>JAYKKT010000086.1:9377500-12035000 GCA_036023115.1 Brasenia schreberi | reverse complement strand
TCTATCTGCATTAAAGACTCCACTTGTGTTGAGCCACCCCTGGCACACATATTTAAGGCTTTAACAAATTTGAACTTCTCTTTCACCTTGCAACCAACTAGGGTTCAAATCTTGAAGCGCAAATATATAAATTGTGCTCACAAGGTTATTTTACATATATAGGCCAGATTCATTGGCAAATATACCTGCCCCCTGGTGTTCCAAGAGTCCCTTCTCATAGTCCCGGTTCTGAAAATGCAGCTCTTGGACCGAGAGAGTTAAATGGCTGAAAGTTAGGCATCTCGAGACCAGGTTAAGCCAAGAGTTAAATGGCTGAAAGTTGGGCATTTGTGCTCTCAAAGATATTTTATTTATATATAATAACATTCTGGATTCATTGAGCTTAATAAGCCCAGCTCCGTTCCGATCGAGCTCCTCTTTTAGTGAAACAAGCAGATTCTCGAGAGAGTCCAACTCAGTTGGCACATAGTGGTTTAAATTAAGATTATTTATGGACTCATCAAGCTTAGTGAGCTTAATGACGAGTTGACTTCAGATGGAGCTCCTTTTCTAGTGAAACAAGCATTGATTCTCAAAAGAGTCCGACTCAGTTGGCATATATATGGTGGTTCAAAGTGCTTACTATAACTGCGTCATGCTCAGGCCAAATTGGCCTATTGTGTAGCCTAGTTGCTCACAAGTAGGGTCTCAATTTCTGCCAGCCCAAGAAAATCACGGACTCTACAAGCTTGTTTGAGTGTCCACCCAATTTCTGCCTATTTTGATGTATCATCTAATTTCTCGACACCATCTCTCCGAATATCATAACCACTTAAAATTGTTTCTCTGATTTTACTTTATGTTATTGTCATGCCAATTTTTCTTCTATGCACGTGCATCCACCTCAACAACTTTTCTTCCACAAACATCTTTGCGCATGTCATGCTTTACTACTCAATGCTCGGTATCAATAGAATAATGCAGGTGATGTCATAAATCTCTTCTTGTCACACAAGACATTCTATGCATCTACTAACTTTAGCCAATCTATATCAATTTTATGTGATATTTCCATCCAGTGCCATCTTTTTGGATTTTTAAGTACTTACAGTTTATATTTCTTATAGATGTCTCCTGCACCAATTTTAACTTGTGCACTATGAGCCTTAATTAATACATCGATTCATTCCCTTGATTTTACCTTTCTTCTAAAAAGAGAATCTTCATTCTAACATCAATCCCTTCAATTCAAGGTTTATGCAAATTCTTTGCATGTTTGCTTTTAAATAGCATGCATAAGACACTTCATCTTAGTTAAGACAATCAAAACAATAGATGCACATAAGGTGTTTTGGACTTTTGGACTGGCAACCAAATAGAGTTCTGGCAAGATAATGAGTAAAGAATTTGATAATGAGCGCTTAAAAGAGACATAGAAATGCCTGAAAACTTCTTGAAAGGAAAATGAAATATGATTATATTGGTTTAGAGTTAATGTTAACAATCACAATAATGACTAAAGGGATAACCCTTGGTTTTGGTGTCGCAGCGGCTATCATGTTTTATCAAGAATACTCTCATCGTTTTCAGTTCATAGGTGTAAGGTGCTCCAATGTAATACATAGTTTCTGCAATGTAAGCATTAATAGGTTTACCTATGACTGCAAAAGAACGATGCATAAGCATGTTTGCTTTAATCGGAGAGAGAGAGAGAGAGAGAAAGAGAGCACGGTAACCCAGACATGGAGAGAGCAAAAAGGATCAGATTCTTTTCTCATAACGACGATATGCTGCATCTGACAAAAATAGCAGTCAGTCTACATTGACTAACGAGAATAATGAGGGAGGGGGGCAATTATTCAAAAGCTACTTGAACTCCATGGCCCACTCATTACACAGAAATCATTCCGGCTACATTGATATAAAAGGAGAAAATTTAATGACGAAGTATCAGCAAATTAAAACTGTCGGCCCCAGTTTTTCTTTTTCTTACAAAAGGAAGGCCGAAGCTTAAAGCAAACAAGGGGGGCTAACGCTTTGGTTACAAAGGGATACCCAAGCCTAACACACGGATGCACTTCAATCAACACCTACAACAAGGCTTCTCTGCCCCCTGCTAGTTAAGCTAACACGCTAGGTGCACACTCGCAAGCTTTTGTTAAGAAAATGAAATACTTGCATTTAACAGATGAGTGCCCCAAGTTTTCCAAGCCCTAAAAATCATTAACTACACATATCAGAAAAGTAGAGATGGCACCCTTCCTTCACTGATCATTTCCTACAATCGTTCAAGTGTTCCACGGGCTGGTTGGCTGGGTAACGTGCGAGGGCACCCGAGAACTATTGGATTTCTACCGACGAAAACCTGAAAGGCTTCACGCAAGGTCGGGGGATCTGAAAATGAGTTGCTGAATTGTGCAGCTTTCAAGCCATCGAACAAGAGGGTCTCTTAATGTTCCATAGAAAATATAGAAGCAACTTTATTTTCTACTTCAAGGAATCTCTTTTGATGTAAAAATGCTTTTAAAGGTGGGTGGTCGAATGAACTATTTGAAGGGATTTGTTTGCCTGATTCTTGCTTTTTTCGAGCTTTAGGTTCATTGCTGTTGAGCTCTTCTAGGTACGCCTGTAGCGGAAGATGAATGTGATATTGGCTTCGGTTTGAGGTTTCCTCACAATGGACTTTTTCCAAGAAAAATGTGTGTATTTTTTTCAGTCTAAGTATATATGTAATTATATGCACTGCTCTGTATTTATAGAGCAGTGTGAGCTCCTCCTTTTCCCGGTTTATCCTGCTGGGCTTTCCTCTTCAAGAGCCTTTGTATCCGGATGGTTACCGTGATTTTTGGTAATGGTATGATTGTTACGATTTTGTTGTTATGACAATCTTACTTGTAACCATAAACACGGGTAATGGTTGGATGGCCAGTCCAACCGTTACCTGTGTTGGGTTGCCAAGAATTGCCACAGTCTAACATCTCCCACTTGGCCATTCGAGCTAAGTGTACTGACATACAGGTTTTTCTCTCACTTTTGCAGGGTTTACCTAGTAATGTCGTTTCATGATTGTTACTGCAATCACTATCTGTTGTGTGGTTATTTCCCTACACAATAATCAAACATACCTCAAACCCATATTCGTAACATGTTTTGAGAAAAGTTCCTCTGTTATGTCTTTAGTCAAGGGGTCTGCCAACATATCATTTGTTGGCATGTATGAGATGGATATTTCCTTTCTCATAACCATATCATGAACATAATGGTATTTAACCATTATATGCTTGCTTTTTGAGCAATCAGCTCCACTCTTGATATGAGTAATTGTTGCGTTATTATCACAGTTCATGACAATTGGCTCATCAGTTATTTCCAACTTCAAATCATATATGAAGTGACTTATCCAAACAACACTCGTTGCAGCCATACAACAAGCCACATACTCAGCTTCCTGTGTATGCAATGCTATACAACCCTATTTCTTACATACCTAAGAAACAACACCACCTCTAAATAAAAATATTTGACCTTAGGTAGATTTGTTGTCATCTTTGCTTCCAGCAAAGTCAGCATCTGAGTATCCTACCACTTTCAGTTCATCTGCTTGAAAACATAGTTTCAAGTCTCTTGTTCCTTTCAGATATCTTAAAATCCTTTTTACAGCTATCCAATGCTGCCATATAGGATTACTTTGTTATCTACTTAAAAGACCAACAGTAAAGCTGATATCAGGTCTTATACGCAATATAACATACATCAAACTACCCACAACTTATGCATAAGGAGCATTAGGCTTATCGTCTTCTTCACCGAGACAATCAACCTTGTTTAGTTTAACCCCTTTTACAACAGGTGTAACAGCAGACTTGCATTCACCTATTTTAAACTTTTTGAGGATATAATCGATATCTCTCTCCTAACTCAGGTATAAGAGTTTAGATTCTCTATCTCGAGAGATCTTTATACTCAGGATATAGGATGCTTTTCCCATATCCTTCATTTTGAACTTTGAGTTTAACTATGACTTGGTTTTGACAATCATCTCATTGTCATTCCTAGTCAACAATATGTCATCTATATATAATGATAGGATGACAAAGTGGCTCCCACTGTTCCAAACATATACACAGTGATCAAGTTTATTAGTCACAAACCCAAGTTCTATAATGACATTTTAAAAGATCAAATATCATTGGCGAGGTGATTGTTTCACGTCATATAGGGATTTTCTCAACCTATATACTTTATCTTCTTCGCCTTCAACTATGAATCCTTCGGGCTGTTGCATGTATATGATTTCATCTAAATCTTCGTTTAGAAATATTGTCTTTATATTTAACTTATGTAAGTCCAAATCATAATATGCAGATATTGCTAGGATTATTCTTATCGATTGAAATTTTACAACTAGAGAATATGTCTCAACATAATCTATCCCCTCTTTTTGAGAAAAACCCTTTGCAACCAACCTCGCTTTAAACTTGTCGATTGAATCATCGACCTTGTATTTCTTTTTTAGAACCCATTTACACCCTATAACTTTCTTTCCTTTTGGCAAATCAGTCAATTCCTAGACTTAGTTTTTCTCAATGGATTAAATTTCCTCATCTATGACTTTCCCCCAGTCTGTTGCTTTTAATGAGTTCATAGCTTGCTGATAAGAAGTTATCAGTCAACTCATCTAAATAGACCGCATTATACACTTCTTCTACAAGGTAAGTGTGATAATTCTTTAAGTAGGATGGAGTGACCCTAGGCCTTTTATATCTACTTAAGGTTTCAGTTGTTTCAAGAAGATCTTCTATGGGTTCTAATGATGATTGATCTAGGTTTATTAGATCATCAGTATACTCATCATTATTTTCTAGGATGTCATTCTTAGTGTATTCTAAGAATTCAACATCTCTACTTTCAATTAGTCCGTGGTCCTTATTGTAAAATCGATATCCCTTTGAACCTTTAGGATATCCAATGAATATATATATGAAGGACCTACTGTCTAGTTTGTCTCTAGACTGATCAATGATCTTTACATGTGTAATAGATCCCCACCTCCTGAGATGGCCTAGGTTGAGTTTTCTTCCAAACCACATCTCATATGGTGTAGTGAATACAACTTTACATGGTACTCTGTTGATTATTTATACCAATGTATTTACTACTTCTTCCCAAAATATCATTGGTAGAGAGGTATCAACCAATATTGACCTTGTCATATTTAGCAAGGTTTTGTTATATCTTTCAACTACACCATTTTGTTGAGGTGTCCTAGGCATTGTATTTTGCTGTGAAATACCAAAGTCTTTATAGAATTCAAAAAATCCTGTAGAGTTATATTCAACACCTTTATCTGATCTTAAGACTTTGATTGAATACCCTAGTTGATTTTTCACTTCCTACTTATATTCTTTAAAAGCTTTTAGTGTCTCAAATTTATGTGCCAAAAGATATAAATACGTATATCTCGATTAATAATCGATAAAGGTTATAAAATAAACCTTGACCTTATTATAAATGGTCAACATAAATCCATGTGAATGACCTCTAATAGGGTTGTTGTTCTTGTTGACTCTTTGAGAAAAACTTTCCTTATCATTTTTCCTTGTATACAAGCTTCACACTTGTTGAAAGTGTTTTCCTCAAATGTAAGCACTAAGTCAAAGTTGGATAATTTCCTCAACTTTTCCAGACTTATATGCCCAAGGCATTTATGCCACACATTTACATCAATATTAAAGGCACAATCAATATAAGCAAAAGGATTTTTATTTTCATTATCATTTAATTTGAACAATTCATGTTCTACATCAAACTCCCTAGAGAATAATATTCTCCCATGTTTCCCCATAGTCACCTTGCGAGGAATAAACTAGACCTCAAAACCTTTCTTTACTAAGGTAGGAACTGAGACCAAATTGCGTCTTATTGATGACATAATTAATATACAGTCAGTACAATTAGCTTGCCTTGTACAAAGATTCTAAAGGACTCAGTACCCAAAATATTTGAGAAAGTGTTGTTTTCCATGTATACCTCATGTTCTCCTGGTTTATATTCGTTTAGATCCATTGCCCCTTCCTTGGTCTTTGAGATGTGTCTAGTAGCTCCAAGGTCGATCTACCAACCTGTCACTGGGCGGTCCATATACAAACATTTTGATATCATGCAGATTATATCCTGCTTGTCTGATTATCCATGTTGTGGGTTATTTCTTCTACTTTTCCTATTGCAGCAATCTCTCTTTTAGTGTCCCATATTTATACAACTGAAACCCTTGACCCGAGAAGCGGTTTCTTGAGTTATATTAAAATATTGACCACCCTTTTTGTTATTCTTGCCAAACCTTTTTTGGTTTTTTTTTTTTTGGTTGGGTTTGGAGCTAGACACTATCTCATGTTGTACTACCTAGCAAATTTTCATTTGTTTATTGCTAGTTTCAGAGGCAACTCAAAAAGGTTAATTTTTTGCCCTAACCTCAGAGTAGTAGTGATCATGTTCCATGACGGGGGTAAACTATTCAGGATTGTTGATATTTATATCGGTTCTAGGATGATTGACTTTGTCACAGTTAGGCCTCTAGCCATTACTAATATGTGATTTACATGTTCTACTACATTGTCTCCTTCTTTCATTTTAAAAGAATTGTATTTCTTTAGTAGCAACTCTACATGCAATTTGACAGTTGTGTCGTATTTGGCTGTTAGGTATCGTATTCTTCGAAGACCCTAATCAAGTCATCCTCCATGTATGTTAACATGATAGTCCTTCCTATTGTGTCATCTTTTAGAAATGTTTTATACATTTTTATCTGTTGCTCACTTGCATCTGGTAGTGACGGACACACAGTTTCTTTTAGTACGTACTCAACACCTTAAAGTGTTAGAGCAAGTGGAATTATACTCTTCCATGTTTGGAAGTTTAGACCATTTAATTTTTTATTTTTTGCTAATTCCAACAAACATATTATTGAGTTAATTTTTATGTGTTTGGTAATTATAACAATTAGACGGTCTAAAAAAACAATAAATGAGCAACAAAACACACATAGCAAGAATATGATTAGAACAATGCATAATATCATAAAAACGAGTTGAAAATAACTCATTTCTAAATATATAGATAACTTGGGATAAATTTGTAATTTTTCCCAAAAATTTCTTCGTTTAAAAATTTCCAAAAAAACCCAAGGGTATTAAAAAGCCCAAGGATAGACCCATAAAATTACTTTTGATATTTTTGTAAAATTTGTAACTGATCAGGGGTAAATCTATAATTTTATCCCTTAGTCCAAATCTGAAATTTTCTCAAAAGGACAGGGACAAATTTGTCTTTTGACATAGTGGCAGAATTGTAATATCTTGAATCGAGAAGGATAGAAAAGCAAAACAACAGCCTAGTATTTCGTAATTTTCACAAATTGCTAGAGGGTAAAACTGACTTGTTTCTCAATAAGGGTAAACCTGTCTTTTTACCCAAAAATATTTAGATATTTTCATAATTTTGTCTGGTGGCAGTTTCATAATATCTTAAAACCGGTCGGGGCAAAACATACTTTTTAGTCCGTTGCTCGAGGTAGTTTCTACGAAACCGCTGCTGGTGGTTTTTCAAAATCGGGGGTAGTTTCGGAAAACCGTTGGTTTCAGCCCACGATTTTCTAAAATCGCTTGGCGATTTTCAGAGGGTATAAAACCCTGAGGAGAGAGAAAGAGATTCTGTGTGTGTGTGTGTGAGAGAGAGAGAGAGAGAGAGAGAGAGAGAGAGAGAAACGACCGAATTTTTCTCGTAGCATGAGTTTCTCTGTGGCAGCCGACGACCTTTTGTGGTGCTTTTCAGTCTTTCGGCCTGCGGCCTGTCGTCATGTGGCTTTTCTATGGCAGTTCTCGGCCTTTTGGCCTACGGCCTGTCACCCTATGGCTTTTCTGTGGTGGTTCTCGGTCTTTCAGCCTGCGTTGTTTTCTTGACCCTTGACCAGTCGCGGCCCTTGCCATTGTTATTCAACGGGTGTCTTTGGTCACCTGCGGCCTTAGCCGTTGACCATCGCGGCCTTCCCTTTTTTTTGTGTTCTGACCAATCTTTGCCCTTTCTTGACTTAGGTAGGGTTTACCCTCTGCCTTGCCATAGCTCAAGTAGAGCTCCCAAAAAAAATAGGAAGTTTTCTCCTCTTCGATGTTTTTTTTTTCACAATATTAATCGCGTACCTGATTTTGCAGGGTCAAGAACGAGACTCTGATACTAGATGAAGGGATTTGTTTGCCTGATTCCGGCTTTTTTCGAGCTTTAGGTCCATTGCCGTTGAGCTCTTTTAGGTACACCTGCAGTGGAAGATGAATGTGATCTTGGTTTCGGTTTGAGGTTTCCTCACAACGGACTTTTTTCAGATAAAATATATTTGTATTTTTTTTTCATTCTTAGTATATCTGTAATTGTATGCACTGCTCTGTATTTATAGAGCAGTGCAAGCTCCTTCTTTTTTCGGTTTATCCTGTTGGGCTTTCCTCTTCAGGATCCTTTATATTCGGATGGTTACCGTGATTTTCGATAACAGTCCGACTATTACGATTTTGCTGTTATGACAATCTCTCTTGTAGCTATAAACACGAGTAATGGTTGGATGACCAGTCCAACCGTTATTTGTGCGGGGTTGTCGAGAATGGCCACAGCCTAACACTATTCACAAAATTTAGCAACCACCTTTGTCAAATAGCTCATTGTTTCGCAAGTATTTGTAATTTCATTCATAAAAGAAAAAAGAACAAAATAAGCACATGACAAGTATCACCTGAGCTTGCTCGGAAAACAAAGAATCTCCTGAGCAAAGATGACTACAGCCACACTAAACCAAATAAGTAAATAAATAAATAAGAAGTTAGCCGGTAGAGATCTGTCCTTGGTATTCATTGACCTTACTTAACACCACTTTTTCTTTTTTTTCTACCTTCCCTTCCCTTTTACCGCATGTTCTTCGTTTCTCTGATAGCTATATGTTTCTTGTGTTGTTGGTGAGTGTGTGTGTGTGAGTGAGAGAGAGAGAGGGCATCTTTTCCATCTAAAGAGAGGCAAATGAAGGTTTTGGAAGCACACCTTTTCCCTTCTAGGTAAGCTGTGGAAAAACCTAGTCAGTACAATAAGATCGTAAGAAGAAAATTACATCAATGCGGAGTCGCGGACCAACACTGCCAATCCTGTGGTTTATCCTTCCAACTCTTTAAAGGTCGAGCTAATTGAGCTTTATTGTGAATGAGAAAAAGGAATGCAAGTGTTAGCTCCAAGCACATAAATATTGCTGCATAGATAACAACTTCATGAATTTCGTGTTATAATAGCATTACTCTTCTCTTCCGATTACGGTTATTTGTTTCACTAATGATGCTAGAGAGTGAGCTACTGTTAGAATACTATTTGTAGGAACCAACTTTATGATATAGATTTATATCTGGGTCCTTTCATCTAAGCATCGATGGAGCAATGATGTTAATATATATATATATATATATATATATAAAATATTATATAGAGAGACTGTATAATAAGGTTGCTTTTTTTAATATTTAAATATAAATAAGGTTTTATTTTATATTTTCTCAAATATATTTATAAGGATATTATGGTAAAATGACAAAGTGAAAGCATGAGCACTTAGTGTCAGAGGTACGTAGGAACTAGTTTTCACACACACATATATATAGTTGCTTATGCATACAAACAATTTAGGCTAATTCTTACACAATGATCGGATGGTCACTGCATAAGATAAAAAAACTGTTATATTCATTTATTCTCTCCAAGCCTTTTTTACTAAGTATGGTATTGCTCTTATCTGTTTAATGTCGCGAACACATTATATTCATTTATTTTCTTTAGACCAAATCAACATTTCTATTAACCCGTGTGGGGTAAGCCAGGAGGGTCAGGCTGGAGTCTTGTCTTCTAAAGAAATTTTTGATGTAAGACGGGTTCGGGTGGGTCCAAACCTGTTTCAACCAGCCCATTTACCATCGACCCATTTATATAAATGCAAATACAAGAAAAACAATTAAAGGAGACCTTGACAAGATTGAGACGGCTTCGTATCTGCATGATTATGTGTGACATGGATTGAAGAGAGATGATCAGTGACTTCGGATGAGGTCAAGTCAGTAACTATCTCGCAAGTACAGTAATGAGACACCATTAAAATAACATAGTAATAAATAGATAATAAATATTTTATAGAGCTGAGAAGAATTGTAAACCGTGTTGCAAACAGCAATAAATATGGCAGAATATAGGATACCTGACCTGCGTCTACCCAGCTTTGACTCGTTATGAATCTGGGTCTAACCGGACCTACATTAACCTTAATTGAGTCTCTTTTCGCGTAGGGGTGAGGTCAGACAGGTGCGACACGAGGACCTTTTAGAAGGTCATCCATTCCTGCTCTACTGTCGCTCAGATGAGTATCCGTTTCATGTTAAGACATTCGTTCTCTACAAAAAAGAGAGGACTAGTTTCGTTAGTTATTCGCCTTCTAACATGCGAACTTCCAAGTACCAAGGTTACTCGGAGCTCCCTTCCCTGGGATCATCTGAGCTCGTCAGGAGACCCCCTTTTGTTGCCTGCGTTTCATGCAAGGGGGCAGTGACAGACCTAGAAAATCTTTTGAGTTGACTCGAAGTTCAGTTGTGTGAAATTAATTCAGGTGAGGCGATCATCAAACTTATTTTTAAAAAATAAAAAAATTACACCATATATATATATATGTGTATATATAGGAATTATAAGATTCTTTAGAAGTATATATTCTCAAAAGAGCCCCAACAAAGTGCCATAAGAGCCCCTTATGTGACCAGTCATTCTCAATCATCCATTACTTTCAAAAGACCTTATCATTATATATATATATATATATATATATATATATATATATATATATATATATATATATATATATATATATATATATATATATATATATATATATATATATATATATATATAATTTATTTACAGTTTCATATGAGATAGAAGCCTCAGTTCATCGAAAATAGGCCGGCTACTGACAAGGGGCCAACACTTACTATAGGTAGAATTCAGGTTCAACATAATAAGTTTGAAAATGCACAAAGAGAAATATCTCACCTTGCTAGATGCATGACACAATTTGAAGGTTACGAGTTTGATATGTACGGCATGTGTCTCGCTTTAGCCTCCCCACTGTACAAAAAAAACGATATTAGTTTGAAGATAAAGTACCATAGCACATGGAAGTTTTGAGTGCTCGACCTGAGGTCTCATCTTCTTGCTCAAATTTCTAGATGATCTAGGTCAAAATGCACCAAAGAACGGCACTAGCAGGGTTGCCAATTCGACTTCAGTTGGTTTGAATTGAACCCAAGAGACTCTCCATCCATCAACAAGGTGAGAAACCATTCAGTAGCTTTATAGAAGAAAAAAAATTAGGGTGAGAAAACCGCATATGATTTAACCATGAATTTTATTGAGAATATTTATAGAATCAAGCAAAGTTTTGGCAAGCTCAAAGAATAGCGGACAGTTTACCTGTGTATTATGCCAACTTTAGTTCAGGAAAGTAGTTTTACTCATGGATCTGCCCGTGGGCGCATCAGAGTTCGAACTTGTCATGTAAGGGGAAAATTAATGCCACTTAAGACATAGCTGGTTCTCTGCGAAATGTGTTCCACCCAAAAGCGTCCCCAAGGTATTAGATTGCATGAACATCTCGTTCCAAACGTTTGTATGGTTGTATCAGCGATCTTGTGGATAGCAATTTCCGAACTTGTGAGGTCGTTCAAAGTGATGATTACATCGTACATTCAATTTCTCCTGTATATAAGAGGTCGTGGGAGGGAGGTGGCAACCGTCAATAGTTCAACTATCATTCAGGACTGCCAGCTCTATTCATGCTGAGGTATGCTCATTCCAACACATAAAACATGCTTGAAGAATTGAAAGCAGAAAGATGGCCCACAGGCAAATCTTGGATAATATAAGATCATTAACTAGTAGTATATGGAACATTGAACATTAATTGATAAGCTTATGGAAATGGTGGATATTACGAATAGGAAAAATATTTGTATTCTATATTTGGAAGAAAAAGAAGTTGGACAAAAAGTAAAAGAGATTGAAAATATAGGTTTAAATTATAGTATTTCAGTAAAGAGAAGGCTAAAAATGGAATTTATATTATTATATATATAATAACTTAAAGGACAAATAAAGCTACATGGTGATGAGATTATTATTGTGAAGTTGGTTTTAGGAGTTGAGATCCTAAAAATTGTATTAGTTTTGGGAGTTGAGATTCTAAATAGTGCACCAAGTGAGATTGAAAGAAACCATGAAAAAGGCATCACTTGTTGCATATATAAGGATAGCCAACTTTTCGATCACTAGGTGGTCCTAATGGGTACATGGCCTCTCCGCAATCAGCTTGTGTAACATATGTCGGACCAGTCTCTCGGGCTCTCGCATTCATCATGTTTTTGTGCAGTTTCTTGGCCATCCCACTTGCAGGTTGGTAGGTGGTCGGTGTCTTCTTGCGTCCTGTACATGAGTGTGAGCATGCGAGTTTTGTTGGTCTTGTTATGTGGCGACTTCATGATAGTTTGTCTCATGGGTTGTTCAAGTGCTAGAGCTATGATCATATCTGTCACACATGCACAAGTCACGACCACGACCCAAACTGATGCCATGTGGCTACTCCTCACACAAGCATGAATGTGGCATTGTTTTGTATTGGGTCATGGTCACGACTTGTGGAGGTATTGACACTATCAATGGCCATATGTTTCCCTCACTCATTGTTCGTAATGTGCTAGACCAATTTGTGAAATTAGGCCTGGCCTCCTGCAGTCATTCAATCTATCAGTCAATATCATGGGGTGTTTAGAAGGTAAAACCATTGACTATTTGCCTCACTCTCAAATAGTTTGAGTATCCTCCATGCCTTAGAGGCGAAAGAGAGTGAAATGAAGATGGAAAGAGAGTTCCAAATTTTGCTATGACTTATGGTCTCTTTATAGTAAATACTTTTTTTAAGAAGCAAGGTGAGTATTTGATTAATTATAAGAATGGTTTATCTAATATTGACATCCAAACTTCAATTCATATCCAGCTTACAAATGCAAATGAAGATCAAGAGTCCAATTCAAAAAGGAGTTGTGCTATTCATATTTAGATAAAAACAATTGAAGAGTTTAATTGAAGAAGGATTCCACCATTTAAAGATAAAGTTATCTAAAGACAACCAGAGTCTAGTTTCCTAATTCTACAAGATTTTGTATCTCATTGGGTTTCTTATTTCTATAAGAGTCTACTCATACCAAATGTAACTAGGTCTATAAAGAGACTCCATGTCTTTAATTGAAACATATCCAGAATTAATGTATTGGTTTTCTTCCCTGTTGGTCTCTCATCCTTTGGTCATTGCTTTCTTCCTTATTGGCTCGTCAATAATGAAGGACATCACTTTCAAACTTTGTGTGGACTTTTTCTCTGTTGAATCACCTTGGACCTAGCCAAGGCTTGGTGAAACCACACCTTTGCTTGTGTTGACTAAATCTAGTGAACTTTGACCAATAACTTCTCTTTTGTCTCTTATAAAAACCCTATCAATATATATATATATAGCCGAAAAGCTCTCAATGAGCCCTTCATATCATTGTTATTTTCAGAATCAGATTTGGCCTCTGCTTCCCAGAGAAACTCGATTTTCATGCATGACTCATTGTTGATCTAGATCAAATTATTTTTAAAGCTCCTATATATCAGAACGCATCAATTGGTATCAGAACGTTCCCAATCAGACTTGTGCAGAAAAGGCTCAACAATGATCCTAGGATCGAAAGAAAGCTCTAGCGGTGTGAAGAGTATTGTTTCACGAAGTGAATTAAATGAGTTATACGCAGATTTAACTCTTAATTTGTTGTCACGATGGAGATGATGAACGAGCTGCTCGCTAGTCAATCAACAATTCTAGTAGTCACTCAAAAGGTCGGCTAGCCAACCACCCATCCGGTCCTTCCAACCCAATTCTCGAGAGATTGTCTATGACAGATGTGACTTTGACTTGGAAAATCTTTTCCTATTTAAAGAGCATTAATCTTGAAAAATTTGATGAATAAGGTTGCTCATGTCCCCAAGATTAGTTCTACTATTTGAGGGACATTGAAGTGGAAGGGTTTCCGCTATCTCTACCACAAAGTCGAGATATCGACCACCCATTGCATTAAACTATAAATTCTTATGCTTCTTTTTTGGATAAAAATTTCACCTGAACATTTGAAAATTTATGGAAATTCACTAAGGATTAAAAAAATCAGAAAAAATCTAGGTGATAGATCTCCACCTCTATTTTCTATTGAATCAAGTCTTACTCAAACTAGAATTTTTGTGATGAGTTATGTCCAAAGAACTGACACCCTGCCAAAGAGCTTTAAACCCTAGTAAATCAGAACGTTAATAGGATTCAGCTAGTTGGAGTAAAAAAAATCTTATAAAATCGTGAAAGACACCAAAATTCCAAAGTTCTACTTAACGAGACCTCTACTTATGGGAAGTCTATGCATGAAGCCTCAAGGTTAGAATCCTCCTCTATTATGGAAAAGGATAATTTAATTTCTATGTCCAAATGTTGAATTGAAAGAGTATAAAATTGTAGTGCAAAAAGTGTATTGAATCTTGAGACTATGAGCACCGAGACCATGAATTTTCAAATTCTTTTAAGAAGAAAGAAATCATGCAATCTGAAAAGTCAATATAATCAGCGAAGACAAGTAAAGAAAACATTATCACACTACCAGAAATTTATATATCAACTTTAAAGAATTCTGAGTTGAAATTTCATATGTGCTATCTTCAAAAGGTTTCATGCAAGAAGATTATTTTTTGAAATTTGGTATCTTCTCAAATAATAAAGGGACTTCATTATCCTGGTTACTAAACATTATTTTGGTATTGAGAAGTAGACAGTTTATCATTGTATTGGTATGAGCAACCTGCAATAGAGAATGCAAAGCCTGGAATCTTTGTTTGTGAAATATTTTATTCGATAGTAGAATTGACTTGTGTGGAAGAAAATTCACCAGGTATATTTTATTATTGTTGAAACTCTCAAAATTTGCAATCGAATAGTTCGTTAAGTCAACTTTCCAATGAAACAAGTATCAGGTCAATCTAAATTTTATTGTTAAGTTATGATCAAATTACTATAAAGAGTCCAGCAAATTTCCAACATAGATCTAGATAATAATATTCGATTTCAAATGTCTTGTTCATCTAAATTGAAGAGTAACCTCTATCCAGTGTCAAAACATCAACTTATTATGTACCCATAGGTCCTAGGATCTCTTGATCAATCCCCCAGTATGTTGAAACTAATTGAGTAAGGCTATCTAGTGAAGCTCGACCATGATTGCAAAGATTTTCTAATGGTGAGGTGCCCAATATGGATGTTGTAGTCACCTTTTAGAGATGTATAAGACATTCAAGAGTCACCTTTGTTGATATTTAGTTACTCAAAATCTTGGGGTGATCATCTTACTCATGTATCTCATGTTTGATATATACTTTGAATTAATCATTTATTTGTCAAGATGTCCAAGCGCTCTTTTGAATAGGAATTTATGCATTATTTGGGGCATATTATTCCAAAATAAGGCATCAACATTGATCCATCTAAGGTTGTAGACATGTTTTCTTGACCCACACCAAAGACTGTGAAGTCCTTATGAGGTTTTCTTGGACTTATAGAGTATTATAGGGGCTTCATCAAAGGCTATGAATTTCTTATGAAGACTTTGATGAATCTAATGAAGAAATACTCCTTTATTGGCAGCCTAAAGCTTAAGAAGCCTTTAAGACACTCAAGTTGGTGATGTTGACCATACCCATTCTTGCCTAGCCAAACTTCACCAAAGAGTTCATAGCCCAGAAGAATGTATACCACAATGGAGTAGGGATGGTTCTTATATAAGAAGAGTGTTTAATTGCATACATGAGTAAGGCCATACTGCCTCACAAGAGAAGTTACTCAACCTATGATAAAAAGTTATTCGCCAATTCTCTAGCTCTTGATAAGTGGAGATTGTACCTACTCGGGAGACGATTCACACTGCTGACTTATTGAGGCCACTACCTATTAGTCATACCTTCACAAGCTTGTGGGACTTTATCGAGTCCTTACCTTGTTCCTATAGATATGAAACCATATACGTTATTGTATACCAATTCACAATGTATCTCCACTTTGAACCTATCAAAGCTAAGTATGTGATAGCCCAACTTGTCAAAGGCTCTCCATTAAAAGGTTGTTATCCCACATTGGGTTCCTAAACTATAGTTAGTGACTGAGATATATATTCAATTTAAAACTTTTGAAGGAATATATGTACCAATCTAGAATTAAATTATCTTTTAGTGCGGCCTATCATTCCAAACTGGTGGCCAAACTAAAGTGGTAAACCAAATTCTTCAAACATACTTTTGATATTCCATATAAGCCATACCTAGTGAGTGATGAAATTTATTTTTTATGGCTTGAACTTTCTTATAATATCAACTATCATACTTCAACCAAAATGACTCATTTTAAGTTTCTTTATGGCTATGCTACCCCTCTTCCTATTGCATATGAATATGGTAATGCATTGCATATTAAAGTCAATATTTCCTTACATAAATGTGATGACATTTGGAAGAGATTGAAGGAGAATATCACTAAAATTTAAGAGAACATGATGGCTCAATTTGACAAGGGATGACTAGTATGTGAATGTGAAATTTGAGATTAAGTATACTCAAGTATCATCCTTATCAATCCTTCAATTAAACTAGCTTGCCACAATTAAAGTTGCTTCCTAAATATTATGGATTGTTCACGATTATCAAGAAAATTGGTAAGGCCCATGAGCTTGCCTTGCACAAAGGAGTGAATATTCATCCAATATTTCATGTATCTCACCTCAAACTATATATTGGACAACTCCTAGAAGAAGGTGTTAGAGAACCAAGAGATAATGTGTATCCCCACTAAACCCAACCAGGACAACTTGGACTTAAACCTAAACTGGCTTGGAAAAACAAGTTGACTAGACGATATGGTAGGCCCATGGGGTGTACCCAAGGCTAGTTGATTACTCATAAACTCAATTGCATTATGTTTATATTTATTTAGGGTTTACTTATGTTATTTTAGGTTTTAGGTTTATCTGATATCTTATTCATTCTAAAAGAAAAAGAGACATACCTACTTTTATTAGATTTCTAGTAGGTCTCTTAAGTAGAGTAAGATCTCTATGTAAATAGCCCAATATATATAAAGGGCCTAAGAGAGATTTAGGCTGAAACTAGATCAAGTTTTTTTATTATAGATTCCTTTCATTAATATCCTTTTTAATTGTATCCTTCTTCCTCTTATCTTTCAAACTAGTTCTAGTTACTTTCTTGATTCAAAATCGAAAATGCCTCATTTCAAGCAAACAATTTCCTAGAAATCATTGGAGTTGTTCATCTTCAACTATTAAAAGGAGTAATTTTTGAAGACTTTTGAAGTTGCTTTTCACATTCTAAAGGGTTTTGTTTTTTTCATTCCAGTCATATCACAATTCTGATGAGAACTAATGCAAGACCACCTTTTCATTTTAAATTGCATTGAGTTGACATTTTTTTATAAGCTTTATTTAGTTCTCAATCACCATAAATTAGATCTTTTTTGTGTGTTCTAAAGAATTAGTTATTTTGCTTGAAAGAGAATGGATAAGTGATATTATAAAACTGCAAGTCATCATAGGAGAGACTTAGCTATACAACATCAAACTTTTGGTTATGAATTTACATATAAAGAAATATACAAAGACGACATGGATACATGGATTCACTTAGTCTAAATAGTAAAACCTAAAAAATGAGCAAGTGTTTATTTAAAGAAAAAGGTTCTTCATAGAGATGCTTGAAATTTTTAAGATATTTCTAGTAAGATGTGAAATACTATGATTATAAATACTTGAAAAGTGACAAGAAGAGGTGAAATCTAAATTAATGAGAAGCATATCATAACATAAAGAGGTGTGGTGGTCAAGTTAAGCATTTCAAGACATATCAAAACAAAAAGATCATATTCTATAAGAACATGACTACTGAAACTTGGTAAGATGATAAGAAAGAAAAAGAAGTGAAGTAAGCAATTAGTGAATTAAAGGTTAAAGCTTGAGAAGATCTATATGAGAAGCTTAACTCAAAAGATGATAAAAAAGATATTCTTAAAATAATTAAGTGTAGAAGGATCTTACTCATGTTAGATGTATCAAAGATGAAAATAAGAGAGTTCTTGTGAGAAGTGAGGATATTAAGAACAAATATAAAAGTTTTCTTCAAAAGCTTTTAATGATTATATGAGTACTATTATTAGCTTGAGAGATTTTATCAACTTAATAATATGCATAGATCATGATTTCTATAGATGCATTCATAGTAATTAGGTAAAAGATGCTCCTAAAATTAGAAAATCTAGTAAGTCATTGGGCTCATATAATATTCTAATTGAAGTACGAAGAGTTTTAAGAGAGACAAGTATCAATTAACTTATAAGATTATTTAATATTGTTTTGATGGACAAGAAGATTTCTAAGAAATAAATTAAGAGTAAATTTACTAGAGTAAATGAGATATCCAAAATTATGTAAATTATCTGAGAAAATAAAGTTTGACCTATACAATGAAACTATGAGAAAAGTTATTCAAAAAGGGTTAGGAAAAGAACCTAGCACAATAGAAAACTAGGTTGGATTGGTGCTAGGGAGACCTACTATTATTCATTTATTGAGACATCTAATGAAATATTTTAGAATCAAAAGAAAAGTTGACATATGATATTCATAAATTTAAGGAGATCTATGATACAATACCAAGAGATATTCTTTAAAGAATATTAGAGAAAAGTATCCTCCTGTTGTAAATCACTTACAAAATACATAAGATATATAACATGGTGCAAAAACATTTATTAGGACTCATGATAAAATTAAAGACTTTTTCATGACATACACTAAGCATGTACCTATTTCCCCTAGTCAACTATTCAGTATTATATAACTTTTCTGGAGTTAACTGATGATCTCACTTAAGTTTGGGAAAAGGTCGGGTTGTCATTATAGGTAGTAATAGCATATTTTAATATCCATTTTGTAGTAATCCAACATAAATTCCTTGACAGTTGTAAACACCAAAAAATCTTCTAGGCAATTGAAACGATTAAAGTTAAGATATATTTGCTTTTAAATATTAAGTTCTTGAAAATAGAGTTAATTTGAAAAAAAAATGACAAACATCAATTTAACTCAAATCAACTTAGATTTCATATTCAAAAATAATTTAAGAACATATCAAGTGTCGCTATCAAATGAGACATTCTAATAAGCACAAAATAGTCCTTGCAATTTACTTTTCCCATTCATAAGAAATTTCACCTTATTACCATGACCATCGCAATGTTATAAGGATGAAAACATCATTACATATGATAATCACAATATGTTATTACTTTGTAGGCTATAATTACACATATGGAGAAAACACCAAAAGAGGACTAGCACATATTATAGGACCAACAAGACATGTTACATTAAGTTAGAAATGAAGGTCACAGTCCTTTACTAAGTTTTCTATAGCCTTATATACTAGACTGCAGAGCATAGCCCACATGTCTCCAACAAGCAGTGGTCATAACCACCCTCTTTAAGACAAAAAGAGAAAAGTAATGCTTCAAGATATGAAGATTGACTTACTACTATTGAGGAGACAAGTAGCTCACTCCTCAAGTACTACAAAAGGAGAATAGCTTGCCACTCACAAGCTTTTTTATCCTGTAAATCTCCTTCACAGTACAAAAAGAGTGGTTGAACCATCAAAACTAAAAGATTTTGTATATCAAAAAATATCAGCACAATACAACTCACATAACATTTTAAGTATGAATGAATTAAATGAAGAACGACTGAGAATCACTCTAAAAGGCCATAACAAGGTCCCTCATCAACATTTCTTCGCCTTTAGCATCATGTAACATTGTATAAGAAGAGATATCATTCAACATTCTCAATGCCCTTCAAAAATAAGAGGAAATTAGTGAGAGAGTTATTCAATCCTCCACCTTATTGTATCTTGTAAAATAAAAAAAAACAAAGAAGAAAATGAAGGGGCCTTCCATATTTTTTCTCCACAAAAACATCTTTTCCTCTTTATATGTGTCTAAGTGTGTGGATAATTGTCATTGTCTGAACCCCCACCACTTGAGTTGTTGATCCCCGTTAAACCCTAATAGTTATCACCCATACCAATAACAAGAATCCCAAACAACCTTCGTGCATTCTTACCAACCTTTCAAATCTCCTTATCACCCAAACCAACAACTACAACCCCAAATGGCTTCATGCAACCTGACCAACCATTAAAAACTTGCCTTGACTTCACTACCCACCATCCACCAATTCTTGATATCACACCATCCTCTCGTCCACCCAGCCATTGCCATTCACAAAAAAAATCCAAATTGCCATTACCTAGTTACAATATGGTTGCTTGACCTCTGCCATAGCCACAATCAGTGGCTCGCCATGCTTTAGCCAACCCACTCTCCTTTGGGTTATGATTTTTCCTCTCTCTCATTTTATGTAAAACACTCATCTCATGTCATATCCTAATTCCTCTTTTCACTAAAGGTTGAACCATGTTGGGTCTTGTTTATTTAGCCCAATCCATTCCAATGACCCAAATTGACTCATTTGTATTGGATATCATTCCTTTTGTATCAAATTCATTCAACTACAACCCACAACAATAGTCCACATTTGCACACACTACATGTAGTGTAGAGCTCACTTCCATGCTTTATACATGTAGATAAACACTTGTGAGCCCACACACACTATATTCTTATGTATTTGGTTGTATAAATTATACTCTCATATACAAGTACTTAGAGTTTTTAAGTTTGTTTGAGGACTTGCTTGAATTGTGAATTAGACATGGCTTAATATGATCAATACAAGTGAGGGGAATATTATTCTCACTATTCTAATCCTTTAAGTAGCATTGATTATGATAAATTAGAAATAATAGAACATTTTTGAAGTGAAATCAGCTTGAGCGGAACAACAATACTTGGTATGAACTACCATATTACAAAAAGAACATAGAAAACTTTGTAAAATATTACTTAACTCATCAAGAAAAAGATAAATCTAGAGCTCAACTTAATAGAGTTGAAAGCAAAAAGGAGGCATCATCCCACTTGAGAAATTATTATCTATGGAAAGGATAAACTTAGAACTCATCCTCCTACTCTAGTGGTCATTCGTGGACCCCTTCCTTCTACTCAACCCGTGATCTGCAAAAAGACTATACCATTTCCTCATGAGCTAAGTTAGAAAAGAAGTTAAGATGAACTTGAAATAAAACAAGTTCTTAGAGACAAACCAACCATGGTCCCTTCTACAATTACACCTTCAGTCTCCTCAGTTCTCCTAGTTCTTACTCAACTACATCGAGGATCTTCCATTTTATTCACCTCTCAAGCACTTTATCTCCCTAAGAGTCCACTTTTAAATCCCTCTTATATACTCAAACAAGGAGGTTCACTCCTATGTGGTTAACTCTAGATACCTAGTTAATGAGGTCCACCTTATTCTCCAAGTAGAATACATTTCATGTCCACTCATCCATCAAGGTCCACCCTTATTATCACCAATATACCCTAAAATTCTCTTTAGACTATTCTTAAAAGACTCCTTCATTTTTTTCACATTTGTCTCGAGATTATTCTCTAGGATGCCACTCCTCTAAATTATCCTCTTAACACCTTGCTAAGATACTCCTCTCTCAAGTCTCATCTTGTTACTCCACTAGAGTTTAAGATTCTAGCCTTTCAATTTACATCAAGACTCTTTTATAAAAAAATTACCTTCCTTAGTCTCCACCTTTTGAGACTTGTCCAACTATTAAGGATTTGTTCTTACAAACATTGTCTAGCTAAGTTCATTACCTTCAGGGTCAACTATTAGACCCATCACCATTGTGTAACACCATTAGCCTTCCCTCTAATCCTTTCACTTGGATATTGGGCTATACCCTACCTTCAACCGATCTTTCTCTCAAGTCATGGGGTCCCCATTGACCCTAATCATGACTCCCTTAGTCTAGAACATGTATTACAAGGTGATATTCCACAGCGATACACACTTAATACTCTCATTCCTCCTTGATCCCAACCCCCTCTTAGCACTTTCAGGTAAACACAAAAATTTGATTGTATACTATGTACATCAGTAGCCTTTGGGATCATGCATATTCATTTGCAACTTCATCTTCTACATGCATTTCTATCTACTCATACATAATGCATCTTTATTTATTCATGCATCCTAGTCAAGCATCTCATGCCTCCTATGATTTCATCTTCCTATGTTTGTTCATGTATTTTATACCGACTCCTTTAGCATGCTTATCAACCTTAGCATAAACATTGGTGCTTCTTGTGCACTTGATACTATCTACTTTGCACTACTACCATTTTTTAGTCCACTCCAACTTACCCAATGTTTAGGTTATTGTTAGTTCACACCTTTTTTTGTGCTAGTGTTTGCACCTCCCATGCATTGAAGTTCAAAGAAAATGACTTGCTTTGTGACTAAGGGTCGAGACCTATCAGGCTCTATAAATATTAGTACTTAAAAGAATATTATCCATGATATGAATTAGATCTTAAATTTTGGGTGCTTTTCGTAGTTGGTCTTATATGGATGATAGGATAGTGTTTATTAAAAATGGTTTAAGGGTCAAGATTTGTGGGATACCTCCTATGTTATTCACCTATAGTTGGTCTTATTTGATATTTTGATGAATGTGTACTTTTCCTTAAAATTGGCATGATTCCAAAGATATATACTTCAGTGTTATGTAACTATGACTAGACTTTCTTAGGTTGTTGCTTTCATTTACAAGAATCGACATCCATTGCTCATTTTTTCCATTGATTTGTATTTCTTTATTTGATTGTGAACTTGTCGATCGTATTTTGTCTTGAACTACTTCAAATAAGATCCTTTTGACCAAGTTATTTATACTTGATTTTTAGTCTTCAGAAAATTTAAGAAAGGGTCAATGTTTACATTTTGGTACCGGTTATCTTAATTTTTAGATAACAAAAATGATTTATCCATGGGATGTCTTGGCTAATAGATTGGTAAGTGCTTTCTTGATTGAGTCTATTCTTTATATTAGCATTTGAGTAATGTATTTTGATGAATTAGGAGAAAAGGAGGTGATATTTTGAAATGTGAAAAAAAAAGAAAAAAGATACAAGAAAAAAGATAGAAGAAAAGAAATGTTTTACCCTTTTGCACTCTTTTTTATCTTATATTCTTTGTATACATGAAATGCTTTAGAAGGGACCAAGTGGATTTATCATATATCTTTTTTCTACTTGAAATTATCTACTGTTTTTTTTATTCCATCACATTAAAGGAGATCCACACTTCAACTAGAGTTGAGGAGTACTAATCCATCTACTTGTCTATAGGTTACTAGATAGTCCTTTATGTTACTTTAAAAATCAAGTTTTTGAGTACTAAAATTGGTATTATCGTGTTCTAAATTAGTATTTTGAGATAGAGAGTCAAAGTGAAAATGCTTTGTTCAACCAAATTTCATTTGGCGGAGTCCATGATAAAAATGGTCGACTTTCAAAAATGTTTTTGTTGATTTTTTCCTAAAAATCAATGTATTAGCCATGGTCACACACAAAGAATGGATTTTCATGTTTGTCTTGTCATAGTGTTTAGATATGTTTTTTTTCTTTCTTCCTCAAGTCGCTTGCATTAAAATGCATATCTCTCATCGTGGTGTTTTGAGAGGTTGAGTTGGAGACATCACTTATGTCATTGAGCTTATTCTCACATGATGTCACTCACCCTCATCTTCAATTCTTCTAGAATTTTCCGGTTCAAGTACCACTTTAATTTTCACCTATTTCCTTGTAGTCATTCTAAGTATAGTAGCATTGATTGTCCCTCTCAACTATGACGTCACTGGGGGCACCAATTGCTCCACCGACTATGAGTATGCCCATCCATCCCACTAGGGTTGAGAGTGTTTACTTTTCATACCTCCATACATAAAGTCATCACCATGGTCCAATGTCATGCTGCTAATGCATTTTCTTACAAGCATGGGCATTTTTTTTGTATTTCAAATTAGAATCATGGTATCCTCTTATTATGTCCAAGATGTTTTCCCTTGATGTAGTTCCCACATGATAGTTGTAGGTTATTTTTGTGTCCTATATCTCTTTACTTGAGGCATGTTTTGTTTCATTAACTTCACCTCCCCAATTTCATTTATACATGACATCACAATCACATTTGACCTCACATTATCAATGTATGTTTAGTATATGTTCTTTTTTCGTGCTTTTCATTAGTGATAGTCTTATATTACTATGATGCATTCACTTGATCTTACTAGAGGTTTTGGTACATTTCAAGTTAGTGGGATGTTATGGCTCAATCCCATCAAACCGAGTATCAAGAGGCAGTATCTTCCTTTCATAGTCCCACCAAATGAATCGCTCTAGCGCTAGAACTCTAGTTTCATCCTACCGAGTACAATTGTCTTCAAGTAGCGTTACCACGGGCACTTCTCCTTCATCTTCCTTGGTTTGGAGATTTTAGAGATTGTCCCACCATAGTGCATTATTTCATCATGCAAAATGCTCCGACATTACAACATCTTCATCCCACAAGCTTTAGCATACCATTGTTGCATTTTTCTTCTTTGCTAAATTCTTCTTATACAATTGGGACTCATTTTCTATTGTCTCACCGTGCCTACTTCCAAGCTGCAATGGATGCTTCACCATTAGGGTTGAGACCACCTTCTTTTTCCCATTCCTCAAAGTTTTTTTTAGGTTGTCCTCTTGATGGCATCCCACTATTATACCCTTGAGGTGAATCAATTGGCTTAACATATACTTTCAATCTTTCCAGTCTCATTTAGTTGTTCCACCATAGTGGTACGCAAGAGATGGGTCTACGAGCTTATGAAAACCTATATGGTAGCATGAGAACACTTTAGAAGGGACTCAAGTTACATGCATATTGAGGATACTTCAAAAGGCACTCAATGATGATTGGATATGACCCATACTCGAGATATTGAAGAGAAAGGAAAATTGAAGATGATATTTTGATCATGCTCTTTGCATTTTAAGAATAAGGTTTAAGATACTACTCTTATGTTTTAAAACTAGTTATTTTCAAATCTATTTTGTGAAGAAAGCTTATTTTCAAAGAAACACAAAGTTTATCTCTTTTGTAAGAGTTTCAAAAGAAGTTTCAAAGAATGTCTGCTACTTTTCATTTTCAAGAAAATGTTGTCAAAGCAACCTCACTGATTTGAATTTGATGAAAATTTTGTCGAGTCAACACAAAATCTCTTTATGAAACTGGTCATCTTCCTTACAAACAAAACCTCTTTTACAATGTCAACCCTTTTGTCTTGCAATCCATTACACATAAGGTTTGTAGTATGTCCTGCAACATGACACCATTGCCTAGTCAAGACATAATACAATCTAATGACACTTTTCCTCAAATACCATGTTTTCACAACATGTTTAATGAAAGATATCAAGTTGTCTTGAGTCAATTTTCTACCAGTCTTTTAAGTGAGTCAAGATTTAGTATTTGCTTCTTTGACATCAACCAAGCAAGTCTTCATTGATTACAAAGACTGACATTTATAAAAAACCAAAAACTTTCGTGGAAGATGAAAATGTTTTTAAAAAGATCAAATTTGAAGATACATGCTATTAAATCTTAAATTCTCTAAAATGGAGTTAATTTGAAAAAGAAAAAAGAAATTATCAACTTAACTCAAGTCAACCTATATTTGGCATTTCTAAAGGAATTAGAATATGCTAAGTGTCGGTATCAAATGAGATAGCCTAACAATAATAAAACCAAAATAGTCCTTACAATTTATGTTTCCCTCCCATAAGAAATTTGACCCTATTACCATGATGATTGAAAAGGAAAACATCAACACAATGTTAGAAGCATCAAAACATCATTACATATGATAATCATATCATGTTATTGCTTAGACTATAGTTATAGGTATAGAGGAAAGACCAAAAGAGAACAAGCACAGGATGTTACAAGACCAATGTGACGTACTACAAAAAAATAAAATAAGTTACAAATGAAGGCCATAGTTCCTTGCCAGGTTGTCTATAGCCTCGTATACTAGACTTCAGAGCATAACCCAACAGCCATAGCCACCCTCTCTTTAATAGAAAAAGAGAAAAGCAACGCTTTGAGATAGACATGGCCGGTTTGGAACTGGCCCAACAGTTTGAATAGGAACTGAACCGACCTCAAAACCATCAAAACTGGGGACCTCCCGGTTCGGTTATGGCAGAACCGGCAATTTCAAGCCATCATTTATTATATATATTATTTTTAATATTTACATTCACAAAAATACTCATGGCTTAACAATAGGATATACTTTGTGTGTGGAAATAAGTAGAAAGTTCGACTCTTGTGGTTTGTATTTTGTGATTTGAAATACTTATATATTAGGCACATATAGCTTTCTAATATTTTTAGTCACAAGAATTGTCTTGGCCTAATGGTATAAGGTTGTCATTTTCAACAAAGCATGGAGGGTTTGAGTTGACGGGCTGCCTTCATGGTTTTTAAAAAAAATCTTTTTAAATCAGTTTTGAGATGGTTCCATATCTGAAATCAGAACTGCCCCGAAACCAATGGCTCCAAAACTGTAACCGGAACGTTCACCAACCGGTTCGGTTATGGTTCTAGGTTTTGGGTAACCCAGAACTTGCAGTTCCAAACCGCTCTACTTCAAGATATGAGAGCCAACTTACTGCTACTAAGGATACAAGCTCACTCATCATGTACGGCAAATAGAGCATGACCTGCCGCCCACAAGCTTTCTTCATCTTGCAAATCTTGTTCAAAGTAAAGGAGTGGTTAAACCACCAATATTAGAGCATGACCTGCCGCCCACAAGCTTTCTTCATCTTGCAAATCTTGTTCAAAGTACGAAAGGAGTGGTTAAACCACCAATATTCATCCTGCAAAACTTGAAGATTTTGAGTATGAACATATCAAATGAAGAACAATTGAGAATCGCTCTAAAAGGCCATAACAAGGTCCCTCACCGCCATCTCTTTCTCCATTAGCATGATGTAACATTGTCTAAGAAGAGCCATTGTTCAACATTATGAAGGCCCTCCAAAAATCTAAGAAATTAGTGAGAGAGAGTTATTCGATGCTCCACCTTGTTGCATCGTGCAAAAAACATGAAGGGGCCTTCCATTTTTTTGTTTCCACATGAACATCTCTTCCTCTCTATGTGCGTGGATAACTGCCATTATCTGAACCTCCACCACCTAAGCTGTAGACATGCCTCAAATCCTCATAGTTATCACCCGAACCAACAACAAGAACCCCAAACTGCCTTTGTGCAACCTAGCCAACCTTTCAAATCTCCCTGTTATCAACAACCGCCTACCTCGCAGCCAGCAACCAACCACCAAACTTTGCGTTGACTTCACTACACACCATCCACCAATGTCTGCCTCATCGCCCTTGGCCAGCTACTTCCTTATATTTGACCCACTATCAAAGATATCACACCATCCTCTCATCCTCCCAGCCATTGGCATTCACAAAAAGAATCCAAACAGCTTGCCATCCACCGCCTAGTTCACAGCATGTCCTCTTCACCTCCACTCCAGTCCTTCACTACCACCGTCGTCCTCCGCCATAGCCACAATCAGTTGCTCGCCCCACTCTAGCCAACCCACCTTTCTTTTCTTTAGATTTTCCCACTCTCCATCATTCTACATGAAATACCCATCTCCTATCGTGCCCCAGTTCCTCTTTTCACTGAAGGCCGAAGCGGGTTGGGCCCAGTTATTTGGACCCAATCCATCCCATTGACCAAAATTGACCCATTTATACTGGATCGGTTCCTTTCATGTCCAATTCAACCCATTGCAACCCGATTCAACCTGGTTACCCACAATTCAAAAAAGTGAATCTCAAAGCCCTGTACCAAATCCATTTCAAGTTGGATTCGGTTTGATCTCATGACCTAAATTTTGATTTCAAATTGGATCAAATTGAGTTCAATCAAATCCAAACTCCACCCATCCAGCTTAACCAAATTGAATCCCAGCTTTAGCTAGATTTGACCCATTCTTATCCAAACCCAATTCATTCCACCAACCCCTAATCCAAACTTGTTAGCGGTAGCCTTTCCCATAGCTAAGAGCAAGACGACAGGTCGCTACATTCAATCAACCATGTGTTTGAAAGCTCACAAAATACATAGTTCGGGAAGCTCAAACTTAAGCAAGCATCTTAGTAGTGTGAGAGATTGACCCTTCCTTAATGAAGTGAGAAGACCTACGGTAAAAAGAAATTATAGGGCACATATTGCATAAGGAGCATTCAGAGGTGATCTCTTCCTAACTTTTATTTCCAAGCTCTCCTTTCTAAGAAAACTGTGTCGCAAGTCGAGGTTCCTTGAAACCAAAAATTCCGGTGCAGCAATTCACACCCACATCATTTATGGATTTCCTCTTTAGAATCGGTAAAGGATGGAAGAAAGTTCAGTCGAGTAACGAATTGATGAAACCTTACGACAAGCTCTCCGAGCATCATTGCCCACTTTGAAGTTGTTTGCTTCCAAGAACTAGATAAGAAGCCAAACCGCAACCTAGCCCAATCTGTCTCTTATTGGACCGGTCAAAAACATAAAATATACCTATGGTAGTAATCCTTCGTTTCCATCTGAAAAATTTGCAGGTATGAACGAGGTAAGAGAGTTGACCAAAGCCTCCAACTAAACCAAATATCCCTTATTTAAGTGAGGCGCACGCAATCTATTCAACAATTTCACACAACAAAATGCAGCACCTCGAGGGTTCGCCTCAAGAGGGGAACCCAGACAGGCAACGCTAGTACCATGGGCCTGGAGGCAGCCAAAGCACTTCATCTTCTCCCCTTTTAGATATCCATGACAAGTATTGGGGGAGGGGGTTCACGGAGTATCTCACACGTCGATTTTTTACTTAGAATTTTTCGCTAAGTCAGATAGTGCCCTTGATGGCTAGAATAGCCCGACCTCAAACCAATCACTTACCCCACTACACTACCTTAATCAAGTGCTGTTGGGTTGCAGGATCAGCTCTTTCAGATCTCCATGCTAAACACTGCAGAAACAATACTAAAGCAAACATATAAAAACCACTTTGGAACTTAACACAACATTTTCCTTTGAAACAGGTACAATCAGGGTTTCCAGAAGGGTCACGCCTCACTGGATGTCCAAGGGAGGTTTACACAAACCAAAACACGCCCAAAGGACTTGGTCGTCTGCTGCAAGGGTCTGTTGTGCTAGTTGGATGGGTGCATAGGGTTGTGCACTTAAGAGAGGTTCCTGGTCGGCGCCTGGAAGAGGAGCTGTCTCTGGCTGGTGCTGGTGATTGGCACTAGGGCGCTAGCGCTAAGGAGAATGGGAGGGCTAGGACGCGCGCGCTGCTGTATAGGGCGGCTGGCATCAGGGGTCCGCTATGGTTCTGCACGTCCATTGAACTGGCACAGGTTCACGGCTGCTGCAAGTCACGAACTATTGTTGCGGCAAGGCTCCTCTACACGGCGTCACTGCGGCGGCGTCTGGTGGCGAAGGGCATTGTCCGGCCCTGTCTTCCTCCTTCCTTTTCACTCTCTCACAGCACTCACTACACTCGATTGGACACTCTCTCACTCACGGTTCAACAACCCGCACCATAGGGAGGCTCGCTGCTTTATAGGCAGGGCCCTCGGGCAGGTGCTGTAATTGTTCCCTCCAAAGGGATGGTTACCCCTTGTAACCACACCCCCCTTGGGGTGCGGGTGAGGTGCCCCCAACACCTCACCACAGGGCGCCACCTGGCCCCATGCACCAACTGACCCCCAACCAGGGCGCCACCTGTCCTAGGCGGTTCTAACCGTCCCACCTAAGACCACCACCTGTCCCATGTGGTTCCAACCGAACCCAAACTAGACCTAGACCTAACCAAACCCTAACCGACCTGTCCTAACCCACTAGGACCCGGGTGGACCAAACCCAGATATGGGTCGACCCAACCCGATTTGGACCTGAACCCAGTCTTGGGTCAACCCAACCCGATTTTGCAAGGATCCAAGACCCGATCCAAACCCAAGTTCAGACCCAACTAGACTTAGGGCTAACACGACTCAACCTAGACCTATACTCGGTTGACCTAGCCCGAGTTTATAGACATACTTGGACCATTACAAATGACTTATATACATGGACTAATGTACATATCAACATGATAAAGCCCTCCAGATGATGGGTGTGCATGGGTGCGTGTGCCACGAACTTAGGTCCATGACAACTCTCTCCCAACAAACTCTGGACTCGTTCCCGATTTCGTGTGGTAGTCTCTCAATATCTGCTCATACTGCCACAACTTTGCGCATGTTACCCATGAATCATCGTCAGAACTCCTGCTTGTCCACTGAACAAGATATTGCATCTGTCTTCGAGGTCCGACTCTCTAAACTCTGTGGGCAATGATGGCCTTGACCGTTGGTATGTCTTGTTTGACCAACGGTGGTGGTCGACGATCCAGCCTCTGTAGGTCTTCAAAGTACTTCTTCAATTTTGATACGTGAATGACCAGATGAATCTTCAAACAATCTGGTAACTCTAGTCGATAAGCAATAACACCTATCCTCTATATCACCTTGAAAGGTCCATCATACTTTGGCTTCAGTCCCATGTTACTGCCTTTGTATACCTGCTTTCGAATATAGTATGGTATCCGAAGCCAAATGTCGTCTCCAACATCGAACTCAACGTCTCTCCGATGCTTGTTGGCTTGCTTGATCATATGGGCCCCTCCTCTCTCAAGCGAAGCTTTCGCTTCCTTGTACGTGGTCTGCCTGTTGCATACCTCTCGCAAGATTGCGGCACAATGATCAGTCTCATCTCCTTGTAAAAGCTCTAGGGGTCCCAACGGCTACCATCTCAAAGTAAGCTCGAAAGAAGTCTTTCCAATAGCTGAGCTTCTATGGGAGTTATAGCTATACTGCACCACCTCCAGAAGTGACACCTAATTCTTCTAGCTAGTAGAAACATAATGGCGTAGATACTCCTCCAGCATCGCGTTGAGTCGTTCTATTTGTTCGTCGGTTTGACGATGTTGAGCTGACGAGAATAGGAGACGTGTTCCCAATAGTCGAAACAATTTGATCCAAAACCGACTAGTGAAGCGAACGTCACGATCACTTACAATCTCTTATGGGACGCCAAAATGTTTAATTACATTTTTGAAGAATATACTGGCAGTCTCTTTTGCACTACACTCATGTGATGCGGGTATAAAGATATCATACTTCAAGAACCGATCAACAATCACCAATATCATCGCGAAGTTGTCTACTCTAGGCAATCCTAATATAAAATCCATGGAAACAGATTTTCATGGTCTCTCTAAAATAGGAAGAGGCTGGAGCAAACCAGTTGGTCGACGTCACTCTATTTTACCTTGTGTGGGGTACCGAGTTTCTGCATCCTTAAGCTTCCTGCTCTAGAAAGCTATGGTGTGTCCCTTCTGGGTAAGAACACCTCCGAGTGCATGGTCACTTGCATCTGTATGTACCTCGAAGGGCCTACTGAAATTCGGGAGACGTAGTACTAGTTCTTGACAAATCAAGGCTTTGAGGGCCTCGAATGATTCTACACACTTGGGTGTCCAATCCCAAACTCTTCCTTTCTTCAATAACTTAGTCAAAGGCGCTGCGATCTTCGAAAAGTCTCTAATGAACTTTTTATAGTAGTTCGCAAGCCCTAGGAAACTCCGTAACTTTGAAACATTCTTCGGAGTTTCCCACCCTTCTATGGCACGAACTTTCTTAGGGTCCATGCGAATTTCTCCTCCACTAATTATATGCCCAAGAAATGTGATGGTGTTCCTAGCAAACTCACATTTTTTCCTCTTCACATAAAGAGAGTGTAACCTCAGTCTCTCAAAGACTAATGTGAGGTGTCGGACATGCTCATCCAGGGTTCAACTGTAGATCACAATATCGTTGAGATATACAACCACAAACTCGTCAATGTACCCAACCAATATCTTGTTCATTAACCTACAAAGTATCGTTGGAGCATTCGTGAGCCTGAAAGGCATCACCAAGAACTCATATGCTCCGTATCGTGTCACCATGGTCGTTTTGGCATCATCCCCAAGTGCAATTCTCACCTGCCAGTAACCAGATCGCAAGTCCAACTTCGTGAACCACATGGCTCCGCCAAGTCAATCAAATAAGTCAGCTACTAGTGGGATAGGGTAATGATCCTTCACCGTTACCTTGTTCAATGCTCGATAGTCTACACACATCCGTAGAGAACCGTCAGACTTCTTCTGAAATAGTACTAGCGATCTGAAGGGTGACTTAGATGGTTGTATCATCCCTGCTTCCAAGAGCTCCCCCAATTGTTTTTAGAGCTCTTCTAGCTTTGGAGGACTCATCCTATACGCTGCACGGGCTGGGGTTTTCTCCTCGGTTCTAGCACAATCTCATGGTCTGTGCACCACCTAGGTGGTAAAGTCTTCGGGAGATCTGTCGGCATCATGTCCTAGAAGTTGAGCAAAACTTGCTCAATCTCGTGTGAAATCCTAACGTCTCTTGAGTCCATCTCATCTTCTCTCAAGACTGCAAGTAGTGTGGGGTGTTCCTTTCGGAGACCAGTCTTGTGTTGCATTGCGGACAAATAAATCGCTTTGCAGGTTAGAAGATTAGGAGCCTTACTTGGGTCACATTGAGGTATAAATCTAGGTTGAGTAGGATCCACGCACACCAAACCTTCGAGGTGTGGGGCAGCCATCATGCTCACTACCCGGAAGAAATCACAGCCTAGGACTACTCCAAAGTTGTCCATAGTGCTGACGATAAAATCCAAACTACCGCTCCAACATCCAACTTTGAGGCGGCAAGCTTGGGCTAATCCAGCCACTCTAGAAGCACTAGTGTTTATCGTTTTCAATCGCTGCTCAGACTGCTCTAGCCTTAAACCCCAGTGTCTGGCTAGAGAGGAAGAGATAATCGAATGGGATGCGCCAGTGTCTGCTAAGGCGCGTACTACGGTAGTGCCTATTTGTGTCTCCACAAAGATCAGACTACAGTGCGGCTCATTCCGCACACATGCAACACCTAAGAGTTGGAACGATGCTGCTTGGGCGCTGGTGCTAGCACTAGCGTCCTCCGCTGCTTTTTCGGCGATCATCGTGGCTATCTTTGCCTTTTGAGGGCAAAATCTCATCAAATGTAGACCTTGACAAATGAAACATGTATCCTGATTCTTAGAATCTCTAGGAGGCACGTTTTTGCCTTTGTTTCCATTTGATTATTTCCTTGAATTGCTCGATAATCCTTCCTTTTTCTCCTTATTCCATTTCTTAGATTTGTCTTTTCCCATACTTGATTTCTTATTGCCAAAATCCAGATTTCTGTTTTCTATAATGTTTTTCTGCAACTTGACAGATCACAGTTTTTCGATAGCTTTCACCAAATTTTCCGGCCAATCTTCGGCTGATTAGTCTCCTTGAACCTGTTACTGTCTCTGTTACTGAACAAAGAAGTCGTTAGCCTCAGTTTTGATCAGAAACAGATTCAAACTTCTCAGATTTTTGCAGAAACACAGATTTTGCAAATCTGGTTTTCCGTCCCTCTTCTGTCGAAGTTTTCAACTGACTGTTGAGGATATTTCCTCAATTTGAATGCTGTCTACCATAGATTGGTAGAAATAATCGGGCTTAGAACAGTTTTCTTGCTGTTCTAACCAAGTAATCCAATCTAGCACCGAGTTAGAAAATCTGCAAAAATCACTTGTTAGATTTTTCTGTCTTCGCTCAGTTTCGTTCCAAATGAATGTTTTAATCTGTTTTTACTATCAAACGTGCATGGAATCTAGCTTACAACTCTGATACCAAATTGTCACAGGTCGATTTTTTACTTAGAATTTTTTGCTAAGTCGTATCGTGCCCATGATGGCTAGAATCGCCCGACGATTCTATCAGCCCTCAAACCAATCACTTACCCCGCTACACTACCTTAATCGGGTGCTGCTAGGTTGCAGGATCAGCTCCTTCAGATCTCCGTGCTAAACACTGCAGAAACAATACTGAAGCAAACGTATTAAAACCACTTTGGAACTTAACGCAACGTTTTCCTTTGAAACGGGTACAATCAGGGTTTGGAGAAGGGTCACGCCTCATTGGATGTCCAAGGGAGGTTTACACAAACCAAAACACACCCAAAGGACTTGGTCGTCTGCTGCAAGGGTCTGTTGTGCTGGTTGGATGGGTGCACAGGGTTGTGCACTTAAGAGAGGTTCCTGGTCGGCGCCTAGAAGAGGAGTGGTCTCCGGCTGGCGCTGGTGACTGGCGCTAGCACTAAGGAGAACAACAGGACTAGGACACCCGTGCTGTTGCACAGGGCAGCTGGCACTAGGGGTTCGCTACGGTTCTGCACGTCCACTAAACTGGCACAGGTTCATGGCTGCTGCAAGTCATGAACTGTTGTTGCGGCAAGGCTCCTCTACAAGGCTGGCGCTAGCACTCCGGCATAGGGGTTCTGCACGGCATCACTGCGGCGACGTCCGGTGGCGAAGGGCACTGTCCGACCCTGTCTTCCTCCTTCCTCTTCACTCTCTCATAGCACTCACTACACTCGGCTGGACACTCTCTCACTCACAGTTCAACAACCCGCACCATGGGGAGGCTCGCTTTTATAGGCAGGGCCTCGAGGCAGGTGGTGTAACCGTTCCCTCCCCCTATAACCGCACCCCCTGGGATGCGGGTGAGGTGCCCCCAACACCTCACCACAGGGCACCACCTGGCCCCATGCACCAACTGACCCCCAACCAGGGCGCCACCTATCTTAGGCGGTTCTAACCGTCCCACCTAAGACCACCACCTGTCCTAGGTGGTTCCAACTGAACCCAAACTGGACCTAGACCTAACCAAACCCTAACCGACCTGTCCTAACCCATTAGGACCCGGTTCAGCCCGACCCGACTAGACCAAACCCAGATATGGGTCGACCCGACCCGATTTGGACCTGAACCCAATCTTGGGTCAACCCGACCCAATTTTGCAAGGATCCAAGACCTGATTCAAACCCGATCCAAACCCAAGTTCGGACCCACCTAGACCTAGGGCTAACACGACTCAACCTAGACCTAGACTCGGTTGACCTAGCCCGAGTTTATAGACATACTCGGACCATTACAAAGGCCTTATATACATGGACTAATGTACATATCAACATGGTGAAGCCCTCCGGATGATGGGTGCGCACGCTACGAACTCAGGTCCGTGACAGAGTATACCATTAAGTGGAGCAGGGATTGCGGTCAATATGAGAGAGACTTCGAAGAAGCTGATGGTTCCTAGTGAAACATACAACCATGGAGATTGATGTTACTGGTGGGATTTCCTGTTGAAGCAAGGTACAAACATATGGACTTTGATTTTATATTTGCAAATCTGCAACGTCGATGGGGAAATATGCCGAACATTCAGTTTATTGCTGGTCAAAACTGCCTATTCCTTATCAAACCCACTTTTGAGGAGGAAATGAACCATATCTTAAGGGCAGGGAGTGTGGAAGCTTGCCGGTCGTACACTAATGGTAAACCGCATGCATCCTGACGAAAGAATGGGAATTGGAGGTCACATCTACCACTCTAGTTTGGATTAAAATTATTGATCTTAACCCAGGCCTATGGAAAGAAGAATTCTTTCGAGTAGCTGAATATCTCGGGGGAAATTCTTGTTCATGGATGATAGAATAAAAGTTCCGGATCGTCTTGATTTTGCAAGAATATGTATTGAAGTTCCGTGGAGTGTAGACCTTCCAGATACCACACCTTGATAGCAGAGGATTTTGCAGAATCACTGGCTATCGAATATGAAGCTAAGATTGTTTCTTGTACTGCTTGTGGGTCTACTTATCATTAGGGATGTGCATCTGTTGGTTCGGTTTTTCAATAACTGAACTCGCACTGAAATGAATAGGTTCAGTTTGTTTTTCGGTTTACCGTCTACAGCTGAATTCTATATATATAAATATGTATATATATATATATAATATATATACACACACATATGTATATATGGATATGGATATGGATATACATATATATGTGTGTATACATATATGTAAGCATATGCACATAAATATAAACATATATGTGTACTTATATTCAATTTTCAAACGTTAAAAACCGAATTGAACCTATAAACCAATTTTTTATAATAGTGTCAACCGAACCCGAACCTATTTTCAGTAGAATGGAACCAAAATAGAAATTTTGGTTTGGTTTGGTTACTCGCTTATATCTGAATAATGCTCACCCTACTTATTGTAGGCATGGGGCTTGTAAAGAGATAGCACAGGCAAAACAACTATCACAACATTCAGAGGGTTAGGCGATATGTCAAGCATCGAAAAATCTGGAAGAAGGATCAACTTTCCCCCGGAACAACCCAACTCCTTTACCGTACTGCAAGATATTGTGTTGAAACATTAGTGGATGAGGAAATGAAAATGAAAGAAACCAGGCGGGCCCTTCAGACGTGTCAGCGGTGGAAGAAAAAATCTCTAACGCACATTTATTCCAGGAGTGCTTAGCACCATGCGACAGTTGCCAGAGATGAACCGATCGCATAGACTGAAAGAATTCTGGTAATTAACGATTGACATGGTCATCAAGATTGGATGCTACTTGAGTCGGTACCATGTGACCAGCATTGTTTATGTCAGTTGATTGATGACATGCTGAAAGTAAAAAGAGTCAGGTTAACTGATAGGCCACCTTTCAAGACGACAACAGAAGTCCTTCAGCAGTATTAGTGGGAAAGAGATACTGCTCTTGCTGGATGGATGTGATGTTGAGTTGCTTTCTTCTGGATCTAAACGAAAGGTTGAAAGATTCCAAATTGAATAAAGGGAACCAAAGGGGCTGGACCTCAACAACATAGACATCAAGAAGGAAAATAAAGAAAGCGATATGGTCATGACCTTCAAAAGTCTAATGGCACATGGTGGCATCTTAGATCTTCTAATTGAGTGAGAGGTATCTCATGTTTAACCCTTTCATAATACGGAGGGTGTCAGAGTACCCTGATAATTGTTGCTTCTATTCAGAAGGTATCCTGCAATTATCGAGATCCTTCAATGTATGTATCCTTTTCTGCTTAACCCCATCTTGTCAATCCAAAAGAAACAAAAATAGAGGTGACCAAAGGATGTCATACACATGGCCAAGGCACTCCCCAAGACTAACCTAATCTTCTATCATCTAGCACCATCCGACATACCGCTTAGTGGTAGGATAGGAGAGGTATCCATCTCTATCGAAGTACTGTCATCTTGCTAGCTGAAAACCACTGCACAAAATTCTAATACAAGTGGATGGCAGATTCGCTATGAGATTCTTCTGTTACCATGCAGACTCAGTCCCCACACGTAATCCAGTCATATGGCTCTTCATCATCTGCCTTTTGCCTTCTTCTCTTAGGTGCCCACTTTGAAATGGACCTTCCCTTCCCAAATCTTCCTTTACAACTACCATTTTGTGATTGCGTTGTTAGCAATGAACTAGGTTTCATTCCACGTCACAGAAAATTTCAATACACTACTATTCCTATCCATCAGTTCTCAATAGAAGTGTCCATGCTTAAGACTGCTATTTTCCTGTTTAAGTGCTGCGCCATTCCGATCAATGACTGCAGGTCTGCACCCAGGTGCCCTGCACAGATCAATAGAACATACATTTCAAGTGCAACTCCCTTTGGTAAGTTACCTGAGCCTAGTCTAAGATTTAAGCACCAGCTGAAGATGAGATCATCGAGAGGAGCTCACCCCACTCGACAGCACCAAAGCAAGCTTGCCAATTACAATGGCTAAAAAGAACACTGGATAATTTTAGCTGTGGCACATAATGCCACATCAGTGAACTCTTCATGCAGAAAATTGAACAAGAACCCACAAGCAGCAGAGGATGCACAAAATCTTTTCGAACGAGGCACATAGGCGAGGGCTGACTAAAACTACAGATTTGTCTATAGGCTATAGTCTCAACCATGGGCTGCGCTTGTTTATTTTCCAAATTCGTATGTGGGCATCTCACCCCACCGATGTCAACTTGATGCAACTCAACTTTTCGCCACAACGAAACACACAATCAAGCCATGATAGGAAAAAGGAGAATACAAAAATTTAAAGCATTATAAACGAGGTTTTTGTAGACTCCACAGCTCAAAACAAAACAAAAATGGAAAACAAACAAAAGATCAAAGAAAACGCACTTAGTTCTTATCTTAGCGGGCACGCCGGTACGGACTGGTTCGAGCAAAAAGGCTTTAACATTGACCCTACAAGAAGTCGATCAAGCAACATCCTTCTCCACATCTTCAAGAATGATCAACTTGGTAGGCTTCACTAGTCAGTATACTCCTGGAATGGAGATTTTGTGAAGCGTGTCTCGCCAGAAATCAGGAGTTAGGAAGCCGTATGTCTTCAGCAGACAGTCGAACCTCGCCCGCAACATCAAGAAAGGCCAATCGAGAAGAGCATCAGGGAGATTGCCGATATGCAAACAACAAAAAATAAAGTACAAAGCTAGACATCGGAGTAACTAACACAACAAAACCAGTCAGCTTTTAAGTAGCGGCAAGTGAACTCCAAGTGGTTTAACGCACAATTTGATAAGTAGCGCATTCCCAGCCACCAGGTTTGTTTAAACGGTAAAGTTTTAAAGTCAACTACCATTTAATGGCCATTCGTTTCAATTATCGAGTCAATTATGCAAGCACTTGTGACATTAATAGCAACAAAACCAGTCAGCTTTTAATGAAACATACATAAAACATCAAAAGAAAATGATATCCAAAAGTAGCGCTCACTAACCTGCGGTATATATCAATCTGCTTCTCATCCACCATCTGAACCTTAAGCATACTAATTTATTGAAGGGAAAATTTCACAAAAATATCTTGAGGTTTTTGAATTTTTCAATTTGATTCATGTGATTTCAAACCTATTGTGTGAGCTACCCTATATACCTTTTAGTGTTTGCCGTTTATAAGTTTATTCCAAATTATTGTTAACATTAATTCAACGCGGCACATCAATTGTCAAGTTGCCTGCTATATCATCTGCAACATCACCCATCAAGTCAACTTATATTAGTTGAGTAAGATGTCACATCAACATTGCTTGTCATGTCAGATTATATTATGATTATATTTAAATATTAATTAACATTAAGTATTCTTTAATATTATTTGGTGTATGTTATTTGCAGATGGCATTCTATTAGTGGAGGAGTCTAAGGAAAAAGTTAATTGAAAATTGAAACTATGGAGAGAAACATTAGAAAGCAAAGGCCTCCGACTTAGTAGAACAAAGACAGAATATATGGAATGTAAGTTTGATCATTTGGTTACCTCAGAAGACATAGAAATTAAAATTGGCACACATTGCATTCCCCAAAAGAAAAGTTTTAAATACCTAGGGTCAATTTTTCAAAGTGATGGAAGAATTGATGGAGATGTTACGCATATAATTAATGCTAGTTGGTTAAAATGGAGAGGAGCATCACGTATTCTTTGTGATAAGAAGATACCATTAAAGTTAAAAGGTAAATATTATAGAGCAGCAATTAGGCCTGCCATGTTTTATGGTTCTGAGTGTTGGGTAGTTAATCATCAACATGTACAAAAGATGTCTGTGACAGAAATGAATAAACGGAAAGACAACTCATACGACTTGAATTGAAACACCCGAAATGTAAGTGTGTACACAACTTGAATGTAAAACTCACGCAGCTTGAAAGTATATAAATACTCTATATCTTATGAGCAACGAAGGCCCAAAATATGCGTGAGAGTGTAGAGCAAGTGCTCGAGTGCTCTTGTGTGCAAGTGTGGAAGCTTAAATGATAAACTCACACGACTTGAATGTAAAACCCATGCAGCTGGAAAAATATAGAAATATGCTATATCTTATGAGCAACAAAGGCTCAAAAGGTGCGTGAGAGTGTGGAGCAAGTGCTCACATACTTCTTGGGTGCGAGTGTGAAATTTAAATGACAAACTCACACGATATGAATGTAAGAACCTGGAATTGAAATTGCATGGCTTTCACTAAAGTCTTTAGAGTAAGAGCGAAGGCTCAATGTGTGTGCAATAGTGTGCAACTAAGAGCGAAAAGGCTCAAGTGCACGTGGGTGTCTTGTGTACATTTTAAGAGCAATATGGCTCAAGTGTACGTGTGTGCTTCGTGTATCAAGCACCAATATTACATTTCGGGGGGAGACCACACTCCATTATTACAACCCCGTATCAAATTGAATTGAAATTTCAAGGAGTAAGGTAAAAACCGAATTTAAACACTTACAAGTGGACTGCTTTTCCTCTCACTCGTGCTTGAGCTTTGCTCCACCTTGGCTACCATGAGGGGTCTCCCAAGGTGGGTTGGTTAACATGAGTTTTGGGCTTGGGTGTTTAACCTTGGGAAGGGCCTAGGGGAAAGGTCACGACCTAAATGGGAAGGTCACGACCTAAGGTGTGGCTGATTCTAGTTTGTGGCTGGAGTTGGCCAAGGTAGGCTGCAGGCGGCAACGGGGTTCCGGGTGTGACAGTGGTGCTAGGGCGCCACGGTAGTTGTGCGTAGGGCGCCGTAGGGCGCAGCAAGGCGCTAGGGCGTAGTAAGTGCGTGGGGTGGCGCTAGGGTACAGTAGGAGCGCGGATGGGCCGAGTAGTGTCTAAGGGAAGTCTTAGTTGGTTTAGGTTCTTGTTTGAGTCGGTTTAGGTGGTTTAGGCTAGGTTTAGGCTAGCTGTGGGTAAGGTTTAGTGGGGTAGGTTAGGTGATTTAGGCTAGGTTTAGGGTTAGGTTTAGGATGGCCTACCTCTTGGAGCCGATCCATCGTGTGCACCCATGCCTCCACGCCTTGGTTGTAGCCTCCTCCTTGTTCGAGCCCACCTTGGTTGCAGCCCTTAGGTTAAGCCTTGATCAACATGGCTCAAGCCCACCTCACTCATGAGCCCACATGGCTAAGTCTCTCTCTCACTCTCTCTCCTCCCAAGCAATTCACGTGAACCCCCATTTGGGGACCCCCTCATCTCTATTTATAGGCAAATGAGGTGGGTCTTGGATATGAGTCTTGGATATGGGTCTTGGAATCCAGATCCAATCCAAACACTATTTGGGTCTAGATCTCGGATCTCAGATATTTTAGGATCCAGATCCGACCCAAATATTTAGTTGGGTTTAGATCTCAAATCTCGGATATTTGGGATTCAGATCTAGTCCAAACACTATTTAGATTTGGATCTGGATATTTGGGTCTAGATCCAGTCCACATTTCTTTTCTTCAATCCTTCTTGGCGTTTCGAGATGGACGGTTTGTGCGGGCCCTGTCTTAATCAGCGCTCTGTCTTGTGTTGGGTTTTCCCCAACTTTGTCGTCCGAACTCCTTCTCACCCTTCTGGACTTCATTTCAGCTCATTTCTGTCGTTTTCGGCTTGGATTTCTGCTATTTTGGTGAATGTGCTTGGCTTAGCTTTTGGCGCTCCGAGCTTGCGGTCTGCTTCTGGCCTGGGCCTTTCCTTTTGCCTTTTGATAATGGCTTTTATCAGGCTAGGGTACTTTTTTTGGGCTTCTGAACCTACTTCTGAGGCTGCTTTTGATTCAAGCTTCACCTGTTGGGTTTTTGTGTTTTTACAAAATTGGGACTTAACCCTTATTTGAGAAATTCAATTTGAACGGGGTTTAAACCAAAATTTAAAGCCTTTATAACTCTTGGGTTTTCGAAAACTCTAGAATTTGGTTTTTGAAATGAATTTTCAAACCAGGTGTTTGTTTTTGAAAATCGTTTGATTTTGGGGTGTTTACAGATGCCCCTCTTTGGCATTATCCAAATTTATTTGGATAATGGCGAAGAAGACAACACCCCTGTTTGATTTCTCCCTGGATTCGTCCTTAAGAATATGGGATCGTCCCAATTTTGAGAAAATGTTTTCTTTGCGCCCAATAAGAGGGGATTTTCGCCAAAGGGGACTTTACCTAATGTGGTGTTAGTCCTAATTGGGATTGTGCAAGTGTCCATACGTGTACATATGAATGAATGGCATGGAATGATATGCTAGGAAGTATGGTCTCCTAGAGACTTTAAATGGAATGGTCGAACTTGGGAGTCTTACGAAGACCTGTTGCACCAAGTAAGCTGGTCTTATGTTACTCGATGTTCGAGGTTTTATAAATTTGTTTTAAGAGAGGAAAAACTCCTTTTAGCTTCTATCCTAAGGATTTCAGCTTTTCGTGTTTCCCTTTACTTGAGTCTTAATACTCGCTAATCTAGTGGAGGTTTTATAAGAAAATCAAGCCATATTTCAAAATTCCTACGCCTTACTTAGACGTCTAATTCTCAAACAAGATGAGATTCAAGTAAGCGAATCCTATTTTTACTTTAGGATTCTTTGAAATGAACCTTTCTTCACTTGGGATAAGTCACAGGGATGTGGAAAGAGCTACCACGGTCCCTTCTGAAGTGTCCCGTGGTTTGAGGCAAAGAGGCGTAAAACTGCTCTTTTTGAGCTTTTGGCTATTTTTCTATTTTTTTATAGAGGGTCTCCCTTTGGGAGTCTTTTTTCTTTGTTCCCTCTTTTCCATAGAAGAAACGATTTTTCTTTTTTGGATTCGGCTTTCTTTTGGGAAAGAGATTTTTGTAGGGATTTTTCTTTTTGCTTTTTGGTAAAGTTTTCCTTTTGGGGAAGAGAAGAGAAGAGGGGAAGGACTTATCCCAAGGATCTACTCAATTCATCCTAGATCATCCTATTTAGAAATAGCACGTACTACTTGCAAGTATCTTGCTATTTTGAACTAGGCCTTCTTTTGTAAGAAGAAGAATTTTAGAAATGTAACCCCTTTGTTTTGGAAAACTCCGTTTTTTCACAAGCATCAATTCTCTCATTCAGGGTTTTGCACAATCTACCTTGATCCTCACTCACGAAGTTTCAAAGGAGATTTTCCTCAAAATACTTGTAAACACCCAAAAATCCTACGACTTTCATAAAACATACCTGGTTTACAAAATCAACTCCAAAAAGGTACTTTGAGTTCTGAAAACCCAGGAGCCTTCCCAAAGCCCTGTAAATATTACTTTAAAGACTGTAAATAGTGTTTTGAAACCCCATGTCCAAATGGAAGTATGGGATTGGCGGATGGAAGGGCCGAATGAGTATGGGGCAGTCGGTTGAATTGGCCGACTGCTAGGGAGACTTGGTGTGGCGGGCAGTTAGGGTGGCTAGGAGTGGTGTAAGGGAAGGGAACTAGCTAGGATATGGGGTAAGGTGGTGATGGTTGTGGTGAGGTGATAGGGGCAGTTCTTAGGGAGTTGGATGGGGTAGCCGGGTGTAGCTAGGTTGGTTAGGTAGTGGCGGGTAGTTAGGATGCGATAGGTTCGGCTGAGTGAGAATGGTGGCAGCAAAGGGGAATGGCTGGTGTTAGGGTGTTGGTAGGGGGTTAGGTGGCTGAGAGTGGAGAGGGAGTGGAGAAGGTGAGTGAGATGAAGGATGGGGTACTAACCATGCTTGAAGAGAGACGGTGGATGGAAGAGAGCAGCCGGGTGTGGTGGAGCAAATGGTTCGACCGAGGGCAGGGGTGGCGACAGGTGGTGGGCCGGCTGGGGTGTGGTGGAGCAGGTGGAGCACGGTGGTGGCTGGTGGTGGTGCAGGTGGAAGGCCTGGTTGGACGTGGATGAAGTGGCTGGGCTCGGTTGGGCTGGACCAAGGTGAGAGAGGATGGGAAGGGAGAGAGCCTAGATAGGAAAACCCGCCCCCAAGGGGGGGGTTTATATAGGGATGGGTAGGTCGGTTAGGGCTGGGTTTGGGGTAGTGGTTAGGTGGTTTAGGTAGGGTGGTATGATGATAAGGTGGTCTGGAAAGGGTAGGGCCAGATATTTTAGATACTAGTGGTTTGGGTAGGTTGTGGGCTAGGGGTGGTTTAGGGGTTTAGGGTTTGGTTAGGTGGGTGGGTTCTAGGGTGAGGTTTAGTGAGCTAGGTTAGGTGATTAGGCTAGGATTAGGCTAGGTTTAGGGAAATTAACCTAGGTTTAGGGAAGGATTAGGGAAGTGGGTTAGGTGATTAGGTTGGGATTAGAGAAGTGGGTTAGGTGATTAGGCTCAGATTAGGGGTGGATTAGGGTGGAAGGCTAGGATTAGGTATTTTTGGGTTAGGTTTAGGTGAAGGAGCTCCCTTTGCATGGCCCATAGACCTTAACCATATCATGTTGGTGCAGCCCTAGGTTAGGTTTTGGCTAATTACAAGCTTAAACCCATTCAATTAGGCTCACCCACATGATTAACCCCAAACTTGACACACAAGTCAAGCTTAATTACAACACACACTTGATCTTATCCACCCCCACTCTCTCTCATGCCCATAATCCCACGTGAATTTCAAGTGGGCCCCACCTCCATTTATGAGAAAGTGATGTGGGCCATGGATATGGATATTGGATTGGATCTCTGGATCCAAATCCAAATCCAAGTCCATACATGGGTTTGGATTGGGATCTGGATATATATGATCCAGATCCGATCCAAACTGAACTCTGACTCCTTCGAGCTGTGTTCGAAATGAACGGTTTGTGCGGGGCCTGACAGCATCAATGCTCCGCTTGCGTTGGGTCTTCGCCAACATGATCGTCCGCCTCTGTTTTCGCCTTCCGGAGATGACTTTAAATGATGTTTTGATGATAACAGGGTCTTGGACGTTCGAGATCCTGGGGTGTGAATTTGATACAAGAGTTGTTGTGCCGGGCTCGACATGTGCTCCGGTTCCGGGCTCTTCTTATCTTTCCTGGTCCTGTCTGGATTAGGCCAAGCTGCTTTGGGGTTTCAAAACATGTTTAAAAAGGTTTTCAAAAGCCATATCACATATTTTTGAAATATAAAGTTCAAAACATATATACAGGTTTGTCTGGAAGGCTCCTGGGTTTCCAGACTCAAAATGGCCCTTTGGGGCTGCTTTACAAAACCAGATGGATTTTGAGAAATTCGTGGGATTTTGGGGTGTTTACAGAGTGTAGAGCAAATGCTCGAGTGCTCTTGTGTGCAAGTGTGGAAGCTTAAATGACAAACTCACACAACTTGAATGTAAAACCCACACAGCTGGAAAATATAGAAATATGCTATATCTTATGAGCAACAAAGGCTCAAAAGGTGCGTGAGAGTGTGGAGCAAGTGCTCATGTACTTTTTGGGTGCGAGTGTGAAATTTAAATGACAAACTCACATGACATGAATGTAACAACCCGTAATTGAAATTGCACGGCTTTCACTAAAGTCTTTAGAGTAAGAGCGAAGGCTCAATATATGTGCAATAGTGTGCAACTAAGAGCGAAAAGGCTCAAGTGCACGTGGGTGTCGTGTGTACATTTTAAGAGCAATATGGCTCAAGTGTACGTGTGTGCTTTGTGTATCAAGCACCAATATTACATTTCGGGGGGAGACCACGCTCCATTATTACAACCCCGTATCAAATTGAATTGAAATTTCATGGAGTAAGGTAAAAACCGAATTTAAACACTTACAAGTGGACGGCTTTTCCTCTCACTCATGCTTTCTGTTCGCCTTCTCCAGCCCTGCCTAAGTAGGCTTGCTTGCTTCGCGTAGGATACACACACCCACGTGGCGGTATAGTTGCACTAACCGCCTGCCCTGCTACTGTAAAGCTGGCTCTTGCTCCCTTTCTCTGTAAGGGCGCTCCTATAGTGAATCGCTAGCATGAAATTAACAACCTTCTTACTGTAGGGATGTCATCCTATAGTTACAACCCAGCTACTGCCTCCCACGGGGCGCCGCTACCCTGACCGCCTACAGCACCCTACCATCTGCGTACAAGTCGATAAGAGGCGAGGTTCTTAGTGCGCAACCCACGCTACACGTAAGGTAGGCAGTGTAGCCTGCGCAACCAACCCGCCCCGTGGGAGTCAGGCACTATTACAGAATGACCTTACCCAGCTTACAGTAGCGGGGCGAAGAAGCTAAGCTCCTATAGTGCGGCCTATAGTACCGCTCCCACGGGTGCTAACAAGCTCAGTATCTTTGCTAATCAGCTAAGCCGGCTAAGTCCTGATTCAGCTGATTCAGCTATTCAGCTAAGCCCACTCACCTCACCACGGCGTGCGTCGGTCCTATAGTGCGCCGGAAGCGCTACGAAGCCCGGGTGCTAAAGAAGCTAACAAGCAGAGAAGCTAGGGAAGAAGAAGCTAAAGAAAGAGAAGCTAGGCTAAGCGAGGAGAAGAAGTGAGTAAATAGATAGATGAAGTAGCAACTACCACGCTTAGAACTAAGCTAAGCGAAGAAGCTGAGGAAGCATAGGCATAGATCCAGACGCCGACGTGCTGAAGAAGCTTCAGAAGCACACTATAGGCGTGAGTTGAGCGAAGCGAAATTGACTTGTCTGAACGAAGTGTTCTTTTGGAGTGTTTTGTTGAGCGTAGCGAAATGTTTGATGAACGTCAGTGTTATTTTGGAGTGTTTTGTTGAGCGTAGCGAAATTGACTAAAGTCTGAACGATAGTGTTATTTTGGCGAAGCGAAGTTTCTTTATGAACGTAGCGATCAGGAAGCTAACAAACAGAGGAAGCGCGATTAAGTAGCTTGAGTCAGAAAACCCTTTATGACTATGACGTGCCAGCGCTTGGCTGCTATTACGTCAAGGTCGTCGGCTTATGGTGGCGCCTTTGAACATGTGAAGGACGAAGCGAGCGAGTTTGCTGCATTGCAGACACTTTCTCTTAGATAAAGGCCCTATAACTGCGCTGCGCTCTGCCTCGCCTTGCTTTGTGCGTCTGGGGTGGAGGCAGTGGTAGGGCCCACTCTGCGGTTGGCAAAGCTCTTTGCTCCCTTTCGTTGGTTGCTAGTCCGCCTCGCGACTGTTGTCATAGTCTGAAGCCTTTCCACTTACTGGAAAAAAAGAGTATACTAGGGCGCTTGAGAGAACCATGTCAGAAGAACTCGGCAAAATGACCCGTAACTTCGGGAGAAGGGGTGCTCTCCTATCTTTTGATTAGGAAAGCGGCACATACCGAGGGAATAGCGACTGTTTATTAAAAACACAGGTTTCTGCTAAGTGGTAACACGATGTATAGAGTCTGACAGAGCTCTTATCGACGAAGTCGTTTGGCACCTTGATGTCGACTCATCACATCTTAGGGTTGAAGAAGGTCCCAAGGGTTACGTCGTGAGACAGTTCGGTTCCTATCTACCGTTGGTGTTAAAGGGAGAACTGAGAGGAGCCAACCCTAGTACGAGAGGACTGGGTTGGGCCAACCTATGGTCTACCGGTTGTTATGACAATAGCGGCGCCGGGAAGCTAAGTTGGGATGGAAGAACTGCTTACTGCGGGAAATCCTTCTCTATACAAGTTCTCGTACGAGGTTTTAGAACAGAACTTCGATAGGCGAGAGGTAGAAGCACCGCGAGGTGTGAAGCGATCTCGTACTAAAATTGATTAGACTTGACATTGCGCTCAGTCGCCACTAAACAAAAGATGAGATGGGTCTCGAAGACTAAGCACCTGGGGGAGCTCCTTCACTTCTAGCCATGTAAGCTTACTCTTACCGACATGACTCACACGGGGCGGTAGCAGACCACTAAAGCTAAGCACACTAACACAAAACCCCCGCGCAGCTGGCGCGTCATAGGGGAAGCCTACTGCTGCACACCACCTCACCCACTAACACTGCCAGGTGCTGGCACGGTTGACTTAGAGAGCCGCTACCTCTCCTTTCACATCCACCTTGGCTGCCAAGAGGGGTCTCCCTAGGTGGGTTGGTTAACGTGAGTTTTGGGCTTGGGTGTTTAACCTTGGGAAGGGCATAGGGGGAAGGTCACGGCGTAAATGGGAAGGTCACAGCCTAAGGTGTGGCTAGTTCTAGTTTGTGGCTGGAGCTAGCCAAGGTAGGCTGCAGGCGGCAGCGGGGGCCGGGTGTGATAGTGGCGCTAGGGCACCACAGCAGGGCACAGTGGGTGCACGCAACAGTTGTGCGCAGGGCACGTAGGGTGGCACTAGGGTGCAGTAGGCGCATGGGGTGGCGCTAGGGCGCAGTAGGCGCGCGGCTGGGCCGGGTAGTGTCTTGGGGAAGTCTTAGTTGGTTTAGGTTCTTGTTTGAGTTGGTTTAGGTGGTTTAGGCTAGCTGTGGGTCAGGTTTAGTGGGGTAGGTTAGGTGATTTAGGCTAGGTTTAGGGTTAGGTTTAGGATGGCCTACCTCTTGGAGCCGGTCCACCGTGTGCACCCATGCCTCCACGCCTTGGTTGCAGCCCTTAGGTTAAGCCTTGATCAACATGGCTCAAGCCCACCTCACTCATGAGCCCACATGGCTAAGTCTCTCTCTCACTCTCTCTCCTCCCAAGCAATTCACGTGAACCCCCATTTGAGGACCCCCTCACCTCTATTTATAGGCAAATGAGGTGGGTCTTGGAATCTAGATCCGAACCGAACACTATTTGGGTCTAGATCTTGGATCTCAGATATTTTGGGATCCAGATCCGACCTAAATATTTAGTTGGGTTTGTACTCGGATCTCGAATATTTGGGATCTAGATCCGATCCAAACACTATTTGGATTTGGATATTTGGGTCCAGATCTAGTCCAAATTTCTTTTCTTCAGTCCTTCTTGGCGTTTCGAGATGGACGGTTTGTGCGGGCCTTGTTTTCATCAGCGCTCCGTCTTGTGCTGGGTTTTCCCCAATTTTGTCGTTCGAACTCCTTCTCACCCTTCTAGACTTCATTTCAGCTCATTTCTGGCTTGGATTTCTGCTATTTTGGTGAATGTTCTTGGATTGGCTTTTGGCGCTCCGGGCTTGCAGTCTGCTTCTAGCCTAGGCCTTCCTTTTGCCTTTTGATCCTGGCTTTTATCAGGCCAAGGTGTTTTCTTTGGGCTTCTAAACCTGCTTCTAAGGCTGCTTTTGATTTAGGCTTCACTTGTTGGGTTTTTGGGATTTTACAAATTTGAGACTTAACCCATATTTGAGAAATTCAATTTGAACGGGGTTTAAACCAAAATTTAAAGCCTTTACAGCTCTTGAGTTTTCGAAAACTCTAGAATCTGGTTTTTGAAATGAATTTTCAAAACAGGTGTTTGTTTTTGAAAATATTTTGATTTTGGGATGTTTACAGGGTGGATGAAAGTTCACGTTAACTTCAAGTGGGAGGCTTGGGAGAGAGAGAGCATAAAGTAAGAGAGAGAAGATTGGTGGGCTTGACTTGGTCAAGTGGGTTAGCCATATGGGCTTAGCCAAAGGGGAAATGGGTTCAAGCCATGTGAGTTGGACCTAACCTAGGGTTGCACCAACATGAAGCACGACGTGGGCGTGGGCTACACGAGGTGGACCGGCTCCAAGAGGTAGGTCTCTCAACCTAACCCTAGCCTAACCACTAAACCTAACCCCAAACTAGCCTACATGCCCCTAACCGACCCATCTAACCCAGCCCTAATCGACTCCATTAAACCCACCTAACCTAGCCCATCTATCCCCACCGCCTTCACCCATCACCCCTAAACTGACCCACCTAACGTAGGCCAGCCCCACACCACCGACCTAACCTAGGTTTAGTTCCTTTAACCAAACTAACCTAACTAAATCCCCAACTGACCTAACCCATTTAGACCCCAATCGACCCCACTCCCTAAAGCCGGCCAGCTGCCCACTCACCTTCCCACGCTCCCAGTCGAACGCCCTAGCCACACCCCACTCTCACCTACCGCTGCCATACCCCCACTTGTCCCTATCGTGACCACCAGCACCCCAACGTGCCAAACCCCCTACCGCACCCTGCCGACTCCCAACGGCTGCTGACCTTGACCTCCCCCAGCCACACGCCAGCACCCGACTGTCACTACCGTGCTGTGTGCATCACCCGCCATCTCCCGCACACCCTGCCGCATCACCAGCACTCTGTCCAGCACTCCCACTGCCGACCTACACCTTGTGCAGCGCTGTAAACACCCCAAAATCCCACGACTTTCTATAAACATACCTGGTTTACAAAAGCAGCCCTAAAGGGCCATTTTGAGTTTGGAAACCCAAGAGCCTTCCAGAAACCTAGTACATATTTGAAAACATGTACATACTGTTTTAAACTCTGTACATATTGCTTTTAATCCTGTAAATAGTGTTTTCAAGCCCTTTATCAAATAGGAGTTTTTGAAACCCGGGCTAAGCCCCATTTTCCCAAAAGTCAAAGGCGAACAGGTGGAGCATGCAAAAACGACACTTGATCCAGAAACAGCCCAGCAAGCCGGTCACGAAGGCCAATACCAGAAGCAGCTTCAAAAATCTATTTTGAAGCCCAAAAGAGCAACCTGGCCTGATAAAAGCCAGGCTTGAAAGGCGAAAGGAAGGCCCAGGCACGAAGCAGACGGCAAGCCCGGAGCACCAGAAAGCCAGATCAACCATTCTCACTCAAGCATCCCGAATCTGAACTAGGAAGACCAGAAATGAGCAAAAACAAAGTCCAAAAGGCATAAAGGAGTCCAAACGACACAGATTGGGGAAACCCAACACTAAACGGGTCACTAATGAAACCAGGGCCCGCACAGATCGTTCGCCTTGAGAAGCCAAGAAGGACTATCCAAAGAAATTTTGATTTGGATCTGGACCATAAATATCCAGATCCAAATCCATATAGTGAATAGTGTTTAGATTTGGGCCAATCTAAATAGTGTTTGGGTCGATCCAAATAGTATTCGGATTTGGATTGGATCCAAATAGTGTTTGGATTGGATCGGATTTGAACCAAAATATGCAGATCCATATCCATAAAAATGTTGGATTTGGATTGGATACAGATCTCAAAATATCCGAGATCCAAGATCCATATCCAAATAGTGTTTGGATTTGGGTCTTGATCCAGATTAGTGAAGATTGGAATGGACAAACATCTGAATCACGTAAGTGTTTTAATTTGGTATTTCATATCTCCTTTCTATGCTTTGATTCAATTTGAATACGGGGTTGTATTAACGGAGCCTTGTCTCCCCCGATTGTAATAACTTGGTGTGCTACACGAAGCACACACGAGCACTTGAGCCTTAGCTCTTACTCGTACACAAGCACCCATGTGCACCATTGAGCCTTCGCTCTTACTCCTAAGACTCTAGTAAGAGTTGCGTGAGTTTATCTTTAATTTTATACACTCACACATGCGTGCATTGAGCCTTCGCTCTTATTCTATATATGTATTTCAATTCAGCTGGGTTGTTACATTAAGTCGTGTGAGTTTGTCTTTCATTTACACACTCACACACAAAGAACACTCGAGTGCTTGCTCATGCACCTCACGCACCATTTTGGCCTTGGCAACCGCTAAGATATAGTCATATTTTTATACTTTCCACTGCGTTTTCCCGGTTTAGCTGCGTGTGTTTATCTTTCCATTTACAAAAACACAACTCGCGCACGTTGGCGACCTTTGGGTCCATATATATAGTTGTATTTCCCTTCCGCTATGTCTTTACATTTCGGGTTTTAAGGTTTAGCTGTGTGAGTTGCATTTCAATTTATACACGGCATACACTTACACAATTGAGCCTTTCCACTCTTAAGATATACTATATTTACCTTTTGCAATTTCCCTTGTGCCATGTCTTTAAATTCCGGGTTTTTCCTTGGAGTTGCGTGAGTTTGCATTGCATATCCGCCATACCACGAGTTAGGGCGCATACTTGCATCAAAGCAAACCCCATACACCCGTGCGAAAATCGCCCATACTTAGGCACTTGATGCACACATCTCATGCCTAAAATGGCTAAAACCCAAGACATAGGAAACGTGCAAATCCCACGTTGATAAAATCTGCAACAAGACAAGTAAAACCGATCAAACACTTTGCATACTTTTCAAAAAGGTTATGTTTGCTCAAAATCAACTTTTTTAAAGCGTACAAACTGACCCTTGCGCATGGTGCAAGAAGGTCTGCGATGAAAAGAACCCACTTGTCCACAGTCGCCCCAAATAAGTCAGATATTGCGAAAACTTACTTCGCTAGTCTGAGTAAGCTAGCTGGCACGTCCTTTTTCATAAAAACGAACGTAGATGCAGAAAGGTTCGCTCTAGGCCCTAAGAAGCCCGGGGTCGGAAATTTCCGTGTGTCTACAGAATTTGGCACGCCCGGTGGGTCATGGGTCTTATAAAAAAATCGATCCATACAAACAAACCTCATGAAAAATTTTCAAGGAAAAGTGGTTTAACTCTTTGTTTGTTGCATTTCATACTCACGATTTTGAAAGCGTTGAAGCATGTCGAGTCCAGGCTCCCAAGAAGTGCCTAGCCATGGCTCATGCACATCAAGTTCTCATTCTAGGAAGCTTTTGAAAACTCGAGATCAAAGAGAAGAGATCGAGGAGTTAAGAAGGGACTTTGAGGCCAAGATCGCTGCTCTTAGCCAAGAGGCTGAAGTAGCTTATTCATGTTCGTCACATGGCGAACCAAAGGCCAAAAAGAAAGTTGAAAAAACTCGAAAACACAAGGAGACCTCCACAATGGAAGGCAACCAACACCACAAATCCTTCACTCACAAGGATCGTAAAGCCCTACAACAGCTGCTGAAAGGGCAAAACAAAGAGAAGAGGAACTACGCCCTATCCGATTTTCTTCCTTTAGACTATGAAACGGACAGTGGTGATGAAATACCGAATTTCCATCGGTATGATGGCACGGGAGACCCTAGGTCTCACTTGCAACTTTTCTCTCGTCGAGCCCATAAGAAAAAGAAGGACTCGATGAAATAGGTGTATTGGTTCCTTTTATCCCTCAAAGGCACAACTTCCAAATGGCTGGCTTCCTACGATCTTAGCCAGTTCGCTACTTTTGAAGAGTTAGCGAACTGCTTTATGCAGAGATTCTCGCATAACGTAGAAGTCACGCCCACTTTAAACACATTGAGGGATGCGAAGCAGGGCAAGAACGAAGATGTGCATACATTTATCGTTCGATGGAGGTCTCTTCTTAGACAAGTGCGAGAACCTATATCCGAAGGATGCGCAGTCATGCTCATCCTCGATAACTTTCGAAATGAATTAAAAACCCTTCTTTCCCTACACGAAATCTTAACTATACACAAGTTGATAAAAAAAGCATCTCTTTTCGAAGCGAATTTGAAGAAAGGGATTTATGATCATTTGTGGAAAGGGAGCATGGTTTCGAAAACTCGCTTGGAGAAGCCCAACACTTATGGGCTACCCACCACGGATAAAGGGGCAAAGCCCCACAAAATTGCTAATGTCCGGGTGGATCCAAGCCCGACAACCACTTCAAAGAATTTTGATGGTTTTGAAAATCGAAAAGACAAAAAAATCCAAAAAACATTTGAAAAACGGGAGTACAGTCCATTGGGGCAACCTGTGTCGGAAGTCCTAGACCACCTACTCGCCCAAGGCATGATTGAACTCCCTAAAATTCCGGAGGGAATCACCTCCAAAGGAAGGTTTCTAAACCGATTCTACAAGTATCATCGGCTCAAAGGCCATGATACAAAGCAGTGTTTTTCCCTCCTTAACAAAATAGAGAACTTGATAGCAGAAGGCTGGCTCCAGGTCACTGAGGAACTAGAGCCTGCCCAAGCTATCTTTAAAGAACCCTTCCCCAAGCATGCAAGTACCAGTGGGAAGGGCAAAGAGGTATGTGCTCTCATGATTTCAAAGAGTCTAGCACATGCATATAAGTCTGGTTTGTCTACTTGTGCATCTACTCTCATACTTCATAAGAAATCTGCCCAAGTAGTCATCTGGGGACCACCAAGAGTTCCATCCTTGGTTAAAACAGTTTTGAAAATTCAAGGTGCTCCAAAACACCCAATTAGAGCCATGTTAGGTGCGAACCCTAGGTTGATCGTGGGGGAGGTGACCAGGTCCGAAAGGATCTATCAACCCCCACATCTGTAAAATGCTAAAAAATTGGTCAGTGTACCTGGCCCTTCAAAAGCATGTATTCCTAGAGTTTCACCGAAAGCGGACACAGGAAAAGTCATTTTAACCTTATATGATTTCGAAAATCATCTTTCAAAGATTCCCATTAACATGTCCATCCTAGAGCTGATACAAACTTCGCCTAGGCATAGACTCATTTTAGAGAAAATTCTAGAAAGAGCCAAGGTTAGCTCGAACATAACCCCAGAATCCTTGTCCAACCAAGTGGCATCCATAGGAGCGAAAATGTCTATCGTGTTCTCGGAAGAAGACTTAGAAAAACCCTACGAGTCCCACAACTAGGCCCTACATATCGAGGTGGTTTTGAATTGCCACTCTCTGGATAGGTGCCTAGTCGATGGGGAGGAGGGTTCAACATCCTTTCACTTCACGTAGCATACCAAATCGGAGTCACCTTCACATCCGTAAGCCCAAGTCCCATCGTAATCACTGGATACGATGGGAATGCGTCAAGACCCCTAGGATCCATCGAACTCCCCATGGAAATGGGAGGGATAGCACACATGGGGGTGTTCCATGTCTTGGACAACCACCCCCACTATAACCTATTGTTGGGAAGGCCCTGGATACACAGCCTGTGTGTTGTGCCATCCACCTTCCATAGGTGTGTCAAAATCCCTTTCGAGGACCAAATCGTAGTGATCCTAGGTGAGAGTCACCCACAGCTTCAGGGAATCATGAATTCCCCCTGCTTGTCGAGTTTCCAGGACCACGAGGCCAATGTGGGGCAGACCTTGGTCGAGCCACCAAAGCTCACACTTAAAATCCCTAGGAAGTTCGTGTATGTCAAAGGGTTGCCCAAGGCTGGCCCCCTCAAAACCCTGACCATCCCAGGAAAGGCCAAGAGTCGCCCATTTCCAAAACCCCTGGACAAAAAGCCCTATGTGTATAACATAGACGACAGCAAGTTCCAAGACCACGACTTGTATGAAAATTTTTCTAAAAACAAAAAGTCGTGGAACATGATGTTGAATATGGGGTATGGGCCATACAAGAGTCTAGGGGCACAAAATCAGGGTCTCGTAGAGCCCACATTGCCCAAGGCCAACCAAAGCTGATATGGGATCGGCTATACTCCAAGCATACCACCAGAGCCACCCCCTGTGACCACTTGGGTCAAGGGTGCCCTGGAGCCTACCCAAGCAGAAACCTATGATTTAGACCTCTTGTTTAGAGTATAACTTGTGGCATTTTCCTTTGTAGGTATGATGGAAGATCCCTTTCAAATGAAAAAAACAAAAAAATTAGAAAAACTCAAAATCCAAAAACATTTCGAAAAATTGCAAAAGCCAAAAATACTTGAAAATGAAAAACTCGAAAAAAGAGTGGTTTGTATAGTTCCCAAAATTCTCTCTTTACAAAAACACAAAAAAATAAAAAATCTACAAAATTCCCAAAAGGTTTTGTACATAGCTGCTCCTGGTAAAGATTTGGGAAAAGCCAAAGATTTCGAAAGAAACATTGTCTGTCTAACCAAACCAAAAATTTCGAAATCAATAGAAATCCCAAGTCAAAAACCAGGTATTTTCAAAATCCATGCATCAAATTCCCTAAGATCTATAGATCTCGAGAATGATCGAAGCCTAGAGGTGGATCCCCTTGAGGAGGATCCCACTTCTAAGCTCCCAGAATTTCATAAAATTCTCGATTTTGAAAAACCCTCGAATTCTGTAGGAGGAGATTTCATAGAGATAAACTTAGGGAGTGATTCAAAGCCCAAACTCATTAAGGTAAGCGCATGTTTGCGTGAGCATGAAAGATCATCATTCATTGCATTTTTGAAAACCTTCTTAGATGTGTTTGCATGGACATACGAAGACATGCTGGCACAAGTTGTAGAGCATCGTTTCCCCTTAGATTCATATGCAAAACCCATAAAACAAAAGCTTAGGAAAATACATCCGAACATACACTCACAAGTCAAAGAGGGTTTAGAAGATCTGTTAAAAGCTGGATTTATAAAACCCATTGCATATTCTGATTGGTTATCTAATATAGTTGTTGTTTGGAAAACCAGTGGGAAGATTCGAATATGCATCGATTTCAGAAACCTGAATAAAGCCACTCCAAAGGATAACTTTCCTTTACCCAACATTGATTTGATAGTCGATAGTACTACAAATCATGAAATGTTTTCATTCATGGATGGCTATTCAGGGTATAACCAAATCAAATTAGCCCCACGAGATCAGGCTAAAACTGCTTTCACAACCCCATGGGGCACGTACTGCTATACAGTCATGCCCTTTGGTTTGAAAAATACCGGTGCCACCTACCAAAGAGCTATGACTACGATCTTTCACGATCAAATTCATGAGCTCGTAGAGGTATATGTGGATGATCTCTTGGCTAAATCAAAAACTCGATGCACTCATCTCGAATGTTTGCAAAAGATTTTCAAAAGGCTTAGGTTTTACAAAGTAAAGCTAAACCCTCAAAAGTGTGTGTTCGGAGTAGAATCCGGGAAGCTTTTAGGATTTATGGTGAGTCAAAGGGGCATTGAAGTCGACCCCTCTAAGTGCAGAGCCATCATCGACATGACTCCACCCTCTAATCTCATGCAAATTCGTAGCCTCCAAGGTCGTCTCCAATCAATTCGCAGGTTTATTTCAAACCTAGCAACTAGATGTGAACCCTTCAACAAACTTTTAAGAAAATGGACGAAATTTTTATGGGATGACGATTGCCAAAAATCTTTTGAAAGGTTAAAAGCATACTTAGTTAATCCCCCTGTTTTAAACCCTCCAAAACAAGGAAAACCTCTTCTGCTTTACATTTCTGTGCATGCAAACGCTTTGGGTGTCTTGTTAGCTCAATATGCAGATGATACCGAGAAGGAGTATGCCATCTATTACATTTCGAAAACTCTCTTGGCTTATGAAAGGAATTATCAAGCCATGGAGAAGACATGCTTGGCCTTGGTCTAGGCCTGCCAAAAATTTCGACACTACTTCTTAGATCACGAGATTTGGAAAGTGTCCAAGCTTGACCCAATCAAGCACTTGTTCGAAAAACCTATTCTCACGGGTAGGTTGGGTAAATGGCAACTCCTCCTAATGTAGTATGACTTGAAATACCATCACCAGATCTCCGTTAAGGGGTAAGCCCTAGCAAACTATGTGGCTGACTTCCCCTTAGAGGATGTGTATCCCACACTTGATGAAATGCCTGATGAAGGCATATTGCTATACCAATTTCAAAACCACATTTTGGCAAATTCTTTTGAAAACCAAGTGTGGAAGATGCATTTTGATGGGGCATGAAACCAAAGAGGGGTTGGCACAGGGGTCATCCTCATATCCCCTGAAAAGGGAAAGATACCTGTAAACACCCCAAAATCCCATGACTTTCTAAAAAATATACCTTGTTTTACAAAAGCAGCTCCAAAGGGCCATTTTGAGTCTGGAAACCCAGGAGCCTTCCTGAAACCTAGTACATATCCAAAACACATACGTACTATTTTGAAATTCTGTACATATTGCTTTTAAGCCTGTGAATAGTGTTTTGAAGCCCTTTATCAAATAGGAGTTTTTGAAACCCGGGCTAAGCCCCATTTTCCTAAAATCCAAAGGCGAACAGGTGGAGCCTGCGAAGACGACACTTGATCCAGAAACAGCCCAACAAGCCGGTCACGAAGGCCAATACCAAAGCAGCTTTAGTTGTCTGTTCTGAAGCCTAGAAGAGCAATCTGGCTTGATAAAAGCCAGGTTTGAAAGGCAAAAGGAAGGCCTAGGCACGAAGCAGATGGCAAGCCCGAAGCACCAGAAAGCCAGATCGACCATTCTCACTCAAGCATCCTGAATCTGAACCAGGAAGACTAGAAACGGGTAAAAATGAAGTACAAAAGGCATAAAGGAGTCCGGACGACACAGATTAGGGAAACCCAACACCAGACGTGTCACTGATGAAACCAGGGCCCGCACAAATCATTCACCTCGAGAAGCTAAGAAGGACTATCTAGAGAAATTTTGATTTGGATCTAGACCATAAATATCCAGATCCAAATCCATATAGTAAATAGTGTTTGGATTTGGGCCAATCCAAATAGTGTTTGGGTCGATCCAAATAGTGTTTGGATTTGGATTGGATCCAAATAGTGTTTGGATTGGATCGAATCTGGACCAAAATATCTAGATCTATATCCATAAAAATATTGGATTTGGATCGGATATGGATCTCAAAATATTTGAGATCCACGATCCATATCCAAATAGTGTTTGGATTTGGGTCTAGATCCAGATCTCAAACCCAAACCCAAATCCAAGACCCACCTCAAATGCCTATAAATAGAGGTGAGGGGGTCCATTGTAAGGGGTTCACGTGAAATCCAAGGGAGGAGAGAGAAGGCCCAAGGTGAGTGGTTAGTGCTTTCTTTGCTTAGGGTTTTATTAATTGTGGTTAGTGTAGGATTAGTTAAGGGTTACCCCACCCTAATTGAAAGGCTGATTTTCTTAGACAAGAGGCATAAGGTGGCTAATCAGAGCTCAAGGACACCTTAAACCATTGTTAAGAGGTAAGCCCCTAATCCCCCCTAAACCACTCTTCCTAATCCCTCTAAACCACCTAACCGACCTCACCTAATCCTAATTAACACCCAACCTAACCCCAACCGACTCACCCTAGCCCTAACCAACTCCCACTTAAACCCCCAGCCATCCTACACTCACCCGCACCCCACGCGCCCGGCAAGCGCGCTGCCCCCTGTGCGCTCCCTCTCTACCTTAGCGCCTGCGACAGGCGCCAAGCGCCCGTCGCCCTAATCGGCCCGCCTGCGGGCCGACCTTCCCTACCTTTCCAGCCACCATCACCTACCACCTCCCTTCCACCCGGTTCCCCTAGTCACCCAACACTTCCCCTCCATCTGGCCAGCCACTATCCACCACCACCACTACCTAGCCTAACCGACCTACCCCCTGTCCTAACTGAACCATCCTAGCTAGACACCCCTTCTCCTACCCTTCCATCTACCTAGTGTCGTGAGCACTTGCCTAGCTAACCCCGACCGACCTACCCCAGCCGTGACCTTAAACCCCACTACCACACCCTAAACGAACCTTGCCGTGACCTTAGCCCAACTACCTAACACCCCAACTCCATACCCCATCCCATGCCAAACACTCCCAACTGAACCTCCCCTAGTTCTGCATCGCCCCACCTACCTACCGCCGTGACCTTAGCTCCCATATCACCTATCACACGCCTTACCACATCCCTTTTGGGGACCAAATCGTAGTGATCCTAGGTGAGAGTCACCCATAGCTTCAGGGAATCTTGAATTCCCCCTGCGTATCGAGTTTTCAGGACCATGAGGCCAATATGGGGCAGACCTTGGTCGAGCCACGAAAGCTCACCCTTAAAATCCCTAGGAAGGTCGTGTATGTCAAAGGGTTGCCCAAGGCTGGCCCCCTCAAAACCCTGACCATCCCAGGAAAGGCCAAGAGTCGCCCATTTCCAAAACCCTTGGACAAAAAGCCCTATGTGCATAACATAGACGACAACAAGTTCCAGGACCACGACTTGTATGAAATTTTTTCTAAAAAAAAAAAGTCGTGTAACATGCTGTTAAATATGGACTATATACCATACAAGAGTCCAGGGGCACAGAATCAGGGTCTCGTAGAGCCCATATTGCCTAAGGCCAACCCAAGCTGATATGGGATCAGCTATACTCCCAAAATACCACCAGAGCCCCCACTTGTGACCACCTAGGTCAAGGGTGCCCTGGAGCCTACCCAAGTAGAAACCTATGATTTAGACCTCTTGTTTAGAGTCTAACTCGTTACGTTTTCTTTTGTAGGTATGATGGAAGATCCCTCAACCAAAAACACAAAAAAATTGGAAAAACTCGAAATCCAAAAACATTTCAAAAAATTGCAAAAGCCAAAAATACTTGAAAATGAAAAACTCGAAAAAAGAGTGGTTTGTATAGGTCCCAAAATTCTCTCTTTACAAAAACACAAAAAAATAAAAAATCTACAAAATTCCCAAAAGGTTTTGTACATAGCTGCTCCTGGTAAAGATTTGGGGAAAGCCAAAGATTTCGAAAGAAACATTGTCTGCCTAACCAGACCAAAAATTTCGAAATCAATAGAAATCCCAAGTAAAAAACCAGGTATTTTCAAAATCCATGCATCAAATTCCCTAGGATCTGTAGATCTCGAGAATGATCGAAGCCCAGAGGTGGATCCCATTGAGGAGGATCCCACTTCTGAGCTCCTAGAATTTCATAAAATTATCGATTGTGAAAAACCTTCGAATTGAGTGGGAGGAGATTTCATAGAGATAAACTTAGGGAATGACTCAAAGCCCAAACTCTAAGTGTTGAGCCATCAAGTTAGATGTGTCTACCCTAATGATGCGAACTCATATCGAATGCTTGTAGAGGTATATGTGGATGATCTCTTGGCTAAATAAAAAAACTCGATGAACTCATATCGAATGCTTACAAAAGATTTTTGAAAGGCTTAGACTTTACAAAGTAAAGCTAAATCCTCATAAGTGTGTATTCGGAGTAGAATCTGAGAAGCTTTTAGGATTTATGGTGAGTCACAGGGGCATTGAAGTCAACCTCTCTAAGTGTTGAGCCATCACAAACATGGCTCCACACTCCAATCTCACGCAAATTCGTAGCCTCCAAGGTCGACTCCAATTCATTCGCAGGTTTATCTCAAACCTGGCAACTAGTTGCGAACCCTTCAACAAACTGTTGAGAAAAGGGACAAAATTTTTGTGGGATAACGAATGCCAAAAGTCTTTTTAAAGATTAAAAGCATACTTAGTCAATCCCCCTGTTTTAAATCCTCCAAAGCAAGGAAAGCCTCTTCTGCTTTACATTTTTGTGCATGCGAACGCTTTACGTGCCTTATTAGCTCAATATGAGGATGATACTGTAAACACCCCGAAATCCCACGAACTTCTCAAAACAACCTGGTTTTCTAAAAGCAGCCCCAAAGGGCCATTTTGAGTTTGGAAACCCAGTCTTTCAGGCAACCCTATACATATGTTTAAAACTGTATATGCTTTTAAAATATGTATAATATGTTTTAAAACCTTTTAAAACACGTTTTGAAACCCCATTAAGCGGCTTGGCCTGATACAAGCAGGACCAGAAGAGCCAAAGAGAGCCCGGAATCGGAGCATATGTCGAGCTCGGCACAAAAACTCTCGTGTTGAATCCACCCCCAGGATCTCGAACGTCCAAGACCCTGTTATCAGCAAGCATCACTTGAAATCATCTCCGGAAGGTGAAAACAAAAGCGGACGACCATGTTGGTGAAGACCCAACGCAAACGGAGTACTGATGCTATCAGACCCCGCACAAACCGTTCGTTTCGAACACAGCCTGAAGGAGTCAGAATTCAGTTTGGATTGGATCTGGACCATATATATCCAGATCCCAATCCAAACCTATGTGTGGATTTGGATTTGGATTTGAATCCAGAGATCCAATCCAATATCCACATCCATGGCCCACATCACCTTCTCATAAATAGAGGTGGGGCCCACTTGAAATTCACGTGGGATCATGGGCATGAGAGAGAATGGGGAGGATAAGATTTGAGGGTAATTGTAATTAAGCTCGACTTGTGTGTCAAGTTTGGGGTTAATCATGTGGGTTAGCCTAATTAGTGTTGGTTTAAGCTTGTATTAGCCAAAACCTAACCTAGGGCTGCACCAACATGATACAACAAGGTCTGTGGGTTATGCAAAGGGAGCTCCCTAACCCAATCCTAATCCAAAACCCCTAATCCTAGCCTTTTACCCTAATCCCGTCCTAATCCTAGCCTAATCACCTAACCCACTTCCCTAATCCCGGCCTAATCCCAACCTAATCACCTAACCCACCTCCCTAATCCTTCCCTAAACCTAGCCTAATTTCGTTAAACCTAACCTAATCCTAGCCTAATCACCTAACCCACCTCACTAAACCTCACCCCAAAACCAACCCACCTAGCTAAGCCCTAAACCCCTAAACCACCCCACCTAAACCTAGCACACCATATACCTAAAACCCCTTAAAGTAAAATATCTGGCCCCTCCTTAAAACCAGCCCACCTTATCACCACACCACCACCACCTAAACCACCTTACCACCCTCCAAATACCAGCCCCAACCGCCCTTCAAAAACCTATATAAACCCCCCCCTAAGGGGTGGGTTTTCCATCTTCTTCCAGCCGATCTTGGCCAATCCGATCCCTTCCACCTTGCTCTTCTCCCACCTGCACCACCACTACTCCCGGCCAAGCTCCACCTCGCGCCACCACTTCCATTTGTCCTGCTCCACTCCACGCTGCCACCTTCATCACCCGGCCGAGCTCCATCTTCCTTCATCACCCGGCTGCCCTTCTTCCACACACCGATCTCCTTCACCATCCGGTTAGTACCTTGTAGATGCAGGAAAATCCCCGCCTCTGGCTTCTCAAGGCTTGGAGCGGATCCTCTCGTGTGTCTAAGGCCTATTTATATAAACAGGGCGTGCCAGCTAGCTTACTTAAGCTAGCGAAGATATATTTTAATTCTGACTTCTAACGTGGCGAGTGTGAGCAAGTGAGCTCTTTTCGTCACAGACTTTCTTACACCGATGCGCAAGGGTCGGTATGTACGCTTTAAAAATTGAGTTTAGGGTAGGAAAAAGCCTACGAAGCGGTTCGAGGTGTTTTTGATTCGAGTTTTTAATACGATGGCAAATTTTAGATCACGTGGATTTGCACGTGCCTAAGTCTTTCCTTTTATCCCTTTATGGGCCACCTAGGTGTGTGTTATGAACACTCCACTACATGGGGCGAATTTTGAGCGGGAGTACGGGGCTTGCTTTGATGCAATATGCGTCCTACCTCGTGGTATGGCGTAGATGCAATGCAAACTCACGCTACTCCAAAGGGAAAACCCGAATGTAAAGACAATGCCGAAGGAAAATAACCGAAGGGAAATGACTTGTAATGTAAATGCCGAAGGGAGATATGTATATAGGGTATATACGTGCCCTTACTTGGGTCTTTCAAATAAGAGCGAATGCTCAATGTGGGTGCGTGCTTGAATTGAAAGACTTAACACACACGACATGAAATAAAACCCAAATATAACTTGCAGTATGGCCTTAACTAAGGTCTTGGGAATAAGAGCGAAAGCTCAATGTGTGTGAGTGCTTGAATTGAAATACTACTCACACAACATGAAATTAAACCCAAATAGTATAACACGACCCTTACTTGGGTCTTTCAAATAAGAGCGAAGGCTCAATGTGTGTGAGTGCTTGAATTGAAAGACTTACACACACGACATGAAATGAAACCCAAATAGTATAGCTCGGCCCTTACTTGGGTCTTTCAAATAAGAGCGAAGACTCAATGTGTGTGAGTGCTTGAATTGAAAGACTTACACACACGATATGAAATGAAACCCAAATAGTATAGCTCTGCCCTTACTTGGGTCTTTCAAATAAGAGCGAAGGCTCAATGTGTGTGAGTGCTTGAATTGAAAGACTTACACACATGACATGAAATGAAACCCAAATAGTATAGCTCGGCCCTTACTTGGGTCTTTCAAATAAGAGCGAAGGCTCAATATGTGTGAGTGCTTGAATTGAAAGACAACACACCCAACTTAAGCAAAACACTACGTAAGTTAATATATATATATATATATATATATATATATATATATATATATATATATATATATATATATATATATATATATATATATATATATATTTATAGATTAGGGGCTGATTAGGCCCGTGTGTGTTCAAACTCGTGCACGTGTGTGTGGGTGTGCCAAGCCACGTTATTACAAGCGGGGGGAGACTATGCTCCGTTATTACAACCCCGTATCGAATTAAATTTTTAAACAAGTATACAACTAAGGACCAAGTTAGGCACTTACTAATAGCTGGTCCGAAGAAGCCTTGCTTGAGCGTGGGCTTGGCCTTCACCTTGGGCTGCAAGAGGGAGCTCCGGAGAGTTGATCGTCAAGAGGGGCTGCTGGCCGGCTGCAAATGGGGCACGGGAGAGGCGCCTTGAAAATGGCCGGCTGCTTAGCGAAGGGCTGGTTTTGTGTGTGGGGCTAAGGTGACTATGTAGGGTCACTAAGGGAGGTTGTAAGGTTAGGGAGTATGGCACTAAGGGGGAGCCTAAGGGAGTGTCTAGGGGAAGGATATGGCTGGCGGGTGGCTGGCCGAATGGGTGTATGGCAGTCGGTTGGAGTGGCCGACTGCTAGGGAGACTTAGTGGTGGCGGGCTGCTAGGGTGGCTAGGCGATGGTGGATGGGAAGGGAGCTAGCTAGGGTATGGGGTAAGGTGGTGGTGGATGTGGTGAGGTGATATGGGCAGGTCTTAGGGAGTTAGGTGGAGTGGCCGGGTGTAGCTAGGGTGTCTAGGCAATGGCGGGTAGTTAGAGTAGTTAAGGCTTGGCTGAATGGGAGTGGGGGCGATAAGTGGCTGGTGTTAAGGGAAGATGGTGGTAGTACAGGTGGCTGAGAGTGGAGGGGGAGTGGAGAAGAGGTGAGGTGAGGGATGGAGTACTAACCGGCGACGATGGGAGGCGGTGGTTGGTTGAGGGGGAGCCGGGTGTGGTAGAGCAACTGGTTCGGCCGGATGAGAAGGATGGCGACGGGTATTTGGCCGGTGGGGGTGTGGTGGAGCAGGTGGAGTATGGTGGTGGCTGGTGGTGGTGCAGGTGGAAGACCCGGTTGGAAGTGGTGCAGGTGGCTGGGCTCGGTTGGGCTGGAAAGGAGGGTGAGAGATTGTCCAAGATGGGAAAACCCGCCCCTTAGGGGGGGGTTTATATAGGGTTGGGCTAGGTCGGTTGGGGCTGGTATTAGGGTAGTGGTTAGGTGGTTTAGGTAGGGTGGTGTGGTGATAAGGTGGGCTGGAAAGGGTAGGGCCAGATATTTTAAATACAAGGGGATTGGGTAGGTTGTGTGCTAGGTTTAGGTAGGGTGGTTTAGAGGTTTAGGGTTTAGCTAGGTGGGTTGGTTTTGGGGTGAGGTTTAGTGAGGTGGGTTAGGTGATTAGGTTAAGATTAGGTTAGGTTTAGGGAAATTAACCTAGGTTTAGGGAAGGATTAGGGAAGTGGGTTAGGTGATTAGGTTGGGATTAGGCCGAGATTAGGGAAGTGGGTTAGGTGATTAGGCTAGGATTAGGATCAGATTAGGGTAAAAGGCTAGGATTAGGTGTTTTTGGTTAGGGTGGGGTTAAGGAGCTCCCTTTGCATGACCTATAGACCTTATGTTGGTGCAGCCCTAGGTTAGGTTTTGGCTAATTACAAGCTTTAACCCACTTTAATTAGGCTTAACCCACATGATTAACCTCAAACTTGATACACAAGTCAAGCTTAATTACAACACACTTTGATCTTATCCTCCCCCACTCTCTCTCATGCCCATAATCACACGTGAAATCCAAGTGGGCCCCACCTCCATTTATGAGAAGGTGATGTGGGCCATGGATATGGATATTGGATTGGATTTTTGAATCCAAATCCAAATCTAAGTCCATACATGGGTTTGGATTGGGATCTGGATATATATGGTCCAGATCCAATCCAAACTGAATTCTGACTCCTTCAGGCTGTGTTTGAAACGAACGGTTTGTGCGGGGTCTGACAGCATCAGTACTCCGTCTACGTTGGGTCTTCGCCAACATGATCGTCCGCCTTTGTTTTCGCCTTTCGGAGATGACTTCAAATGATGTTTTGATGATAACAGGATCTTGGACATTCGAGATCCTGGGGATGGATTCAATACGAGAGTTGTTGTGCCGGGCTCGACTTGTGCTCCGGTTCTAGGCTCTCTTTAGCTTTCTGGTCCTGTCTTGCTTAGGCCAAACTGCTTCGGGGTTTTAAAAATGTGTTTTTAAAGCCATATTATACATTTTTGAAATATGTAAAGTTTAAAGCATATGTATAGGGTTGCCTGGAAGGCTCCCGGGTTTCTAGACTCAAAATTGCCCTTTGGGGCTGCTTTTACAAAACCAGGTTTTATTTGAGAAGTTCGTGGGATTTTGGGGTGTTTACATACCTCAACCTAACTCTACCTCCTCTTCACTCCCCCTCCACTCCCCCTCCACTCTCAACCACCCATACCACCACCACATCATCCCATCACAGCCTGCCCGTCCCCCTTCCTCATTCGGCCAGACCTAACCCCTTATACCACCCGACTATTTACCTTCCCCCTAGTGATACCCGGCCACTCTACTTGGCTCCCTAGGACCTACCTCTACCACTTTCCACCAGCCCTTAGCTCCACCTTCCACAACAACCAAGCTAGCTCCCTCGCCCTTCCCAAAGACTCCTAGCTATCCCAACCGGCCACCACTCAAAACACCCCCTAGTCGGCCAGTCATAGCCGACTGCACCCAAGTCACACGGCAGCCCCCTCCTAGCAGCCAGCAAGCACCAAGGCACCGTCTCACCCGTGCTCTCTTGTCACCCGGCCACACATCCTTGCCGTTCCACTTCGAGGAGCTCCCTCTTGCAGCCCAAGGCGAAGCCCAAGCCAAAGCTCAAGCAAGTCACCTCCGGACCAGCTATAAGTAAGTGCCTAACTCGGTCCTTAGTTGTAGACTTGCTTAAGTTAAATTAAATTTGCTATGGGGTTGTAATAACGGAGCATTGTCTCCCCCCGCTTGTAATAACGTGGCTTGGCACACCCACACACATTGAGCCTTCGCTCTTATTTGCAAGACCCAAGTAAGAGCCGTGTTATACTATCCTTGGGTTTAATTTCATGTCGTGTGCGTAGTACTTCAATTCAAGTACTCACACATATTGAGCTTTCGCTCTTACTTCCAAGACCTTAGTTAAGGCCATATTGCAATTTATATTTGGGTTTAATTTCATGTTGTGTGCGTAGTACTTCAATTCAAGCACTCACACACATTGAGCTTTCGCTCTTACTCCCAAGACCTTAGTTAAGGCCATATTGTAATTTATATTTGGGTTTAATTTCATGTTGTGTGCATAGTACTTCAATTCAAGCACTCACACACATTGAGCTTTCGCTCTTATTCCCAAGATCTTAGTTAAGGCCATATTGCAATTGATATTTGGGTTTAATTTCATGTTGTGCGCGTAGTACTTCAATTCAAGCACTCACACACATTGAGCTTTCACTCTTATTCCCAAGACCTTAGTTAAGGCCATACTGCAATTTATATTTGGGTTTCATTTCATGTCGTGTGTGTAGTACTTTAATTCTCGCACGCACCCACATTGAGCCTTCGCTCTTATTTGCAAGACCCAAGTAAGGGCCCATATATACATTATATACGTATTTCCCTTTGGCAATTTCCCTTCAGCAATTTCCATTACAAGTCATTTCCCTTCGGCAATTTCCATTACAAGTCATTCCCCTTCGGCATTGTCTTTTAAATTCTGGTTTTTCCCTTTGGAGTTGCGTGAGTTTGCATTGCATATACGCCATACCACGAGTTAGGACGCATATTGCATCAAAAGCAAACCCCATACTCCCGCTCAAACTCGCCACATTTTAGTGGAGTGTTCATAACACACACCTAGGTGGCCCCAAAGAGGGATAAAAAGAAAGACTTAGGCACATGCAAATCCACGTGAACTAAAAACTGAAAGTCATACCAAAAGACCCGAATCAAACACCTCAAACTGCTTTCGTAGGTTCTTACACTCAAAACTCGATTTTTCAAAGTGTATAGACTGACCCTTGCGCATCAGTGCAAGAAGGTCTGCGACGACAAGAGCTTGCTTGCTCACAGTCGCCACGTTAGAAGTCAGGTTTAAAATATATCTTAGCTAGCTTCAGTAAGCTAGCTAGCACGCCCTGTTTGTTTAAATAGGACTTAGGCACACAAAAAGGTTCGCTTTAGGCCTAAGAACCAGGAGCGAGAATTTTCTGCGTCTACAGTTATTTGGCACGCCCGGTGGGACGTGAGTCTTTTAAAAGTCGATTCACTCTAGGAACTTGCGAAATTTTTTTAAAAAGGTGTTGTTTTAATTCTTGTCTTTACTTGTACTTAGGAATTTTTGAAAAGCTTGAAATTATGTCAAAATCCAACCCAAGTGAAGTGTCGAGCCAAGGCTCATGCGCATCAAGTTCTCACTCTAGGAGGATTTTGAAAAATAAGATCAAACTAGACGAGATAGAGGACTTGAGAAGAGAATTCGAGGCCAAAATCGATGCTCTCAGCCAAGAGGCTGAAGTAGGCGATTCATGTTCATCAAATGGTGAACAAAGGGCCAAGAAAAAATCTGAAAAACCTCGCAAGCACAAAGAGGCCTTCGTGATGGAAGGCAACCAATACCACGAGTCCTTCACACAAAAGGACCGTAAAGCCCTACAGCAGCTGCTGAAAGGGCAAAATAAAGAGAAAAGGAGTTACGCCCTGTCTGATTTCCTTCCCATAGATTATGAAATAGACAGTGATGATGAAATACCGAACTTCCATCGGTATGATGGCATGGGAGACCCTAGGTCTCACTTGCAACTTTTCTCGCGTCGAGCTCACAAGAAGAAAAAGGACTCGATGAAATGGGTGTATTGGTTCCCTTTATCCCTTAAAGGCACAGCTGCCAAATGGCTGGCTTCCTATAATTTAAGCCAGTTCGCTACTTTTGAAGAGTTAGCGAATTGCTTCATGTAAGGATTTGCACACAACGTAGAAGTCACGCCGACTCTGAACACTTTAAGGGATATGGAGCAGGGCATGAACGAAGACGTACATGCCTTCATTATTCGATGGAGGTCCCTTTTGGGCCAAGTGCGAGAGCTCATATCCGAAGGATGCGCAGTCATGCTCATCCTGGATAATTTTAAAAGCGAGTTAAAAACCCTTCTCTCGCTCCATGAGATCTCAACTTTCCATAAGTTGATCAAAAAAGCATCCCTTTTTGAAACAAACTTGAAAAAGGGGATATACGATCATCTATGGAAAGAAAGTGCCGTTTCTAAAACCCGCTTGGAAAAGCCCATCACTTATGGGCTACCCACGATGGACAAAGGGGCAAAGCCCCATAAAATCGCCAATGTCCGAGTGGATCCAGGCGTGGCAGGCACTTCCAAAAATTTTGAAAAGCTAGAAAATAAAAGGGAGAGAAATTTCCAAAAACCGATTGAAAAACGGGAATACACTCTGCTGGGGCAACCTATGTCGGAGGTCCTAAACCTCCTACTTGCCCATGGCATGATCGAACTTCCCGAAATCCCCGAGGGAGTCACTTCCAAAGGGGGGTATTTAAATCGTTTTTGCAAGTATCATCGGCTCAAAGGCCATGATACCAAACGTTGTTTCTCCCTTTTAAATAAAATCGAGAACTTGTTAGCGGAGGGCAGGCTCCAGGTCACTGCGGAACCTGAGCCAACTCAAGCTATCTTCAAAGAACCCTTTCCCAAGCACGCCAGTGGCAGTGGGAAAGGAAAGGAGGTATGTACTGTAAACACCCCAAAATCCCATGAACTTCTCAAATCAACCTGGTTTTGTAAAAGCAGCCCCAAAGGGCCATTTTGAGTTTGGAAACCCAGGAGCCTTCCAAGCAACCCTGTACAGATGTTTTAAAACTTTATATGTTTTAAATATGTGTAATATAGTTTGGAAACTTTAAAATATATTTTGAAACCCCACGAAGTGGCTTGGCCTGATCAAAGCGGGACCAGAAGAGCCAAAGAGAGCCCGGAACCGGAGCACATGTCGAGCCCGACACAGCAACTCTCGTATTGAATCCACCCCCAGGATCTCGAACGTCAAGACCCTGTTATCATCAAACATCACTTGAAATCATCTTCGGAAGGTGAAAACAGAAGCGGACGATCATGTTGGCGAAGACCCAACGCAGACGGAGTATTGATGCTGTCAGACCCCGCACAAACCGTTCGTTTGGATTGGATCTGGACCATATATATCCAAATCCCAATCCAAACCTATGTGTGGATTTGGATCCAGAGATCCAATCCAATATCCACATCCATGGCCCACATCACCTTCTCATAAATGGAGGTGGGGCCCACTTGAAATTCACGTGGGATTATGGGCATGAGAGAGAGTGGGGGAGGATAAGATTTGAGGGTTAATTGTAATTAAGCTTGACTTGTGTGTCAAGTTTGGGGTTAATCATGTGGGTTGGCCTAATTAGTGCGGGTTTAAGCTTGTATTAGCCAAAACCTAACCTAGGGCTGCACCAACACGATGCAACAAGGTCTATGGGTTATGCAAAGGGAGCTCCCTAACCCAATCCTAAGTAAAAACCCCTAATCCTAGCCTTTTACCCTAATCCCGGCCTAAACCTAGCCTAATCACCTAACCCACTTCCCCAATCCCGGCCTAATCCCAACCTAATCACCTAACCCACTTTCCTAATCCTTCCCTAAACCTAGCCTAATTTCCTTAAACCTAACCTAATCCTAGTCTAATCACCTAACCCACCTCACTAAACCTCACCCCAAAACCAACCCACCTAGCTAAACCCTAAACCTAGCACACCATATACCTAAAACCCCTTTAAACAAAATATTTGGCCCCTCCTCAAAACCAGCCCACCTTATCACCACACCACCACCACCTAAACCACCTTACCACCCTCCAAATACCAGCCCCAACCACCATTTCAAACCCTATATAAACCCCCCCTAGTGGGCGGGTTTTCAATCCTTTTCCACCTTGGCCCAGCCGACCTTGGCCAATCACCTCCCAACCGAACCTTCCACCTTGCTCCACCTGCACCACTTCCATCCGGCCAAGCTCCACCTCGCGCCACCACTGCCTCCCAGCCTGCTCCACTCCATGTCGCCACCACCTCCCGGCCGAACCCTATCTTCCTTCATCACCCGGTTGCCCTTCTTCCATCCACCGGCCTTCGTCATCCATTCGGTTAGTACCTTACACTTAGCTCCACCTCCTCTTCACTCCCCCTCCACTCTCAACCACCCATATGACCACCACTTAGCATCTTCCTTTGCCATCCACCACCCTCACCCATTCGGCCAGACCTAAACCCCTTACACCAACCAACCCTTTACCTTCTCCCTTAGTGATACCCGGCCACCCTACATGGCTCCCTAAGACCTGCCCCTTCCACTTTCCACCAGCCCTTAGTTCCACCTTCCACAGCAACCTAGCTAGCTCCCTTCCCATCCATAACATCCCCACTACCCCAATTGGCCACCACTAAAACTCCCCTTAGTCGTCCACCCCTAGCCGACTGCACCCAAAGTACCACGGCAGCCCCCTCCTAACAGCCGGCCAGCTTCAAGGCGCCACATCCGCTCACCCCAAGTCACCCGGCCAGCACCTCCCCTTGCCGTGTCACTCCGAGGAGCTCCCTCTTGCAGCCCAAGGCGAAGCAAACCCACGCTCAAGCAAGTCATCTTCGGACCAGCTATAAGTAAGTGCCTAACTCGGTCCTTAGTGGTAGACTTGCTTAAATTAAATTGAATTTGATACGGGGTTGTAATAATGGAGCATAGTCTCCCCCCGCTTTTGATAACGTGGCTTGGTACACCCACACACACGTGCACTTGAGCCTACCTCGCTCTTAGTTATGCACGATTTTGAACAGACAGGGGCCTAATCAGCCCTTTATATATAAATTTATGTATATACTTTAAGTTGCGTAGGGTTTTGCTTGAGTTGGGTGTGTTGCCTTTAAATTCTCGCACTCATACACATTGAGCCTTCGCTCTTATTTGTAAGACCCAAGGAAGGGTCGTGTTATACTATCCTTGGGTTAATTTCATGTTGTGTGCGTAGTACTTCAATTCAAGCACTCACACACATTGAGCTTTCGCTCTTATTCCCAAGACCTTAGTTAAGGCCATACTGCAATTTATATTTGGGTTTAATTTCATGTTGTGTGCATAGTACTTCAATTCAAGCACTCACACACATTGAGCTTTCGTTCTTATTTCCAAGACCTTAGTGTAAACACCCCGAAATCCCACGAATTCCTAAAAACAACCTGGTTTTGTAAAAGCAGCCCCAAAGGGCCATTTTGAGTCTGGAAACCCAGCAACCTTCCAGACAACCCTGTATATATGTTTTGAACTTTATATTTCAAAAATACATGATATGGCTTTTGAAAACCTTTTAAAACACGTTTTTGAAACCCCGAAGCAGCTTGGCCTGATCAAGATAGGACCAGAAAAGCCAAAGAGAGCCCGAAACAAGAGCACAGGTTGAGCCCGGCACAGCAACTCTCGTATTGAATCCACCCCAGGATCTCGAACGTCCAATACCCTGTTATCATCAAAACATCATTCGAAGTCATCTCCGGAAGGCGAAAACAGAGGCAGACGATCATGTTAGCAAAGACCCAACGCAGACGGAGTACTGATGCTGTCAGGCCCCACACAAATCGTTCGTTTCGAACACAGCTCGAAGGAGTCAGAATTCAGTTTGGATTGGATTTGGACCATATATATCCAGATCCCAATCCAAACCCATGTGTGGACTTAGATTTGGATTTGGATTCAAAAATCCAATCCAATATCCATATCCATGGCCCACATCACCTTCTCATAAATGGACGCGGGGCCCACTTGAATTTCACGTGGGATTATGGGCATGACAGAGAGTGGGGGAGGATAAGATCAAGTGTGTGTTGTAATTAAGCTTGACTTGTGTGTCAAGTTTGGGGTTAATCATGTGGGTTATCCTAATTAAGTGGGTTTAGCTTGTAATTAGCCAAAACCTAACCAAGGGCTGCACCAACATGATGTGATTAGAGTCCATGGGTCATGCAAAGGGAGCTCCATCATCTAATCCTAACCAAAAATACCTAATCCTAGCTTTCCACCCTAATCCGGTCCTAATCATAGCCTAATCACCTAACCCACTTCCCTAATCTCGGACCTAATCCCAACCTAATCACCTAACCCACTTCCCTAATCCTTCCCTAAACCTAACCTAATCCTAGCCTAATCACCTAACCCACCTCACTAAACCTCACCCTAAAACAAACCCACCTAGCTAAACCCTAAACCCCTAAACCACCCCACCTAAACCTAACACACAACTTACCCAAAACCCCTTGTATCTAAAATATCTGGCCCTACCCTAATACCAGCCCACCTTACTACCTTACCACCACCCTAGACCACCTAACCACTACCCCAAAACCAGCCCCACCGCCCTTCACAAAAGCTATAAACCCCCCCCCTAGTGGGCGGGTTTTCAAGCCTTGGGTCCTCCATTTTCCAGCTGACCTTCCACCTCTTCTCCACTTCCACCTGCCCCACTCCCAGCTGGCTCCTCCACCTGCACCACCACCATGCACCACCTGCTGCACCACTCCCCAGCCACACGTCGCCATCCTCTTCATCCGGCCGAACCAGCCAATCCACCACACCCGGCTGCTCCTCAACCACCCGCTGCCTCCCATCACCGCAGGTTAGTACCCCATACCCTACCTCACCTCTTCTCCACTCCCCCTCCACTCTCAACCCCCTGCACCACCACCATCTTCCCCTAACACCAGCCATTCATCTTCTCCCCCACTCCCATTCGGCCAGGATATAACCACCCTAACTACCCGCCACTACCTAGACACCCTAGCTACATCCGGCCACTCCACCCAACTCCCTAAAACCTGCCCATATCACCCCACTACACCCACTACCACCTTACCCCATACCCTAGCTAGCTTCCTTCCCATACTCCACCCATAGCCACCCTAGCAGCCCGCCACCACCAAGTTCCCCTAGTCGGCCACTCCAGCCAGCCACATCCTTCCCTTAGGTGCTCCATTAGACACTCCCTTAGGCTCCCCTTAGTGTGATACTCCCTAACCTCACAACCCTTCCTTAGTGACCCTAGATACTCACCTTAGCCCCACACGCCAAGGCAGCCCCTTTCCAAGTAGCCGGCCACCTTCAAGGCATCTCTTCCGCGCACCTAAGGCACCCGGCCAGCAGCCCCTTGCCGTTCAACTTCGCGGAGCTCCCTCTTGCAGCCCAAGGCGAAGGCCAAGCCCACGCTCAAGCAAGGCATCTTCGGACCAGCTATTAGTAAGTGCCTAACTCAGTCCTTAGTTGTATACTTGCTTAAAATTCAATTCGATACGGGGTTGTAATAACGGGGCATAGTCTCCCCCCGCTTGTAATAACGTGGCTTGGCATACCCACACACACGTATACTCTCTTAGTCGTGCACGATTTTGAACACACACGGGCCTAATCAGCCCCTAATACATAAATATATATATATATATATATATATATATATATATATATATATATATATATACTTTAATTTTCATAGGGTTTTTGCTTAAGTTGGGTGTGTTGTCTTTCAATTCAAGCACTCACACACATTGAGCCTTCGCTCTTATTTGAAAGACCCAAGTAAGCGCCGTGCCATTTATATTTGGGTTTTCATTTCATGTCGTGTGTGTAAGTCTTTCAATTCAAGCACTCACACACATTGAGCCTTCGCTCTTATTTGAAAGACCCAAGTAAGGGCCATGCTATACTATTTGGGTTTTCATTTCATGTCGTGTGTGTAAGTCTTTCAATTCAAGCACTCACACACATTGAGCCTTCGCTCTTATTTGAAAGACCCAAGTAAGGGCTGTGTTATACTATTTGGGTTTAATTTCATGTTGTATGCATAGTACTTCAATTCAAGCACTCACACACATTGAGCTTTTGCTCTTATTCCCAAGACCTTAATCAAGGCCATACTGCAAGTTATATTTGTGTTTTATTTCATGTCGTGTGTGTAAGTCTTTCAATTCAAGCACGCACCCACATTGAGCCTTCGCTCTTATTTTCAAGACCCAAGTAAGGGCACGTATATACCCTATATACATATCTCCCTTCGGCATTTACATTACAAGTCATTTCCCTTCGGTTATTTTCCTTTGGCATTGTCTTTACATTCAGGTTTTCCCTTTGGAGTAGCGTGAGTTTGCATTGCATCTACGCCGTACCACGAGGTAGGACGCATATTGCATCGAAGCAAGCCCCGTACTCCCGCTCAAATTCGCCCCATGTAGTGGAGTGTTCATAACACACAAACTAGGTGGCCCATCAAGGGATAAAAAGAAAGACTTAGGCACGTGCAAATCCACGTGATCTAAAATCTGCAATCGTATCTAAAAGACCCGAATTAAACACCTTGAACCGCTTCGTAGGCTTTTCATACCCTAAAACACGATTTTTCAAAGCGTACAGACTGACCCTTGCGCATCGGTGCAAGAAGGTCTGCGACGACAAGAGCTCATTTGCTCACAGTCGCCACGATTAGAAGTCAGCTTAAAATATATCTTTGCTAGCTTAGGCAAGCTAGCTGGCACGCCCTGTTTATATAAATTGGCCTTAGACACACGAGAGGATCCACTCCAGGCCTTGAGAAGCCAGACGAGCGGGGATTTTCCTGCGTCTACAGAGATTGGCACGCCCGGTGGGACGTGAGCCTTTCAAAAATCGAGTTTTTAGTTAAAAGCTTGCGAAAAATTTTGTTAAAAGGTGTCGTTTTTAACTTGTTTTCTTTGCTTGTACTTAGAAAATTTTGAAAAAGCTTCAAAAGCATGTCAAAATCCAATCCAAGTGAAGTGTCGAGCCAAGGCTCATGCGCATCAAGTTCTCACTCTAGGAGGATTTTCAAAAACAAAATAAAACTAGATGAGATCGCGGACCTGAGAAGGGAGTTTGAGGCCAAAATCGATGCTCTCAGCCAAGAGGCCTAAAAAGGTGATTCATGTTCATCAAATGGTGAACAAAGGCCTAAAAAGAAATCTGAAAAACCTCGCAAGCACAAAGAGGCCTCCGTAATGGAAGGCAACCAATACCACGAGTCCTTCACACAAAAGGATTGTAAAGCCCTACAGCAGTTGTTGAAAGGGCAGAATAAAGAGAAAAGAAGCTACGCCCTGTCTAATTTCCTTCCTATGGATTACGAAACAGACAGTGACGATGAAATACCGAACTTCCATCGGTATGATGGCATAGGAGACCCTAGGTCTCACTTGTAGCTTTTCTCACGTCGAGCCCATAAGAAGAAAAAGGACTCGATGAAATGGGTGTATTGGTTCCCTTTATCCCTTAAAGGCACAGCTGCCAAATGGCTGGCTTCCTACGACTTAAGCCAGTTCGCTACTTTTGAAGAGTTAGCGAACTGCTTTATGCAAAGATTTGCACTCAACGTAGAAGTCACGCCGACTTTGAATACCTTAAGGGATACAAAGCAAGGCATGAACGAAGACGTACATGCCTTCATTATAAGATGGAGGTTTCTTTTGGGCCAAGTGCGAGAGCCCATATCCGAAGGATGAGCAGTCATGCTCATCCTGGATAACTTTAAAAGCGAGTTAAAAACCCTTCTCTCGCTACATGAGATCTCAACTTTCCATAAGTTGATCAAAAAGGCCTCCCTTTTCGAAACCAACTTGCAAAAAGGGACATACGATCACTTGTGGAAAGGAAGTGCCGTTTCTAAAACCCGCTTGGAAAAGCCCATCACATACGGGCTACCCACGATGGACAAAGGGGCAAAGCCTCATAAAATCGCCAATATCCGGGTGGATCCAGGCGTGGCAGGCACTTCCAAAAATTTTGAAAAGTTAGAAAACAAGAGGGAGCGAAATTTTCAAAAACCGGTTGAAAAACGGGAGTACACTCCGCTGGGGCAACCTGTGTCGGAGGTCCTAGACCTCCTACTTGCCCAGGGCATGATAGAACTCCCTGAAATCCCCGAAGGAGTCACTTCCAAAGGGGGGTATTTAAACCAATTTTGTAAGGATCATCGGCTCAAAGGCCATGATACCAAACGCTGCTTCTCCCTCTTAAATAAAATTGAGAACTTGATAGCAGAAGGCCGGCTCCAGGTCACTGCGGAACCTGAGCCACCTCAAGCAATCTTCAAGGAACCCTTTCCCAAACACGCCAGTGGCAGTGGAAAAGGAAAGGAGGTATGTACCCTCACCATTTCCAAGGAACTAGCGCAAGAACCAGAACCTGGTCGACCCACTTGTGTGCCCATTCTTGTACTGTACAAGAAGCCCGCCCAAGTCATCATTCGGGGGCCACCAAAAGTGGAATCCCTAGCAAAACCAGCTTTGAAAATCCAAAGTTCTTCTCAGCTCATCCTTAGAGCCAAAATTAGTGCGAACCCTAGGCTGGTCGTGGGGGAAGTCACTAGATCCGGGAGGATCTACCAACCCCCGCACCTTCAAGGTGCTCAAAAGGTGGTCAGTGTGCCTGGCCCCTCAAAAGCATGTATTCCTGGTGTTCTGCCAAAAGCAGATAAGGATAAAGTCATCCTAAATCCTTATGACTTCGAAAACCACCTTTCAAAGATTCATATTCACATGTCTATCTTAGAGCTTATACAAACCTCGCCTAGGCATAGACTTGTATTAGAGAAAATTCTAGAAAGGGCCAAGGTTGATTCGAACATAAGTCCGGAATCCTTGTCTGCCCAAGTGGCTTTATTAGGAGGAAAATCGCCCATCACTTTCTCGGAAGATGATGTAGATAGACCCTACGAATCCCACAACCAGGCCCTGCATATCGAGGTGGTTCTGAATCACTACTCTCTGGACAGGTGCCTCGTCTATGGTGGAGGAGGGCTCAACATCCTTCCACTTCATGTGGCGTATAAAATCGGAGTCACCTTGACTTCAGTAAACCCAAGCCCCATCGTTATCACTGGATACGATGGGAATGCGTCTAGACCATTAGGATCTATCGAACTCCCAATGGAAACGGGAGGGATTGCACACACGGGGGTGTTCCATGTCTTGGACATCCACCCCCATTATAACCTGTTGCTGGGAAGACCCTGGATACACAGCTTCTGCGCAGTGCCATCCACCTTCCACAGGTGTGTTAAGATCCCTTTTAGGGACCAGGTCGTGGTGATTCTAGGTGAGAGTCACCCACAACTTCAGGGGATCATAAACTCCCCTTGTTTATCTAGCTCCCAGGCCCATGAGGCTAACCTGGGGCAAATTGTGATCGAGCCGCCTCGGCTCATGTTAAACAACCCTAGGAAGGTTGTATGTGTGAAGGGGCCGCCCAAAGCAGGTCCCCTCCCAATTCTAATCCTTCTAGGACGATCCAAGCATTCCCTATTTCCAAAGCCCCTGGACAAGAGGATATATGAGCATAATATGGACGACAGCATGTTCCAGGACCACGATTTGTACCATGCCTTTTCAAAAAATAGAAAATCATGGAACATGTTGTTGAACATGGGCTACATGCCCTACAAGAGTCTTGGGGTGCAGAACCAGGGTCTCCTAGAGCCCATACTTCCTAGGGCCAACCCAAGCCAATATGGGATCGGCTATACTCCCCGAATACCACCGGAGCCACCCCTTGTGACCACCTGGGTCAAGGGTGCCCCGAAACCTGTCTTAGAAGAGACCTACGATTTAGATCTCCTATTCCGAGTCTAACCCGTAGCGTTTTCCCTTTGTAGGTATGACGGAAGATCCCTTTTATAAAAATACAAAAACATTTGAAAAGTTTAAAATCAAAAAAATTGAAAAAGCAAAAAACCCAAAAACAATGGAAAAACAAAAACTCGAAAAAAGAGTACTTTGTATAGTTCCCAAAGTTCTTGTTTTACAAAAACCCAAAAAAATCAAAAATTTGGAAAACACCAAAAAGATTTTTTATATAGCTGCTCCTGGTAGGACTTTGGCAAAAGAAAAGGATTTCGAAAGAAACGTCGTCTGCATAGCCAGACCAAAAATTTCGAAATCACTTGAAAATCCGAGTACAAAACCAGGTGTTTTTGAAAATCACGCATCAAATTCCCTCGGGTCTATAGCCCACGAGAATGATCAAAGCCCGGAAGTGGATCCCCTTGAGGAAGATCCCACTTCTGAGCTCCCAGAATTTCATAAAATTCTCGATTTTGAAAGACCTTCCCAATCAGTAGGAGGAGATTTCATAGAAGTGAATCTAGGGGATGATTCCAATCCCAAATCCATCAAAATAGGCGCATGTCTGCATGAAACTGAAAGATTAGCATTCATTGCATTTCTATGAACCTATTTAGATGTGTTTGAATGGACGTATGAAGACATGCCGAGCATAGATACCAGCATTTTCGAGCATCGTCTTCCCTTAGATGCAGGTGTAAAACCCATAAAGCAGAAGCTTAGGAAAATACACCCGAATGTACACACGCAAGTCAAAGAGGGTTTAGAAGATCTGCTAAAAGTTGGATTTATAAAACCCATTGCGTATTCTAATTGGTTGTCAAACATCGTTGTAGTTCGAAAAACCAATGGAAAAATTTGAATATGCATCGATTTCAGAAACCTGAATAAAGCCACTCCAAAGGATAATTATCCTTTACCAAACATAGATTTGATAGTCGATAGTATTGCAAATCATGAAATGTTTTCATTTATGGATGGCTATTCAGGCTATAATCAAATCAAACTATGTCCACGAGATCAGGGTAAGACCGCCTTCACAACCCCATGGGGCACGTACTGCTATACAGTCATGCCCTTTGGTTTGAAAAATGCCGGCGCAACATACCAACGAGCCATGACCATCATCTTCCATGATCAAATTCATGAGCTCATAGAAGTGTATGTAGATGATCTCTTGGCAAAATGCAAAACCTGATGCACTCACATCGAATGTTTGCAAAAGATTTTCAAAAGGCTTAGGCTTTACTTTGTAAAGCTGAACCCTAAAAAATGTGTATTCGGGGTACAATCAGGGAAGCTTCTGGGCTTTATAGTGAGCCAAAGGGGAATAGAAGTCGACCCCTCTAAGTGTCGAGCCATCATAGACATGGCTCCACCCTCCAATCTCACCCAAATCCGCAGCCTCCAGGGTCGATTACAATCCGTTCGCCGATTCATATCGAATCTGGTGACTAGATGCGAACCCTTCAACAAACTGTTGAGGAAGGGCACAAAATTCTTATGGGATGACGAATTTCAGAAGTCCTTCAAGAGACTAAAGGCATACTTGGTTAATCCCCCCGTTTTGAACCCGCCAAAGCAAGGAAAACCGCTTTTACTTTACATCTCCATGCATGCGAACGCTTTAGGAGCCCTGTTGGCTCAATACGAGGATGACACCCATAAGGAGTATGCCATCTACTACATTTTGAAAACTCTCTTGGCTTATGAACGAAATTATCAAGCCATGGAGAAGACGTGCTTGGCCTTAGTCTGGACCTGCCAGAAATTCAGACACTATTTCCTAAATCATGAGATCTGGATAGTGTCCAAGCTTGATCCAATCAAGCACTTGTTCGGAAAACCCATTCTCACGGGTAGGTTCGGCAAATGGCAACTCCTTCTAATGGAGTATGACCTGAAATACCATCACCAGATCTTCATTAAGGGGCAAGCCCTAGCAGATTACGTGGTTGAGTTCCCCTTAGAGGATGCATATCCCACACTTGTTGAAATGCCTGATGAAGGCATATTACAAAACCATTTTCAAAACCACATTTTGGCAAATTCTTTCGGAAACCAAGTGTGGAAGATGCACTTCGATGGGGCACGAAACCAACGAGGGGCTGGTGCTGGGGTCATCCTCATCTCCCCTGAAAAGGGCGAGATTCCCATAGCAGTCCGCCTAGATTTTGAATGTTCCAACAATGTAGCTGAGTATGAAGCACTCATACAAGGCTTAAGGATTTCTAAAACTCTAGGGGCATCATGCATCCAGGTCTTTGGAGATTCGCTCATTGTCATAAACCAGGTTTTGAAAATTTGGCAAGTACGTAATGAAAAACTACTTCCATATCATGGGTTGGCCACTCGATTGGTCCAATCCTTCCAATCGTGTAAACTCACACACGTAGGAAGAGAGGACAATGGCATCGCCGATGCCCTCTCCTCCTTGGGTTCAGCCTTAAAGGTCGATCCCATTTCAGGGACCCGATCTTTAGAAATATGGCATGCGCCCAACCCATCCACACACGATCTGGACATTTACCAAAATAACCCAGAATCTATTGAAAAACCCTGGTTTTATGACATAAAACAATTTCTAGAAAATGGGGGATTCGCCGAGGATGCCACATCCAAAGATAAGGCATTCATTCGCAAGATTTCGACCCGATACACCATTCTGGGTGGGGTTTTATACAAAAAAAGTTTTACCGGCATTCTGCTTAGGTGTATCGACCTAGAGCAGGCTAGGATAGTGATGCATGAATTCCACGATGGAGAATGTGGAGGTCATGTTAATGCCAACATGATGGCAATGAAAATACTTAGAGGGGCTATTTTTGGTCCACCCTGAAAAAGGATTGTCACGATCATGTTAGGAAGTGTCATCCATGTCAAGTGCATGGGCAAGCCATTCATATCCCCTCATCTGCATTGCATTCCGTGGTCAGCCCCTGGCCATTCACCATGTGGGCGTTTGACATCATAGGCCCAATCTTTCCAAAAGCCTCGAATGGGCATCGATTCATTTTAGCAGCCACGGAGTATTTCTCCAAGTGGGTGGAAGCCATTTCCCTAACCAACGTGTTGGGGCAACATGTGATGGCTTTCATCTGGAGGAATATCTTGGCTCGATTTGGGGTTCCACGAGACCTTGTGTCTGATAATCGCACCCCATTCAAGAACGAGCGGATGGTTAAGTTGTGCAACACGTATGGCATAACTCACCACTTCTCTTCGCCCTACTACCCTCAAGGCAACGACCCTCACCACTCCCCAGCCACCCGTCGCCATCCTCTTTATCCGGCCGAACCAGCCAATGCACCACACCCGGCTGCTCCTCAACCACCCGCTACCTCCCATCACCGCCGGTTAGTACCCCATACCCTACCTCACCTCTTCTCCACTCCCCCTCCACTCTCAACCACCTGCACCACCACCATCTTCCCCTAACACCAGCCATTCATCGCCTCCCCCACTCCCATTCGGCCAAGATATAACCACCCTAACTACCCGCCACTACCTAGACACCCTAGCTACACCCGGCCACTCCACCCAACTCCCTAAAACCTGCCCATATCACCCCACTACACCCACTACCACCTTACACCATACCCTAGCTAGCTTCCTTCCCATACTCCACCCATAGCCACCCTAGCAGCCCGCCACCACCAAGTTCCCCTAGTCGGCCACTCCAACCGACCGTCACCTCCATTTGGCCAGCCACATCCTTCCCTTAGGTGCTCCATTAGACACTCCCTTAGGCTCCCCTTAGTGTCATACTCCCTAACCTCACAACCCTTCCTTAGTGACCCTAGATACTCACCTTAGCCCCACACGCCAAGGCAGCCCCTTTCCAAGTAGCCGGCCACCTTCAAGGCATCTCTTCCGCGCACCTAAGGCACTCGGCCAGCAGCCCCTTGCCGTTCAACTCCGCGGAGCTCCCTCTTGCAGCCCAAGGCGAAGGCCAAGCCCACGCTCAAGCAAGGCATCTTCGGACCAGCTATTAGTAAGTGCCTAACTCGGTCCTTAGTTGTATACTTGCTTAAAATTCAATTCAATACGGGGTTGTAATAACGGAGCATAGTTTCCCCCCGCTTGTAATAACGTGGCTTGGCACACCCACACACACGTGCACTCTCTTAGTCGTGCACGATTTTGAACACACACGGGCCTAATCAGCCCCTAATACATAAATAAATAAATATATATATATATATATACTTTAATTTTCGTAGGGTTTTTGCTTAAGTTGGGTGTGTTGTCTTTCAATTCAAGCACTCATACACGTTGAGCCTTCGCTCTTATTTGAAAGACCCAAGTAAGGGCCGTGCCATTTATATTTGGGTTTTCATTTCATGTCGTGTGTGTAAGTCTTTGAATTCAAGCACTCACACACATTGAGCCTTCGCTCTTATTTGAAAGACCCAAGTAAGGGCCGTGTTATACTATTTGGGTTTAATTTCATGTTGTGTGCGTAGTACTTCAATTCAAGCACTCACACACATTGAGCATTCGCTCTTATTCCCAAGACCTTAATCAAGGCCATACTGCAAGTTATATTTGGGTTTTATTTCATGTCGTGTGTAAGTCTTTCAATTCAAGCACGCACCCACATTGAGCCTTCGCTCTTATTTTCAAGACCCAATAAATACCCTATATACATATCTGTAAACACCCCGAAATCCCACAAACTTCTCAAATCAACCTGGTTTTGTAAAAGCAGCCCCAAAGGGCTATTTTGAGTCTGGAAACCCAGGTGCCTTCCAAACAACCCTGTACATATGTTTTGAACTTTATATTTCAAAAATATACAATATGGCTTTTAAAAACCTTTTTAAAACATGTTTTGAAACCCCGAAGCAGCTTGGCCTCATCCAGACAGGACCAGGAAAGCCAAAGAGAGACCGGAACCGGAGCAGATGTCAAGCCCGGTACAACAACTCTTGTATCAAATCCACCCCCAGGATCTCGAATGTCCAAGACCCTGTTATCATCAAAACATCATTTGAAGTCATCTCCGGAAGGCGAAAACAGAGGCGGACGATCATGTTGGCGAAGACCCAACGCAGATGGAGTACTGATGCTGTTAGACCCCGCACAAACCGTTCATTTTGAACACAGCTCGAAGGAGTCAGAGTTCAGTTTGGATCGGATCTGGACCATATATATCCAGATCCCAATCCAAACCCATGTATGGATTTAGATTTGGATTTGGATCCAGAGATCCAATCCAATATCCATATCCATGGCCCACATCACCTTCTCATAAATGGAGGTGGGGCCCACTTGAAATTCACGTGGGATTATGGGCATCACAGAGAGTGGGGGAGGATAAGATCAAGTGTGTGTTGTAATTAAGCTTGACTTGTGTGTCAAGTTTGGGGTTAATCATGTGGGTTAGCCTAATTAAGTGGGTTTAAGCTTGTAATTAGCCAAAACCTAACCTAGGGCTGCACCAACATGATGTGATTAGGGTCTGTGGGTCATGCAAAGGGAGCTCCTTCATCTAATCCTAACCAAAAATACCTAATCCTAGCCTTCTACCCTAATCCGGTCCTAATCTGAGCCTAATCACCTAACCCACTTCCCTAATCCCGGCCTAATCCCAACCTAATCACCTAACCCACTTCCCTAATCCTTCCCTAAACCTAGGTTAATTTCCCTAAACCTAACCTAATCCTAGCCTAATCACCTAACCCACCTCACTAAAACTCACCCTAAAACCCACCCACCTAGCCAAACCCTAAACCTCTAAACCACCCCACCTAAACCTAGCCCACAACTTACCCAAAACCCCTTGTATCTAAAATATCTGACCCTACCCTAATACCAGCCCACCTTACTTCCTTACCACCCTCCCTAGACCACCTAACCACTACCCTGAAACCAGCCCCACCGCCCTTCACAAAGGCTATAAACCCCCCCCCCTAGTGGGCGGGTTTTCAAACCTTGGGTCCCCCATTTCCAGCCGACCTTCCACCTCTTCTCCACTTCCACCAGCCCCACTCCTAGCCGGCTCCTCCACCTGCACCACCACCAGCCGCCACCGTGCTCCACCTGCTCCATCACTCCCCAGCCACCCGTCGCCATCCTCTTCATCCGGCCGAACCAACCAATCCACCACATCCGGCTGCTCCTCAACCAACCGCCGCCTCCCACCACTCGCTTAGTACCCCATACCTTACCTCACCTCTTCTCCACTCCCCCTCCACTCTCAACCACCTACACCACCACCATCTTCCCCTAACACCAACCATTCATCGCCTCCCCCCACTCCCATTCGGCCAGGCCCTAACCAACCTAACTACCCGCCAATAGCTAGACACCCTAGCTACACCCGGCCACCCCATCCAACTCCCTAAGACCTGCCCATATTACCCCCCCACATCCACCACTACCTTACCCCATCTCCTAGCTAGTTCCCTTCCCTTCCACCACTCCTAGCCACCCTAGCAGCCCACCACCATCAAGTTCCCCTAGTCGGCCACTCCAACCGACTGTCACCTCCATTGGGCCAGCCACGTGCTTCTCTTAGGTGCTCCATTAGACACTCCCTGAGGCTCCCCTTAGTGTCATACTCCCTAACTTCACAAACCTTCCTTAGTGACCCTACATACTCACCTTAGCCCCACACGCCAAGGCAGCCCCTTCCCAAGTAGCCGGCCACCTTCAAGGCATCTCTCCCGCGCATCTAAGGCACCCGGCCAGCAACTCCTTACCATTCCACTCCGCGGAGCTCCCTCTTGCAGCCCAAGGCGAAGGCCAAGCCCATGCTCAAGCAAGGCATCTTCGGACCAGCTATTAGTAAGTGCCTAACTCGGTCCTTAGTTGTATACTTGCTTAAAATTCAATTCGATACGGGGTTGTAATAACGGAGCATAGTCTCACCCCGCTTGTAATAATGTGGCTTGGCACACCCACACACATGCACTCTCTTAGTTGTGCACGATTTTGAACACACACGGGCCTAATCAGCCCCTAATACATAAATATATATATATACTTTAATTTTCATAGGGTTTTTGCTTAAGTTGGGTGTGTTGCCTTTCAATTCAAGCACTCACACACATTGAGCCTTCGCTCTTATTTGAAAGACCCAGTAAGGGCCGTGCTATACTATTTGGGTTTTCATTTCATGTCGTGTGTGTAAGTCTTTTAATTCAAGCCCTCACACACATTGAGCCTTCGCTCTTATTTGAAAGACCCAAGTAAGGGCCGTGCTATACAATTTGGGTTTTCATTTCATGTCGTGTGTGTAAGTCTTTCAATTCAAGCACTCACACACATTGAGCCTTCGCTCTTATTTGAAAGACCCAAGTAAGGGCCGTGCTATACTATTTGGGTTTTCATTTCATGTCGTGTGTGTAAGTCTTTCAATTCAAGCACTCACACACATTGAGCCTTCGCTCTTATTTGAAAGACCCAAGTAAGGGCCATGCTATACTATTTGGGTTTTCATTTCATGTCGTGTGTGTAAGTCTTTCAATTCAAGCACTCACACACATTGAGCCTTCGCTCTTATTTGAAAGACCCAAGTAAGGGCACGTATATACCCTATATACATATCTCCCTTCGGCATTTACATTACAAGTCATTTCCCTTCAGTTATTTCCCTTCGGCATTGTCTTTACATTCGGGTTTTCCCTTTGGAGTAGCGTGAGTTTGCATTGCATCTACGCCATACCATGAGGTAGGATGCATATTGCATCAAAGCAAGCCCCGTATTCCCACTCAAATTCGCCCCATGTAGTGGAGTGTTCATAACACACACCTAGGTGGCCCATAAAGGGATAAAAAGAAAGACTTAGGCACGTGCAAATCCTTGTGATAAAATCTGCAATCGTATCTAAAAGACCCAAATTAAACACCTCGAACCGCTTCGTAGGCTTTCTATACCCTAAAACTTGATTTTTCAAAGCGTACAGACTGACCCTTGCGCGTTGGTGCAAGAAGGTCTGCGACGACAAGAGCTCACTTACTCACAATCACCACGATTAGAAGTCAGCTTAAAATATATCTTCGCTAGCTTAGGTAAGCTAGCTAGCTCGCCCTGTTTATATAAATAGGCCTTAGACACACGAGAGGATCCGCTCCTGGCCCTGAAGAAGCCAGAGGCGAGGGATTTTCGCGCGTCTACAGGGATTGGCGCACTCGGTGGGACGTGAGCCTTTCAAAAATCGAGTTTTAGGTTGGAAGCTTGCGAAAAATTTTGTTAAAAGGTATCATTTTTAACTTGTTTTCTTTGCTTGTACTTAGGACGTGAGCCAAGTAAGGGCCGTGCTATACTATTTGAAAAGCATGTCAAAATCCAATCCAAGTGAAGTGTCGAGCCAAGGAGGATTTTCAAAAACAAAATAAAACTAGATGAGATCGAGGACCTGAGAAGGGAATTTGAGGCCAAAATCGATTTCCTTCCTATGGATTACGAAACAGAATTTGACGATGAAATACTGAACTTCCATCGGTATGATGGCATGGGAGACCCTAGGTCTCACTTGCAGCTTTTCTCGCGTCGAGCCCATAAGAAGAAAAAGGACTCGATGAAATGGGTGTATTGGTTCCCTTTATCTATTAAAGGCACAGCTGCCAAATGGCTGGCTTCCTATGACTTAAGCCAGTTCGCTACTTTTGAAGAGTTAGCGAACTGCTTCATGCAAAGATTTGCACACAATGTAGAAGTCACGCCAACCCTAATACCTTAAGGGATACAAAGCAAGGCATGAACGAAGACGTACATACCTTCATTATAAGATGGAGGTCACTTTTAGGCCAAGTGCGAGAGCCCATATCCGAAGGATGCGCAGTCACGCTCATCCTGGATAACTTTAAAAGCGAGTTAAAAACCCTTCTCTCGCTCCATGAGATCTCAACTTTCGCATCCCTTTTCGAAACCAACTTGCGAAAAGAGATACGATCACTTATGGAAAGGAAGTGCCGTTTCTAAAACCCGTTTGAAAAAGCCCATCACATACGGGTTGCCCACGATGGACAAAGGGGCAAAGCCCCATAAAATCACCAATGTCCGGGTGGATCCAAGCATGGCAGGCACTTCCAAAAATTTTGAAAAATTAGAAAACAAGAGGGAGCGAACCTTTCAAAAACCGGTTGAAAAACGGGAGTATACACTGCTGGGGCAACCTGTGTCGGAGGTCCTAGACCTCCTACTTGCCCAAGGCATGATAGAACTCCCTAAAATCCCCGAAGGAGTCACTTCCAAGGGGGGGTATTTAAACCGATTTTGTAAGTATCGGCTCAAAGGCCATGATACCAAACGCTGTTTCTCCCTTTTAAATAAAATTGAGAACTTGATAGCGGAAGGCCGACTCTAGGTCACTGCGGAACCTGAGCCACCTCAAGCTATCTTCAAAGAACCCTTTCCCAAACACGCCAGTGGTAGTGGGAAAGGAAAGGAGGTATGTACCCTCACAATTTCTAAGGAACTAGCACAAAAACCAGAGTCTGGTCGACCCACTTGTGCGCCCATTCTTGTATTATACAAGAAGCCCGCCCAAGTCGTTATTCAGGGACCACCAAAAGTGGAATCCCTGGCAAAACCAGTTTTGAAAATCCAAGGTTCTCCTCAACTCATCCTTAGAGCCAAATTTAGTGCGAACCCTAGGCTGGTCGTGGGGGAAGTGACTAGATCCGGGAGGATCTATCAACCCCCGCACCTTCAAGGTGCTCAAAAGGTGGTCAGTGTGCCTGGCCCCTCAAAAGCATGTATCCCTGGTGTTCTGGCAAAAGCAGATAAGGACAAAGTCATCCTAAATCCTTATGACTTCGAAAACCACCTTTCAAAGATTCCTATCCACATGTCTATCCTAGAGCTTATACAAACCTCGCCTAGGCATAGACTCGTGTTAGAGAAAATTCTAGAAAGGGCCAAGGTTGATTCGAACATAAGTCCGGAATCCTTGTCTGCCCAAGTGGCTCTATTAGGAGCAAAATCGCCCATCACTTTCTCGAAAGATGATGTAGATAGACCCTACGAATCTCACAACCTGGCCCTGCATATCGAGGTGGTTCTGAACAACCACTCTCTGGATAGGTGCCTAGTCGATGGTGGAGGAGGGCTCAACATCCTTCCACTTCATGTGGCATATAAAATCGGAGTCACCTTGACTTCTGTAAACCCAAGCCCCATCGTTATCACTGGATACGATGGGAATGCGTATAGACCTTTAGGATCGATCGAACTCCCAATGGAAACGGGAGGGATCGAACACACAGGGGTGTTCCATGTTTTAGACATCCACCCTCATTATAACCTGTTGCTGGGAATACCCTGGATACACAGTTTGTGCGCTGTGCCATCCACCTTCCACAGGTGTGTTAAGATCCCTTTCAGGGACCAGGTCGTAGTGATCCTAGGTGAGAGTCACCCACAGCTTCAGGGGATCATAAACTCACCTTGTTTATCGAGCTCCTAGGCCCATGAGGCTAACTTGGGGCAAATTGTGATGGAGCCACCCCGGCTCGTGTTAAACAACCCTAGGACGGTTGTATGTGTGAAGGAGCCGCCCAAAGCATGCCCCCTCCCGATTCTAACCCTTCTAGGAAAACCCAAGCGTTTCCTATTTCCAAAGCCCCTGGACAAGAGGCCATATGAGCACAATATGGACGACAGCATGTTCCAGGACCACGAGTTATACCAAAACTTTTCAAAAAACAAAAAGTCGTGGAACATGTTGTTGAACATGGGCTATACGCCCTACAAAAGTCTAGGGGCACAGAACCAGGGTCTCCTAGAGCCCATCCTTCCTAGGGCCAATCCAAGCCGATACGGGATCGGCTATACTCCCCGAATACCGCCAGAGCCACCCCCTGTGACCACCTGGGTCAAGGGTGCCCTGGAACGTGCCTTAGAAGAGACCTACGATTTAGATCTCCTATTCTAAGTCTAACCCGTAGTGTTTTCCCTTTGTAGGTATGACGGAAGATCCCTTTTATAAAAATACAAAAACATTTGGAAAACTAAAAATCAAAAAAAGAAGAAAAAGAAGAAAAACCAAAAACAATGGGAAAACAAAAACTCGAAAATAGAGTGCTTTGTATAGTTCCTAAAGTTCTTGTTTTGCAAAAACCCAAAAAAATCGAAAATTTGGAAAATACCAAAAAGATTTTGTATATAGCTGCTCCTGGTAGGACTTTGGCAAAAGAAAAGGATTTCGAAAGAAACGTCATCTGCATAGCCAGACCAAAAATTTCGAAATCACTTGAAAATCTGAGTACAAAACCAAGTCTTTTTGAAAACCACGCATCAACATCACTCGGGTCTATAACCCACGAGAATGATCGAAACCCAGAAGTGGATCCCCTCGAGGAAGATCCCACTTCTGAGCTCCCAGAATTTCATAAAATTCTCGATTTTGAAAGACCTTCCCAATCAGTAGGAGGAGATTTCATAGAGGTGAACCTAGGGGATGATTCCAATCCCAAATCCATCAAAATAGGTGCATGTTTGCATCAAACTGAAAGATTAGCATTCATTGCATTTCTACGAACCTATTTAGATGTGTTTGCATGGACGTATGAAGACATGCCGGGCATCGATCCCAGCATTGTCGAGCATCGTCTTCTCTTAGATGCGGGTGTAAAACCCATAAAGCAGAAGCTTAGGAAAATACAACCGAATGTACACACGCAAGTCAAAGAGGGTTTAGAAGATCTGTTAAAAGCCGGATTTATAAAACCCATTGCGTATTTTGATTGGGTGTCAAATATCGTTGTAGTTCAAAAAACCAATGGGAAAATTCGAATATGCATCGATTTCAGAAACCTGAATAAAGCCACTCCCAAGGATAATTATCCTTTACCAAACATAGATTTGATAGTCGATAGTATTGCAAATCATGAAATGTTTTTGTTTATGGATGGCTATTCAGGCTATAATCAAATCAAACTAAGTCCATGAGATCAGGGTAAGACCGCCTTCACAACCCCATGGGGCACGTACTGCTATACAGTCATGCCCTTTGGTTTCAAAAATGCCGGCGCAACATACTAACAAGCCATGACCACGATCTTCCATGATCAAATTCATGAGCTCGTAGAAGTGTATGTAGATGATCTCTTGGCAAAATCCAAAACCCAATGCACTCATATCGAATGTTTGCAAAAGATTTTCGAAAGGCTTAGACTTTACAAAGTAAAGCTAAACCCTCAAAAATGTGTATTCGGGGTAGAATCAGGCAAGCTTCTGGGCTTTATGGTGAGCCAAAGGGGTATAGAAGTCGACCCCTCTAAGTGTCGAGCTATCATAGACATGGCTCCACCCTCCAATCTCACCCAAATCCGTAGCCTCTAGGGTCGTTTACAATCCATTCGCTGATTCATATCGAATCTGGCAACCAGATGCGAACCCTTCAATAAGCTGTTGAGGAAGGGCACGAAATTCTTATGGGATGACGAATGCCAAAAGTCCTTTGAGAGACTAAATGTGTACTTGGTTAATTCCCCCGTTTTAAACCCTCCAAAGCAGGGAAAACCGCTTTTGCTTTACATCTCCATGCATGCAAATGCTTTAGGAGCCCTGTTGGCTCAATACGAGGATGACACCCATAAGGAGTATGCCATCTACTACATTTCGAAAACTCTCTTGGCTTATGAATGAAATTACCAAGCCATGGAGAAGACGTGCTTGGCCCTAGTCTGGGCCTGCCAAAAATTCAGACACTATTTCCTGGATCACGAGATCTGGATAGTGTCCAAGCTTGATCCAATCAAGCACTTGTTCGAAAAATCCATTCTCACGGGTAGGTTGAGAAAATGGCAACTCCTTTTAATGGAGTATGATCTGAAATACCATCACCAGATCTCCATTAAGGGGCAAGCCCTAGCAGATTATGTGGTTGAGTTCCCCTTAGAGGACGCATATCCCACTCTTGTTGAAATGCCTGATGAAGGCATATTACAAAACCATTTTCAAAACCAAATTTTAGCAAACGGTTTCGAAAACCAAGTATGGAAGATGCACTTCGATGGGGCACGAAACCAATGAGGGGCTGGTGCTGGCGTCATCCTCATCTCCCCTGTAAAGGGCGAGATTCCTATAGCAGTCCGCTTAGATTTCGAATGTTCCAACAACGTAGCTGAGTATGAAGCACTCATACAAGGCTTAAGGATTTCGAAAACTCTAGGGCATCATGCATCGAGGTCTTTGGAGATTCGCTCCTTGTTATAAACCAGGTTTTGAAAATTTGGCAAGTACGTAATGAGAAACTACTTCCATATCACGAGTTGGCCACACGATTGGTCCAATCCTTCCAATCGTGTAAACTTACACACGTAGGAAGAGAGGACCATTGCCCTCTCCTCCTTAGGTTCAGCCCTAAAGGTCGATCCCATTTCAGGGACCCGATCTTTAGAAATATGGCATGCGCCCAACCCATCCACACACGATCTGGACATTTGCCAAAATAACCCAGAATCTATTGAAAAACCCTGATTTTATGACATAAAACAATTTCTAGAAAATGGGGGATTCGCCGAGGATGCCACATCCAAAGATAAGGCATTCATTCGCAAGATTTCGACCCGATACACCATTCTGGGTGGGGTTTTATATAAAAAAAGTTTTACCGGCATTCTGCTTAGGTGTATCGACCTAGAGGAGGCTAGGATAGTGATGCATGAATTCCACGATGGAGAATGTGGAGGTCATGTTAATGCCAACATGATGGCAATGAAAATACTTAGAGGGGGCTATTTTTGGTCCACCCTGAAAAAGGATTGTCACGATCATGTTAGGAAGTGTCATCCATGTCAAGTGCATGGGCACGCCATTCATATCCCCTCATCTGCATTGCATTCCGTGGTCAGCCCCTGGCCATTCACCATGTGGGCGTTTGACATCGTAGGCCCAATCTTTCCAAAAGCCTCGAATGGGCATCGATTCATTTTAGCAGCCACGGAGTATTTCTCCAAGTGGGTGGAAGCCATTTCCCTAACCAACGTGTTGGGGAAACATGTGATGGCTTTCATCCGGAGGAATATCTTGGCTCGATTTGGGGTTCCACGAGACCTTGTGTCTGATAATCGCACCCCATTCAAGAACGAGCGGATGGTTAAGTTGTGCAACACGTATGGCATAACTCACCACTTCTCTTCGCCCTACTACCCTCAAGGCAACGGCCAAGCCGAAGCCACAAACAAGACTCTCATTAGTATAATTGAGAAAACCTTAGAGAAGGGTAGGACGTGGCACGAGAAGCTGAATGAAGCCTTATGGGCTTATAGGACTTCCATCCAGACTCCCACGAATGTCACACCATTCGAATTGGTCTATGGCACAAACGCCATTCTTCCCATTCATACCCAACTGCATTCATTCCATACATCCATTGCACTCGACCTCCCCTTAGAGACGCTTCAGCACGCTAGGATGGCCGAACTAGATTTGCTAGATGAGAGGCGACTCCTTGCCATGGATCATGCTCGTGCATACCGGCAAAGGATAGCTCGACATTATGGCAAACACATGAGACCTCGCCACTTTGAAGTGGGGGATCTGGTTTTGAAAATCATCCACTATCGTGGACCACATCCGCTCGGAAAGTGGCACCCCAAGTGGGATGGACCCTATGTTGTACGAGCAACCACCACGAACAATTCGTATTGGTTGATCGATGTAGAAGGTAGGAATTTAGCAGATCCTTTCAATATCCAATACTTAAAGAAGTATCATGTGTAGGATTTGGGTTAAATTCCATTTTTCGAAAATTTTAAGGGATAGCTACCCTGAGACATGAAAATAAGGTGCAAAGGCAAAGTCGTGTGACCCTAAGTGAGAGAATTCGCACTTGTGAAAAAGTGGAGTCTTCAAAATCGTGGTTACATTTCAAAATCCTTCTTCTTACAAAGGACGGCCTAGTTCAACATAGCAAGATACTTGCAAGTAGTACGTGCTATTTCTAAATAGGCTGATCTGGAATGGATCGAGTGTAGGCTTGGGATAAGTCCTCCCCTCTTCTCTCCTACTTCCAAAAGGAAAAACACGGCCCAAACAAAGGGAATTTCCCATTCAAAGTATCTTTCCAAAAGAAAGAAACCAGAATTCAAAAGAAAAAAATCGATTCTCTTGTGAAAAAGAGGGATTAAAGAAAGAATACTCCCAAAGGAAGACCCTCGATGAAAAAAAAGGAAAAAGAGGCCAAAAAGCTCAAAAAGAGCAGTTTTCCGCCTTCTGTACCTCAAACCACGGGACGCTTCAGAAGGGACCGTGATATCTCTTTCCCATCCCTGGCTTATCCCAAGCTAAAGCATGATTCATTTCGAGGAATCCTAAAGTAAAAATAGGATTTACTTACTTGAATTTCATCCTGTTTGAGAATTCGACGTTTCGAGTAAGACGTAGGAATTTGAAATATAGCTGGTTTTCTTACAAAACCTCCGCTAGATAAGTGAGTGTTAAGACTCAAACAAGGGCAAGCACGAAGAGCTCGAGATCCTTAGGATCGAGACTCAAGTCAGTTGTCCCTTTTGTAAATAGTTTTGTAAATAAGTTTTGAAAATCGGACATCGAACAGCATAGGATTTGCTCACTTGGAGCAGTAGCCCCTGTAAGTCTCTAGAGTTCGACCACATCTGGTCTCTGGGAGGTCGCCACTCTTGGCACCACACCCATGTCATGCATCTGCATTCCACGCATGGTACTTGCATAAACATGATCCCATTTAGGACCAGATTCCATAGTATAACCCTTTAGCGTGATATCTCCTCCTACCAGGGTTTTTAAAAGTGAGATTTTTGCTAAAAAAATTGGGACGATCCCATATTCTTCGTGGTTAGATCTAGGGAGACATTGAAAGGGGTATTTGTCATCTTTGCCCTTATCCAAATTGATTTGGACAAGGCCAAAGAGGGGCATCTGTAAACACCCTGAAATCCCACGAACTTCTCAAATCAACCTGGTTTTGTAAAAGCAGCCCCAAAGGGCTATTTTGAGTCTAGAAACCCAGGAGCCTTCCAAACAACCCTGTACATATGTTTTGAACTTTATATTTCAAAAATATATAATATGGCTTTTAAAAACCTTTCTAAAACATGTTTTGAAACACCGAAGCAGCTTGGCCTCATCCAGACAGGACCAGGAAAGCCAAAGAGAGCCCGGAACTGGAGCACATGTCGAGCCCGGCACAGCAACTCTCATATCAAATCCACCCCCAGGATCTCGAATGTCCAAGACCCTGTTATCATCAAAACATCATTTGAAGTCATCTCCGGAAGGCGAAAACAGAGGCGGACGATCATGTTGGCGAAGACCCAACGCAGACGGAGTACTGATGCTGTCAGACCCCACACAAACCGTTCATTTTGAACACAGCTCGAAGGAGTCAGAGTTCAGTTTCGATCAGATCTGGACCATATATATCCATATCCCAATCCAAACCCATGTATGGATTTAGATTTGGATTTGGATCCAGAGATCTAATCCAATATCCATATCCATGGCCCACATTACCTTCTCATAAATGGAGGTGGGGCCCACTTGAAATTCACGTGGGATTATGGGCATGACAGAGAGTGGGGGAGGATAAGATCAAGTGTGTGTTGTAATTAAGCTTGACTTGTGTGTCAAGTTTGGGGTTAATCATGTGGGTTAGCCTAATTAAGTGGGTTTAAGCTTATAATTAGCCAAAACCTAACATAGGGCTGAATCAACATGATGTGATTAGGGTCTATGGGTCATGCAAAGGGAGCTCCTTCATCTAATCCTAGCCTTCTACTCTAATCCGGTCTTAATCTGAGCCTAATCACCTAACCCACTTCCCTAATCCCGACCTAATCCCAACCTAATCACCTAACCCACTTCCCTAATCCTTCCCTAAACCTAGGTTAATTTCCCTAAACCTAACCTAATCCTAGCCTAATCACCTAACCCACCTCACTAAACCTCACCCTAAAACCCACCCACCTAGCCAAACCCTAAACCTCTAAACCACCCCACCTAAACCTAGCCCACAACTTACCCAAAACCCCTTGTATCTAAAATATCTGGCCCTACCCTAATACCAGCCCACCTTACTACCTTACCACCCTCCCTAGACCACCTAACCACTACCCCAAAACCAGCCCCACCGCCCTTCACAAAGGCTATAACCCCCCCCCCCCCCCTAGTGGGCGGGTTTTCAAGCCTTGGGTCCCCCATTTCCAGCCGACCTTCCACCTCTTCTCCACTTCCACCTGCCCCACTCCTAGCCGGCTCCTCCACCTGCACCACCACCAGCCGCCACCGTGCTCCACCTGCTCCATCACTCCCCAGCCACCCGTCGCCATCCTCTTCATCCGGCTGCTCCTCAACCAACCGCCGCCTCCCACCACTCGGTTAGTACCCCATACCCTACCTCACCTCTTCTCCACTCCCCCTCCACTCTCAACCACCTGCACCACCACCATCTTCCCCTAACACCAGCCATTCATCGCCTCCCCCACTCCCATTCGGCCAGGCCCTAACCAACCTAACTACCCGCCGATAGCTAGACACCCTAGCTACACCCGGCCATCCCATCCAACTCCCTAAGACCTGCCCATATTACCCCCCCACATCCACCACTACCTTACCCCATCTCCTAGCTAGTTCCCTTCCCTTCCACCACTCCTAGCCACCCTAGCAGCCCGCCACCATCAAGTTCCCCTAGTCGGCCACTCCAACCGACTGTCACCTCCATTGGGCCAGCCACGTCCTTCTCTTAGGTGCTCCATTAGACACTCCCTTAGGCTCCCCTTAGTGTCATACTCCCTAACTTCACAAACCTTCCTTAGTGACCCTACATACTCACCTTAGCCCTACACGCCAAGGCAGCCCCTTTCCAAGTAGCCGGCAACCTTCAAGGCATCTCTCCCGCACACCTAAGGCACCCGGCCAGCAACTCCTTACCGTTCCACTCCGCGGAGCTCCCTCTTGCAGCCCAAGGCGAAGGCCAAGCCCACGCTCAAGCAAGGCATCTTCGGACCAGCTATTAGTAAGTGCCTAACTCGGTCCTTAGTTGTATACTTGCTTAAAATTCAATTCGATACGGGGTTGTAATAACGGAGCATAGTCTCACCCCGCTTGTAATAACGTGGCTTGGCACACCCACACACATGCACTCTCTTAGTTGTGCATGATTTTGAACACACATGGGCCTAATCAGCCCCTAATACATAAATATATATATATATATATATATACTTTAATTTTCGTAGGGTTTTTGCTTAAGTTGGGTGTGTTGTCTTTCAATTCAAGCACTCACACACATTGAGCCTTCGCTCTTATTTGAAAGACCCAGTAAGGGCCGTGCTATACTATTTGGGTTTTCATTTCATGTCGTGTGTGTAAGTCTTTCAATTCAAGCACTCACACACATTGAGCCTTCGCTCTTATTTGAAAGACCCAAGTAAGGGCCGTGCTATACAATTTGGGTTTTCATTTCATGTCGTGTGTGTAAGTCTTTCAATTCAAGCACTCACACACATTGAGCCTTCGCTCCTATTTGAAAGACCCAAGTAAGGGCCGTGCTATACTATTTCGGTTTTCTTTTCATGTCGTGTGTGTAAGTCTTTCAATTCAAGCACTCACACACATTGAGCCTTCGCTCTTATTTGAAAGACCCAAGTATGGGCCATGCTATACTATTTGGGTTTTCATTTCATGTCGTGTGTGTAAGTCTTTCAATTCAAGCACTCACACACATTGAGCCTTCGCTCTTATTTAAAAGACCCAAGTAAAGGCACGTATATACCCTATATACATATCTCCCTTCGGCATTTACATTACAAGTCATTTTCCTTCGGTTATTTCCCTTCGGCATTGTCTTTACATTCGGGTTTTCCCTTTGGAGTAGCGTGAGTTTGCATTGCATCTACGCCATACCACGAGGTAGGACGCATATTGCATCAAAGCAAGCCCCGTATTCCCGCTCAAATTCGCTCCATGTAGTGGAGTGTTCATAATACACACCTAGGTGGCCCATAAAGGGACAAAAAGAAAGACTTAGGCACGTGCAAATCCACGTGATCTAAAATCTGCAATCGTATCTAAAAGACCCAAATTAAACACCTTTAACCGCTTCGTAGGCTTTCTATACCCTAAAACTCGATTTTTCAAAGTGTATAGACTGACCCTTGTGCGTCGGTGCAAGATGGTCTGCGATGACAAGAGCTCACTTGCTCACAGTCACCACGATTAGAAGTCAGCTTAAAATATATCTTCGCTAGCTTAGGTAAGCTAGCTGGCACGCCCTGTTTATATAAATAGGCCTTAGACACACGAGAGGATCCGCTCCAGGCCCTGAAGATGCCAGAGGTGGGGGATTTTCGCGCTTCTACAATATCTCTCTTCGGCATTTACATTACAAGTCATTTCCCTTCGGTTATTTCCCTTCGGCATTGTCTTTACATTCGGGTTTTCCCTTTGGAGTAGCGTGAGTTTGCATTGCATCTACGCCATACCACGAGGTAGGACGCATATTGCATCGAAGCAAGCCCCGTACTCCCGCTCAAATTCGCCCCATGTAGTGGAGTGTTCATAACACACAAACTAGGTCGCCCATCAAGGGATAAAAAGAAAGACTTAGGCACGTGCAAATCCACGTGATCTAAAATCTGCAATCGTATCTAAAAGACCCAAATTAAACACCTCGAACCGCTTCGTAGGCTTTTCATACCCTAAAACTCGAATTTTCAAAGCGTACAGACTGACCCTTACGCATCGGTGCAAGAAGGTCTGCGATGACAAGATCTCACTTGCTCACAGTCGCCACGATTAGAAGTCAGCTTAAAATATATCTTCGCTAGCTTAGGCAAGCTAGCTGGCATGCCCTGTTTATATAAATAGGCCTTAGACACACTAGAGGATCCGCTCCAGGCCCTGAGAAGCCAGACGAGCGGGGATTTTCCTGCGTCTACACTTAGTTAAGGCCATACTGCAATTTATATTTGGGTTTAATTTCATGTTGTGTGCGTAGTACTTCAATTCAAGCACTCACACACATTGAGCTTTCGCTCTTTTTCCCAAGACCTTAGTTAAGGCCATATTGCAATTTATATTTGGGTTTCATTTCATGTCGTGTGTGTAGTACTTCAATTCTCGCACACACCCACATTGAGCCTTCGCTCTTATTTGCAAGACCCAAGTAAGGGCCCATATATACATTATATACGTATTTCCCTTCGGCAATTTCCCTTCGGCAATTTCCATTACAAGTCATTTCCCTTTGACAATTTCCCTTCAGCATTGTCTTTTAAATTCGGGTTTTCCCTTTGGAGTTGCATGAGTTTGCATTGCATATACGCCATACCACGAGTTAGGACGCATATTGCATCAAAGCAAACCCCATACTCCCGCTCAAACTCGCCACATTTTAGTGGAGTGTTCATAACACACACCAAGGTGGCCCCAAAGAGGGATAAAAAGAAAGACTTAGGCACGTGCAAATCCACGTGAATTAAAATCTGAAAGTCATACCAAAAGACCCGAATCAAACACCTCAAACCGCTTTCGTAGGTTCTTACACTCAAAAACTCGATTTTTAAAAGCGTACAGACTGACCCTTGCACATCGGTGCAAGAAGGTCTGTGACGACAAGAGCTTGCTTGCTCACAGTCGCCACGTTAGAAGTCAGGTTTAAAATATATCTTCGCTAGCTTAAGTAAGCTAGCTGGCACGCCCTGTTTGTTTAAATAGGACTTAGGCACATGAAAAGGTTCGCTTTAGGCCTAAGAACTAGGAAGCAGAAATTTTCTGCGTCTACATGTACCCTCACCTTTTCAAAAGAACTAGGACAAAAATCTGAGTCTGGTCGACCCACTTGTGCGCCCACTCTTGTGCTTTACAAGAAGCCCGCCCAAGTAGTCATTCGGGGACCACCAAGAGCTGAATCCCTGGCTAAACCAGTTTTGAAACTTCAAGGTGCTCCTCAACTCGTAATTAGAGCCAATTGTAGTGCGAACCCTAGGCTGGTCGTGGGGGAAGTGACTAGATCCAAGAGGATCTATCAACCCCCGCACCTACAAAGTGCTAAAAAGGTGGTCAGTGTGCCTGGCCCCTCAAAAGCATGTATTCCTGGAGTTCTGCCAAAAGCAGACAATGAGAAAGTCGTCCTAAATCCTTATGATTTCGAAAACCATCTTTCAAAGATTCCTATCCACATGTCTACCCTAGAGCTTATACAAACTTCGCTTAGGCATAGACTCGTGCTAGAGAAAATTCTAGAAAGAGCCAAGGTTGATTCGAACATAAGTTCGGAATCCCTGTCTGACCAAGTGGCATTAATAGGAGCCAAATCGCCCATCACTTTCTCGGAAGATGATGTAGATAGACCCTACGAGTCCCACAACCAGGCCCTGCATATCGAGGTGGTTCTGAATAACCACTCTCTGAACAGGTGCCTAGTCGATGGGGGAGGAGGGCTCAACATCCTTCCACTTCATGTGGCGTACCAAATCGGAGTCACCTTGACTTCTGTAAACCCAAGCCCCATCGTTATCACTGGATACGATGGGAATGCGTCTAGGCCTTTAGGATCGATCGAACTCCCGATGGAAACGGGAGGGATCACGCACACGATCTATATCAAAAATTTTCAAAAAATAAAAAATCGTGGAACATGCTGTTGAATATGGGCTACACGCCCTATAAAAGTCTACGGGCACAAAACCAGGGTCCCCTAGAGCCCATCCTTCCTAGGGCCAACCCAAGCCGATATGAGATCAGCTATACTCCCAGAATACCGCCAGAGCCACCCCCTGTGACCACCTGGATCAAGGGTGCCCTGGAGCCTACCTTAGAAGAGACCTACGATCTAGACCTCCTATTCCGAGTCTAACCCGTAGTGTTTTCCGTTTGTAGGTATGATGGAAGATCCCTTTCATAAAAATACAAAAACATTTGGAAAACTTAAAATAAAAAAAATCGAAAAAGAGGGAAAACCAAAAACAATGGAAAAACAAAAACTCGAAAATAGAGTGGTTTGTACAAATCCTAAGGTTCTTGTTTTACAAAAACCCAAAAAAATTGAAAATCTGGAAAATACCAAAAAGATTTTGTATATAGCTGCTCCTGGTAGGACTTTGGAAAAGAAAAAGGATTTCGAAAGGAACGTCGTCTGCCTAGCCAAACCAAAATTTTTGAAATCAATTGAAAATCCAAGTACAAAACCAGGTCTTTTGAAAAATCACGCATCAAATTCCCTCGGGTCTATAACCCACGAGAATGATCGAAGCCCAGAAGTGGATCCCCTTGAGGAAGATCCTACTTCTGAGCTCCCAGAATTTCATAAAATTCTCGATTTTGAAAGACCTTCCAATTCAGTAGGAGGAGATTTCATAGAGAAGAACCTAGGGAGTGATTCCAATCCCAAACTGATAAAGAAAGGCGCATGTTTGCATGGACATGAAAGATCAGCATTCATTGCATTTCTACGAACCTATTTAGATGTGTTTGCATGGACGTATGAAGACATGCCGGGCATAGACCCTAGCATTGTCGAACATCATCTTCCCTTAGATGCGGATGTAAAACCCATAAAGCAGAAGCTTAGGAAAATACACCCGAATGTACACACACAAGTCAAAGAGGGTTTAGAAGATCTGTTAAAAGTCGGATTTATAAAACCCATTGCGTATTCTGATTGGTTATCAAACATCGTTGTAGTTCGAAAAACCAATGGGAAAATTCGAATATGCATCGATTTCAAAAACCTGAATAAAGCCACTCCAAAGGATAATTATCCTTTACCAAACATAGATTTGATAGTCGATAGTACTGCAAATCACGAAATGTTTTCGTTTATGGATGGCTATTCGGGCTATAATCAAATCAAACTAAGTCCACGAGATCAGGGTAAGACTGCCTTCACAACCCCATGGGGCACGTACTGCTATACAGTCATGCCCTTTGGTTTGAAAAATGCCGGCGCAACATACTAGAGAGCCATGACCACGATCTTCCATGATGAAATTCATGAGCTTGTAGAAGTGTATATAGATGATCTCTTGGCAAAATCCAAAACCCGATGCACTCATATCGAATGTTTGCAAAAGATTTTCAAAAGGCTTAGGCTTTACAAAGTAAAGCTAAACCCTCAAAAATGTGTATTCGGGGTAGAATCAGTGAAGCTTCTAGGCTTTATGGTAAGCCAAAGGGGTATAGAAGTTGACCCCTCTAAGTGTCGAGCCATCATAGACATGGCTCCACCCTCCAATCTCACCCAAATTCGTAGCCTCCAAGGTCGATTACAGTCCGTTCGCCGATTTATATCTAATCTGGCGACTACCCTTCAACAAGCTATTGAGGAAGGGCATGAAATTCTTATGGGATGACGACTGCCAAAGGTCCTTCGAGAGACTAAAGGCATACCTGGCTAATCCCCTGGTTTTGAATCCTCCAAAGCAAGGAAAACCGCTTTTACTCTACATCTCTGTGCATGCGAATGCTTTAGGAGCCCTCCTGGCTCAATACGAGAATGACACCCACAAGGAGTATGCCATCTACTATATTTTGAAAACTCTCTTGGCTTATGAACGGAATTATCAAGCCATAGAAAAGACGTGCTTGGCCCTAGTCTGGGCCTGCCAGAAATTCAGACACTATTTCCTAGATCATGAGATCTGGATAGTGTCCAAGCTTGATCCAATCAAGCACTTGTTCGAAAAACCCATTCTCACGGGTAGATTGGGTAAATGGCAACTCCTTCTAATGTAGTATGACTTGAAATACTGTCACCAGATCTCCATTAAGGGGCAAGCCCTAGCAGACTACGTGGCTGAGTTCCCCCTGGAGGACACATATCCCACATTTGATGAAATGCCTGACGAAGGCATATTCCAAAACCATTTCCAAAACCACATTTTGGCAAAGTCTTTCGAAAACCAAGTGTGGAAGATGCACTTCGATGGGGCACGAAACAAACGAGGGGCTGGTGCTGGGGTCATCCTCATCTCCCCTGAAAAGAGTGAGATTCCCATAGCAATCCGCCTAGAGTTCGAATGTTCCAACAACATAGCTGAGTATGAAGCACTCATACAAGGCTTAAAGGTTTTGAAAACTCTAGGGGTATCATGCATCGAGGTCTTTGGAGATTCGCTCCTTGTTATAATTGAGAAGACTTTAGAGAAGGGTAGGACGTGGCACGAGAAGCTGGATGAAGCCTTATGGGCTTATAGGACTTCCATCCGGACTCCCACGAATGCCACACCATTCGAATTGGTCTATGGCACAAATGCCATTCTTCACATTCATACTCAACTGCATTCATTCCATACATCCATAGTACTCGACCTCCCCCTAGAGACGCTTCAGCATGCTAGGATGGTCGAACTAGATTTGCTAGATGAGAGGCGACTCCTTGCCATGGATCATGCTCGTGCATACCGGCAAAGGATAGCCCGACATTATGGCAAACACATAAGACCTCGCCACTTTGAAGTGGGGGAACTAGTTTTAAAAATCATCCACTATCGTGGCCCACATCCACTAAGAATGTGGCGCCCCAAGTGGGATGGACCCTATATTGTACGTGCAACCACCACGAACAACTCATACTGGTTGATCGATGTAGAAGGTAGGAATTTAGCAGATCCTATCAATATTCAATACTTAAAGAAATGTGTAGGATTTGGATTAAATTCCCCATTTTCGAAAATTTTAGGGATAGCTGCCCTGAGACCTGAAAATAAGGTGCAAAGGCAAAGTCGTGTGACCCTGAGTGAAAGAAGTCGCACTTGTGAAAGAGTGGAGTCTTCAAAATCGTGGTTACATTTCAAAATCCTTCTTCTTACAAAGAAAGGCCTAGTTCAACATAGCAAGATACTTGCAAGTAGTACGTGCTATTTCTAAATAGGCTGGTCTGCAATGGATCGAGTGTGAGCTTGGGATAAGTCCTCCCCTCTTCTCTTCTCCTTTCAAAAGGAAAACAAAAGGCCAAATAAAGGGAATTTCCCATTCAAAGTCTCTTTCCAAAAGAAAGAAACCAGAATTCAAAAGAAAAATCGATTCTCTTGTGAAAAAAAGAGGGATTAAAGAAAAAATACTCCCAAAGGGAGACCCTCTACGAAAAAAAGGAAAAAGAGGCCCAAAAGCTCAAAAAGAGCAGTTTTCCGCCTTCTATGCCTTAAACCATGAGACGCTTCAGAAAGGACTGTGGTATCTCTTTCCCATCCCTGGCTTATCCTAAGCTAAAGCATGGTTCATTTCGAGGAATCTTATAGTAAAAATAGGATTTACTTACTTGAATTTCATTTTGTTTGAGAATCCGACGTTTCGAGTAAGACGTAGGAATTTGAAATATAGCTTGTTTTCTTATAAAACCTCCGCTAGATAAGCGAGTGTTAAGACTCAAGCAAGGGCAAACACGAAGAGCTCGAGATCCTTAGGATTGAGACTCAAGACAGTTGTCCCTTTTTGTAAATAGCTTTTGAAAATAAATTTTGAAAAATCGAACATCGAACAGCATAGGGTCTGCTCACTTGGAGCAGTAGGCCTTGTAAGTCTCAAGAGTTTGACCATATGTGGTCTCTTGGAGGTCGCCACTCATGGCACCACACCCATGCCATGCATATGCATTCCACGCATGGCACTTGCATAAACCTGATCCCATTTTAGGACCAGAAACCTTTTTTTTCCCTTTGGCGTGATATCTCCTCCTACCAGGGTTTTAAAACTGAGATTTTGCTAAAAGATTGGGACGATCCCATATTTTCGTGGATAGATCTAGGGAGACATTGAAAGGGGTGTTTGTCATCTTTGCCCTTATCCAAAACGATTTGGACAAGGCCAAAGAGGGGCATCAATAAACACCACGAAATCCCACGAACTTCTCAAAACAACTTGGTTTTGTAAAAGCAGCCCCAATGGGCCATTTTGAGTCTGGAAACCCAGCCTTCCAGGCAACCCTGTACATATGTTTAAAACTGTATATGCTTTTAAAATATGTATAATATGTTTTAAAACCTTTTAAAACACGTTTTCAAACCCCACGAAGCGGCTTGGCCTGACACAAGCAGGACCAGAAGAGCCAAAGAGAGCCCAGAACCGGAGCACATGTCCAGCCCGACACAACAACTCTTGTGTTGAATCCACCCCCAGGATCTCGAACGTACAAGACCCTGTTATCAGCAAGCATCACTTTGAATCATCTCCGAAAGGTGAAAAGAGAAGCGGATGACCATGTTGGCGAAGACCCAATGCAGACAGAGTACTGATGCTGTCAGTCCATGCACAAACCGTTCATTTTGAACACATCCTGAAGGAGTCAGAATTCAGTTTGGATTGGATCTGGACCATATATATCCAGATCCCAATCCAAACCTATGTGTGGCTTTGGATTTGGATTTGGATCCAGAGATCCAATCCAATATCCACATCCATGGCCCACATCACCTTCTCATAAATGGAGGTGGGGCCCACTTGAAATTCACGTGGGATCATGGGCATGAGAGAGAATGGGGAGGATAAGATTTGAGGGTAATTGTAATTAAGTTTGACTTGTGTGTCAAGTTTGGGGTTAATCATGTGGGTTAGCCTAATTAGTGTGGGTTTAAGCTTGTATTAGCCAAAACCTAACCTAGGGTTGCACCAACAGGATGCAACAAGGTCTGTGGGTTATTCAAAGGGAGCTCCCTAACCCAATCCTAAGCCAAAACCCCTAATCCTAGCCTTTTACCCTAATCTCGTCCTAATCCTAGCCTAATCACCTAACCCACTTCCCTAATCCCGGCCTAATCCCAACCTAATCACCTAACCCACCTCCCTAATCCTTCCCTAAACCTAGCCTAATTTCCTTAAACCTAACCTAATCCTAGCCTAATCACCTAACCCACCTCACTAAACCTCACCCCAAAACCAACCCACCTAGCTAAGCCCTAAACCCCAAAACCACCCCACCTAAACCTAGCACACCATATACCTAAAACCCCTTAAAGTAAAATATCTGGCCCCTCCTTAAAACCAGCCCACCTTATCACCACACCACCACCACCTAAACCACCTTACCACCCTCCAAATACCAGCCCCAACCGCCCTTCAAAAATCTATATAAACCCCCCCCCCTAAGGGGCGGGTTTTCCATCTTCTTCCAGCCGATCTTGGCCAATCCGATCCCTTCCACCTTGCTCTTCTCCCACCTGCACCACCACCACTACTCTCGGCCAAGCTCCACCTCGCGCCACCACTTCCATCCGGCCTGCTCCACTCCACGCTGCCACCTTCATCACCCGGCCGAGCTCCATCTTCCTTCATCACCCGGCTGCCCTTCTTCCACACACCGATCTCCTTCACCATCCGGTTAGTACCTCAACCTAACTCTACCTCCTCTTCACTCCCCCTCCACTCTCAACCACCCATACCACCACCACATCATCCCATCACAGCCTGCCCGTCCCCCTTCCCCATTCGGCCAGACCTAACCCCTTATACCACTCGACTATCTACCTTCCCCCTAGTGATACCCGACCACTCTACTTGGCTCCCTAGGACCTGCCCCTACCACTTTCCACCAACCCTTAGCTCCACCTTCCACAACAACCTAGCTAGCTCCCTCGCCCTTCCCAAAGACTCCTAGCTATCCCAACCGGCCACCACTCAAAACACCCCCTAGTCAGCCAGTCATAGCCGACTGCACCCAAGTCACACGGCAGCCCCCTCCTAGCAGCCGGCAAGCACCAAGGCGCCTCACCCATTCTCTCTTGTCACCCTGCCACACATCCTTGCCGTTCCACTCCGAGGAGCTCCCTCTTGCAGCCCAAGGCGAAGCCCAAGCCAAAGCTCAAGCAAGTCACCTCCGGATCAACTATAAGTAAGTGCCTAACTCGGTCCTTAGTTATAGACTTGCTTAAGTTAAATTAAATTTGATACGGAGTTGTAATAATGGAGCATTGTCTCCCCCCGCTTGTAATAACGTGGCTTGGCACACCCACACACACGTGCACTTGAGCCTACCTCGCTATAGTTGTGCACGATTTTGAACACACACGGGCCTAATCAGCCCCTAAGATATAAATTTATTTATATAGTTTATGTTGCGTAGGGTTTTTGCTTGAGTTGTGTGTGTTGTCTTTCAATTCTCGCACTCACACACATTGAGCCTTCGCTCTTATTTGCAAGACCCAAGTAAGGGTCGTGTTATACTATCCTTGGGTTTAATTTCATGTCATGTGCGTAGTACTTCAATTCAAGCACTCACACACATTGAGCTTTCGCTCTTACTCCCAATACCTTAGTTAAGGCCATATTGCAATTTATATTTGGGTTTAATTTCATGTTGTGTGCGTAGTACTTCAATTCAAGCACTCACACACATTGAGCTTTCGCTCTTATTCCCAACACCTTAGTTAAGGCCATACTGCAATTTATATTTGGGTTTAATTTCATGTTGTGTGCGTAGTACTTCAATTCAAGCACTCACACACATTGAGCTTTCGCTCTTATTCCCAACACCTTAGTTAAGGCCATACTGCAATTTATATTTGGGTTTCATTTCATGTCGTGTGTGTAGTACTTCAATTCTCGCACGCACCCACATTGAGCCTTCGCTCTTATTTGCAAGACCCAAGTAAGGGCCCAATATATACATTATATACGTATTTCCCTTCGGCAATTTCCATTACAAGTCATTTCCCTTCGGCAATTTCCCTTCGGCATTGTCTTTTAAATTCGGGTTTTTCCCTTTGGAGTTGCGTGAGTTTGCATTGCATATACGCCATACCACGAGTTAGGACGCATATTGCATCAAAAGCAAACCCCATACTCCCGCTCAAACTCGCCACATTTTAGTGGAGTGTTCATAACACACACCTAGGTGGCCCCAAAGAGGGATAAAAAGAAAGACTTAGGCATGTGCAAATCCACGTGAACTAAAAACTGAAAGTCATACCAAAAGACCCGAATGAAACACTTCAAACCGCTTTCGTAAGTTCTTACACTCAAAACTCGATTTTTCAAAGCGTACAGACTGACCCTTGAGCATCGGTGCAAGAAGGTCTGCGACGACAAGAGCTTGCTTGCTCACAGTCACCACGTTAGAAATTAGGTTTAAAATATATCTTCACTAGCTTAAGTAAGCTAGTTGGCACGCCCTGTTTGTTTCTGGTTCGTTGAGGACGTATCTGAAAGTCAGGGTAATTGAGATTTAGGAAGAAGCCCCGTTCAAGCTGTCTCATAGGCGGTCCCCTGCCTCTCGTTTATTGGGAATTTCTCTTTAGTAAACTAAAGAATAGGAACACTAATCACTGCCTTCCGCTCGCTGCTATGCGGCCTTTCTACGTGCTCAATCAGTATGTGCGACATCTGTATTCTTAATGAATCCTGTCCGTGTTAGCTCTTATCGAAGAGATCTGTATCGCTTTCATCAAGTGGTCTCAGTCCATTTTAATGGCTTCACTTCACGCTACTATAAGATGCAAATAGGACTTAGGCACACGAAAAGGTTCGCTTCAGGCCGAAGAACCAGGAGCGAGAATTTTCTGCGTCTACAGATACCCATAAGGAGTATGCCATATACTACATTTCAAAAACTCTCCTGGCTTATGAAAGGAATTATCAATCCATGGAGAAGATGTGCTTGGCCCTAGTTTGGGCCTGCCAAAAATTTTGACACTACTTCCTAGATCATGAGATCTGGATAGTGTCCAAGCTTGATCCAATCAAGCACTTGTTCGAAAAACACATTCTCACCGGTAGACTGGGCAAATGGCAACTCCTTCTAATGGAGTATGATTTGAAATACCATCACCAGATCTCCGTTAAGGGGCAAGCCCTAGCAGACTACGTGGCTGAGTTTCCCTTGGAGGATGCGTATCCCACACTCGATGAAATGCCTGATGAAGGCATATTACAAAACCAATTTCAAAACCATATTTTGGCAAACTCTTTTGAAAACCAAGTGTGGAAAATGCACTTCGATGGGGCACGAAACCAATGAGGGTGCCGGGGTCATCCTCCGAAATACCCATAGCAATTCGCCTAGATTTCGAGTGTTCCAACAACATAGCTGAGTATGAAGCACTCATACAAGGCTTAAACGTTTCGAAAACTCTAGGGGCAGCATGCATCGAGGTTTTTGGAGATTCATTACTCGTTATAAACCAAGTTTTAAAAATTTGGCAAGTTAGAAATGAAAAGCTTCTTCCATATCACGAGTTGGCCACTCGATTGGTCGAATCCTTCCAATCATGTACACTCACACACGTAGGAAGAGAGGATAATGGCATTGCCGATGCCCTCTTCTCCTTGGGTTCAGCCCTAAGGGTCGATCCCACTTCGGGAACCCGATCCTTAGAGATATGGCATGCACCCACTCCATCCACACACGATTTGTAAATTTGCCAAAATAACCCAGATTCTGCTAAAAAACCTTGGTTTGATGACATAAAGTGTTTTCTAGAAAATGGAGGATTTGCCGAGCATGCCACGTCCAAAGATTTCATTCAAAAAATTTCTACCCGATATACAATTCTGGGAGGGGTTCTGTACAAAAAAAGTTTCACTGGCATCTTACTAAGGTGTGTCGACCTAGAGGAGGCTAGGATTATAATGCATGAATTCCACGATGGAGAATGTGGAGGCCATGTTAATGCCAATATGATGGCAATGAAAATACTTAGAGCGGGTTATTTTTGGTCCACTCTGAAAAAGGATTGCCACGATCATGTTAGGAAGTGTCATCCATGTCAAGTGCATGGGCACGCCATTCATATCCCCTTATCTTCATTGCATTCCGTGGTTAGCCCCTGGCCATTCACCATGTGGGCGTTTGATATTGTCGGACCAATATTTCCAAAGGCGTCAAATGGGCATAGGTTCATTTTAGCAGTCACTGAGTACTTTTCCAAGTGGGTCAAAGCCACCTCCCTGACCAATGTCCAGGGGCAACATGTGGTGGCTTTCATTAGAAAAAACATCTTGGCTCGATTTGGAGTTCCAAGAGACCTTGTGTCCGATAATGGCACCCCATTCAAAAACGAGCAGATGGTCAAGTTGTGCAACACCTACGGCATAACTCACCACTTCTCATCACCTTACTACCCTCAAGGCAATGGCCAAGCCGAAGCCACCAATAAGACTCTCATTAGTATTATTGAGAAAAATTTAGAAAAGGGTAGGACATGGCATGAGAAGCTGGATGAAGCCTTATGGGCTTATAGGACTTCCATCCGGACTCCCACGAATGCCACGCCATTTGAGTTGGTCTATGGCACAAACGCCATTCTTCCCATTCATACCAAAATTCATTCATTTCATACATCCATGGCACTCGACCTCCCCCTAGAGATGCTTCAACATGCTAGGATGGCTGAACTAGATTTGTTAGATGAGAGGCGACTCCTTGCCATGGTTCATGCTCATTTATACCGGCAAAGGATAGCCCGACAATACGAGAAACATATGAAACCTCGCCACTTTGAAGTGGGAGATCTGGTTTTGAAAATCATCCACTATCGTAGCCCACACCCACTTGGAAAGTGGCGGCCTAAGTGGGATGGCCCTTATGTTGTAAGTGGAACCACCACAAATAGCAGATCCTATCAATGTTCAATACTTAAAGAAGTATCATGTGTACGGTCTAGTTAAATTACCATTTTCGAAAATGTTTTGGGAAACTTGCTTCGAAACTTCGAAAGCAAGGATCAAAGGCAAATTGGGTGACCCTGAAGGAGAGAATTCACACTTGCAAAAAAGTGGAGCTTTCCAAATACGTGGTTACATTTCAAAATCCTTCTTCTTACAAAGAAAGGCCAAGTTCAATATAGCAAGATACTTGCAGGTAGTACGTGCTATTTCTAAATAGGCTGATCTGGAATGAATCGAGTATGACCTTGGGATAAGTCTTCCCCTCTTCTCTTCTCCTTCCAAAAGGAAAATATGGCCAAAAACAAAGGGAAATCCTTACCAGAATCTCTTTCCCAAAGAAGGAAAGCTGAATCCCAAAAATAGAAAATCGATTCTTCTATGGAAAAGAGGGATTAAAGAAAAAATACTCCCAAACGGAGACCCTCTATAAGAAAAAAGAAAGAAAAGGCCAAAAAGCTCAAGAAGAGCAGTTTTTCGCCTTCTATGCCTCAAACCACGGGATGCTTCAGAAGGGACTGTGGTATCTCTTTCCCATCCCTACAACTTGTCCCAAGTAAAACATGGTTCATTTCGAGGAGTCCTAAAGTAAAAATAGGATTTACTTACTTGAATTTCATTTTGTTTGAGAATTCAACGTTTCGAGTAAGGCATAGGAATTTGAAATTTAGCTTGTTTTCTTATAAAACCTCTACTAGATTAGCGAGTGTCAAGACTCAAGTAAAGGCAAACACGAGGAGCTATGGTCCTTAGGATCGAGGCTAAAAAGCAGTTTCCCTTTTATAAATAGATTTTGAAAAATCGAACATCGAGCAACATAAGGCCCGCTCACTTGAAGCAGCAGGTCTTCATAAGTCTCAAAAGTTCAACCATGCCATCTGGTCTCTAGGAGGTCGCTCTTCTTCGCGTCTCATCCATATCATGCACTTGCATATTCACGCATGAACATTTCATAACATGGCTCGAATTGAAAGAAACTCACACACACAACTTAAAGTAAATACCCGAATGTACGTGCAACTCACGCAGCTAAAGGGAAATACCCGAACTTCGAAAGCAACTCACACGACTTGAATGTAAATTGCAGAAGGGAGATATACTTATATCTTAAGAGCGGAAAGGCTCAATTGTGAGTGAGTGCTCTTGGTGTGTAAATGAAAAGACAACTCACACAACTAGAATTGAACTTGCCGAAATTGAAATATAAGTATAGTAAGAGCGGAAAGGCTCAATGCACGCGTGTGTGTAGTGTAGAATTTAAATGACAAACTCACACGACATAAATTGAACCACCCGGAAATGTGAGTACACAACGGAATGTAAAACTCACGCAGCTGGAAAGTATATAAATACACTATATCGTATGAGCAACAAAGGCTCAAAAGGTGCGTGAGAGTGTGGAGCAAGTGCTCAAGTACTTCTTGGGTGCGATTGTGAAATTTAAATGACAAACTCACACGACATGAATGTAACAACCCGGAATTGAAATTGCACAGCTTTCACTAAAGTCTTTTGAGTAAGAGTGAAAGCTCAATGTGTGTGCAATAGTGTACAATTAAGAGCAGAAAGGCTCAAGTGCACGTGGGTGTCTTGTGTACGTTTTAAGAGCAATATGGCTCAAGTGTACGTGTGTGCTTCGTGTATCAAGCACCAATATTATATTTCGGGGGGAGACCATGCTCCATTATTACAACCCCATATCAAATTGAATTGAAATTTAAAGGAGTAAGGTAAAGACCGGATGTAAATAGCACTTACAAAGGGTCGGTCTTTCCCTCTCACTCGTGCTTGGGCTTTGGTCCACCTTGGCAGCCAAGAGATGGGTCTCCCTAGGTGGGACGTGAGTTTGGGCTTTGGAGAGGTGTGGGTGCTTGGAGCTTGGCAGTGCCTAGGTTCGGCCAAAAGGTAGGGATGGTGTGTCACGGCGAGGTGAGTGTCTTAGGCGCGGGTTGGGGTGTATGGCCCTAAGTCTTATCACGGCCAAAGAGGGTCTTAGGTGCGGGCTGGCTCTAGTCCGCCCTAAGTCTTGTTACGGACTAAATGGGAAGGTCACGGCCTAAGGTGTGGCTGGTTCTAGTTGGCCGAAAGGGGAAGGTCACACGGGTGCTAGAAGATGGCAGACGCAGGGCACAACAGTTCGGCGGTAGGGCATCACAGAAGGGCGTTGTGGGGTGCGTTGGGGAGCGTCGGAGGTCTGGGCGTGTGGGATAGGCGCTAGGGCGCAGTAGGGCGCGCAAGGCGCAGCAAGGCGCGCAGGGCCTACGGCTAAGTTCGGGGGTGTTAGGATGGAGGCGGAGAGATGGGAGTTGGGTGCTAGGGAAGTTTTGGGTTGGTTTAGGTTCTTGTTTGAGTCGGTTTAGGTGGTTTAGGCTAGGTTTAGGCTAGCTGTGGGTCAGGTTTAGTGGGGTAGGTTAGGTGATTTAGGCTAGGTTTAGGGTGGGGTTAGGATGGCCTACCTCTTGGAGCTAGTCCACCGTGTGCACCCATGCCTCCACGCCTTGGTTGCAGCCTCCTCCTTGGTCGAGCCCACCTTGGTTACAACCCTTAGATCAAGGCTTGATTAACATGGCTCAAGCCCACCTCACTCATGAGCCTACATGGCTAAGTCTCTCTCTCTCACTCTCTCTCCTCCCAAGCAATTCACGTGAACCTCCATTTGGGGACCCCCTCACCTCTATTTATAGGCAAATGAGGTGGGTCTTGGATATGGGCCTTGGATTTGGATTTTGGAATCCAGATCCTATCCAAACACTATTCGGGTCAGGATCTCAGATCTCGGATATTTTGAGATCCAGATCCGACTCAAATATTATTTGGGTTTGGATCTCAAATCTCAGATATTTGGGATCCAGATCCAATCCAAACACTATTTGGATTTGGATCTAGATATTTGGGTCCATATCCAATCCAAATTTCTATTTCTTCAGTCCTTCTTGGCGTTTCGAGACAGACGGTTTGTGCGGGCCCTAGCTTCATCAGCACTATGTCTTGTGTGGGTTTCCCCCAACTTTGTCATCCGAACTCCTTCTCACCTTTCTAGACTTTGTTTTAGTTCATTTTTGTCCTTTCCGACTTGGATTTTTGCTGATTTGGTGGATGCTCTTGGCTTGATGTTTGATGCTCTGGGCTTGAAGTTTGCTCCTGGCTTGGGCTTTCCTTTTGCCTTTTGAGCTTGCTTTCATCAGGCCTGAGTGCTTTTTGGGCTTATGAATATGCTTCTGAGAATGCTTTTCATTCAGGCTTCACCTGTTGGATTCGGGCTTTTTACAAAATTAGGATTTGGCCCATGTTTGAGAAAGTTTCAATTTGAACGGGGTTTAAACCAAAAATTTCAAGCCTTTACAACTCCTAGGTTTTCGAAAACTCCAGAATCTGGTTTTGAAATGATTTTTCAAACTAGGTGTTTGTTTTTGAAATTCGTTTGATTTTGGGGTATTTACAGATGCCCCTCTTTGGCATTATCCAAATTTATTTTGATAATGATGAAGAAGACAACACCCCTGTTTGAATTCTCCCTAGATTCATCCTCGAGAATATGGGATCGTCCTAGTTTTGAGAAAAACATTTCCTTTGTGCCCAATAAGAGGGGATTTTCACCAAAAGGGGACTTTACCTAAGGTGATGCTAGTCCTGATGGGATTGTGTAAGTGTCCATGCGTGCCCACATGAATAAATGGCATGGAATGACATGCTAGGAAGTTGTAGACGCTGAAAATTTCCGCTCCCGGTTCTTAGGCCTGAAGCGAACCTTTTCGGGTGCCTAAGTCCTATTTAAGCAAAAGGGCGTGCCAGTTAGCTTACTTAAGCTAGAGAAGAGATATTTTAAACCTGACTTCTAACCTGGCGATTGTGAGCAAGCATGCTCTTGTCGTCGCAGACCTTCTTGCACCGATGTGCAAGGGTCAGTCCGTACGCTTTTAAAATCGAGTTTTTGAGTATAAGAACCTACGAAAGCAGTTTGAGGTGTTTGATTCGGGTTGTTTTGTATGACTTTCAGATTTTATTTCACGTGGATTTGCACATGCCTAAGTCTTTCTTTTTAACCCTTTTTGGGCCAACTAGGTGTGTGTTATGAACACTCAGCCTAAGTGGGGCGATTTTGAGCGGGAGTATGGGGTTTGCTTTGATGCAATATGCATCCTAACTCGTGGTATGGCGTATATGCAATGCAAACTCACGCAACTCCAAAGGGAAAACCCGAATTTAAAAGACAATGCCAAAGGGAAATGACTTGTAATGGAAATTGCCGAAGGGAAATGACTTGTAAATGTAAATTGCCGAAGGGAAATTTGCAAAAGGGAAATATGGCTATATCTTAAGAGCGAAAAGGCTCAATAGTGCAAGTGTGTGCCGTGTATATATTGAAAGACTACGCACACTGCTGAACCTTTAAAACCCGAATCTAAAAGACATAGCCCAAAGGGAAATACGTATATAATATATATGGGCCCTTACTTGGGTCTTGCAAATAAGAGCAAAGTCTCAATGTGGGTGCATGCGAGAATTGAAGTACTACACACACGACATGAAATGAAACCCAAATATAAATTGCAATATGGCCTTAACTAAGGTCTTGGGAATAAGAGCGAAAGCTCAATGTGTGTGAGTGCGAGAATTGAATTACTACACACACGACATGAAATTAAACCCAAGGAGAGTATAACACGGCCCTTACTTGGGTCTTGCAAATAAGAGCGAAAGCTCAATGTGTGTGAGTGCGAGAATTGAAAGACAACACACACAACGTAAGCAAAACCCCACGCGACTTAAAATATATAAATAAACTTATATCTTAAGGGCTGATTAGGCCCGTGTGTGTTCAAAATCATGCACAACTAAGAGCGAGGTAGGCTCAAGTGCACGTGTGTGTGGGTGTGCCAAGCCACGTTATTACAAGCAGGGGGAGACAATGCTCCGTTATTACAACCCCGTATCAAATTTAATTTAACTTAAGCAAGTCTACAAATGAGGACCGAGTTAGGCACTTACTTATAGTTGGTCCGGAGGTGACTTTCTTGAGCTTGGGCTTGGGGGTCGCCTTGGGCTGCAAGAGGGAGCTCCTCGGAATGACACGGCAAAGGCTGTGTGCTGGCCGGGTGACAAGGGAGAGCGGGTGTGACACCTTGGAGCTTGCCGGGTGCTAGGGGGGTGTTGCCGTGATGCTTTGGGCTGAAGTGATTAAGGAAGGTCACTAAGGTATAGGGTTGGTGCTAGGGAAGGTGGCGGTAAGGGGTGTCTAAAGGGAAGATGTCTAAGAAAGGGGGTGTGGCTGGCCGGGTGACTTGGGTGCAGTCGGCTGGGGCTGGCCGACTAGGGCATGTTTTAAGTGGTGGCCGGCTGGGGTAGCTAGGGGATGTCACGGATGGGAAGATAGGGTGTTGGGGAAGGTGGAGTGAAGGGGTGGTTGAGAGTGAAAGGGGCAGGTCCTAGGGAGCAAGGTAAGGTGGCTGGGGTGTCACTAAAGGGAAAGGTAGAGGATCGGGTGGTGTATGGTTGTGGTGTCTAGCCGAATGGGTAAGGGTGGCGGGAAGGTTGTGTTGGCGAGGTGTTATGGTGGTATGGGTGGTTGAGAGTGGAGGGGGAGTGAAGAGGAGGTGGAGTTGGGTTGAGGTACTAACCGGATGGGTGAAGGAGGTTGGTGTCCAAGGAGGGTAGCCGGATGATGAAGGTGGATGGAGCTTGGCCGGGAAGTGGTGGCGACGTGGAGTGGAGCAGGTCGGGAGGTAGTGGTGGTGCGAGGTGGAGCTGGCCGGTGGCAGTGGTGGTGCAGGTTGAAGAAGAGACCCAGGTGAGAGAGGGTTCGGCTGGCTGGAAAAACTTGAAAAACCCACCCACTAGGGGGGGGTTTATAGTTTTTCCAAGGTCGGTTTGGGGGTGGTTTTGAGAGGGTGGTAAGGTGGTGATGGTGTGGTGATAAGGTGGGCTGGTTTTGAGGGGGGACCAGATATTTTATTTAGGTGGTTTTAGGGATATGGTGTGCTAGGTTTAGGTGGGGTGGTTTAGGGGTTTAGGGCTTAGCTAGGTGAGTTGGTTTTGGGGTGATGTTTAGTGAGGTGGGTTAGGTGTTTAGGCTAGGATTAGGCCGGGATTAGGATAAAAGGCTAGGATTAGGGGTTTTGGCTTAGGATTGGGTTAGGAAGCTCCCTTTGCATAACCCATAGACTTCCTTGCATCATGTTGGTGCAGTCCTAGGTTAGGTTTTGGCTAATACAAGCTTAAACCCATACTAATTAGGCTAACCCACATGATTAACCCCAAACTTGACACACAAGTCAAGCTTAGTACAATTCCCCTCATGCTTATCCTCCCCATTCTCTCTCATGCCCATAATCCCACGTGAATTTCAAGTGGGCCCCACCTCCATTTATGAGAAGGTGATGTGGGCCATGGATGTGGATATTGGATTGGATCTCTAGATCCAAATCCAAATCCACACATACGTTTGGATTGGGATCTGGATATATATGGTCCAGATCCAATTCAAACTGAATTCTGACTCCTTCAAGGTATGTTCGAAACGAATGGTTTGTGCGGGGTCTGACAGCATCAGTACTCCGTCTACATTGGGTCTTCGCCAACATGGTCGTCCGCTTCTGTTTTCACCTTCTGGAGATGATTTCAAAGGATTTTTGATGATAACAGGGACTTCGACGTTCGAGATCTTGGGGGTGGATTCAACACGAGAGTTGTTGTGCCGGGCTCGACATGTGCTCTAGTTTCGGACTCTCTTTTAGCTCTTCTGGTCCTGCTTTCATCAGGCCAAGCCGCTTCGTGGGGTTTCAAAATATATTTTAAAAGGGTTTTAAAACCATATTATACATATTTTAAAGCATATACAGTTTAAATATACGTACAGGGTTGCCTAGAAGGCTCCTGGGTTTCCAGACTCAAAATAGCCCTTTGGGGCTGCTTTTATAAAAAAACCAGGTTCATTTAAGAAGTTCATGGGATTTCGGGGTGTTTACAGATGCCCCTCTTTGGTATTGTCCAAATCGATTTGGATAATGGCAAAGATGACAAACACCCCTTTCAATGTCTCCCTAGATCTAACCTCGAAAATATGGGATCATCCCAATCTTTAGCAAAATCTCAGTTTTAACACCCTGGTAGGAGGAGGTATCACGCCAAAGGGATATGTATGGATCTGGTCCTAAAATGGGATCATGTTTATGTAAGTGCCATGCGTGGAATGTAGATGCATGACATGGGTGTGGTGCCAAAAGTGGCGACCTCCTAGAGACCAGATATGGTTGAACTCTTGAGACTTACAAGGCCTACTGCTCCAAGTGAGCAGATCCTATGTTGTCCGATGTTCGATTTTTCAAAATCTATTTACAAAAGGGACAACTGTCTTGAGTCTCAATCCTAAGGATCTCGAGCTCTTCATGTTTGCCTTTTGCTTGAGTCTTGACACTTGCTTATCTAGCGGAGGTTTTATAAGAAAACAAGCTATATTTCAAATTCCTATGTCTTACTCGAAAAGTCGAATTCTCAAGCAAAATGAAATTCAAGTAAATCCTATTTTTACTTTAGGTTTCCTCGAAATGAACCATTTTTCAGCTTGGGATAAGCCATGGATGGGAAAGAGATACCACGGTCCCTTCTGAAGCGTCCCGTGGTTTAAGGCATAGAAGGCGGAAAACTGCTCTTTTTGAGCCTTTGGCCTCTTTTTCCTTTTTTTCATAGAGGGTCTCCCTTTGGGAGTATTTTTTCTTTAATCCCTCTCTTTTTTTCACAAGAGAATCGATTTTTCTTTTGAATTCTAGTTTCTTTCTTTTGTGAAAGAGACTTTGAATGGGAAATTCCCTCTATTTTGGCCACGTTTTCCTTTTGGAAGGAGAAGAGAAGAGGGGAGGACTTATCCCAAGCTTACACTCGATCCATTCCAGATCAGCCTATTTAGAAATAGCACGTACTACTTGCAAGTATCTTGCTATATGGAACAAGGCCTTTCTTTGTAAGAAGAAGGATTTTGAAATGTAACCACGATTTTGAAGACTCCACTCTTTACAAGTGTGAATTCTCTCACTCAGGGTCACACGACTTTGCCTTTGCACCTTATTTTTAGGTCTCAGGGCAGCTATCCCTAAAGGTTTCGAAAAATGGGGAATTTAACACAAATCCTACACATAATACTTCTTTAAGTATTGAATATTGATAGGATCTACTAAATTCCTACCTTCTACATCGATCAACCAATACAAGTTGTTCGTGGTGGTTGCACGTACAATATAGGGTCCACCCCACTTGGAGCGCCACTTTCCAAGGGTATGTGGGCCACGATAGTGGATGATTTTTAAAACCAGATCTCCCACTTCCAAGTGGCGAGGTCTCATGTGTTTGCCATAGTGTCGGGCTATCCTTTGCCGGTATGCACGAGCATGATCCATAGCAAGGAGTCGCCTCTCATCTAGCAAATCTAGTTCGGCCATCCTAGCATGCTGAAGCGTCTCTAGGGAGAGGTCGAGTGCTATGGATGTATGGAATGAATGCAATTGAGTATGAACGGGAAGAATGGCGTTTGTGCCATAGACTAATTCGAATGGTGTGGCATTCGTGGGAGTCCGGATGGAAGTCCTATAAGCCCATAAGGCTTCATCCAGCTTCTCGTGCCATGTCCTACCCTTCTCTAAAGTCTTCTCAATTATGCTAATGAGAGTCTTGTTTGTGGCTTCGGCTTGGCCTTTGCCTTGAGGGTAGTAGGGCGAAGAGAAGTAGTGAGTTATGCCATACGTGTTACACAACTTAACCATTCGCTCGTTCTTAAATGGGGTGCCATTATTGGACACAAGGTCTCGTGGAACTCCAAATCGAGCCAAGATATTCCTCCTAATGAAAGCCACCACATGTTGCCCCAGCACGTTGGTTAGGGAAATGGCTTCCACCCATTTGGAGAAATACTCCGTGGCTGTTAAGATGAATCGATGCCCATTCGAGGCTTTTGGAAATATTGGGCCTATAATGTCAAACGCCCACATGGTGAATGGCCAGGGGCTGACCACGGAATGTAATGCAGATGAGGGGATATGAATGGCGTGCCCATGCACTTGACATGGATGACACTTCCTAACATGATCGTGACAATCCTTTTTCAGGGTGGACCAAAAATAGCCCCCTCTAAGTATTTTCATTGCCATCATGTTGGCATTAACATGACCTCCACATTCTCCATCGTGGAACTCATGCATCACTATCCTAGCCTCCTTTAGATCGATACACCTAAGTAGGATGCCGGTAAAACTTTATAGAACCCCACCCAAAATGGTGTATCGGGTCGAAATCTTACGGATGAATGCCTTATCTTTGGATGTGGCATCCTCGACGAATCCCCCATTTTCTAGAAAATGCTTGATGTCGTAAAACCAAGGTTTTTCAATAGAATCTGGGTTATTTTGGCAAATATCCAAATCGTGTGTGGATGGGTTGGGCGCATGCCATATTTCTAAAGACTGGGTAGCTAAAATGGGATCGACCTTTAGGGCAGAACCCGAGGAGGAGAGGGCATCGGCAATGCCATTGTCCTCTCTTTCTACGTGTATGAGTTTGCACGATTGGAACGACTTGACCAATCGAGTGGCCAACTCGTGATATGGAAGTAGTTTTTCGTTACGTACTTGCCAACTTTTCAAAACCTAGTTTATAACAAGGAGCGAATCTCCAAAGACCTCGATGCATGATGCCCCTAGAGTTTTCGAAATCCTTAAACCTTGTATGAGTGCTTCATACTCAGCTATGTTGTTGGAACATTCGAAATCTAGGCGGATTGCTATGGGAATCTCGCCCTTTTCAGGGGAGATGAGGATGACCCCAGCACCAACCCCTCGTTGGTTTCATGCCCCATCGAAGTGCATCTTCCACACTTGGTTTTCGAAAATGTTTGCCAAAATGTGGTTTTGAAAATGGTTTTTGTAGACGCGGCGAAAATCCCCACCTCTTCGCCTTTTCAGGGCTTGGAGCGGATCCTGTCGTGTGTCTAAGGCCTATTTATATAAACAGGGCATGCCAGCTAGCTTACCTAAGCTAGCGAAGATATATGTTAAACTGACTTCTAATCGTGGCGACTGTGAGCAAGTGAGCTCTTGTCGTCGCAGACCTTCTTGCACCGATGTGCAAGGGTCAGTCTGTACGCTTTGAAAAATTGAGTTTTTGGGATAGAAAGCCTACGAAGCGGTTCAAGGTGTTTAATTCGGGTTGTTTAGATACGATTGCAGATTTTAGATCACGTGGATTTGCACGTGCCTAAGTCTTTCTTTTTATCCCTTTATGGGCCACCTAGTTTGTGTGTTATGAACACTCCACTACATGGGCGAATTTTGAGCGGGAATACGGGGCTTGCTTCGATGCAATATGCGTCGTACCTCGTGGTATGGCATAGATGCAATGCAAACTCACGCTACTCCAAAGGAAAAACCCGAATGTAAAGACAATGTCGAGGGGAAATAACCGAAGGGAAATGACTTGTAATGTAAATGCCGAAGGGAGATATGTATATAGAGTATGTATATGGGCCCTTACTCGGGTCTTGCAAATAAGAGCGAAGGCTCAATGTGGGTGCATGCTTGAATTGAAAGACTTACACACACGACATGAAATTAAACCCAAATATAACTTGCAGTATGGCCTTGATTAAGGTCTTGGGAATAAGAGCGAAAGCTCAATGTGTGTGGTGCTTGAATTGAAGTACTACGCACACGACATGAAATTAAACCCAAATATAACTTGCAGTATGGCCTTGATTAAGGTCTTGGGAATAAGAGCGAAAGTTCAATGTGTGTGAGTGCTTGAATTGAAGTACTACACACACAACATGAAATTAAACCCAAATATTATAACGCGGCCCTTACTTGGGTCTTTCAAATAAGAGCGAAGGCTCAATGTGTGTGAGTGCTTGAATTGAAAGACTTACACACACGACATGAAATGAAAACCCAAATAGTATAGGTCGGCCCTTACTTGGGTCTTTCTAATAAGAGCGAAGGCTCAATGTGTGTGAGTGCTTGAATTGAAAGACAACACACCCAACTTAAGCAAAACCCTACGAAAATTAAAGTATATATCTACACCTATGTATTAGGGGTTGATTAGGCCCGGGTGTGTTCAAGATCGTGCACAACTAAGAGAGTGCACGTGTGTGGATGTGCCAAGCCACGTTATTACAAGCGGGGGGAGACTACGCTCCGTTATTACAATCCCGTATCGAATTGAATCTTAAGCAGGTATACAACTAAGGACCGAGTTAGGCACTTACTAATAGCTGGTCCGAAGAAGCCTTGCTTGAGAGTGGGCTTGGCCTTCGCCTTGGGCTGCAAGAGGGAGCTCCGCGGAGTTGAACGACAAAGGGGTGCTGGCCGGGTGCCTTGGGCGCGCGGGAAGGGCGCCTTGAAGGTAGCCGACTGCTAGCAAGGGTGCTGCCTTGACGTGTGGGATTAAAGGGGCTAGGTAAGGTCACTAGGGAGAGTGTAGTGTTTGGGGAGTATGGCACTAAGGGGAAGCTTAAAGGAAGGTCTAATGGGGCACCTAAGGTTGGCGGGTTGCTGGCCGAGTGAAGAGGCGACAGTCGGTTGGAGTGGCCGACTAGGGGAGTTTGGTGGTGGCGGCTGCTAGGGTGGCTAGGAGTGGTGTAAGGGAAGGGAACTAGCTAGGAGATGGGGTCAGGTGGTAGTGGGTGTAGTGGGTGTAGTGGGGTGATATGGTCAGGTCTTAGGGAGTCCGATAGGGTGGCCGAATGGAGCTAAGGTGTCTAGGTGGTGGCGGGTAGTTACGGGCCTGGCCGAGTGGACTGGTGGCAGCAAGTGGAATGGCTGGTGTTAGGGTGATATGGTAGTGGATTAGGTGGCTGAGAGTGGAGAGGGAGTGAAGAAGGAGTAAGGTGGAATGTAGGGTACTTACCGAGTGAAGAGGTGGTGGCGGATGGAAGGGGAGCAGCCAGGTGGTTGGGATGCTCAGGATGGAGTTCAGCCGGGTGATGGTGGTGGTCGTGCTCGGTTGGGAGGTAGTGGTGCAGGTAGTGGCGGGTTGTGGGGTGAGTGGAGCAAGGCTGGGAGTCGGTTGGGCTGGAGAGGGGAGGACCCGGCTGGTGGAAGGTGGAGCTTCTAGCTGGGAAAACCCGCCCCCAAAGGGGGGGTTTATATAGGGCTGGGCTAGGTCTGTTAGGGCTGGTTTTGGGGTAGTGGTTAGGTGGTTTAGGTAGGGTGGTATGGTGATAAGGTGGGCTAGAAAGGGTAGGGCCAGATATTTCAAATACAAGTGGTTTGGGTAGGTTGTGGGCTAGGGGTGGTTTAGAGGTTTAGGGTTTAGCTAGGTGGGTTGGTTTTAGGGTGACGTTTAGTGAGGTAGGTTAGGTGATTAGGCTAGGATTAGGCTAGGTGTAGAGAAATTAACATAGGTTTAGGAAAGGATTAGGGAAGTGGGTTAGGTGATTAGGTTGGGATTAGGCCGGGATTAGGGAAGTGGGTTAGGTGATTAGGCTCAGATTAGGATGGGATTAGGGTAGAAGGCTAGGATTAGGTGTTTTTGGTTAGGTTTAGGTGAAGGAGCTCCCTTCGCATGGCCCATGGACCTTAACCACATCATGTTGGTGCAGCCCTAGGTTAGGTTTTGGCTAATTACAAGCTTAAACCCACTTAATTAGGCTAACCCACATGATTAACCCCAAACTTGACACACAAGTCAAGCTTAATTACAACACACACTTGATCTTATCCACCCCCACTCTCTCTCATGCCCATAATCCCACGTGAAATTCAAGTGGGCCCCACCTCTATTTATGAGAAGGTGATGTGGGCCATGGATATGGATATTGGATTGGATTTTTGAATCCAAATCCAAATCCAAGTCCATACATGGGTTTGGATTAGGATCTGGATATATATGGTCCAGATCCGATTCCAAACTAAACTTTGACTCCTTCGAGCTGTGTTCGAAACGAATGGTTTGTGTGGGGCCTGACAGCATCAGTGCTCCGTCTGTGTTGGGTCTTCGCCAACATGATCGTTCGTCTCTGTTTTCGCCTTCCGAAGATGACTTCAAACAATGTTTCGATGATAACAGGGTCTTGGACATTCGAGATCCTGGGGGTGTGGATTTGATACGAGAGTTGCTGTGCCGGGCTTGACATGTGCTCCGGTTTTGGGCTCTCCTTAGCTTTCTTGGCCCTATCTGGATTAGGCCAAGCTGCTTCGGGGTTTCAAAAACGTGTTTTAAAAGGTTTTCAAAAGCCATATCATGTATTTTTAAAATATAAAGTTTAAAACATATATACAGGATTGTCTGGAAGGCTCCTGGGTTTCCAGACTCAAAATGGCCCTTTGGGGCTGCTGTAAACACCCCGAAATCCCACGAATTTCTTAAACAAACCTGGTTTTATACAAGCAGCCCCAAAGGGCTATTTTGAGTCTGGAAACCCAGGAGCCTTCCAGACAACCCTGTATATATGTTTTAAACTCTGTATTTCAAAAATATATAATATAGCTTTAGAAAACCTTTTAAAACACGTTTTTGAAACCCCAAAGCGGCTTGGCCCGATCAAGACAGGACCAGGAGAGCTAAGAAGAGCCCGGAACTGGAGCACATGTCAAGCCCGGCACAACAACTCTTGTATCTGATTCACACCCCCAGGATCTCGAACGTCCAAGACCCTGTTCTTATCAAAATATCATTTGAAGTCATCTCCGGAAGGCAGAAACGGAGGCGGACGACCATGTTGGCGAAGTCCCAACGCAGACGGAGTACTGATGCTGTCAGGCCCCGCACGAATCATCCGTTTCGAACCCAGCTCGAAGGAGTCAGAGTTCAGTTTGGATTGGATCTGGACCATATATATCCAGATCCCAATCCAAACCCATATGTGGACTTGGATTTGGATCCAGAGATCCAATCCAATATCCATATCCATGGCCCACATCACCTTCTCATAAATGGAGGTGGGGCCCACTTGAAATTCACGTGGGATCATGGGCATGAGAGAGAGTGGGGATGGAAAATATCAAGAGGGTTGTAATTAAGCTTGACTTGTGTGTCAAGTTTGGGGTTAATCATGTGGGTTAGCCTAATTGAGTGGGTTTAAGCTTGTAATTAGCCAAAACCTAACCTAGGGCTGCACCAACATGATATGGTTAAGGTCTATGGGCCATGCAAAGGGAGCTCCTTCACCTAAACCTAACCAAAAACACCTAATCCTAGCCTTCTACCCTAATCCCATCCTAATCTGAGCCTAATCACCTAACCCACTTCCCTAATCCCGGCCTAATCCCAACCTAATCACCTAGCCCACTTCCCTAATCCTTCCCTAAACCTAGGTTAATTTCCCTAATCCTAGCCTAAACCTAGCCTAATCACCTAACCTAGCTCACTAAACCTCACCCTAAAACCCAACCACCTAACCTAGCCCTAAACCCCTAAACCACCCCTAGCCCACCATCTACCCAAACCCCTAGTTTTCAAAATATCTGGCCCAACCCTTTCCAGCCCACCTTATCTACATACCACCCTACCTAAACCACCTAACCACTACCCCAAGCCCAGCCCTAACCGACCTACCCATCCCTATTTAAACCCCCCCCTTGGGGGCGAGTTTTGCAAGCTAGCAGCCCTCACCAATCCCAGCCGGGCCCTCTCTTTCCCCCATTTCCACACCCAGCCGAATCTGCCCCAGCTGCTCCACCTGCGCTGCCTGCACCACCACCATCCCTCCATCCCACCACCGCTTGCACCGCTATCTCCACCGTCTCCCGGCCGAGCTTCACAGCCTGCCTATCTTCCTCCCAGCCGGGTACCACCTTCTCCCCATTCGGTAAGTACCCCCCACTCTACCTAGCTCCTTCTCTACTCCCTCTCCACTCTCAGCCACCTAAACCCTATCACAACACCCTACCACAACATCCTACCACCAGCCATTCGTCTTTGCTGCCACCCTTCTCACTCAGCCGAACCTAGTCATCCTAGCAGCCCGCTACCACCACATTCCCCTAAGACTCCCATTCGGCCTTCCCCTAAGACTCCCATTCGGCCTTCCCCTAAACTCTCCTTAGGTCCATATTCCCTAACACTCCATACTCCCCATTCGTGACCCTACACACTTATTTGGCCCAGCCCTTTAATCGCCCACATCAAGGCGACACCCACTTGCAACCGGCCACCTTCGAGGCGCCTATCCCGCGCCCCACTTGCAGCCGGCCAGCACCCTTGGTCACCCATCCTTGCGGAGCTCCCGTTTGCAGCCCAAGGCGAAGGCCAAGCCCACGCTCAAGCAAGGCCTCTACGGACCAGCTACTCGTAAGTGCCTAAACTCGGTCTTTAGTTGTATACTTGCTTGAGATTCAATTTGATACGGGGTTGTAATAACGGAGCATAGTCTCCCCCCGCTTGTAATAACGTGGCTTGGCACACCCACACACGTGCACTCTCTTAGTTGTGCACGATTTTGAACACACACAGGCCTAATCAGCCCCTAATACATAAGTATATATACTTTCATTTTCGAAGGGTTTTGCTTAAGTTGGGTGCGTTGTCTTTCAATTCAAGCACTCTCATACACACATTGAGCTTTCGCTCTTATTTGAAAGACCCAAGTAAGGGCCGACCTATACTATTTGGGTTTCATTTCATGTCGTGTGAGTAAGTCTTTCAATTCAAGCACTCTCACACACATTGAGCTTTCGCTCTTATTTGAAAGACCCAAGTAAGGGCCGACCTATACTATTTGGGTTTCATTTCATGTCGTGTGAGTAAGTCTTTCAATTCAAGCACTTTCACACACATTGAGCCTTCGCTCTTACTCCGAAGACCTTAGTAAAGGCCTTATTGCAGTTATATTTGGGTTTCATTTATGTCGTGTGTGTAGTACTTCAATTCAAGCACTCTCACATACATTGAGCCTTCACTCTTACTCCCAAGACCTTAGTCAAGGCCATACTGCAATTTATATTTGGGTTTAATTTCATGTCGTGTGCGTAAGTCTTTCAATTCCAGCACGCACCCACATTGAGCCTTCACTCTTATTTGCAAGACCCGAGTAAGGGCTCATATACATAATCTATATACATATCTCCCTTTGGTTATTTCCCTTTGGTTATTTCCCTTCGGTTATTTCCCTTCAGTTATTTCCCTTCAGTATTGTCTTTACATTTCGGGTTTTCCCTTTGGAGTAGCGTGAGTTTGCATTGCATCTACGCCATACCACGAGGTAGGACGCATATTGCATCAAAGCAAGCCCCGCTCGAATTCGCCCACGTAGTGGAGTGTTCATAACACACAAACTAGGTGGCCCGAAAAGGGATAAAAGAAAAGACTTAGGCACGTGCAAATCCACGTGATCTAAAACATGCAATCGCATTTTAAAGACCCGAAATAGACACCTCGAACCGCTTCGTAGACTTTCTCTCCAAAAACTCGATTTTTGCAAAGCGTACAGACCGACCCTTGCGCATCGGTGCAAGAAGGTCTGTGACGACAAGAGCTCGCTTGCTCACAGTCACCACGTTTAAAAGTCAGTGTTAAAAATATCTTCGCTAGCTTAGGTAAGCTAGCTGGCACGCCCTGTTTGCATACATAGGCCTTAGACACACGAGAGGATCCGCTCCGAGCCCTGAAAAAGGCAAAGAGGAGGGGATTTTCGCGCGTCTACAGAGATTGGCACGCCCGGTGGGACCTGAGCCTTTCAAAAATCGAGTTTGTAAGTAGAAGTCTTGCGAAAATTTTAAAAAGGTGTTGTTTTAACTTATTTTTCTTTTGCTCGTACTTAGGATATTTTGAAAAAGCTTCAAAAGCATGTCAAAATCCAATCCAAGTGAAGTGTCGAGCCAAGGCTCATGCGCATCAAGTTCTCACTCTAGGAGGATTTTTAAAAACAAAATAAAACTAGAGGAAATCGAGGATTTGAGAAGGGAGTTTGAGGCCAAAATCGATGCTCTCAGCGAAGAGGCTGAAGTAGGCGATTCATGTTCATCGAACGGTGAACAAAGGCCTAAAAAGAAATCTGAAAAACCTCGCAAGCAAAAAGAGGCCTCCGTAATAGAAGGCAACCAATACCACGAGTCCTTCACACAAAAGGACCGTAAAGCCCTACAACAGTTGCTAAAAGGGCAGAATAAAGAGAAAAGAAGCTACGCCCTGTCTAACTTCCTTCCTATGGACTACGAAACAGACAGTGACGATGAAATACCGAACTTCCATCGGTATGATGGCATGGGAGACCCTAGGTCTCACTTGCAGCTTTTCTCACGTCGAGCCCATAAGAAGAAAAAGGACTCGATAAAATGGGTATATTGGTTCCCTCTATCCCTTAAAGGCACAGCTGCCAAATGGCTGGCTTCCTACGACTTAAGCCAGTTCGCTACTTTTGAAGAGTTAGCGAACTGCTTCATGCAAAGATTTGCATACAACGTAGAAGTCACGCCGACTCTGAATACCTTAAGGGATACAAAGCAAGGCATGAACGAAGACGTACATGCCTTCATTATAAGATGGAGGTCACTTTTGGGCCAAGTGCGAGAGCCCATATCCGAAGGATGCGCAGTAATGCTCATCCTGGATAATTTCAAAAGCGAGTTAAAAACCCTTCTCTCGCTCCATGAGATTTCAACTTTCCATAAGTTGATCAAAAAGGCCACCCTTTTCGAAACCAACTTGCGTAAAGGGACATACGATCACTTATGGAAAGGAAGTGCCGTTCCAAAAACCCGTTTGGAAAAACCCATCGCATATGGGCTGCCCACGACGGACAAAGGGGCAAAGCCCCATAAAATCGCCAATGTCCGGGTAGATCCAGGCATGGCGGGCACTTCCAAAAATTTTGAAAAATTAGAAAATAAGAGGGAACGCAATTTTCAAAAACCGGTTGAAAAACGGGAGTATACTCCGCTGGGGCAACCTGTGTCGGAGGTCCTAGACCTCTTACTTGCCCAGGGCATGATAGAACTCCCTGAAAGCCCCGAAGGAGTCACGTCCAAAGGGGGGTATTTAAACCGATTTTGTAAGGATCATCGCCTCAAAGGCCATGATACCAAACGCTGCTTCTCTCTTTTAAATAAAATTGAGAACTTGATAGCAGAAGGGCGGCTCCAGGTCACTACGGAACCTGAGCCACCTCAAGCTATCTTCAAGGAACCCTTTCCCAAACACGCCAGTGGCAGTGGGAAAGGAAAGGAGGTATGTACCCTCACCATTTCCAAGGAACTATCGCAAAAGCCAGAACCTGGTCGACCTACTTGTGCGCCCATCCTTGTACTATACAAGAGGCCCGCCCAAGTCGTCATTCGGGGACCACCAAAAGTGGAAACCCCGGTAAAACCAGTTTTAAAAATCCAAGGTTCTCCTCAGCTCATCCTTAGAGCCAAGTTTAGCGCGAACCCTAGGCTGGTCGTGGAGGAACTCACTAGATCCGGGATGATCTATCAACCTCCGCACCTTCAAGGTGCTCAAAAGGTGGTCAGTGTGCCTGGCCCCTCAAAAGCACGTATCCCTAGTGGTCTGCCAAAAGCAGATAAGGACAAAGTCATCCTAAATCCTTATGATTTCGAAAACCACCTTTCAAAGATTCCTATTCACATGTCTATCCTAGAGCTTATAAAAACCTCGCCTAGGCATAGGCTTGTATTAGAGAAAATTCTAGAAAGGGCCAAGGTTGATTCGAACATAAGTCCGGAATCCTTGTCTGCCCAAGTGGCTTTATTAGGAGCAAAATCGCCCATCACTTTTTCGGAAGATGATGTAGATAGACCCTACGAAACCCATAACCAGGCCCTGCATATCGAGGTGGTTCTAAACAACCACTCTCTGGACAGGTGCCTAGTCGATGGTGGAGGAGGGCTCAACATCCTTCCACTTCATGTGGCGTACAAAATCGGAGTCACCTTGACTTCAGTGAACCCAAGCCCCATCGTTATCACTGGATACGATGGGAATGCGTCTAGACCTTTAGGATCCATCGAACTCCCAATGGAAACGGGAGGGATCGAACACACGGGGGTGTTCCATGTCTTGGACATCCACCCCCATTACAACCTGTTGCTGGGAAGGCCCTGGATACACAGTTTATGCGCTGTACCATCCACCTTCCACAGGTGTGTTAAGATCCCTTTTAGGGACCAGGTCATAGTGATCCTTGGTGAGAGTCACCCACAGCTTCAGGGGATCATAAACTCCCCTTGTTTATCAAGCTCCCAGGCCCATGAGGCTAACCTGGGGCAAATTATGGTTGAGCCACCTCGGCTCGTGTTGAACAACCCTAGGAAGGTTGTATGTGTAAAGGGGCCGCCCAAAGCAGGCCCCCTCCCGACTTTAATCCTCTTAGGAAAACCCAAGCGTTCCCTATTTCCAAAGCCCCTGGACAAGAGGCCATACGAGCCTAATATGGACGATAGCATGTTCTAGGACCACGACTTGTATCCAACTTTTTCAAAAAACAAAAAGTCATGGAACATGTTGTTGAACATGGGCTACACGCCCTACAAGAGTCTAGGAGCGCAGAACCAGGGTCTCCTAGAGCCCATCCTTCCTAGGGCCAACCCAAGCCGACATGGGATCGGCTATACTCCCCGAATACCGCCGGAGCCACCTCCTGTGACCACCTGGGTCAAGGGTGCCCCGGAGCCCGTCTTAGAAGAGACCTACGATTTAGACCTCCTATTCCGAGTCTAACCCGTAGTGTTTTCCCTTTGTAGGTATGATGGAAGATCCCTTTTCCTAAAAATACCAAAAACATTTGAAAAACTTAAAATAAAAAAAAAAATCGAAAAACAAGAAAAACCAAAAACAATGGAAAAACAAAAACTCGAAAAAAGAGTGCTTTGTATAGTTCCCAAAGTTCTTGTTTTACAAAAACCCAAAAAAATCGAAAATTTGGAAAATACCAAAAAGATTTTGTACATAGCTGCTCCTGGTGGGACTTTGGCAAAAGAAAAGGATTTCGAAAGAAATGTCGTCTGCATAGCCAGACCAAAAATTTCGAAATCACTTGAAAATCCAAGTACAAAACCAGGTCATTTTGAAAACCACGCATCAAGTTCCCTCGGGTCTATAGCCCACGAGAATGATCAAAGCCCAGAAGTGGATCCCCTTGAGGAAGATCCCACTTCTGAGCTCCCCGAATTTCATAGAATTCTCGATTTTGAAAGACCTTCCCAATCAGTAGGAGGAGATTTCATAGAGGTGAACCTAGGGGATGATTCCAATCCCAAAACTATCAAAATAGGCGCATGCTTGCATGAAACTGAAAAGTTAGCATTCATTGTATTTCTACAAACCTATTTAGATGTGTTTGCATGGACGTATGAAGACATGCCGAGCATAGATCCCAGCATTGTCGAGCATCGTCTTCCCTTAGATGCAGTTGTAAAACCCATAAAGCAGAAGCTTAGGAAAATACACCCGAATGTACACACGCAAGTCAAAAAGGGTTTAGAAGATCTGCTAAAAGCCGGATTTATAAAACCCATTGCGTATTCTGATTGGTTATCAAATATCGTCGTAGTTCGAAAAACCAATGGGAAAATTCGAATATGCATCGATTTCAGAAACCTGAATAAAGCCACTCCAAAGGATAATTATCCTTTACCAAACATAGATTTGATAGTCGATAGTACTGCAAATCATGAAATGTTTTCATTCATGGACGGCTTTTCAGGCTATAATCAAATCAAACTAAGTCCACGAGATCAGGGTAAGACCGCCTTCACAACCCCATGGGGCACGTACTGCTATACAGTCATGCCCTTTGGTTTGAAAAATGCCGGCGCAACATACCAACGAGCCATGAACACGATCTTCCATGATCAAATTCATGAGCTTGTAGAAGTGTATGTAGATGATCTCTTGGCAAAATCCAAAACCCGATGCACCCATATCGAATGTTTACAAAAGATTTTCGAAAGGCTTAGGCTTTACAAAGTAAAGCTAAACCCTCAAAAATGTGTGTTCGGGGTAGAATCAGGGAAGCTTCTAGGCTTTATGGTGAGCCAAAGGGGAATAGAAGTCGACCCCTCTAAGTGTCGAGCCATCATAGACATGGCTCCACCCTCCAATCTCACCCAAATCCGTAGCCTCCAAGGTCGATTACAATCCGTTCGCTGATTCATATCAAATCTGGCAACTAGATGCGAACCCTTCAACAAACTGTTGAGGAAGGGTACGAAATTCTTATGGGATGACGAATGCCAAAAGTCCTTCGAGAGACTGAAGGCATACTTGGTTAATCCCCCCGTTTTGAATCCTCCAAAGCAAGGAAAACCGCTTTTATTATACATCTCCGTGCATGTAAATGCTTTAGGAGCCCTGTTGGCTCAATACGAGGATGACACCCATAAGGAGTATGCCATCTACTATATTTCGAAAACTCTCTTGGCTTATGAACGAAATTATCAAGCCATGGAGAAGACGTGCTTGGCCCTAGTATGGGCCTGCCAGAAGTTCAGACACTATTTCCTAGATCATGAGATCTGGATAGTGTCCAAGCTTGATCCAATCAAGCACTTGTTCGAAAAACCCATTCTCACGGGTAGATTGGGCAAATGGCAACTCCTTCTAATGGAGTATGATCTGAAATACCATCACCAGATCTCCATTAAGGGGCAAGCCCTAGCAGATTACGTGGCTGAATTCCCCTTAGAGGATGCATATCCCACTCTTGTCGAAATGCCTGATGAAGGCATATTGCAAAACCATTTTCAAAACCACATTTTGGCAAATTCTTTCGAAAACCAAGTGTGGAAGATGCACTTCGATGGGGCACGAAACCAACGAGGGACTGGTGCAGGGGTCATCCTAATCTCCCCTGAAAAGGGCGAGATTCCCATAGCAGTCCACTTAGATTTCGAATGTTCCAACAACGTAGCTGAGTATGAAGCACTCATACAAGGCTTAAAGATTTCGAAAACTCTAGGGGCATCATGCATTGAGGTCTTTGGAGATTCGCTCCTTGTCATAAACCAAGTTTTAAAAATTTGGCAAGTACGTAATGAGAAACTACTTCCCTATCACGAGTTGGCCACTCGATTGATCCAATCCTTCCAGTCATGTAAACTCACACACGTAGGAAGAGAGGACAATGGCATCGCCGATGCCCTCTCCTCCTTGGGGTCAGCCCTGAAGGTCGATCCCATTTCAGGGACCAGATCTTTGGAAATATGGCATGCGCCCCATCCATCCACACACGACTTGGATATTTGCCAAAACAACCCAGAGTCTATTGAAAAACCCTGGTTCTATGACATAAAACAATTTTTAGAAAATGGGGGATTTACCGAGGATGCCACATCCAAAGATAAGGCATTCATTCGTAAGATTTCGACCCGATACACCATTCTAGGTGGGGTTTTATACAAAAAATGTTTTACCGGCATTCTGCTTAGGTGTATCGACCTAGAGGAGGCTAGGATAGTAATGCATGAGCTCCACGATGGAGAATGTGGAGGTCATGTTAATGCCAACATGATGGCAATGAAAATACTTAGAGGGGGCTATTTTTGGTCCACCCTGAAAAAGGATTGTCACGATCATGTTAGGAAGTGTCATTCGTGTCAAGTACATGGGCACGCCATTCATATCCCTTCATCTGCATTGCATTCCGTGGTCAGCCCCTGGCCATTTACTATGTGGCGTTTGACGTTGTAGGCCCAATATTTCCAAAGGCCTCGAATGGGCATCGTTTTATTTTAGCAGCCACGGAGTATTTCTCCAAGTGGGTGGAAGCCATTTCCCTAACCAATGTAATGGGGCAACATGTGGTGGCTTTCATCCGGAGGAATATCTTGGCTCGATTTGGGGTTCCACGAGACCTTGTATCTGATAATGGTACCCCATTCAAGAACGAGCGGATGGTTAAGTTGTGCAACACGTATGGCATAACTCACCACTTCTCCTCACCCTACTACCCTCAAGGCAACGGCTAGGCCGAAGCTACAAACAAGACTCTCATTGGTATCATTGAGAAACCTTAGAGAAGGGTAGGACGTGGCACGAGAAGCTAGATGAAGCCTTATGGGCTTATAGGACTTCCATCCGGACTCCCACGAATGCCACACCATTCGAGTTGGTCTATGGCACAAACGCCATTCTTCCCATTCATACTCAACTGCATTCATTCCATACATCCCTAGCACTCGACCTCCCCCTAGAGACGCTTCAGCATGCTAGGATGGCCGAACTAGATTTGCTAGATGAGAGGTGACTCCTTGCCATGGATCATGCTCGTGCATACCGGCAAAGGATAGCCCGACATTATAGCAAACACATGAGACCTCGCCACTTTGAAGTGGGAGATCTGGTCTTAAAAACCATCCACCATCGTGGCCCACACCCCTTAGGTAAGTGGCGCCCCAGCTGGGATGGACCCTATGTTGTACGAGCAACCACTACGAACAATTCGTATTGGTTGATCGATGTAGAAGGTAGGAACTTAGCAGATCCTATCAATATTCAATACTTAAAGAAGTATCATGTGTAGGATCTGGATTAAGTTCCATTTTTCAAAAATATTAATAGGGATAGCTGCCCTGAGACATGTGAATAAGGTGCAAAGGCGAACCCGTGTGACCCTAAGTGAGAGAATTCGCACTTGTGAAAGAGCGGAGTCTTCAAAATCGTGGTTACATTTCAAAATCCTTCTTCTTACAAAGAAAGGCCTAGTTCAACATAGCAAGATACTTGCAAGTAGTACGTGCTATTTCTAAATAGGCTGATTTGGAATGGATCGAGTGTAGGCTTGGGATAAGTCCTCCCCTCTTCTCTTCTCCTTCCAAAAGGAAAACAAAGGCCCAAAACAAAAGGGAATTTCCCATTCAAAGTCTCTTTCCAAAAGAAAGAAACCAGACTTCAAAAAGAAAAATCGATTCTCTTATGAAAAAGAGGGATTAAAGAAAAAATACTCCCAAAGGGAGACCCTCTATGAAAAAAGGAAAAAGAGGACAAAAAGCTCAAAAAGAGCAGTTTTCCGCCTTCTATGCCTCAAACCACGGGACACTTCAGAAGGGACCGTGGTATCTCTTTCCCATCCCTGGCTTATCCCAAGCTAAAGCATGGTTCATTTCGAGGAATCCTAAAGTAAAAATAGGATTTACTTACTTGAATTTCATCTTGTTTGAGAATTCGACGTTTCGAGTAAGACGTAGGAATTTGAAATGAAGCTTGTTTTCTTATAAAACCTCCGCTAGATAAGCGAGTGTTAAGACTCAAACAAGGGCAAGCACGAAGAGCTCGAGATCCTTAGGATCGAGGCTCAAGACAGTTGTCCTTTTTGTAAATAGTTTTTTTTAAATAAGTTTTGAAAACTGAACATCGAACAACATAGGATTTTGCTCGCTTGGAGCAATAGGCCTTGTAAGTCTCTAGAGTTCGACCACATCTGGTCTCTGGGAGGTCGCCACTTTTGGCACCACACCCATGTCATTTGCATTCCACGCATGGTACTTGCATGAACATGATCCCATTTTAGGACCAGATTCCATAGTAAACCCTTTGGCGTGATATCTCCTCCTACCAGAGTTTGTAAATTGAGATTTTGCTAAAATTGGGGCGATCCCATATTCTTCGTGGATAGATCTAGGGAGACATTGAAAGGGTGTTTGTCATCTTTGCCCTTATCCAAATCGATTTGGACAAGGCCAAAGAGGGGCATCTGTAAACACCCCGAAATCCCACGAATTTCTTAAACAAACCTGGTTTTATACAAGCAGCCCCAAAGGGCTATTTTGAGTCTGGAAACCCAGGAGCCTTCCAGACAACCCTGTATATATGTTTTAAACTCTGTATTTCAAAAATATATAATATAGCTTTTGAAAACCTTTTAAAACACGTTTTTGAAACCCCAAAGCGGCTTGGCCCGATCAAGACAGGACCAAGAGAGCTAAGAAGAGCCCGGAACTGGAGCACATGTCAAGCCCGGCACAGCAACTCTTGTATCTGATTCACACCCCCAGGATCTCGAACGTCCAAGACCCTGTTCTTATCAAAATATCATTTGAAGTCATCTCCGGAAGGCAGAAACGGAGGCGGACGACCATGTTGGCGAAGTCCCAACGCAGACGGAGTACTGATGCTGTCAGGCCCTGCACGAATCATCCGTTTCGAACCCAGCTCGAAGGAGTCAGAGTTCAGTTTGGATTGGATCTGGACCATATATATCCAGATCCCAATCCAAACCCATATGTGGACTTGGATTTGGATCCAGAGATCCAATCCAATATCCATATCCATGGCCCACATCACCTTCTCATAAATGGAGGTGGGGCCCACTTGAAATTCACGTGGGATCATGGGCATGAGAGAGAGTGGGGATGGAAAATATCAAGAGGGTTGTAATTAAGCTTGACTTGTGTGTCAAGTTTGGGGTTAATCATGTGGGTTAGCCTAATTGAGTGGGTTTAAGCTTGTAATTAGCCAAAACCTAACCTAGGGCTGCACCAACATGATATGGTTAAGGTCTATGGGCCATGCAAAGGGAGCTCCTTCACCTAAACCTAACCCAAAACACCTAATCCAAGCCTACCCCCCTAATCCACCCCTAATCTGAGCCTAATCACCTAACCCACTTCCCTAATCCCGGCCTAATCCCAACCTAATCACCTAGCCCACTTCCCTAATCCTTCCCTAAACCTAGGTTAATTTCCCTAATCCTAGCCTAAACCTAGCCTAATCACCTAACCTAGCTCACTAAACCTCACCCTAAAACCCAACCACCTAACCTAGCCCTAAACCCCTAAACCACCCCTAGCCCACCATCTACCCAAACCCCTAGTTTTCAAAATATCTGGCCCAACCCTTTCCAGCCCACCTTATCTACATACCACCCTACCTAAACCACCTAACCACTACCCCAAGCCCAGCCCTAACCGACCTACCCATCCCTATTTAAACCCCCCCCCTTGGGGGCGGGTTTTGCAAGCTAGCAGCCCTCACCAATCCCAGCCGGGCCCTCTCTTTCCCCCATTTCCACACCCAGCCGAATCTGCCCCAGCTGCTCCACCTGCGCTGCCTGCACCACCACCATCCCTCCATCCCACCACCGCTTGCACCGCTATCTCCACCGTCTCCCGGCCGAGCTTCACAGCCTGCCTATCTTCCTCCCAGCCGGGTACCACCTTCTCCCCATTCGGTAAGTACCCCCCACTCTACCTAGCTCCTTCTCTACTCCCTCTCCACTCTCAGCCACCTAAACCCTATCACAACACCCTACCACAACATCCTACCACCAGCCATTCCTCTTTGCTGCCACACTTCTCACTCAGCCGAACCTAGTCATCCTAGCAGCCCGCTACCACCACATTCCCCTAAGACTCCCATTCGGCCTTCCCCTAAGACTCCCATTCGGCCTTCCCCTAAACTCCCCTTAGGTCCATATTCCCTAACACTCTATACTCCCCATTCGTGACCCTACACACTTATTTGGCCCAGCCCTTTAATCGCCCACATTAAGGCGACACCCACTTGCAACCGGCCACCTTCGAGGCGCCTATCCCGTGCCCCACTTGCAGCCGGCCAGCACCCTTAGTCACCCATCCTCGCGGAGCTCCCGTTTGCAGCCCAAGGCGAAGGCCAAGCCCATGCTCAAGCAAGGCCTCTACCGACCAGCTACTCGTAAGTGCCTAAACTCGGTCTTTAGTTGTATACTTGCTTGAGATTCAATTTGATACGGGGTTGTAATAACGGAGCATAGTCTCCCCCCGCTTGTAATAACGTGGCTTGGCACACCCACACACGTGCACTCTCTTAGTTGTGCACGATTTTGAACACACACGGGCCTAATCAGCCCCTAATACATAAGTATATATACTTTCATTTTCGAAGGGTTTTGCTTAAGTTGGGTGCGTTGTCTTTCAATTCAAGCACTCTCACACACACATTGAGCTTTCGCTCTTATTTGAAAGACCCAAGTAAGGGCCGACCTATACTATTTGGGTTTCATTTCATGTCGTGTGAGTAAGTCTTTCAATTCAAGCACTCTCACACACATTGAGCTTTCGCTCTTATTTGAAAGACCCAAGTAAGGGCCGACCTATACTATTTGGGTTTCATTTCATGTCATGTGAGTAAGTCTTTCAATTCAAGCACTTTCACACACATTGAGCCTTCGCTCTTACTCCCAAGACCTTAGTAAAGGCCTTATTGCAGTTATATTTGGGTTTCATTTATGTCGTGTGTGTAGTACTTCAATTCAAGCACTCTCACATACATTGAGCCTTCACTCTTACTCCCAAGACCTTAGTCAAGGCCATACTGCAATTTATATTTGGGTTTAATTTCATGTTGTGTGCGTAAGTCTTTCAATTCCAGCACGCACCCACATTGAGCCTTCGCTCTTATTTGCAAGACCCGAGTAAGGGCTCATATACATAATCTATATACATATCTCCCTTTGGTTATTTCCCTTTGGTTATTTCCCTTCGGTTATTTCCCTTCAGTTATTTCCCTTCAGTATTGTCTTTACATTTCGGGTTTTCCCTTTGGAGTAGCGTGAGTTTGCATTGCATGTACGCCATACCACGAGGTAGGATGCATATTGCATCAAAGCAAGCCCCGCTCGAATTCGCTCACGTAGTGGAGTGTTCATAACACACAAACTAGGTGGCCCGAAAAGGGATAAAAGAAAAGACTTAGGCACATGCAAATCCACGTGATCTAAAACATGCAATCGCATTTTAATGACCCGAAATAGACACCTCGAACCGCTTCGTAGACTTTCTCTCCAAAAACTCGATTTTTGCAAAGCGTACAGACCGACCCTTGCGCATCGGTGCAAGAAGGTCTGCGACGACAAGAGCTCGCTTGCTCACAGTTGCCACGTTTAGAAGTCAGTGTTAAAAATATCTTCGCTAGCTTAGGTAAGCTAGCTGGCACGCCCTGTTTGCATACATAGGCCTTAGACACACGAGAGGATCCGCTCCGAGCCCTGAAAAAGGCAAAGAGGCGGGGATTTTCGTGCGTCTACAGCTGCTTTTATAAAACCAGATGGATTTGAGAAATTTGTGGGATTTTAGGGTGTTTACAGTTTTGCAATATGCCTTCATCGGGCATTTCATCAAGTGTGGGATATGAGTCCTCTAGGGGGAACTCAGCCACGTAGTCTGCTAGGGCTTGCCCCTTAATGGAGATCTGGTGATGGTACTTCAGGTCGTACTCCATTAGAAGGAGTTGTCATTTGCCCAATCTACCCGTGAGAATGGGTTTTTCGAATAAGTGCTTGATTGGATCAAGCTTGGACACTATCCAGATCTCATGATCTAGGAAATAGTGTATGAATTTCTGGCAGGCCCAGACTAGGGCCAAGCACGTCTTCTCCATGGCTTGATAATTTCGTTCATAAGCCAAGAGAGTTTTTGAAATATAGTAGATGGCATACTCCTTGTGGATGTCATCCTCGTATTGAGCCAATAGGGCTCCTAAAGCATTCGCATGCATAGAAATGTAAAGTAAAAGCGGTTTTCCTTGTTTTGGAGGATTCAAAACGGGGGGATTAACCAGGTATGCCTTTAGTCTCTCGAAGGACTTCTGACATTTGTCATCCCATAAGAATTTCGTGCCCTTCCTCAACAGCTTGTTGAAGGGTTCGCATCTAGTCGCCAGATTTGATATGAATCGGCGAACGGACTGTAATCGACCCTGGAGGCTACGAATTTGGGTGAGATTGGTGGGTGGAGCCATGTCTATGATGGCTCAACACTTAGAGGGGTCGACTTCTATACCCCTTTGGCTCACCATAAAGCCTAGAAGCTTTCCAGATTCTACCCCGAATACACATTTTTGAGGGTTTAGCTTTACTTTGTAAAGTTTAAGCCTTTCGAAAATCTTTTGCAAACATTCGATATGAGTGCATCGGGTTTTGGATTTCGCCAAGAGATCATCTACATACACTTCTACGAGCTCATGAATCTGATCATGGAAGATCGTTGTCATGGCTCTCTGGTATGTTGCGCCGGTATTTTTCAAACCAAAGGGCATGACTATATAGTAGTATGTGCCCCACGGGGTTGTGAAGGCGATCTTACCCTGATCTCGTGGACTTAATTTGATTTGATTATAGCCTGAATAGCCATCTATAAACAAAAACATTTCATGATTTGCACTATTATCGACTATCAAATCTATGTTTGGTAAAGGATAATTATCCTTTGTAGTGGCTTTATTCAGGTTTCTGAAATCGATGCATATTTGAATTTTTCCATTGGTTTTTCGAACTACAACGATGTTTGACAACCAATCAGAATATGCAATGGGTTTTATAAATTCGGCTTTTAACAGATCTTCTAAACCCTCTTTAACTTGCATGTGTACATTCGGGTGTATTTTCCTAAGCTTTTGCTTTATGGGTTTTACCTCCGCATCTAAGGGAAGACGATGTTCGACAATGCTGGGATCTATGCCCGGCATGTCTTCATACGTCCATGCAAACACATCTAAGTAGGTTCGTAGAAATGCAATGAATGCTGATGTTTCATGTTCATGCAAACATGCGCCTATCTTGATGAGTTTGGGATTGGAATCACTCCCTAGGTTCACCTCTATGAAATCTCCTCCTACTGAATTGGAAGGTCTTTCAAAATCGAGAATTTTATGAAATTCTGGGAGCTCAGAAGTGAGATCTTCCTCAAAGGGATCCACTTCTAGGCTTTGATCATTCTCGTGGGTTATAGACCCGAGGGAATTTGATGTGTGAGTTTTCAAAAGACCTGGTTTTGTACTTGGATTTTCAATTGATTTTGAAATTTTTGGTCTGGCTATGCAGATGACGTTCCTTTCGAAATCTTTTTCCAGAGTCCTACAAGGAGCAGCTATGTACAAAATCTTTTTGGTATTTTGTAGATTTTCGATTTTTTTGGGTTTTTGTAAAACAAGAACTTTAGGAACTATACAAACTACCCTATTTTTGAGTTTTTGATTTTCCATTATTTTTGGTTTTTCTCCTTTTTCGATTTTTTTGATTTTAAGTTTTCCAAATGTTTTTGTATTTTTATGAAAGGGATCTTCCATCATAACTACAAAGGGAAAACACTACGGGTTAGACTCGGAATAAGAGGTCTAAATCGTAGGTCTCTTCTAGGGTAGGTTCTAGGGCACCCTTGACCCAGGTGGTCATAGGGTTTGGCTCTGGCGGTATTTTGGGAGTGTAGCCGATCCCGTATCGGCTTGGGTTGGCCCTAGGAAGGATGGGCTCTAGGAGACCCTGGTTTTGTGCCTCTAGACTTTTATAGGGCGTGTAGCCCATATTCAACAGCATGTTCCACGATTTTTTATTTTTTGAAAAATTATGGTACAAATCGTGGTCCTGGAACTTGCTATCGTCCATATCGTGCTCGTATGGCTTCTTGTCCAGGGGTTTTGGAAATAAAGGATGCTTGGGTCTTCCTAGAAGGGTTAGGATTGGGAGGGGGCCCGCTTTGAGCGGCCCCTTCACATACACAACCTTCCTAGGGTCGTTTAACACGAGCCTTGGTGGCTCGACCATGGTCTGCCCCAGGTTAGCCTCATGGGCCTGGGAACTCGACAAACAAGGGGAGTTTATGATCCCTTGAAGCTGAGGGTGACTCTCACCTAGGATCACCACGACTTGGTCCCTGAAAGGGATCTTGACACACTTGTGGAAGGTGGATGGCACAGCGCACAAGCTTTGTATCTAGGGCCTTCCCAGCAACAGGTTATAATGGGGGTGGATGTCCAAGACATGGAACACTCCCGTGTGTGTGATCCCTCCCGTTTCCATCGGGAGTTCGATCGATCCTAATGGCCTAGACGCATTCCCATCGTATCCAGTGATAACGATGGGGCTTGGGTTTATAGAAGTCAAGGTGACTCCGATTTGGTACGCCACATGACGTGGAAGGATGTTGAGCCCTCCTCCCCCATCGACTAGATACCTGTCTAGAGAGTGGTTATTCAGAACCACCTCGATATGCAGGGCCTAGTTGTGGGACTCGTAGGGTCTATCTACATCATCTTCTGAGAAAGTGATGGGCGATTTTGCTCCTATTAATGCCACTTGGTCAGACAGGGATTCTGGACTTATGTTCGAACTAACCTTAGCTCTTTCTAGAATTTTCTCTAGCACGAGTCTATGCCTAGGCGAAGTTTGTATAAGCTCTAGGATGTACATGTGGATAGGAATCTTTGAAAGATGGCTTTCGAAATCATAAGGGTTTAGGATGATTTTCCCATTGTCTGCTTTTTGCAGAACTCTAGGAATACATGCTTTTGAGGGGCCAGGCACACTGACTACCTTTTTAGCACTTTGTAGGTGCGGGGATTGATAGATCCTTCCGGATCTAGTCACTTCCCCCACGACCAACCTAGGGTTCACACTTAAACTGGCTCTAATTATGAGTTGAGGAGCACCTTGAGGTTTAAAAACTGGTTTAGCTGAGGATTTAGCTCTTGGTGGTCCCCGGATGACGACTTGGGCGGGCTTCTTGTAAAGTACAAGAGTAGACGCACAAATGGGTCGACCAGACTCAGATGTTTGTACTAGTTCTTTTGAAAAGGTGAGGGTATATACCTCCTTTCCTTTCCCACTGCTACTGGCGTGCTTGGGAACGAGTTCTTTGAAGATAGCTTGAGTTGGCTCAGATTCCATAGTGACCTGGAGCCGGCCCTCCGCTATCAAGTTCTCGATTTTGTTTAAAAGGGAGAAACAACGCTTTGTATCATGGCCTTTGAGCTGATGATACTTGCAAAAATGATTTAAATATCCCCCTTTAGAAGTGACTCCCTCGGGGATTTCCGGAAGTTCGATCATGCCTTGGGCAAGTAGGAGGTCTAGGACCTCCGACACAGGTTGCCCCAACTGTGTGTACTCCCGTTTTTTAATCGGCTTTTGAAAATTTCTCTCCCTTTTGTTTTCTAGCTTTTCAAAAATTTTGGAAGTGCCCCACCACACCTGGATCCACCCAGACATTGGTGATTTTATGAGGCTTTGCCCCTTTGTCTATCGTGGGTAGCCCATAAGTGATGGGCTTTTCCAAGCGGGTTTTGGAAACGGCACTTCCTTTCCATAACTGATCGTATATCCCCTTTTTTAAGTTTGTTTCGAAAAGGGATGCTTTTTTGATCAACTTATGGAAAGTTGAGATCTCATGGAGCGAGAGAAGGGTCTTTAGTTCGCTTTTAAAATTATCCAGGATGAGCATGATTGCGCATCCTTCGGATATGGGCTCTCGCACTTGGCCCAAAAGGGACCTCCACGAATAATGAAGGCATGTATGTCTTCGTTCATGCCTTGCTCCGTATCCCTTAAAGTATTTAAAGTCGGCGTGACTTCTACGTTATGTGCAAATCTTTGCATGAAGCAATTCGCTAACTCTTCAAAAGTAGTGAACTGGCTTAAATAGTAGGAAGCCAGCCATTTGGCAGCTGCGCCTTTAAGGGATAAAAGGAACCAATACACCCATTTCATCGAGTCCTTTTTCTTCTTATGGGCTCGACGCGAGAAAAGTTGCAAGTGAGACCTAGGGTCTCCCATGCCTTCATACCGGTGGAAGTTCGGTATTTCATCGTCACTGTCTATTTCGTAATCCATAGGAAGGAAATCAGACAGGGCGTAACTCCTTTTCTCTTTATTTTGCCCTTTCAGCAGCTGCTGTAGGGCTTTACGGTCCTTTTGTGTGAAGGACTCGTGGTATTGGTTGCCTTCCATTACAGAGGTCTCTTTGTGCTTGCGAGGTTTTTCAGTTTTTTTCTTGGCCCTTTGTTCACCATTCGATGAACATGAATCGCCTACTTCAGCCTCTTGGCAGAGAGCATCGATTTTGGCCTCGAATACCCTTTTGAGGTCCTCTATCTCGTCTAGTTTGATTTTATTTTTCAAAATCCTCTTAGAGTGAGAACTTGATGCGCATGAGCATTGGCTCGACACTTCACTTGGGTTGGATTTTGACATGCTTTCAAGCTTTTTCAAAATTCCTAAGTACAAGTAAAGAAAAGAGTTAAAACAACACCTTTTTGAAAAATATTTTCGCAAGTTTCCTAGAGTGACTCGATTTTAAAAGACTCACGTCCCACCGGGCGTGCCAAATAACTATAGACGCAGAAAATTTCCGCTCCCGGTTCTTATACCTGAAGCGAACCTTTTCGGGTGCCTAAGTCCTATTTAAGCAAAAGGGCGTGCCAGCTAGCTTACTTAAGCTAACGAAGAGATATTTTAAACCTGACATCGCAGACCTTCTTGCACCGATGCGCAAGGGTCAGTCTGTATGCTTTTAAAATCGAGTTTTTGAGTATAAGAACCTACGAAAGCGGTTTGAGGTGTTTGATTCGGGTTGTTTTGTATCACTTTCAGATTTTATTTCACGTGGATTTGCACGTGCCTAAGTCTTTCTTTTTAACCCTTTTTGGGCTAACTAGGTGTGTGTTATGAACACTCAGCCTAAGTGGAGTGATTTTGAGCGGGAGTATGGGGTTTGCTTTGATGCAATATGTGTCCTAACTCGTGGTATGGCGTATATGCAATGCAAACTCACGCAACTCCAAAGGGAAAACCCGAATTTAAAAGACAATGCCAAAGGGAAATGACTTGTAATGGAAATTGCCGAAGGAAAATGACTTGTAAATGTAAATTGCCGAAGGGAAATTTGCAAAAGGGAAATATGGCTATATCTTAAGAGCGAAAAGGCTCAATAGTGCAAGTGTGTGCCATGTATATATTGAAAGACTACGCACACTGCTGAACCTTTAAAACCCGAATCTAAAAGACATAGCCAAAAGGGAAATACGTATATAATATATATGGGCCCTTACTTGGGTCTTGCAAATAAGAGCGAAGACTCAATGTGGGTGCGTGCGAGAATTGAAGTACTACACACACGACATGAAATGAAACCCAAATATAAATTGCAATATGGCCTTAACTAAGGTCTTGGGAATAAGAGCGAAAGCTCAATGTGTGTGAGTGCGAGAATTGAAGTACTACACACACGACATGAAATTAAACCCAAGGAGAGTATAACACGGCCCTTACTTGGGTCTTGCAAATAAGAGCGAAAGCTCAATGTGTGTGAGTGCGAGAATTGAAAGACAACACACACAACGTAAGCAAAACCCCACGCGACTTAAAATATATAAATAAACTTATATCTTAAGGGCTGATTAGGCCCATGTGTGTTCAAAATCGTGCACAACTAAGAGCGAGGTAGGCTCAAGTGCAAGTGTGTGTGGGTGTGCCAAGCCACGTTATTACAAGCGGGGGGAGACAATGCTCCGTTATTACAACCCCGTATCAAATTTAATTTAACTTAAGCAAGTCTACAAATGAGGACCGAGTTAGGCACTTACTTATTGCTAGTCCGAAGGTGACTTGCTTGAGCTTGGGCTTGGGCATCGCCTTGGGCTGCAAGAGGGAGCTCCTCGGAATGACATGGCAAAGGGTGTGTGCTGGCCGGGTGACAAGGGAGCGCGGGTGTGACGACACCTTGGAGCTTGCCGGCTGCTAGGGGGGTGTTGCCGTGATGCTTTGGGCTGAAGTGATTAAGGAAGGTCACTAAGGTATAGGGTTGGTGCTAGGGAATGTGGCGCTAAGGGGTGTCTAAAGGGAAGATGTCTAAGAAAGTGAGTGTGGCTGGCCGGGTGACTTTGGTGCAGTCGGCTGGGGCTGGCCGGCTAGGGGGTGTTTTAAGTGGTGGCCGGCTGGGGTAGCTAGGGGATGTCATGGATGGGAAGATAGGGTGTTGGGGAAGGTGGAGTGAAGGGGTGGTTGATTATGAAAGGGGCAGGTCCTAGGGAGCAAGGTAAGGTGGCTGGGGTGTCACTAAAGGGAAAGGTAGAGGATCGGGTGGTGTATGGTTGTGGTGTCTGGCCGAATGGGTAAGGGTGGCGGGAAGGTTATGTTGGCGAGGTGTTATGGTGGTATGGGTAGTTGAGAGTGGAGGGGGAGTGAAGAGGAGGTGGAGTTGGGTTGAGGTACTAACCGGATGGGTGAAGGAGGTTGGTGTCCAAGGAGGGCAGCCGGATGATGAAGGTGGATGGAGCTTGGCCGGGAAGTGGTGGCGACGTGGAGTGGAGCAGGCCGGGAGGTAGTGGTGGTGAGAGGTGGAGCTGGCCGGGGGTAGTGGTGGTGCAGGTTGAAGAAGAGAGCCAGGTGAGAGAGGGTTCGGCTGGCTGGAAAAACTTGAAAAACCCGCCCACTAGGGGGGGGGGGTTATAGTTTTTCCAAGGTCGGTTTGGGGGTGGTTTTGAGAGGGTGGTAAGGTGGTTAGGTGGTGGTGGTGTGGTGATAAGGTGGGCTGGTTTTGAGGGGGGACCAGATATTTTATTTAGGTGGTTTTAGGGATATGGTGTGCTAGGTTTAGGTGGGGTGGTTTAGGGGTTTAGGGCTTAGCTAGGTGGGTTGGTTTTGGGGTGAGGTGGGTTAGGTGTTTAGGCTTGGATTAGGCCAGGATTAGGGTAAAAGGCTAGGATTAGGGGTTTTGGCTTAGGATTGCATTAGGAAGCTCCCTTTGCATAACCCATAGACTTCCTTGCATCATGTTGGTGCAGCCCTAGGTTAGGTTTTGGCTAATACAAGCTTAAACCCATACTAATTAGGCTAACCCACATGATTAACCCCAAACTTGACACACAAGTCAAGCTTAGTACAATTCCCCTCATGCTTATCCTCCCCATTCTCTCTCATGCCCATAATCCCACGTGAATTTCAAGTGGGCCCCACCTCCATTTATGAGAAGGTGATGTGGGCCATGGATGTGGATATTGGATTGGATCTCTGGATCTAAATCCAAATCCAAATCCACACATACATTTGGATTGGGATCTGGATATATATGGTCCAGATCCAATTCAAACTGAATTCTGACTCCTTCAAGATATGTTCGAAACGAACGGTTTGTGCGAGGTCTGACAGCATCAGTACTCCGTCTGCGTTGGGTCTTCGCCAACATGGTCGTCCGCTTCTGTTTTCACCTTTCGGAGATGATTTCAAAGGATTTTTGATGATAACAAGGACTTGGACCTTCGAGATCCTGGGGGTGGATTCGACACGAGAGTTGTTGTGCCGGGCTCGACATGTGCTCTGGTTTCGGGCTCTCTTTTAGCTCTTCTAGTCCTGCTTTCATCAGGCCAAGCCGCTTCGTGGGGTTTCAAAATATATTTTAAAAGGGTTTTAAAAGCATATTATACATATTTTAAAGCATATACAGTTTAAACATACGTACAGGGTTGCTTGGAAGGCTCCTGGGTTTCCAGACTCAAAATAGCCCTTTGGGGCTGCTTTTATAAAAAAACCAGCTTCATTTGAGAAGTTCGTGGGATTTCTGGGTGTTTACAGAAGTATGGTTTCCTAGAGACTTAAATGGAATGGTCGAACTTGGGAGTCTTATGAAGACTTGCTGTACCAAGTGAGCTGGTCTTATGTTGGTCGATGTTTGAGATTTTCTAAATTCGTTTTTGAAAGAGGAAAACTCCTTTTAGTTTCAATCCTAAGGATTTCAGCTTTTCGTGTTTCCCTTTATTTGAGTCATAACAATCACTAATCTAGCGGAGGTTTTATAAGAAAATCAAGCAACATTTCAAAATTCCTATGCCTTACTTAAAACGTCTAATTCTCAAACAAGATGAGATTCTGTAAACACCCCAAAATAAAACGAATTTCAAAAACAAACACCTGGTTTGAAAATTCAGTTCAAAACCAGATTTTGCAGTTTTTCAAACCCCGAGGGTTGTAAAAGCCAAAAATTTTGGTTTAAACCCTCTTCAACTCAATTTTCCCACATATGGGCCAAGTCCCATTTTTGCCAAAAAGCCAAGACGAACAGGTGAACCCTGATTGAAAGATATCCTAAAAAGTAGGTTCGAAGCCTAGGAGAAAGTGTAGACACGGCAAAAATCCCCGCCTCTCGCCTTTTCAGGGCTTGGAGCGGATCCTCTCGTGTGTCTAAGGCCTATTTATGTAAATAGGGCATGCCAGCTAGCTTACCTAAGCTAGCGAAGATATATTTTACACTGACTTCTAATCGTGGAGACTGTGAGCAAGTGAGCTCTTGTCGTCGCAGACCTTCTTGCACCGATGCGCAAGGGTCCGTCTGTATGCTTTGAAAAATCGAGTTTTTAGGATAGAAAGCCTACGAAGCGGTTCGAGGTGTCTAATTCGGGTCTTTTAGATACGATTGCAGATTTTAGATCACGTGGATTTGCACGTGCCTAAGTCTTTCTTTTTATCCCTTTATGGGCCACCTAGTTTGTGTGTTATGAACACTCCACTACATGGGCGAATTTGAGCGGGGCTTGCTTTGATGCAATATGCGTCCTACCTCGTGGTATGACGTAGATGCAATGCAAACTCACGCTACTCCAAAGGGAAAACCCGAATGTAAAGACAATGCCGAAGGGAAATAACCGAAGGGAAATGACTTGTAATGTAAATGCCGAAGGGAGATATGTATATATGGTATATACGTGCCCTTACTTGGGTCTTGCAAATAAGAGCAAAGGCTTAATGTGGGTGCGTGCTTGAATTGAAAGAGTGAAAGGCTCAATGTGTGTGAGTGCTTGAATTGAAGTACTACGCACACAACATGAAATTAAACCCAAATAGTATAACACGACCCTTACTTGGGTCTTTCAAATAAGAGCGAAGGCTCAATGTGTGTGAGTGCTTGAATTGACAGACTTACACACACGACATGAAATGAAAGCCCAAATAGTATAACACGGCCCTTACTTGGGTCTTTCAAATAAGAGCGAAGGCTCAATGTGTGTGAGTGCTTGAATTGAAAGACAACACTCCCAACTTAAGCAAAACCCTACGAAAATTAAAGTATATATATATATATTTAGATATTAGGGCTGATTAGGCCCGTGTGTGTTCAAAATCGTGCACAACCAAGAGAGTGCACGTGTGTGGGTGTGCCAAGCCACGTTATTACAAGCGGGGGGAGACTATGCTCCGTTATTACAACCCCGTATCGAATTGAATCTTAAGCAAGTATACAACTAAGGACCGAGTTAGGCACTTACTAATAGCTGGTCCGAAGAAGCCTTGCTTGAGCGTGGGCGTGGCCTTCGCCTTGGGCTGCAAGAGGGAGCTCCTCGAAATTGAACGGCAAGGGGTTGCTGGCCGGATGTCTTTGGTATGCGGAAGAGGCATCTTGAAGATGGCCGGCGGCTAAAGATGGGCTGGTTTTGGTGTGTTGGGCTAAAGGAGCCTAAGTAGGGTCACTAAGGGAGTATGGTACTAAGGGAAGGGAGCTAGCTAGGGAAAGATATGGTTGGCGGATGACTGGCCGAATGAAAAGGTGACAGTCAGTTGGAGTGGCCGACTAAGGGTGCTTGGTGGTGGCGGGCTGCTAGGGTGGCTAGGCTATGGTGGATAGGAGGGGAACTAGCTAGGAGATGGGGTAAGGTGGTAGTGGGAGTAGTGGGGTGATATGGGCAGGTTTTAGGGAGTGAAGTGGAGTGGCCGAATGTAGCTAGGTGGATTGGTAGTAGCGGGTACTTAGGCTGATTATGGCCTGGCCGAGTGGGAATGGTGGCAGCAAGTGGAATGGCTGGTGTTAGGGTGATATGGTAGTGGGTTAGGTGGCTGAGAGTGGAGAGGGAGTGGAGAAGGAGTAACGTGGAGGATACTAACTGGATGATGGGAGGTGGTGGTGGATGAAAGGGGATCAGCCGAGTGATTGGGATGCACAGGATGAGGTTCGGCCGGGAGGAAGGGTGGCGATGTGGACCTCGGCTGGAGTGGTGGTGGTGGTGGTGCTCGGCTGGGAGGTAGTGGCGCAAGTGGTGGCTGGCTGTGGGGCAGGTGGAGCAAGATGGGAGTTGGCTGGGCTGGAGAGTGGAGGACCCGACTGGTGGAAGATGGAGCTTGAAGATGGGAAAACCCGCCCCAAAGGGGCGGGTTTATATAGGGCTGCAAGAGGTGGTTGGGGGGTGGTTTTGGAGTAGTGGTTAGGTGGTTTAGGTAGGGTGGTGTGGTGATAAGGTGGGCTGGAAAGGGTAGGGCCAGATATTTTAAATACAAGGGGTTTGGGTAGGTTGTGTGCTAGGGGTGGTTTAGAGGTTTAGCGTTTAGCTAGGTGGGTTGGTTTTAGGGTGAGTTTTAGTGAGGTAGGTTAGGTGATTAGGCTAGGATTCGGCTAGGTTTAGGGAAATTAACCTAGGTTTAGGGAAGGATTAGGGAAGTGGGTTAGGTGATTAGGTTGGGATTAGGCCGGGATTAGGGAAGTGGGTTAGGTGATTAGGCTCAGATTAGGACCGGATTAGGGTAGAAGGCTAGGATTAGGTGTTTTTGGTTAGGTTTAGGTGATGGAGCTCCCTTTGCATGACCCATGGACCCTAATCACATCATGTTGGTGCAGCCCTAGGTTAGGTTTTGGCTAATTACAAGCTTAAACCCACTTAATTAGGCTAACCCACATGATTAACCCCAAACTTGACACACAAGTCAAGCTTAATTACAACACACACTTGATCTTATCCTCCCCCACTCTCTCTCATGCCCATAATCCCATGTGAAATTCAAGTGGGCCCCACCTCCATTTATGAGAAGGTGATGTGGGCCATGGATATGGATATTGGATTGGATCTCTAGATCCAAATCCAAATCCAAGTCCATACATGGGTTTGGATTGGGATCTGGATATATGTGGTCCAGATCCAATCCAAACTAAATTCTGACTCCTTCGGGCTGTGTTCGAAACGAACGGTTTGTGCGGGGTCTGACAGCATCAGTACTCCGTCTGCGTTGGGTCTTCGCCAACATGATCGTCCGCCTCTGTTTTCACCTTCTGGAGATGACTTCAAAGGATGTTTTGATGATAACAGGGTCTTGGACATTCGAGATCCTAGGGGTGTGGATTTGATACAAGAGTTGCTGTGCCGGGCTCGACATGTGCTCCGGTTCTGGGCTCTCCTTAGCTTTCCTGGTCTTGCGTGGATTAGGCCAAGCTGCTTCGGGGTTTCAAAAACGTGTTTTAAAGGTTTTCAAAAGCCATATTATATATTTTTGAAATATAAAGTTTAAAACATATATACAGGGTTGTCTGGAAGGCTCCTGGGTTTCTAGACTCAAAATGGCCCTTTGGGGCTGCTTTTACAAAACCAGATGGTTTTGAGAAATTCGTGGGATTTCGGGGTGTTTACAGATAGCACAGCCTGATAGAAAGCACGATCAAAAGACGAAAGGAGAGCGCAGGCTAGGAGCATACTTCAATCCCGGAGCATCAAATGTGAAGCCACGTTCACCCACCCAAGCAACATAAACTTGAGCCAGAAATGGCAAAATTGAGCAGAAACAGAGTCCAAAAGGGCGAGATGGAGCCCGGACGACAAAGTTGGGGAAAACCCAGCACTAGACGGAGCACTGATAAAGCCAATGCCCCCACAAAACATCCGCCTCAAAAAGCCAAGAAGGACCATCCAGAGAAAATTTGGATTAGAGTTGGTCCATAAATATCCAGATACATATCCAAATAGTGTTTGGATTTGAGTCGATCCAAATAGTGTTTGGATTTGGATTGGATCCAAATAGTGTTTGGATTGGATCAGATCTGGACTGAAATATCCAGATCCATATCTATAAAAATGTTGGATTTGGATCAGATATGGATCTCAAAATATCCAAGATCCATATCTAAATAGTGTTTGGATCGGACATGGATTCCATGATCCAAACCCAAAACCCATATCCAAGACCCACCTCATTTGACTATAAATAGGAGTGAGGGGGTCCCAAAATGACACACGTGAACTTGCTTGGGGAGGACAGAGTGTGAGTGATAAACCTAGCCATGTGGGCTCAAGGGTGAGTGTGGGTTCAAGCCATTGTGGGCTAAGTGGGCTGCAACAAGGCGGGATCGATCAAGGGAGGCTACAACCGAGCATGGAAGTGGGCTCAACCAACAAGAACCAGCTCCAAGAGGTAGGTCCCCTAATCCTAGCCAAACCCCTCCCTAATCCTAGCCTAATCCCCCTAAATCCTAGCCTAATCACCTAACCCACTTCCCTGAACCTCACCCTAACTGAACCTAATCTAACCCAACCGACTCAAACTCTTCCTAACAAAAACACCCAAGCACACCCCCGGCCCAACCGTGTGCCCAAGCGCCTTGCCTACGCGCCCCACACCTGCCGCGCCCTGTCTGCGTGCCCTGCGCAACACCCTGCGCCCCGCGTCAGCCTACCGCACGCCCCGGCTCATCCAGAGCGCCCCTATGGTGCCTTACTGCGCCTGGCACCGTGCTGCGTGCCACTGCCGCGCCTGCTGAAACCCCCTGCGTGCCTTGTCCCGAATTGCTGCTTGCCATCTTCCAGCCAGCTTCCACCTAGGACCGACCCTAGATAGCCCCAACCTTAGGGCCTGCCGCCACTTAGGGTCTGCCACAACTTAGGACCGTGACCCCTTCTTGACCGAACCTAGGTTCTCCTAAACCCTAAGTCCGTGAGCCTTCCCTAAGCCCACTCAACCTCTCTAAAGGCCACCTAGGGAGACCCCTCTTGGCTGCCCAAGTTGAACCACGAGCCCAAGTGCAAGCAAGTGAAGAAGGACTAGCTATTTGTAAGTGTCTAAACTTGGTCTCTTACATTAACTTGCTTTACATTCAATTCAATTCGGATACGGGGTTGTATTAACGGAGCGTTGTCTCCCCCCGGGATGTAATATTGTTACTTGACACATGAGACACATACGTGTACTTGAACCTTAGCTCTTATCTCGTACACGAGACACACAAGTGCACTTGAGTCTCGTACACCAAGCACCCACGTACATAATTGAGCCTTCGCTCTTACTCCAAAGACTCTAGTAAGAGCCTTATAAGTTGCAATTTCATTCGGGTTGTTACTTTAAAAGTCATGTGAGTTTGTCATTTCAATTCCACACTCGCACCCAAGGAACACCCGAGCCCTTGCTCAAGCACTCACGCACCTTTTTGGCCTCAGCAGCCACTAAGATATAGGCCTATCTATATACTTTCAGCTGTGTGAGTTTTCCCGGTTCAGCTGTTTACGTCTTTACATTCTGGGTTGTTAAATTTCATTCTTGTGAGTTGTCCTTATATTTATACACAACACACACGCACACGTTGATGACCTTCGGGCTCATATATATATACGTATTTCCCATTCCGCACTTTACATTTAAGTCGAGCGGGGTTTTACATTCCAAGTTGCGTGAGTTGTCTTTCAATATATATACAACACACACGCACACATTGAGCCTTTCCGCTCTTATATCTATATCTCTCTTCCACAATTTCCTTTCCACAATTTACATTTAAGTCGTGTGAGTTGCATTCAATTTGGGTATTTCCCTTCAGCGATGTCTTTCAATTTCGGGTTTTACATTCAAGTTGTGTGAATTGCATAGCATATCCACCAAACTCGAGATATTGCGCATACTTGCATCCAAAGAAGCCCCGAATACCCCATGCAAATACGCCAATCTTAGGCTACTTGATACACATACATCCCGCCTAAGTAGATAAAATCGAAAGACTTAGATACGTGCAACCCCACGTAAATAAAATCTGCAAATAGGCATACAATCGCTCAAATACTTTCATACTCTTTTCAAAAGAACATGCTTGTTTAAAATCGATATTTTCTAAAGAGTTTAAACTGACCCTTGAGCACCGGTTCAAGAAGGTTTATAACGAAAAGATCCCACTTGTCCACAGTCGCCCCATAAGTCAGATATTTCAAAAATACTTTGCTAGTTTGAGTAAGCTAGCTGGCACGCCCTAAAGTGACTTAGACATGAAAAAGGTTCACTTCAGGCCTAAGAACCTAGAGTGAAAATTGTTGCGTGTCTACAAATTTGGCATGCCTGGTGGGACTCGGGTCTTAAAACTTCGATAAAAAAAGCAAAACTCTTGAAAAATTTTCGGAAAGTGTTTCCAAAATTCGTGCATTTCAAAAATTGCAGAAAATGGAGCAAAAACCAAGAAAATCCTCGTTGAGTAGGCTAAAAGAGGTTTTCAAAACAGCTAAAGCCCAAGAAGAGCTAGCTGGTATTCAAAAAATATTTCAAAAGATGGATGCTTTAAGCAAAGAGCTTAAAGCCCATCGATCGCATAGCAGCTCATCTCGGGCACACAAAGATCGTGAAAAGAAAACCGATCTTAAACTCGATGAAGGATGTGAGGTTAAAGGCTAAACACAAGAAAGGGGCGAGCCCTCCACTCCCAACTCTCTAAATTTTCAAAAATCCAAAGAAAAATCGAAAAAAGATGTTTCTTTTTCAAAAACTCAAAAAAATCTTGAAAACTTGCAAAAAGCCAAAAAAATTGAAAAACAAAACTTTAAAATTTCAAAAACTTCAAGTGAAATCCCTAAGTCTAGGCACACACACACACAGTGGGACATAAAATCCACACCCCACAAAGAGACGAGAGTGATAAGAAAGCAGGATTTGAAAAGGAACGCCTCATGAAGCCACGGGAACTCAAAATAGAGTCACCGGGGAAAACGGCCTGCTCTCACCCTGAAAAGGTAGACAAGCCACAAAGAGGTATGCCTGAAACCTATCCTCCTCAAATCTCTCTTCTCGAAATAGGGTCATCAGATGAATTGGCTCACACCCATGCACACACAAACCCACAAAATGTGCCTAAGATAGAGGATTTTCAAGGTGCACCAAATATCCCTCACCACCCAAAAGAATTTCAAAAACAAAAAGAAAAAGAAGTTCAAAAAATGGTAGACATGGAGACCCCTAAAGCAAGCATCGACATCTTAGGAGCTCATAACCCTATCATAAAAGAACCTACTTCTTCAAGCCTAGTCTGGTACTCTGAACCCACGACTATGGCTTTGAAACAAAAAAATCCATCCCTAGGGGCACCACGAGTTGCACCTAGGGAGTAGGTCAAAAACTTCAAGGGAGCAAGCTTGGCTCCCCTTAAAGAAAAACTCTTCCAAAGCAGGGTTGTATGGAAGCCCAAGTCTTCCATCACCCTGAAATATCCAAAAGCTTCCAAGAGACCAAGCTTGGCTCCCCTTGAAACAAAACTCTCCCAAAATCGGGTTGTATGGAAGCCCAAGTCTTCCATCACCCCAACATATCCAAAAGCCCTCAAGGGACCAAGCACGGCTTCCCTTGAAAGCCATAGCTCCCAAACCAAGGTCGCGTGGAAGCCCAAGTCTTCCACCACCCCAAAATCCAAACCCCCTTTATCCAAAACCAAAAGGGTATGTACCCCTGACATGGATGATTCCATGTTCCAAGACCATGAATTATACCAAAACTTTTCGAAAAACAAAAAGTCTTGGAACATGATTCTAAACATGGGATATAAACCCTACGTGAGCCTAGGAGCCAAAAGCCAAGGTAGGCTAGAGCCTGTCCTGCCTAAAGCCAATAGAAAACGATATGGATTGGGCTATAGCCCACCCATACCTCTTGAGCCACCACCTAAGACCATCTGGGTCAAGGGTGCCCTGTAGGACATCTAAAACCGAAACCCATGTCTTAGACCTATTTGATTAGAGTCTGATTCATGAAGTTTTTCTTTGTAGGTTTAATGGAAGATCCCTACTTTTTTGAAAAAAACCAAAAAAATCAAATATGGCCAAAAACCAAAGAAATTGAAAACTCCAAAATCTCAAAAACATTTGAAAAATTGAAAATTCAAAAGGAGATTTCTTTCAAAAACAATGGCCTTGTACAAAGCCCATTCTTTCAAAAATTGTATATACTCCTAAAAACCCAAAAATGTCCAAATGTTGGTCATGAAATACCTTTTGCCTAGAGCTCCTTCAAAACTGAAAAGCTCGAAAATCATCGAAGCAAGGAGGAATACTCACCTCCAAGCTCCCTGAAATTCGTAAAATCCTTGACTTATAGAAAATTTGGGGATTTTTAGAAGTGAGTCTAACCCATAGTGTGTGCATAAGCATCATGCATTACATTATGAAATCATATATGTGCATGAACGAACATCGGGTCTAGACTTCATCTTAGGACTCGAGTTTTTGAAAAACCAAAGGGGCAATGAGAGTCGACCCCCTAAGTATCAAGCCATCATAGGCATGTCTCCATATAAATCAAATCCGAAACCTTCAAGGTGGATTTCAAAAATGAGAACCTCGAAAAAGAGTTAGCATTTTACAAAAAGCCTTTTCAAAAATATTTTGATAAAAGCCTCGAAAGCATTACATGCATCGGGTACTGACTCGATCAAAATGAAGATGATATTCATACAAAGTGTGCCATACATTTCAAAAACTCTATTGGCATGTGAAAGACATCACTAAGCCAAGAGAAGAATAGAATCGTGCTTGGCCTTGCTGCAGGCCTCCAAATTCGAGACATCATCTCCCCTATCATAAAAAGGGAATGATGTTCATTAAAGCACTCATTTGAAAGAAACCTACCTTAAACAGGTAGGCAAAATACATGGCAGCCCCTTTTCAAATGGAGTATGATTTTCAAACTCAAGACTCCATTAAGGGACAAGCCCTACATCGTGTGGCTGAAGTGTATATTCGAAACATATTCCCCACACTTGATCAAATGCCCCATAAAGGCATGAAATCTCAAAACGAATTCCAAAAACCGTGCTTGACCAATTTCAAAAGAAAATTAAGCATAGGAAACATATTTCGATCAAGGGGTAGGTATAGAAACCATCTTCATATAGAAAGGGAGGATTTCCCAAAAAAATTACTTCAAAAAGAACCAAGTTTCAAAATTAACCCTACAAGTGACTTCGAAAAGAAGGTTTTTTCAGCCTCTTGTTAAAAACCTTGATGGTATTGGGATAAACACATGAGTTCCACGATGAAGAATGTGGAGATCATGTCAAATTCAAGTATGATGGCCATGACGATTATTTAGGGTTGGTTGAATTTCCCATCCTTAAACCAAAAAGTATCATGATCATGTTAGAAATGCCAAAGTGCATGGACATCCATCGTCCATCCAAAAATCTCTTTTGAAAAGCCGTGGCCCTCCACCATGTGGCCATGGGAATCATACATACATCTCCATCAAGCTAGGGGCATTTTTAAAATGCATCCCCTAGACACCTTCCATAGAGAACCAATTTCATAAAAATGTATCTCCATCAAGACTTGTGAGATACATTCCAAGTTTTCATCATTGCATAAAGCATGTATTTCCATTGAGTTACATGGAGTGCATAGCATGCATCACGTACATATCATATCACCCAAAGAGCCCAAAAGGGTGGCAACCCGAGTAGGAATGTCCCCATGTCTCCAAAAAGGGCAACAAAAATCGAAAAACATGTTGGTATTGTGGGTAGAAGTTTAACAGACCCCGAAAATGCCCGAATATTCGAAAGGGTCTGTTAAGTTCTTTCGAAAATATTTTAAAATCGAACTCCTTTGAAACTTCTTGAAAGAAGGATCGAGGTTGATTGTATAACCCTGAATGGAGGAATTTATAGTTTACAAAAAGTAGAGTCTTCCAAAAATGAAATGGGCAACATTTCAAAAGGCCTTGGCTTACAAGATTAAGCCTTGTTCAAAATATCAAAATATTTTCAAATAGCAGATGCTATTAAGAAATAGGGCGATCTCGATTGAATTGAGTAACCAAAGGGATAAGCTTCTCCCATTTTACTTTCTCTCCAAAAAGGAAAATTGGGGACAAAATCCAAAAGAAACAAAGAAAAAGGGAGAATACAAAAACTCCTCCAAGAAGAGGTCTTCCCTTCATAAACAGGGAATACAAAAACTCCTCCGAAAGAGGTCTTCTCTTTTGAAAGAAAAGAGGGAATAAAGAAAAAATACTCCCAAAGGGAGACCCTCTATGAAAGAAAAGGAAAAGCCAAAGCTCGAAAGAGCAATTTTCTGACTCTTTGCCTAAAACCACGGGACGCTTCAAAAGGAACCGTGGTATCTCTTTCCCATATCCCCGTAGCTTTTCCCCAAGGAAAAAGGTTCAACTATGAAAATCCTAAAGTACGAATACAATCTACTTATTTGGATTTCATTTTGGTTGAGAACCCGGCTTTGTTTTGTAGGAAATGGAACTTTGAAATGTTTTCCAAGATTTCCTACCCAAAAACCTCTACTTAGTAGTAGGTATTGAAACCCGAATAAAGGAAAGTATGAAAAATCGGAAGTCCTTTCGATAAAAGATAAAAGGAGTTCTTTTTGAAAAAGAAATTTTCAAAAAACCTACTCGGAGCAGTCAGCCTCAAAAGGCTCTCTTCGAGCTCAAAAACCCCCAAAACAAAAATTTTGTTCACTCATGCAAGCATTCAAAGAGTCATTCGTGCATGATCATATATAGGGAAATAGCTAGGAAAAGTCCCCTTTGCTAAAAATCCCCTCCTGTGGTTAAAACAGGGTTTTATGAAACAAGGATAATGCTTTCTCAACAAAACTTTGAGAAAAAACCCACAAAAAGGGGTGTTTCTTCTTTGCCATTATCCAAATTTGGATAATGCCAAAGAGGGGCATCTGTAAACACCCCAGAATAAAACAAATTTCGAAAACAAACACCTGGATTGAAAATTCAGTTCAAAACCAGATTTTGAAGTTTTCGAAACCCTGGGAGCTGTAAAAGCTCAAAATTTTGGTTTAAACCCTATTCAACTCAATTTTCTCACATATGGGCCAAGTCCCATTTTTGCCAAAAAGCCAAGACGAACAGGTGAACCCTGATCGAAAGCAACCCCAAAAAGCAGGTTCGATGCCTAGGAGACAGCACAGCCTAATAGAAAGCATGATCAAAAGGCGAAAGGAGAGCCCAAGCCAGGAGCATACTTCAAGCCCAGAGCATCAAATGTGATGCCACGATCACCCACCCAAGCAGCATAAACCTGAGCCAGAAATGGCAAAATTGAGCAGAAACAGAGTCCAAAAAGGTGAGATGGAGCCTGGATGACAAAGTTGGAGAAAACCCAGCACCAGACGGTTTGCTGATGAAGCCAGTGCCCGCACAAAATGTCCGCCTCAAAAAGCCAAGAAGGACCATCCAGAAAAAATTTGGATTGGATCTTGACTATAAATATCCAGATCCATATCCAAATAGTATTTAGATTTGGGTCGATCCAAATAGTGTTTGGATTTGGATTAGATCCAAATAGTGTTTGGATTTGGGTCGATCCAAATAGTGTTTGGATTTGGATTGGATCCAAATAGTGTTTGGATTGGATCGGATCTGGATCAAATTGCGGCACCATGTTCCAGCCATCTTCCACCCATGACCGACCCTAGACAGCCCTAGCCTTAGGGCCTGCCGCCACTTAGGGTCTGCCACAACTTAGGACCGTGACCCCTTCTTGACCAAACCTAGGTTCTCCTAAACCCTAAGTCCATGAGCCTTCCCTAAGCCTACTCAACCTCTCTAAAGGCCACCTAGGGAGACCCCTCTTGGCTGCCCAAGTTGAACCACGAGCCCAAGTGCGAGCAAGTAAAGGACTAGCTATTTGTAAGTGTCTAAACTTGGTCTCTTACATTAACTTGCTTTACATTAAATTCAATTCGAATACGGGGTTGTATTAACGGAGCGTTGTCTCCCCCCAAGATGTAATATTGTTGCTTGACACACGAAACACATACGTGCACTTGAGCCTTAGCTCTTATCTCGTACATGAGACACACAAGTGTACTTGAGCCTTAGCTCTTATCTCGTACACGAGACACACAAGTGTACTTGAGCCTTAGCTCTTATCTCGTACACCAAGCACCCATGTATACAATTGAGCCTTCGCTCTTACTCCAAAGACTCTAGTAAGAGCCTTATAAGTTGCAATTTCATTCGGGTTGTTACTTTAAAAGTCATGTGAGTTTGTCATTTCAATTCCACACTCGCACCCAAGGAACACCCGAGCCCTTGCTCAAGCACTCACGCACCTTTTTGGCCTCAGCAGCCACTAAGATATAGGCCTATCTATATACTTTCAGCTGTGTGAGTTTTCCCGGTTCAGCTGTTTACGTCTTTACATTCTGGGTTGTTAAATTTCATTCTTGTGAGTTGTCCTTATATTTATACACAACACACACGCACACGTTAACGACCTTTGGGCTCATATATATACGTATTTCCCATTCCTCACTTTACATTTAAGTCGAGCGGGGTTTTACATTCCAAGTTGCGTGAGTTGTCTTTCAATATATACACAGCACACACGCACACATTGAACCTTTCCGCTCTTATATCTATATCTCCCTTCCACAATTTCCCTTCCGCAATTTACATTTAAGTTGTGTGAGTTGCATTCAATTTGGGTATTTCCCTTCAGCTATGTCTTTCAATTTCGGGTTTTACATTCAAGTTGTGTGAATTGCATAGCATATCCACCAAACTCAAGATATTGCGCATACTTGCATCCAAAGAAGCCCCGAATACCCCATGCAAACACGCCAATCTTAGGCCACTTGATGCACATACATCCCGCCTAAGTAGATAAAATCGAAAGACTTAGATACGTGCAACCCCACGTAAATAAAATCTGCAAATAGGCATACAATCGCTCAAATACTTTCATACTCTGTTCAAAAGTCCATGCTTGTTTAAAATCGATATTTTCTAAAGCGTTTAAACTGACCCTTGAGCACCGGTTCAAGAAGGTTTATAACGAAAATATCCCACTTGTCCACAGTCGCCGCATAAGTCAGATATTTCAAAAATACTTTGCTAGTTTGAGTAAGCTAGCTGGCACGCCCTAAAGCGACTTAGACACGAAAAAGGTTCACTTCAGGCCTAAGAACCCAGAGTGAAAATTTTCGCGTGTCTACAGATTCAAGTAAGCAAATCCTATTTTTACTTTAGGATTCCTTGAAATGAACCTTTCTTCACTTGGGATTTGTCGCAGGGATGGGGAAAGAGCTACCACGGTCCCTTCTAGAGTGTCCCGTGGTTTGAGGCAAAGAGGCGGAAAACTACTATAAACACCCTGAATTTCCATAAATCTTCGAAAACATACCTGGTTTGGAAATCCCCTTTTCAAGACTAGATTTTGAGTTTTCGAAAGCACAGGGGTTGTAAAAACTCCAAATTTTGTATAAAACCCCATTTTGATATGAAATATAGTATATTTGGGGCCATGTCCCAATTCTGTAAAGAGCTTAGTCCAACAGGTACAACCTGATCAAAAGCAGCCATCGAAAGGAGTGAAAAAGCCCAGAAAGCCTACTAGCCTGATAAAAGTAGATCAAAAAGGAAAAGGAGAGCCCGGACCCGAAACATACTTCAAGCCCGACATATCAACTCTCATGTCTAAAGCATCCATAGATTCTCGGATATCCAAGCCCCTAATATCAAGAATTTGTTCAAAATGATCTCCGGAAGGTGAGAAGAAGAGCGGACGACAATGTTGGCGAAGACCCAACGCAAGACGGAGTACTCATGCAGTCAGGCCCCGCACAAACCATCCGTTTTGAAACGCCATGAAGGAGTCAGAAAATCAGATTTGGGTCAGATCTGGACCATATATATCCAGAGCCAAACCCAACATGCATTTGGATTTGGATCCAAAGATCCAAATCCAATATCCACATCCAGGGCCCACATCACCTTCTCATAAATGGAGGTGGGGCCCACAAATATTTCACGTGAAAAGCTTGGGTAGAGAGAGAAAATGGGTGATAAAGTATGAGTGAGAAAGTTGGTTGGCTTGACTTTTGGTCAAGGGTGGGTTAACCTTGTGGGTCTAGCCTAGAGTGTGGGTTTGAGCTTGTATGCACCTACACCTAACCTGGGGTTGCACCAACTTGGATATGGCTGCAACTGGGTCCTTGGACCGGCGCCAAGGGGAGGTTCCGAAAACCTAACCCTGAGCTAGCCCACCTCACCTAGCCACTCCCCCCTAAACCTGACCCAATCCTAGCCGTCCCCACCCAAAACTGCCCCAACCTCACCTAGCCGACCTCACCAAGCTCACCTCACCTAGCTAGACCAATTAGACCCTAACCAACTAGACCCTAACCAACTAGCCCTAAACCAACCATAGTTAACCTAACTAAGTCCCTAACCAAACCAAACCCAGCCCACTTAACCAAACCACCCCAAAACCACTAACCTAGCCCACAACATTCCCTAAAACCTAAACTAGTTGCAGCCCACCTTAAATCCCAGCCCACCTAAAATATGTAACCTACTTTAACTCCCAGCCATTCATCCCCTAAACCGACCTACCATCTCACCCATTGGGCCAACCACTCACATGCGGCCCCCACCTAAAAATCCCAGCACCCATATACCCCAAGCGGACCTATCAAGCTCCCTCTCTCATCCATTCCACCTTCGCCAACCCCTTGAGGGAGGATTCGGCCAGCATCACCGGTCGCCTCTTCTTCACCCATTCGGCCAGCTCCCCTCCATGGCTTCCCCTAGGTAAGTCCCACCTCTCACTCTCCCCTCCTTCTCCTCCACCTCATCCCCTAGGCCGACTCCACTAGCACCTCCACCTTCTCTCACCACCCCACAACACCTGCCACACCATCACCCGATTGCCCCAACATCTCCACCCATCCACCTGCCCTTCCATCACCCGGCTGCACCTCCACCATCATCCACCTCCCATCTCCCCCAGCCGAACATAACCTGCCACCTCTTCTTCACCCATTCGGCCAGCTCCCCTCCATGGCTTCCCCTAGGTAAGTTCCACCTCTCACTCTCCCCTCCTTCTCCTCCACCTCATCCCCTAGGCCGACTCCACCAGCACCTCCACCTTCTCTCACCACCCCACAACACCTGCCACTCCATCACCCGACTGCCCCAACATCTCCACCCATCCACCTGCCATTCCATCACCCGGTTGCACCTCCACCATCATCCACCTCCCATCTCCCCCAACCGAATATAACCTGCTACCACCTGCCGCCTCTTCTTCACCCATTCGGCCAACTCCCAGCACCTAACCTACCTTCCCTTAGCTCCCACTTCCCAGCCCAGTCAGCACCCCTAACCTGCCGCACCTAGTCATTCCATCACCCATCCAACATCAACATCCCACACGGCTAGCATCCCTACCTGCCGCCAACATACCACCTAAGGAGCTCCTCTTGGCTGCCCAAGGCGACTCACGAGGCCAAATTCCAGCAAGTTGAAGATGGACCGGTTACATGTAAGTGCCTTAACTTGGTCTATTATATGAACTTGCTTATGTTCAATTGAATTTGATACGGGGTTGTAATAATGGAGCATTGTCTCCCCCCGCTTGTAATAATGTGGTTTGGCACACCAACACACACGTGCACTTGAGCCATTCTGCTCTTAGCTGCACACAATTTTGATACACACACAGGCCTAACCAGCCCTTAAGATATAGTTATACCTATATGTATTAAGCTGCTTGGGTGTTTTAATTCAAGTTGTGTGTGTGGTCTTTCAATTTCCACACTCACACACATTGAGCTTTCGTCTTATTCCCAAGACCCTAGTAAGGGCCATATTGTAATTTCATTTGGGTTTTAATTCAAGTTGTGTGCGTGGTCTTTAAATTCCACACTCACACACATTGAGCTTTCGCTCTTACTCCCAAGACCTTAGTAAAGGCCATATTGCAATTATATTTGGGTTTACATTACAAGTCAAGGACCCGTTGTGTCCTTTTTAGTTTTAGAGGATGCCGCCACTCGGACTCGAACCGAGATGCTCTAGCACTGCTTCCTAAGAGCAGCGTGTCTACCGATTTCACCATGGCGGCTTGTTCGAAGTAATACTAACCTATCTATGTTCAATCGTCGATATTAAGAGGTTCCATGCAATTGCAATAGCTTCTTATTGAATCTATCGAAGAATGGTGATTCAAGTCAATATTTGAAGGTTCAATAATTGTTACTAGCTTACCTTAGAGCTTGATATTGATAATAGTGAATCGATGGGGAAAATGGTAATCCCCATCTCGCAAATCATATAAGAATGTAGTCTACTCACTATATTGTCTTTCCATATACACACAACACCCACGCACACGTTGGCGACCTTCGGGCCCATATATATTATAAGTATTTCCCTTCGGCTATGTCTTTTATGATTTGGGTTTTAAGGTTCAGTTGTGTATGTAGTCTTTCCATATATAAACGACACACACTTGCACAATTGAGCCTTTCCGCTCTTAAGATATAGCCATATTTCCCTTTTGCAATTTCCCTTTTGCAATTTACATTAAGTCATTTTCCTTAAGCATTGTCTTTCAATTTCGAGTTTTCCCTTGGAGCTGTGTGAGTTGCATTGCATACTCGCCATACTCGAGCTAGACTACATACCTGCATCAAAGCAAATCCCGAATCAATCATGCAAACACGCCAAGACTTAGGTTATTTTGATGCACGCACATCGTGCCTAAGTAGATTAAATTGAAAGACTTAGGGTCGTCTAAACCTTGTAAAAAGAAAAATCGCCCAAGTGCATGGTTTTCAAAAGGTTTTAAAACACTTCTTCATTTCAAAATATATTTTGAGTTAAACTTGTTTCGAAGCAAAGTCTCTAAGCGTATAGACTGACCCTTGCGCATCGGTGCAAGAAGGTCTGGGACGTAAAAATCCCGCTTGCCTACAATCGCCTTTAAAAAGTCAGACTATTTCAAAACATACTTTGCTAGTTAAAGTAAACTAGCTGGCGCGCCCATAAAGCGAAGTAGATTGCGAAAAGGTTCACTTCAAGCCTAAGAACCAGAAGTGAGAATTTTTGGTGTCTACAGAATTGGCACGCCCGGTGGGACCCGGGACTTAAGTAGACTTCAAACAAACAAGTTATACTCAAAATTTTCGAGAAAAAGAGTGTTTTTTTTCAAAAATCGTTCATACTTAGGAGAATTGCATAAAAATGGATAAAAAGCTACAAAAATCCTCGTTGAGTAAACTGAAAGAGGCTTTCAAAACAGATAAAGCCCAAAAAGAGCTCGATGACATTTCAAAAATATTTCAAAAGATGGATGCTTTAAGCAAGGAGCTTAAAGCCCATCGAACACATAGCAGCTCTTCTAGGGCATATAAGGATCGTGAATTGAAAACCGATCTCAAACTCAACGAAGGATTGGAGATTAGAGACAAATCTGGAAAAGGGACGAGTCATCCACTCCTACATCTTCAAGCTTTTCAAAATCCAAGGGAAATTTGAAAACAGACTGTTCTGTTTCAAAAAATCAAAAAAATCTTGAAAACTTTCAAAAAGACAAAAAAATTGAAAAATCAAACATTGAAATTTTGAAAAATACAAGTGAAAGTCCTAAGTCTAGGCACACACACACTGTGGGGCATGAAACCCACACCCTACAAAGAAACGAGAGTGAAAAACAGGAAGGTTTCGAAAGGAAACGCCTCGTAAAACCCCGGGGGCTCAAAACAGAGTTACCCGAGAAATCGGCCTACTCTCACCCTGAAAATATAGACAAGCCACAAGGAGGTATGCCTGAAACCCATCCTTCTCAAAACTCTCTTCTTCATATAGGGTCATCAGATGCATTGGATAACCCCCGTGCACACACAAACCCATAAATTGTGCCAAAATTTGAGGATTTTCAAGGTGCGCCAACTGTCGTGCATCGTCCAAGAGAATTTCAAAAACAAAAACAAGTTCAAAAAATGGTAGACATGGAGACCCCTAATGCATGCATCGACATCTTAGGATCTCATAACCCTACCATAGAAAAACCCACTTCTTCGAGCCTAGTCTTGTGCCCTAGAACCAAGGCTATGGCTTCGAAACAAAAAATCCATCCCCAGGGGCACCACGAGTTACACCTAGGGAGCAGGTCGAAAACTTTGAGGGAGCCATTTGGGCTTCCCTTGAAGCAAATTTCTCCCAAAAACAGGTTGTATGGAAGTATAAGTCTTCCATAAACCTGGAAAGTCCAAAGCCTCTCAAGGGACCAAGCACGGCTTCCCTTGAGGACAAAATTTTCCAAAATGGGGTTATCTGGAACCATAAGTTTTCCAAAACCCTGAAATATTCAGAATCCTTCGAGGGACCAAGCTTGGCTTCCCTTGAAAGGTATGTTTCCCAAACCCAGGTTGTGTGGAAACCTGAGTTTTCCACCATCCTGAAAATTCCAAAGTGTCTCAAGGGACCAAGCATGGTTTCCCTTGAAAACAAAATCTCCCAAACTCAGGTTGTGTGGAAGCCCAAGTCTTCCCTCGTCCTGAAACATCCAAAACCCTTCAAGGGAGCTAGCTTGGCTTCCCTTTATGTCTCCAAAACCCAGGTTGTATGGAAACAAGAGTTTTCCACCATAGTGAAAAATCCAAAGTCTTTCGAAGGACCAAGTCTGGTTTCCCTCGAAAGACACATCTCCCAAACCTGGGATGTGTGGAAGCCCAAATCTTCCACCATCCCGAAACATCCAAAGCCTCTTAAAGAACCAAGCATGGTTTTCTTTAAGAGACATGTCTCCCAAACTAGGTTTGTATGGAAGCCCAAGTCTTCCATCACCCCTGAATACAAACTTCCGATATCCAAAAGGGTATATATCCCCGACATGGATGATTCCATGTTCCAAGACCATGATTTATACCAAAACTTTTCGAAAAGCAAAAGTCTTGGAACATGATTCTGAATATGGGATATAAACCCTACGCGGGCCTGGGAACCCGAAACCAAGGTAGGCTAGAACCTGTCCTACCTCAAGCCAATAGGGAACGATATGGACTGGGCTACAGCCCACCCATACCCCCAGAGCTGCCACCTAAGACCATCTAGGTCAAGGGTGCCCTGTAGAACCTTTAAAACCAAAACCCATGTCTTAGACCTATCTGATTAAAGTCTGATTCATGAAGTTTTCTTTGTAGGTTCAATGGAAGATCCCTATTTTTGAAAAAAATAAAAAAAATTGGATATTACCAAAAACCAAAAAAATTGAAAACCCTCAAAATCTTAAAAACATTTGGAAAAATGAAAATTCCCAAAAAGAAATTTTGTTTCAAAAGCATTTGGCCATGTACAAAGTCCATTTTCGAAAACTGTAAAAAGCTTTTTCGAAAATTGTATATACTTCCAGAACCCAAGTATCCAAAAACTGGTCTTGAACACCCCTTTTGCCTAGAGCTTTTCAAAACTGCAAAGCTCGGGAATCACCAAAGCAAGGAGGAATAAACACCTCCAAGCTTCCCGAAATTCGCAAAATCCTTGACTTATGCAAAGATTGGGGATTTTTAGAAATAAGCTTAGCCCATAGTGTGTGCATAAGCATCATGCATTACACTTTGAAATCATTCATACGCATCGAGTCTAGACATCATCTTAGAACTCAAATTCAGGGTTTTGAAAAACCAAAGGGGCAATAAAAGTCGACCCCCTAAGTATCGAGCCTTCATAGGCGGGTCTCTATACGAATCAAATCCGACACCTTCAAGGCAAATTTCAAAAGGAAATGAGAATCTCGAAAAAGGGTTAGCGTTTCACAAAAGCCTTTCCAAAATTCTTTTGATAAAAACCTCTCAAGCATTACAATTCATGCATTGTCTGCTTGACTTGATCAAATGAAGATGTTGTTCATATTAGATATGCCATACATTTTCGAAAACTCTATTGGCATGTGAAAGGATTCACTAAGCCAAGAGAAGAATCGTGCTTGGCCTTGCTGTAGGCGTCCAAATTTTGAGACATCATCTCCCCTAGCCTGAAAAGGGAATGATGTTCATTAAAGCACTCATTTTAAAATCCTATCTCAACAGGTAGGCAAAATGGCAACCCCTTTCAACAGAGTGTGAGTTCAAAACTCAAGACTCCATTAAGGGACAAGCCCTGCATCGTGTGGCTTAAGTGCCTCTTTGAGACACATTCCCCATACTTGATCAAATGCCCCATGAAGGCATGAATCTTCAAAATGAATTCCAAAAAAACCATGCTTGACCAAAACCAAGTATGGAAAACATATTTTGATCAAAAGGGCTGGTATAAAACCATCTTCACATAGAAAGGGAGGATTTCCCAGAATTGCTTTCTCAAAAGGGATCAAAATTTTGAAAAAATTTAACCCTACATGTAGCTTTGAAAAGAAAGATTTCTCAAACTTCTGGTTTATATGAAAACCTTGATTGTGTTAGGATAAAGCACATGAGTTTCACGATGAAAATCTGGAGACCATGTCGAAATCAAACATGATGGCCATGACGATCACTTAGGGCTGGTTATGTTTCCCATCCTTGAGCAAAAAGTATCATGATCATGTTAGAAAAACCAAGGAAGTGTATGGACATGAACCTACCATCGTCCATCCAAAATCCTTTTGAAAAGCCATGGCCCTTCACGATATGGCCATGCGAAATTCCCATCAAGCTAGGGGCATTTTTAAACACAGCCCCTAGACACTTTCGATGGATAAACGAATGCATCTCCTTCATGATTTGTGAGATACATTTCATATGTTCATCGTTGCATAAAAACGTGTATTTCCATTTTGAATCACATGGAGTGCATAGCATACATCATATCACCCCAAAGAAAGCCCAAAAGGTTGGCAAACCTGAGTAGGAATGTCCCCATGTCTTCAAAAGGGCAACAAAAATAGAAAAACTTGTTGATATTGTGGGTCAAAATTACCAAAACCCCAAAAATGCCCAAATATTCAAAAGGGTTTATGTTAAATCCTTTTTCAAAAAGATTTTGAAAAATCGAACTCCTTTGAAACTTCTTGAAAGAAGGATCGAAGTAGATTGTACAACCCTGAATGGAGGAATTTATACTTTTCGAAAAGTAGAGTCTTCCAAAAATGAATTGGCGATATTTCAAAGAACCCTGGCTTACAAGATTAAGCCTTGTTCAAAATATTAAAATATTTTCGAATTGCAGATGCTATTAAGAAATAGGACGATCTCGTTTGAATCGAGTAACCAAAGGGATAAGCCTTCCCCCATCCTACTTTCTCTCTGAAAAGGAAAATTGGTTGTGTTCAAAAGAAAGAAAAAATCGAGAATACAAAAACTCCTCCGAAAGTGGTCTTCCCTTCATAAACAAGGAATACAAAAACTCCTCCGAAAGAGGTCTTCTCATTTCAAAAAGAAAAAGGAGATATAAAAACACTCCTCCAAAAGAAGTCTTCCCTTCATAAACAGGGAATACGAAAACTCCTCCAAAGAGCTGCTCTCCTTTAAAGAAAAGAGGGATTAATAAAAAAATACTCCCAAAGGGAGACCCTCTGTGAAAAAAGAAACAAAAAGCCAAAGCTCCGAAGAGCGATTTTCCGATTCTTTGCCTAAAACCACGGGACGCTTCAGAAGGGACTGTGATATCTCTTTCCCATATCCCTACGGCTTATCCCTGAGGAAAAAGATTCAAATTTGTGAAAATCCTAAAGTACGAATAAAATTTGGCTTATTTGGATTTCATTTTGTTTGAGAACTCGACTCTGTTTTGTAGGAGATGGAACTTTGAAATGTTTTCCAAGTTTTCCTACCCAAAAACCTCTACTAAGTAGCAGGTATTGAAACCCGAATAAAGGGAAGTATGAAAAATGGAAGACCTTTTCGATATAAGTTAAAAGGAGTTCCTTTTCAAAAAGAAATTTTTGAAAAAACCCATGAATGTTAAAAAGACAAGGGTACAACCTGCTTAGAGCAGAGAGCCTCAAAAGGCTCTCTCTCTAAAAGCTCAAAAACCCAGAAAAATGTCAAGAAGACATGGGTAAAAACCTGCTCGGAGCAGCCAGCCTCAAAAGGCTCTATTCGAGCTCAAAAACCCAAAAATAAAATTTCCTCATGCATGCATTCAAAGAGTCGTTCGTGCATGATCATACGTATAGGGAAATAGCTAGGAAAAGCCCCATTTGCTAAAAATCCCCACCTGTGGTAAAAGAAAACAGGGTTTTTGTGAAATAAAAGGTGTATTCTCAGGAAAATTTAGGAGAAAAACCAATGTGGGGTGTTTCTTCTTTGCCATTATCCAAATACATTTGGATAATGCCAAAGAGGGGCATCTGTAAACACCCCGAATTTCCATAAATCTTCGAAAACATACCTGGTTTTGAAATCCCCTTTTCAAGACCAGATTTTGAGTTTTCGAAAGCACAGGAGTTGTAAAAACTCCAGATTTTGTATAAAACCCCATTTTGATATGAAATATAGTATATTTGGGGCCAAGTCCCAATTCTGTAAAGAGCTGAGTCCAATAGGTACAACCTAATCAAAAGCAGCAATAGAAAGGAGTGAAAAAGCCCAGAAAGCCTACTGGCGTGATAAAAGTAGATCAAAAAGGAAAAGGAGAGCCTGGATCCGAAGCATACTTCAAGCCCGACATATCAACTCTCATGTCTAAAGCATCCCTAGATTCTAGGACATCCAAGCCCCTGATATCAAGAATTTGTTCAAAATGATCTCCGGAAGGTGAGAAGAAGAGAGGATGATAATGTTGGCAAAGACCCAATGCAAGACGGAGTACTGATGCAGTCAGGCCCCTCACAAACCGTCCGTTTTGAAATGCCATGAAAGAGTCAGAAAATTAGATTTTGGTCAGATCTGGACCATATATATCCATATCCAAACCCAACATGCATTTGGATTTGGATTTGGATTTGGATCCAAAGATCCAAATCCAATATCCACATCCAAGGCCCACATCACCTTCCCATAAATGGAGGTGGGCCCCACAAATATTTCACGTGAAAAGCTTGGGTAGAGAGAGAAAATGGGTGATAAAGTATGAGTGAGAAAGTTGGTAGGCTTGACTTTTGGTCAAGGGTGGGTTAACCTTGTGGGTCTAGCCTAGAGTGTGGGTTTGAGCTTGTATGCACCTACACCTAACCTGGGGCTGCACCAACTTGGATATGGCTGCAACTGGGTCCATGGACCGGCGCCAAGGGGAGGTTCCTAAAACCTAACCCTGAGCTAGCCCACCTCACCTAGCCACTCCCCCCTAAACCTGACCCAATCCTAGCCGACCACACCTAGCTCACCTCACCTAGCTAGACCAATTAGACCCTAACCAACTAGACCCTAACCAACTATCCCTAAACCAACCAAAGTTAACCTAACTAAGTCCCTAACCAAACCAAACCAAACCCAGCCCACTTAACCAAACCACCCCAAAACCACTAACCTAGCCCACAACATTCCCTAAAACCTAAACTAGTTGCAGCCCACCTTAAATCCCAGCCCACCTAAAATATCTAACCTACTTTAACTCCTAGCCATTCATCCCCCAAACCGACCTACCATCTCACCCATTGGTTCAGCCACTCACATGTGGCCCCCACCTAAAAATCCCAACACCCATATACCCCAAGCGGACCTATCAAGCTCCCTCTCTCATCCATTCCACCTTCGCCAGCCCCTTGAGGGAGGATTCGGCCAGCATCACCGGTTGCCTCTTCTTCACCCATTTGGCCAGCTCCCCTCCATGGCTTCCCCTAGGTAAGTCCCACCTCTCACTCTCCCCTCCTTCTCCTCCACCTCATCCCCTAGGCCAACTCCACCAACACCTCCACCTTCTCTCACCACCCCACAACACCTGCCACTCCATCACCCGACTGCCCCAACATCTCCACCCATCCACCTGCCCTTCCATCACCCGGCCGCACCTCCACCATCATCCACCTCCCATCTCCCCCAGCCGAACATAACCTGCCACCACCTGCCGCCTCTTCTTCACCCATTCGGCCAACTCCCAGCACCTAACCTACCTTCCCTTAGCTCCCACTTCCCAGCCCAGCCAGCACCCCTAACCTGCCGCACCTAGTCATTCCATCACCCGTCCAACATCAACATCTCACACGGCTAGCATCCCTACCTGTCGCCAACATACCACCTAAGGAGTTCCTCTTGGCTGCCCAAGGCGACTCACGAGGCCAAATTCCAGCAAGTTGAAGATGGACCTGTTACATGTAAGTGCCTTAACTTGGTCTATTATATAAACTTGCTTATGTTTAATTGAATTTGATACGTGGTTGTAATAATGGAGCGTTGTCTCCCCCGCTTGTAATAATGTGGTTTGGCACACCAACACATACGTGCACTTGAGCCATTCCGCTCTTAGCTGCACAGAATTTTGACACACACGGGCCTAACTAGCCCTTAAGATATAGTTATACCTATATGTATGTAGACGTGCGAAAATCCCCGCCTCTTGCCTTTTCAGGGCCTTGAGCGGATCCTCTCGTGTGTCTAAGGCCTATTTATATAAACAGGGCGTGCCACCTAGCTTACCTAAGCTAGCGAAGATATATTTTAAGCTGACTTCTAATCGTGGCGACTGTGAGCAAGTGAGCTCTTGTCGTCGCAGACCTTCTTACACCGATGTGCAAGGGTAAGTCTGTACGCTTTGAAAAATCGAGTTTTAGGGTATAGAAAGCCTACGAAGCGGTTCGAGGTGTTTAATTCGGGTCTTTTAGATACGATTGCAGATTTTTAGATCACGTGGATTTGCACGTGCCTAAGTCTTTCTTTTTATCCCTTGATGGGCCACCTAGTTTGTGTGTTATGAACACTCTACTACATGGGCGAATTTGAGCGGGAGTACGGGGCTTGCTTCGATGTAATATGCATCCTACCTCGTGGTATGGCGTAGATGCAATGCAAACTCACGCTACTCCAAAGGGAAAACCCGAATGTAAAGACAATGCCGAAGGGAAATGACTTGTAATGTAAATGCCGAAGGGAGATATGTATATAGGGTATATACGTGCGCTTACTTGGGTCTTGGAAATAAGAGCGAAGGCTCAATGTGGGTGCGTGCTTCAATTGAAAGACTTACACACGCGACATGAAATAAAACCCAAATATAACTTGCAGTATGGCCTTGATTAAGGTCTTGGGAATAAGAGCGAAAGCTCAATGTGTGTGAGTGCTTGAATTGAAGTACTACGCACACAACATGAAATTAAACCCAAATACTATAACACGGCCCTTACTTGGGTCTTTCAAATAAGAGCGAAGGCTCAATGTGTGTGAGTGCTTGAATTGAAAGACTTACACACACGACATGAAATGAAAACCCAAATAGTATAGCTCGGCCCTTACTTGGGTTTTTCAAATAAGAGCGAAGGCTCAATGTGTGTGAGTGCTTGAATTGAAAGACTTACACACACAACATGAAATGAAAACCCAAATAGTATAGCTCGGCCCTTACTTGGGTCTTTCAAATAAGAGCGAAGGCTCAATGTGTGTGAGTGCTTGAATTGAAAGACTTACACACACGACATGAAATGAAAACCCAAATAGTATAGCTCAGCCCTTACTTGGGTCTTTCAAATAAGAGCGAAGGCTCAATGTGTGTGAGTGCTTGAATTGAAAGACAACACACCCAACTTAAGCAAGAACCCTACGAAAATTAAAGTATATATATATATATATATTTATGTATTAGGGGCTGATTAGGTCCGTGTGTGTTCCAAATCATGCACAACTAAGAGAGTGCACGTGTGTGGGTGTGCCAAGCCACGTTATTACAAGCGGGGGGAGACTATGCTCCGTTATTACAACCCCGTATCGAATTGAATTTTAAGCAAGTATACAACTAAGGACCGAGTTAGACACTTACTAATAGCTGGTCCGAAGAAGCCTTGTTTGAGCGTGGGCTTGGCCTTCGCCTTGGGTTGCAAGAGGGAGCTCCGCGAAGTTGAACGGCAAGGGGCTGCTGGCCAGGTGCCTTGGGCGCACGAAAGGGGAGCCTTGAAGGTGGCCGGCTACTTGGAAAGGGTTGCCTTGGCGTGTGGGGCTAAGGTGAGTATGTAGGGTCACTAAGGAAGGGTTGTGAGGTTAGGGATTATGGCACTAAGGGGAGCCTAAGGGAGTGTCTAATGGAGCACCTAAGGGAAGGATGTGGCTGGCCGAATGGAGGTGACAGTCGGTTGGAGTGTCCGACTATGGGAGCTTAGTGGTGGCAGGCTGCTAGGGTGGCTAGGAGTGGTGGAAGGGAAGGGAACTAGCTAGGAGATGGGGTAAGGTGGTAGTGAGTGTAGTGGGGGGATATGGGCAGGTTTTAGGGAGTGGAGTGGAGTGGCCGGGTGTGGTTAGGGTGTCTAGGCAATGGCGGGTAGTTAGGGTGGCTAAGGCTTGGCCGAGTGGGAGTGGTGGCGGCAAGTGGCTGGTATTACGGTAAGGTGGGGGCATGGTGGGTGGCTGAGAGTGGAGAGGGAGTGGAGAAGAAGCAAGGTGGAGTGTGGGGTACTAACCGAGTGAAGAGGCGGTGGCGGATGGAAGGGGAGCAGCCGGGTGGTTTGGATGCGCAGGATGGGGTTCGGCCGGGCGAAATGGTGGCGATGTGGACCTTGGATGGAGTGGTGGTGGTGGTAGTGCTCGGTTGGGAGGTAGTGGCGCACGTGGTGGCCGGCTATGGGGCAGGTGGAAGTGGAGAAGAGGTGATCGGCTGGGAATGGGGGACCCGAGATAGGATGATTGGAGCTTTGAAAAACCCGCCCCTTAGGGGGGGGGTTTATAGGGCTTCAAGAGGCGGATGGGGCTGGTATTAGGGTAGTGGTTAGGTGGTCTAGGGGTGGTGGTATGGTGGTAAGGTGGGCTGGAAAGGGTAGGGCCAGATATTTTAAATACAAGGGGTTTGGGTAAGTTGTGTGCTAGGGGTGGTTTAGAGGTTTAGGGTTTAGCTAGGTGGGTTGGTTTTAGGGTGAGGTTTAGAGAGGTAGGTTAGGTGATTAGGCTAGGATTAGGCTAGGTTTAGGGAAATTAACCTAGGTTTAGGGAAGGATTAGGGAAGTGGGTTAGGTGATTAGGTTGGGATTAGGCCGGGATTAGGGAAGTGGGTTAGGTGATTAGGCTCAGATTAGGACCGGATTAGGGTAGAAGGCTAGGATTAGGTGTTTTTAGTTAGGCTTAGGTGAAGGAGATCCCTTTGCATGACCCATGGACCTTAACCACATCATGTTGGTGCAGCCCTAGGTTAGGTTTTGGCTAATTACAAGCTTAAACCCACTTAATCAGGCTAACCCACATGATTAACCCCAAACTTGACACACAAGTCAAGCTTAATTACAACACACACTTGATCTTATCCTCCCCCACTCTCTCTCATGCCCATAATCCCATGTGAAATTCAAGTGGGCCCCACCTCCATTTATGAGAAGGTGATGTGGGCCATGGATATGGATATTGGATTGGATTTTTGAATCCAAATCCAAATCTAAGTCCATACATGGGTTTGGATTGGGATCCAGATATATATGGTCCAGATCCAATCCAAACTGAATTCTGACTCCTTCGAGCTGTGTTCGAAACAAACGGTTTGTGCGGGGCCTGACAGCATTAGTACTCCGTCTGCGTTGGGTCTTCGCCAACATGATCGTCCGCCTCTGTTTCACCTTCCGGAGATGACTTCAAATGATGTTTTGATGATAACAGTGTCTTGGACGTTCGAGATCCTGGGGGTGTGGATTTGATACGAGAGTTGCTGTGCCGGGCTCGACATGTGCTCCGGTTCCGGGCTCTCCTTAGCTTTCTAGGTCCTGTCTGGATTAGGCCAAGCTGCTTCGGGGTTTCAAAACATGTTTTAAAAGGTTTTCAAAAACCATATCACATATTTTTGAAATATAAAGTTTAAAACTTATGTACAGGGTTGTCTGGAAGGCTCCTGGGTTTCCAGACTCAAAATGGCCCTTTGGGGCTGCTTTTATAAAACCAGGTTGTTTTGAGGAATTCGTGGGATTTCGGGGTGTTTACAATGTATTAAGCTGCTTGGGTGTTTTAGTTCAAGTTGTGTGCGTGGTCTTTCAATTTCCACACTCACACACATTGAGCTTTCGCTCTTATTTCCAAGACCCTAGTAAGGGCCATATTGCAATTTCATTTGGGTTTTAATTCAAGTTGTGTGCGTGGTCTTTAAATTCCACACTCACACACATTGAGCTTTCGCTCTTACTCCCAAGACCTTTGTAAAGGCCATATTGCAATTATATTTGGGTTTACATTACAAGTCGTGTGAGTTGTCTTTCCATATACACACAACACCCACGCACACGTTGGCGACCTTCGAGCCCATATATATTATAAGTATTTCCCTTTGGCTATGTCTTTAAGATTTGGGTTTTAAGGTTCAGCTGTGTGCGTAGTCTTTCCATATATACATGACACACACTTGCACAATTGAGCCTTTCCGCTCTTAAGATATAGCCATATTTTCCTTTTGCAATTTCCCTTTTGCAATTTACATTAAGTCATTTCCCTTAAGCATTGTCTTTCAATTTCGGGTTTTCCCTTGGAGTTGTGTGAGTTGCATTGCATACTCGCCATACTCGAGCTAGAGTGCATACCTGCATCAAAGCAAATCCCGAATCAATCGTGCAAACATGCCAAGACTTAGGCTATTTCGATGCACGCACATCGTGCCTAAGTAGATTAAATTGAAAGACTTAGGGTCGTCCAAACCTTGTAAAATCAAAAACCGCCCAAGTGCGTGGTTTTCAAAAGGTTTAAAACACTTCTTCATTTTAAAATATATTTTGAGTTAAACTTGTTTCAAAGCGAAGTCTCTAAGCATATAGACTGACCCTTGCACATCGGTGCAAGAAGGTCTGCGACATAAAAATCCCGCTTACCTACAATAGCCTTTAAAAAGTCAGACTATTTCAAAACATACTTTGCTAGTTAAAGTAAACTAGCTGGCACGCCCATAAAGCGAAGTAGATTGCGAAAAGGTTCACTTCAGGCCTAAGAACTAGAAGTGAGAATTTTTGCTTTCTACAACTGCTCTTTTTAAGCTTTTGGCTATTTTTCTGTTTTTCATAGAGGGTCTCCCTTTGAGAGTATTTTTTCTTTGTTCCCTCTTTTCCATAGAAGACACGATTTTTCTTTTCTTGGATTCAACTTTCTTTTGGGAAAGAGATTTTTGTAGGGATTTCCCTTTTTGCTTTTTGGCTAAGTTTTCCTTTTGGGGAAGAGAAGGGAAGAGCTTATCCCAAGGATCTACTCGATTCATCCTAGATCAACCTATTTAGAAATAGCACGTACTACTTGCAAGTATCTTGCTATTTTGAACCAGGCCCTCTTTTGTAAGAAGAAGGATTTTGAAATGTAACCCATTTGTTTTGAAAACTATGCTTTTTCACAAGCATCGATTCTCTCATTCGAGGTTGCACAATCTACCTTGATCCTCACTCATGAAGTTTCAAAGGAGATTTCCTCAAAATATTTTTGAAATAGGACTTAGCATAGACCCTACACATGGTATTTTTTCAAATATTGGGCATTCATAGGGTTTGCTAAGTTCCTACCCTCAACATCGACTAACCAGTAGGCGTTGTTTGTGGTGGTTCCACGTACAACATAAGGACCATCCCACTTGGGCTGCCACTTTCCAAGTGGATGTGGGCCATGATGTTGGATGATTTTTAGCACAAGGTCTCCCACTTTGAAGTGGCGATGTCTCATATGCTTCTCATAATGTTGGGCTACCATTTACCATTATGCATCTGCATGATCCATGGCAAGGAGCCTTTTCTCATCTAATAAATCAAGATCAGCCATTCTAGCATGCTGTAGCATCTTTAGGGGAAGGTCGAGTGCAAGTGATGTATAAAATGAATGCAGTTTGGTATGAATGGGGAGAATGGCGTTTGTGACATAGACCAACTCAAATGGCGTAGCATTTGTGGGAGTTCGAATGGAAGTCCTATAAGCCCATAAGGCTTCATCCAACTTCTCATGCCATGTCCTATCCTTCTCTAAGGTCTTCTCAATAATGCTTATGAGAGTCTTGTTAGTGGCTTCGGCTTGGCCGTTGCCTTGAGGGTAGTAGGGCAATGAGAAGTGGTGAGTTATGCCGTACATATTACATAACTTTACCATCCTCTCGTTTTTGAAGGGGGTGCCATTATCTGACACTAGGTCTTTTGGAATCCCAAATCGAGCCAAAATATTTTTTCTAATGAACGCCACTACATGTTGCCCCTGGACATTAGTTAGGGAGGTAGCTTCAACCCATTTGAAAAAGTATTCTGTGGCTGCTAGTATAAACCTATGCCATTTGATTCATTTGGAAAAATTGGTCCTATGATGTCAAACGCCCACATAGTGAATGGCCATGGGCTGACCACGGAATGCAATGTAGATGACGGAGTATGAATGGCGTGTCTATGCACTTGACATGGGTGACACTTCCTAACATGGTTATGACAATCCTGCTTTAGAGTGGACCAAAAGTAACCAGCTCTAAGTATTTTCATTGTCATCATATTGGCATTTACATGCCCTCCACATTCTCCATCGTGGAATTCATGCATTACTATCCTAGCCTCCTCTAAGTTGACACACCTCAGTAAGATGTCAGTAAAACTCTTTTTATAAAGAACCCCTCACAAAATGAGATATCGAGTGGAAATCTTTCGAATAAAAGCTTTGTCTTTGGATGAAGCGAATTCTGAAAATCCTCCGTTTTGATGTCTTGAAACCAGGAATTTTCAGTGGAAGTTGTGTTGTTTTGGCAAATCTCCAAATTGTGTGTGGATGGAGTGGGTGAGTGCCATATTTCTAAGGGTCGGGTTCCCAAAGTGGGATCGACCCTTAGGGCTGAGCCCAAGGATGAGAGGGCATCGGCTATGCCATTATCCTCTCTTCCTATGTGTGTGAGTGTACATGATTTGAAAGACTCGACCAGCTTGGTGGCCAATTCGTGATATGGAAGAAGTTTTTTATTTTTGACTTGCCAAATTTTGAACACTTAGTTTATGACAAGTAAAGAATCTCCAAAGACTTCGATGCATGATGCCCCTAGAGTTTTCGAAATTTTCAAGCCTTGTATGAGTGCTTCATACTCGACTGTATTGTTGGAACATTCAAAATCTAGGCGAATGGCGATGGGTATTTCTCCCTTTTGAGGGGATATGAGGATGATTCCTTCCCCAACCCCTCTTTGGTTTCGTGCCTCTATAGACATGAAAATTCTCATTTCAAAGTCTATGAGACAAACTTGAAATGAAACTTTCCACACCTACGCTTGCGCGAGCGTGCCAGCTAGTTCAAAACTAGCAAATGTTTGTAAGACTTCTAGGAGATTGTGTACAAGCGGGATCTTTTCACTCACACCTTCTTGAGCCAATGCTCAAGGGTCAGTGTTGAGTGCTTAGGAATTTCATTTTATAGCAAACATGATTCCCTTTTACATAAACAAGTGTCTTTGAAAAATTTGTTGCACTTGTGCACTCGGATTCAATACTTGGAAAAACACAAGTTGCTGAAAACAGAGAATTCTGTTTTCAGGGCTGTTGTCTAGGGGAGTTTTCAAGGCATTACAGACTTCCAAAAATTATCAAAATTTGACCAGACGAAGCTGGTAGTGTGAAGAGACTGTAACCTTTTTCAAATCTGTATTTGGAGCAGTATTGAATCAGAAACAAATAATCTACTCAGACCACCTCACTGACTCGAAACAGTTCTCTTTCAGAAATATAGAAACTCAAAGATGAGTCTGTATCTCTCTGCTCAGAACTCCGATTTTGATGATTTTGATGTTGCTGGAAAGCTATAGATGTTAGATTTCCAATGCATCAAAAATTAACTAATTTGGACTCCTGTGGACAGAGATATAGGACTTTTACCCAACCTCTATTTCAGGAAATCCGACTGTGCAGACAGTGGTGCAGAAATCTGGCCATTCTTAATATGCTTTTATTACATGGCTGAGTGGCCCTAAAATCTTGCCAATTTTGTACACAGTGTCCAAATGTGTGTGGAATCAGTGTGCCAAATTTCGAGACAATCGGGGCAACCATCAGAAAATTAAAATTACAGAAACAGACATATGCAGAGATGCTGAAATCCGATTTTTTGTTTTATAAATGTAATGATGCATAACCCACACAAAATTAAAATGCAACAACCCTTAAAGCAAATTTGCTGGAATATAAATGAATGGGAAGTACTTTATAGCTTAGACATAGAGGGGGTTAGAAGTATACAGGGTATATAGCATATAGGAAGGAAGAAGCATTAAAGCAAACACTTGGCGTGCATGTGGGTGTATAGTGTTTCATCCACGAAATTGAAATGGCAGCAAAAGCTAGATTATTACAACTCGGGGGGAGATGAAACTCCATTAATACAACCCCATTTAATGAATTGAATGGAAGAGAATGAAACTTAGATTAAGTAAGAAAGGTCTTACACGAGTTTTGGATGGTGAAGGACCAGGTTTCAATGATGAAGCCGGCCTTCCTCTTGATGGCCTTCCTTCTCAACTCCTACAAGCTCTCACCTAGCTTCCCCTTCTTCCCCCACACTAGAAGACGTCCCCCCTTGCTGAAATTTTCTGCACCTAGTCTAGCACACACCACCCAAGGTCTCTCTCTTCTCTCTCTTCTCTCTCCAATCTCCAAGTTATGGAACCCGCCCCCCCCTCTTGGGCCTTTTTATAGGCCAAGGGGGGTTGGTTCTAGTGGTTTCTTGTGGGGCGGGTTGGAGCTTTAGCTTGGTGGATTTGATCCGCTCCAAACCGGCTTCTTGTAGTTCTTCATTGAGTCGATTCGGACTAGCCCATATGGGTTGGTATATGTGCCATGGCTTGGTGTAGCCCTAGAGCATGCAGTTGGTTTTAAACAACCTTACAATGTGCAACATGTTTTGTTTGGGCTGATTTCTTTAAACTTCTACCAACTTAAATTCGCTTCTTTCTTTGATTCGGCTCCTACCTTTTGCTTTTGAGTTACACTTGAAATCTTCTCGAATTGAATGAGCTTGTTACCATGACCTCGAGTCTTGGTTCCAAGTTGGCCCCATCTTGATCGGACAAACCTGGATTTGATCGGTCTTGACCTTCCATTTGGATAAGTTGTTGAATTTGAACTTGATATGCTTCAATCTTCTCCGCTTTTGGGAATCAATCTGAATCTGATTTAACTTGATCCGTATCTTGATACACTTTATCTTCTTTCTAAGAATCGCGGCCTGGATTGGGTCTTCGCCTGCTTCGAAACTCATGGGCTATTTGGATTTAAAACCTTTATTTTGAAATATTCTCCCAGAAGGTCTAAACTTTAAAATTTGGGGATTTTGAATTTAAAGGTTCATAAAGGCTTTAAATTGGCTTTCAAAATTTAGGAGTTTTTGAAAATACTTGAAAAAATTTCGGGTGTTTACAGATGCCCCTCTTTGGCATTAATCTAACTGTGTTTGGATAATGTCAAAGAAGAAAACACTCTTTTACTCTTCTTTCCGAACCTTTCTCAAGAGCATGGATCATCCGAGTGCCTAACTTTTAAAAATAAGTAAGAGGGGATTTAGAGCCAAAGGGGACTCAATCTGCTATGACCTTGGTCCTAATATCGATCATGTACTCAATGGTTTGAAATGCAGGCGTGGGCATGTATGAAGGGTGTGAGTGCTATGCACACGATGATTCTTTTAGAGACTCCTAACATGCAAGGATCAAACTTGGGAGGCTTGTGAAGGTCGACTGCCCCAAGTGATCATGGCCCTTATGTAGCTTGATGTTTTTGGGTTTTCACAACTTTCCAAAAGAAAGGGGAAATCCTTTTTAGCTTCAATCACAAGGATTTTCAGCTTCTTGTATTTCCCTTTACTCGGGTCATAATACCTACTATTTGGTAGAGATTTTTATAGGAAAACTAGGAAACATTGCAAAACTCTCCTACTTACACAACAAAGTCTAATTCTCAAACAAAATAAGATTCAAATGAATAAATCCTATTCCTACTTTAGGATTTTCCTAGATAAAACCTTTCTCCACTAGGATAAGTCATAGGGATAGGGAAAGAATTACCACGGTCCCTTCTGAAGTGTCCTGTGGTTTAAGGCCAAGAAGGGAAAAATTTGCTCTTTTTGAGCTTTTGGCAAATTTTTTTTTTCTCTTTTTTTTCATAGAGGGCCTCCCTTTTTCTTTTTGGAGGATTTTTCTTTTTCCTCTTTCTTTTTCAATCAAAGCACTCTTTTCTGCTTTGCTTTTCTTTTTCTTTTGAAGATAAATTTTTGGAGGGATATCCTCTTTTCTATTTTGCTAAATTTTCCTTTTTGGGAAGGAGAAGCGAAATGGGGAGAGACTTATCCCAATGGTTTACTCGATTCATCTAAGATCACCCTATTTTGAAATAGCATATACCATTTGGAAATATTTTGCTATTTTGAACAAGGCTCGATTTTGTAAGATGGGGACTTTTGAAATATAGCCCGTAAATTTTGAAAACTCTACCTTTCATAAGACCCTATTTCCCTTGTTTAGGGTCACACGATCCACCTTGATCCTTCTTCAAGAAGTTCAAAGGAGATCCCATTCAAAATATTTTCAAACGAGAGTAGACCCTATACATGATATCTTTTCAAATGTTGAGCATTTATAGGGTCTACCAAGTTCCTACCGTCAACATCAACCAACCAATAAGCATTGTTAGTGGTGGTTTCACGCACAACATAAGGACCATCCCACTTGGGCCGCCACTTTCCAAGGGGGTGTGGGCCTCAATGGTGAATGGTTTTTAGCACTAGGTCGCCCACTTTGAAGTGGCGAGCCTTCATGTGCTTCTCATAGTGTCGGGCTACCCGTTGCCTATATGCATGTGCATGATCCATAGCAAGTAGCCTCTTTTCATCCAACAAGTCAAGTTCGATCATTCTAGTATGTTGTAGGGTTTCTAATGGAATATCTAATGCTAGTGATGTATGAAATGAATGAAGCTTGGTATGAATGGGGAGTATGGCACTCGTGCCATAGACCAACTCGAATGGGGTGGCATTTGTTGGGGTTCGAATGGATGTTCTATAAGCCCACAAGGCTTCGTCGAGCTTCTCATGCCATGTCCTACCTTTTTCTAGGGTTTTCTCAATGATGCTTATGAGGGTTTTGTTTGTGGCTTCGGCCTGGCCGTTGCCTTGAGGGTAGTAGGGCGATGAGAAGTGTTGAGTCATGCCATATGTGACACACAATTTTTCCATCTTCTCATTCTTGAATGGGGTGCCATTATCGTACACTAGGTCTTTTGGTACTCCAAATCGGGCCAAGATATTTCTCTTAATGAATGCCACTACATGTTGTCCTTGGACATTGGCCAGGCATGTAGCTTCAACCCATTTAGAGAAATATTCGGTGGCCGCTAGGATGAACCTATGTCCATTGGATGCATTGGGGGATATGGGTCCTACGATGTCGAACGCCCACATGGCAAAAGGCCAAGGGCTTACGATGGAATGCAAAGTGGATGATGGGGTATGAATGATATGCCCATGTATTTGACATTGATGACATTTCCTAACATGATCATGGCAATCTTGTCTTCGGGTGGACCAAAAATACCCAGCTCTAAGTATCTTCATGGCCATCATATTTGCATTAACATGGCCTCCACACTCTCCGTCGTGGAACTCGTGCATTATGGTCCTAGCCTCTTCAAGGTCTACACATCGCAACAAGATGCCCGTAAAACTTTTCTTATAAAGCACCCCTCCCAAAATTACATACCGGGTTGAAATTTTTCTAATAAAAGCTTGATCTTTTGAAGAAGCATATTCGGGAAATCCTTCGTTTTCTAAAAAGTTTTTAATGTCATAAAACCAAGGTTTATCATTTGGATTTTGGTCGTTTTGGCAAATCTCTAAATCGTGCGTGGATGGAATGGGTGAGTGCCATATCTCTAGGGATCGGGTTCCCAAGGTGGGATCGACCCTTAAAGTGGATCCTAAGGAGGAGAGGGCATCCGCTATGGTGTTGTCCTCTCTCCCTATGTGAGTGAGTGTGCATGATTTGAAAGAGTCGACCAACTTGGTGGCCAACTCGTGATACGGAATGAGTTTTTCGTGTTTGACTTGCCAAATTTTTAAAACTTGGTTCACAACCAGTAAAGAGTCTCCAAAGACTTCAATGCAAGCTGCCCCTAGATTTTTCAAGACTTTTAGGCCTTGTATGAGAGCCTCATATTCAACCACATTATTTGAACACTCAAAATCTAGACGAATTGCAATGGGTATTTCTCCCTTTTCGGGGGATATGAGAATGACTCCAACACCTGTCCCTTGTTGGTTACGTGCCCCATCAAAGTACATTTTCCATACCTGGTTTTCATTGAAACAGTTTGCTAAAACATGGTTTTGGAAATCGTTTGCAAATATGCCTTCGTCGGGCATCTCATCAAGTATGGGATATGTTTCTTCCAAGGGGAACTCGGCCACATGATCGGCTAGCGCTTGCCCCTTAATGGAGGTTTGGTGGTGATATTTCAAGTCATATTCTATTAAGAGGAGTTGCCATTTACCAAGCATACCTGTTAGGATAGGTTTTTCAAACAAGTGCTTGATCAGATCAAGCTTAGACACTATCCATATCTCATGATCTAGGAAGTAATGTCTAAACTTTTGGCAAGCCCAGACTAATGCCAAGCACGTTTTCTCCATGGCTTGATAATTTCTTTCATATGCCAAGAGAGTTTTCGAAATATAGTAAATGGCACACTCTTTGTGGCTATCATCCTCATGTTGGGCTAATAAAGCACCCAATGCATTCGTATGTATGGAAATGTAAAGAAGTAAAGGTTTTCCTTGCTTTGGAGGTTTTAAAATTGGAGGATTCACCAAATAAGTTTTCAATCTTTCAAAAGCTTTTTGACAATCCTCGTCCCACGAAAATTTTACCCCTTTTCGCAAAAGTTTGTTGAAAGGTTCGCATCTTGTTGCTAAATTTGAAATGAACCTCCTAATGGCTTGGAGGCGACCTTGGAGGCTTCGGATTTGGGTCAAGTTGGATAGTGGAGGCATATCTATGATGGCTCGACACTTAGAGGGGTCTACTTCAATGCCCCTTTGGCTCACCATAAAGCCCAAAAGCTTACCAGATTCTACCCCGAATACACATTTTTGAGGGTTTAGTTTCACTTTGTAAAGCCTAAGCCTTTTGAAAACTTTTTGCAAAGACTCAATGTGAGTAACTCGGGTTTTTGATTTCACCAAAAGGTCATCCACATATACTTCCAAGAGCTGGTGAATTTGGTCATGAAAGATAGTAGTCATAGCTCTTTGGTATGTGGCACCGGCATTTTTCAAACCAAACGGCATAACTGTGTAACAGTATGTGCCCCAAGGTATAGTAAAAGCAGTTTTTGCCCGATCTTTTGGTGCTAACTTAATTTGATTGTAACCCGAATAGCCATCCATGAAAGAAAACATTTCATGATTTGCAGTGCTATCTACTATCAAATCAATATTTGGTAGAGGAAAATTGTCTTTTGGAGTGGCTTTGTTCAAATTTCTAAAATCAATGCAAATCCTAATTTTCCCATTGGATTTTCGAACTACAACAATATTTGAAAGCCATTCTGAGTATGCAATGGGTTTTATAAATCCGGCTTTTAAAAGATCTTCTAAACCCTCTTTCACTTGTGCATGTACATCGGGGTGAATCTTTCTAAGCTTTTGCTTTATGGGTTTGGCATTTGATTCTAGGGGAAGACGATGCTCTACTACCATTGGGTCTTCATATGTCCATGCAAACACATCTACATATGATTTGAGAAATGTGATGAATGATATCCTTTCATTTTCATGTAAAGATGCACCTATTTTAACATGCTTGGGATTAGACTCACTCCCTAGATTTACTTCCACAAAATTCCCTCCTACGGAGTTTGAAGGCTTTTCTAAATCAAGGATTCTATGGAACTCGGGAAGCTCGGAGGTTTGGTCCTCCTCATGGATGAGGGGATCTTCCTCTTTGCTTTGATCGCTCTTGAGAAATTTGGGTTCTATGAAAGTGCTAGGCAAGGCACACGGTTTTGGAACATCTACCACTTTCAAAAGACTAGGGCTTTTCACAAAGACAATGTTTTTGGGTTTTTCAAGATTTTCGATTTTTTTGGCTTTTTCGAAATTGCTCTTCGGAGATGGAATGTACAAAACCTTGTTTTTGGTATTTTCACACTTTTCAATTTTTTTGGCTTTTTGTAAATACAAGGAAGGAACAAAACCACATTCTTTTTGGAATTTTCAAAATTTTCAATTTTGTTGGCTTTTTGTAAACGAATGGAAGGAACAAAAACCACATTCTTTTTGGAATTTTCAAAATTTTCAATTTTTTTGGCTTTTTGTAAACGAATGGAAGGAGGAGAAATGTAAATCACATTCTTTTCGAGATTTTTGAAATTTTCTATTGTTTTTAGGTTTTGGGAATTTTCTAAATGTTTTTGGATTTTGCAAATTTCTATTTTTTTTGGGTTTTTGGATGTGGCGGGTTCTTCCATCAAACCTACAAAGAAAACACCATGCATTAGGCTCTAAATAAGAGGTCTAAGTCATAGGTTTCGGTGTTAGGAGGTTCTAAGGCACCCTTGACTCAAGTGGTCGCGGGTGGAGGTTCGGGTGGTATGGATGGGTCGTAGCCTATCCCATACCGGTTTTGGTTTATGTTTGACACTATGGGTTCAAGACGACCTTGGTTTTGGCTCCCTAGGCCTTGATAAGGCATATAACCCATGTTCAACATCATGTTCCAAGGCTTCTTTAATTTTGAAAATGTTTTATAAAGGGGATGGCCTTAGAACTTGGTGTCGTCCATGTCATGCTCAAACACTTTTATGGACTTGGGGAGGACTTCGGGTAGTTTTGAGAGGGTCTTGAGCGGGCTAGCCTTGGGCGGCCCTTTTATGTGCACGACACCTTTTGGTTTGGGATGAGCTACCAAGGGTTCATCTAGTTTTGGATCATGGGTTTTATCACCTGATAAGCATGGGAAATTTTTATTCCCTGCAGCTGGGGGTGATTCTCTCCTAGAATTACCACAACTTGGTTTTGGAGGGGTATTTTTACACACCTATGAAAGGTGGACGGCACAACCCGCAAGCTGTGTATCCATGGCCTTCCTAGGAGTAGGTTATAATGGGGGTGTATGTCTAAAACATGAAACACCCCGGAATGACTCATGCCCCCTACTTCTATGGGTAACTCTATGACTCCCAAAGGTTTGGATGCGTTTCCATCGTATCCTTTGATCACGATGGAACTCGAGTTTAGAGAGGTCAAGGAGACTCCTATTTTGTAGGCTATGTGTAGTGGAAGTATACTTAGACCTCCTCCGCCATCAACCAAACATTTGTCTAGAGGATGGTAATTCAATACCACCTCTATATGCAAGGCTTGGTTATAGTTTTGGTAGGGTTGTTCTAGCTCGTCTTCCGAAAACACAATGGGAGTTTTAGCACAAATAGGTGAGACTAGGAAGGAGAGGGACTCAGGGGTTATGGTTGGGTTAACCTTGGCCATCTCTAAGATCTTCTCTAAAACTTGTCTATGTCTAGGGGATGTTTGGATAAGCTCTAGGATAGACATGTTTATGGGAATCTTAGCCAGGTGATTCTCGAAATCATATGGGGTTAACACATTATTTTTACCCATGAGATGCGATGCTTTGGGAATGCATGATTTTGAAGGGCCGGGGATAACGACCACTTCCTTGCTAGCATCTTTTGCTAAGTGTGGGGGTTGGTAGATCCTTCCAGATCTAGTGACCTCGTCCACACCTTCCCTATGGCTCGTTCCTAGGTGAGCTCTAGTTTAATGCTTGGGAGCACCTCGAATCTCTAATAAGGCTCTAGCCGGGGGCGGGACTCTAAGCGCTCCCCGGATCACTACTTGTTTGGCTTTTTTTATTACGAGCAGTGGTGTGTGACAAGTAGTGCGATCCGTATGCCATGCATGTTCCAAACCATTCAAATGAGAGGAGAGAGCATATACCTGCTTGTCCTTCCCGCTAGTGCTTGCATGGTTGGGAAAGGGTTCCTTGAGTACGGCTTGGGCGGGCTCCGGTTCTTCGGTGACCTAGAGCCGGCCTTGCTCGATCAAGTCCTCTATTTTGTTTAAAAGGGTATAGCAGTGATTTGTATCATGGCCTTTGAGCCTATGATACTTGCAAAACTTGTTTAAAAATTTTCCTTTAGGGGGTGTCCCCTCGGGAACTTCCGGAAGTGTCACCATTCCCTGGGCGAGCAGGAGGTCGAGGACCTCTGTGATGGGCTGCCCCAGCGGGGTGTACTCCCTTTTTTCGAAAGACTTTTGAACCTTTTTGTTCTTCGGTTCAAATTTTGAAGTGCCGGCCGGGCTTGGTTCTACTCGGACATTTACAACTTTTTGGGGTTTTTCCCCATTGTCCGTAGTAGTTGGCCTGTAAGTCCCGGGCTTTTCAAAACGAGTTTTCGAAAAAAGTTTGCCTTTCCACAAGTCATCGTAGACCCCCTTTTTCATATTTGCTTCGAATAGGGAAGCCTTCTTGATTAGTTTATGGAAAGTAGAAATTTCATGGAGGGAAAGGAGCATTTTCAGCTCGGGTTTGAAATTTTCAAGGATGAGCATCACGGCACATCCTTCTGAGATGGGCTGCTCTCTTACTTGCCCCAATAAAGACCTCCATCGAACGATAAATGCATGAGCATCCTCGTTTGTGGCTTGTTTTGTGTCCCTTAGGGTGTTCAAAGTGGGGGTCACTTCCACATTGTGTGAAAATCTTTGCATGAAACCATTTGCCAACTTTTCAAAAGTGGCAAATTGGCTCAAGTCATAGGAAGCGAGCCACTTGGAAGCGGTTCCCTTAAGAGAGAGGGGGAACCAGTAGATCCACTTAGCCGAGTCTTTCTTCTTTTTGTATGCTCGGTGGAAAAAGAGTTGGAGGTGGGATCTAGGATCCCCCGTCCCGTCATACCGATGGAAATTCGGTATGTCATCGTCGCTATCCATTTGGTAATCAGAAGGTAAAAAATCGGATAGGACATATGACCTCTTTTCCTTGGCCTGGCCCCTTAGTAGTTGTTGAAGGGCCTTGCGATCTTTCAACATGAATGTCTCGAGCTCTCTGTCCCCCTCCATAGTGGATGTCTCTTTGGGTTTTCTGGGTTTGTTTGTTTTCTTTCGAGCCCTAGTTTGCTTCCCATGGGATGAGCAGGATTCGACCACTTCAGCCTCTTGACTGAGAAGGCGATTCTTGCTTCGAATTCTTTCCTCAATACTTCTAATGACTCTTTCTTGTATTTGAAATTTGTTTTTGAAAATCTTTTCGAAAATTGACTTGACGAGCATGAAGCCCGGCTCGACACCTCGTAAGAACCATTCGAACTTGACATAATCTTATGGGCCTTGAAAATCCTACACGTGCACAATTTACCAATGTTAAAAACACTTTGAAAAGATTTTTGGGAGTCTTATTTGCTTAGAAATTCCTCAAGACCCGAGTCCCACCGGGCGTGCCATTTCTGTAGACATAAAAATTCTCATTTCAAAGTCTATGAGACAAACTTGAAATGAAACTTTCCACACCTACGCTTGCGCGAGCGTGCCAGCTAGTTCAAAACTAGCAAATGTTTGTAAGACTTCTAGGTGATTGTGTACAAGCGGGATCTTTTCACTCACACCTTCTTGAGCCGATGCTCAAGGGTCAGTGTTGAGCGCTTAGGAATTTCATTTTACAGCAAACATGATTCCCTTTTACATAAACAAGTGTCTTTGAAAAATTTGTTGAACTTGTGCACTCGGATTCAATACTTGGAAAAACACAAGTTGCTAAAAACAGAGAATTCTGTTTTTAGGGCTGTTTTCTAGGGGAGTTTTCAAGGTGTTACAAACTTCCAAAAATTATCAAAATTCGACCAGACGAAGCTGGTAGTGTAAGGAGACTGTATCCTTTTTCAAATCTACATTTGGAGCAGTATTGAATCAGAAACAAATAATCAACTCAGACTACCTCACTGACTCAGAATAGTTCTGTTTCAAAAATATAGAAACGCAAAGATGAGTCTGTATCTCTCTGCTCAGAACTCCGATTTTCATGATTTTGATGTTGCTGGAAAGCTATAGATGTTAGCTTTCTAATGCATTAAAAATCAACTAATTTGGACTCTTGTGGACAGAGATATGGGACTTTTACCCAACCTCTGTTTCAGGAAATCCGACTGTGCAGACAGTGGTACAGAAATCTGGCCGTTCTTAATATGCTTTTATTACATGGCTGAGCGGCCCTAAAATCTTGCCAATTTTATACAGAGTGTCCAAATGTGTGTGGAATCAGTGTGCCAAATTTTGAGACAATCGGAGCAAGCATCACAAAATTAAAATTGCAGAAACAGACATATGCAGAGATGCTAAAATCCGGTTTTCTGTTTTATAAATGTAATGATGCATAACCCACATGAAATTAAAATGCAACAACCCTTAAAACAAATTTGCTGGAATATAAATGAATGGGAAGTACTTTATAGCTTAGACATAGAGGGGGTTAGAAGTATACAGGGTATATAGCATATAGGAAGGAAGAAGCATTAAAGCAAACACTTGGCGTGCATGTGGGTGTATAGTGTTTCATCCACAAAATTGAAATGGCAGCAAAAGCTAGATTATTACAACTCGGGGGGAGATGAAACTCCATTAATACAACCCCATTTAATGAATTGAATGGAAGAGAATGAAACTTAGATTAAGTAAGAAAGGTCTTACACGAGTTTTGGATGGTGAAGGACCGGGTTTCAATGATGAAGCTGGCCTTCCTCTTGATGGCCTTCCTTTTCAACTCCTACAAGCTCTCACCAAGCTTCCCCTTCTTCCCCCACACTAGAAGACGTCCCCCCTTGCTGAAATTTTCTGCACCTAGTCTAGCACACACCACCCAAGGTCTCTCTCTTCTCTCTCTTCTCTCTCCAATCTCCAAGTTATGGAACCCGCCCCCCCCTCTTGGGCCTTTTTATAGGCCAAGGGGGGTTGGTTCTAGTGGTTTCTTGTGGGGCGGGTTGGAGCTTTAGCTTGGTGGATTTGATCCGCTCCAAACCGGCTTCTTGTAGTTCTTCATTGAGTCGATTCGAACTAGCCCATATGGGCTGGTATATGTGCCATGGCTTGGTGTAGTCCTAGAGCATGTGGTTGGTTTTAAACAACCTTACAATGTGCAACATGTTTTGTTTGGGCTGATTTCTTTAAACTTCTACCCACTTGAATTCGCTTCTTTCTTTGATTCGGCTCCCACCTTTTGCTTTTGAGTTACACTTGAAATCTTCTCGAATTGAATGAGCTTGTTACCATGGCCTCGAGTCTTGGTTCCAAGTTGGCCCCATCTTGATCGAACAAACCTAGATTTGATCGGTCTTGACCTTCCATTTGGATAAGTTGTTGAATTTGAACTTGATATGCTTCAATCTTCTCCGCTTTTGGGAATCAATCTGAATATGATTTAACTTGATCCGTATCTTGATACACTTTATCTTCTTTCCGGGAATCGCAGCCTGGATTGGGTCTTCGCCTGCTTCGAAACTCATGGGCTATTTGGATTTAAAACCTTTATTTTGAAATATTCTCCCAGAAGGTCTAAACTTTAAAATTTGGGGATTTTGAATTTAAAGGTTCATAAAGGCTTTAAATTGGCTTTCAAAATTTAGGAGTTTTTGAAAATACTTGAAAAAATTTCGGGTGTTTACAGTCCCGTCGAAGTGCATCTTCCACACTTGGTTTTCACTTGGATTTGATAAAATATGGTTTTGAAATTGATTTTGAAAGATGCCTTCGTCGGGCATCTTATCAAATGTGGGATAAGAATCCTCTAAAGGGAAGTCAGCTACATAGTCGGCTAGGGCTTGCCCCTTGATGGAGGTTTGATGGTGGAATTTCAGGTCATACTCCATCAAGAGGAGCTGCCATTTACCCAGCCTACCCGTGAGGATAGGTTTTTCAAACAAATGCTTGATTGGATAAAGCCTAGACACTATCCAGATCTCATGATCTAGGAAGTATTGTCGAAATTTCTGGCAGGCCCATACCAAGGCCAAGCACGTCTTCTCCATGGCTTGATAATTTCGTTCATAAGCCAATAGAGTTTTCAAAATATAGTAGATGACATACTCTTTATGGGTATCATCCTCATATTGAGCTAACAAGGCACCCAAAGCATTCACATGCACAGAAATATAAAGTAAAAGAGGTTTTCCTTGCTTTGGAGGGTTTAAAACAGGAGGATTATCCAAATATGCCTTTAATCTTTCAAAAGCATTTTGGCAATCATCGTCCCACACAAATTTCATCCCTTTTCTCAAAAGTTTGTTGAAAGGTTTGCATCTTGTAGCGAGGTTCGAAATGAACCTTCTAATTGATTGGAGGCGACCTTGGAGGCTTCGGATTTGTGTTAAATTGGAGGGTGGAGGCATATCTATGATGGCTCGACACTTAGAGGGGTCGACTTCAATGCCCCTTTGGCTTACCATAAAACCTAAAAGCTTGCCGAATTCTACTCCGAAGATGCACTTTTAAGGGTTTAGTTTTACTTTATAAAGCCTTAATCTTTTGAAAGGATTTTGCAACGATTCGATATGTGTATCTCGGGTTTTTGACTTTACCAAGAGATCATCCACATACACTTCTAAGAGCTCATGAATTTGATCGTGAAACATCATAGTCATGGCTCTTTGGTATGTGGCACCGGCATTTTTCAAACCAAAGGGCATGACTGTATAGCAGTATGTGCCCCAGGGGGTAGTAAAAGCACTTTTAACCTAGTCTCTTGGGGCTAATTTGATTTGATTATAACCCGAGTAGCCATCTATAAAGGAAAACATTTCATGATTTGCAGTACTATCGACTATCAAATCAATGTTTGGTAAAGGGAAGTTATCCTTTGGCGTGGCTTTGCTCAAATTTCTGAAATCAATGCAAATTCGTATTTTTCCATTGGATTTTCAAACTACAACAATGTTGGAAAGCCAATCAGAATACGCAATGGGTTTTATAAAACCAGCTTTAAGCAGATCTTCTAAACCCTCTTTCACTTGCGAATGGACATTCGGGTGAATCTTCCTAAGCTTTTGTTTTATGGGTTTCAACTCTGGATCTAGGGGAAGACAATGCTCTACCACTTTCGGGTCTATACCTGGCATGTCTTCGTAAGACCATGCAAACACATCGATATAAGTTTTTAAGAATGCAATGAATGATGCTTTTTCATGCTCATGCAAACATGCACCTATCTTAATGTGTTTGGGTTTTGACTCATTCCCTAAGTTGATCTCTATGAAATCCCCTCCTACAGAATTTGAAGGTTTTTTAAAATCGAGGATTTTGTTAAACTCGGGAAGCTCAGAGGTTGGATCCTCCTCAGGGAGAAGGGGATCCTCTTTCGGGCCTTGATCATTCTCGAGAATTCTAAATCTTAGGGAATTTGGAGTGGATGCATGATTTTTGTAAACACCTGGTTTTGGTTTTGGAGTTTGTACAGGTTTTGAAGACTTGAGTCCTTTTATGAGGACTATTTTTTCTTCAGAAGCCTTGATTTTTTCCAAATTTTTACCAGGAGCTAGTATACACAAGATTTTGTTTTTGAAAATTTCTAATTTTTCAATTTTTTTGTTCTTTTGCAAAGAAAAGATACTTGGAGCTATACAAACTACAACTTTTTTGGATTTTTCACAAATTTCTAATGTTTTTGGCTTTTGAGATTTTTCAAATTGTTTTTGTATTTTGAGAATTTGTAATTTTTTTGGATTTTGGTTTAAGGAGGGATCTTTCATCATACCTAAAAAGAAGATGCCATGAATTAGTCTCTAAACAAGAGGTCTAAATCATAGGTTTTGGTCTTGGTAGGTTCCAGGGCACCCTTGACCTAGGTGGTGGTTCTGGTGGTATGCTTGGAATATAGCCTATCCCATATCGGCTTGGGTTTGCACTTGGCACTATGGGCTCGAGACAACCTTAGTTTTGGGTCCCTAGACTTTGGTAGGGCATGTAACCCATGTTTAATAGCATGTTCCAAGGCTTTTTCATTTTCGCAAATTCTTTGTACAAGGGATGGCCTTGGAACTTGCTATTGTCCATGTCATGCTTAAATGGTTTCTTATCTAGGGGTTTTAGAAATAGTTGACACTTGGTCTTTCCTAGGATGGTTATGGTTTTGGGTGGGCAAGCCTTGGGCTGCCCTTTGATATACACAACCTTCCTAGGCTTTTGGAGGACGAGCTTGGGTGTCTCGACCAAGGGCTTTCCAAGGTTGTCCTCATAGGCTTGGTGTCCTGATAAGCAAGGAAAATTTTGTATTCCCTTAAGCTGAGGATGGTTTTCACCTAGAATTACCACAATCTGGTCTTCGTAGGGGATTTTCACACACCTATGGAAGGTGGATGGCACAACTCGAAGGCTATGTATCTAGGGTCTTCCGAGCAGTAGGTTGTAATGGGGGTGTATCTCTAAGACATGGAACACCCCCATGTGGGCTATGCCCCCCGTTTTCACGGGTAACTCTATGGCTTCCAGCGGTCTAGACACATTCCCATCGTATCCAGTGATTACGATGGAGCTTGGGTTCACGGAAGTCAAGGTGACTCCGATTTGATATGCCACGTGGAGCGGAAGGATGTTGAGACCTCCTCCCCCATCAACTAGGCATTTGTCGAGAGGATAGTGATTCAATACTACCTTAATATGCAAAGCTTGGTTGTGGGTTTTACACGGTCTTTTTATCTCCTCTTTCGAGAACACGATGGGCGTTTTTGCACATATAGACGCCACTTGAATTGATAAGGACTCAGGGGTTATACTTAAGTTAACCTTGGCTCTCTCTAAGATTTTTTCTAAAACAAGCCTATGCCTAGGTGAGGTTGTATTAGCTCTAGGATGGACATGTTTATTGGGATCTTAGAAAGATGATGTTCGAAATCATATAAGGTTAAAACATTTTTTCCTTTGTCCATGTTTTGCGAAACCTTATGAATGCATGCTTTTGAAGGGCTAGGGATACTGACTACTTTTTTAGTAGTTTTTTCTAAGTGTTGGGGTTGGTAGATCTTCCCGGACCTGGTCACTTCCCCTACACTTTGCCTAAGGCTCGTGCCTATTGTGGCTCTATTTGAGTGCCTTGGAGCACCTTGAATTTCTAGAATGGCTCTAACCAGGGGCAAGACTCTAAGCGCTCCCCAGATCTCTACTTGGGCTTTTTTATAAATGATGAGAGATGGTGCACAAGTAGTAGAACCAGAATGTGATGGATGCACTAGACTTTTCGAAGTCGAGAAAGCACATACCTCTTTTCCCTTCCCACTAGTGCTTGCGTGATTGGGGAAGGGTTCTTTGAATATAGCTTGGGTAGGCTCTGGTTCCTTAGTGACCTGGAGCCAGCCCTGCGCTATTAAGTTCTCAATTTTGTTTAAAAGGGAATAACATCTGTTAGTATCATGACCTTTCAATCGATGATACTTGCAAAATTTGTTTAAATATTTCCCTTTTGGGGGTGTCCCCTCCGGAATTTCTGGGAGTGTGATCATTTCTTGGGCAAGTAGGAGGTCCAGGACCTCCGAGATAGGCTGCCCTAATGGCATGTACTCCCTTTTTTCAAAACATTTTTGAAATTTTTCATTTTTTTGGTCGGTTTTCTTTGCAGTGTCGGCCGGGCCCGTTTCCACTTGGACATTTGCAATTTTTAGGGGTTTTGCCCCTTTGTCCATAGTGGGTAACCCATAAGTTTCGGGTTTTTCCAAACGCGACTTTTGTAAAATGTTTCCTTTCCATAGGTGATCATAGACTCCCTTTTTCAGATTTGTTTCAAAGAGGGAGGCTTTCTTGATCAACTTATTAAAAGTCGATATTTCATCTAAAGAGAGAAGAGTTTTTAATTCAGCTTTGAAATTATCAAGGATGAGCATTACTGTGCATCCTTCTGAAATCAGCTCTCTCACTTGCCCTAGGAGGGACCTCCATCGAACGATGAATGCGCGCACATCCTCGTTCGCAGCTTGCTTTGTATCCCTCAAGTGTTTAAAGTCGACGTTACTTCCACATTATGTGAAAACCTTTGCATAAAACAATTCGCCAACTCTTCGAAAGTTGCGAACTGGCTTAAATCATAGGAAGCAAGCCATTTTGAGAAAGCACCTTTGAGGGAAAGGGAAACCAATATATCCACTTTGTCGAGTCCTTTTTCTTTTTATGGGCTCGATGGGAAAAGAGTTGCAGGTGGGATCTAGGATCCCCCATGCCATCGTATCGATGGAAGTTCGGTATCTCGTCATCACTCTCTGTTTCGTAATCCAAAGGAAGGAGAAATCAAACAGGGCGTACGTTCTCTTTTCTTTATTTTGCCTTTTTAGCAGATGCTGTAGGGCTTTTCGGTCCTTGTGAGTGAAGGACTCGTGATATTGGTTTCCTTCCATTGCGGAGGTTTCCTTGGGCTTTCTAGACTTGTCGAATTTCTTTTTAGCTTTTGCCGGTTCGCCATGAGATGAACAAGAATCAGCTGCCTCGGCCTCTTGGCTAAGTGCAACAATTTTTGCTTCAAAGTCTTTTCGCAAGTCTTCTATCTCTTCTCTCCTGTTTTTGAAATTGGTTTTCGAAAGTTTTTTGGAGTCCAGCTACATGAGTTTTACATTCCGTTGTGTACGCACTTACATTTTTGGGTGGTTCAATTTATGTCGTGTGAGTTTGTCATTTAAATTCTACACTACACACACGCGTGCATTGAGCCTTTCCGCTCTTACTATACTTATATTTCAATTTCGGCAAGTTCAATTCCAGTTGTGTGAGTTGTCTTTTCATTTACACACCAAGAGCACTCACTTACAATTGAGCCTTTCCGCTCTTAAGATATAAGTATATCTCCCTTCCGCAATTTACATTCAAGTCGTGTGAGTTGCTTTCCAAGTTCAGGTATTTCCCTTCAGCTGCGTGAGTTGCACTTACATTTGGGTATTTACTTTAAGTTGTGTGTGTGAGTTCTTTCAATTCGAGCCTAGCTCATATATATCGAACCCGAAGAGTATTCGTGCATCCTTGCATTCGCGTATTTTCAAAGAGAAAACCCCGAAACTATGCTCAAACTCGCTAAATTTAGGCCACTTGAAGCACACACATCCGAACTAAGATAGCTAAAACTCGAGAGACTTGGATTCGAACAACCCCCGTAATAAAAACTGCAATTTAGGCATACAATCGTCGAAATACTTGCATTTCTTTCAAAAATTCATGTTTGGTTGAAATCGAAGTTTTCTAAGCATTTAAACCAACCCTTGAGCATCGGTTCAAGACGGGAGCACTGATGCTGTCAGGCCCCGCACAAACCGTTCATTTCGAACACAGCTCGAAGGAGTCAGAGTTCAGTTTGGATTGGATCTGGACCATATATATCCAGATCCCAATCCAAACCCATGTATGGACTTGGATTTGGATTTGGATTCAAAAATCCAATCCAATATCCATATCCATGGCCCACATCACCTTCTCATAAATGGAGGTGGGGCCCACTTGAATTTCACGTGGGATTATGGGCATGAGAGAGAGTGGGGGTGGATAAGATCAAAGAGAGTTGTAATTAAGCTTGACTTGTGTGTCAAGTTTGGGGTTAATCATGTGGGTTAGCCTAATTAAGTGGGTTTAAGCTTGTAATTAGCCAAAACCTAACTTAGGGCTGCACCAACATGATGTGGTTAAGGTCTATGGGCCATGCAAACGGAGCTCCTTCACCTAAACCTAACCAAAAATACCTAATCCTAGCCTTCCACCCTAATCCACCCCTAATCTGAGCCTAATCACCTAACCTACTTCCCTAATCCCGGCCTAATCCCAACCTAATCACCTAACCCACTTCCCTAATCCTTCCCTAAACCTAGGTTAATTACCCTAAACCTAGCCTAATCCTAGCCTAATCACCTAACCTAGCTCACTAAACCTCACCCTAGAACCAACCCACCTAACTAAACCATAAACCTCTAAACCATCCCTAGCCCACAACCTACCCAAACCACTTGTATCTAAAATATGTGGCCCTACCCTTTCCAGCCCACCTTATCATCATACCACCCTACCTAAACCACCAAACCGCTACCCCAAACCCAGCCCTAACCGACCTAACCCAGCCCTATATAAACCCCCCCCCCTTGGGGGCGGGTTTCATCACCTAGCAGCCCTCCCATTCCCAGCCGGGTCCTCTACTTCCCCAAGTCCAGCCGAATCCCACCTGCTCCACCTGCTCCACATCCCACCACCGCCTGCTCCACATCCTGTCACCACCTACACCACTGCCTTTCAGCCGAACGCCACCACCATCGCCACCATCATCCGGCTGATTCCCTTTCACCCGCCACCACTTCTTCACTCGGTAAGTACCCTACATCTTGCCTTAATCCTTCTTCACTCCCTCTCCACTCTCAGCCACCTAATCCACTCCCCTATCACCCTAACATCAGCCCTTCCACTCGCTGCCACCCTTCTCACTCAGTCGAACCCACAGCTCCCTAACTACCCGTCACCACCTAGCCCTTTTAGTCCCATTTGGCCACCCTATCCGACTCCCTAAAACCTACCCACATCACCCCAAGACACCTACCATACCCACTACCACCTGGTCCCATCTCCTAGCTAGCTCCCTTCCCTTACACCACGCCTAGCCGCCCTAGCAGCCCACCACCACCAAACTCCCCTAGTCGGCCACTCCAACCGACTGTTGCTCCTTCGCTCGGCCAGCAACCCGCCAACCTTAGTTTCCCCATTAGCTCTTCCTTTGAGCTTCCCTTAGTGCCATACTCCCTTAGTGACCCTACTTAGGTCCTTTAACCCAATACACCAAAAAAACAGCCCATCTCTAGTAGCCGGCCACCTTCAAGGTGCCTCTTCTGCACACCAAGGACCTCCGGCCAGCACCTCCTCTTGCTGTTCAACCTCGTGGAGCTCCCTTTTGCAGCCCAAGGCGAAGGCCAAGCCCACGCTCAAGCAAGGCATCTTCGGACCAGCTATTAGTAAGTGCCTAACTCGGTCTTTAGTTGTATACTTGCTTGAGATTCAATTCGAAACGGGGTTGTAATAAAGGAGCATAGTCTCCCCCCGCTTGTAATAACGTGGCTTGGCACACCCACACATGGGCCTAATCAGCCCCTAATACATAAGTATATATATATACTTTCATTTTGTAGGGTTTTGCTTAAGTTGGGTGTGTTGTCTTTCAATTCAAGCACTCACACACATTGAGCCTTCACTCTTATTTGAAAGACCCAAGTAAGGGCCGACCTATACTATTTGGGTTTCATTTCATGTCGTGTGTGTAAGTCTTTCAATTCAAGCACTCACACACATTGAGCCTTCGCTCTTATTTGAAAGACCCAAGTAAGGGCCGACCTATACTATTTGGGTTTCATTTCATGTCATGTGTGTAAGTCTTTCAATTCAAGCACTCACACACATTGAGCCTTCGCTCTTATTTGAAAGGTAAGGGCCGTGTTATACTATTTGGGTTTAATTTCATGTTGTGTGCGTAGTACTTCAATTCAAGCACTCACACACATTGAGCTTTCGCTCTTATTCCCAAGACCTTAATCAAGGCCATACTGCAAGTTATATTTGGGTTTAATTTCATGTCGTGTGTGTAAGTCTTTCAATTCAAGCACGCACCCACATTGAGCCTTCGCTCTTATTTGCAAGACCCGAGTAAGGGCCCATATACATACTCTATATACATATCTCCCTTCGGCATTTACATTTCAAGTCATTTCCCTTCGGTTATTTCCCTTTGGCATTGTCTTTACATTTCGGGTTTTCCCTTTGGAGTAGCATGAGTTTGCATTGCATCTACGCCATACCACGAGGTAGGACGCATATTGCATCAAAGCAAGCCCCGCTCGAATTCGCCCATGTAGTGGAGTGTTCATAACACACAAACTAGGTGGCCCATAAAGGGATAAAAGGAAAGACTTAGGCACGTGCAAATCCACGTGATCTAAAATCTGTAATCGCATCTAAAAGACCCGAAATTGACACCTCGAACCGCTTCGTAGGTTTTCTATCCCAAAACTCGATTTTTATAAAGCGTACATACTGACCCTTGCGCATCGGTGCAAGAAGGTCTGCGACGACAAGAGCTCACTTGCTCACAGTCGCCACGATTAGAAGTCAGTTTAAAATACATCTTCGCTAGCTTAGGTAAGCTAGCTGGCACGCCCTGTTTGCATAAATAGGCCTTAGACGCACGAGAGGATCCACTCCAAGCCCAGAAAAGGCGGGGAGGCGTGGGGATTTTCGCACGTCTACAAAGATTGGCACACCCGGTGGGACGTGAGCCTTTCAAAAATCGAGTTTTAAGGTAGAAGTTTTGCGAAAATTTTGTAAAAAGGTGTCATTTTAACTTATTTTCTTTGCTTGTACTTAGGACATTTTGAAAAAGCTTGAAAAGCATGTCAAAATCCAATCCAAGTGAAGTGTCGAGCCAAGGCTCATGCGCATCAAGTTCTCACTCTAGCAGGATTTTCAAAAACAAAATAAAACTAGATGAAATTGAGGACCTGAGAAGGGAGTTTGAGGCCAAAATCGATGCTCTCAGCCAAGAGGCTGAAGTAGGCGATTCGTGTTCATCAAATGGTGAACAAAGGCCTAAGAAAAAATCTGAAAAACCTCGCAAACACAAAGAGGCCTCTGTAATGGAAGGCAACCAATACCACGAGTCCTTCACACAAAAGGACCGTAAAGCCCTACAACAGTTGCTAAAAGGGCAGAATAAAGAGAAAAGAAGCTACGCCCTATCTGATTTCCTTCCTATGGATTACGAAACAGACAGTGACGATGAAATACCGAACTTCCATCGGTATGATGGCATGGGAGACCCTAGGTCTCACTTGCAGCTTTTCTCACGTCGAGCCCATAAGAAGAAAAAGGACTCGATGAAATGGGTGTATTGGTTCCCTTTATCCCTTAAAGGCACAGCTATCAAATGGCTGGCTTCCTACGACTTAAGCCAGTTCGCTACTTTTGAAGAGTTAGCGAACTGCTTCATGCAAAGATTTGCACACAACGTAGAAGTCACGCCGACTCTGAATACCTTAAGGGAGACAAAGCAAGGCATGAACGAAGACGTACATGCCTTCATTATAAGATGGAGGTCACTTTTGGGCCAAGTGCGAGAGCCCATATCCGAAGGATGCGCAGTCATGCTCATCCTGGATAACTTTAAAAGCGAGTTAAAAACCCTTCTCTCGCTCCATGAGATCTCAACTTTCCATAAGTTGATCAATATGGCCTCCCTTTTCGAAACTAACTTGCGGAAAGGGACATACGATCACTTGTGGAAAGGAAGTGCCGTTTCCAAAACTCGCTTGGAAAAGCCCATCACATACGGGCTACCCACGATGGACAAAGGGGCAAAGCCCCATAAAATCGCCAATGTCCGGGTGGATCCAGGCGTGGCGGGCACTTCCAAAAATTTTGAAAAGTTAGAAAATAAGAAGGAGCGAAATTTTCAAAAACCAGTTGAAAAACGGGAGTATACTCCGCTGGGGCAACCTGTGTCAGAAGTCCTAGACCTCCTACTTGCCTAGGGCATGATAGAACTCCCTGAAATCCCCGAAGGAGTCACTTCCAAAGGGGGGTATTTAAACCGATTTTGTAAGTATCATCGGCTCAAAGGCAATGATACCAAACGCTGCTTCTCCCTTTTAAATAAAATTGAGAACTTGATAGCAGAAGGCCGGCTCTAGGTCACTGCGGAACCTGAGCCACCTCAAGCTATCTTCAAGGAACCCTTTCCCAAACACGCCAGTGGCAGTGGAAAAGGAAAGGAGGTATGTACCCTCACCATTTCTAAGGAACTAGCGCAAAAACCAGAACCTGGTCGACCCACTTGTGCGCCCATTCTTGTACTGTACAAGAAGCCCGCCCAAGTCGTCATTCGGGGACCACCAAAAGTGGAATCCCCGGCAAAACCTGCTTTGAAAATCCAAGGTTCTCCTCAGCTCATCCTTAGAGCCAAATTTAGCGTGAACCCTAGGCTAGTCGTGGGGGAAGTAACTAGATCCAGAGGGATCTACCAACCCCCGCACCTTCAAGGTGCTCAAAAGGTGGTCAGTGTGCCTGGCCCCTCAAAAGCATGTATCCCTAGTGTTCTGCCAAAAGCAGATAAGGACAAAGTCATCCTAAATCCTTATGACTTCGAAAACCACCTTTCAAAAATTCCTATTCACATGTCTATCTTAGAGCTTATAAAAACCTCGCCTAGGCATAGACTTGTATTAGAGAAAATTCTAGAAAGGGCCAAGGTTGATTCGAACATAAGTCTGGAATCCTTGTCTGCCCAAGTGGCTTTATTAGGAGCAAAATCGCCCATCACTTTCTCGGAAGATGATGTAGATAGACCCTATGAAACCCATAACCAGGCCCTGCATATCGAGGTGGTTCTGAATAACCACTCTCTGGACAGGTGCCTAGTCGATGGTGGAGGAGGGCTCAACATCCTTCCACTTCATGTGGCATATAAAATTGGAGTCACCTTGACTTCAGTGAACCCAAGCCCCATCGTTATCACTGGATACGATGGGAATGCATCTAGACCTTTAGGATCCATCGAGCTCCCAATGAAAACGGGAGGGATCGAACACACGGGGGTGTTCCATGTCTTGGACATCCACCCCCATTATAACCTGTTGCTGGGAAGGCCCTGGATACACAGTTTGTGCGCTGTGCCATCCACCTTCCACAAGTGTGTCAAGATCCCTTTTAGGGACCAGGTCGTGGTGATCCTAGGTGAGAGTCACCCACAGCTTCAAAGGATCATAAACTCCCCTTGTTTATCAAGCTCCCAGGCCCATGAGGCTAACCTGGGGCAAATCGTGATTGAGCCACCTCGGCTCGTGTTAAACAACCCTAGGAAGGTTGTATGTGTGAAGGGGCCGCCCAAAGCAGGCCCCCTCCCGACCTTAACCCTTCTAGGAAAACCCAAGCGTTCCCTATTTCCAAAGCCCAAGAGGCCATATAAGCACAATATGGACGATAGCATGTTCCAGGACCACGACTTGTACCAAACTTTTTCAAAAAACAAAAAGTTGTGGAACATGTTGTTGAACATGGGCTACACGCCCTACAAGAGTCTAGGGGCACAGAACCAGGGTCTCCTAGAGCCCATCCTTCCTAGGGCCAATCCAAGCCGATATAGGATCGACTATACTCCCCGAATACCGCCGGAGCCACCCCCTATGACCACCTGGGTCAAGGGTGCCCCGGAACCTGCCTTAGAAGAAACCTATGATTTAGATCTCCTATTCCGAGTCTAACCCGTAGTGTTTTCCCTTTATAGGTATGACGGAAGATCCCTTTTCTAAAAACACAAAAACATTTGAAAAGCTTAAAATCAAAAAAATCGAAAAACAAGAAAAACCAAAAACAATGGAAAAACTCGAAAATAGAGTGCTTTGTATAGTTCCCAAAGTTCTTGTTTTACAAAAACCCAAAAAAATCGAAAATTTGGAAAATACCAAAAAGATTTTGTACATAGCTACTCCGGTTAGGACTTTGACAAAAGAAAAGGATTTCGAAAGAAACTTCGTCTGCATAGCCAGACCAAAAGTTTCGAAATCACTTGAAAATCCAAGTACAAAACCAGGTCATTTTGAAAACCACGCATCAAATTCCCTCGGGTCTATAGCCCAAGAGAATGATCAAAGCCCGGAAGTGGATCCCCTCGAGGAAGATCCCACTTCTGAGCTCCCAGAATTTCATAAGATTCTCGATTTTGGAAAACCTTCCCAATCAGTAGGAGGAGATTTCATAGAAGTGAACCTAGGGGATGATTTCAATCCCAAAACCATCAAAATAGGCGCATGAAGACATGTGCATTGTCGAGGTCAAAGGTTAGCATTCATTGCAATTCTACGAACCTATTTAGATGTGTTTGCATGGACGTATGAAGACATGTCGGGCATAGACCCCAGCATTGTCGAGCATCGTCTTCCCTTAGATGCAGGTGTAAAACCCATAAAGCAGAAGCTTAGGAAAATACACCCGAATGTACACACGCAAGTCAAAGAAGGTTTAGAAGATCTGCTAAAAGCCGGATTTATAAAACCCATTGCGTATTCTGATTGGTTATCAAATATCGTTGTGGTTCGAAAAACCAATGGGAAAATTCGAATATGCATCGATTTCAGAAACCTGAATAAAGCCACTCCAAAAGATAATTATCCTTTACCAAACATAGATTTGATAGTCGATAGTACTACAAATCATGAAATGTTTTCGTTTATGGATGGCTATTCAGGCTATAATCAAATCAAACTAAGTCCACGAGATCAGGGTAAGACCGCCTTCACAACCCCATGGGGCACGTACTGCTATACAGGCATGCCCTTTGGTTTGAAAAATGCCGGCGCAACATACCAACGAGCCATGACTACGATCTTCCATGATCAAATTCATGAGCTTGTAGAAGTGTATGTAGATGATCTCTTGGCAAAATCCAAAACCCGATGCACCCATATCGAATGTTTACAAAAGATTTTCGAAAGGCTTAGGCTTTACAAAGTAAAGCTAAACCCTCAAAAATGTGTGTTCGGGGTAGAATCAGGGAAGCTTCTGGGCTTTATGGTGAGCCAAAGGGGAATAGAAGTCGACCCCTCTAAGTGTCGAGCCATCATAGATATGGCTCCACCCTCCAATCTCACCCAAATCCGTAGCCTCCAAGGTCGTTTACAATCCGTTCGCCGATTCATATCGAATCTGGCCACTAGATGTGAACCCTTCAACAAACTGTTGAGGAAGGGCACGAAATTCTTATGGGATGACGAATGCCAGAAGTCCTTCGAAAGACTGAAGGCATACTTGGTTAATCCCCCCATTTTGAACCCTCCAAAGCAAGGAAAACCGCTTTTATTATACATCTCCGTGCATGCAAATGCTTTAGGAGCCCTGTTGGCTCAATACGAGGATGACACCCATAAGGAGTATGCCATCTACTACATTTCGAAAACTCTCTTGGCTTATGAACAAAATTATCAAGCCATGGAGAAGACGTGCTTGGCCCTAGTCTGGGCCTGCCAGAAATTCAGACACTATTTCCTAGATCATGAGATCTGGATAGTGTCCAAACTTGATCCAATCAAGCACTTGTTCGAAAAACCCATTCTCACGGGTAGATTGGGCAAATGGCAACTCCTTCTAATGGAGTATGATCTGAAATACCATCACCAGATCTCCATTAAGGGGCAAGCCCTAGCAGATTACGTGGCTGAGTTTCCCTTAGAGGACGCATATCCCACTCTTGTTGAAATGCCTGATGAAGGCATATTGCAAAACCATTTTCAAAACCAAATTTTGGCAAATTCTTTCGAAAACCAAGTATGGAAGATGCACTTCGATGGGGCACGAAACCAACGAGGGGCTGGTGCTGGGGTCATCCTAATCTCCCCTGAAAAGAGTGAGATTCCCATAGCAGTCCGCTTAGATTTCGAATGTTCCAACAACGTAGTTGAGTATGAAGCACTCATACAAGGTTTAAGAATTTCGAAAACTCTAGGGGCATCATGCATCGAGGTCTTTGGAGATTCGCTCCTTGTCATAAACCAGGTTTTAAAAATTTGGCAAGTACGTAATGAGAAACTACTTCCATATCACGAGTTGGTCACTCGATTGGTCCAGTCCTTCCAATCGTGTAAACTCACACACGTAGGAAGAGAGGACAATGGCATCGCCGATGCCCTCTCCTCCTTGGGTTCAGCCCTGAAGGTCGATCCCATTTCAGGGACCAGATCTTTAGAAATATGGCAAGCGCCCCACCCATCCACACACGACTTGGATATTTGCCAAACTAACCTAGAGACTATTGAAAAACCTTGGTTTTATGACATCAAACAGTTTTTAGAAAATGGGGGATTCGCTGAGGATGCCACATCCAAAGATAAGGCATTCATTCGTAAGATTTCGACCCGATACACCATTCTGGGTGGGGTTTTATACAAAAAAAGTTTTACCGGCATCCTGCTTAGGTGTATCGACCTAGAGGAGGCTAGGATAGTGATGCACGAGTTCCACGATGGAGAATGTGGAGGTCACATTAATGCCAACATGATGGCAATGAAAATACTTAGAGGGGGCTATTTTTGGTCCACCCTCAAAAAGGATTGCCACGATCATGTTAGGAAGTGTCATCCATGTCAAGTGCATGGACATGCCATTCATATCCCTTCATCTGCATTGCATTCCGTGGTCAGCCCCTGGCCATTTACCATGTGGGCGTTTGACATCGTAGGCCCAATATTTTCAAAGGCCTCGAATGGGCATCGATTTATTTTAGCAGCCACGGAGTATTTCTCCAAGTGGGTGGAAGCCATTTCCCTAACCAACGTAATGGGGCCACATGTGGTGGCTTTCATCCGGAGGAATATCTTGGCTCGATTTGGGGTTCCACGAGACCTTGTGTCTGATAATGGCACCCCATTCAAAAATGAGCGGATGGTTAAGTTGTGCAACACGTATGGCATAACTCACCACTTTTCCTCGCCCTACTACCCTCAAGGCAATGGCCAAGCCGAAGCCACAAACAAGACTCTGATTAGCATAATTGAGAAAACCTTAGAGAAGGGTAGGACGTGGCACGAGAAGCTGGATGAAGCCTTATGGGCTTATAGGACTTCCATCCGGACTCCCACGAGTGCCACACCATTCGAATTGGTCTATGGCACAAACGCCATTCTTCCCATTCATACTCAACTGCATTCATTCCATACATCCATAGCACTCGACCTCCCCCTAGAGACGCTTCAGCATGCTAGGATGGCCGAACTAGACTTGCTAGATGAGAGGCGACTCCTTGCCATGGATCATGCTCGTGCATACCGGCAAAGGATAGCCCGACATTATAGCAAACACATAAGACCTCGCCACTTCAAAGTGGGAGATCTGGTCTTAAAAACCATCCATCATCGTGGCCCACACCCCCTAGGAAAGTGGCGCCCCAACTGGGATGGACCCTATGTTGTACGAGCAACCACTACGAACAACTCGTATTGGTTGATCGATGTAGAAGGTAGGAATTTAGCAGATCCTATCAATATTCAATACTTAAAGAAGTATCATGTGTAGGATTTGGATTAAATTCCAATTTTCGAAAATTTTAGGGATAGCTGCCCTAAGACATGAAAATAAGGTGCAAAGGCAAAGTCGTGTGACCCTAAGTGAGAGAATTCGCACTTGTGAAAGAGTGGAGTTTTCCAAATCGTGGTTACATTTCAAAATTCTTCTTCTTACAAAGAAAGGCCTAGTTCAATATAGCAAGATACTTGCAAGTAGTACGTGCTATTTCTAAATAGGTTGATCTGGAATGGATCGAGTGTAGGCTTGGGATAAGTCCTCCCCTCTTCTCTTCTATTTCCAAAAGGAAAATAAAGGCCCAAACAAAAGGGAATTTCCCATTCAAAGTATCTTTCCAAAAGAAAGAAACCAGAATTCAAAAGAAAATCGATTCTCTTATGAAAAAGAGGGATTAAAGAAAAAATACTCCCAAAGGGAGACCCTCTATGAAAAAGGAAAAAAAGAGGCCAAAAAGCTCAAAAAGTGCAATTTTTCGCCTTCTGTGCCTCAAACCACGGGACGCTTCAGAAGGGACCGTGGTATCTCTTTCCCATCCCTGGCTTATCCCAAAGCTAAAACATGGTTCATTTCGAGGAATCCTAAAGTAAAAATAGGATCTACTTACTTGAATTTCATCTTGTTTGAGAATTCGACGTTTCGAGTAAGGCGTAGGAATTTGAAATACAACTTGTTTTCTTATAAAACCTCCGCTAGATAAGTGAGTGTTAAGACTCAAACAAGGGCAAGCACGAAGAGCTCGAGATCCTTAGGATCGAGACTCGAGACAGTTGTCCCTTTTTGTAAATAGTTTTTGTAAATAAGTTTTGAAAACCGAACATCGAACAGCATAGGATCTGCTCACTTGGAGCAACAGACCTTGTAAGTCTCTAGAGTTCGACCACATCTGGTCTCTGGGAGGTCGCCACTCTTGGCACCACACCCATGTCATCTGCATTCCACGCATGGTACTTGCATAAACATGATCCCGTTTAGGACCAGATTCCATAAGTAAGCCCTTTGGCGTGATATCTCCTCCTACCAGAGTTTTAAATTGAGATTTTGTTAAAAGATTGGGGCGATCCCATATTCTTCGTGGATAGATCTAGGGAGACATTGAAAGGGGTGTTTGTCATCTTTGCCCTTATCCAAATCGATTTGGACAAGGCCAAAGAGGGGCATCTATAAACAACCCCGAAATCCCACGAATTCCTCGAAACAACCTGGTTTTGTAAAAGCAGCCCCAAAGGGCTATTTTGAGTATGGAAACCCAGGAGCCTTCCAGACAACCCTGTACATGTGTTTTGAACTCTGTATTTCAAAAATATACAATATGGCTTTTAAAACTTTTTTAAAACATGTTTTGAGACCCCGAAGCAGCTTCGGCCTAATCCAGACAGGACCAGGAGAGCTAAGGAGAGCCCTGAACCGGAGAACATGTCGAGCCCGACACAGCAACTCTCATATCAAATCCACACCCCCAGGATCTCAAACGTCCATGACCCTGTTATCATCAAAACATTATTTGAAGTCATCTCCGGAAGGCGAAAACAAAGGCGGACGATCATGTTGGCGAAGACCCAACGCAGACGGAGCATTGATGCTGTCAGGCCCCGCACAAACCGCTCGTTTCGAACACAGCTCGAAGGAGTCAGAGTTCAGTTTGGATTGGATCTGGACCATATATATCCAGATCCCAATCCAAACCCATGTATGGACTTGGATTTGGATTTGGATTCAAAAATCCAATCCAATATCCATATCCATGGCCCACATCACCTTCTCATAAATGGAGGTGGGGCCCACTTGAATTTCACGTGGGATTATGGGCGTGAGAGAGAGTGGGGGTGGATAAGATCAAAGAGTGTTGTAATTAAGCTTGACTTGTGTGTCAAGTTTGGGGTTAATCATGTGGGTTAGCCTAATTAAGTGGGTTTAAGCTTGTAATTAGCCAAAACCTAACCTAGGGCTGCACCAACATGATGTGGATAAGGTCTATGGGCCATGCAAAGGGAGCTCCTTCACCTAAACCTAACCAAAAATACCTAATCCTAGCCTTCCACCCTAATCCTTCCCTAATCTGAGCCTAATCACCTAACCTACTTCCCTAATCCCAGCCTAATCCCAACCTAATCACCTAGCCCACTTCCCTAATCCTTCCCTAAACCTAGGTTAATTACCCTAAACCTAGCCTAATCACCTAACCTAGCTCACTAAACCTCACCCTAAAACCAACCCACCTAACTAAACCCTAAACCTCTAAACCACCCCTAGCCCACAACCTACCCAAACCACTTGTATCTAAAATATCTGGCCCTACCCTTTGCAGCCCACCTTATCATCATACCACCCTACCTAAACCACCTAACCACTACCCCAAACCCAGCCCTAACCGACCTAACCCAGCCCTATATAAACCCCCCCCCCTTGGAGGCGGGTTTCATCACCTAGCAGCCCACCCATTCCCAGCCGGGTCCTCTACTTCCCCAAGTCCAGCCGAATCCCACCTGCTCCACCTGCTCCACCTGCTCCACATCCCGCCACCACCTACACCACTGCCTTTCAGCCGAACGCCACCACCATCGCCACCATCATCCGGCTGATTCCCTTTCACCCGCCACCACTTCTTCACTCGGTAAGTACCCTACATCTTGCCTTACTCCTTCTTCACTCCCTCTCCACTCTTAGCCACCTAATCCACTCCCCCTATCACCCTAACATGAGCCCTTCCACTCGCTACCACCCTTCTCACTCAACCGAACCCACAGCTCCCTAACTACCCGTCACCACCTAGCCCTTTTAGTCCCATTCGGTCACCCTATCTGACTCCCTAAAACCTGCCCACATCACCCCAAGACACCTACTATACCCACTACCACCTAGTCCCATCTCCTAGCTAGCTCCCTTCCCTTACACCACTCCTAGTCGGCCACTCCAACCGACTGTTGCTCCTTCGTTCAGCCACCAACCCGCCAACCTTAGTTGCCCCATTAGGTCTTCCTTTGAGCTTCCCTTAGTGCCATACTCTCTTAGTGACCCTACTTAGGTCCTTTAACCCAATACACCAAAAAAAACAGCCCATCTCTAGTAGCCGGCCACCTTCAAGGCGCCTCTTTCGCGCACCAAGGACCTCCGGCCAGCACCTCTTCTTGCCGTTCAACCTCGTGGAGCTCCCTTTTGCAGCCCAAGGCGAAGGCCAAGCCCACGCTCAAGCAAGGCATCTTCGGACCAGCTATTAGTAAGTGCCTAACTCGGTCTTTAGTTGTATACTTGCTTGAGATTCAATTCGATACGGGGTTGTAATAAAGGAGCATAGTCTCCCCCCACTTGTAATAACGTGGCTTGGCACACCCACACACGTGCACTCTCTTAGTTGTGCATGATTTTTAACACACACGGGCCTAATCAGCCCCTAGTACATAAGTATATACATATACTTTCATTTTGTAGGGTTTTGCTTAAGTTGGGTGTGTTGTCTTTCAATTCAAGCACTCACACACATTGAGCCTTCGCTCTTATTTGAAAGACCCAAGTAAGGGCCGACCTATACTATTTGGGTTTCATTTCATGTCGTGTGTGTAAGTCTTTCAATTCAAGCACTCACACACATTGAGCCTTCGCTCTTATTTGAAAGACCCAAGTAAGGGCCGACCTATACTATTTGGGTTTCATTTCATGTCGTGTGTGTAAGTCTTTCAATTCAAGCACTCACACACATTGAACTTTCGCTCTTATTCCCAAGACCTTAATCAAGGCCATACTGCAAGTTATATTTGGGTTTAATTTCATGTTGTGTGCGTAGTACTTCAATTCAAGCACTCACACACATTGAGCTTTCGCTCTTATTCCCAAGACCTTAATCAAGGCCATACTGCAAGTTATATTTGGGTTTAATTTCATGTTGTGTGTGTAAGTCTTTCAATTCAAGCACGCACCCACATTGAGCCTTCGCTCTTATTTGCAAGACCCGAGTAAGGGCCCATATACATACTCTATATACATATCTCCCTTCGGCATTTACATTTCAAGTCATTTCCCTTCGGTTATTTCCCTTTGGCATTGTCTTTACATTTCGGGTTTTCCCTTTGGAGTAGCATGAGTTTGCATTGCATCTACGCCATACCACGAGGTAGGACGCATATTGCATCAAAGCAAGCCCCGCTCGAATTCGCCCATGTAGTGGAGTGTTCATAACACACAAACTAGGTGGCCCATAAAGGGATAAAAGAAAAGACTTAGGCACGTGCAAATCCACGTGATCTAAAATCTACAATCGCATCTAAAAGACCCGAAATTGACACCTCGAACCGCTTCGTAGGTTTTCTATCCCAAAACTCGATTTTTGTAAAGCGTACAGACTGACCCTTGCGCATCGGTGCAAGAAGGTCTGCGACGACAAGAGCTCACTTGCTCACAGTCGCCACGATTAGAAGTCAGTTTAAAATACATCTTCGCTAGCTTAGGTAAGCTAGCTGGCACGCCCTGTTTGCATAAATAGGCCTTAGACGCACGAGAGGATCCACTCCAAGCCCAGAAAAGGCGGGGAGGCGTGGGGATTTTCGCACGTCTACATAAACACCCCAAATTCCAAAAATTTTACAAAAACAAATGCCTGGTTCGAAAATGAGCTCAGAAAGCCAAAATTGGAATTTTCGAAAAACCCAGGAGCTCAAATACTTCAAACCCCCGTCTTACAACCCTGTCGGAACATACACTCTTGAAAATGGATGAAAGTCCTATTTTTTTTGCAAAAGCCCAGATGAACAGGTAAAGCCTGGCCCAAAGCAGTTGCAACAGAAATTCAGAAAATTCAAAGAGCCAGCCCAGCCAGATCAAAGGCCAAATTCAAAGGCAAAAGAGGAGCTCAGCCCGCAAATGAACTTCAAACCGGAAGCATCGGAGGCCCAGCCAACAGTGCCCCTGAAATCACAAACAATCCAAGTCAAAAACAACCAAAATCAGTTGAAACAGAGTCCGAAAAGGCGAAAAGGGAGTTCGGATGATGAAATGGGGAAAACCCCCGCTTAAGACGGATCATTGATAAACTCAAGGCCCGCACGAAGCGTTCGACTCAAGACGCCAAGAAGGAGAGAAGAAGAAGGAAATTTGGATCGAATCTGGATCTAAATATCCAGACCCAAGATCCAGATCCAAACAAGACTTGGATTGGATCCGGATTTCAGAATCAATCCAGGATCCATATCCACATAAGAGGCCTATAAAAGGACGTGAGGGGCTGGCTTGAAAGAGGCTGCAAATTTTTTCACGTTTTCACTTGGGAAGGAGAGAGAGAGAGAGAGAGAGAGAGAGAGAGAGAGAGAGAGAGAGAGAGGGGAAAGGTCAACAAAGGGGGCTAGCTTTCCCCCTTTGCTTTTTGTAAAACGTGGGCTCATGTTGTGGGCAAGATGGCTTCTCCATTTCACGCAAAATGAAAGGTGTTGCTCAAGTGGATCCGGCAGCCTTGGATGGCCCATTCTTTGTGAAGACTTGGTGCGTGGAAACCACTCAAAATCGTGGCCAAGGTGAGTCCCTAGAACCCACCTAAACCACTCTCTTCTAGCCTTTCTAAACCACCCCATACCACCTCTTAAAAATCCAGCAAAGTCCAGCCAAGAAGCTGGCCGAACTTCACTAAAAGCTACCCTAGTTTCACCCAAATCCATCCCCACCTAATACCAGTCCAAGCTCGACCATTGGCTGGCCGAGCCCACCCTAGATCAGCCTCATTTAGTACCTAAATCCTAACTCTCTAAACCACCCAATACCGTTGATAAAATCCAGCAACTTTCAACCAACTAAGAGCTGGCCAAATCTTGCTAAGATCGAGCCTAGTTCTACCCAAGATCGTCTCCACCCAAGCCCATACCAAGCTCGGCCAATAGCTGGCCGAGCTCATCCTAGGTCTGTCCTATTAGGTCCCCCAAAGCCCAACCTAACCTAAACCCAAGTTGATCAGCTCGGCCACCCTTGGCCGAGCGATTTCCCTTTAATCCTTTCATCCCAAATCCTACCTAAACCATCCACTAAAACCTACCTAGCTCGGCCACCATTTGGCCGAGCACTCCCTTAGGGCATCCCTTTAGTGTTTTGCCTAGAACTACCCATGGATCATCACCCAACTCGGACCCTAGCTGGTCGAGTATCACCTTAGGACTTGGACTAAAAACCATTTGAAAAATGGGAGTACACTCCGTTGGGGCAACCTGTGTCGGAGGTACTAGACCTCCTACTCACCCAAGGCATGATCGAACTCCCTGAAATCCCCGAGGGAATCACTTCCAAAGGGAGGTTTTTGAATCGATTCTGTAAGTATCATCAGCTCAAAGACCCTGATACAAAGCAGTGTTTTTCCCTCCTAAACCAAATCGAGAACTTGATAGCAGATGGCCGACTCCAGGTCACTGAGGAACCAGAGCCTACCTAAGCTATTTTCAAAGAACCCTTCCCCAATCACGCAAGTACCAGTGGGAAGGGCAAAGAGGTATGTGCTCTCACAATTTCAAAGAGTCTAGCGCGTACATATAAGTCTGGTTTTTCCACTTGTGCATCTACACTCATCCTTCGTAGGAAACCTGCCCAAGTAGTGATTCAGGGACCACCAAGAGTTCCGTCTCCGATTAAACCAGTTTTGAAAATTCAAGGTGCTCCAAAACATTCGATTAGAGCCATCTTAAGCACAAACCCTAGGTTGATTGTGGGGGAAGTGACAAGATCCGGGAGGATCTATCAACCCCCACATCTGCAAAATGCTAAAAAAGTGGTCAGTGTGCCTGGCCCTTCAAAAGCGTGTATTCCTGGAGTTCTGCCCAAAACGGACAAAGGAAAAATCATTTTGAACTTGTACAATTTTGAAAACCATCTTTCAAAGATTCCCATTAACATGTCCATCCTAGAGCTGATACAAACCTCGCCTAGGCATAGACTCGTGTTAGAGAAAATTCTAGAAAGAGCAAAGGTTATTTCAGACATAATCCCAGAATCCTTGTCCAATCAAGTAGCGTCCATAGGTGCAAAAACATCTATCATGTTTTTGGAAGAGGATCTCGAAAAACCCTATGAAACCCATAATCAGGCCCTACACATCGAGGTGGTATTGAATCACCACACTCTAGATAGGTGCCTGGTTGAGGGGGGAGGAGGGCTCAACATCCTTCCGCTTCACATAGCACATCAGATTGGAGTCACCTTGACTTCCATGAACCCAAGCCCCATCGTAATCACTGGATACGATGGAAATGCGTCCAGACCTTTAGGATCCGTTGAACTTCCCATGAAAATGGGAGGGATAGCTCACGTGGGGGTATTCCATGTTTTGGACATTCACCCCCACTACAACCTACTGCTGGGAAGGCCTTGGATACACAGCCTGCATGTTGTGCCGCCACCTTCCATAGATGTGTTAAAATCCCTTTTGAAAATCAAGTCATTGTGATCCTAAGTGAAAGTCATCCACAACTTCAGGGGATTCAAAATTCCCCATGTTTTTCAAGTTCCCAGGCCTACGAGGCCAACTCAGGGCAAACCATGGTCGAGCCACCAAAGCTCACCCTTCAGATACCTAGGAAGGTCGTGCACATCCAGGGGCCGCCCAAGGCTAGCCCACTCAAAACACTAACCATCCCAGGAAAATCCAAGCGTCAACTGTTTCCAAAACCCCTGGACAGAAAGCCTTATGTGCATAACATGGACGATAGCAAATTCCAGGATCACGAATTATATGAAAACTTTTCAAAAAATAAAAAATCATGGAACATGTTATTAAACATGGGGTATATGCCATACAAAAGTCTAGGGGCACAAAACTAGGGTCTCGTAGAACCCATCTTGCCCAAAACCAACCAAAGCCGATACGGGATCGGCTATACTCCCAGAATACCGCCAGAACCACCCCCTGTGACCACCTGGGTCAAGGGTGCCCTGGAGCCTACCCAAGCAGAAACCTACGATTTAGATCTCTTGTTCGGAGTCTAACTAGTGGCGTTTTTCCTTTGTAGGTATGATGGAAGATCCCTCAATCAAAAACCCAAAAACATTTGAAAAACTCGAAATTCAAAAAATTGAAAAATCCCAAAAACCAAAAACATTTGAAAAAGATCAAAAACTCGAAAAAAGAGCTGTTTGTATAGTTCCTAAAGTTCTTTCCTTACAAAAATCCAAAAAAATCGAAAATTCGCAAAATACCAAAAACAAAATCCTGTATTTAGCAGCTCCTGATAAAGGTTTTGAAAGAGCAAAGAATTTCGAAAAGAAAGTCCGCTTCATAAGAGGACCAAAATCTTCAAAACCTGCAGAAAAACCAAAACAAAAACCAGGCATTTGCGAAAAATGTGCATCAAGCCCAAATTCCCTAGGATTTAGAAGTCTTGAGAATGATCAAGACCCGGAAATGGATTCCCTCGAGGAAGATCCTACTTCTGAGCTCCCTGAATTTCATAAAATTCTTGATTTTGAAAAACCTTCGAAGTCAGTAGGAGGGGACTTTATAGAGATAAACTTAGGGAATGATTTAAAGTCAAAACTCATTAAGGTAGGATGAAAAAGCATGTTTGGATGTTTGCATGAGCATGAAAAAGCATCATTCATTACATTTTTGAAAACCTACGTTGATGTATTTGCATGGACATATTAAGACATGCCGGGTATAGACCCGAATGTTGTAGAGCATCGTCTTCCCTTAGATTCATATGCAAAACCCGTAAAACAAAAGCTTAGGAAGATACATCCGAATGTGCATTCACAAGTCAAAGAGGGTTTAAAAGATCTATTAAAAGCCGGATTTATAAAACCCATTGCGTATTCTGATTGGTTATCCAATATAGTTGTTGTTCGAAAAACCAGTGGGAAAATTCGGATATACATCGATTTCAGAAACCTGAATAAAGCCACGCCAAAAGATAATTTTCCTTTACCAAACATTGATTTGATAGTCGATAGTACTGCAAATCATGAAATGTTTTCATTCATGGATGGCTATTCAGGATATAACCAAATCAAACTAAGCCCATGAGATCAGGCTAAGACCGCTTTCACAACCCCATGGGGCACGTACTACTATACAGTCATGCCCTTTGGTTTGAAAAATGCTAGCGCCACGTACCAGAGAGCTATGACCTCGATCTTTCATGATCAAATTCATGAGCTCGTAGAGGTATATGTAGATGATCTCCTGGCTAAGTCAAAAACTCGATGCACTCATCTAGAATGCTTACAAAAGATTTTCGAAAGGCTTAGACTTTACAACATAAAGCTAAACCCTCAAAAGTGCGTATTCGGTGTAGAATCCGGTAAGCTTTTAGAATTTATGGTAAACCAAAGGGGCATAGAAGTCGACCCCTCTAAGTGTAGAGCCATCATAGACATGACTCCACCCTCCAATCTCATGCAGATTCGTAGCCTCCAGGGTCGCCTACAGTCCATTCGTAGGTTTATCTCAAACCTGGCAACTAGATGCGAACCCTTCAACAAGTTGTTGAGAAGGGGTACAAATTTTTTATGGGATGACGAGTGCCAAAAATCGTTTAAAAGGTTAAAAGCCTACTTAGTTAATCCCCCTATTTTAAACCATCCAAAGCCAGGAAAACCTCTTCTACTTTACATTTCTGTGAATGCAAATGCCTTGGGAGCTCTGTTAGCTCAATACGAGGATGACACTCACAAGGAATGTGCCATATACTATCTTTCGAAAACTCTCCTGGCTTACGAAAGGAATTATCAGGCCATGGAGAAGACGTGCTTGGCCCTAGTTTGGGCCTGCCAGAAATTTTGACACTATTTCCTAGATCATGAGATCTGGATAGTGTCCAAGCTTGACCCAATCAAGCACTTATTCGAAAAGCCCATTCTCACGGGTAGATTGGGCAAATGGCAACTCCTTCTAATGGAGTATGATAGCCGAGTATGAAGCTGTGCTACGGGAATCCAAGCAGCCAGTAGACTCTCAAAGGTAAAAGTTCTTGAGGTATATGGGGACTTCCGCTTGGTCATCCATCACCCAAAGCTAAAGGAGAATGGGAAACTCGAGATGCCAAATTAATCCCTTTATCATGCCTACATCAAGAAGTCGATTGAACAACTTGACGAAGTTACATTCCATCACATCCCTCGAGAGAAGATAATCGCTGGCCGATGCCCTAGCCACGTTGTTGTCACAATGTTCAAAGCAAGTCGTATGTGGACTTGCCGCTTATAAAAATGGAAAGTCGTGACCAACCGGGCATATTGTCAAATGATGTAAGTGGAACCGTACGGAAACCATGGTATCATGACATCAAATGCTTTATCAAGAGCAGAGAGTACCCTCCACATGCTTCGTAAAATGACAAAAGGACCCTTAGAAGACTCGCAATGGGTTTCTTTCTAAATGAGGAAGTGCTTTACAAGAGAACCATGATATGGTGCTACTAAGATGCGTTGATGCAACAGAGGCAGGTAGAAAATCATCAAAGATGTTCATGAAGGTTCTTTCGGAACTCATGCAAATGGGCATGCAATGGCAAGAAAGATACTCAAGAGCGGGGTACTATTGGCTGACAATGGAGATCGATTGTTTCAACTATGTGAAAAAAGTTAGTCATAAATGCCGTACATACTATTAGTCGACAGGTTCATATGCCACCTCAAAGCACCTTTGAATGTTTTAACTAAGACTCGGCCGTTCTCGATGTGGGGAATGGATGTCATAGGACCCATTGAGCCAAAGGCCTCAAACGGACATCGCTTCATTCTCGGTTGCAATTGATTACTTCACAAAATGGGTCGAAGCCGCTACAGCACAAACGCCGTTCTCCCCATCCATACACGTTTGCATTCATTTCTTACATCCATTGCACTCGACCTCCCCCTAGAGACACTTCAGCATGCTAGGATGGCCGAACTAGATCTATTAGACGAGAGGCGACTCCTTGCTATGGACCATGCTCGCGCATACCGGCAAAGGATCGCCCGGCATTATGAAAAACATATGAAACCTCGCCACTTTGAAGTGGGAGAGCTCGTTTTGAAAATCATCCACCATCGTGGCCCACATCCACTTGGAAAGTGGCGGCCCAAGTGGGATGGCCCTTACATCGTGCGTGGAACCACCACGAACAATTCTTATTGGTTAACCGATGTCGAGGGTAGGAATTTAGCAAATCCTATCAATATTCAGTATTTGAAAAAATATCATGTATAGGGTCTGAGTTAAATTTCCATTTTGTGAAAATGTTTTAGGGAAAACCACTTTGAAACTTCGAAACCAAGGATCAATGGTAAGTTGTGTGACCCTGAATGAAAGAATCGACATTTTGTGAAAAAGCAGAGCTTTCCAAATATGTGGCTACACTTCAAAATCCTTCTTCTTACAAAGAAAGGCCGAATTCAATATAGCAAGATACTTGCAAGTTGTACGTGCTATTTCTAAATAGGCTGATCTGGAATGGATCGAGTATGACCTTGGGATAAGTCCTCCCCTCTTCTCTTCTCCTTCCAAAAGGAAAACTTGGCCAAAACAAAGGGAAATCCCCACCAAAAATCTCTTTCCCAAAGAAAGAAAAATAAATCAAAAAGAAAATTCGAGTCTTCTATGGAAAAGAGGGATTAAAGAAAAAATACTCCCAAAGGGAGACCCTCTATGGAAAAAAGAAAGAAAAAAGCCAAAAAACTCAAAAAGAGCAGTTTTTCGCTTTCTTTGCCTCAAACCACGGGACACTTCAGAAGGGACCGTGGTACTTCTTTCCCATCCTTATGACTTATCCCGAGCGAAACATGGTTCATTTCAGGGAATCCTAAAGTAAAAATAGGAATTACTTACTTGAATTTCATCTTGTTTGAGAATACGACGTTTTGAGTAAGGCGTAAAAATTTTGAAATATGGCTTGTTTTTTCATAAAACCTCTGCTAGATTAGCGAGTGTCGAGACTCAAGTAAAGGCAAACACAAGGAGCTAAAGGTCCTAAGGATTGATGGTTCAGAAAAGTTTTCCCTCTTAAAACGAATTTCAAAAAAAAAAAACTCGAACATCGAGCATACGTAAGGCCCGCTCACTTGGAGCAGCAGGTTTTCATAAAATCTCAAAAGTTCGACCATAAAACTGGTCTCTAGGAGGTCGCCCCTTTCTGGCACTTCAGCCATGTCATACACTCTGCATGTCCATGCATGAGCACCTCATACATGATCTTCATTTAGGGCTAGATCCATAGAAAGTCCCCTTTTGGCGAAAAATCTCCTTCTATCAGGCTTAAAAGGAAATGTTTTTCTCAAATATTGGGACGATCCCATATGCTCAAGATCAATTTGGATAATGACAAAGAGGGGATCTGTAAACACCCCAAATTCCAAAAATTTTACAAAAACAAATGCCTGGTTCGAAAATGAGCTCAGAAAGCCAAAATTGGAATTTTCGAAAAACCCAGGAGCTCAAATACTTCAAACCCCCGTCTTACAACCCTGTCAGAACATACACTCTTGAAAATGGACGAAAGTCCTATTTTTTTTGCAAAAGCCCAGATGAACAGGTAAACCCTGGCCCAAAGCAGTTGCAACAGAAATTCAGAAAATTCAAAGAGCCAGTCCAGCCCAATCAAAGGCCAAATTCAAAGACAAAAGAGGAGCCCAGGCCGCAAATGGACTTCAAACCGGAAGCATCGGAGGCCCAGCCAATAGTGCCCCTGAAATCACAAACAATCCAAGTCGAAAACAACCAAAATCAGTTGAAACAGAGTCCGGAAAGGCAAAAAGGGAGTTCGGACGATGAAATGGGGAAAACCCCCGCTTAAGACGGATCGTTGATAAACTCAAGGCCCGCACGAAGCGTTTGACTCAAGACGCCAAGAAGGAGAGAAGAAGAAGAAAATTTGGATCGAATTTGGATCCAAATATCCAGACCCAAGATCCAGATCCAAACAAGACTTGGATTGGATTCGGATTTCAGAATCAATCCAGGATCCATATCCACATAAGAGGCCTATAAAAGGACGTGAGGGGCTGGCTTGAAAGAGGCTGCAAATTTTTTCACGTTTTCACTTGGGAAGGAGAGAGAGAGAGAGAGAGAGAGAGAGAGAGAGAGAGAGAGAGAGAGAGAGAGAGAGAGGAAAGGTCAACAAAGGGGGCTAGCTTTCCCCCTTTGCTTTTTGTAAAACGTGGGCTCATGTTGTGGGCAAGATGGCTTCTCCATTTCACGCAAAATGAAAGGTGCTGCTCAAGTGGATTCGACAGCCTTGGATGGCCCATTCTTTGTGAAGACTTGGCGCGTGGAAACCACTCAAAACCGTGGCCAAGGTGAGTGAGTCCCTAGAACCCACCTAAACCACTCTCTTCTAGCCTTTCTAAACCACCCCATACCACCTCTTAAAAATCCAGCAAAGTCCAGCCAAGAAGCTGGCCGAACTTCACTAAAAGCTACCCTAGTTTCACCCAAATCCGTCCCCACCTAATACCAGTCCAAGCTCGGCCATTGGCTGGCCGAGCCCACCCTAGATCAGCCTCATTTAGTACATAAATCCTAACTCTCTAAACCACCCAATACCGTTGATAAAATCCAGCAACTTTCAACCAACTAAGAGCTGGCCGAATCTTACTAAGATCGAGCCTAGTTCTACCCAAGATCGTCTCCACCCAAGCCCATACCAAGCTCGGCCACCATTTGGCCGAGCACTCCCTTAGGGCATCCCTTTAGTGTTTTGCCTAGAACTACCCATGGATCATCACCCAACTCGGACCCTAGTTGGTCGAGTATCACCTTAGGACTTGGACTAAAACCCTACCTAAGCCTTTCACCTTAGAGCTGGCCTTAGATCCCCTATATCTTTGCCTCAAGTTTGTTCGAATCCCACCCAAAAACCATAGAACCTTCGTGTGTTGACATAGCCTAGATCGTGAACTAGGACCAAAAACTCCACGCATCGGATCGGTTCGCAGCGAGAGGTCCATCCAACGGTTATATCCAAGGTCGGATCCCATTGATAAAGAAAGTCCAAGCAGACTAAGTGTAAGTGCTCAAATCTGGTTCTTTACATTGCTTCAAGTTCAATTAAATTCGATACGGGGTTGTAATAATGGAGCGTAGTCTCCCCTCGAGATGTAATATTATGGCTTGAAACACGAATCACACACGTACACTCGAGCCTTTCCGCTCTTATCTGCACACCTTTGCACACAAAACGGTCCTCAACAGCCCATAGGATATAGCTCTATTTATATACATTCAGCTGGGTTTTAAGGTTCAAGTCGTGTGAGTTGTCTTTCATTTTATACACTCAAAAGCACTCACTCACATTGAGCCTTTTCGCTCTTACATATATATACATATTTCCCCTTTCAGCTGGGTTTTTAAGGTTCAAGTCGTGTGAGTTGCCTTTTAATTTATACACTCAAAGCGCTCACTCACATTGAGCCTTCTCGCTCTTAAGATAATGCTATATATATTTTCCCTTCCGCATCTAAGATATAGCCATATTTCCCTTTATGCTATTTCCCTTCTACTATGTCTTTAAATTCTGGGTTTTCCCTTCAAGTTGTGTGAGTTTGTATTGCATATCCGCCACACTCGAGATAGGGAGCATATTTGCATCAAACCAGATTGATCAAATCGTGTAGAACTTGCCCAAAATCGAGCACTGGATGCACACGACTACACGCCAAAATTGGCTAAAACCCGAGAGACGTAAGAACGCATAGATCCCATGCATAAAAGTTGCAATTTTGACAAAACCAATCGATAAAACACTTTAAGTTTTCAAAAGAGTCGTGTTTGTTTAAAATCAAGTTTTTCTTAAAGCATACAGACTGAGCGCTTACTCACATTGATCCAAATCTGATCCAAACACTATTTGAGTATGGATATTTAGGTCCAAATCCAATCTAAAATTTCGTTTCTTCAATCCTTCTTGGTGTTTCAAGACGGATGGTTTTCGCGGGCCTTGGCTTCATTAGTGCTCCTTCTTGGGCTAGGTTTTCCCCAACCTTTTCGTCCGATCTCCTTCTCACCTTTTGGACTTCGTTTCGTCTGAATTTTAGAATTTCAAGCTTGGACTGATGGTTTTGCTTGGTGCTTTGGCTTTGCTTTTCATGTTTCAGGGCTGAAGTCTGCTTCTGGCCTGGGCTCTCTTTTTGCTTTTTTATCCTGATTTCATGAGGCCAGGCTGAATTCTGGGCTTTTGGACCTGCTTTTGGAGCTGCTTTTCGATCAGGCTCCATCTGTTTGATTTGGCTGCTTACAAAATTGGGACTTGGCTCGAGTTTAAGAAATCCATACTTCAAAAGGGTTTTTAACAAAAAGTTTACAACTTTTGGAACTCCTGGGTTTTCAAAAACGCAAACTTGGTTTTGAAATGGATTTTCAAACCAGGTATTTGTTTTGAAAAATCATTTGATTTTGGGGTGTTTATAGATGTCCCTCTTTGGCATTATCCAAATTTATTTGGATAATGGCAAAGAAGACAACACCCCTTTTTCCTTTCTCCCTGGATTCATCCTCGAGAAGATGGGATCGTCCTAGTTTTGAGAAAAACTTTTTCTTTGTTCCTGGTAAGAGGGGATTTTTGTCAAAGGGGACTTTACCTAATGCGGCTCTAGTCCTAATTGGGATCATGTATTTGATGTCCATGCATGCACATATGAGTGAATGACATGGAATGATATGTTAGAAAATATGGTTTTCTAGAGACTTAATGGAATGGTTGAACTTGGGAGTCTTATGAAGACCTGCTGCACTAAGTGAGCTGGTCTTATGTTGCTCGATGTTAAGGGTTTTTCTCACTTTCCTTTTTGAGAGAGGGAAAAATCCTTTTAGCTTCAATCCTAAATATTTTCAGCTTCTTGTGTTTCTCTTTACTTGAGTCTTAACACTCGCTAATCTAGCAGAGGTTTTATAAGAAAATCAAGTAGTATTTCAAAATTTCTATGCCTTACCTAACAACGTCTAATTCTCAAACAAAACAAGATTCAAGTAAGCATATCCTATTTTTACTTTAGGATTCCTTGAATTGAATCTTTCTTCACTTGGGATAAGTCGTAGGGATGGGGAAAGAGTTACCACGGTCCCTTCTGGAGCATCCCATTGTTTGAGGCAAAGAGGCGGAAAACTGCTCTTTTGAGCTTTTGGCAACTTTTCTCTTTTTTTTCCACAGAGGGTCTCCCTTTGGGAGTATTTTTTCTTTGTGACCTCTTTTCCATAAAAGAACGATTTTTCTTTGCAATTCTGCTTTCTTTTAGAAAACAACTTTTGTAGGGATTTCCCTTTTTGCTTTTTGCCAAATTTTCCTTTTGGGGAAGAGAAGAGAAGAGGGGAAAGACTTATCCCAATGATCTACTCGATTAATCCTAGATCAGCCTATTTAGAAATAGCACGCATTACTTCCAAGTATTTTGCTATATCGAACTAGTCCTTCCTTTGTAAGATGAAGATTTTTGAAATGTAACCCATCTGCTTTTTTTTAAAACTCCTCTTTTTCACAAGCATCGATTCTCTCATTCAGGGTCACACGATTTACTTTAATCCTCACTCATGAAGTTTCAAAGGAAATTTCCTCAAAATATTTTTACAAAAGGGAATTTAGCTTAGACCCTACACATGGTATTTTTTGAAATATTGGGCATTCATAGGGTCTGCTAAATTCCTAACCTCAACATCGATTAACCAGTATGCATTGTTCATGGTGGTTCCACGCACAACATAAGGACCATCCCACTTGGGCCACCACTTTGTGGGCCACGATGGTGGATGATCTTCAATACAAGGTCTCCCACTTTGAAGTGGTGAGGTTTCATATGCTTTTCATAATGTCGGTCTACCCTTTGCCGGTATGCATTGCATGCTCTATAGCAAGGAGCCTTCTTTCATCTAATAAATCAAGCTCGGCCATTCTAGCATGCTGAAACGTCTCTAGGGGGAGGTTGAGTGGAAGTGATGTATGGAATGAATGCAGTTTGGTATGAATGGGGAGAATGGCATTTGTGCCATAGACCAACTCAAATGTTGTGGCATTTGTGGGAGTTCGGATGGAAGTCCTATAAGCCCATAAGGTTTCATCCAACTTTTCATCCATGTCCTACCCTTCTCTAAGGTTTTCTCAATAATGCTTATGAGAGTCTTGTTGGTGGCTTCGGCTTGGCCATTGCCTTGAGGGTAGTAGGGTGATGAGAAGTGATGAGTTATGCCATAAGTGTTACATAACTTTACCATCCTCTCGTTCTTGAAGGGGGTGCCATTATCAGAACCTAGGTCTCTTAGAACTCCAAATCGAGCCAAGATATTTTTCTTAATGAACGCCACTACATGTTGCCCCTGGACATTAGTCAGGGAGATAGCTTCAACCCATTTAGAAAAATACTCCGTGACTACTAGGATAAACCTATGTCCGTTTGATGCATTTGGAAAAATTGGTCCTATGATGTCAAACGCCCACATGGTGAATGGCCATGGGCTGACCATGGAATGCAAGGTTGATGATGGGATATGAATGGCGTGTCCATGCACTTGACATGGGTGACATTTCCTAACATGATCATGACAATCTTGCTTTAGGGTGGACCAAAAGTAACTGGCTCTAAGTATTTTCATCGCCATCATGTTTGCATTTACATGCCCTCCACATTCTCCATCGTGGAATTCATGTATTATCATCCTAGCCTCCTCAAGGTCTACACACCTCAATAAGATGCCAGTAAAACTCCTTTTATAAAGAATCCATCCCAAAATTATGTATTGGGTTGAAATCTTTCGAATAAAAGCTGTCTTTAGGCGAAGCAAATTCTAAAAATCCTCCATTTTCTAAGAAATCTTTTATGTCTTGAAAACCAGGGTTTTTCAGTAGAACTTTGGTTGTTTTGACAAATCTCCAAATTGTGAATGGATGGAGTGAGTGAGTGCCATATTTCTAAGGATTGAGTTCCCAAAGTGGGATCAACCCTTAGGGCTGAGCCTAAGAATGAGAGGGCATCGGCTATGCCATTGTCCTCTCTTCCTATGTGTGTGAGTGTACATGATTTGAATGAATCAACCAATTTGGTGGCCAATTCGTGGTATGGAAGGAGTTTTTCATTTTTGACTTGCCAAATTTTCAATACTTGGTTAATGACAAGTAAAGAGTCTCCAAAGACTTCGATCCACGATGCCTCTAGAGTTTTCGAAATTTTCAAGCCTTGTATGAGTGCTTCATACTCGGCTGTGTTGTTGGAAATTCAAAATCTAGGCGAATAGCAATGGGGATTTCTCCCTTTTCAAGGGATATGAGGATGACTCCCGCACCAGCCCCTCTTTGGTTTCTTGCCCCATCGAAGTGCGTTTTCCACACTTGGTTTTCATTTAAACAGTTTGCTAAGATATAGTTTTGAAATTAGTTTAGAAAGATGCCCTCGTCGGGCATTTCATCAAGTATGGGATATGAATCTTCCAAGGGAAAATCAGCCACATAATCAGCTAGGGCATGCTCCTTAATGGAGGTTTGATGATGGAATTTTAGGTCATACTCCATTAAGAGGAGCTGCCATTTACCCATCTTACCCGTTAGGATAGGTTTTTCAAACAAATGCTTGATTGGATCAAGCCTAGATACTATCCAGATCTCATGATCTAGGAAGTAATGTCAAAATTTCTAGCAGGCCCACACTAAGGCCAAACATGTTTTCTCCATGGCTTGATAGTTTCTTTCATAAGCCAATGGAGTTTTTGAAATATAATTAGTAGCATACTCTTTATGGGTATCATCCTCATATTGAGCTAATAAAGCACCCAATGCATTCATATGCACAGAAATGTAAAGTAAAAGTGGTTTTCCTTGCTTTGGAGAGTTTAAAACTAGAGGATTAACCAAATATGCTTTTAATCTTTTGAAAGCTTTTTGGCAATCATCCTCCCATACAAATTTCACCCCTTTTCTCAAAAGCTTGTTGAAAGGTTCGCATCTTGTTGCGAGGTTTGAAATAAACCTTCTAATCGATTAGAGGCGACCTTAGAGGCTTCACATTTGAGTTAAATTGGAGGGTGGAGACATGTCTATGATGGCTTGGCACTTAGAGGGGTCGACTTCAATGCCCCTTTGGCTTACCATAAAACCTAAAAGCTTGTCGGATTCCACTCTGAAGATGCACTTTTGAGGGTTTAGTTTCACTTTATAAAGCCTCAGTCTTTCGAAAATGTTTTGCAAAGATTCGATGTGTGTGCATCGGGTTTTTTATTTCACCAAGAGATCATCCACATACACTTCTAAGAGCTCGTGAATTTGATCGTGAAAGATTGTAGTCATGGCTCTTTGGTATGTAGCGCCAGCATTTTTCAAACCAAAGGGCATGATTGTGTAGCAGTACGTGCCCCAGGGTGTGGTAAAAGCAGTTTTAGCCTGATCTCTTGGGGCTAACTTGATTTGATTATAACCCGAGTAGCCATTTATGAAGGAAAACATTTCATGATTTGCAGTACTATCGACTATCAAATCAATGTTTGGTAAAGGGAAGTTATCCTTTGGAGTGGCTTTGTTCAGATTTCTAAAATCGATGCAAATTCGAATTTTCCCATTGGATTTTTCGAACTACAACAATGTTTGAAAGCCAATCAGAATACGCAATGGGTTTTATAAAACTAGCTTTAAGCAGATCTTCTAAACCCTCTTTCACTTGAGAGTGTATGTTCGGATGAATCTTTCTAAGCTTTTGTTTTATGGGTTTTGAATCCGAATCTAGGGGAAGACAATGCTCTATGATTTTTGGGTCTAGACCCAACATGTCTTCATATGTCCATGCAAAAATGTCTATGTAGGCTTTCAAGACTGCAATGAATGATGCTTTTTCATGCTCATGCAGACATGTGCCTATCTTAATATGATTTGGTTTTGCTTCACTCCCTAGGTCGACTTCTATGAAATCCCCTCCTACAGAATTCGAAGGTTTTTCTAAATCAAGAATTTTGTGAAACTCGAGAAGCTTGGAGGTTTGATCCTCCTCAGGGAGAGGGGGATCCTCCTCCGTGCTTTGATCATTCTCAAGGATTTTGAATCCTAGGGAATTTGGAGTTAATGCATGCTTTTTACAAACACCTAGTTTTGGTTTTGGAATTTCTACAAGTTTTGAAGTTTTTGGTCTTTTTATGAAGACGACTTTTTCTTCAAATTCCTTGGCTTTTCCCAAATTTCGACTAGGAGCTGGTATGTACAAGATTTTTTTGGTATTTTTGCCATTTTCCAATGTTTTTAGGTTTTTGAAAATTTGTATTTTTTTTGGCTTTTTGGTTAAAGAGGGGTCTTCCATCACACCTACAAAGAAAACACCACGAATCAGTCTCTGAACAAGAGATCTAAGCCATAGGTCTCGATTTTAGCAGGCTCCAAGGCACCCTTGACCCAAGTGGTCGTAGGTGGTGGTTCTGAGGGTATGGTGGGAATATAGCCTATCCCATACCTATTTGGATTTGGGTTTGGGAAGACAGGCTCTAGATTCCCATTGTTTTTGTTCCCTAAACTCTGGTAGGGCATGTAACCCATGTTGAGTAGCATGTTCCAAGGTTTTCTTATTTTAGAAAACTCTTTGTACAAAGGATGACCTTGGAACTTGCTGTCATCCATGGCATGCTCGAATGGTTTTCTGTTTAGGGCTTTTGGAAATATAGGGAGTTTGGATTTGCTTAGGATAGTCACGACTTTTGGTGGGTCAGCCTTGAGTTGCCCCTTGACGTACACGACTGCCCTAGGGTTTTGAGGGACGAATTCGTATGATTTGTCCATGGATTACACGGGGTTGGCCCCGTAGGCCTTTTCACTTGACAAGCAAGGGAAGTTTTGAACTGCCCTTAGCTGTGGGTGGCTTTCGCCCAGAATTACCACGGTTTGATTCTCGTGAGAGATTTTTACACACCTATGGAAGGTGGATGGCACAGCACGAAGGCTGTGTATCCAGGGTCTTCCGAGAAGTAGGTTGTAGTGGGGGTGTATGTCTAAGACATGGAACACCCCTGCGTGGGTTATTCCCCCAATTTCTATGGGTAACTCTATGGCTCCCAAAGGTTTTGATGCATTCCCATCGTATCCAGTGATAACGATGGGGCTTGGGTTTACAGAAGTCAAGGTGACTCCAATTTGACATGCCACGTGTAGCGGAAGGATGTTGAGACCTCCTCTCCCATCAACTAAGCACCTGTCTAGAGGATGGTGATTCAATACCACCTCGATATGCAGGGCGTGATTGTGTGTTTCATATGGTCTTTCGATTTCGTCTTCTGAAAACACAATTAGTGTTTTTGCACAGATTGGTGCAACTAGAAATGACAAGGACTCAGGAGTTATACTCGAGTTAACCTTGGCTCTTTCTAAGATTTTTTCTAAAACTAGTCTATGCCTAGGTGAGGTTTATATCAACTCTAGGATGGACATGTTTATCGGGATCTTAGAAAGATGATTTTCAAAATCAAATGAGGTTAAAACGTTTTTACCTTTGTCCGTGATTTGGAAAACCTTAGGAATACATGCTTTTGAAGGGCTAGGAACACAGACAACTTTTTTAGCAATTTTTTCTAGGTGTGGGGGTTGATAGATCCTTCCGGACCTGGTCACCTCCCCCACACTTTGCCTAAGGCTCGCTCCTATGTTGGCTCTATTTGTGTGCTTTGGAGCACTCAGAATTTCTAAGATGGCTCTAGTTGGGGGCGGAACTCTAAGCGCTCCCTGGATCACTACTTGGGCGGCTTTCTTGTATATGATGAGAGAAAGTTGTATGTGACAAGTAGTAAAGCCATAATATGATGTATGCACAAAATCTTTTGAGGTTGTGAAAGCACATACCTCTTTTCCCTTCCCACTGGTACTTGCATGATTGGGGAAGGGTTCTTTGAGCACAGCTTGGGCAGGCTCAGTTTCTTCAGTGACCTGGAGTCGGCCCTGCTCTATCAAGTTTTCAATTTTGTTTAAAAGGGAAAAGCATTTGTTTGTATCATGGCCTTTGAGCCGATGATACTTGCAATATCTGTTCAAAAACCTCCCTTTTGGCGGGGTCCCCTCTAGAATTTCCGGGAGTACTACCAAACCTTGGGCAAGTAGGAGGTCTAGGACCTTCGAGACAGGTTGCCCCAGTGGGGTATACTCTCGTTTTTCAAAGTTTTTTTGAAATCTTTCATTTTTTTGTTCAAGCTTTTTTGAAGTGCCCGCCGGGCTTGACTCTACTCGGACATTTGCAATCTTTTGGGGTTTTGCCCCTTTGTCCACATGAGTGGCCCGTAAGTTCTAGGTTTTTCAAATCTCGTTTTGGGAAGTATTTTTCCCTTCCACAAGTCGTCATAGACTCCCTTTTTTAGATTGGTTTCAAACAAGGAAGCCTTCTTTATTAATTTGTGAAAGGTAGAAATTTCATGCAATGAAAGAAGAGTTTTGATCTTCGTTTTAAAATTTTCGAGGATGAGCATGACTGCGCATCCTTCGGAGATGGGCTCTTTTATTTGCCCAAGGAGGGACCTCCATCGAACGATGAATGCGTGTACATCCTCGTTCGAAGCTTGTTTCGTGTCCCTCAAGGTGTTTAAGGTGAGCGTTACTTCCATGTTGTACGAAAATCTTTGCATAAAGTTGTTTGCTAACTCTTCGAAAGTAGCAAACTGGCTTAAATCGTAGGAAGTAAGCCATTTTGAAGCAGTCCCGTTGAGGGAAAGGGGGAACCAATAAATCCATTTGGCAGAGTCCCTTTTCTTCTTATGGGCTCTTCGCGAAAAGAGTTGCAAGTGGGATCTAGGATCCCTCGTGCCATCATACCAATGGAAATTCGGTATGTCGTCATCGTTGTTTGTTTCATAATCAGAAGGAAGGAAGTCAGATAGGGCGTATGATTTCTTTTCTTTGTTTTGCCCCCTAAACAGTTGTTGAAGGGCTTTGCGGTCATTCAGTGTGAAGGAATCTTGGTATTGGTCCCCCTCCATTGCAGAGGTTTCCTTGGGTTTTCTGGTCTTGGTAGTTCTTTTCTTGGCTTTGGTGGGTTCGCCATGTGACGAGCAAGAGTCGGCCGCCTCAGCCTCTTGGCTAAGGGCATTGATTCTTGCGTTTATTTTAGCCTCGAATTCCCTACGCAAGTTTTCTAACTCTTTTTTCTTACACTTGAGTTGAGATTTTGAAATCCTTTTTGAAAAGGAACTTGACGAGTGCGAGGCTCAGCTGGTCACTTTATTAGAGCCTGAACTAGACATGACTCAACAAAAGTTTGAAATCCTACAAATGCAATTTAGGCAAAAATTTTAAACACTTTTGGAAATTTTTCGGAGAGTTTTGTTTGTTTTATCAAAGTTTTAAGCCCCGACTCCCACCGGGCGTGCCAAACCTATAAACATGAAAATTTTCACTTCTGGTTTTTGAGACCGGAAATGAACCTTTTCATATCTACATCGTTTTTATGGGTGTGCCAACTAGCTTGCTTAAGCTAGCGAAGATTTTTGAAAATATCCTGACTTCTTTTGGCAATTGTGGGAAAGCGGGATCTTTTCGTTTAACCTTCTTGAACCGATGCTCAAGGGTCAGTTTAAACGCTTAAAATTTCGTTTTTACAAAACTTTGCAAGATCAGTGTTTGAAAAACTCGATGTATGCCTAGTTTGCAGTTTTATCACGACTTTGGACGAACCTAAGTCTTTGAGGTTTAGCTATTTTGGCTGGATATGTGTGTGCACAAGTGGCCTATTTTCAACGTAGTTCATGCGTAGATTCGGGGTGCTTTTGAAAATCTAACAAATGCAAAGATGCACAAATATTTTTGGGTTTTGAGATGATGATGTGAGCTAGGCTCGAATTGAAAGCACAACTCACACAACTTAATGTAAATACCCGAAATTGAAGTGCAACTCACGTAGCTTAATGTAAATACCCGAAATGTAAAGCAACTCACACGACTTAATGTAAATCCACACAAAGGGAAGTGCAACTCGACGTGAAGTAAACTCACACAACTTGAAAATATATAAGTATGTTATATCCTATGAGTAACAAAGGCTCAAAATGTGTGTGAGAGTGGAGAGCGGAAAGGCTTGAGTGCTTTTGTGTGCTTCATGTGAAATTGAAATGACAACTCACACAACTTTCACTAAAGTAAATACCCGAATGGAAATATATACTTTAGCTTAAGAGCGGAATGGCACAATGCACGTGTGTGTAAGTGTGAAATTTAAATGACAAACTCACATGACTTGAATGTAACTACCCAAATTGAATTGCAACTCACACAACTTTCACTAAAGTAAATACCCGAATGGAAATATATACTCTAGCTTAAGAGAAGAAAGGCTCAATGTGTGTGTGTAAACACCCCGAATTTTCCAAAAATCAAAAAGTCTCAAAAACACAAAAAACTCGTTTGATCCAAAATGACAACCTATTTTAAAATGTGAAAATAGGTACAAAAGGCAAAAGGAGAGCCCCGGCAAGAAGAGCAAATCGAGCCCGGAGTCTCAAAAGCCACCCCCTGCTCAAAAATGGAAGAAAGGAGAGCCCGTTCAGAGAAAAGCCCGACAAAAGGGTAAAAGTGTAATTTGGGTCAAAGAAAAAGCGCAAAGCAGCTCCAAAATGCAGAAAGAAGTCCAGTACCTAAGGAAATCGACATAAGTCTGAGACACGTCCCGTTAGAATGAAGAACGGAACCCGTGCGGCAATCAGAGTTCGATATCAATAGGAACTAGCCAAAAACCAAAACGGTGCACCGAAACGAAGGCCGAAAAAGTCCAGAAAAGTAGAACACCGGTTGGAAGAAAGACTTGGGGAAGACCCAGGCTAGAGTTGTGCCTCCGATGAATCGAAGCCCGCTCGAAACCGACGGTGACAAGCACCAGAAAGGACCAGAAAACCAAGGAGTAGAAGAAAAGTTTGGACTGGATCTGGACCCAAAATATCCAGATCCAGATCCAAATGGTGTTTGGATTGGATCTGGATCTCAAAATATCCGAGATCCGAGATACCCAAATAAATATTTGGATTGGATCTGGATCTCAAAATATCCGAGATCCGAGATCTGTGATCCAGATCCAAATAGGGTTTGGATTGGATTTGGATACCCAGACCCAAATCCAAGACCCAATATCCAAGACCCATTTGAAACCTGTATAAATAGAGGTGAAGGGGCTTGAAAAATCCTGGACATGAGGCTCAAAGGGGAGAGGCCTTTCACGTGGAAATAAAAGGGGGGATGAGAGGGAAAAGGCCTTATTGGCCAAGGTGAGTTTTGTTTGAGAAAGGGGATTGGCCCATGGAGGCAAGGGCTGCACCAACAAGTTGGCGTCTCCTTCAAGCTAGTTGGGAGCGTTGCATGGTGGAGCTTGGCAGCTTGGAGTGGTGCTGCAACAAGGTAAGCCCCTAAAACCTAACCTAGACTCCCTCTCTCCTAACCACTCTAGACTACCCATCCTAGCCAAACCAGCCCCTAAAAACACCACTAAACCAGCCAAGTTCTGGCCGATTTTCACAAAGACTTCTACCCTAGACCACCACCTAAACAAGCTATCCTAAGACCTAAACCAGTTCGGCCAGGTGCTGGCCGAACTCCACCTTGAACCCCATCAAGTTCGGCCAACCTTGGCCGAACTTCCCTTTGAAGCACACCTAGCTCGAGGGATGTTGAGCCCTCCTCCCCCATCGACTAGGCACCTATCCAGAGAGTGGTTATTCAGAACCACCTCGATATGCAGGGCCTGGTTGTTAGACTCGTAGGGTCTATCTACATCATCTTCCGAAAAGGTGATGGGCGATTTTGCTCCTATTAATGCCACTTGGTCAGACAGGGATTCCGGACTTATGTTCGAACTAACCTTGCCTCTTTCTAGAATTTTCTCTAGCACGAGTCTATGCCTAGGCGAAGTTTGTATAAGCTCTAGGATGGACATGTGGATAGGAATCTTTGAAAGATGGTTTTCGAAATCATAAGGGTTTAGGACGACTTTCCCATTGTCTGCTTTTGGCAGAACTCTAGGAATACATACTTTTGAGGGGCCAGGCACACTAACCACCTTTTTAGCACTTTGTAGGTGCGGGGGTTGATAGATCCTCCCGGATCTAGTCACTTTCCCCACGACCAACCTAGGGTTTGCACTAAAATTGGCTCTAATTATGAGTTGAGGAGCACCTTGAAGTTTTAAAACTGGTTTAGCCGGGGATTCAACTCTTGGTGGTTCCCGGATGACGACTTGGGCGAGCTTCTTGTAAAGCACAAGAGTGGACGCACAAGTGGGTCGACCAGACTCAGATGTTTGCGCTAGTTCTTTTGAAAAGATGAGGGTACATACCTCCTTTCCTTTCCCACTTCTACTGGCGTGCTTGGGAAAGGGTTCTTTGAAGATAGCTTGAGTTGGCTCAGGTTCTGCAGTGACCTGGAGCCGGCCCTCCGCTATCAAGTTCTCGATTTGTTTAAAAGGGAGAAACAACGCTTTGTATCATAGCCTTTGAGCCGATGATACTTGCAAAAACGATTTAAAAATCTCCCTTTGGAAGTGACTCCCTCGGGGATTTTGGGAAGTTCAATCATGCCTTGGGCAAGTAGGAGGTCTAGGACCTCCGACATAGGTTGCCCCAGCGGTGTGTACTCCTGTTTTTCAATCGGCTTTTGAAAATTTCTCTCCCTTTTGTTTTCTAGTTTTTCAAAATTTTTGAAAGTGCCCGCCACACCTAGATCCACCCGAACATTGGTGATTTTATGGGGCTTTGCTCCTTTGTCCATCGTGGGTAGCCCATAAGTGATGGGCTTTTCCAAGCGGGTTTTGGAAACGGCACTTCCTTTCCATAAGTGATCGTATATCCTCTTTTTCAAGTTTGTTTCGAAAATGGATGCTTTTCTGATCAACTTATGGAAAGTTGAGATCTCATGAAGCGAGAGAAGGGTCTTTAACTCGCTTTTAAAATTATCCAGGATGAGCATGACTGCACATCCTTTGGATATGGGCTCTCGCACTTGGCCCAAAAGGGACCTCCATCGAATAATGAAGGCATGTACGTCTTCGTTCATGCCTTGCTTCGTATCCCTTAAAGTGTTTAAAGTTGGCGTGACTTCTACGTTATGTGCAAATCTTTGCATGAAGCAGTTCGCTAACTCTTCAAAAGTAGCGAACTGGCTTAAATCGTAGGAAGCCAGCCATTTGGTAGCTGTGCCTTTAAGGGATAAAGGGAACCAATACACCCATTTCATCGAGTCCTTTTTCTTCTTATGGGTTCGACGCGAGAAAAGTTGCAAGTGAGACCTAGGGTCTCCCATGCCATCTTACCGGTGGAAGTTCGGTATTTCATCGTCACTGTCTGTTTCGTAATCCATAGGAAGGAAATCAGATAGGGCGTAACTCCTTTTCTCTTTATTTTGCCCTTTTAGCAGCTGCTGTAGGGCTTTACAGTCCTTTTGTGTGAAGGACTCGTGGTATTGGTTGCCTTCCATTACGGAGGCCTCTTTGTGCTTATGAGGTTTTTCAGTTTTTTTCTTTGCCTTTTGTTCACCATTCGATGAACATGAATCGCCTACTTCAGCCTCTTGGCTGAGAGCATCGATCTTGGCCTCGAATTCCCTTCTCAAGTCCTCTATCTCGTCTAGTTTGATCTTATTTTTCAAAACCCTCCTAGAGTGAGAACTTGATGTGCATGAGCCTTGGCTCGACACTTCACTTGGGTTGGATTTTGACATGCTTTCAAGCTCTTCAAAATTCCTAAGTACAAGCAAAGAAAAGAATTAAAACAACACCTTTTTTTTTGAAAATTTTTTGCAACGTTCCTAGAGTAACTCGATTTTTAAAAGACTCACGTCCCACCGAGCGTGCCAAATAACTGTAGACGTAGAAAATTCTCGCTCCTGGTTCTTAGGCCTGAAGCGAACCTTTTCGTGTGCCTAAGTCCTATTTAAACAAATAGGGCGTGCCAGCTAGCTTACTTAAGCTAGCGAAGATATATTTTAAGACCTGACTCCTAACTGCAGACACGAAAAACCTCCGCCTCCCTGGTTTCTCAGGCCTGGGGCGAATCCTTTCGTGTGTCTAAGTCCTATTTGTATAAACAGGGCATGCCAGCTAGCGAAGATATTTTAACCTGACTTCTAACGTGGCGACTGTGAGCAAGCAAGCTCTTATCGTCGCAGACCTTCTTGCACCGATGCGCAAGGGTCAGTCTGTACGCTTTAAAAATCGAGTTTAGGGTAGAAAAAGCCTATGAAAGCGGTTCGAGGTGTTTGATTTGGGTCTTTAATATGATTTCCAGATTTTAGATCACGTGGATTTGCACGTGCCTAAGTCTTTCTTTTTATCCCTTTATGGGCCACCTAGGTGTGTGTTATGAACACTCCACTACATGGGGCGATTTTGAGCGGGAGTATGGGGTTTGCTTTGATGCAATATGCGCCCTAACTCGTGGTATGGCGTAGATGCAATGCAAACTCACGCTACTCCAAAGGGAAAACCCGAATGTAAAGACAGTGCCGAAGGGAAATGACTTAAGGGAAATAACCGAAGGGAAATAACCGAAGGAAAATAACCGAAGGGAAATACGTATATAAGGTATATATGGGCCCTTACTCGGTTCTTGCAAATAAGAGCGAAGGCTCAATGTGGGTGCGTGCTTGAATTGAAAAACTACACACATGACATGAAATGAAACCCAAATATAACTTGCAATATGGCCTTAACTAAGGTCTTGGGAATAAGAGCGAAAGCTCAATGTGTGTGAGTGCTTGAATTGAAGTACTATGCACACAACGTGAAATTAAACCCAAATATAAATTGCAGTATGGCCTTAACTAAGGTCTTGGGAATAAGAGCGAAAGCTCAATGTGTGTGAGTGCTTGAATTGAAGTACTACGCACACAACATGAAATTAAACCCAAATATAAATTGCAGTATGGCCTTAACTAAGGTCTTGGGAATAAGAGCGAAAGCTCAATGTGTGTGAGTGCTTGAATTGATGTACTACGCACACAACATGAAATTAAACCCAAATAGTATAGCACAGCCCTTACTTGGGTCTTACAAATTAGAGCGAAGGCTCAATGTGTGTGAGTGCTTGAATTGAAAGACTTACACACACGAGATGAAATGAAAACCCAAATAGTATAGCTCGGCCCTTACTTGGGTCTTTCAAATAGTATAGCTCTTTGAAATGTAGTAAATAGCACATTCTTTATGGCTATCATCCTCATATTGAGCTAATAAAGCACCCAATACATTCATATGCACTGAAATGTAAAGCAATAGTGGTTTTCCTTGCTTTGGAGGTTTTAAAACCGAAGGATTTACCAAATACGCTTTTAATCTTTGGAAAGCTTTTTGGCAATCGTCGTCCCATACGAACTTCACCCCTTTTCTCAAAAGCTTGTTGAAAGGTTCGCATCTCGTGGCCAGGTTTGAAATAAACCTTCGGATTGATTGGAGGTGACCTTGGAGGCGTCAGATTTGGGTTAAGTTGGAGGGTGGAGATATGTCTATGATGGCTCGACACTTAGAGGGGTCGACTTCAATGCCCCTTTGGCTTACCATAAAACCTAAAAGCTTACCTAATTCCACTCCGAAAACACACTTTTGAGGGTTTAGTTTCACTTTGTAAAGCCTTAGCCTTTCGAAAACTTTTTGCAAAGATTCGATGTGTGTGCATCGGGTTTTTGATTTTACAAGAGATCATCCATATATACTTCTAAGAGCTCATGGATTTGATCGTGAAAAATGGTAGTCATGGCTCCTTGGTATGTGGCACCAGCATTTTTCAATCCAAAGGGCATAATTTGTAACAGTATGTGCCCTAGGGTGTAGTAAAAGCAGTTTTAGCTTGGTCTCTTGGGGCTAACTTGATTTGATTATAACCCAGGTAGCCATCCATAAAAGAAAACATTTCATGATTTGCAGTGTTGTCCACTATCAAATCAATGTTTGGCAAAGGGAAGTTATCTTTTGGAGTGGCTTTGTTCAGATTTTTGAAATCGATGCAAATTCGAATTTTCCCATTGGATTTTCGAACTACAACTATATTCTAAAGCCAATCAGAATATGCAATGGGTGTTATAAATCCAGCTTTTAAAAGATCTTCCAAACCCTCTTTTACTTGAGAGTGTACGTTCGGATGGATTTTCCTAAGCTTTTGCTTTATAGGTTTTGCATCTGGTTCTAGGAGAAGACAATGCTCTACAATTTTTTGGTCTAGACCCGGCATGTCTTCGTAGGTGTAAACGCCTCAAAATCCAACGATTTCAAAACCAAACACCTGGTTTGAAAATCAATCCAAAAGGCCAAATTTGAGATTTTCGAAAACCCAGGAGATCCCAAAAAGCTTTAAAATTTTGTTTTGAAACCCCGGTCAGAAATATGAATTCGGGCCAAGTCCCATTTTGCAAAAGCCAATTTTTGACAGGTGAAGCCCTGCATGCCAAAGCAGCATCAAAAACAGGTTTAGAAGCCCAAAAGCAGCACCCTGGCCTCATAAAAGCTAGGGTCAAAATGCAAAAGGAAGGCCTAGGCTCGATGCAGACTGCAAGCCCAGCACACCCAGAAGCCAAGTCAAGCACATCAACCCAAGCAGCAAAAATCCAAGCCCGAAATGGTACCCAAAGGTGTGGTTGGCCTTGGCTCTAGTCAGCCCTAAGGGGAAGCTTAGGTATGGGCTTGCTAAGGGTTAGTCACAGCAACAGAGGGTGGCTGGTCCTAAGGCAAAGCAGGTCGGTGGGAGTAGGGCAGTCGGGGTGTCTGGCGCTAGGGTGCTGGCGCTAAGGCGTGCTGGGGGTACGAGGCGCGTCAGGGGCGCAGGGGCACCGCAGCAGGGCGCGATAGGGCGACTGGCGCGCAGGTGGCCAGAAGGTGCCGAGGGTGGTTATGGGGGGGGGCTTAGGTGCTTTGTTTGAGTGGGTTGGGCTAGGTTTAGGTGATTAGGCTAGGTTTAGTCGATCCTAGGCTAAGTTTAGGGTGGGGTTAGGAGCCTACCTCTTGGAGCCAGTCCTTCTTGGTTGAGCCCACGTCCATGGCATGGTTGCAGCCTTCCTTGGTTGAGCCCACCTTGGTTGCAGCCCACTTAGCCAACAAGGCTGGAACCCACCTCACCCTTGAGCCAACATGACTAGGTCACTCTCTCACACTCTCTCCTCCCAAGCAAGTTCATGTGAATGTGCATTTGGGACCCCCTCACCTCTATTTATAGGCAAATGAGGTGGGTCTTGGATTTGGATCTTGGAATCCAGATTTGATCCGAACACTATTTGAATCTGGATTTCAGATCTCGATATTTTGGATCCATATCCAATACAAATATTCAGTTGGTTTTGGATCTCAGATCTCGGATATTTTGGATCTAGATCCAATCCAAACACTATTTGGATTTGGATTTTGATATTTAGGTCCAGATCCAATCCATATTTCTTTTCTTTAGTCCTTTCTGGCGTTTTTCGAAATGGACGATTTGTGCGGGCCCTGACTTCATCAGCCCTCTGTCTTATGCTGGGTTTTTTCCAACTTTGTCGTCCGAGTTCCTTCTCGCCTTTTTGGACTTCATTTCTGCTTAATATCGTCATTTCTGACTCAGATTTCTGCTGCTTGGGTGGATGTGCTCGACTTGGCTTTTGGGTGCTCCAGGCTAGCAGTCTGCTTCGGGCCTGAGCCTTCCTTTTGCCTTTTGATTCTGGCTTTTATCAGGCTAGGGTGCTTTCCTTGAGCTTCTGAGGCTGCTTTGGCATTCAGGCTTTTGGAGCAGCTTTTTGGGCTGCTTCTTGATCAGGTGTCATCCTTCATGCTTCACCTGTTTCATTTGGCTCTTTATGAAATTGGGACTTTGCCCGAGTTTAAGAAATCCACATTTTGATCGGAGTTTTCAAGATAGAATTTTAAAAGCATTTGAGAGCTCCTGGGTTTTCGAAAACTCCAAAATTGGGTTTTTAAATGACTTTTCAAACCAGTTATTTGATTTTGAAATTCGTTTTATTTTGGGGTGTTTACATGGGGTTGTAATAATGGAATGTAGTCTCCCCCCGAAATGTAATATTGGTGCTTCATACACGAAGCACACACGTACACTTGAGCCATATTGCTCTTAAAATGTACACAAGACACCCACGTGCACTTGAGCCTTTCCGCTCTTAATTACACACTATTGCATACACATTGAGCTTTCGCTCTTACTCAAAAGACTTTAGTGAAAGCCGTGCAATTTCAATTCCGGGTTGTTACATTCATGTCATGTGAGTTTGTCATTTAAATTTCACACTCGCACCCAAGAAGTACTTGAGCACTTGCTCCACACTCTCACGCACCTTTTGAGCCTTTGTTGCTCATACGATATAGTGTATTTATATACTTTTTAAAAGCCATATTGTATATTTTTGAAATACAGAGTTCAAAACATATGTACAGGGTTGTCTAGAAGGCTCCTGGGTTTCCAGACTCAAAATAGCCCTTTGGGGCTGCTTTTACAAAACCAGGTTGTTTCGAGGAATTCATGGGATTTCGGGGTGTTTACAGTTTACAGTCCTAAACCGACTCCCCATTCGATCTAAACCGACCCACCTAACCTAGCCCACTTCACCAACCGTGACCCACCTAGCGCCCATCCCACTTGACTAAACATACTCGCACAGCCCAGCTCCTCTCAACCGACCTAACCTAACTCTCACAGAGTGCAGCCAGCACTCGCTTTATGTCCTACATGCCCACTCACCAACCTGCTCCCATACCAGTCCCGTGCCCTAACTCCCCTATCGTCACCTGCCACACACCCATCTGCCATACCAGCACCTATCCCACGCCTAAACCACCTTCTGTTACCAGCCATACTCGGTTGCCCCCAGCACACAACACACCTCTCCCTGTCCCGCGCACTTGTTGCGTGCCCGCCTGCCGCACCTGACGTCCCTGCACCCTGTCGACTCCCAGCACCTGCCCCACTGCGCACCAGCACCGCAACCTCTGCTTGCCATACCAGCACCCTGTCCCCCGCATCTCCTATCGCCAGTCGATACCCTGCAGTGCCCTATCCACTCCCAGCCACTCTACTACCCCAGCTCCCTCACAACATCTTCGCCTGCCACACCAATCCCACACGCATCTTGCCGACTCCCAGTCCCGCACCATCTTGCTGCCACCTCCAACCTACCGACCCACACCAACACCCCAGCCCACCTTAGCCGAGACCCACCTAACATCCTATCCAACCTAACTAGGACCACCTCCCATAGCTCAGCCCAATCTCGCCTAGCTAGGACCACACCCGTTACACCCTAACCTGCAACTTGGCTGAACCTAGCCCATCCTAAACCCTCAAGCACTTGGCTGCCCCAAGTAAACCTAAGCCTAAACTCTCACGTCTAGACCCACCTAGGGAGACCTAGCTCGTGGCTGCCAAGGAGGACAGACCCGAGCAACTTGAGAGGAAAAGCAGACCACATGTAAGTGTTTAAATTCGATTTTTACCTTACTCGTTTAAGATTAAATTCAATTTGATATGGGGTTGTAATAATGGAGCGTAGTCTCCCCCCGAAATGTAATATTTGTGCTTGATACACAAGCCACACATGTACACTTGAGCCTTTCCGCTCTTAAGCTAGAGTATATATTTCCATTCGGGTTTACTTTAGTGAAAGTTGTGTGAGTTGTAATTCAATTTGGGTAGTTACATTCAAGTCATGTGAGTTTGTCATTTAAATTTCACACTTACACACACGTGCATTGAGCCATTCCGCTCTTAAGCTAAAGTATATATTTCCATTCGGGTATTTACTATAGTGAAAGCTGTGTGAATTGTCATTTCAATTTCACACGAGAAGCACACAAAAGCACTTGAGCCTTTCCACTCTCCACTCTCACACACATTTTGAGCCTTTGTTGCTCATAGGATATAACATACTTATATATTTTCAAGTTGTGTGAGTTTACTTCACGTCGAGTTGCACTTCCCTTTGTGTGGATTTACATTAAGTCGTGTGAGTTGCTTTACATTTCGGGTATGTAGACACGTGGAAATTTTCACTCTGGGTTCTTAGGCCTAAAGTGAACCTTTTCGTATCTACGTCGCTTTAGGGCGTCCCAGCTAGCTTACTCAAACTAGCAAAGTATTTTTGAAATATCTGACTTATGGGGTGACTGTGGATAAGTGGGATCTTTCGTTGTAAACCTTCTTGAACCGGTACTCAAGGGCGGTTTAAACGCTTAGAAAATATCGATTTTGAACAAGCATGGACTTTTGAAAAGAATACGAAAGTATTTGTGCGATTTTATGCCTATTTGCAGATTTTATTTACGTGGGTTGCACATATCCAAGTCTTTGAATTTGTTTATCTACTTAGGCGAGATGTGTGTGCATCGAGTGGCCTAAGATTGGCATGTTTGCACGAGGTATTCGAGGCTTTCTTTGAATGCAAGTATGCGCACTATCTCGAGTTTGGCGGATATGCTATGCAACTCACACAACTTGAATGTAAAACCCGAAATTGAAAGACATAGCTAAAAGGAAATTACGGAAGGGAGATATAGCTATATCTTAAGAGTGGAAAGGCTCAATGTATGCGTGTGTGTTGTGTATAAATGTAAAGACAACTCAACCGACTTGAATTTAAAAGCCACCCGACTTAAACGTAAAGTGCGGAATGGGAAATACGTATATATATATATATATATATATATATATATATATATATATATATATATATATATATATATATATATATATATATATATATATATATATATATATATGAGCCAAAGGCGTCAACATGTTCGTGTGTGTTTGTGTGTAAATGGAAAGGCAACTCACACACACGACTTGAAATTTAACTTGCGGAATGGGGAAATATAGATATAAGAGCGGAAAGGCTCAATGTGTGCGTGTGTGTTGTGTATAAATGTAAAGAAAACTCACACGACTGAAATTTAACAACCCAAAATATAAAGACATACACAACTCAATCGGAAAAACTCACGCAGCTGAAAGTATATAAATATGACTATATCTTAGGGGCTGCCAAGGCCAAAATGTGCGTGAATGTGCTTGAGCAAGAGCACGGGTGTCTTTGGGTGCGAGTGTGGAATCTTAAATGACAACTCACACGACTTTAAAGTAACAACCCAACTGAATGGGAGATATAGATATATGATAAGAGCGGAAGCTCAATGCACGCGTGGGTGTTGTATGTAAATTGAAAGACAACTCACGCAACTCTTACTAGAGTCTTTGGAGTAAGAGCGAAGACTCAATTATGTACGTGGGTGCTTGGTGTACGAGATAAGAGCTAAAGCTCAAGTGCACGTGTGTGTCTCATGTACGAGATAAGAGTTAAGGCTCAAGTGCACGTATGTGTCTCGTGTGTCAAGCACCAATATTACATCCTGGGGGGAGACAACACTCCATTAATACAACCCTGTATTCAAATTGAATTAAGTATGGAAGGAGTAATGTAAATACCGAATTTTAAACACTTACAAGTGATTCGGGATTTCTTCTCTTTACTCATGTTTGGGCTTGCGTCCACCTTGGGTAGCCAAGAGGGGTCTCCCTAGGTGGCTTTGAGAGAGAGGTGGCTTTTGAAGAGGCACGTGGGCTTGGATGAACCTAGGTTTGGTCAAGAAGAGGTCACGACCTAAGTGGAAGGTCACGACAATAAGGTGGGGCTGTCTAGGGTCAGTCCTAGGGAAGGTCATGGTCCTAAATGGAAGGTCATGGCCTAAGGGGTCACGGTCGTAAGGAGATGAAGCAAGGCAGCCAGGACAGGCACTACAGGCTGGGGTGTCTGGCACTGGACAGGGCGCACTGCAGGTCAGCGCGCGCAGTGGGGCGGCGCCAAGGCGCCTGGCGATAAGGCATTGGGCGTTAGTGTGGGGCACACTGGGAGCACTGGGGGCACGGGAGGCGTTAGGGGGTGCAGCAGGGCGCGACTGGCGTCAGGGGGTGCAGCAGGGCGCGGCTGGCGAGGTAGGGGCACGCAGGGCTCACGGCTGGCCAGGGGCGTGAGGGTGGCCTTGGGGGTTTAGCTTAGGTGTTTTGTTTGAGTCGATTGGGTTAGGTTAGGTTCAGTTAGGGTGAGGTTTAGTGAAGTGGGTTAGGTGATTAGGCTAGGATTAGGCTAAGATTTAGGGGGATTAGGCTAGGATTAGGAGACTTACCTCTTGGAGCCGGTGCTTCTAGGTTGAGCCCACTTCCAAGCCCCAGTTGCAGCCTTCCTTGATCGAGCCCACCTTGGTTGCAGCCCACTTAGCCCACAAGGCTTGAATCCACACTCACCCTTGAGCCCACACGGTTAGGTTTATCACTCACTCTCTCTCCTCCCCAAGCAAATTCACGTGTACATTTGGGGACCCCCTCACTCCTATTTATAGGCAAATGAGATGGGTCTTGGATATGGGTTTTGGATTTGGGTCTTGGAATCCAGATCCAATCCAAACACTATTTTGGTCTGGATCTCGGATCTCGTATATTTTGGATCCATATCCGACCCAAATCCAAACATTTATATGGATTTGGATATTTTGGTCCAGATTCGATCCAATCCAAACACTATTTGGATCCAATCCAAATCCAAACACTATTTGGATATGGATCTGGATATTTATGGTCCAAATCCGATCCAAATTTTCTCTGAACAATCCTTCTTGGAGTTTCAAGATGGACTGTTTGTGCGGGCCCTGGCTTCATCAGCACTCCGTCTTATATTGGGTGTTCCCCAGTTTTATCGTCCGAACTCCATCTCGCCTTTCTAGACTTCGTTTCTACTCAATTTCGCCATTTCTGGCTCAGATTTGTGCTGCTTGGGTGGATATACTTGTCTTGTTTTTTGGGTGCTCTGGGCTGGCATTCTGCATCGGGCCTGGGCCTTCCTTTTGTCTTTTGACCCTGGCTTTTATCAGGCCAGGGTGCTGCTTTTGGGCCTCTGAACCTGTTTTTGATGCTGCTTTGGCATTCAGGATTTTGGAGTGCTCCTTTCTGGGTTGTTTCTCGATCAGGTGTCATCCTTCATACTTCACATGTTTCATTTCGGTTTTTGCAAAATTGGAACTTGTCCCATATATGTGAAATTTGATTTGAATGGGGTTTTGAAACAAAATTTGGAAGCTTTTACAGCCCCTGGGTTTTCGAAAACTCGCTATGGTTTTTTTTTTTGAAATAGGCTTTTAAAACCAGGTATTGGTTTTATGAAATGATTTTATTTTGGGTGTTTACAGATGCCCCTCTTTGGCATTATGCAAATTCATTTGGATGATGGCAAAGACGATAACACCCCAATTTGCTTTCTCCCTGGATTTATCCTTGAGAATATGGGATCGTCCCCATTTGGAGAAAACATTTTCTTTAAGCCCAGTAACAGGGGATTTTCGCCAAAGGGGACTTTGCCTAAGATGGTGCTAGTCCTAAATGGGATTGATGCAAGTATCCATGCATGCATATGAATGAGGGGCATGGGATGATATGCTAGGAAATGGAGTTCCCTAGAGACTTAATGTAATGGTCAAACTTTGGGAGTCTTATGAAGACCTGCTGCATCAAGTGAGCTGGTCTTATGCTGCTCGATGTTCGAGGTTTTCTAAACTCATTTTTGAAAGAGGAAAGCTCATTTTAGCTTCAATCCTAAGGATTTTTGCTTTTCGTGTTTCCCTTTACTTGAGTCTTGACACTCGCTAATCTAGCGGAGGTTTTATAAGAAAATCAAGCCATATTTTAAAATTCCTACACCTTACTCAGACATTTAACTCTCAAACAAGATGAGATTCAAGTAAGCAAATCCTATTTTTACTTTAGGATTCCTTGAAATAAACCTTTCTTTACCTTGGGATAAGTCAGAGGGACGGGAAAGAGTTTACCACGGTCCCTTCTTGAGTGTCCCGTGGTTTGAGGAAAAGAGGTGGAAAACTTGCTCTTTTTGAGCTTTTTGGCCTTTTTTCTGCTTTTCATTGAGGGTCTCCCTTTGGGAGTATTTTTTCTTTATTCCCTCTTTTCCATAGAATACACGATTTTTCTTTTGATCCAACTTTCTTTTGAGAAAGAGACTTTGCAGGGATTTCTCTTTTTCTTTTTGGCCAAGTTTTCCTTTTAGGGAAGAGAAGAGAAACAGGGAAGGACTTATCCCAAGGATCTACTCGATTCATCCCAGATCGGCCTATTTAGAAATAGCACGTACTACTTGCAAGTATCTTGCTATTTTGAACCAGGCCTTCTTTTGTAAAAAGAAGGATTTTTGAAATGTGACCCATTGGTTTTGAAAAACTCTGCTTTTTCACAAGCAATCGAGTCTCCCATTCAGGGTTGCACGATTTGCTTTGATCCTTACTCACGAAGTTTTAAAGGTGGTTTTCAAAACATTTTCGAGATAGGGCTTAGCTTAGACCCTACACATGGTATTTTTTCAAAAATTGAGCATTCATAGGGTCGGCTAAGTTCCTACCCTCAACATCGACTAGCTAGTAGGCGTTGTTCGTGGTGGTTCTACGTACAACATAAGGGCCATCCCACTTGGGCCGCCACTTTCCAAGTGGATGTGGGCCACGATATTGGATAATTTTGAGCACAAGGTCTCCCACTTTGAAGTGGCGAGGTCTCATATGCTTCTCATAGTGTCGGGCTACCCTTTGCCGATATGCATGTGCATGATCCATGGCAAGGAGCCTTCGCTCATCCAGTAAATCAAGCTCGGCCATTCTAGCATGCTGTAGCGTCTCTAGGGGAAGGTCTAATGCAATGGATGTAAGAAATGAATGAATTTTGGTATGAATGGGAAGAATGGCGTTTGTGCCATAGACCAACTCAAACGGCATGGCATTTGTGAGAGTTTGGATGGAAGTCCTATAAGCCCATAAGGCTTCATGCCACGTCCTACCCTTCTCTAAAGTTTTCTCAATGATGCTTATGAGAGTCTTATTTGTGGCTTCGGCTTAGCCGTTGCCTTGAGGGTAGTAGGGCGATGAGAAGTGGTGAGTTATGCCATACGTGTTACATAACTTAACCATCCTCTCGTTTTTGAAGGGAGCTCCGTTATCAGACACTAAGTCCTTTGGAACCCCAAAGCGAACCAGAATGTTTCTCCTAATGAATGCCACTATATGTTGCCCGTGAACATTGGTCAGGGAGGTAGCTTCAACCCATTTGGAAAAGTATTCAGTGGCTGCTAGTATGAACCTATGCCCATTTGATGCATGAGGAAATATTGGTCCTATGATGTCAAACGCCCACATGGTGAATGGCCAGGGGCTGACCACGGAATGTAATGAGGATGACGGGATATGGATGGCGTGTCCATGCACTTGACATGAGTGACACTTCCTAACATGGTCATGGCAATCCTGCTTTAAGGTGGACCAAAAATAATCCGCTCTAAGTATTTTCATTGCCATCATATTGGCATTTACATGCCCTCCACATTCTCCATCGTGGAATTCATGCATTATTATCCTAGCCTCCTCTAGGACGACACACCTGTAGACGCGCGAAAATCCCCGCCTCTCGCCTTTTTAGGGTTTGGAGCGGATCCTCTCGTGTGTCTAAGGCCTATTTATATAAACAGGGCATGCCAGCTAGCTTACCTAAGCTAGCGAAGATATATTTTAAGCTGACTTCTAATCGTGGCGACTGTGAGGAAGTGAGCTCTTGTCGTCGCAGACCTTCTTGCATCGATGCGCAAGGGTCAGTCTGTACGCTTTGAAAAATCGAGTTTTGGGATAGAAAAAGCTTACGAAAGCGGTTTGAGGTGTTTAATTCGGGTCTTTTAGAATGCGATTGCAGATTTTAGATCACGTGGATTTGCACGTGCCTAAGTCTTTCTTTTTATCCCTTTACGGGCCACCTAGGTGTGTATTATGAACACTCCACTACATGGGGCGAATTTGAGTGGGAATATGGGGCTTGCTTCGATGCAATATGCGTCCTACCTCGTGGTATGGCGTAGATGCAATGCAAAGTCATGCTACTCCAAAGGGAAAACCCGAATGTAAAGACAATGCCGAAGGGAAATAACCGAAGGGAAATGACTTGTAATGAAAATGCCGAAGGGAGATATGTATATAGGGTATATACGTGCCCTTACTTGGGTCTTGAAAATAAGAGCGAAGGCTCAATGTGGGTGCGTGCTTGAATTGAAAGACTTACACACACGACATGAAATAAAACCCAAATATAACTTGCAGTATGGCCTTGATTAAGGTCTTGGGAATAAGAGCGAAAGCTCAATGTGTGTGAGTGCTTGAATTGAAGTACTACGCACACGACATGAAATTAAACCCAAATAGTATAACACGGCCCTTACTTGGGTCTTTCAAATAAGAGCGAAGGCTCAATGTGTGTGAGTGCTTGAATTGAAAGACTTACACACACGACATGAAATGAAAACCCAAATAGTATAGTTCAGCCCTTACTTGGGCCTTTCAAATAAGAGCGAAGGCTCAATGTGTGTGAGTGCTTGAATTGAAAGACTTACACACACGACATGAAATGAAAACCCAAATAGTATAGTTCGGCCCTTACTTGGGTCTTTCAAATAAGAGCGAAGGCTCAATGTGTGTGAGTGCTTGAATTGAAAGACTTACACACACGACATGAAATGAAAACCCAAATAGTATAGTTCGGTCCTTACTTGGGTCTTTCAAATAAGAGCGAAGGCTCAATGTGTGTGAGTGCTTGAATTGAAAGACAACACACCCAACTTAAGCAAAACCCTACAAAAATTAAAGTACCTATATATATTTATGTATTAGGGGCTGATTAGGCCAGTGTGTGTTCAAAATCGTGCACAACTAAGAGAGTGCACGTGTGTGGGTGTGCCAAGCCACGTTATTACAAGCGGGGGGAGACTATGCTCCTTTATTACAATCCCGTATCGAATTGAATTTTAAGCAAGTATACAACTAAGGACCGAGTTAGGCACTTACTAATAGCTGGTCCGAAGAAGCCTTGCTTGAGCGTGGGCTTGGCCTTCGCCTTGGGCTGCAAGATGGAGCTCCGCGGAGTTGAACGGCATGGGGCTGCTGGCCGGATGTCTTTGGTGCGCGGAAGAGGAGCCTTGAAGGTGGCCGGCTGCCAAGGATGGGCTGGTTTTGGTGTGTTGGGCTAAGGTGAGTATCTAAGGTCACTAAGGAAGGGCTGTGAGGTTAGGGAGTGTGACGCTAAGGGGAACCTAAGGGAGTCTCTAATGGAGCACCTAAGGGAAGGACGTGGCTGGCCAAATGGAGGTGACAGTCGGTTGGAGTGGCCGACTAGGGGAACTTGGTGGTGGCGGGCTGCTAGGGTGGCTAGGAGTGGTGTAAGGGAAGGGAACTAGCTAGGAGATGGGGTAAGGTGGTAGTGGGTGTAGTGGGGTGATATGGGCAGGTTTTAGGGAGTGGGGTGGAGTGGTCGGGTGTAGCTAGGGTGTCTAGGTAGTGGCGGGTAGTTGGGGTGGCTAAGGCTTGGCCGAATGGGAGTGGGGGAGGCGACGGATGGCTGGTGTTAGGGTGATATGGTAGTGGGTTAGGTGGCTGGGAGTGTAGGGGGAGAGAAGAAGAGATAGAATTGGGTTGAGATACTAACAAGTGGTGATGGGAGGCGGTGGATGGAAGAGGAGCAGCCGGGTGTCTTAGATGCGCAGGATGGGGTTCGGCTGGGCGGAATGGTGGTGATGTGGACCTTGGCTGGAGTGGTGGTGGTGGTGGTGCTCGGCTGGGAGGTAATGGCGCAGGTGGTGGCTGGCTGTGGGGCAAGTGGAGCAAGGTTGGAGTCGGCTGGTGGGCTGGAAAATGGAGGACCCAAGATAGGAAAACCCGCCCCTTAGGGGGGGGTTTATATAGGGCTGCAAGAGGCGGTTGGGGCTGGTATTAGGGTAGTGGTTAGGTGGTCTAGGGGTGGTGGTAAGGTAGTAAGGTGGGCTGGTATTAGGGTAGGGCCAAAAATTTTAAATACAAGGGGTTTAGGTAGGTTGTGTGCTAGGGGTGGTTTAGAGGTTTAGGGTTTAGCTAGGTGGGTTGGTTTTAGGGTGAGGTTTAGTGAGGTAGGTTAGGTGATTAGGCTAGGATTAGGTTAGGTTTAGGGAAATTAACCTAGGTTTAGGGAAGTGGGTTAGGTGATTAGGTTGGGATCAGGCCGGGATTAGGGAAGTGGGTTAGGTGATTAGTCTCAAATTAGGACTGGATTAGGGTAGAAGGCTAGGATTAGGTGTTTTTAGCTAGGATTAGGTGAAGGAGCTCCCTTTTCATGACCCATGGACCCTAATTATATCATGTTGGTGCAGCCCTAGGTCAGGTTTTGGCTAATTACAAGCTTAAACCCACTCAATTAGGCTAACCCACATGATTAACCCCAAACTTGACACACAAGTCAAGCTTAATCACAACACACACTTGATCTTATCCTCCCCCACTCTCTCTCATGCCCATAATCCCACGTGAAATTCAAGTGGGCCCCACCTCCATTTATGAGAAGGTGATGTGGGCCATGGATATGGATATTGGATTGGATTTTTTAATCCAAATCCAAATCTAAGTCCATACATGGGTTTGGATTGGGATCTGGATATATATGGTCCAGATGCGATCCAAACTGAACTCTGACTCCTTCGAGCTGTGTTCGAAATGAACGGTTTGTGCGGGGCCTGACAGCATCAGTACTCCGTCTGCGTTGGGTCTTCGCCAACATGATCGTCCGCCTCTGTTTTCGCCTTCCGGAGATGACTTCAAATGATGTTTTGATGATAACAGGGTCTTGGACGTTCGAGATCCTGGGGATGGATTTGATATGAGAGTTGCTGTGCCGGGCTCGACATGTGCTCCGGTTCCGGGCTCTCCTTAGCTTTTCTGGTCCAGTCTTGATCGGGCCAAACTGCTTCGGGGTTTCAAAAACATGTTTAAAAAGGTTTTTAAAGTCATATTATACATTTTTGAAATACAAAGTTCAAAACATATGTACAGGATTGCTTGGAAGGCTCCTGGGTTTCCAGACTCAAAATGGCCCTTTGGGGCTGCTTTTACAAAACCAGGTGGATTTGAGAAATTCGTGAGATTTTGGGGTGTTTACAACACCTTAGTAAGATGTCAGTGAAACTTTTTTTGTAAAGAACCCCTCCCAAAATCGAATATCGGGTTGAAATTCTTCGTATAAAAGCTTTGTCTTTGGACGAAGCATGTTTTGAAAATCCTCCGTTTTCTAAGAACTCTTTAATGTCTTGAAACCAGGGTTTTTCAGTGAAAGTTGTGTTGTTTTGGCAAACCTCAAGATCGTGTATGGATGGAGTGGGCGAGTGCCATATTTCTAAGGGTCTGGTTCCCAGGGTGGGATCAACCCTTAGGGCTGAGCCCAAGGATGAGAGGGCATCAACTATGCCATTATCCTCTCTTCCTACATGTGTAAGTGTACATGATTTGAATGACTCGACCAGCTTGGTGGCCAATTCATTGTATGGAAGAAGATTTTCATTTTTGACTTGCCAAATCTTTAACACTTGGTTTATGACAAGTAAAGAATCTCCAAAGACTTTGATGCATGATGCCCCTAGAGTTTTTGCAATTTTCAAGCCTTGTATGAGTGCTTCATACTTGGTTGTGTTGTTGGAACATTCGAAATCTACGCGAATGGCTATGGGTATTTCTCCCTTTTCAAGGGATATGAGGATGATTCCTGCCCCAGCCCCTCTTTGGTTTCGTGCCCCATCGAAGAGCATCTTCCATACTTGGTTTTCGTTTGAAATATTTGATAACATATGATTTTGAAATTGGTTTTGAAAGATGCCTTCATCGGGCATTTTGTCAAGTGTGGGATATGCATCTTCTAAAGGGAAGTCAGCCACATAGTTGGCTAGGGCTTGGCCCTTTGACATCGTAGGCCCCATATTTCCAAAATCCTCGAATGGGCATCGATTCATTTTAGCAGCCACGGAGTATTTCTCCAACCATTTCCCTAACCAACGTGCTGGGGCAACATGTGGTGGCTTTCATCCGGAGGAACATCTTGGCTCGATTTGGGGTTCCATGAGACCTTGTGTCCGATAATGGTACCCCATTCAAGAACGAGCGGATGGTTAAGTTGTGCAATACGTATGGCATAACTCACCACTTCTCTTCGCCCTACTACCCTCAAGGCAACGGCCAAGCTGAAGCCACAAACAAGACTCTCATTAGTATAATTGAAAAAACCTTAGAGAAGGGTAGGACGTGGCATGAGAAGTTGGATGAAGCCTTATGGGCTTATAAGACTTCCATCCGGACTCCCACGAATGCCACACCATTCGAATTGGTCTATGGCACAAACACCATTCTTCCCATTCATACTCAACTACATTCATTCCATACATCCATAGCACTCGACCTCCCACTAGAGACGCTTCAGCATGCTAGGATGGCCGAACTAGATTTACTAGATGAGAGGCGACTCCTTGCCATGGATCATGCTCGTGCATGCCGGCAAAGGATAGCCCGACATTATGGCAAACACATGAGACCTCGCCACTTTGAAGTGGGGGATCTGGTTTTGAAAATCATCCATTATCGTGGCCCACATCCGCTCGGAAAGTGGCACCCCAAGTGGGATGGACCCTATGTTGTACGAGCAACCACCACGAACAATTCGTTTTGGTTGGTCGATGTAGAAGGTAGGAATTTAGCAGATCCTATCAATATTCAATACTTAAAGAAGTATCATGTGTAGGATTTGGATTAAATTCCAATTTTCGAAAATTTTAGGGATAGCTGCCCTGAGACATGAAAATAAGGTGCAAAGGCAAAGTCGTGTGACCCTGAGTAAGAGAATTCGCACTTGTGAAAGAGTGGAGTCTTCAAAATCGTGGTTAGATTTCAAAATCCTTCTTCTTACAAAGAAAGGCCTAGTTCAACATAGCAAGATACTTGCAAGTAGTACGTGCTATTTCTAAATAGGCTGATCTGGAATGGATCGAGTGTAGGCTTGGGATAAGTCCTCCCCTCTTCTCTTCTGCTTCCAAAAGGAAAAACACGGCCCAAACAAAGGGAATTTCCCATTCAAAAGTCTCTTTCCAAAAGAAAGAAACCAGAATTCAAAAGAAAAATCGATTCTCTTGTGAAAAAGAGGGATTAAAAAAAAAAATACTCCCAAAGGGAGACCCTCTATGAAAAAAAGGAAAAAGAGGCCAAAAAGCTCAAAAAGAGCAGTTTTCCGCCTTCTATGCCTTAAATCACGGGACGCTTCAGAAGGGACCGTCGTATCTCTTTCCTATCCCTGGCTTATCCCAAGCTAAAGCATGGTTCATTTCGAGGAATCCTAAAGTAAAAATAGGATTTACTTACTTGAATTTCATCTTGTTTGAGAATTCGATGTTTCGAGTAAGGCGCAGGAATTTGAAATATAGCTTGTTTTCTTACAAAACCTCCGCTAGATAAGCGAGTGTTAAGACTCGAACAAGGGCAAACACGAAGAGCTCGAGATCCTTAGGATCGAGACTCAAGACAGTTGTCCCTTTTGTAAATAGTTTTGTAAATAAATTTTGAAAATCGAACATCAAGCAGCATAGGATCTACTCACTTGGAGCAGTAGGCCTTGTAAGTCTCTAGAGGTCGACCACATCTGGTCTCTGGGAGGTCACCACTCTTGGCACCACACCCATGTCATGCATCTGCATTCCACGCATGGTACTTGCATAAACATGATCCCATATTAGGACTAGAGACCGTTTGTATTAGCCCTTTGGCGTGATATCTCCTCCTACCAGGATTGTAAAAATGAGATTTTGCTAAAGATTGGGACGATCCCATATTCTTCGTGGATAGATCTAAGGAGACATTAAAAGGGGTGTTTGTCATCTTTGCCCTTATCCAAATCGATTTGGACAAGGCCAAAGAGGGGCATCTGTAAACACCCCAAAATCCCACGAATTCCTCAAACAAACCTGGTTTTGTAAAAGCAGCCTTAAAGGGCTATTTTGAGTCTGGAAACCCAAGAGCCTTCCAAGCAACCCTATACATATGTTTTAAACTTTATATGTTTTAAATATGTATAATATTGTTTTAAAAACCTTTTAAATCACATTTTGAAACCCCGAAGCAGCTTCGCCTAATCAAGACAGGACCAGAAAAGCTAAAGAGAGTCCGGAACCGGAGCACTAGTCGAGCCCGGCACAACAACTCTCCAATTGAATCCACCCTCAGGATCTCGAACGTCCAAGACCCTGTTATCATCAAAACATCACTTGAAGTCATCTCCAGAAGGCGAAAATAGAAGCGGACGATCATGTTGGCGAAGACCCAATGCAGACGGAGTACTGATGCTGTCAGACCCCGCACAAACCGTTCGTTTTGAACACAGCCTGAAGGAGTCAGAATTCAGTTTGGATTGGATCTGAACCATATATATCCAGATCCCAATCCAAACCCATGTGTGGACTTGGATTTGGGTTTGGATCTAGAGATCCAATCCAATATCCATATCCATGGCCCACATCACCTTCTCATAAATGGAGGTGGGGCCCACTTGAATTTCACATGGGATTATGGGCATGAGAGAGAGTGGGGGAGGATAAGATTAGAGTGTGGTTGTAATTAAGCTTGACTTGTGTGTCAAGTTTGGAGTTAATCATGTGGGTTAGCCTAATTAGCATGGGTTTAAGCTTGTAATTAGCCAAAACCTAACCTAAGACTGCACCAACATGATGCAACAAGGTCTATGGGCCATGCAAAGGGAGCTCCTTAAACCAATCCTAATCAAAAAGCCCTAATCCTGGCCTCTTACCCTAATCCTATCCTAAACCTAGCCTAATCACCTAACCCACTTCCTTAATCCCGGCCTAATCCCAACCTAATCACCTAACCCACTTCCCTAATCCTTCCCTAAGCCTAGTTTAATTTCCCTAAACCTAACCTATTCCTAGCTGTAAACACCCCGAAATCCCATGAATTCCTCAAAACAACCTGGTTTTGTAAAAGCAGCCCCAAAGGGCTATTTTGAGTCTAGAAACCCAAGAGCCTTCTAGACAAACCCTGTACATATGTTTTGAACTTTATATTTCAAAAATATATAATATGTCTTTTAAAAACCTTTTAAACACGTTTTTGAAACCCCGAAGCAGCCTTGCCTGATCCAGACAGGACCAGGAAAGCCAAAGAGAGCCCGGAACCGGAGGACAAGTCAAGCCCGGCACAACAACTCTCATATCAAATCCACCCCCAGGATCTCGAACGTCCAAGACCCTGTTCTCATCAAAACATCCTTTGAAGTCATCTCTGGAAGGCGAAAACAGAGGCGGACGATCATGTTGGCGAAGACTCAACGCAGACGGAGTACTGATGCTGCCAGACCCCGCACAAACCGTTCGTTTCGAACATAGCTCGAAGGAGTCAGAATTCAGTTTGGATTGGATCTGGACCATATATATCCAGATCCCAATCCAAACCCATGTGTGGACTTAGATTTGGATTTGGATCCAGAGATCCAATCCAATATCCATATCCATGGCCCACATCACCTTCTCATAAATGGAGGTGGGGCCCACTTGAATTTCACGTGGGATTATGGGCATGAGAGAGAGTGGGGGAGGATAAGATCAAGTGTGTGTTGTAATTAAGCTTCACTTGTGTGTCAAGTTTGGGGTTAATCATGTGGGTTAGCCTAATTAAGTGGGTTTAAGCTTGTAATTAGCCAAAACCTAACCTAGGGCTGCACCAACATGATGTGATTAGGGTCCATGGGTCATGCAAAGGGAGCTCCTTCATCTAATCCTAACCAAAAACACCTAATCCTAGCCTTCTACCCTAATCCGGTCCTAATCCTAGCCTAATCACCTAACCCACTTCCCTAATGCCGGCCTAATCCCAACCTAATCACCTAACCCACTTCCCTAATCCTTCCCTAAACCTAGGTTAATTTCCCTAAACCTAACCTAATCCTAGCCTAATCACCTAACCTACCTCACTAAACCTCACCCCAAAACCAACCCACCTAGCTAAACCCTAAACCCCTAAACCACCCCACCTAAACCTAGCACACAATCTACCCAAAACCCCTTGTATCTAAAATATCTGGCCCTACCCTAATACCAGCCCACCTTACTACCTTACCACCACCCCTAGACCACCTAACCACTACCCCAAAACCAGCCCCACCACCAAGTTCCCCTAGTCGGCCACTCCAACCGACTGTCACCTCCATTTGGCCAGCCACATCCTTCCCTTAGGTGCTCCATTAGACACTCCCTTAGGCTCCCCTTAGTGTCATACTCCCTAACCTCACAATCCTTCCTTAGTGACCCTACATACTCACCTTAGCCCCACGCACAAAACCAGCCCTTCGCTAAGCAGCTGGCCATCTTCAAGGCGCCTCTTCTGCGTACCAAAGACATCTGGCCAGCACCTCCCCTTGTCGTTCAACTTCGCGGAGCTCCCTCTTGCAGCCCAAGGCGAAGGCCAAGCCCACGCCCAAGCAAGGCATCTTTGGACCAGCTATTAGTAAGTGCCTAACTCGGTCCTTAGTTGTATACTTGCTTAAAATTTAATTCGATACGGGGTTGTAATAACGGAGCATAGTCTCCCCCCACTTTTAATAACGTGGCTTGGCACACCCACACACGTGCACTCTCTTAGTTGTGCACGATTTTGAACACACATGGGCCTAATCAGCCCCTAATACATAAATATATATATATATTTTTTAATTTTCGTAGGGTTTTTGCTTAAGTTGGGTGTGTTGTCCTTCAATTCAAGCACTCACACACATTGAGCCTTCGCTCTTATTTGAAAGACCCAAGTAAGGGCCGTGCCATTTATATTTGGGTTTTCATTTCATGTCGTGTGTGTAAGTCTTTCAATTCAAGTACTCACACACATTGAGCCTTCGCTCTTATTTGAAAGACCCAAGTAAGGGCCGTGCTATACTATTTGGGTTTTCATTTCATGTCGTGTGTGTAAGTCTTTCAATTCAAGCACTCACACACATTGAGCCTTCGCTCTTATTTGAAAGACCCAAGTAAGGGCCGTGTTATACTATTTGGGTTTAATTTCATGTCATGTGTGTAAGTCTTTCAATTCAAGCACGCACCCACATTGAGCCTTCGCTCTTATTTTCAAGACCCAAGTAAGGGCACGTATATACCCTATTGTAGACGCGCGAAAATCCCCACGCCTCCCCGCCTTTCCTGGGCTTGGAGTGGATCCTCTCGTGCATCTAAGGCCTATTTATGTAAACAGGGCATACCAGCTAGCTTACCTAAGCTAGCGAAGATGTATTTTAAATTGACTTCTAATCGTGGTGACTGTGAGCAAGTGAGCTCTTGTCGTCGCAGACCTTCTTACAACGATGCGCAAGGGTCAGTCTGTACGCTTTGCAAAAATCGAGTTTTTGAGATAGAAAGCCTATGAAGCGGTTCGAGGTGTCTAATTCGGGTCTTTTTATATGCGATTGCAGATTTTAGATCACGTGGATTTGCACGTGCCTAAGTCTTTCCTTTTATCCCTTTATGGGCCACCTAGTTTGTGTGTTATGAACACTCCACTACATGGGCGAATTCGAGCGAGGCTTGCTTTGATGCAATATGCGTCCTACCTCGTGGTATGGCGTAGATGCAATGCAAACTCACACTACTCCAAAGGGAAAACCCGAAATGTAAAGACAATGCCGAAGGGAAATAACCGAAGGGAAATGACTTGAAATGTAAATGCCGAAGGGAGATATGTATATAGAGTATGTATATGGGCCCTTACTCGGGTCTTGCAAATAAGAGCGAAGGCTCAATGGGGGTGCGTGCTTGAATTGAAAGACTTACACACACGACATGAAATTAAACCCAAATATAACTTGCAGTATGGCCTTGATTAAGGTCTTGGGAATAAGAGCGAAAACTCAATGTGTGTGAGTGCTTGAATTGAAGTACTACACACACAACATGAAATTAAACCCAAATAGTATAACACGGCCCTTACTTGGGTCTTTCAAATAAGAGCGAAAGCTCAATGTGTGTGAGTGCTTGAATTGAAAGACTTACACACACGACATGAAATGAAACCCAAATAGTATAGGTCGGCCCTTACTTGGGTCTTTCAAATAAGAGCAAAAGCTCAATGTGTGTGAGTGCTTGAATTGAAAGACTTACACACACGACATGAAATGAAACCCAAATAGTATAGGTCGGCCCTTACTTGGGTCTTTCAAATAAGAGCGAAGGCTCAATGTGTGTGAGTGCTTGAATTGAAAGACAACACACCCAACTTAAGCAAAACCCTACAAAAATGAAAGTATATGTATATACTTATGTATTAGGGGTTGATTAGGCCCGTGTGTGTTCAAAATCGTGCACAACTAAGAGAGTGCACGTGTGTGGGTGTGCCAAGCCACGTTATTACAAGCGGGGGGAGACTATGCTCCGTTATTACAACCCCGTATCGAATTGAATCTCAAGCAAGTATACAACTAAAGACCGAGTTAGGCACTTACTAATAGCTGGTCCGAAGATGCCTTGCTTGAGCGTGGGCTTGGCCTTCGCCTTGGGCTGCAAAAGGGAGCTCCGCGAGGTTGAACGGCAAGAGGTGCTGGCCGAGTGTCCTTGGCACGCGGAAGAGGCACCTTGAAGGTGGCCGGCTGCTAGCAAAGGGCTGTCTTTGGTGTGTTGGGTTAAAGGACCTAAGTAGGGTCACTAAGGGAAGCTCAAAGGAAGACCTAATGGGGCACTTAAGGTTGGCGGGTTGCTAGGGCGGCTGGGAGTGATGTAAGGGAAGGGAGTGGCCGACTAAGGGAGTTTGGTGGTGGCGGGCTGCTAGGGCGGCTAGGAGTGATGTAAGGGAAGGGAGCTAGCTAGGAGATGGGACCAGGTGGTAGTGGGTATGGTAGGTGTCTTGGGGTGATGTGGGCAGGTTTTAGGGAGTCGGATAGGGTGACCGAATGGGACTAAAAGGGCTAGGTGGTGGCGGGTAGTTAGGGAGCTATGGGTTCGGCTGAGAGAGAAGGGTGGCAGCGAGTGGAAGGGCTGATGTTAGGGTGGTAGGGGAGTGGATTAGGTGGCTGAGAGTGGAGAGGGAGTGAAGAAGTAGTAAGGTAGGATGTAGGAGACTTACCGGGTCAAGAAATGGTGGCGGGTGGAAGGGAATCAACCGGATGATGGTGGCGATGGTGGTGGTGTTCGGCTGAAAGGCAGTGGTGTAGGTGGTGGCGGGATGTGGAGCAGGCGGTGGTGGGATGTGGAGCAGGTGGAGCAGGTGGGATTCGGCTGAACTTGGGGAAGTAGAGGACCCGGCTGGGAATGGGTGGGCTGCTAGATGATGAAACCGGCCCCCAAGGGGGGGCGTTTATATAGGGTTGGGTTAGGTCGGTTAGGGCTGGGTTTGGGGTAGTGGTTAGGTGGTTTAGGTAGTGTGGTATGATGATAAGGTGGGCTGGAAAGGGTAGGGCCAGATATTTTAAATACAAGTGGTTTGGGTAGGTTGTGGGCTAGGGGTGGTTTAGAGGTTTAGGGTTTAGTTAGGTGGGTCGGTTCTAGGGTGAGGTTTAGTGAACTAGGTTAGGTGATTAGGCTAGGATTAGGCTAAGTTTAGGGAAATTAACCTAGGTTTAGGGAAGGATTAGGGAAGTGGGTTAGGTGATTAGGTTGGGATTAGGCTGGGATTAGGGAAGTGGGTTAGGTGATTAGGCTCAGATTAGGCTGGATTAGGGTGGAAGGCTAGGATTAGGTGTTTTTGGTTAGGTTTAGGTGAAGGAGCTCCCTTTGCATGGCCCATAGACCTTAACCACATCATGTTGGTGCAGCCCTAGGTTAGGTTTTGGCTAATTACAAGCTTAAACCCACTTAATTAGGCTAACCCACATGATTAACCCCAAACTTGACACACAAGTGAAGCTTAATTACAACACACACTTGAACTTATCCACCCCCACTCTCTCTCATGCCCATAATCCCACGTGAAATTCAAGTGGGCCCCACCTCCATTTATGAGAAGGTGATGTGGGCCATGGACATGGATATTGGATTCGATATTTGAATCCAAATCAAAATCCAATTCCATACATGGGTTTGGATTAGGATCTGGATATATATGGTCCAGATCCGATCCAAACTGAACTCTGACTCCTTCGAGCTGTGTTCGAAACAAACGGTTTGTGCAGGGCCTGACAGCATCAGTGCTCCGTCTGCGTTGGGTCTTCGCCAACATGATCATCCGCCTCTGTTTTCGCCTTTCGGAGATGACTTCAAACAAAGTTTTGATGATAACAGGGTCTTGGACGTTCGAGATCCTGGGGGTGTGGATTGGATACGAGAGTTGCTATGCCGGGCTCGACCTGTGCTCCGGTTCCGGGCTCTCCTTAGCTTTTCTGGTCCTGTCTGGATTAGGCCAAGCTGCTTCGGGGTTCCAAAACATGTTTTAAAAGGTTTTCAAAAACCATATCACATATTTTTGAAATATAAAGTTTGAAACATATATACAGGGTTGTCTGGAAGGCTCCTGGGTTTCCAGACTCAAAATAGCCCTTTGGGGCTGCTTTTACGAAACCAGATGGATTTGAGAAATTCGTGGGATTTCGGGGTGTTTACAGATGCCCCTCTTTGGCCTTGTCCAAATTGATTTGGATAAGGGTAAAGATGACAAACACCCCTTTCAATGTCTCCCTAGATCTAGCCACGAAGAATATGGGATCGTCCCAATTTTTAGTAAAATCTTAACTTACAAACTCTGGTAGGAGGAGATATCACGCCAAAGGGTTTGCTGTGGAATCTGGTCCTAAAATGGGATCATGTTTATGCAAGTGCCATGTGTAGAATGCAGATGACATGGGTGTGGTGCCAAGAGAGGCGACCTCCCAGAGACCAGATGTGGTCAAACTCTAGAGACTTATAAGGCCTACTTGCTTCAAGTGAGAAAAATCCTATGCTGTTCGATGTTCAGTTTTCAAAACTTATTTACAGAACTATTTACAAAAGGGACAACTGTCTTGAGTCTCGATCCTAAGGATCTCGAGCTCTTCGTGCTTGCCCTTGTTTGAGTCTTAACACTCGCTTATCTAGCGGAGGTTTTATAAGAAAACAAGCTGTATTTCAAATTCCTACGTCTTACTCAAAATGTCGAATTCTCAAACAAGATGAAATTCAAGTAAGTAAATCCTATTTTTACTTTAGGATTCCTCGAAATGAACCATGTTTTAGCTTGGGATAAGCCAGGGATGGGAAAGAGATACCACGGTCCCTTCTGAAGCGTCCCGTGGTTTAAGGCATAGAAGGCGGACAACTGCTCTTTTTGAGCTCTTTGGCCTCTTTTTCCTTTTTTTCATCGAGGGTCTCCCTTTGGGAGTATTTTTTCTTTAATCCCTCTTTTTCATAAGAGAATCGATTTTTCTTTTGAATTCTGGTTTCTTTCTTTTGGAAAGAGACTTTGCGTGGGAAATTCCCTTTGTTTGGGCCTTTGTTTTCCTTTTCAAAGTAGAAGAGAAAAGGGGAGGACTTATCCCAAGCCTACACTCGATCCATTCCAGATCAGCCTATTTAGAAATAGCACGTACTACTTGCAAGTATCTTGCTATATTGAACTAGGCCTTTCTTTGTAAGAAGAAGGATTTTGAAATGTAACCACGATTTTGAAGACTCCGCTCTTTCACAAGTGCGAATTCTTTGACTCAGGGTCACACGGCTTTGCCTTTGCACCTTATTCTCATGTCTCAGGGCAGCTATCCCTAAAATTTTTCGAAAACTGGAATTTAATCCAGATCCTATACATGATACTTCTTTAAGTATTGAATATTGATAGGATCTGCTAAATTCCTACCTTCTACATTGATCAACCAATACGAATTGTTCGTAGTGGTTGCTCGCATAACATAGGGTCCATCCCAGTTGGGGCGCCACTTTCCTAGGGGGTGTGGGCCACGATGATGGATGGTTTTTAAAACCAGATCTCCCACCTCAAAGTGGCGAGGTCTTATGTATTTGCTATAATGTCGGGCTATCCTTTGCCGGTATGCCCGAGCATGATCCATGGCAAGGAGTCGCCTCTCATCTAACAAGTCTAGTTCGGCCATCCTAGCATGCTGAAGCGTTTCTAGGGGGAGGTTGAGTGCTATGGATGTATGGAATGAATGCAGTTGAGTATGAATGGGAAGAATGGCGTTTGTGCCATAGACCAATTCGAATGGTATGGCATTCGTGGGAGTCCGGATGGAAGTCCTATAAGCCCATAAGGCTTCATCCAGCTTCTCGTGCCACGTCCTACCCTTCTCTAAGGTTTTCTCAATTATGCTAATGAGAGTCTTGTTTGTGGCTTCAGCTTGGCCGTTGCCTTGAGGGTAGTAGGGCGAGGAGAAGTGGTGAGTTATGCCATACGTGTTGCACAACTAGGTCACTTGTGCACACACCCAGTTGGCCCTAAAAAGATTAAAAAGAAAGACATAGGCACGTGCAAATCTCACATGTAATAAATTTTGCAATCGTACATACAAAGCCCAAACACTTCGGGTATTTTTCAAAGAGGTCTAATTAAAAGACTTTGACAAGCGTACAGACTGACCCTTGCGCATCGGTGCAAGAAGGTCTGCGACGAAAAGAGCTCACTTGCTCACAATCGCCCCGATAGAGTCAGATTTCAAAAAACTTTCTTCGCTAGCTTAAGCAAGCTAGCTGGCACGCCCTTTTGTTAAAATACGACTTAGACACATGAAAAGGTTCACTTCAGGCCTAAGAACCAGAAGTGAGAATTTTTCATGTCTACAGATTTTGGCACGCCCGGTGGGACCTGGGCCTCGTGCAGAGTCAGTGCATGTAGAAAAACCTCTTGAAATTTTTTTTTAAAAGTATTTTAACTTTGTTTATTTCATTTTCATACTTAGGATTTGTTTTAAAAAGCATATTGAAGCATGTCGAGTCCAGGCTCTCAAGGGGTATCGAGCCATGGCTCATGCGCATCAAGTTCTCAATCTCGAAAGTTTTCGAAAAAAGAAGAGATTGAAGACTTGAGAAGGGACTTCGAGGCCAAAATCGCCGCTCTTAGCCAAGAGGCTGAAGCAGGCGATTCATGTTCGTCAAATGGCGAACCAAAGGCCAAGAAGGAATTTGAAAAACCTCACAAACACAAAGAGACTTCCGCGATGGAAGGTAACCAATACCACGAGTCTTTCACACACAAGGACCGTAAAGCCCTACAACAGCTGCTGAGACGGCAAAATAAAGAGAAAAGGAGCTACGTCCTGTCTGATTTCTTGCCTGTGGACTATGAAACAGACAGTGACGATGAAATACCGAACTTCCATCGGTATGATAGCATGGGAGACCCTAGGTCTCATTTGCAGCTTTTCTCTCGTCGAGCCCATAAGAAAAAGAAGGACTCGATGAAATGGGTGTATTGGTTCCCTTTGTCCCTCAAAGGTACGGCTGCCAAATGGCTGGCTTCTTACGATATTAGCCAGTTCGCAACTTTTGAAGAGTTAGCGAACTGCTTTATGTAGAGATTTTCGCATAACGTAGAAGTCACGCTGACTTTAAACACCTTGAAGGATACAAAACAAGGTGTGAACGAGGACGTACATATGTTCATCGTTCATTGGAGGCCTCTCTTGGGTCAAGTGCGAGAGCCCATATCCAAAGGGTGTGCAGTCACGCTCATCCTGGATAATTTTAGAAACGAGTTGAAAACCCTTCTCTCGCTTCATGAAATCTCGACTTTCCATAAGTTAATAAAGAAAGCATCCCTTTTTCAAACAAATTTGAAAAAGAGGGTGTATGACCACTTATTGAAAGGAAATCCCATTTCGAAAACTTGCTTGGAGAAGCCCATCACTTATAGGCCATCCACCGCGGATAAAGGGGCAAAACCCCATAAAATCGCCAATGTTCGGGTGGATCCAAACCCGGCAAGTGCTTCAAAAAGCTTTGAAAAGCTAGAAAATAAAAAGGAGAGGAGTTTTCAAAAACCCATCGAAAGACGGGAGTATACTCCGCTGGGGCAACCTGTGTCGGAGGTCCTAGACCTCCTACTTGCCCAGGGCATGATCGAACTCCCTGAGATTCCCGAGGGAGTCACTTCGAAGGGAGGGTTTTTAAACAAGTTCTGCAAGTATCATCGGCTCAAAGGCCATGATACAAGGCGGTGCTTCTCCCTCCTTAATAAAATTAAGAACTTCATAACAAAAGGCCTGCTCCAAGTCGCTGAAGAACCTGAGCCTGCCCAAGCTATCTTCAAAGAACCCTTCCTCAAGCACGCAAGTACCAGTGGGAAGGAAAAAGAGGTATGTGATCTTTCGATTTCAAAGAATCTAGCACATGCATGTGAGTCTGGCTCATCTACTTGTGCGTCTACTCTTATCCTTTACAAGAAACCTGTCCAAGTAGTCATCCGGGGACCACCAAGAGTTCTGTCCCCGGTTAAACCAGTGTTAACCATTCAAGGTGCTCCAAATCTCTCGATTAGAGCCATGATTAGTATGAAACCTAGATTGATCGTGGGGGAGGTGACAAGATCCAGAAGGATCTACCAACCCCCACATCTACGAAGTGCTAAAAAGGTGGTCAGTGTGCCTGGCCCCTCAAAAGCATGTATTCCTAGAGTTCCGTCAAAAACGGACAAAGAAAATATCGTTTTAAAGGTGTATGATTTCGAAAACCATCTTTCAAAGATTCCTATCAATATGTCCATCCTAGAGCTAATACAAACTTCGCCTAGGCATAGACTAGTGTTAGAGAAAATTCTAGAAAGAGTAAGGGTTAGTTCGAATATTACCCCTGAATCCTTGTCCAAACAAGTGGCCTCTATAGGAGCGAAAACGCCCATCGTATTCTCAAAAGATGATGTAGATAGACCCTATGAGTCCCATAACCAGGCCCTACATATTGAGGTGGTTCTAAATAACCACTCTCTAGATAGGTGCCTTGTCGATGGGGGAGGAGGGCTCAACATCCTTCCACTTCATGTGGCGAATCAAATCGGAGTCACCTTGACATCCGTTCATCCCAATCCCATCGTCATCACTGGATACGATGGGAATGCGTCTAGACCACTAGGATCTATCGAACTCCCCATGGAAATGGGAGGGATAGCACACACGGGAGTGTTCCATGTCCTAGACATCTACCCCCATTATAACCTGTTGTTGGGAAGGCCCTGGATACACAGCTTGTGCGCTGTGCCATCCACCTTCCACAGGTGTGTCAAGATCCCTTTCAGGGACAAAGTCATTGTGATCCTAGGAGAGAGTCACCCTCAACTTCAGGGGGTCAAAAATTCCCCCTGCTTGTCAAGCTCCCAGACCCATGAGGTAAAACTGGGGCAAACCATGCTCGAGCCACCAAGGCTCATATTAAACAACCCTAGGAAGGTCGTATATGTGAAGGGGCCGCCCAAGGCTAGCCCCCTCAAGGTTCTGACCCTTCTAGGAAAACCCAAAAATCCCTTATTTCCAAAACCCCTGGACAAGAAGCCCTATGTGCACAACATAGATGACAGCAAGTTCCAAGACCATGATTTGTATCCAAACTTCTCCAAAAACAAAAAATCATGGAACATGCTGTTAAACATGGGCTATTTGCCTTATAAGAGTCTAGGGGCACAAAATCAGGGTCTCCTAGAACCCATACTTCCTAGGGCCAATCCAAGCCGATATGGGATCGGCTATACTCCCAAAATACCACCAGAGCCACCCCCTATGACCACCTGGGTCAAGGGTGCCCTACAGCCTACCCTAGAAGAAACCTACGATTTAGACCTCTTATTCCGAGTCTAACCCGTAGTGTTCTCCCTTTTGTAGGTATGATAGAAGATCCCTTTTACAAAAATACAAAAACATTTGAAAAACTCAAAATCAAAAAAATGGAAAAATTGCAAAACCCAAAAACATTGGAAAATCAAAAACTCAAAAAAAGATTTGTTTGTATAGTTCCTAAAGTTCTAGTTTTGCAAAAGCACAAAAAAATCGAAAATTTACAAAATGCCAAAAAGATTTTGCACATAACTGCTCCTAGTAAGGCTTTGGAAAAAGGAAAGGATTTCAAAAGAAACGTCGTCTGTATAACCAGGCCAAAAATTTCAAAATCAATAGAAATTCCAAGTGTAAAACCAAGTCTTTTGAAAATCCATTCATCAAATTCCCTCGGGTCTATAAACCACAAGAATGATCGAAGCCCAGAAGTGGATCCCCTTGAGGAAGATCCTACTTCTGAGCTCCTAGAATTTCATAAAATTCTCGATTTTGAAAGACCTTCCAATTCAGTAGGAGGAGATTAGGGAGTTATTCAAATCCCAAATTCATTAAGGTAGGCGCATGTTTGCATGAGCATGAAAGATCAGCATTCATTGCATTTCTACAAACCTACTTAGATGTGTTTGCATGGACGTATGAAGATATGTCGGGTACAAACCCCAGTATTGTCGAACATCGTCTTTCCTTAGAGGCAGATATGAAACCCAAAAGCAAAATCTTAGGAAAATACATTCGTACACGCACAAGTCAAAGAGGGTTTAGAAGATCTGTTAAAAGCCGGATTTATAAAACCCATTGCGTATTCTGATTGGTTATCTAATATCGTTATTGTTCGAAAGACCAATGGGAAGATTTGAATATGCATCGATTTCAGAAACCTGAATAAGGCCACTCCAAAGGATAATTATCCTTTACCAAACATAGATTTGATAGTCGATACTACTGCAAATCACCAAATGTTTTCATTTATGGATGGCTATTCAGGGTATAATCAAATCAAATTAAGTCTCCGAGATCAGGGTAAGACCGCATTCATAACCCTATGGGGCACATACTGCTATACAGTCATGTCCTTTGGTTTGAAAAATGCCGGCGCAACATACCAGAGAGCCATTACCACAATCTTCCATGATCAGATTCATGAGCTCGTAGAGGTATATGTGGATGATCTCTTGGCAAAATCCAAAACTCGATGCACTCACATCGAATGTTTACAAAAGATTTTCGAAAGGCTTAGACTTCACAAAGTAAAGCTAAACCCTCAAAAATGTGTATTCGGAGTAGAGTCTGGAAAGCTTCTAGGCTTTATGGTGAGCCAAAGGGGTATAGAAGTCGACCCCTCTAAGTGTCGAGCCATCATAGACATGGCTCCACCCTCCAATCTCACGCAGATTCATAGCCTCCAAGGTCAACTGCAATCCATTCGTAGGTTTATCTCAAACCTGACGACTAGATGTGAACCCTTCAACAAATTGTTGAGGAAGGGCACAAACTTTTCATGGGATGATGACTGCCAAAAGTCATTTGAAAGACTAAAGGCATACCTAGTTAATTCCCCTATTTTGAATCCTCCAAAGCAAGGAAAACCTCTTTTGCGTTACATTTCCATGCATGCGAATGCCTTGGGAGCATTGTTAGCTCAATACGAGGATGACACCCATAAGGAGTATGCCATCTATTATATTTTGAAAACTCTCTTGGCTTATGAAAGGAATTATCAAGCCATGGAGAAGACGTGCTTTGCCCTAGTTTGGGCCTGCCAGAAATTTCGACACTATTTCCTAGATCATGAGATCTGGATAGTGTCCAAGCTTGATCCAATCAAGCACTTGTTCGAAAAACCCATTCTCACTGGTAGATTGGGCAAATGACAACTCCTTCCAATGGAGTATGGCCTGAAATACCATCATCAGATCTCCATTAAGGGGCAAGCCCTAGCTGACTACGTGGCTGAGTTCTCCCTGGAGGACGCATATCCCACATTAAATGAAATGCCTGATGAAGGCATATTGCAAAACCATTTTCAAAACCACATTTTGGCAAACTCTTTCGAAAACCAAGTATGGAAGATGCACTTCGATGGGGCACAAAACCAACGAGGGGCTGGTGCTGGGGTCATCCTCATATCTCCTGAAAAGAGTGAGATCCCCATAGCAATTCGCCTAGATTTCAAATGTTCCAACAACACAGCTAAGTATGAAGCACTCATATAAGCCTTAAAAATTTCGAAAACTCTAGGGGCATCATGCATCGAGGTCTTTGGAGATTCGCTCCTTGTTATTAACCAAGTTTTGAAAATTTGGCAAGTGCGAAATGGAAAACTCCTTCCATATCATGAGTTGGCCACTCGATTGGTTGAGTCATTCCAATCGTGTAGACTCACACACGTAGGAAGAGAGGATAATGGCATTGCCGACGCCCTCTCATCCTTGGGTTCAGCCCTAAAGGTCGATCCCATTTCGGGAACTCGATCCTTAGAGATATGGCATGCTCCCACTCCATCCACACACGATTTGGATATTTGCCAAAATAATCCAGATTCTGTTAAAAAACCTTGGTTTTATGACATCAAATGTTTTCTAGAAAATGGGGGATTCGTTGAGGATGCCACATCCAAAGATAAGGCATTCATCCGAAATTTTTTTACCCGATACACCATTCTAGGTGGAGTTTTGTACAAAAAAAGTTTTACCAGCATCCTACTCAGATGTGTCGATCTAGAGGAGGCTAGGACTGTTATGCATGAATTCCACGATGGAGAACGTGGAGGTCATGTTAATGCCAACATGATGGCAATGAAAATACTTAGAGCGGGTTATTTTTGGTCCACCTTGAGAAAGGATTGCCACGATCATGTTAGAAAGTGTCATCCATGTCAAGTGCATGGGCACGTCATTCATATCCCCTCATCTTCATTACATTTCGTGGTCAACCCCTGGCCATTTACCATGTGGGCGTTTGATATTGTAGGCATGATCTTTCCGAAGACATCGAATGGGCATAGGTTCATTTTAGCAGCCACTGAATATTTCTCCAAGTGGGTGGAAGCCATCTCCCTGACCAACGTACAGGGGCAACATGTGGTGGCTTTCATTAGGGGGAATATCTTGGCTCGATTTGGGGTTCCAAGAGACCTTGTGTCCGATAATGGCACCCCATTCAAAAACGAGTGGATGGTGAAGTTGTGCAACACGTATGGCATAACTCACCACTTCTCCTCGCCCTACTACCCTCAAGGCAACGGCCAAGCCGAAGCCACGAATAAGACTCTCATTAGTATAATTGAGAAGACTTTAGAGAAGGGTAGGACATGGCACGAGAAGCTGGATGAAGCCTTATGGGCTTATAGGACTTCCATCCGGACTCCCACAAATGCCACACCATTCGAATTGGTCTATGGCACAAACGTCATTCTTCCCATTCATACGCAATTGCATTCATTCCATATATTCATCCCACTCGACCTCCCCCTAGAGACGCTTCAGCATGCTAGGATGGCCGAACTAGATTTGCTAGATGAGAGGCAACTCCTTGCTATGGATCATGCTCATGCATACCGGCAAAGGATAGCCCGACATTATGGCAAACACATGAGACCTCGCCACTTTGAAGTGGGGGATCTAGTTTTGAAAATCATCCACTATCGTGGCCCACATCCACTTGGAAAGTGGCGCCCCAAGTGGGATGGACCCTATGTTGTGCATGCAACCACCACAAACAACTCATATTGGTTGATCGATGTAGAAGGTAAGAATTTAGCAGATCCTATCAATATTCAATACTTAAAGAAGTATTATGTGTAGGATTTGGGTTAAATTCTCATTTTCGAAAACCCTTAGGGATAGCTGCTTTGAAACTTCGAAAGTAAGGTTCAAAGGCAAATTATGTGACCCCGAGCAAGAGAATTCGCACTTGTGAAAGAGTGGAGTTTTCCAAACACGAGGTTACATTTCAAAATCCTTCTTCTTATAAAGAAAGGCCTAGTTCAATATAGCAAGATACTTGCAAGTAGTACGTGCTATTTCTAAATAGGCTGATCTGGAATGGATCGAGTATGACCTTGGGATAAGTCCTCCCCTCTTCTCTTCTCCTTCCAAAAGTAAAATATGGCCAAAACAAAGGGAATTCCCCGCCAAAAGTCTCTTTCCCAAAGAAAGAAACCAGAATCAAAAAGAAAAATTTGATTCTCTTATGAAAAAGAGAGATTAAAGAAAAAATACTCCCAAAGGGAGACCCTCTATGAAGAAAAGGAAAAAAGGCCAAAAAGCTCAAAAAAGAGCAGTTTTCCGCCTTCTATGTCTCAAACCACGGGACACTTCAGAAGGGACCATGGTATCTCTTTCCCATCCCTGGCTTATCCCAAGTAAAACATGGTTCATTTCAAGGAATCCTAAAGTAAAAATAGGATTTACTTGAATTTCATTTTGTTTGAGAATTCGACGTTTCGAGTAAGGCATAGGAATTTTGAAATATAGCTTGTTTTCTTATAAAACCTCCGCTAGATTAGTGAGTGTCAAGACTCAAGCAAAGGCAAACACGAAGAGCTCTAAATCCTTAGGATCGAGGCTCAAAGCGGTTTTCCCTTTTGTAAATAGATTTTGAAAAATCGAACATCGAGCAACATAGCGTCGGCTCACTTGGAGCAGCAGGCCTTCGTAAGTCTCAAGAGTTCAACCATGTCATCTGGTCTCTGGGAGGTCGCCATTCTTGGCGTCTCATCCATGACATACATGTGCATATCCACGCATCAATACTTGCATAACATGATCCCGTTTAGGACCAGGTTCCATAGAATAATCGCTTTGGCGTGATATCTCCTCCTACCAGGGTTTTAAAAGAGATTTTATTAAAAATTGGGACGATCCCATATTTTTGTGGATAGATCTAGGGAGACATCGAAAGGGGTGTTGTCGTCTTTGCCATTATCCAAATGAATTTGGATAATGCCAAAGAGTGGCATTTGTAAACACCCCAAAATCCCACGATTTTCTCAAAATACCTGGTTTTGCAAAAGTAGCCCCAAAGGGCTATTTTGAGTCTGGAAAACCAAGAGCCTTCCAAGCAACCCTGTACATATGTTTAAATCATATATTTTTTGAAAATATATGCATACAACTTTTAAAACCTTAAAAAGGTATTTTGAAACCCTGAAAAGCAACTTGGCCTGATGAATGCAGGACCGAAGAAGCAAAAGAGAGCCGAGACCCGGAGCACATTTCAAGCCCGGCACATCAACTCTCGTATCATAATCATCCCCAAATTCTCGGACATCCAAGCCCCTGATATCAACAAAATTGTTCAAAATGATCTCCGGATGGTGAGAAGAAGAGCGGACGACAATGTTGGCGAAGACCCAACGCAAGACAGAGTACTAATGCAGTCAGGCCCCGCACAAACTGTCTGTTTCGCAACGCCATGAAGGAATCAGAAAATCAGTTTTGGGCCAGATCTAGACCATATATATCCAGATCCAGACCCAAACATGCATTTGGATTTGGATTTGGATTTGGATCCAAAGATCCAATCCAATATCCACATCCATGGCCCACATCACCTTCTCATAAATGGAGGTGGGGCCCACAAAGAATTCACGTGAAAAGTTTGGTATAGAGAGAGAGTGGGATGATAAAGTATGATTGAGAAAGTTGGTGGGCTTGACTTCAGTCAAGGTTGGGTTAATCATGTGGGTTTAGCCTAAGAGTGTGGGATTAAGCTTGTATACACCTACACCAAACATGGGGCTGCACCAACATGAACCTGGTTGCAACTAGGTCCATAGATCAATGCCAAAGGGATGCTGCTAAAACCTAGTCCTAAACTAACCCACCTCACCTAGCCACTCCCCCCTAAACCTGACCCAATTCTAGCCACCCTCACCCAGAACCACCCTAACCATACCTAGCCGACTTCACCTAGCTCACCCCAGCTAACTAGACCACCTAGACCCTAGCTAGACTAAACCTAATCCCACCTTAACCCACCTAATTAAGCCCTAACTCTTAATTCCCAGCCACCCTAACCGACCTACCCTAAACCACCTTACCACCCTTCCTAGACGACCTACCCAAACCACCCCACCACAGCCCACCATATCCTAAATATCTACCCAATCGACCCCAGCCCATGCCTATAAAAACCCCCCTTTTGGGGCGGGTTTTGAGGCGGCTCTTAGATCCCTCTCTCTCCTCTCTCACCTGCCCTCTCTTCCACCCCACTTCACTCCAGCACCCCCAGCTACACCACCTCCACTGCCATTCCACCCGACTGCACACTTCACCCGACTGCACACTTCACCCGACTGCCGCCTTCTTCCAACTCCACCTGGCTGCCACCTCCTTCCACCACCTCCGGCCATCACCTCCTCCACCATACCCGGTTAGTACCCCCATCTCAACCCTATCTAACTTCTCTTCCACCCCTCTCTTACCCGGCCACACAATCCATCACCCGCCACCACAGCCTTCTCCCTTACACCCGGCCACTTCACACCCCACATCACCACCTTCCCTCAACCACTCCTCCCAGCCCCTTCAACCTGCAACCACCTAGCTAGCACCCGAACCTGCCCCAACTCACTCAAAGACCCTACTTGTTGCGCCTTACACTCGGCCATCCTCAAGTCTTCATTCGGCTAAGACCCTACTTGGCGCCCACCCGCATCCAAGGAGCTCCCCTTCGGCTGTCCAAGGCGACTCACTAGGCCAAAGCCAAGCAAGTTACACCCGGACCAGCTACACATAAGTGCCTAACTCGGTCCTTGTTATGAACTTGCTTACATTTAATTAAATTTGATACGGGGTTGTAATAATGAAGCGTTGTCTCCCCCCGCTTGTAATAATGTGGTTTGGCACACCCACACACACGTGCACTTGAGCCTATTCCGCTCTTAGCTGCACACAATTTTAGCACACACACGGGCCTAATTAGCCCTTAAGATATAGTTATACCTATTCCGCTTTTAATTCAAGTTATGTGCGTGGTCTTTCAATTTCCACACTCACACACATTGAGCTTTTGCTCTTACTCCCAAGACCTTAGTAAAGGCCATATTGCAATTTTGTTTTGGGTTTTCAAATTCAAGTTGTGTGTGTAGCATTTCAATTCTACACTCACACACATTGAGCTTCCGCTCTTACTCCCAAGACCTTAGGTAAGGCCATATTGCAATTATATTTGGGTTTACATTACAAGTCGTGTGCGTTGTCTTTCCATATACACACAACACCCACGCACACATTGGCGACCTTCGGGCCCATATATATTATAAGTATTTCCCTTCGGCTATGTCTTTAAGATTTGGGTTTTAAGGTTCAACTGTGTGCGTAGTCTTTCCATATATACATGACACACACTTGCACAATTGAGCCTCTCCGCTCTAAAGATATAGCCATATTTCCCTTTTGCAATTTCCCTTTTGCAAATTTACATTAAGTCATTTCCCTTCCGCATTGTCTTTCAATTCGGGTTTTCTCTTTGGAGTTGCGTGAGTTTGCATTGCATATACGCCATACCACGAGTTAGGATGCATATTGCATCAAAGAAAACCCCACACTCCCGTGCAAAAATCCCCCAACTTAGGTCACTTGTGCACACACCTAGTTGTCCCTAAAAAGATTAAAAAGAAAGACATAGGCACGTGCAAATCCCACGTGTAATAAAATTTGCAATCGTACATACAAAGCCCAAACACTTCGGGTATTTTTCAAAGAGGTTTAATTAAAAGACTTTGCCAAGCATACAGACTGACCCTTGCGCATCGGTGCAAGAAGGTCTGCGATAAAAAGAGCTCACTTGCTCACAGTCGCCCCGATAGAGTTAGATTTCAAAAAACTTTCTTCACTAGCTTAAGCAAGCTAGCTGGCACGTCCTTTTGTTAAAATACGACTTAGACACACGAAAAGGTTCACTTTAGGCCTAAGAACCAGAAGTGGGAATTTTCCGTGTCTACAGTCATCTTCAAGGGTCTATTCGTCCTCACTATCTAGTAATTTGGAAGACTCACATGACACCGTCACTCGCTTGTTGGGATATTGGGAAGTGATATGTCTGTGGTCGAGACATTTAAAGCATTTAATGTCATGTCTATGATAGGTAGCGCAAGGGTTTTCAGCTATCTCTTTTTCCTTCCGAGCTCCATTGTTGTAGTAGGTATGACTTTCTTGATTTCTTTAGAAGTATTGGTTGTACTTGAGAAAGTTGTACTTTGGTTGGCTTAGAAACCATATATCTAAGGAAGGAGTCTTTCTCCGTTGTCTTTCGACCTTAATAGTAAGCTGAAAGATACTCAACGAATGAATAAGGTTGTAATTCCACAACATCAGCTACTTCTTTGTTTAGCTCACTAAGAAATCAGACAACGGCCTGCTCCCATTGTTCTTGCACTTTGCAACGCAACATCAAGATGTCGAACTCTTTGACATAGTCCTCCATGTTGAGCCCACCTTGTTGCAAGTTTTGCAATCAAAGGTAGAGATCTTGATGGTAGTAATCAGGAACAAATCTTTTACGTATGATATGTTTCATCAAGCCTCAGCTCGTTATGTTCCCATCTCCTTCCCTACGTCACTGATCTTAGAGTTTGCTCCACTAGAGAACATAATCAATGAACTCCAAAATAGCTATGAGACGTTTCTTTTCTTCAAAGTATTCATAATACTCGAAGATTTTATCCACCCACTTCTCCAAGTCGAGAAAATCTTCACGTGAGCTTGATCCAGCAAAAGAATGAATTTTGATTCGAACTTGTGATCCACTTCTCTTTGGTTCGTTCTCGCCTCCTAGTGCATTCGTATAGTTGAGCCTAACTTAGAGAAGTTAGGGTCCACATCATGGTGATTGATGTTAGAGTAGTTAGGAGAAGGAACTTGTTGTCATAACTGTACACATGAAAATTTTCATTCCGAAGTTTATGAGAAACTTGAAATGAAAGCTTCCACACCTACGCTTGTGCGAGTGTGCTAGCTAGTTCAAAACTAGCAAATATTTCAAAACTAGCAAATATTTCATCATGGCCCGAAGGCTGTGTATCCGTGGCCTTCCTAGGAGCAGGTTGTAATGGGGTGTATGTCTAAGACATGGAACACCCTAAAGTGATTTATACCCCCTACTTCTATGGGTAACTCTATGGCTCCTAAAGGTTTGGATGCATTTTCATCGTATCCTGTGATCATGATGAAACTTGGGCTTAGAGAAGTTAAGGTGACTCCAATTTTGTAGGCTATGTATAATGGAAGTATATTTAGACCTCCTCCCCCATCAACCAGACACTTGTCTAGAGGATGGTGATTCAATACCACCTCTATATGCAAGGCTTGGTTATGGGTTTGTTATGGTCGTTCTATCTCGTCTTCCGAGAACACATTGGGGGCCTTGGCACAAATGGGTGAGACTAGGAATGAGAGGGACTCAGGGGTTATGGTTGAGTTAACCTTGGCCCTTTTTAAGATTTTTTCTAAGACTTGTGTATGCCTAGGGGATGCTTGGATAAGTTCTAGGATAGACATGTTTATGGGAATCTTAGCAAGGTGATTTTTGAAATCATATGGGGTTAACACATTGTTTTTACCCATGAGATGCGATGCTTTAGGAATGCATGTTTTTGAAGGGTCAGGGACAACGACCACTTCCTTGCTAGCATCTTTTGCTAAGTATGGGGGTTGGTAGATCCTTCTGGACCTAATCACCTCATCCACACCCTCCCTATGGCTCATTCCTAGGTGGGCTCTACTTTGATGCCTTGGAGCACCTCGAATCTCTAGTAAGGCTCTAACCGGGGGCGGGACTCTAAGTGCTCCCCGGATCACTACTTGTTTGGCTTTTTTTATTACGAGCAGTGGTGTATGACAAGTAGTGAGATCGGTATGTCATGCATGTTCCAAACCATTCAGATGAGTGAAGAGAGCATATACCTCCTTGTCCTTCCCGCTAGTGCTTGCATGGTTAGGGAAGGGTTCCTTGAGCACAACATGGGCAGGCTCTGATTTCTCGGTGACCTGGAGCTGGCCTTGCTCTATCAAGTCCTCTATTTTGTTCAAAAGCGTGTACCATTTGTTTGCATCATGGCCCTTGAGCCTATGATACTTGCAAAATTTATTCAAAAACTTCCCCTTTGGGGGTGCCCCTTCGGGTATGTTGGAGAGTGTGACCATGCCTTGCGCAAGCAAGAGGTCGAGGACTTTCGAGATCGGTTGTTTTACTCCCTTTTTTCGAAAGATTTTGGAATTGTTTTGTCATGTTTGTGTTTAGTTTTCTTCGAAGTGCCGGCTAGGCTTGATTCTACTCGGACATTTGCAACTTTTTGGGGTTTTGCCCCATTGTCCACAGTAGGTGGCCCATAAGTCCCATGCTTTTCGAAACATGTTTTTGAAAAGATCTTTCCTTTCTACAAGTCATCATAGACCCCCTTTTTCATGTTTGCTTCGAATAGGTAAGCCTTCTTGATTAGCTTGTGGAAAGTGAAAATCTCGTGAAGTGAAAGAAGCGCTTTTAACTCAGGTTTGAAATTTTCAAGGATGAGCTGCACATCCTTCAGAAATGGGCTCCCTTACCTGCCCAAGGAGGGACCTCCATCGAACGATGAATGCATGAGCATCCTCTTTCGATGCTTGCTTGGTATCCCTTAAGGTGTTCAAAGTTGGCATCACTTCCACGTTATGGGAAAACCTTTGCATGAAACAATTTGCCAACTCTTTGAAATTTGTAAACTGGCTCAAGTCATAGGAAGCGAGCCACTTAGAAGCGGTTCCCTTAAGAGAGAGGGGGACCAATATATCCACTTGGCAGAGTCTTTCTTTTTCTTATAAGCTCTACGGGGAAAGAGTTGGAGGTGGGATCTAAGATCCCCTGTCCCATCATACCGGTAGAAATTCGGTATGTCATCGTCGCTATCCGTTTGATAGTCAGAAGGGAGGAAATTGGATAGGGCGTATGACCTCTTTTCTTTTGCTTGGCCTCTTAACAATTGTTGAAGGGCCTTGCGATCTTTCAAAGTGAAAGACTCGTACTCTTATTTTTGAAATTTATTTTTGAAAGTCTTTTTGAAAATGGACTTGACAGCATGAAGCCTGGCTCGACACCTCACAGGAATTATCCGAACTTGACATGATTTATGATCTTTGAAATCCTACACGTGCACAATTTTACCAAAGTTAAAACACGTTGAAAATTTTCTTGGAGTTTCACTTGCTTGAAATGAAATTTCTCAAGACCCGAGTCCCACTAGGCGTGCCAATTCTGTAGATGTAAACACCCCGAAATCCAAAAATTTTGCAAAAACCAAACACCTAGTTCGAAAATCAGCTCAAAAAGCCAAGTCTAGAATTTTTGAAAACTCAGGAGCTCATAATACTTCAAACCTCTATTTTCCAACCCCGGTTAAAACATGAATTTCTCAAAGACGGACGAAAGTCCCATTTTTGCAAAAGCTCAAACAAACAGGTGAAGCATGGCCCAAAACAACTTCAAAAGAGGTTCAAAAGCTCAAAAATCAAGCCCAGCCCAATGAAAAGCAAATTTCGAAGACAAAAGAGGAGCCTAGGCCACAAGCGGACTTCAAGTCCGAAGCATCGAAGGCCAAGCCAAAAGCACCCCTGAAATCACAAGCAATCCAAATTTGAAATAGTGAAAATCAATTGAAACGGAGTCTAGAAAGGTGAAAAGGAGCTCAGACGACGAAATTGGGAAAAACCCAGAATAAGACGGAGCGTTGATGAAATCAGGGCCGCACAAATCATCCGACTCGAAACGCCAAGAAGGACTGAAGAAGAGAAAAATTTGGATCAAATTTGGATCCAAATATCCAGATCCAGTTCCAAGATCCAGATCCAAATAAGGTTTGGATTGGATCCAAATTTCAGAACTGTAGACACAGAAAATTCTCACTTCTAGTTTTTAGGCCTGAAGTGATCCTTTTCGTGTGTCTAAGTCATTTTTATAACAAGGGCGTGCCAGCTAGCTTACTCAAGCTAGCGAAGTAAGTTTTTGAAATCTGACTTCTTTCGGGGCGACTGTGAGCAAGTGAGCTCTTTTCGTCGCAGACCTTCTTGCATCGATGCATAAGGGTCAGTCTGTACGCTTGGCAAAGTCGTTTTAAACAAACCTCTTTGAAAAAAATACCCGAAGTGTTTGGGTTTTGTTTGTATGATTGCAAGTTTTATTTCACGTGGGATTTGCACGTGCCTATGTCTTTCTTTTTATGCTTTTTAGGGTCAACTAGGTGTGTGTGTAAGTGACCTAAGTTGGGCAATTTTTGCACGGAAGTGTGGGGCTTGCTTTGATGCAATATGCGTCCTAACTCGTGGTATGGCGAATATGCAATGCAAACTCACACAACTCCAAAGGAAAAACCCGAATTGAAAGACAATGCTTTAAGGGAAATGACGTAATGTAAATTGCAAAAGGGAAATTGCAAAAGGGAAATATGGCTATATCTTAAGAGCGAAAAGGCTCAATTGTGCAAGTGTGTGTCATGTATATAATGAAAGACTACTCACACAACTGAACCTTAAAACCTAAATCTTAAAGACATAGCGGAAGGGAAATACTTATAATATATATGGGCCCGAAGGTCACCAACGTGTGCATGGGTGTTGTGTGTATATGTAAAGACAACTCACACGACTTGTAATGTAAACCCAAATAGAATTGCAATATGGCCCTTATTAGGGTCTTGGGAGTAAGAGCGAAAGCTCAATTGTGTGAGTGTGGAATTGAAAGACCACGCACACAACTTAAATTAAAACACCCAAATGAAATTGCAATATGGCCCTTACTAGGGTCTTGGGAGTAAGAGCGAAAGCTCAATGCGTGTGAGTGTGGAATTGAAAGACCACGCACACAACTTGAATTAAAACACCCAAATGAAATTACAATATGGCCCTTACTAGGGTCTTGGGAGTAAGAGCGAAAGCTCAATGTGTGTGAGTGTAGAATTGAAAGACAACACCCACGACTTAAGTTAAAACCCACGCAGCTGACTATATATGTATAACTATATCTTAGGGGCTGTTTAGGCCAGTGTGTGTGCCAAAATGGTGTGCAGCTAAGAGCGGAATGACTCAAGTGCACATGTGTGTTGGTGTGTCAAACCACATTATTACAACTGGGGGGAGACAACGCTCCATTATTATAACCCCGTATCGAATTTAATTAAATGTAAGCAAGTTCATATAAAGGACTGAGTTAGGCACTTACGTGTAGCTGGTCCGTGTTCAACTTTCTTGGCTTTGGCCTAGTGAGTCGCCTTGGGCAGCCGAAGGGGAGCTCCTTGGGTGTATGTTGGCGGCAGGTAGGGGTGCTAGCCATGTGGTATGTTGATGCTGGACAGGTGATGGATTGACTAGGTGCGGCAGGTTAGGGGTGCTGGTCGGGGGGTGAAGTGGCAGGTAGATGGGCTAGGTTGGTGTGGTGTTTGGCTGAGAAGAAGGGGATTAAGGGAGGAGGTTCAGCTAGGAGCTAAGGTGGGTAGATGGGATATGGTGTGGGTCAGCTGGGTGTGAGGGAGAAGGTTCAGCTAGGAGCTAAGGTAGGTGGATGGGAAATGGTGTGGGTCGGTTGGGTGTAAGGGAGAAGGGAAGGATGGGCTGGCGGGTGAATGGGAGTATGCAGCCGGGAAAGAAGGAGGTGAAAGGCTAGATGGGGTTGAGGTGGGGTACTAACCGTGGATGGAAGTGGCGCTGATGGATGAAGGTGGTGGCCGGATGGTGGTGGAAGGAAGGTGGCAGCTGAAGGGTGGAGCTCCTCGCCGAAGGTGGAAGATGGTGGAGTCGGTTGAAGTGGAAGGGTGGCAGTCAGGTGATGAAGTGGCGGTGGAAGGGCAGGTGGTGGAAGTGGTGCAGCTTGGAGGGAGTGAGGGGTGATGAGTTTGGAAGAGAGAGGGTGAAACCCGCAAGAAGGTGGGTTTTATAGGCTGGAAAGGGGCTGGGTCGGTTAGGGTGGTATGGGCTAGATATTTGTAATAAGGTGGGCATGGGGAGTGGTTTGGGGTAGGTCGGTTAGGGGGGGCTGGTTAGTGGTTTAGGGTAGGTCGGTTAGGTGGCTGGGACTTAGTGGTTAGGGGTTTAATTAGGTACATTAAGGTGGGTTTAGGCTTAGTTAGTTAGGGTCTGGGTGGTCTAGCTAGGTGAGGTGAGCTAGGTGAGGTCAGCTAGGTGAGGTTGGGGCGGTTTTGGGTGAGGATGGCTAGGTTTGGGTCAGGTTTAGGGGGGAGTGGCTAGGTGAGGTGGGCTAGCTTAGGGCTAGGTTTTAGGAACCTTCCCTTAGCACCGATCCATTGACCTAGTTGCAGCCATGTCCAAGTTGGTGCAGCCCCAAGTTAGGTGTAGGTGCATACAAGCTCAAACCCACACTCTAGGCTAAACCCACAAGGTTAACCCACCCTTGACCAAAAGTCAAGCCTACCAACTTTCTCACTCATACTTTATCACCCCTTTTTCTCTCTCTACCCAAGCTTTTCACGTAAAATATTTGTGGGCCCCACCTCTATTTATGAGAAGGTGATGTGGGCCATGGATGTAGATATTGGATTTGGATCTTTGGATCCAAATCTAAATCCAAATCCAAATGCATGTTTGGTTTGGATCTGGATATATATATGGTCCATATCCGACCCAAATCTGATTTTCTGATTCCTTCATGGCGTTTTAAAATGAACGGTTTGTGTTGGGCCTGACTGCATCAGTACTCCATCTTGCATTGGGTCTTCGCCAACATTGTCGTCCGCTCTTCTTCTCACCTTCCGGAGTTCATTTTGAATAAATTTCTGATATCTGGGGCTTCGATGTCCGAGAATCTGGGGATGATTTTGATATGAGAGTTGATGTGCCGGGCTTGAAGTATGCTCCAGGTCTGGGCTCTCTTTTGCCTTTTCGGTCCTGCTTTCATCAGGCCAAGCTGCTTTTGGGGTTTCAAAACACCTTTTTAAGGTTTTAAAACTATATGTATAGAGTTTTAAAACATATATACAGTTTTGGAATATGTATAGGGTTGTCTGGAAGGCTCCTGGGTTTTCAGACTCAAAATAGCCCTTTGGGGCTGCTTTTGTAAAACCAGGCATATTTGAGAAAATTATGGGATTTTGGGGTGTTTACAAGAACCAACCCAAGATCCATATCCAAACTCATGCTCTATAAAAGGACGTGAGGGGTCTCAAGTGGGAGGTTGGAAAATTTTCACGCATTTGCTTGTGGAAGGGGGAGAGAGAGAGAGAGAAGAAAGGGTCAACAAAAGGGGCTGGACCTCCCCCTTTTGAAAATGGTGGGCTGAATGTTATGGGCCAAGTTTTGTTTCACGCATGAGAGCTACAGCAAGTAGGAGATCCGGCAGCTTGGATGAGTTTCCTGCCGTTTGAAGATTAGTTGCGTGGAACTTCATAGGAGCTGGCTTGAATCGACACCAAGGTTAGTCCCTAGACTTTCTCTAAACCACCTCTTCCCCTAACCCCCTAGGCTACCCAAAACCACCCTTAAATCCCACCTAAGTTCGGCCAAAATACTAGTCGAACCTTGCTGAAAAACCTACCCTATTCAAAACTTGTTAAGCTCGGCAAAAGTGTTGGCCGAGCCTCTCTTAAACCTCCCCATTAAGACCCTAAATCCTAACCATCTACCTTAGCTAGATCCTGCCTAAACCACCCTTAAAACTACCCAGCTCGACCACCATATGGCCGAGCCTTTTCCTTAGGATCCCACCTTAGATCCTACCTAAAACAAACTCCTAAAACTACCCAGCTCGGCCACCATCTGGCCGAGCCTTTTCCTTAGGATCCCACCTTAGATCCTACCTAAAACAACCCTCTAAAACCTACCCAGCTCGGCCACCATTTGGCCGAGCATTGCCTTAGAACATCCCTTTAGGATCTCGCCTAAAATCATCCACAAGACACCACCTAGCTCGGCCATTAGCTGGCCGAGCCTTCCTTTAGGATCTCGCCTAGAACTACCCACAAAACACCACCTAACTCGGCCATTAGCTGGCCGAGCATCCCCTTAGGAGCCCCACTTAAACCTTACCTAAGATGATCCCTTTAGACCTGGCCTAGATCTCTTACATCTCCCCTAGATCTGTCTGTGTCTCGCCAAAACCATAACATCTCCACATATCAACCTAGCCTAGATCTAAACTAGGGTCAACACCAAACGCAGCCAATCGATTCGTAGTGAGAGGCCCATCCAACAGCTGTACCCAAGGTCGGATCTCAATGATAAAGAAATCCCAAGCAGACGACGTGTAAGTGTTCGAATCTGGTCTTTTACATTACTTTAAATTCAATTAAATTCATATGGGGTTGTAATAACGGAGCTTGTCTCCCCCCGGATGTAATATATGTGCTTAATACACGAACACACATGTGCACTTGAGCCTTTTCGCTCTTAGTTGCACACTTTTGCACATAAACGGGCCTTGACAACCCCTAAGATATAGCTCTATTTATATAAATTCAGCTGTGTGGGTTTACATTAAAGTTGCGTGAGTTATCTTTCATTTTACACACTCCAAGCACTCACTCACATTGAGCATTTCCGCTCTTACATATATACATAAAATTTCCCTTTCAGCTAGGTTTTAAATTCAAGTTGCGTGAGTTGCCTTTCAATTTATACACTCAAAGCACTCACTCACATTGAGCCTTTCCGCTCTTAAGATATAGCTATATATTTTCTTTCCGCACCTAAGATATAGCCATATTTCCCTTCTGCTATGTCTTTAAATTTCAGGTTTTTCCTTCAAGTTGTGTGAGTTGCATTGCATATACGCCACACTCGAGATAGGGAGCATACTTGCATCAAACCATCCTGAGCAAAAACATGTAGAACTTGCCAAAATCGAGCACTTGATGCACACAACTACACGCCTAAATTGGCTAAAACCCAAAGACATAGGAATGTGTAAATCCCATGAATAAAATCTACAATTTGACGAAAACCAATTGATCAAACAATTTCATACTTTTCAAAAAGGTCGTACTTGTTCAAAATCGAGTTTTCCTAAGCGTACAGACTGACCCTTGAGCATCGGTTCAAGAAGGTCTACGATGAAAAGATCCCACTTATCCACAGTCGTCCCATAAGTCAGATATTTTTCAAAACTTACTTCGCTAGTTTGAGAAAGCTAGCTGGCACGCCCTTTAAAAGCGACGTAAGCATGAAAAGATTCACTCCAGGCCTAAGAAGCCGGAGTCGAAGATTTTTCGTGTCTATAGTAGACATGGAAATTTTCATTTCGAAGTTTATAAGAAACTTAAAATGAAAGCTTTCACACCTACGCTTGCACGAGCGTGCCAGCTAGTTCAAAACTAGCAAATATTTTTAAAAAATTATACTTTTAGGCGATTGTAAGTAAGCGGGATCTTTTCACTCAAACCTTCTTGAACCGATGCTCAAGGGTCGGTATTGAGCGCTTAGAAATTTCAATTTTACAGCAAATGCAACTCCATTCCACATGAACAATGTTTTTGAAAGAGTCTTGAGTTGTGCACTTTGATTAAATACTTGAAGTGTACAAGCTACTGAAAAACAAAGAACTTTGTTTTTCAAAGTTTGTTTCTAAAAGGAATTTGAATATATTACAAGCCTCCAAAAATCTTCAAAATTTTACCAGACCAAGCTAGTAGTATGGAGAGTATGTAGCCTTTTACAAATTTGAATTCAGAGTAATATTGAATCAGAATTGAATATTTGAATTGGACTGACTCACTAACTCAAAACAGTTCTGTTTCAGAAATACAGAGACTCAAAGATGAACCTATATCTCCCTACTCAGAACTTCGATTTTGATGATTTTGATGTTTCTGGAAAGATATGGAGTTATCTTTCCAATGCATCAAAAATAAACTTGATTGGATTCTGTGGACAGAGATATGAGACTTTTACCCAACTTTTATTTCAGGAAATCCGACTATGCAACAGAAGTAGAGAAACTGAGTTGGTCTTTATCTACTTTTATTACGTGGCTGCACAGTCCTAAAATTCTTAAAAATTTTATCTCTAATACCTGGGTGTGTGCATAGGGTACTCCTAAAATTTCAGCTCATTTGGATCACAGAGTAAAAAATTAAAAATACATCAATGAAAGATGTAGATGTAGAAAACGATTTTCAGACTTTTATAAAGAATACATGCAAATGCAAACTCACTCCAAAGCAAATTGCAACAACCCTTAACTCCGAATTGAAATTGCTGAAATATAAAGGAATTGAAATTATTCTATAGCTTATACATAGAAGGGGTTAGAAGTATAGAGGGTACATAGCATATAGGAAGGAAGAAACATTAAATCAAACACTTAGCGTGTGTGTGTGAATGATGTTTCATCCACGAAATTAAACTTGCAGCAAATCTAACTATTACAACATGGGGAGAGATGAAACTATATTATTACAGCCCCATTTAATTGAATATGAATGAGAAGATGAATTGAAATTGAATCAAAATGTACTTACACGAGTTGGCACGATGAATCGGAGATTCAAAAGTGAATTCCGGCTACTTTGGTTCCTTCTTCTTCACCCAAACTCCTTAGCACATACCTACCTACCCTCTTCTTCCCCCAAACTTGGAAGTATGCATCCTCCTTTGCTGAAAATATCCTGCACCTAACCTAGCACACACCCTCCTTTTAGGTAGTCTCTCCCTCACTCCTTTCCAAGATGGCCTCTCACGCCCCCCCCCCCCCCCCTTGGCCCCTTTTATAGGCCAAAGGGGGGCTGGTTCTAGGAGACTCTATGGGGTGGGTTTTGGACCAGCTCCTTAGGGCTCCTTGATCCACTTAGTCCCATGTGCAAGTGGTCCCCTTTGTGGACTTGGACCAGCCCCATGTGGGTTGGTCTTGGTGCAGCCGGTTTGGGACTTGGCTTGGTCCTTAGCCCGATTTCTTAGTCATGTATCGATTGAGTCTTCACCAAGTTGTGGCCGGGTATGCCTAGGTAAGCTTTTTCCATCTTCATAAGTTCAGCCACTTTGCATTTAATTCTTGAATGATTCCTCTCCCACCTTGATGTAGCTCAACTCCTCCTTGATTCATCACAATTTTGGGCTTGATTTGGTCATGATCATCGGTTCCATGTTGGCCCCACCTTTGATCGGTCAAGCTTGGTTATGGCTTGATCTTATGTGGATGAATTACTTCTAATCTTAGTCTTGTATGGGCTGATCTTTGAACCACTTTCATCCAGTGTGTGTGCCTTTGGTGAGGACATGCATCTTCCCGTTTGATATTTCGGTTCGTATTGGCCGAATCAGACTCCACCTTCAGTCCTTGGATTGGGACTTGATGGCTTGAAGTTGGGTTGCATTGAACTCCTCCGTATGATGTAATCCGAGTTTGGTGATCTTAAAACTAAACTTTGGTTCAAAAGCCGAGTTTTTGAATTGATTGAAACTTGAAATTCTAAACAAGTTTGCATTTCATGTTTTTAACTTCTCAAAAGGATATTTGGGAATTGAAAAAAATATTTTATTTCAAAATTTATTTTCGGGTGTTTACAGTAACATTTCCTCAAAGCTTTGGGTTAGTTGTGTTATCTAGGCTTTGAGTGCCTCCTATCCATGTTGCAGTACCATGATTTGAGCTTGGTCGAGAGACATACCTCGTGGTATTGGGGTGACATCGTAATCTTGTCCTGCCATCCTCTCAATCTCAATGAAAGCATCAAATTATATGAAACTTGAGTTGAGGATCATGCACGCTTGTTGATTTCCTTAAATACACACATGTTCTTCCTCACAATGGATATAACTCACTAAGGTGATAAAGACCGACTCACTCACTACCTTTAAGGATAAGAGAGAGATTTGAAGCAATATTGGAAAACAACCGAATAAGAATTCTTTAGACTTGATCCTATTTATACTCAAGACAATTCCCTGACCTATAAAGACTCTTTTAGGAAATGAATAATCACCTAGTAAAATACTGATACATGCTCAACCATCTATAAAGTTGTTATAAAGACTTTCCTAGAAAATGAGTAATCACCTTGTAAAATGTTCATGCCGGCTTAACCATCTATGACTTTAATTGATGTTTCGGTATTCACTAAGACCACTAAATGAATATTTAAATTCAAATTGCCTGTCCCTAAAATTAGTCATAGAGCTATTGATTGTAAGAGATGCTGAGAACCTTCTAGTTTGCTTAAATGTGGGCTTTACTCTTGAGTGACCTCTAAAACAACCTTGAGTTTACTTAAGTCATTAATACTTCATTCACCCAACAATGATTTGGGTTCAAACAAGGTTGGGTCGTTGGTTCCACTTCGGGCACGAGTAATAGCTTCCTGATAATGATTGGTGAGACCGTCTGGCTAGGTTAGATCATTAGTGCCTAGTCCTTCATCACTTTGATTTCAAAAAAATGCAAAACTATCTATATCAAGTACAACAAGTGACCTCGAAACAAGAACACTATGCATTTGAACTATAATGTGGTTAATAAATCACTTAATTTCATTACATGCGATTTAGGGATGGAGTAGGTTAAGGTTCCTATAGAAATGAGTATGAGTTGGCTTCTTTTTATTTTTCTTCTTTATGGGCATGCGAGCAAGTACAAGTATGGGATTGAGGTAACATGGGCCTTCAACTAGATTAAGGTTAGACATAGGCATATCATCTTAGACTAGCGATGGCAATATTGACCCATGTGTACAACCCATACCCAACTCAACTCGAATGGGATGGAGAATACCTAACCCAATTCAGGTTTGGTTTTTGGGATGGGATTAGATGCCTTGGGTCGAGAGATTATGTGCACCAACCAATATGTATATATTAGATGCCTTTATATATACATATACATATATAATTTAGATGCCATGAGTTGGGAGATTATATGTACCCATTTAACCTATTGTCATCCTTATCCCTATCCCTTACAACTCATTCTCATGGCTACTAACCTATTTTCATCATTACTATCTACTGGACCAAGAAGATCTTCATCCCTATGTATTTTTTACGGGTCCTTACAAGAATTTATAGGGGTTCACTTCTACCTCTCGAATGAACCCTTAATTTATGTAAATATATTTAAATTTGAAAGTATTATTATGAATAAATATGTGAGACAACAACAATGAATTCATGAATTTTAAAAAAGGTGAGGTGATACTTTTTTTATTTATTGAATAGTTTGTCTTATTTTAAAGTGGACCTAACTTTCTAGAACCAATCAAAAAAAAGAGGGAGGATTAGGTTCGCGAGGTGGACACATGCTATCCCTGCCCCAATCCCAATTGAGGATTTTCTTTCTCCTTCCTTCTTCGCTTTTATTATCACTCCTCGAATCCATTCGAAACGGGTCTCAACATAAGCGGTGGATCCCCTCCCCACAATACTAACCTTCTTAGTATACGATCATGGCCTTGTGTGCGAAATTGATTATCTAAAATCCACTGAAACTTTTTTTTCACCAAAAGAAAAACGCTGTATATCTGTAACCATTTGTTGTGAGCAAGAAGGAGATCAGCTAGCCCCCCTGCGTTCAACTTGGAAAAGAGTCGGATGGACGCCAAATCATCTAGTGGCCCCTCCTCATTTCGCCTCTCAGCCTCACCCCGACGATAAGAGGTCACCCCCATGATCGCCCTGCGTCCACAGACCACGATAACCTATCGACATCCTTCCTCCTTACTCACTACTGCCTCAATTCCCTCTCAACGGTGGTCGGGCAAACGAGAGAGCGCTTGGCAATGGCGTCCGCAGCCATCACTTCCCCGCGCGTTGCTCTCAGGGCCAAGGCAGCTTGCTGCCCATCTTCGCCCCGCCCCTCGGTGTCGCTGCCGCATCCCAAGTTCGGCCTCCGCTCCTCCGCCATCTCCCCGTCCTCCTTGCGCTTCGCCGCTTCCAATTCCTCCGACTCCCTCCTCGCTGTCGTCCGCTCTCAGGCGCGTCCTTCCGCCTCCTCTCGCCCCACCCGCGGCCTCGTCGTCTCCAATGCGAAGAAGAGCGTGGGTGACCTCTCCTTGTCGGACTTGAAGGGCAAGCGCGTCTTCATCCGGGCTGACCTTAACGTCCCTCTGGACGAGAACAAGAACATCACCGATGACACCAGGATCCGAGCTGCCGTCCCTACCATCAAGCATTTGATCTCCAACGGTGCCAAGGTCATCCTCTCCAGCCATCTGGTAGGTTGATTCTTCGTCTTCTTCCCGTTTTCTCTTCCTGAGAAAGCTTTAAGGTTCTCCTTGATCGTCGTGTTCATTCACAACTTTGAAAATGCTATTTTTGACCTGCATGGGTTGTTAATGTTATGGAGGTGTCTTTCGCTTGGGGCTTATTCGGTCCTTGCTCTTTAATCTTGTTCTTCTTTTCTACCCAGGTAGGAAATACTTCGAGTTTGATCTGCGGTTGTTATTGATATAGTGGCGCGTTTCGTTTTCTTTTTATTAAATACTTGGTCATTCAATTTCCCGACGCCATGGTTCTTTTCTATCCAAGTAGAAAAATCTTCTATTTTCCGGTATTATTTTTGCCCACGCCCTTTCTGTGTTGATCTCTCATAGAACTCTATATACAGTTCATATCTTATGTGGGTCATTGGTCTTTTCTCTGAATAGTATATTAAGGTAATCCTAGAAGTGAGGAATGATGCTAATTGACGAAAACCCTTGGAGTTTGACAGTATATATTAACTTTTAAAATCCTTTTGTACATAGTAATGCTCATCTCGTATGCTGTATATCTCATGGATCCACTACTCACCGTATGGTAGTTCACCTTCCTTTTTCTTGTTGAATTCACTATAACGGTTTGTTTTTCGCAAGTGCTTATGCATTCGATCTATTTGATGGATTGGAACTTGTAATGCTAAACAGTACGATAAATGTTATCATGGTCTGCGCTCAAAAGTGCTTATGAGGTGATGATATAGTATTCCAAACTGGTTCGATCATGCAACTTCTTCGCAATTTTATAAGTACTCATAGTCACGGGTAAGACAAATTTTATGCTTTAGCTTGTTTGAGTATTATCCGTTATTTGCACGTGTTGATGTCTGACTGTAGCGTGAAAACTTGTTTTGAAGAGTCATCAGGCTTGAAATCTAGTTTATGCCACGTATCTTTGGTCACCTTTAGCTTGGTCCATATTTTCAACTCTCAGAAAGAATTCGATTGATTCCAGATATATTTTGGTTGCAACTCCGTTTGTCTTTTTCATTTAAATATGGCTTATGATGTCCAATTGGTTTCGTTTGATCTAGTGCAATAGCTAGACTGCTGAAGCCTGAAACCAACCAGATGGAAAGTTCTTAGTTCTCTTTGTTTTCTAAGTAATCACAAACTGGTCATGTATTCTACAAGGAGGAAGAGAAGAATGACCCTGAATTTGCAAAGAAGCTAGCTTCTCTTGCTGATCTCTATGTGAATGATGCATTTGGCACTGCCCACAGAGCTCATGCTTCTACAGAAGGAGTGGCTAAATACTTGAAGCCCGCAGTTGCTGGATTTCTTATGCAAAAGGTATGTAGGAGGAAATTGTCAGTTCGATTATATGTTGGGTAGTTTATGTAGTTGATTGATCTGTTACTTGTTTAATTGTTTCAGGAGCTTGACTATCTAGCTGGAGCTGTGTCAAACCCCAAGAGACCATTTGCTGCTATTGTGGGTGGAGCAAAGGTGTCTACCAAGATTGGAGTTATTGAATCCTTGTTGGAGAAAGTTAACGTTCTCTTGCTTGGTGGAGGGATGATCTTTACCTTTTACAAGGCCCAGGGTTATTCAGTTGGATCATCTCTTGTGGAGGGTCGTCATTGCAGACAAGTTTGCTCCTGATGCAAACAGCAAGGTTTGTTGTTTCTTCTTCTGTATCTTTATTTGGTGATGGCTGCTGCTGTGCAAGAGTATCAACCAGTGCTGTAAATATCATATTGGGCACCGTATAGTATGGTATGATACATGTGATTTTTAAATTATTTTTAAAGAAATTCATTAAAAAAGTAAAAGAATATAAAAATCATGAAAAATCTACAATATGCACCACACCACACCTAAAGACAAAGGATTCAATGTTAAAACAAACCAAATCACATGTATACATCACTCTCAGAGTCAAGACTTCAAACTTAGGATTGATGATGACTATTAATGAATATAAGATATGGGGTTGGTCTTAAGGAGAGAAATGGGTACACATGAAAGAGGAGCCAAAGAAGCTAGCCTAGAGGGGTTTTAAACATGCTGAAGGCTTGATTTAAAAAAATGATTTTTGAGATTGTTGAAACTTATACTAGGATATGGTGTCCTTATCATAGCGCATCATATGATATTGCTTCTATATGGTGCAATAAATGGTGCTTTGTGATATAGGTATCTGAATCGTATCGGTTCAGGTACCGATACACAATGATATGCGTGGTATCATATGATATGATAAGATTTTTATAACATTTATCTACTATATCTGACTTTATTTTGTTTCTTTTGCTCTTTGTGCACAGATTGTTCCAGCATCTGGGATACCTGATGGCTGGATGGGACTCGATATAGGACCTGACTCCATCAAAACTTTCGATGAAGCATTAGATACCACCCAAACCGTGATATGGAATGGCCCTATGGGTGTGTTTGAGTTTGAGAAGTTTGCATTGGGGACTGAGGTATACTGAACATCTTCTCTCTTTATATGCGATGACAGCATGTTGCAAGATTTGGTCTTAATCAGTCTATTCAAATCAAGTTGATGGAAAACATACTCTTCAGGCTTTTTTCTCTAACCATTTCAACTTTTAGTTAGTTTTCATAAAACTTTTCTTGTTTTGTCCTCTTTGAATTTTGCTAATTTTGTGGTCATTTGCATTTGTGCCGATTGTCTCAATATTTTTGAAAAAAAAATCATTTGATTAAAACAACCTATTCTAGCAACAGGAGGCCTTTGTTTGTGTGTGTGTGGAAAACGAATGGAGAAGTTTAGGGTTTGGCTGAGTTTGATTTGTGCTAAGGTCTTTCATGTTTGAATTGCTTTTTCATAACCGAAAGTTGTCTCCTTTAGCTGATTACTTGTTACTTGCATTATTTTAAGTTGGTAAATGAGCCAAATCGATGCTGTCTGCTTGTTTCTTCTCATTCATCAGGCTCCTTGTGTGTATGGTTAATTGACTGATAAATTGGATCTCCTTACTACCTGAGTTGCTTATTTTTTTTAAATTATATGAACAGGCGATAGCCAAGAAGCTTGCAGAGCTGAGCGGGAAGGGTGTGACGACGATCATAGGTGGTGGTGACTCTGTTGCAGCTGTTGAGAAAGTGGGAGTTGCAGACAAAATGAGCCACATCTCAACGGGGGGAGGAGCCAGCTTAGAGCTCTTGGAAGGGAAGGTACTTCCTGGAGTTCTGGCTCTAGATGAGGCTATTCCTGTTACTGTGTGAGGCATTCATGAAAATATGGAAATTGAGTTTAGTGTTGCTGCAGTGGTACCATGGTGCCAAATCCTGATATGCTCTTTGTAGAGTTTGGACTAGAATAATGTGTGACCTCCTGTATTCCCATTTTTTGCCATGTTATCATTGTCTTGTTTTCTAGTGTCCCCTTTGTTTTGTGCGTATCCGTGAGTGATTGAAACTGGGTGGATAATCTGTTAGCTTATGACATTGAGGGAATAACACAAGTGGCTTGAAGGCTTAATAAATTAGGAAATGAGCGATTTTTCTCTTTATATGGCCACGAACCGAGTACTATGTTGTATGGCCCTGATAATATAACTATAGCATGAAATGCTTTGGCGTGAGTGTCAAAAGAAAAGGTAGCCGTTCTTTCCTTCCATATTTTCGAGAATGATTGTTCACAGAGCTTCAGAAGGTTTTCCGAGGAACAAGATAGTTGCAAAATGTCAGAACTCGGACGATGGTTCTAATATATATGCACAATAGGATTAAGCTCATTTAAGAAATGCATCGTTCAAACTCCAGGTTGAGTTGAATTGAGGAGACTCAAACTCGGTTCAATTTATTTTGGAGCCATCCGCAGAGTCCATTCGAGTTAGCTATATAGAGGGTGGTAACCTTCAGCCCCTTATGAGCTGCCACCGGGATAGCGAAAACAAGGGTGTCCTGTTGCAAGGAAAGAGACCAGAGATCAAGAAGCAGTGTGTCCTGGATTATACCCCCTCAAGCCAGTAAGGTACCAGATTTCTATAACTGAAGCCACAATGTTTGGTCGGTGAGTTCGGTCTATAAGTTGGCAGAAAAGAGAAACTGGCCGGAGTATGCGTCAATCTGGAAACTTAATGGCCCATAGCTCCTAAGATCCTTTCTATGGCTGGTTAAGAAGGAAAAACTCCTTACAGTGGAAAGATGTAAGGGGCATTCTACAGGGAATTTTGGGTGCTACTTATATAAACAACCTGTTGAAAGCATTGAGCATGTGTCGAGGAACTGTTTCAAGGTGAGAACAATGTCAAATAGAACAATTGAGGATCATAACAGCGAAGCTTTCTATAGTTGCAGTTTCAAAGGTTAGATGTTCAAAGCAAGATTGTAAAAATCATATGGTATCGCATGATATGATACATGTTTAACATATATCAGATACTAGAATGAAATGATATAGGTATATATACTGTATTTGAACAATTATTGGTTTGTTTCGGGCCATATTATATGATATGGTATTGTATCACACTATATCATACGATATGACCCATATCATATGAGTCGATGTCGGGTTTTTACCTTTAAAATCTGAAAACTGTAGGTTTTCACGGTATTTGTTTGTTCTAAGGGCTCCCTAATCATTTTTGTTCGCTATCAAACCATTTCTCTATCTTTTATTTGCTTAATTTCATATAAAAATAATGAGATTTTCTCTCAACCTTGTGAATAGAAATGTCCGGTTCCAGTTTACCCGGAACCAAAAACCATAAACGGACCATTCAGTGGATAGTTTTGCATCCAATTTTTGATAGTTTCAAATTCAGATTCGGACAAATTCCAGTTCCAGTTTTGAGATGGTTTTAGTTCTGTTTTTGGATGGATTTGGATCCAAATATTGGTATTCCATTATATATAAGTTATATGTAATTAATACTTATATTATATAACTACATAAGTATATATAATGGGACTTGGATCCAATTTTTAAAGTATATAAGACTAAGAGTAACACTATATAAGACTATAATTTATATAACTATACAAGTTTATAACTATAAGTATTACATTATACATATATTACATTAAAAATGATATAGTTACATTAGTTCTTATAAGTTATAAGTTATAACTTATAAGTATTATATTCATTAATTTATGTATACATAATATATTACATTACAAAATGTATATAGATTATGTAGTAGTAATGTAAGTATATATTAATATATGTAATGAAATACTGTAACTATGTATATAGTGTGTTACATATATGTTATGTGTAATGTATTATGTAATATAAGTATTACATTATATATAAAAAATAACAAAATGTTAAACTTAAGTTATAATATTATAAAATATAATAAAACATAAAACACTATATGCATAAAAACTCATACAAGATGCATTATATATAATAAAAATAAAATAAATAATGTGTTTGACCATAATTCTCTTACCTATGAATTATACCTCCTATTTATCCTCTTGTGTGGAGAAGAATCACAACACACGTAATTCTCTTACTTTTTGGTAGAAACCTTTTACCTAAAGTGATTGACTATAAACTTAATCATCATTGTCGCTCCATGCTTGCGTGACATTAGTGCAAGTATTACCCATACTAGTTGCTCCTTCATTATATAGTCTTTGGTATATATGACAACCAATGCTTCTTCACGTTGCTATGCTCGATGCCTTGCTCTTGTTCAATCATCCAGGCAAGCCTAAGCTTATAAGGTCTCGGGTTGTAAATTAGAGTGGTATTTATCTAATATATTACTGTTGATGCAAACTATTAGGTATCTTCCAAGACTCTAAGGATGAAAATTGTAAGTTGCTCATAGATAGTAACTCTTCACACTCCAATGAGCAGGTGTAATGATAAGAGTGCACTTGCCTCACTCAAGGAAACCTTGGGTGATAAGAGCTATCGAATCCTATACAACTCGGATAAGAGAAAATGAGAGCAAAATGCTCAAGACAAGCCATTGAATTGGGTTACTTCACCAAACAGACTTAAATACAAAATAAATAATATGGGGAAACAAAACAACAGACGAGGCATCACCCAAGGGCTAGTAATGAGGTTAGGCACCTTTCAAGGATGATCGTTGGGGAGATTAATGCTTAATTAAACTAACAGTTGACAAAATGGCAAGTGTTAATTAAAGCTGGTAGTTGATCAGTAGGAGCTGGGAGGTGCCAGCTGAAGTTTCCAGATGATCCTAGATGCTTCCAATTGGTAGGTCCTCAAGCTAACTTGGACCAATCCTACCAGTGTTGACAATTGTTTCGCCATAGACCTAGTGATCCGTCGTGTGGTTGGAGGATCCTTAAACTTGATGTCCGCATAAACCGCTTATACTAAATATTTACTTTACAACAATAGTTGAGGATGGAATAACAAAACATTCTTAGAAATTAAAGATAAAATTATATATTAGATTCAAACATCCTAATTAGATTCAAACAAATTCGACTGTGGAAAATCAAGGTGCATAAACTCTATACATAAGTCTCTATAATGTACAATCAGGGACAACATCTGATAAATCAAATTTCAATGGTGTCCAATATCTTTTACAAATTTTCTTGGTCTTCTACTTTTTTGTTTATAAAAATCTATGTATTCATTTCTAACATTAGGATGACTCCAAAAAAAATCAAGGGCATTTCTAATAGGTTGTATTTAAGGTCATATAATATTCAAACCATCTTATACACATAGGTTAAGTACATGACAAGCATAGCTAATATGAAAAAAATTAAAGCCTAAAATAGATTGATATATTATTTGTAACTCAAAAATAACACATGTATTTGCAACAACATTATCAAGTGAAATTAAAAAAAAAATTACAAGATAAATGATACTCTTTAAAAACTGATTTTAAGATATAACAAATATTTTGTGTAGTGTATGATTTATCAAAATAATGAAGTACAAGAAGACGTTTTTGAATTGACCAACTTTTATTTATTCAATGAATAACTCCCACATATGCATACAAATGTCAATTATGAGTCCATATATTAGCACATAGTGACACACTATATTCAAATGAACTAAAAATATAGCTAACTTTTTTTCTCTTTATATAATTGATAAATATGTCTACTAACTGATTGCCTAGAAATAGGTGCAATTAAAGAATTATAAGGATTTTTTATGTAATCGACAAATCTAAGTTGTACTAAAATTAAAAGAAAAATGTTCTACTGAAACAAAACATGTAAACTCCTCTCTATCTCGAGTGGAGTTAGTAAAAAAGCCCATATAAGTATATCCACTAACAAAATAATTTCCCTGTATAGAAAATAGAGTTTGATGAACATCTAAACTCATTACTATTGGATATTTTTTCATGACATAATTTTTAAGTATGTCATAAACATCTCTTGGCTTAAAATTGTATACTTTATCACAGTAATTAAAGCTTTCCTTATTCATGATGTCTTGATAATCATATAATTTTACAAATTGAATCTTAAATAAATTGGTTCCCCGTGACTTAGCTTTTGAAGAGTCCTTCATATGTAGGCTATATTTATTGAAAACTGAAAATCAGCCTTGTTGTTTCACTATCCAGCAGAAAACCAGGCACCACATGGCACCCGAGCACACTTTTGATCAATAGTAGTCGTTATTGTCAATATCACTAAATAAGTGAGTGTCACATGGTACCCACTAAGTTTTTATATTTTTTACTACTGGTTTTGGGTTAGAACTGGTAGATATTTATATGTATCCAAACCAATAGTTTGGTTATAGAATCGGCCTGGTGGTTTAATCAGCAACTAAACATTCAGTTGTAGTATTGGTTTTGGGTTGGTTTTCACAATCCAAAAATGGTAATCGAACCAGGACCAATCCAGTTGCGTTTATGATTTCAGAACTAGAACTGAAGGTTCTATTTCCATCTAGTTCGATTTCGGTTCGAAACACCGATCGGTTTTGAACTGGCCATGTCTACTTATGAAAATCCTAGGGTTTTGTACATTTTGTTCCATAATCTATTAATTTCATCCCTAATCCTTTCTCACTTAAAAAATTTGGGGTTTTCATAGATTTCAAGCTCCCTCACTTTCTCAAAGCATTTTTCATGTTGTGGTTTATTTCTATTCACCTTAATGACATCTCATCAATCCATTCCAATATGGAAATACCACAATCTAGTGCATGAAGATAATAGGCTAGTGAATAGGTGCATGTTTCATAATGAAGTTAAGCATAGGGTTATTTTCCGTATGAAACACCATCTTATAAGAACCAAAAGAGATGCAAGTACTTACAATCAGGTGCCCAAAATGGTAAAGTATGAAATAGAGCAAGTTTTGAAAGCTAAAAAAGAGACAAAAAAGGTTACAGTACATAGAAAATAAATAAGCAGTTAAGATATGTCTCACTAGTTTGAAGATGTTTGAGAGATATACGGGAAAAAGTATGTAGATGTGAAAATTTTATTCCAAAGCCTATGTAGAGACTTGAAATAAACTTCTCAACCTACTTCATTTTTGCGCAAGCGTGCTAGCTAGTTTCTAAAACTAGCAAAAGTTTAAAATCTTACTTTAATGCAATTGTGGGGAAGCGAGACCTTTCCGTCTTACGCCTTCTTGAACCGATGCTCAAGGGTCAGCCTAGACGCTTTGAGGATTTATTTGTGCAGGTGTGATTTGAAATCTACTTTAAGTAAATCCAAGAGACTTGATCAAATTCGTGCACTAGGTGTTTTAAAGACAAATTTTGCTAAGTTCTGAAAAACATAAACTGATTCTGTTTCATACCTTGATTCTTGATTTATTTTCAATAACTTTTGAATCTCAAAAAATCATGAAAATTTTACCGTAAACAAACACAAATATGAAGATTCTGAAACTATTTTTATTTTATTTTTGGGTATTGTAATTACTCAGAATTAAATCTGGGAAGTGCCTCTGCTCAGGCACTCGGAACTGTTCTGTTATAGAAATATAGAGACTTAAAGAAAGGTTTGTATATCGGTGCACAGAGCTTCAATTTTTATGTACTTAATCTTGTTGGAAAGATATGGATGTTAGATTTCCAATGAACCAAGTTTCACTAAAATTGGACCACTACAAACAGAGTTATGGGATGATTACTCAGACTCTATTGTAGAAAATATAATTTTGATAGAGTTGGTTCTGGATTTTCTTGATCTTTCACACTTTTAATTACATGGTTGCACAACCCTCAAATTTATGAAACTTTTATCACATATGGGCTTGTGTGTGAAGATTCGGTGTTCTAAATTTTAGGTCAATCGGAGTAGAGATATATAAATGAAAAATAAAATATCAAACATATGCAGAAATGTTGAAAACATATTTTCTGTGTTTACAACATACGTGATGCATTCATACGAAATTAAATGGCATAATCACAACAAACTTAAAGTAAATTATCGAAGAGAAATGAATGTAAATGCATATATTAGCTTAAGCATAGAGGGGGTTAGGAGTTGTAGGAGTTTATAGAATATAGAGAAGTAGAGAATCAAGAAAGCAAAGAAGTAGAGTGCATAAACATGAAATGAAATTGACAGCATATCTACTTGCTATTACAACATGGGGGGAGACGAAGCTCCACTAATACAACCCCTTTCTTAAAATTAATATCAAGAAGAGAATCAAGATTAACAATGGAAGAGAAGAGCTTACTTACCAGCCCTCCAAAAGAAACCGGACACAAGAGGGATTGTCCCCTTCCTCTTTTACTTTCACTCTCTTCTTCCTTTCTTTTCTCTCTTCTCTCTTTGATTACGGGTTTTGGATGTTCTTGAATTTGATTTCTTGTTTCTTCTTCTCCATGTCACGAGTAGTTTCTTTTGTTTCTAGGATTTGGACAATGCCCCTTTAATACATTGATGATGATTAATTGACTTTGTTTACCTCTTTTATTAATCTTGAATGTTCTTTTAATTCAATCGCTTGTATTACACTTATTCATGTGAATTTGTTGGCCACATATTTGTATCTCACGTAGATATCTAGGGACGTAATGAGAGGGGTGAACCTAGGTGTTAGAACCATAAGAATTGAACTTAAGGTCTAAATGCGACGAGTAAGTTTAGCGCTTTCGAGGGATCCGATGAATTACCATAAGAGTGTAATTAGTTTAATTTAAATTCAATTACCACGAGAGTAGGGAATTAGTTTTAATTGGGCCTGATTCTTGGTCTCTTGTCTCTTGAGAAGAACATTAACTAATTTAGGATAATTCACGCTTCAATTGAATTTCAATTTTAATAAAAGGGTTGTCGATTAGGATTTGTCTTGTATTATTGTGGTTACCCAAATCTTGCGAAGCTTTCTTGAATACGAAAAACCTTTCTTAATAACTGCAGCTTATTTTTGTTCTCAATTACGCACTTTGGAAATTTATTTATTTAATTGCTTGGATTCATTAAGAATCTCCTAAATCAAATAATTTTTATCCACTTTTGTTTAGTTTAATTGAATTAATTAATTAATTAGTATTCATAGACACGATCCTTGTGGATTCGATCTTTTTATTCTATGTGACGAAATGGTACACTTACTTGCGAATTTCACGCACCTTGAGGATTATTGGTAGCGATTCTTAGGGATTTGTATTTTTATTTTTTTTCTTGAATATTAGTTTAATTTTTAATTTAATTATTTTAAACTTTTTCTTTTGATCATATTCTTACGTTCTTGTTTTCTCTTTGACTCTTTGCGGGTAATTCTCTTTGACTCTTTGCGGAGTATTTTCTCTTGTTTATGGAAAGTCACCCAGACATTACGGGACTGCTGCTTGAAGCAAATCTGGGAAATTGAAAGACCTTTTCGTAGAAGGAGAAGACAACAAGGGCAAGAAGCGAGAGAAATACTTGAACCTGACATTAGTCATGGCTGAACTTTGAGGGCGATAGGCAGACCCAAAGAGTATGTAGCCCACTTTGTGCTCGGGGTTTGCTATTTAGGAATTGCTCGGCCGGACATTGAAGCTAGACACTTCACCATACCTCTTCCTTTACTTTCTACGATAAGGCAAAACAGTTTGGAGGATTGCCGCTCGGAAGGATCCATTGATATGATCCAAGTTGGATGCATATTATTTTTACGGATCGTCCTTGAGGATGATTTAGTGTTTGAAAGAATGAAACTTGATGAACGACGATTTAGATGAACGATGGGCGATGAATAGTGATGTGAATAGTGGCGTGAATAGTAAAAAATAGAAAGATAGAAAAGGAAAAGGAATGAGAGGAAGAAAGACGCTGGGAAATGGAAAAGGAATGAGAGGGAAGAAGGCATACACTCTTAGAGAGTGATAAGTCAAGTGAAGATTCGCCACAAAGGTAAGCCTTTGATAAGAACCAAGATGGCTCAACCAAGAACCAAAGAGAATGAAATTCTTACAAATGGATTCAATCCAAATTCACATCCAAAAAGTCCTTTTCATTCATGTTTTGAGCACCCATACTTTATAGGAAAATGGGGTGCATAGAATATGCATGCAAAGTGGTCTATCCCTTAATGTGACATATTCCCCATAAAAGCAATAACTAATCCATTAAGTGGCTAATTAAAGTATTAACTAAAAAAAATAGGAGTTACTTAGGTATGTAAACCAAAGGTTGCCACTCCCAAAAAACGTGCCATTATTCATCGGCCCCATGGTTTATTACACTTTATTTAATAGAAATAAAAGCTAAAAAAATACTATTTTAAAGAAGTAGGACATCCAAGCCATCATGGGTCTTCAAGTTGGATTAGATAAGTTATTGACCAATTTGGAGCCCAACTCCATCAAGACCTTGAATTTGGGCTTATTTCAATTAAAGTTGTCATCATTTTATTTAGGACTTCTAGGGCTTTCTTGGTCCCTAGCTCTTTGTCCATAGGTCCACCAAAGTCCTTGTAGTGCTCCTTGATCCATGCTCCTTAGTGGGCTCACATCAACCAAGAACCAAAGAGAATGAAATTCTCATAAAATGCAGATTCAATCCAAATTCACATCCAAGAGTCACTTTCATTCATGTTTAGGCACGTACTTATAGGAAAATGGAGATGCATGGGAATATGCATACAAAATAGTCATCATAATGTGACAAATTCCCCATAAAAAGCAATAACTAATCCATTAAGTGGCTAATTAAAGCATTAACTAGAAAATAGGAGTTACCTGAGGCATACACAAACCAAAAGTTTATACTCCCAAAAAATGTGCACCTTATTCATCATACGTAGTTTATTACATTTTATTTAATAGAAATAAACTAAAAAATGCTATTTTAGAGAAGTGGACATCCAAGCCATCATGGGTCTTCAAGTAGGATGACATTATCATTGATCTTGGCCAACACTTGGAATGGCCCATCTCCTCTTGGTTGAAGCTTGGATTTCCTTTGTGAAGGAAATCTCTCTTTTCTCATGTGCACCCAGGACCCAATCTCGAGGTTCAAACACCACCTTCCTTCTCCTTTGTTGCCTTGCCTAATATAGCTTCGAATCTCTTCTTCTCAATTTGAGCCTTGACTTGTTCATTCGTGTAACTTCCTCACAAAATTCAGCTTTAGCCACTGCCATCTTCATGCTTTAAAATTGAAGAGTTAGGCAATGGCAATAAATCAAGAGGAGTGAGAGGATTAAATCCATAAACAACCTCAAAGGAGAATATTGAGTAGTACTATGAACGACCCTATTATAAGCAAATTCCACATGAGGCAAACACTCCTCCCAAGACTTAATGTTCTTCTTTATTATAGCTGACTAAGAAGGGAAGAAAGTGTCCTATTAACTACCTCGGTTTGCCCATCTGTTTGGGATGGCAAGTAGTGGAGAAAAGAAGCTTTGTACCCGACTTACCCCATAAAGTCCTCCAAAAGTGACTTAAGAACTTTGTGTCACGATCTGAAACAATACTTCTTGGAAAGGCCATGAAGCCTTACCACTTCTTTGAAGAACAATTGCAACATGACAAGCATCATCAACTTTTTACATGGTATAAAATGTGCCATTTTAGAAAACCTATCCACCACCACAAAAATTGAATCCTTACCATTCTTTGTGCAGGGTAGTCCTACAACAAAATCCATTGACAAATCAATCCAAGGAAAATCGGGAATAGGCAACGGAGTATAAAGTCCATGAGGCATCACTTTAGATTTAGACTTTTTACAAACAATGCATTTTTCACAAAACTTTTGCACATCATGTTTCATGTGTGGCCAATGAAAATGTTAGTGCAACATGTCTAAAGTCTTTTGAACCCCAAAATGCCCCATTAGTCCCCCTTCATGCGCTTCCCTCACAAGCAACTCTCTTATAGAACTTTTGGGCACACATAATCTCTTTTCTTTAAACAAAAACCCTTGGTGCCTAAAATACCCATTTTGAGCCCAATGCAAACAATTAGCATAGATATAGGAAAAATCTTTATCATGCTCATACAATTCTTTGATGCATTCAAGCCCAAACAATTTTGTTTTAAGGGTAGAGAGTAAGGTATACCTTCTTGAAAGTGCATCCGCCACTATGTTGGCCTTACCTTTCTTATGCTTGATCACATATGGGAATTGTTGTTCAAGAAACTCAACCCACTTGGCATGCCTCTTATTCAACTTTCCTTGTCCTTTCAAGTACTTTAAGGACTCATGATCACTATGGATAACAAACTCTTTGGGTAAAAGATAATGTTGTCATGTTTGCCAATTGTTGATTGCTTCTATCTTTTAAGATCCATGACTCGTATGCCAGCCGGATAACGTGATAATATAACCAGAAAAATCACTTCATTGGTTAGGAAAGAACATTTCTTTAAGTTGGCATAGAGTTTTACCTTCACGGAGAGTACTGTGACACTTGTTGAAGGTGCTCTAAATGTTCTTCTTTGTCCTTACTTGAAGATTAGAATATCATCGAAACAATAGACAACAACAAATTTACCAATAAAAGGTCGAAGGACTTGGTTCATCAGAGGCGCATGAATGTACTTGGGGCATTGGACAACCCAAAGGCATAGTACGGTCCATTCATAAAGGCCGTCTCTTTGGTTTTGAAAGGCGAGTCTTCCATTCATCTCCACAGACGGACGCTAGTACGATCGGTGATAACCCACTTCGAAGATCGAATCTTTGAAAGAACGGTGTGCACCTTGTGTGGCCAGTCTAGCAAATCATCGAGTCGAGGTATCGGAAATAGATACTTGATGTGTAATCTTGTTAATGGCTTTGTTATCCATGCACATTCACATTGTTCCATCCTTCTTTGGTACCAAAAGTGTTGGTACCATACAAGGCTCATGGACTCCCACACTACTCCTTTGCTAAGGAGCTCATCAACGTGTTGTCATAGTTCCTTAGCTTCTTCAAGAGTACAATGATAGGTTGGTTGATTAGGTAAGAGAGCTTCGGGAATAAGATCAATTTGATGTTTAATTCCTTGGAACAAGGAAAGCCAATAGAAAGTTCTTCGTGAAAAACATCTATAAATTCATTAAGTAATGTTTGGACTGGTATTGGTAAGGGGTAGTGGATCTGGCTAGGACTACTGGCTACTAAGAGGAAAAACAAATAGTGGTGTAACATGATTTTCAAGGCATGAAAGTGAAAAACAAAAACACTTTATTTGGGGTTATTTTGTTCTTCAGAGGAGGGAATCTTTGAGTTGGGGGGACTAGGAGAAAAATGGATGTCTTTAGGTATAAGAGGTATAAGGACAATATTCTTTTCATGATGGCAGAAAAAATAAGTATTTCAGAAACCATTGTGTCTAGCTTTTTGATTAAATTACCACAAATGACTTAAGAGTAAATGACAAGCTTCCATTAGAATTATATCACAAATGATTTCATCTTTATAGTTTTTACTAAGAGAGAAAGAAATTCTAACTTGATTGTTCACTTAGACTTCACTCTTGTTACTCAACCATTGAAACTTATAAGGATTGGAATGAGGAATAAATTTAAGGTTGTATCTTTTTACCATTTTTGTAGAGGCAACATTTACACAACTTCCATTGTTTATGAAAAGATAACATACTTTACCAAGGATTGTATATCAGGAGTTGAAGATGCCCTTTGTTCTTTGTCTGTCATCATGTGGGTACTAAGGATCTACCGTACGACCAAGAGTTCTCCTTCATTTTCATATTCTTTGTCCACCTCTTCATCATCACTGGGGCTAAAGGGTTCCTGTTCATCTTCACTTTTCATGCCTTTATAAGATCCTCTAAGAACCATCACCTTCTTGTTTGGGCATTGGGAGGCCATGTGACTATAACCAAGGCATTTAAAGCACTTGATATCATGCATTTTATTTGTGACAGTTGTCTTAAGTACCTTTTCTTTTTCTTTACCATGCACCTAGGAGGACAGTTCCTTGGTAGGGGCTGGTTTGGTGGAGATTGAAGAGACCAACCTAAGGACAGACTGAGTGAGAGAAGTATTGCATTACCTTGCCTTTGATGTCGTTCCACCTTTATGGCCAACTTGAAGACGTCATCAATGAATACATAAAGTTGGAGTTCAAGAATTGAGCGGTAGTTTGCTCTTTCGGCTCATACACTTTGTATCTAATCATCAAGGTTTTAAAGTCCTTGACGTACTATTCAACACTCATGGATCCTTGACGAAGACCATGGAGACGGAGATAGAGTTCTTGTTGATAGTATTTTGGCATGAATCTTTGTTTCATGACCCACCAAGTATGAATCTTGGGTTCACCATCACACCTTCTCCGTTCTTGAAGATTTATCCCCTATAGACTAGCATAATCAACGAACTCCAATGTCACTACTTGCACCTTCATTGATTTAGAATAGTCATATTATTAGAAAACCTTCTTAATTTTATGAATCCAATCGAAGAAATTTTCTACTGAACTTCCACATTTGAAAGATGTAATTAGTATCTTTGGTCGAAATTCATTTCGATCACATTTAGGAGGTGGACGATCTTGCGAAAGGAATGGGGGTGCTTCTCCCTCAAGTTCCAGGAAGGCCTCATAAGGAGAAAAATGCCCTTGACAGATAGAAAGAGTGGGTGAAGGTGCCCGCGAGATGCTAAGTCCATGCAGTTCATGTTGAAGTGCTTCAACTCAACGTTCAAGAGTTAAGATTTGGGTTTTATTAAAAGTAAGGCAACGTGGAACTTCAATTGAAGTTCATCATGGTTATGGAGGGAGTTTGATTGATGAGATTGACTAGAACCAACCATAGGGGAGGTTAAATGAGAGTTTTAGATGTGTTGTTAGAAACTTATCAAATAAGGTAAATCCAGACTGCAATAACAATTTTTATGGAATCACTTGTAGATTTCGATCTAAAACTCCGATTGAGTTGAAAATTGGTTAGAAGGTTACCCAATATGTCTTCAAATTACTAAAAATATTTTGGCACAAATAGAAGAACCAATAAGAAGAAATAGCTTCTGCAATTCGATGAGATATAGAAAAATTCTAATGTAACTTGAGTTCAAATCTCAATGAAGGCATCAAAACTAATGTGTGTCGAGTTTGTTGAAGCAATCTATCATGAATCCATGATAAGGATTATGCAAACAACTCACCATTAAGCCTTACACAAGACTTAGATAAGAGAAACAATGAAGAAGAAGGACTTAGGAAGGAACCTTACTTTAAACTTACGAGACTTTTATTATCTTCAAGAATAGCTAAACAAGATGCCTCAACACCAGTCCAAAGGGAGTATTTATAGGGTTGGAGAGGCCTTATTGGACATCACTTGTATAAGGAAACCTGTCCTCGGAGATTTGAAAAGTTTCTATTGCCCACCATCTATGGTTTCCTTTCTACAAAACTTATTAAACACATCCCTAATGCTGAAAATAACAAAGAAAATATCTGACCAACAATATGGCCTTATTATAAGCAAGAAATAAAGAAAAATATGGGTTTGATTTAACATATTGAGATTACTTGGGTTTAAGACATGTAATGCAATTTACATAGACTTTTGTGACAATTCTAGAATGTGTGGAAGCGTTTAATTGTATCAAGTTCTTCACCATAATAAAAATAGATGGCTTCAACTTCAATTAGATGAAGTCACGTCAAATTACAGAAGGTGGGATTTCATCATGGTGTTAGACAAGTCTTAGATCTGGTCATGAGCCCTTCAACTCATCTCATTATATCATTAAAACAAGCGACAATGGTTTCATCTGGACTAAAATCATTTGAACCTATTTTCGTGTACAGGTTCAAAGTCAACGAGTTAGAGTCGATGTCCTCATCACTATGCCTAGTATTGGATAAGGTTATAAGGTGCCTATTTATCATGTTTTGATGAGTAAATTGTTATAACAATGGGTTGATACTATTTGTAAATGTACTTCTGAATTTAGGGAGTCGTGGAAGACTACTAGTTGTTATATTTATAAATGATGGTTGGACAAACTCCTTGGTCTATTGTCTAAAGGGACACTATTTGTAAAATCATATGACATGTTTCATAATGATAAAACTATAGTAATTTGTTCTCTATTTGTGAAGATGTTGAGGATGTAGGTACTGAAATTACTAACAATGCTATAAATTTTGGAGTAGTTGGTAATATGCTTGAGTTGAACTTAAAATAATGACATGTGTAATATTTATAAAATTATAGATAATTTTCTCTATTTTTAAAGATGTTGAGTATGCACATTTGAAAATATTGTGCAATTTATTATGAGAAATACTGTAACTTTTACGGTAGTTGGTAAGATGCGTGAGACCTATTGCTTTGGAATTTGAGTCTAATGGATAAAATCAAGAGGACTATTGATACATGTGGAAATATTTTAAAGTTCATTTATAATCGTTCATTTGTATTGCATTTGATAAGAATTCACACTAGTGGAAGAAAGTTGGCTAGGCCTTCAGTAACAAGATTTGTTACTATGTTTTTTACTATTTAAAGCTTTATCATACATAAAAATATATTGAAAATGATGTTTGCATTTAATAAATGGGGTTTTATAAGTTGGTCATGAAAGAGGGAGGGGATTGCTACATTGGATTTTTTTTTCAATGCAAATTTTTAGGAGACAATTATATCTTTTAAGATAATTATGTCATTGGTTAAGATAATGAGAATGATAGATAATGAAAATAGGCATGTTACCTTATATATGTGATACAATGGATAAAGCAAAATTGGAAATATAATCAAACCATAACTACAAATGATCATTTTTAAGAAAGGTTTGAAAGATAATTGATGCACATTAGAACTTACGAATGCATCATGATTATATGCGGTTGCATCTTTCTTAATTCCTCTATTATATTTTTTTTCAACTTTATAGAAGATGATGGTAAGAAAGAGATATTGAATGCAATTGACTTTGTAAGTATATAAGTTACAATAATATTGGAGATTTTGTTATACCAGTTGCAATAAACTATGTTCCCAACTGTGATCGGATATGATTTGGTTTATTAATTTGCTATATAAGTTATTAGCTCTTTAATTTTAAATTGATTATGACTTGCAATGATTCTTATTGTTGTGTTCTATTTTGCTTTGGTGTAGGTGTAGATGTGCCTAACTTATCAAGCTTTTCCCAATGTATATTCAATCAAGCATATAATTCGAGTGGATGTGAATGAAATTAGAGTTTTTGTAAATGCATTCACACTGAGAAAAAAACTGATTTAAGGATGCTTGTCTTCGTGATTTGGTTTTTATTGCATACAACATGAAGCTAAGGTAAGTGTAATAATTTAATATGTTTGTTATTCATGTGATTCATATTTATTTGAATACTTTTTTTAAGTATATGACATTCTTGTATTCTTTTTTTGTTTTTTTATAAGCAAATGCAAGAGATGTAAGAAGGGTGTTATATGACCCAATTTGCTGCAAAAATAGTGATACCCTTGTTGATTGAGTCGAAGAAGAAGAGCCCCTATCAATTTAGAGGATAAAACTCAAGAACAACAAAGGCAGAAACAAAGGTTGGATATAATGATATAGAAGACACTAGATTGGAAGAGCCCATCATGGAGGAGGAAGAGGGGGGAGATGACGATGATGGTGACTCTAACTGTGCTGCTTATAATGTTTTTTTTATTATGATTCACGGTTTGTGGCATGAAATTAAATTTTTTCTTTTGAACTTCATAAATTGTAATGATGTAGTCTTTAATTTCTCTCTTTAACAATTGAACTGACATGTTGGTTTTGGTTTGTACTATTTAGTTTAACTTTCTTAATATTGTAGTTGTTATTGATTGTGATTTTGTGAAATACCAAATTGCCAATGCTCATTACTTATTAACTACTTGCTATTATTTTGATTATGTTAAATATTAATGGTGTTTTCTGACAACTTCTTATTTTTTGTTGATTAATTTCAAATTTTCCTTATTTTTTTAATGTTTTTTCCCTCATTAAATAGGTTGATAAGCAACATACTGAATTATTCTATTTTTCTAACAATCTTTCAAATCTTTGCAGTTTCAAAGATTGGATGTTCAAAGAGCAATGAAGGCTAATGAAAATCATAGATATTGGTCAGTTCTCCTTACAATAATGTGTAGGAAGCTGTGGCAGAAAAAAAATAGGTCTTTTGGTACAAACTGAAATATAAGGACCTATTGGAGGAACCTATCGAGTTAATTGACAAGCAGGTAAAGTAAATGATGCGCTAATTTCCTTACAAAAGGGCCGAAGATGGAAAGTAATTGAGTGAAATAGGCCATTTGTGAGTTGTAAAACTTAATGCAAATGGGGCCTATGTTAACACCGGCATGATGGCATCAGCGAGCAAAGACACCTGAATTAGTAGTGCGAATGGCTGTGAGGCTTCTGTCGTAATTTAGAAATCTATAGCTCCACAAAGGCGTAGTTGTAGTACATTATAAATAAAATCTAACTCGCATGGAGGAAAGGAAATAGAGACCTCATCGTAGAAGTGGATAACCAGCCAGTAGTCTAGCTCTTGAATGACCATATAGATTGATATGCCAATGCTGTGGTGAGGGACATCCATGAAATGCTAGAATTGGAGTGGATGGTAAGGATAGTTAATGCCAGTGTTGTCTGACGCATATCGTATCGTGTATCACTGGGCTCCATGATACGGGCATATCGTATTGTATCGTATCGTACTTTAATATTAAAATAATGCAAAAATTAATTAAAAATTAATAAAAAATAGTAAAAAATAAAAAAAAAATTAGGAAAAAATCAGGAAAAATCTGATAATTGCTTTAAATTCATATAATGTAAGTTTAGTACAGATTGAGCATTCAGCATTGAACAATTGCATCCAAATTTACATATTTTGAATCCAAAAAATAAAATACAGACATAGTTTACACTTTACAATACACTATAGTTACATATAATGTTACATTTTACAAATTATAATCAAGATCATCAACTAAATAATCTTTATCTTCTCCTTGTTGCAGATCCTCATCATCATCAGCCACGCACACACCTTCTTCTTCAAAATCAAATTCTTCATCTCCATAATGTTGTTGCGCTCCTTCCAAATTAATCCAGGCAACGTCTTCTTCTGTTAGGAGGGCATTTTTTTCAGTGTCTTCTATAACCCAATCTTCTAATATATCAAAATTATCCAAACTTATTGGATCGAATTGACTTTCTTCTCTATTTACTTTTTTTAATTGCCTACCACACAAACAAAGATAAACAATTAGTAAGTAATATTAACAATTGAAAACTGAAGTTAAATAATATCGAATTGAAAATTTGAAAGTAATACAACATTACCTTTCACGAAGGCGCATGTTACAACGAATATAAACCAAATCATTAAGCCTTTTGTGTTCCAACCTGTTGCGCTTTTTTGTATGGATGTGTTCAAAAACACACCAATTTCTTTCACAACCTGTTGCACTACAGGTTTGGCTTAAGACTCTAACTACAAAATCTCTAAGGTTTGGACAATCACTTCTAAACCTGTTCCACCAAACATCTGTAAAAAAATATAAACATTAGAGACATAATAATCCACAGTAATGTAAGATGCAACTTAAATATGAAAATAAACAATGTACCTAGATGCATCGTAGAGCGGTTGCGAATTGCAATAGGCAAACCCATCAAGTGAAGAGCATTATCATATATTTCCATCTCTCGATGTATCGCATCAACTATGCTCTCATTAAGGACTAATCTGTCGATGCATTCAATGATTTCTCGATTAACCTCACCATCCCTTTTGAAGGTTGCTGAGTACCTCAATGATGGGTTTAGATAGTAGGCTGCTGCATGAATAGGCTGATGCAATTGTTTATTCCATCTACTATCAATTATTTTCTACACAGGCACATAATCTCTTTTTTTTCCATTAAAGTTATTTCTGCTCGTTTCTTTTGCCCTGTCCATGGCTTCATAAAGGTAGCCCATAGATGGTGTCGACGCGGCGAAAATCCCCACCTCTCACCTTTTCAGGGCTTGGAGCGGATCCTCTCGTGTGTCTAAGACCTATTTATATAAACAGGGCGTGCCAGCTAGCTTACCTAAGCTAGCGAAAATATATTTTAAACTGACTTCTAATCGTAGCGACTGTGAGCAAGTGAGCTCTTGTCGTCGTAGACCTTCTTGCATCGATGCTCAAGGGTCAGTCTGTACGCTTAGAAAAATCGAGTTTTTAGGGTATAGAAAGCCTAAGAAGCGGTTTGAGATGTCTAATTCGGGTCTTTTAGATACGATTGCAGAATTTTAGATCACGTGAAGTTGCACGTGCCTAAGTCTTTCTTTTTATCCCTTTATGGGCCACCTAGTTTGTGTGTTATGAACGCTCTACTACATGGGCGAATTTGAGCGGGAATACGGGGCTTGCTTCGATGCAATATGCATCCTACCTCGTGGTATGGCATAGATGCAATGCAAACTCACGCTACTCCAAAGGGAAAACCCGAATGTAAAGACAATACCGAAGGAAAATAACCGAAGGGAAATGACTTGTAATGTAAATGCCGAAGGGAGATATGTATATAGGGTATATACGTGCCCTTACTTGGGTCTTGCAAATAAGAGCAAAGGCTCAATGTGGGTGCGTGCTTGAATTGAAAGACTTACACACTCGACATGAAATGAAACCCAAATATAACTTGCAGTATGGCCTTGACTAAGGTCTTGGGAATAAGAGCGAAAGCTCAATGTGTGTGAGTGCTTGAATTGAAGTACTATGCACACAACATGAAATTAAACCCAAATAGTATAACACGGCCCTTACTTGGGTCTTTCAAATAAGAGCGAAGGCTCAATGTGTGTGAGTGCTTGAATTGAAAGACTTACACACACGACATGAAATGAAAACCCAAATAGTATAGCTCGGCCCTTACTTGGGTCTTTCAAATAAGAGCGAAGGCTCAATGTGTGTGAGTGCTTGAATTGAAAGACAACACACTCAACTTAAGCAAAACCCTACGAAAATTAAAGTATATGTATATATTTATATATTAGGGGCTCATTAGGCCCGTGTGTGTTCAAAATCGTGCACAACTAAGAGAGTGCACGTGTGTGGGTGTGCCAAGCCACGTTATTACAAGCGGGGGGAGACTATGCTCCGTTATTACAACCCCGTATCGAATTGAATTTTAAGCAAGTATACAACTAAGGACCGAGTTAGGCACTTACTAATAGCTGGTCCGAAGAAGCCTTGCTTGAGCGTGGACTTGGCCTTCGCCTTGGGCTGCAAGAGGGAGCTCTGCGGATTGAACGGCAAGGGGCTGCTGGCCGGGTGCCTTGGTGCAGGGAAGAGGAGCCTTGAAGGTGGCCGGCTACTTGGGATGGGATGGTTTCGTATATAGGGCTAAGGTGACTACGTAGGGTCACTAAGGAAGGTTGAGTTTAGAGAGTATGACACTAAGGGGGACTAAGGGAATGGTCTAACGGAGCACCTAGGGTTGGCGGGTTGCTAGGGTGGCTAGGAGTGGTGTAAGGGAAGGGAACTAGCTAGGAGATGGGGTCAGGTGGTAGTGGGTGTAGTGGGGTGATATGGGCAGGTCTTAGGGTGTCGGATAGGGTGGCCGAATGGAGCTAAGGTGTCTAGGTAGTGGCGGGTAGTTAGGATGGTTATGGCCTGACCGAGTGGGAATGATGGTGGCAAGTGGCTGGTATTAGGGTGATATGGTAGTGGGTTAGGGGGGCTGAGAGTGGAGAGGGAGTGGAGAAGGAGTAAGGTGGAGGATACTAACCGGATGATGGGAGGTGGTGGCGGATGAAAGGGGAGCAACCGGGTGAAGAGGATGCGCAGGATGGAGTTCAACCGGGAGGCAGGGTGGCGATGTAGACCTCGGCTGGAGTGGTGGTGGTGGTGGTGCTTGGCTGGGAGGTGGTGGCTGGCTGTGGGGCAGGTGGAGCAAGAGTGGAGTCGGCTGGGCTGGAGAGTGGAGGACCCAAGGTTGTTCCCCGATGGGAAAAACCCGCCCCTTAGGGGGGGTTTATATAGGGCTGGGCTAGGTCGGTTGGGGCTGGTTTTTGGGGTAGTGGTTAGGTGGTTTAGGTAGGGTGGTGTGGTGAGAAGGTGGGTTGGAAAGGGTAGGGCCAGATATTTTAAATACAAGGGGTTTGGGTAGGTTGTGTGCTAGGGGTGGTTTAGAGGTTTAGGGTTTAGCTAGGTGGGTTGGTTTTAGGGTGAGGTTTAGTGAGGTAGGTTAGGTGATTAGGCTAGGATTAGGTTAGGTTTAGGGAAATTAACCTAAGTTTAGGGAAGGATTAGGGAAGTGGGTTAGGTGATTAGGTTGGGATTAGGCCGGGATTAAGGAAGTGGGTTAAGTGATTAGGCTCAGATTAGGACCGGATTAGGGTGGAAGGCTAGGATTAGGTGTTTTTAGTTAGGATTAGGTGGAGGAGCTCCCTTTGCATGGCCCATGGACCCTAATCACATCATGTTGGTGCAGCCCTAGGTTAGGTTTTGGCTAATTACAAGCTTAAACCCACTTAATTAGGCTAACCCACATGATTAACCCCAAACTTGACACACAAGTCAAGCTTAATTACAACACACACTTGATCTTATCCTCCCCCACTCTCTCTCATGCCCATAATCCCACGTGAAATTCAAGTGGGCCCCACCTCCATTTATGAGAAGGTGATGTGGGCCATGAATATGGATATTGGATTGGATCTCTGGATCCAAATCCAAATCCAAGTCCATACATGGGTTTGGATTGGGATCTGGATATATATGGTCCAGATCCAATCCAAACTGAATTCTGACTCCTTCGAGCTGTGTTCGAAACGAACGGTTTGTGCGGGGTCTGACAGCATCAGTACTCCGTCTGCATTGGGTCTTCGCCAACATGATCGTCCACCTCTGTTTTCGCCTTCCGGAGATGACTTCAAAGGATGTTTTGATGATAACAGGGTCTTGGACGTTCGAGATCCTGGGGGTGTGGATTTGATACGAGAGTTGCTGCACTGGGCTTGACATGTGCTCCAGTTCCGGGCCCTCCTTAGCTTTCCTAGTCCTATCTGGATTAGGCCAAGCTGCTTCGGGGTTTCAAAACGTGTTTTTAAAAAAAATTTAAAAGCCATATCATGTATTTTTGAAATATAAAGTTTAAAACATATATACAGGGTTGTCTGGAAGGCTCCTGGGTTTCCAGACTCAAAATAGCCCTTTGGGGCTGCTTTTACAAAACTAGATGAATTTGAGAAATTCGTGGGATTTCGGGGTGTTTACAAATGCCCCTTTTTGACCTTGTCCAAATTGATTTGGATAAGGGCAAAGATGACAAACACCCCTTTCAATGTCTCCCTAGATCTAGCCATGAAGAATTTGGGATCGTCCCAATTTTTAGCAAAATCTCAATTCATAAACTCTGGTAGGAGGAGATATCATGCCAAAGGGATATGTTATGGAATCTGGTCCTAAATGGGATCATGTTTATGCAAGTACCATGCGTGGAATGCAGATAACATGGGTGTGGTGCCAAGAGTGGCGACCTCCTAGAGACCAGATGTGGTCGAACTCTAGAGACTTACAAGGCCTACTGCTCCAAGAGAGCAAAACCCTATGCTGTTCGATGTTTGACTTTCAAAACTTATTTACAAAAATTTATTTACAAAAGGGACAACTGTCTTGAGTCTCGATCCTAAGGATCTCGAGCGCTGCATGTTTGCCCTTGTTTGAGTCTTAACACTCGCTTATCTAGCGAAGGTTTTATAAGAAACAAGGCATATTTCAAATTCCTATGCCTTACTCGAAACGTCGAATTCTCAAACAAGATAAAATTCAAGTAAGTAAATCCTATTTTTACTTTAGGATTCCTCGAAATGAACCATGCTTTAGCTTAGGATAAGCCAGGGATGGGAAAGAGATACCACGGTCCCTTCTGAAGCATCCCATGGTTTAAGGCATAGAAGGCGGAAAACTGCTCTTTTTGAGCTTTTTGGCCTCTTTTTTCATTTTTTTCATAGAGGGTCTCCCTTTGGGAGTATTTTTTCTTTAATCCCTCTTTTTCATAAGAGAATCGATTTTTCTTTTGAATTCTGGTTTCTTTCTTTTGGAAAGATACTTTGAATGGGAAATTCCCTTTGTTTGGGCCGTGTTTTTCCTTTTGGAAGGAGAAGAGAAGAGGGGAGGACTTATCCCAAACCTACACTCGATTCATCCCAGATCAGCCTATTTAGAAATAGCACGTACTACTTGCAAGTATCTTGCTATATTGAACTAGGCCTTTCTTTGTAAGAAGAAGGATTTTGAAATGCAACCACGATTTTGAAGACTCCACTTTTTCACAAGTGTGAATTCTCTTACTCAGGGTCACACGACTTTGCCTTTGCACCTTATTCACATGTCTCAGGGCAGCTATCCCTAAAATTTTTGAAAATTGGAATTTAATCCAAATCCTACACATGATACTTCTTTAAGTATTGAATATTGATAGGATCTGCTAAATTCCTACCTTCTGCCTCGATCAACCAATACGAATTGTTCGTGGTGGTTGCTCGTATAACATAGGGTCCATCCCACTTGGGGCGCCACTTTCTCAGGGGGTGTGGGCCACGATGATGGATGGTTTTTAAGACCAGATCTCCCACTTCAAAGTGGCGAGGTCTCATGTGTTTGCTATAGTGTTGGGCTATCCTTTGCCGGTATGCATGAGCATGATCCATGGCAAGGAGTCGCCTCTCATCTAGCAAATCTAGTTCGGCCATCGTAGCATGCTGAAGCGTCTCTAGGGGGAGGTCGAGTGCAATGGATGTATGGAATGAATGCAGTTGGGTATGAATGGGAAGAATGGCGTTTGTGCCATAGACCAGTTCGAATGGTGTGGCATTCGCGGGAGTCCGGGTGGAAGTCCTATAAGCCCATAAGGCTTCATCCAGCTTCTCATGCCACGTCCTACCCTTCTCTAAGGTTTTCTCAATTATACTAATGAGAGTCTTGTTTGTGGCTTCGGCTTGGCCATTGCCTTGAGAGTAGTAGGGCGAAGAGAAGTGGTGAGTTATGCCATACGTGTTGCACAACTTAACCATCCGCTCGTTCTTGAATGGGGTGCCATTATCAGACACAAGGTCTCGTGGAACCCCAAATCGAGCCAAGATATTCCTCCTAATGAAAGTCACCACATGTTGCCCCATCACATTGGTTAGGGAAATGGCTTCCACCCACTTGGAGAAATACTCCGTGGCTGCTAAAATAAATCGATGCCCATTCGAGGCTTTTGGAAATATTGGGCCTACGATGTCAAACGCCCACATGGTAAATGTCCAAGGGCTGACCACAGAATGCAATGCAGATGATGGGATATGAATGGCGTTTCCATGCACTTGACATGGATGACACTTCCTAACATAATCGTGGCAATCCTTCTTTAGGGTGAACCAAAAATAGCCCCCTCTAAGTATTTTCATTGCCATCATGTTGGCATTAACATGACCTCCACATTCTCCATCGTGGAACTCATGCATCACTATCGTAGCCTCCTCTAGGTCGATACACCTAAGTAGAATGCCGGTAAAACTTTTTTTGTATAAGACCCCACCCAGAATGGTGTATCGGGTCGAAATCTTACGAATTAATGCCTTATCTTTGGATGTGGCATCCTCGGCGAATCCCCCATTTTCTAAAAACTGTTTGATGTCATAAAACCAGGGTTTTTCAATAGACTCTGGGTTATTTTGGCAAATATCCAAGTCGTGTGTGGATGTGTGGGGTGCATGCTATATTTCCAAAGATCTGGTCCCTGAAATGGGATCGACCTTCAGGGCTGAACCCAAGGAGGAGAGGGCATCGGCGATGCCATTATCCTCTCTTCCTAAGTGTGTGAGTTTACACGATTGGAAGGATTGGACCAATTGAGTGGCCAACTCGTGATATGGAAGTAGTTTTTCATTACGTACTTGCCAAATTTTTAAAACCTGGTTTATGACAAGGAGCGAATCTCCAAAGACTTCGATGCATGATGCCCCTAGAGTTTTCGAAATCCTTAAGCCTTGTATGAGTGCTTCATACTCAGCTACGTTGTTGGAACATTCGAAATCTAAGCGGACTGCTATGGGAATCTCGCCCTTTTCAGGGGAGATGAGGATAACCCCAGCACCAGCCCCTCGTTGGTTTCGTGCCCCATCGAAGTGCATCTTCCACACTTGGTTTTCGAAATTGTTTGCTAAAATATGGTTTTGAAAATGGTTTTGCAATATGCCTTCATCAGGCATTTCAACAAGTGTAGGATATGCGTCCTCCAAGGGGAACTCAGCCACGTAATCTGCTAGGGCTTGCCCCTTAATGGAGATCTGGTGATGGTATTTCAGATCATATTCCATTAGAAGGAGTTGCCATTTTCCCAATCTACCCGTGAGAATGGGTTTTTCGAACAAGTGCTTGATTGGATCAAGCTTGGACACTATCCAAATCTCATGATCTAGGAAATAGTGTCTGAATTTCTGGCAGGCCCAGACTAGGGCCAAGCACGTTTTCTCCATGGCTTGATAATTTCGTTCATAAGCCAAGAGAGTTTTCGAAATATAGTAGATGGCATACTCCTTATGGGTGTCATCCTCGTATTGAGCCAACAGGGCTCCTAAAGCATTCGCATGCACGGAGATGTATAGTAAAAGCGGTTTTCCTTGCTTTGGAGGGTTCAAAACAGGGGGATTAACTAAGTATGCCTTCAGTCTCTCGAAGGACTTCTGGCATTCGTCATCCCATAAGAATTTTGTGCCCTTCCTCAACAGTTTGTTGAAGGGTTCGCATCTAGTTGCCAGATTTGATATGAATCGACAAACGGATTGTAAACGACCTTGGAGGCTACGGATTTGGGTGAGATTGGAGGGTGGAGCCATGTCTATGATGGCTCGACACTTAGAGAGGTCGACTTCTATACCCCTTTGGCTCACCATAAAGCCCAGAAGTTTCCCTGATTCTACCTCGAATACACATTTTTGAGGGTTTAGCTTTACTTTGTAAAGCCTAAGCCTTTCGAAAATCTTTTGCAAACATTCGAGATGAGTGCATCGGGTTTTGGATTTCGCCAAGAGATCATCTACATACACTTCTACGAGCTCATGAATCTGATCATGAAAGATCGTGGTCATGGCTTGTTGGTATGTCGCGCCGGCATTTTTCAAACCAAAGGGCATGACTGTATAGCAGTACGTGCCCCATGGGGTTGTGAAGGCGGTCTTACCCTGATCTCGTGGACTTAGTTTGATTTGATTATAGCCTGAATAGCCATCCATAAACGAAAACATTTCATGATTTGCAGTACTATCGACTATCAAATCTATGTTGGGTAAAGGATAATTATCCTTTGGAGTGGCTTTATTCAGGTTTCTGAAATCGATGCATATTCAAATTTTTCCATTGGTTTTTCGAACTACAACGATGTTTGACAACCAATCAGAATACGCAATGGGTTTTATAAATCCGGCTTTTAACAGATCTTCTAAACCCTCTTTGACTTGCGTGTGTACATTTGGGTGTATTTTCCTAAGCTTCTGCTTTATGGGTTTTACACTTACATCTAAGGAAAGACGATGCTCGACAATGCTGGGGTCTATGCCCGGCATGTTTTCATACGTCCATGCAAACACATCTAAATAGGTTCGTAGAAATGCAATGAATGCTAATCTTTCAGTTTCATGCAAGCATGCGCCTATTTTGATGGTTTTGGGATTGGAATCATCCCCTAGGTTTACTTCTATGAAATCTCCTCCTACTGATTGGGAAGGTCTTTCAAAATCGAGAATTTTATGAAATTCTGGGAGCTCAGAAGTGGGATCTTCCTCAAGGGGATCCACTTCTGGGCTTTGATCATTCTCGTGGGCTATAGACCCGAGGGAATTTGATGCGTGGTTTTCAAAAAGACCTGGTTTTGTACTTTGATTTTCAAGTGATTTCGAAATTTTTGGTCTGGCTATGCAGACGACGTTTCTTTCGAAATCCTTTTCTTTTGCCAAAGTCCTATCAGGAGCAGCTATGTACAAAATCTTTTTGGTATTTTCCAAATTTTCGATTTTTTTGGGTTTTTGTAAAACAAGAACTTTGGGAACTATACAAAGCACTCTTTTTTCGAGTTTTTGTTTTTCCATTGTTTTTTGTTTTTCTTGTTTTTCGATTTTTTTGATTTTAAGCTTTTCAAATGTTTTTGTATTTTTAGAAAAGGGATCTTCCGTCATACCTACAAAGGGAAAACACTATGGGTTAGACTCGGAATAGGAGATCTAAATCGTAGGTCTCTTCTAAGACAGGTTCTGGGGCACCCTTGACCCAGGTGTGGTCATAGGGGGTGGCTCCAGCGGTATTCGGGGAGTATAGCCGATCCCATATCGGCTTGGATTGGCCCTAGACTCTTGTAGGGCGTGTAGCCCATGTTCAACAACATGTTCCACGACTTTTTGTTTTTTGAAAAAGTTTGATACAAGTCGTGGTCCTGGAACATGTTGTCGTCCATATTATGCTCATATGGCCTTTTGTCTAGGGGCTTTGGAAATAGGGAACGCTTGGATCATCCTAGAAGGGTTAAGATCGGGAGGGGGCCTGCTTTGGGCAGCCCCTTCACACATACAACCTTCCTAGGGTTGTTTAACACGAGCCGAGGTGGCTCAACCATAATTGGCCCCAGTTTAGCCTCATGGGCCTGGGAGCTCGATAAACAAGGAGAGTTTATGATCCCCTGAAGCTGTGGGTGACTCTCACCTAGAATCACTACGACCTGGTCCCTAAAAGGGATCCTAACACACCTGTGGAAGGTGGATGGCACAGCGCACAAACTGTGTATCCAGGGTCTTTCCAACAACAGGTTATAATGGGGGTGGATGTCCAAGACATGAAACACTCCCGTGTGTTCGATCCCTCCCGTTTCCATTAGGAGTTCGATGGATCCTAAAGGTCTAGACGCATTCCCATCGTATCCAGTGATAACGATGGGGCTTGGGTTCACTGAAGTCAAGGTGACTCCGATTTTATACGCCACATGAAGTGGAAGGATGTTGAGCCCTCCTCCACCATCGACTAGGCACCTGTCCAGAGAGTGGTTATTCAGAACCACCTCGATATGCAGGGCCTGGTTGTGGGATTCGTAGGGCCTATCTACATCATCTTCCGAGAAAGTGATTGGAGATTTTGCTCCTAATAAAGCCACTTGGGCAAACAAGGATTCCGGACTTATGTTCGAATCAACCTTGGCTCTTTCTAGAATTTTCTCTAATACAAGTCTATGCCTAGGCGAGGTTTGTATAAGCTCTAAGATAGACATGTGAATAGGAATCTTTGAAAGGTGGTTTTCGAAGTCATAAGGATTTAGGATGACTTTGTCCTTATCTGCTTTTAGCAGAACACCAGGGATACATGCTTTTGAGGGGCCAGGCACACTGACCACCTTTTTAGCACCTTGAAGGTACGGGGGTTGATAGATCCTCCCGGACCTAGTCACTTCCCCCACGACCAGCCTAGGGTTCACGCTAAACTTGGCTCTAAGGATGAGCTGAGGAGAACCTTGGATTTTCAAAACTGGTTTTGTTGGGGATTCCACTTTTGGTGGTCCTCGAATGACGACTTGGGCAGGCTTCTTGTGTAATACAAGAGTGGGCGCACAAGTGGGTCGACCAGGTTTTGGTTTTTGCGCTAGTTCCTTAGAAATGGTGAGGGTACATACCTCCTTTCCTTTCCCACTACCACTAGCGTGTTTGGGAAAGGGTTCTTTGAAGATAGCTTGAGGTGGCTCAGGTTTCGCAGTGACCTGGAGCCGGCCTTCTGCTATCAAGTTCTCAATTTTATTTAAAAGGGAGAAACAGCGTTTGGTATCATGGCCTTTGAGCCGATGATACTTACAAAATCGGTTTAAATACCCCCCTTTGAAAGTGACTCCTTCGGGGATTTCAGGGAGTTCTATCATGCCCTGGGCAAGTAGGAGGTCTAGGACCTCTGACACAGGTTGCCCCAGCAGAGTATACTCCCGTTTTTCAACTGGTTTTTGAAAGGTTCGCTCTCTTTTGTTTTCTATCTTTTCAAAATTTTTGGAAGTGCCTGCCACGCTTGGATCCACCCGGACATTGGCGATTTTATGGGGCTTTGCCCCTTTGTCCATCGTGGGTAGCCTGTATGTGATGGGCTTTTCCAAGCGGGTTTTTGAAACGGCACTTCCTTTCCATAAGTGATCATATGTCCCTTTTCGCAAGTTGGTTTCGAAAAGGGATGCCTTTTTGATCAACTTATGGAAAGTTGAGATCTCATGGAGCGAGAGAAGGGTTTTTAACTCGCTTTTAAAGTTATCCAGGATGAGCATTACTGTGCATCCTTCGGATATGGGCTCTCGCACTTGGCCTAAAAGTGACCTCCATCTTATAATGAAGGCATGTACGTCTTCGTTCATGCCTTGCTTTGTATCCCTTAAGGTATTCAGGGTTGGCGTGACTTCTACGTTGTGTGCAAATCTTTGCATGAAGCAGTTCGCTAACTCTTCAAAAGTAGCGAACTGGCTTAAGTCGTAGGAAGCCATCCATTTGGCAGCTATGCCTTTAAGGGATAAAGGGAACCAATACACCCATTTCATTGAGTCCTTTTTCTTCTTATGGGCTCGACGCGAGAAAAGCTGCAAGTGAGACCTAGGGTCTCCCATGCCATCATACCGATGGAAATTCGGTATTTCATCGTCACTGTCTGTTTCGTAATGCATAGGAAGGAAATCAGACTGGACGTAGCTTCTTTTCTCTTTATTCTGTCCTTTCAGCAACTGCTGTAGGGCTTTACGGTCCTTTTGTGTGAAGGACTCGTGGTATTGGTTGCCTTCCATTACGGAGGCCTCTTTGTGCTTGAGAGGTTTTTCAGATTTTTTCTTAGGCCTTTGTTCACCGTTTGATGAACATGAATCGCGTACTTCAGCCTCTTGGCTGAAAGCATCGATTTTGGCCTCAAACTCCCTTCTCAGGTCCTCGATCTCATCTAGTTTTATTTTGTTTTTGAAAATCCTCCTAGAGTGAGAACTTGATGCGCATGAGCCTTGGCTCGACACTTCACTTGGATTGGATTTTGACATGCTTTTCAAGCTTTTTCAAAATGTCCTAAGTACAAGCAAAGAAAACAAGTTAAAAATGACACCTTTTTAACAAAATTTTAGCAAACTTCTAACTTAAAACTCGATTTTTGAAAGGCTCACGTCCCAAGGGGCGTGCCAATCTCTGTCGACGCGGCGAAAATCCCCGCCTCTCGCCTTTTCAGGGCTTGGAGCGGATCCTCTCGTGTGTCTAAGACCTATTCATATAAACAGGGCGTGCCAGCTAGCTTACCTAAGCTAGCGAAGATATATTTTAAACTGACTTCTAATCGTGGCGACTGTAAGCAAGTGAGCTCTTATCGTCGCAGACCTTCTTACACCGATGCGCAAGGGTCAGTCTGTATGCTTTGAAAAATCGAGTTTTTAGGGTATAGAAAGCCTACGAAGCGGTTCGAGGTGTCTAATTCAGGTCTTTTAGATACGATTGCAGAATTTTAGATCACGTGGAGTTGCACGTGCCTAAGTCTTTCTTTTTATCTCTTTATGGGCCACCTAGTTTGTGTGTTATGAACACTCCACTACATGGGCGAATTTGAGCGGGAATACGGGGCTTGCTTCGATGCAATATGCGTCCTACCTCGTGATATGGCGTAGATGCAATGCAAACTCACGCTACTCCAAAGGGAAAACCCGAATGTAACGACAATACCGAAGGGAAATAACCGAAGGGAAATGACTTGTAATGTAAATGCCGAAGGGAGATATGTATATAGGGTATATACGTGCCCTTACTTGGGTCTTGTAAATAAGAGCGAAGGCTCAATGTGGGTGCGTGCTTGAATTGAAAGACTTACACACTCGACATGAAATGAAACCCAAATATAACTTGCAGTATGGCCTTGACTAAGGTCTTGAGAATAAGAGCGAAAGCTCAATGTGTGTGAGTGCTTGAATTGAAGTACTATGCACACAACATGAAATTAAACCCAAATAGTATAACACGGCCCTTACTTGGGTCTTTCAAATAAGAGCGAAGGCTCAATGTGTGTGAGTGCTTGAATTGAAAGACTTACACACACGACATGAAATGAAAACCCAAATAGTATAGCTCGGCCCTTACTTGGGTCTTTCAAATAAGAGCGAAGGCTCAATGTGTGTGAGTGCTTGAATTGAAAGACAACACACTCAACTTAAGCAAAACCCTACGAAAATTAAAGTATATGTATATATTTATATATTAGGGGCTCATTAGGCCCGTGTGTGTTCAAAATCATGCACAACTAAGAGAGTGCACGTGTGTGGGTGTGCCAAGCCACGTTATTACAAGCGGGGGGAGACTATGCTCCGTTATTACAACCCCATATCAAATTGAATTTTAAGCAAGTATACAACTAAGGACCGAGTTAGGCACTTACTAATAGCTGGTCCGAAGAAGCCTTGCTTGAGCGTGGGCTTGGCCTTCGCCTTGGGCTGCAAGAGGGAGCTCCGCGGATTGAACGACAAGGGGCTGCTGGCCAGGTGCCTTGGTGCGCGGAAGAGGAGCCTTGAAGGTGGCCGACTACTTGGGATGTGCTGGTTTCGTATGTAGGGCTAAGGTGACTACGTAGGGTCACTAAGGAAGGTTGAGTTTAGAGAGTATGACACTAAGGGGGACTAAGGGAATGGTCTAACGGAGCACCTAGGGTTGGCGGGTTGCTAGGGTGGCTAGGAGTGGTGTAAGGGAAGGGAACTAGCTAGGAGATGGGGTCAGGTGGTAGTGGGTGTAGTGGGGTGATATGGGCAGGTCTTAGGGAGTCGGATAGGGTGGCCGAATGGAGCTAAGGTGTCTAGGTAGTGGCGGGTAGTTAGGATGGTTATGGCCTGACCGAGTGGGAATGGTGGTGGCAAGTGGTTGGTATTAGGGTGATATGGTAGTGGGTTAGGGGGGCTGAGAGTGGAGAGGGAGTGGAGAAGGAGTAAGGTGGAGGATACTAACCGGATGATGGGAGGTGGTGGCGGATGAAAGGGGAGCAGCCGGGTGAAGAGGATGCGTAGGATGGAGTTCGGCCGGGAGGCAGGGTGGCGATGTAGACCTCGGCTGGAGTGGTGGTGGTGGTGGTGCTTGGCTGGGAGGTGGTGGCTAGCTGTGGGGCAGGTAGAGCAAGAGGGGAGTCGGCTGGGCTGGAGAGTGGAGGACCCAAGGTTGTTCCCCGATGGGAAAAACCTGCCCCTTAGAGGGGGGTTTATATAGGGCTAGGCTAGGTCGGTTGGGGCTGGTTTTGGGGTAGTGGTTAGGTGGTTTAGGTAGGGTGGTGTGGTGATAAGGTGGGCTGGAAAGGGTAGGACTAGATATTTTAAATACAAGGGGTTTGGGTAGGTTGTGTGCTAGGGGTGGTTTAGAGGTTTAGGGTTTAGCTAGGTGGGTTGGTTTTAGGGTAAGGTTTAGTGAGGTAGGTTAGGTGATTAGGCTAGGATTAGGTTACGTTTAGGGAAATTAACCTAGGTTTAGGGAAGGATTAGGGAAGTGGGTTAGGTGATTAGGTTGGGATTAGGCCGGGATTAGGGAAGTGGGTTAGGTGATTAGGCTCAGATTAGGATCGGATTAGGGTGGAAGGCTAGGATTAGGTGTTTTTAGTTAGGATTAGGTGGAGGAGCTCCCTTTGCATGGCCCATGGACCCTAATCACATCATGTTGGTGCAGCTCTAGGTTAGGTTTTGGCTAATTACAAGCTTAAACCCACTTAATTAGGCTAACCCACATGATTAACCCCAAACTTGACACACAAGTCAAGCTTAATTACAACACACACTTGATCTTATCCTCCCCCACTCTCTCTCATGCCCATAATCCCACGTGAAATTCAAGTGGGCCCCACCTCCATTTATGAGAAGGTGATGTGGGCCATGGATATGGATATTGGATTGGATCTTTGGATCCAAATCCAAATCCAAGTCCATACATAGGTTTGGATTAGGATCTGGATATATATGGTCCAGATCCAATCCAAATTGAATTCTGACTCCTTCGAGCTGTGTTTGAAACGAACGGTTTGTGCGGGGTTTGACAGCATCAGTACTCCGTTTGTGTTGGGTCTTCGCCAACATGATCGTCCGCCTCTGTTTTCGCCTTCCGGAGATGACTTCAAAGGATGTTTTGATGATAACAGGGTCTTGGACGTTCAAGATCTTGGGGGTGTGGATTTGATACGAGAGTTGCTGCACCGGGCTTAACATGTGCTCCGGTTCCGGGCCCTCCTTAGCTTTCCTGGTCCTGTCTGGATTAGGCCAAGCTGCTTCGGGGTTTCAAAACGTGTTTTTAAAAGATTTTTAAAAGCCATATCATGTATTTTTGAAATATAAAGTTTAAAACATATACACAGGGTTGTTTGGAAGGCTCTTGGGTTTCCAGACTCAAAATAGCCCTTTGGGCCTGCTTTTACAAAACCAGATGGATTTGATAAATTCATGGGATTTCAGGGTGTTTATAGATGGTTTCTCTTCGTTGTCAGCCAATCTCAAAACTTTCACTAAAGGACAAGTAATTTTTAATAATCTGATACATGCATTTCAAAATGAACTTCTAAAAACCGTTTCTACAATCTCATTTAACTTTCTGTTCCTTCTGTTTTGTGGCAACTCTGCAAATTGTTGTCACTCATTTAAGGAGAACATTCTCTTTAAAGCTTGCTTCTGTCTCACAATACTCTGTACAGATAAGAAGTTTATTGTAAACCGAGTTGCAGCTGTGCGAAGAAGCTCTGCACCTTTTGTGTATCTCCTCATCATACACAAAACAAATGCATGGTTGTAAATGAATTTTGTAATATCTTGGCAACACTCAGTTGCTGCCTTTATTTCATCCATCTCACCAATGTCCTCGAGGATGAGATCTAAACAATGGGCTGCACATGGTGTCCAGTAGAAAGTCCCATAAATATCATCTAACTCCTTTCCAACTGCTTTGTAGTTAGCTGTATTATCTGTAATCAATTGGACTACATTTTCTAGCCCAACCTCTTGTATAACCTTATCAAATTCCTTTCGTAGGATCTCTGCAGTGTGCCTCTCCTCTGACATATCTAGAGATCTCAAAAACATGAGTCCTTTAGGACAATATACAAGAAAGTTTAGCAATGTCCTTTCTCGCCTATCGGTCCATCCATCTGCCATGATAGTGCATCCTATTTCCTTCCACGATTGTCTCAAAGTCGAACAGTATTGTTGCACTTTAATCATGGTCTGATCTAATATCTTCCCTCTCAACTTCTGATAAGAGGGCATCCTGTATCCTGGACTAATGTTAGCAATTGCATCTGTCATTGCTTGAAAATAAAAACTGTTTGCTGCATTAAATGGAATGCATGCATCATAAAACCATCTGCCCACTATAAGGTCTGCTTGATCGTGCAGTTGTTCTGAAGCCATAGCAGCACGAATTCTTGGCTGAGCACCAGGTGTAGTGGAAGGAGGAAAGAATGAATGTATGCTAGAAGAAGAAGCTCTTTCTCTACTCCTTCCCGAACTTCCTCTTTTGTCACCTCCAAAGTCTTCAGCTGCAACCCTCTTTCCTCTGCTAGGTGCTCGCGAACTGCTACTACCAATATCTGTTCTAACATCTGAAGGCAAACTATCAGTGAATCCAACTCTAGTGGTAGTAGCATCATCAGCTTCTTCACATATCTGGAAATCATCCTTTTGTTGTCTCCTTTCCTGTATGCTCTCAATCATCTGCAAGCATTGCTATTTAATACCTTCTGGCACACTTCTAACTTTGCCTGTGCATGGAGCAACTTCTTTCCTGGTTCCTGCTAGGTGGTGTTTCAACCTTGAAATTCCACCACTAACCACATTTTCACAAAATAAACATATGATTTTTAACCTTGAACCCTCAACTGGTATACCCCACTGTCATGCCGGATCATCAGACTTTGAATGAGAGTCCCTACCACCCCTTCCTGCCATCTCAATGGAGTACTTTAATTCAAACAAAAACCTGAAAATAAAAGCACTTCGTAAATCCCCCAATCTTCAAATAACACTCAAATCGAGTGTCTCTCACTTCATGAATGCAATAAAAATCGTATACACACACTTAATAACTTCATATTTTGTCATTCAAAAAAAAAACCGAAATAACACAAAAAATAATAAATATAAAAGAAAAAAATAGAAAAAACATTAAAAATATACTTAAATCCGAGTTTGGAGGCTTGGACGGACACTGTAGGGCACGATTTTAGAGCTTTGAACACCAAGGAGGCGAAAACCGACTCTTAGGAAGCTTGAGGAATCCAAAAGAAGAGAGGAAACCCGCGAAAAATCGTGAGTTTTTCTCGGGCCGAGACCCTTTATAAGGGTCCCAGGGCATATCCCCACGATACGATATATACGGACAACACTGGTTAATGCCCACATAGAAGGAAATAATTCTGCTGATAGGATAGTAAAGTTAGCATTTGAACTTCATACATGGCTGCGTGTATTTGAGGAACTTGTGTATGAAATAGTGCAGATCATCATGGAGAATTTTGTTGGTTTTAGAAATTGGCAGTTGTTCTACAGATCGAGTGGATAATCATCCCCTCCAGGCTCCCCCACAAAAAAGATCCTGGGGTCCAAGAAGGTTTTCTCTCGTTAGGTGACAAGACACTAAAAGCCCACTTCAATCTCCACAAAAGAGAACTTTCTTTTTCTTGCTTATTAAAGGGAAACTAAACGAGAAATTTCCTTTTCTTTGTTATATAGGAAGGCAGAAGCCTCACAAATACACATGCATGCACCCCAAGAATCGAATTTCGCACATGCAGTGGAGGAGTGAAAGCCCAACCAGTTGAGCCAACACTGTGGGTGCTTCATGAAAGGTAACTTTTCTTTGTTTTGTTTTAGAGAGACTTCCATAAAAGAGAAAGAGAGCCCAAATTACGTATTTCGGAAAACGAAAGATCCAATTAGTGTGACTTCGCAGTACACGTTAACAGTAAACCCGACCTAACTACTTTTATAGATCTTTCCTCCCTCCCATTTTTCAGCAACTCCTTATATATTTACCGGCCAAAAGATCTCCTTTCATATTTACCGGCGGCGATGCCGTTGGATTTTGGTTGGAAATTTGTTTTGTACGATAAGACCACTCCCTCCTCGCTACATGAAACCATGGCCGTACCTCTCCCTTCCCTTTCCATACCATCATCATCATCGTCATTATCTTCCTTGGGCCTCGCCTTCGCTGCGAATTTTCTTCTCCTCTTATCTCGAGGGCTTCGTTGACGAGGTGGCAGGAATACGACGACGCTGTGAGGGAGAAAGGCCTCCGCAAAGCCCTTCGGTTCTTGGAATCTCTTGACAGCGAAGGCGACGACGTTAATAGAGATCATGATTATGATGTTAGCCGTTCTCCATTGCAATCCTCTTCGGCTAAAGTGGCGTCCAGGGCCCTTCTGTTCCTGGACGCCTGTATCAATGCTGACAACATGATGTTGGTCCACTCAGCCTACTCCTTCCTTCAGTCCAGAGGCTTCTTGCCCAATTTCGGCAAGTTTCACAACATGGGTACGTCGAATTCTATTGCTTCAATGCTTATCCTCTCTCTCTCTCTCTCTCTCTCTCTCTCTCTCTCTCTCTCTCTCTCTCTCTCTCTCTCTCTGTCACACACACACGCACGCACACAGATACACATACGCACACTCTCACACACCTCAATGTGGGGATGAATTATGAGGCTCATGCACTGAATTACAAGGATGAACCAAGAGATGTGTACATGCACCTCCTTGTGAGAGACATAGGGAAACAGTTTTTTCTCCAGGCCCGTTTGGATGTAAAATCAGACACGTGTTCCTTGTGCACCTCATTGCCTCTCTATCAGACTGACGCATATGAATTTGATGTGCAGTGCTTGAAGGACCCAGAGATGTGACACCAACGGTTTTGAAGTTGTTAACTGTTTTGGAAGGTAAACTGTAGTTGTGTTTCCTAGGGTAGCGCCTCTTTCAGTTCACAGGAGTGATGGCCCATCACAACCGTGATTTTGAAGCTGTGATTTTAGATGGCGGCCTCTGTCCTCTTATCTGAAATCACAGATATTGAGGGTTCAACACTTTCAGATGGAGCTGAAGGTTCATAAGTCAGTTGGTTTTTATGTTTGCATTTACATGTGAAAGCGGAAGTTGCGATTAAAATTTACAGCTTCCTCTGAAAATTCATGAATCACAGTGAAACAGAGATTCCGTTATTGTCCTTCCATTCTTTTATATGGTGCAAGCAGCTTTCAAGGCATAGGTTATATTTTGATAATATACAACTCATCGTCTCCTTTGCTTGAATTTCAAGGCTTATTACATTTTTTATTTTAAGCTAATGGTACTCAGTATTTGTAGCTTCCAAGATTTCTCCCAAAAAATGGGGTTCAGGAAGCTCAAGTGCTGCCTTAGTTACCTTCCTTGGTGGCACTTCATTTCTTCTTTCTCAAGGGATAGATTTAAGGCCCAATCTGGCAGCTGTATTGGGCCTGGCTTTGATTGACACAATTTTCCTTGGTGGCTGCTGCCTTTCTCGAATATCACGTTTGTGGCCCCCGTACAGTAGAGTTCTTGTTCATGAAGCAGGGCACCTTTTAACAGGTATTGTTTATGATGTCTTAGTTTTCTTATCCTTTTCTGGTCGTTGCTCATTATATTCGGAAAGCTCTACCTGTGCTCAGTTGGCAGATATCTAATTTGTTTCTTAAGCTGTTTCAACCTAAAGATGGAGTAACTGCAATTGGTTGCATTCTTGGGGCTTCTTGTTAGTTTTTCTTAAATATGTGTAGCTCACTATTTGCTTGCTATAATTTCTTCCAAGGGCTTGAATATGAAAATTGATATATACTTATGTACATTTATACATAGATATAGCTCTTTATTTTTCTTTTCCTGACTACCATTTGGCACATATCTTACCTTGTAAGTAAATGACTCTTCTAAATATGATCAGTATTATGGAATGCATTGTATGTCAATGATTTTCTTGGAAGTTTCAGTCTTTCAGAAACTCATTGCCTTTCTTCTGGATTGCAGATCATCTCCTGGGTTGCCCAGTTCGTGGTGTGATTTTAGATCCAATTGTAGCAGTGCAAATGGGTATCCAAGGACAAGTATGAGAAAACATCCTCTATAGAAATTTATAGACTATTAGCATATCCTGCAAAATCTTTCATGTAGTATTTGTGAAGATTATTTTTGAGGTCGTTCTTAGAGGGAGGGAAGGTCTTGTGCATGTTTTATGTTGTGTTCTAATTCTTATTGTATGATGGGTACTTTTTAGTATTTTGCAGCATTTTCTGCAGCCTGTTACCTAGGAGCTAAGTCACATATGACACTTCTAAGGGGTGGAGTGTCGACGTCGACACTAGTGCGACACCGACACCGTGTCGGTGCTGCATGGCAAAAAAAAAAACACATTTTTTTTTTGTCAGTCATGGATAAATGGGTCCGGATAATGAAGATTGATTTGTGTATTATGATGAAATTAGTAGTTGTTTACCATTTATGTGTTTTGCTTTAATATAAAGTTGTGTACTTGCTATTGTAGCTGTTTACAATATTAGCTTGAATGATTTTGGGTGCGGACAATTGGTTTCTTATTACTCAATCTGATTGGATTCTTGACTCCATACTGTATGCCTTTGCACAGAATAATCTCTATCACCAAACACATTTGAAGACCAGGAACATTACCAGATCAATAGAACAGAAGAGTATGACATCACTAGTAGATCCTAATACAAATACTAGTACATGCTATATCCTACAAAAGATCTTGAAACTCTTTTAATCCATAACTTGGATATTTTGTAGCTTGTAAAATCATTCTAAGTTTCAGATCATTATGAGGGAACTTGCTAATTGATACCTACGTGCACCCAAAATTAGCAAATACTAGTTGTATTATGATTGATTTATGTAGCTTGAATATTATATATAATATATAATATTATATACCCTAGCCATGTCGCCGCACCCAAAATTTTTGAAATTTGCCGTATCCCGCACCTACACCCGCACCCGTGTGACATAGCCTAGGAGGGCAGTTTTTACTGTTTAAGTTTGTAATATGTCGATATTTATCTCTAATCTGAAATGATCTCTCTCTAAAGCAGGTTAAGTGCTTCTCTCTCTCTCTAGAACAGTGTGTATGTAGATATGTACTTGCACAGGTTGCCAGTCCCTCTCTATTTAGTCATTCACAATTAAGCAAGTGGGAAATTGTAATAGCCCTTTATAGTGGCATCTTTATATTAACATGTAAGACAACCCAATGGGGCACGTTGGACCTTGACTGCTCCTCTAAAATTGTTAGTTACAGACTTTCTACATAATGATCATGGTGTTGACATAAACAACTATTAGTCTCATTAAATGTTTTCTTTGTAGGCAGGAACCCAGTTCTGGGATGAAGGTCTGGAGAAAGAGCTCTTAGAAGGGAGACTCACTGGTCCTACTTTTGATAGGTATTGATGATAGTGCAGGATATGCTATGTCAGACATTTCTCGTCTAGTATTTCTCAAAGATATTAAAGAAAAACATATTAGTAACAGAAATCCTGAATGTTTGTGAAAGAATAAGGAATCAGACATCAGAAACAAATGGAAGAAAAATAAGACAGCTTCATATCGATGCAGACCTCTGGGTATTGAAACAGATAAGCAAACAGAAAATCTCACTATCCCACACATTTTTCTGTTCAGACTTTCCGAATCAGAACAAAATTATTAGCAACAGACCTATTAGCGTTTAAAGAATGAAGAGAATTGGCCGTGACAGACTAAAGAACGAACCTAAATCATATCTTTGTGGACCTCTTTGGTTCTGAAACAACCAAGGGGCTGGTTTTGTAAGAAATTCACATTGCTCTTCCCATTATATGCTACCAAGGGTCAAAATCCTTGTCATTATCAAATGAGGGCTGCAAAATAAGCTTGGTTTGCTTGTGGCTTGTCTCACTTAATTGCTTGTTCTGGGTTGATGTCCTTTGTTAAGCCACCTTGTTATTGTACCATAGGATAAACTTAACGAGAAAAGCTTGTCCTTTTTGTGGCTTTGTATCATTAAATTGTTACTTGTTCATGGCTTCTCTCATTTACTCATTTATGGCAAAAAGAACTAACATTGAGATGAGCTGCAAGCTAGATAAGGTTGCCAATTCAATTTAGAAAAGCTTAGGTTTCTATATGGTATTCATGAAGAATTAAATTCTGACTAAGGTACGTTAAGATTTTTTATTGACCATTTACGAGATGTACAACTATCCAACTTTTTCCACTTTTGATGGGTGAGCTGGGGGTTAGGCTTATCCTACCAGTTTCATCTTGGGGTACCAACTTCTTCGCAGCTCATCTTGCTAGCCTCTTGCCAAGTAAAACCTTGTTTCACAGATGTACCTGAATTAACATGATTTTCAATGGGGTTGGTTTCATGCCGCGCTTCTCCCCAAGAAACAAACTGCCAAAGCTTTCCATTCACCGATTTCCCCATTTCTCATTTATTGGCACTCGATACAACCAACAATGCCTGCCGCATGAGCAGGCCAACGTTTTACAGGTTGATCATATATGCTCCATCCCCTACTGCAATTGTCTTCCAAAATCGCTCGCATTCCCATGCAGCTTCCTCAAAATGCGAACACACTACCCTTGAACGGCCAACCTCCTTGGCCATCCATCCATCGAGAATCCAAGCCATGAAATCTAGTCTGACTTCTCGACATTTTTGAATTAGTAATGTCAGCGGGGAGGTTTGCTAACAACGAACCTCCTCCTCCCCTAGCTGAGCTGACCATCATCTCTGTTACGTGTGGAACTAACGATGAGATCCTCATATTCCCACAGCTGAGCTGCATTCTCTCTGTTGTCCGCTTTTGCCATCAAACAAGGTAAAATACTCAATGCGCTGGGCCATGCCCCTTTGACCATGTAACCCAAGATCGGATCCACCTTTTGAATATTGGCATTCACCTTGGGAGACATTGTCATGACTGGCCTTATTGGATCCTCATAGAAAGGTCTAACAAACACACATGGAAGGTCAGGTACGGTCAGTGAGCCTATCTGCTGAACCACCTCGAATGGACCGTCGTATTCTGTTTCAGCCCTTTGTGCACCTTGCCGCCAACCTTACACCACATCTAATTGGGAACCTTCAGAAACACTTTATTATGGACAACAAATTGATTGGCTCGTATTCGGTTTCAGCCCTTTGTGCACCTTGCCGCCAACCTTACACCACATTTAATTGGGAACCTTCAGAAACACTTTATTATGGACAACAAACTAAATGGCTCATTTCATCATACATTGTCGTGCCTTCCCGAGCTGCAATTGAGGCTCCCCCCACACTGCTTGTTGATCTCTGGCCTCTTTCCTTGCAACAGGACACCCTTCTTTTCACTATCCCGGTGCCAGTTTCATAAGGGGCTAAAGGTTACCAGCCTCTATATAGCTAACTCGAATGCACTCTTGCGGATGGCAAAACTTTGTTGCAAGTTGTGGTTCAATTGTGCCATTTCAAGTTCCACCCAGTCCTTCTAGCTTACTAACACTTAACACCTCAAGTATTCTTTCAAGAGAGCATATATATGCGTTAGGTTTGTCTGTCCGACTGCGAGCATTAACTGTTATGTTTTATGATTATAGCAAAGTGACACCGTTGGCTTGAATCACTTAGCACGGCCTCATCAAGGAGGATTTTCAACAGGGACAAAGAACCATCGAGAGCTAGAGAAAACTAATTAATTGATATTGTCTTCTGTGTATATCCTCATTAGTTTTATTCATATGTATTTACGTTCCTTGGATGTCAGTTATAGCTAGGTGAAACGGCTCTCTGCCTGTTACGTTAAATTTTGTAAAATGGTAACTGTTATATTTATTTAAAAATGTCTTTGTTTTCATATAGTTGGAAACCCTAAACATATTTCAATCTCATACTAATAGCATATTTAACAAACAAGTCTTTAGATATATCTTTCATCAAATGATTTACTATCATATCTCTTGTAAGAAGGTAAAAGACAAATATTTTATTCTTTTATACCATATCTTGTAAATAATGATACTTTACTATTATATACCTACTTCTTAAGCTATCAACTCCACTCTTTATAAGAGTTATGGTCATATTGTTGTCACAATAAATGACAATTGACATGTTGACCATATCCGACTTCAAATTACGAATGAAACAACTTATTTAATGACACTAGTTGCAACTATATTACAAGTAATATACTCAACATCTTAAATATGCAATGCTACACAACTATGTTTGTTACATGACCAAGAAACATCACCACCTTCAAGCAATAAGTCTTGATCGGAGACTATTTATTATCATCTTTGCTCCCAACAAAGTCAGCATTTGAGTATCCAATTATTTTGAATTTATTTACTTGATAGTATAATTTTAAATCTCTTATTCCTTTTAGATATCTCAAGATCATCTCCACGGCAACCCAATATTGTCAACTATGATTACTTTGATATCTACTCACGAAACTAACAACAAAACTGAAATTAGGTTTCGTACACAACATATCATATATTAAGCTACCAACAGCTTGATCATAAGGAATATTTTGTTTTTCTTGTCCATCATTGGGATTGTTTGCTTTACAAAGATTCTCCATTATAATAAGTGTGTTCATAGACTCACAGTTACCTGTTCTAATTTTTTTTGAGGATATAGTTAATATACCTCTCTTGACTTAGATATAATAGTCTAGATGGTTTATCATGGGTAATCTTTATACCTATGATATAGGATGTCTCTCCTATATCCTTAATTTTGAACTTGAAACTTAACCATGATTTGGTCTTTACAATTATGTCATTGTCATTAACAATTAATAAGATATCTACATATAATGATAAGATTGCAAAGTAGCTCCCACTATTTCAAATATAAACATAGTTTTCAAGTTTTATTAGTCACAAATCCAAGTTCTACAATAGTATTTTGAAAAGTCAAATATCATTGACGAGATGATTGTTGTAGGCCATATAGAGATTTCTTCAACCTATATACCATATCATCATGACCTTTAATTACATAGCCTTCTGGTTGTTTTATATAAATTGTTTTATTTCTTCAACCTATTTATCATTTAAGAAAAGCAATCTTTACATCTAACTAACATAAATCTAAATCATAAAAGGTAATAATTGCTAAAATTATCTTTATAGATACAAATTCCATAAAAGGAGAATATATATCAATATAATCAATTTCCTTCCTTTGCAAAAGCCTTTTTGCAACTAAACTCGCTTTAAAAATTTTTATTGAACCATCAACTTTATATTTCTTTTTCAATACTCATTTACAATCAACCCTTTGTTTTAACAACTCATAGACTTAGTGTTTCTCAATGTATTTAATTTTCTCTTCCATTGTTTTAAGTCAATCTGGTGATTAAAATGAACTCATAATTTCTTGATGATTAGGTTATCAATTACCTTATGTAAATCTATTGAATAACATATCTTCTCATCTAAGTAAGTATGGTAATCATTTAAATAGGATGAAGGAGCTTGTGGTCTCTTATGACCACTTAGTGTTTCAATATGCATGAGAAAACTATGAGGTTATGATTCTATAGGTTCAAATGTTGATTCATCAAAATCTAAAAGATCATTGTCAGTGTCATTCTTAGTTTCTTGTAAGAATTCAACATTTCTACTTTATATCAACTTGAGGTCTTTATGATAAAATTGAGACCCTTTCAATCTTTTGGGTATTTGATAAAGATGCATCTCAAAGATGTACTATCTAGTTTATCTCTACATTAGTCTAATATCTTTATATGTGCTATGGAGCCCCACCTCCATAGATGATTAAGGTTTAGTTTTCTATTAAACCATAACTTATATAGTGTAATGGATATAGTCTTATATGAAACTCTGTTTAAAATATACATAGATGTAGATTGCTTCCCCCCAAAATAACTTTATTAGAAAAGTGTCTCGTAACATAGACTTCACCATATTTAAAAGGGTCTTGTTATATCATTCATCTACACTATTTTGTTGAGGTGTTTTAGATATTATATTTTTCCTAACTATACCATATTCTTTGTAATATTCAGAAAACTCAGTTGAGGTGTATTTGCCACTTTGATCATACATCAACACTTTAATTGTGCATCAAAGTTGATTTTTAACTTCTTTCTTGTATTCTTTCAATATGTCTAATGCTTTATATTTATGTGATAGGATATATATATTCATACTTCGAATACTCATCAATGAAAGTTATAAAATAAAACTTTTCATGTTAGTGTAATGATTTTCATAAACTTGTAGCTCTCCTTGCTTCTTTGAAAAATGGTTTTCTCATCATTTTTCTTGAATACAAGCCTCATATTTGTGGAATATATTTCCATCAAATGTTGATAATAAGTTAAAGATTGCTAATTTCTTTAACTTATTTAGGCTAATATATCCTAGTTTTCTATGTCACACATTCACATCAACAAGTATTCAACATTCAATATAAAAAGAATAAGTAGATGGTCCTTTATTATTCATTGTATTAAATTTGAACAAACCATGATCAAAATAAAAATATCATTAAAAAATACATGACAATGTTTTTCTATGGCCACCTTAAAAAAAAAACCTAATCTCAAAATTCTTTTTTACCCATATAGGTACATAAACTAAATTACTCTTTATGGAGGACATAATTAGTACATTAGTGAGTAAACTAGGTATGCCTACTATACAGGTCCTAAAAGACCCGATTTCAAGAACATTTGAATATGTGTTGTTTCCTACTAATCGGTATTCTTTGCGGTCAATTATTCTTTTTTTGTTTTGTTTTGTTTTGTTTTGTTTTGTTTTGTTTTGTTTTGTGTTTCAGGGTCCATTCCAATACTTCATTGGCGTGTTGGGTTCCTCACCGCTTTGGTATTGGTTGGAATGGTGGTAGTTTGGAGCATTGATGGTTGCACTGTTAAGAACGTCATTCAAGCTTGGAGATATCGCCAAGATTATCTTGCTGTAAGGGCTCTTCATTCTCCTAATTTGACTCATTCCCATCAAAATTTAACTTTGTGTCTCCATATATTCCTGTTAGTTTGGATCAAAACCATCCCAATAATCCTGTGAACATCACTCTGTCTGAAAATCTTGACAAAAACACAATAAAATCTCTAGTTGAGGGGCATTATTCAAGTTGGATTTCCAAGTGAATTAGAGCCCAACTTGACTGCAAATCTTCTAGCTAGATGGTCAGCTCGTGGAGGTGAGCCTGTAAAGATTCTAAGACTGTGGAGATTGCTATTCCTGGGTTGGATGGTGGGAAAGTGATACAACTATCAGAGATGTACATGAGTTTGGTTTTCAAGCATTGATGATTCTAGGAAACCTCACTGCTTGGTGGGGATTACTTTGATGATGGAGACATCTAGGCTTTCAGGGGATCATGGAAATCTAGGCCCTTGGTGAAAGGTTTCAATAACGGGTCTTACTCTATTCACTGCAAGTTCATCCAGATTTTGATGGGTTTACAATCTCACTATAATCCTGCTTTATAGACACTTCTGAAGGTCTGAAATTCACCCCATGGAGATTTTCTTACGATCGGCTACTTCAGAAATATTGCAATCCAGATTCTACAAAAGCAGTGCTCAGTTACCAGAACTACTGCAGAGACTTGCAGTGCTTCTGATTTTGGCAGGGATGTGTGGTGTGGAAGATGGACAAGGCATGGCAAGAACAATGACTGCCCCATAGGGCAATGATGGTAGGCACCGATGCCAAGCTACTGGATTTTTGCTTGCAAGCAGCTCCATGAGTGTGATGGTTCGCCTTGGGTTCTGAGTAATGGTTGGTGTGCACTTCAACACTGCTCATTCAAGATGTATTCAGCTGAGCTTGCTTGGAATTGCTTGAAGAATCGATGGATTTTCTTCTGGGGTGATTCAAATCATGTTGACACGTAATTGATGGCAGCTCAATTTTATTCTAGATTTGCCTTGAAATACATTCTGTCCCAGACGGTTTGACATGAACTTTTCAAACCCAAAATATCCATCTCCAAACAGTTAGGATTGCTTGACAAGCATCTTCAATGGTGCATTTGCAAATGGAATGAAACACAAAACTCACTTTATCCAAGATTGGATTGACTCTGAGAGATGAAGGGTTTCAAATTTGTTGAAGAAATACTTTAGAAGACAAACAGTCTGACACTGATCATGAACTCTGGCTTGCATGATGGTGTCCACTGGCGGCAATATAAGAGGCATTTTCTGTTGGAGCAGGCCATGCAGCATCGTTTTGGGCAGATGTTGGGTGAAGATAGTGAACAAAGGGGTTTGGCATGCCAAGAGTCTTTTGCACGATGGACCACAGTTGCAACTGGTGGATATGCAAGATCACTAGCATTTAATCTCAACAAGATGGAGGATGTTTCAATGGTGTGTTCTTAGAAGAAAGGGTACAAAGCAAGCTGAGTTGTGTCTGGCGTGATTGATAACTTTGATATGCGGCATTTCCATGGCATTTTGATAACCGGTGTCATCAATGATGGAGTGTGACGAGTCGGAAGGGCTCAGCAAAGATGATATTTGATATGTGGCGAGATGGCCAAATTAACAAAGCGATGAAATGTAATATTTCGTGACCTCATGTTAGCTCATGTTCTTCTCAATGCGCTATGTGCAAGATAGCCAGGCAGCTTCAGTTAGAAGAGATGGTCTGAACTTAACATTTTGCCTACAAAGTGGCATTGGAGTGATGTGTTGGCATACCCTATAGAATAATGCACACGCTTATACTTTGCCCTACAAAGGTGCTTGGATGAAGACTATTGAGGTAGTATCCAATGCTATGTTTGGACTCTTGCTGTTTCTATAAAACTAGGTTTGGCAATTTGCATTCTTTCTTGTTCATAGATTTTTAGCGTGAATTATGTATACATGAGATTGTTCCACTTGTAGATTAGCAGAGGATTTTAACTCCTCAAAAGTAAAAACACATTTTACTATTGATAATCAATATCATAGTTCAAAGGCATATTCTTTGTTTTGCATTCTTCTTGGTTTGGTCAAATGGTTTAAAACGAATTCTTTAAGCATGGTTGGTAATCTAAACTGATACTGCTATGACTTGCACCCATCCATATAGGCTTGTGGTTAGTTACTTAGTTTGAATAGATAGCTTTTGCGCCTTTCTTGTTGGCAGTGGACAGCTACAATTAATGATGGCATCGATCGATTAACAAAGTTCTTAATACCGAGTAATTTATCTCTAACAACCGAGGATGGGTTGGCCAATTTTCACCCACCATATTGGTGGCTTCCTACAATAACTTTATCCTAATATCTACCTACATATAGTCCATATTTCTGTTACTGGTACTATTCTTTTTTTTTTTGGGGGGGGGGCATAAGTGCCAGCGAGTTGGGCTACACTCAGCGTGCTATCTTTACAATTTTAATTATTAAGACGTTTTCTTTTACAAATGATTGCATAAAAGTACTAAAACCCAAGCTGGCTCTCAATAATTAAGGTGCTACCGTTCATTCAACGCTTTTGCACAACTAAGGTTCATGACAATACAACGCTAGACCGCAGTCTAGGGATTAGATTGTAATTTCTGGCAGCATATCACAAGACTGAAAGAGGACTCACACGTCAAGGTGTTCTTCATCGACCTTCTCGTTCTCTGCTCCGGCGTTTTATCTATTTCCGTCTCTTCGAAGTAACCCTCTGACACTCACACACACATACAGAGGGGGGAATGGCCCAGCAATCTCTGATCTACAGCTTCGTTTCGCGGGGGACCGTGATCCTCGCTGAGTACACGGAATTCTCAGGCAATTTCACGTCGATCGCCGCCCAATGCCTCCAGAAGCTTCCTGCCACCAACAACAAGTTCACATATAACTGTGACGGGCACACCTTTAACTACCTCGTAGAGAACGGCTTCAGTACGTCCCTCTTGATCCTGAGTTTTCCTGGTCTAAATTTTGTTGTTTTGGGGTATTTGAGCGGGGGAAGACAAAATTCCCTGTGAATTACGTTCGATCTGTGAGTGATTCTTGTGAATATACACATCGACTAGTTACCTCTATTTCCTTTTCGAATGTCGACCCGGATATTCGGTTTTGTTCTTCACGATTCTTTTGGATCTCAGAGATTTTTCGTGCTCGTTTTGAAAGTGTGTGCTATTATTGCGTGCAGATCTGAGTTTCACTATATACATGTTAAAGTAAATAGCTCTTTTAGCTGAAAATTTAGATTCATATTGAAAATTTACTTTAGCTCTTCTTTGAGAATTAATATTTGCTCAAGGGTTTATGAGTTAACATTGTAACCCTTCGTGCAGAGCATGGGGCTTTCTGTTTCACAAGGTGGATATTCTTGTAATTGCTATCTGATTTTTTGGTTACAATATAGGTCTTTAATTAGGCTTTCAACTTATGTAATAGAGTTTAAAATCAACTTATATAACAAAGTCTGATAGATTCTAGTGGATCTAAGTAACCACTTCCATGCTTGCTTCTTTTTTTTTGCGTGTCCCTTGTCGAATCAAGTTTCGTCCTGAATTGATCCTATCCCGGAACTTTCAGCGATTGTCTTTCTGCTTTATGGATTTATTTTTCTCATTCTCATGTATTTTTGTTGATCCTTTCACCCTGGTTCAATAAGGGAGGATGAGGATCTGTATGTGTGTGTGAGTGTGTGTATGTGTATAATATATATAAAGAAAGAATTAGAGTTACTGGATTCCCATTCATGCAAGACCATCCATGTCAATCCTCAACATTGGATTGGAAAGATGGATGGTCAACATAAAAAAGCAAAGATGAAAGTTACTTCTTGGAATAAGCAAAATGTAAAGAGTAAATTTTATTTTCAACTTTTTGCTTAATTGATCCAGTCCATCCATCTTAATCTGGCAGTCCAGATTGGCATGGATAGTATACTATGAATGGGAGTTTAACAACACGTTCTCTCTCTCTCTATGCATACATACACTTATGTATATATGTATATTTAAAAACAGTTGATTGTGCGTTCCTGTTTGTGCTTCTTAACCAATGAAAATACATTTCACGTGCTTCATGTATCAGTTCTTCAACTGAGCTTGAATGTTTTTGACAAAGTGGGTGATTATTTTTTTTTCAAATTTATATTCTAATATATGAACTTTCTCCCATCTTATTTGATCAAGTTGTTTTGCATCCCATGGGTTCATAGATGGCATCTTTCCAATAAGAAACTTTGGAAATTTATGAGTTGTTGAGTTGATGATAGCACAATGTGTCGGGTGGTAACGGTGTTTGAGGAAGTTTTCTTAGTTTTGGAATTGGAAGTAGTAGTTGAGATGTGCTGTTTATGGTTGAAAATCCAATAATAGTTAAGGTGTCTTAACAAGATGGAGGTGCAAGTAAGTCTTCTAATGGAGACTATTTACATTGTTGGAGGTATTGATTAGAACTTTTAGTTGGTACATGAAGACCCTTGAGAGCATGCTAAGTTGCTTACACTTCCATTTTCACCAGCCTAATTCCAAAATCTTTATATGTATAAGAATCAGCAGAGTGTATGCAGTACTTTGCGTACGCTTTAGTTGCCATTATTGTGGAGTTGAGGAACTGATCACATCTCCCATCTAGTATGGGAAAAGGCTTAGTTGTTGTTGTGGTCGTTGAGGAACTGATCACATCAATGCAGTTGTCCCTGTCTCTATTTTGGAACAGTTTCCTAGACATGCTATGACACCTATGTAGTGACAACGGTATCTGCATTTGGATAATGAAATGTTCCAGGAGTATATATGCTGTACTCATGGAAACCTATTTGTTTGATAACTCTAATTTAGCTTATGTGTGTTGTAAGTACAGTGATTTGGACAAAAAATTATTTTGTAAAGAACTTTTAATGTTCCTTAGCAATATGTTAGAATCTAGTTGCTTACCTATGAAAATGAAAGCTAATTGGATACCCCTATTTAAAAAGTTCATTTTGCTTATCACTTGTGACTTTGCTACCATTTTAAGCTATTTGGTTGTATTGCAGCCTTTTGTGTAGTTGCAGTTGAATCCGCTGGAAGGCAAGTGCCAATAGCCTTCTTAGAACGGGTTAAGGAAGATTTTAACAAGAGATATAGTGGTGGAAAGGCTGCAACTGCTACCGCCAATAGTCTTAATAAAGAATTTGGGTTTGTCGACTAGATCAACTCTACCAAATGAACAGCCATACGTACTGTTCATTCATTTATTGACTAACCGCTTTTATTGTCAGATCAAAAATAAAGGAACATATGCAGTATTGTGTTGATCATCCCGAAGAGGTAAGCAAGCTTGCGAAAGTGAAGGCTCAGGTTTCTGAAGTTAAAGGCGTGATGATGGATAACATTGAAAAGGTAAAACTATTGCTTTCTGTTTCTAATTTTATGAAAATTTGAACTAATGGTATGCCTCTTCTTTTTTTTGTTGGGTGGAAACTACGTATCTATGTCTGTTCTTGATGAAGTTGCTTCTTAAATTTGCTTGTGAGATATAGTTATTCCTCAGTTTCAAGCAACAGAAGAAACAATAGAAGGGTGGACTTCACAGCATGTGGAGTAAAGATCAACTTTCTGGGATCAGTTTGGAGATATGAAAGCTGAATATAACTAAAATAGGATCCAATCAGTACTATGAATTCTTTGCAGAGTATGCATAGGTTTTTGTACTGTTACTAATGCATGAATTCATACAAGGTTTTACGGTAACTAATGCATGAATGCATATAAGTTTTTCTGCATGATATTTTCATCCTAAGAAAGCAAATGAGTAACTCAGGTACCACCACATACCTCATGGTTGCAGATTGCATTGCCAAAATATATTCATAAATTTATTTGAGAATGATGCATAGGAAAAGACATTTTTGAATAATTTATTCAATAAATTTTGACCTGACATATTTTGAAATGTAAAATCAGCTTTTTCTTGATAAATAATAAGTATCTCAAAGTAATGCTAACAAAAAATTGAACAATAAGCATCCCTGCATGTGTTCCATGCATTTTAAACAAAAAACTGCAGTGGCATCCCCGCTGAAAGAGGTTAAAACAGTTGGAGCTGGTCTCATAGAGAATGCAAAAAAAATATATGATAATTGGTTGAATACATAAAGTGGTTGATACTGCCTTGTACTCTCATCAATGTTGAGGAGACTCTTCAGAGTACTACCTACTTAGTAACTTGCTATGGCAATAATTTCTCTTAAATTCATGATCATCACCTAAACAATGCAAGCAGTGAAGTGAACAATGTAAATTAAGCAAGGACCTGGAGACATATACTTGGCACGAAGGTATATCTCATACTTGTTTTAGGAAAAATAACTAGATCACATTAAAGATGGTTGATATACACGAATTGGTGACAATTGTCTAAGTAATGCATACTCGGCATGCATGACCAAATGACAGATGATTAGCAAAACAACATATCTTGTTGTTTAGTTGTAGCTTAGTAAGTGAATTATTAGATGTTGGAAACAAATTGCTCCAAGGTCTACCCTTGAGTCGTATCTGCTTGTAATGGGTGTAGCCAAAGTTCACTCAGTTTAAATTTGACCAGTGACATTTCTAATTTACGTCTACCAATTGTTTTCTTTCTTTTCCTTCTAGTAAGCACATCCCCATCATTCCGGTTGATCATTAAAACCGATGGAGGTGTTACCTTTGATGTATCAGCTCATATGGCAAAAGTTATAATAGCTTTCTTTTGGATAGGCTGTACACATCTATCTCATCAAAGTCACTAGTTGGGGCTATGGAACCAAGTCAGCAAAATCCCTGGTTGTGGGGCTTAGGCACACGAGATACAAAAAGTCCTATAGTAAGGTAAGTGACCTAAAACAAAGGCACAGTTATGAGCAACATCACATTGCAGCAATACTTAACACTTTACAAGAAAAACAAATCTAAGATGACCCCCTTTCATTATTCTTTTATCTAGTTGCTCCTAAGAACCATCCTCGAGACAGTGGTTTACATGGTCTAGTCTAGGCAGGATTGTAGAAAGGAAAGAAGCCTAGGCAGGATTTTTTTAACTATTGCACAGCTACATTCTTGACCTTTTCCAAGCCTTTTCCTCCTACTAGCTGGGGGGAGCTAACTGAGTGCACCATGAGGACCTCCTGGGGGACACTCACCCCAGTACTGCTCTTTCCCCATTATACTTGAGTTATGAGGTTTCATAGGATTGGTGTATTAGCTTTGGGCTATAGCACCACATGGTAAAGGATCTCACGAAGTTGTATACCTTAGACGAGATAATGAATTAGATAAATATGCTTTTTATATATTCTGCTTTATCTTTAGTGTCCCTCATGCCTAAGTGAAGATTCCCCCTTCTTCATCATCAATCAAATCACTGTTTGTGGATTAGTACTTAAGGGGGATCAGTGTTTATGTTATGTGTAACTTGACTTGTCTTCTATTAGAAAAGTGGAATATAAAAGAGATTGGATCAGCCATTTGAAAAAGTCTCGGACTGCTGTAAAGCCATGTGTGCATTAACAATTTAGGTGGATGGTTTGATTTGGTTGATTCAATTAAAGTTATGGTTACTCTGCAACATGGCCTTGTAACGTGAAGATTTTTCTCCATGCTTATCCTTCAAGACTTTGTATAGGTTTTAGAACGAGGAGAGAAGATTGAGCTCCTTGTCGACAAAACAGAAAACCTACACTCCCAGGTAGAGAAATCATTTGTCATTTTATCTATCTACTATCTTTAGCAGTTGATGACAGTGACCTCAAATGGTTGTCCTTTGCACTGCAGGCCCAGGATTTCCGGAGTCAAGGCACAAAAATGCGAAGGAAGATGTGGTTACAAAACATGAAGATCAAGTTGGTTGTGTTGGGTATTATTGTTGCACTGATCCTTATCATCATTTTGACAGTTTGCCGTGGGTTCAACTGTGGCAAGTGAAGATCGTTGGAGAGGATGGAAATGGATTTCCCACATGAAGGCATCTGCACATACATAAAGAAAATGATTATAGGCAGGTTCGGCTTTTTCAGGAGCATATATGCACTAGAGAACAGCTTCTTGTTTAGCGATCTATGTTGATAAGCTTCAGACCTCTATTGATATCTTGAGTCTCTCGTCTGTTTTATCAATTTTTTATTTGGTCAATAGGATTTGCTTAGTGTCCCTTTTCTTGGTTATGTGATGTGGTTTATTGGCATGGGTTACTGGCAAGATAAGCTGGTAGTTTTGCATGGTGGGAGATGGTTAGCCCGGATAGCTCACTGCATTCTTTTCTACGCGGACAATCTGTGATTCACCTCCCAATATTCTACTTTTGGTGGGCACATGACAAGACCGTAATTTTCACCGTGGGTTTATTATCCTTCTACAAAGATACTCACTTTAGCTACAAAAGGAGTATAAAGACCTATGCTCATCCCTTTTCACAATCATTCCATAAATTCCTCAAAATCCTGCCTTCAAACCGTATTTTAGACCTCCACAAGCCATTTAGCATCAACCTCAGCTTTTACTAACTAAAGCGTGATGGATTCTCGAGGACTTCTATCATCAACAAAGTCATGTGACCAAAATCTTCTTAGCAATAAAGTTAAGTTTTGAGATAAAACCGTTTAAACAAGAGCACTCACATATAAAAGCACAACGGGACTGAAGTTATTGGTACTATGCGGGACTTTCCGAGGATCAGCACCAAATGGGAATATGTGAGCTAATGATCACGTTTGTTTCTCAAAACAAACAAATTCATTGGCAAGAAAAGACTGCCACAGGTAGCATTTGGATTTGAAAGTGGATTTTGTTAAACACATTTGATTCAAACCAATCCTCAAAGCGTCTAGGTTGATCTTTGAGCGTATGTTGAAGAAAGCTTAAGTCGAAAAGATTCTACTTTTCCACAATCGTTATTAAAGTCAGAAAATATAACTTTGCTAGTTTAAATAAAACTAGTTGGAACGTTCGCGCACGACGTAGTGTATGAAAGCTTATTTCAAGTCTCTACATAGACTTCGGAGTAAAATTTTCACATCTATAAAATTAGCATGCTTGGTGGGACTTGAGTCTCTGAGGATTGATTAAATCAATGTCAGTTTTTAAATTCACTTTTCAAATATTTTGATGCTTAATCCATTCTTTGTGCACAGGTCAATTTTTTGTTCAAAAATAATGTCAAGTTTGGATGATTCTTTCTAAAATATGTCAAGGAAGGCTTCATCAAACTTTCAAAATCGGTTTTAAAAAACCTCAAAGAAATCTTCTAAAACCCGAGAAGAAGAAATTGTCTTTTTGAGGAAGAGAGCAATACAACTTGAAAGGAAAATTGAGGCCTTAAGCCAAAAGGCAAAGGTACATCGTTCTCATGAAAAGTCATCTCGGGTACATAGGGAGAAAAATCATACCCGAAAAACCAAACCGAGCTCAAAATCTGATGAAGGATATGAGGCCACAAATATAACAAGTATTGAGATCGAGTCATCCAACCTTGTTGATCATCCAAACACCCCTTTGTCTATGAAAAACCCAAAATAATTCTTTATCTTAAAAAAACAAAAAAATCTAGAAAATCTTCAAAAATCAAAAACATTTGAAAATAAAAAAGTTGAAATTCTGAAAATTGAAAATGAAAATAAAATCTACATTCCAAAACACACAAGTAAAGTGGGGCATGAGATTCAATTCACACAAGTTACTCCAAACTTTTCCAAAAATAAAAAACATTTGAAGTATCGTGTGTTTTTGTAAACAATTTTTTTTTGTCTTATGTGTACTTAAAAACTTTGCGTGCAAAAAAGTGCACGAGCATGCCAGCAAGTTTACTCAAACTTGCAAAAAAATTTATATGACTATTCAATGATTGTAAGAAAGTAGGATCCAATCAGTGTATAACCATGTGATTAGGAAAGTCAAACCCTTCCACCTCTAAAGCCATATACCTCCTAGGCACACCCTAGAAAACTCGAGTGTATAACCATGCCATAGACAAATACACTATTCCAAGGCCATCCTCTTTATAAAAAATTTAGAAAACTTAAAAAACCTTGAAATATATTATTGAATATGGGGTATGCATCATACTAGGGTCTAGGAGCCAAGAACCAAAGTAGACTAGAACCCATCTTACCTCTACCTAACCTTGGTCGACATGGCTTAGAGTACAATCCATCCATACCCTCTAAGCCACCACCTAAGACCAATTGGGTCAAGGGTACCCTAGAGCCAACTAAAACCAAAACCTATAGCTTAAACCTCTTATTTAGAGTCTCATTTATGGTGTTTTCTTTGTAGGCTTCATGAAAGACCCCTTTCTTAAAAAAAATCTTTAAAAAATATATATTTTGAAAAATAAAAAAAATTTAGAAAACTCTGAAAACTCAAAAATATTTGAAAAATCTAAAAATTCTAAAAAGAAAGTATTTTATGTTATTCCTTCTAGCATTTGCAAAAGAAAGTCTTTTATGTTATTCCTTCTAGCATTTGTTTGGAAAAATACAAAAAAATTAAAAAAGTAAAAAATCCTAAAAATTTTGGTTTTCAAAACCAGGTACAAACTCAAAATTTAGTTTTGATAAAACCCATGCACATTCTCAAACCCAAATTGTCTATTGCACATAACCCTTTCCATGCGCATAATACTTCCCTAGAAATCAAAGTACTTGAAAGTGATCAAAGCAAGGGAGAAGATCTTCTCATCGATGAGGATGATCAAGCCTCCAAGCTTCTTGAATTTCATAAAATCCTTGACTTGGAAAAACCTTCAAATTCCATAAGAGGGGATTTTCTCGAGGTCAATTTAGGGAGTGTGTCTAACTCAAAGCATGTCAAAGTAGGTTCTTGTTTACATAAATATGAAAAGGCATCATTCATTGAAATTTTGAAATTGTATATAGATGTGTTTTGCATGAACCTATGAAGACATGCCTAGTTTAGACCCTAGGATTGTAGAGCATCGTTTACCTCTAGAACCAAATGCAAAACCCAATACACACACTTAGAATCTTTGCAAAAGGTTTTTGAAAGACTTAGGCTTTATAAAGTTAAATTAAACCATCAAAAATATGTTTTTCAAGTAGAATCAAGAAAACTTTTAGAGTTCATGGTTAGCCACAAAGGTAGGTGTGGGAATCATTCTCATATTCCCCGAGCAGAGAGAGATCCCAATGATATTCCAACTAGATTTTTCTTGTTCAAATAATGTTGTTGAATATGAGGCACTCATACAAGGTCTAAAATTTTTGAAAATCCTAGTGGCATTATATATTGAAGTATGTCATACTTCCCCATTCATACCAAATTACATTCATTTCATACATCTCTTGCACTCGATCTACCTATAGGAACCCCACAATAAGCTAGAATGACTGAGCTTGACTTACTTGATGAGAAAATGCTCATTGCCATGGATTATGCACATGCATACCAACAAAAGATAGCCCAATATTATGAAAAGCACATGAAGGCTCGCCACTTCAAAGTGGGAGACCTTGTTTTGAAAACTATCTACCATGGTGGCCCACATCCACTTGGTAAGTGGTAACTAAAGTAGGATGGTCCCTATGTTGTAAGAGAAGCAACAACAAATAATGCATATTGAATGATTGATGTTGAGGGAGGAAATTTAGCCAACTCTATTAATGCCTAATACTTGAAAAAGTATTATGTCTGTAGATGTGAAATTTTCACTCGAAGCCTATGTAGAGACTTGAATCAATCCTTTCAACACTACTTCGTGTGCGAGCGTGCCAGCTAGTTTTCAAAACTAGCAAAATTATGACTTTGACTTAGCGATTGTGGCTAAGTGGGATCTTTTCACATTAAGCCTGCTTGAATCGATGCTCAAAGGTCAGCCTAAGCGCTTTAAAGATTCCAAATGAGCAGGTGATATTGCAAATTCACGTGAAAATAGGGTGTTGACAATAATATACTAATGCACTTGGTTTTCAAGTTTAAAAACAACAAGTTCTGAAAAACAGAAACTGATTCTATTTTCAAGACTTTTTATCGAATTGTTTTGAGTAGCTTAGAGACCTACAAAATTCATAAAAAATTTATAGGACAGAGCTTGAATTCAGGACACCTTTTGGTTTTGAATTCGGGATTGGGATGATGCAAAATTAATTCGGCAAAATGCCTATGCTCAGACACCCGAAACTATTCTGTCACAGAAATACAAAGACCCAAAGATAAGTATGTATCTCGGTGCTCAGATCTCCAAATTTAGTGCATTTAGTCTTGTTGAAAAGCTATAGATGTCAGCTTTTCAATGAACTAAGAATCACTGATTTCAGACAACTGTAGACAGAGTTATTGGATGAATACCCAGGCTCTATTGCAGGAAAACAGAGTTGATAGATAATTTTCAGAAATTTCCCTGATCTTCTAACGCAGTTGATCCACCCTAAAATTCTTGAAAATTTTATTATAAGTGGGGTTATGTGTGTAGATACAGTGTGCAAAATTTCAGGGTGATCGAAGCAACAGTTTGACAATTAGAAATTAAGCAATCAATGTATGCAGTGATGTTGAAAATCAGATTTTAGGTTTTTATAACATACGTGATGCAAAACTCACACGAATTAAAATGCAATAACACAACATCTCGAATTAAATTGATGAAGGGAAATGAATTGAAATATATCTAATAGCTTAAGCATAGAGGGGATTAGAAGATATAGTGTTTATAGCATATAGAGAGGTAGAATCAAGAACATAAACACATAGAGTGCATAAGCAAGAAAAGGGAAATTTCAACACATCTACTTCTATTACATCATGGGGAGATAAAGCTCTATTAATACAACCCCTTTTGAATTGAATATGAAGAAGAGATGGAGATGAATCAAGGTAGTATGATACTTACATGGATTCTCAAGAAACTGGCCTCCAATGGTGGTGCACGACCCTCACCTTTCCTCTTTTCACTCTTCTTTCTCACTCAAACCTAAGTGGCAACACTTGCCTTGATCCTAGCACTCTCTTCTCTCTCTAAACCTCCCCTAGCAGCCCACAATTCTCCACAAGGTAGCCCAAGGTATATCAATCCTCCAAATTGCTCCAAGATGAGAGAACACGCCCCCCTTGGCCTCTATTTATAGGCCAAGGGGGACCTTTCTAGGCCCTTCTTTGGGGCGGGTGGCCTAAGATCCATGTCCAGCTACCACCAATATTCATGTAGAGGAGAGAAAGGAGTGGTCCCCCTTGGTCAAACATGGACCAACCCATGTAGGTTGGTTGCGGTTCGAGTCATGTGCATCTAGCCATGATCGGCTAGGTGCTTGATGATTCCAGGTGCACTTGGGCCGAACTTGCTTTTCAAGTTAAAGTGACTCTTCCTTGTTGGCTCATCCCATTCAATCCAAGCTAGGTAAGAATGATATTTGATGTTTAGCCCAAAGATGTAGGGTAGACAAGGCTAGGAAAACTCGGTTTGGTCAAGTCAAGGTATTTGGTTTAAACTCAGTTAGGCTTCATGTCTAATTCAATCAAATCAAGTCTAGGATTTAGTTGAATTTGACTGGGTTTGATGAGGCCGTCCACTTGATTTGATCTTGGATAAAGATGTGCTTTGACTTATCTACTCCCTTGCTTCTCGGCTTGTCCTTCGTGAACTTGATCTTGGCTCGAAACGGGCCTCACCTGTCACCCTAATTTCTGCCTAATTTACTTCAATCTCCTCGATCTTATCTTTTTTACTTTAATTTTAAACCTTTTAAAAATCTTTGTTTTAAAGATTTGAAATTTTCATTTTAAAGCCAAAAGCTTTTAAAACAAGTCAACTTTCGAAATTGGGAGTGTTTTCAGAAAAATTTTATTTAGGGTGTTTACAGATGACCCTCTTTGGCATTAATCTAAATTTATTTGGATAATGTCAAGAAATAAAACACCCTTTTTGTTTTACTTCCTAAATTATCTTGAGAATATAAATCGTCCTTCATTTCATAAAACCCATTCCTTGGATCATAGAGGAGGGGATTTTAGCCAAAGGAGACTTGACCCATGATGAGTGCTAGTCCTAAACATGATCATGCATAGCTGACTTAGGATGTATGAATGCATGGTGTGTGATGTAAATGAAGTGTGAAGTTTAGAAACTTATTTAGGAGATGGATGAGCTTGAGGAGAAGCCTATGAAGGTCGGCTGCCCCAAGTGAGAAGACCTCTTTCGGAAGAATTTTTGTATTTTCTCCTTCTATTTGAAGGGAAGACCTCTTTATGGAGGAGTTTTTGTATTCTTTTTTTCTTTTCTTTTTTCATTCAAAGAGAATACCTCTTTCGGAAGAATTTTTGTATTCTTTCTATTTGAAAGGAAGACCTTTTTATGGAGGAATTTTTGTATTATCTTTTTCTTTTGAATTTTACCAATTTTCCTTTTGGAGAGATGTAAAATGGGGAGAAAACTTATCCCTTTGGCTACTCAATTCAACCAAGATCATCCTATTTCCAAATAGCATCTATCATTTGAAAATATTTTGCTATATTAAACCAGACTTCATTTTGTAAGCCAAAGATTTTTGAAATGTTACCAAATAATTTTTGAAAACTCTATTTTTCATAAAGCATTGATTCCCTTATTTAGGGCACACAATTAATCTTGATCCTTCTTTCAAGAAGTTCAAAGGAGATCCATTTTAAAAATCTTTTTCAAAAGAATTTAACATAGACCCTATACATAATATTTTTTTTTCAAGTATTGGGTATATAAAATTCTACTAAATTTCTGCCCTCAACGTCAATCAACCAATATGCATTATTTGTGGTTGTTCCCCTTACAACATAGGGATCATCCCACTTGGACTGCCACTTTCCAAATAGGTGTGGGCTTCTTATGAGTGAATGATGTGCATGGGATGCATAAAATGTAAAATGTATTCCATATGAGATGATGGAGATACATGCTTTATGAAATGATGAATGTGTTAAGTCTCCATGAAAGGTGTCTAGGGAATGCCTGCCCCTAGTTTGGTGGAGATGACATGAGCATTCATACACTATGGTCGACTCTATTGTGGCATGTGTTGCATGAAGGATTCATACATATACTATGTAATTGAACATCTTGTTTTTGATGTGAATTAGGGAGATGCATGATATGTAGAATATATCCCCATACGAGATGATAGAGAGATACATGAAATGATGTATATTTCCATGAAAAATATTTTTGGGGAATGCAATATAATGCTCCTAGTTCAAATGATACGAGTATCAACACTATGGCCGACCCCTATTGTGGCATGTAATGATTTCTAATATGATGCATGAAGGACATGCACGATCTTAATTCTAGGCATTGTATGATATGATCCTAGCCTTTGATGTATTTTGGGTTAGGTTCACTTCAAGAAAATCCCTTCCTGCGGAATTTAAAGGTTTTTCCAAGTCAAGGATTCTATGAAATTCGGGAGGCTCAGAGGCTTGATCTTTCTCATGGATGAGGGATCTTTTTCCTTGTTTTGATCACTCTCAAGTACTTTAACTTATAGGAAAGTGTTAGACAAGAGAGGGGTTATGCACAATAGGGTTGGACGATTTTGGTATGGATATATACATGGTTTTTGAAAAACTCAAAAATAAGTTTTGTACATGGCCAAAATTTTTGGAGTTTTCTAATTTCCTAATTTTTTTTGTCTTTTTCAAAACACAAAGTAGAAGGATGAATATAGAAGACTTTCTTTTTGAAATTTTCATATTTTTCTAAATGTTTTTGGATTTTTCTAAACAAAGACTAGGAGAATGACCATAAACAACTTTCTTTTTGAAAATTTTAAGTTTTTCAAATATTTTTAGATTTCGAAAGTTTTTTAATTTTTTTTGTTTTTCAAAATATATATATTTTTTAGATTTTTATCTAAAGAGGGATCTTTCATCAAACCTACAAATAAAACACCATGAATTAAACTCTAAATAAGAGGTCTAAGCTATAGGTTTCAGTGTTAGTGGGTTCTAGGGCACCCTTGACCCAATTGGTCTTAGGTGGTGGCTTAGGGGGTATGGATAGGATGTTGCCCAATCCATGTCGATTCGGGTTTGGCATAGGTAGGATGGGCTCTAACCTACCTTGGTTTTGGGCTCCGAGACCTTGGTATGGTATATATCCCATGTTCAATATCATATTCTAAGGCTTCTTAAGTTTGGAATTTTTTTTGTAAAGTAGATGACCTTGGAATCGAGTGTCATCAATATCATGGTTATATACTCGATTTATTTTAGGCTTGTCCAGGAGATGTAGGTTTGGGATGGTGGAAGAGTTGGGCTTCTGTAGGGGACACACGACCCTAGATTTGGATGGTTTGGGCTTTGACTTGAACCGTTCCTCTAGGGGATGGACGACCTTGGCTGGGTGTGGCTTAGTTTCTCCTAGTAGGTGGATGATAGGGGAATGGATCCTAGGTGCAACCAAGTGTGCCCCTAGGGGTGGATAGCTTGAGTTTATATGGGTGCTAAGGGAGAGTATGTTTGATCCCTTGCACAAAGGAGGAAAAAGGATTCCAAGGGAAAGCATGGTCGGTCCCTTGGTTGGTTTATGAAGGTTTAGAGAAATCATGGCCAGAGGCTTGTGTTTATGATACAAACCTAGGCTCAAGGAGACTTATACAAGGTAGGGTTAGTGTACCTAGGATGTCGATGCATGCCGTAGAAATAGCCATGTCTACCAAATTTTGAACTTTATTTTGATCTTATTTTTCTTTTTGAAATTCTTTTTCTTGGTGTGGGACATTTTCAGCGCACCTTGAAAATCCATATCCTTGGGCACATTTTGTGGGTATGTGGGTGCATGAGTGTGATTTGATATATCCAATGAATGATTTACCGATCATACACTAAGAAGGGAAGGATCGAGTAGGGAGTTTATGGGGGAATGAGTTTCGGACATACCTTTTTCAAGCTTGTCTACCTTTTCATGGTGAGAGCAAGCATCCTTGTAGGCGTCCACAGGTTGCTCTAGCTCATGCACGGCTTCGACCTCCTGTTGCTTTGCGAGGTTTTGGATTTCATCTGCCAAGCCTATGTGTCTGCAACACTCATTCTCCCTTATGTTTTGTGAAATATGTGAGGTGATGCTCAAGGGATTGGAACCCATCGGAGTGAATGTATGTGAAACATATGGAGTGACTTGGGTGAAGTGATCCTCATGCCCCACTCCGCTTATGTGCCTAAAAACGTGGACTTCACTTTTAACTTTTGGAATTTCAAATTTTTGATTTTCAAATATTTTTGATTTTTGAAGGTTTTTCAATTTTTCTTGATCTTTCCAAATGTAAAAAACTTTTTTTGGTTTTTCGATGGAAAAAGGGGTGGTTAGAGGATTTGCAAGGTTCGATGCTTGAATCTCAACACTTGCTGCATTTGTAGCCTTATTTCCTTCATTGGATTTTGGGCTTCATTTGGTTTTCCGGGTATGTTTTTTCTCTCTATGTACCCGAGATGAATTTTCATGGGATCGATGTGCCTTGGCATTTTGGCTTAGGGCAACGATCTTTTCCTCCATTTCTTTCATTATTTCCCTTTTAAGTTGCCTTGCTCTTTCCTTAAAAGAGACAAGCTCTTCTTCTCGGGTTTTAGAGGATTTCCTTGAGCTTTTGGAAAACCGATTTGGAAAATGTAATGAGGCTTTCTTTGGCTTGTTTTCAAAGAAATCATCTGAACTTGATATTGTTTCAAAAATAAGCTTGTGCACAAGAGAGGTATTAATACCAAAGTTTTAAAGAGTTGGAATTTGAAAAATCACCTAGACTTGAAATCCTAAAAAACTCGAGTCCCATCGGGCGTGCCAATTCTGTAGATGTGAAATTTTCACTCGAAGCCTATGTAGAGACTTGAATCAATCCTTTCAACACTACTTCGTGCGCGAGCATGCCAGCTAGTTTCCAAAACTAGAAAAATTGTGACTTTGACTTAGCGATTGTGGCTAAGCGGGATCTTTTCGCTTTAAGCCTTCTTGAACCGATGCTCAAGGATCAGCCTAAGTGCTTTAAGGATTCCAAATGAGCAGATGATATTGCAAATTCACGTGAAAATAGGGTGTGGACAAGAATATACTAATGCACTTGGTTTTCAAGTTTAAAAACAACAAGTTCTGAAAAATAGAAACTGGTTCTGTTTTCAAGACTTTTTTCTGAATTGTTTTAAGTAGCTTAGAAACCTCCAAAATTCATAAAACATTTATATGCTAGAGCTTGAAATGTGCAGATTCTAGGACACCTTTTGGTTTTGAATTCGGAATTGGGATGATGCAAAATTAATTCGGCAAAGTGCCTATGCTCAGACACCCAAAACTGTTTTGTCACAGAAATACAAAGACCCAAAGATAAGAATGTATCTCGGTGCTCAGATCTCCAAATTTAGTGTATTTAGTCTTGTTGAAAAGCTATGGATGTCAGATTTCCAATGAACTAAGAATAACTAATTTTAGACAACTGCAGACAAAGTTATTGGATGAATACTCAGGCTCTGTTGCAGAAAAACAGAGTTGACAGACAATTTTCAGAATTTTTCCTGATTTTCTATAGCTTTAATTACGTGGGTTAACCACCCTAAAATTCTTGAAAATTTTATTATAAGTGGGATTGTGTGTTTAGATATAGTGTGCAAAATTTTAAGATGATCAGAGCAACGGTTTGACAATTAAAAATCAAGCAATCAACGTATGCAGTGATGCTGAAAATCAGATTTTAGGTTTTTATAACATACGTGATGCAAAACTCACACGAATTAAAATGCAACAACACAACATCCCGAATAAAATTACTGAAGGGAAATGAATTGAAATATATCTAATAGCTTAAGCATAGAGGGGATTAGAAGATATAGAGTATTTATAGCATATAGAGAGGTAGAATCAAGAACATAAACACATAGAGTACATAAGCAAGAAAAGGAAAATTTTAGCACATCTACTTCTATTACATCATGAGGAGAGACAAAGCTCCATTAATGCACCTCCTTTTGAATTGAATATAAAGAAGAGATGAAGATGAATCAAGGTAGTATGATACTTGCACGGATTCTCAAGAAACTGGCCTCCAATGGTGGTGCACGACCCTCACCTTTCCTCTTTTCACTCTTCTTTCTCACTCGAACCTAAGTGGCAGCACTTGCCTTGATCCTAGCACTCTCTTCTCTCTTTAAACCTCTACCTAGCAGCCCACAATTCTCCACAAGGTATCCCAAGGTGAAACACTCCTCCAAATTGCTCCAAGATGAGAGAACACGCCCCCCCTTGGCCTCTATTTATAGTCCAAGGGGGGCCTTTCTAGGCCCTTCTTTGGAGCGAATGGCCTAAGATCCAAGTCCAGCTACAATGTCCACCAATATTCATGTAGAGGAGAGAAAGGAGTGGCCCCCTTAGTCAAACATGGACCAACCCCATGTGGGTTGGTTGTGGTTCGAGTCATGTGCATCTAGCCATGATCGGCTAGGTGCTTGATGACTCCAGGTGCACTTGGGCCGAACTTGCTTTTCAAGTTGAAGTGACTCTTCTTTGTTGGCTCATCCCATTCAATCCAAGCTAGGTAAGAATGACATTTGATGTTTAGCCCAAAGATGTAGGGTAGATAAGGCTAGGAAAACTCGGTTTGGTCAAGGTACATCAAGCCTTGTTTGAACTGAATGTTTTAATTCAACCAATATTAGATTTTTCTAGACTTGTTCTTCCTATATCCTTGGGCCAAAATTTATCAAATTACCTTCCTACCTAGCCTTGATCAAGTGAAGGAATCAATAAATGCAAGTCACTTGAAGAAGCAAGGACCGACCAATTGGAAGTAAAGGCTCAAGCACCTAGTCGGCTTTGGCTAGGTGCACCCAATCAAGTCCACAACCAGCCCACATGGGGCTGATCCATAGCTGACCAAAAGGGGACCACTCCCCTCTCTCTTCCACTTGAAGACCATAAAGAATTGGATCAAATTGGATCTTGGGTTGCCCGCCACAAGGAAGGGCCTAGAAAGGCCCCCCTTGGCCTCTAAATAGAGGCCAAGGGAGGGGGCGGGTTCTTCATCTTCGAGTTTCTTGAGACGTTGCTGTACTTTGGGTTGCTTGAGTGAGAGAATAGGCTACTAGGGAGAGGCTTAGAGAGGGAAGAGAGTGTTAGGATCAGGGCTCTTGGGTTTGAGTGAGAGAATTGAGTTAAAAGAAGGGAAAAAGAGGTCCGAGTACCATCTTTGGAGGGCATCTCCTTGGGAATTCGGGTAAGTGTTGGTTCTAAACTTGATTAAGTCCCCATCTCTTCTCATTATTCAATTGAAAAGGGGTTGTATTAATGGATCTTTGTCTCCCCCCATGATGTAATCGAAGTAGATGTGCTGAAATTTCTCTTTCCTTTGCTTATACACTGTATTTGTTTGAGTTCTTGATTCTACTCAAATATATGTTATAAACACTCTATATCTTCTTATCCCCTCTATGCTTAAGCTATTAGATACATTTCAATTCATTTCTCTTTAGCATTTAATTTCAGGATGTTGTGTTGTTGCACTTTGATTCGTGTGAGTTTTGCATCACGTATGTTCTAAAACCTAAAAATTGATTTTCAGCATTATTGCATACGTTAATTATCTGATTTTTCATTGTCGAACCACTACTCTAAACCCTCCAAAATTTTGTATACTATATCTACACACATAGGCCCACTCCTGATAAAATGCTCAAGAATTTTAGGGCCGTACAACCACGTAACTAAAATGGTGAAAGATCAGGAAAACTTTTGTAAACTGTCTGTCTATTTGATTTTCCTGCAATAGAGCCTGAGTATTCATCCCATAACTCTGTCTGTATGCATCCAAAATCTGTGATTCTTAGTTTATTGGAAAGCTGACATCAATAGCTTTTTAGCAAGATAAAATTCACTAAATTTGGAACTCTGAGCACCGACATACATACTCATCTTTGAGCCTCTGTATTTCTGTAACAACAGTTCTGGGTGTCTGAGCAGAGGCACTTCATTGAATTATTCTAGAACATACTAATCCCGAATTCAAATCTAAAAAGTGTTCTAGACTCTATACATCTTAGGCTTAATCCTATAAAATTTTGGTTCTTGAGGGCACCCAAAATAATTCGAGAAAGAAGTCTTGAAAACAAAATTTTCGGTTTTTCAGAACATTTTGAACTTGAAAACTAAGTGCACTAGTTTGTCACTTTGCAACACCTTGTTTTCACGTGAATTTAGAATATCACCTATCTATTTAGAATCCCTAAGTGCTTAAGCTTAACCTTGAGCATCGGTTTAAGAAGACATAAAGTGAAAAAAGCCCGCTTATCTGCAATCGCCATGTCGGATTCACACTTTTGCTAGTTTTTAGAAACTAGCTGACACGCTCACGTACGAAGTAAAATTGAAAGTTTCTCTTCAAGTCTCTACATAGGCTTGGAGTGAAAATTTCACATCTACAGAATTTGGAACTTTGAGCACCGAGATTAAGGCTCATCTTTGTTTCTCTGTATTTTTGTGACAGAATAGTTCTAGGTGTGTGAGCAGAGTCATTTCATTGAATTAATTCTGCAACATCGTAACCCCGAATTCAAATCTAAAAGGTGTCCTATACTCTCCACATCTTAGGCTTAGTACGTACTCAAAATAATTTGGAAAACAAGTCTTGAAAACAAAATTTTCTATTTTTCAGAACTTGTACATTTTGAACTTGAAAACTAAGTTCACTAGTTTGTCACTTTGCAACACCTTATTTTTACGTGAATTTGGAATATCACCTATCTATTTGGAATCCCTAAGCACTTAGGCTGACCCTTGAGCATTGATTTAATAAGGCCTAAAGTGAAAAGAGCCCGTTTATCCATAATCGCAAGTCGGATTCACACTTTTGCTAGTTTTTAGAAATTAACTGACACGCTCGCGCAGGAAGTAAAATTGGAAGTTTCTCTTCAAGTCTCTACATAGGCTTGGAGTGAAAATTTCACATCTAGAGGAGGGAGTTCACTCAATTAGGACAACTTATCACGGAAGTCCTAGACCTCCTTCTAGACCAAAGATTGGTCACTCTCCCTGCTCTTCCCAAAGGGATACCCTATTAGGAAAAATTTTTGAATGAATTTTGTAAGTATCATAGGCTCAAAGTCCATGATACCAATAAATGTTTTGCACTTTTGAATAAAATTGAAGACTTCATTGATCAAGGAAGGCTCCACGTCACGAAAGAACTGGAGCCCTCCCAAGCGGTTCTAAAGGAACCCTTCCCAAATCATGCAAGCACAAGCAGGAAGGGAAAAGAGATACGCCTTCTCCCACTTATGACTCATGGAATGGAGCATGCATTGCATACGATACACACTACTTGTCACACACAACCTTCAATCGCAATAAAAAAAACCAAGCAAGTAGTGATCCGAGGAGCGCTTAGAGTCCCGCCCCGGTTGGAGCTTTATTAAAAATTCGTGGTGCTCCGAAGCATCAAAATAGAGCCAAGATAGAAGCAAGCCTTAGGGAAGGTGTGGGCGAGGTGACTAGGTTTGGGAGGATCTATCAACCCCTACATTTAGCTAAGAATCCTAGCAAGGAAGTTATCGTTTTACCCGACCCTTCAAAAGCATACATCCCTAATGCATCTAATGGCATGGACAAGGGTAAAAACGTGGTGTTAACCCCTTATGATTTTGAACTTCACCTTTCAAAAATTCCTATAAACATGTCTATCCTAGAGTTGATCCAAACTTTACCTAGACATAGACGAGTCTTAGAAGGGATTTTAGAAAGGGCTAAGGTTAACCCATCCATCATTCCCGAGTCCTTATCCTTCTTGGTCTCCCCATATGTGCCAAGGCTCCCGTCGTGTTTACGAAAGATGAATTGGAAAGACCATATATGGCCCATAACCAAGCCTTGCATATAGAAGTGATTTTGAATCACTATACTCTAGACGAGTGCTTGGTCGATGGGGGAGGAAGTCTAAACATTCTTCCGTTTTACGTGGCCTTTCAAGTAGGAGTTATCATGTCTTGTTTAGAGCTAAGTTCCATCGTTATCACTGGATACGTTGGCAATGCATCCCATCCCCTAGGAGCCATAGAATTACCCATGAAAGTAGAGAATATTCGACACATGGGGCTGTTTCATGTCTTACATATAAACCCCCATTACAACCTATTATTGGGAAGGCTATGTATTCATAGTCTCTGAGCTGTTCCTTCTACCTTTCATAAGTGTTTGAAAATCTCGTGGGAAAACCAAGTAGTGGTAATTCTTGAAGAAGATCATCCTCAACTTAAGGGAATCTAGAATTTCCCTTGTATATCAAGTCATCTATTCCATGAAGAGGTCGTGGAGAGGCCTTTTCTACCCTTTAGTCAAGTTTCCCTTAGTCGACCACTACCTAGGAGTCGTCCACCTCCTAGGCAAACCCAAAACCGTGAGGTCATCCTTCTCTAGAAACACCCATCCTCTAGGGAAGCCCAAGCCATCCCCAAGTGTTCAAACACCTTCTCCTAGGATCATGTGCATCCTAAGGAAGCCTAAGTCTTCCCTAGGCCGTGTCGCTAAGCCTAACCGTGTGTACATCCATGACATGGATGATAACATGTTCCAAGGCCATCCACTTTATAAAAACTTTTCAAACCTCAAGAAGCCTTGAAACATGATGTTGAATATGGGATACACACCTTACCAAGGTCTAGAAGCCCAAAACCAAGGTAGGCTATAACCCATCCTACCTACGCCTAACCCAAGTCGATATGGATTGGGCTATACCCCATCCATACTCCCTAAGCTACCACCTAAGACCACTTGGGTCAAGGGTGCCCTAGAACCCACTAACATTGAAACCTATGAGTTAGACCTCTTGTTTAGAGCCTAATTCATGGTGTTTTCTTTGTAGGTTTGATGGAAGACCCCTCCTTATACAAAAATAAAAAAATATATATATATTTGGAAAAACCAAACAAATTTGAAAAACTTTCAAAAGCCAAAAACATTTGAAAAACCTAAAAATTCCAAAAAGAAAGTTGTTTATGTTCATTCTCCTAGCCTTTGTTTGGAAAAAGCCAAAAAAATTGAAAAATCCAAAAATCTCAAAAAGAAAGTCTTTTACCTTATAGCATTTCCTTTGAAAAAGACAAAAAAATTGAAAATTTTGAGAATTCTAAAAATATTGGCCATGTACAAACCCCATTTTCGAGTTCTTCTAAGCTTGTATATATTTCCAAACCAAAATCATCCAAGCTTGTCATTCACAACTGTAAACACCCCAAAAATTTCATGTTTTTCAAAACTCTCGAAATTCAAAAAGCCAGCTCGAGGACAAAATCAAGAGAAGAAGGAAAGTACAAGCCCGTTCGAAAGAAAGCTAGGCAGAAAATCGAAACTGACATTTAGATCCAAATCAAAGACAACCCCAAAATACAAAAAGAAGCCAAGACCTTGATGAAGTCGATAGAAATCAAAGACCCGGCTTGTTAAAATGAAAAATAGAGTTCATGGGAAAATCTGAGATCGACCTCATCATAGACAAGCCCAAGACAGGATCAAACAGACCAAATCCAACCTCAAAAGTCTTAAAATGCAAGACATCGGCCGGTTAAAGAAGTTGGAAAAAACCTAGGCTAAAAACGAGTCACCGAGGAACTGGAGCCCACTCGAAAACCGTCCATTTTGTGCACCAAAGGAAGACTAAAAAAAAAGATTTGGATTGGATCTAGACAAAAAAATCCAAATGTAGGTCCATTTAAAGTTTGGATTGGGTTGGATCCTAGGATCCAAACCCAAATCCAAAATACCACCCTTGGCCTATAAATAGGGCCAAGGGGGTTCACCTTTTTTTGAAATTGAGAGCTTGGGGAAAGCGGGAGAGAGAGGGAGCCAAAGTCAATAATGGTGGGCTTGGGCTTGTGGGCTTGACCTAGGCTAAGGTGGTTGCAACCAAGGTGCCTTGACCAAGGAGCAACCGGCTGCAAAGAAGGGGAGCTCAAAGGTTCACGTGCAGTTCAATGGCTGGCTCGACTTGGGCTTGGGCTGCAACAAAAGGTGGACCGAACTACCTTGAACCGAGGTAAGCCTTGACAGCGCCTTGCTAAGAACCCCTGCCCCTGGCCGAACCCCCACCTTGGCTGAACCAAAGTTGACTACTGTAGACACCGAAAATTTTCACTTACGGGTTCTTAGGCCTGAAGTGAACCTTTTCGCAATCTACTTCACTTTATGGGCGTGCCAGCTAGTTTACTTTAACTAGCAAAGTATGTTTTGAAAATAATCTGACTTTTGAAAGGCGATTGTAGGCAAGCGGGATTTTTACGTCGCAGACCTTCTTGCACCGATGCGCAAGGGTCAGCCTGTACGCTTAGAGACTTCGTTTTGAAAACAAGTTTAACTCAAAATATATTTTGAATGAAGAAGTGTTTTAAAACCTTTTAAAACCCATGCATTTGAGCGATTTTGATTTTATAAGGGTTGGAAGACCCTAAGTCTTTCAAATTTTAATTTGCTTAGGCACGATGGGCGTGCATCGAAATAGCCTAAGTCTTGGCATGTTTGCACGATTGATTCGGGTTGTTTTTGTATGGTTTTCAGATTTTAGATCACGTGGATTTGCACGTGCCTAAGTCTTCCTTTTTATCCCTTTATGGGCCACCTAGGTGTGTGTTATGAACACTCCACTACATGGGGCGAATTTGAGCGGGAGTACGGGGTTTGCTTCGATGCAATATGCGCCCTAACTCATGGTATGGCGTAGATGCAATGCAAACTCACGCTACTCCAAAGGGAAAACCCGAAATGTAAAGACAATGCCGAAGGGAAATTGCCAAAGGGAAATGACTTGTAATGTAAATGCCGAAGGGAGATACGTATATATGGTATGTATATGGGCCCTTACTTGGGCCTTGCAAATAAGAGCGAAGGCTCAATGTGGGTGCGTGCTTGAATTGAAAGACTTACACACACGACATGAAATAAAACCCAAATATAACTTGCAATATGGCCTTAACTAAGGTCTTGGGAATAAGAGCGAAAGCTCAATGTGTGTGAGTGCTTGAATTGAAGTACTACGCACACAACATGAAATTAAACCCAAATAGTATAACACGGCCCTTACTTGGGTCTTTCAAATAAGAGCGAAGGCTCAATGTGGGTGCGTGCTTGAATTGAAAGACTACACACACGACATGAAATAAAACCCAAATATAAATTGCAGTATGGCCTTAACTAAGGTCTTGGGAGTAAGAGCGAAAGCTCAATGTGTGTGCGTGTGGAAAATGGAAAGACAATACACACGACTTAATTAAAAACCCCTGCGACTTAAAATATATAAATACAACTATATCTTAGGGGCTGGTTAGGCCCGTGTGTGTATGCAAAAGTGTGCAACTAAGAGCGGAAAGGCTCAAGTGCACGTGTGTGTGGGTGTGTCAAACCACGTTATTACAATCGGGGGGAAACGAAGCTCCTTTACTACAACCCCGTATCAAAATTTAATTGAATATAAAGCAAGTTAATGTAATAGACCAAGTTTAGACACTTACAAATAGCTGATCCATGTTCAACTTGCTTGCACGTGGGCTCACGGTTCACCTTGGGCAGCCAAGAGGGGGTTATCCTAGGTGGCTTTGAGGGAGGTTCTATGGGGCACGGTTAGGGCCTTAGGGAAGCTTAGGTTCAGCCAAGATGGGGCTGTCTAGGATCTGTCCTAGGTGGCTGGAAGAGGTGCAGGTCACGGCCAGGGGGGTGGTCAGGTCGGCAGGAAGGTGGTCAGGTCGGCAGGAAGGCGTCGGGCGCAGCAATCGGGTGCCTAGCGCTGGGCGCTGGGCGTTAGCGGGCGTTTGGCGCTAGGAGGGGGTTCTGGCGCTAAAGGGGCGGCAGGGCGCTAAGGGGCGGCAGGGCGCTGAGGGGCGCCGCAGTGGCGCGGGATGGCGTCTGGGGGTGCGGGCAGGGCGTGACAACGTCAGGGCTGTGCTGCAGGAAGCAGGGGCGCGGTAGGCGCCCGGGGCTTTCGATTCGTTGTTTGGGGGATCTTTTGAGGCGGTTGGGGTTAGGTTAGGTCTAGTTAGGGTTCAGTTAGGGTTAGGTTGGTTCAGTTAGGGTTAGGTTCAGTTGGGGTTAGGTTCAGTTGGGGTTAGGTTCAGTTGGGGGTTAGGTAGGTTCGAACCTAGGCTAGGTCGGGGGTTAGGTTTACCTCTTGGAGCCGGTCCTTCTTGGCTTGAGCCCACGTCTCCACGGTTGCAGCCACTTGGTCCAGCCCACCTTGGTTGCAGCCCCTTGGTCTAGACCCACTTAGCCCACATGGCTTGAACCCACCTCACCCAATGAGCCCACATGGCTAGGTCTATCACTCCCTCTCTCTCCTCCCAAATATTTACATGAACCCTTTACATGGACCCCCTCACCTCTATTTATAGAGATTTGAGGTGGGTCTTGGATTTGGGTTTGGGGTTTGGATCCAGACCCAAATCCAAACACTATTTGGATCTGGATATTGGATCTCAAATATTTTGAGATCCATATCCGATCCAAACCCAACATTTTTATAGATATGGATCTGGATATTTTGATCCAGATCCGATCCAATCCAAACACTATTTGGATCCAATCCAAATCCAAACACTATTTGGATCGACCCAAACACTATTTCGATTGGCCCAAATCTAAACACTATTCATTACATAGATTTGGATCTGGATATATATGGTCCAGATCCAAATCAAAATTTCTTCGGACAGTCCTTCTTGGCATCTCGAGGCGAACGATCTGTGCGGGCACTGGCTTCATCAGCGCTCCGTCTGGTGCTGGGTTTTCCCCAACTTTGTCGTCCGGACTCCATCTCGCCGTTCTGGACTCCGTTGAGCTTTTCATCAAACGGGCTCTGCTTTCTTTTGTTTTTTTATCAGGGAGTGGCTTCTGAAGCTCTGGCTTGAATCCTCATCGGGCCTAGGGTCTTCTTTTGCCTTTTATACCTGCTTTCACATTTTAAAACAGGTTATCATTTTGGCTCAAACGAGCTTTTTGGTGTTTTTGAGAGTTTTTGAAATATAAAAGATTTGGGGTGTTTACAGATGCCCCTCTTTGGTATTATCCAAATATATTTGGATAATGGCAAAGAAGAAACACCCCATTTTGGTTTTTCTCTCAAATTTTCTCGAGAATACACCATTTATTTCGCAAAAACCCTGTTTTCTTTTTCCATAGGTGGGGATTTTTAGCAAAAGGGGGCTTTTCCTAGCTATTTCCCTATATGTATGATCATGCATGAACGACTCTCTGAATGCATGCATGAGAAAAACTTTATTTTTGGTTTTTGAGCCCGAAGAGAGCCTTTTGTGGCTGGCTGCTCCGAGCAGGTTTTTACCCATGTCTTCTCGACATTTTTTGGGTTTTCGAGCTTTAGAGAGAGCCTTTTGAGGCTGTCTGCTCTAAGCAGGTTGTACCCTTGTCTTTTTGACATTCATGGGTTTTTCGAAAATTTCTTTTTGAAAATGAACTCATTTTAACTTGTATCGAAAAGAACTTCCATTTTTCATACTTCCCTTCATTCGGGTTTCAATACCCGCTACTCAGTAGAGGTTTTTGGGTAGGAAAACTTGGAAAACATTTCAAAGTTCCATTTCCTACAAAACAGAGTCAAGTTCTCAAACAAAATGAAATCCAAATAAGCCGATTTTATTCGTACTTTAGGATTTTCGCAAATTTGAATTTTTTTCCTCGGGGATAAGCCGTAGGGATATGGGAAAGAGATACCATGGTCCCTTCTGAAGCGTCCCGTGGTTTTAGGCAAAGAATCAGAAAATCGCTCTTTGGAGCTTTGGCTTTTTGTTTCTTTTTTTCATAGAGGGTCTCCCTTTGGGAGTATTTTTTCATTAATCCCAATTTTCCTTTTCGGAGAGAGTAGGATGGGGGAAGGCTTATCCCTTTAGTTACTCAATTCAAACGAGATCGTCCTATTTCTTAATAGCATCTGCTATTCGAAAATATTTTGATATTTTGAACAAGGCTAAATCTTGTAAGCCAGGGTTCTTTGAAATATCGCCAATTCATTTTTGGAAGACTCTACTTTTCGAAAAGTATAGATTCCTCCATTCGGGGTTATACAATCTACTTCGATCCTTCTTTCAAGAAGTTTCAAAGGAGTTCAATTTTTCAAAATCTTTTTAAAAAAAGAATTCAACATAAACCCTTTTGAATATTCGGGCATTTTCGGGGTTTTGCTAATTTCTATCCACAATATCAACAAATTTCTAATTTTTGTTGCCCTTTTGAAGACATGGGGACATTCCTACTCGAGTTTGCTACCCTTTTGGGCTTTCTTCGGGGTGATATGATGCATGCTATGCACTCCATGTGATTTAAAATGAAAATACATGTTTTTATGCAACGATGAACACATGAAATGTATCTCACAAATCATGAAGGAGATGCATTCGCTTATCCATGGAAAGTGTCTAGGGGCTGTGTTTAAAAATGCCCCTAGCTTGATGGGAATTTCACATGGCCATATGGTGAAGGGCCATGGCTTTTCAAAGGGATTTTGGATGGACAATGGTATGTTCATGTCCATGCACTTTCATGGTTTTTCTAACATGATCATGATACTTTTTGCTCAAGGATGGGAAACATAACCAGCCCTAAGTGATCGTCATGGCCATCAGGTTTTAGTTTTGACATGGTCTCCATATTTCATCATGAGATTCATGTTCTTTATCCTAACACAATCAAGGTTTTCATATAAACCAGAAGTTGAAGAAAATCTTTCTTTTGAAAGCCATGAAAGGTTTTTGTGAAATGCTAACCCCTTTTCGAGATTCTCATTTCCTTTTAAAATTTGCCTCGAAGGTGTTGGTTTTGATTTGTATGGAGACATGCCTATGAAGGCTCGATACTTAGGGGGTCGACTCTTATTGCCCCTTTGGTTTTGTAAAACCCTGAATTCGATTTCAAATAGCTGGTTTTGTAATAGACCAAGTTTAGACACTTACAAATAGCTGGTCCATGTTCAACTTGCTTGCACGTGGGCTCACGGTTCACCTTGGGCAGCCAAGAGGGGGTTATCCTAGGTGGCTTTGAGGGAGGTTCTATGGAGCACGGTTAGGGCCTTAGGGAAGCTTAGGTTCAGCCAAGATGGGGCTGTCTAGGGTCTGTCCTAGGTGGCTGGAAGAGGTGTAGGTCACGGCCAGGGGGGTGGTCAGGTCGGCAGGAAGGTGGTCAGGTCGGCAGGAAGGCATCGGGCGCAGCAATCGGGCGCCTGGCGCTGGGCGCTGGGCGTTGGCGGGCATTTGGCGCTAGGCTAAAGGGGCGGCAGGGCGCTGAGGGGCACCGCAGTGGCGCGGGATGGCGTCTGCGGGCGCGGACAGGGCGTGACAACGTCAAGGCTGCGCGGCAGGAAGCAGGGCGCGCGGTAGGCGCCCGGGGGTTTTGGTTCGTTGTTTGGGGGATCTTTTGAGGCGGTTAGGGTTAGGTTAGGTCTAGTTAGGGTTCAGTTAGGGTTAGGTTGGTTCAGTTAGGGTTAGGTTCAGTTGGGGTTAGGTTCAGTTGGGGGTTAGGTAGGTTCGAACCTAGGCTAGGTCGGGGGTTAGGTTTACCTCTTGGAGCCGATCCTTCTTGGCTTGAGCCCACGTCTCCACGGTTGCAGCCACTTGGTCCAGCCCACCTTGGTTGCAGCCCCTTGGTCTAGACCCACTTAGCCCACATGGCTTGAACCCACCTCACCCAATGAGCCCACATGGCTAGGTCTATCACTCCCTCTCTCTCCTCCCAAATATTTGCATGAACCCTTTACATGGACCCCCTCACCTCTATTTATAGAGATTTGAGGTGGGTCTTGGATTTGGGTTTGGGTTTGGGGATTGGATCCAGACCCAAATCCAAACACTATTTGGATCTGGATATTGGATCTCAAATATTTTGAGATGCATATCCGATCCAAACCCAACATTTATATATATATGGATCTGGATATTTTGATCCAGATCCGATCCAATCCAAACACTATTTGGATCCAATCCAAATCCAAACACTATTTGGATCGACCCAAATCTAAACACTATTCATTACATGGATTTGGATCTGGATATATATGGTCCAAATCCAAATCAAAATTTCTTCGGACAGTCCTTCTTGGCATCTCGAGGCGAACGATCTGTGCGGGCACTGGCTTCATCAACGCTCCGTCTGGTGCTGGGTTTTCCCAACTTTGTCGTCCGGACTCCATCTCGCCGTTCTAGACTCCATTGATCTTTTCATCAAACGGGCTCTGCTTTCTTTTGTTTTTTTATCAGGGAGTGGCTTCTAAAGCTCTAGCTTGAATCCTCTTCGGGCCTAGGGTCTTCTTTTGCCTTCTGTACCTGCTTTCACATTTTAAAACAGGTTATCGTTTTGGCTCAAACGAGCTTTTTGGTGTTTTTGAGAGTTTTTGAAATATAGAAGATTTGGGGTGTTTACAACTACACACTGCTGAAACCGAGCCACCTTGGCCAGTTGCAGCTTGACCACACCCTAAACCGACCTTGCATTTAAACCTACCTTGGTGTGGGCCGAACTGAACCAACCTTTGTGCTGCACCCAGCCTACCTTGGCTGCAACTGACTGAACCCAACCGAACACCTGCCCCATCTTGGTTGCAGCCAAGCTTGAACCTGGAACCGCCTTGAACCACGCCAAGCTTGAACCTGGACCTGTCTTGAACCTATCTTAGACCGACTTGAGCCATCTTACACCTTCCCTTGACTGCATCTCTTGGCCCAGCTGAACCAATGGACTGCATCCCTTGACCAAACCGGCTGCATCATTGACTCACCTTGGAACCTTGCAAACCCACCTAGCCCGCAGGAACCTAACCCATTTGCTGTCATTTTGCTGAACCAAGGTGGACTTCACCCTTTGACCTTGACTCAAGACTTGCCACCCTAAACCGAACCAAACTACCCTTGACTGAACCCGGCTGGCTATCTTGAACCTATCTTTGACCAAGCCCCAACTGAACGGACTGCAACCTGCCCCTTTGACTTGGGCTGAATTGCATCTTGGCCAACCGAGCAGCATCACCTTGATCAACTGAAGCAAACCGAACCTGGCTGAACCATCTTGGCTGCCCCATCTTGGCTGAACCGCACCTTGCTAAGCCAGCTGAACCTGCCCCATCTTGGCTGAACCGCACCATGCTAAGCCAACTGAACCAGCAAGAATCGAACTGAACCATCTTCATTTGAACAAGCCTTGGCCGAACTTGGATTTGGGCTGCAGGACTGAACCTACCTTGACCAGCTGCACCTTAACCGGCTTCACCACTTGGACTTGGGTTGCACCAAAAGGTGGACCTAGCTCACGGCTGCGACGAAGCAGACTCGAGCGAACCCGACAAATGGAGACAAAAAGCAAAAACTGAACGAAAAGCTTGTAAGTATAGTTAGTTTCGGTTTTAAACCATTTGTTCTATTCAATTTAATTCGAAACAGGGTTTGTATTAATGGAGCAAAGTCTCTCCCCGGGTTGTAATATTAGTGCATGAACACGATTGCACCCACGAACACTTGAGCCTTTTCGCTCTTATTTGGTGGATGAACACGATCACACACATGTGAAATGGGATCATGTTTATGCAAGTACCATGCGTGGAATGCAGATGACATGGGTGTGGTGCCAAGAGTGGCGACCTCCCAGAGACCAGATGTGGTCAAACTCTAGAGACTTACAAGGCCTGTTGCTCCAAGTGAGCAGATCCTATGCTGTTCGATGTTCGATTTTCCAAAATCTATTTACAAAAGCTATTTACAAAAGGGACAACTGTCTTGAGTCTCGATCCTAAGGATCTCGAGCTCGTCGTGCTTGCCCTTGTTTGAGTCTTAACACTCGCTTATCTAGCGGAGGTTTTATAAGAAGACAAGCTATATTTCAAATTCCTACGCCTTACTCGAAACGTCGAATTCTCAAACAAGACGAAATTCAAGTAAGTAAATCCTATTTTTACTTTAGGATTCCTCAAAATGAATCATGCTTTAGCTTGGGATAAGCCAGGGATGGGAAATAGATACCACGGTCCCTTCTGAAGTGTCCCGTGGTTTAAGGCATAGAAGGCGGAAAACTGCTCTTTTTGAGCTTTTTGGCCTCTTTTTCCTTTTTTCGTAGAGGGTCTCCCTTTGGGAGTATTTTTTTTTTAATCCCTCTTTTTCACAAGAGAATCGATTTTTTCTTTTGAATTCTGGTTTCTTTCTTTTGGAAAGAGCCTTTTGAATGGGAAATTCCCTTTGTTTGGGCCTTTGTTTTCCTTTTGGAAGTAGAAGAAAAGAGGGGAGGACTTATCCCAAGTTCACACTCGATCCATTCCAGATCAGCCTATTTAGAAATAGCACATACTACTTGCAAGTATCTTGCTATGTTGAACTAGGCCTTTCTTTGTAAGAAGAAGGATTTTGAAATGTAACCACGATTTTGAAGACTCCACTCTTTCACAAGTGCAAATCCTCTCACTCAGGGTCACACGATTTTGCCTTTAAACCTTATTTTCAGGTCTCAGGGCAGCTATCCCTTAAATTTTCGAAAATGAGGAATTTAATCCAAATCCTACACATAATACTTCTTTAAGTATTGAATATTGATAGGATCTGCTAAATTCCTACCTTCTACATCGATCAACCAATATGAGTTGTTCGTGGTGGTTGCACGTACAACATAGGGTCCATCCCACTTGGGGTGCCACTTTTCGAGTGGATGTGGGCCACGATAATGGATGATTTTTAAGACCAGATCCCCCACTTCAAAGTGGCGAGGTCTTATGTGTTTGCCATAGTGTCGGGCTATCCTTTGCCGATATGCACGAGCATGATCCATGGCAAGGAGTCGCCTCTCATCTAGCAAGTCTAGTTCGGCCATCCTAGCATGCTGAAGCGTCTCTAGGGGGAGGTCGAGTGCAATGGATGTATGAAATGAATGCAATTGGGTATGAATGGGAAGAATGGCGTTTGTGCCATAGACCAATTCGAATGGTGTGGCGTTTGTGGGAGTCCGGATGGAAGTCCTATAAGCCCATAAGGCTTCATCCAGCTTCTCGTGCCACGTCCTACCCTTCTCTAAAGTCTTCTCAATTATACTAATGAGAGTCTTATTTGTGGCTTCGGCTTGGCCGTTGCCTTGAGGGTAGTAGGGCGAAGAGAAATGGTGAGTTATGCCATACATGTTGCACAACTTAACCATCCACTCGTTCTTGAATGGGGTGCCATTATCAGACACAAGGTCTCGTGGAACCCCAAATCGAGCCAAGATATTCCTCCGAATGAAAGCCGCCACATGTTGCCCCAGCACGTTGGTTAGGGAAATGCCTTCCACCTACTTGGAGAAATACTCCGTGGCTGCTAAAATGAATCGATGCCCATTCGAGGCTTTTGGAAATATTGGGCTTACGATGTCAAACGCCCACATGGTGAATGGCTAGGGGCTGACCACGGAATGCAATGCAGATGAAGGGATATGAATGGCGTGCCCATGCACTTGACATGGATGCCACTTCCTAACATGATCGTGACAATCCTTTTTCAGGGTGGACCAAAAATAGCCCCCTCTAAGTATTTTCATTGCCATCATGTTGGCAATGACATGACCTCCACATTCTCCATCGTGGAACTCATGCATTACTATCCTAGCCTCCTCTAGATCGATACACCTAAGTAGGATGCCGGTAAAACTTTTTTTGTATAAAACCCCACTCAGAATGGTGTATCGGGTCGAAATCTTACGGATGAATGCCTTATCTTTGGATGTGACATCCTCGGTGAATCCCCCATTTTCTAGAAATTATTTTATGTCGTATCCAATAGACTCTAGGTTATTTTGGTAAATATCCAAGTCGTGTGTGGATGGGTTGGGCGCATGCCATATTTCTAAAGATCGGGTCCCTGAAATGGGATCGACCTTTAGGGCTGAACCCAAGGAGGAGAGGGCATCGGCAATGCCATTGTCCTCTCTTCCTACGTGTGTGAGTTTACATGATTGGAAGGACTCAACCAATCGAGTGGCCAACTCGTGATATGGAAGTAGTTTTTCGTTACGTACTTGCCAAATTTTCAAAACCTGGTGTATAACAAGGAGCGAATCTCCAAAGACCTCGATGCATGATGCCCCTAGAGTTTTCGAAATCCTTAAGCCTTGTATGAGTGCTTCATACTCAGCTACGTTGTTGGAACATTCGAACTCTAGGCGAAGTGCTATGGGAATCTCGCCCTTTTCAGGGGAGACGAGGATGACCCCAGCACCAGCCCCTCGTTGGTTTCGTGCCCCATCGAAGTGCATCTTCCACACTTGGTTTTCGAAATTGTTTGCCAAAATGTGGTTTTGGAAATGGTTTTGTAATATGCCTTCGTCAAGCATTTCATCAAGTGTGGGATATGCGTCCTCCAGGGGGAACTCAGCCACGTAAGTCTGCTAGGGCTTGCCCCTTTATGGAGATCTGGCGATGGTATTTTAGGTCATACTCCATTAGAAGGAGTTGCCATTTACCCAATCTACCTGTGAGAATGGGTTTTTCGAACAAGTACTTGATTGGATCAAGCTTGGACACTATCCAGATCTCATGATCTAGGAAATAGTGTCTGAATTTCTGGTAGGCCCAGACTAGGGCCAAGCACGTCTTCTCCATGGCTTGATAATTTCGTTCATAAGCCAAGAGTGTTTTCGAAATATAGTAGATGGCATACTCCTTATGGGTGTCATCCTCGTATTGAGCCAATAGGGCTCCTAAAGCATTCGCATGCACAGAGATGTAGAGTAAAAGCGGTTTTCCTTGCTTTGGAGTTTTCAAAACGGGGGATTAACCAAGTATGCCTTTAGTCTCTCGAAGGACCTTTGGCATTCGTCATCCCATAAGAATTTCGTGCCCTTCCTCAACAGCTTGTTGAAGGGTTCGCATCTAGTTGCCAGATTCGATATGAATCGGCGAACGGATTGTAATCGACCCTGGAGGCTACGGATTTGGGTGAGATTGGAGGGTGGAGCCATGTCTATAATGGCTCGACATTTAGAGGGGTCGACTTCTATACCCCTTTGGCTTACCATAAAGCCTAGAAGCTTCCCTGATTCTACCCCGAATACACATTTTTGAGGGTTTAGCTTTACTTTGTAAAGCCTAAGCCTTTCGAAAATCTTTTGCAAACATTCGATGTGAGTGCATCGGGTTTTGGATTTCTCCAAGAGATCATCTACATACACTTCTACGAGCTCATGAATTTGATCATGGAAGATCGTGGTCATGGCTCGCTGGTATGTTGCGCCGGCATTTTTCAAACCAAAGGGCATGACTGTATAGCAGTACGTGCCCCATGGGGTTGTGAAGGCGGTCTTACCCTGATCTCATGAGCTTAGTTTGATTTGATTATATCCTGAATAGCCATCCATAAACGAAAACATTTCGTGATTTGCAGTACTATCGACTATCAAATTTATGTTTGGTAAAGGATAATTATCCTTTGGAGTGGCTTTATTCAGGTTTCTGAAATCGATGCATATTCGAATTTTCCCATTGGTTTTTCGAACTACAACATGTTTGACAACCAATCAGAATACGCAATGGGTTTTATAAATCCGACTTTTAACAGATCTTCTAAACCCTCTTTGACTTGCGTGTGTACATTCGGGTGTATTTTCCTAAGCTTCTGCTTTATGGGTTTTATATCCGTATCTAAGGGAAGACGATGTTCGACAATGTTGGGGTCTATGCCCGGCATGTCTTCATACGTCCATGCAAACACATCTAAATAGGTTCGTAGAAATGCAATGAATGCTAATCTTTCATGTTCATGCAAGCATGCACCTATTTTGATGGTTTTGGGATTGGAATCATCCCCTAGGTTCACCTCTATGAAATCTCCTCCTACAAAATTGGAAGGTCTTTCAAAATCGAAAAGTTTATGAAATTCTGGGAGCTCAGAAGTGGGATCTTCCTCAAGGGGATCCACTTCTGGGCTTCGATCGTTCTCGTGGGTTATAGACCCGAGGGAATTTGATGCATGATTTTCAAAAAGACCTGGTTTTGTACTTGGATTTTCAATTGATTTTGAAATTTTTGGTCTGGTTATGCAGACGACGTTTCTTTCGAAATCCTTTTCTTTTGCCAAAGTCCTACCAGGAGCAGCTATATACAAAATCTTTTTGGCATTTTCCAAATTTTTGATTTTTTTGGGTTTTTGTAAAACAAGAACCTTAGGAACTATACAAAGCACTCTATTTTCGAGTTTTTGTTTTTCCATTGTTTTTGGCTTTTCTTCTTTTTCGATTCTTTTGATTTTAGGTTTTTCAAATGTTTTTGTATTTTTATGAAAGGGATCTTCCGTCATACCTACAAAGGGAAAACACTACGAGTTAGACTCGGAATAGGAGGTCTAAATCGTAGGTCTCTTCTAAGGCAGGTTCCAGGGCACCCTTGACCCAGGTGGTCACAGGGGATGGTTCTGGCGGTATTCTGGGAGTATAGCCAATCCCATACCGGCTTGGATTGACCCAAGCAAGGATGGGCTCTAGGAGACCCTGGTTTTTGCGCCCCTAGACTTTTGTAGGGCGTGTAGCCCATATTCAACAACATGTTCCACGATTTCTTATTTTTTGAAAATTTTTGATAAAGATCGTGGTCCCAGAACTTGCTGTCGTCCATATTGTGCTCATATGGCTTTTTGTCTAGGGGCTTTGGAAATATGGAATGCTTGGGTTTTCCTAGAAGGGTTAAGATCGGGAGGGGGCCTGCTTTGGGCGGCCCCTTCACACATACAACCTTCCTAGGGTTGTTTAACACGAGCCTTGGCGGCTCAATCATAATCTGCCCCAGGTCACCCTCGATAAACAAGGAGAGTTTATGATCCCCTGAAGCTGTTGGTGACTCTCACCTAGGATCACTACGACCTGGTCCCTAAAAGGGATCCTAACACACCTGTGGAAGGTGGATGGCACAACGCACAAACTGTGTATCCAGGGTCTTCCTAACAACAGGTTATAATGGGGGTGGATGTCCAAGACATGGAACACCCCTGTGTGTTCGATCCCTCCCGTTTCCATTGGGAGTTCGATGGATCCTAAAGGTCTAGACGCATTCCCATTGTATCTAGTGATAACGATGGGGCTTGGGTTCACTAAAGTCAAGGTGACTCTGATTTTATACGCCACATGAAGTGGAAGGATGTTGAGCCCTCCTCCCCCATCGACTAGGCACCTATCCAGAGAGTGGTTATTCAGAACCACCTCGATATGTAGGGCCTGGTTATGGGACTCGTAGGGTCTATCTACATCATCTTCCGAGAAAGTGATGGGCGATTTTGCTCATAGTAAAGCCACTTGGGTAGACAGGGATTCTGGACTTATGTTCGAATCAACCTTGGCTCTTTCTAGAATTTTCTCTAGCACAAATCTATGCCTAGGCGAGGTTTGTATAAGCTCTAGGATAGACATGTGGATAGGAATCTTTGAAAGGTGGTTTTCGAAGTCATAAGGATTTAGGATGAGTCTATCCTTGTCTGCTTTTGGCAGAACTCCAGGAATACATGCTTTTGAGGGGCCAGGCACACTGACCACCTTTTTAGCACTTTGTAGGTGCGGGGTTGATAGATCCTCCCGGATCTAGTCACTTCCCCCACGACCAGCCTAGGGTTCGCACTAAAATTGGCTCTAAGTATGAGTTGAGGAGTACCTTGAAGTTTTAACACTGTTTTAGCAGGGGATTCGACTCTTAGTGGTCCCCGAATGACGACTTGGGTGGGCTTCTTGTATAATACAAGAGTCGGCGCACAAGTGGGTCGACCAGACTTAGGTTTTTTGCGCTAGTTCCTTTGAAAAGGTGAGGGTACATACCTCCTTTCCTTTCCCACTGTCACTGGCGTGTTTGGGAAAGGGTTCTTTGAAGATAGCTTGAGGTGGCTCAGGTTCCGCAGTGACCTAGAGCCGGCCCTCCGCTATCAAGTTCTCGATTTTATTTAAAAGGGAGAAGCAGCATTTGGTATCATGGCCCTTGAGAGGATGATACTTACAAAATCGATTTAAATACCCTCCTTTGGAAGTGACTCCTTCGGGGATTTCGGGAAGTTCTATCATGCCTTGGGCAAGTAGGAGGTCTAGGACCTCCGACACAAGTTGCCCCAGCGGAGTGTACTCCCGTTTTTCAATCGGTTTTTGAAAGGTTCGCTCCCTTTTGTTTTCTAGTTTTTCAAAATTTTTGGAAGTGCCTGCCATGCCTGGATCCACCCGGACATTGGCGATTTTATGGGGCTTTGCCCCTTTGTCCATCGTGGGTAGCCCATAAGTGATGGGCTTTTCCAAGCGGGTTTTAGAAACGACACTTCCTTTCCATAGGTGATCGTATGTCCCTTTTCTCAAGTTTGTTTCGAAAAGGGATGCCTTTTTGATCAACTTATGGAAAGTTGAGATCTCATGGAGCGAGAGAAGGGTTTTTAACTCGCTTTTAAAGTTATCCAGGATGAGCATGACTGCGCATCCTTCGGATATGGGCTCTCGCACTTGGCCCAAAAGTGACCTCCATCGTATAATGAAGGCATGTACATCTTCGTTCATGCCTTGCTTCGTATCCCTTAAAGTATTCAGAGTCGGCGTGACTTCTACGTTGTGTGCAAATCTTTGCATGAAGCAGTTCGCTAACTCTCCAAAAGTAGCGAACTAGCTTAAGTCATAGGAAGCCAGCCATTTGGCAGCTGTGTCTTTAAGGGATAAAGGGAACCAATACACCCATTTCATCGAGTCCTTTTTCTTCTTATGGGCTCGACGCGAGAAAAGTTGCAAGTTAGACTTAGGGTCTCCCATGCCGTCATACCGATGGAAGTTCGGTATTTCATCGTCACTGTCTGTTTCGTAATCCATAGGAAGGAAATCAGACAGGGCGTAACTCCTTTTCTCTTTATTCTGCCCTTTCAGCAGCTGCTGTAGGGCTTTACGGTCCTTTTGTGTGAAGGACTCCTGGTATTGGTTGCCTTCCATTACGGAGGCCTCTTTGTGCTTGCGAGGTTTTTCAGATTTTCTTTTGGCATTTTGTTCACCGTTTGATGAACACGAATCGCCTACTTCAGCCTCTTGGCTGAGAGCATCGATTTTGGCCTCGAATTCCCTTCTCAGGTCCTCTATTTCGTCTAGTTTGATCTTGTTTTTGAAAATCCTCCTAGAGTGAGAACTTGATGCGCATGAGCTTTGGCTCGACACTTCACTTGGGTTGGATTTTGACATGCTTTTCAAGCTTTTTCAAAATTTCCTAAGTACAAGTAAAGAAAACAAAGTTAAAATAACACCTTTTTGAAAATCTTTTCGCAAGTTTCTAGACTAACTCGACTTTTGAAAGACTCACGTCCCACCGGGCGTGCCAATCTACTGTAGACGCAGAAAATCTCCGCCTCCCTGGTTTCTTAGGCCTAGAGCGAATCTTTTCGTGTGTCTAAGTCCTATTTAAATAAACAGGGAGTGCCAGCTAGCTTACCTAAGCTAGCGAAGATATATTTTAACCTAACTTCTAACGTGGCGACTGTGAGCAAGCAAGCTCTTGTCGTCGCAGACCTTCTTGCACCGATGCACAAGGGTCAGTCTGTACGCTTTAAAAATCGAGTTTTGAGTGGAAAAAGCCTACGAAAGCGGTTTAAGGTGTTTGATTCGGGTCTTGTTTGTATGATTTTCAGATTTTAGATCACGTGAATTTGCATGTGCCTAAGTCTTGCTTTTTATCCCTTTATGGGCCACCTAGGTGTGTGTTATGAACACTCCACTAAGATGTGGCGAGTTTGAGCGGGAGTATGGGGTTTGCTTTGATGCAATATGCATCCTAACTCGTGGTATGGCGTATATGCAATGCAAACTCACGCTACTCCAAAGGGAAAACCCGAATGTAAAGACAATGCCGAAGGGAAATGACTTAAGGGAAATTGCCGAAGGGAAATATGTATATAATGTATATATGGGCCCTTACTCGGGTCTTGCAAATAAGAGCGAAGGCTCAATGTGGGTGCGTGCTTGAATTGAAGTACTACACACACGACATGAAATGAAACCCAAATATAACTTGCAATATGGCCTTAACTAAGGTCTTGGGAATAAGAGCGAAAGCTCAATGTGTGTGAGTGCTTGAATTGAAGTACTACGCACACAACATGAAATTAAACCCAAATATAAATTGCAGTATGGCCTTAACTAAGGTCTTGGGAATAAGAGCGAAAGCTCAATGTGTGTGAGTGCTTGAATTGAAGTACTACACACACGACATGAAATTAAACCCAAATAGTATAACACGGCCCTTACTTGGGTCTTACAAATAAGAGCGAAGGCTTAATGTGTGTGCGTGCTTGAATTTAAAGACAACACACCCAACTTAAGCAAAACCCTATGTAATTTAAAGTATATACATAAACTTATATATAAAGGGTTGATTAGGCCCGTGTGTGTTCAAAATCGTACACAACTAAGAGAGTGCACGTGTGTGTGGGTGTGCCAAGCCACGTTATTACAAGCGGGGGGAGACTATGCTCCATTATTACAACCCCGTATCAAATTTAATTTAAGCAAGTCTACAACTAAGGACCGAGTTAGGCACTTACTTATAGCTGGTCCGGAGGTGACTTGCTTGAGCGTAGGCTTGGCTTCACCTTGGGCTGCAAGAGGGAGCTCCTCGGAGTTGAACGGCAAGGGGAGATGCTGGCAGGGTGGCTTGGGTGCGCGGAAAGGGCGCGTTGAAGCTGGCCGGCTGTTAGGAAGAGGCTCCCTTGGTGCTTTGGCTTAAGGTGACTAAGTAGAGTCACTAAGGATAGGCTGGTATTAAAGAAGGTAGTGCTAAAGGGGAGCCTAAGGGAGTGCCTAAGGGAGTTAGGGCTGGCTGAGTGGGTTTGTACAGTCGGTTGGAGTGGCCGACGAAGCTTGGTGGTGGCCGGCTGCTAGAGTGGCTAGGTAATGGCGAGGATGGGAAGGGAGCTAGCTAGGGTGTGGCGTAAGGTAGAGCTAAGGGCCGGTGGAGAGTGGAATGGGCAGGTCTTAGGAAGCTAAGTAGGGTGGCCGGGTATTACTAGGGGAAGTGGTTCAAGGCGGGTGGTTGAAATGGCTAAGGTCTGGCCGAATAGGTAAGGATGATGGGTAGGTGGTGTTGGGGTGATGTGGTGGTGGTGCAGGTGGTTGAGAGTGGAGGGGGAGTGAAGAAGAGGTAGAATTAGGTTGAGATACTAACCGGGTGATGAAGAGGGGCGGTGGATGGAAGAGGGGCAGCCGGGTGACTTGGATGCGCAGGATTTAGCCGGGAGGTGGTGGCGATGGGGAGCTGGCCGGATGGAAGTGGTGGTGTAGGAGGTGGAGCTGGCTAATAGCGGTGGTGCAGGTGGAAGGCTCGGTTGGGAGGTTGGCCAAGGTCGGCTGGGAGAGATGGGCTGGAAAAAGAATCCAAAACCCGCCCCTTGGGGGGGGGGGTTTATATAGGGTTGGAGATGGCGGTTGGGGCTGGTTTCTAGGAGGTGGTAAGGTGGTTTAGGTAGTGGTGGTGTGGTGATAAGGTGGGCTGGTTTTGGGGAGGGGCCAGATATTTTAATACAAGGGGTTTTAGGTAGATGGTGTGCTAGGTTTAGGTGGGGTGGTTTAGGGTTTAGGGCTTAGCTAGGTGGGTTGGTTTTGGGGTGAGGTTTACTGAGGTGGGTTAGGTGATTAGGCTAGAATTAGGTTAGGTTTAGGGAAATTAAACTAGGTTTAGGGAAGGATTAGGGAAGTGGGTTAGGTGATTAGGTTGGGATTAGGCTGGGATTAGGGAAGTGGGTTAGGTGATTAGGCTAGGTTTAGGACGGGATTAGGGTAAAAGGCTAGGATTAGGGTTTTTTTATTAGGATTGGGTTAGGGAGCTCCCTTTGCATAACCCATAGACCTTGTTACATCATGTTGGTGCAGCCCTAGGTTAGGTTTTGGCTAATTACAAGCTTAAACCCATGTTAATTTGGCTAACCCACATGATTAACCCCAAACTTGACACACAAGTCAAGCTTAATTACAACCACACTCTAATCTTATCCTCCCCCACTCTCTCTCATGCCCATAATCACACGTGAATTTCAAGTGGGCCCCACCTCCATTTATGAGAAGGTGATGTGGGCCATGGATGTGGATATTGGATTGGATCTCTGGATACAAATACAAATCCAAATCCACACATAGGTTTGGATTGGGATCTGGATATATATAGTCCAGATCCGATCCAAACTGAATTCTGACTCCTTCAGGCTGTGTTTGAAACGAACGGTTTGTGCGGGGTCTGATAGCATCAGTACTCCGTCTACGTTGGGTCTTCGCCAACATGGTCGTTCGCTTCTGTTTTCACCTTTCGGAGATGATTTCAAATGATGTTTTGCTGATAACAGGGTCTTGGACGTTCGAGATCCTGGGGGTGAATTCAATACGAGAGTTGCTGTGCCGGGCTTGACTTGTGCTCCAGTTCCGGGCTCTTTTTAGCTTTTCTGGTCCTGTCTTGTTTAGGCCAAGCTGCTTCGGGGTTTTAAAATGTGATTTAAAAGGTTTTTAAAACCATATTATACATATTTAAAACATATAAAGTTTAAAACATATGTACAGGGTTGCCTGGAAGGCTCCTGGGTTTCCAGACTCAAAATACCCTTTGGGGCTGCTTTTACAAAACCAGGTTGTTTTGAGAAGTTCATGGGATTTCGGGGTGTTTACACCCTTGCGCATCGGTGCAAGAAGGTCTGCGACGACAAGAGCTTGCTTGCTCACAGTCGCCACGTTAGAAGTCAGGTTTAAAATATCTCTTCGCTAGCTTAAGTAAGCTGGCACGCCCTTTTGCTTAAATAGGACTTAGGCACCTGAAAAGGTTCGCTTCAGCCCTAAGAACAAGAGTGGGAATTTTCTACATCTACAATAGGATCTGCTAAATTCCTACCTTCTTCATCGATCAACCAATACGAGTTGTTCGTGGCGGTTACACGTACAACATAGGGTCCATCCCACTTGGGGCACCTCTTTCCAAGTGGATGTGGGCCACGATAGTGAATGATTTTCAAAACTAGATCCCCCACTTCAAAGTGGCGAGGTCTCATGTGTTTGCCATTGTGTCGGGCTATCCTTTGCCGATATGCATGAGCATGATCCATAGCAAGGAGTCGCCTCTCATCTAGCAAATCTGGTTCGGCCATCCTAGCATGCTGGAGCGTCTCTAAGGGGAGGTCGAGTGTGATGGATGTATGAAATGAATGTAATTGTGTATGAATGGGAAGAATGGCGTTTGTGCCATAGACCAATTCGAATGGTGTGGCATTCGTGGGAGTCCGGATGGAAGTCCTATAAGCCCATAAGGCTTCATCCAGCTTCTCGTGCCACGTCGTACCCTTCTCTAAAGTCTTCTCAATTATACTAATGAGAGTCTTGTTCGTGGCTTCGGCTTGGCCATTGCCTTGAGGGTAGTAGGGCGAGGAGAAGTGGTGAGTTGTGCCATACGTGTTGCACAACTTAACCATCCGCTTGTTTTTGAATGGGGTGCTATTATCGGACACAAGGTCTCGTGGAACCCCAAATTGAGCCAAGATATTCCTCCTAATAAAAGCCACCACATGTTGCCCCTGTACGTTGGTCAGGGAGATGGCTTCCACCCATTTGGAGAAATACTCAATGCAGATGAGGGGATATGAATGGCGTGTCCATGCACTTGACATGGATGACACTTCCTAACATGATCGTGACAATCCTTTTTCAGGGTGGACCAAAAATAGCCCGCTCTAAGTATTTTCATTGCCATCATGTTGGCATTAACATGACCTCCACATTCTCCATCGTGGAACTCATGCATAACAATCCTAGCCTCCTCTAGATCGACACATCTAAGTAGGATGTCGGTAAAGCTTTTCTTATATAGAACCCCACCCAGAATGGTGTATCGGGTCGAAATTTTACGGATGAATGCCTTATCTTTGGATGTGGCATCCTTGGTGAATCTCCCATTTTCTAGAAAAAGTTTGATATCATAAAACCATGGTTTTTCAATAGAATCTGGATTATTTTGGCAAATATCCAAATCGTGTGTGGATGGGTTGGGCGCATGCCATATTTCTAAAGATCGGGTCCCTGAAATGGGATTGACCTTTAGGGCTAAACCCAAGGAGGAGAGGGCGTCGGCAATGCCATTATACTCTCTTCCTACGTGTGTGAGTTTACACGATTGGAATGACTCAACCAATCGAGTGGCCAACTCGTGATATGGAAGAAGTTTTTCATTACGTACTTGCCAAATTTTCAAAACTTGGTTTATAACAAGGAGCGAATCTCCAAAGAGCTTCATACTCAGCTATGTTGTTGGAACATTCGAAATCTAGGCAGATTGCTATGGGAATTTTGCCCTTTTTAGGGGAGATGAGGATGACCCAGCACCAACCCCCCGTTGGTTTCGTGCCCCATCGAAGTGCATCTTCCACACTTGGTTTTCGAAAGAGTTTGCCTGTAGACGCGCGAAAATCCCCGCCTCTTGCCTTTTCAGGGCTCGGAGCGTATCCTCTCGTGTGTCTAAGGCCTATGTATGCAAACAGGGCATGCCAGCTAGCTTACTTAAGCTAGCGAAGATATATTTAACACTGACTTCTAAACGGGGCGACTGTGAGCAAGTAAGCTCTAGTTGTCGCAGACCTTCTTGCACCGATGCGCAAGGGTCAGTCTGTATGCTTTGCAAAAATCGAGTTTTTTTGGAGAGAAAGTCTACGAAGCGGTTCGAGGTGTCTATTTCGGGTCTTTAAAATGCGATTGCATGTTTTAGATCACGTGGATTTGCACGTGCCTAAGTCTTTTCTTTTATCCCTTTTCGGGCCACCTAGTTTGTGTGTTATGAACACTCCACTACATGGGCGAATTTCGAGCGGGGCTTGCTTTGATGCAATATGCGTCCTACCTCGTGGTATGGCGTAGATGTAATGCAAACTCATGCTACTCCAAAGGGAAAACCCGAAATGTAAAGACAATGCTGAAGGGAAATAACCGAAGGGAGATATGTATATAGAATATGTATATGAGCCCTTACTCGGGTCTTGCAAATAAGAGCGAAGGCTCATTGTGGGTGCGTGCTTGAATGGAAAGACTTACACACACGACATGAAATTAAACCCAAATATAAATTGCACTATGGCCTTGACTAAGGTCTTGGGAGTAAGAGCGAAGGCTCAATGTGTGTGAGAGTGCTTGAATTGAAGTACTACACACACGACATAAATGAAACCCAAATATAACTGCAATAAGGCCTTTACTAAAGTCTTGGCAATAAGAGTGAAGGCTCAATGTGTGTGAGAGTGCTTGAATTGAAAGACTTACTTACACGACATGAAATTAAACCCAAATAGTATAGGTCGGCCCTTACTTGGGTCTTTCAAATAAGAGCGAAAGCTCAATGTGTGTGAGAGTGCTTGAATTGAAAGACTTACTCACACGACATGAAATGAAACCCAAATAATATGGGTCGGCCCTTACTTGGGTCTTTCAAATAAGTGCGAAAGCTCAATGTGTGTTAGAGTGCTTGAATTGAAAGACTTACTCACACGACATGAAATGAAACCCAAATAGTATAGGTCGGCCCTTACTTGGGTCTTTCAAATAAGAGCGAAAGCTCAATGTGTGTGAGAGTGCTTGAATTGAAAGACAACGCACCCAACTTAAGCAAAAACCCTTCGAAAATGAAAGTATATATATACTTATGTATTATGGGCTGATTAGGCCCGTGTGTGTTCAAAATCGTGCACAACTAAGAGTGTGCACGTGTGTGGGTGTGCCAAGCCATGTTATTACAAGCGGGGGGAGACTATGCTCCGTTATTACAACCCCGTATCAAATTGAATCTCAAGCAAGTATACAACTAAAGACCGAGTTTAGGCACTTATGAGTAGCTGGTCCGTAGAGGCTTTGCTTGAGCGTGGGCTTGGCCTTCGCCTTGGGCTGCAAACGGGAGCTACGCGAGGATGGATGACAAAGGGTGCTGGCCGGCTGCAAGTGGGGCGCGGGATAGGCGCCTCGAAGGTGGCCGGCTGCAAATGGGTGTCGCCTTGATGTGGGCGATTAAAGGGCTGGGCCAAGTAAGTGTGTAGGGTCACTAGGAGAGTCTAGAGTATTGGGGAGTATGGACCTAAAGGGGGTTTAAGGGAAGGCCGAATGGGAGTCTTATAGGGTAGCCGGATGTAGATGGGATGGTTAGGTAGTTGCCGGTAGTTTAGGTTGTGCTAGGTTCGGCTAAGGGAGAATGGTGGCAGCAAAGGGCTGATGTGTAGGTGAGATGATGATATGGTGGGTGGCTAGGAGTGGAGAGGGAGTAGAGAAGGAGCTAGGTAGAGGTGGGGTACTTACCGAATGGGGAGAGGCGGTGGGTGGAAGAGAGAAGCCGGGTGGTTGGGATGGAGAGCAAGTGGTGGCGTCCGGCTGGGAGAGGGTGGTGGCGTCCGGCTGGGAGATGGTGGTGGATGGAAGAGAGAAGGTGGCAGTGCAGGTGGAGCAGGTGGGAGATGATGGGACTCGGCTGGACTTGGGGAAGGAGGGGACCCGGCTGGGATGGGTGAAGCCACTAGCTAGGAAAACCCGCCCCTAAGGGGGGGGTTTAAATAGGGATGGGTAGGTCGGTTAGGGCTCGGTTTGGGGTAGTGGTTAGGTGGTTTAGGTAGGGTGGTATGTAGATAAGGTGGGCTGGAAAGGGTTGGGCCAAATATTTTGAAAACTAGTGGTTTGGGTAGATTGTGGGCTAGGGGTGGTTTAGGGGTTTAGGGCTAGGTTAGGTGGTTGGGTTTTAGGGTGAGGTTTAGTGAGCTAGGTTAGGTGATTAGGCTAGGTTTAGGCTAGGTTTAGGGAAATTAACCTAGGTTTAGGGAAGGATTAGGGAAGTGGGTTAGGTGATTAGGTTGGGATTAGGCCGGGATTAGGGAGGTGGGTTAGGTGATTAGGCTCAAATTAGGGGTGGATTAGGGTGGTAGGCTAGGATTAGGTGTTTTGGGTTAGGTTTAGGTGAAGGAGCTCCCTTAGCATGGCCCATAGACCTTAACCACCTCATGTTGGTGCAGCCCTAGGTTAGGTTTTGGCTAATTACAAGCTTAAACCTACTCAATTAGGCTAACCCACATGATTAAACCCAAACTTGACACACAAGTCAAGCTTAATTACAACAATCTTGATATTTTCCATCCCCACTCTCTCTCATGCCCATTATCCCACGTGAATTTCAAGTGGGCCCCACCTCCATTTATGAGAAGGTGATGTGGGCCATGGATATGGATATTGGATTGGATCTCTGGATCCAAATCCAAATCCAAGTTCACATATGGGTTTGGATTGGGATCTGGATATATATGGTCCAGATCCAATCCAAACTGAACTCGGACTCCTTCGAGCTGGGTTCGAAACGGACGATTTGTGCGGGGCCTGACAGCATCAGTACTCCGTCTACGTTGGGTCTTCGCCAACATGGTCGTCCGCCTCCGTTTTTGCTTTCCGAAGATGACTTTAAAGGATATTTTGATAAGAACAGGGTCTTGGACGTTTGAGATCCTGGGGATATGAATCAGATACAAGAGTTGCTGCGCCGGGCTCGACATGTGCTCCGGTTCCAGGCTCTTCTTAGCTCTCCTGGTCCTGTCTTGATCAGGCCAAGCCGCTTCGGGGTTTCAAAAACGTGTTTTAACAGGTTTTCAAAAGCTATATTATATATTTTTGAAATACGGAGTTTAAAACATATATACAGGGTTGTCTGGAAGGCTCCTGGGTTTCCAGACTAAAAAATGGCCCTTTGGGGCTGCTTGTACAAAACTAGATGAATTTGAGAAATTCGTGGGATTTCGGGGTGTTTACAGATGCCCCTCTTTGGCCTTGTCCAAATCGATTTGGATAAGGGCAAATATGGGATCGCCCCAATTTTTAGCAAAATCTCATTTTATAAACTCTGGTAAGAGGAGATATCACGCCAAAGGGTTTTGTTCTATGGAATCTGGTCCTAAATGGGATCATGTTTATGCAAGTGTCATGCGTGGAATGCAGATGACATGGGTGTGGTGACAAAAGTGGCGACCTCCCAGGGACCAGATGTGGTCGAACTCTAGAGACTTACAAGGCCTACTGCTCCAAGTGAGCAAAATCCTATGCTGTTCGATGTTCGGTTTTCAAAACTTATTTACAAAAGCTACTTACAAAAGGGACAACTGTCTTGAGCCTCGATCCTAAGGATCTCGGGCTCTTCGTGCTTGCCCTTGTTTGAGTCTTAACACTCGCTTATCTAGCGGAGGTTTTATAAGAAAACAAGCTTTATTTCAAATTCCTACGTCTTACTCGAAACGTCGAATTCTCAAACAAGATGAAATTCAAGTGAGTAGATCCTATTTTTACTTTAGGATTCCTCGAAATGAACCATGCTTTAGCTTGGGATAAGCCAGGGATGGGAAAGAGATACCACGGTACCTTCTGAAGCGTCCCATGGTTTGAGGCACAGAAGGCGGAAAACTGCTCTTTTTGAGCTTTTTGGCCTCTTTTCCCTTTTTTTCATCGAGGGTCTCCCTTTGGGAGTATTTTTTCTTTAATCCCTCTTTTTTATAAGAGAATCGATTTTTCTTTTAAATTCTGGTTTCTTTCTTTCGGAAAGAGACTTTGAATGGGAAATTCCCTTTTGTTTTGGGCCTTTGTTTTCCTTTTGGAAGGAGAAGAGAAGAGGGGAGGACTTATCCCAAGCCTACACTCGATCCATTCCAGATCAACCTATTTAGAAATAGCACGTACCACTTGCAAGTATCTTGCTATGTTGAACTAGGCCTTTCTTTGTCAGAAGAAGGATTTTGAAATGTAACCACGATTTTGAAAACTCCACTCTTTCACAAGTGCGAATTCTCTTCACTTAGGTTCACACGACTTTGCTTTTGCACCTTATTCACATGTCTCAGGGCAGCTATCCCTTTTTAAAATTTTCGAAAACTGGAACTTAATCCAAATCCTACACATGATACTTCTTCAAGTATTGAATATTGATAGGATCTGCTAAGTTCCTACCTTCTACATCGATCAACCAATACGAATTGTTCGTAGTGGTTGCTCGCACAACATAGGGTCCATCCCAGTTGGGGCGCCACTTGCCTAGGGGGTGTGGGCCACGATGGTGGATGGTTTTTAAGACCAGATCTCCCACTTCAAAGTGGCGAGGTCTCATGTGTTTGCTATAATGTCGGGCTATCCTTTGCCGGTATGCACGAGCATGAGCCATGGCAAGGAGTCGCCTCTCATCTAGCAAATCTAGTTCGGCCATCCTAGCATGCTGAAGCGTCTCTAGGGGGAGGTTGAGTGCTATGGATGTATGGAATGAATGCAGTTGAGTATGAATGGGAAGAATGGCGTTTGTGCCATAGACCAATTCGAATGGTGTGGCATTCGTGGGAGTCCGGATGGAAGTCCTATAAGCCCATAAGGCTTCATCCAGCTTCTAGTGCCACGTCCTACCCTTCTCTAAGGTTTTCTCAATTATGCTAATGAGAGTCTTGTTTGTGGCTTCGGCTTAGCCGTTGCCTTGAGGGTAGTAGGGCGAGGAGAAGTGGTGAGTTATGCCATACATGTTGCACAACTTAACCATCCGCTCGTTCTTGATGGGGTGCCATTATCAGACACAAGGTCTCGTGGAACCCCAAATCGAGCCAAGATATTCCTCCGGATGAAAGCCACCACATGTTGCCCCATCACATTGGTTAGGGAAATGGCTTCCACCCACTTGGAGAAATACTCCGTGGCTGCTAAAATAAATCGATGCCCATTCGAGGCCTTTGGAAATATTGGGCCTATGATGTCAAACACCCACATGGTAAATGGCCAGGGGCTGACCACAGAATGCAATGCAGAGGATGGGATATGAATGGCGTGCCCATGCACTTGACATGGATGACACTTCCTAACATGATCGTGACAATCCTTTTTCAGGGTGGACCAAAAATAGCCCCCTCTAAGTATTTTCATGGCCATCATGTTGGCATTAACATGACCTCCACATTCTCCATCGTGGAACTCGTGCATCACTATCCTAGCCTCCTCTAGGTCGATACACCTAAGTAGAATGCCGGTAAAACTTTTTTTGTATAAGACCCCACCCAGAATGGTGTATCGGGTCGAAATCTTACGAATGAATGCCTTATCTTTGGATGTGGCATCCTCGGCGAATCCCCCATTTTCTAAAAATTGTTTTATGTCATAAAACCAGGGTTTTTCAATAGACTCTGGGTTGTTTTGGCAAATATCCAAGTCGTGTGTGGATGGGTGGGGCGCATGCCATATTTCCAAAGATCTGGTCCCTGAAATGGGATCGACCATCAGGGCTGAACCCAAGGAGGAGAGGGCATCGACGATGCCATTGTCCTCTCTTCCCACGTGTGTGAGTTTACACGACTGGAAGGATTGGACCAATCGAGTGGCCAACTCGTGATATGGAAGTAGTTTCTCATTACGTACTTGCCAAATTTTTAAAACCTGGTTTATGACAAGGAGCGAATCTCCAAAGACCTCGATGCATGATGCCCCTAGAGTTTTCGAATTCCTTAAGCCTTGTATGAGTGCTTCATACTCAGCTACGTTGTTGGAACATTCGAAATCTAAACGGACTGCTATGGGAATCTCGCCCTTTTCAGGGGAGATTAGGATGATCCCGGCACCAGCCCCTCGTTGGTTTCGTGCCCCATCGAAGTGCATCTTCCACACTTGGTTTTCGAAAGAATTTGCCAAAATGTGGTTTTGAAAGTGGTTTTGCAATATGCCTTCATCAGGCATTTCGACAAGAGTGGGATATGCGTCCTCTAAGGGGAATTCAGCCACGTAATCTGCTAGGGCTTGCCCCTTAATGGAGATCTGGTGATGGTATTTCAGATCATACTCCATTAGAAGGAGTTGCCATTTGCCCAATCTACCCGTGAGAATGGGTTTTTCGAACAAGTGCTTGATTGGATCAAGCTTGGACACTATCCAGATCTCATGATCTAGGAAATAGTGTCTGAATTTTTGGCAGGCCCAGACTAGGGCCAAGCACGTCTTCTCCATGGCTTGATAATTTCGTTCATAAGCCAAGAGAGTTTTCGAAATATAGTAGATGGCATACTCCTTATGGGTGTCATCCTCGTATTGAGCCAACAGGGCTCCTAAAGCATTTACATGCACGGAGATGTATAATAAAAGCGGTTTTCCTTGCTTTGGAGGATTCAAAACAGGGGGATTAACCAAGTATGCCTTCAGTCTCTCGAAGGACTTTTGGCATTCGTCATCCCATAAGAATTTCGTACCCTTCCTGAACAGTTTGTTGAAGGGTCGCATCTAGTTGCCAGATTCGATATGAATCGGCGCACGGATTGTAATCGACCCTAGAGGCTACGGATTTGGGTGAGATTGGAGGGTGGAGCCATGTCTATGATGGCTCGACACTTAGAGGGGTCGACTTCTATTCCCCTTTGGCTCACCATAAAGCCTAGAAGCTTCCCTGATTCTACCCCGAACACACATTTTTGAGGGTTTAGCTTAACTTTGTAAAACCTAAGCCTTTCGAAAATCTTTTGTAAACATTCGATATGGGTGCATCGGGTTTTGGATTTTGCCAAGAGATCATCTACATACACTTCTACAAGCTCATGAATTTGATCATGGAAGATCGTGTTCATGGCTCGTTGGTATGTTGCGCCGACATTTTTCAAACCAAAGGGCATGACTGTATAGCAGTACGTGCCCCATGGGGTTGTGAAGGCGGTCTTACCCTGATCTCGTGGACTTAGTTTGATTTGATTATAGCCTGAATAGCCATCCATGAACGAAAACATTTCATGATTTGCAGTACTATCGACTATCAAATCTATGTTTGGTAAAGGATAATTATCCTTTGGAGTGGCTTTATTCAGGTTTCTGAAATCGATGCATATTCGAATTTTCCCATTGGTTTTTCGAACCACAACGATATTTGACAACCAATCAGAATACGCAATGGGTTTTATAAATCCGGCTTTTAGCAAATCTTCTAAACCCTCTTTGACTTGCGTGTGTACATTCGGGTGTATTTTCCTAAGCTTCTGCTTTATGGGTTTTACACCTGCATCTAAGGGAAGACAATGCTCGACAATGCTGGGATCTATGCTCGGCATGTCTTCATACGTCCATGCAAACACATCTAAATGGGTTCGTAGAAATGCAATGAATGCTAACCTTTCGGTTTCATGCAAGCATGCGCCTATTTTGATGGTTTTGGGATTGGAATCATCCCCTAGGTTCACCTCTATGAAATCACCTCCTACCGATTGGGAAGGTCTTTGAAAATCGAGAATTCTATGAAATTCTGGGAGCTCAGAAGTGGGATCTTCCTCAAGGGGATCTACTTCTGGGCTTTGATCATTCTCGTGGGCTATAGACCCGAGGGAACTTGATGCGTGGTTTTCAAAATGACCTGGTTTTGTACTTGGATTTTCAAGTGATTTCGAAATCTTTGGTCTGGCTATGCAGACGACGTTTCTTTCGAAATCCTTTTCTTTTGCCAAAGTCCTACCAGGAGCAGCTATGTACAAAATCTTTTTGGTATTTTCCAAATTTTCGATTTTTTTGGGTTTTTGTAAAACAAGAACCTTGGGAACTATACAAAGCACTCTTTTTTCGAGTTTTTGTTTTTCCATTGTTTTTGGTTTTTCTTGTTTTTCGATTTTTTTGATTTTAAGCTTTTCGAATGTTTTTGTATTTTTAGAAAAGGGATCTTCCGTCATACCTACAAAGGGAAAACACTACGGGTTAGACTCGGAATAGGAGATCTAAACCATAGGTCTCTTCTAAGACAGGCTCCGGGGCACCCTTGACCCAGGTGGTCACAGGGGGTGGCTCCGGTGGTATTCGGGGAGTATAGCCGATCCCATATCGGCTTGGGTTGGCCCTAGGAAGGATGGGCTCTAGGAGACACTGGTTCTGCGCCCCTAGACTTTTGTAGGGCGTGTAGCCCATGTTCAATAACATATTCCATGACTTTTTGTTTTTCGAAAAAGTAGGATATAAGTCATGGTCCTGGAACATGCTATCGTCCATATTAGGCTCATATGGCCTCTTGTCCAGGGGCTTTGGAAATAGGGAACGCTTGGGTTTTCCTAAGAGGATTAAAGTCGGGAGGGGGCCAGCTTTGGGCGGCCCCTTCACACATACAACCTTCCTAGGGTTGTTCAACACGAGCCGAGGTGGCTCAACCATAATTTGCCCCAGGTTAGCCTCATGGGCCTGGGAGCTTGATGAACAAGGGGAGTTTATGATCCCCTGAAGCTGTGGGTGACTCTCACCTAGGATCACTACGACCTGGTCCCTAAAAGGGATCTTGACACACCTGTGGAAGGTGGATGGCACAGCGCACAAACTGTGTATCCAGGGCCTTCCCAGTAACAGGTTATAATGGGGGTGGATGTCCAAGACATGGAACACCCCCGTGTGTTCGATCCCTCCCATTTCCATTGGGAGTTCGATGGATCCTAAAGGTCTAGACGCATTCCCATTTCCATTGGGTTTACTGAAGTCAAGGTGACTCCGATTTTGTACGCCACATGAAGTGGAAGGATGTTGAGCCCTCCTCCACCATCGACTAGGCACCTGTCAAGAGAGTGGTTGTTTAGAACCACCTCGATATGCAGGGCCTGGTTATGGGTTTCGTAAGGTCTATCTACATCATCTTCCGAAAAAGTGATGGGCGATTTTGCTCTTAATAAAGCCACTTGGGCAGACAAGGATTCCAGACTTATGTTCGAATCAACCTTGGCCCTTTCTAGAATTTTCTCTAATATAAGTTTATGCCTAGAAGAGGTTTTTATAAGCTCTAGGATAGACATGTGAATAGGAATCTTTGAAAGGTGGTTTTCGAAATCATAAGGATTTAGGATGACTTTGTCCTTATCTGCTTTTGGCAGACCACTAGGGATACATGCTTTTGAGGGGCCAGGCACACTGACCACCTTTTGAGCACCTTGAAGGTGTGGGGGTTGATAGATCCTCCCGGATCTAGTGACTTCCCCCACGACCAACCTAGGGTTCGCGCTAAACTTGGCTCTAAGGATGAGCTGAGGAGAACCATGGATTTTCAAAACTGGTTTTACCGGGGTTTCCACTTTTGGTAGTCCCCGAATGACAACTTGGGCGGGCCTCTTGTATAGTACAAGGATGTGCGCACAAGTAGGTCGACCAGGTTCTGGCTTTCGCGCTAGTTCCTTGGAAATGGTGAGGGTACATACCTCCTTTCCTTTCCCACTGCCACTGGCGTGTTTGGAAAAGGGTTCCTTGAAGATAGCTTGAGGTGGCTCAGGTTCCGCAGTGACCTGGAGCCGGCCTTCTGCTATCAAGTTCTCAATTTTATTTACAGCGTTTGGTATCATGGACTTTGAGCCGATGATACTTACAAAATCGGTTTAAATACCCCCCTTTGGACGTGACTCCTTCGGGGATTTCAGGGAGTTCTATCATGCCCTGGGCAAGTAAGAGGTCTAGGACCTCCGACACAGGTTGTCCCAGCAGAGTATACTCCCGTTTTTCAATCGGTTTTTGAAAATTGCGTTCCCTCTTATTTTCTAATTTTTCAAAATTTTTGGAAGCGCCCGCCATGCCTGGATCCACCCGGACATTGGCGATTTTATGGGGCTTTGCCCCTTTGTCCGTCGTGGGCAGCCCATATGCGATGGGCTTTTCCAAACGGGTTTTTGGAACAGCACTTCTTTCCCATAAGTGATCGTATGTCCCTTTTCGCAAGTTGGTTTCGAAAAGGGAGGCCTTTTTGATCAACTTATGGAAAGTTGAAATCTCATGGAGCGAGAGAAGGGTTTTTAACTCGCTTTTAAAATTATCCAGGATGAGCATTACTGCGCATCCTTCGGATATGGGCTCTCGCACTTGGCCCAAAAGCGACCTCCATCTTATAATGAAGGCATGCACGTCTTCGTTCATGCCTTGCTTTGTATCCCTTAAGGTATTCAGGGTTGGCGTGACTTCTACGTTGTGTGCAAATCTTTGCATGAAGCAGTTCGCTAACTCTTCAAAAGTAGCGAACTGGCTTAAGTCGTAGGAAGCCAGCCATTTGGCAGCTGTGCATTTAAGGGATAAAGGGAACCAATACACCCATTTCATCGAGTCCTTTTTCTTCTTATGGGCTCGACGTGAGAAAAGCTGCAAGTGAGACCTAGGGTCTCCCATGCCATCATACCGATGGAAGTTCGGTATTTCATCGTCACTGTCTGTTTCGTAATCCATAGGAAGGAAATCAGACAGGGCGTAGTTTCTTTTCTCTTTATTCTGTCCTTTCAGCAACTGCTGTAGGGCTTTACGGTCCTTTTGTGTGAAGGACTCGTGGTATGGGTTGCCTTCTATTACGGAGGCCTCTTTGTGCTTGCGAGGTTTTTCAGATTTCTTTTTAGGCCTTTGTTCACCGTTTGATGAACATGAATCGCCTACTTCAGCCTCTTGGCTGAGAGCATCGATTTTGGCCTCAAACTCCCTTCTCAAGTCCTCGATTTCATCTAGTTTTATTTTGTTTTTGAAAATCCTCCTAGAGTGAGACTTGATGCGCATGAGCCTTGGCTCGACACTTCACTTGGATTGGATTTTGACATGCTTTTCAAGCTTTTTCAAAATATCCTAAGTACAAGCAAAGAAAACAAGTTAAAACGACACCTTTTTACAAAATTTTCGCAAGACACCTACTTAAAACTCAATTTTTGAAAGGCTCACGTCCCACCGGGCATGCCAATCCCTGTAGACGCGCGAAAATCCTCGCCTCTTGCCTTTTCATGGTTCGGAGCGGATCCTCTCGTTGTCTAAGGCCTATGTATGCAAACAGGGCGTGCCAGCTAGAAGCTAGCGAAGATATATTTAACACTGACTTCTAAACGTGGCGACTGTGAGCAAGTAAGCTCTTGTCGTCGCAGACCTTCTTGCACCGTTGCGCAAGGGTCAGTCTGTACGCTTTGCAAAAATCGAGTTTTTTTGGAGAGAAAGTCTACGAAGCGGTTCGAGGTGTCTATTTCGGGTCTTTAAAATGCGATTGCATGTTTTAGATCACGTGGATTTGCACGTGCCTAAGTCTTTTCTTTTATCCCTTTTCGGGCCACCTAGTTTGTGTGTTATGAACACTCCACTACATGGGCGAATTTCGAGCGGGGCTTGCTTTGATGCAATATGCGTCCTACCCCGTGGTATGGCGTAGATGTAATGCAAACTCACGCTACTCCAAAGGGAAAACCCGAAATGTAAAGACAATGCTGAAGGGAAATAACCGAAGGGAAATATGTATATAGAATATGTATATGAGCCCTTACTCGGGTCTTGCAAATAAGAGCGAAGGCTCAATGTGGGTGCATGCTTGAATGGAAAGACTTACACACATGACATGAAATTAAACCCAAATATAAATTGCAGTATGGCCTTGACTAAGGTCTTGGGAGTAAGAGCGAAGGCTCAATGCGTGTGAGAGTGCTTGAATTGAAGTACTACACACACGACATAAATGAAACCCAAATATAACTGCAATAAGGCCTTTACTAAGGTCTTGGGAATAAGAGCGAAGGCTCAATGTGTGTGAGAGTGCTTGAATTGAAAGACTTACTCACACGACATGAAATTAAACCCAAATAGTATAGGTCGGCCCTTACTTGGGTCTTTCAAATAAGAGCGAAAGCTCAATGTGTGTGAGAGTGCTTGAATTGAAAGACTTACTCACACGACATGAAATGAAACCCAAATAGTATAGGTCGGCCCTTACTTGGGTCTTTCAAATAAGAGCGAAAGCTCAATGTGTGTGAGAGTGCTTGAATTGAAAGACTTACTCACACGACATGAAATGAAACCCAAATAGTATAGGTCGGCCCTTACTTGGGTCTTTCAAATAAGAGCGAAAGCTCAATGTGTGTGAGAGTGCTTGAATTGAAAGACAACGCACCCAACTTAAGCAAAAGCCCTTCGAAAATGAAAGTATATATATACTTATGTATTATGGGCTGATTAGGCCCGTGTGTGTTCAAAATCGTGCACAACTAAGAGTGTGCACGTGTGTGGGTGTACCAAGCCATGTTATTACAAGCGGGGGGAGACTATGCTCCGTTATTACAACCCCGTATCAAATTGAATCTCAAGCAAGTATACAACTAAAGACCGAGTTTAGGCACTTACGAGTAGCTGGTCCGTAGAGGCCTTGCTTGAGCATGGGCTTGGCCTTCGCCTTGGGCTGCAAACGGGAGCTCCGTGAGGATGGATGACAAAGGGTGTTGGCCGGCTGCAAGTGGGGCACGGGATAGGCGCCTCGAAGGTGGCCGGCTGCAAATGTGTGTCGCCTTGATGTGGGTGATTAAAGGGCTGGGCCAAGTAAGTGTGTAGGGTCACTAGGAGAGTCTAGAGTATTGGGGAGTATGGACCTAAAGGGGGTTTAAGGGAAGGCCGAATGGGAGTCTTATAGGGTAGCCGGATGTAGATGGGATGGTTAGGTAGTGGCCGGTAGTTTAGGTTGTGCTAGGTTCGGCTAAGGGAGAATGGTGGCAGCAAAGGGCTGATGTGTAGGTGAGATGATGATATGGTGGGTGGCTAGGAGTGGAGAGGGAGTAGAGAAGGAGCTAGGTAGAGTGGGGGGTACTTACCGAATGGGGAGAGGCGGTGGGTGGAAGAGAGAAGCCGGGTGGTTGGGATGGAGAGCAAGTGGTGGCGTCCGGTTGGGAGAGGGTGGTGGTGTCCGGCTGGGAGATGGTGGTGGATTGAAGAGAGAAGGTGGCGGTGCAGGTGGAGTAGGTGGAGCAGGTGGGAGATGATGGGACTCGGCTGGACTTGGGGAAGGAGGGGACCCGTCTGGGATGGGTGAAGCCACTAGCTAGGAAAACCCGCCCCCAAGGGGGGGGTTTAAATAGGGATGGGTAGGTCGGTTAGGGCTGGGTTTGGGGTAGTGGTTAGGTGGTTTAGGTAGGGTGGTATGTAGATAAGGTGGGCTGGAAAGGGTTGGGCCGGATATTTTGAAAACTAGTGGTTTGGGTAGATTGTGGGCTAGGGGTGGTTTAGGGGTTTAGGGCTAGGTTAGGTGGTTGGGTTTTAGGGTGAGGTTTAGTGAGCTAGGTTAGGTGATTAGGCTAGGTTTAGGCTAGGTTTAGGGAAATTAACCTAGGTTTAGGGAAGGATTAGGGAAGTGGGTTAGGTGATTAGGTTGGGATTAGGCTGGGATTAGGCAGGTGGGTTAGGTGATTAGGCTCAAATTAGGGGTGGATTAGGGTGGTAGGCTAGGATTAGGTGTTTTCGGTTAGGTTTAGGTGAAGGAGCTCCCTTAGCATGGCCCATAGACCTTAACCACCTCATGTTGGTGCAGCCCTAGGTTAGGTTTTGGCTAATTACAAGCTTAAACCCACTCAATTAGGCTAACCCACATGATTAAACCCAAACTTGACACACAAGTCAAGCTTAATTACAACACTCTTGATATTTTCCATCCCCACTCTCTCTCATGCCCATAATCCAACGTGAATTTCAAGTGGGCCCCACCTCCATTTATGAGAAGGTGATGTGGGCCATGGATATGGATATTGGATTGGATCTCTAGATCCAAATCCAAATCCAAGTTCACATATGGGTTTGGATTGGGATCTGGATATATATGGTCCAGATCCAATCCAAACTGAACTCGGACTCCTCGAGCTGGGTTCGAAACGGACGATTTGTGTGGCGCCTGACAGCATCAGTACTCCGTCTGCGTTGGGTCTTCGCCAACATGGTTGTCCGCCTCCGTTTCTGCTTTTCGGAGATGACTTCAAAGGATATTTTGATAAGAACAGGGTCTTGGACGTTCGAGATCCTGGGGGTATGAATCAGATACAAGAGTTACTGCGCCGGGCTCGACATGTGCTCCGGTTCTGGGCTCTTCTTAGCTCTCCTGGTCCTGTCTTGATCGGGCCAAGCCGCTTCGGGGTTTCAAAAACGTGTTTTAACAGGTTTTCAAAAGCTATATTATATATTTTTGAAATACGGAGTTTAAAACATATACACAGGGTTGTCTGGATGGCTCCTGGGTTTCCAGACTCAAAAATGGCCCTTTGGGGCTGCTTGTACAAAACCAGATGAATTTGAGAAATTCGTGGGATTTCGGGGTGTTTACATTGCCAAAATGTGGTTTTGGAAATGGTTTTGCAATATGCCTTCGTCAGTCATTTCATCAAATGTGGGATATGCGTCCTCTAGGGGGAACTCAGCCACGTAGTCAGCTAGGGCTTGCCCCTTAATGGAGATCTGGTGATGGTATTTCAGGTCATACTCCATTAGAAGGAGTTGCCATTTGCCCAATCTACCAGTGAGAATGGGTTTTTCGAACAAGTGCTTGATTGGATCAAGCTTAGACACTATCCAGATCTCACGATCTAGGAAATAGTGTCAAAATTTTTGGTAGGCCCAGACTAGGGCCAAGCACGTCTTCTCCATGGCTTGATAATTCCTTTCGTAAGACAAGAGAGTTTTCGAAATATAGTAGATGGCATACTCCTTATGGGTATCATCCTTGTATTGAGCTAATAGAGCCCCCAAAGCTTCGCATGCACGGAAATGTAAAGCCAAAGAGGTTTTCCTTGCTTTGGAGGATTCAAAATAGGGGGATTAACCAGGTATGCCTTTAGTCTCTCGAAGGACTTCTGGCAGTCGTCATCCCATGAAAATTTCGTGCCCTTCCTCAACAATTTGTTGAAGGGTTCGCATCTAGTCGCCAGATTTGATATAAATCGGCGAATGGACTGTAATCGACCTTGGAGGCTACGAATTTGTGTAAAATTATAGGGTGGAGCCATGTCTATGATGGCTCGACACTTAGAGGGGTCGACTTCTATACCACTTTGGCTCACCATAAAGCCTAGAAGCTTCCCAGACTCTACCTCGAATACACATTTTTGAGGGTTTAGCTTAACTTTGTAAAGCCTAAGCTTTTCGAAAATCTTTTGCAAACATTCGATATGAGTGCATCGGGTTTTGGATTTTGCCAAGAGATCATCTACATACACTTCCACGAGCTCATGAATCTGATCATGGAAGATTGTGGTCATGGCTCTCTGGTATGTTGCGCCAGCATTTTTCAAACCGAAGGGCATGACTGTATAGCAGTACGTGCCCCACGTGGTTATGAATGCGGTCTTACCCTGATCTGGTGGACTTAATTTGATTTGATTATACCCTGAATAGCCATCCATAAATGAAAACATTTCGTGATTTGCAGTACTATCAACTATCAAATCTATGTTTGGTAAAGGATAATTATCCTTTGGAGTGGCTTTATTCAGGTTTCTGAAATCGATGCATATTCAAATCTTCCCGTTGGTTTTTTGAACAACAACGATATTGGAAAACCAATCAAAATATGCAATGGGTTTTATAAATCCGGCTTTTAGCAGATCTTCTAAACCCTCTTTGACTTGTGCGTGTACATTCGGATGTATTTTCCTAAGCTTTTTCTTTATGGGTTTCACATCCGCATCTAGGGGAAGACGATGTTCAACAATACTGGGGTCTATGCCCGGCATGTCTTCATACGTCCATGCAAACACATCTAAGTAGGTTCGTTGAAATGCAATGAATGCTGATCTTTCATGTTCATGCAAACATGGGCCTACCTTAATGGGTTTGGGATTGGAATCACTCCCTAGGTTTACCTCTCCTCCTACTGAATTGGAAGGTCTTTCAAAATCAAGAATTTTATGAAATTCTGGGAGCTCAGAAGTGGGATCTTCCTCAAGGGGATCCACTTCTGGGTTTTGATCATTCTCGTAGAGTATAGACCCGAGGGAATTTGATGCATGAGTTTTCAAAAGACCTGGTTTTATACTTAGAATTTCAATTGATTTCGCAATTTTTGGTCTGGCTATGTGTAGACGTAGAAAATTTCCGCTTCCTGGTTTTTAGGCCTGAAGCGAACCTTTTCATGTGTCTAAGTCCTATTTAAACAAACAGGGCGTGCCAGCTAGCTTACTTAAGCTAGCGAAGATATATTTTAAACCTAACTTCTAACATGGCGACTGTGAGCAAACAAGCTCTTGTCGTCGCAGACCTTCTTGCACTGATGCGCAAGGGTCAGTCTGTACGCTTTTAAAAATCGAGTTTTTTTTTTAGTGTAAGAACCTACGAAAGCAGTTTGAGGTGTTTAATTCGGGTCTTTTGGTATGACTTTCAGATTTAATTCACGTGGATTTGCACGTGCCTAAGTCTTTCTTTTTTATCCCTTTTTTGGGGCCACCTAGGTGTGTGTTATGAACACTCCACTAAGATGTGGCGAGTTTGAGTGGGAGTATGGGGTTTGCTTTGATGCAATATGCGTCCTAACTCGTGGTATGGCGTATATGCAATGCAAACTCACGCAACTCCAAAGGGAAAACCCGAATTTAAAAGACAATGCCGAAGGGAAATTGCCGAAGGAGGGAAATGACTTGTAATGGAAATTGCCGAAGGGAAATTACTGAAGGGAAATACGTATATAATGTATATATGGGCCCTTACTTGGGTCTTGCAAATAAGAGCGAAGGCTCAATGTGGGTGCGTGCGAGAATTGAAGTACTACACACACGACATGAAATGAAACCCAAATATAAATTGCAATATGGCCTTAACTAAGGTCTTGGGAGTAAGAGCGAAAGCTCAATGTGTGTGAGTGCTTTAATTGAAGTACTACACACACAACATGAAATTAAACTCAAATATAAATTGCAATATGGCCTTAACTAAGGTCTTGGGAGTAAGAGCGAAAGCTCAATGTGTGTGAGTGCTTGAATTGAAGTACTACACACACAACATGAAATTAAACCCAAATATAAATTGCAATATGGCCTTAACTAAGGTCTTGGGAGTAAGAGCGAAAGCTCAATGTGTGTGAGTGCCTGAATTGAAGTACTACGCACACAACATGAAATTAAACCCAAGGATAGTATAACACGGCCCTTACTTGGGTCTTGCAAATAAGAGCGAAGGCTAAATGTGTGTGAGTGCGAGAATTGAAAGACAACACACACAACTCAAGCAAAAACCCTACGCAACATAAACTATATAAATAAATTTATATCTTAGGGGCTGATTAGGCCCGTGTGTGTTCAAAATCGTGCACAACGAAGAGCGAGGTAGGCTCATGTGCACGTGCGTGTGGGTGTGCCAAGCCACGTTATTACAAGCGGGGGGAGACAATGCTCCGTTATTACAACCCCGTATCAAATTTAATTTAATTTAAGCAAGTCTACAACTAAGGACCGAGTTAGGCACTTACTTATACCTGGTCCGAAGGTGATTTGCTTGAGCGTGGGCTTGGCTTCGCCTTGGGCTGCAAGAGGGAGCTCCTCGGAGTGGAACGGCAAGGTTGTGTAGTTGGGTGACAAGAGAGCATGGGTGAGGCGCCTTGGTGCTTGCTGGCTGCTAGGAGGGGGCTGTCGTGATGTTTTGGGCTAAGGTGACTAGGGAGGGTCACAAAGGAATAGGTTGGTGCTAGGGAAGGTGGCGCTAAGGGGAGCCTAAAGGTAATGCCTAAGGATATGGGGTGGCTGCCGAATGGGTTTGGTGCAGTCGGCTGGGGTGGCCAACTAGGGGAATTTTTGTGGTGGCCAGCTGCTAGGGTAGTGGGGATGTCAAGGATGGGAAGGGAGCTAGCTAGGGTGCTGTGGAAGGTGGGGTTAGTGGATGACTAAGAGTTGAAAGGGGCAGGTCCTAGGGAGCAAGGTGGAAGGTGGCCGGGTATCACTAGGGGAGAAGATAGAGAGTCGGGTGTTGAAAGGGTTATGTCTGGCCGAATGGGTAGGGATGACGGGTGGCTGTGATGGGGTGATGTAGTGGTGGTATGGGTGGTTAAGAGTGGAGGGGGAGTGAAGAGGAGGTAGAGTTAGGTTGAGGTACTAACCGGGTGGTGAAGAGTTGGTGTCCAAGGAAGAAGGGCAACCGGGTGCTTTGGATGGATGGAATTCGGCCGGATGGAAGTGGCGACATGGAGTGGAGCGGGCTGGGAGGCAGTGGTGGCGCTAGGTGGAGCTAGTCGGATGGAAGTGGTGCAGGTGAAGCAAGGTAGAGGATTCGGCTGGCCCAAGGGTGGGCTGGGATGTGATTGGCCAAGGTCGGCTGGGAGGAAAAGATCATGGAAAACCCGCCCCTTAGGGGGGGGTTTATATAGACTTTGAAATGGCGGTTGGGGCTGGTATTTGGAGGGTGGTAAGGTAGTTTAGGGGGTGGTGGTGTGGTGATAAGGTGGGCTGGTTTTGAGGAGGGGCCAGATATTTTACTTTAAGGGGTTTTAGGTATATGGTGTGCTAGGTTTAGGTGGGGGGGTTTAGGGCTTAGCTAGGTGGGTTAGTTTTGGGGTGAGGTTTAGTGAGGTGGGTTAGGTGATTCGGCTAGGATTAGGTTAGGTTTAAGGGAATTAGGCTAGGTTTAGAGAAGGATTAGGGAGGTGGGTTGGGTGATTAGGCTATGATTAGGCTGGGATTAGGGAAGTGGGTTAGGTGATTAGGCTAGGTTTAGGACGGGATTAGGGTAAAAGGCTAGCATTAGGGGTTTTTTATTAGGACTGGGTTAGGGAGCTCCCTTTGCACAACCCATAGACTCAATTGTATCATGTTGGTGCAGCCCTAGGTTAGGTTTTGGCTAATACAAACTTAAACCCATGCTAATTAGGCTAACCCACATGATTAACCCCAAACTTGACACACAAGTCAAGCTTAATTACAATTTACCCTCAAATCTTATACTCTCCCACTCTCTCTCATGCCGATAATCCCACGTGAATTTCAAGTGGGCCCCACCTCCATTTAGGTGATGTGGGCCATGGATGTGGATATTGGATTGGATCTCTGGATCCACATCCACATCCAAATCCACACATAGGTTTGGATTGGGATCTGGATATATATGGTCCAGATCCAATCCAAACTGAATTCTGACTCCTTCAGGCTGTGTTCGAAACGAACGGTTTGTGCGGGGTCTGACAGCATCAGTACACCGTCTGTGTTGGGTCTTCGCCAACATGGTCGTCCGCTTCTGTTTTCACCTTCCGTAGATGATTTCAAGTGATGTTTACTGATAACAGGGTCTTGGACGTTCGAGATCCTGGGGGTGGATTCAACACGAGAGTTGCTGTGCCGGGCTTGACATGTGCTCCGATTCCGGGCTCTCTTTAGCTCTTCTGGTCCTGCTTTCATCAGACCAAGCCGCTTCGTGGGGTTTCAAAACATATTTTAACAGTTTTTAAGACATATTATACATATTTAAAATATATAAAAGTTTAAAACACCTGTACAGGGTTGCCTGGAAGGCTCCTGGGTTTCCAGACTCAAAATAGCCCTTTGGGGCTGCTTTTACAAAACCAGGTCGTTTTGAGAAGTTTGTGGGATTTCGGGGTGTTTACACTATGCAGACGACGTTCCTTTCGAAATCCTTTTCTTTTTCCAAAGTCTTACCAGGAGCAGATATGAACAGAACCTACGAAAGCGGTTTGAGGTGTTTAATTCAGGTCTTTTGGTATGACTTTCAGATTTAATTCACATGGATTTGCACGTGCCTAAGTCTTTCTTTTTTATCCCTTTTTTGGGGCAACCTAGGTGTGTGTTATGAACACTCCACTAAGATGTGGCGAGTTTGAGTGGAATATGGGGTTTGCTTTGATGCAATATGCATCCTAACTCGTGGTATGGCGTATATGCAATGCAAACTCACGCAACTCCAAAGGGAAAACCCGAATTTAAAAGACAATGCCAAAGGGAAATTGCCGAAGGGAAATGACTTGTAATGGAAATTGCCGAAGGGAAATTATCGAAGGGAAATACGTATATAATGTATATATGGGCCCTTACTTGGGTCTTGCAAATAAGAGCGAAGGCTCAATGTGGGTGCGTGCAAGAATTGAAGTACTACACACACGACATAAAATGAAACCCAAATATAAATTGCAATATGGCCTTAACTAAGGTCTTGGGAGTAAGAGCGAAAGCTCAATGTGTGTGAGTGCTTGAATTGAAGTACTACACACACAACATGAAATTAAACCCAAATATAAATTGCAATATGACCTTAACTAAGGTCTTGGGAGTAAGAGCGAAAGCTCAATGTGTGTGAGTGCCTGAATTGAAGTACTACACACACAACATGAAATTAAACCCAAGGATAGTATAACACGGCCCTTACTTGGGTCTTGCAAATAAGAGCGAAGGCTCTGTGTGTGTGAGTGCGAGAATTGAAAGACCACACACACAACTCAAGCAAAAACCCTACGCAACATAAACTATATAAATAAATTTATATCTTAGGGGCTGATTAGGCCCGTGTGTGTTCAAAATCGTGCACAACTAAGAGTGAGGTAGGCTCAAGTGCACGTGTGTGTGGGTGTGCCAAGCCACGTTATTACAAGCGGAGGGAGACAATGCTCCGTTATTACAACCCCGTATCCAATTTAATTTAATTTAAGCAAGTCTACATCTAAGGACCGAGTTAGGCACTTACTTATACCTGGTCCGAAGGTGATTTGCTTGGGCGTGGGCTTGGCTTCGCCTTGGGCTACAAGAGGGAGCTCCTCGGAGTGGAACGGCAAGGTTGTGTAGCCGGGTGACAAGAGAGCATGGGTGAGGCGCCTTGGTGCTTGCCGGCTGCTAGGAGGGGGCTGTCGTGATGTTTTGGGCTAAGGTGACTAGGGAGGGTCACAAAGGGATAGGTTGGTGCTAGGGAAGGTGGCGCTAAGGGGAGCCTAAAGGGAATGCCTAAGGATATGGGGTGGCTGCCGAATGGGTTTGGTGCAGTCGGCTGCGGTGGCCGACTAGGGGAATTTTTGTGGTGGCCGGCTGCTAGGGTAGTGGGGATGTCAAGGATGGGAAGGGAGCTAGCTAGGGTGCTGTGGATGGTGGGGTTAGTGGATGACTAAGAGTTGAAAGGGGCAGGTCCTAGGGAGCAAGGTGGAAGGTGGCCGGGTATCACTAGGGGAGAAGATAGAGAGCCGGGTGTTGAAAGGATTATGTCTGGCCGAATGGGTAGGGATGACGGGTGGCTGTGATGTGGTGATGTAGTGGTGGTATGGGTGGTTAAGAGTGGAGGGGGAGTGAAGAGGAGGTAGAGTTAGGTTGAGGTACTAACCGGGTGGTGAAGAGTTGGTGTCCAAGGAAGAAGGGCAGCCGGGTGCTTTGGATGGATGGAATTCGGCCGGATGGAAGTGGCGACATGGAGTGGAGCGGGCTGGGAGGCAGTGGTGGTGCTAGGTGGAGCTAGTCAGATGGAAGTGGTTCAGGTGAAGCAAGGTAGAGGATTCGGCTGGCCCAAGGGTGGGCTGGGATGTGATTGGCCAAGGTCGGCTGGGAGGAAAAGATCATGGAAAACCCGCCCCTTAGGGGGGGGGGTTATATAGACTTTGAAATGGCGGTTGGGGCTGGTATTTGGAGGGTGGTAAGGTAGTTTAGGGGGTGGTGGTGTGGTGATAAGGTGGGCTGGTTTTGAGGAGGGGCCAGATATTTTACTTTAAGGGGTTTTAGGTATATGGTGTGCTAGGTTTAGGTGGGGGGGTTTAGGGCTTAGCTAGGTGGGTTAGTTTTGGGGTGAGGTTTAGTGAGGTGGGTTTGGTGATTAGGCTAGGATTAGGTTAGGTTTAAGTGAATTAGGCTAGGTTTAGGGAAGGATTAGGGAGATGGGTTAGGTGATTAGGCTAGGATTAGGCTGGGATTAGGGAAGTGGGTTAGGTGATTAGGCTAGGTTTAGGACGAATTTAGGGTAAAAGGCTAGGATTAGGGGTTTTTTATTAGGACTGGGTTAGGGAGCTCCCTTTGCACAACCCATAGACTTAATTGTGTCATGTTGGTGCAGCCCTAGGTTAGGTTTTGGCTAATACAAGCTTAAACCCATGCTAGTTAGGCTAACCCACATGATTAACCCCAAACTTGACACACAAGTCAAGCTTAATTACAATTAACCCTCAAATCTTATACTCCCCCACTCTCTCTCATGCCCATAATCCCACATGAATTTCAAGTGGGCCCCACCTCCATTTAGGTGATGTGGGCCATGGATGTGGATATTGGATTGGATCTCTGGATCCAAATCCAAATCCAAATCCAAATCCACACATAAGTTTGGATTGGGATCTGGATATATATGGTCCAGATCGAATCCAAACTGAATTCTGACTCCTTCTGGCTGTGTTCAAAACGAATGGTTTGTGCGGGGTCTGACAGCATCAGTACTCCATCTGTGTTGGGTCTTCGCCAACATGGTCTTCCGCTTCTGTTTTCACCTGCCGGAGATGATTTCAAGTGATGTTTACTGATAACAGGGTCTTGGACATTCGAGATCCTGGGGGTGGATTCAGCACGAGAGTTGTCGTGCCGGGCTTGACATGTGCTCCGATTCCGGGCTCTCTTTAGCTCTTCTGGTCCTGCTTTCATCAGACCAATTCGCTTCGTGGGGTTTCAAAACATATTTTAACAGTTTTTAAGACATATTATACATATTTAAAACATATAAATGTTTGAAACACCTGTACAGGGTTGCCTGGAAGGCTCCTGGGTTTCCAGACTCAAAATAGCCCTTTAGGGCTGCTTTTACAAAACCAGGTTGTTTTGAGAAGTTCATGAGATTTCGGGGTGTTTACACTATGCAGACGACGTTCCTTTCGAAATCCTTTTCTTTTTACAAAGTCTTACCAGGAGCAGCTATGTACAAAATCTTTTTGGTATTTTGTAGATTTTCGATTCTTTTGGGTTTTGGCAAAACAAGAACTTTAGGAACTATACAAACTACTCTATTTTCGAGTTTTTGATTTTCCAATGTTTTTGGTTTTTGCAATTTTTCCATTTTTTTTATTTTGAGTTTTTCAAATGTTTTTGGATTTTTGTAAAAGGGATCTTCCATCATACCTACAAAGGGAAAACACTACGGGTTAGACTCGGAATCAGTGGTCTAAATCGTAGGTCTCTTCTAGGGTAGGCTCCAGTGCACCCTTGACCCAGGTGGTCACAGGGGGTGGCTCTGGCAGTGTTTTGGGAGTATAGCCGATCCCATACCGGCTTGGGTTGGCCCTAGGAAGGATTGGCTCTAGGAGACCTTGGTTTTGTGCCCCTAGACTTTTATTGGGCATATAGCCCATGTTGAACAGCATGTTCCGTGATTTTTTGTTTTTTGAAAAGTTCGAATATAAATCGTGGTCATGGTCTGCCCCAGGTTAGCCTCATGGGCCTGGGAACTCGACAAACAAGGGGAGTTTATGATCCCCTGAAGCTGAGGGTGACTCTCACCTAGGATCACCACGACTTGGTCCTTGAAAGTTATCTTGACACACCTGTGGAAGGTGGATGGCACAGCGTACAAGTTGTGTATCCAGGGCCTTCCCAACAACAAGTTATAATGGGGGTGGATGTCCAAGACATGGAACACCCCCGTGTGTCTGATCCCTCCCGTTTCCATAGGGAGTTCGATCGATCCTAAGGGTCTAGACGCATTCCCATCGTATCCAGTGATAACGATTGGACTTGGGTTCACAGAAGTCAAGGTGACTCGATTTGATACGCCACATGAAGTGGAAGGATGTTGAGCCCTCCTCCCCCATCGACAAGGCACCTGTCCAGAGAGTGGTTATGCAGAACCACCTCAATATACAGGGCCTAGTTATGGGACTCGTAGGGTCTATCTACATCATCTTCCGAGAAAGTGACGGGCGATTTTGCTCCTATTGACGCCACTTGGTCAGACAGGGATTCTAGTGTTATGTTCGAACTAACCTTGGCTCTTTCTAGAATTTTCTCTAGCACGAGTCTATGCCTAGGCGAAGTTTGCATTAGCTCTAGGATGGACATGTGGATAGGAATCTTTGAAAGATGGTTTTCAAAATCATAAGGGTTTAAAATGATTTTTCCGTTGTCTGCTTTCGGCAGAACTCTAGGAATACATGCTTTTGAGGGGCCAGGCACACTGACCACCTTTTTAGCACTTTGTAGGTGTGGGGTTGATAGATGCTTCCGGATCTTGTCACTTCCCCCACGACCAACCTAGGGTTCGCACCTAATATGGCTCTAACCGTGAGTTTTGGAGCACCTTGAATCCTTAAAACTGGTTTAGCCGGGGATTCAGCTCTTGGTGGTCCCAAGATGATCACTTGGGCGGACTTCTTGTAAAGTACAAGGGTAGATGCACAAGTGGATCAACCAAACTCAGATGAATGCGCTAAATCTTTTAAAAATGTGAGGGTACATACCTCCTTTCCTTTCCCACTGCTACTGGCGTGCTTGGGAAAGGGTTCTTTAAAGATAGCTTGAGTTGGCTCAAGTTCCGCAGTGACCTGGAGCCGGCCCTCCACTATCAAGTTCTCGATTTTGTTTAAAAGGGAGAAACAACGCTTTGTATCATGGCCTTTGAGCCGATGATACTTGCAAAAGCGGTTTAAATATCCCCCTTTGGAAGTGACTCCCTCGGGGATTTCGGGGAGTTCAATCATGCCCTGGGCAAGTAGGAGGTCTAGGACCTCCGACACAAGTTGCCCTAGCGGAGTGTACTCCCGTTTTCCAACAGATTTTTGGAAGTTTCTCTCCCTTTTGTTTTCTAATTTTTCAAATTTTTTTGAAGTTGTCGCCGGGCTTGGATCCACCCGGACATTAGCAATTTTATGGGGCTTTGCCCCTTTGTCCGCGGTGGAGGGCCCATAGTTGATGGGCTTCTCAAAGTGAGTTTTTGAAATGGCACTTCCTTTCCATAAGTGATCGTATATCCCTTTCTTCAAATTGGTTTCGAAAATGGATTTTTTTTTTGATCAACTTATGGAAAGTTTAGATCTCATGAAGCAAGAGAAGGGTTTTTAGCCCATTTTTAAAATTATCCAGGATGAGCATGACTGCGCATCCTTCGGATTTTGGCTCTCGCACTTGCCCTAAAAGGGACCTCCATCGAATAATGAAGGCATGCACGGAGAAGAGTGAAAGGGGTGAGAGAGGAGAGGGGGCTCGGCTGCCCAAGAAGGCATGAAAAACCCGCCCACTAGGGGGGGGGTTTATAGCCTTCTGATGGGGTCGGTTGGGCTGGTTTTGGGGGGCTAGTTTAGTGGTTAGGTGGTGGTGGTTTGGGGATAAGGTGGTTCAGATATTTAGGGGGAGCGAGATATTTAGCTTAGGTGGTTTTTGGGATATGGTGTGCTAGGGTTCTAGGTGGGGTGGTTTAGGGCTTACCTAGGTGGGTTGGGCTTAGGGTGAGGTTTAGTGAGGTGGGTTAGGTGTTTAGGCTGGGATTAGGGGAATTAGGCTAGGTTTAGGGAAGGATTAGAGAAGTAGGTTAGGTGATTAGGTTGGGATTAGGGAAGTAGGTTAGGTGATTAGGTTAGGATTAGGCCGGGATTAGGGCAAATGGCTAGGATTAGGGGGTTTAGCTTAGGTTTGCGTTAGGAGCATCCCTTTGCATGGCCCATGGACTTAATTGCATCATGTTGGTGCAACCCTAGGTTAGGTGTAGGTTCATACAAGTTTAAACCCACACTCATTAGCCTAACCCACATTATTAACCCAAAACTTGACACACAAGTCAAGCTTAATACATTTCCCTCACATTTAATCCTCCCCATTCTCTCTCATGCCCAAGATTCCACGTGAATTTCAAGTGGGCCCCACCACCATTTATGAGAAGGTGATGTGGACCCTGGATGTGGATATTGGATTGGATCTTTGGATCCAAATCCAAATCCACATATGTGTTTGGAAATGGATCTGGATATATATGATCCAGATCCGATCCAAAGCTGAATTCTGACTCCTTCAGGGTATGTTCGAAATGAATGGTTTGTGCGGGGCCTGACAACATCAGTACTCCGTCTTGCGTTGGGTCTTCGCCAACATAGTCGTCCGCTTCTATTTTCACCTTCCAGAGATGATTTCAAAGAGTTTGTTTGATAATAGGGGCTTGGATGTTTGAGATTCTGGGGATAAATCTAACACGGGAGTTGTTGTGCGGGCTCGACATGTGCTCTGGTTCTAGGCTCTCTTTTACTCTTCTGGTCCTGCTTTCATCAGGCCAAGTCGCTTTGTGGGGTTTCAAAACATCTTTTAAAAGGTTTTAAAACTATATAATACATATTTTAAAATATATATACAGGTTCAAAGTATGTACAGGGTTTTGCCTAGAAGGCTCTTGGGTTTCCAAACTCAAAATAGCCCTTTGAGGTTGCTTTTACAAAACCAGGTTTATTTGAGAAATTCATGGGATTTTGGGGTGTTTACACCCTCCTCCCCCATCGACAAGGCACCTATCCAGGGAGTGGTTATTCAAAACCACCTCGATATGCAAGGCCTGGTTATGAGACTCGTAGGGTCTATCTACATCGTCTTCCGAGAATATGATGGGCGTTTTCGCTCCTATGGAGGCCACTTGTTTGGACAAAGATTCAGGGGTAATGTTAGAACTAATCCTTGCTCTTTCTAGAATTTTCTCTAACATTAGTATATGCCTAGGCGAAGTTTGTATTAGCTCTAGGATGGACATATTGATAGGAATCTTTGAAAGATGGTTTTCGAAATCATACACCTTTAAAACGACATTTCCTTTGTCCGTTTTCGACGGAACTCTAGGAATACATGCTTTTGAGGGGCCAAGCACACTGACCACCTTTTTAGCACTTTGTAGATGTGGGGGTTGGTAGATCCTCCAAGACCTTGTCACCTCCCTCACGATTCCTTTCGTACTAATCATGGCTCTAATCGAGAGATTTGGAGCACCTTGAATGGTTAAAACTTGTTTAACCGGGGACGAAACTCTTTGTGGTCCTCGGATGACTACTTGGGCGGGTTTCTTGTAAAGTATGAGAGTAGACGCACAAGTAGATGAACCAGACTCACATGCATGCGCTAGATTCTTTGAAATTGTAAGAGCACATACCTCTTTTCCCTTCCCACTGGTACTTGTGTGCTTGGGGAAGGGTTCTTTGAAGATAGCTTGGGCAGACTCAGGTTCTTCAGTGACCTGGAGCCGTCCTTCTGCTATCAAGTTCTCAATTTTATTAAGGAGGGAGAAACACTGCCTTGTATCATGGCCTTTGAGCCGATGATACTTGCAGAATTTGTTAAAAAACCCTCCCTTCGAAGTGACTCCCTTAGGAATCTCGGGGAGCTCGATCATGTCTTGGGCAAGTAGGAGGTCTAGGACCTCCGACACAGGTTGCCCCAGCGGAGTGTACTCCCGTCTTTCGAAGGGTTTTTGAAAACTCCTTTCCTTTTTATTTTCTAGCTTTTCAATGCTTTTTGAAGTACTTGCCGGGCTTGGATCTACGCGGACATTGGCGATTTTATGGGGTTTTGCTTCTTTGTCCTAGGTGGATGGCCCATAAGTAATGGGCTTTTCCAAGCGAGTTTTCAAATTTGAATTTCCTTTCCATAAGTGGTCATACACCCCCTTTTTCAAATTTGTTTCGAAAAGGGATGCTTTCTTTATTAACTTATGGAAAGTCGAGATTTCATGAAGCGAGAGAAGGGTTTTCAACTCGTTTCTAAAATTATCTAGGATGAGCATGACTACACATCCTTCCGATATGGGCTCTCGCACTTGACCTAGGAGAGACCTCCAACGAACGATGAACGTATGTACGTCCTCGTTCACACCTTGTTTTGTATCCCTCAAGGTGTTTAAAGTTGGCGTGACTTCTACGTTATGCGAGAATCTCTGCATAAAGCAGTTCGCTAACTCTTCAAAAGTTACGAACTGAAAAGCCAGCCATTTGGCAATTGTGCCCCTGAGGGACAAAGGGAACCAATACACCCATTTCATCAAGTGCTTCATTTTCTTATGGGCTCGACGAGAGAAAAGCTGCAAGTAAGACCTAGGGTCTCCCATGCCATCATACCGATGGAAGTTCGGTATTTCATCGTCACTGTCTGTTTCATAGTCCACAGACAAGAAATCAGACAGGGCGTAACTTCTTTTCTATTTATTTTGCCCTCTCAACAGCTGCTGTAGGGCTTTACGATCCTTATGTGTGAAGGACTCGTGGTATTGGTTACCTTCCACTGCGGAAGTCTCTTTGTGTTTGCGAGGTTTTTCAAATTTCTTCTTGGCCTTTGGTTCGCCATTTGACGAACATGAATCGCCTGCTTCAGCGTCTTGGCTAAGAGCGACGATTTTGGCCTCGAAGTCCCTTCTCAAGTCTTCAATCTCTTGTTTTTTTGAAAACTTTATAGATTGAGAACTTGATGCGCATGAGCCATGGCTAGATACCTCTTGGGAGCCTGGACTCGACATGCTTCAATATGCTTTTCAAAACAAATCCTAAGTATGAAAATGCAATAAACAAAGTTAAAACACTTTTAGAAAAAAAAATTCATGAGGTTTTTCTACATGTACTGACTCTGCACAAGGCCCAGGTCCCACCGGGCGTGCCAATCCTGTAGACACGAAAAATTCCCACTTCTGGTTCTTAGGCCTGAAGTGAACCTTTTCGTGTGTCTAAGTCGTTTTTTAACAAAAAGGGGCATGCCAGCTAGCTTGCTTAAGCTAGCGAAGAAAGTTTTTGAAATCTGACTCTATCGGGGCGATTGTGAGCAAGTGAGCTCTTTTCGTCGCAGACCTTCTTGCACCGATGTGCAAGGGTCAGTCTGTACGCTTGGCAAAGTCTTTTAAAATCAAACCTCTTTGAAAATACCCAAAGTGTTTGGGTTTTGTTTGTTCGATTGCAAGTTTTATTACACGTGGGATTTGCACGTGCCTATGTCTTTCTTTTTATGCTTTTTAGGGCCAACTAGGTGTGTGCATAAGTGACCTAAGTTGGGCAATTTTTGCAAGGGAGTGTGGGGTTTGCTTTGATGCAATATGCGTCCTAACTCTTGGTATGGCGTATATGCAATGCAAACTCAGACAACTCCAAAGGGAAAACCCAAATTGAAAGACAATGCGGAAGGGAAATGACTTAATGTAAATTGCAAAAGGGAATTATGGCTATATCTTAAGAGCGGAAAGGCTCAATTGTACAAGTGTGTGTCGTGTATATATGGAAAGCCTACGCACACAGCTAAACCTTAAAACCCAAATCTTAAAGACATAGCCGAAGGGAAATACTTATAATATATATGGGCCCGAAGGTCACCAACGTGTGCGTGGGTGTTGTGCGTATATGGAAAGACAACTCACACGACTTGTAATGTAAACCCAAATATAATTGCAATATGGCCTTGACTAAGGTCTTGGGAGTAAGAGCGAAAGCTCAATGTGTGTGAGTGTAGAATTGAAATGCTATGCACACAACTTGAATTTAAATACCCAAAACGAAATTGCAATATGGCCTTTACTAAGGTCATGGGAGTAAGAGCGAAAGCTCAATGTGTGTGAGTGTGGAAATTGAAAGACCACGCACACAACTTAAATTAAAACACCCAAGGGAAATTGCAATACGGCCCTTACTAGGGTCTTGGGAGTAAGAGCGAAAGCTCAATGTGTGTGAGTGTGGAAATTGAAAGACCACGCACACAACTTAAATTAAAACCCACGCAACTTAATATACATAAGTATAACTATATCTTAAGGGCTGATTAGGCCCGTGTGTGTGCCAAAATCGTGTGCAGCTAAGAGCGAAATGGCTCAAGTGCACGTATGTGTGGGTGTGTCAAACCACATTTTTACAAGCGGGGAGAGACAACGCTCCATTATTACAACCCCATATCAAATTTAATTAAATGTAAGCAAGTTCATAATGACCGAGTTAGGCACTTACATGTAGCTTTTCCTGATGTAACTTGCTTGGCTTTGGCCTAGTGAGTCGCCTTGGACAGCCGAAGGGGAGCTCCTTGGATGCGTGTGGGCGGCCGATAGGGTCTTAGCCGAATGAAGACTTGAGGATGGCCGGGTGATGGGCGCAGCAAGTAGGGATGTTAGGTGGTGGCGGGTTAAGGGTGAAGGCTTAGCTAGGGGCTGGGATTGGATGACTAAGGGAAGGTGGTGAGGTAGGGTGCGAAGTGGCCGAATGGGTGAAGAAGAGGCGGGATGTGGTGGCGGGTGATGGAGTGTGTGTGGCTGGGTAAGAAAGGGGTGGAAGATAGGCTAGATGGGGATGAGATGGAGGTACTAACCGTGGGTGGTGGATGAGGTGATGGCCAGAGGTGGTGGAAGGAGGTGATAGCTGGGTGGAGTTGGAAGAAGGTGGCAGCCGGGTGGAAGTGCGCAGCCGGGTGGGGTGTGCAGGTGGCAGCCGAGTGGAATGTGCAGCCGAGTGGAGTGGCGGTGGAGGTGGTACAACTGGGGGTTGATGGAGTGGAAGAGAGGGCAGGTGAGAGAGGAGAGAGAGACCTTTTCACACAAAAAGGAATGGGTTTTATAGGCAAGGGTGCTGGGGTCGGTTGGGAGTGGTATGGGGTAGATATTTAGGATAAGGTGGGCTGGTTTGGGTAGGTCGGCTAGGGTGGGTGGTATGGTGGTTTAGGGTAGGTCGGTTAGGGTGGCTGGGAATTAAGGGTTAGGGTCTAATTAGGTGGATTAAGGTGAGATTAGGTTTAGGCTAGCTAGGGTCTAGGTGGTCTAGTTAGGTGGGGTGAGCTAGGTGAGGTCGGCTAGGTATGATTAGGGTGGTTTTGGATGGGGACGGCTAGGATTGGGTCAAGTTTAAGGGGGAGTGGCTAGGTGAGGTGGATTAGCTTAGGGCTAGGTTTTAGGAGCATCCCCTTGGCATCGATCCATGGACCTAGTTGCAGCCATGTTCATGTTGGTGCAGCCCCAGGTTAGGTGTAGGTGCATACAAGCTCAAACCCACACTCTAGGCTAAACCCACATGGTTAACCCACCCTTGACTCAAAGTCAAGCCCACCAACTTTCTCACTCATACTTTATCCCCCTTCCTTCTCTACCCAAGCTTTTCACGTGAATTTTCTATGGGCCCCACCTCCATTTATGAGAAGGTGATGTGAGCCATAGATGTGGATATTGGATTGGATCTTTGGATCCCAATCCAAATCCAAATGCATGTTTGGGTTTGGATCTGGATATATATGGTCCAGATCCGACCCAAATCTGATTTTCTGATTCCTTCATGGTGTTTCGAAACGGACGATTTGTGCGGGGCCTGACTGCATCAGTACTCCGTCTTGCGTTGGGTCTTCGCCAACATTGTCGTCCGCTCTTCTTCTCACCTTCCGGAGATCATTTTGAATATATTGTTGATATCGGGGGCTTGGATGTCCAAGAATTTGGGGATGATTCTGATACGAGAGTTGATGTGCCGGGCTTGAAATATGCTCCGGGTCTGGGCTCTCTTTTGCTTCTTTGGTCCTGCTTTCATCATGCCAAGCTGCTTTTCGGGGTTTCAAAACACCTTTTTAAGGTTTCAAAACTGTATGTATATATTTTTAAAACATATATGGTTTAAACATATGTACAGGATTGTCTGGAAGGCTCCTCGGTTTCCAGATTCAAAATAGCCCTCTAGGGCTGCTTTTGCAAACCAGGTATATTTGAGGAAAATCGTGGGATTTTGAGGTGTTTACACCTACCCAAGTTATCTTCATAGAACCCTTCCCCAAACACGCAAGTACCAGTGGGAAGGGAAAAGAGGTATGTGCTCTCACGATTTCGAAGAGTCTAGCGCATGCATGTGAGTCTGGTTTGTCAACTTGTGCATCTACTCTCATACTTTATAAAAAACCCGCCCAAGTAGTCATTCAGGGACCACCAAGAGTTCCGTCCCTGGTTAAACCAGTTTTAACAATTCAAGGTGCTCCAAATCTCTCGATTAGAGCCATGTTAAGTGCGAAACCTAGGTTGATCGTGGGGGAGGTGACAAGATCCGGGAGGATCTACTAACCCCCACATCTGCAAAGTGCTAAAAAGGTGGTCAATGTGCCCTCAAAAGCATGTATTCCTAGAGTTCTGCCAAAAGCGGACAAAGGAAATGTCATTTTAAAGGTATATGATTTCGAAAACCATCTTTCAAAGATTCCTATCAACATGTTCATCCTAGAGCTAATACAAACTTCGCCTTGGCATAGACTAGTGTTAGAGAAAATTCTAGAAAGAGCAAAGGTTAGTTCGAGCATTACCCCAGAATCTTTGTCCAAACAAGTGGCCTCCATAGGAGCAAAATGCCCATCGTATTCTCGGAAGACGATGTAGAAAGACCCTACGAGTCCCATAAATAGGCCCTACATATCGAGGTGGTTCTGAATAACCACTCTCTGGATAGGTGCCTAATCGATGGGGAGGAGGGCTCAACATCCTTGCACTTCATGTGGCGAACCAAATTGGAGTCACCTTGACATCCGTGAATCCAAGTCCCATCGTCATCACTGGATACGATGGGAATGCGTCTAGACCACTAGGATCTATCGAACTCCCCATGGAAACGGGAGGGATAGCACACACGGGGGTGTTTCATGTCGTGGACATCCACCCCCACTATAACCTGTTGTTGGGAAGGCCTTGGATACACAGTTTGTGCGCTGTGTCGTCCACCTTCTATAGGTGTGTGAAAATTCCTTTTAGGGACAAAGTCATAGTGATCCTAGGTGAGAGTCATCCTCAACTTCAAGGGGTCATAAATTCCCTTTGCTTGTCAAGTTCCCAGACCCATGAGATAAAACTGGGGCAGACCATGCTCGAGCCACCAAGGCTCACATTGTATAACCATAGGAAGGTCGTGTATGTGAAGGGGCCACCCAAGGTTGGCCCCCTCAAAGTTCTGACCATTATAGGAAAACCCAAGAACCCCTTATTTCCAAAACCCTTGGATAAAAAGCCCTATGTGCATAACATAGATGACAACAAGTTCCAAGACCACGATTTATATCAAACATTCTCTAAAAACAAAAAATCATGGAACATGCTGTTAAATATGGGCTATTTGCCTTATAAAAGTTTGGGATACAAAATCAGGGTCTCCTAGAACCCATACTGCCTAGGGCCAATCCAAGCCAATATGGGATCGGCTATACTCTCAGAATACCACCAGAACCACCCCCTGTGACCACCTGGGTCAAGGGTGGCCTGGAGCCTATCTTAGAAGAGACCTACGATTTAGACCTCTTATTCAGAGTCTAACCTGTAGTGTTTTCCCTTTGTAGGTATGATGGAAGATCCCTCTATCAAAAATACAAAAACATTTGAAAAACTCAAAATCCAAAAAATAGAAAAATTACAAAAGCCAAAACATTGGAAAATGAAAAACTTGAAAAAAGAGTAGTTTATATAGTTCCCAAAGTACTCGTTTTACAAAAACACAAAAAAATTGAAAATTTACAAAATTTCAAAAAGATTTTGTACATTGCTGCTCCTGGTAAGGATTTGGAAAAAGCAAAAGATTTCGAAAGAAACGTTGTCTGCATAACCAGACCAAAAATTTCGGAGTCGATAGAAATTCCAAATGTGAAACCAGGTCTTTTGAAAATCCGTGCATCAAATTCCCTAGGATCTATAAGCCTCGAGAATGATCGAAGCCCAGAAGTGGATCCCCTTGAGGAAGATCCCACTTCTGAGCTCCCAGAATTTCATAAAATTCTCGATTTTAAAAAGCCTTCAAATTTAGTAGGAGGAGATTTCATAGAGATAAATCTAGGGAGTAATTCAAAGCCCAAACTCATTAAGGTAGGCGCATGTGTGCATGAGCATGAAAGATCATCATTCATTGCATTTCTAAAAACCTACTTAGATGTGTTTGCATGGACGTATGAAGACATGTCGGGCATAGACCCCAATATTGTCGAACATCGTCTTCCCTTAGATGCGGATGTGAAACCCATAAAGCAAAAGCTTAGGAAAATACATCCGAACGTACACGCACAAGTCAAAGAGGGTTTAGAAGATTTGTTAAAAGCCGGATTTATAAAACCCATTGCATATTCTGATTGGTTATCTAATATCGTTGTTGTTTGAAAAACCAATGGGAAGATTCAAATATGCATCAATTTTAGAAACCCGAATAAAGCCACTCCAAAGGATAATTATCCTTTGCCAAACATAGATTTGATAGTCGATAGTACTGCAAATCACGAAATGTTTTCATTTATCAATGGCTATTCAGGGTATAATCAAATCAAACTAAGCCCACGAGATCAGGATAAGACCGCTTTCACAACCACATGGGGCACTACTGCTATACAGTCATGCCCTTTGGTTTGAAAAATGCCGGTGCCACATACCAGAGAGCTATGACCACGATCTTCCATGATCAGATTCATGAGCTCGTAGAGGTATATGTGGATGATCTCTTGGCGAAATCCAAAACTCGATGCACTCATATCGAATGCTTACAAAAGATTTATGGTGAGCCAAAGGGGCATAGAAGTCGACCCATCTAAGTGTTGAGCCATCATAGACATGACTCCACCCTCCAATCTCACACAGATTCGTAGCCTCCAAGGTCGATTGCAATCCATTTGTAGGTTTATCTCAAACCTAGCGACTAGATGTGAACCCTTCAATAAGTTGTTGAGAAAGGGCACAAAATTTTCATGGGATGACGACTGCCAGAAGTCATTTGAAAGACTAAAGGCATACTTAGTTAATCCCCCTGTTTTAAATCCTCCAAAGCAAGGAAAACCTCTTCTGCTTTACATTTTCGTGCATGCAAATGCCTTGGGAGCTTTGTTAGCTCAATACGAGGAAGACACCCACAAGGAGTATGCCATCTATTACATTTCGAAAACTCTCTTGGCTTATGAAAAGAATTATCAAGCCATGGAGAAGACATGCTTGGCCCTAGTTTGGGCCTGCCAGAAATTTTGACACTACTTCCTAGATCATGAGATCTGGATAGTGTCCAAGCTTGATCCAATCAAGCATTTGTTCGAAAAATCCATTCTCACTGATAGATTGGGCAAATGGCAACTCCTTCTAATGGAGTATGACCTGAAATACCATCACCAGATCCCCATTAAGGGAAAAGCCCTAACTGACTACATGGCTGAGTTCCCCCTAGAGGACGCATATCCCACACTTAGTGAAATGCCTGATGAAGGCATATTACAAAATCAATTTCAGAACCACATTTTGGCAAACTCTTTTGAAAACCAAGTGTGGAAGATGCACTTCGATGGGGCACGAAACCAATGAGGGGCTGGTGTCGGGGTCATCCTCATATCCCCTGAAAAGGGCGAGATCCCCATAGCTGTTCGCCTAGGTTTCGAATGTTCCAACAACATAGCTGAGTATGAAGCACTCATACAAGGTTTAAGGATTTCGAAAACTCTAGGGACATCATGCATCGAGGTCTTTGGAGATTCACTTCTTGTTATAAACCAAGTTTTAAAAATTTGGCAAGTTAGAAACGAAAAGCTTCTTCCATATCACGAGTTGGCCACTCAATTGGTGGAGTCCTTCCAATCGTGTACACTCACACATGTAGGAAGGGAGGATAATGGCATTGTCGATGCCCTCTCCTCCTTGGATTCAGCCCTAAAGGTCGATCCCACTTTGGGAACCCGATCCTTAGAAATATGGCATGCGCCCACTCCATCTACACACGATTTGGAAATTTGCCAAAATAACCCGAATTCTGTTGAAAAACCTTGGTTTTATGACATCAAATATTTTATAGAAAATGGGGGATTCGCTGAGGATGCCACATCCAAAGATAAGGCATTCATCTGGAAAATCTCTACCCGATACACGATTTTGGGTGGGGTAAAAAGAGTTTTACCGGCATCTTGCTAAGATGTGTCGACTTAGAGGAGGCTAGGACTGTTATGCATGAATTCTACGATGGAGAATGTGGAGGTCATGTCAATGCCAACATGATGGCGACGAAAATACTTAGAGCAGGCTATTTTTGGTCTACCCTAAAAAAGGATTGCCACGATCATGTTAGAAAGTGTCATCCATGTCAAGTGCATGGGCACGCCATTCATATCCCATCATCTTCATTGCATTCCGTGGTCAGCCCCTGGCCATTTACCATGTGGGCGTTTGATATTGTAGGCCCGATATTTCCAAAGGCATCGAATGGGCATAGGTTCATTTTAGAAGCCACTGAGTACTTCTCCAAGTGGGTCAAAACCACCTCCCTGACTAACGTACAGGGGCAACATGTGGTGGCTTTCATTAGGAGAAATATCTTGGCTCGATTTGGAGTTCCAAGAGACCTTGTGTCCGATAATGGCACCACATTAAAAAACGAGCGGATGGTCAAGTTGTGCAACACTTATGGCATAACTCACCACTTCTCCTCGCCCTACTACCCTCAAGGCAACGACCAAGCCGGAGCCATAAATAAGACTCTCATTAGCATAATTGAGAAGACTTTAGAAAAGGGTAGGATGTGGCACGAGAAGCTGGATGAAGCCTTATGGGCTTATAGGGCTTCCATCCGGACTCCCACGAATGCCATTCTTCCCTTTTATACACAACTGCATTGATTCCATACATCCATTGCATTCGACCTCCCCCTAAAGATGCTTCAGCATGCTAGGATGGCCGAACTAGATTTGTTAGATGAGAGGCAACTGCTTGCTATGGATCATGCTCATGCATACCAGTAAAGGATAGCCCGACATTACGACAAACATATGAGACCTCTTCACTTTGAAGTGGGAGATCTGGTTTTGAAAATCATCCACTATCGTGGCCCACATCCACTTGGAAAGTGGCGCCCCAAGTGGGATGACCCTATGTTGTGCGTGCAACCACCACGAACAACTCATATTGGTTGATCAATGTCGAGGGTAGGAATTTAGCAGATCCTATCAATATTCAATACTTAAAGAAGTATTATGTGTAGGATTTGGGTTAAATTCCCATTTTCGAAATTCCTTAGGGATAACTGCTTTGAAACTTCGAAAGTAAGGTTCAAAGGCAAATTGTGTGACCCTGAGCGAGAGAATTCACACTTGTGAAAGAGTGGAGTTTTCCAAATATGTGGTTACATTTCAAAATCCTTCTTCTTACAAAGAAAGGCCTAGTTCAATATAGCAAGATACTTGCAAGTAGTATGTGCTATTTCTAAATAGGCTGATCTGGAATGGATCGAGTATGACCTTGGGATAAGTCCTCCCCTCTTCTCTTCTCTTTCCAAAAGGAAAATGTGGCCAAAACAAAAGGAAATCCCCGCCAAAGATCTCTTTCCCAAAGAAAGAAACATGAATCAAAAAGAAAATTAGATTCTCTTATGGAAAAGAGGGATTAAAGAAAAAATAATCCTGAAGGGAGACCCTCTATGAAAAAAAGGAAAAAGGGCCAAAAAGCTCAAAAAGAGCAGTTTTTCACCTTCTATGCCTAAAACCATGGGACGCTTCAGAAGGGACCGTGGTATCTCTTTCCCATCCCCCTGGCTTATCCCAAGTAAAACATGGTTCATTTCAAGGAATCCTAAAGTAAAAATAGGATTTACTTACTTGAATTTCATTTTGTTTGAGAATTTGACTTTTCGAGTAAGGTGTAGGAATTTTGAAATAGAGCTTGTTTTCTTATAAAACCTCTACTAGATTAGCGAGTGTCAAGACTCAAGCAAAGGCAAACGCGAAGAGTTCGAGATCCTTAGGATTGAGGCTAAAAGCGGTTTTCCCTTTTGTAAATAGATTTTGAAAAAAAATCGAACATCGAGCAACATAGGGCCTGCTCACTTGGAGCAGCAGGTCTTTGTAAGTCTCAAGAGTTTGACCATGCCATCTGGTCTCTGGGAGGTCACCATCCTTGGCGTCTCATCCATGTCATGCATGTGCACATCCACGCATGAACACTTGCATAACATGATCCCGTTTAGGACCACAAACCATAGAAAATGTATCCCTTGGGCGTGATATCTCCTCTTACCAGGTTTAAAAGAGAGATTTTGCTAAAAAAATGGGATGATCCCATATTTTCGTGGATAGATCTAGGAAGACATTGAAAGGGGTGTTGTCGTCTTTGCCATTGCCAAAGAGGGGCATCTGTAAACACCCCAAAATCCCATGATTTTCTCAAATATGCCTGGTTTTGCAAAAGCAGCCCCAAAGGGCTATTTTGAGTTTGGAAACCTAGGAGCCTTCCAAACAACCCTGTACATACTTTGAACCTGTATATGTTTTAAAACTCTATACACATAGTTTTAAAACCTTAAAAAGGTGTTTTGAAACCCCAAAAGTAGCTTGGCCTGATGAAAGCAGGACCGAAAAGGCAAAAAAGAGCCCGGACCCGGAGCATACTTCAAGGCCGGCACATCAACTCTCGTATCAAAATCTTCCCCAGATTCTCGGACATCCAAGCCCCAGATATCAGAAATTTGCTCAAAATGAACTCCGGAAGGTGAGAAGAAGAGTGGACGACAATGTTGGCGAAGACCCAACGCAAGACGGAGTACTGATGAAGTCAGGCCCCGCACAAACCGTTCGTTTCGAAACGCCATGAAGGAATCAAAAAATCATATTTGGGTCGGATCTGAACCATATATATCCAGATCCAAACCCAACATATATTTGGATTTGGATTTGGATTTGGATCCCAAGATCCAAATCCAATATCTACATCCATGGCCCACATCACCTTCTCATAAATGGAGGTGGGGACCACAAATATTTCACGTGAAAAGCTTGGGTAGAGAGAGAAAAAGGGGTTATAAAGTATGAGTGAGAAAGTTGGTAGGCTTGACTTTTGGTCAAGGGTGGGTTAACCTTGTGGGTTTAGCCTAGAGTGTGGGTTTAAGCTTGTATGCACCTACACCTAACCTGGGGCTGCACCAACTTGGACATGGCTGCAACTGGGTCAATGGACCGGCACCAAGGGGAGGTTCCTAAAACCTAGCCCTAAGCTAGCCCACCTCACCTAGCCACTTTCCCTAAAACCTAACCCAAACCTAGCCATCCTCACCCAAAACCGCGCCAACCACACCTAGCCGACCTCACCTAGCTCACCTCACCTAGCTAGACCACCTAGACCCTAACCAACTAAGCCTAAACCCACCTTAGTGCATCTAATTAAACCCCTAACCACTAAGTCCCAGCCCACCTAACCGACCTACCCTAAACCACTAACCAGCCCCCCCTAACCGACCTACCCCAAACCATGCCCCATGCCCACCTTATTACAAATATCTGGCCCATACCCCCCCTAACCGACCCAGCCCATTCCCAGCCTATAAAACCCCCCTTTCCTTGCGGGTTCCACTCTCTCTCTTCCACTCTCATCCCCCCACTTCCTCCAAGCTCCACCATCTTCCATCTACCTGCCATTCCACCGCCACTCCATCACCCAGCTACCACCTCTCCACTTCAACTGACTCCACCATCTTCCACCTTCGGCGAGGAGCACAATCCTTCGGCTGCCACCCTTCTTCCACCACCATCCGACCACCACTTCCATCCACCAGCACCACCTCCATGCACGGTTAGTACCCCACCTTAACCCCATCTCACCCTTCACCTCCTTCTTTCCCAGCCGCCCATGCCCATCCATCCGCCACTCAGCCCATCCATCCCCTCTTCCTTACACCCAGCCGACCTGCACCTTACCCCACTACCTTCCCTCAACACCACCCACCCTAGCTCCTAACTGAACCTCCTCCCTTAATCCCCCTTCTTCCCAGCCAAACACCACACCAACCTAGCCCATCCACCTGCCACTTCACCCCCCGGCCAGCACCCCTACCTGCCGCGCCTTCCACTCGGCCAACATCAAGACGCCACTTGGCCCGCACCCCTACATGTCGCCCACATCCACCTAAGGAGCTCCCCTTTGGCTGCCCAAGGCGTCTCAGGAGGCTAAAGCCAAGCAAGTTGAACACGGATCAGCTACACGTAAGTGCCTAACTCAGTCCATTATATGAAGTTGCTTATGTTCAATTAAATTTGATACGGGGTTGTAATAATGGAGCATTGTCTCTCCCCGTTTGTAATAATGTGGTTTGGCACACCAACACACACGTGCACTTGAGCCTTTCTGCTCTTAGCTGCACACCATTTTGGCACACATACGAGCCTTGACAGCCCCTAAGATATAGTTATACTTATATATATTCAGCTGCGTGGGTTTTAACTTAAGTCATGGGTGTTGTCTTTCAATTTTATACTCACACTCATTGATCTTTCGCTCTTATTCCCAAGACCTTAGTAAGGGCCATATTGCAATTTCATTTGGGTGTTTTAATTCAAGTTGTGTGCGTGGTCTTTCAATTCTACACTCACACACATTGAGCTTTCGCTCTTACTCCCAAGACCCTAGTAAGGGCCATATTGCAATTCTATTTGGGTTTTACATTACAAGTTGTGTGAGTTGTCTTTACATATATACACTTGTCTTTACATATATACACAACACCCACGCACACATTGGCGACCTTCGGGCCCATATATATTATAAGTATTTCCCTTCCGCTATGTCTTTAAGATTTGGGTTTTAAAGTTCAGTTGTGTGAGTAGTCTTTTCATATATACACGACATACACTTGCAATTTGGTTTTAAGATTTGAGCCTTTCCGCTCTTAAGATATAGCCATATTTCCTTTTTGCAATTTACACTACGTCATTTCCCATAATCATTGTCTTTCAATTCGGGTTTTCCCTTGGAGTTGTGTGAGTTTGCATTGCATATTCGCCATACCACGAGTTAGGACGCATATTGCATCAAAGCAAACCCCACACTCCCGTGCAAAAATCGTCCAACTTAGGTCACTTGCGCACACACCTAGTTGGCCCTAAAAAGCATAAAAGAGAAAGACATAGGCACGTGCAAATCCCACGTGAAATAAAACTTGCAATCATATAAACAAAGCCCAAACACTTAAGGTATTTTCAAAGAGGTTAGTTGATTCAAAACGACTTTGCCAAGCATACAGACTGACCCTTGCGCATCGATGCAAGAAGGTCTGCGACGAAAAGAGCTCACTTACTCACAGTCGCCCCGATAGAGTCAGATTTCAAAACATACTTCGCTAGCTTGAGTAAGCTAGCTGGCATGTCCTTGTTATAAAAACGACTTAGACACACGAAAAGGTTCACTTCGGGCCTAAAAACCAGAAGTGAGAATTTTTCGTGTCTACAGGAGTGAAACAAAGCCCAAACACATTAAGATAGGCGCATGTTTGCATGAGCATGAAGCATCATCATTCATGGCATTCTTGAAAACCTACATCGATGTGTTTGCATGGACATATGAAGACATGTCGGGTATAGACCCAAGAGTCGTAGAGCATTGTCTTCCCCTAGATTCAGATTCGAAACCCATAAAGCAAAAGCTTAGAAAGATTCATCCGAACGTGCATGCACAAGTTAAAGAGGGTTTAGAAGATCTGCTAAAAGCCGGTTTTATAAAACCCATTGCGTATTCTGATTCGTTGTCAAATATTGTTGTAGTTCGAAAATCTAGTGGGAAAATTCGAATATGCATCGATTTTAGAAACCTGAATAATGCCACTCCAAAGGATAACTTTCCTTTACCTAACATTGATTTGATAGTCGATAGTACTGCAAATCATGAAATATTTTCATTCATGGATGGCTATTCAAGATATAACCAAATCAAATTAGCCCCAAGAGATCAGGCTAAAACTGCTTTCACAACACCCTGGGGAACGTACTGCTATACAGTCATGCCCTTTGGTTTGAAAAATGCCGGCGCTACCTACCAAAGAGCCATGACCACAATCTTTCATGATCAAATTCATGAGCTCGTAGAGGTATATGTGGATGATCTTTTGGCTAAATCAAAAACTCGATGTACCCATATCAAATGTTTACAAATTTTTTTTGAAAGGCTTAGGCTTTACAAAGTAAAGCAAAACCCTCAAAAATTCGTCTTCGGAGTAGAATCCGGTAAGCTCTTGAGCTTTATGGTAAGCCAAAGGGGCATAGAAGTTGACCCCTCTAAGTGTAGAGCCATCATCAACATGTCTCCACCCTCCAATCTTATGCAAATTCATAGCCTCCAAGATTGCCTCCAATCAATTCGCAGGTTTATTTCAAACCTCACTACAAGATGCGAACCTTTCAACAAACTTTTGAGAAAAGGGGTGAAATTCGTATGAGATGATGATTGCCAAAAGGCTTTCGAAAGACTAAAATCGTATTTGGTTAATCCTCCTGTTTTAAACCCTCCAAAGCAAGGAAAACCTCTTTTACTCTATATTTCTGTGCATGCGAATGCTTTGGGTGCGTTGTTAGCTCAATATGAGGATGATACCCATAAAGAGTATGCCATCTACTATATTTTGAAAACTCTATTGGCTTATTGTAGAGGCTAGAAAATCCCCGCTTCTGGTTCTTAGGCCTGAAGCGAATCTTTTCGTGTGTCTAAGTCCTATTTAAGCAAAAAGGGCGTGCCAGCTAGCTTACTTAAGCTAATGAAGAGATATTTTGAAATCTGACTCCTAACGTGGCGACTGTGAGCAAGCAAGCTCTTTTCGTCGCAGACCTTCTTGCACCGATGCGCAAGAGTCAGTCTGTACGCTTAGAAAATCGAGTTTTAAGCATAATAACCTATGGAAAATATTTGAGGTGTTCGATTCGGGCTGTTTTTGTATGATTTTCCAAGTTTTATTTCACGTGGATTTGCACGTGTCTATGTCTTTCTTTTTATTCCTTTTCGGGCCAACTAGGTGTGTGTTATGAACACGTGACCTAAGTGGGCGAGTTTGAGCGGGAGTGTGGGGTTTGCTTTGATGCAATATGCGTCCTAACTCGTGGTATGGCGTATATGCAATGCAAACTCACGCAACTCCAAAGGGAAAACCCGAATTGAAAGACAATGCGGAAAGGAAATGACTTGAATGTAAATTGCAAAAGGGAAATTGCAAAAGGGAAATATGGCTATATCTTAAGAGTGGAAAGGCTCAATTGTGCAAGTGTGTGCCGTGTATATATGTAAAGACTACGCACACTGCTGAACCTTAAAACCCAAATCTTAAAGACATAGCCGAAAGGGAAATACTTATAATATATATGGGCCCGAAGGTCGCCAACGTGTTGCGTGGGTGTTGTGTGTATATTGAAAGACAACTCACACGACTTAAATGAAACCCAAATATAAATTGCAATATAGCCTTAACTAAGGTCTTGGGAGTAAGAGCGAAAGCTCTATGTGTGTGAGTGTAGAATTGAAGTACTATGCACACGACATGAAATTAAACCCAAATATAATTGCAATAGGCCTTGACTAAGGTCTTGGGAGTAAGAGTGAAAGCTCAATGTGTGTGAGTGTATAAATGAAATACTACACACACGACATGAAGTAAAACACCCAAGGGAAATGGTAGCACGGCCCTTACTAGGGTCTTGAAAATAAGAAAGAAAGCTCAATGTGTGTGAGTGTGAAAATTGAAAGACAACGCACACAACTTAAGCAAAACCCCACGCAACTTAAATTATATAAGTAAGTCTATATCTTAAGGGCTGATTAGGCCCATGTGTGTGTCAAAATCGTGTGCAGCTAAGAGCGAGATAGGCTCAAGTGCACGTGTGTGTGGGTGTGCCAAACCACATTATTACAAGCGGGGGGAGACAACGCTCCGTTATTACAACCCCGTATCAAATTTAATTAAGCTTAAGCAAGTCTATAACAAGGACCAAGTTAGGCACTTACATATAGCTGGTCCGAGCATGACTTGCTTGCGCTTGGGCTGGTATGTCGCCTTGGGCTGCAAGAGGGAGCTCCTCAGAAGGGCGCAGCAAGGGAGGTGCCGGCCGAATGGCAAGAGTGCAGCGGGTGTGTGTGGTGCCTTGGCGCTAGCCGAGTGACGGGCTGCCTGGGTTTGGGGGTGCTTAAGGAAGGTAAAGGGGAGCTAGTTAGGTCTGTCACTAAGGAGTAGGGCAGGTCTTAAGGGAAGGTAGGGCTGGTGTATTAGTTAGGGGGTGTCTAAGGGAGAGATAAGGTGGCGGGTGGTGCAGTAGGTTGTGACTGACCGAAGGGTGAAGGGTGGCAGGTGGTGGCCAGCTGGATGAAATGGAGGCTAAGCTAAGGAAGTGTGGCAGATGGTGGTTAGGAGTGGAGGGGGAGTGAAGAGAGGGTGGTGTTGTGATGGGGTACTAACCGGAGTATGGCTGGGTGAAGGGTGAAGGTGGCGGGTGCCCAAGGTGCAGCCGAAGAGAAGGAAGGTGGCAGGTTGGTGCAGTCGGGTAGTGTGGAGTGGAGCTGGCCAGGAGGTGATGGTGGCATGGAGCAGGGCTGGCTGGGTTCCAAAGGTGGAGCAGGTGAGAAGAAGGAAAGGGATGAGAGAGGAGAGGGGGCTCGGCTGGCCAAAAAAGCATCTCCAAAAACCCGCCCACTAGGGGGGGGTTATAGCTTTTTGATAGGGTCGGTTGGGCTGGTTTTGGGGGGCTGGTTTAGTGGTTAGGTGGTGGTGGTTTGGGGATAAAGTGGGCCAGATATTTAGGCGGGCCAGATATTTAGCTTAGGTGGTTTTAGGGATATGGTGTGCTAGGGATTTAGGTGGGCTGGTTTAGTAGTTTAGGGCTTAGCTAGGTGGGTTGGGTTTAGGGTGAGGTTTAGTGAGGTGGGTTAGGTGTTTAGGTTAGGATTAGGTCGGGATTAGGGGAATTAGGCTAGGTTTAGGGGAGGATTAGGGAAGTGGGTTAGGTGATTAGGTTGGGATTAGGAAAGGATTAGGGAAGTAGGTTAGGTGATTAGGTTAGGATTAGGTCGGGTTTAGGGCAAATGGCTAGGATTAGGGGGTTTAGCTTAGGATTAGGTTAGGAGCATCCCTTTGCATGGCCCATGGACTTAATTGCATCATGTTGGTGCAGCCCTAGGTTAGGTGTAGGTTCATACAAGCTTAAACCCACACTAATTAGGCTAACCCACATGATTAACCCAAAACTTGACACGCAAGTCAAGCTTAACACATTGCACTCAAATTTTATCCTCCCCATTCTCTTTCACGCCCAAGGTTCCACGTGAATTTCTTGTGGGCCCCACCTCCATTTATGAGAAGGTGATGTGGGCCATGGATGTAGATATTGGATTGGATCTTTGGATCCAAATCCACATATATGTTTGGATTGGGATCTGGATATATATGGTCCAGATCCAATCCAATGTTGAATTCTGACTCCTTCGGGGTATGTTCGAAACGAATTGTTTGTGCGGGGCCTGACAGCATCAGGACTCCGTCTTGCGTTGGGTCTTCACCAACATTGTCGTCCACTCCTATTTTCACCTTCTGGAGATGATTTCAAACAGTTTTGTTGATAACAGGGGCTTGGATGTTCGAGATTCTGGGGATGAATCTAACACGAGAGTTGATGTGCCGGGCTCGACATGTGCTCCGGTTCTGGGCTCTCTTTTGCTCTTCTGGTCCTGCTTTCATCAGGCCAAGTCGCTTTGTGGGGTTTCAAAACATCTTTTAAAAGGTTTTAAAACTATATCATACATATTTTCAAACGTATATAGGTTAAACATATGTACAGGGTTGACTAGAAGGCTCCTGGGTTTCCAGACTCAAAATAGCCCTTTAGGGCAACTTTTATAAAACCAGGTTATTTGAGAAGTTCGTGGGATTTCGGGGTGTTTACACTTATGAACGAAATTATCAAGCCATGGAGAAAACTTGCTTGGCCTTGGTGTGGGCCTGCCAAAAATTTCGACACTACTTCCTAGATCATGAAATCTGGATAGTGTCTAGGCTTGATCCCATCAAGCATCTATTTGAAAAACCTATCCTCACAGGTAGGCTGGGTAAATGGCAGCTCCTCTTGATGGACTATGACCTGAAATTCCACCATCAAACATCCATCAAGGGCCATGCCCTAGCCGACTTCCCTTTGGAAGATTCATATCCCACACTTGACAAAATGCCCGATGAAGGCATATTTCAAAACCAATTTCAAAATCATATTTTATCAAATTGTTTAAATTAAAACCAAGTGTGGAAAATGCACTTCGATGGGGCATGAAACCAAAGAGGGGCTGGGGCAAGCATCGTCCTCATATCCCCTGAAAAGGGAGAAATACCCATAGCCATTCGCCTAGATTTCGAGTGTTCCAACAATACATCCGAGTATGAAGCACTCATACAAGGCTTAAAAATTTCGAAAACTCTAGGGGCATCATGCATTGAAGTCTTTGGAGATTATTTACTTGTCATAAACCAAGTGTTAAAGATTTGACAAGTTAAAAACAAAAAACTTCTTCCATATCACGAGTTGGCCACCAAGCTGGTCGAGTCGTTCAAATCGTGTACACTCACACACGTAGGAAGAGAGGATAATGGCATTGTCGATCCCACTTTGGGAACTAGACCCTTAGAAATATGGCATTCGCCTACTCCATCCACGCACGATCTTGAGATTTGCCAAAACAACCAAACTAATACTGAAAAATCTTGGTTTCAAGACATTAAAGAGTTCTTAGAAAATGGAGGATTTTCAGAATACGCTTCGTCCAAAGACAAAGCTTTTATACGAAGAATTTCAACCCGATATTCAATTTTGGGAGGGGTTCTTTACAAAAAAAGTTTCACTGGCATCTTACTAAGGTGTGTCGACCTGGAGGAGGCTAGGATAATAATTCATGAATTCCACGATGGAGAATGTGGAGGGCATGTAAATGCCAATATGATGGCAATGAAAATACTTAGAGCGGGTTATTTTTGGTCCACCTTAAAGCAGGATTGCCATGACCATGTTAGGAAGTGTCACCCATGTCAAGTGCATGGACACGCCATCCATACCCCGTCATCCTCATTGCATTCCGTGGTCATTCACCATGTGGGCGTTTGACATCATAGGACCAATATTTCCTCATGCATCAATTGGGCATAGGTTTATATTAGCAGCCACCGAATACTTTTCCAAATGGGTTGAAGCTACCTCCTTGACCATTGTGCAGGGGCAACATGTAGTGGCGTTCATTAGGAAAAATATTCTGGCTCGCTTTGGGGTTCCAAAGGACTTAGTGTCCGACAATGGTACCCCCTTCAAAAACGAGAGGATGGTAAAGTTATGTAACACGTATGGCATAACTCACCACTTCTCATCGCCCTACTACCCTCAAGGCAATGGCCAAGCTGAAGCCACCAATAAGACTCTCATAAGCATTATCGAGAAAACTTTACAGAAGGGTAGGACGTGGCATGAGAAGCTGGATGAAGCCTTATGGGCTTATAGGACTTCCATCCAAACTCCCACAAATGCCACGCCATTTGAGTTGGTCTATGGCACAAACGCCATTCTCCTCATTCATACCAAAATTCATTCATTTCATACATCCATTGCACTCGACCTTCCCCTAGAAACGCTTCAACATGCTAGAATGGCCGAACTTGACTTACTAGATGAGCGAAGGCTCCTTGCCATGGATCATGCATATGCATACCGGCAAAGGGTAGCCCGACACTATGAGAAACATATGAGACCTTGTCACTTCAAAGTAGGAGACCTTGTGCTCAAAATCATCCAATACCGTGGCCCACATCCACTTGGAAAGTAGCGGCCCAAGTGGGATGGCCCTTATGTTGTACGTGGAACCACCACGAACAACGCCTACTGGCTAATTGATGTTGAGGGTAGGAACTTATGAATGCTCAATTTTTAAAAAAATACCATGTGTAGGGTCTAAGCTAAGCCCTATTTTCGAAAATATTTTGAAAACCTCCTTTTGACACTTCGTGAGTAAGGATCAAAGCAAATCGTGCAAACCCTAAATGAGAGGCTCGATTGCTTGTAAAAAAGCAGAGTTTTCCAAAACCAATGGGTCACATTTCAAAAATCCTTCTTCTTACAAAAGAAGGCTTAGTTCAAAATAGCAAGATACTTGCAAGTAGTACGTGTTATTTCTAAATAGGTTGATCTGGGATGAATCGAGTAGATCCTTGGGATAAGTCCTTCCCAGCTTCTCTTCTCTTCCACAAAAGGAAAACTTGGCCAAAAAGAAAAGGGAAATCCCTGCAAAAATCTCTTTCCCAAAAGAAAGTGGAATCAAAAGAAAAATCGTGTATTCTATGGAAAAGAGGGAATAAAGAAAAAATACTCCCAAAGGGAGACCCTCTACAAAAAAAACAGAAAAAGGGCCAAAAAGCTCAAAAAGAGCAGTTTTCCGCCTCTATGCCTTAAACCACGGGACACTCCAGAAGAGACCATGGTAAACTCTTTCCCATCCCTGCGACTTATTCCAAGGTGAAGAAAGGTTCATTCTAGGGAATCCTAAAGTAAAAATAGGATTTGCTTACTTGAATCTCATCTTGTTTGAGAGTTAGACGTCTGAGTAAGGCATAGGAATTTTGAAATATGGCTTGATTTTCTTATAAAACCTCTACTAGATTAGCGAGTGTCAAGACTCGAGTAAAGGGAAAACATGAAAAGCTGAGATCCTTAGGATTGAAGCTAAAAGGGAGCTTTCCTCTTTCAAAAACGAGTTTAGAAAATCCTCGAACATCGAGCAACATTGTAGACGCAGAAAATTCCCGCTCTTGGTTCTTAGGCCTGAAGCAAACCTTTTCATTTGCCTAAGTCCTATTTAAACAAACAGGGCATGCCAGCTAGCTTACTTAAACTAGTGAAGATATATTTTAAACCTGACTTCTAACTTGGCGACTGTGAGCAAGCAAGCTCTTGTCGTCGCAGACCTTCTTGCACCGATGAGCAAGGGTCAGTCTGTATGCTTTTAAAAATCGAGTTTTTGAGTGTAAGAACCTATGAAAGCGGTTTGAGGTGTTTGATTCGGGTCTTTTGGTATGACTTTCAGATTTTAATTCACGTGGATTTGCACGTGCCTAAGTCTTTCTTTTTATCCCTCTTTGGGGCCACCTGGGTGTGTGTTATGAACACTCCACTAAAATGTGGTGAGTTTGAGCTGGAGTATGGGGTTTGCTTTGATGCAATATGCATCATAACTCGTGGTATGGCGTACATGCAATGCAAACTCACGCAACTCCAAAGGGAAAACCCGAATTTAAAAGACAATGCCGAAGGGAAATGACTTGTAATGGAAATTGCCGAAGGGAAATACATATATAATGTATATATGGGCCCTTACTTGGGTCTTGCAAATAAGAGCGAAGGCTCAATGTGAGTGCGTGCGAGAATTGAAGTACTACACACACGACATAAAATGAAACCCAAATATAAATTGCAATATGGCCTTAACTAAGGTCTTGGGAATAAGAGCGAAAGCTCAATGTGTGTGAGTGCTTGAATTGAAGTACTACGCACACAACATGAAATTAAACCCAAATATAAATTGCAATATGGCCTTAACTAAGGTCTTGAGAATAAGAGCGAAAGCTCAATGTGTGTGAGTGCTTGAATTGAAGTACTACGCACACAACATGAAATTAAACGCACTCACACACTTTGAGCCTTCGCTCTTATTTGAAAGACCAAAGTAAGGGCCGTGCTATACTATTTGGGTTTTCATTTCATGTCGTGTGTGTAAGTCTTTCAATTCAAGCACTCACACACATTGAGCCTTCGCTCTTATTTGAAAGACCCAAGTAAGGGCCGTGCTATACTATTTGGGTTTTCATTTCATGTCGTGTGTGTAAGTCTTTCAATTCAAGCACTTACACACATTGAGCCTTCACTCTTATTTGAAAGACCCAAGTAAGGGTCGTGTTATACTATTTGGGTTTAATTTCATGTTGTGTGCGTAGTACTTCAATTCAAGCACTCACACACATTGAGCTTTCGCTCTTATTCCCAAGACCTTAATCAAGGCCATACTGCAAGTTATATTTGGGTTATATTTCATGTCGTGTGTGTAAGTCTTTCAATTCAAGCACTCACCCACATTGAGCCTTCGCTCTTATTTGCAAGACCCAAGTAAGGGCACGTATATACCCTATATACATATCTCCCTTCGGCATTTACATTACAAGTCATTTCCCTTCGGTTATTTCCCTTCAGTTATTTCCCTTCGGCATTGTCTTTACATTCGGGTTTTCCCATTGGAGTAGCGTGAGTTTGGATTGCATCTACGCCATACCACGAGGTAGGATGCATATTGCATCAAAGCAAGCCCCACTCAAATTCGCCCATGTAGTGGAGTGTTCATAACACACAAACTAGGTGGCCCATAAAGGGATAAAAAGAAAGACTTAGGCACGTGCAAATCCACGTGATCTAAAATCTGCAATCGCATATAAAAGACCCGAATCAAAACACCTCGAACCGCTTCGTAGGCTTTTTCTATCCCAAAACTCGATTTTTAAAGCGTACAAACTGACCCTTGCGCATCGGTGCAAGAAGGTCTGCGACGACAAGAGCTCACTTGCTCACAATCACCACGTTAGAAGTCAGCTTAAAATATATCTTTGCTAGCTTAGGTAAGCTAGCTGGCACGCCCTGTTTGTACAAATAGGCCTTAGACGCAAGAGAGGATCCGCTCCAGGCCCTAAGAAGCCAGACGGGCGGGGATTTTCCTGCGTCTACAGGTGGGTTAGGTGATTAGGCTAGGATTAGGTTAGGTTTGAGGAAATTAGGCTAGGTTTAGGGAAGGATTAGGGAGGTGGGTTAGGTGATTAGGTTGGGATTAGGCCGGGATTAGGGAAATGGGTTAGGTGATTAGGCTAGGATTAGGGGCTTTGGCTTAGGATTGGGTTAGGGAGCTCCCTTTGCATAACCCATAGACCTTGTTGCATCATGTTGGTGCAACCCTAGGTTAGGTTTTGGCTAATACAAGCTTAAACCCATACTAATTAGGCTAACCCACATGATTAACCCCAAACTTGACACACAAGTCAAGCTTAATTACAATTACCCTCAAATCTTATCCTCCCCATTCTCTCTCATGCCCATAATCCCACGTGAATTTCAAGTGGGCCCCACCTCCATTTATGAGAAGGTGATGTGGGCCATGGATGTGGATATTGGATTGGATCTTTGGATCCAAATCCAAATCCAAATCCAGACATAGGTTTGGATTGGGATTTGGATATATATGGTCCAGATCCGATCCAAACTGAATTCTGACTCCTTCAGGCTGTGTTCGAAACGAACGGTTTGTGCGGGGTCTAACAGCATCAGTACTCCGTCTGCGTTGGGTCTTCGCCTGGTTTTTGTATTTTTTGTCTTTTCTGTTTTCAAAATTTTCAAAATTCTTTGAAGTGCTCACCAGCCTTGGATCTACCCGGACATTGGCGACTTTGTGGGGTTTTTCCCCTTTGTCCATGGTGGGTAGCCCGTAATTGCCAGGTTTTTCCAAGCGAGTCTTTGAATTTACGCTCCCTTTCCACAAGTGGTCGTAAACCCCTTTTTTCAAATTTGTCTCAAAAAGAGACGCTTTTTTAATCAATTTGTGGGAAGTCGAGATTTCATGTAAAGAAAGAAGAGTTTTCAATTCAGTTTTGAAATTATCCAAGATGAGCATTACTGCGCATCCTTCGGATATGGGTTCTCGCACCTGCCCAAGGAGCGACCTCCATCGAACGATAAATGTATGCACATCTTCATTCATACCTTGCTTCGTATCCCTCAAAGTGTTCAATGTAGGCGTGACTTCTACGTTGTGTGAAAATCTTTGCATGAAGCAGTTCGCCAACTCTTCAAAAGTTGTGAACTGGCTCAAGTCGTAGGAAGCCAGCCATTTAGAAGCTGTGCCTTTGAGGGATAAGGGGAACCAATACACCCATTTCATCGAGTCCTTCTTTTTCTTATGGGCTCGATGAGAATCGAGGTATTGGTTGCCTTTCATCTCGGAGGTCTCCTTGTGTTTACGAGTTTTTCCAAACTTCTTTTTGGCCTTTATTGGTTCGCCATGTGACGAACACGAATTAGCTGCTTCAGCCTCTTGGCTGAGAGCAGCGATCTTGGCCTCGTACTCTCTTCTTAACTCTTCCTCTTTTTGTTTTCGATTTTTCAAAGATCTCCTAGAATGAGAACTTGAAGAGCATGAGAACCGGCTAGACACTTCATTGGAGTCTGAACTCGACATGACTCCGACGCTTTTAAATCCAACTATGAAATGCAAGAAGACAAAGAGTTAAAACACTTTTCTTTAAAAACGAATTTTTTTTTAGAGACTGGTTTGTTTGTATCGATTTTTCCTTAAGACCCAGGTCCCACCGGGCGATGCCAAATCTGTAGACACAGAAAATCCCCGTCTCCGAGTTCTTGGGCTTGAAGCGAATCTTTTCGTGCTTACGTCGCTTAAAAAGGGCGTGCCAGCTAGCTTTCTCAAACTAGCGAAGTAAGTTTTAAAAATATCTGACTTTTGGGGCGGCTGTGGACAAGTGGGTTCTTTTCGTCGCAGACTTTCTTGCACTGGCGCGCAAGGGTCAGTCTGTACGCTTTAGAAAAACTCGATTTTATACAAACACGACTCTTTTGAAAACTTGAAAGTGTTTTATCGATTGGTTTTGTCAAATTTGCAACTTTTATACATGGGATCTATGCGCTCCTATGTCTCTCGGGTTTTAGCCAATTTTGGCGTGTAGTTGTGTGCATTCAGTGCTCGATTTCAGGCAAGTTCTACACGATTTGATCAATCTGGTTCGATGCAAGTATGCTCCCTATCTCGAGTGTGGCGGATATGCAATGCAGACTCACACAACTTGAAGGGAAAACCCAGAATTTAAAGACATAGCAGAAGGGAAATAGCAGAAAGGGAAATATGGTTATATCTTAGATGTGGAAAGAAAGTATATAGCTATATCTTAAGAGCGAGAAGGCTCAATGTGAGTGAGTGCTTTGAGTGTATAAATTGAAAGGCAACTCACACGACTTGAACCTTAAAAACCCAGCTAAAGGGGAAATACGTATATATATGTAAGAGCGGAAAGGCTCAATGTGAGTGAGTGCTTTGAGTGTATAAAATGAAAGACAACTCACACGACTTGAACCTTAAAACCCAGCTGAATGTATATAAATAGAGCTATATCCTATGGGCTGTTGAGGCCCGTTTTGTGTGCAAAGGTGTGAAGATAAGAGCGGAAAGGCTCGAGTGTACGTGTGTGATTCGTGTTTCAAGCCATAATATTACATCTTGGGGGGAGACTACGCTCCATTATTACAACCCCGTATCGAATTGAATTAAGTTTAAAGCAATGTAAGAGAGTCAAGTTTAAGCACTTACACGTCGCCTGCTCGAGCTTTTCTTTATCAGTGGGATCCGACCTTGGATATAACCGATGGATGGTCCTCTCGCTACGAACCGATCCGATGCGTGGAGTTTTTGGTGGGATTCGATCGAGCCTAAGGCGAGATGTAGGGGATCTAAGGTGAGGGGCTTAGGTAGGTTTTGGGTCTAGGTCCTAAGGCGATGGACGACCAGCTAAGGTTCGAGTTTGGTGAGGATCCTAGTGTGGATTTAGGAAGGGTCCTAAGGAAAAGCTCGGCCAAGTGGTGGCCGAGCTGGTTTGGGGTTTTCTCGGAATTATTCCTAGGGTGAGTCCTAAAAGAAGGGCTCGGCCAAGGGTGGCCAAGCTGGTCAAGACTTAGGTTAGTCTAAGTTAGGACTTAGGGTGAAAATGCTAAAGGGAATGGCTCGGCCAAGGGTGGCCGAGCTGATCAACTTGGGTTTTAGTTTAGGTGGGATTTGGGATGAAATGGCTAAGGGGAATGGCTTGGCCAAGGGTGGCCGAGTTGATCAACTTGGGTTTAGTTTAGGTTGGGGCTTTGGGGGACCCAATAGGACAGACCTAGGGTGAGCTCGACCAGCCATTGGCCGAGCTTGGTATGAGCTTGGGTGGGGACGGACTTGGGTGAAACTGGAGTAGTTTTTTTTTTTTAAGTGAAGTTCGGCCAGCTTCTTGGCTGGACTTTGCTAGATTTCCAAAAGGTGGCATTGGGTGGTTTAGAGAGGCAAAGGGAAGAGCAGTGTAGGTGGGTTCTAGGGACTCACCTTGGCCATGGTTTGGGTGATCTCCACGCACCTTCTCTTCACATCAAACGGACCATCCATGGCTGCTGGATCCACGTGAGTTGCAGCACCAAGCCTTGGCGTGAAATGATTTTGCAGCCCACAAGAACAAACCCACCATTTCAGCCCACCATGGAAAGGCCAAGTCAAGCCACTTTCCTTGACTTGCTTTTCCTCTCTCTCTCTCTCTCTCTCCAACCCAAGCAAAGACGTGAAAAAAAATTTGCAGCCCTTCTCAAGCCAGCCCCTCACGTCCTTTTATAGGCCTCTTATGTGGATATGGATCATGGATCTTGATTTCTGAAATCCGGATCCAATCCAAGTCTTGTTTGGATCTGGATCTTGGATCTGGATATTTGGATCCAGATTCGATCCAAATTTTCTTCTTCTTCTCTCCTTCTTGGTGTTTTGAGTCGGACGCTTCGTGTGGGCCTTGAGTTTATCAACGATCCGTCTTAAGCGGGGGTTTTCCCCATTTCATCGTCCAAGCTCCTTTTCGCCTTTCCGAACTCTATTTCAACTGATTTTGGTTGTTTTCGACTTGAATTGTTCGTGATTTCAGGGGCACTGTTGGCTGGGCCTCTGATGCTTCCGGCTTGAAATCCATTTGCGGCCTGGGCTCCTCCTTTGTCTTTGAATTTGGCCTTTCATCAGGGTGGGCTTGCTCTTTGAATTTTCTGAATTTCTGTTGCAACTGCTTTGGGTCAGGCTTTACCTGTTCATCTGGGCTTTTGCAAAAATAGGACTTTCATCTATTTTCAAGAATGTATGTTCCGACAGGATTGTAAAACGGAGGTTTGAAGTATTTGAGCTCCTGGGTTTTCAAAAATTCTAATTTTGGCTTTCTGAGCTCATTTTCGAACCAAGCATTTGTTTTTGCAAAATTTTTGGAATTTGGGGTGTTTACACCATGTACAAAGCCAAATTTTCAAAATACTTTCCAAGATTGTATATACTCCCAAACCAAAAATTCATCCAAGCTGGATATAACCCCTTTCTCTTGCCTAGAGCTTCCTCAAAATTAAAATGCTTGAGAACCATCAAAACAAGGAGGAATGATCATACCTCCAAGCTTCCTGAAATTTGTAGAATCCTTGACTTGGAAAAATTGGGGATTTTTAGAGTGAGTCTAACCCATAGTGTGTGCATGTTTACATGAGCATCATGCATTGCGTTTTGAAAATCCATACTTCCATATCGGGTCTAGACATCATGGAATCGTCTACCCCTAGAATTCAAGGGTTTATGTCAAGCCAAAGGGGCATTGAAATCGACCCCCTAAGTATCGAGCCATCATAGGCATGTCTCCATATGGATCAAATCCGAAACTTTCAAGGTTGATTCCAATTTAGCCAAAAAGATGTAAACCTCTCAACAAGACTTTTGAAAAAAGGGTTAGAAATTTGAATGATGATTTTCAAAAAGATCTTGAAAAGATCATGATAAATCCTCCAAATTTCAAAAACTTCCAAAGCATTACAATTCATGTGAATGCATTGGGTGCTTTACTCGATCAATATGAAGATGATATCCATAGAAAATGTGCCATTTATTACATTGTGAAAACTCTATTTGGCATGTAAAGAAATTATCAAGCACATAGAGAAATCGTGCTTAGCCTTGATAAAGCTTCCAAATTCGAGACATTATTTCCCATGTCATGAAAAAGGAATAATGTTGATTCATTCAAGCACTTATTTGAAAAACCTATCTTAATGGGTAGGCAAGATAAATGGCAGCCCCTTTTAATGGAGTATGAACTCATCCTCGATACTCCATTAAGGGACAAGCCCTACATCGTGTGACTGAAGTGCCTCTTCAAGACACATTCCCCATACTTGATCAAATGTCCCATGAAGGCATATTTTCCAAATGAATCTCAAAAACCATGCTTGAACGAATTGTTTCAAGGAAAATCAAGCGTGGGAAATATATTTCGATCACGGGGCAAGTATCGAAATCATATTCATATCTGCCGAGAAAAGAAAAATCCCAAGACATTGAAAATTTTTAGAAAGCGAGGATTTCCCGAATTTGCTTCTTCAAAAAGATCAAGTTTTGGAACAATTTTAACCCTACATATGACTTTGAAAAAGAAAGATTTTCATCATCTTGTTGATATAAAAACCTTGATGAGGTGAGGATAAATACATGAATCCCACGATAGAAAATGTAGAGATCATGTCAATTCAAATATGATGGCCATGAAGATCACTTAGAGCTGGTTATGTTTGTCCACCCTTAAGCAAAAGTTGTCACGATCATGTTAGAAAGGTCATAAGTGTCAAATGCATGGACCTTCATCCCATCGTCCACCTAGAATTCCCTTTGAAAAATCATGGCCCTTCACCATGTGGCCGTGTGAATCATTCATCTTCATCAAACTAGGGGCATTAAAAATGCATCCCCTAGACACCTTCCATGGAGAATCAATTTCATAAAACATGTATCTCCATCATGTCATGTGGAATACATTTCATATTTTCATCAATGCATATCATACATCGCATACATATCATTCACCCAAAGAGGCCCAAAAAAGTGGCAGCCCGAGTAGGAATGTCCCCATGTCATAAAAAGGATAATAAAAATCGATAATACACATTGATATTATGGGTAGAAATTTAGCAGACCCCGAAAATGCCCAATACTTGAAAGGGTCCATGTTAAATTCTTTTAAAAAGATTTTTAAAATCGAGCTCCTTTGAAACCTCTTGAAAGAAGGATCAAGGTTATAAATAGGGCCAAGGGGATTCACTTGAAGGGGTTGGAGGTTTGAAAGTGAGGAGAGAGGAGAGAAGGTGGAGCTCACGTGAAGAGCTTGGAGCTCCACCAAGGGGGGGCGCTGCACCAAGGACCCGACTGCACATTGGGCTAGCTAAACTGCATCAAAGGGGATGCATCGAACCGAACCTTGGGGTTGACTTGGACCGAACCAAGTGAGGTGAAAGGGGCTGCATCAAAAGAGCAAATGCAAATAGGGAAATTTGTAAGTGCTTTAAACTGAATTTGTAAGACATTTTTCTCCATTAAATTCAATTCGAAAAGGGGTTGTATTAAAGGAGCGAAGCCTCCCCTCATGTTGTAATATTGGTGCATGAACACGATAATACCCACGTGCACTCGAGCCTTTTCGTTCTTTACACTCACATGCACTTGATCCTTTCCGCTCTTAAATTGGTGGATTGAACACAATCACACCCACGAGCACTCGAGCCTTTTCGCTCTTTACACTCACATGCACTCAAGCCTTTTCGCTCTCTTAAGCTAAATATATATATTTCAATTCGTGTGAGTTTTACTTTTGTGAAAGTAGAGTGAACACACTTTCAATTCGTGTGAGTTTTACTTTCGTGAAAGTAGAGTGAACGCACTTTCAATTCACGTGAGTTTTACTTTCGTGAAAGTAGATGAATGCACTTCTTCTTCCAACTCCACCCAGTTGTCACCTCCTTCCACCACCTCCGGCCATCACCTCATCCACCACCCGCGGTTAGTACCTCCATCTCAGCCCCATCTAGCCTATCTTCCATCCCTTTCTTACCAAGCCACACACACTCCATCACCCGCCACCACAGCCCGCCTCTTCTTCACCTATTCGGCCACTTCATACCCTACCTCACCACCTTCCCTTAGTCATCCAATTCCCAGCCCCTAGCTAAGCCTTCACCCTTAACCCGCCACCACCTAACATCCCTACTTGCCGCGCCCATCACCCGGCCATCCTCAAGTCTTCATTTGGCTAAGACCCTATCGGCCGCCCACACGCATCCAAGGAGCTCCCCTTCGGCTGTCCAAGGCGACTCACTAGGCCAAAGCCAAGCAAGTTACACCCGGAAAAGCTACATGTAAGTGCCTAACTCGGTCATTATGAACTTGCTTACATTTAATTAAATTTGATACGGGGTTGTAATAATGGAGCGTTGTCTCCCCCCGCTTGTAATAATGTGATTTGACACACCCACACATACGTGCACTTGAGCCATTTCGCTCTTAGCTGCAAACGATTTTGGCACATACACGGGCCTAATCAGCCCTTAAGATATAGTTATACTTATGTATATTAAGTTGCGTGGGGTTTAATTTAAGTTGTGTGCGTGGTCTTTCAATTTCCACACACACACATTGAGCTTTCGCTCTTACTCCCAAGAACCTAGTAAGAGTCGTATTGCAATTTCCCTTGGGTGTTTTAATTTAAGTTGTGTGCGTGGTCTTTCAATTTCCACACTCACACACATTGAGCTTTCGCTCTTACTCCCAAGACCTTAGTAAAGGCCATATTGCAATTTCGTTTTGGGTGTTTAAATTCAAGTTGTGTGCGTAGCATTTCTATTCTACACTCACACACATTGAGCTTGAATGTAACAACCCCAAATCAAATTGCAATTAATACGACTCTTATTCTTGGGAGTAAGAGCGAAAGCTCAATGTGTGTGAGTGTGGAATTGAAATACGACGCACACAACTTGAACGTAACAACCCCAAATCAAATTGCAATTAATACGGCTCTTATTAGAGTCTTGGGAGTAAGAGCGAAAGCTCAATTGTGTACGTGGGTGCTTGGTGTACGAGATAAGAGCTAAAGCTCAAGTACACGTATGTGCCTCGTGTACAAGATAAGAGCTAAGGCTCAAGTGCACGTATGTGTCTCGTGTGTCAAGCACCAATATTACATCCCGATGAGAGACAACGCTCCTTTAATACAACCCCGTATCCGAATTGAATTGAATGTAAAGCAAGTTAATGTAAGAGACCAAGTTTAGACACTTATAAATAGCTGGTCCTTCTTCACTTGCTCGCACTTGGGCTTGTGGTTCAACTTGGGCAGCCAAGAGTGGTCTCCCTAGGTGGCCTTTAGAGAGGTTGAGTGGGCATAGGGAAGGCTCATGGACTTAGGGTTTAGGAGAACCTAGTTGCGGTCAAGAAGGGGTCACGGTCCTAAGTTGTGGCAAACCCTAAGTGGCGGCAGGCCCTAAGACTGGGGCTGTCTAGGGTCGGTCCTAGGTGGAAGCTGGCTGGAAGATGGCAGGCAGCAATTCGGGACAGGGTGCGCAGAGGGTTTCAACAGGCACGGCAGTGGCGAGGGGCGTGCAGCAAGGTGCCGGGCGCAGCAGGCGCGGGACGCGGAGCGCGCTGGGGCACAGGGAGGCGCGGACAAGGTGTCTGGCGCGCGGGGGCACACTGGGGGTGCGGGTGGCGCGCAGGGGCCCGTCTGGCGGGCCGGGGGCTTGGAGGTTTGGGGGTTTAACTTAGGGATGGTTTGGGTCGGTTGGGTTAGATTAGGTTCTGTTAGGGTGAGGTTTAGTGAAGTAGGTTAGGTGATTAGGCTAGGATTAAAAGAGATTAGGCTAGGATTAGAAGGGGGTTAGGCTAGGATTAGGGGACCTGCTTCTTGGAGCCGGTCCTTCTTGGTTGAGCCCACTGCCATGCGCGATTGCAGCCTCCCTTGCTCGAGCCCACCTTGTTGCAGCCCACTTAGCCCACAATGGCTTGAACCCACACTCACCCTTGAGCCCACATAGCTAAGTTTATCACTCACTCTCTCTCCTCCCCAAGCAAGTTCACGTGCAATATTTTGGGACCCCCTCACTCCTATTTATAGGCAAATGAGGTGGGTCTTGTATATGGGTCTTGGGTTTGGATCGTGGAATCCATGTCCGATCCAAACACTATTTGGATTTGGATCTTGGATCTCGGATATTTTGAGATCCATATCCGATCCAAATCCAACATTTTTATGGATATGGATATGGATATTTGGTCCAGATCTGATCCAATCCAAACACTATTTGGATCCAATCCAAATCCAAACACTATTTGGATCGACCCAAATCCAAACACTATTTGGGTATGGATCTGGATATTTATGGTCCAGATCCAATCCAAATTTTCTCTAGATGGTCCTTCTTGGCTTTTCGAGGTAGACGTTTTGTGCGGGCCCTAGCTTCATCAGTGCTCCGTCTTATGCTGAGTTTTCCCCAATTTTGTCGTCTGAACTCCATCTCGCCATTCTAGACTCCGTTTCTACTCAATTTCGCCATTTCTGGCTCAGATTCATGCTGCTTGGGTGGATGTATTTGATTTGGCTTCTAGGTGTGTCGGGCTTGCATTCTGCATCGGGCTTGGGCCTTCATTTCGCCTTTTGACCCTGACTTTTGAGCCAGGGTGCTGCTATTGGGCTTTCGCACCTGTTTCTAAGGCTGCTTTGGATTTGGCCCTTTTGAGCTGCTTTATGGGCTGCTTTTTTTATCAGGCATCTGTAGACACGAAAAATTTCCACTTCTGGTTCTTAGGCCAGAAGTGAACCTTTTTGTGTGTCTAAGTCATTTTTATAAATAAGGGCGTGCCAGCTAGCTTACTCAAGCTAGCGAAGTAAGTTTTGAAATCTGACTCTATCGAGACGACTGTGAGCAAGTGAGCTCTTTTCGTCGCAGACCTTCTTGCACCGATGCACAAAGGTCAGTCTGTATGCTTGGCAAAGTCTTTTAAAATAAATCTCTTTAAAAAAATACCCGAAGTGTTTGGGCTTTGTTTGTACGATTGTAAGTTTTATTTCATGTGGGATTTGCACGTGCCTATGTCTTTCTTTTTATGCTTTTTAAGGCCAACTAGGTGTGTGCGCAAGTGACCTAGGTTGGGTGATTTTTGCATGGGAGTGTGGGGCTTGCTTTGATGCAATATGCGTCCTAACTCGTGGTATGGCGAATATGCAATGCAAACTCACACAACTCCAAAGGGAAAACCTGAATTGAAAGACAATGCTTAAGGGAAATGACTTAATGTAAATTGCAAAAGGGAAATTGCAAAAGGGAAATATGGCTATATCTTAAGAGCGGAAAAGTTCAATTGTGTAAGTGTGTGTCATGTATATATGGAGAGACTACTCACACAGTTGAACCTTAAAACCCAAATCTTAAAGACATAGCAGAAGGGAAATACTTATAATATATATGGGCCCGAAGGTCGCCAACGTGTGCATGGGTGTTGTGTGTATATATAAAGACAACTCACATGACTTGTAATGTAAAAATATGGAGGGACGGGGTTCCAACTCTCCTTTCCGACGGAAAAAGGTACCTAAGAAACCATTTGGCCTAGGGAAACTATAAACTTTTAGTTCAAAACTTTCACTAGGAACCGCTTCATTGATGTCTGGCATAAGAAGCATTTTGTTTTCTTTTGCGGCATCTGTGCTTCCAACTCTCCTTCCCAAGGAGTAACATCAATGTTATCTCTTATAAACAAGTATTGAAAATATTTCAAAGATTCTTCATCAATACTATCATCCTAGACAATGGGACCCATCTTCACAAATGAGCATATGAATATTGTTCTGACCAATGAAAAAAGAAGCATCAAAGTGATTGAGTTCTGATCCAAATTGATCAAGTTGTAGAAGGTCCAATTTGAAGCTCGAATCCAACATGCCAAGAAAATAAGTGTTCAGGACATCCTGCCTGCATGTGCATGTTTAAGAAATTTCAATTCGAGCTGAAGTCAGAAGCAAGCTGAGTTACTCTGCAATTCGGTCACATATAAGTTAAGTTGCTACCTGACATCCACTCAACAAGCAAGGAAAGCAAGAAGGTCCAACCACGTTCACTCTCTCAAACAAGTTTCTCATGGCTTATAAGGTTTATAAGGCTCATGACTTGCAGAAAACAACTCGAGTTGGGCCACCCCATGATTTATAGACATACATAGAGAGAGAGAGAGGGGGGGAGAGAGTGAGAGAGAGATCCAAAGTTGATTTACTCTCTCCCTCTCTAGTTGCAAATGTGTGCATGTGATTACCATAGTAATTTGTGGTGACCCATCTCTCAAAGCACGGTTTGATGCAATTGGTTGACCCTTTTCTGGTTCATACATATTGATAACGCCCTTTTATCCTTTGGTGCTATTTCTACAATAGGATCTGACTTTAGATAGTTCCAACCCATCTTTCATATTCTTGATTGTTTTACCTATTTCAAGTATTCATGGTCATTGGTGGCAACTTTGGAAACATCTATATACGCACATTTTTGGTCTTCTAAAACTTAGATCTGCGATCCTCTTAATAGGAAAAAAGAAAGGAAAAGTGATTAGGAAGTAGATTTTAAGAGTAGAATACCTCCTAGTGCTCTCCTCTTGATGTGCGATATGGGCCCATACTATTCTTTTCGGGTCAATCTTCAATACTATTAAGTTGTATGTCTTTGATGAATCTTAATTCCTTGAGTTGGGTATTTGGATGAGCTTCAAAATGTGAGAATTGCCACAAAACCAACCATCGGGGTCTTTGGTGTTTACAATCTATATTTTTTTAAAAAAGATACAAGCACATACACCTTGTGAGAGTCAAACTTCCCACCTGCCTCAATGGTAGGGGCACCCTACGGTTGAGCCACCAATCATCTTGTACTATGGAAGTTCGACTCTCACAATTTTTTTCCTGGAAAGATACAAGCAAATGCGGTTTGATGCATACTTTGAAGCTCTAAATGTGGTAAAATAAAGTGATATATGAAAAGAGGTTTTACGTAAACGGCTGATTACGTATAACAACAAAAAGTGAAGAAGAAAAAGGGAAGTAAAAGTCGTAAGATCAAAGAGAGAAACTTGCCCGTGGATCAAGGGGATGCCTTGTTTGTCGTTTTGTTTGCATGCATGTGTGGGAAGTTAGGCAGCCGCAGCGGCTTCCAGGAAGCAACGGGGAAACGAGGCTCAGGCATGACGTTCGGTGGTCATCACCCGACGCTCAGCTTAGCGCCAGAAACGGCTGACGCGTCGTTTGGACGCTGCCGTCCCTTGTAGGACGGGCTGAGGAGTGATCAGCTTCAAGTGAATACAAGAGGTAGTAGTACCGAACAAAAAAAAGAGTAAGGCCTTGTAAGCAAGGCCAAGCGGATTCAGAAAAGATTATTTGCGCTCATCTCATTAAAATAGGCGTTTGAAGAGTGGTGAATTTTGAGTGTCTGAGCTGCGGGTTGCTTTCACCTCATAAAAGAAAGGTGCCCACGACCTTAATGGTGGGTTTTAATATGTCACAAGTGATTTTTTTAAACCAAATACGGATCACCTGTGATGGCAAGGTTCGACTCCTTCGAAACCTTCAGCCCTTTTCCTTACACTGCTGCAACTTCGCCTGGACTGAATCGCACTTGGCTATAGCTGATTCACTCTGCAGAAGTTCTTCACACCTCACCGTTGACCTCACTCACGGCTCAATGCACGTGTGTGACGAGAAGGTCAATTGAAAACTTCATTAAAGTGATGGAAGAGTTTGAGCATCACTCAGGAATGAGCATAAAGCAAAGAAAATTGTCTTTGTGAAATTGAGCCGAGTGAGACAAGTACAAAATCTTACAAGGTAGCATGCAACTAAATTGCGATTAAGTGAAGTTGAGCCATGTGAGACAAGTACAAAATCTTACAGGGTGGCATGCTACTAAATTGGCATTAATCATCTTCGGCTTCCAATATTCATAGGTAGACTAATTCACTCTTGTGTCAGCCCACCGTCAACAAAATGTGATCCAACATGGAATCATGGTGTCGCACTATGCTATCTATTGTAGCAAGAATTGCCCATATACGAAGGGTACAAACAGAAAACTCATGGAAGGTGGCGAACAAGTCTATATATTTATTGTACAAGAAAAGTACTTGCAGCTGAATAGTTTTTGGTACCCTTGGAAGCAGGTTAATGGCTTGTCAAGATGGAAATTAGTACCGTAGTGTGTCCCAACACTCCTGGACCATACATAGTGAAAGATAGGATCAAGAACAAGAGTTGAACTGTTGTTTGACTCCTGATTTACTAATGGTCCATTTAGTAGTAGGGTGGAGAAATTAGTTAGCAGGAACGCATACGAAGTGATGAGGCAAATGAGGTTGGAAGTATTCAAAGAGAATCTCTTAATGGCTACTCAATTTATATCTCAGAATGTATGAGAACGATACCACAACAAATAAATTGAGTAGCCATTAAGAGCAACATTTGTTGTGTGACGATGAAGCTCTATAATGGGAAGCAAAGAAAGAGATCACCTCTCATGACATATAGGAAGTTGTATGAGATAAGGATAATAAGTACCAAAGTGCCAACAAGATATGGTGCCCACATCACTGGCGTCATGCAGCTATTAATCTTAGACTTGCTATTGGTTCCCGGCTCGTGATCATCTCCAACAGGTTGGATTGGCAGTCAGGGGCCTCTGTAAATTCTACTCCAGCGAATAGGAAACAATTCAGTTGTTTCTTAAGTGTCCTATAGCCAAAGGAATATGGAAAGAGGTGGCTTATTTGTTTGCGAAGGAACGGAGGGACGCTCGGGACCTAGACAAGGTGCTAAAAAGTGGAGGAAGAAAAATTAAAAGACAAAATAATAGCAAAATGCATAGACAATGACCTTCAACTGATTATGCAACTAATCTGGGAGAATTCCTCTACCCCGAGGACATCCTTGAAAGAGGAAGAGATTTCCTGATATTTCTCGTTGGCTGTCTTGTGTTGCTAATAAGTTGTTTAACAGTAATCATGCTGAACCATATATGGAATCGGTTGGTTTAGATTGATCCTAACCTTATGGTTGGTTATGAATTACTTGCATTTAATTAGAAGATTCTACTTCGAATCATTTGAACCATGATTCAAAGTAGAATTGCTGATTTACATAAAATCGAGGTTATTTTCGACTGCTAAAAGATCAATATGCCATAAACATTTGTGGTGCGATTAATGAAGGCAGATATCTTAAGGCCCATTGGCTAATTCAGGCCAAAAAGAATCGATAGACAAAACTTGTGGTGTGCACAGGTTCTATGAGGCATGAGGCACTAGTAACTCCTGGTGGAGTCACTCGAATTGATATTGTGGCAAGGGCGAATAAAGAGATGAAAGCAGGGTTTGCAGATCAAATGCTGAAAGTATGAAGGTCTTTAGAAGTTTTTATCGGTTCAAATACAATTGGGTTCCAAGGAAAACCTTGTCCTCCTACGCCTATTAGCGCGATTGGGATCCACAGAGTATTATTTCGTTAGGAGGACTAACCAGCTAAATTGTGGCCTCCTCCGTTGTAATTAGTATATTGTACATATTCAATGTTACCTAATAAGGGTCTGTCCAACCCAACCCCATTTTGGCTATCAGGAAAGAAAAGTTAATTTACATAATATGATATAGTTCTTCAGGTATGTTCATCTTAATTTTTGAATAATTAAACATCTTCAATTGTAAACCGGTTTGGTCTCAAGAGCTTGGAAGATAAGCATTTTATGCCCAATGGAAGGATCTATATTGAGCCAAGGTGGGCCGCCCTCCCATGTCAACTTAGAAAATTTATTAACAGAAAGCCATAGCCCATGAATATGATTGAGTCCATGGCCTGTATAGATAGTTTGCTCCACCCTAAATAGTGTTGTTGGCTATTCACCACATAGTAAAATAATTGCTAAATTTCCCAGTTTATACCTGAATTGCGAGCCATTCAGTAAAAATTCATGTCCAAACCAAAAAATTTGATGTAGACTATTTGTCATACTAACTCACGTTTGGCCGCTATTAAGGTGGGTTCCATTTATCATTACTTATGGATGGTTGAGTCACTGACTTTACGACCAAGAAAATGTCTTTGATGAGCATTTGCAATGGTGTGCACTTAAATGCAATATTCAAAAGTGAAGCTGTTCATGTCTAACTACCTCATTTAGTTGGACTTGTTTGGTAAATTTCTTGGTGCTATCTGTGACGACGCACAAAAGAGTCACGATGACGTGGCCATAATTGGTTTATATATATGGTCCTCTAACGAAGCTGCTTAGAACTTCCGGTTTCCGCGGCGTGACTGAGAGACACGCACAAAAAGCATATCTCTCCTTCCTCTGGAAAGTCTCGGCCATGGGAAGCAAGAGCGAGTGGACTGCAGATCAATTCTATCACAGGACCGAGCTCGACCGTCTCGGCCAAGCAACAGCACCACCAACTCCGGGCGGTGTTCCGGTCACTGACGCCACCGTAGTCACCGCAACAATCTCAAACCAAAGCAACAACTATGTGATCTCCAGTAACCCCAATAATTGCCACCATGGTGCAGAGGGGCGTGTGGGGAAAGCACAAAGGAAGCGAACCAGGGTGTCGAAGCGAGCTCCCACCACACTTCTCAACACAGACACACACAATTTCCGAGCCATGGTTCAGCAGTTCACAGGCGGACCTTCGGCACAGTTCTTCACTGGCTTGCAGGGCAGCTCAAATCTCAACTTCGGCCATCATCACCAAATTGGTTCCCGTTCCTTCGCCGCGACAGCCATGCAAACAACCGCGCAGCATCCCGAAGAGTTGGTGCTCTTGGCAGCCGGCGATGGCCGTGGGAACGACGCGGCCGATTACGACGGCCAGCTTTTTCTTCAGGATTTTACCAACCCTAGACCTAACTTGGACGCCTTCTTGTTTGATGGTGCGCCTTCAAACTTGCAGCCGCAGGATCCTTCCTTCAGAAGATGGTAGGCTTCATCGTTTCACACTTCGAGTCAGAAAATTAGAGGCAGTCCACCGTATTTGACCAACGTATAGTAGGTTAGTGGCGCGTACCACACACGACGTATATATACTGACTCTGTATACAGATCCAAGACGAGAGAACCGTTTATGCTGTGGTCCATGGAAATGATGTTTGCTTTTGTTGATGCTTGCCATTTCGGCTAGGATTATGATTGACTTCTTAAGATGTTATTCCTTTCACGTGATTACTGGCCTATTGATATGTTGCAGTCATCTTTTTATCATTGAAAAGTCTTCTTTGTTTGAAATGTTTAAGTTTTAACTCTATATGTTGAAGCAGATATATTTTTAAAAGGCTTGCATCGGTGAATAGTCGTCCTCATTGAGCATGGTAAAAAGCTAGTTCAGGTCAATTGACTCCAAACTGAGAACATATTGCTTTAATTGGCTAATCAAGGCTGAGGCAACGGGTACTACAGTCTTGCAAAGTAAGAAACGGAACCCTGCCTGTTTCTAAGCAGCCCATGCATCGGCTTGGGCCTTCCACGTACACACACGCAAAAAAAACTATGCCAAGGCAATGCCCTATCACTTTAGACATGCTTAGCGAAATGTGCAAGCGTGCTTTGGTGAGTTGAACCATTTAATCCCCATGTATCTCGAGCAAACAAAATTGTGGGTTTTAACTGGTCATGAATACAGTTTGCTTAGTTGTGATATTAGGGAACTATATGGAGGGGTATCAAGAATCAAAGCACTTTGAATCTCAACACGGGATCTCGGATATGGATTTTAGCACCATCTTGAAAGGCGTCTTATGCATTCCTGCCAATCTAGACCCACGTTTTAGAGTCAAAGCCAAATCCAATCCAAAAGACAAACGGTGTAGATAATCCTTATTAGATCCCAACTCGAGGGCCAGATCCACTGAGTTGTTCCTTCTTTTTCTTGGCTGAGAGATTTAATATCATAGGAGTTTAGTTTGATATGATATCCTAATTGCGGTATGATTAATTTGGAACTTATCCAAGAATAGGGAAGAAGCCTCTTATATTTTTTTTTGCTTACTAGGGGAGGCTGAAGCCACACACTCATGCACACCCCCAAGGAATCGATTCCTACGTGGCCTGGGAGTCGAAGAGCGCTGCCAGTTGAGCTAAGAAAAAAAATACAACACAACAACCAAAGAACATCATTAGCATAACTAATATGAAAGAAAGACAATGTTCAAAAGTATTGTAAAACTGAAACATGAGAATTACTCCCTAGGTTGCATTCCCTTGCCATACATCATTAGCAAACTATGCAGCATTTCTCCGTGTAGCTTCCCTCCTTACATTACGGTGAAACGGAGTCTCTCCTGTGTCCCCCTTAGCTTTATTTGAATGTCTATAGTCATTCACGAATGCTTAAAGAAACCATCTCTAACTTTTTTGTGCATTAAATGTCAGCTACTGCAAATGTCAATGATAAAGGCCATTGTTCTCATCTTGTTCAACAACGCAAGGCCAATAAAGTCCCAAAATGTCAGACAAGTAACCCATTTTCTATACATCAAACCAAATATACAAGAATTAGCTTAGACAGGATGTATGATGAGTAGGTGTGGTCGCTAGTAGAGTAAACAATTGTCTATTGATAGTTGACCATTTGTGTTTTCACTTTACCATTGTTGCGAAGGTTTGTGATCAGCATCATGTTAGAATAGCCCCTAAGACTCTTACATTACATGGTGATCACCCCTGACCTCCACCTTTTTTTATTTATAGAGTTGCGGGTATGACAGCTGATTCTAGTTTCTGTTTCATATACATGCATTGCAGTTGTTGGCTACTTTGGGTTATCATATATATCTTAAACTTGTTTGGTATATATTGGAAATCAAGCAAATGATTCTTATATTACAACACATTCATGTTTTAGCTTTCATGTCCTTATTTGAAACACTATCTATATCTTGATGCATGAATATGAAAGTCATAACTATTCTTGCACTTGATTTTAATCCACTCAACATTGTTTTCTAAAGTACATATTTCAACTTTCCTTGTGATACACTAGTCTCTCAAGGCATTCTTGTATACTATAATGTTCCTAAATTGCATTCCCCTACATAAATGTGTGTCTTTGTAATAGGGGTCTACATCTTGGGGCTGAACACCCTCCTAGTCTAACCCTAATAGGCTACGTACATATGTAACACCACCATGCCTTTCGAACTGCTAATCTCCAAGTAGTTGCTCCTCACTTCCTCTTCCAACTCTACATCCTTTGACTATACCTTTTTTAAATAAGATGGAGATTAATCATGGTCTTCATCCCCATCCTTTAAATTTTTGACATCATGTTGTTCCTTGTGTTGCTCCTTTATGGAAAACACTTCCTTAGATGACTCTCTTTTGGCTCTGCCTCTAACTCCTCTTTCTTTACCTTTGACTCCTCAACTACAAAAGCATATCTCCTTTTGCCTTCATCCCAACAAATTTGTTGCCTTCTAGGTAAATAATGTTCAATTCACCAAACCTCTTGTTGCATAATTGAATAATTTTATAGCCAACATCTTGCATAGACATATCTTTCACATGATTGTCAATATATATCTCAACATAGCAAAGTCCACAACTAAGTCTCTCTACCTTGTACCAAATTATGAACAATTATCCCCCTAACCTTAGAATAGTTGAAACAATTGGCAATATAATAGTGTCATGATCCGGGCCATCGGCCCTGTCAAGTACTCAACACCACTTTGACTCATCCAACATGGCTCATGACCCAAATCGCGAGGGATGAGAAAAATCTAATTCTACATGTAGTCAATAAAGTCTAAATTTTCATATTTATCAATAAATAGAGATGTATATTCAACAATCAAATTCTACATTCTTTTAACTAGAAAATTCAAAATATAAACAACTATCAACTCCTACCATATCATAACAAAAAACCAATGCTCTATACTCCAAATATTCCAATTGCCTCAGTGCCTCTACTGACTAAAACTTGTCATATTTAATAAAATCTTAGCCGTACCCATAGGTCGATGTGATGTGCCTCTACTGACTAAAACTTGTCATATTTAATAAAATCTTAGCACCACAGCCGTACCCATAGGTCGATGTGATCTCTCTATAGTTATGACATACTAAAGGCATGCATGCTTCAAACCATATGTCATAATAAGAAATATATATCACAAATTCAAATCAGAATCATCATTTCAAATATCCACGCATACTCAAGTACTCAACTATAATACAAATTTAGTTTTGATCTCAAGACCTTTATTATGTTCAACCATGTAGCCTACGAGCCCTCCTCTTGTTTGGCCATGTGATCTCCAAACCTTAACGACTGAATCACTGACTTGTCAAGTCCAACCTCTCAGGCTACGAGGTAAAGTATCTAAATAATACAATAGTAGAGCCATATATTTACTCAATTAATCTTATCAATATCCACACATACATTGATTTGGGGAAACCTCTCATATCCACCTGTAGCCACCTCCCAAGCTTCATATCTCCACATCCATATCATGTCTCCAATTACAATTTCAAAATTAAATAGCTATATACAAAATTAAATTGACTAATCCCATGTGACCCCAACCTAGGCATGTCGTATAACCTAACATGAGCTACCCAATGCAATGATGTGTAGAACTAGTGCAACTGACAAAATGACCAACACAACTCAAAACAATTATGAATTAGCACTACCTGGTATGACCATCTACAGTCCAACAACGTCTCATACTATTGTGGACATTAAATCCATACCTGATAATATTTTACTCATATACAATAACAACCCACCATAGAAAGGTACAACAATCTACAATCCAATGTTGTCCCATACCACTGTAGAAAATATATCCATACCCGTTAATGGTTTATTTGCATACAAGCACACTCATGCAACGCATCTATGTACTCAATAAAGTAATTTCAACTCCATTTCATAAACCAATACATATATAATCATTTTAGAGTATTAATAAGCATTTCACAATCTCATGCAACCTAAAAGCAATTAAAACTATCTCTAGCATACATTTGAAGAGGGAACACATCCACCTACCTCAACCTTCTATGTGGATCCAAATGTCTAATGCTTATCCTCCTTTTTAGTCACCTTAATTTAGTCTTTAAATAATAATAATAAAATAATAATATTTTATATCTGATTACGGATCTAATGGTTCAAAGTCTATCAAAAGTGGACCTCAAATGGGCCCAAAATATAAAAAAAACTAATCTAGATCCTTAAAGTTCTATATGGATCCAGTGTCTTTCATTGATCATTGATAACGGTGGTTTCCAGTGTCTTTCAAGTCAACCACCACCACCAATCGGTCCTCCACCATGGGGCAAACCAATTGTCGCCTTTGGCCACTATCGAATGATGGTAGTTTTGCCATAACTCATAAAAAACCTAACAATTTTCGATGATTTTTGGTTCTATGAGAGCTAGGGAATGGCCCATAGATACTCCTTTCCCCTTAATCATCTGGCTGCCATTCACCTATTTATCATCAAAAAAATCTAAATCAAAACAAAAAATTCTTCACAAAAATCGATAAACATGATTTTTTGCTTCCCGACACTCTCAAAACAGAGGCAACATCACCCCTCCTACCTTTCTCATTTCCTTGCTCACTACAGTCTCAAGAAGGCGATCTACATCACCTTCCTTGGGTGCACGCAAGCAACCATGATTCAGGTATCATGGCTGCTAAGCAAAGGAGTCGGTTGGGACCCTCCATACAGGTCTTTGGGTTCATGTTGGGTCCAATGTAACCTGATCTGACCGAGGTGTCACTAAAAGATAGTTTGCATCTATCTTCTCTATTGATGTCAATCCACCAATATAAACCTATCTTAGGTTGATAATCCCATTGCCCACCATGATTTAAGAGGATAGTGATGAGCTTTATGGCCTTACATAAAAAAAATGAATAAGAATTAATATATGTGCCTACATAAACAAAGCTAATAATATAGTATTATATGTCAAAACTTTGTTTTACCTACTCAAGAACACTTACAAGCTCTGGATTGACACTACCCTTGCATAGGCAAAGTACTGCTCCAGATTCGTCTACAAACAATCACAAGGTACCAAGTACATGAAATGATAGAAAACCCAAAACAGAAACAAAGATATAAATGGTAAGTGTGTTTTGTGCTTACCTAACAAAGCTCAATTGTGGGTCAATTGAGCAAATGGAAATGCTCCTAGCCATTGATCATTCCAAAATAGTGCACATGCATTGAGAAGAGAGATGCGCAAGTGTACAAAGAGACAATATAAAAGTGTATTAAGAGACAATAAATTAAACTAAGACACCAACAAGGTCGAATATATTAAGTTAATGACACAGTGCGGCTAGTAGTTAGCTTAACCTAGCTGATGAAAATAAAAGATATTTTATGCTAGCCTAGACAAGCATAGATTCTTGCCTTATCAATCCAAATTCAACTACAATTACATATAATATACTAAGTGGTTCAAGATAGAACAATTAGTTGACCCCATCTAGTATGGAAAAAGGCTTAGTTGTTGTTGTTGTAGTAGTTGTTGTTCAAGGTAAAGCAAAATATGAGGTCCAATGTGTTAATATATGTTTAAGACTTGTGGCTAACCTATGTGCCTAACTTCCTAAGCATTCACGACATATTACCTGACTGCACGAAGGTATAATTTGATATTCTATGCTAATCAAAACACAAGATAGACACAATTATGCTTACCTAGCTAGTCAGGCTTACCTCATAGCTCAATTTGTAGACTAACACTACTTGTCTTATCAATTGAAATTTGTTTGCAAGTAATCATACGCTAGTGCCTAAATACATGATAGAACAATAGAACCAACTGAACACAAGACCACCTCCATGCTAAATGCATGAAGGGATAAGAAGCCAAAAGAAAGATTTCAACATAAATGCATAACCAGTCTATGTAAAACCATTTGCTACCTAGCCAAATGCAACTTCGAGGTTAACTAGTTGTCTTCTCAATCTAATGCAATTTGCAAGCCTTGAGAAACAAAGAATAAGCTAATATAGATACTCAACAGAATTGAATCAATGAAGATAATAAGAGAGGTCTTCAATTAACAAATAAATGTTTAATGCTAGAAGGATATACTTGTTGAAAAGCTCGTAAATCATTTATCATGGCATTATGACAATGATGAGATATATGCAGTTCTATAACGATTGGAGTCAAAATACATACTAATTTTAGAATAAATAATATCATCTTCTCTTCACTTTGCAGTTATCCAATACACTAATTGAAACATGTATATTAAACTTGCTAATAGAACACTTGAATTAGGTTGGCATTTTTACATTGAGATAACCATGTGAAAGCAAGTCCATGAAAAGGATTTGAAAGAAATGTGGGACCAACTTGCAAGTTCCTAGATTAACTTCACAAATGTCAAATTTTGAAGAAAAGCCAAAAACATTCTAAATGGACATGTAAAGGACTTGGTCAAAATGACAAAAGTGACGAATGAGAAGTTCTATCTTCTATAAGAAGACAAGTTGTACCTCATATGTTATCACTAAGTTCAAGAAGAGATAAATTAAAAGAAAACAATGAAATTCCATGAATCATGAGTACACGGCAATTTCAATAGGAGAAACCCAGAATACCAAGAAATTCAAGATAAAGATAAAAGCTTAGGCAAGTAGCCAATGCAACAATTCATGAACAGTTTGCATCCCACCAAATTAATTGCCACCAGATATAAAGAAAACATTTCATAGAAGGCAACAACATAAAAGAAGTTTTCTAATTCTGCTCAATGGAATATACAAGTCAGAAAATTCAAGCATAGTGCAACCACGCATCTAAATACTGATCATTAGCCTCAAGAATCATTTTAATCTAGACAAAATCCAGTAACGAGAGAGAGAGCTACCTAAAATATGCAGATAATGAGGATTGGAAACAACCCCAATGAATCTCAAAATTTAGATCAATGATGAAGGTGGCATTCCTACAAGAAAAGCATGGTTGTCACTAGAATCTTTCCAACAAAAAATGGTGGAATTCTACTAATAAATAGGGAGAAATAACCACCGTTCACAACAAGATACTAAGAGAGAGGTAAGGGAGGAAGAAAACCTACCAAAAAGTTAGAAAACCAATCAAAATAAGGAAATCTAAAAGAAAAGTGAAAATTAATCAAAATAAATTAAACAAATAATGAAGGGATTTGGATAAAAGAGTATTTTCCGGTCGATCATGGGAGACAAAGATAGGGAAGGATGGTTGGAATCATGATGCTAAACATTATTCAATCTATCATGAGGTTTGCAATTGAGTGATTCACAATGTATGAAATGATTAGGGATATGAAAGAGACTATCGAGGAGTGGTTAGGGATTTGAGGAAGAAGAAATTGAGTTGTTGCAAAGAGAATAGAGTTCTCAAGGTAAAAAGACCCGATGGAGAAGGAGAAGATGATGAGGTGTCTAGGCATTCAATTACTACAAATCACTATTTAACCCCCACTCGAATCATTGACCAGGCTAAACACATCATAGATCAAGAAATTGAGGAGGCAATGATTTCTATTCATGGCTTCAAAGCCTTGGGGTCAGATGACTATTTGGCGATTTCTTTCACCACCAATTGGATGCCCTCAAGTTGATATTTTTGCCTAGACATATCCGGTTATGGCTTGCCTAAGGTTAGGAACCATAATTGAACTACCACCTTGCCAGTTTTAGAATCGTTAGTTTCGGAATTGTAGACACTCAAAAATTTTCTCAAAAGATTTGATCTTTTAGAAATTTTGCCTTTTTAAGAAAAAATTATGGTTTTAAGTCTTTTAAGGGTTTTCAAATAAAGATATCTTAAACGAACTCATTTCCACACCAAAATTTCGTGGCATCCTCAAAATAAGGGTAAATTGCACTCCTCTAAAAAAAATCCAATTTTGATAAAGAGCCAAAAAATAACTGCTTTACCCTCAAGCCCAAATTGGCAAGACTCTACCTTTTCAAATGATTTCCTTCAAAGAAAGGATGGTTTCAAACAATTTTCTTCAAAGAAACAAATGAAAATGAGACATTGGGAACCAAACCTAAAAATGTTTGCAAAATGTCAAATTTATAAAATTACAAAAACCTTTGAAATTCAAAACCAAATCAAATTCAAATCAGACCTTAAAAACTCACCCGATTGAGGTACTCCGGGACCCTACACCCATCAAAGGATTAAAGCGATCTGAAACCCTATACCCAAGGGTTAAAGAGGTTCGATACCCTACACCCGTCGAAAGGGTTAAAGTGGTACAACACCTTACACCCAACAAAAGGTTAATGTGGTTAAAACGGTAAAGATAACTCATGGAGCGAAAGTAGGTCACTCGTGCAAACAAACACTGGGAATGGAACTCAGTCGTTTTCAAAAAGAATATTTGAAGATTTCGATAAAACTCTATGTTTTCAAATATATCTCAAATAAAATGGTTTTAAATAATCAAAAGAAATATTTGAAACCATGAATCTGAAATCAAGCGTAGGATTCAAGTCCGATTCAAGGACAATATTGTGAATCAAATCAAAGCGGAATCAAGTGAAGCATCCCAATCCGATTTCAAAACAAAAACAAGAGTGCAACGACTGAACTCATCCATCAAATGAGGACCAAAGACATGGATCAATTCAAGCTACGACTCTATCAAATATGGCACCAAAGACTGCCCCAAATTGAAAGCAGTCGACTACACCAAATCAAGCCTAGCCGAACCATATTCAAAGACACTTGACCATATCATGCTAGACCGAACCACTTGGCCGACCTGGGGCTGGGTTTACTTTAACCAAGAGGGACCATCAAGAGGCCCACATGAAGCCATGTGGCCAGCCAAGAGATTGGATCAAGACTTGGGCTCCAAAAAGACCCAATCAAAGATCCAATTCGAAATGTACCAAAAGCCTATAAAAAGGCACATTGGGGAGTTGTTTTCCAGCATTGAAGGAAGAGTAGAGAGAGACTTGGAGAGAGAGGGAGAGTTGCAGCAAGAGAGAGAGGAAGAGAGGAAGAGAGGGAAAGAAAGAGAGAGAGAGAGAGAGAGAGAGAGAGAGAGAGAGAGAGAAAGAGAGAGAAAAGAAGAGAAAGGAGAGGAGAAGGAAGGAATCGAGCCCTTCCTACCTCACTCACATCCGGCACCCATTAAGGTCCGATTGCAAGGTTTATTTCTCATCCCTTGGTTGCTTTAATCTCTCCTTATTCCCATTCAATTAAAAGGATTGTATTAATAGAGCATTTGTCTCCCTCCATGATGTAACAACGTAGTAATGTCGTCCATTTCATTCATTTATATTCACGCCTATTACATGTTTGATTTCAAGTTTCTTCTACCTCTCTATATGATATATCCTCTTATATCTTCTTATCCCCTCTATGCTTAAGCTATAAATATATTTCAATTCAATTTTCTTTAGTCTTTTACTTTAAATTTTTTATGATTAGTCTTTTAATTTCGGACGAATACATTCACATATGCTTTAAACACATAAATTTATTTTCAGCATCCTACATACATCTGATGTTTTATTTTTCATTTCCGTATCTATGCTTCAAATGATCTGAAATTTTAAACATTGAATCCCCACTCACAACCCACACTATAAAATTTTCATGAATTTTAGGGTCGTGTAGCTATGTAATTAAAATTAGGGAAGTCGGAAAAATCCATAGTTAAATCTGTCAAACCTATATTTCCTACAATAGAGCATGGGTTATCATCTCATAACTCTGTCTGTAATAAACCAATTTTAGTAAAACTTATCTCATTAGAAAGTTGACATCAATAACTTTCTAACAAGACTGAGTTCATAAAGATCGGAGCTTATACAAATGTTTCTTTAAACCTCTATATTTTATAACAGATCAGTTTGAATGCCTGAGTAGAGGCACATTCTTGATTTAATTCTGCATAATCACAGATAAAAAAAATAGAATAAAAATAGTTCCAGAATCTCCATATTCATTTTTTCTCAAGATTCTGAAATTGTTCAAAAAAAATTCGAAAACAAGTTTTAAAAATATAATCAGTTTCTGTTTTTCAGAACTTTGAAAAATTTTCTTTCATATGCAAAGTGCACGTTTTTAGTTGATTCAAGTTGATGTGAAAGTGAATTTTGGAAACATGCCTTGTTCAAATCAATCCTCAAAGCATCTAGGCTGACTCTTGAGTGCCGATTCAAGAAAGCATAAGATGAAAAGATCTCACTTCCCTACAATCGCTACATAAAGTCAGAAAATCAATCTTTGCTAGTTTAAGCAAACTAGCTGGCACGCTCGCACAAATGACATAGATTGAAAACTTATTTCAAGTGTCTATATAGACTTTGGAATAAAATTTCACATCTACAGGGATGTTTTGGATTTGGTTCTATTTTAAAGGCCAATTCAGTATAAGTATTACAAATATGTAATATAAAAGTATATATGTATATATAACTATAAGTAAGTATATATATGTATAACAATATAAGTATATATATTTATACATATCGTAGATATGAATTTTTGTTGTAAAGTCTATGTAAACACTTAAACTAAATTCATAAACTACGAGTGCACGAGTGTGCCAGGTAGTTTGCTCAAACTAGCAAAGATAATTTCTGACTTCTTTGGCGATTGTGGGTAAATGAATTATTTTCTTCATAGATCTTCTTGAACCGATGCTCAAGGGTTGATCTAGGCGGTTTGAAAATTGTTTGAGATCTGGTAAGTTTTCAACATCCAATTTCAATTCCCAAAAGTTTTGCAGAAATTGTGAACTTAATTCTTGAATGAAAACATTTCAAATCCCGAAAAATAGAAACTGATTTTATTTTCAAATACTTATTTTCTGATTTTTTTGGACAACTTTAAAATCTCCAAAAATTCTCAAAATTTTGTACACCGTATAGTTTGATATGAAGATTCAGAAACTATTTTTATTTTGATTTTAAGTGTTGAAGATATATGAAATTAAATTCGATAATATACCTTACTCAAGTATTCGAGAAAAATCTATGACAAAGAAATAGAGGCTTAGAAAAGTGATTGTCTCTTGGTACCCAGATCTCTGATTTCTATAAAATTAGACTTATTAGAAATCTATGGATTTCATCTTTCAATAGAACCATTTTCAATCAAAATGGTTGACTGCGTAGAAAGTTATAGGATTATAACCCAAACTCTATTGCAGGAACTATGGGTTTTACAAACTCTATTCCGATTTTATTCAGTTTTCTATAATTTTATTTATGGTCTTCCACAATCCTAAAATTCATGAAAATTTTATTAATAGTGGGCATATATGTGTAAATTAGTTGTGCAAAATTTCAATGCATTCGGATAGAAAATAGATTTTCAGTTTTTACAAGATACGTGAATGCATTTTGTCTGAATTAAAAGACCATCTACAACAATTAAAATGTAAAGAACTGAAGTAAATGAAGAAAATTATGATTATAGCATAAGAATAGAGGGGATTAGGAGATATAAGAAATAAAAATAATTTATCAGACATATACAAAGTGTAGAAAACAGATTTTCAGTTTTTATAAGATACATGAATGCATTTTATCCGAATTAAAAGACCATCTACAACAATTAAAATGTAAAGAACTGAAGAAAATGAAGAAAATTATGATTATAGCATAAGCATAGAGGGGATTAGGAGATATAAGATCTTATAATGTATATTACGATAGAAGGAACCGAAAATCAAACACATAGCATGCATCAATAAATGTAAAGAAAATTGGGCAACATAACCCCTTAATTATTATATAAAAATGGAGACATAAGCTCCTTAATTATAACCCCATTAAATTGAATGGAAGAGGAGAAGAAATGATTGAAAAGAAAAGGGAAGAAGGCACCTGTGTCTTGGAAGAACTTTTGGTGGCTGGCGGATCATGGCGGCAGCTTGGGGAAAATAGGCCTCTTCCTCCTCCTTCTTCTTCCTCTCTCTCTCTCTCTTTCTCTCCCTCTCTTGCTGCATGGATTTCTCTCTCTCTTTGATGTCTCAAACCAACCTTGCAAGACCCCTATTTATAGTTTTCAATGGGGGGCCTCTAGGGCCTTTCATGGGTTGGAGCTTGGTGTTTCAATGTAAGACCCAATTTGGGTTTGATCCAACTAAAATTCCTACACATGGGGCATAGAGAGTGGTTTCCATGAGCCCATGTGGGGTGGTATGAACTTGGGTGCAGCCCATATGGGCTAGACCATCCTTGGTCGAGCTCATTTGGCTAGGTGCGGTTCATGAAATGCTTTAGTCTGCCCCATTGCTTGACTTGGCTTGAGCTTTTGTCCACTTGACTTGGCTAGGTTATGCCTCGTCCTAGCATGGTGTATGGCATGATCAACTATCCATTTGCTTGATTTAACTCGGATTTTGATTGACTTGAATTTGAATCAAACGCCTTTTAATGTTGAGTCATTTTAGCCCAACTCTATGCCGTAGTCATGATTTGATTCGATCCTTCTTTGGTCTTTGGCCCTTTGATTTTGCACTTAGAATAAGGATCGGATCCTTGCTTTGCATTGAATCACTTTTGTGCATTTGGCTTTGAATGCTCCTCTTCTTGGACTAAGATCTAATTGGTATTAAGGCTTAACATTGAATTGTGCCTCAACTAATTCCTTTCCTTGAGTTAGGTTGACATCTTGACTTGTATGAATTGGGTCGAGTCTTGGTTAGCTAGACTTGGTCTGGCCCTTAGTCGCCCTCTTGCTTTATTTGGATGTGTTTGCCTTTATGGATTCATCCTAATCTTCTTTCAAAAAGTTTTGTCTCCTATTGATTCAGGCCTTACTCTATTTTTGGGCAAATTAACATTTCCTTTTGAATTTCAAAATTTGATTTTTTCGTAATCCTAGGGTTTTCAAAAATATTTTCCTAAAACATTTGTTTTGAAGATGATGTTTGAAACTTTATAAAATTTGGGAGACATGTTCAAATCATAGATTTTCAAACTATGTCCTCATTTATTTGAAAATATTTTAGGGTGTTTATATATGCCTCTCTTTAGCATTAATCCAAATTTATTTCGATAATGACAAAGAAGAAAACACCCCTTTGATTTTCTTCCTAGATTTATCTTGAGAGTATGAATTTTCCCTTCATTCCATAGCATCTATTTCCTTGGATTTGTTTTTGCGAAGGAGGGGATCTTAGCCAAAGGGGACTTGACAAGAAAACGCTTAGTCTTAGGATGATCATGCATGGATAACCCCTTGATGGATGCATGTGTGCATGGAATGTGAGATGAGTGAGGTGTGTGTTTAGAGACCCATACATATGATTCATGAGCTTGAGAAGAAGCCTATGAAGGTCAGTTTCCCCAAGCAAGATGGTTCCCCTATTGTTTTCTTTGATGTTTCGGGTTTTTAAAATTTCCTTTCAAAAGAGAACTCCTTTTGGTTTCCATCAAAAGGGACTTCCAACTTCTTACACTTCCCATCACTCGGGTTTTAATGCCCACTACTTGGTAGAGGTTTTGTAGAAAATTTTGAATAGCATTTCAAAATTTCATTTCTCACACAATAAGGTCTAATTCTCAAACAAAATGAAATCCAAATAAGTAGATTATATTTCTACTCTAGGATTTAATGGTAAACTTTTTTCCATTGGGATAAGTTGTAGGGGTTTTGGGAAAGAGTTTCCCACGGTCCCTTTTGAAGCATCCCGTGGTATAGGGCCAAGAAATTTTTGATGGAAAATTGCTCTTTTAAGCTTTGACTTTTCTTTTTCTTTTTCTTTTCTTTCAAAGGGAACCTTTATATTGAAGGTTTTTGTTTTGTTTTGTTTTTTCTTTTCTTTTTATTTTTAGAAGTCTTCTATATTGGAGGTTTTCTTTTTTCTTCCTTTTCTTTTGATTTTGCTAATTTTTCTTTTTGAGGAGAAATGAAGTGGGGGGAATATAACTCATCCCTTTGGATACTCGATTCAACCAAGTATATCCCATTTCCTAATAGCACCTATCATTTGAAAATATTTTGCTATTTTGAACTAGGCCTCATTTTGTAATGTTACCAAATGATTTTGAAAACTCTACTTTTCATAAAGCATAAATTCTCTAATTGAGGGTCATATAAACCATTTTGGGCCTTCTTTCACGAGATTCAAAGGAGATCTATTTTAGAACTCTTTTCAAAAGAATTTAGACTAGACCCTAGATATAATATTTTTTTAAGTATTAGGCATTTTTAGGGTCTACTAAATTTCTTCCCTCAACATCAATCAACCAATATGTATTATTTATGGTTGTCCCTCTTACAACATAGGGATCATCCCACCTGGGCCGCCACTTACCAAGTAGATGTGGGCCACGATGGTGGATAGTTTTCAAAATAAGGTCTCCCATTTTGAAGTGGCGAGCCTTCATGTGCTTTTCATAATGTCGGGCTATCCTTTGCCAATATGCGTATGCATGATCTATGGCAAGGAGTCTTTTTTCATCAAGTAGGTCAAGCTCAACCATCCTATCGTGTTGTAGGTTCTCTATGGGCAAATTGAGTACAAGAGATATATGAAATAATGTAATTTGGTGTGAATGGGAAGTATGACATTTATACCATAGACCAACTCAAATTGAGTGGTATTTGTGGGAGTGTGGATGGAGGTTATATAAGTCCACAAGGCTTCATCTAGCTTCTCATGCCATGTCCTACCCTTCTCTAGAGTTTTCTCAATGATGCTCATGAGGGTTTTGTTTGTGACTTTGGCTTGGCCGTTGCCTTGAGGGTAGTAGGGTGATGAGAAGTGTTGAGTAATGCCATAGGTCTTACATAACTTTTCCACTTTCTCATTTTTGAATGGGTGCCATTATCTGACACTAGGTCTCTTAGAACTCCAAATCAAGCCAATATATTTTTCTTAGTGAATGCCACTACATGTTGTCCTTGGATATTAGTTAAGGAGCTAGCTTCAACCCATTTAAAAAAATATTTAATGGCTTCTAAAATAAACCTATGTGCATTTGATGTAGTGGGTGAGATTGGTCCAATGATATCAAATGCCCACATGGTGAAAGGCCATGGACTCACGATGGAATGCAATGCAAATGATGGAATATAAATGGCATTTTCATGCACTTGACATTGATGACACTTCCTAACATGGTTATGACAATCTTGCTTCAAAGTGGACCAAAAATAGCTTGCTCTAAGTATTTTCATGGCCATCATATTTGCATTGACATGACTTCCACATTCCCTATCGTGGAACTCATGCATAATGGTCCTTGCCTCATCGTGGTCAACACATCTCAACAAGATGCCGGTAAAACTCTTTTTATAAAGAACCCTTCCCAATATCTCATATTGGGTTGAATTTTTTCAAATAGAAGCCTTGTCTTTAAAGAAAGCAAATTCGAGAAATCCTCCATTTTCTAAAAAAGTTTTAATGTCTTCAAACCTAGGTTTTCATTTGTACTTTGGTCATTTTGGCAAATCTCTAAATCATGGGTCGATGGAGTGGGCAAATGTAGGATCTCTAGGGATCGAGTAACCATAATGGGGTCGATCGATGACCTTAAAGAGGAGAGGGCATCTGCTATGGTGTTGTCCTCTCTACCTATGTGAGTGAGTGTACATGATTTGAAAGAATCAACTAAGTCAGTGGCCAATTCATGGTATGGAATGAGTTTTTCATTTTTGACTTGCCAAATTTTCGAAACTTGGTTTACAATAAGCATAGAATCCCCAAAGACTTCAATACATGATGCCCCTAGATTTTTCAAAACTTTTAGGCCTTGTTCATGCCTCATATTCAGCCACATTATTTGAACAAGGAAAATCTAGTCAGAATGCCATTGGGATCTTTTCCTTCTCAAGGGTTATGAGAATGATTCCCACGCCTGCCCCTTATGATTATTTGCTCTATTAAAGTACATTTTCTATACTTGATCTTCATTACAACAATTTGATAAAACATGATTTTTGTAAGCACCCAAAAATTTTCCAAAACAAAAAATTTGATCTTTTAGAATTTTTCTCTTTTTCAAAGAAAAATTACAGTTTTGTGTCTTTTAAGGGTTTTCCAAATAAAAATATCTTAAACGAATTCATTTCTGCACCAAAATTGTGTAACAACCTTAAAATAAGTGTACATTACATCTCTCTTGTATATATGAATTTTTATTTTGAAGTCTATGTGGAGATTCAAGATGAAATTCTCAAACTATATCATGTGCGCGAGCGTGCGAGCTAGTTTGCTCAAACTAGCAAAGATTGATTTTTGACTTCGTGTAGATGATTGTGGATAAGTGAGCTCTTTTTGATGTAGGCCTTCTTAAACTGATGCTCAAGAGTTAGCCTAGATGCTTTGAAAATCGTTCGAGAACTGGTGAATTTTCAAAATCCAATTCCAATTCCAAAACTTGACAAAAATCGTGATTTTCCCTCTCAACTCAAAAACATTCTAAGTCTTGAAAAACAGAAACTGATTCTATTTTCAAAGGCATGTTTCTGATTTTTTTAGAAAACTTTTGAATTTCTAAAAATTCTAAAATTTTTACAAAAAACAAAATTTAACAGATTTAGAAAATATTTTTATTTTTATTTTATATGCTTTAGATTTAAGCAATTAAATCAAAAAATAGACCTCACTCAGACATTCAGGACAGACTTCTGCTAGAAAGTTAGAGGTTTAGGAAAATGATTGTATTTTTATACTCAGACCTCTGATTTCTATGAAATTAGTCTTGTTGAAAAGCTACAAATTTCATATTTCCAATGGGACTATTTTCTATTAAAAAGGTTCACTGTATACAAGGATATAGGATTTTGACCTAGCCTCTATTACTGGAACTTTAAATTTTAAAAAATTTGTTATGTTTTTATTTGATTTTATTTATGATGTTTCATAAGCCTAAATTTCTTTAAAATTGTATCAAAAGTGTGTTCATGTGTGTAGATTAGACATGCAAAGTTTAAGAATATTCGGAGCATAGGATATTGAAATACAATTCATTTATCAAACATGTGCAAGGTATAGAAAAACAAGTTTTCAGATTTTCAGATTCATGTTTGTGTTTTCGTTCAAATTAAAATTTAATTTACAACATTTCAAAATAAACGAAATTATAAGTATATCCTAACATAGAGAGGATTTAGAGGTATATGATCTTATATTGTATTATGGAGTAGAAAGGATCCAAATTTAAACATATAACGGACAATTCATGAATGAAAAAAAGACAGGGCAGCATATGAACCTTGATTAATACATCATATTGGAGACATGAGCTTCTTAATTACAACCCCATTAATATTAATGAAATAAGAGATAATAAAAAAAAAAGTGAAGAGTGGACCTCTGGTGGTAGGATTGACCAACGGTTTGTGGTGGCGAACCTCCCCTTCTTCTTTCTCTCTTCCTCTTTCTCTTTCTCTCTCTCTCTTTTTCTCCCTCTTGTTGGGTCGTGGGATGGCTGGATGATTTGTGGATGGGATGATTGAACTCAGATTGATGGCTTGTATTCCCTTTGAGGCCCCTTTTATATGCCAAGGGCTACCTCTTTGGTGTAGATTTTTGTATGGCAAATTTTCTTATTGAAGATGGTTACACTTGGCAAGTGAATGCTAGTACTTCTTGCCAAAACCTGCTCCCTTGGATATGTTTAGTGAAATACTAGCCCTTCTTGCCAAAAACCGCTATGTCTGAATTGGAAAGTGGGTGATGACTTTTCTTGCTAAAAATTGGGTGGGGTATGTCTATGGAAAGTACAGTTGGGTTCAATGGAGGTATGTGGGTTCAGCCAAGTGGGTTCGACTAAGGTGTGTGGGTTTGGCCAAGGTGAATGGAACTAGGTCGGCCAAGGTAAGTTATTATCACTTAGTCTCGCTACAAGTAAATTGAAGCAATTCCCAAGAGGTTTTGGTATGCTTTCACTAAGATTGTTTCTTGACAAATGAAGAAACCGTAGTGTTCAATTTTACCATTTCTTTGAGGAACATTGCTAGAGGATTATTTCTCATATTGAACCTCAACAAAAATCTGAGTTCACCTGCACCTCTTGTTGAGTGAAGTATATTGTTGAGTGAAATAATAATCAACAAAACTCCAAAGAGCAAGCTGAATACATAAACACACCGTCATGTTTATAGAAGCCAATGATATTTTCAGCTCCTAAGTTTCTTTTTGTCCTGATCGAGATTCTAAATGATGGAAGGGTAAGTCAATCCATTGATACTGTTGTTCATGGTGAAGTTGACCCAAGCTTGTTGACTGAATTCGGTAAATAACCAAAGTATGTATCAAGGTTGCCTTCCCTGTTGAAATTGGTAAGGTTTGGTAACTTACCAAACTACATACCAAGGCTGGGAAATTGCATACCAAGGTCACCGATGGCTTGCCAAATTGAACATCACAGCTTGCCATATTAGACATCGCACCTTGCCAAATCGAGCATTACTTTTCTTTTTCGTGGATGACATCGACTTTCCTTCCTAGGCACTGACTTTGCTTTGTAGGTGTCGACCTTCCTTTTTAATACTTGAGACTAAAAATGAAAAATTACCTTGTCCAACAGTGCCGAAATTGGTAGGTGCCTGGTTGTTGCCTTTTTGGTCCATACTACCTCCTCTTTTAAGGGAATTTGTGTCCTTCGGTTCGAGTTTTATATATGGCAGGTATGGTTTCAAACATTTTCTAAAAAAAAATAATTTTGTATTTGAAAACATCAAATTTAATAAAATCTTCAAATATTATTTTTAGAAAACACTGAGTTTCATTCCCAATTTTTGTTTACAAGGGTGACTTACTTTCGATCTGCGAGTCAGTCTTTTACCACCTTGACCAATTTATCCCTTTTATATGGGTGTAGGGTATCGAACCACTTTAACCCTGGGTATCAGGTCTTGGAATGAGACTCTTCTCAATTGGGTGAATTTTTAAGGTCTGATTTAAATTTAATTTTTTTTTATGAATTTCAAGGGTTTTGGAATTTTATAAATTTATAAATATGCAAACATTTTAGATTTGGTTCCTAATATTCTCATTTTCACTTGATTCTTTAAAAAGAATCATTTGAAATTATCCTTTATTTAAAATCAATCATTTGAAAAAGCAAAATCCTGTCAATTTGGTCTTGAGGGCAAAATAGTCATTTTTGTAAACTTTTGCTCAAATTCAGTTTTTTTCAAGAGATGCAATATATCAACATTTTGAGGTTGCTAAAAAATTTTGATGTGAAAATGAGTTTGTTTAAGGCATTTTTATTTGAAAAACCCTTAAAAAGCCCAAAAAAGGCAAAATTTTTAAAAGAATTTTGGGTGTTTACACCTCTCAACAAAATCCAATTTTGACAAAATCTCAAAAAAGTGACAACTTTGCCCTCACAGCCAAATTGACAAAATTTTGCTATTTCAAATAATAGCCTTCAAAGAACAAATTATTTCAAACCAATTTTCCTCAAAGAAATAAATGAAAAGGAGACATTGAGAACGAAACCCAAAAATGTTTTGAAATTGACAAATTTATAAAATTTTAACATCCCTAAAATTCAAAAACAAATCAAATCCAAACCAAACCTCAAAAACTCGCTCGATCGAGAATAGTTTTATTCCAAGACTCTACAGCCAAGGGTTAAAGTGACTTGAGACCCTACACCCATTAAAAGGGTTAAAGTGGTTCAACATCCTACACCCAACAAAGGGTTAAACTGGTTCGATACGCTATACCCATAAAAAGGGTTAAAGTGGTCTAATACCCTATACCCAATAAAGGGTTAAAGTCGTTGAAGGAGTAAAGACTAACTCACGGGGCGAAAGCAGGTCAACCATGCAAAAATTGTTAATGAAACTGAGTTGTTTTTAAAAAAATAATATTTGAAGATTTCATTAGACTTAATATTTTCAAATATAAAAGAAATACTTTTAACGAAAACATTTGAAACCATACCTCCCATACCTGAAACTCGAATCGGAATGAGGCAAATTCCCTGCAAAGAGGAGATGGTAAGAACCAAAAAGGTAACGATCAAGCACCTACTAATTTCGGCATTATTGGACAAGGCAACTAGCTATTTTAGATCCAAGTATTAGGCAAGTGGCCCAAGGTAAGCATCTATGAAGGAAGGCCAGCGTCCAAGAAGGAAGGATGGTCAGCATCTAAGAAGGAAGGAAGGTTGGCATCAAGGAGAGGAAGGATCGGTCAATCTTGAAGATAAGGAAAGTTGCATCCACGAGAGAGGTGATGTTGCTGCATCCAAGAGAGGAAGAATTCAGCCAGCAACAAGGCAACATCATTAGACAAGAAAACTTACCTTGAGCAAACTTGGTGCCTGATTTTGTAAACCATTAAGGTAGGTTGGTCGATTTCAACATGAGTGAATTAGACAACTTACCATGCACAACCATGGTGCTCGATTTGGCAAGCCATCAAGCTCTTGCCAGGTTGACTTGAACATGATTGAACAAGATGACTTAACTTGAGTAGCCTGGGTGCCCAATTTGGTAAGTCATCAAGCCATCAAGATGGGCTGGATGATTTCAGCATAAGTGGATTGGACAACTAACCATATCAAGTCCAACAAATGTCAGCATAATTGTAGATGTGAAATTTTCACTCCAAGCCTACGTAGAGACTTGAAGAGAAATTGTCAATTCTACTTCGTGCGCGAGCATGCCAGCTAATTTCTAAAAACTAGCAAAAGTTTGAATCCGACTTGGCAATTGTGGATAAGTGCTCTTTTCACTTTAGGCCTTCTTAAACCGATACTCAAGGGTCAGCCTAAGCGCTTAGGGATTCCAAATAGATATGTGATATTCCAAATTCACGTGAAAACAAGGTGTTGCAAAGTGACAAACTAGTACATTTAGTTTTCAAGTTCAAAATGTACAAGTTCTGAAAAACATAAAATTATGTTTCCAAGACTTGTTTCCTGAATTATTTTGAGTGCCCTCAAGACCTCCAAAAACCAACAAAATTTTATAGTACTAAGCTTAAGATGTAGAGAGTCTAGGACACTTTTTAGATTTGAATTCGGAGTTAGGATGTTGCAGAAGTAATTCAATGAAGTGCCTCTGCTGAGACACCCGAAACTGTTCTGTCATAGAAATAAAGAGGTTCAAAGATGAGCCTATATCTTGGTGATCAAAGTTCTAAATTCTGTAGATATGAAATTTTCATTCCAAGCCCATGTAGAGACTTGAAGAGAAACTTTCAATTCTACTTTGTGCTCGAACGTGCCAGCTATTTTCTAAGAACTAGTAAAAGTGTGAATCTGACTTGGCGATTGTTGATAAGCGGGCTCTTTTCACTTTAGGCCTTCTTCAATCCATGCTCAAGGGTTAGCCTAAGTACTTAGGGATTCCAAATAGATAGGTGATATTCTAAATTCACATGAAAATAAGGTGTTACAAAATGACAAACTAGTGCACTTAGTTTTCAAGTTCAAAATGTACAAGTTCTGAAAAATAGAAAATTTTATTTTTAGGACTTGTTTCCCGAATTATTTTGAGTACCCTAAAGACCTCCAAAATGCACCAAAATTTTATAGTACTAAGCCTGAGATGTGGAGAGTCTAGGACATGTTTTAGATTTGAATTCGTGGTTAGGATGTTACAAAATTAATTCAATGAAGTGTCTTTGCTCAGACACCCAGAACTGTTGTCATAGAAATACAGAGACTCAAAGATGAGTCTGTATCTCGGTGCTCAGAGTTCCAAATTTAGTGAATTTGGTCTTGTAGGAAAACCAAATGGACAGACAGTTTACAAAATTTTCCCTAATCTTGTACCATTTTAATTATGTAGTTGCATGGCCCTAAAATTCTTGAAAATTTTATCAGGACTGGGCCTGTGTGTGCAAATATAATATACAAAATTTTGGAGGGTTTAGAGTAGTGGTTCGAAAATGAAAAATCAGATAATCAACGTATGCAATAATGTTGAAAATCAGTTTTCAAGTTTTAGAACATACGTGATGCAAAACTCACGCGAATCAAAGTGCAACAACACATCTTGAAATTAAATGTTGAAGGAAAATAAATTGAAATGTATCTAATAGCTTAAGCATAGAGGGGATAATAAGATATAGAGTATTTATAGCATATATTTGGGTAGAATCAAGAACTCAAACACATAAAATGTATAAGTAAAGGAAAGGGAAATTTTAGTACATCTACTTCGATTACATCATGGGGGGAGACAAAGCTCCATTAATACAACCCCTTTTCAATTGAATAATGAGAAGAGATGGGGATCTAATCAAGTTTAGAACCAACACTTACCCGAATTCCCAAGGAGATGCCCTCCAAAGATGATACTCAACCCTCTTTTTCCCTTCTTTTGACTCAATTCTCTCACTCAAACCCAAGAGCCTTGATCCTAACACTCTCTTCCCTCTCTAAGCGTCTCCCTAGCAGCCTATTCTCTCATTCAAGCAGCCCAAAGTGCAACAACTTCTCAAGGAACTCGAAGATGAAGAACCTGCCCCCCCTAAATAGAGGCCAAGGGGAGCCTTTTTAGGCCCTTCCTTGGGGCGGGCAACCCAAGATCCAATTTGATCCAATTCTTTATGGTCTTCACGTGGAAGAAAGAGGGGTGATCCCCTTTTGGTCAGCTATAGACCAGCCCCATGCGGGCTGGTTGTGGATTTGATTGGGTGCACCTAGCCATGGCCGGCTAGGTGCTTGAGCCCTTACTTTCAATCGGTAGGTCCTTGCTTCTTCAAGTAGCTTGCATTTGTTGATTCCTTCACTTGATCAAGGCTAGGTAGGAAGGTGATTTGATAAATTTTGGCCCAAGGATATAGGAAAAACAAGGCTAGAAAAATCCAATATTGGTTGAATTAAAACATTCGGTTCAAACAAGGCTTGATGTTTAATTCAAGCTACTCATGTCTAGCACTAGGTTTAATCGGGCTGGGTTTGATGAGGCTATCCACTTTTGATTTGATCTTGAGTGAGGATATTGATTTGACTTTATCTCCACCCTTGATTTCTGGCTTACCCTTTGCAAAATCGTCTCTACCTCGAAGCGGGCCTCACCTGTCAACCTGCTTTACTCCAATCCTCTAGGCTTTACACTTTCAACTTTATTTTGAAACCTTTTAAAATCTTTATTTTAAAGAGTTTAAAATTTTTATTTTAAAGCTAAAAGATTTAAAACAAGTCAACTTTTAAATTTTGGAGTATTTTCAAAAAATAATTATTTAGGGTGTTTATAGATGCCCTCTTTGTCATTAATCTAAATTTATTTGGATAATGGCAAAGAAGAAAGCATCCTTTTTTATTTACTTCCCAAATTTTTTTGAGAATATAAATCATCTTTCATTTCATAAAATCCTTTAACTTTGATTGTAGAGGAGGGGATTTTAGTCAAAAGGGACTTGACTCACACTGAGTGCTAGTTCTAACATGATCATGCATGGCCGATCTTGGATGTATGCATGCATGGGGTGTGTGATGTAAATGAAGTGTGAGTTTAGAGACTCATTTATGAGATGGATGAGTTTGAGGAGAAGCCTATGAAGGTCAGCTGCCCTAAGTAAGACAATCCCATGTCATTTGACATTTTGGGTTTTCAAAATTCGTTTTCAAAGGGAACTCCTTTTAGTTTCTACCAAAAGGACTTCCAATTTTTCATATTGCCCCTCACTTGGGTTTTAATACCCACTACTTGGCAGAGGTTTTGTAGTAAATTTTGGAAAATATTTCAAAATTCTATTTCCCATACAACAAAGTCTAATTCACAAACAAGATAAAATCTAAATAAGTAGATTCTATTTCTACTTTAGGATTTTCATGGATAAACCTTTCAACATTGGTATAAGTTGTAGGGATTTGGGAAAGAGTTACCAAGGTTCCTTCTGAAGCGTCCCATTGTTTAAGGCAAAGAGATGGAAAATTACTCTTTTTGAGCTTTGACTTTTTCTTTTCTATCAACAGAGAGGGCCTCCTTTTTTTTTTGAGGATTTTTTTTTGTATTCCCTCTTTTTTTTTCATTCAAAGAGAAGACCTCTTTCGAAAGAATTTTTGTATTCCCTCTTTCTATTTAAAAGAAAAACCTCTTTATGGAGGAGTTTTGTATTTTCTTTTTCTTTTGAATTTTGCCAATTTTTCTTTTTTGGGAGAGAAGTAAAATAGGGGAAAACTTATCCCTTTGGCTACTCGATTCAACCAAGATCATCCCATTTCCTGATAGCATCTATCATTTGAAAATATTTTGCTATATTGAACTAGACTTCATTTTGTAAGCCAAAGATTTTTAAAATGTTACCAAATGATTTTGAAAACTCTACTTTTTATAAAGCATTGATTCCCTCATGTAGGACAATCAATCTTGATCCTTTCTTCAAGAAGTTCAAAGGAGATCAATTTTAAAATCTTTTCAAAAGAATTTAACATAGACTCTATACATAATATTTTTTCAAGTATTGGGCATTTATAGGGTCTACTAAATTTCTACCTTCAACATCAATCAACCAATATGCATTGTTAGTGGTCATTTCCCTTACAACATAGAGACTATTCCACTTGGGCCGCTACTTTCCAAGTGGATGTGGGCTACGATGGTGGATGATTTTTAATACAAGATCTCTCACTTTGAAGTGGCGAGCCTTCATGTGCTTTTCATAATGTTGGGCTATCCTTTGCCGGTATGCATGTGCATAATCCATAGCAAGGAGCCTCTTCTCATCTAATAAGTCAAGCTCATCCATTCTGGCATGTTGTAAAGTCTCTAAGGGTAGGTCGAGTGCAAGTAATGTATGTAATTTGGTATGAATGGAGAGAATAGCATTTGTACCATAGACCAACTCGAATAGTGTGGCATTGATGTGTGTTCGGATGGAAGTTCTATAAGCACATAAGGCTTTATTAAGCTTCTCATGCCATGTCCTACCCTTTTATAAGGTTTTCTCAATGATACTTATGAGAGTTTTGTTCATGGCTTTGGCTTGGCCATTGCCTTGAGGGTAGTAGGACGATGAGAAGTGTTGAGTTATGCCATAGGTATTACATAACTTTTTCATCTTCTCATTCTTGAAAGGTGTGCCATTATCCGACACTAGGTCTCTTGGAACTCCAAATCGAGCCAAGATATTTTTTTAATGAATGCCACTACATGTTGTCCTTGGACATTAACCAAGGAGGTAGCTTCAACCCATTCAGAAAAATATTCAGTAGCTCCTAAGATGAACCTATGTCCATTCGATGCAATTGGGGAGATGGGTCCTATGATGTCAAATGCCCACATGGTGAAGGGCCATGAGCTCACAATAGAATGCAAAGTAGACGATGGGATATGAATAGCATGTCCATGCACATGACATTGATGACATTTCCTAACATGATCATGACAATCTTGCTTAAGGGTGGACCAAAAATACCCGACCCTAAGTATCTTCATGGCCATCATATTTGCATTGACATGGTCTCCACATTCTCCATCGTGCAATTCATACATTATGGTCCTAGCCTCATCAAGATCTACATATCTCAACAAGATGCCGGTAAAACTTTTTTGTAAAGAATCCCTCTCAAAATCACATATCGGGTAGAAATTTTTTGAATAAAAGTTTTATCCTTAGAAGAAAAGAATTTGGGAAATCCTCAATTTTCTAAAAAGTTTTTAATGTCCTGAAACCAAGGTTTATCAATTGAATTTTGGTCATTTTGGCAAATCTCCAAATCGTGGGTGGATGGAGTGGGTGAGTGCCAAATTTCTAAGGATCGAGTTCCCATGGTGGGATCAACCCTTAGAGATGAACCTAGAGATGAGAGGGCATCTGCTATGGTGTTGTTCTCTCTACCTATATGGGTGAGTGTGCATGACTTGAAGGAATTGACCAATTGAGTGGCCAATTCGTGGTATGGTACGAGTTTTTCATTTTGAACTTGCCAAATTTTCGAAACTTAGTTTATAACAAGAATAGAATCTCCAAAGACTTAATACATGATGCTCCTAGATTTTTCAAAATTTTTAGGCCTTGTATGAGTGCTTCATATTCAACCATATTGTTTGAGCATGAAAAATCTAGTCGAATTGCAATTGGGATTACCCCTTTTTCAGGGGATATGAGGATGATTCCCACACCTGCCCCTTGTTGATTCTTTGCCCCATCAAAATACATTCTCCATACTTGATCTTCATTAAAGCAATTTGCTAAAACATGGTTTTGAAATTCATTTGCAAAGATGCCTTCATCAGGCATTTCATAAGTATGGAATATGTATCTTCAAGAGGCAATTCGGCCACATGATCGGCTAGGGCTTGTCCCTTAATAGAGTTTTAATGATGAAACTTTAAATCATACTCCATTAAGAGGAGCTTCCATTTACCTAGCCGGATAGGTTTTTCAAACAAGTGCTTGATTGGATCAAGCTTAGACACTATCCAAATTTCGTGATCTAGGAAACAATGTCTAAACTTTTGACAAGCCCATACCATGGCCAAGCACGTTTTCTCCATGACTTGATAATTTCTTTCATATACCAACAGAGTTTTCAAAATGTAGTAAATAGCATACTCCTTAAGGCTATCGTTCACATATTGAGCAAGCAAAGCACCCAATGCATTCACATGAACGAAAATGTAAAACAATAAAGGTTTTCCTTGCTTTGGAGGTTTTAAAATTGGAGGATTTACCAAATAAGTTTTCAATCTTTCAAAAGCTTTTTGACAATCGGCATCCCATTCAAATTTAACCCCTTTTCTCAAAAACCTATTGAAAGGTTCACATTTTGTTGCTAAATTGGAGATAAATCTCCTAATAGCTTGGAGTTGACATTGGAGGCTTCGGATTTGGGTCAAGTTGGAGGGTGGAGGCATGTCTATGATGGCTCGACACTTAGAGGGGTCGAGTTTTATGCCCCTTTAGCTTACCATAAACCCTAAGAGTTTTTCCGATTCCACTCCAAAAACACATTTTTGAAGGTTTAGCTTCACTTTATAAAGCCTAAGTCTTTCGAAAACCTTTTGCAAAGATTCAATGTGTGTGCATCGGGTTTTTGATTTTACCAAAAGACCATCCATATATACTTCCAAGAGCTCATAGATTTGATCATGAAAAATAGTAGTCATGGCCCTTTGGTATGTGGCACCGGTATTTTTCAAACCAAATGGCATAACCGTGTAACAGTATGTGCCCCAAGGTATAGTAAAAGCAATTTTTGCCTGATCTTTTGGTACTAACTTGATTTGATTATAACCCGAATAGCCATCCTTAAAAGAAAACATTTCATGATTTGCAGTGCTATCCACTATCAAATCAATGTTTGGAAGAGGAAAATTATCTTTTGGAGTGGCTTTGTTTAAATTTCTAAAATCAATGCAAATTAGAATTTTCCCATTGGATTTTTGAACCATAACAATATTTGAAAGCCATTCAGAATAAGCAATGGGTTTTATAAATTCGGCTTTTAAAAGATCTTCTAAACCCTCTTTCACTTGGGAGTGAACATCGGGATAGATTTTTCTAAGATTTTGTTTTACGGGTTTTGCATTGGGTTCTAAGGGTAGATGATGCTTCACGATTTTAGGGTTTAGACTCGGCATGTCTTCATATGCAAATACATCAACATAGGATTTCAAAAATATAATGAATGATACTTTTTCATGCTATAAGACTTGAAGTGAACCTTTTCAACATAGAGTTGTTGTAAACATGAAAATTTTCACTCCCAGGTTATAAAACTTAAAGTGAACCTTTTCGTGCCTACGCTTTTGCGAGCGTGCCAGCTAGCTTACTCGAACTAGGGAAGGTTTTTAAAATGATTTTCTGACTTTTGGCGATTGTAGGCAAGCAGACTCTTTTCGCTTTAAACCTTCTTCAACTGATACTCAAGAGTCGTTTTAAGCGCTTTAGGAACTTCAATTTTTGAACAAGTTTTTACTTCAAACTAACTTGAACGACAAGTATTTCGAAAGCATTCGATTCGTGCACGTTTTTTTGCCAGTTTTATCACGAGAGTTGGATGGCCCTAAGCTTTTTACAAGTTTTATTTTATTTAGGCCTGATGTGTGTGTGGAATGTGTGGCATAATTTTAGCGTGGTTTGAGCGATTGTTCGAGGGCTTTTTGGGAGCAAGCGAATGCAAGGATGCTAAAAATCTTTTTGGGTTTTCGAGGATGATAATGCGAACTCACCCTAATTAAAATTGCAACTCACTCTGCTTTCACAAAAGTAAACCACACGAATTGAAGTGCAACTCTACTTTCACAAAAGTAAACTCACACGAATTTAAGTGCAACTCTACTTTCACAAAAGTAAACTCACACGAATTTAAGTGCAACTCTACTTTTACAAAAGTAAACTCACACGAATTTAAGTGCGACTCACTCGACTTTCACGAAGTAAATTCACACGAATTTAAAGACAACTCACACTGCTTTCTCGAAAGTAAATTTACCCGAATATAAGTGCAACTCACACTGCTTTCACGAAGTAAATTTACCCGAATGTAAGTGCAACTCACACTGCTTTCACGAAGTAAATTTACCCAAATTGAAATATATATATATATATATTATATATTTAGCTTAAGAGCGAAAAGGCTCAAGTGTGTGTGAGTGTGAAAGAGCGGAAAGGCTCGAGTGCTCGTGGGTGTACTCGTGTTTAATCCAATAGTTTAAGAGCGGAAAGGCTTAAGTGCATGTGTGTGTGATCCTGTTCATCCACTAGTTTAAGAGCGAAAAGGCTCAAGTGCTTGTGGGTGCGATCGTGTTCATGCACAAATTAAGAGCGGAAAGGCTCAAGTGCTTGTGGGTGTAAAGAGCGAAAAGGCTCGAGTGCACGTGTGTGTGATCATGTTCATCCACCAGATAAGAGCAGAAAGGCTCAAGTGTTCGTGGGTGCGATCATGTTCATGCACTAATATTACAACCTAATGAGAGACTTCGCTCCATTAATACAACCCCGTTTTCAATTGAATTGAACAAATGGTTTAAAACTGAAACTAACTGTACTTACAAGCTTTTCGCTCAGTTTTTGCCTTTTGTCTCCGTTTGTCGGGTTCGCTCGAGTCCGCTTCGTCGTAGCCATGAGCTAGGTCCACCTTTTGGTACAACCCAAGTCCAAGTGGTGCAGCCGGTCAAGGTGCAACTGGTCAAGGTCTTCATTCAAGTCAGCCCAAGTGTTCAGCCCAAAGTGTTTCAGTTCAGCCCAAGTGATCAATGTAGGTCGGCCAGGTGGTTCTGCTCCTCGAGAGTGAGTTGGCCAAATGGATTCGGTTTGCCCAAGGTGGTTCGGCCAGCTTGTGGTAGCTAGGTTTGGTTGGTGCCAAGGTGAGTCAATTCCATGGTTCGGTTCAATGCTTAGCTGGTCAAGGTAGGTTCAGTTCTGCCAAGGCTTGTTCAGCTGAAGATGGTTCAGTTCGGTTCTTGCTAGTTCAGCTGGCTTAGCAAGGTGTGGTTCAGCCAAGATGGGGCAGGTTCAACTGGCTTAGCAAGGTGCGGTTCAATCAAGATGGGGCAGCCAAGATGGTTCAGCCAGGTTCGATTTTCTTCAGCTGATCAAGGTGATGCTGCTCGGTTGGCCAAGATGCGGTTCAGCCCAAGTCAAAGGGGTAGGTTGCAGTTCGTTCAGTTGGGGCTTGGTCAAAGATAGGTTCAAGACAGCCAATCGGGTTCAGTCAAGGGTACTTTGGTTCGGTTTAGGGTGGCAGGTCTTGAGTCAAGGTCAAAGGGTGAAGTCCACCTTGGTTCAGCAAAATGGTAGCAAATGGGTTAGGTTCCTGCAGGCTAGGTGGGTTTGCACGGTTCCAAGGTGAGTCAATGATGCAGTCGGTTTGGTCAAGGGATGCAGTCCATTGGTTCAGCTGGGCCAAGAGATGTAGTCAAGGGCAGGTGCAAGATGGCTCAAGTCCGTCTAAGATAGGTTCAAGACAAGTCCAGGTGCAAGCTTGGCGTGGTTCAAGGCGGTTCCAGGTTCAAGCTTGGCTGCAACCAAGATGGGGCAGGTGTTCGATTGGGTTCAGTCAGCTGCAGCCAAGGTAGGTCGGGTGCAGCACAAAGGTCGGTTCAGTTCGGCCTGCACCAAGGTAGGTTTCAATGCAAGGTCGGTTTAGGGTGTGGTCAAGGTGTAGCTGGCCAAGGTGGCTCGGTTTCAGCAAGGTGCAGTCAACCTTGGTTCAGCCAAGGTGGGCATTCGGCCAGGGGCAGATTGCTTAGCAAGGTGTGGTCAAGGCTTACCTCGGTTCAAGGTAGGTCGGTCCACCTTTTGTTGTAGCCCAAGCCCAAGTCGAGCCAGCCATTGAACTCCACGTGAACCTTTGAGCTCCCCTCCTTTGCAGCCGGTTGCTCCTTGGTCAAGGCACCTTGGTTGCAACCTCCTTAGCCTAGGTCAAGCCCACAAGCCCAAGCCCACCATTGTTGACTTTGGCTCCCTCTCTCTCCTCCTTTCCCCAAGCTCTCAATTTCAAAAAAAGGATCCCATACGTGAACCCCCATGGCCCTATTTATAGGCTAAGGGTGGTATTTTGGATTTGGGTTTGGATCCTAGGATCCAACCCAATCCAAACTTTAAATGGACCTAGATTTGGATTTTTTCATCTAGATCCAATTCAAATATTTTTTTGAGTCCTCCTTTAGTGCAAGAAATAGACGGTTTTCGAGTGGGCTCCGGTTCCTCGGTGACCCATTTTTAGCCTAGGTTTTTCCCAGCTTCTTTAACCGGCCGATGTCTTGCTTTTTAGGACTTTTTGAGGTTGGATTTGGTCCGTTTGATCCTGTCTTGGGCTTGTCTTTGATGAGGTCGATCTTAGATTTTCCCACGAACTCTGTTTTCGTTTTGACAGACCGGGTCTTTGATTTTTGTCGGCTTCATCAGGGTCTTGGCTTCTTTTTGTATTTTGGGACTGTCTTTGATTTGGAGCTGGATGCCAGTTTCGATTTTCTGCCTGGCTTTCTTCCGAACGGGCTTGAACTTTCCTTCTTCTCTTGATTTTGACCTCAATTTGGCTTTTTGAATTTCGGGAGTTTTGAAAAACATAAAATTTTTGGGGTGCTTACAGATGTCCCTCTTTGGCATTAATCCAAATTGATTTGGATAATGGCAAAGAAGAAACACTCTTTGATTTTCTCCCAAATTTTCTTGAGAATACACCATCCTTTATTTCGTAAAACCCTGCTTTCTTTTGATCACAGAAGGGGATTTCCAGCTAGAAGGGGACTTTTACTAGATCGGTTGCTTTTCCTAAGTATGATCATGCATGAATGAATCTTGGATACATGCATGAGTGAGCGAACAGGGTTGAGCTTTTGGGTGGATTTATTATTTTTTTGGGGTTTTTGTGCCCGGAGAGAGCCTTTTGAGGTTGATTGCTCCAAGCAGGTTTTATCCCATGCCTTTTGACATTCTTGGGTTTTTGAGCCTAGTGAGAGCCTTTTGAGGCCGACTACTCCAAGCAGGTTTTATCCTTTTGTCTTTTTGACATATTTTTGGGTTTTTTTTTTGAAAATTTCTTTTTCAAAAGGAACTCCTTTTATCTTCCGTAAAAAGTACTTCCAATTTTTCATACTTCCCTTTATTCGGGTTTCGATACCTACTACTTGGTAGAGGTTTTTGGTAGAAAATTTTGAAAAACATTTCAAAGTTTCATTTCTCACAAAACAATGTCTAATTCTCAAACAAAATGAAATCCAAATAAGTAGATTCTATTCCTACTTTAGGATTTTCATAGTTGAACCTTTTTTCTTTGGGATAAGCTGCAGGGATATGGGAAAGAGTTACCACGATCCCTTCTGAAGCATCCCGTGGTTTTAGGCAAAGAGTCGGAAAATTGCTCTTTTGAGCTTTGACTTTTTTTTTCTTTTTTAGGAGAAGACCTCTTTTGAAGAAGTTTTTGTATTTCCTTTTTTCGGGGAAGACTTCTTTTTCGAGGAGTTTTTGCAATTCTCTTTTCTTTTCTTTTTTTTTCTTTCAAAGGGAAGACTCCTTTTTAAGAAGTTTTTGTATTCCCTTTTTTAGGGAAGACTTATTTTTCGAGGAGTTTTGTATTCACTGTCTTTTTTTTCTTTTTCTTTTGAACATTGCCAATTTTCCTTTTTGGAGAGAGAAGTAAAATGGGAGAAAAGCTTATCCCTTTGGTTACTCGATTCAACCTAGATCATCCCATTTCTTAATAGCATCTGCCATTTGAAAATATTTTGATATTTTGAACAAGGCTCCATTTTGTAAGCCAAGGATTTTTGAAATGTCCCCCATTTGTTTTTGAAAACTCTACTTTTTGTAAAGCATCAATTCCTTCATTCGGGGTCATACAATTAACCATGTTCCTTCTTTCAAGAAGTTTCAAAGGAGTTCATTTTTTTAAAATCTTTTTGAAAGAATTTAACATAGACCCTTTCGAGTATTGGGCATTTTTCCGGCGTCTACTAAATTTCTACCCACAATATCAACATGTACTTATCTATTTTTATTGCCCTTCTTATGACATGGGGACATTCCTACTTGGGCTGCCACCTTTTTGGGCCTCTTTGGGTGAATGACATGTATGTGATGTATGATATGCATTCCACGTAATTCAATGGAAATACATGCTTTATGAATGATTGACAATATGAAATGTATTCCTCATGATATGATGGAGATACATGTTTTGAGATTGATTCTCCATGGAAGGTGTCTAGGGGATGCATTTAAAAATGCCCTAGCTTGATGGAGATGAATGATTCACACGGCCACATGGTGAAGGGCCATGGTTTTTTTAAAGGGAATTTTTATGGGATGACATTTCCATGCACTTGACATTTATGGTATTTCTAACATGATCATGACATTTTTGGCTTAAGGATAGAAAATATGACCAGCCCTAAGTGATCTTCATGGCCATCATATTTGAATTGACATGATCCCCACATTTTCCATCGTGGGACTCATGTATTTATCCTAACCTCATCAAGGTTTTCATATCAATAAGATGCTGAAAATCTTTCTTTTCAAAGTCATATGTAGGGTTAAGATTGTTTAAAACTTGGTCTTTTTGGAGAAGTAAATTCGGGAAATCCTCCCTTTCTAAAAATTTTTCTTGGGAGATATGAAGATGATTTTGATAACTGCCCCTTGATCGCAATATGTTTCCCATGCTTGTTTTTCTTTGAAACAATTTTGTCCAAGCATGATTTTTGAATTCATTTGGAACATATGCCTTCATGGGGCATTTGATCAAGTATGGGGAATGTGTCTCAAAGAAGCACTTCAGCCACACGATGTAGGCTTGTCCCTTAATGGAGTTTTTAGTATGAACTCATATTCCATTGAAAGGGGCTGCCATTTATTTTGCCTACCCGTTGAGATAGGTTTTTCAAATTAGTGCTTGCATGAATCAACATTATTCCCTTTTCATGACATGGGAAATAATGTCTTGAATTTGGAAGCCTATACCAAGGCCAAGCACGATTTCTCTATTGGCTTGATAATTTCTTTCACATGCCAATAGAGTTTTCGAAATGTAATAAATGGCACACTTTTTATGGATACCATCTTCATATTGATTGAGTAAAGCACCCAATGCATTTACATGCGTTGTAATGCTTTATTTTAGAGGTTTTGGAAATTTGAAGGATTTTATCAAAATCTTTTTGAAAGCTTTTTAGAAATTATCATTTAAATTTTAACCCTTTTTCAAAAGTTTCATTGGGAGATCTAGCATCTTTTTGGCATTTTTGGAATCAACCTTGAAGGTTTCGGATTTTGATCCATATGGAGACATGCCTATGATGGCTCGATACTTAGGGGGTCGATTCTCATGCCCCTTTGGCATGACATAAACCCTGAACTCGAGTTCTAAGATGATGTCTAGACCCGATGTTGTTCATGCAAGTATAAAATGCAATGCATGATGCTTTTGTATGCATGCATACACACTATGGGTTAGACTTACTTATAAAAATCCCCAAATTTTCCAAGTCAAGGATTCTACGAAATTTAGGAAAGCTCAGAGGTGATCTTCCTCCTTGCTTTGATGGTTTTAATTTTGAGGAAGCTTTGGGCAAGAGAAAGGTGTACATGACCAACTTTGGACGATTTTTGGTTTTGGGGAGTATATACAATTTTGAAAAGTTTTTTGAAACTTTCGAGGATGGGCTTTGTACATGGCCATTGTTTTTGAAATTTTTCAATTTTTTTGTCTTTTTCGAAATACAAATTCAGGAATCAATATAAAGGCTTCCTTTTTGAAAAATTTTCCCAAATACAGAATGGGGGAATGAAACAAATTTCTCTTTAAAATTTTTAGATTTTTCAAATGTTTTTGGGATTTTGAAGGTTTTTTAATTTTTTTTTTGTTTTTGGCAATATCTAATTTTTTTGGATTTTTGAAAAGCAGGGATCGAACCTATAAAGAAAACTTCATGAATTAGACTTCTAATCAAAAGGTTTAAGCCATGGGTTTCGTTTTTAGGAGGTTCTAAAGGGCACCCTTGACTCAGGTAGTCTTAGGCATATTGATTTGGGTTTGCTTTAGGTAGGACAGGTTCTAGCCTACCTTGATTTCTTGCTCCTAGGCCTTTGTAGGGTGTATATCCCATGTTTAAGATCATGTTCCAAGGCTTTTTGGTTTTTGAAAAGGTTTTATAAAGTTCACGCCCCTAGAACATAGAATTATCCATGTCATGGGTATATACCAGTTTTATTTTGGACAGTGGGAGTTTGGATTTTGGGGTGATGGAAGACTTGGGCTTCCACACTGTAAGCACGAAAATTCCTTGCTCTTGGTTTACAAGACCAGAAACGAATCTTTTTCGAGTTTACATCGCTTTTAAGGGCGTGCCAGCTAGCTTACTCAAACCAACAAAGATTTTGAAATATATCTGACTTTTAAAAGGCAATTGTGAGCAAGCGGGATCTTTCCGCTTGAAACCTTCTTGAACCGGTGCTCAAGGGTCAGTTCCAGTGCTTTAGAAAACTTCGATTTCAAACAAACCTAATCTTTTGAAAGAAAAGCAAGTATTTTCAATGATTGTTTGCCTAAGTTGTAGTTTTTATTACGGGGCTATCCGTATCCAAGTCTTTGAATTTTAAAGCTATTTAGGCCGGATGTGTGTGCTTTAAGTGGCCTAATTTTAACAAGTTTTGAGCGTAGTGCGGGGTATCCTCTTTGAAAATATGCGAATGCAAGGATGTACGAACTCTCTCCAGGTTTGATATGATGTGAGCTAGGCTTAAATTTAAAAGCAACTCACATACACAGCTTAAAGGAAATACCCAAAATGTAAGTGCAACTCACGCAGCTGAAAGGAAAATACCCGAACCTTAAAAGCAACTCACATGACTTGAATGTAAATTGTGGAAGGGAGATATACTTATATTAAGAGCGGAAAGGCTCAATGCACGCGTGTGTGAGTGTAGAATTGAAATAACAAACTCACACGACTTGAATTGAACTTGCTGAAATTGAAATATAAGTATATAAGAGCTGTAAACACCCCAAAATCTCACGACTTTCTCAAATATACCTGGTTTTACAAAAGCAGCCCCAAAGGGCTATTTTGAGTCTGGAAACCCAGGAGCCTTCCAGACAACCCTGTACATATTTGAAAACCTGTACATATGTTTTAAAACTCTATACATATTGCTTTTTAAACTGTAAATAGTGTTTTGAAGCCCCATATCCGAATAGGAGTTTTGAAACCCGGGCTCAGCCCCATCTTCCCCAAAAGGCCAAGGCGAATAGGTGGAGCTCGCGAAGACGATACTTGACCCAAAAGCAGCCTAGTAAGCCGCTCACGAAGGCCAACACCAGAAGTAGCTTCAGAAGTCCGTTCTAAAGCCTAGAAGAACATCCTGGCCTGATAAAAGCTAGGATTGAAAGGCGAACGGAAGGCTCAGGCACGAAGCAGATGGCAAGCCAGGAGCACCATAAAGCCAGATTGACCATTCTCACTCCAGTATACCGAATCTGAACCGGGAGGACCAGAAATGAGCAGAAACAGAGTCCAAAAGGCAAAATGGGTCCGAACGACACCGATTGGGGAAACCCAACACTAGACGGGTCATTGATGAAACTAGGGCCCACACAGATCATATGCCTCGAGAAGCCAAGAAGGACTATCCAGAGAAATTTTGATTTGGATCTGGACCATAAATATTCAGATCCAAATCCATATAGTGAATAGTGTTTGGATTTGGGCCAATCCAAATAGTGTTTGGGTCGATCCAAATAGTGTTTGGATTTAGATTGGATCCAAATAGTATTTGGATTGGATCGGATCTTGACCAAAATATCCAAATCCATATCCATAAAAATGTTGGGTTTGGATCAGATACGGATCTTAAAATATCTGAGATCCAAGATCCAAATCCAAATAGTGTTTGGATTTGGGTTTGGATCCAAATCCTAAACCCAAACCCAAATCCAAGACCCACCTCAAATGCCTATAAATAGGAGTGAGGGGGTCTCCACAAGTTCATGTGAAATCCACTTGGGGAGGAGAGAGAGTGAGAGAGTGGTTCAAGCCATGTTGGCTCATTAGGTGAGGTGGGCTAAGCCATGTGGGCTGGACCAAGAGGCTGCAACCATGGAGAAGTGGGCTCAAGCCAAGAAGGACCGGCTCCAAGAGGTAAACCTAGCCCTAAACTAGCCTAGACTCAAACCAACCTAACCCTAACTGAACCAACCTAACCCTAACTGAACCCTAACTGGACCTAACCTAACCCCAACCACCTCAAACTATCCCTAACAAACCTTCAAGTCCCCGGCCAACCAGACGTGCCCCTACCGCGCCAGCCGCTACCCGCGTTCCCCCAGGCGCCTACAGTGCACCCCGTGCCCTGTCCACCCGCCCTACGTGTCACTCGAACCCCCTTCAGCGCCCAGCGCTCCCTTGCAGTGCCCCTAACGCCATCCCGCACCACTGCATGCCCCGCGCCACTACGGCCTGACCTACACCCTGCCAGCTTTAGCCAACCATACCAGCCACCCCATTTAGGCCTTGACCTCCTATCCCCTTGACTAAGACTAGCCTCGCATTAGGCCATGACCCCTTAGGACCGCGACCCTTCTCTTGGCCGAACCCAAGCTCTCCTAAACCCTAAGACTGTGAGCCTTCCCTAAGCCCTAATCTCTTCTTAAAGCCACTTAGGAAAACCCCTCTTGGCTGCCCAAAGTGAATCACAAGCCCAAGCATGAGCAAGTGAAGACGGACCAACTATTTGTAAGTGTCTAAACTTGGTCTTTTACGTTAACTTGCTTCGTACTTAATTCAATTTGGATACGGGGTTGTATTAACGGAGCCTTGTCTCCCCTCGGGTTGAATAACGTGGCATGCTACACGAAGCACACACGAGCACTTGAGCCTTAGCTCTTACTCGTACACAAGCACCCACAAGTACCATTGAGCTTTTGCTCTTACTCCTAAGACTCTAGTAAGAGTTGCGTGAGTTGTCTTTAATTTTATACACTCCACACACGCGTGCATTGAGCCTTCACTCTTATTCTATATATGTATTTCAATTCAGCTGGGTTGTTACATTAAGTTGTGTGAGTTTGTCTTTCATTTACACACTCGCACCCAAAGAACACCCGAGCGCTTGCTCAAGCACCTCACGCACCGTTTTGGCCTTGGCAACCGCTAAGATATAGTCATATTTCTATACTTTTCGCTGCGTTTTCCCAGTTCAGCTGCGTGTGTTTGTCTTTCCATTTACACACAAACACAACACGCACACGTTGGCGACCTTCGGGACCATATATATATAGTTATATTTCCCTTCCGCTATGTCTTTAAATTTCGGGTTTTAAGGTTCAGTTGTGTGAGTTGCATTTCAATTTATACACGGCATACACTTACACAATTGAGCCTTTCCGCAATTAAGATATAGTCATATTTCCCTTTTTCAATTTCCCTTTTGCAATTTCCCTTCGGCTATGTCTTTCAATTCTGGGTTTTCCCATTCAGTTGTGTGAGTTTGTATTGCATATTCGCCATACCACTAGTTAGGGCGTATAATTGCATCAAAGCAAACCCCATACACCCGTGCAAAATTCGCCACATTTAGGCACTTGACGCACATATCTCACGCCCAAATTGGCTAAAATCAAAGACATAGGCACGTGCAAATCCCACGTGAAATAAAATCTGCAACAATACAAACAAAACCCAATCAAACACTTCGCATGTTTTCAAAGAGGTTACATTTGTTTAAAAATCGACTTTGCTAAGCGTACAGACTAACCCTTGCGCATCGGTGCAAGAAGGTCTGTGACGAAAAGAGCCCACTTGCTCACAATCGCCCCAAACGAGTCAGATCTTGCTATAGATAAGGAAAATCTTCGACTCTGGGTTCTTAGGCCTGAAGCGAATCTTTTCGTGCTTATGTCACTTTAAAAGGGCATGCTAGGTAGCTTTCTCAAACTAGCGAAGTAAGTTTTGAAAATATCTGACTTTGGGGCGACTGTGGATAAGTGGGATCTTTTCGTCGCAGACCTTCTTGAATCGACGCTCAAGGGTCAGTCTGTATGCTTTAGGAAATCTTGGTTTTGAACAAACACGACTCTTTCAAAAACATAAAAGTGTTTTATCGATTGGTTTTGTCAAAATTGCAGATTTTATGCATGGGATCTACACGCTCCTATGTCTCTTGGGTTTTAGCCAATTCAAGCGTGTAATTGTGTGCATCAAGTGCTCGATTTTGGCAGATTCTACACGATTTTGCTTAGGATATATGCTCCCTATCTCGAGTGTGGCGTATATGCAATGCAACTCACACAACTTAAAGGGAAAACCCAGAATTTAAAGACATAGCAGAAGGGAAATTGCAGAAGGGAAAATATGGCTATATCTTAGATGCGGAAAGAAAATATATAGCTATATCTTAAGAGCAAGAAGGCTCAATGTGAGTGAGTGCTTTGAGTGTATAAATTGAAAGGCAACTCACGCAACTTGAATTTAAAACCCAGCTGAAAGGGAAATACGTATATATACGTAAGAGCGGAAAGGCTCAATGTGAGTGAGTGCTTTGAGTGTATAAAATGAAAGATAACTCACACGACTTGAACCTTAAAACCCAGCTGAATGTATATAAATAGAGCTATATCCTATGGGTTGTTGAGGCCCGTTTGTGTGCAAAAGTGTGCAGATAAGAGCGGAAAGGCTCGAGTGTACGTGTGTGATTCGTGTTTCAAACCACAATATTACATCTCGGGGGGAGACTACGCTCCATTATTACAACCCTGTATCGAATTTAATTGAACTTGAAACAATGTAAAAGACCAGATTCGAACACTTACACGTCGTCTGCTTGGGCTTTCTTCATCAATGGAATCCGACCTTGGGAACAGCTGTTGGATGGACCTCTCTCTGCGAATCGATCAGCTGCGTGGGGTGTTGATCCTAATCTTTGATCTAGGCTAGGTCGACATATGGATAGGCTATGGGTTTTGGGTGAGACAATGGATAGATCTAGGGCGAGATGTAAGGGATCTAGGCTAGGTCTAAATGGGTGGTCTTGGGTAAGAGTTAAGCCAAGGTCCTAAGGGGATACTCGGCCAGCTAATGGCCGAGTTGGGTGATGTTTCATGGGTAGATTTGGGCAGGATCCTAAAGCAATGCTCGGCCAGCTAATGGCCGAGCTTGGTTGGTCTGTTGGGAATGATCTTAGGCGAGGTTCTAAGGAAAGGGTCTAAGGGAATGCTCAGCCAAATGGTGGCCGAGCTGGGTAGGTTTAGGAAGTGGTTTTAGGTAAGGTTGAAGCCAATACTCGGCCAGATAGTGGCCGAGCTAGGTGAATGTGGGTGGCTAAGGGAATCGAGTGCATTAGGCACTCGGTTTGGTTAGGCTTTTTTTAGGTTGAATGGTAAGGATCTAAGGGAAGGTTTAAGGCCAAGACTTAGGGTGATTAGTGGGGTAGATCTAGGGAAAGCTCGGCCAAATATTGGTCGAGCTTGGGCGGTTTTGTTTGGGATCGGTTTTGGGTAGAGTAGGGTGGGTTTAAGCAAGGCTCGGCCAGCACTTTGGCCGAGCTTGGGTGGGTTCTAGGGGATGTATTTTGGGTAGTTTAGAGGATTAGGGAAAGAGGGGCTTAGTTTAGTGTTTTAGGAACTAACCTTAGTGGGGAAAACAGCCAGCTCCTATTGGCTTCCATGCATCCAACCTTCACGCAATGGGAGAGCCATCCAAGCTGCCGGATTCCATCTTGTTGCAGCACCTCACTTGCGTGAAACCTTTCTTGCCCAGCCCACAATGGAAAGGCCAAGTCAAGCCACCATTCTTGACTTGCTTTCCTCTCTCTCTCTCTCTCTCTCCACCCACTAAGCTTTCACGTGAAAAAAAAAGCCTCCAGGACCTCCCCCCCCTGACGTCCTTTTATAGAGCTTGAACTTGGATATGGATCCTGGTTTGGTTCTGAAATCTGGATCCAATCCAAGTCTTGTTTGGATCTGGATCTTGGATTTGGATCTGGATATTTGGATCCAGATTCGATCCAAAATTTTCTCTTCTTCGTCTTTCCTGGCGTTTCAAGCCGGATGCTTTGTGCGGGCCCTGAGTTCATCAACGCTCCATCTTATGCTGGGTTTTTCCCAATTTTGTCATTCGAGCTCCTTTTCATCTTTTCAGACTCTTTTTTAACTGATTTTTGTTGTTTTTTATTTGGATTTGTTCGTGATTTCAGGGGTACTGTTGGCTTGGCCTCCGATGCTTCCGGCTTGAAGTCCATTTGTGGCTTGGGCTCCTCTTTTGTCTTTGAATTCTGCTTTTCATCGGGCTGGGCTTGATCTTTGAATTTTTGAATTTCTTTTGCAGCTGCTTTGAGCCAGGCTTCACCTGTTCGTCTGGGCTTTTGCAGAAATGAGACTTTCGTCCACTTTTGAGAATTTCATGTTTCAAACAGGGTTGGAAAATGGAGGTTTGAAGTATTTGAGCTCCTGGGTTTTCGAAAATTCCAAACTTGGCTTTTTGAGCTGATTTTCGAACCAGGCATTTGGTTTTGCAAAATTTTTGGATTTCGGGGTGTTTACAGATGCCCCTCTTTGTCATTATCCAAATTGATTTGGATAATGGCGAAGAAGATGACACCCCTATTTGTTCTCCCCGAATTTGATCTTGAGAATATGGGATCATCCTAAATTTGAGGAAAAAAATGTTTTTCTTTTAAGCTCGATAATAGGGGATTTTTCGCCAAAAAGGGGACTTTCTATGGATCTAGCCCTAAATAGAGATCATGTATGAGGTGTTCATGCGTGGATATGCAAAGTGCATGATATGGATGAGGTGCCAGAAAGGGCGACCTCCTAGAGACCCGATTCTATGGTCGAACTTTTGAGACTTTATGAAGACCTGCTGCTCCAAGTGAGCGAGCCTTATGTAAGCTCAATGTTCGAGTTTTTGAAATTCATTTTAAGAGGGAAAACTTTTCTGAACCATCAATCCTAAGGACCTTTAGCTCCTCGTGTTTGCCTTTACTTGAGTCTCGACACTCTCTAATCTAGCAGAGGTTTTATGAGAAAACAAGCCACATTTCAAAATTCCTACGCCTTACTCAAAACATTGTATTCTCAAACAAGATGAAATTCAAGTAAGTAAATCCTATTTTTACTTTAGGATTTCCTAAAATGAACCATGTTTCGCTTGGGATAAGTCGTAGGGATGGGAAAAACCACGATCCCTTCTGAAGTGTCCCATGGTTTGAGGCAAAGAAGGCGAAAAACTGCTCTTTTTGAGCCTTTTGGCCTTTTTCTTTCTTTTTTTCATTTGGGTCTCCCTTTGGGAGTATTTTTTCTTTAATCCCTCTTTTCCATGGAAGAATCATTTTTTGCTTGCTTTTGACTCAGGCTTCTTTCTTTGGGAAAGAGATTTCGGCGGGGATTTCTCTTTGTTTTGGCCAAGTTTTCCTTTTTGAAGGAGAAGAGAAGAGGGGAGGACTTATCCCAAGGTCATACTCCATCCATTCCAGATTAGCCTATTTAGAAATAGCACATACAACTTGCAAGTATCTTGCTATATTGAATTAGGCCTTTCTTTGTAAGAACAAGGATTTTGAAATGTAACCACGCATTTTGAAAATCTCCACTTTTTCACAAAACGCCGATTCTCTCATTCAGGGTCACACAACTCACCTTTAATCCTTGGTTTCGAAGTTTCAAAGCAGATTTCCCTAAAATATTTTTGCAAAATGGGAATTTAACTCGGACCCTATATGTGGTACTTTTTCAAATACTGAAAAATTGATAGGATCTGCTAAATTCCTACCTTCGACATCGGTTAACCAATAAGAATTGTTCGTGGCGATTCCACACACGACGTAAGGGCCATCCCACTGGGGCCGCCACTTTCCAAGTGGATGTGGGCCACGATGGTGGATGATTTTCAAAACGAGCTCTCCCACTTCGAAGGGGTGAGGTTTCATATGTTTCTCGTAGTGTCGGGTGATCCTTTGCCAGTATGCATGAGCATGATCCATAGCAAGGAGTCGCCTCTCATCTAATAGATCTAGTTCGGCCATCCTAACATGCTGAAGTGTCTCTAGGGGAAGGTCGAGTGCTATGGATGTATGAAATGAATGCAGACATGTATGAATGGGGAGAACGACGTTTGTGCCGTAGACCAACTCAAAGGGCGTGACATTTGTGGTAGTGCGGATGGAAGTCCTATAAGCCCATAAGGCTTCATCCAGTTTCTCGTGCCATGTTCTACCCTTCTCTAAGGTTTTCTCAACAATGCTGATGAGCGTCTTGTTGGTGGCTTCGGCTTGGTTGTTGCCTTGAGGGTAGTAAGACGACGAGAAGTGATGATTTATGCCATACTTGTTGCACAGCTTGACCATCCACTCATTTTTGAATGGGGTGCCATTATCAGACACAAGATCTCTTGGAACTCCAAATCGAGCCAAGATGTTTTTCCTAATGAAAGCCACCACGTGTTGCCCCTGGATGTTGGTCAGGAAGGTGGCTTCAACCCACTTGGAAAAATACTCAGTGGCTGCTAAAATGAACCTGTGTCCATTTGATGCCTTTGGAAAAATTGGTCCTATGATATCAAACGCCCACATGGTGAATGGCCAGGGGCTGACCACAGAATGCAATGATGATGAGGGGATAAGAATGGCGTGACCATGCACTTGACATGGGTGACACTTTCTAACATGATCGTGGCAATCTTTTCTCAGGGTGGACCAAAAATAACCCGCTCTAAGTATTTTCATCGCCATCATGTTGGCATTAACACGACCTCCACATTCTCCATCGTGGAATTCGTGCATAACAGTCCTAGCCTCCTCTAGGTCGACGCATCTTAGTAAGATGCCGGTAAAACTCTTTTTGTACAGAACCCCACCCAAAATCGTGTATTGGGTAGAAATTTTTCGGATGAATGCCTTATCTTTAGATGTGGCATCTTCAGTGAATCCCCCATTTTCTAGAAAATTCTTTATGTCATAAAACCAAGGTTTTTCATCAGAATCAGGGTTATTTTGGCAAATTTGCAAATCATGTATGGAAGGAGTGGGTGAGTGCCATATTTCAAGGGGTCTGGTTCCCAAAGTGGGATCGACCCTTAGGGCTGAACCCAAGGATGAGAGGGCATCGGCAACGCCATTATCCTCTCTTCCTACGTGTGTGAGAGTACATGATTGGAACGACTCGACCAGTCGAGTGGCCAACTTGTGATATGGAAGCAGTTTTTCATTTCGAACTTGCCAAATTTTTAAAACTTGGTTTATAACAAGGAGTGAATCTCCAAAGACCTTTATGCATGATGCCCCTAGAGTTTTCGAAACTTTTAAACCTTGTATGAGTGCTTCATACTCAGCTATATTGTTGGAACATTTGAAATCTAGGCGGATTGCTATGGGGATCTCTCCCTTTTCAGGGGATACAAGGATGATCCCGGCACCAGCCCCTCGTTGGTTTTGTGCCCCGTCGAAGTGCATCTTCCACACTTGGTTTTCGAAAGAGTTTGCCAAAATGTGGTTTTGAAAATGGTTTTGCAATATGCCTTCATCAGGCATTTCATTGAGTGTGGGATATGCATCTTCTAGGGAGAACTCAGCCACGTAGTCTGCTAGGGCTTGCCCCTTAATGGAGACCTGGTGATGGTATTTGTAGACGCGCGAAAAATCCCCGCCTCTTCGCCTCTTTCGTGGCTTGGAGTGGATCTTATCGTGCGTCTAAGGCCTAGATATACAAACAGGGCGTGCCAGCTAGCTTACTTAAGCTAGCGAAGATATATTAACACTGACTTCTAAACGTGGCGACTGTGAGCAAGTGAGCTCTTGTCGTCGCAGACCTTCTTGCACCGATGCGCAAGGGTCAGTCTGTACGCTTTTGCAAAAATCGAGTTTTAGGGAGAAAGTCTACGAAACGGTTCGAGGTGTCTATTTCGGGTTTTTAAGATGCGATTGCATGTTTTAGATCACGTGGATTTGCACGTGCCTAAGTCTTTTCTTTTATCCCTTTTTGGGTCGCCTAGTTTGTGTGTTATGAACACTCCACTACATGGGCGAATTCGAGCGGGGGTTGCTTCGATGCAATATGCGTCCTACCTCGTGGTATGGCGTAGATGCAATGCAAACTCACGCTACTCCAAAGGGAAAACCCGAAAATGTAAAGACAATGCTGAAGGGAAATAACAGAAGGGAAATAACCGAAGGGAAATAACAGAAGGGAAATAACAGAAGGGAAATAACGGAAGGGAAATAACAGAAGGGAAATATGTATATATCTTATGTATATGAGCCCTTACTCGGGTCTTGCAAATAAGAGCGAAGGCTCAATGTGGGTGCGTGTTTGAATTGAAAGACTTACACACACGACATGAAATTAAACCCAAATATAAATTGCAGTATGGCCTTGACTAAGGTCTTGGGAGTAAGAGCGAAGGCTCAATGTGTGTGAGAGTGCTTGAATTGAAGTACTACACACACGACATAAATGAAACCCAAATATAACTGCAATAAGGCCTTTACTAAGGTCTTGGGAGTAAGAGCGAAGGCTCAATGTGTGTGAAAGTGCTTGAATTGAAAGACTACTCACACGACAAGAAATGAAACCCAAATAGTATAGGTCGGCCCTTACTTGGGTCTTTCAAATAAGAGCGAAAGCTCAATGTGTGTGAGAGTGTTTAAATTGAAAGACTTACTCACACGACAAGAAATGAAACCCAAATAGTATAGGTCGGCCCTTACTTGGGTCTTTCAAATAAGAGCGAAAGCTCAATGTGTGTGAGAGTGTTTAAATTGAAAGACTTACTCACACGACAAGAAATGAAACCCAAATAGTATAGGTCGGCCCTTACTTGGGTCTTTCAAATAAGAGCGAAAGCTCAATGTGTGTGAGAGTGTTTAAATTGAAAGACAACACACCCAACTTAAACAAAACCCTTCGGAAATGAAATATATACGTACACTTATATATTAGGGGCTGATTAGGCCCGTGTGTGTTTGAAATTGTGCACGACTAAGAGAGTGCACGTGTGTGGTTGTGCCAAGCCACGTTATTACAAGCGGGGGGAGACTATGCTCCGTTATTACAACCCCGTATCAAATTGAATTTCAAGCAAGTGTATGATTAAAGGCCGAGTTTAGAAACTTACAAGTAGCTGGTCCGTAGAGGTCTTGCTTGAGCGTGGCCTTGGCTTTGGGCTGCAAACGGGAGCTCCGCGAAGGTACGTGACCAAGAGTGCTGGCCGGCTGCAAATGAGCGCGGGATGGACGCCTCGAAGGGGACCGGTGGCAAGTGGGCGGCGCCTCCAAGTAGGGAGTTTAGAGTGGCTGACTAAGTGGGTCTTAGGGTCACTAGGGAAGTTAGGGACTTAGGGAAACTGGACCTAAAAGGTGAGCTAGTGGGAAGGCCAAATAGGACACCTAGGGAAGGGATCGGCCGAATGGGAGATGGTGGCTGAGCAATGGCCAGCCACTTGGGTTATCCTAGGTTCGGCTAGGCTTAGGTGGTGGCGGCAAAGAGGTGGAACTAAGGGGAAGATGGGTGGTTAAGGGTGGAGAGGTGGTAGAGAGTGGTTTTGAGGGAGTTAGGGGGACTTACCGAATGGGAAGGAGTGGCGGCAAAGGTGGCTGTCGGCTGGTGGAAGATGGGAGAAGGAAGAGGGCCCGGCTGGGTGAGGTGGCGGTGTCCGGCTGGGGGGGCAGTGATGGTGGACGGAAGAGGGAGAGTGGCGGAGCAGGTGGCGGCTGGTGGGGCTGGAGCTGCTGGGAAGACGGGTGAGAGATGGGAGAGGAAGAGGGCCCGGCTGGGTGGTGGAGTGTGGTTCCCACTTGGAAAACCCGCCCACAATGGGGGGGGTTTAAATAGGGGATGGGTAGGTCGGTTAGGGCTGGGTTGTGGGTAGTGGTTAGGTGGTTTAGGTAGGGTAGTATGTAGATAAGGTGGGCTGGATGGGATTGGGCCAGATATTTTAAAACTAGGGGTTTGGGAAAATCGTGGGCTAAGGGTGGTTTAGGGGTTTAGGGCTAGGTTAGGTGGTTGGGTTTTAGGGTGAGGTTTAGTGAGCTAGGTTAGGTGGTTTAGGCTAGGTTTAGGCTAGGTTTAGGGAAATTAATCTAGGTTTAGGGAAGGATTAGGGGAGTGGGTTAGGTGATTAGGTTGGGATTAGGCCGGGATTAGGGAAGTGGGTTAGGTGATTAGGTTCAAATTAGGGGTGGATTAGGGGTTTAGGCTAGGTTTAGGCATTTTGGGTTAGGTTTAGGTGAAGGAGCTCCCTTAGCATGGCCCATAGACCTTGATCACCCTATGTTGGTGCAGCCCTAGGTTAGGTTTTAGCTAATTACAAGCTTAAACCCACTCAATTAGGCTAAACCACAAGATTAAACCCAAACTTGACACACAAGTCAAGCTTAATACAACACTCTTGATATTTATCACCCCCACTCTCTCTCATGCCCAATATCCCACGTGAATTTCAAGTGGGCCCCACCTCCATTTATGAGAAGGTGATGTGGGCCATGGATATGGATATTGGATTGGATTTCTGGATCCAAATCCAAATCCAAATCCACATATGGGTTTGGATTGGAATCTGGATATATATGGTCCAGATCCAATCCAAACTGAACTCTGACTCCTTCGGGCCGGGTTCGAGACGGACGATTCGTGCGGGGCCTGACAGCATCAGTGCTCCGTCTGCGTTGGGTCTTCGCCAACATGGTCGCCCGCCTCCGTTTCTGCCTTCCGGAGATGACTTCAAATGATATTTTGGTAAGAACAGGGTCTTGGACGTTCGAGATCCTGGGATGTGAATGAGATGCAAGAGATGCTGTGCCGGGCTCGACAGGTGCTCCGGTTCCGGGCTCTTCTTGGCTCTCCTGGTCCTGTCTTGATCGAGCCAAGCCACTTCGGGGTTTCAAAACATGTTTTAAAAGGGTTTTTAAAAGCTATATCATATGTTTTTGAAAGATAAAGTTTAAAACATATGTACAGAGTTGTTTGGAAGGCTCCTGGGTTTCCAAACTCAAAATGGCCCTTTGGGGGCTGCTTGTATAAAACCAGAGGGATTTTGAGAAATTCGTGGGATTTCGGGGTGTTTACAGATGCCCCTCTTTGGCCTTGTCCAAATAGATTTGGATAAGGGCAAAGATGACAAACACCCCTTTTAATGTCTCCCTAGATCTAGCCACGAAGAATATGGGATCGTCCCATTTTAGCAAAAATCTCAATTTTACAAACTCTGGTAGGAGGAGATATCATGCCAAAGGGTTTAATTATGGAATCTGGTCCTAAATGGGATCAAGTACCATGCGTGGAATGCAGATGACATGGGCGTGGTGCCCAGAGTGGCGACCTCCCAGAGACCAGATGTGGTCGAACTCTAGAGACTTACAAGGTCTATTGCTCCAAGTGAGCAAATCCTATGCTGTTCGATGTTCGGTTTTTTAAAACTTATTTACAAAAGCTATTTACAAAAGGGACAACTGTCTTGAGTCTCGATCCTAAGGATCTCGAGCTCTTCGTGCTTGCCCTTGTTTGAGTCTTAACACTCGCTTATCTAGCGGAGGTTTTATAAGAAAACAAGCCTCATTTCAAATCCCTACGCCTTACTCGAAAGGTCGAATTCTCGAACAAGATGAAATTCAAGTAAGTAAATCCTATTTTTACTTTAGGATTCCTCGAAATGAACCATGCTTTAGCTTGGGATAAGCCAGGGATGGGAAAGAGATACCACGGTCCCTTCTGAAGCGTCCCGTGGTTTAAGGCATAGAAGGCGGAAAACTGCTCTTTTTGAGCTTTTTGGCCTCTTTTTCCTTTTTTTTTTTAGAGAGGGTCTCCCTTTGGGAGTATTTTTTCTTTAATCCCTCTTTTTCATAAGAGAATCGATTTTTCTTTTTCAAGTCTGGTTTCTTTCTTTTGGAAAGAGACTTTAAATGGGAAATTCCCTTTTGATTTGGGCCTTTGTTTTCCTTTTGGAAGGAGAAAAGAAGAGGGGAGGACTTATCCCAAGCCTACACTCGATCCATTCCAGATCAGCCTATTTAGAAATAGCACGTACTACTTGCAAGTATCTTGCTATGTTGAACTAGGCCTCTCTTTGTAAGATGAAGGATTTTGAAATGTAACCACGATTTTGAAAACTCCACTCTTTCACAAGTGTGAATTCTCTCACTTAGGGTCACACGAATTGCTTTTGCACCTTATTCACACGTCTCAGGGCAGCTATCCCTATCAAATTTTCGAAAACTGGAACTTAATCCAGATCCTACACATGATACTTCTTTAAGTATTGAATATTGATAGGATCTGCTAAATTCCTACCTTCTACATTGATCAACCAATACGAATTGTTCGTAGTGGTTGGTCGTACAACATAGGGTCCATCCCAGTTGGGGCGCCACTTGCCTAGGGGGTGTGGGCCACGATGGTGGATGGTTTTCAAGACCAGATCTCCCACTTTAAAGTGGCGAGGTCTCATGTGTTTGCTATAATGTCGGGCTATCCTTTGCCGGTATGCACGAGCATGATCCATGGCAAGGAGTCGCCTTTCATCTAGCAAATCTAGTTCGGCCATCCTAGCATGCTGAAGCGTCTCTAGGGGGAGGTCGAGTGCAATGGATGTATGGAATGAATGCAGTTGGGTATGAATGGGAAGAATGGCGTTTGTGCCATAGACCAATTCGAATGGTGTGGCATTTGTGGGAGTCCGGATGGAAGTCCTATAAGCCCATAAGGCTTCATCCAGCTTCTCATGCCACCTCCTACCCTTCTCTAAGGTCTTCTCAATGATACCAATGAGAGTCTTGTTTGTGGCTTCGGCTTGGCCGTTGCCTTGAGGGTAGTAGGGCGAGGAGAAGTGGTGAGTTATGCCATACGTGTTGCACAACTTAACCATCCGCTCGTTCTTGAATGGGGTACCATTATCAGACACAAGGTCTCGTGGAACCCCAAATCGAGCCAAGATATTCCTCCGGATGAAAGCCACCACATGTTGCCCCATTACATTCGTTAGGGAAATGGCTTCCACCCACTTGGAGAAATACTCCGTGGCTGCTAAAATAAAACGATGCCCATTCGAGGCCTTTGGAAATATGGGGCCTACAATGTCAAACGCCCACATGGTAAATGGCCAGGGGCTGACCACGGAATGCAATGCAGATGAAGGGATATGAATGGCGTGCCCATGCACTTGACATGGATGACACTTTCTAACATGATCGTGACAATCCTTTTTCAGGGTGGACCAAAAATAACCCCCTCTAAGTATTTTCATCGCCATCATGTTGGCATTAACATGACCTCCACATTCTCCATCGTGGAACTCGTGCATCACTATCCTAGCCTCCTCTAGGTCGATACACCTAAGCAGAATGCCGGTAAAACTCTTTTTGTATAAGACCCCACCCAGAATGGTGTATCGGGTCGAAATCTTACGAATGAATGCCCTATCTTTGGATGTGGCATCCTCGGTGAATCCCCCATTTTCTAAAAATTGTTTTATGTCATAGAACCAGGGTTTTTCAATAGACTCTGGGTTGTTTTGGCAAATATCCAAGTCGTGTGTGGATGGCTGGGGCGCATGCCATATTTCCAAAGATCTGGTCCCTGAAATGGGATCGACCTTCAGGGCTGAACCCAAGGAAGAGAGGGCATCGGCGATGCCATTGTCCTCTCTTCCCACGTGTGTGAGCTTACACGACTGGAAGGATTGGACCAATCGAGTGGCCAACTCGTAATATGGAAGTAGTTTCTCATTACGTACTTGCCAAATTTTTAAAACCTGGTTTATGACAAGGAGCGAATCTCCAAAGACCTCGATGCATGATGCCCCTAGAGTTTTCGAAATCCTTAAGCCTTGTATGAGTGCTTCATACTCAGCTACGTTGTTGGAACATTCGAAATCTAAGCGGACTGCTATGGGAATCTCGCCCTTTTCAGGGGAGATTAGGATGATCCCGGCACCAGCCCCTCGTTGGTTTCGTGCCCCGTCGAAGTGCATCGTCCACACTTGGTTTTCAAAAGAATTTGCCAAAATGTGGTTCTGAAAATGGTTTTGCAATATGCCTTCATCAGGCATTTCGACAAGAGTGGGATATGCGTCCTCCAAGGGGAAGTCAGCCACGTAATCTGCTAGGGCTTGCCCCTTAACGGAGATCTGGTGGTGGTATTTTAGATCATACTCCATTAGAAGGAGTTGCCATTTGCCCAATCTACCTGTGAGAATGGGTTTTTCGAACAAGTGCTTGATTGGATCAAGCTTGGACACTATCCAGATCTCATGATCTAGGAAGTAGTGTCTGAATTTCTGGCAGGCCCAGACTAGGGCCAAGCACGTCTTCTCCATGGCTTGATAATTTCGTTCATAAGCCAAGAGAGTTTTCGAAATATAGTAGATGGCATACTCCTTATGGGTGTCATCCTCGTATTGAGCCAACAGGGCTCCTAAAGCGTTTACATGCACGGAGATATATAATAAAAGCGGTTTTCCTTGCTTTGGAGGATTCAAAACGGGGGGATTAACCAAGTATGCCTTTAGTCTCTCGAAGGACTTTTGGCATTCGTCATCCCATAAGAATTTTGTACCCTTCCTCAACAGTTTGTTGAAGGGTTCGCATCTAGTTGCCAGATTCGATATTGTAAACACCCCGAAATCCCACGAATTTCTTAAACAAATCTGGTTTTGATACAAGCAGCCCCAAAGGGCCATTTTTGAGTTTGGAAACCCAGGAGCCTTCCAAACAAACCCTGTATATATGTTTTAAACTTTATCTTTCAAAAACATATGATATAGCTTTTGAAAACCCTTTTAAAACATGTTTTGAAACCCCGAAGTGGCTTGGCTCGATCAAGACAGGACCAGGAGAGCCAAGAAGAGCCCGGAACCGGAGCACCTGTCGAGCCCGGCACAGCATCTCTTGCATCTCATTCACATCCCAGGATCTCGAACGTCCAAGACCCTGTTCTTACCAAAATATCATTTGAAGTCATCTCCGGAAGGCAGAAACGGAGGCGGGCGACCATGTTGGCGAAGACCCAACGCAGACGGAGCACTGATGCTGTCAGGCCCCGCACGAATCGTCCGTCTCGAACCCGGCCCGAAGGAGTCAGAGTTCAGTTTGGATTGGATCTGGACCATATATATCCAGATTCCAATCCAAACCCATATGTGGATTTGGATTTGGATTTGGATCCAGAAATCCAATCCAATATCCATATCCATGGCCCACATCACCTTCTCATAAATGGAGGTGGGGCCCACTTGAAATTCACGTGGGATATTGGGCATGAGAGAGAGTGGGGGTGATAAATATCAAGAGTGTTGTATTAAGCTTGACTTGTGTGTCAAGTTTGGGTTTAATCTTGTGGTTTAGCCTAATTGAGTGGGTTTAAGCTTGTAATTAGCTAAAACCTAACCTAGGGCTGCACCAACATGGGGTGATCAAGGTCTATGGGCCATGCTAAGGGAGCTCCCTCACCTAAACCTAGCCAAAAATACCTAAACCTAGCCTAAACCCCTAATCCACCCCTAATTTGAACCTAATCACCTAACCCACTTCCCTAATCCCGGCCTAATCCCGACCTAATCACCTAACCCACTCCCCTAATCCTTCCCTAAACCTAGATTAATTTCCCTAATCCTAGCCTAAACCTAGCCTAAACCACCTAACCTAGCTCACTAAACCTCACCCTAAAACCCAACCACCTAACCTAGCCCTAAACCACCCTTAGCCCACGATTTTCCCAAACACCTAGTTTTAAAATATCTGGCCCAATCCCATCCAGCCCACCTTATCTACATACCACCCTACCTAAACCACCTAACCACTACCCACAGCCCAGCCCTAACCGACCTACCCATCCCCTATTTAAACCCCCCTCCTTGTGGGCGGGTTTTCCAAGTGGGAACCACTCCACCACCCAGCCGGGCCCTCTTCCTCTCCCATCTCTCACCCGTCTTCCCAGCAGCTCCAACCCCACCAGCCGCCACCTGCTCCGCCACTCTCCCTCTTTCGTCCACCATCACTGCCCCCCCCAGCCGGGAACCACTCCACCACTCAGCCGGGCCCTCTCCTTCTCCCATCTTCCACCAGCCGACAGCCACCTTTGCCGCCACTCCTTCCCATTCGGTAAGTTCCCCTAACTCCCTCAAAACCACTCTCTACCACCTCTCCACTCTTAGCCACCCACCTTCCCCTTAGTTCCACCTCTTTGCCGCCACCATCTAAGCCTAGCCGAACCTAGGATAACCCAAGTGGCTGGCCACCGCTCAGCCACCATCTCCCATTCGGCCGACCCCCCTAGGCGTCCTCTTTGGCCTTCCCACTAGCTCACCTTTTAGGGCCATTTTCCCTTAGTACCTAACTTCCCTAGTGACCCTAAGACCCACTTAGTCAGCCACTCTAAACTCCCTACTTGGAGGCGCCGCCCACTTGCCACCGGTCCCCTTCGAGGCGTCCATCCCACGCCCATTTGCAGCCGGCCAGCACTCTTGGTCACACACCTTCGCGGAGCTCCCGTTTACAGCCCAAAGCCAAGGCCACGCTCAAGCAAGACCTCTACGGACCAGCTACTTGTAAGTTTCTAAACTCGGTCTTTAGTCATACGCTTGCTTGAAATTCAATTCGATACGGGGTTGTAATAACGGAGCCTAGTCTCCCCCCGCTTGTAATAACGTGGCTTGGCACAACCACACACGTGCACTCTCTTAGTCGTGCACAACTTTGAACACACACGGGCCTAATCAGCCCCTAATATATAAGTGTACGTATATATTTCATTTCCGAAGGGTTTTGTTTAAGTTGGGTGTGTTGTCTTTCAATTTAAACACTCTCACACACATTGAGCTTTCGCTCTTATTTGAAAGACCCAAGTAAGGGCCGACCTATACTATTTGGGTTTTATTTCATGTCGTGTGAGTAAGTCTTTCAATTTAAACACTCTCACACACATTGAGCTCTCGCTCTTATTTGAAAGACCCAAGTAAGGGCCGACCTATACTATTTGGGTTTTATTTCTTGTCGTGTGAGTAAGTCTTTCAATTCAAGCACTTTCACACACATTGAGCCTTCGCTCTTACTCCCAAGACCTTAGTAAAGGCCTTATTGCAATTTATATTTGGGTTTCATTTATGTCGTGTGTGTAGTACTTCAATTCAAGCACTCTCACACACATTGAGCCTTCGCTCTTACTCCCAAGACCTTAGTCAAGGCCATACTGCAATTTATATTTGGGTTTAATTTCATGTCGTGTGTGTAAGTCTTTCAATTCAAACACGCACCCACATTGAGCCTTCGCTCTTATTTGCAAGACCCGAGTAAGGGCTCATATACCTAAGATATATACGTATCTCCCTTCGGTTATTTCCCTTCGGTTATTTCCCTTCGGTTATTTCCCTTCGGTTATTTCCCTTCTGTTATTTCCCTTCCGTATTGTCTTTACATTTCGGGTTTTCCCTTTGGAGTAGCGTGAGTTTGCATTGCATCTACGCCATACCACGAGGTAGGACGCATATTGCATCGAAGCAACCCCCGCTCGAATTCGCCCATGTAGTGGAGTGTTCATAACACACAAACTAGGCGACCCAAAAAGGGATAAAAGAAAAGACTTAGGCACGTGCAAATCCACGTGATCTAAAACATGCAATCGCATCTTAAAGACCCGAAATAGACACCTCGAACCGTTTCGTAGACTTTCTCCCAAAAACTCGATTTTTGCAAAAGCGTACAGACTGACCCTTGCGCATCGGTGCAAGAAGGTCTGCGACGACAAGAGCTCACTTGCTCACAGTCGCCACGTTTAGAAGTCAGTATTGATATATCTTCGCTAGCTTAAGAAAGCTAGCTGGCACGCCCTGTTTTTATACATAGGCCTTAGACGCACGATAAGATCCACTCCAAGCCACGAAAGGGGCAAAGAGGCGGGGATTTTCGTGCGTCTACAGAGATTGGCACGCCCGGTGGGACGTGAGCCTTTTCAAAAATCGAGTTTACTTGTAGGAGTCTTGCGAAAACTTTATAAAGGTGTCGTTTTAACTTGTTTTCTTTGTTTTCACTTAGGAAATTTTGAAAAAGCTTGAAAAGCATGTCAAAATCCAATCCAAGTGAAGTGTCGAGCCAAGGCTCATGCGCATCAAGTTCTCACTCTAGGAGGATTTTCAAAAACAAAATAAAACTAGATGAAATCGAGGACTTGAGAAGGGAATTTGAGGCCAAAATCGATGCTCTCAGCCAAGAGGCTGAAGTAGGCGATTCGTGTTCATCAAACGGTGAACAAAGGCCTAAAAAGAAAATTGAAAAACCTCGCAAGCAAAAAGAAGCCTCCATAATGGAAGGCAACCAATACCACGAGTCCTTCACACAAAAGGACCGTAAAGCCCTACAGCAGCTGCTGAAAGGGCAAAATAAAGAGAAAAGAAGCTACGCCCTGTCTGATTTCCTTCCTATGGATTACGAAACAGACAGTGACGATGAAATACCGAACTTCCATCGGTATGATGGCATGGGAGACCCTAGGTCTCACTTGCAGCTTTTCTCACGTCGAGCCCATAAGAAGAAAAAGGACTCGATGAAATGGGTGTATTGGTTCCCTCTATCCCTTAAAGGCACAGCTGCCAAATGGCTGGCTTCCTACGACTTAAGCCAGTTCGCTACTTTTGAAGAGTTAGCGAACTGCTTCATGCAAAGATTTGCACACAACGTGGAAGTCACGCCAACCCTAAATACTTTAAGGGATACAAAGCAAGGCATGAACGAAGACGTGCATGCCTTCATTATAAGATGGAGGTCTCTTTTAGGCCAAGTGCGAGAGCCTATATCCGAAGGATGCGCAGTAATGCTCATCCTGGATAATTTCAAAAGCGAGTTAAAAACCCTTCTCTCGCTCCATGAGATTTCAACTTTCCATAAGTTGATCAAAAAGGCTTCCCTTTCGAAACCAACTTGCGAAAAGGGACATACGACCACTTATGGAAAGGAAGTGCCGTTCCCAAAACACGTGTGGAAAAGCCCATCGCATATGGGCTGCCCACAACGGACAAAGGGGCAAAGCCCCATAAAATCGCCAATGTCCGGGTGGATCCAGGCATGGCGGGCACTTCTAAAAATTTTGAAAAAATAGAAAATAAGAGAGAGCGCAATTTTTCAAAACCAATTGAAAAACGGGAGTACACTCCGCTGGGGCAACCTGTGTCGGAAGTCCTAGACCTCCTACTTGCCCAGGGCATGATCGAACTCCCTGAAATCCCCGAAGGAGTCACGTCCAAAGGGGGGTATTTAAACCGATTTTGCAAGTATCATCGGCTTAAAGGCCATGATACCAAACGGTGCTTCTCTCTTCTAAATAAAATTGAGAACTTGATAGCGGAGGGCCGGCTCCAGGTCACTGCGGAATCTGAGCCACCTCAAGCTATCTTCAAGGAACCCTTTCCCAAACACGCCAATGGCAGTGGGAAAGGAAAGGAGGTATGTACCCTCACCATTTCCAAGGAACTAGCGCGAAAGCCCGAACCTGGTCGACCTGCTTGTGCGCCCATCCTTGTATTATACAAGAGGCCCGCACAAGTCGTCATTCGGGGACCATCAAAAGTGGAAACCCCAAAACCAGTTTTGAAAATCCAAGGTTTTCCTCAGCTCATCCTTAGAGCCAAGTCTAGCGCAAACCCTAGGCTGGTCGTGGGGGAAGTCACTAGATCCGGGAGGATCTACCAACCCCCGCACCTTCAAGGTGCTCAAAAGGTGGTCAGTGTGCCTGGCCCCTCAAAAGCATGTATCCCTAGTGGTCTGCCAAAAGCAGATAAGGACAAAATCATCCTAAATCCTTATGATTTCGAAAACCACCTTTCAAAGATTCCTATTCACATGTCTATCCTAGAGCTTATCAAAACCTCGCCTAGGCATAGACTTGTCTTAGAGAAAATTCTAGAAAGGGCCAAGGTTGATTCGAACATAAGTCCGGAATCCTTGTCTGCCCAAGTGGCTTTGTTAGGAGCAAAATCGCCCATCACTTTTTCGGAAGATGATGTGGATAGACCCTACGAAACCCATAACCAGGCCCTGCATATCGAGGTGGTTCTAAACAACCACTCTCTGGACAGGTGCCTAGTCGATGGTGGAGGAGGGCTCAACATCCTTCCACTTCACGTGGCGTACAAAATCGGAGTCACCTTGACTTCAGTGAACCCAAGCCCCATCGTTATCACTGGATACGATGGGAATGCGTCTAGGCCTTTAGGATCCATCGAACTCCCAATGGAAACGGGAGGGATCGAACACACGGGGGTGTTCCATGTCTTGGACATCCACCCCCATTATAACCTGTTGCTGGGAAGACCCTGGATACACAGTTTGTGCGCTGTGCCATACACCTTCCACAAGTGTGTCAAAATCCCTTTTAGGGACCAAGTCGTAGTGATCCTAGGTGAGAGTCACCCACAACTTCAGGGGATCATAAACTCCCCTTGTTTATCAAGCTCCCAGGCCCAAGAGGCTAACCTGGGGCAAATTATGGTTGAGCCACCTCGGCTCGTGTTGAACAACCCTAGGAAGGTTGTATGTGTGAAGGGGCCGCCTAAAGCAGGCCCCCTCCCGACTCTAATCCTCCTAGGAAAACCCAAGCGTTCCCTATTTCCAAAACCCCTGGACAAAAGGCCATACGAGCCTCATATGGACGATAGCATGTTCCAGGACCACGACTTATATCCCATCTTTTCAAAAAACAAAAGGTCGTGGAACATGTTATTGAACATGGGCTACACGCCCTACAAAAGTCTAGGGGCACAAAACCAGGGTCTCCTAGAGCCCATCCTTCCTAGGGCCAACCCAAGCCGATATGGGATCGGCTATACTCCCCGAATACCGCCGGAGCCACCCCCTGTGACCACCTGGGTCAAGGGTGCCCCGGAGCCTGTCTTAGAAGAGACCTATGGTTTAGACCTCCTATTCCGAGTCTAACCCATAGTGTTTTCCCTTTGTAGGTATGACGGAAGATCCCTTTTTCTAAAAATACCAAAAACATTTGAAAACTTAAAATCCAAAAAAAATCGAAAAACAAGAAAAACCAAAAACAATGGAAAAACAAAAATTCAAAAAAAGTGTGCTTTGTATAGTTCCCAAAGTTCTTGTTTTACAAAAACCCAAAAAAATCGAAAATTTGGAAAATACCAAAAAGATTTTGTACATAGCTGCTCCTGGTATGACTTTGGCGAAAGAAAAGGATTTCGAAAGAGACGTTGTCTGCATAGCCAGACCAAAAATTTCGAAATCACTTGAAAATCCAAGTACAAAACCAGGTTATTTTGAAAACCACGCATCAAGTTCCCTCGGGTCTATAGCCCACGAGAATGATCAAAGCCCGGAAGTGGATCCCCTTGAGGAAGATCCCACTTCTGAGCTCCCAGAATTTCATAGAATTCTCGATTTTGAAAGACCTTCCCAATTAGTAGGAGGAGATTTCGTAGAGGTGAACCTAGGGGATGATTCCAATCCCAAAACCATCAAAATAGGCGCATGCTTGCATGAAACTGAAAAGTTAGCATTCATTGCATTTCTACAAACCTATTTAGATGTGTTTGCATGGACGTATGAAGACATGCCGGGCATAGATCCCAGCATAGTCGAGCATCGTCTTCCCTTAGATATAGGTGTAAAACCAATAAAGCAGAAGCTTAGGAAAATACACCCGAATGTACACACGCAAGTCAAAGAGGGTTTAGAAGATCTGCTAAAAGCCGGATTTATAAAACCCATTGCGTATTCTGATTGGTTGTCAAATATCGTTGTAGTTCGAAAAACCAATGGGAAAATTCGAATATGCATCGATTTCAGAAACCTGAATAAAGCCACTCCAAAGGATAATTATCCTTTACCAAACATAGATTTGATAGTCGATAGTACTGCAAATCATGAAATGTTTTCATTTATGGATGGCTATTCAGGCTATAATCAAATCAAACTAAGCCCACGAGATCAGGGTAAGACCGCCTTCACAACCCCATGGGGCACGTACTGCTATACAGTCATGCCCTTTGGTTTGAAAAATGCCGGCGCAACATACCAACGAGCCATGAACACGATCTTCCATGATCAAATTCACGAGCTTGTAGAAGTGTATGTAGATGATCTCTTGGCAAAATCCAAAACCCGATGCACCCATATCGAATGTTTACAAAAGATTTTCGAAAGGCTTAGGCTTTACAAAGTAAAGCTAAATCCTCAAAAATGTGTGTTCGGGGTAGAATCAGGAAAGCTTCTAGGCTTTATGGTGAGCCAAAGGGGAATAGAAGTCGACCCCTCTAAGTGTCGAGCCATCATAGACATGGCTCCACCCTCCAATCTCACCCAAGTCCGTAGCCTCCAGGGTCGATTACAATCTGTGCGCCGATTCATATCGAATCTGGCAACTAGATGCGAACCCTTCAACAAACTGTTGAGGAAGGGTACGAAATTCTTATGGGATGACGAATGCCAAAAGTCCTTCGAGAGACTAAAGGCATACTTGGTTAATCCCCCCGTTTTGAATCCTCCAAAGCAAGGAAAACCGCTTTTATTATACATCTCCGTGCATGTAAACGCTTTAGGAGCCCTGTTGGCTCAATACGAGGATGACACCCATAAGGAGTATGCCATCTACTATATTTCGAAAACTCTCTTGGCTTATGAACGAAATTATCAAGCCATGGAGAAGACGTGCTTGGCCCTAGTCTGGGCCTGCCAGAAATTCAGACACTACTTCCTAGATCATGAGATCTGGATAGTGTCCAAGCTTGATCCAATCAAGCACTTGTTCGAAAAACCCATCCTCACGGGTAGATTGGGCAAATGGCAACTCCTTCTAATGGAGTATGATCTAAAATACCATCACCAGATCTCCGTTAAGGGGCAAGCCCTAGCAGATTACGTGGCTGACTTCCCCTTGGAGGACGCATATCCCACTCTTGTCGAAATGCCTGATGAAGGCATATTGCAAAACCATTTTCAAAACCACATTTTGGCAAATTCTTTTGAAAACCAAGTGTGGAAGATGCACTTCGACGGGGCACGAAACCAACGAGGGGCTGGTGCCGGGATCATCCTAATCTCCCCTGAAAAGGGCGAGATTCCCATAGCGGTCCGCTTAGATTTCGAATGTTCCAACAACGTAGCTGAGTATGAAGCACTCATACAAGGCTTAAGGATTTCGAAAACTCTAGGGGCATCATGCATCGAGGTCTTTGGAGATTCGCTCCTTGTCATAAATCAGATTTTAAAAATTTGGCAAGTACGTAATGAGAAACTACTTCCATATCACGAGTTGGCCACTCGATTGGTCCAATCCTTCCAATCGTGTAAGCTCACACACGTAGGAAGAGAGGACAATGGCATCGCCGATGCCCTCTCTTCCTTGGGTTCAGCCCTGAAGGTCGATCCCATTTCAGGGACCAGATCTTTGGAAATATGGCATGCGCCCCATCCATCCACACACGACTTGGATATTTGCCAAAACAACCCAGAGTCTATTGAAAAACCCTGGTTCTATGACATAAAACAATTTTTAGAAAATGGGGGATTCACCGAGGATGCCACATCCAAAGATAGGGCATTCATTCGTAAGATTTCGACCCGATACACCATTCTGGGTGGGGTCTTATACAAAAAGAGTTTTACCGGCATTCTGCTTAGGTGTATCGACCTAGAGGAGGCTAGAATAGTGATGCACGAGTTCCACGATGGAGAATGTGGAGGTCATGTTAATGCCAACATGATGGCAATGAAAATACTTAGAGGGGGTTATTTTTGGTCCACCCTGAAAAAGGATTGTCACGATCATGTTAGGAAGTGTCATCCATGTCAAGTGCATGGGCACGCCATTCATATCCCTTCATCTGCATTGCATTCCGTGGTCAGCCCCTGGCCATTTACCATGTGGGCGTTTGACATTGTAGGCCCCATATTTCCGAAGGCCTCGAATGGGCATCGTTTTATTTTAGCAGCCACGGAGTATTTCTCCAAGTGGGTGGAAGCCATTTCCCTAACGAATGTAATGGGGCAACATGTGGTGGCTTTCATCCGGAGGAATATCTTGGCTCGATTTGGGGTTCCACGAGACCTTGTGTCTGATAATGGTACCCCATTCAAAAACGAGCGGATGGTTAAGTTGTGCAACACGTATGGCATAACTCACCACTTCTCCTCGCCCTACTACCCTCAAGGCAACGGCCAAGCCGAAGCCACAAACAAGACTCTCATTGGTATCATTGAGAAGACCTTAGAGAAGGGTAGGAGGTGGCATGAGAAGCTGGATGAAGCCTTATGGGCTTATAGGACTTCCATCCGGACTCCCACGAATGCCACACCATTCGAATTGGTCTATGGCACAAACGCCATCCTTCCCATTCATACCCAACTGCATTCATTCCATACATCCATTGCACTCGACCTCCCCCTAGAGACGCTTCAGCATGCTAGGATGGCCGAACTAGATTTGCTAGATGAGAGGCGACTCCTTGCTATGGATCATGCTCGTGCATACCGGCAAAGGATAGCCCGACATTACAGCAAACATATGAGACCTCGCCACTTTGAAGTGGGAGATCTGGTCTTAAAAACCATCCACCATCGTGGCCCACACCCCCTAGGCAAGTGGCGCCCCAACTGGGATGGACCTTATGTTGTACGAGCAACCACTACGAACAATTCGTATTGGTTGATCGATGTAGAAGGTAGGAATTTAGCAGATCCTATCAATATTCAATACTTAAAGAAGTATCATGTGTAGGATCTGGATTAAATTCCAGTTTTCGAAAATTTTAGAGGGATAGCTGCCCTGAGACGTGTGAATAAGGTGCAAAGGCGAACTCGTGTGACCCTAAGGGAGAGAATTCGCACTTGTGAAAGAGTGGAGTTTTCAAAATCGTGGTTGCATTTCAAAATCCTTCTTCTTACAAAGAAAGGCCTAGTTCAACATAGCAAGATACTTGCAAGTAGTACGTGCTATTTCTAAATAGGCTGATCGGGAATGGATCGAGTGTAGGCTTGGGATAAGTCCTCCCCTCTTCTCTTCTCCTTCCAAAAGGAAAACAAAGGCCCAAACAAAAGGGAATTTCCCATTTAAAGTCTCTTTCCAAAAGAAAGAAACCAGACTTCAAAAAGAAAAAAAAAAAAAAAAAAAATCGATTCTCTTATGAAAAAGAGGGATTAAAGAAAAAATACTCCCAAAGGGAGACCCTCTATGAAAAAAAGGGAAAAGAGGCCAAAAAGCTCAAAAAGAGCAGTTTTCCGCCTTCTATGCCTTAAACCACGGGACGCTTCAGAAGGGACCGTGGTATCTCTTTCCCATCCCTGGCTTATCCCAAGCTAAAGCATGGTTCATTTCAAGGAATCCTAAAGTAAAAATAGGATTTACTTACTTGAATTTCATCTTGTTTGAGAATTCGACGTTTCGAGTAAGGCGTAGGGATTTGAAATGAAGCTTGTTTTCTTATAAAACCTCCGCTAGATAAGCGAGTGTTAAGACTCAAACAAAGGCAAGCACGAAGAGCTCGAGATCCTTAGGATCGAGGCTCAGGACAGTTGTCCCTTTTGTAAATAGTTTTGTAAATAAGTTTTGAAAACCGAACATCGAACAGCATAGGATTTGCTCACTTGGAGCAAGAGACCTTGTAAGTCTCTAGAGTTCGACTACATCTGGTCTCTGGGAGGTCGCCACTCTTGGCACCCCACCCATGTCGTCTGCATTCCACGCATGGTACTTGCATGGACATGATCCCATTTAGGACCAGATTCCATAGTAAAACCCTTTGGCATGATATCTCCTCCTACCAGAGTTTGTAAAATTGAGATTTTTGCTAAAATGGGACGATCCCATATTCTTCGTGGCTAGATCTAGGGAGACATTAAAAGGGGTGTTTGTCATCTTTGCCCTTATCCAAATCTATTTGGACAAGGCCAAAGAGGGGCATCTGTAAACACCCCGAAATCCCACGAATTTCTTAAACAAATCTGGTTTTGATACAAGCAGCCCCAAAGGGCCATTTTTGAGTTTGGAAACCCAGGAGCCTTCCAAACAAACCCTGTATATATGTTTTAAACTTTATCTTTCAAAAACATATGATATAGCTTTTGAAAACCCTTTTAAAACATGTTTTGAAACCCCGAAGTGGCTTGGCTCGATCAAGACAGGACCAGGAGAGCCAAGAAGAGCCCGGAACCGGAGCACCTGTCGAGCCCGGCACAGCATCTCTTGCATCTCATTCACATCCCAGGATCTCGAACGTCCAAGACCCTGTTCTTACCAAAATATCATTTGAAGTCATCTCCGGAAGGCAGAAACGGAGGCGGGCGACCATGTTGGCGAAGACCCAACGCAGACGGAGCACTGATGCTGTCAGGCCCCGCACGAATCGTCCGTCTCGAACCCGGCCCGAAGGAGTCAGAGTTCAGTTTGGATTGGATCTGGACCATATATATCCAGATTCCAATCCAAACCCATATGTGGATTTGGATTTGGATTTGGATCCAGAAATCCAATCCAATATCCATATCCATGGCCCACATCACCTTCTCATAAATGGAGGTGGGGCCCACTTGAAATTCACGTGGGATATTGGGCATGAGAGAGAGTGGGGGTGATAAATATCAAGAGTGTTGTATTAAGCTTGACTTGTGTGTCAAGTTTGGGTTTAATCTTGTGGTTTAGCCTAATTGAGTGGGTTTAAGCTTGTAATTAGCTAAAACCTAACCTAGGGCTGCACCAACATGGGGTGATCAAGGTCTATGGGCCATGCTAAGGGAGCTCCCTCACCTAAACCTAGCCAAAAATGCCTAAACCTAGCCTAAACCCCTAATCCACCCCTAATTTGAACCTAATCACCTAACCCACTTCCCTAATCCCGGCCTAATCCCGACCTAATCACCTAACCCACTCCCCTAATCCTTCCCTAAACCTAGATTAATTTCCCTAATCCTAGCCTAAACCTAGCCTAAACCACCTAACCTAGCTCACTAAACCTCACCCTAAAACCCAACCACCTAACCTAGCCCTAAACCACCCTTAGCCCACGATTTTCCCAAACACCTAGTTTTAAAATATCTGGCCCAATCCCATCCAGCCCACCTTATCTACATACCACCCTACCTAAACCACCTAACCACTACCCACAGCCCAGCCCTAACCGACCTACCCATCCCCTATTTAAACCCCCCTCCTTGTGGGCGGGTTTTCCAAGTGGGAACCACTCCACCACCCAGCCGGGCCCTCTTCCTCTCCCATCTCTCACCCGTCTTCCCAGCAGCTCCAACCCCACCAGCCGCCACCTGCTCCGCCACTCTCCCTCTTTCGTCCACCATCACTGCCCCCCCCAGCCGGGAACCACTCCACCACTCAGCCGGGCCCTCTCCTTCTCCCATCTTCCACCAGCCGACAGCCACCTTTGCCGCCACTCCTTCCCATTCGGTAAGTTCCCCTAACTCCCTCAAAACCACTCTCTACCACCTCTCCACTCTTAGCCACCCACCTTCCCCTTAGTTCCACCTCTTTGCCGCCACCATCTAAGCCTAGCCGAACCTAGGATAACCCAAGTGGCTGGCCACCGCTCAGCCACCATCTCCCATTCGGCCGACCCCCCTAGGCGTCCTCTTTGGCCTTCCCACTAGCTCACCTTTTAGGGCCATTTTCCCTTAGTACCTAACTTCCCTAGTGACCCTAAGACCCACTTAGTCAGCCACTCTAAACTCCCTACTTGGAGGCGCCGCCCACTTGCCACCGGTCCCCTTCGAGGCGTCCATCCCACGCCCATTTGCAGCCGGCCAGCACTCTTGGTCACACACCTTCGCGGAGCTCCCGTTTGCAGCCCAAAGCCAAGGCCACGCTCAAGCAAGACCTCTACGGACCAGCTACTTGTAAGTTTCTAAACTCGGTCTTTAGTCATACGCTTGCTTGAAATTCAATTCGATACGGGGTTGTAATAACGGAGCCTAGTCTCCCCCCGCTTGTAATAACGTGGCTTGGCACAACCACACACGTGCACTCTCTTAGTCGTGCACAACTTTGAACACACACGGGCCTAATCAGCCCCTAATATATAAGTGTACGTATATATTTCATTTCCGAAGGGTTTTGTTTAAGTTGGGTGTGTTGTCTTTCAATTTAAACACTCTCACACACATTGAGCTTTCGCTCTTATTTGAAAGACCCAAGTAAGGGCCGACCTATACTATTTGGGTTTTATTTCATGTCGTGTGAGTAAGTCTTTCAATTTAAACACTCTCACACACATTGAGCTCTCGCTCTTATTTGAAAGACCCAAGTAAGGGCCGACCTATACTATTTGGGTTTTATTTCTTGTCGTGTGAGTAAGTCTTTCAATTCAAGCACTTTCACACACATTGAGCCTTCGCTCTTACTCCCAAGACCTTAGTAAAGGCCTTATTGCAATTTATATTTGGGTTTCATTTATGTCGTGTGTGTAGTACTTCAATTCAAGCACTCTCACACACATTGAGCCTTCGCTCTTACTCCCAAGACCTTAGTCAAGGCCATACTGCAATTTATATTTGGGTTTAATTTCATGTCGTGTGTGTAAGTCTTTCAATTCAAACACGCACCCACATTGAGCCTTCGCTCTTATTTGCAAGACCCGAGTAAGGGCTCATATACCTAAGATATATACGTATCTCCCTTCGGTTATTTCCCTTCGGTTATTTCCCTTCGGTTATTTCCCTTCGGTTATTTCCCTTCGGTTATTTCCCTTCTGTTATTTCCCTTCCGTATTGTCTTTACATTTCGGGTTTTCCCTTTGGAGTAGCGTGAGTTTGCATTGCATCTACGCCATACCACGAGGTAGGACGCATATTGCATCGAAGCAACCCCCGCTCGAATTCGCCCATGTAGTGGAGTGTTCATAACACACAAACTAGGCGACCCAAAAAGGGATAAAAGAAAAGACTTAGGCACGTGCAAATCCACGTGATCTAAAACATGCAATCGCATCTTAAAGACCCGAAATAGACACCTCGAACCGTTTCGTAGACTTTCTCCCAAAAACTCGATTTTTGCAAAAGCGTACAGACTGACCCTTGCGCATCGGTGCAAGAAGGTCTGCGACGACAAGAGCTCACTTGCTCACAGTCGCCACGTTTAGAAGTCAGTATTGATATATCTTCGCTAGCTTAAGAAAGCTAGCTGGCACGCCCTGTTTTTATACATAGGCCTTAGACGCACGATAAGATCCACTCCAAGCCACGAAAGGGGCAAAGAGGCGGGGATTTTCGCGCGTCTACAGATATGAATCGGCGCACAGATTGTAATCGACCCTGGAGGCTACGGACTTGGGTGAGATTGGAGGGTGGAGCCATGTCTATGATGGCTCGACACTTAGAGGGGTCGACTTCTATTCCCCTTTGGCTCACCATAAAGCCTAGAAGCTTCCCTGATTCTACCCCGAACACACATTTTTGAGGGTTTAGCTTTACTTTGTAAAGCCTAAGCCTTTCGAAAATCTTTTGTAAACATTCGATATGGGTGCATCGGGTTTTGGATTTCGCCAAGAGATCATCTACATACACTTCTACAAGCTCGTGAATTTGATCATGGAAGATCGTGTTCATGGCTCGTTGGTATGTTGCGCCGGCATTTTTCAAACCAAAGGGCATGACTGTATAGCAGTACGTGCCCCATGGGGTTGTGAAGGCGGTCTTACCCTGATCTCGTGGACTTAGTTTGATTTGATTATAGCCTGAATAGCCATCCATGAATGAAAACATTTCATGATTTGCAGTACTATCGACTATCAAATCTATGTTTGGTAAAGGATAATTATCCTTTGGAGTGGCTTTATTCAGGTTTCTGAAATCGATGCATATTCGAATTTTCCCATTGGTTTTTCGAACTACAACGATATTTGACAACCAATCAGAATACGCAATGGGTTTTATAAATCCGGCTTTTAGCAGATCTTCTAAACCCTCTTTGACTTGCGTGTGTACATTCGGGTGTATTTTCCTAAGCTTCTGCTTTATTGGTTTTACACCTACATCTAAGGGAAGACGATGCTCGACTATGCTGGGATCTATGCCCGGCATGTCTTCATACGTCCATGCAAACACATCTAAATAGGTTCGTAGAAATGCAATGAATGCTAACTTTTCAGTTTCATGCAAGCATGCGCCTATTTTGATGGTTTTGGGATTGGAATCATCCCCTAGGTTCACCTCTACGAAATCTCCTCCTACTGATTGGGAAGGTCTTTCAAAATCGAGAATCCTATGAAATTCTGGGAGCTCAGAAGTGGGATCTTCCTCAAGGGGATCCACTTCTGGGCTTTGATCATTCTCGTGGGCTATAGACCCGAGGGAACTTGATGCGTGTTTTTCAAAATAACCTGGTTTTGTACTTGGATTTTCAAGTGATTTCGAAATTTTTGGTCTGGCTATGCAGACAACGTCTCTTTCGAAATCCTTTTCTTTCGCCAAAGTCATACCAGGAGCAGCTATGTACAAAATCTTTTTGGTATTTTCCAAATTTTCGATTTTTTTGGGTTTTTGTAAAACAAGAACTTTGGGAACTATACAAAGCACACTTTTTTTGATTTTTTGTTTTTCCATTGTTTTTGGTTTTTCTTGTTTTTCGATTTTTTTGGATTTTAAGTTTTCAAATGTTTTTGGTATTTTTAGAAAAAGGGATCTTCCGTCATACCTACAAAGGGAAAACACTATGGGTTAGACTCGGAATAGGAGGTCTAAACCATAGGTCTCTTCTAAGACAGGCTCCGGGGCACCCTTGACCCAGGTGGTCACAGGGGTGGCTCCGGCGGTATTCGGGGAGTATAGCCGATCCCATATCGGCTTGGATTGGCCCTAGGAAGGATGGGCTCTAGGAGACCCTGGTTTTGTGCCCCTAGACTTTTGTAGGGCGTGTAGCCCATGTTCAATAACATGTTCCACGACCTTTTGTTTTTTGAAAAGATGGGATATAAGTCGTGGTCCTGGAACATGCTATCGTCCATATTAGGCTCGTATGGCCTTTTGTCCAGGGGTTTTGGAAATAGGGAACGCTTGGGTTTTCCTAGGAGGATTAGAGTCGGGAGGGGGCCTGCTTTAGGCGGCCCCTTCACACATACAACCTTCCTAGGGTTGTTCAACACGAGCCGAGGTGGCTCAACCATAATTTGCCCCAGGTTAGCCTCTTGGGCCTGGGAGCTTGATAAACAAGGGGAGTTTATGATCCCCTGAAGTTGTGGGTGACTCTCACCTAGGATCACTACGACTTGGTCCCTAAAAGGGATCTTGACACACTTGTGGAAGGTGGATGGCACAGCGCACAAACTGTGTATCCAGGGTCTTCCCAGCAACAGGTTATAATGGGGGTGGATGTCCAAGACATGGAACACCCCCGTGTGTTCGATCCCTCCCGTTTCCATTGGGAGTTCGATGGATCCTAAAGGCCTAGACGCATTCCCATCGTATCCAGTGATAACGATGGGGCTTGGGTTTACTGAAGTCAAGGTGACTCCGATTTTGTACGCCACGTGAAGTGGAAGGATGTTGAGCCCTCCTCCACCATCGACTAGGCACCTGTCCAGAGAGTGGTTGTTTAGAACCACCTCGATATGCAGGGCCTGGTTATGGGTTTCGTAGGGTCTATCTACATCATCTAACGAAAAGGTGATGGGCGATTTTGCTCCTAATAAAGCCACTTGGGCAGACAAGGATTCCGGACTTATGTTCGAATCAACCTTGGCTCTTTCTAGAATTTTCTCTAAGACAAGTCTATGCCTAGGCGAGGTTTTGATAAGCTCTAGGATAGACATGTGAATAGGAATCTTTGAAAGGTGGTTTTCGAAATCATAAGGATTTAGGATGATTTTGTCCTTATCTGCTTTTGGCAGACCACTAGGGATACATGCTTTTGAGGGGCCAGGCACACTGACCACCTTTTGAGCACCTTGAAGGTGCGGGGGTTGGTAGATCCTCCCGGATCTAGTGACTTCCCCCACGACCAGCCTAGGGTTTGCGCTAGACTTGGCTCTAAGGATGAGCTGAGGAGAACCTTGGATTTTTAAAACTGGTTTTGTCGGGGTTTCCACTTTTGGCGGTCCCCGAATGACAACTTGTGCGGGCCTCTTGTATAATACAAGGATGGGCGCACAAGCAGGTCGACCAGGTTCGGGCTTTTGCGCTAGTTCCTTGGAAATGGTGAGGGTACATACCTCCTTTCCTTTCCCACTGCCACTGGCGTGTTTGGGAAAGGGTTCCTTGAAGATAGCTTGAGGTGGCTCAGATTCCGCAGTGACCTGGAGCCGGCCCTCCGCTATCAAGTTCTCAATTTTATTTAGAAGAGAGAAGCACCGTTTGGTATCATGGCCTTTGAGCCGATGATACTTGCAAAATCGGTTTAAATACCCCCCTTTGGACGTGACTCCTTCGGGGATTTCAGGGAGTTCGATCATGCCCTGGGCAAGTAGGAGGTCTAGGACCTCCGACACAGGTTGCCCCAGCGGAGTGTACTCCCGTTTTTCAATTGGTTTTGAAAAGTTGCGTTCTCTCTTATTTTCTATTTTTTCAAAATTTTTAGAAGTGCCCGCCATGCCTGGATCCACCCGGACATTGGCGATTTTATGGGGCTTTGCCCCTTTGTCCGTTGTGGGCAGCCCATATGCGATGGGCTTTTCCACACGTGTTTTGGGAACGACACTTCCTTTCCATAAGTGGTCGTATGTCCCTTTTCGCAAGTTGGTTTCGAAAAGGGAGGCCTTTTTGATCAACTTATGGAAAGTTGAAATCTCATGGAGCGAGAGAAGGGTTTTTAACTCGTTTTTGAAATTATCCAGGATGAGCATTACTGCGCATCCTTCGGATATAGGCTCTCGCACTTGGCCTAAAAGAGACCTCCATCTTATAATGAAGGCATGCACGTCTTCGTTCATGCCTTGCTTTGTATCCCTTAGGGTATTCAGGGTTGGCGTGACTTCCACGTTGTGTGCAAATCTTTGCATGAAGCAGTTCGCTAACTCTTCAAAAGTAGCGAACTGGCTTAAGTCGTAGGAAGCCAGCCATTTGGCAGTTGTGCCCTTAAGGGATAGAGGGAACCAATACACCCATTTCATCGAGTCCTTTTTCTTCTTATGGGCTCGACGTGAGAAAAGCTGCAAGTGAGACCTAGGGTCTCCCATGCCATCATACCGATGGAAGTTTGGTATTTCATCGTCACTGTCTGTTTCGTAATCCATAGGAAGGAAATCAGACAGGGCGTAGCTTCTTTTCTCTTTATTTTGCCCTTTCAGCAGTTGCTGTAGGGCTTTACGGTCCTTTTGTGTGAAGGACTCGTGGTATTGGTTGCCTTCTATTACGGAGGCCTCTTTTTGCTTGCGAGGTTTTTCAATTTTCTTTTTAGGCCTTTGTTCACCGTTTGATGAACACGAATCGCCTACTTCAGCCTCTTGGCTGAGAGCATCGATTTTGGCCTCAAATTCCCTTCTCAAGTCCTCGATTTCATCTAGTTTTATTTTGTTTTTCAAAATCCTCCTAGAGTGAGAACTTGATGCGCATGAGCCTTGGCTCGACACTTCACTTGGATTGGATTTTGACATGCTTTTCAAGCTTTTTTCAAAATTTCCTAAGTAACAGCAAAGAAAACAAGTTTAAAACGACACCTTTATAAGATTTTCGCAAGACTCCTACAAGTAAACTCGATTTTTAAAAAAGGCTCACGTCCCACCGGGCGTGCCAATCTCTGTAGACGCGCGAAAAATCCCCGCCTCTTCGCCTCTTTCGTGGCTTGGAGTGGATCTTATCGTGCGTCTAAGGCCTAGATATACAAACAGGGCGTGCCAGCTAGCTTACTTAAGCTAGCGAAGATATATTAACACTGACTTCTAAACGTGGCGACTGTGAGCAAGTGAGCTCTTGTCGTCGCAGACCTTCTTGCACCGATGCGCAAGGGTCAGTCTGTACGCTTTTGCAAAAATCGAGTTTTAGGGAGAAAGTCTACGAAACGGTTCGAGGTGTCTATTTCGGGTTTTTAAGATGCGATTGCATGTTTTAGATCACGTGGATTTGCACGTGCCTAAGTCTTTTCTTTTATCCCTTTTTGGGTCGCCTAGTTTGTGTGTTATGAACACTCCACTACATGGGCGAATTCGAGCGGGGGTTGCTTCGATGCAATATGCGTCCTACCTCGTGGTATGGCGTAGATGCAATGCAAACTCACGCTACTCCAAAGGGAAAACCCGAAAATGTAAAGACAATGCTGAAGGGAAATAACAGAAGGGAAATAACCGAAGGGAAATAACAGAAGGGAAATAACAGAAGGGAAATAACGGAAGGGAAATAACAGAAGGGAAATATGTATATATCTTATGTATATGAGCCCTTACTCGGGTCTTGCAAATAAGAGCGAAGGCTCAATGTGGGTGCGTGTTTGAATTGAAAGACTTACACACACGACATGAAATTAAACCCAAATATAAATTGCAGTATGGCCTTGACTAAGGTCTTGGGAGTAAGAGCGAAGGCTCAATGTGTGTGAGAGTGCTTGAATTGAAGTACTACACACACGACATAAATGAAACCCAAATATAACTGCAATAAGGCCTTTACTAAGGTCTTGGGAGTAAGAGCGAAGGCTCAATGTGTGTGAAAGTGCTTGAATTGAAAGACTACTCACACGACAAGAAATGAAACCCAAATAGTATAGGTCGGCCCTTACTTGGGTCTTTCAAATAAGAGCGAAAGCTCAATGTGTGTGAGAGTGTTTAAATTGAAAGACTTACTCACACGACAAGAAATGAAACCCAAATAGTATAGGTCGGCCCTTACTTGGGTCTTTCAAATAAGAGCGAAAGCTCAATGTGTGTGAGAGTGTTTAAATTGAAAGACTTACTCACACGACAAGAAATGAAACCCAAATAGTATAGGTCGGCCCTTACTTGGGTCTTTCAAATAAGAGCGAAAGCTCAATGTGTGTAAGAGTGTTTAAATTGAAAGACAACACACCCAACTTAAACAAAACCCTTCGGAAATGAAATATATACGTACACTTATATATTAGGGGCTGATTAGGCCCGTGTGTGTTTGAAATTGTGCACGACTAAGAGAGTGCACGTGTGTGGTTGTGCCAAGCCACGTTATTACAAGCGGGGGGAGACTATGCTCCGTTATTACAACCCCGTATCAAATTGAATTTCAAGCAAGTGTATGATTAAAGGCCGAGTTTAGAAACTTACAAGTAGCTGGTCCGTAGAGGTCTTGCTTGAGCGTGGCCTTGGCTTTGGGCTGCAAACGGGAGCTCCGCGAAGGTACGTGACCAAGAGTGCTGGCCGGCTGCAAATGGGCGCGGGATGGACGCCTCGAAGGGGACCGGTGGCAAGTGGGCGGCGCCTCCAAGTAGGGAGTTTAGAGTGGCTGACTAAGTGGGTCTTAGGGTCACTAGGGAAGTTAGGGACTTAGGGAAACTGGACCTAAAAGGTGAGCTAGTGGGAAGGCCAAATAGGACACCTAGGGAAGGGATCGGCCGAATGGGAGATGGTGGCTGAGCAATGGCCAGCCACTTGGGTTATCCTAGGTTCGGCTAGGCTTAGGTGGTGGCGGCAAAGAGGTGGAACTAAGGGGAAGATGGGTGGTTAAGGGTGGAGAGGTGGTAGAGAGTGGTTTTGAGGGAGTTAGGGGGACTTACCGAATGGGAAGGAGTGGCGGCAAAGGTGGCTGTCGGCTGGTGGAAGATGGGAGAAGGAAGAGGGCCCGGCTGGGTGAGGTGGCGGTGTCCGGCTGGGGGGGCAGTGATGGTGGACGGAAGAGGGAGAGTGGCGGAGCAGGTGGCGGCTGGTGGGGCTGGAGCTGCTGGGAAGACGGGTGAGAGATGGGAGAGGAAGAGGGCCCGGCTGGGTGGTGGAGTGTGGTTCCCACTTGGAAAACCCGCCCACAATGGGGGGGCTTTAAATAGGGGATGGGTAGGTCGGTTAGGGCTGGGTTGTGGGTAGTGGTTAGGTGGTTTAGGTAGGGTAGTATGTAGATAAGGTGGGCTGGATGGGATTGGGCCAGATATTTTAAAACTAGGGGTTTGGGAAAATCGTGGGCTAAGGGTGGTTTAGGGGTTTAGGGCTAGGTTAGGTGGTTGGGTTTTAGGGTGAGGTTTAGTGAGCTAGGTTAGGTGGTTTAGGCTAGGTTTAGGCTAGGTTTAGGGAAATTAATCTAGGTTTAGGGAAGGATTAGGGGAGTGGGTTAGGTGATTAGGTTGGGATTAGGCCGGGATTAGGGAAGTGGGTTAGGTGATTAGGTTCAAATTAGGGGTGGATTAGGGGTTTAGGCTAGGTTTAGGCATTTTGGGTTAGGTTTAGGTGAAGGAGCTCCCTTAGCATGGCCCATAGACCTTGATCACCCTATGTTGGTGCAGCCCTAGGTTAGGTTTTAGCTAATTACAAGCTTAAACCCACTCAATTAGGCTAAACCACAAGATTAAACCCAAACTTGACACACAAGTCAAGCTTAATACAACACTCTTGATATTTATCACCCCCACTCTCTCTCATGCCCAATATCCCACGTGAATTTCAAGTGGGCCCCACCTCCATTTATGAGAAGGTGATGTGGGCCATGGATATGGATATTGGATTGGATTTCTGGATCCAAATCCAAATCCAAATCCACATATGGGTTTGGATTGGAATCTGGATATATATGGTCCAGATCCAATCCAAACTGAACTCTGACTCCTTCGGGCCGGGTTCGAGACGGACGATTCGTGCGGGGCCTGACAGCATCAGTGCTCCGTCTGCGTTGGGTCTTCGCCAACATGGTCGCCCGCCTCCGTTTCTGCCTTCCGGAGATGACTTCAAATGATATTTTGGTAAGAACAGGGTCTTGGACGTTCGAGATCCTGGGATGTGAATGAGATGCAAGAGATGCTGTGCCGGGCTCGACAGGTGCTCCGGTTCCGGGCTCTTCTTGGCTCTCCTGGTCCTGTCTTGATCGAGCCAAGCCACTTCGGGGTTTCAAAACATGTTTTAAAAGGGTTTTCAAAAGCTATATCATATGTTTTTGAAAGATAAAGTTTAAAACATATGTACAGAGTTGTTTGGAAGGCTCCTGGGTTTCCAAACTCAAAATGGCCCTTTGGGGGCTGCTTGTATAAAACCAGAGGGATTTTGAGAAATTCGTGGGATTTCGGGGTGTTTACAGTATTTCAAGTCATACTCCATTAGAAGGAGTTGCCATTTGCCCAATCTACCCGTGAGAATGGGTTTTTCGAATAAGTGCTTGATTGGGTCAAGCTTGGACATTATCCAGATCTCATGATCTAGGAAATAGTGTCAAAATTTCTGGCAGGCCCAAACTAGGGCCAAGCACGTCTTCTCCATGGCCTGATAATTCCTTTCGTAAGCCAGGACAATTTTTGAAAGATAGTATATGGTACATTCCTTGTGAGTGTCATCCTCGTGCTGAGCTAACAGAGCTCCCAAGGCATTCGCATGCACGGAAATGTAAAGCAGAAGAGGTTTTCCTTGCTTTGGAGGGTTTAAAACAGGGGGGTTAACTAAGTACGCCTTTAGCCTTTCAAACGATTTTTGCCACTCGTCATCCCATAAAAATTTCGTGCCATTTCTCAACAACTTGTTGAAGGGTTCGCATCTAGTTGCCAGGTTTGAGATAAACCTGCGAATGGACTGTAGACGACCCTGGAGGCTACGAATCTGTGTGAGATTAGAGGGTGGAGCCATGTCTATGACGGCTCGACACTTAGAGGGGTCGACTTCTATGCCCCTTTGGCTTACCATAAATCCTAAAAGCTTATCGGATTCTACACCGAATACACACTTTTAAGGGTTTAGCTTTACGTTGTAAAGTCTAAGCCTTTCGAAAATCTTTTGTAAGCATTCGAGATGAGTGCATCGAGTTTTTGACTTAGCCAGGAGATCATCTACATATACCTCTATGAGCTCATGAATTTGATTATGAAAGATCGAGGTCATAGCTCTCTGGTATGTGGTGCCAGCATTTTTCAAACCAAAGGACATGACTGTATAGCAGTACGTGCCCCATGGGATTGTGAAAGCGGTCTTAGCCTGATCTCGTGGGCTTAGTTTGATTTGGTTATATCCTAAATAGCCATCCATGAATGAAAACATTTTATGATTTGTAGTCCAGATCCCAATCCAAACCCATGTGTGGACTTGGATTTGGATTTGGATCCAGAGATCCAATCCAATATCCACATCCATGGCCCACATCACCTTCTCATAAATGGAGGTGGGGCCCACTTGAATTCTCATAAATGAGAGAGAGTGGGGGAGGATAAGATTAGAGTGTGGTTGTAATTAAGCTTGACTTGTGTGTCAAGTTTGGGGTCCATCATGTGGGTTAGCCTAATTAGCATGGGTTTAAGCTTGTAATTAGCCAAAACCTAACCTAGGGCTGCACCAACATGATGCAACAAGGTCTATGGGCCATGCAAAGGGAGCTCCTTAAACCAATCCTAGTCAAAAAGCCCTAATCCTAGCCTCTTACCCTAATCCTATCCTAAACCTAGCCTAATCACCTAACCCACTTCTCTAATCCCGGCCTAATCCCAACCTAATCACCTAACCCACTTCCCTAATCCTTCCCTAAACCTAGTTTAATTTTCCCAAACCTAACCTAATCCTAGCCTAATCACCTAACCCACCTCACTAAACCTCACCCCAAAACCAACCCACCTAGCTAAACCCTAAACCCCTAAACCACCCCACCTAAACCTAGCACACCATATTCCTAAAACCCCCTAAATCAAAATATCTGGTCCCTCCCCAAAACCAGCCTACCTTATCACCACACCACCACCCCTAGACCACCTTACCACCCTCCTAATACCAGCCCCAACCGCCCTCTTCAGCCCTATATAAACCCCCCCCCAAGGGGCGGGTTTTCCATCTTCAAAAAGCCCAGCCGATCCCAGCCGACCTCAGCCATCTCTCCCAGCCGAGTCTTCCACCTGCACCACAGCCGGCCACCACCTTGCTCCACCTGCACCACCATACCCCAGCAGGCCAACCACCCGTCGCCACCATTTCCACACGGCCGAACCATCCACTTCAACCACCCAGCTGCTCCTCTCCCATCCATTGCCTTCTTCCCCTTTTCGATTAGTACCCTATCCTTCACTCTACCTCTTCTTCACTCCCCCTCCACTCTCAACCACCTACACCACCGCCACATCATCCCAACACCAGCCACCCGCCATCCTACCCATTCGACCAAACCTTAGCCACTTCAAACACCCGCCTTGAACCACTTCCCCTAGCAACATCCGGCCACTCCACTTAGCTCCCTAAGACCTGCCCCCATCACTTCCCACCAGCCCCTAACTCCATCTTACCACATACCCTAGCTAGCTTTCCTTCCCATCCTCGCCATTGCCTAGCCACCCTAGCAGCCAGCCACCACCAAGTCTCCCTTAGTCGGCCACTCCAACCGACTGTACCATATCCACTCGGCCAGCCACACACTCCCTTAGGCTCCCACTTAGTGCCATCTTTCCTAATACTACACCCAACCTTAGTGACCCTACTTAGTCACCTTAGCCCAACACACAAAGCCAGCCCATTCCTAGCAGCCGACCATCTTCAAGGCGCCCCTCCCACGCACCTAAGGCATCCGGTCAGCAACCCCCCTTGCCGTTCAACTCCGAGGAGCTCCCTCTTGCAGCCCAAGGCGAAGGCCAAGCCCACGCTCAAGCAAGGCATCTTCGGACCAGCTATAAGTAAGTGCATAACTCGGTCCTTAATTGTAGACTTGCTTAAATTCAAGTTGATATGGGGTTGTAATAACGGAGCATAGTCTCCCCCCGCTTGTAATAACGTGGCTTGGCACACCCACACACACGTGCACTCTCTTAGTCGTGCACAATTTTGAACACACACGGGCCTAATCAGCCCCTAAGATATAAATATATATATATACTTTAACTTACGTAGGGTTTTGCTTGAGTTGGGTGTGTTGTCTTTCAATTCAAGCACGCACACACATTGAGCCTTCGCTCTTATTTGTAAGACCCAAGTAAGGGTCGTGCTATACTATTTGGGTTTAATTTCATGTCGTGTGCGTAGTACTTCAATTCAAGCACTCACACACATTGAGCCTTCGCTCTTATTTGTAAGACCCAAGTAAGGGCCGTGCTATACTATTTGGGTTTAATTTCATGTTGTGTGCATAGTACTTCAATTCAAGCACTCACACACATTGAGCTTTCGCTCTTATTCCTAAGACCTTAATTAAGGCCATACTGCAATTTATATTTGGGTTTAATTTCATGTTGTGTGCGTAGTACTTCAATTCAAGCACTCACACACATTGAGCTTTCGCTCTTATTCCCAAGACCTTAGTTAAGGCCATACTGCAATTTATATTTGGGTTTAATTTCATGTTGTGTGCGTAGTACTTCAATTCAAGCACGCACCCACATTGAGCCTTCGCTCTTATTGGCAAGACCCGAGTAAGGGCCCATATATACCTTATATACGTATTTCCCTTCGGTTATTTCCCTTCGACATTTACATTACAAGTCATTTCCCTTAAGTCATTTTCCTTCGGTATTGTCTTTACATTCGGGTTTTCCCTTTGGAGTAGCATGAGTTTGCATTGCATCTACGCCATACCACGAGTTAGGGTGCATCTTGCATCAAAGCTAACCCCATACTCCCACTCAAAATTCGCCACATTTAGTGGAGTGTTCATAACACACACCTAGGTGGCCCATAAAGGGATAAAAAGAAAGACTTAGGCACGTGCAAATCCACGTGATCTAAAATCTACAATCGCACTAAAAAGACCCAAATCAAACACCTCGAACCGCTTTCGTAGGCTTTTTCTACCCTAAACTCGATTTTTAAAAGCATACAGACTGACCCTTGCGCATCGGTGCAAGAAGGCCTGCGATGACAAGAGCTTGCTTGCTCACAATCGCCACGTTAGAAGTCAGGTTAAAATATATCTTTGCTAGCTTAGGTAAGCTAGCTGGCATGCCCTGTTTATACAAATAGGACTTAGACACACGAAAGGATTCGCTCCAAGCTTGAGAAACCAGGGAGGCGGAGGTTTTTCGTGTCTACAAAAACCAATTTCAAAACCACATTTTGGCAAACTCTTTCGAAAACCAAGTGTGGAAGATGCACTTCGATGGGGCACGAAACAAAAGAGGGGTTGGTGCCGGGGTCATCCTCATATCCCCTAAAAAGGGTGAGATCCCCATAGCAATTCGCCTAGATTTCGAATGTTCCAACAATATAGTTGAATATGAAGCACTCATACAAGGCTTAAGGATTTCGAAAACTCTAGGGGCATCATGCATCGAGGTCTTTGGAGAATCACTCCTCGTTATAAACCAAGTTTTGAAAATTTGGCAAGTGCGAAATGAAAAACTGCTTCCATATCACGGGTTAGTCACTCGATTGGTCGAGTCGTTCCAATCGTGTACACTCACACACGTAGGAAGAGAGGATAATGGCGTTGCCAACGCCCTCTCCTCCTTGGGTTCAGCCCTAAGGGTCGATCCCACTTTGGAAACCGATCCGTAGAGATATGGCACGCACCCACTTCTTCCATATACGATTTCCAAATTTGCCAAAATAACCAAGATTCTGAAGAAAAACCTTGGTTTTACAACATAAAGTGTTTTTTGGAAAATGGGGGATTCGCTGAGAATGCCACATCCAAAGATAAGGCATTCATCCGAAAGATTTCTACTAGATACATGATTTTTGGTAAGGTTTTGTATAAAAAGAGTTTTACCGGCATCTTACTAAGATGTGTCGATCTAGAGGAGGCTAGGACTCTTATGCATAAATTCCACGATGGAGAATGTGGAGGTCATGTCAATGCCAACATGATGGCAATGAAAATGCTTAGAGCGGGTTATTTTTGGTCCACTCTGAAAAAGGATTGCCACGATCATGTTAGGAAGTGTCATCCATGTCAAGTGCATGGACACGCCATTCATATCCCCTCATCATCATTGCATTCCGTGGTCAGCCCCTGGCCATTCACCATGTGGGCGTTTAATATAGTAGGGCCAATTTTCCCAAAGGTATCGAATGGGCATAGGTTCATTTTAGCAGCCACTGAGTACTTCTCCAAGTGGGTCGAAGCCATCTCCCTGACCAATGTCTAGGGGCAACATGTGGTGGCTTTCATTAGGAGGAATATCTTGGCTCGATTTGGAGTTCCAAGAGACCTTGTGTCCGATAATGGCACCCCATTCAAAAATTGAGCGGATGGTCAAGTTGTGCAACACCTATGGCATAACTCACCACTTCTCCTCGCCCTACTACCCTCAAGGCAACGGCCAAGCCGAAGCCACGAATAAGACTCTCATTAGTATTATTGAGAAAACTTTAGAGAAGGGTAGGACGTGGCATGAGAAGCTAGATGAAGCCTTATGGGCTTATAGGACTTCCATTCGAACTCCCACAAATGCCACATCATTTGAGTTGGTCTATGGCACAAACGCCATCATCCCCATTCATACACGATTGCATTCATTTCATACATCCATTGCACTCGACCTTCCCCTAGAGATGCTTCAACATGCTAGGATGGCCGAACTAGATTTGTTAGATGAGAGGCGACTCCTTGCTATGGATCATGCTCACGCATACCGGCAAATGATCGTCCGACATTATGAGAAACATATGAAACCTCGCCACTTTGAAGTAGGAGATCTTGTTTTGAAAATCATCCATTATCGTGGCCCACATCCACTTGGAAAGTGGCGGCCCAAGTGGGATGGCCCTTATGTTGTGCGTGGAACCACCACAAACAACTCATACTGGTTGATCGATGTAGAAGGTAGGAATTTAGCAGATCCTATAAATATTCAATACTTAAAGAAGTATCATGTGTAGGATCTAGTTAAATCCCCATTTTCGAAAATGCTTTAGGAAACTTGCTTCGAAACTTCGAAAGTAAGGATCAAAGGCGAATTGGGTGACCCTGAATGAGAGAATTCACACTTGCGAAAAAGTGGAGCTTTCCAAATACGTGGTTACATTTCAAAATCCTTCTGCTTACAAAGAAAGGCCTAGTTCAATATAGCAAGATACTTGCAAGTAGTACGTGCTATTTCTAAATAGGCTGATCTGGAATGGATCGAGTATGACCTTGGGATAAGTCTTCCCCCCCTTCTCTTCTCCTTCCAAAAGGAAAATTTGGCGAAAATAAAGAGAAATCCCTACCAAAATCTCTTTCCCAATAAAGGAAAGCTGAATCTCAAAAATAGAAAATCGATTCTTCTGTGGAAAAGAGGGAATAAAGAAAAAATACTCTCAAAGGGAGACCCTCTATGAAAAAAGAAAGAAAAAGCCAAAAGAATCAAGAAGAGCAGTTTTCCGCCTTCTATGCCTAAAACCACGGGACAGTTCAGAAGGGACCGTGGTATCTCTTTCCCATCCCTACGACTTATCCCAAGTAAAACAAGGTTTATTTCGAGGAATCCTAAAGTAAAAATAGGATTTACTTACTTGAATTTCATTTTGTTTGAGAATTTGATGTTTCGAGTAAGGCGTAGGAATTTTGAAATCTAGCTTGTTTTCTTATAAAACCTCCACTAGATTAGCGAGTGTCAAGACTCAAGTAAAGGCAAACACGAGGAGCCGAAGGTCCTTAGGATCGAGGCTAAAAGCAGCTTTCCTCTTGTAAATAGATTTTGAAAACTCAAACATCAAGCAACATAAGGCCCACTCACTTGAAGCAGCAGGTCTTCATAAATCTCAAAAGTTCAACCATACCATCTGGTCTCTAGGAGATCGCCCTTCTTGGCGTCTCATCCATATCATGCACTTGCATATTCACGCATGAACACTTCATAACAGGATCCCCATTTAGGACCAGGAACCCATATCTGAAAGTTCCCTTTGGCGTGATATCTCCTCCTATCAGGTTTTAAAGAGAGATTTTGCTAAAAAATTAGGATGATCCCATATTTTTGTGGATAGATCCAAGAAAACATTGAAAGGGGTATTGTCGTCTTTGCCATTATCCAAATCTATTTGGATAATGCCAAAGAGGGGTATCTGTAAAAACCCCAAAATCTCACGACTTTCTCAAACATACCTGGTTTTACAAAAGCAGCCCCAAAGGGCTATTTTGAGTTTGGAAACCCAGGAGCCTTCCAGACAACCCTGTACATATTTGAAAACCTGTACATATGTTTTAAAACTCTGTACATATTGCTTTTTAAACTGTAAATAGTGTTCTGAAGCCCCATATCCGAATAGGAGTTTTGAAACCCGGGCTCAACCCCATCATCCCCAAAAGGCCAAGGCGAATAGGTGGAGCTCGCGAAGATGACACCTGACCCAGAAGCAGCCTAGCAAGCCGCTCACGAAGGCCAACACCAGAAACAGCTTCAGAAGTCCGTTCTAAAGCCTAGAAGAACATCCTGGCCTGATAAAAGCTAGGATTGAAAGGCGAACGGAAGGCTCAAGCATGAAGCAGATGGCAAGCCAGGAGCACGAGAAAGCCAGATTGACCATTCTCACTCCAGTATCCTGAATCTGAACCGGGAGGACCAGAAATGAGCAGAAACAGAGTCTAAAAAGCAAAATGGATCCGGACGACACCGATTGGGGAAACCCAACACCAGACGGGTCAATGATGAAACCAGGGCCCTCACAGATCGTACACCTCGAGAAGCCAAGAAGGACTATCCAGAGAAATTTTGATTTGAATCTAGACCATAAATATCCAGATCCAAATCCATATAGTGAATAGTGTTTGGATTTGGGCTAATCCAAATAGTGTTTGGGTCAATCCAAATAGTGTTTGGATTTAGATTGGATCTAAATAGTGTTTGGATTGGATCAGATCTTGACCAAAATATCCATATCCACATCCAAATCCCAAACCCAAACCCAAATCCAAGACCCACCTCAAATACCTATAAATAGGAGTGAGGGGGTCTCCACAAGTTCACGTGAAATCCACTTGGGGAGGAGAGAGAGTGAGAGAGTGGTTCAAGCCATGTTGGCTCATTAGGTGAGGTGGGCTCAAGCCATGTGGGCTAAGTGGGTCTAGACCAAGAGGCTGCAACCAAGGTGGGCTAGACCAAGAGGCTGCAACCGTGGAGAAGTGGGCTCAAGCCAAGAAGGACCGGCTCCAAGAGGTAAACCTAGCCCTAAACTAGCCTAGACTCAAACCAACCTAAGCCTAACTGAACCAACCTAACCCTAACTGAACCCTAACTGGACCTAACCTAACCCCAACCGCCTCAAACTATCCCTAACAAACATTAAAGCCCCTGGCCAGCCAAACGCGCCCCTACGCGCCCCTACCGTGCTAGCCGCTACCTGCGTCCCCCCGAGAGAATGTCGTATGCCCCGCACCCTGTCCGCGCGCCCTGCGCATCACCCTAACCCCCTACAATGCCCAGTGCCCCTGATGTCGTCCCGCGCCACTGCGTGCCTCGCGCCCTGCGCGTCAACCGAATCCCTTGCAGCGCCACTGTGCGCCCCGCACCACTGCGGCCTGACCTGCACCCTGCCAGCTTTAGCCAGCCATACCAGCCACCCCATTTAGGCCTTGACCTCCTATCCCCTTGACTAAGACTAGCCTCGCCTTAGGCCGTGACCCCTTAGGACCGCGACCCTTCTCTTGGCCAAACCCAAGCTCTCCTAAACCCTAAGATCGTGAGCCTTCCCTAAGCCCTAATCTCTTCTTAAAGCCACTTAGGAAAACCCCTCTTGGCTGCCCAAAGTGAATCACAAGCCCAAGCACGAGCAAGTGAAGACGGACCAACTATTTGTAAGTGTCTAAACTTGGTCTTTTACGTTAACTTGCTTCGTACTTAATTCAATTTGGATACAGGGTTGTATTAACGGAGCCTTGTCTCCCCCCGGGTTGTAATAATGTGGCTTGCTACACGAAGCACACACGAGCACTTGAGCCTTAGCTCTTACTCGTACACAAGCACCCACAAGCACCATTGAGCTTTCGCTCTTACTCCTAAGACTCTAGTAAGAGTTGCGTGAGTTGTCTTTAATTTTATACACTCCACACACGCATGCATTGAGCCTTCGCTCTTATTCTATATATGTATTTCAATTCAGCTAGGTTGTTACATTAAGTCGTGTAAGTTTGTCTTTCAATTACACACTCACACCCAAAGAACACCCGAGCGCTTGCTCAAGCACCTCACGCACCATTTTGGCCTTACCAGCCGCTAAGATATAGTCATATTTCTATACTTTCCGCTGCCTTTTCCCAGTTCAGCTGCATGTGTTTGTCTTTCCATTTACACACAAACACAACACGCACACGTTGGCGTCCTTCGGGCCCATATATATATAGTTGTATTTCCCTTCCGCTATGTCTTTAAATTTCAGGTTTTAAGATTCAGCTGTGTAAGTTGCATTTCAATTTATACACGGCATACCTTTCCGCTCTTAAGATATAGCTATATTTCCCTTTTGCAATTTCCCTTCGGCTATATCTTTCAATTCTGGGTTTTTCCGTTCAGTTGCGTGAGTTTGCATTGCATATTCACCACACCACGAGTTAGGACGCATAATTGCATCAAAGCAAACCCCATACACCCGTGCAAAACTCGTCACATTTAGGCACTTGACACACATATCTCACGCCCAAATTGGCTAAAATTAGAGACATAGGCACGTGCAAATCCCACGTGAAATAAAATCTGCAACAATACAAACAAAACCCAATCAAACACTTCGTATGTTTTCAAAGAGGTTATATTTGTTCAAAAATCGACTTTGCTAAGCGTACAGACTGACCCTTGCGCATCGGTGTAAGAAAGTCTGCGACGAAAAGAGCCCACTTGCTCACAATCGCCCCAAACGAGTAAGATCTTGCGAAAACTTACTTCGCTTGCTTGAGTAAGCTAGTTGGCACGCCCCTTGTTCATAAAAAGCGAACGTAGATACAGAAAGGTTCGCTCGAGTCCCTAAGAAACCCGGAGTCAAAAATTTCCGCGTCTACAAGAGTGGGAAGGCTCAATGTGTTCATGTGTATTGTGTATAAATGGAAAGACAACTCACACGACTGAAATTAAACTACCGAAATGTAAAGACGTACACAACTGAACATAAAACTCACGCAGCTGAAAGTATATAGATACTCTATATCTTAGGGGCAACGAAGGCCCAAAATGTGCGTGAGAGTGTAGAGCAAGTGCTCGAGTGCTGTTGTGTGCAAGTGTGGAAGCTTAAATGACAAACTCACATGACAAGAATGTAAATCCCACGCAGCTGAAAGTATATAGAGATATGCTATATCTTATGAGCAATAAAGGCTCAAAAGGTGTGTGAGAGTGTGGAGCAAGTGCTCACGTACTTCTTGGGTGTGAGTGTGAAATTTAAAGGACAAACTCACACAACAAGAATGTAACAACCCAGAATTGAAATTGCAAGGCTTTCACTAAAGTCTTTTAAGTAAGAGCGAAGGCTCAATGTGTGTGCAATAGTGTGCAACTAAGAGCGGAAAGGCTCAAGTGCACGTGGGTGTCTTGTGTATGTTTTAAGAGCTAAGGCTAAGTGTACGTGTGTGCTTGTGTATCAAGCACCAATATTACATCTCGGGGGGAGATCACGCTCCATTATTACAACCCCGTATTAAAATTGAATTGAATATGAAAGGAGTAAAGTAAATACCGAATTTTAAACACTTACAAGTGATTCGGTTTTTCTCTCCAATCTACTCGGGTTTTGTCCACCTTGGTAGCCACGAGGATGACCTCTTTGATGGGCTTGAGACAAGAGGTGGCTGGCTCGAGTTGTGCATGAAGGGAGATGGGTTTACTTGGGGCTTATGAGAGAGCTCACGACAAAAGGTGGGCTGCGGCTGGTTTAAGTAGGGGGTATGGCAGTGGGCGCAGGAGCTGGTCGGGATGATGGCTCTAGGCACCGGGTATGGGTGCAGGCGGTAGGGAGCGCTGCGGACAAGCGCGCAGGCAGGGAGCATTGCGGACAGGCGACAGGGGGCAAGGCATGCGGTGGCCGCGGTAAAGGCACGTGGTGGGACGCTAGGGGGCGAGGCATGCAGTGCGCGCGGTAAAGGAGCATGGCGTGACGCTAGGGGGCGAAGCGTGCAGTGGGGGCGCGGTTGAGCCGAGTAGCGCGCAGGGTGATGGAAAGGCGGAGTGGAGTATGGCGGTGGAGGTTGAGGCGGTTCGGTAGAGTTGATGGCAGGTGGTATGGCTGGGTGGTGGAGTCGGTAGTGGGGTTAGATGGGTGCGGTTTTTGGGTTAGGTCTAGAGGGTTAGATAAAGAGGGGTTAGGTTAGGGTTAGGCTTACCTTAAGGAGTTTCGGCTAAGTCTAGGTCAAGCCTCGGTCCAGCCCACCTCGTGTCCTCCATGCGCAGCTAGGTCCACCTCGGTTCATGTTTGTGCAGCCCATGCTAAACCCACTTAGCCCACATGGCTTAAACCCACTAAAACAAATTAAGCAAAAGCACTCAACTTCACTCTCTCTCTCTCCTCCAAGGCCCTCCAAGCTTTTCACGTGGAACCCCTTCTTTGGACCCCTCACCTCTATTTATAGGCAAATGAGGTGGGTCTTGGGTATGGATCTGGGTTCGAGATCTGGATCCAAATCCAAATCCAAATACTATTTGAATCTAGATCTGGATATTTATGACCAGATCCGATTAAGATCCAAACATTTATGTGAATATGGATCTGGATATTTTTATCCTGATCCAATCCAAATCCAAACACTATTTGGATCAAATCCAAATCCAAACACTATTTGGATATGGATCTGGATATTTATGGTCCAGATCCAATCCAAATTTTTCTCTAATCAGTCCTTCTTGGCGTTTCTCGAGGCGGATGGTTTGTGCAGGCCCTGGCTTCATCAGCGCTCCGTCTTATTTTGGGTTTTCCCCAACTTTGTCGTCTGAACTCCTTATCGCCTTTTTGGACTTTGTTTCTGCTCATTTTCGTCATTTCTGGCTTGGATTTCTGATGCTTGAGTGGATGCTCTTGGCTTGGCTTTTGGTGCTCCGGGCTTACAATCTCCTTCGGGCCTAGGCCTTCCTTTTGCCTTTTGATCATGGCTTTTATCAGGCCAGGTGCTTTCTTTGGGCTTCTAAACCTGCTTCTGAGGCTACTTTGGCATTCAGGCTTCACCTGTTAGATTTTAGGTTTTGATAAAATTGAGACTTGGCCCATACTTGAGAAATTCAACTTTGACAGGGTTTAAACCAAAATTTCGAGCTTTTACAGCCCCTGGGTTTTCGAAAACTCCAGAATTTGGTCTTGAAATGATTTTTCAAAGCAGGTATTTGACTTTGAAATTCGTTTTATTTTTGGGTGTTTACACACATTACTTTGGGTTGGGAGCTATGTTTTTCAAGGGAACCCATGCTCGTTCCCTTGAGGGTTTTGTCCTTCTCCCTAAATGTAACTCGTGGTACCCCTAGGGATGGATATTTTTTGTTCAAGGTCGTAGGCTTGGGTTCAGGGTACAAGACTAGGCTTGAAGAAGTGGGTTCTTTTATGAGTTCCTAGGATGTCGATGCATGCCTTAGGGGTCTTCATGTCTACCATTTTTTGAACTTTTTGTTTTTGAAATTCTTTTTTGTGGTGCGGGATATTTGGTGCACCTTGAAAATCCTCTATTTCTGGCACATTTTGTGGGTTTGTGTGTGCATGGGTGTGATCCAATGCATCTGATGACCCTATTTCGAGAAGAGAGTTTAGAGGAGGATGGGTTTCAAGAATAGCTTATCTACCTTTTCATGGTGAGAGCAGGCCATGTTCCCAGGTGACTCTCTTTTGAGCACCCATGGCTTTTTGAGGTATTCATTTTCGAATCCTACCTTTGTATGACTCTCATCCTTTTGTGGGGTATGGATTTTGTGTCCCACTTTGTATGTATGCCCTGAATCAGGGAATTCGTTTGTTTTCAGAATTTCAAAGTTTTGTTTTTCAATGTTTTTGTCTTTTTGAAAATTTTCTAGATTTTTTTGAGTTTTTGAAATAGGAAAATCTTTCTTTGGTTTTTCTTTTGAGCTTGGAGGCTTGGATGTTTTGATCCGCCTTTGGGTTTCATCTTTAACCTCATATCCTTCGTCGAGTTTAGGATCAGTTTTTTTCTCATGATCTCTATGTGCTCGAGATGAGCTGCTATGTGATCGATGTGCCTTAAGCTCATTGCTTAAGGCATCCATCTTTCTTAAAATTTCTTTGATAGCAGCTAGCTCTTTTTGGGCTTTAGATGATTTAAAAACCTGCTTTGATTTACTCTACGAGACTTTCCTTGGCTTTTCATCCATTGTTTGTAAATTTTGAATGCACAAGTTTTTTTTTTAAAACACGTTTTTGAAAGTTTTGAAGTTTCACTTGTTTAATTTGAAGTTCACTTAAGACCTGGGTCCCACCGGGCGTGCCATTTTTGTAAACATGAAAATTTTCACTCCCACGTTATAAGACTTGAAGTGAACCTTTTCGTGCCTACGCTTTTGCGAGTGTGCCAGCTAGCTTACTCAAATTAGCGAAGGTTTTTGAAATGATTTTCTGACTTTTGATGATTGTAGGCAAGCAGACACTTTTTCCTTTAAACCTTCTTGAACCGATGCTCAAGGGTCAGTTTAAGCGCTTTAGGAACTTCAATTTTTAAATAAGTTTTTACTTCAAACTAACTTGAATGACAAGTATTTTGAAAGCATTCGATTCATGCACTTTTTTGCCAGTTTTATCACGAGGGTTGGACGGCCCTAATATTTTTGCAAGTTTTATTTTATTTAGGTTTGATTTGTGTGTGGAATATATGGCCTAATTTTAGCATGGTTTGAGCGATTGTTCGAGGGCTTTTCAGGAGCAAGCGAATGCAGAGATGCTGAAAATCTTTTTGGGTTTTCGAGGACGATGATGCGAACTCACCCAAATTGAAATTGCAACTCACTCTACTTTCACAAAAGTAAACCCACATGAATTGAAGTGCACTACTTTCACAAAAGTAAACTCACACGAATTTAAGTGCAACTCTACTTTCACAAAAGAAAACTCACACGAATTTAAGTGTGACTCACTCGACTTTCATAAAGTAAATTCACACGAATTTAAATGCAACTCACACTGCTTTCATGAAAGTAAATTTACCCGAATGTAAGTGCAACTCACACTGCTTTCACAAAGTAAATTTACCTAAATTTAAGTGCAACTCACATTGCTTTCACGAAGTAAATTTACCCTAATTAAAATATATATATATATATATATATTTAGCTTTAGAGCGAAAAGGCTCAAGTGCTCGTGGGTGTACTCTTGTTTAATCCAACAGTTTAAGAGCAGAAAGGCTCAAGTGCACGTGTGTGTGATCGTGTTCATCCACCAGTTTAAGAGCGAAAGGCTCAAGTGCTCGTGGGTGTGATCGTGTTCATGCACAAATTAAGAGAGGAAAGGCTCAAGTGCTTATGGGTGTAAAGAGCGGAAAGACCAGAGTCTATTATGCATATCCCTTTGGCATGATATCTCCTCCTACCAGGGTTTTAAAAGTGAGATTTTGCTAAAGATTGGGACGATCCCATATTCTTCATGGATAGATCTAGGGAGACATTGAAAGGGGTGTTTGTCATCTTTGCCCTTATCCAAATCGATTTGGACAAGGCCAAAGAGGGGCATCTGTAAACACCCCAAAATCCCACGAACTTTTCAAAACAACCTGGTTTTGTAAAAGCAGCCCCAAAGGGGTATTTTGAGTCTGGAAACCCAGGAGCCTTCCAGGCAACCCTGTACATATGTTTTAAACTTTATATGTTTTAAATATTTATAATATGGTTTTAAAAACCTTTTAAATCACATTTTAAAACCCAAAGCAGCTTGGCCTAAGCAAGACAGGACCAGAAAAGCTAAAAAGAGCCCGGAACCGGAGCACAAGTCGAGCCTGGCACAGCAACTCTCGTATTGAATCCACCCCCAGGATCTCGAACCTCCAAGACCCTGTTATCAGCAAAACATCATTTGAAATCATCTCCGGAAGGTGAAAACAGAAGCGGACGACCATGTTGGTGAAGACCCAACGCAGACGGAGTCATTTCCCTTATTTGCAAGACCCACATTGAGCCTTCGCTCTTATTTGCAAGACCCGAGTAAGGGCCCATATATACATTATATACGTATTTCCCTTCGGCAATTTCCCTTAAGTCATTTCCCTTCGGCATTGTCTTTACATTTGGGTTTTCCCTTTGGAGCAGCGTGAGTTTGCATTGCATATACGCCATACCACGAGTTAGGACGCATATTGCATCAAAGCAAACCCCATACTCCTGCTCCACATCTTAGTGGAGTGTTCATAACACACACCTAGGTGGCCCATAAAGGGATAAAAAGCAAGACTTAGGCACGTGCAAATTCACGTGATCTAAAATCTGAAAATCATACAAACAAGACCCGAATCAAACTCCTCGAACCGCTTTCGTAGGCTTTTTCCACTCAAAACTTGATTTTTAAAGCGTACAGACTGGGGGTGGATTCAATAACATGGTCGTCCGCTTCTGTTTTCACCTTCCGGAGATGATTTCAAATGATGTTTTGCTGATAACAGGGTCTTGGAGGTTCGAGATCCTGGGGGTGGATTCAATACGAGAGTTGCTGTGCTGGGCTCGACTTGTGCTCCGGTTCCGGGCTCTTTTTAGCTTTTCTGGTCCTGTCTTGCTTAGGCCAAGCTGCTTTGGGTTTTAAAATGTGATTTAAAAGGTTTTTAAAACCATATTATAAATATTTAAAACATATAAAGTTTAAAACATATGTACAGGGTTGCCTGGAAGGCTCCTGGGTTTCCAGACTCAAAATACCCCTTTGGGGCTGCTTTTACAAAACCAGGTTGTTTTGAAAAGTTCGTGGGATTTTGGGGTGTTTACAGATGCCCCTCTTTGGCCTTGTCCAAATCGATTTGGATAAGGGCAAAGATGACAAACACCCCTTTCAATGTCTCCCTAGATCTATCCATGAAGAATATGGGATCGTCCCAATCTTTAGCAAAATCTCACTTTTAAAACCCTGGTAGGAGGAGATATCATGCCAAAGGGATATGCATAATAGACTCTGGTCCTAAAATGGGATCATGTTTATGCAAGTACCATGCGTGGAATGCAGATGACATGGGTGTGGTGCCAAGAGTGGCGACCTCCCAGAGACCAGATGTGGTCGAACTCTAGAGACTTACAAGGCCTGTTGCTCCAAGTGAGCAGATCCTATGTTGTTCGATGTTCGATTTTCCAAAATCTATTTACAAAAGCTATTTACAAAAGGGACAACTGTCTTGAGTCTCGATCCTAAGGATCTCGAGCTCGTCGTGCTTGCCCTTGTTTGAGTCTTAACACTCGCTTATCTAGCGGAGGTTTTATAAGAAGACAAGCTATATTTCAAATTCCTACGCCTTACTCGAAACGTCGAATTCTCAAACAAGACGAAATTCAAGTAAGTAAATCCTATTTTTACTTTAGGATTCCTCAAAATGAATCATGCTTTAGCTTGGGATAAGCCAGGGATGGGAAATAGATACCACGGTCCCTTCTGAAGTGTCCCGTGGTTTAAGGCATAGAAGGCGGAAAACTGCTCTTTTTGAGCTTTTTGGCCTCTTTTTCCTTTTTTCGTAGAGGGTCTCCCTTTGGGAGTATTTTTTTTTAATCCCTCTTTTTCACAAGAGAATCGATTTTTTCTTTTGAATTCTGGTTTCTTTCTTTTGGAAAGAGCCTTTTGAATGGGAAATTCCCTTTGTTTGGGCCTTTGTTTTCCTTTTGGAAGTAGAAGAAAAGAGGGGAGGACTTATCCCAAGTTCACACTCGATCCATTCCAGATCAGCCTATTTAGAAATAGCACGTACTACTTGCAAGTATCTTGCTATGTTGAACTAGGCCTTTCTTTGTAAGAAGAAGGATTTTGAAATGTAACCACGATTTTGAAGACTCCACTCTTTCACAAGTGCGAATCCTCTCACTCAGGGTCACACGATTTTGCCTTTAAACCTTATTTTCAGGTCTCAGGGCAGCTATCCCTTAAATTTTCGAAAATGAGGAATTTAATCCAAATCCTACACATAATACTTCTTTAAGTATTGAATATTGATAGGATCTGCTAAATTCCTACCTTCTACATCGATCAACCAATATGAGTTGTTCGTGGTGGTTGCACGTACAACATAGGGTCCATCCCACTTGGGGTGCCACTTTTCGAGTGGATGTGGGCCACGATAATGGATGATTTTTAAGACCAGATCCCCCACTTCAAAGTGGCGAGGTCTTTTGTGTTTGCCATAGTGTCGGGCTATCCTTTGCCGGTATGCACGAGCATGATCCATGGCAAGGAGTCGCCTCTCATCTAGCAAGTCTAGTTCGGCCATCCTAGCATGCTGAAGCGTCTCTAGGGGGAGGTCGAGTGCAATGGATGTATGAAATGAATGCAATTGGGTATGAATGGGAAGAATGGCGTTTGTGCCATAGACCAATTCGAATGGTGTGGCGTTTGTGGGAGTCCGGATGGAAGTCCTATAAGCCCATAAGGCTTCATCCAGCTTCTCGTGCCACGTCCTACCCTTCTCTAAAGTCTTCTCAATTATACTAATGAGAGTCTTATTTGTGGCTTCGGCTTGGCCGTTGCCTTGAGGGTAGTAGGGCGAAGAGAAATGGTGAGTTATGCCATACATGTTGCACAACTTAACCATCCGCTCGTTCTTGAATGGGGTGCCATTATCAGACACAAGGTCTCGTGGAACCCCAAATCGAGCCAAGATATTCCTCCGAATGAAAGCCGCCACATGTTGCCCCAGCACGTTGGTTAGGGAAATGCCTTCCACCTACTTGGAGAAATACTCCGTGGCTGCTAAAATGAATCGATGCCCATTCGAGGCTTTTGGAAATATTGGGCTTACGATGTCAAACGCCCACATGGTGAATGGCTAGGGGCTGACCACGGAATGCAATGCAGATGAAGGGATATGAATGGCGTGCCCATGCACTTGACATGGATGACACTTCCTAACATGATCGTGACAATCCTTTTTCAGGGTGGACCAAAAATAGCCCCCTCTAAGTATTTTCATTGCCATCATGTTGGCAATGACATGACCTCCACATTCTCCATCGTGGAACTCATGCATTACTATCCTAGCCTCCTCTAGATCGATACACCTAAGTAGGATGCCGGTAAAACTTTTTTTGTATAAAACCCCACTCAGAATGGTGTATCGGGTCGAAATCTTACGGATGAATGCCTTATCTTTGGATGTGACATCCTCGGTGAATCCCCCATTTTCTAGAAATTATTTTATGTCGTATCCAATAGACTCTAGGTTATTTTGGTAAATATCCAAGTCGTGTGTGGATGGGTTGGGCGCATGCCATATTTCTAAAGATCGGGTCCCTGAAATGGGATCGACCTTTAGGGCTGAACCCAAGGAGGAGAGGGCATCGGCAATGCCATTGTCCTCTCTTCCTACGTGTGTGAGTTTACACGATTGGAAGGACTCAACCAATCGAGTGGCCAACTCGTGATATGGAAGTAGTTTTTCGTTACGTACTTGCCAAATTTTCAAAACCTGGTTTATAACAAGGAGCGAATCTCCAAAGACCTCGATGCATGATGCCCCTAGAGTTTTCGAAATCCTTAAGCCTTGTATGAGTGCTTCATACTCAGCTACGTTGTTGGAACATTCGAACTCTAGGCGAAGTGCTATGGGAATCTCGCCCTTTTCAGGGGAGACGAGGATGACCCCAGCACCAGCCCCTCGTTGGTTTCGTGCCCCATCGAAGTGCATCTTCCACACTTGGTTTTCGAAATTGTTTGCCAAAATGTGGTTTTGGAAATGGTTTTGTAATATGCCTTCGTCAAGCATTTCATCAAGTGTGGGATATGCGTCCTCCAGGGGGAACTCAGCCACGTAGTCTGCTAGGGCTTGCCCCTTTATGGAGATTTGGCGATGGTATTTTAGGTCATACTCCATTAGAAGGAGTTGCCATTTACCCAATCTACCTGTGAGAATGGGTTTTTCGAACAAGTACTTGATTGGATCAAGCTTGGACACTATCCAGATCTCATGATCTAGGAAATAGTGTCTGAATTTCTGTAGGCCCAGACTAGGGCCAAGCACGTCTTCTCCATGGCTTGATAATTTCGTTCATAAGCCAAGAGTGTTTTCGAAATATAGTAGATGGCATACTCCTTATGGGTGTCATCCTCGTATTGAGCCAATAGGGCTCCTAAAGCATTCGCATGCACAGAGATGTAGAGTAAAAGCGGTTTTCCTTGCTTTGGAGTTTTCAAAACGGGGGATTAACCAAGTATGCCTTTAGTCTCTCGAAGGACCTTTGGCATTCGTCATCCCATAAGAATTTCGTGCCCTTCCTCAACAGCTTGTTGAAGGGTTCGCATCTAGTTGCCAGATTCGATATGAATCGGCGAACGGATTGTAATCGACCCTGGAGGCTACGGATTTGGGTGAGATTGGAGGGTGGAGCCATGTCTATAATGGCTCGACATTTAGAGGGGTCGACTTCTATACCCCTTTGGCTTACCATAAAGCCTAGAAGCTTCCCTGATTCTACCCCGAATACACATTTTTGAGGGTTTAGCTTTACTTTGTAAAGCCTAAAGCCTTTCGAAAATCTTTTGCAAACATTCGATGTGAGTGCATCGGGTTTTGGATTTCGCCAAGAGATCATCTACATACACTTCTACGAGCTCATGAATTTGATCATGGAAGATCGTGGTCATGGCTCGCTGGTATGTTGCGCCGGCATTTTTCAAACCAAAGGGCATGACTGTATAGCAGTACGTGCCCCATGGGGTTGTGAAGGCGGTCTTACCCTGATCTCATGAGCTTAGTTTGATTTGATTATATCCTGAATAGCCATCCATAAACGAAAACATTTCATGATTTGCAGTACTATCGACTATCAAATTTATGTTTGGTAAAGGATAATTATCCTTTGGAGTGGCTTTATTCAGGTTTCTGAAATCGATGCATATTCGAATTTTCCCATTGGTTTTTCGAACTACAACATGTTTGACAACCAATCAGAATACGCAATGGGTTTTATAAATCCGGCTTTTAACAGATCTTCTAAACCCTCTTTGACTTGCGTGTGTACATTCGGGTGTATTTTCCTAAGCTTCTGCTTTATGGGTTTTATATCCGTATCTAAGGGAAGACGATGTTCGACAATGTTGGGGTCTATGCCCGGCATGTCTTCATACGTCCATGCAAACACATCTAAATAGGTTCGTAGAAATGCAATGAATGCTAATCTTTCATGTTCATGCAAGCATGCACCTATTTTGATGGTTTTGGGATTGGAATCATCCCCTAGGTTCACCTCTATGAAATCTCCTCCTACTAAATTGGAAGGTCTTTCAAAATCGAAAAGTTTATGAAATTCTGGGAGCCTCTAGGCTTTATGGTGAGCCAAAGGGGAATAGAAGTCGACCCCTCTAAGTGTCGAGCCATCATAGACATGGCTCCACCCTCCAATCTCACCCAAATCCGTAGCCTCTAGGGTCGATTACAATCCGTGCGCCGATTCATATCGAATCTGGCAACTAGATGCGAACCCTTCAACAAACTGTTCAGGAAGGGTACGAAATTCTTATGGGATGACGAATGCCAAAAGTCCTTCGAGAGACTGAAGGCATACTTGGTTAATCCCCCTGTTTTGAATCCTCCAAAGCAAGCAAAACCGCTTTTATTATACATCTCCGTGCATGTAAATGCTTTAGGAGCCCTGTTGGCTCAATACGAGGATGACACCCATAAGGAGTATGCCATCTACTATATTTCGAAAACTCTCTTGGCTTATGAACGAAATTATCAAGCCATGGAGAAGACGTGCTTGGCCCTAGTCTGGGCCTGCCAAAAATTCAGACACTATTTCCTATCATGAGATCTGGATAGTGTCCAAGCTTGATCCAATCAAGCACTTGTTCGAAAAACCCATTCTCACGGGTAGATTGGGCAAATGGCAACTCCTTCTAATGGAGTATGATCTGAAATACCATCACCAGATCTCCATTAAGGGGCAAGCCCTAGCAGATTACGTGGCTGAATTCCCCTTAGAGGACGCATATCCCACTCTTGTCGAAATGCCTGATGAAGGCATATTGCAAAACCACTTTCAAAACCACATTTTGGCAAATTCTTTCGAAAACCAAGTGTGGAAGATGCACTTCGATGGGGCACGAAACCAACGAGGGGCTGGTGCCGGGATCATCCTAATCTCCCCTGAAAAGGGCGAGATTCCCATAGCAGTCCGTTTAGATTTCGAATGTTCCAACAACGTAGCTGAGTATGAAGCACTCATACAAGGCTTAAGGAATTCGAAAACTCTAGGGGCATCATGCATCGAGGTCTTTGGAGATTCGCTCCTTGTCATAAACCAGGTTTTAAAAATTTGGCAAGTACGTAATGAGAAACTACTTCCATATCACGAGTTGGCCACTCGATTGGTCCAATCCTTCCAGTCGTGTAAACTCACACACGTGGGAAGAGAGGACAATGGCATCGTCGATGCCCTCTCCTCCTTGGGTTCAGCCCTGATGGTCGATCCCATTTCAGGGACCAGATCTTTGGAAATATGGCATGCGCCCCACCCATCCACACACGACTTGGATATTTGCCAAAACAACCCAGAGTCTATTGAAAAACCTTGGTTTTATGACATAAAACAATTTTTAGAAAATGGGGGATTCGCCGAGGATGCCACATCCAAAGATAAGGCATTCATTCGTAAGATTTCGACCCGATACACCATTCTGGGTGGGGTCTTATACAAAAAAAGTTTTACCGGCATTCTACTTAGGTGTATCGACCTAGAGGAGGCTAGGATAGTGATGCACGAGTTCCACGATGGAGAATGTGGAGGTCATGTTAATGCCAACATGATGGCCATGAAAATACTTAGAGGGGGCTATTTTTGGTCCACCCTGAAAAAGGATTGTCACGATCATGTTAGGAAGTGTCATCCATGTCAAGTGCATGGGCACGCCATTCATATCCCATCCTCTGCATTGCATTCTGTGGTCAGCCCCTGGCCATTTACCATGTGGGTGTTTGACATCATAGGCCCAATATTTCCAAAGGCCTCGAATTGGCATCGATTTATTTTAGCAGCCACGGAGTATTTCTCCAAGTGGGTGGAAGCCATTTCCCTAACCAATGTGATGGGGCAACATGTGGTGGCTTTCATCCGGAGGAATATCTTGGCTCGATTTGGAGTTCCACGAGACCTTGTGTCTGATAATGGCACCCCATTCAAGAACGAGCGGATGGTTAAGTTGTGCAACACGTACGGCATAACTCACCACTTCTCCTCGCCCTACTACCCTCAAGGCAACGGCCAAGCCGAAGCCACAAACAAGACTCTCATTAGCATAATTGAGAAAACCTTAGAGAAGGGTAGGACGTGGCACTAGAAGCTGGATGAAGCCTTATGGGCTTATAGGACTTCCATCCGGACTCCCACGAATGCCACACCATTCGAATTGGTCTATGGCACAAACGCCATTCTTCCCATTCATACTCAACTGCATTCATTCCATACATCCGTAGCACTCAACCTCCCCCTAGAGACGCTTCAGCATGCTAGGATGGCCGAACTAGATTTGCTAGATGAGAGGCGACTCCTTGCCATGGCTCATGCTCGTGCATACCGGCAAAGGATAGCCCGACATTATAGCAAACACATGAGACCTCGCCACTTTGAAGTGGGAGATCTGGTCTTAAAAACCATCCACCATCGTGGCCCACACCCCCTAGGCAAGTGGCGCCCCAACTGGGATGGACCCTATGTTGTGCGAGCAACCACTACGAACAATTCGTATTGGTTGATCGATGTAGAAGGTAGGAACTTAGCAGATCCTATCAATATTCAATACTTGAAGAAGTATCATGTGTAGGATCTGGATTAAGTTCCAGTTTTCGAAAATTTTAAAAAGGGATAGCTGCCCTGAGACATGTGAATAAGGTGCAAAAGCAAAGTCGTGTGAACCTAAGTGAAGAGAATTCGCACTTGTGAAAGAGTGGAGTTTTCAAAATCGTGGTTACATTTCAAAATCCTTCTTCTGACAAAGAAAGGCCTAGTTCAACATAGCAAGATACTTGCAAGTGGTACGTGCTATTTCTAAATAGGCTGATCTGGAATGGATCGAGTGTAGGCTTGGGATAAGTCCTCCCCTCTTCTCTTCTCCTTCCAAAAGGAAAACAAAGGCCCAAAACAAAAGGGAATTTCCCATTCAAAGTCTCTTTCCGAAAGAAAGAAACCAGAATTTAAAAGAAAAATCGATTCTCTTATAAAAAAGAGGGATTAAAGAAAAAATACTCCCAAAGGGAGACCCTCGATGAAAAAAAGGGAAAAGAGGCCAAAAAGCTCAAAAAGAGCAGTTTTCCGTCTTTTGTGCCTCAAACCATGGGACGCTTCAGAAGGTACCGTGGTATCTCTTTCCCATCCCTGGCTTATCCCAAGCTAAAGCATGGTTCATTTCGAGGAATCCTAAAGTAAAAATAGGATCTACTCACTTGAATTTCATCTTGTTTGAGAATTCGACGTTTCGAGTAAGACGTAGGAATTTGAAATAAAGCTTGTTTTCTTATAAAACCTCCGCTAGATAAGCGAGTGTTAAGACTCAAACAAGGGCAAGCACGAAGAGCCCGAGATCCTTAGGATCGAGGCTCAAGACAGTTGTCCCTTTTGTAAGTAGCTTTTGTAAATAAGTTTTGAAAACCGAACATCGAACAGCATAGGATTTTGCTCACTTGGAGCAGTAGGCCTTGTAAGTCTCTAGAGTTCGACCACATCTGGTCCCTGGGAGGTCGCCACTTTTGTCACCACACCCATGTCATCTGCATTCCACGCATGACACTTGCATAAACATGATCCCATTTAGGACCAGATTCCATAGAACAAAACCCTTTGGCGTGATATCTCCTCTTACCAGAGTTTATAAAATGAGATTTTGCTAAAAATTGGGGCGATCCCATATTTGCCCTTATCCAAATCGATTTGGACAAGGCCAAAGAGGGGCATCTGTAAACACCCCGAAATCCCACGAATTTCTCAAATTCATCTGGTTTTGTACAAGCAGCCCCAAAGGGCCATTTTTTAATCTGGAAACCCAGGAGCCTTCCAGACAACCCTGTATATATGTTTTAAACTCCGTATTTCAAAAATATATAATATAGCTTTTGAAAACCTGTTAAAACACGTTTTTGAAACCCCGAAGCGGCTTGGCCTGATCAAGACAGGACCAGGAGAGCTAAGAAGAGCCCGGAACCGGAGCACATGTCGAGCCCGGCGCAGCAACTCTTGTATCTGATTCATATCCCCAGGATCTCAAACGTCCAAGACCCTGTTCTTATCAAAATATCCTTTAAAGTCATCTTCGGAAAGCAGAAACGGAGGCGGACGACCATGTTGGCGAAGACCCAACGCAGACGGAGTACTGATGCTGTCAGGCCCCGCACAAATCGTCCGTTTTGAACCCAGCTCGAAGGAGTCCGAGTTCAGTTTGGATTGGATCTGGACCATATATATCCAGATCCCAATCCAAACCCATATGTGAACTTGGATTTGGATTTGGATCCAGAGATCCAATCCAATATCCATATCCATGGCCCACATCACCTTCTCATAAATGGAGGTGGGGCCCACTTGAAATTCACGTGGGATAATGGGCATGAGAGAGAGTGGGGATGGAAAATATCAAGAGTGTTGTAATTAAGCTTGACTTGTGTGTCAAGTTTGGGTTTAATCATGTGGGTTAGCCTAATTGAGTAGGTTTAAGCTTGTAATTAGCCAAAACCTAACCTAGGGCTGCACCAACATGAGGTGGTTAAGGTCTATGGGCCATGCTAAGGGAGCTCCTTCACCTAAACCTAACCCAAAACACCTAATCCTAGCCTACCACCCTAATCCACCCCTAATTTGAGCCTAATCACCTAACCCACCTCCCTAATCCCGGCCTAATCCCAACCTAATCACCTAACCCACTTCCCTAATCCTTCCCTAAACCTAGGTTAATTTCCCTAAACCTAGCCTAAACCTAGCCTAATCACCTAACCTAGCTCACTAAACCTCACCCTAAAACCCAACCACCTAACCTAGCCCTAAACCCCTAAACCACCCCTAGCCCACAATCTACCCAAACCACTAGTTTTCAAAATATTTGGCCCAACCCTTTCCAGCCCACCTTATCTACATACCACCCTACCTAAACCACCTAACCACTACCCCAAACCGAGCCCTAACCGACCTACCCATCCCTATTTAAACCCCCCCCTTAGGGGCGGGTTTTCCTAGCTAGTGGCTTCACCCATCCCAGACGGGTCCCCTCCTTCCCCAAGTCCAGCCGAGTCCCATCATCTCCCACCTGCTCCACCTACTCCACCTGCACTGCCACCTTCTCTCTTCCATCCACCACCATCTCCCAGCCGGACGCCACCACCCTCTCCCAGCCGGACGCCACCACTTGCTCTCCATCCCAACCACCCGGCTTCTCTCTTCCACCCACCGCCTCTCCCCATTCGGTAAGTACCCCCCACTCTACCTAGCTCCTTCTCTACTCCCTCTCCACTCCTAGCCACCCACCATATCATCATCTCACCTACACATCAGCCCTTTGCTGCCACCATTCTCCCTTAGCCGAACCTAGCACAACCTAAACTACCGGCAACTACCTAACCATCCCATCTACATCCGGCTACCCTATAAGACTCCCATTCGGCCTTCCCTTAAACCCCCTTTAGGTCCATACTCCCCAATACTCTAGACTCTCCTAGTGACCCTACACACTTACTTGGCCCAGCCCTTTAATCGCCCACATCAAGGCGACACCCATTTGCAGCCGGACACCTTCGAGGCGCCTATCCCGCGCCCCACTTGCAGCCGGCCAGCACCCTTTGTCATCCATCCTCGCGGAGCTCCCGTTTGCAGCCCAAGGCGAAGGCCAAGCCCACGCTCAAGCAAGGCCTCTACGGACCAGCTACTCATAAGTGCCTAAACTCGGTCTTTAGTTGTATACTTGCTTGAGATTCAATTTGATACGGGGTTGTAATAACGGAGCATAGTCTCCCCCCGCTTGTAATAACATGGCTTGGCACACCCACACACGTGCACACTCTTAGTTGTGCACGATTTTGAACACACACGGGCCTAATCAGCCCATAATACATAAGTATATATATACTTTCATTTTCGAAGGGTTTTTGCTTAAGTTGGGTGCGTTGTCTTTCAATTCAAGCACTCTCACACACATTGAGCTTTCGCTCTTATTTGAAAGACCCAAGTAAGGGCCGACCTATACTATTTGGGTTTCATTTCATGTCGTGTGAGTAAGTCTTTCAATTCAAGCACTCTAACACACATTGAGCTTTCGCACTTATTTGAAAGACCCAAGTAAGGGCCGACCTATATTATTTGGGTTTCATTTCATGTCGTGTGAGTAAGTCTTTCAATTCAAGCACTCTCACACACATTGAGCTTTCGCTCTTATTTGAAAGACCCAAGTAAGGGCCGACCTATACTATTTGGGTTTAATTTCATGTCGTGTAAGTAAGTCTTTCAATTCAAGCACTCTCACACACATTGAGCCTTCACTCTTATTGCCAAGACTTTAGTAAAGGCCTTATTGCAGTTATATTTGGGTTTCATTTATGTCGTGTGTGTAGTACTTCAATTCAAGCACTCTCACACACATTGAGCCTTCGCTCTTACTCCCAAGACCTTAGTCAAGGCCATAGTGCAATTTATATTTGGGTTTAATTTCATGTCGTGTGTGTAAGTCTTTCCATTCAAGCACGCACCCACAATGAGCCTTCGCTCTTATTTGCAAGACCCGAGTAAGGGCTCATATACATATTCTATATACATATCTCCCTTCGGTTATTTCCCTTCAGCATTGTCTTTACATTTCGGGTTTTCCCTTTGGAGTAGCATGAGTTTGCATTACATCTACGCCATACCACGAGGTAGGACGCATATTGCATCAAAGCAAGCCCCGCTCGAAATTCGCCCATGTAGTGGAGTGTTCATAACACACAAACTAGGTGGCCCGAAAAGGGATAAAAGAAAAGACTTAGGCACGTGCAAATCCACGTGATCTAAAACATGCAATCGCATTTTAAAGACCCGAAATAGACACCTCGAACCGCTTCGTAGACTTTCTCTCCAAAAAAACTCGATTTTTGCAAAGCATACAGACTGACCCTTGCGCATCGGTGCAAGAAGGTCTGCGACAACAAGAGCTTACTTGCTCACAGTCGCCCCGTTTAGAAGTCAGTGTTAAATATATCTTCGCTAGCTTAAGTAAGCTAGCTGGCACGCCCTGTTTGCATACATAGGCCTTAGACACACGAGAGGATACGCTCCGAGCCCTGAAAAGGCAAGAGGCGGGGATTTTCGCGCGTCTACAGGCAAACTCTTTCGAAAACCAAGTGTGGAAGATGCACTTCGATGGGGCACGAAACCAACGGGGGGTTGGTGCTGGGTCATCCTCATCTCCCCTAAAAAGGGCAAAATTCCCATAGCAATCTGCCTAGATTTCGAATGTTCCAACAACATAGCTGAGTATGAAGCTCTTTGGAGATTCGCTCCTTGTTATAAACCAAGTTTTGAAAATTTGGCAAGTACGTAATGAAAAACTTCTTCCATATCACGAGTTGGCCACTCGATTGGTTGAGTCATTCCAATCGTGTAAACTCACACACGTAGGAAGAGAGTATAATGGCATTGCCGACGCCCTCTCCTCCTTGGGTTCAGCCCTAAAGGTCAATCCCATTTCAGGGACCCGATCTTTAGAAATATGGCATGCGCCCAACCCATCCACACACGATTTGGATATTTGCCAAAATAATCCAGATTCTATTGAAAAACCATGGTTTTATGATATCAAACTTTTTCTAGAAAATGGGAGATTCACCAAGGATGCCACATCCAAAGATAAGGCATTCATCCGTAAAATTTCGACCCGATACACCATTCTGGGTGGGGTTCTATATAAGAAAAGCTTTACCGACATCCTACTTAGATGTGTCGATCTAGAGGAGGCTAGGATTGTTATGCATGAGTTCCACGATGGAGAATGTGGAGGTCATGTTAATGCCAACATGATGGCAATGAAAATACTTAGAGCGGGCTATTTTTGGTCCACCCTGAAAAAGGATTGTCACGATCATGTTAGGAAGTGTCATCCATGTCAAGTGCATGGACACGCCATTCATATCCCCTCATCTGCATTGAGTATTTCTCCAAATGGGTGGAAGCCATCTCCCTGACCAACGTACAGGGCAACATGTGGTGGCTTTTATTAGGAGGAATATCTTGGCTCAATTTGGGGTTCCGAGACCTTGTGTCCGATAATAGCACCCCATTCAAAAACAAGCGGATGGTTAAGTTGTGCAACACGTATGGCACAACTCACCACTTCTCCTCGCCCTACTACCCTCAAGGCAATGGCCAAGCCGAAGCCACGAACAAGACTCTCATTAGTATAATTGAGAAGACTTTAGAGAAGGGTAGGACGTGGCACGAGAAGCTGGATGAAGCCTTATGGGCTTATAGGACTTCCATCCGGACTCCCACGAATGCCACACCATTCGAATTGGTCTATGGCACAAACGCCATTCTTCCCATTCATACACAATTACATTCATTTCATACATCCATCGCACTCGACCTCCCCTTAGAGACGCTCCAGCATGCTAGGATGGCCGAACCAGATTTGCTAGATGAGAGGCGACTCCTTGCTATGGATCATGCTCATGCATATCGGCAAAGGATAGCCCGACACAATGGCAAACACATGAGACCTCGCCACTTTGAAGTGGGGGATCTAGTTTTGAAAATCATTCACTATCGTGGCCCACATCCACTTGGAAAGAGGTGCCCCAAGTGGGATGGACCCTATGTTGTACGTGCAACCGCCACGAACAACTCGTATTTGTTGATCGATGTAGAAGGTAGGAATTTAGCAGATCCTATTGTAGATGTAGAAAATTCCCGCTCTTGTTCTTAGGGCTGAAGCGAACCTTTTCAGGTGCCTAAGTCCTATTTAAGCAAAAGGGCGTGCCAACTTACTTAAGCTAGCGAAGAGATATTTTAAACCTGACTTCTAACGTGGCGACTGTGAGCAAGCAAGCTCTTGTCGTCGCAGACCTTCTTGCACCGATGCGCAAGGGTGTAAACACCCCGAAATCCCATGAACTTCTCAAAACAACCTGGTTTTGTAAAAGCAGCCCCAAAGGGGTATTTTGAGTCTGGAAACCCAGGAGCCTTCCAGGCAACCCTGTACATATGTTTTAAACTTTATATGTTTTAAATATGTATAATATGGTTTTAAAAACCTTTTAAATCACATTTTAAAACCCCGAAGCAGCTTGGCCTAAACAAGACAGGACCAGAAAAGCTAAAAAGAGCCCGGAACTGGAGCACAAGTCAAGCCCGGCACAGCAACTCTCGTATTGAATTCACCCCCAGGATCTCGAACGTCCAAGACCCTGTTATCAGCAAAACATCATTTGAAATCATCTCCGAAAGGTGAAAACAGAAGCGAACGACCATGTTGGCGAAGACCCAACGTAGACGGAGTACTGATGCTATCAGACCCCGCACAAACCGTTCGTTTCAAACACAGCCTGAAGGAGTCAGAATTCAGTTTGGATCGGATCTGGACTATATATATCCAGATCCCAATCCAAACCTATGTGTGGATTTGGATTTGTATTTGTATCCAGAGATCCAATCCAATATCCACATCCATGGCCCACATCACCTTCTCATAAATGGAGGTGGGGCCCACTTGAAATTCACGTGTGATTATGGGCATGAGAGAGAGTGGGGGAGGATAAGATTAGAGTGTGGTTGTAATTAAGCTTGACTTGTGTGTCAAGTTTGGGGTTAATCATGTGGGTTAGCCAAATTAACATGGGTTTAAGCTTGTAATTAGCCAAAACCTAACCTAGGGCTGCACCAACATGATGTAACAAGGTCTATGGGTTATGCAAAGGGAGCTCCCTAACCCAATCCTAATAAAAAAACCCTAATCCTAGCCTTTTACCCTAATCCCGTCCTAAACCTAGCCTAATCACCTAACCCACTTCCCTAATCCCAGCCTAATCCCAACCTAATCACCTAACCCACTTCCCTAATCCTTCCCTAAACCTAGTTTAATTTCCCTAAACCTAACCTAATTCTAGCCTAATCACCTAACCCACCTCAGTAAACCTCACCCCAAAACCAACCCACCTAGCTAAGCCCTAAACCCTAAACCACCCCACCTAAACCTAGCACACCATCTACCTAAAACCCCTTGTATTAAAATATAAGCCCAATCCAAGCCGCAAAAACCAGGGTCTCCTAGAGCCCATCCTTGCTTGGGCCAATCCAAGCCGGTATGGGATTGGCTATACTCCCAGAATACCGCCAGAACCATCCCCTGTGACCACCTGGGTCAAGGGTGCCCTGGAACCTGCCTTAGAAGAGACCTACGATTTAGACCTCCTATTCCGAGTCTAACTCGTAGTGTTTTCCCTTTGTAGGTATGACGGAAGATCCCTTTCATAAAAATACAAAAACATTTGAAAAACCTAAAATCAAAAGAATCGAAAAAGAAGAAAAGCCAAAAACAATGGAAAAACAAAAACTCGAAAATAGAGTGCTTTGTATAGTTCCTAAGGTTCTTGTTTTACAAAAACCCAAAAAAATCAAAAATTTGGAAAATGCCAAAAAGATTTTGTATATAGCTGCTCCTGGTAGGACTTTGGCAAAAGAAAAGGATTTCGAAAGAAACGTCGTCTGCATAACCAGACCAAAAATTTCGAAATCAATTGAAAATCCAAGTACAAAACCAGGTCTTTTTGAAAATCATGCATCAAATTCCCTCGGGTCTATAACCCACGAGAACGATCGAAGCCCAGAAGTGGATCCCCTTGAGGAAGATCCCACTTCTGAGCTCCTAGAATTTCATAAACTTTTCGATTTTGAAAGACCTTCCAATTTAGTAGGAGGAGATTTCATAGAGGTGAACCTAGGGGATGATTTCAATCCCAAAACCATCAAAATAGGTGCATGCTTGCATGAACATGAAAGATTAGCATTCATTGCATTTCTACGAACCTATTTAGATGTGTTTGCATGGACGTATGAAGACATGCCGGGCATAGACCCCAACATTGTCGAACATCGTCTTCCCTTAGATACCGATATAAAACCCATAAAGCAGAAGCTTAGGAAAATACACCCGAATGTACACACGCAAGTCAAAGAGGGTTTAGAAGATCTGTTAAAAGCTGGATTTATAAAACCCATTGCGTATTCTGATTGGTTGTCAAACATGTTGTAGTTCGAAAAACCAATGGGAAAATTCGAATATGCATCGATTTCAGAAACCTGAATAAAGCCACTCCAAAGGATAATTATCCTTTACCAAACATAAATTTGATAGTCGATAGTACTGCAAATCACGAAATGTTTTCGTTTATGGATGGCTATTCAGGATATAATCAAATCAAACTAAGCTCATGAGATCAGGGTAAGACCGCCTTCACAACCCCATGGGGCACGTACTGCTATACAGTCATGCCCTTTGGTTTGAAAAATGCCGGCGCAACATACCAGCGAGCCATGACCACGATCTTCCATGATCAAATTCATGAGCTCGTAGAAGTGTATGTAGATGATCTCTTGGCGAAATCCAAAACCCGATGCACTCACATCGAATGTTTGCAAAAGATTTTCGAAAGGCTTAGGCTTTACAAAGTAAAGCTAAACCCTCAAAAATGTGTATTCGGGGTAGAATCAGGGAAGCTTCTAGGCTTTATGGTAAGCCAAAGGGGTATAGAAGTCGACCCCTCTAAATGTCGAGCCATTATAGACATGGCTCCACCCTCCAATCTCACCCAAATCCGTAGCCTCCAGGGTCGATTACAATCCGTTCGCCGATTCATATCGAATCTGGCAACTAGATGCGAACCCTTCAACAAGCTGTTGAGGAAGGGCACGAAATTCTTATGGGATGACGAATGCCAAAGGTCCTTCGAGAGACTAAAGGCATACTTGGTTAATCCCCCGTTTTGAAAACTCCAAAGCAAGGAAAACCGCTTTTACTCTACATCTCTGTGCATGCGAATGCTTTAGGAGCCCTATTGGCTCAATACGAGGATGACACCCATAAGGAGTATGCCATCTACTATATTTCGAAAACACTCTTGGCTTATGAACGAAATTATCAAGCCATGGAGAAGACGTGCTTGGCCCTAGTCTGGGCCTACTAGAAATTCAGACAAGTAGATTGGGTAGTGTCCAAGCTTGATCCAATCAAGTACTTGTTCGAAAAACCCATTCTCACAGGTAGATTGGGTAAATGGCAACTCCTTCTAATGGAGTATGACCTAAAATACCATCGCCAGATCTCCATAAAGGGGCAAGCCCTAGCAGACTACGTGGCTGAGTTCCCCCTGGAGGACGCATATCCCACACTTGATGAAATGCTTGACGAAGGCATATTACAAAACCATTTCCAAAACCACATTTTGGCAAACAATTTCGAAAACCAAGTGTGGAAGATGCACTTCGATGGGGCACGAAACCAACGAGGGGCTGGTGCTGGGGTCATCCTCATCTCCCCTGAAAAGGGCGAGATTCCCATAGCACTTCGCCTAGAGTTCGAATGTTCCAACAACGTAGCTGAGTATGAAGCACTCATACAAGGCTTAAGGATTTCGAAAACTCTAGGGGCATCATGCATCGAGGTCTTTGGAGATTCGCTCCTTGTTATAAACCAGGTTTTGAAAATTTGGCAAGTACGTAACGAAAAACTACTTCCATATCACGAGTTGGCCACTCGATTGGTTGAGTCCTTCCAATCGTGTAAACTCACACACGTAGGAAGAGAGGACAATGGCATTGCCGATGCCCTCTCCTCCTTGGGTTCAGCCCTAAAGGTCGATCCCATTTCAGGGACCCGATCTTTAGAAATATGGCATGCGCCCAACCCATCCACACACGACTTGGATATTTACCAAAATAACCTAGAGTCTATTGGATACGACATAAAATAATTTCTAGAAAATGGGGGATTCACCGAGGATGTCACATCCAAAGATAAGGCATTCATCCGTAAGATTTCGACCCGATACACCATTCTGAGTGGGGTTTTATACAAAAAAAGTTTTACCGGCATCCTACTTAGGTGTATCGATCTAGAGGAGGCTAGGATAGTAATGCATGAGTTCCACGATGGAGAATGTGGAGGTCATGTCATTGCCAACATGATGGCAATGAAAATACTTAGAGGGGGCTATTTTTGGTCCACCCTGAAAAAGGATTGTCACGATCATGTTAGGAAGTGTCATCCATGTCAAGTGCATGGGCACGCCATTCATATCCCTTCATCTGCATTGCATTCCGTGGTCAGCCCCTAGCCATTCACCATGTGGGCGTTTGACATCGTAAGCCCAATATTTCCAAAAGCCTTGAATGGGCATCGATTCATTTTAGCAGCCACGGAGTATTTCTCCAAGTAGGTGGAAGGCATTTCCCTAACCAACGTGCTGGGGCAACATGTGGCGGCTTTCATTCGGAGGAATATCTTGGCTCGATTTGGGGTTCCACGAGACCTTGTGTCTGATAATGGCACCCCATTCAAGAACGAGCGGATGGTTAAGTTGTGCAACATGTATGGCATAACTCACCATTTCTCTTCGCCCTACTACCCTCAAGGCAACGGCCAAGCCGAAGCCACAAATAAGACTCTCATTAGTATAATTGAGAAGACTTTAGAGAAGGGTAGGACGTGGCACGAGAAGCTGGATGAAGCCTTATGGGCTTATAGGACTTCCATCCGGACTCCCACAAACGCCACACCATTCGAATTGGTCTATGGCACAAACGCCATTCTTCCCATTCATACCCAATTGCATTCATTTCATACATCCATTGCACTCGACCTCCCCCTAGAGACGCTTCAGCATGCTAGGATGGCCGAACTAGACTTGCTAGATGAGAGGCGACTCCTTGCCATGGATCATGCTCGTGCATACCGGCAAAGGATAGCCCGACACTATGGCAAACACATAAGACCTCGCCACTTTGAAGTGGGGGATCTGGTCTTAAAAATCATCCATTATCGTGGCCCACATCCACTCGAAAAGTGGCACCCCAAGTGGGATGGACCCTATGTTGTACGTGCAACCACCACGAACAACTCATATTGGTTGATCGATGTAGAAGGTAGGAATTTAGCAGATCCTATCAATATTCAATACTTAAAGAAGTATTATGTGTAGGATTTGGATTAAATTCCTCATTTTTGAAAATTTAAGGGATAGCTGCCCTGAGACCTGAAAATAAGGTTTAAAGGCAAAATCGTGTGACCCTGAGTGAGAGGATTCGCACTTGTGAAAGAGTGTAGTCTTCAAAATCGTGGTTACATTTCAAAATCCTTCTTCTTACAAAGAAAGGCCTAGTTCAACATAGCAAGATACTTGCAAGTAGTACGTGCTATTTCTAAATAGGCTGATCTGGAATGGATCGAGTGTGAACTTGGGATAAGTCCTCCCCTCTTTTCTTCTACTTCCAAAAGGAAAACAAAGGCCCAAACAAAGGGAATTTCCCATTCAAAAGGCTCTTTCCAAAAGAAAGAAACCAGAATTCAAAAGAAAAAATCGATTCTCTTGTGAAAAAGAGGGATTAAAAAAAAATACTCCCAAAGGGAGACCCTCTACGAAAAAAGGAAAAAGAGGCCAAAAAGCTCAAAAAGAGCAGTTTTCCGCCTTCTATGCCTTAAACCACGGGACACTTCAGAAGGGACCGTGGTATCTATTTCCCATCCCTGGCTTATCCCAAGCTAAAGCATGATTCATTTTGAGGAATCCTAAAGTAAAAATAGGATTTACTTACTTGAATTTCGTCTTGTTTGAGAATTCGACGTTTCGAGTAAGGCGTAGGAATTTGAAATATAGCTTGTCTTCTTATAAAACCTCCGCTAGATAAGCGAGTGTTAAGACTCAAACAAGGGCAAGCACGACGAGCTCGAGATCCTTAGGATCGAGACTCAAGACAGTTGTCCCTTTTGTAAATAGCTTTTGTAAATAGATTTTGGAAAATCGAACATCGAACAACATAGGATCTGCTCACTTGGAGCAACAGGCCTTGTAAGTCTCTAGAGTTCGACCACATCTGGTCTCTGGGAGGTCGCCACTCTTGGCACCACACCCATGTCATCTGCATTCCACGCATGGTACTTGCATAAACATGATCCCATTTTAGGACCAGAGTCTATTATGCATATCCCTTTGGCATGATATCTCCTCCTACCAGGGTTTTAAAAGTGAGATTTTGCTAAAGATTGGGACGATCCCATATTCTTCATGGATAGATCTAGGGAGACATTGAAAGGGGTGTTTGTCATCTTTGCCCTTATCCAAATCGATTTGGACAAGGCCAAAGAGGGGCATCTGTAAACACCCCAAAATCCCACGAACTTTTCAAAACAACCTGGTTTTGTAAAAGCAGCCCCAAAGGGGTATTTTGAGTCTGGAAACCCAGGAGCCTTCCAGGCAACCCTGTACATATGTTTTAAACTTTATATGTTTTAAATATTTATAATATGGTTTTAAAAACCTTTTAAATCACATTTTAAAACCCAAAGCAGCTTGGCCTAAGCAAGACAGGACCAGAAAAGCTAAAAAGAGCCCGGAACCGGAGCACAAGTCGAGCCCGGCACAGCAACTCTCGTATTGAATCCACCCCCAGGATCTCGAACCTCCAAGACCCTGTTATCAGCAAAACATCATTTGAAATCATCTCCGGAAGGTGAAAACAGAAGCGGACGACCATGTTGGTGAAGACCCAACGCAGACGGAGTACTGATGCTGTCAGACCCCGCACAAACCGTTTGTTTTAAAACAGCCCCTTACCGTTCAACTCCGAGGAGCTCCCTCTTGCAGCCCAAGGTGAAGCCAAGCCTACGCTCAAGCAAGTCACCTCCAGACCAGCTATAAGTAAGTGCCTAACTCGGTCCTTAGTTGTAGACTTGCTTAAATTAAATTTGATACGGGGTTGTAATAATGGAGCATAGTCTCCCTCCGCTTGTAATAACGTGCCTTGGCACACCCACACACACGTGCACTCTCTTAGTTGTGCACGATTTTGAACACACACGGGCCTAATCAGCCCTTTATATATAAGTTTATGTATATACTTTAAATTACGTAGGGTTTTGCTTAAGTTGGGTTTAAATTCAAGCACGCACACACATTGAGCCTTCGCTCTTATTTGCAAGACCCAAGTAAGGGTTGTGTTATACTATTTGGGTTTAATTTCATGTCGTGTGCGTAGTACTTCAATTCAAGCACTCACACACATTGAGCTTTCGCTCTTATTCCCAAGACCTTAGTTAAGGCCATACTGCAATTTATATTTGGGTTTAATTTCATGTTGTGTAAGTAGTACTTCAATTCAAGCACTCACACACATTGAGCTTTCGCTCTTATTCCCAAGACCTTAGTTAAGGCCATACTGCAATTTATATTTGGGTTTAATTTAATGTTGTGTGCGTAGTACTTCAATTCAAGCACTCACACACATTGAGCTTTCGCTCTTATTCCCAAGACCTTAGTTAAGGCCATATTGCAAGTTATATTTGGGTTTCATTTCATGTCGTGTGTGTAGTACTTCAATTCAAGCACGCACCCACATTGAGCCTTCGCTCTTATTTGCAAGACCCGAGTAAGGGCCCATATATACATTATATACGTATTTCCCTTCGGCAATTTCCCTTAAGTCATTTCCCTTCGGCATTGTCTTTACATTTGGGTTTTCCCTTTGGAGCAGCGTGAGTTTGCATTGCATATACGCCATACCACGAGTTAGGACGCATATTGCATCAAAGCAAACCCCATACTCCCGCTCCACATCTTAGTGGAGTGTTCATAACACACACCTAGGTGGCCCATAAAGGGATAAAAAGCAAGACTTAGGCACGTGCAAATTCACGTGATCTAAAATCTGAAAATCATACAAACAAGACCCGAATCAAACTCCTCGAACCGCTTTCGTAGGCTTTTTCCACTCAAAACTTGATTTTTAAAGCGTACAGACTGACCCTTGTGCATCGGTGGAAGAAGGTCTGCGACGACAAGAGCTTGCTTGCTCACAGTCGCCACGTTAGAAGTCGGGTTAAAATATATCTTCGCTAGCTTAGGTAAGCTAGCTGGCACGCCCTGTTTATTTAAATAGGACTTAGACACATGAAAAGATTCGCTTCAGGCCTAAGAAACAAGGGAGGCGGAGATTTTCTGCGTCTACAAAGGGTCAGTCTGTACGCTTTTAAAATCGAGTTTTTGAGTATAAGAACCTACGAAAGCGGTTTGAGGTGTTTGATTCGGGTTGTTTTGTATGACTTTCATATTTTATTTCACGTGGATTTGCACGTGCCTAAGTCTTTCTTTTTATCCCTTTTTGGGCCAACTAGGTGTGTGTTATGAACACTCAGCCTAAGTGGGGCGACTTTTGAGCAGGAGTATGGGGTTTGCTTTGATGCAATATGCGTCCTAACTCGTGGTATGGCATATATGCAATGCAAACTCACGCAACTCCAAAGGGAAAACCCGAATTTAAAAGACAATGCCGAAGGGAAATGACTTGTAATGTAAATTGCCGAAGGGAAATGACTTGTAATGTAAATTGCCGAAGGGAAATTGCAAAAGGGAAATATGGCTATATCTTAAGAGCAGAAAGGCTCAATAGTGCAAGTGTGTGTCGTGTATATATGTAAAGACTACGCACACTGCTGAACCTTAAAACCCAAATCTTAAAGACATAGCCGAAAGGGAAATACGTATATAATATATATGGGCCCTTGCTTGGGTCTTGCAAATAAGAGCGAAAGCTCAATGTGTGTGTGTGTGGAAATGTAAAGACAACACACACGACATAAAATGAAACCCAAATATAAATTGCAGTATGGCCTTGACTAAGGTCTTGGGAATAAGAGCGAAGGCTCAATGTGTGTGCATGTGGAAATGTAAAGACAACACACACGACATAAATCAAACCCAAATATAACTGCAATAGGCCTTAACTAAGGTCTTGGGAGTAAGAGCGAAGGCTCAATGTGTGTGCGTGTGGAAAATGTAAAGACAACACACACGACTTAATTTAAAACCCCCGTGACTTAAAATATATAAATACAACTATATCTTAGGGGCTTGTTAGGCCCGTGTATGTGCAAGAAGTGTACGACTAAGAGCGAGGTAGGCTCAAGTGAACGTGTGTGGGGGTGTGCCAAAATCACTTTATTACAAGCGGGGGGAGACAAAGCTCCGTTATTACAACCCCGTATCGAATTAAATTAAGCTTAAGCAAGTTAAATAGCAAGGACCGAGTTAGGCACTTACTTATAGCTGGTCCGAGCGTGGCTTGCTTGGCACTTGAGCCTAGTGAGTCGCCTTGGGCTGCAAGAGGGGAGTCCTTGGTATGGCACGGCAAAGGGATGTGCTGGCCGGGTGACAAGGGAGCGCGGGTGTGGTGCCTTGGAGCTTGCCGGCTGCTAGGGGGATGCTGTCGTGATGCCTCAGGCTGAAGGGATTAAGTAGGGTCACTAAGGTGTAGGGTTGGCACTAGGGAAGGTGGCGCTAAGGGGTGACTAAAGGGAAGATGCCTAAGGAAATGGCTGGCCGGGTGACTTGGGTGCAGTCGGCTATGACTGGCCGACTAGGGGTGATTTAAATGGTGGCCGACTAGGGTAGCTAGGGGATGTCACGGATGGGAAGGTAGGTTGTTGGGGGAAGGTGGAGTTAAGGGTTTGGTTGAGAGTGAAAGGGGCAGGTGCTAGGGAGCAAGGTAGGGTGGCCGGGTATCACTAGGGGAAAAGGTAAAGAATCGGGTGGTGTAAGGGGTTAGGTCTGGCCGAATGGGGAAGGGTGGCGGGAAGGCTATGATGGAGCTATGTGGTGGTGGTATGGGTGGCTGAGAGTGGAGGGGGAGAGAAGAGGAGATGGAGTTGGGTTGAGGTACTAACCGGATAAGAGAAGGAAGTTGGTGTCCAAGGAGGGCAGCCGGGTGATGAAGGTGGATGGAGCTGGCCGGGCGGTTGGTGGCAGCGTAGAGTAGAGCAGGCCGGGAGGTAGTGGTGGCGCAAGGTGGAGCTTGGCCGGGGGTAGTGGTGGTGTAGGTGGAAGAAGGGAGCAAGGTGAGAGGGCTCGGCTCGCCCAAGTTGCTGGAAAAAGAAATTGAAAAACCCGCCCACTAGGGGGGGGTTTATATAGATTTTCAAAAGGCGGTTGGGGGTGGTTTTGAGAGGGTGGTAAGGTGGTTAGGTGGTGGTGGTGTGGTGATAAGGTGGGCTGGTTTTGAGGAGGGGCCAGATATTTTGCTTTAAGGGTTTTAGGGATATGGTGTGCAAGGTTTAGGTGGGGTGGTTTAGGGGTTTAGGGTTTAGCTAGGTGGGTTGGTTTTGGGGTGAGGTTTAGTGAGGTGGGTTAGGTGATTAGGCTAGGATTAGGTTAGGATTAAGGGAATTAGGCTAGGTTTAGGGAAGGATTAGGGAGGTGGGTTAGGTGATTAGGTTGGGATTAGGCCGGGATTAGGGAAGTGGGTTAGGTGATTAGGCTAGGATTAGGCCGGGATTAGGGTAAAAGGCTAGGATTAGGGGTTTTGGCTTAGGATTGGGTTAGAAAGCTCCCTTTGCATAACCCATAGACTTCCTTGCATCATGTTGGTGCAGCCCTAGGTTAGGTTTTGGCTAATACAAGCTTAAACCCATACTAATTAGGCTAACCCACATGATTAACCCCAAACTTGACACACAAGTCAAGCTTAAAAAAATTCCCCTCATGCTTATCCTCCCCATTCTCTCTCATGCCCATAATCCCACGTGAATTTCAAGTGGGCCCCACCTCCATTTATGAGAAGGTGATGTGGACCATGGATGTGGATATTGGATTGGAAGTCTGGATCCAAATCCAACTCCAACTCCAACTCCACACATACGTTTGGATTGGGATCTGGATATATATGGTCCAGATCCAATTCAAACTAAATTCTGACTCCTTCAGGGTATGTTCGAAACGAATGGTTTGTGCAGGGTCTGACAGCATCAGTACTCCGTCTGCGTTGGGCCTTCGCCAACTTGGTCGTCCACTTCCATTTTCACCTTCCGGAGATGACTTCAAAGGATTTTTACTGATAACAGGGACTTGGACGTTCGAGATCCTGGGGGTGGATTTGACACGAGAGTTGTTGTGCCAGGCTCGACATGTGCTCCGGTTTTGGGCTCTCTTTTAGCTCTTCTGGTCCTGCTTTCATCAGGCCAAGCCGCTTCGTGGGGTTTCAAAATGTATTTTTAAAAGGTTTTAAAACATATTATACATATTTTAAAGTATATATATTTTTAAACATATGTACAGGGTTTGTCTAGAAGGCTCCTGGGTTTCTAGACTCAAAATAGCCCTTTGGGGCTGCTTTTACAAAAAACCAGGTTCATTTGAGAAGTTCGTGGGATTTCGGGGTGTTTACAGATGCCCCTCTTTGGCATTGTCCAAACCGATTAGGATAATGGCAAAGATGACAAACACCCCTTTCAATGTCTCCCTAGATCTAACCACGAAAAATATGGGATCATCCCAATCTTTAGCAAAATCTCAATTTTAACACCCTGGTAGGAGGAGATATCCAAAGGGATAGACAGAACGGTTTCTGGTCCTAAAAAGGGATCATGTTATGCAAGTGTCGATGCGTGGAAATGTAGATGCATGACATGGGTGTGGTGCCAAGAGTGGCGACCTCCCAGAGACCAGATGTGGTCGAACTCTTGAGACTTACAAAGCTTGCTGCTCTAGGTGAGCAGATCCTATGCTGTTCGATGTTCGATTTTTCAATATCTATTTACAAAGCTATTTAGAAAAGGGACAACTGTCTTGAGTCTCAATCCTAAGGATCTCGAGCTCTTCGTGTTTGCCCTTGCTTCAGTCTTGACACTTGCTTATCTAGCGGAGGTTTTATAAGAAAACAAGCTATATTTCAAATTCCTACGTCTTACTCGAAACGTCGAATTCTCAAACAAAATGAAATTCAAGTAAGTAAATCCTATTTTTACTTTAGGATTCCTCGAAATGAACCATGTTTTAGCTTGGGATAATCCAGGGATGGGAAAGAGATACCACGGTCCCTTCTGAAGCATCCTGTGGTTTAAGGCATAGAAGGCGGAAAACTGCTCTTTTTGGAGCTTTTTGGCCTCTTTTTCCTTTTTTCATAGAGGGTCTCCCTTTGGGAGTATTTTTTCTTTAATCCCTCTTTTTTTCACAAGAGAATCGATTTTTCTTTTGGATTCTGGTTTCTTTCTTTTGAAAAGAGACTTTGGATGGGAAATTCCCTTTATTTGGGCCACGTTTTCCTTTTGGAAGGAGAAGAGAAGAGGAGAGGACTTATCCCAAGCTTACACTCGATCCATTCCAGATCAGCCTATTTAGAAATAGCACGTACTACTTGCAAGTATCTTGCTATATTGAACTAGGCCTTTCTTTGTAAGAAGAAGGATTTTGAAATGTAACCACGATTTTGAAGACTCCACTCTTTACAAGTGCGAATTCTCTCACTCAAGGTCACACGACTTTGCCTTTGCACCTTATTTTTAGGTCTCAGGGTAGCTATCCCTAAAGGTTTTCGAAATTTGGGGAATTTAACCCAAATCCTACACATGATACTTCTTTAAGTATTGAATATTGATAGGATCTGCTAAATTCCTACCTTCTACATCGATCAACCAATACGAGTTGTTCGTGGTGGTTGCACGTACAACATAGGGTCCATCCCACTTGGGGCGCCACTTTCCAAGGGGATGTGGGCCACGATAGTGGATGATTTTCAAAACCAGATCCCCCATTTGAAAGTGGCGAGGTCTCATGTGTTTGCCATAATGTCGGGCTATCCTTTGCTGGTATGCACGAGCATGATCCATAGCAAGGAGTCGCCTCTCATCTAGCAAATCTAGTTCGGCCATCCTAGCATGCTGAAGCGTCTCTAGGGGGAGGTCGAGTGCTATGGATGTATGGAACGAATGCAGTTGAGTATGAATGGGAAGAATGGCGTTTGTGCCATAGACCAATTCGAATGGTGTGGCATTCGTGGGAGTCCGGATGGAAGTCCTATAAGCCCATAAGGCTTCATCCAGCTTCTCGTGCCACATCCTACCCTTTTCTAAAGTCTTCTCAATTATACTAATGAGAGTCTTGTTTGTGGCTTCGGCTTGGCCGTTGCCTTGAGGGTAGTAGGGCGAAGAGAAGTAGTGAGTTATGCCATACGTGTTGCACAACTTAACCATCCGCTCGTTCTTCAATGGGGTGCCATTATCAGACACAAGGTCTCGTGGAACCCCAAATCGAGCCAAGATATTCCTCCTAATGAAAGCCACCACATGTTGCCCCAACACATTGGTCAGGGAGATGGCTTCCACCCATTTGGAGAAATACTCCGTGGCTGCTAAAATGAATCGATGCCCGTTCGAGGCTTTTGGAAATATAGGGCCTACAATATCAAACGCCCACATGGTGAATGGCCAGGGGCTGACCATGGAATGTAATGTAGATGATGGGATAAGAATGGCGTGCCCATGCACTTGACATGGATGACACTTCCTAACATGATCGTGACAATCCTTTTTTAAGGTGGACCAAAAATAGCCCCCTCTAAGTATTTTCATTGCAGTCATGTTGGCATTAACATGACCTCCACATTCTCCATCGTGGAATTCATGCATCACTATCCTAGCCTCCTCTAGATCGATACACCTAAGTAGGATGCGGGTAAAACTTTTCTTATATAGAACCCCACCCAGAATGGTGTATCAGGTCGAAATCTTACGAATGATTATTTTGGCAAATATCCAAATCGTGTGTGGATGGGTTGGGCGCATGCCATATTTCCAATGACCGGGTCCTTGAAATGGGATCGACCTTTAGGGCTGAACCCAAGGAGGAGAGGGCATCGGCAATGCCATTGTCCTCTCTTCCTACGTGTGTGAGTTTACACGATTGGAAGGACTCAACCAATCGAGTGGCCAACTCGTGATATGGAAGTAGTTTTTCATTACGTACTTGCCAAATTTTCAAAACCTGGTTTATAACAAGGAGCGAATCTCCAAAGACCTCGATGCATGATGCCCCTAGAGTTTTCGAAACCCTTAAGCCTTGTATGAGTGCTTCATACTCAGCTATATTGTTGGAACATTCGAAATCTAGGCGGATTGTTGTGGGAATCTCGCCCTTTTCAGGGGAGATGACGATGACCCCAGCACCAGCCCCTCGTTGGTTTCATGCCCCATCGAAGTCCATCTTCCACACTTGGTTTTCGAAAGTGTTTGCCAAAATGTGGTTTTGGAAATGGTTTTGCAATATGCCTTCGTCGGGCATTTCATCAAATGTGGGATATGCGTCCTCTAGGGGGAACTCAGCCACGTAGTCTGCTAGGGCTTGCCCCTTAATGGAGATTTGGTGATGATATTTTAAGTCATACTCCATTAGAAGGAGTTGCCATTTGCCCAATCTACAGTGAGAATGGGTTTTTCGAACAAGTGCTTGATTGGATCAAGCTTGGACACTGTCCAGATCTCATGATCTAGGAAATAATGTCTGGATTTCTGGCAGGCCCAGACTAGGGCCAAGCACGTCTTCTCCATGGCTTGATAATTTTGTTCATAAGCCAAGAGAGTTTTCGAAATATAGTAGATGGCATACTCCTTGTGGGTGTCATCCTCGTATTGAGCCAATAGGGCTCCCAAAGCATTCGCATGCACAGAAATGTAAAGTAACATCTGTTTTCCTTGTTTTGGAGGATTCAAAACGGGGGGATTAACTAGGTATGCCTTTAGTCTCTCGAAGGACTTCTGGCATTCATCATCCCATAAGAATTTCATGCCCTTCCTCAACAGCTTGTTGAAGGGTTTGCATCTAGTCGCCAGATTTGATATGAATCAGCGAACGGACAGTAATCGACCCAGGAGGCTACGAATTTGGGTGAGATTGGAGGGTGGAGCCATGTCTATGATGGCTCGACACTTAGAGGGGTCGACTTCTATACCCCTTTGGCTCACCATAAAGCCTAGAAGCTTTCCAGACTCTACTCCGAATACACATTTTTGAGGGTTTAGCTTTACTTTGTAAAGCCTAAGCCTTCCAAAAATCTTTTGCAAACATTCGATATGAGTGCATCGGGTTTTGGATTTCGCCAAGGGATTATCTACATACTGTAGACGCGGCGAAAATCCCCGCCTCTTCGCCTTTTCTGGGCTTGGAGTGGATCCTCTCGTGCGTCTAAGGCCTATTTATATAAACAGGGCGTGCCAGCTAGCTTACCTAAGCTAGCGAAGATATATTTTAAACTGACTTCTAATCGTGGCGACTGTGAGCAAGTGAGCTCTTGTCGTCGCAGACCTTCTTGCACCGATGCGCAAGGGTCAGTTTGTACGCTTTGAAAAATCAAGTTTTTGGGTGTAGAAAAGCCTACGAAGCGGTTCGAGGTGTCTAATTCGGGTCTTTTAAATACGATTGCAGATTTTAGATCACGTGGATTTGCACGTGCCTAAGTCTTTCCTTTTATCCCTTTATGGGCCACCTAGTTTGTGTGTTATGAACACTCCACTACATGGGCGAATTTGAGCGGGGTTTGCTTTGATGCAATATGCGTCCTACCTCGTGGTATGGCGTAAATGCAATGCAAACTCACGCTACTCCAAAGGGAAAACCCGAAATGTAAAGACAATGCCGAAGGGAAATAACCGAAGGGAAATAACCGAAGGGAAATGACTTGTAATGTAAATGCCGAAGGGAGATATGTATATAGAGTATGTGTATGGGCCCTTACTCGGGTCTTGGAAATAAGAGCGAAGGCTCAATGTGGGTGCGTGCTTGAATTGAAAGACTTACACGCACGACATGAAATTAAACCCAAATATAACTTGCAATATGGCCTTGACTAAGGTCTTGGGAATAAGAGCGAAAGCTCAATGTGTGTGAGTGCTTGAATTGAAGTACTACGCAGACAACATGAAATTAAACCCAAATAGTATAACACGGCCCTTACTTGGGTCTTTCAAATAAGAGCGAAGGCTCAATGTGTGTGAGTGCTTGAATTGAAAGACAACACACACGACAGGAAATGAAAACCCAAATAGTATAGGTTGGCCCTTACTTGGGTCTTTCAAATAAGAGTGAAGGCTCAATGTGTGTGAGTGCTTGAATTAAAAGACTTACACACACGACATGAAATGAAAACCCAAATAGTATAGGTCGGCCCTTACTTGGGTCTTTCAAATAAGAGCGAAGGCTCAATGTGTGTGAGTGCTTGAATTGAAAGACAACACACCCAACTTAAGCAAAACCCTAGAAAAAATTAAAGTATATGTATATATTTATGTATTAGGGGTTGATTAGGCCCGTGTGTGTTCAAAATCGTGCACAACTAAGAGAGTGCACGTGTGTGGGTGTGCCAAGCCACGTTATTACAAGCGGGGGGAGACTATGCTCCGTTATTACAACCCCATATCGAATTGAATCTCAAGCAAGTATACAACTAAAGACCGAGTTAGGCACTTACTAATAGCTGGTCCGAAGATGCCTTGGTTGAGCGTGGGCTTGGCCTTCGCCTTGGGCTGCAAAAGGGAGCTCCGCGAGGTTAAACGGCAAGGGGAGGTGCTGGCCGGATGTCCTTGGTGCGCGGAAGAGGCGCCTTGAAGATGGCCGGCTGCTAAGGAGGGGTTGTTTTTGGTGTGTTGGGTTAAAGGGCCTAAGTAGGGTCACTAAGGGAGTATGGCACTAAGGGAAGGGAACTCACCGAATGAATAGGTGACAGTCGGTTGGAGTGGCCGACTAGGAGGACCTGATGGTGGCGGGTTGCTAGGGCGGCTAGGAGTGGTGTAAGGAAAGGGTGGCAGCTAGGATGTAGGGTAAGGAAAGGGTGGTTGTGGTGAGGTAGAGTGGACAGGACTTAGGGGGTTCAATGGGATGACCGGGTATAGCTAGGGTCGTTAGGTAGTGACGGGTAGTTAGGGTGGTTATGGGCCTGGCCGAGTGGAAATGGTGGCGGCTAGTGGCTGGCCTTAGGTTGATATGGTAGTGGGTTAGGTGGCTGAGAGTGGGGAGGGAGTGAAGAAGGAGTAAGGTGGAATGTAGGGTACTAACCAGATGGTGGAAGGCGGTGGGTGGTTGAGGAGCAGCCGGATGTGGGGGCTCGGCTGGTTCGGTCGGGTGAAGAGGATGGCGATGGGGACTTCGGCTGGAATAGTGGTGGCGGTGGTGGTGCTCGGCTGGGAGGTAGTGGCGCAGGTGGTGGCTGACTGTGGTGCAGGTGGAGTAGGAGGGGAGTCGGCTGAGCTGGAAAGGGTAGGACCCGGCCGGTGGAAGAGGGCTTCTAGATGAGAAAACCCGCCCCCAAGGGGGGGGGTTTATATAGGGCTGGGCTAGGTCGGTTAGGGCTGGTTTTGGGGTAGTGGTTAGGTGGTTTAGGTAGGGTGGTGTGGTGATAAGGTGGGTTGGAAAGGGTAGGGCCAGATATTTTAAATACAAGTGGTTTGGGTAGGTTGTGGGCTAGGGGTGGTTTAGAGGTTTAGGGTTTAGCTAGGTGGGTTGGTTCTAGGGTGAGGTAGGTTAGGTGATTAGGCTAGGATTAGGCTTGGTTTAGGGAAATTAACCTAGGTTTAGGGAAGGATTAGGGAAGTGGGTTAGGTGATTAGGTTGGGATTAGGCCGAGATTAGGGAAGTAGGTTAGGTGATTAGGCTCAGATTAGGGCCGGATTAGGGTGGAAGGCTAGGATTAGGTGTTTTTGGTTAGGTTTAGGTGAAGGAGCTCCCTTTGCATGGCCCATAGACCTTAACCACATCATGTTGGTGCAGCCCTAGGTTAGGTTTTGGCTAATTACAAGCTTAAACCCACTTAATTAGGCTAAGCCACATGATTAACCCCAAACTTGACACACAAGTCAAGCTTAATTACAACACACACTTGATCTTATCCACCCCCACTCTCTCTCATGCCCATAATCCCATGTGAAATTCAAGTGGGCCCCACCTCCATTTCTGAGAAGGTGATGTGGGCCATGGATATGGATATTGGATTGGATTTTTTAATCCAAATCCAAATCCAAGTCCATACATGGGTTTGGATTGGGATCTGGATATATATGGTCCAGATCCGATCCAAACTGAACTCTGACTCCTTTGAGCTGTGTTAGAAACGAACGGTTTGTGCGGGGCCTGACAGCATCAGTACTCCATCTTCGTTGGGTCTTCGCCAACATGATCGTCCGCCTCTACTTTCGCCTTCCGGAGATGACTTCAAATGATGTTTTGATGATAACAGGGTCTTGGACGTTGAGATCCTAGGGGTGTGGATTTGATACGAGAGTTGTTGTGCCGGGCTCGACATGTGCTCCGGTTCCGGGCTCTCCTTAGCTCTCCTGGTCCTGTCTGGATTAGGCCAAGCTGCTTCGGGGTTCCAAAACATGTTTTAAAAGGTTTTCAAAACCCATATCACATATTTTTGAAATATAAAGTTTAAAACATATATACAGGGTTGTCTGGAAGGCTCCTGGGTTTCCAAACTCAAAATGGCCCTTTGGGGCTGCTTTTACAAAACCAAATGGATTTGAGAAATTCGTGGGATTTCGGGGTGTTTACACATACACTTCTACGAGCTCATGAATCTGATCATGGAAGATCATGGTCATGGCTCTCTGGTATGTTGCACCGGTATTTTTCAAACCAAAGGGCATGACTGTATAGCAATACTTGCCCCACGGGGTTGTGAAGGCGGTCTTACCCTGATCTCGTGGACTTAGTTTGATTTTATTATAGTTTGAATAGCCATCCATAAACGAAAACATTTCATGATTTGTAGTACTATCGACTATCAAATCTATGTTTGGTAAAGGATAATTATCCTTTGGAGTTGCTTTATTCAGGTTTCTGAAATCGATGCATATTCGAATTTTCCCATTGGTTTTTCGAACTACAACGATGTTTGACAACCAATCAGAATACGCAATGGGTTTTATAAATCCGGCTTTTAACAGATCTTCTAAACCCTCTTTAACTTGCGTGTGTACATTCGGGTGTATTTTCTTAAGCTTCTGCTTTATGGGTTTTACCTCCGCATCTAAGGGAAGACGATGTTCGACAATGCTGGGATCTATGCCCGGCATGTCTTCATACATCCATGCAAACACATCTAAGTAGGTTCGTAGAAATGCAATGAATGCTGATCTTTCATGTTCATGCAAACATGCACCTATCTTGATGAGTTTGGGAATGGAATCACTCCCTAGGTTCACCTCTATGAAATCTCCTCCTACTGAATTGGAAGGTCTTTCAAAATAGAGAATTTTATGAAATTCTGGGAGCTCAGAAGTGGGATCTTCCTCAAAGGGATCCACTTCTGGGCTTTGATCATTCTCGTGGGTTATAGACCCGAGGGAATTTGATGCGTGAGTTTTTAAAAGACCTGGTTTTGTACTTGGATTTTCAATTGATTTCAAAATTTTTGGTCTGGCTATGCAGACGACGTTCCTTTCGAAATCTTTTTCCAGAGTCCTACCAGGAGCAACTATGTACAAAATCTTTTTGGTATTTTATAGATTTTTGATTTTTTTGGGTTTTTGTAAAACAAGAACTTTAGGAACTGTACAAACTACCCTATTTTCGAGTTTTTGATTTTCCATTGTTTTTAGTTTTTCCCTTTTTTCGATTTTTTTGATTTTAAGTTTTTTATATGTTTTTGTATTTTTATGAAAGGGATCTTCCATCATACCTACAAAGGGAAAACACTACGGGTTAGACTCGGAATAAGAGGTCTAAATCGTAGGTCTCATCTAGGGTAGGTTCTAGGGCACCCTTGACCCAGGTGGTCACAGGGGGTGGCTCTGGAGGTATTTTGGGAGTGTAGCCGATCCCGTATCGAGATCCTGGGGGTGTGGATTTGATACGAGAGTTGCGGTGCCGGGCTCGACATGTGCTCCGGTTCCGGGCTCTCCTTAGCTCTCCTGGTCCTGTCTGGATTAGGCCAAGCTGCTTCGGGGTTCCAAAACATGTTTTAAAAGGTTTTCAAAACCCATATCATATATTTTTGAAATATAAAGTTTAAAACATATATACAGGGTTGTCTGGAAGGCTCCTGGGTTTCCAGACTCAAAATGGCCATTCGGGTCTGCTTTTAAAAAACAGATGGATTTGAGAAATTCGTGGGATTTTGGGGTGTTTACAGATGCCCCTCTTTGGCCTTGTCCAAATTGATTTGGATAAGGGCAAAGATGACAAATACCCCTTTCAATGTCTCCCTAGATCTATCCATGAAGAATACGGGATCACCCCAATCTTTTAACAAAATCTCAATTTAAAACTCTGGTAGGAGGAGATATCACGCCAAAGGGTATGCTATGGAATCTGGTCCTAAAATGGGATCATGTTTATGCAAGTGCCATGTGTGGAATGTAGATGACATGGGTGTGGTGCCAAGAGTGGCGACCTCCCAGAGACCAGATGTGGTCGAACTCTAGAGACTTACAAGGCCTACTGCTCCAAGTGAGCAAAATCCTATGCTGTTCGATGTTCGGTTTTCAAAACTTATTTACAAAAGTTATTTACAAAAGGAACAATTGTCTTGAGTCTCGATCCTAAGGATCTCGAGCTCTTCATGCTTGCCCTTGTTTGAGTCTTAACACTCGCTTATCTAGTGGAGGTTTTATAAGAAAACAAGTTGTATTTCAAATTCCTACGCCTTACTCGAAACGTCGAATTCTCAAACAAGATGAAATTTAAGTAAGTAAATCCTATTTTTACTTTAGGATTCCTCGAAATGGACCATGCTTTTAGCTTGGGATAAGCCAGGGATGGAAAAGAGATACCGCGGTCCCTTCTGAAGCATCCCGCGGTTTTAGGCATAGAAGGCGGAAAACTTCTCTTTTTGAGCTTTTTCGCCTCTTTTTCCTTTTTTTTTCATAGAGGGTCTCCCTTTGGGAGTATTTTTTCTTTAATCCCTCTTTTTCACCAGAGAATCGATTTTCTTTTGAATCCTGGTTTCTTTCTTTTGGAAAGATACTTTGAATGGGAAATTCCCTTTTGTTTGGGCCTTTATTTTCCTTTTGGAAATAGAAGAGAAGAGGGGAGGACTTATCCCAAGTCTACACTCGATCCATTCCAGGTTAGCCTATTTAGAAATAGCACGTACTACTTGCAAGTATCTTGCTATATTGAACTAGGCCTTTCTTTGTAAGAAGAAGGATTTTGAAATGTAACCACGATTTTTGAAGACTCCACTCTTTCACAAGTGCGAATTCTCTCACTCAGGGTCACACGAGTTTGCCTTTGCACCTTATTCACATGTCTCAGGGCAGCTATCCCAAAATTTTTTCGAAAACTGGAATTTAATCCAAATCCTACACATGATACTTCTTTAAGTATTGAATATTTATAGGATCTGCTAAATTCCTACCTTCTACATCGATCAACCAATACGAATTGTTCGTAGTGGTTGCTCGTACAACATAGGGTCCATCCCAGTTGGGGTGCCACTTTCCCAGAGGGTGTGGGCCACGATGGTGGATGGTTTTTAAGACTAGATCCCCCACTTCAAAGTGGCGAGGTCTCATGTGTTTGCTATAATGTCGGGCTATCCTTTGCCGGTATGCACGAGCATGATCCATGGCAAGGAGTCGCCTCTCATCTAGCAAATCTAGTTCGGCCATCCTAGCATGCTGAAGTGTCTCTAGGGGGAGGTCGAGTGCTATGGATGTATGGAATGAATGCAGTTGAATATGAATGGGAGGAATGGCGTTTGTGCCATAGACCAATTCGAATGGTGTGGCATTCGTGGGAGTCCGGATGGAAGTCCTATAAACCCATAAGGCTTCATCCAGCTTCTCATGCCACGTCCTACCCTTCTCTAAGGTTTTCTCAATTATGCTAATGAGAGTCTTGTTTGTGGCTTCGGCTTGGCCGTTGCCTTGAGGGTAGTAGGGCGAGGAGAAGTGGTGAGTTATGCCATACGTGTTGCACAACTTAACCATCCGCTCATTCTTGAATGGGGTGCCATTATCAGACACAAGGTCTCGTGGAACCCCAAATCGAGCTAAGATATTCCTCCAGATGAAAGCCACCACATGTTGCCCCATCACATTGTTTAGGGAAATGGCTTCCACCCACTTGGAGAAATACTCCGTGGCTGCTAAAATAAATCGATGCCCTTTCGAGGCCTTTGGAAATATTGGGCCTACGATGTCAAACGCCCACATGGTAAATGGCCAGGGGCTGACCACGGAATGCAATGCAGATGAAGGGATATGAATGGCGTGCCCATGCACTTGACATGGATGAGCAATCCCTTTTCAGGGTGGACCAAAAATAGCCCCTCTAAGTATTTTCATTGCCATTATGTTGGCATTAACATGACCTCCACATTCTCCATCGTGGAACTCGTGCATCACTATCCTAGCCTCCTCTAGGTCGATACACCTAAGCAGAATGCCGGTAAAATTTTTTTTGTATAAGACCCCACCCAGAATGGTGTATCGGGTCGAAATCTTACGGATGAATGCCTTATCCTTGGATGTGGCATCCTCGGCAAATCCCCCATTTTCTAAAAACTGTTTGATGTCATAAAACCAGGGTTTTTCAATAGACTCTGGGTTATTTTGGCAAATATCCAAGTCGTGTGTGGATGGGTGGGGCGCATGCCATATTTCCAAAGATCTGGTCCCTGAAATGGGATCGACCTTCAGGGCTGAACCCAAGGAGGAGAGGGCATCGGCGATGCCATTGTCCTCTCTTCCTATGTGTATGAGTTTACACGATTGGAAGGACTGAACCAATCGAGTGGCCAACTCGTGATATGAAAGTAGTTTCTCATTACGTACTTGCCAAATTTTTAAAACCTGGTTTATGACAAGGAGCAAATCTCCAAAGACCTCGATGCATGATGCCCCTTGAGTTTTCGAAATTCTTAAGCCTTGTATGAGTGCTTCATACTCACCTACATTGTTGGAACATTCAAAATCTAAGCGGACTGCTCTGGGAATCTCGCCCTTTTCAGGGGAGATTAGGATGACCCCAGCACCAGCCCCTCGTTGGTTTCGTGCCCCATCGAAGTGCATCTTCCACACTTGGTTTTCGAAAGAATTTGCCAAAATGTGGTTTTGAAAATGGTTTTGTAATATGCCTTCATCAGGCATTTCAACAAGCGTGGGATATGCGTCCTCTAAGGGGAACTCAGCCACGTAATCTGCTAGGGCTTGCTCCTTAATGGAGATCTGGTGATGGTATTTCAGATCATACTCCATTAGAAGGAGTTGCCATTTGCCCAATCTACCCGTGAGAATGGGTTTTTTGAACAAGTGCTTGATTGGATCAAGCTTGGACACTTTCCAGATCTCATGATCTAGTAAATAGTGTCTGAATTTTTGGCAGGCCCAGACTAGGGCCAAGCACGTCTTCTCCATGGCTTGATAATTTCGTTCATAAGCCAAGAGAGTTTTTGAAATGTAGTAGATGGCATACTCCTTATGGGTGTCATCCTCGTATTGAGCCAACAGGGCTCCTAAAGCATTCGCATGCAAGGAGATGTATAATAAAAGCGGTTTTCCTTGTTTAGGAGGGTTCAAAATGGGGGGATTAACCAAGTATGCCTTTAGTCTTTCGAAGGACGTCTGGCATTCATCATCCCATAAGAATTTCGTGCCCTTCCTCAACAGTTTGTCGAAGGGTTCGCATCTAGTGGCCAGATTCGATATAAATCGGCGAACGGATTGTAAACGACCCTCGAGGCTATGGATTTGGGTGAGATTGGAGGGTGGAGCCATGTCTATGATTTGTCGACACTTAGAGGGGTCGACTTCTATTCCCCTTTGGCTTACCATAAAGCCCAGAAGCTTCCCTGATTCTACCCCGAACACACATTTTTTAGGGTTTAGCTTTACTTTGTAAAGCCTAAGTCTTTCAAAAATCTTTTGTAAACATTCGATGTGAGTGCATCGGGTTTTGGACTTTGCCAAGAGATCATCTACATACACTTCTATGAGCTCATGAATCTGATCATGGAAGATCATGGTCATGGCTCGTTGGTATGTTGCGCCGGCATTTTTCAAACCAAAGGGCATGACTGTATAGCAGTATGTGCCCCATGGGGTTGTGAAGGCGGTCTTACCCTGATCTCGTGGACTTAGTTTGATTTGATTATAGCCTAAATAGCCATCCATAAACGAAAACATTTCATGATTTGCAGTACTATCGACTATCAAATCTATGTTGGGTAACGGATAATTATCCTTTGGAGTGGCTTTATTCAGGTTTCTGAAATCGATGCATATTCGAATTTTCCCATTGGTTTTTCGAACTACAATGATATTTGACAACCAATCAGAACAAGCAATGGGTTTTATAAATCCGGCTTTTAACAGATCTTCTAAACCCTCTTTGACTTGCGTGTGTACATTCGGGTGTATTTTTCTAAGCTTCTGCTTTATGGGTTTTACACCTGCATCTAAGGGAAGACGATGTTCGACAATGCTGGGAACTATGCCCGGCATGTCTTCATACATCCATGCAAACACATCTAAATAGGTTCGTAGAAATGCAATGAAGGCTAACTTTTCAGTTTCATGCAAACATGCGCCTATTTTGATGGGTTTGGGATTTGAATCATCCCCCAGGTTCACTTCTGGGAAATCTCCTCCTACTGATTGGAAAGGTCTTTCAAAATCGAGAATTTTATGAAATTCTGGGAGCTCAGAAGTGGGATCTTCCCAAGGGGATCCACTTCTGGGCTTTGATCATTCTCGTGGGCTATAGACCCGAGGGAATTTGATGCGCGGTTTTCAAAAAGACCTGGTTTTGTACTTGGATTTTCAAGTGATTTTGAAAATTTTGGTCTGGCTATGCAGACGACGTTTCTTTCGAAATCCTTTTCTTTTGCCAAAGTCCTACCAGGAGCAGCTATGTACAAAATCTTTTTGGTACTTTCCAAATTTTCGATTTTTTTGGGTTTTTGTAAAACAAGAACTTTGGGAACTATACAAAGTACTCTTTTCTCGATTTTTTGTTTTTCCATTGTTTTTGGTTTTTCTTTTTTTTTTCGATTTTTTTTATTTTAAGCTTTTCAAATGTTTTTGTATTTTTAGAAAAGGGACCTTCCGTCATACCTACAAAGGGAAAACACTACGGGTTAGACTCGGAATAGGAGGTCTAAAACATAGGTCTCTTCTAAGATAGGTTCCGGGACACCCTTGACCCAGGTGGTCACAGGGGGTGGCTCCGGCGGTATTCGGGGAGTATAGCCGATCCCACATCGGCTTGGATTGGCTCTAGGAAGGATGGGCTCTAGGAGACCCTGGTTCTGTGCCCCTAGACTCTTGTAGGGCGTGTAGCTCATGTTCAACAACATGTTCCATGACTTTTTGTTTTTTGAAAAAGTTTGATACAAGTCGTGGTCCTGGAACATGCTATCGTCCATATTGTGCTTATATGGCCTCTTGTCCAGGAGCTTTGGAAATAGGGAACGCTTGGGTTTTCCTAGAAGGGTTAGAATCGGGAGGGGGCCTGCTTTGGGCGGCCCCTTCACACATACAACCTTCCTAGGGTTGTTCAGCAAGAGCCGAGGTGACTCAACCATAATTTGCCCCAGGTTAGCCTCATGGGCCTGGGAGCTCGATAAACAAGGGGAGTTTATGATCCCCTGAAGTTGTGGGTGACTCTCACTTAGGATCACTACGACCTGGTCCCTAAAAGGGATCTTGACACACCTGTGGAAGGTGGATGGCACAGCGCACAAGCTGTGTATCCAGGGTCTTCCCAGCAACAGGTTATAATGGGGGTGGATGTCCAAGACATGGAACACCCCCGTGTGTTCGATCCCTCCCGTTTCCATTGGGAGTTCGATGGATCCTAAAGGTCTAGACGCATTCCCATCGTATCTAGTGATAACGATGGGGCTCGGGTTTACTGAAGTCAAGGTGACTCCGATTTTATATGCCACATGAAGTGGAAGGATGTTGAGCCCTCCTCCACCATCGACTAGGCACCTGTCCAGAGAGTGGTTATTCAGAACCACCTCGATATGCAGGGCCTGGTTGTGGGATTCGTAGGGTCTATCTACATCATCTTCCGAGAAAGTGATGGGCGATTTTGCTCCTAAAAAAGCCACTTAGGCAGACAAGGATTCCGGACTTATGTTCGAATCAACCTTGGCCCTTTCTAGAATTTTCTCTAATACAAGTCTATGCCTAGGCGAGGTTTGTATAAGCTCTAAGATAGACATGTGAATAGGAATCTTTGAAAGGTGGTTTTCGAAGTCATAAGGATTTAGGATGACTTTGTCCTTATCTGCTTTTGGCAGAACACTAGGGATACATGCTTTTGAGGGGCCAGGCACACTGACCACCTTTTGAGCACCTTGAAGGTGTGGGGGTTGATAGATCCTCCCGGATCTAGTGACTTCCCCCACGACCAACCTAGGGTTCGCGCTAAACTTGGCTCTAAGGATGAGCTGAGGAGAACCTTAGATTTTCAAAACTGGTTTTGCTGGGGATTCCACTTTTGGTGGTCCCCGAATGACGACTTGGGCGAGCTTCTTATATAATACAAGAGTGGGCGCACAAGTGGGTCGACCAGGTTCTGGTTTTTGCGCTAGTTCCTTAGAAATGGTGAGGGTACTGTAGACGTGATTTTATTTCAAATCGTTTGGGATTCGAAATCAAACCCTCGAACTACGTCGGGTTGCGCGAGCGTGCCAGTTAGTTTACCAAAACTAACAAATTTTGTTTTTCTGACTTCTTAGAACGATTGTGGATAAGTGAGATCTTTTCGACTTAGGCCTTCTTGAACCGGTGCTCAAGGGTCAGCCTAGACGCTTGAAATTTGTTTGAATCCGTTAATTCGAAAAAGGAAAAACCAGATTTTCCAAAGTTTCAGATTCTTAGATTTACAGAACCTGTTCAGTTTCAGAGGCCTGTTCTCTGAATTTTTTAAAATATTTCTGATTCTCCAAAAATTCTAAAACTTTTACAGAATAGAGACAAGTATGTGTAAAATCAGAATATATTTTTATTTTATAATTTAGTTCTTTATTTTCTGAGAATTAAATACAGAATCAGAAACTGTTATAACATTCAGAACGGCCCTGTTTCTGTGGATCAGAAGCTCAGAAAAACAGCAATATCTCAGTGCTCAGTCATCCAATTTCGATGAAATTTGTTGTGTTAGAAAGACACGGATGTTAGGTTTTCAAATAATCAAATTTCATCCAATTTTACTTAGTGGTTGCAGAGATATGGGCAAAAGAACAGAGGTCTGTTACTGAACATTCTGTTTCTGTAAAACGCAATCTGGATTTTGTATAAACTTCACGGATATAATTGGCTAGGCAAAATTTCATAACAATTCCTCAAATTTTATCTAAGAACGTCTGATATGTCTAGATTATTCGTGCAAAATTTCGAAGCAATTGGCTTATCCGTTTGTCTATAAAAATTCCGTGATCAGACACATGTGCACAGACAGTTTCAGAAACTAGTTTTACAGAAAATTTCAGAAGGTTCCTAACGTGATTCTAGAACAAAGTTCAACCTGTATCAGTCCTAATAAATCATGAAAATCATCTAAACGTGGATTTTAATGTCGTTCATGAAGGAATCATGCATGTTTGTATCGATATAAATGAAGAACATAGGCTCAAGGCCTTGATTCATGTACAAATTTCCAGAATCTGTGCTTTTTCAGATTCTCATGAATTAAAACCAATTTGTGCAAGAATTCCAACCTGTGTGAGTGAGAGGGGGTGTAGGAGCACTTCGCCGGACGATCGTCGGACGTCGGAACTAGGCCGGACTTCCTTCTTCTCCTTCTTTTCTTCCTTTCTCTTTCTCTCTCTCTCTATTTCTCTGAATTTTCGGACTGACTGTTCCTTTTTTCTTGGTTTTCCCGGATTGAGGCTTTGTGGTCACTCGAGGATCCCTTTGCAGCATCCTTGAGGCTCCTTTTATAGGCCAAAAGATGCCTCTTGGGTGTAACAGTGGCAAGGCAAGTTTCCTTGCTGGATTTAACGTGAAAGGCATGTTATTGCTGTAAAAATCGAAACTTGGAAAGTTGCTGCTGGTTCTGTGAATTTGGAAAGTCAAGGATCTTGCTGTTGATATCTCTTGCTGAAATTGGAATGGCAAGTAGAGCTGGTTGCTGTTATGGAGCTGGAATCGGCAAGTTGGTGTCTTCTGAAAGAGGTAGGTGGAGTTGCCTTGCTTCCAATTCTGCTGGAGCGTCTCCTTTGTTGCTGTTATGGTTGAATTTGGCTATACTTGGAAGATTGGAATTCACGCTGAACTTGGTATGGTACGTATACTTTTCTCTTCTCTCTTGTTATCGAGTTAGGCCAGAACTCAGAAAATCGTGCTGCCAGGGAGCCACAGGGCATTCCTTGCAGAATTCGGTGGAAAGGTGAGTTCAAGCATGGTGCATCGTGTTGCTGTATTGCCCCAAAGGAAGAAACAACCTCCATTTGGCAGGAGGAACCCAAGCATGCACAGTTTGTTCTGAAGGATGAACCTATTCAGTTTCTCAGTTGAAAATTCATAGTATAGGTTTGTATTGTGGAACCATGCATTCGAACATCAAATTTCCCATGAAAAAGCAAGCCTCCAAGTATGTTTTCTAGACCAATGAAGGTCCATAAGGCATAACACACCAAGCGTCTTTAAATTCCACATGAGCTCCTTCCAATTGTTTCTTCTTTCCCTTGTCAAAAAGATGAAGTGCCTGATCTTCATCTCTAGCCTCAAAGAGAAAATCGATGGAGTTCATATGAGCATATTTCCGCTTAGATACAATCTGTTGCATTTAGTGACTGAACGATGGAAGATGGTTTCCAGTCTGGTACCATCTTTATTATCAGGAAATCAATGAACTTGGTGACAAATGTAACATCTTGGTCAGAGAGGTCTGGTTGCTCCATCATCTTACTGCTGGTGAATGTCACAATATCGGGACTGCAACCTTCCTTTCTCGATCTCATTGAATTGAATATATCCACTGTTTTAGCACGCTTCCCAATTTTAAATGGGTATTTATATTATATGTAACTGTATTCAGCCGAATATGTGTACCCTTCATGAGTTCAAAGTATGAAATTGCCTTTGGGTACTGAGCACCATTCTTTAGAGCAGACGACATGATGTTATAAGTTACTAGATCGGGTCCAACTCCTTTGTCTGTCGAACAATATCATCCATTGCATCATCCATAACATTGGTAATTGGTAAAAGATCCTGAAGAAGGAGCTATCTGGCCTTGCAGCATTTCAGAGGTGGCTCCATCCAAGAGTCACTCGTTCAGTCTGCTTGCACTTTGAGAACATAACTGCACATTTGCTGTGAAAGTAGTTATGCAAATCCATATTACATGCTTTACTACAAAAGCCTTCAAGTAAGCCCATGTTACGTTTTTGAAAACCAACCATCATGCTCACTAGATTTCGCTCATGAGTGTTAAAAACTTTAACATTGTTCTTAACATAAAAGTAACATAACAGTAACATATGACAATGCAAAACTGATGCATATCAATACACTAATTACCTCGACACCCAAGCATAACATGGACATGTTACGAAAGGTGTTCGATACCAAACCCTGCTTTTCGAAAGATATCGTTCTTGCTTCCATCTTTCCTTTTCTTTGATAACATCAACTTTTCCCTCGGGCAACTGATTTCTTTCCGAATATGAACTTTTCTTTTTGGGAAGCTCACTTTCCCTTTTTGATGCCCGCTCTCCTTTTTGGAAACCCACCTGCCTTTTCAGGTGTCAAATTGTCTTATAAATGCCTGTTTCTTTTCAAACGGCAAATTTAAAACAAATTTATCAACAAAAAACTTTTAAAGAAACGAAATCCTGCTTTTTCCATGTCGGGGGCAAAATTGTCATTTTCATCCAATCTTGTCAAAATTCGAAATTTTCAGAAAGAAAAGTATTCTTTCATCATTTTAAAGCTTCTATAAAATTTTGGTACCGAAACAACTCGTTTAGTGCCTTTTTCCTTCGAAAACCCAAAATTACCAAAAATAGCTACTTTCCTAAAAAGGTAAGAATTTTAAAAGAAAATTTTGGGTGTCTACAGGTACATACCTCCTTTCCTTTCCCACTGCCACTGGCGTGTTTGGGAAAGGGTTCTTTGAAGATAGCTTGAGGTGGCTCAGGTTCCGCAGTGACCTGGAGCCGGCCTTCTGCTATCAAGTTCTCAATTTTATTTAAAAGGGAGAAGTAGCATTTGGTATCATGGCCTTTGAGCCGATGATACTTACAAAATCAGTTTAAATACCCCCCTTTGGAAGTGACTCCTTCGGGGATTTCAGGGAGTTCTATCATGCCCTGGGCAAGTAGGAGGCCTAGGACCTCCGACACAGGTTGCCCCAGCGGAGTGTACTCCCATTTTTCAACCGGTTTTTGAAAGTTTCGCTCCCTTTTGTTTTCTAGTTTTTCAAAATTTTTGGAAGTGCCCGCCATGCCTGGATCCACCCAGACATTGGCGATTTTATTGGGCTTTGCCCCTTTGTCCATCGTGGGCAGCCCGTATGTGATGGGCTTTTCCAAGCGGGTTTTTGGAACGGCACTTCCTTTCCACAAGTGATCGTATGTCCCTTTTCGCAAGTTGGTTTCGAAAAGGAAGGCCTTTTTGATCAACTTATGGAAAGTTGAGATCTCATGGAGCGAGAGAAGGGTTTTTACCTCGCTTTTAAAGTTATTCAGGATGAGCATGACTGCTCATCCTTCGGATATGGGCTCTCGCACTTGGCCCAAAAGTGACCTCCATCTTATAATGAAGGCATGTACGTCTTCGTTCATGCCTTGCTTTGTATCCCTTAAGGTATTCAGAGTCGGCGTGACTTCTACGTTGTGTGTAAATCTTTGCATGAAGCAGTTCGCTAACTCTTCAAAAGTAGCGAACTGGCTTAAGTCGTAGGAAGCCAGCCATTTGGCAGTTGTGCCTTTAAGGGATAAAGGGAACCAATACACCCATTTCATCGAGTCCTTTTTCTTCTTATGGGCTCGACGTGAGAAAAGCAGCAAGTGAGACCTAGGGTCTTCCATGCCATCATACCGATGGAAGTTGCTGTAGGGCGTAGCTTCTTTTCTCTTTATTTTGCCCTTTCAGCAGTTGCTGTAGGGCTTTACGGTCCTTTTGTGTGAAGGACTCGTGGTATTGGTTGACTTCTATTACGGAGGCCTCTTTGTGCTTGCGAGGTTTTTCAGATTTTTTCTAAGGCCTTTGTTCACCGTTTGATGAACACGAATCGCCTACTTCAGCCTCTTGGCTGAGAGCATTGATTTTGGCCTCAAACTCCCTTCTCAGGTCCTCGATCTCATCTAGTTTTATTTTGTTTTTGAAAATCCTCCTAGAATGAGAACTTCATGCGCATGAGCCTTGGCTCGACACTTCACTTGGATTGGATTTTGACATGCTTTTCAAGCTTCTTCAAAATTTCCTAAGTACAAGCAAAGAAAACAAGTTAAAATGACACCTTGTTAACAAAATTTTCGCAAAACTTCTACCTTAAAAACTCGAGTTTTGAAAGGCTTACGCTCCCACCGGGCGTGCCAATCTCTGTAAACACGGCGAAAATCCCCACCTCTTAGCCTTTTCTGGGCTTAGAGTGGATCCTCTCTGTAGACGCGCGAAAATCCCCGCCTCTCACCTTTTCAGGGCTAGGAGCGGATCCTCTCGTGCGTCTAAGGCCTATGTATGTAAACAGGGCGTGCAGCTAGCTTACCTAAGCTGCGAAGATATATTTAACACTAACTTCTAATCGTGGCGACTGTAAGCAAGTGAGCTCTTGTCGTCGCAGACCTTCTTGCACCGATGCGCAAGGGTCAGTCTGTACGCTTTGCAAAAATCGAGTTTTGGGAGAGAAAGTCTACGAAGCGGTTTGAGGTATCTAATTCGGGTCTTTTAGATGCGGTTGCATATTTTAGATCACGTGGATTTGCACGTGCCTAAGTCTTTCCTTTTATCCCTTTTCAGGCCACCTAGTTTGTGTGTTATGAACACTCCACTACATGGGCGAATTCGAGCGGGGCTTGCTTTGATGCAATATGCGTCCTACCTCGTGGTATGGCGTAGATGCAATGCAAACTCACGCTACTCCAAAGGGAAAACCCGAATGTAAAGACAATACTAAAGGGAAATAACCGAAGTGAAATGACTTGAAATATAAATGCCGAAGGAAGATATGTATATAGAGTATGTATATGAGCCCTTACTCGGGTCTTGCAAATAAGAGCGAAGGCTCAATGTGGGTGCGTGCTTGAATTGAAAGACTTACACACACGACATGAAATGAAACCCAAATAGTATAGGTCAGCCCTTACTTGGGTCTTTCAAATAAGAGCGAAGGCTCAATGTGTGTGAGAGTGCTTGAATTGAAAGACTTACCCACACGACATGAAATGAAACCCAAATAGTATAGGTCGGCCCTTACTTGGGTCTTTCAAATAAGAGCGAAGGCTCAATGTGTGTGAGAGTGCTTGAATTGAAAGACTTACCCACACGACATGAAATGAAACCCAAATAGTATAGGTCGGCCCTTACTTGGGTCTTTCAAATAAGAGCGAAGGCTCAATGTGTGTGAGTGCTTGAATTGAAAGACAACGCACCCAACTTAAGCAAAACCCTTCAAAAATGAAAGTATATGTATATACTTATGTATTAGGGGCTGATTAGGCCCGTGTGTGTTCAAAATTGTGCACAACTAAGAGGGTGCACGTGTGTGGGTGTGCCAAGCCACGTTATTACAAGCGGGGGGAGACTATGCTTCGTTATTACAACCCCGAATCGAATTGAATCTCAAGCAAGTATACAACTAAAGACCGAGTTAGGCACTTACTAGTAGCTGGTCCGTAGAGGCCTTGCTTGAGCGTGGGCTTGGCCTTCGCCTTGGGCTGCAAACGGGAGCTCCGTGAGGGTGAACGACAAAGGGTGCTGGCCGGGTGCTTTGAAGGTGGCCGGCTGCAAGCAAGGGTGTCGCCTTGATGTGGGGGATTAAAGGAGCTGGACAAGGTGAGTATATAGGGTCACTAGGAGAGGATATAGTGTTAGGGAGTATGGCCCTAAGGGGAGCCTAAGGGAGGATCGAATGGGACACCTAGGGGAAAAGAGGTGGCTGGCCGAATGGAAGGGATAGTCGGTTGGAGTGGTCGACTAGGGAAATATGGTGGTGGCGGGCTGCTAGGATAGCTATGGGTGGAGTATGGGAAGGAAGCTAGCTAGGTGATGGGGCTAGGTGGTAGTGGGGGTAGTGGGTGTAAGGGAGTGCTATGGGCAGGTCTTAGGAAGTCTAATAGTGTGGCCGGGTGTAGCTAGGGTAGTTAGGTAGTGGTGGGTAGTTAGGGTGACTAAGGCTTGGCCGAGTGGGAGTGGTGGCGGGTAGTGGCTGATATTAGGGTAAGGTGGTGGTATGGTGGGTGGCTGGGAGTGGAGAAGGAGCTAGGTAGAGTGTGGGGTACTAACCGGATGAAGAGGCGGCGGGTGGTTGAGGAGCAGCCGGATGTGGGGGCTCGGCTGGTTCGGTCGGGTGAAGAGGATGACGATGGAGGGGGCTTCGGCTGAAATGGTGGTGGCAGTGGTGGTGCTGGTGGTGGTGGGATGTGGAGCAGGTGGAGCTTGGGGAAGTGGAGGAAGGAGAGGACCCGGCTGGGCTTGGGGAAGGCTTCTAGCTTGGAAAACCCGCCCCCAAGGGGGGGGGTTTATATAGGGATGGGTAGGTCGGTTAGGGCTGGGTTTGGGGTAGTGGTTAGGTGGTTTAGGTAGGGTGGTATGAAGATAAGGTGGGCTGGAAAGGGTAGGGCCAGATATTTTAAATACTAGTGGTTTGGGTAGATTGTGGGCTAGGGGTGGTTTAGGGGTTTAGGGTTTGGTTAGGTGGTTGGGTTCTAGGGTGAGGTTTAGTGAGCTAGGTTAGGTGATTAGGCTAGGATTAGGCTAGGTTTAGGGAAATTAACCTAGGTTTAGGGAAGGATTAGGGAAGTGGGTTAGGTGATTAGGTTGGAATTAGGCCGGGATTAGGGAAGTGGGTTAGGGTAGAAGGCTAGGATTAGGTGTTTTGGGTTAGGTTTAGGTGAAGGAGCTCCCTTTGCATGGCCCATAGACCTTAACCACATCATGTTGGTGCAGCCCTAGGTTAGGTTTTGGCTAATTACAAGCTTAAACCCACTCAATTAGGCTAACCCACATGATTAACCCCAAACTTGACACACAAGTCAAGCTTAATTACAACCACACTTGATCTTATCTACCCCCCACTCTCTCTCATGCCCATAATCCCACGTGAAATTCAAGTGGGCCCCACCTCCATTTATGAGAAGGTGATGTGGGCCATGGATATGGATATTGGATTGGATTTTTGAATCCAAATCCAAATCCAAGTCCATACATGGGTTTGGATTGGGATCTGGATATATATGGTCCAGATCCGATCCAAACTGAACTCTGACTCCTTCGAGCTGTGTTCGAAATGAACGGTTTGTGCGGGGCCTGACAGCATCAGTGCTCCGTCTGCGTTGGGTCTTCGCCAACATGATCGTCCGCCTCCGTTTCTGCCTTCCAGAGATGACTTCAAATGACATTTTGATAATAACTGGGTCTTGGACGTTCGAGATCCTGGGGGTATGGATTTGATACAAGAGTTGCTGTGCCGGGCTCGACATGTGCTCCGGTTCCGGGCTCTTCTTAGCTTTCTTGGTCCTGTCTGGATTAGGCCAAGTTGCTTCGGGGTTTCAAAAACGTGTTTTAAAAGGTTTTCAAAAGCTATATTATATATTTTTGAAATATGAAGTTTAAAACATATATACAGGGTTGTCTGGAAGGCTCCTGGGTTTCCAGACTCAAAATGGCCCTTTGGGGCTACTTGTATAAAACCAGGTTTGTTTAAGAAATTCATGGGATTTCGGGGTGTTTACAGATGCCCCTCTTTGGCCTTGTCCAAATAGATTTGGATAAGGGCAAAGATGACAAACACCCCTTTCAATGTCTCCCTAGATCTATCCACGAAGAACATGGGATCGTCCCAATTTTTAGCAAAAATCTCAATTTACAAACTCTGGTTGGAGGAGATATCACGCCAAAGGGTCCTATGGAATCTGGTCCTAAAATGGGATCATGTTCATGCAAGTACCATGTGTGGAATGCAGATGACATGGGTGTGGTGCCAAGAGTGGCGACCTCCCAGGGACCAGATGTGGTCGAACTCTAGAGACTTACAAGGCCTACTGCTCCAAGTGAGCAAATCCTATGCTGTTCGATGTTCAGTTTTCAAAACTTATTTAAAAAGCTATTTACAAAAAGGGACAACTGTCTTGAGCCTCGATCTTAAGGATCTCGAGCTCTTCGTGCTTGCCCTTGTTTGAGTCTTAACACTCGCTTATCTAGCGGAGGTTTTATGAGAAAACAAGGCATATTTCAAATTCCTACGCCTTACTCGAAACGTCGAATTCTCAAACAAGATAAAATTCAAATAAGTAAATCCTATTTTTACTTTAGGATTCCTCGAAATGAACCATGCTTTAGCTTGGGATAAGCCAGGGATGGGAAAGAGATACCACGGTCCCTTCTGAAGCGTCCCGTGGTTTGAGGCACAGAAGGCGGAAAAACTGCTCTTTTTGAGCTTTTTGGCCTCTTTTTCCTTTTTTTCATCGAGGGTCTCCCTTTGGGAGTATTTTTTCTTTAATCTCTCTTTTTTATAAGAGAATCGATTTTTCTTTGGAATTCTGGTTTCTTTCTTTTGGAAAGATGCTTTGAATGGGAAATTCCCTTTTGTTTGGGCCGTGTTTTTCCTTTTGGAAGGAGAAGAGAAGAGGGGAGGACTTATCCCAAGCTACACTCGATCCATTCCAAATCAGCCTATTTAGATATAGCACGTACTACTTCCAAGTATCCTGCTATGTTCAATTAGGCCTTTCTTTGTAAGAAGAAGGATTTTGAAATGTAACCACGATTTTGAAAACTCCACTCTTTCACAAGTGCGAATTCTCTTCACTTAGGTTCACACGACTTTGCTTTTGCACCTTATTCACATGTCTCAGGGCAGCTAGCCCTCCTAATTTTCGAAAAATGGAATTTAATCTAGATCCTACACATGATATTTCTTTAAGTATTGAACATTGATAGGATCTGCTAAATTCCTACCTTCTACATCGATCAACCAATACGAATTGTTCGTAGTGGTTGCTCGTACAACATAGGGTCTATCCCAGTTGGGGCGCCACTTGCCTAGGGGGTGTGGGCCACGATGATGGATAGTTTTTAAAACCAGATCTCCCACTTCAAAGTGGCGAGGTCTCATGTGTTTGCTATAATGTCAAGCTATCCTTTGCTGGTATGCACGAGCATGATCCATGGCAAGGAGTCGCCTCTCATCTAGCAAATCTAGTTCGGTCATCCTAGCATGCTGAAGCGTCTCTAGGGGGAGGTCGAGTGCTATGGATGTATGGAATGAATGCAGTTGAGTATGAATGGGAAGAATGGCGTTTGTGCCATAGACCAATTCGAATGGTGTGGCATTCGTGGGAGTCCGGATGGAAGTCCTATAAGCCCATAAGGCTTCATCCAGCTTCTCGTGCCACGTCCTACCCTTCTCTAAGGTTTTCTCAATAATACTAATGAGAGTCTTGTTTGTGGCTTCGGCTTGGCCGTTGCCTTGAGGGTAGTAGGGCGAGGAGAAGTGGTGAGTTATGCCATACGTGTTGCACAACTTAACCATCCGCTCGTTCTTGAATGGGGTGCCATTATCAGACACAAGGTCTCGTGGAACCCCAAATCGAGCCAGGATATTCCTCCGGATGAAAGCCACCACATGTTGCCCCATTACATTGGTTAGGGAAATGGCTTCCACCCACTTGGAGAAATACTCCGTGGCTGCTAAAATAAATCGATGCCCATTCGAGGCCTTTGGAAATATTGGGCCTACGATGTGAAACGCCCACATGGTAAATGGCCAGGGGCTGACCACGGAATGCATTGCAGATGATGGGATATGAATGGCATGCCCATGCACTTGACATGGATGACACTTCCTAACATGATCGTGGCAATCCTTTTTCAGGGTGGACCAAAAATAGCCCCCTCTAAGTATTTTCATTGCCATCATGTTGGCATTAACATGACCTCCACATTCTCCATCGTGGAACTCGTGCATCACTATCCTAGCCTCCTCTAGGTCGATACACCTAATTAGAATGCCGGTAAAACTTTTTTTGTATAAGACCCCACCCAGAATGGTGTATCGGGTCGAAATCTTACGAATGAATGCCTTATCTTTGGATGTGGCATCCTCGGTGAATCCCCCAACAACAACAACAACAACAACTAAGCCTTTTCCCATACTAGACGGGGTCGGCTACATGGATTCTTTGTTTCCACAGATCTCTATCGTGTGCCATGTTAGCAATTAACTCCCAATAAGCTAGATCATTCTTTATTGTTTCTTTCCAACACTTTTGTGGTCGTCCTCTACCTCTTTTAATACTTTCCAAAATTAGTTTTTCTAACCTTCTTACAGGTTCTTCTTTTTATCTTCTTTCTATATGTCCAAACCATCTTAAACGATGTTCTCTCATTTTATCCTCTATTGGTGCCACTCCTAATTTGTTTCTAATAACATCATTATGTATATGGTCTTTTCTTGTATGACCACTCATCCATCTCAACATCTTCATTTCTGTCACATACATCTTTTGTACATGTTGATGATTAACTTCCCAACACTCAGAACCATAAAACATGGCAGGCCTAACTGCTGCTCTATAATATTTACCTTTTAATTTTAATGGTATCTTCTTATCACAAAGAATACCTGATACTCCTCTCCATTTTAACCAACCAGCATTAATTCTATGTGTAACATCTCCATCAATTCTTCCATCACTTTGAAAAATTGACCCTAGGTATTTAAAACTTTCCTTTTGGGGAATGCAATGTGTGCCAATTTTAATTTCTTTGTCCTCTGAAGTAGCCAAATGATCAAACTTACATTCCATATATTCTGTCTTTGTTCTACTAAGTCGGAGGCCTTTGTTTTCTAATGTTTCTCTCCATAGTTCCAATTTTCTATTAACTTTTTCCTTAGACTCCTCTACTAATACAATGTCATCTGCAAATAACATACACCAAGGTACTTCATCTTGAATATGTTTTGTTAACTCATCAATCACCAGTATAAATAAGTATGGACTTAAAGTTGATCCTTGATGTAACCCAATATTAACTTCAAAGAAGTCTGTCGTTCCTTCATGAGTCCTCACACATGTTTTTGCACCATCATACATGTCTCTTATAAGGTTAATATATGTCAATGGGATACCTCTTTTTTCCAAAGTTCTCCAAAGAACCTCCCTCGGTACCCTATCATAAGCTTTTTCTAGATCAATAAATATCATGTGAAGGTCTTTCTTTTTTGCTCTAAAATGTTCCATAAGACGTCTCAAAAGGTGAATCGCTTCAATAGTAGATCTACTTGGCATAAATCTAAATTGGTTCTCTGTTGTACTTGATACTTGTCTTAACCTACGTTCGATAATTCTTTTCCATAATTTCATAGTATGACTCATTAACTTGATACCTCGATAATTCGCACAATTTTGAATGTCTCCCTTGTTCTTATATACGGGTATAAGTGTACTTGCTCTCCATTCCTCGGGCATCTTTTGGTTTTTCCAGATTTTATTAAATAGTCTTGTGAGCCAAGTGATTCCTATTTCTCCTACTATTTTCGAAACTTCTATAGGAATATTATCTGGTCCTACCGATTTACCACTCTTCATATGTTTAAGAGCCTCTTTGACTTCATTCTTTTGAATATGTTGGTAGAAATTGTGGTTTATATACTTTTCTGGCTTGGCTAAATCTCCTAAACTAATACTAACATCTTTATTTTCATTAAAAAGATTATAAAAATAGTTTTTCCATCTATTTCTTATATCATCATTTGCCACTAGAATTTTTTCATCCTCGTCTTTTATGCATCTAACATAATTAAGATCTTTAGTTTTCTTATCTCTAACCCTAGCTATCCTAAAAATATCTCTTTCACCCTCTTTTGAGTTGAGTTTTTTATATAAGTCCTCCCAAATCTTAGCTTTTGCTTCACTAACGGCCTTTTTTCCTACCTTCTTTGCTTTCTTATAAGCTTCTAAAGTTTCACTAGTTCCATTTTCTAAAAATTGTTTTATGTCATAAAACCAGGGTTTTTCAATAGACTCTAGGTTGTTTTGGCAAATATCCAAGTCGTGTGTGGATGGGTGGGGCGCATGCCATATTTCCAAAGATCTGGTCCCTGAAATGGGATCGACCTTCCGGGGTGAACCCAAGGAGGAGAGGGCATCGGCGATGCCATTGTCCTCTCTTCCTATGTGTGTGAGTTTACACGATTGGAAGGACTGGACCAATCGAGTGGCCAACTCATGATATGGAAGTAGTTTTTCATTACGTACTTGCCAAATTTTTAAAACCTGGTTTATGACATGGAGCGAATCTCCAAAGACCTCGATGCATGATGCCCCTAGAGTTTTCGAAAATCTTAAACCTTGTATGAGTGCTTCATACTCAGCTACGTTGTTGGAACATTCGAAATCTAAGCGGACTGCTATGGAAATCTCGCCCTTTTCAGGGGAGATTAGGATGACCCCAGCACCAGCCCCTCGTTGGTTTCGTGCCCCATCGAAGTGCATCTTCCACACTTGGTTTTCGAAAGAATTTGCCAAAATGTGGTTTTGAAAATGGTTTTGCAATATGCCTTCATCAGGCATTTCGACAAGAGTGGGATATGCGTCCTCTAAGGGGAACTCAGCCACGTAATCTGCTAGGGCTTGCCCCTTAATGGAGATCTGGTGATGGTATTTCAGATCATACTCCATTAGAAGGAGTTGCCATTTGCCCAATCTACCCGTGAGAATGGGTTTTTCGAACAAGTGCTTCATTGGATTAAGCTTGGACACTATCCAGATCTCATGATCTAGGAAATAGTGTCTGAATTTCTGGCAGGCCCAGACTAGGGCCAAGCACGTCTTCTCCATGGCTTGATAATTTTGTTCATAAGCCAAGAGAGTTTTTGAAATATAGTAGATGGCATACTCCTTATGGCTGTCATCCTCGTATTGAGCCAACAGGGCTCCTAAAGCATTTGCATGCACGGAGATGATAATAAAAGCGGTTTTCCTTGCTTTGGAGGATTCAAAACGGGGGGATTAACCAAGTATGCCTTCAGTCTCTCGAAGGACTTTTGGCATTCGTCATCCCATAAGAATTTCATGCCCTTCCTCAACAATAAGTTGAAGGGTTCACATCTAGTTGCCAGATTCGATATGAACCGGCGAACGGATTGTAAGCGACCCTGGAGGCTACGGATTTGGGTGAGATTGGAGGGTGGAGCCATGTCTATGATGGCTCGACACTTAGAGGGGTCGACTTCTATTCCCCTTTGGCTCACCATAAAGCCAAGAAGCTTCCCTGATTCTACCCCGAACACACATTTTTGAGGGTTTAGCTTTATTTTGTAAAGCCTAAGCCTTTCGAAAATCTTTTGTAAACATTCGATATGGGTGCATCGGGTTTTGGATTTTGCCAAGAGATCATCTACATACACTTCTACAAGCTCATGAATTTGATCATGAAAGATCGTGGTCATGGCTCGTTGGTATGTTGCGCCGGCGTTTTTCAAACCAAAGGGCATGACTGTATAGCAGTACGTGCCCCATGGGGTTGTGAACGCGGTCTTACCCTGATCTCGTGGACTTATTGATTTGATTATAGCCTGAATAACCATCCATAAATGAAAACATTTCATGATTCGCAGTACTATCGACTATCAAATCTATGTTTGGTAAAGGATAATTATCCTTAGGAGTGGCTTTATTCGGGTTTCTGAAATCGATGCATATTCGAATTTTACCATTGGTTTTTCGAACTACATTGATATTTGATAACCAATCAGAATACGCAATGGGTTTTATAAATCCGGCTTTTAGCAGATCTTCTAAACCCTCTTTGACTTGCGTGTGTACATTCGGGTGTATTTTCCTAAGCTTCTGCTTTATGGGTTTTACACTTGCATCTAATGGAAGACGATGCTCGACAATGCTGGGATCTATGCCCGGCATGTCTTCATACGTCCATGCAAATACATCTAAATAGGTTCGTAGAAATGCAATGAACGCTAATTTTTCAGTTTCATGCAAGCATGCGCCTATTTTGATGGTTTTGGGATTGGAATCATCCCCTAGGTTCGCCTCTATGAAATCTCCTCCTACTGATTGGGAAGGTTTTTCAAAATCGAGAATCTTATGAAATTCGCGGGGCTTAGAAGTGGGATCTTCCTCAAGGGGATCCACTTCTGGGCTTTGATCATTCTCGTGGGCTATAGACCCGAGGGAATTTGATGCGTGGTTTTCAAAATGACTTGGTTTTGTACTTGGATTTTCAAGTGATTTCGAAATTTTTGGTCTGGCTATGCAGACGACGTTTCTTTCGAAAGCCTTTTCTTTTGCCAAAGTCCTACCAGGAGCAGCTATGTACAAAATCTTTTTGGTATTTTCCAAATTTTCGATTTTTTTGGGTTTTTGTAAAACAAGAACTTTGGGAACTATACAAAGCACTTTTTTTTCGAGTTTTTGTTTTTCCATTGTTTTTGGTTTTTCTTGTTTTTTGATTTTTTTGATTTTAAGTTTTTCAAATGTTTTTGTATTTTTAGAAAAGGGATCTTCCGTCATACCTACAAAGGGAAAACACTACGGGTTAGACTCGGAATAGGAGATCTAAATCATAGGTCTCTTCTAAGGCAGGCTCCGGGGCACCCTTGAACCAGGTGGTCACAGGGGGTGGCTTCGGCGGTATTCGGGGAGTATAGCCGATCTAGGAGACCCTGGTTCTGTGCCCCTAGACTTTTGTAGGGCGTGTAGCCCATGTTTAACAACATGTTCCATGACATTTTGTTTTTTGAAAAAGTTTGGTATTAGTCGTGGTCTTGGAACATGCTATCGTCCATATTGTGCTCGTATGGCCTCTTGTCCAGGGGCTTTGGAAATAGGGAACGCTTGGGTTTTCCTAGAAGGATTAAAGTCGGGAGGGGCCTGCTTTGGGCGGCCCTTCACACATACAACCTTCCTAGGGTTGTTCAACACGAGCTGAGGTGGCTCAACCATAATTTGCCCCAGGTTAGCCTCATGGGCCTGGGAGCTTGATAAACAAGGGGAGTTTATGATCCCCTAAAGCTGTGGGTGACTCTCACCTAGGATCACTACGACCTGGTCCCTAAAAGGGATCTTGACACACCTGTGGAAGGTGGATGGCACAGCGCACAAACTGTGTATCCAGGGCCTTCCCAGCAACAGGTTATAATAGGGGTGGATGTCCAAGACATGGAACACCCCCGTGTGTTCGATCCCTCCCGTTTCCATTGGGAGTTCGATGGATCCTAAAGGTCTAGACGCATTCCCATCGTATCAAGTGATAACGATGGGGCTTGGGTTCACTGAAGTCAAGGTGACTCCGATTTTGTACGCCACATGAAGTGGAAGGATGTTGAGCCCTCCTCCACCATCGACTAGGCACCTGTCCAGAGAGTGGTTGTTTAGAACACCTCGATATGCAGGGCCTGGTTATGGGTTTCGTAGGGTCTATCTACATCATCTTCTGAGAAAGTGATGGGCGATTTTGCTCCTAATAAAGCCACTTGGGCAGACAAGGATTCCGGACTTATGTTCGAATCAACCTTGGCCCTTTCTAGAATTTTCTCTAATACAAGTCTATGCCTAGGCGAAGTTTTTATAAGCTCTAGGATAGACATGTGAATAGGAATCTTTGAAAGGTGGTTTTCGAAGTCATAAGGATTTAGGATGACTTTGTCCTTATCTGCTTTCGGCAGAACACTAGGGATACAAGCTTTTAAGGGGCCAGGCACACAGACCACCTTTTGAGCACCTTGAAGGTGCGGGGGTTGATAGATCTTCCCGGATCTAGTGACTTCCCCCACGACCAGCCTAGGGTTCGTGCTAAATTTGGCTCTAAGGATGAGTTGAGGAGAACCTTGGATTTTCAAAACTGGTTTTGCCGGGGATTCCACTTTTGGTGGTCCCCGAATGATGACTTGGGCGGGCTTCTTGTATAATACAAGAATGGGTGCACAAGTAGGTTGACCAGGTTCTGGTTTTTGCGCTAGTTCCTTGGAAATGGTGAGGGTACATACCTCCTTTCCTTTCCCACTGCCACTGGCGTGTTTGGGAAAGGGTTCCTTGAAGATATCTTGAGGTGGCTCAGGTTCCGCAGTGACCTGGAGCCGGCCTTCTGCTATCAAGTTCTCAATTTTATTTAAGAGGGAGAAGCAGCGTTTGGTATCATGGCCTTTGAGCCGATGATACTTATAAAACCGATTTAAATACCCCCCTTTGGAAGTGACTCCTTCGGGGATTTCAAGGAGTTCTATCATGCCCTGGGCAAGTAGGAGGTCTAGGACCTCCGACATAGGGGTCCCCAGCGGAGTATACTCCCGTTTTTCATCCGGTTTTTGAAAATTTCGCTCCCTCTTATTTTCTAATTTTTTAAAATTTTTGGAAGTGCTCGCCACGCCTGGGTCCACCCGGACATTGGCGATTTTATGGGGTTTTGCCCCTTTGTCCGTTGTGGGCAGCCCATATGCGATGGGCTTTTCCAAACGGGTTTTTGAAACGGCACTTCCTTTCCACAAGTGATTGTATGTCCCTTTTCGCAAGTTGGTTTCGAAAAGGGAGGCCTTTTTGATCAACTTATGGAAAGTTGAAATCTCATGGAGCGAGAAGGGTTTTTAACTCACTTTTCAAATTATCCAGGCTGAGCATTATTGCGCATCCTTCTGATATGGGCTCTCGCACTTGGCCCAAAAGCGACCTCCATCTTATAATGAAGGCATGTACGTCTTCGTTCATGCCTTGCTCTGTATCCCTTAAGGTATTCAGGGTTGGCGTGACTTCTACGTTGTGTGCAAATCTTTGCATGAAGCAGTTCGCTAACTCTTCAAAAGTAGCGAACTGGCTTAAGTCGTAGGAAGCCAGCCATTTGGCAGCTGTGCCTTTAAGGGATAAAGGGAACCAATACACCCATTTCATCGAGTCCTTTTTCTTCTTATGGGCTCGACGTGAGAAAAGCTGCAAGTGAGACCTAGGGTCTCCCATGCCATCATACCGATGGAAGTTCGGTATTTCATCATCACTGTCTGTTTCGTAATCCATAGAAAGGAAATCAGACAGGGCGTAGCTTCTTTTCTCTTTATTCTGCCCTTTCAGCAACTGCTGTAGGGTTTTACGGTCCTTTTGTGTGAAGGACTCGTGGTATTGGTAGCCTTCCATTACGGAAGCCTCTTTGTGCTTGCGAGGTTTTTCAGATTTCTTTTTAGGCCTTTGTTCACCGTTTGATAAACATGAATCGCCTACTTCAGCCTCTTGGCTGAGAGCATCGATTTTGGCCTCAAACTCCTCGATTTCATCTAGTTTTATTTTGTTTTTGAAAATCCTCCTAGAGTGAGAACTTGATGCGCTCATGCCTTGGCTCGACACTTCACTTGGATTGGATTTTGACATGCTTTTCAAGCTTTTTCAAAATATCCTAAGTACAAGCAAAGAAAACAAGTTAAAACGACACCTTTTACAAAATTTTCGCAAGACTTCTACTTAAAAACTCGATTTTTGAAAGGCTCACGTCCCACCGTGCGTGCCAATCTCTGTAGAGCGCGAAAATCCCCACCTCTCACATTTTTAGGGCTAGGAGCGGATCCTCTCGTGCGTCTAAGGCCTATTTATGCAAACAGGGTGTGCCAGCTAGCTTACCTAAGCTAGCGAAGATATATTTAACACTAACTTCTAATCGTGGCGACTGTGAGCAAGTGAGCTCTTGTCGTCGCAGACCTTCTTGCACCGATGCGTAAGGGTCAGTCTGTACGCTTTGCAAAAATCGAGTTTTGGGAGAGAAAGTCTACGAAGCGGTTCGAGGTGTCTAATTCGGGTCTTTTAGATGCGGTTGCATATTTTAGATCACGTGGATTTGCACGTGCCTAAGTCTTTCCTTTTATCCCTTTTCGGGCCACCTAGTTTGTGTGTTATATGAACACTCCACTACATGGGCGAATTCGAGCGGAGCTTGCTTTGATGCAATATGCGTCCACCTCGTGGTATGGCATAGATGCAATGCAAACTCACGCTACTCCAAAGGGAAATAACCGAAGGGAAATAACCGAAGGGAAATGACTTGAAATATAAATGCCGAAGGGAGATATGTATATAGAGTATGTATATGAGCCCTTACTCGGTTCTTGCAAATAAGAGCGAAGGCTCAATGTGGGTGCGTGCTTGAATTGAAAGACTTACACACACAACATGAAATGAAACCCAAATAGTATAGGTCGGCCCTTACTTGGGTCTTTCAAATAAGAGCGAAGGCTCAATGTGTGTGAGAGTGCTTGAATTGAAAGACTTACCCACACGACATGAAATGAAACCCAAATAGTATAGGTCGGCCCATACTTGGGTCTTTCAAATAAGAGCGAAGGCTCAATGTGTGTGAGAGTGCTTGAATTGAAAGACTTACCCACACGACATGAAATGAAACCCAAATAGTATAGGTCGGCCCTTACTTGGGTCTTTCAAATAAGAGCGAAGGCTCAATGTGTGTGAGAGTGCTTGAATTGAAAGACTTACCCACACGACATGAAATGAAACCCAAATAGTATAGGTCGGCCCTTACTTGGGTCTTTCAAATAAGAGCAAAGGCTCAATGTGTGTGAGTGCTTGAATTGAAAGACAACGCACCCAACTTAAGCAAAACCCTTCAAAAATGAAAGTATATGTATATACTTATGTATTAGGGGCTGATTAGGCCCATGTGTGTTCAAAATCGTGCACAACTAAGAGGGTGCACGTGTGTGGGTGTGCCAAGCCACGTTATTACAAGCGGGGGGAGACTATGCTCCGTTATTACAACCCCGAATCGAATTGAATCTCAAGCAAGTATACAACTAAAGAACGAGTTAGGCACTTACTAGTAGCTGGTCCGTAGAATCCTTGCTTGAGCGTCGGGTTGGCCTTCGCCTTGGGCTGCAAACGGGAGCTCCGTGAGGGTGAGCGACAAAGGGTGCTGGCCGGGTGCTTTGAAGGTGGCCGGCTGCAAGCAAGGGTGTCGCCTTGATGTGAGGGATTAAAGGGGCTGGACAAGGTGAGTATATAGGGTCACTAGGAGAGGATATAGTGTTAGGGAGTATGGCCCTAAGGGGAGCCTAAGGGAGGATCGAATGCGACACCTAGGGGAAAAGAGGTGGCTGGCCGAATGGAAGGGATAGTCGGTTGGAGTGGCCGACTAGGGAAATATGGTGGTGGCGGGCTGCTAGGATAGCTATGGGTGGAGTATGGGAAGGAAGCTAGCTAGGTGATGGGGCTAGGTGGTAGTGGGGGTAGTGGGTGTAAGGGAGTGCTATGGGCAGGTCTTAGGAAGTCTAATAGGGTGGCCGGGTGTAGCTAGGGTAGTTAGGTAGTGGCGGGTAGTTAGGGTGACTAAGGCTTGGCCGAGTGGGAGTGGTGGCGGGTAGTGGCTGATATTAGGGTAAGGTGGTGGTATGGTGGGTGGCTGGGAGTAGAGAGGGAGTGGAGAAGGAGCCAGGTAGAGTGTGGGGTACTAACCGGATGAAGAGGCGGCGGGTGGTTGAGGAGCAGCCGGATGTGGGGGGTCGGCTGGTTCGGTCGGGTGAAGAGGATGACGATGGAGGGGGCTTCGGCTGAAATGGTGGTGGCGGTGGTGGTGCTGGTGGGATGTGGAGCAGGTAGAGCTTGGGGAAGTGGAGGAAGGAGAGGACCCGGCTGGGCTTGGGGAAGGCTTCTAGCTTGGAAAGCCCGCCCCCAAGGGGGGGGGTTTATATAGGGATGGGTAGGTCGGTTAGGGCTGGGTTTGGGGTAGTGGTTAGGTGGTTTAGGTAGGGTGGTATGAAGTTAAGGTGGGCTGGAAAGGGTAGGGCCAGATATTTTAAATACTAGTGGTTTGGGTAGATTGTGGGCTAGGGGTGGTTTAGGGGTTTAGGGTTTGGTTAGGTGGTTGGGTTCTAGGGTGAGGTTTAGTGAGTTAGGTTAGGTGATTAGGCTAGGTTTAGGGAAATTAACCTAGGTTTAGGGAAGGATTAGAGAAGTGGGTTAGGTGATTAGGTTGGGATTTGGCCGGGATTAGGGAAGTGGGTTAGGGTGGAAGGCTAGGATTAGGTGTTTTGGGTTAGGTTTAGGAGAAGGAGCTCCCTTTGCATGGCCCATAGACCTTAACCACATCATGTTGGTGCAGCCCTAGGTTAGGTTTTGGCTAATTACAAGCTTAAACCCACTCAGTTAGGCTAACCCACATGATTAACCCCAAACTTGACACACAAGTCAAGCTTAATTACAACCACACTTGATCTTATCTACCCCCCACTCTCTCCCATGCCCATAATCCCACGTGAAATTCAAGTGGGCCCCACCTCCATTTATGAGAAGGTGATGTGGGCCATGGATATGGATATTGGATTGGATTTTTGAATCCAAATCCAAATCCAAGTCCATACATGGGTTTGGATTGGGATCTGGATATATATGGTCCAGATCCGATCCAAACTGAACTCTGACTCCTTCGAGCTGTGTTCGAAACGAACGGTTTGTGCGGGGCCTGACAACATCAGTGCTCCGTCTGCGTTGGGTCTTCGCCAACATGATCGTCTGCCTCCGTTTCTGCCTTCCGTAGATGACTTGAAATGACATTTTGATAATAACAGGGTCTTGGACGTTCGAGATCCTGGGGGTATGGATTTGATACAAGAGTTGCTGTGCCGGGCTCGACATGTGCTCCGGTTCTGGTCTTAGCTTTCTTGGTCCTGTCTGGATTAGGCCAAGCTGCTTCGGGGTTTCAAAAACGTGTTTTAAAAGGTTTTCAAAAGCTATATTATATATTTTTGAAATATGAAGTTTAAAACATATATACAGGGTTGTCTGGAAGGCTCCTGGGTTTCCAGACTCAAAATGGCCCTTTGGGGCTACTTGTATAAAACCAGGTTTGTTTAAGAAATTCATGGGATTTCGGGGTTTTTACACTCTCGTGCGTCTAAGGCCTATTTATATAAACAGGGCGTGCCAGCTAGCATACCTAAGCTAGCGAAGATATATTGTAAACCGACTTCTAATCATGGCGACTGTAAGCGAGTGAGCTCTTGTCGTCGCAGACCTTCTTGCACTGATGCGCAAGGGTCAGTCTATACGCTTTGAAAAATCGAGTTTTTGGGTGTAGAAAAGCCTACGAAGCGGTTCGAGGTGTCTAATTCTGGTCTTTTAGATACATTTGCAGATTTTAGATCACGTGGATTTGCACGTGCCTATGTCTTTCCTTTTATCCCTTTATGAGCCACCTAGTTTGTGTGTTATGAACACTCCACTACATGGGCGAATTTGAGCGGGGTTTGCTTTGATGCAATATGCGTCCAACCTCGTGGTATGGCGTAAATGCAATGCAAACTCACACTACTCCAAAGGGAAAACCCGAAATGTAAAGACAATGCCGAAGGGAAATAACCGAAGGGAAATGACTTGTAATGTAAATGCCGAAGGGATATATGTATATAGAGTATGTATATGGGCCCTTACTCGGGTCTTGCAAATAAGAGCGAAGGCTCAATGTGGGTGCATGCTTGAATCGAAAGACTTACACACACGACATGAAATTAAACATAAATATAACTTGCAGTATGGCCTTGACTAAGGTCTTGGGAATAAGAGCGAAAGTTCAATGTGTGTGAGTGCTTGAATTGAAGTACTACGCACACAACATGAAATTAAACTCAAATAGTATAACACGGCCCTTACTTGGGTCTTTCAAATAAGAGCGAAGGCTCAATGTGTGTGAGTGCTTGAATTGAAAGACAACACACACGACAGGAAATGAAAACCCAAATAGTATAGGTTGGCCCTTACTTGGGTCTTTCAAATAAGAGTGAAGGCTCAATGTGTGTGAGTGCTTGAATTAAAAGACTTACACACATGACATGAAATGAAAACCCAAATAGTATAGGTTGGCCCTTACTTGGGTCTTTCAAATTAGAGCGAAGGCTCAATGTGTGTGAGTGCTTGAATTGAAAGACAACACACCCAACTTAAGCAAAACCCTACAAAAAATTAAAGTATATGTATATATTTATGTATTAGGGGCTGATTAGGCCCGTGTGTGTTCAAAATCGTGCACAACTAAGAGAGTGCACGTGTGTGGGTGTGCCAAGCCACGTTATTACAAGCGGGGGGAGACTATGCTCTGTTATTACAACCCCGTATCGAATTGAATCTCAAGCAAGTATACAACTAAAGACCGAGTTAGGCACTTACTAATAGCTGGTCCGAAGATGCCTTGCTTGAGCGTGGGCTTGGCCTTCGCCTTGGGCTGCAAAAGGGAGCTCCGCGAGGTTGAACGGCAAGGGGAGGTGCTGGCCGGATGTCCTTGGTGCGCGGAAGAGGAGCCTTGAAGATGGCCGGCTACTAAGGAGGGGCTGTTTTTGGTGTGTTGGGTTAAAGGGCCTAAGTAGGGTCACTAAGGGAGTATGGCACTAAGGGAAGGGAACTAGCTAGGGGAAGGTTATGGCTGGCGAATGGCTGGCCGAATGAAAAGGTGACAGTCGGTTGGAGTGGCCGACTAGGAGGACCTAATGGTGGCGGGTTGCTAGGGCGGCTAGGAGTGGTGTAAGGAAAGGGTGGCAGCTAGGATGTAGGGTAAGGAAAGGGTGGTTGTGGTGAGGTAGAGTGGACAGGACTTAGGGGGTTCAATGCGATGACCGGGTATAGCTAGGGTCGTTAGGTAGTGACGGGTAGTTAAGGTGGTTATGGGCCTGGCCGAGTGGAAATGGTGGCTGGCCTTAGGTTGATATGGTAGTGGGTTAGGTGGCTGAGAGTGGGGAGGGAGTGAAGAAGGAGTAAGGTGGAATGTAGGGTACTAACCGGATGGTAGAAGGCGGCGGGTGGTTGAGGAGTAGCCGGATATGGGGGCTCGGCTGGTTCGATCGGGTGAAGAGGATGGCGATGGGGACTTCGGCTGGAATGGTGGTGGCAGTGGTGGTGCTCGGCCGGGAGGTAGTGGCGCAGGTGGTGGCTGACTGTGGGGCAGGTGGAGCAGGAGGGGAGTCGGCCGTGCTGGAAAGGGGAGGACCCGGCCGGTGGAAGAGGGCTTCTAGATGGGAAAACCCGCACCCAAGGGTGGGGGGGTTATATAGGGCTGGCCTAGGTCGGTTAGGGCTCGTTTTGGGGTAGTGGTTAGGTGGTTTAGGTAGGTTGGAAAAAGTAGGGCCAGATATTTTAAATACAAGTGGTTTGGGTAGGGGTTGGGCTAGGGGTGGTTTAGAGGTTTAGGGTTTAGCTAGGTGTGTTGGTTCTAGGGTGAGGTTTAGTGAGGTAGGTTAGGTGATTAAGCTAGGATTAGGCTAGGTTTAGGGAAATTAACCTAGGTTTAGGGAAGGATTAGGGAAGTGGGTTAGGTGATTAGGTTGGGATTAGGCCGGGATTAGGGAGCTCCCTTTGCATGGCCTATAGACCTTAACCACATCATGTTGGTGCAGCCCTAGGTTAGGTTTTGGCTAATTACAAGCTTAAACCCACTTAATTAGGCTAACCCACATGATTAACCCCAAACCTGACACACAAGTTAAGCTTAATTACAACACACACTTGATCTTATCCACCCCCACTCTCTCTCATGCCCATAATCTCACGTGAAATTCAAGTGGGCCCCACCTCCATTTATGAGAAGGTGATGTGGGCCATGGATATGGATATTGGATTGGATTTTTGAATCCAAATCCAAATCCAAGTCCATACATGGGTTTGGATTGGGATCTGGATATATATGGTCCAGATCCGATCCAAACTGAACTCTGACTCCTTCGAGCTGTGTTAGAAACGAACGGTTTGTGCGGGGCCTGACAGCATCAGTACTCCATCTTCGTTGGGTCTTCGCCAACATGATCGTCCGCCTCTACTTTCGCCTTCCGGAGATGACTTCAAATGATGTTTTGATGATAACAGGGTCTTGGACGTTCGAGATCCTGGGGGTGTGGATTTGATACAAGAGTTGCTGTGCCGGGCTCGACATGTGCTCCGATTCCGGGCTCTCCTTAGCTCTCCTGGTCCTGTCTGGATTAGGCCAAGCTGCTTCGGGGTTCCAAAACATGTTTTAAAAGGTTTTCAAAACCCATATCACATATTTTTGAAATATAAAGTTTAAAACATATATACAGGGTTGTCTGGAAGGCTCCTGGGTTTCCAAACTCAAAATGGCCCTTTGGGGCTGCTTTTACAAAACCAAATGGATTTGAGAAATTCGTGGGATTTCGGGGTGTTTACACATACACTTCTACGAGCTCATGAATCTGATCATGGAAGATCGTGGTCATGGCTCTCTGGTATGTTGCGCCGGTATTTTTCAAACCAAAGGGCATGACTGTATGGCAATATGTGCCCCACGGGGTTGTAAAGGCGGTCTTACCCTGATCTCGTGGACTTAGTTTGATTTGATTATAGCCTGAATAGCCATCCATAAATGAAAACATTTCATGATTTGCAGCACTATCGACTATCAAATCTATGTTTGGTAAAGGATAATTATCCTTTGGAGTGGCTTTATTCAGGTTTCTGAAATCGATGCATATTCAAATTTTCCCATTGGTTTTTCGAACTACAACGATGTTTGACAACCAATCAGAATACGCAATGGGTTTTATAAATCCGGCTTTTAACAGATCTTCTAAACCCTCTTTAACTTGCGTGTGTACATTCGGGTGTATTTTCCTAAGCTTCTGCTTTATGGGTTTTACCTCCGCATCTAAGGGAAGATGATGTTCGACAATGCTGGGATCTATGCCCGGCATGTCTTCATACGTCCATGCAAACACATCTAAGTAGGTTCGTAGAAATGCAATGAATGCTGATCTTTCATGTTCATGCAAACATGCACCTATCTTGATGAGTTTGGGAATGGAATCACTCCCTAGGTTCACCTCTATGAAATCTCCTCCTACTGAATTGGAAGGTCTTTCAAAATCGAGAATTTTATGAAATTCTGGGAGCTCAGAAGTGGGATCTTCCTCAAAGGGATCCACTTCTGGGCTTTGATCATTCTCGTGGGTTATAGACCCGAGGGAATTTGATGCGTGAGTTTTTAAAAGACCTGGTTTTGTACTTGGATTTTCAATTGATTTCGAAATTTTTGGTCTGGCTATGCAGACGACGTTCCTTTCGAAATCTTTTTCCAGAGTCCTACCAGGAGCAGCTATGTACAAAATCTTTTTGGTATTTTGTAGATTTTCGATTTTTTTGGGTTTTTGTAAAACAAGAACTTTAAGAACTGTACAAACTACCCTATTTTCGAGTTTTTGATTTTCCATTGTTTTTAGTTTTTCCCCTTTTTCGATTTTTTTGATTTTAAGTTTTTCATATGTTTTTGTATTTTTATGAAAGGGATCTTCCATCATACCTACAAAGGGAAAACACTACGGGTTAGACTCAGAATAAGAGGTCTAAATCGTAGGTCTCATCTAGGGTAGGTTCTAGGGCACCCTTGACCCAGGTGGTCACAGGGGGTGGCTCTGGAGGTATTTTGGGAGTGTAGCCGATCCCGTATCGGCTTGGGTTGGCCCTAGGAAGGATGGGCTCCAATAGACCCTGGTTTTGTGCCCCTAGACTTTTATAGGGCGTGTAGCCCATATTCAACAGCATGTTCCACGATTTTTTATTTTTTGAAAAATTAGGGTACAAATCGTGGTCTTGGAACTTGCTGTCATCCATATCGTGCTCGTATGGCTTCTTGTCCAGGGGTTTTGGAAATAAGGGATGCTTGGGTCTTCCTAGAAGGGTTAGGATCGGGAGGGGGCCTGCTTTGGGCGGCCCCTTCACATACACAACCTTCCTTGGGTTGTTTAACATGAGCCTTGGTGGCTCGACCATGGTCTGCCCCAAGTTAGCCTCATGGGCCTAGGAACTCGACAAACAAGGGGAGTTTATGATCCCTTGAAGCTGAGGGTGACTCTCACTTAGGATCACCACGACTTGGTCCCTGAAAGGGATCTTGACACACCTGTGGAAGGTGGATGGCACAACGCATAAGCTGTGTATCCAGGGCCTTCCCAGCAACAGGTTATAATGGGGGTGGATGTCCAAGACATGGAACACCCCTGTGTGTGTGATCCCTCCCATTTCTATCGGGAGTTCGATTGATCCTAATGGTCTAGATGCATTCCCATCGTATCCAGTGATAGCGATGGGGCTTGGGTTTATAGAAGTCAAGGTGACTCCGATTTGGTACGCCACATGAAGTGGAAGGAAGTTGAGCCCTCCTCCCCCATCGACTAGGCACCTGTCTAGAGAGTGGTTATTCAGGACCACCTCGATATGCAGTGCCTGGTTGTGGGACTCGTAGGGTCTATCTACATCATCTTCCGAGAAAGTGATGGGCAATTTTGCTCCTATTAATGCCACTTGGTCAGACAGGGATTCCGGACTTATGTTCGAATTAAACTTAGCTCTTTCTAGAATTTTCTCTAGCACGAGTCTATGCCTAGGCGAAGTTTGTATAAGATCTAGGATGGACATGTGGATAGTGTAAACGCAAGAAAATCCCCGCCTTTGGCTTCTCAGGGCCTGGAGCGGATCCTCTCGTGCATCTAAGGCCTATTTATATAAACAGGGCGTGCCAGCTACCTTACCTAAGCTAGCAAAGATATATTTTAATTCTGACTTCTAACGTGGCGACTGTGAGCAAGTGAGCTCTTTTCGTCGCAGACTATATTGCACCGATGCGCAAGGGTCGGTCTGTACGCTTTAAAAATCGAGTTTAGGGTAGGAAAAAGCCTACAAAGCGGTTCGAGGTGTTTTGATTCGAGTTTTTAATACGATGGCAGATTTTAGATCACGTGGATTTGCACGTGCCTAAGTCTTTCCTTTTATCCCTTTATGGGCCACCTAGGTGTGTGTTATGAACACTCCACTACATGCGGCGAATTTTGAGCGGGAGTACAGGGGTTGCTTTGATGCAATATGCGTCCTACCTCGTGGTATGGCATAGGTGCAATGCAAACTCACGCTACTCCAAAGGGAAAACTCGAATGTAAATACAATGCCGAAGGGAAATAACTGAAGGGAAATAACTTGTAATGTAAATGCCGAAGGGAGATATGTATATAGGGTATATACGCGCCCTTACTTGGGTCTTGCAAATAAGAGCGAAGGCTCAATGTGTGTGAGTGCTTGAATTGAAAGACTTACACACACGACATGAAATGAAACCCAAATATAACTTGCAGTATGGCCTTGATTAAGGTCTTGGGAATAAGAGCGAAAACTCAATGTGTGTGAGTGCTTGAATTGAAGTACTACGCACACAACATGAAATTAAACCCAAATAGTATAACACGACCCTTACTTGGGTCTTTCAAATAAGAGCGAAGGCTCAATGTGTGTGAGTGCTTGAATTGAAAGACTTACACACACGACATGAAATGAAACCCAAATATAACTTGCAGTATGGCCTAGATTTAGGTCTTGGGAATAAGAGCGAAAGCTCAATGTGTGTGAGTGCTTGAATTGAGGTACTACGCACACAACATGAAATTAAACCCAAATAGTATAGCACGGCCCTTACTTGGGTCTTTCAAATAAGAGCGAAGGCTCAATGTGTGTGAGTGCTTGAATTGAAAGACTTACACACTCAACTTAAGCAAAACCCTATGTACGTTAATATATATATATATATATATATATATATATATAATTATGTATTAGGGGATGATTAGGCCTGTGTGTGTTCAAAATCGTGCACGACTAAGAGAGTGCATGTGTGTGTGGGTGTGCCAAGCCACGTTATTACAAGCGGGGGGACACTATGCTCCGTTATTACAACCCCGTATCGAATTGAATTTTAAGCAAGTATACAACTAAGGACCGAGTTAGGCACTTACTAATAGCTGGTCCGAAGATGCCTTGCTTGAGCATGGGCTTGGCCTTAACCTTGGGCTGCAAGAGGGAGCTCCGCGGAGTTGATCGGCAAGAGGGGCTGTTGGCCGGCTGCAAATGGGGCGCGGGAGAGGCGCCTTGAAGATGGCCGGTTGCTTAGCGAAGGGCTGGTTTTATGTGTGGGGCTAAGGTGACTATGTGGGGTCACTAAGGGAGGTTGTAAGGTTAGGGAGTATCTAAGGAAGTACCTAAGGGAAGGATGTGGCTAGCGGGTGGCTGGCCGAAGGGATAGGTGACAGTCGGTTGGAGTGGCCGACTGCTAAGGAGACTTGGTGGTGGCGGGCTGCTAGGGTGGCTAGGCAATGGTGGAGGGGAAGGGAACTAGCTAGGATATGGGGTAAGGTAGTGGTGGATGTGGTGAGGTAATATGGGCAGTTCTTAGGGAGTTGGGTGGAGTGGCCGGGTGTGGCTAGGGTGCCTAGGTAGTGGTGGGTAGTTAGAGTGGTTAGGCCTGACCGAATGGGAGTGGTGGTGATAAGTGGCTGGTTTAGGGTAGGATGGCGGTGGTGTAGGTGGCTGATAGTGGAGGGGGAGCGAAGAAGAAGTAGAGGGGAGTATGGGGTACTAACCGAATGATGGGAGGCGGCGGGTGGTTGAGGAGCAGTCGGGTGTGATGGAGTGACTGGTTCGGCCGGATGAGAAGGATGGCGACGGGTGGTTGGTCGGCTGGGGTGTGGTGGAGTAAGTGGAGCACAGTGGTGGCTGGTGGTGGTGCGGGTGGAAGAGCCGACTGGGAGTGGTGCAGGTGGAAGATGATGGAAGATGGGCTGGAAATGGAGGACCCAAAAGCTGAAAAACCCGCCCACTAGGGGGGGGGTTTATAGCTTTTGTGAAGGGCGGTGGGGCTGGTTTTGGGGTAGTGGTTAGGTGGTCTAGGGGTGGTGGTAAGGTAGTAAGGTGGGCCGGTATTAGGGTAGGGCCAGATATTTTAAATACAAGGGGTTTTGGGTAGATTGTGTGCTAGGTTTAGATGGGGTGGTTTAGGGGTTTAGGGTTTAGCTAGGTGGGTTGGTTTTGGGGTGAGGTTTAGTGAGGTGGGTTAGGTGATTAGGCTAGGATTAGGTTAGGTTTAGGGAAATTAACCTAGGTTTAGAGAAGGATTAGGGAAGTGGGTTAGGTGATTAGGTTGGGATTAGGTAGGGATTAGAGAAGTGGTTTAGGTGATTAGGCTGGGATTAGAACCGGATTAGGGTAGAAGGCTTGGATTTGGTGTTTTTGGTTAGGATTAGATGAAGGAGCTCCCTTTGCATGACCCATAGACCCTAATCACATCATGTTGGTGCAGCCCTAGGTTAGGTTTTGGCTAATTACAAGCTTAAACCCATGTTAACTAGGCTAACCCACATGATTAACCCCAAACCTGACACACAAGTCAAGCTTAATTACAACACTCTTTGATCTTATCCTCCCCCACTCTCTCTCATGCCCATAATCCCACATGAAATTCAAGTGGGCCCCACCTCCATTTATGAAGAGGTGATGTGGGCCATGGATGTGGATATTGGATTGGATCTTTGGATCCAAATCCAAATCCAAGTCCACACATGGGTTTGGATTGGGATCTGGATATATATGGTCCAGATCCAATCCAAACTGAATTCTGACTCCTTCGAGCTGTGTTTGAAATGAACGGTTTATGCGGGGTCTGACAGCATCAGTACTCCGTCTGCGTTGGGTCTTCGCGAACATGATCGTCCGCTTCTGTTTTTGCCTTCCGGAGAGGACTTCAAATGATGTTTTGATGATAACAGGGTCTTGGACGTTCGAGATCCTGGGGGTGGATTCAATACGAGAGTTGCTGTGTCGGGCTTGACATGTGCTCCGGTTCCGGGCTCTCTTTGGTTTTTCTGGTCCTGTCTTGATTAGGCCAGGCTGCTTCGGGGTTTCAAAAACATGTTTTAAAAGGTTTTTAAAGCCACATTATACATTTTTGAAATACAAAGTTCAAAACATATGTACAGGGGTTGCCTGGAAGGCTCCTGGGTTAACAGACCCAAAATGGCCCTTTGGGCTACTTTTATAAAACCAAGTTGTTTTGAGGAATTCGTGGGATTTTGGGGTGTTTACAGATGCCCCTCTTTGGCCTTGTCCAAATCGATTTGGATAAGGGCAAAGATGACAAACACCCCTTTCAATGTCTCCCTAGATCTAGCCACGAAGAATATGGGATCGTCCCAATTTTTAGCAAAACCTCAATTTAGAACCCTGGTAGGAGGAGATATCACGCCAAAGGGGGTTTACTATGGAATCTGGTCCTAATGGGATCATGTTTATGCAAGTACCATGCGTGGAATGCAGATGCATGATATGGGTGTGGTGCCAAGAGTGGCGACCTCCCAGAGACCAGATGTGGTCGAACTCTAGAGACTTACAAGGCCTACTGCTCCAAGTGAGCAACTCCTATGCTGTTCGATGTTCGATTTTCCAAAACTTATTTACAAAACTATTTACAAATGGGACAACTGTCTTGAGTCTCGATCCTAAGGATCTCGAGCTCTTCGTGTTTGCCCTTGTTTGAGTTTTAACACTCGCTTATCTAGCGGAGGTTTTATAAGAAAACAAGCTATATTTCAAAATCCTACGTCTTACTCGAAACATCGAATTCTCAAATAAGATGAAATTCAAGTAAGTAAATCCTATTTTTACTTTAGGATTCTCGAAATGAACCATGCTTTAGCTCGGGATAAGCCAGGGATGGGAAAGAGATACCACGGTCCCTTCTGAAGCGTCCCGTGGTTTAAGGCATAGAAGGCGGAAAACTGCTCTTTTTGAGCCTTTTGGCCTCTTTTTCCTTTTTCCGTAGAGGGTCTCCCTTTGGGAGTATTTTTTTCTTTAATCCCTCCTTTTCCATAAGAGAATCGATTTTTCTTTTGAATTCTGGTTTCTTTCTTTTGGAAAGATACTTTGAATGGGAAATTCCCTTTGTTTGGGCTTTTGTTTTCCTTTTGGAAGGAGAAGAGAAGAGGGGAGGACTTATCCCAAACCTACACTCGATCCATTCCTGATCAGCCTATTTAGAAATAGCACGTACTACTTGCAAGTATCTTGCTATGTTGGACTAGGCCTTTCTTTGTAAGAAGAAGGATTTTGAAATGTAACCACGATTTTGAAGACTCCACTCTTTCACAAGTGCGAATTCTCTCACTCAGGGTCACACGACTTTGCCTTTGCACCTTATTTTCATGTCTCAGAGCAGCTATCCCTCTAATTTTCGAAAACTGGAATTTAATCCAAATCCTACACATGATACTTCTTTAAGTATTGAATATTGATAGGATCTGCTAAATTCCTACCTTCTACATCGATCAACCAATACGCATTGTTCGTGGTGGTTGCTCGTACAACATAGGTCCCTCCCACTTGGGGTGCCACTTTCCGAGTGGATGTGGGCCACGATAGTGGATGATTTTTAAGACTAGATCTCCCACTTCAAAGTGACGAGGTCTCATGTGTTTCCCATAATGTCGGGCTATCCTTTGCGGGTATGCACGAGCATGATCCATGGCAAGGAGTCGCCTCTCATCTAGCAAATCTAGTTCGGCCATCCTAGCATGCTGAAGCATCTCTAGGGGGAGGTCGAGTGCAATGGATGTATGAAATGAATGCAATTGAGTATGAATGGGAAGAATGGCGTTTGTGCCATAGACCAATTCGAATGGTGTGGCATTCGTGGGAGTCCGGATGGAAGTCCTTTTTCAGGGTGGACCAAAAATAGCCCCCTCTAAGTATTTTCATTGCCATCATGTTGGCATTGACATGGCCTCCACATTCTCCATCGTGGAATTCATGCATCACTATCCTAGCCTCCTCTAGGTCGATACACCTAAGCAGAATGCCGGTAAAACTCTTTTTGTATAAAACCCCACCCAGAATGGTGTATTGGGTCGAAATCTTACGAATGAATGCCTTGTCTTTGGATGTGGCATCCTCGGCGAATCCCCCATTTTCTAGAAATTGTTTTATGTCATATAACCAGGGTTTTTCAATGGAGTCTGGGTTATTTTGACAAATATCCAGATCGTGTGTGGATGGATTGGGCGCATGCCATATTTCTAAAGATCGGGTCCCTGAAAGGGATCTTGACACACTTGTGGATGGTGGATGGCACAACGCACAAGCTGTGTATCCAGGGTCTTCCCAGCAACAGGTTATAATGGGGGTGGATGTCCAAGACATGGAACACCCCTGTGTGTGCAATCCCTCCCGTTTCCATTGGGAGTTCGATGGATCCTAATGGTCTAGACGCATTCCCATTGTATCCAGTGATAACGATGGGGCTCGGGTTTGCTGAAGTCAAGGTGACTCCGATTTGATACGCCACATGAAGTGGAAGGATGTTGAGCCCTCCTCCACCATCGACTAGGCACTTGTCCAGAGAGTGGTTATTCAGAACCACCTCGATATGCAGGGCCTAGTTATGGGATTCGTAGGGTCTATCTACATCATCTTTCGAGAAAGTGATGGGCGATTTTGCTCCTAATAAAGCCACTTGAGCCGACAAGGATTCCGGACTTATGTTCGAATCAACCTTGGCCCTTTCTAGAATTTTCTCTAGCACGAGTCTATGCCTAGGCGAGGTTTGTATAAGCTCTAGGATAGACATGTGGATAAGAATCTTTGAAAGGTGGTTTTCGAAGTCATAAGGATTTAGGATGACTTTATCCTTGTCTGCTTTTGGTAGAACACCAGGGATACATGCTTTTGAGGGGCCAGGCACACTGACCACCTTTTTAGCACCTTGAAGGTGCGGGGGTTGATAGATCCTCCCGGATCTATTCACTTCCCCCACGACCAGCCTAGGGTTCGCGCTAATTTTGGCTCTAAGGATGAATTGAGGAGCACCTTGGATTTTCAAAACTGGTTTTACCGGGGATTCCACTTTTGGTGGTCCCCGAATGACGACTTGGGCGGGCTTCTTGTATAGTACAAGAATGGGTGCACAAGTGGGTCAACCAGACTCTGGTTTTTGCGCTAGCTCTTTAGAAAAAGTGAGGGTACATACCTCCTTTCCTTTTCCACTGCCACTAGCGTGTTTGGGAAAGGGTTCTTTGAAGATAGCTTGAGGTGGCTCAGGTTCCGCAGTGACCTGGAGTCGGCCCTCCGCTATCAAGTTCTCAATTTTATTTAAAAGGGAGAAACAACGTTTGGTATCATGGCCTTTAAGCCGATGATACTTACAAAATCGGTTTAAATACCCCCCCTTGGAAGTGACTCCTTCGGGGATTTCGGGGAGTTCTATCATGCCTTGGGCAAGTAGGAGGTCTAGGACCTCCGACATAGGTTGCCCTAGCGGTGTATACTCCCGTTTTTCAACCGGTTTTTGAAAGGTTCGCTCCCTTTTGTTTTCTAGTTTTTCAAAATTTTTGGAAGTGCCTGCCACGCCTGGATCCACCCGGACATTGGCGATTTTATGGGGCTTTGCCCCTTTGTCCATCGTGGGTAGCCCATAAGTGATGGGCTTTTCTAAGCGGGTTTTGGAAATGGCACTTCCTTTCCATAAGTGATCATATATCCCCTTTTTCAAGTTTGTTTCGAAAAGGGATGCTTTTTTGATCAACTTATGGAAAGTTGAGATCTCATGGAGCGAGAGAAGGGTTTTTAGCTCGCTTTTAAAATTATCCAGGATGAGCACGACTGCGCATCCTTCGGATATGGGCTCTCGCACTTGGCCCAAAAGGGACCTCCATCGAATAATGAAGGCATGTATGTCTTCGTTCATGCCTTGCTTCGTATCCCTTAAAGTGTTAAAAGTCGGCGTGACTTCTACGTTATGTGCAAATCTTTGCATGAAGCAGTTCGCTAACTCTTCAAAAGTAGCGAACTGGCTTAAATCGTAGGAAGCCAGCCATTTGGCAGCTGTGCCTTTAAGGGATAAAGGGAACCAATACACCCATTTCATCGAGTCCTTTTTCTTCTTATGGGCTCGACGCGAGAAACGTTGCAAGTGAGACCTAGGGTCTCCCATGCCATCATACCGGTGGAAGTTCGGTATTTCATCGTCACTGTCTATTTCGTAATCCATAGGAAGGAAATCAGACAGGGGGTAACTCCTTTTCTCTTTATTTTGCGAGCCATCATAGACATGGCTCCACCCTCCAATCTCATGCAGATTCGTAGCCTCCAGGGTCGATTACAATCCATTGATACAATTTCATTTTGGGGGTGTTTTACTTCATGTCATGTGCGTAGTATCTCATTTCTACACTCACACACATTGAGCTTTCGCTCTTACTCCCAAGACCTTAGTCAAGGCCTATCGCAATTTATATTTGGGTTTAATTTCATGTCGTGTGCGTAGTACTTCAATTCTACACTCACACACATTGAGCTTTCGCTCTTACTCCCAAGACCTTAGTCAAGGCCATATTTCAATTTCTATTTGGGTTTCATTTAAGTCGTGTGAGTTGTCTTTCAATATACACACAACACCCATGCAACACGTTGGCGACCTTCGGGCCCATATATATTATAAGTATTTCCCTTTCGGCTATGTCTTTAAGATTCGGGTTTTAAGGTTCAGCAGTGTGCGTAGTCTTTACATATATATACGGCACACACTTGCACTATTGAGCCTTTCCGCTCTTAAGATATAGCCATATTTCCCTTTTGCAATTTCCCTTTTGCAATTTACATTTCAAGTCATTTCCCTTCCACATTGTCTTTCAATTTGGGTTTTCCCTTTGGAGTTGCATGAGTGTGCATTGCATATACGCCATACCATGAGTTAGGATGCATATTGCATCAAAGCGAACCCCATACTCCCGCTCAAAGTCGCCCCACTTAGGTCACGTGTTCATAACACACACCTAGTTGGCTCGAAAAGGGATAAAAAGAAAGACATAGGCACGTGCAAATCCACGTGAAATAAAACTTGAAAACCAAACAAAAAAAGCCCGAATCGAACACCTCAAACATTTTTTTGTAGGTTCTCATATTTAAAACTCGATTTTCTAAAGCGTACAAACTGACCCTTGCGCATCGGTGCAAGGTCTGCGACGAAAAGAGCTTGCTTGCTCACAGTCACCACATTTGGAGTTAGATTTCAAAATATCTCTTCGCTAGCTTAAGCAAGCTAGCTGGCATGCCCTTTTTGCTTAAATTGGACTTAGACACACAAAAAGATTCGCTTCAAGCCTAAGAACCAAAAGCGGGAACTTTATGCGTCTACAGAGGGCTCAACATCCTTCCACTTCATGTGGCGAATCAAATCAGAGTCACCTTGACATCCGTTCATCCAAGTCCCATCGTTATCACTGGATACGATGGGAATGCGTCTAGACTAATAGGATCTATCGAACTCCCCATGGAAACGAGAGGGATAGCACACACGGGGGTGTTCCATTTCCTGGACATCTACCCCCATTATAACCTGTTGTTGGGAAGGCCCTGGATACACAGCTTGTGCGCTGTGCCATCCACCTTCCACAGGTGTGTCAAGATCCCTTTCAGGGACAAGGTCGTAGTGATCCTAGGAGAGAGTCATCCTCAACTTCAAGGGACCATAAATTCCCCTTGCTTGTCAAGCTCCCAGACCCATAAGGTAAAACTGGGGCAAACCATGCTCGAGCCACCAAGGCTCATATTGAACAACCCTAGGAAGGTCGTGTATATGAAGGGGCCACCCAAGGCTGGCCCCCTCAAGGTTTTGACCATTCTAGGAAAACCCAAGAATCCCTTATTTCCAAAACCCCTAGACAAAAAGCCCTATGTACACAACATAGACGACAGCAAGTTCCAGGACCACGATTTATATCCAAAATTCTCTAAAAACAAAAAGTCGTGGAACATGCTGTTAAACATGGGCTATTTGCCTTATAAGAGACTAGGGGCACAAAATCAGGGTCTCCTAGAACCCGTACTTCCTAGGGCCAATCCAAGCTGATATGGGATTGGCTGTACTCCCAAAATACCACCAGAGACACCCCCTGTGACCACCTGGGTCAAGGGTGCCCTGGAGCCTACCCTAGAAGAAACCTACGATTTAGACCTCTTATTCAGAGTCTAACCTTTAGTGTTTTCCCTTTGTAGGTATGATAGAAGATCCCTTTATCAAAAATACAAAAACATTTGAAAAACTTAAAATCAAAAAAATGGAAAAATTATAAAAGCCAAAAACATTGGAAAATGAAAAAATCGAAAAAAGAGTAATTTGTATAGTTCCCAAAATACTCGTTTTGCAAAAACACAAAAAAAATCGAAAAATTACAAAATTCCAAAAAGATTTTATACATAGCTGCTCCTGGTAAGGATTTGGAAAAAGGAAAAGATTTCGAAAGAAACGTTGTCTGCAAAACCAGACCAAAAATTTCGAAATCAATAGAAATTCCAAGTGTAAAACCAGGTCTTTTGAAAATCCATGCATCAAATTCCCTAGGATCTACAAACCACGAGAATGATCAAAGCCCCGAAGTGGATCCCCTTGAGGAAGATCCCACTTCTGAGCTCTTAGAATTTCATAAAATTCTCGATTTTGAAAGACCTTCCAATTCAGTAGGAGGAGATTTCATAGAGGTAAACCTAGGGAGTGATTCAAATCCCAAACTCATTAAGGTCGGCGCATGTTTGCATGAGCATGAAAGATCAGCATTCATTGCATTTTTACAAACCTACTTAGATGTGTTTGCATGGACGTATGAAGACACGCCGGGCATAGACCCCAGTATTGTCGAACATCGTCTTTCCTTAGATGCGGATGTGAAACCCATAAAGCAAAAGCTTAGGAAAATACATCTGAATGTACACGCACAAGTCAAAGAGGGTTTAGAAGATCTGTTAAAAGCCAATTTATAAAACCCATCGCGTATTCTGATTGGTTATCCAATATCGTTGTTGTTTGAAAAACCAATGGGAAGATTCGAATATGCATTGATTTCAGAAACCTGAATAAAGCCACTCCAAAGGATAATTATCCTTTACCAAACATAGATTTGATAGTCGATAGTACTGCAAATCACGAAATGTTTTTGTTTATTGATGGCTATTCAGGGTATAATCAAATCAAATTAGGTCCACGAGATCAGGGTAAGACCGCATTCACAACCCCATGGGGCACGTACTGCTATACAGTCATGCCCTTTGGTTTGAAAAATGCCGGCGCAACATACCAGAGAGCCATGACCACGATCTTCCATGATCAAATTCATAAGCTCGTAGAGGTCTATGTGGATGATCTCTTGGCAAAATCCAAAACTCGATGCACCCATATCAAATGCTTACAAAAGATTTTCGAAAGGCTTAGACTTTACAAAGTAAAGCTAAACCCTCAGAAATGTGTATTCGGGGTAGAGTCCGGAAAGCTCTTAGGCTTTACGGTGAGCCAAAGGGGTATAGAAGTCGACCCATCTAAGTGTCGAGCCATCATAGACATGGCTCCACCCTCCAATCTCACACAGATTTGTAGCCTCTAGGGTCGATTGCAATCCATTCGCAGGTTTATATCAAACCTGGCGACTAGATGCGAACCCTTTAACAAATTGTTGAGGAAGGGCACAAAATTTTCATGGGATGACGACTGCCAAAAGTCATTTGAAAGACTAAAGGCATACCTAGTTAATCCCCCTATTTTAAATCCTCCAAAGCAAGGAAAACCTCTTTTGCTTTACATTTCCATGCATGCGAATGCCTTGGGAGCTTTGTTAGCTAAATACGAGGATGACACCCACAAGGAGTATGCCATCTATTATATTTTGAAAACTCTCTTGGCTTATGAAAGGAATTACCAAGCCATGGAGAAGATGTGCTTGGCCCTAGTTTGGGCTTGCCAGAAATTTCGACACTATTTCCTAGATCATGAGATCTGGATAGTGTCCAAGCTTGATCCAATTAAGCACTTGTTCGAAAAACCCATTCTCACTGGTAGATTGGGCAAATGGCAAATCCTTCTAATGGAGTATGACCTAAAATACCATCATCAAATCTCTATCAAGGGGCAAGCCCTAGCTGACTACGTGGCTGAGTTCCCCCTGAAGGACGCATATCCCACATTTAGTGAAATGCCTGATGGAGGCATATTGCAAAATCAATTTCAAAACCACATTTTGGCAAACTCTTTCGAAAACCAAGTGTGGAAGATGCACTTCGATGGGGTACGAAACCAACGAGGGGCTGGTGCTGGGGTCATCCTCATATCCCCTGAAAAGGGTGAGATCCCCATAGCAATTCGCCTAGATTTTGAATGTTCCAACAACATAGTTGAGTATGAAGCACTCATACAAGGCTCGAAAACTCTAGGGGCATCATGCATCGAGGTCTTTGGAGATTCGCTCCTTGTTATAAACAAAGTTTTGAAAATTTGTCAAGTGCGAAATGAAAAACTTCTTCCATCTCACGAGTTGGCCACTCGATTGGTTGAGTCATTCCAATCGTGTAGACTCACACACGTAGGAAGAGAGGAGACGCCCTCTCCTCCTTGGGTTCAGCCCTAAAGGTCGACCCCACTTTGGGAACTCGATCCTTAGAGATATGGCATGCACCCGCTCCATCCACACACGATTTGGATATTTGCTAAAATAATCCAGATTCTGTTAAAAAACCTTGGTTTTATGACATCAAATGTTTTCTAGAAAATGGGGGATTTGCTGAGGATGCCACATCTAAAGATAAGGCATTTATCGGAAAATTTTCTACGATACACGATTTTGGGTGGGGTTTTGTATAAAAAAAGTTTTACCGGCATCCTACTAACATGTGTCTAGAGGAGGCTAGGACTGTTATGCATGAATTCCACAATGGAGAATGTGGAGGTCATGTTAATGCCAACATGATGGCAATGAAAATACTTAGAGCGGGCTATTTTTGGTCCACCCTGAAAAAGGATTATCACGATAATGTTAGAAAGTGTCATCCATGTCAAGTGCATGGGCACGCCATTCATATCCCCTCATCTTCATTGCATTTTGTGGTCAGCCCTTGGCTATTTACCATGTGGGCGTTTGATATTGTAGGCCCGATCTTTCCAAAGGCATCGAATGGGCATAGGTTCATTTTAGCAGCCATTGAGTATTTCTCCAAGTGGGTCGAAGCCATCTCCCTGACCAACGTACAGGGGCAACATGTGGTGGCTTTCATTAGGAGGAATATCTTGGCTCGATTTGGAGTTCCAAGAGACCTTGTGTCCGATAATGGCACCCCATTCAAAAACGAGCGGATGGTTAAGTTGTGCAACACTTATGGCATAACTCACCACTTCTCCTCGCCCTACTACCCTCAAGGCAATGGCCAAGCCGAAGCCACGAATAAGACTCTCATTAGTATAATTGAGAAGACTTTAGATAAGTGTAGGACGTGGCACGAGAAGCTGGATGAAGACTTATGGGCTTGTAGGACTTCCCCACGAATGCCACGCCATTCGAATTGGTCTATGGCACAAATGCCATTCTTCCCATTCATACACAATTGCATTCATTCCATACATCCATTGCACTCGACCTCCCCCTAGAGACGCTTCAGCATGCTAGGATGGCCGAACTAGATTTGTTAGATGAGAGACAACTCCTTGCTATGGATCATGCTCATGCATACTGGCAAAGGATAGCCCGACATTATGACAAACACATGAGACCTCACCACTTTGAAGTGGGAGATCTGGTTTTGAAAATTATCCACTATCGTGGCCCACATCCACTTGGAAAGTGGTGCCCCAAGAGGGATGGACCCTATGTTGTACGTGCAACCACCACGAACAACTCATATTGGTTGATTGATGTTGAAGGTAGGAATTTAGCAGATCCTATCAATATTCAATACTTAAAGAAGTATTATGTGTAGGATTTGGGTTAAATTCCCATTTTCAAAAATCCTTAGGGATAGCTTCTTTGAAACTTCGAAAGCAAGGTTCAAAGGCAAATCGTGTAAACCTGATCAAGAGAATTCACACTTGTGAAAGAGTGGAGTTTTCCAAATACGTGGTTACATTTCAAAATCCTTCTTCTTACAAAGAAAGTCCTAGTTCAATATAGCAAGATACTTGCAAGTAGTATGTGCTATTTCTAAATAGGCTGATCTGGAATGGATCAAGTATGACCTTGGGATAAGTTCTCCCCTCTTCTCTTCTCCTTCCAAAAGGAAAACATGGCCAAAATGAAGGGAAATCCCCGCCAAAAATCTCTTTCCGAAAGAAAGAAACCATAATAAAAAAGAAAAATTCGATTCTCGTATAAAAAAGAGGGATTAAAGAAAAAATACTCCCAAAGGGAGACCCTCTATGAAAAGATGGAAAAAAGGCCAAAAAGCTCAAAAAAGAGCAGTTTTCCGCCCTCTATGCCTCAAACCATGGGACGCTTCAGAAGGGACCATGGTATCTCTTTCCCATCCCTGGCTTATCCCAAGTAAAACATGGTTCATTTTGAGGAATCCTAAAGTAAAGATAGGATTTACTTACTTGAATTTCATTTTGTTTGAGAATTCAACGTTTCGAGTAAGACGTAGGAATTTTGAAATATAGTTTGTTTTCTTATAAAACCTCCGCTAGATTAGCGAGTGTCAAGACTCAAGCAAAGGCAAAACACGAAGAGCTCAAGATCCTTAGAATTGAGGCTCAAAGCAGTTTTTCCTTTTGTAAATAAAATTTTGAAAAATCGAACATCGAGCAACATAGGGTCTGCTCACTTGGAGCAACAGACCTTCGTAAGTCTCAAGAGTTCGACCATGTCATTTGGTCTCTAGGAGGTCGCCATCCTTGGCGTCTCATCCATGTCACGCATGTGCACATCCACGCATGAACACTTGCATAAACATGATCCCATTTAGGACCAGAAACCATAGAAATCCCTTTGGCGTAATATCTCCTCCAATCAGGTTTAAAAGAGAGATTTTTCTTAAAAATTGGGACGATTTAATATTTTCGTGGATAGATATAGGGAGACATCGAAAGCGGTGTTGTCGTCTTTGCCATTATCCAAATAAATTTGGATAATGCCAAAGAGGGGCATTTGTAAACACCCCAAAATCCCATGATTTTCCTAAAATATACCTAGTTTTGCAAAAGCAGCCCTAGAGGGCTATTTTGAGTTTGGAAACCGAGGAGCCTTCCAGACAACCCTGTACATATGTTTAAACCATATATGTTTTAAAAATATTTACATACAGTTTTGAAACCTTAAAAAGGTGTTTTGAAACCCCGAAAAGCAGCTTGGCCTGATGAAAGCAGGACCAAAGAAGCAAAAAAGAGCCTGGACCCGGAGCATATTTCAAGCCCGGCACATCAACTCTCATATCAGAATCATCCCCAAATTCTTGGACATCCAAGCCCCCGATATCAACAATATATTCAAAATGATCTCCGGAAGGTGAGAAGAAGAGCGGACGACAATGTTGGCGAAGACCCAACGCAAGACGGAGTACTGATGCAGTCAGGCCCCGCACAAACCATCCATTTCGAAATGCCATGAAGGAATCAAAAAATCAGATTTGGGTCGGATCTAGACCATATATATCTAGATCCAAACCCAAACATGCATCTAGATTTGGATTTGGATTGGGATCCAAAGATCCAATCCAATATCCACATCCATGGCCCACATCACCTTCTCATAAATGGAGGTGGGGCCCACAGAAAATTCACATGAAAAGCTTGGGTAGAGAGAGAAGGGGGATAAAGTATGAGTGAGAAAGTTGGTGGGCTTCACTTTGAGTAAAGGGTGGGTTAACCATGTGGGTTTAGCCTAGAGTGTGGGTTTGAGCTTGTATGCACCTACACCTAACCTGGGGCTGCACCAACATGAACATGACTGCAACTAGGTCCATGGATCGATGCCAAGGGGATGCTCCTAAAACCTAGCCCTAAGCTAACCCACCTCACCTAGCCACTCCCCCCTAAACCTGACCCAATTCTAGCCATCCCCATCCAAAACCACCCTAACCATACCTAGCTGACCTCACCTAGCTCACCCCACCTAACTAGACCACCTAGATCCTAGCTAGACTAAACCTAATCACACCTTAATCCACCTAATTAGACCCTAACCCTTAATTCCCGGCCACCCTAACAGACCTACCCTAAACCACCATACCACCCACCCTAGCCGACCTATCCAAACCACCCCACCACCCCACCTTATCCTAAATATCTACCCCATACCACTCCCAACTGACCCCAACCCCCTTGCCTATAAAACCCATTCCTTTTTGCGTGAAAAGGTCTCTCTCTCCTCTCTCACCTGCCCTCTCTTCCACCCCATCTCACTCCATCACTCCCTAGCTATACCACCTCCACCGCCACTCCACTCGGCTGCCACCTGCACACCCCACCCGGCTGTGCACTTCCACTCGGCTGCCAGGATCAAATCATCCACAAGCACTCCAACCTCAAAAGAAAAACCAAAAAAATATTTTCTTATTTCAAAAAGCCAAAAAAATCTGGAAAATTAAAAAGAAAATAAAAAAATTGAAAAACAAAACTTTGAAATTCTGGGAGCTTAAAATGAAATCCCTGATTCAGGGCACACAAACACAGTGGGACACAGAATCCACACCCCACAAAAGGACGAGAGTCACAAAAAGGTAGGATTTGAAAAATGATGCCTCAAAAAGCAATGGGAGCTCAAAATAGAGTCACCTAGTTTGGGCCTGCCAAAAATTCAGACACTATTTCCTAGATCATGAGATCTGGATAGTGTCCAAGCTTGATCCAATCAAGCACTTGTTCGAAAAACCCATTCTCACGGGTAGATTGGGCAAATGGCAACTCCTTCTAATGGAGTATGACTTGAAATACCATCACCAGATCTCCATGAAGGGGCAAGCCCTAGCAGACTACGTGGCTGAGTTTCCCCTAGAGGATGCATATCCCACATTTAATGAAATGCCCGATGAAGGCATATTGCAAAACCATTTTCAAAACCACATTTTGGAAAACATTTTCGAAAACCAAGTGTGGAAGATGCACTTCGATGGGGCACGAAACCAACGAGGGGCTGGTGCTGGGGTCATCCTCATCTCCCCTGAAAAGGGCGAGATTCCCATAGCAATCTGCCTAGATTTTGAATGTTCCAACAACATAGCTGAGTATTAAGCACTCGGCTTGAGGATTTCGAAAACTCTAGGGGCATCATGCATCGAGGTCTTTGGAGATTCGCTCCTTGTTATAAACTAGGTTTTGAAAAATTGGCAAGTACGTAACGAAAAACTACTTCCTTATCACGAGTTGGCCACTCGATTGGTTGAGTCCTTCCAATCGTGCAAACTCACACACGTGGGAAGAGAGGACAATGGCATCGTCGATGCCCTCTCCTCCTTTGGTTCAGCCCTAAAGGTCGATCCCATTTCAGGGACCCGGTCTTTAGAAATATGTCATGCGCTCAACCCATCCACACACGATTTGGATATTTGCCAAAATAACCCAGATTCTATGGAAAAACCTTGGTTTTACGACATCAAGCATTTTCTAGAAATTGGGGGATTCACCGAGGATGCCACATCCAAAGATAAGGCATTCATCCGTAAGATTTCGACCCGATACACCATTCTGGGTGGGGTTCTATACAAGAAAAGTTTTACCGGCATCCTACTTAGGTGTATCGATCTAGAGGAGGCTAGGATAGTGATGCATGAGTTCCACGATGGAGAATGTGGAGGTCATGTTAATGCCAACATGATGGCAATGAAAATACTTAGAGGGGGCTATTTTTGGTCCACCCTGAAAAAGGATTGTCACGATCATGTTAGGAAGTGTCATCCATGTCAAGTGCATGGGCACGCCATTCATATCCCCTCATCTGTGTTACATTCCGTGGTCAACCCCTGGCCATTCACCATGTGGGCATTTGACATTGTAGGCCCAATATTTCCAAAAGCCTCGAATGGGCATCGATTCATCTTAGCAGCCACTGAGTATTTCTCCAAGTGGGTGGAAGCCATTTCCCTAACCAACGTGCTGGGGCAACATGTGGTGGCTTTCATTAGGAGGAATATCTTGGCTCGATTTGGGGTTCCACGAGACCTTGTGTCTGATAATGGCACCCCATTCAAAAATGAGTGGATGGTCAAGCTGTGCAACAAGTATGGCATAAATCATCACTTCTCGTCGTCTTACTACCCTCAAGGCAACAACCAAGCCGAAGCCACCAACAAGACGCTCATCAGCATTGTTGAGAAAACCTTAGAGAAGGGTAGAACATGGCACGAGAAACTGGATGAAGCCTTATGGGCTTATAGGACTTCCATCCGGACTCCCACGAATGCCACACCATTCGAATTGGTCTATGGCACAAACGCCATTCTTCCCATTCATACTCAACTGCATTCATTCCATACATCCATAGCACTCGACCTCCCCCTAGAGACGCTTCAGCATGCTAGGATGGCCGAACTAGATTTGGTAGATGAGAGGCGACTCCTTGCTATGGATCATGCTCGTGCATATCGGCAAAGGATAGCCCGGCACTATGGCAAACACATGAGACCTCGCCACTTTGAAGTGGGAGATCTGGTTTTGAAAATTATTCACTATCGTAGCACATCCCCTTGAAAAGTGGCGCCCCAAGTGGGATGGGCCCTATGTTGTACGTGCAACCACCACAAATAACTCGTATTGGTTGATCGATGTAGAAGGTAGGAATTTAGCAGATCCTATCAATATTCAATACTTAAAGAAGTATTATGTGTAGGATTTGGATTAAATTCCCCCATTTTCGAAATTTTTAGGGATAGCTACCCTGAGACCTGAAAATAAGGTGCAAAGGCAAAATCGTGTGACCCTGAGTGAGAGAATTCGCACTTGTGAAAGAGTGGAGTCTTCAAAATCATGGTTACATTTAAAAATCCTTCTTCATACAAAGAAAGGCTTAGTTCAACATAGCAAGATACTTGCAAGTAGTACGTGTTATTCCTAAATATGCTGATCTGGAATGGATCGTGTGTGAGCTTGGGATAAGTCCTCCCCTCTTCTCTTCTCCTTCCAAAAGGAAAACACGACCCAAAATAAAGGGAATTTTTCCATCCAAAGTCTATTTCCAAAAGAAAGAAACCAGAATTCAAAAGAAAAATCGATTCTCTTGTGAAAAAGAGGGATTAAAGAAAAAATACTGCCAAAGGGAGACCCTCTATGAAAAAAAGGAAAAAGAGGCCAAAAAGCTCAAAAAGAGCAGTTTTCCGCCTTCCATGCCTTAAACCACGAGACGCTTCAGAACGGACCGTGGTATATCTTTCCCATCCCTGGCTTATCCCAAGCTAAAACATGGTTCATTTCGAGGAATCCTAAAGTAAAAATAGGATTTACTTACTTGAATTTCATCTTGTTTGAGAATTCGACGTTTCGAGTAAGACGTAGGAATTTGAAATAAAGCTTGTTTTCTTATAAAACCTCCGCTAGATAAGCGAGTGTTAAGACTCAAACAAAGGCAAACACGAAGAGCTCGAGATCCTTAGGATTGTGACTCAAGACAGTTGTCCCTTTTGTAAATAGCTTTTGTACATAGATTTTGAAAAATCGAACATCGAACAGCATAGGATCTGCTCACTTGGAGCAGCAGGCCTAGTAAGTCTCGAGAGTTCGACCACATTTGGTCTCTGGGAGGTCGCCACTCTTGGCACCACACCCATGTCATGCATATGCATTCCACGCATGGCACTTGCATAAACCTGATCCCATTTTAGGACCAGAAACCCTTTTTGTATATCCCTTTGGCGTGATATCTCCTCCTACCAGGGTTTTAAAAGTGAGATTTTGCTAAAGATTGGGACGATCCCATATTTTCGTGGTTAGATCTAGGGAGACATTAAAAGGGGTGTTTGTCATCTTTGCCATTATCCAAATCGATTTGGACAATGCCAAAGAGGGGCATCTGTAAACACCCCGAAATCCCACGAACTTCTCAAATCAACCTGGTTTTGTAAAAGCTGCCCCAAAGGGCTATTTTGAGTATGGAAACCCAGGAGCCTTCTAGGCAACCCTGTACATATGTTTTGAACTTTATATGTTTTAAATATGTGTAATATAGTTTTGAAAACTTTTAAAACACATTTTGAAACCCCACAAAGCGGCTTGGCCTGATACAAGCAGAACCAGAAGAGCCAAAGAGAGCCCGGAACCGGAACACATGTCGAGCCCGACACAGCAACTCTGGTATTGAATCCACCCCCAGGATCTCGAACGTCCAAGACCCTGTTATCAACAAATCCTTTGAAATTATCTCCGGAAGGCGAAAACAGGCGGACGACCATGTACCTCCTACTCGCCCAAGGCATGATCGAACTCCCTGAAATCCCCGAGGGAATCACTTCAAAAGGGAGGTTTTTAAATCGATTCTGTAAGTATCATCGTCTCAAAGGCCATGATATAAAGCAGTGTTTTTCCCTCCTAAACCAAATCGAGAACTTGATAGCAGAGGGCCGGCTCCAGGTCACTGAGGAACCGGAGCCTGCCCAAGCTATTTTCAAAGAACCCTTCCCCAATCACTCAAGTACCAGTGGGAAGGGCAAAGAGGTATGTGCTCTCACAATTTCAAAGAGTCTAGCGCATACATATAAGTCTGGTTTTTTCACTTGTGCATCTACACTCATCCTTCGTAGGAAACCTGCCCAAGTAGTGATTCGGAGACCACCAAGAGTTCCGTCCCTGATCAAACCAGTTTTGAAAATTTAAGGTGCTCCAAAACATTCGATTAGAGCCATCTTAAGAGCGAACCCTAGGTTGATTGTGGGGGAAGTGACAAGATCCGGGAGGATCTATCAACCCCCACATCTGCAAAATGCTAAAAAAGTGGTCAGTGTGCCTGGCCCTACAAAAGCGTGTATTCTTGGAGTTCTCCCCAAAACGGACAAAGGAAAAGTCATTTTAAACTTATATGATTTCGAAAACCATCTTTCAAAGATTTCCATTAACATGTCCATCCTAGAGCTGATACAAACCTCACCTAGGCATAGACTCATATTAGAGAAAATTCTAGAAAGAGCAAAGGTTAGTTCGGACATTACCCCAGAATCCTTGTCCAATCAAGTGGCATCCATAGGTGCAAAAACACCTATCATGTTTTTAGAAGAGGATCTCGAAAGGCCCTATGAATCCCATAATCAGGCCCTACACATCGAGGTGGTATTGAATCACCACTCTCTAGATAGGTGCCTAGTTGACGGAGGAGGGCTCAACATCCTTCCGCTTCACATAGCACATCAGATTAGAGTCACCTTGACTTCCATGAACCCAAGCCCCATCGTAATCACTGGATACAATGGAAATGCGTCCAGACCTTTAGGATCCGTTGAACTTCTCATGGAAACAGGAGAGATAGCTCATGTGGGGGTATTCCATGTTTTGGACATCCACCCCCACTACAACCTATTGCTGGGAAGGCCTTGGATACACAGCCTGCATGCTGTGCCGTCCACCTTCCATAGGTGTGTCAAAATCCCTTTTGAAAATCAAGTCATTGTGATCCTAAGTGAGAGTCATCCACAGCTTTAGGGGATTCAAAATTCCCCATGTTTTTCAAGTTCCCAGGCCTACGAGGCCAACTCAGGGCAAACCATGGTCGAGCCACCAAAGCTCACCCTTCAGATACCTAGGAAGGTCGTGCACATCCAGGGGCCGCCCAAGGCTGGCCCACTCAAAACACTAACCATCCCAAGAAAATCCAAGCGTCAACTGTTCCCAAAACCCCTGGACAGAAAGCCTTATGTGCATAACATGGACAATAGCAAGTTCCAGGATCACGAGTTATATGAAAACTTTTCCAAAAACAAAAAATCGTAGAACATGTTATTGAACATGGGGTATATGCCATACAAAAGTCTAGGGGCACAAAACCAGGGTCTCGTAGAACCCATCTTGCCCAAAGCCAACCAAAGCTGACACGGGATCGGCTATACTCCCAGAATACCGCCAGAACCACCCCCTGTGACCACCTAGGTCAAGGGTGCCCTGGAGCCTACCCAAGCAGAAACCTACGATTTAGATCTCTTGTTAGGAGTCTAACTAGTGGCATTTTTCCTTTGTAGGTATGATGGAAGATCCCTCAATCAAAAACCCAAAAACATTTGAAAAACTCAAAATTCAAAAAATTGAAAAATCCCAAAAACCAAAAACATTTGAAAAAGATCAAAAACTCGAAAAAAGAGTTGTTTGTATAGTTCCTAAAGTTCTTTCCTTACAAAAATCCAAAAAAATAAAAAATTCGCAAAATACCAAAAATAAAATCCTGTATTTAGCAGCTCCTGATAAAGGTTTTGAAAGAGCAAAGAATTTCGAAAAGAAAGTCCTCTTCATAAGAGAACCAAAATCCTCAAAACTTGCAGAAAATCCAAAACAAAAACCAGGCGTTTGCAAAAACTGTGCGTCAAGTCCAAATTCCCTAGGATTTAGAAGTCTTGAGAATGATCAAAGCCCGGAAATGGATTCCCTCGAGGAAGATCCTACTTCTGAGCTCCCTGAATTTCATAAAATTCTCGATTTTGAAAAACCTTCGAAATCAGTAGGAGGGGATTTTATAGAGATAAACTTAGGGAACGATTTAAAGCCGAAACTCATTAAGGTAGGCGCATATTTGCATGAGCATGAAAAAGCATCATTCATTGCATTTTTGAAAACCTACGTTGATGTGTTTGCATGGACATATGAAGACATGTCGGGTATAGACCCGAATGTTGTAGAGCATCGTCTTCCCTTAGATTTAGATGCAAAACCCGTAAAACAAAAGCTTAGGAAGATACATCCGAATGTGCATTCACAAGTCAAAGAGGGTTTAGAAGATCTGTTAAAAGCCGGATTTATAAAACCCATTGCGTATTCTGATTGGTTATCCAATATAGTTGTTGTTCGAAAAACCAGTGGGAAAATTCGGATACGCATCAATTTCAGAAACTTGAATAAAGCCATGCCAAAAGATAATTTCCCTTTACCAAACATTGATTTGATAGTCGATAGTACGGCAAATCATGAAATGTTTTCATTCATGGATGGCTATTAAGGATATAACCAAATCAAACTAAGCCCACGAGATCAGACCACTTTCACAACCCCATGGGGCACGTACTGCTATACAGTCATGCCCTTTGGTTTGAAAAATGCTGGCGCCACATACTAGAGAGCTATGACCTCGATCTTTTATGATCAAATTCATGAGCTCGTAGAGGTATATGTAGATGATCTCCTGGCTAAGTCAAAAACTCGATGTACTCATCTTGAATGCTTACAAAAGATTTTCGAAAGGCTTAGACTTTACAACATAAAGCTAAACCCTCAAAAGTGCGTATTCGATGTAGAATCCGGTAAGCTTTTAGGATTTATGGTAAGCCAAAGGGGCATAGAAGTCGACCCCTCTAAGTGTAGAGCCATCATAGACATGACTCCACCCTCCAATCTCACGCAGATTCGTAGCCTCCAGGGTTGCCTACAATCCATTCGCAGGTTTATCTCAAACCTGGCAACTAGATGCGAACCCTTCAACAAGTTGTTGAGAAAGGGTACAAAATTTTTATGGGATGACGAGTGCCAAAAATCATTTGAAAGGTTAAAAGCGTACTTAGTTAATCCCCCTGTTTTAAACCCTCCAAAGCCAGGAAAACCTCTTCTACTTTACATTTCTGTGCATGCGAATGCCTTGGGAGCTCTGTTAGCTCAATACGAGGATGACACTCACAAGGAATGTGCCATATACTATCTTTTGAAAACTCTCCTGGCCTACGAAAGAAATTATCAGGCCATGGAGAAGACGTGCTTGGCCCTAGTTTGGGCCTGCCAGAAATTTCGACACTATTTCCTAGATCATGAGATCTGGATAGTATCCAAGCTTGACCCAATCAAGCACTTATTCGAAAAACCCATTCTCACGGGTAGATTGGGCAAATGGCAACTCCTTCTAATGGAGTATGATTTGAAATACCATCACCAGGTCTCCATTAAGGGGCAAGCCCTAGCAGACTACGTGGTTGACTTCCCCCTAGAAGATGCGCATCGCACACTCAATGAAATGCCTGATGAAGGCATATTGCAAAACCATTTTCAAAACCACATTTTGGCAAACTCTTTCGAAAACCAAGTGTGGAAGATGCACTTCGACGGGGCACGAAACCAACGAGGGGCTCGTGCCTGGATCATCCTCGTATCCCCTGAAAAGGGAGAGATCCCCATAGCAATTCGCCTAGATTTCGAATGTTCCAACAATATAGCCGAGTATGAAGCACTCATACAAGGTTTAAAAGTTTCAAAAACTCTAGGGGCAGCATGCATCGAGGTTTTTGGAGACTCCCTCCTTGTTATAAACCAAGTTTTAAAAATTTGGCAAGTTCGAAATGAAAAACTGCTTCCATACCACGAATTGGCCACTCGACTGGTCGAGTCGTTCCAATCGTGTACTCTCACACATGTAGGAAGAGAGGCTAATGGCGTCGCTGTTGCCCTCTCATCCTTGGGTTCAGCCCTAAGGGTTGATCCCACTTTGGGAACCAGACCCCTTGAAATATGGCACTCACCCACTCCTTCCATACACGATTTGCAAATTTGTCAAAATAACCCTGATTTTGATGAAAAACCTTGGTTTTATGACATAAAGAATTTTCTAGAAAATGGGGGATTCACTGAGGATGCCACATCTAAAGATAAGGCATTCATCAGAAAAATTTCCACCCGATATACGATTTTGGGAGGGGTTCTATACAAAAAGAGTTTTACTGGCATCTTACTAAGATGCGTCGACCTAGAGGAGGCTAGGACTGTTATGCATGAATTCCACGATGGAGAATGTGGAGGTCATGTCAATGCCAACATGATGGCGATGAAAATACTTAGAGCAGGTTATTTTTGGTCTACCCTGAGAAAGAACTGCCACGATCATGTTAGGAAGTGTCACCCGTGTCAAGTGCATAGTCACGCCATTCATATCCCCTCATCATCACTGCATTCCGTGGTCAGCCCCTGACCATTCACCATGTGGGCGTTTGATATCGTAGGACCAATTTTTCTAAAGGCCTCAAACGGACACAGGTTCATTCTAGCAGCCACTGAGTATTTTTCCAAGTGGGTCGAAGCCGCCTCCCTGACAAATGTCCAGGGGCAACATGTGGTGGCTTTCATTAGGAAAAACATCTTGGCTCGATTTGGAGTTCCAAGAGATCTTGTGTCCGATAATGGCACCCCATTTAAAAATGAGCGGATGGTCAAGCTGTGCAATAAGTATGGCATAAATCATCACTTCTCATTGCCTTACTACCCTCAGGGCAACGGCCAAGCCGAAGCCACCAACAAAACTCTCATCAGCATTATTGAGAAAACCTTAGAGAAGGGTAGAACATGGCACGAGAAGCTGGATGAAGCCCTATGGGCTTATAGGACTTCCATCCGCACTCCCATAAATGCCACGCCTTTTGAGTTGGTTTACAGCACAAACGCCATTCTCCCCATCCATACACATCTGCATTCATTTCATACATCCACTGCACTCGACCTCCCCCTAGAGACACTTCAGCATGCTAGGATGGCCGAACTAGATCTATTAGATGAGAGGCGACTCCTTGCTATGGACCATGCTCACGCATACCGGCAAAGGATCGCCCGGCATTATGAGAAACATATGAAACCTCGCCACTTTGAAGTAGGAGAGCTCGTTTTGAAAATCATCCACCATCGTGGCCCACATCCACTTGGAAAGTGGCGGCCCAAGTGGGATGGCCCTCACGTTGTACGTGGAACCACCACAAACAATTCTTATTGGTTAACCGATGTCGAAGGTAGGAATTTAGCAGATCCTATCAATATTCAATATTTGAAAAAATATCATGTATAGGATCTGAGTTAAATTCCCGTTTTGTGAAAATGTTTTAGGGAAAACTACTTTGAAGCTTCGAAACCAAGGATCAAAGGTGAGTTGTGTGACCCTGAATGAGAGAATCGACATTTTGTGAAAAAGCGGAGCTTTCCAAATGTATGGTTACATTTCAAAATCCTTCTTCTTACAGAGAAAGGCCTAATTCAATATAGCAAGATACTTGCAAGTTGTATGTGCTATTTCTAAATAGGCTGATCTGGAATGGATCGAGTATAACCTTGGGATAAGTCCTCCCCTCTTCTCTTGTCCTTCCAAAAGGAAAACTTGGCCAAAACAAAGGGAAATCCCCGCCAAAAATCTCTTTCCCAAAGAAAGAAAAATGAATCAAAAAGAAAATTCGAGTCTTCTATGGAAAAGAGGGATTAAAGAAAAAATACTCCCAAAGGGAGACCCTCTATGAAAAAAAGAAAGAAAAAAGGCCAAAAGCTCAAAAAGAGCAGTTTTCTGCCTTCTTTGCATTAAACCACGGGACACTTCAGAAGGGATCGTGGTACTTCTTTCCCATCCCTACGACTTATTCCGAGCGAAACATGGTTCATTTTAGGGAATCCTAAAGTAAAAATAGGATTTACTTACTTGAATTTCATCTTGATTGAGAATACGACGTTTCGAGTAAGGCGTAAAAATTTTGAAATATGGCTTATTTTCTCATAAAACCTCTGCTAGATTAGCGAGTGTCGAGACTCAAGTAAAGGCAAACACAAGGAGCTAAAGGTCCCTAGGATCGATGGTTCAAAAAAGTTTTCCCTCTTAAAATGAATTTCAAAAAAAACTCGAACATCGAGCATACGTAAGGCCCGCTCACTTGGAGCAGCAGGTTTTCATAAAGTCTCAAAAGCTCGACCATAAATCTGGTCTCTAGGAGGTCGTCCCTTTTTGGCACTTCAGCCATATCATACACTCTGCATGAGCACTTCATACATAGTCTTCATTTAGGGCTAGATCCATAGAAAGTCCCCTTTTGGCGAAAAATCTCCTCCTATCGGGCTTAAAAGAAAACTTTTTTTTTAAAATATTGGGACGATCCCATATTCTCAAGATCGAATCCGAGAAGAAAACAATTAGGGGTGTTATCTTCTTCGCCATTATCCAAATCAATTTGGATAATGACAAAGAGGGGCATCTGTAAACACCCAAATTCCAAAAATTTTGCAAAAACAAATGCCTGGTTCGAAAATGAGCTCAGAAAGCCAAAATTGGAATTTTCGAAAACCCAGGAGCTCAAATACTTCAAACCTCCATTTTACAACCCTATCGGAACATACATTCTTGAAAATGGACGAAAGTCCTATTTTTGCAAAAGCCCAGATGAACAGGTAAAGCCTGGCCCAAAGCAGTTGCAACAGAAATTCAGAAAATTCAAAGAGCAAGCCCACCCCGATGAAAGGACAAATTCAAAGACAAAGGAGGAGCCCAGGCCGCAAATGGATTTCAAGCCGGAAGCATCAGAGGCCCAGCCAACAGTGCCCCTGAAATCATGAACAATTCAAGTCGAAAACAACCAAAATTAGTTGAAACAGAGTGCAGAAAGGCGGAAAGGAGCTTGGACGATGAAATGGGGAAAACCCCCGCTTAAGATGGATCGTTGATAAACTCAAGGCCCGCACGAAGCATCCGACTCAAAACGCCAAGAAGGGGAGAAGAAGAAGAAAATTTGGATCGAATCTGGATCCAAATATCCAGATCCAAGATCCAGATCCAAACAAGACTTGGATTGGATCCGGATTTCAGAAATCAAGATCCAGGATCCATATCCACATAAGAGGCCTATAAAAGGACGTGAGGGGCTGGCTTGAGAAGGGCTGCAAATTTTTTTTCACGTCTTTGCTTGGGTTGGAGAGAGAGAGAGAGAGAGGAAAAGCAAGTCAAGGAAAGTGGCTTGACTTGGCCTTTCCATGGTGGGCTGAAATGGTGGGTTTGTTCTTGTGGGCTGCAAAATCATTTCACGCTAAGGCTTGGTGCTGCAACTCACGTGGATCCGGCAGCCATGGATGGTCCGTTTGATGTGAAGAGAAGGTGCGTGGAGATCACCCAAACCGTGGCCAAGGTGAATCCCTAGAACCCACCTACACCGCTCTTCCAACCACCCAATACCACCTTTTGGAAATCTAGCAAAGTCCAGCCAAGAAGTTGGCCGAACTTCACTAAAAAAAAAAAATACTCTAGTTTCACCCAAGTCCGTCCCCACCCAAGCTCATACCAAGCTCGGCCAATGACTGGCCGAGCTCACCCTAGGTCTGTCCTATTGGGTCCCCCAAAGCCCCAACCTAAACTAAACCCAAGTTGATCAACTCGGCCACCCTTGGCCGAGCCATTCCCCTTAGCCATTTCATCCCAAATCCCACCTAAACTAAAACCCCAGTTGATCAGCTCGGCCACCCTTGGCTGAGCCATTCCCTTTAGCATTTTCACCCTAAGTCCTAACTTAGACTAACCCTAAGTCTTGACCAGCTTGGCCACCCTTGGCCGAGCCCTTCCTTTAGGACTCACCCTAGGAATAATTCCAAGAAAACCCCAAACCAGCTCGGCCACCACTTGGCCGAGCTTTTCCTTAGGACCCTTCCTAAATCCACACTAGGATCCTCACCAAACTCGAACCTTAGCTGGTCGTCCATCGCCTTAGGACCTAGACCCAAAACCTACCTAAGCCCCTCACCTTAGATCCCCTACATCTCGCCTTAGGCTCGATCGAATCCCACCAAAAACTCCACGCATCGGATCGGTTCGTAGCGAGAGGACCATCCATAGGTTATATCCAAGGTCGGATCCCACTGATAAAGAAAAGCCCGAGCAGGCGATGTGTAAGTGCTTAAACTTGACTCTCTTACATTGCTTTAAACTTAATTCAATTCGATACGAGGTTGTAATAATGGAGCGTAGTCACCCCCCCAAGATGTAATATTATGGCTTGAAACACGAATCACACACGTACACTCGAGCCTTTTCGCTCTTATCTGCACACCTTTGCACACAAAACGGGCCTCAACAACCCATAGGATATAGCTCTATTTATATACATTCAGATGGGTTTTAAGGTTCAAGTCGTGTGAGTTGTCTTTCATTTTATACACTCAAAGCACTCACTCACATTGAGCCTTTCCGCTCTTACATATATATACGTATTTCCCCTTTAGCTGGGTTTTTAAGGTTCAAGTCGTGTGAGTTGCCTTTCAATTTATACACTCAAAGCACTCACTCACATTGAGCCTTCTCGCTCTTAAGATATAGTTATATACTTTCTTTCTGCATCTAAGATATAGCCATATTTCCCTTTCTGCTATTTCCCTTTTGCTATGTCTTTAAATTCCGGGTTTTCCCTTCAAGTTGTGTGAGTCTGCATTGCATATCCGCCACACTCGAGATAGGGAGCATACTTGCATCGAACCAGATTGATCAAATCATGTAGAACTTGCCCGAAATCGAGCACTGAATGCTCACGACTACACGCCAAAATTGGCTAAAACCCGAGAGACATAGGAGCGCATAGATCCCATGTATAAAAGTTGCAAATTTGACAAAACCAATCGATAAAACACTTTCAAGTTTTCAAAAGAGTCGTGTTTGTGTAAAATCGAGTTTTTCTAAAGCGTACAGGCTGACCCTTGCGCGCCGGTGCAAGAAAGTCTGCGACGAAAAGAACCCACTTATCCACTGTCGCCCCAAAAGTCAGATATTTTCAAAACTTACTTCGCTAGTTTGAGAAAGCTAGTTGGCACGCTCTTTTTAAGCGACATAAGCACGAAAAGATTCGCTTCGGGCCCAAGAACCCGGAGATGAGGATTTTCCGTGTCTACACATGGCCATTGTTTTTTTGAAATTTTTGAAATTTCAATTTTTTTTTGTTTTTTTCAAAATACAAATTCAATGATCAATATAAAGACTTTCTTTTTGAAAACTTTTTCCCAAATAAAGAATGGGGGAATGAAACAGATTTCTTTTTGAAATTTTCATATTTTTCAAATGTTTTTTTGGAATTTTGAAGGTTTTGAATTTTTTTTGGTTTTTGAGAATATCTAATTTTTTTGGTTTTTTAAAAAGGAGGGTTCTTCCCTTGAACCTACAAAGAAAACTTCATGAATTAGACTCTAATAAATAGGTCTAAGCCATGGGTTTCAATTTTAGTGGGTTCTAAAGGGCACCCTTAACCCAAGTGGTCTTAGGTCTTAGGGGGTATGGGTGAGTTGTAGCCCAATCCATGTCAACTTGGGTTGGCTTTGGGTAGGCTGGGTTCTAGCTTACCTTGATTTCTGGCTCCTGGGCCCTTGTAGGATTTATATCCCATGTTTAAGATCATGTTCCAAGGCCTTTTCATTTTTGAAAATGTTTTATAAATTCATGCCCTTGGAATATTGAATCGTCTATATCATGGGTATATACCCACTTTCTTTTGGGTGGGAGTTAGGATTTTGGGGTGGTGGAAGACTTGGGCTTCCACACAACCCTTGGTTGGGAGATATGGTTTTCAAGGGAAGCCATGCTTGGTCCCTTGAGGGTTTTTGGAAGTTTTGAGGAATTGGGTTCATTCGTGGTAGGGGTTCTAGGATGTTGATGCCTGCCTTAGGACCTACCATGTTTTGAACCTTTTTTTGTTTTTGTTTTTGAAATTCTTTTTTGTGGTGTGGGACATTTGGCGCACCTTGAAAATCCTCATTTTCGAGCATATTTTGTGGGTTTGTGGATGCATGAGTGTGATTCAATGCATCCGATGACCCTATTTCGAGAGGAGAGTTTAGAGGAGGATGGGTTTTAGGCAGGGCCAAGCACGTCTTCTCCATGGCTTGATAATTTTGTTCATAAGCCAAGAGAGTTTTCGAAATATAGTAGATGACATACTCCTTATGGGTGTCATCCTCGTATTGAGCCAATAGGGCTCCCAAAGCATTCGCATGCACGGAAATGTAAAGTAAAAGCGGTTTTCCTTGCTTTGGAGGATTCAAAACGGGGGGATTAACCAGGTATGCCATTAGTGTCTCGAAGGACTTCTGGCATTTGTCATGCCATGAGAATTTCGTGCCCTTCCTCAACAGCTTGTTGAAGGGTTCGCATCTAGTCGCCAGATTTGATATAAATCGGCGACCGGACTGTAATCGACCCTGGAGGCTACGAATTTGGGTGAGATTGGAGGGTGGAGCCATGTCTATGATGGCTCGACACTTAGAGGGGTCGACTTCTATACCCCTTTGGCTTACCATAAAGCCTAGAAGCTTCCCTGATTCTACCCCGAATACACATTTTTGAGGGTTTAGCTTTACTTTGTAAAGCCTAAGCCTTTCGAATATCTTTTGCAAACATTTGATATGAGTGCATCGGGTTTTGGATTTTTCCAAGAGATCATCTACATACACTTCTACGAGCTCATGAATCTGATCATGGAAGATCGTGGTCATGGCTCTCTAGTATGTTGCGCCGGCATTTTTCAAACCAAAGGGCAAGACTGTATAGCAGTACGTGCCCCATGGGGTTGTGAAGGCGGTCTTACCCTGATCTCGTGGATTTAGTTTGATTTGATTATAGCCTGAATAGCCATCCATAAATGAAAACATTTCATAATTTGCAGTACTATCGACTATCAAATCTATGTTTGGTAAAGGATAATTATCCTTTGGAGTGACTTTATTCAGGTTTCTGAAATCGATGCATATTCGAATTTTCCCATTGGTTTTTCGAACTACAACGATGTTTGACAACCAATCAGAATACGTAATGGGTTTTATAAATCCGGCTTTTAACAAATCTTCTAAACCCTCTTTGACTTGCGTGTGTACATTCGGGTGTATTTTCCTAAGCTTCTGCTTTATGGGTTTTACATCCGCCTCTAAGGGAAGACGATGTTCGACAATGCTGGGGTCTATGCCTGGCATGTCTTCATACATCCATGCAAACACATCTAAATAGGTTCGTAGAAATGCAATGAATGCTGATCTTTCATGTTCATACAAACATGCACCTATCTTGATGGTTTTGGGATTGAAATCACCCCCTAGGTTCACCTCTATGAAATCTCCTCCTACTGAATTGGAAGGTCTTTCAAAATCGAGAATTTTATGAAATTCTGGGAGCTCAGAAGTGGGATCTTCCTTAAGGGGACCCACTTCTGGGCTTCGATCATTCTCGTGGGTTATAGACCCGAGGGAATTTGATGCGTGATTTTTCAAAAGACCTGGTTTTGTACTCGGATTTTCAATTGATTTCAAAATTTTTGGTCTGGCTATGCAGACGACGTTCCTTTCGAAATCTTTTTCCAAAGTCCTACCAGGAGCAGCTATATACAAAATCTTTTTGGTATTTTGTAGATTTTCGATTTTTTTGGGTTTTTGTCTATTTTCGAGTTTTTGTTTTTCCATTGTTTTTGGTTTTTCCTCTTTTTTGATTTTTTGGATTTTAAGTTTTCCAAATGTTTTTGTATTTTTATGAAAGGGATCTTCCATCATACCTACAAAGGGAAAACACTACGGGTTAGACTCGGAATAGGAGGTCTAAATCGTAGGTCTCTTCTAGGGTAGGCTCCAGGGCACCCTTGACCCAAGTGGTCAAAGGGGGTGGCTCTGGCGGTATTTTGGGAGTATAGCCGATCCCGTATCGGCTTGGGTTGGCCCTAGGAAGGATGGGCTCTAGGAGACCCTGGTTTTGTGCCCCTAGACTTTTATAGGGCATGTAGCCCATATTCAACAGCATGTTCCACGATTTTTTATTTTTTGAAAAATTTTAATATAGATCGTGGTCCTGGAACTTGTTGTCATCCATATCGTGCTCGTATTGCTTTTTGTCCAGAGGTTTTGGAAATAGGGGATGCTTGGGTCTTCCTAGAAGGGTTAGAATCGGGAGGGGGCCTGCTTCGGGCGGCCCCTTCATAGATACAACCTTCCTAGGGTTGTTTAACACGAGCCTTGGTGGCTCGACTATGGTCTGCCCCAGGTTAGCCTCATGGGCATGGGAGCTCGACAAACAAGGGGAGTTTATGATACCCTGAAGCTGCGGGTGACTCTCACCTAGGATCACTACGACTTGGTCCCTGAAAGGGATCTTGACACACCTGTGGAAGGTGGATGGCACAACGCACAAGCTGTGTATCCAGGGTCTTCCCAGCAACAAGTTATAATGGGGGTGGATGTCGAAGACATGGAACACCCCCTGTGTGTGATCCCTCCCATTTTCATTGGGAGTTCGATCGATCCTAAAGGCCTAGACGCATTCCCATCGTATCCAGTGATAACGATGGGGCTTAGGTTCACAGAAGTCAAGGTGACTCCAATTTGATACGCCATATGAAGTGGAAGGATGTTGAGCCCTCCTCCCCCATCGACTAGACACCTGTCCAGAGAGTGGTTATTCAGAACCACCTCGATATGCAGGGCCTGGTTGTGGGACTCGTAGGGTCTATCTACATCATCTTCCGAGAAAGTGATGGGCGATTTTGCTCCTATTAAAGCCACTTGGTCAGACAGGGATTCTGGACTTATGTTCGAGCTAACCTTACCTCTTTCTAGAATTTTCTCTAGCACGAGTCTATGCCTAGGCGAAGTTTGTATAAGCTTTAGGATGGACATGTGGATAGGAATCTTTAAAAGATGGTTTTCGAAATCATAAGGGTTTAGGATGACTTTCCCATTGTCTGCTTTTGGCAGAACTCCAGGAATACATGCTTTTGAGGGGCCAGGCACACTGACCACCTTTTTAGCACTTTGTAGGTGCGAGGGTTGATAGATCCTTCCGGATCTAGTCACTTCCCCCACGACCAACCTAGGGTTCGCACTAAAATTGGCTCTAATTTTGAGTTGAGGAGTACCTTGAAGTTTTAAAACTGGTTTAGCCGGGGATTCAGCTCTTGGTGGTCCCCGGATGACAACTTGGGTGGGCTTCTTGTAAAGTACAAGAGTGGGCGCACAAGTGGGTCGACCAGACTCGGATGTTTGCGCTAGTCCTTTTGAAAAGGTGAGGGTACATACCTCCTTTCCTTTCAAACTGCTACTGGCGTGCTTGGGAAAGGGTTCTTTGAAGATAGCTTGAGTTGGCTCAGGTTTTGCAGTGACTTGGAGCCAGCCCTCCGCTATCAAGTTCTCGATTTTATTCAAAAGGGAGAAACAACGTTTGGTATCATGGCCTTCTACGATGATACTTGCAAAAACAATTTAAATACCCCCCTTTGGAAGTGACTCCCTCGGGGATTTCAGGAAGTTCGATCATGCCTCTGGCAAAGTAGGAGGTCTAGGACCTCTGACACAGGTTGCCCCAGCGGTGTATACTCCCGTTTTTCAATCGACTTTTGAAAATTTCTCTCCCTTTTGTTTTCTAGCTTTTCAAAATTTTTGGAAGTGCCTGCTATGCCTGGATCCACCCGAACATTGGCGATTTTATGGGGCCTTGCCCCTTTGTCCATCGTGGGTAGCCCATAAGTGATGGGCTTTTTTCTAAGCGGGTTTTAGAAACGGCACTTCCTTTCCATAAGTGATCGTATATTCCCTTTTTCAAGTTTGTTTTGAAAAGGGATGCTTTTTTGATCAACTTATGGAAAGTTGAGATCTCATGGAGCGAGAGAAGGGTCTTTAACTCTTTTTTAAAATTATACAGAATGAGCATGACTGCGCATCCTTCGGATATGGGCTCTCGCACTTGGCCCAAAAGGGACCTCCATCGAATAATGAAGGCATGTACGTCTTCGTTCATGCCTTGCTTCGTATCCCTTAAAGTATTTAAAGTTGGCGTGACTTCTACGTTGTGTGCAAATCTTTGCATGAAGCAGTTCGCTAACTCTTCAAAAGTAGCGAACTGGCTTAAATCGTGGGAAGCCAGCCATTTGGCAGCTGTGCCTTTAAGGAATAAAGGCAACCAATACACCCATTTCATCAAGTCCTTTTTCTTCTTATGGGCTCGACGCGAGAAAAGTTGCAAGTGAGACCTAGGGTCTCCCATGCCATCATACCGATGGAAGTTCAGTATTTCATCGTCACTGTCTGTTTCGTAATCCATGGGAAGGAAATCAGATAGGGTGTAACTCCTTTTCTCTTTATTTGGCCCTTTCAGCAACTGCTGTAGGGCTTTACGGTCCTTTTGTGTGAAGGACTCGTGGTATTGGTTGCCTTCCATTACGGAGGCCTCTTTGTGCTTGCGAGGTTTTTCAGCTTTTTTCTTGGCCCTTTGTTCACCATTCGATGAACATGAATCGCCTACTTCAGCCGCTTGGCTGAGAGCATCGATTTTGGCCTCGAATTCCCTTCTCAAGTCCTCTATCTCGTCTAGTTTGATCTTATTTTTCAAAATCCTCCTAGAGTGAGAATTTGATGCGCATGAGCTTTGGCTCGACATTTCACTTGGGTTGGATTTTGACATGCTTTCAAGCTTTTTTCAAAATTCCTAAGTACAAGCAAAGAAAAGAATTAAAACAACACCTTTTTGAAAAATATTTTCGCAAGGTTCCTAGAGTGACTCGATTTTAAAAGACTGACGTCCCACCGGGCATGCCAAATAACTGTGAAAATTCCCGGTCCTGGTTCTTAGGCCTGAAGCGAACCTTTTCGTGTGCCTAAGTCCAATTTAAAGAAACAGGGCGTGCCAGCTAGCTTACTTAAACTAGCGAAGATATATTTTAAACCTGACTTCTAACGTGGCGACTGTGAGCAAGCAAGCTCTTGTCGTCGCAGACCTTCTTGCACCGATGCACAAGGGTCAGTCTGTACGCTTTTAAAAATCGAGTTTTTGAGTGTAAGAGCCTACGAAAGCGGTTTGAGGTGTTTGATTCGGGTCTTCTGTTATGACTTTCAGATTTTAATTCACGTGGATTTGCACGTGCCTAAGTCTTTCATTTTATCCCTCTTTGGGGCCACCTAGGTGTGTCACTAAAATGTGGCGAGTTTGGGCGGGAGTATGGGGTTTGTTTTGATGCAATAAGCGTCCTAACTCATGGTATGGCATACATGCAATGCAAACTCACGCAACTCCAAAGGGAAAACCCGAATTTAAAAGACAATGCCGAAGGGAAATGACTTGTAATGGAAATTGCCGAAGGGAAATTGCTGAAGGGAAATGACTTGTAATGGAAATTGCCGAAGGGAAATACATATATAATGTATATATGGGCCCTTACTTGGGTCTTGCAAATAAGAGCGAAGGCTCAATGTGGGTGCGTGCGAGAATTGAAGTACTACACACACGACATAAAATGAAACCCAAATATAAATTGCAATGTGGCCTTAACTAAGGTCTTGGGAATAAGAGCGAAAGCTCAATGTGTGTGAGTGCTTGAATTGAAGTACTACGCACACAACATGAAATTAAACCCAAATATAAATTGCAATATGGCCTTAACTAAGGTCTTGGGAATAAGAGCGAAAGCTCAATGTGTGTGAGTGCTTGAATTGAAGTACTACGCACACAACATGAAATTAAACCCAAATATAAATTGCAATATGGCCTTAACTAAGGTCTTGGGAATAAGAGCGAAAGCTCAATGTGTGTGAGTGCTTGAATTGAAGTACTACGCACACAACATGAAATTAAACCCAAGGATAGTATAACATGGCCCTTACTTGGGCCTTACAAATAAGAGCGAAGGCTCAATGTGTGTGAGTGCGAGAATTTAAAGACAACACACCCAACTCAAGCAAAACCCTACGCAACTTAAAGTATATAAATAAACTTATATCTTAAGGGCTGATTAGGCTCGTGTGTGTTCAAAATCGTGCACAACTAAGAGCGAGGTAGGCTCAAGTGCACGTGTGTGTGGGTGTGCCAAGACACGTTATTACAAGCGGGGGGAGACGATGCTCCGTTATTACAACCCCTATCAAATTTAATTTAACTTAATGTCTACAACTAAGGACCGAGTTAGGCACTTACGTATAGCTGGTCCGGAGGTGACTTGCTTGAGCGTGGGCTTGGCTTCGCCTTGGGCTACAAGAGGGAGCTCCTCGGAGTGGCACGACAAGGATATGTGGCCGGGTGACAAAGGTGCGCGGGTGTGGCGCCTTGGAGACTTGCCGGCTGCTAGGGGGAGGCTGCCGTGGTGCTTTGGGCTAAGGTGATTAAAGAGGGTCACTAAGGGATAGTGTGGTGCTAGGGAAGGTGGCACTAAAGGGGAGCCTAAAAGGGAATGCCTAAGGAGAAAGGAGTAAGGTTGGCCGACTAGGTTGGGTGCAGTCGGCTATGACTGGCCGATTGGGGATGGTTTAGTGGTGGCCGACTGGGGTAGTGGGGATGTTATGGATGGGAAGGGAGCTAGCTAGGGTGCTGTGGAAGGTGGGATTAATGGGTGACTAAGAGTGTAGGGGGCAGGTCCTAGGGGATAAGGTAGGGTGGCTGGGTATCACTAGGGGAAAGTATAGGATCGGGTGATGTAGAAGGTTAGGTCTGGCCGAATGGGTAAGGGTGGCGGGTGGCTGTAATGGAGAGGTGGAGTGGTGGTATGGGCGGTTGAGAGTGGAGGGGAAGTGAAGAGGAGATGAAGTTGGGTTGAGATACTAACCGGATGGATGAAGGGAGTTGGTGTCCAAGGACGGCAGTCGGGTGATTTGAGTGGATGGAGTTCGGTCGGATGGAAGTGGTGGCAGCGTGGAATGGAGCAGGCTGGATGGAAGTGGTGGCACGAGGTGGAGCTTGGCTGGGGATAATGGTGGTGCAGGTGGAAGGAGGGCAGCTGGGTGGAAGGTTCGGCTGGGAGGTGGTTGGTCAAGATCGGCTGGCCCAAGATGGAAGAAGCTGGAAAACCCGCCCACTAGGGGGGGGTTTATATAGGTTTTTCAAGAGGCGGTTGGGGCTGGTATTTGGAGGGTGGTAAGGTGGCTTAGGTGGTGGTGGTGTGGTGATAAGGTAGGCTGGTTTTGAGGAGGGGCCAGATATTTTACTTTAAGGGGTTTTAGGTATAAGGTGTGCTAGGTTTAGGTGGGGTGGTTTAGGGGTTGAGGGCTTAGCTAGGTGGGTTGGTTTTGGGGTGAGGTTTAGTGAGGTGGGTTAGGTGATTAGGCTAGGATTAGGTTAGGTTTAAGGAAATTAGGCTAGGTTTAGGGAAGGATTAGGGAGGTGGGTTAAGTGATTAGGTTGGGATTAGGCTGGGATTAGGGAAGTGGGTTAGGTGATTAGGCTAGGATTAGGCCGGGATTAGGGTAAAGGGCTAGGATTAGGGGCTTTGGCTTAGGATTGGGTTAGGGAGCTCCCTTTGCATAACCCATAGACCTTGTTGCATCATATTGGTGCAGCCCTAGATTAGGTTTTGGCTAATACAAGCTTAAACCCATACTAATTAGGCTAACCCACATGATTAACCCCAAACTTGACACACAAGTCAAGCTTATTACAATTACCCTCAAATCTTATCCTCCCGATTCTCTCTCATTCCCATAATCCCACGTGAATTTCAAGTGGGCCCACCTCCATTTATGAGAAGGTGATGTGGGCCATGGATGTGGATATTGAATTGGATCTCTAGATCCAAATCCAAATCCAAATCCACACATAGGTTTGGATTGGGATATGGATATATATGGTTGTAAACACCCCAAATTTTCAAAAACTCTCAAAAAAACAAAAAGCTCGTTTGAGCCAAAACGACAACTTGTTTTAAAATGTAAAAACAGGTACAAAAGGCAAAAGAAAAGCCAAGGCAAGACGAGGATTCGAGCCCGGAATTTCAGAAGCCACCCCCTGCTCAAAAACAAAAGAAAAAAGAGCCCATTTGGAGAAAAGCCCGACAAAAGGGCAAAAATATAATTTGGGTCAAACAAAAAGCGCAAAGCAGCTCCAAAATGCAGAAAGAAGCCCAGTACCTGAGGAAGTCGAAAGAAGTCCAAGACACGTCCCGTCAGAATGAAGAACGGAATCCGTGAGGCAATCTGAGTTCGATATCAACAGGAACCGGCCAGAAACCAAAACAGCGGACCGAAACGAACGCCAAAAAAGTCCTGAAAAGCAGAACACCGGTTGGAAGAAAGACTTGGGGAAGACCCAGGCAAGAGTTGGGCCTCCGATGAATCGAAGCGTGCTCAAAACCGACGGTGAAAAGCACCAGAAAGGACCAGAAAACCAAGGAGTAGAAGAAAAAGTTCGAACTGGATCTGGACCCAAAATATCCAGATCCAGATCCAAATTGTGTTTGGATTGGATCTGGATCTCAAAATCCAAGATCCGAGATCCAAACCCAAATAAATATTTGGATTGGATCTGGATCTCAAAAATATCTTAGATCTATGATCCAGATCCAAACAGGGTTTGGATTGGATCCGGATAGCCAGACCCAAATCCATGACCCAAGATCCAAGACCCACTTAAAACCTCTATAAATAGAGGTGAGTGGGCTAGAAAAAATGGAGCGTGAAGTCCAGATAGGGAGAGGTGCTTCACGTGAAAGAAAGGGGGGGATGAGAGATAAAGTGGCCCATTGGCCCAAAATACTTTTTGTTTGAAGATGGGGATTGGCCAAGGGCTGAACCAATGGTAGAAGCCTCTTCTTCAAAGCTGGGAACGTTGCATGGTGGAGCTTGGCGGCGTGAGTGGTGGCTGGAGCGGAGTTGCACCCTAGGTAAGCCTTAAAAACCTAATCTAACCCACCTCTTCCCTAACCTCTCTAGACCACCCATCAACCACCAAGAACCGCCCCTAAAAACACTACCTAAACAGCCAAGTCCTGGCCGATTTTTCCAAAACATCTACCCTAGACAACCACCTAGCTAGGCTGCTCCAAGACCTAAACCTAGTTCGGCCACCACCTGGCCGAACTCCCCCCTTCAACCCAACCAAGTTCGGCCAGCTTTGGCCGAACTTCAACCTAACTCGAGCCACCTTGGCTCGAGTCCTTTTTCCCCAAAAACCCACGGTCTGCACCAGCAGGCCGTGTCCCCTTTTCCTACCCAAGGTGGCCTGCCCTAAAGGCAGACCAACTACCTAAAAACCAGCCCAGCCCGTGGCTGGTTTTCCCCCTCCAACTACCTAAAACAGCCCGGCCAAAGGTGGCCGGGGCTTCCTTGTTTTTCTTGCCAAAAACCTGGCCGGCCTTAGCCAGCCCACCTACCTAAGACCCACGGCCTGCTAGAGCAGGCCGTGTCCCACCTAAAATCAACTAAGGCCTGCCCTAAAGGCAGGCCATCCCAGCCCAAAACCTTAGGCTAAGGGCTGGCCGTGAACCAGCCCCTAAGTTCACCTTGGCAACCTAGTGAACCCTACCTAAACTTGGCCATGTATCATCCCTAGCTTAACCGTGTCCCATCTTCAGCACCTAGACTAGGACCAACTACACCCTAATACCACTCTTACTCGAGCCACCTTGGCTCGAGTTTCACAAGATCTAAACCAAGGCCAAATGTTGGCCGAACCCTAGAGCAAACAACTACCACTCGAGCCACTTTGGCTCGAGTTTCACAAGACCTAAACCATATCCTATCACTCGAGCCACCTTGGCTCGAGTCATGCCTAATACCAGGTCCAAAACATGACCTAAACCAAAGCCAAGTGCTGGCCTAATCCTAAGCTTAAACATGACCTAAACCAAGGCCAAGTGCTGGCCTAATCCTAAGTCTAAACCTCACTAAACCTAAGGCCAAATGCTGGCCAAATCCTAAACCAAAAAGCCTATCAGTCGAGCCAAGGTGGCTCGAGTCATCCCTTACCCAAACCAGCCCCAAGCGGCCCTAAACCCGGTATAATTTGTAGCACTCGGAACTCCAAGTCTCCCCAAGCTCTCAAGCTCTCCGGCTTCGCTCCCACGTGCCCCGGACTCCATGTAATGATGATGGACTCGCCTCTTGTACGAGCATAACTCAAGAATCTGGAAAATATGAGTTTATTTTGATATATATCAAGTTGTTTTTCGTATTCAATTCAATTTGATACGGGGTTGTAATAACGGAGCGTCTCCCCCCGGATGTAATAATAGTGCTGGACACACGAGACACACATGTACACTCGAGCCTTTCCGCTCTTATCTGCACACCTTTTGCACACAAAACGGGCCTCAACAGTCCATAGGATATAGCTCTATTTATATACATTCAGCTGGGTTTTAAGGTTCAAGTCGTGTGAGTTGTCTTTCATTTTATACACTCAAAGCACTCACTCACAATTGAGCCTTTCCGCTCTTACATATATATACGTATTTCCCCTTTCAGCTGGGTTTTTAAGGTTCAAGTCGTGTGAGTTGCCCTTTCAATTTATACACTCAAAGCACTCACTCACATTGAGCCTTCTCGCTCTTAAGATATAGCTATATATATTTTCCCTTCCGCATCTAAGATATAGCCATATTTCCCTTTCTGCTATTTCCCTTTCTGCTATTTCCCTTCTGTTATGTCTTTAAATTCCGGGTTTTCTCTTCAAGTTGTGTGAGTTTGCATTGCATATCCGCCACACTCGAGATAGGGAGCATACCTGCATCGAACCAGATTGGTCAAATCGTGTAGTACTTGCCTTAAATCGAGCACTGGATGCACACGACTACACGCCAAAATCGGCTAAAACTCGAGAGACATAGGAGCGCATAGATCCCATGTATAAAAGTTGCAAATTTGACAAAACCAATCGATAAAACACTTTCAAGTTTTCAAAAAGAGTCGTGTTTGTGTAAAAACGAGTTTTCCTAAAGCATACAGATTGACCCTTGTGCGCCGGTGCAAGAAAGTCTGCGACGAAAAGAACCCACTTGTCCACAGTCGCCCCAAAAGTCAGATATTTTCAAAAATCACTTCGCTAGTTTGAGAAAGCTAGCTGGTACGCCCTTTTTAAAGCGACGTAAGCACGAAAAGATTTGCTTCAGGCCTAAGAACCCAGAGACGAGGATTTTCCGTGTCTACAGATTTGGCACGCCCGGTGGGACGTGGGTCTTTATGAAAAATCGATACAAAACAAACCAATCTCTAAAAAAAAAAAAAAAAAAAAATCGTTTGTTTTCAAAGTGTTTTAACTCTTTGTCTTCTTGCATTTCATAGTTGGATTTAAAAGCGTCGAAGTCATGTCGAGTTCAGACTCCAATGAAGTGTCTAGCCGGTTCTCATGCTCTTCAAGTTCTCATTCTAGAAGATCTTTGAAAAATCGAAAACAAAAGGAGGAAGAGTTAAAAAGAGAATACGAGGCCAAGGTCGCTGCACTCAGCCAAGAGGCTGAAGCAGCTGATTCGTGTTCGTCACATGGCGAACCAATAAAGGCCAAAAAGAAGTTTGGAAAAACTCGTAAAAACAAGGAGACCTCCGAGATGGAAGGCCACCAATACCTCGATTCCTTCACTCACAAGGATTGAAAAGCCCTACAGCAGTTGCTGAAAGGGCAAAATAGAGAGAAAACAACGTACGTCCTATCTGATTTTCTCCCTTTAGATTACGAAACAGACAGTGATGACGAAATACTGAATTTCCATCGGTATGATGGCACGGGAGACCCTAGGTCTCACCTACAGCTTTTCTCTCGTCGAGCCCACAAGAAAAAGAAGGACTCGATGAAATGGGTATATTGGTTCCCCTTATCCCTCAAAGGCATAGCTTCTAAATGGCTGGCTTCCTACGATTTGAGCCAGTTCGCAACTTTTGAAGAGTTAGCGAACTGCTTCATGCAAAGATTTTCACACAACGTAGAAGTCACGCCTACATTGAACACTTTGAGGGATACGAAGCAAGGTATGAACGAAGATGTGCATACATTTATCGTTCGATGGAGGTCTCTCCTTGGACAAGTACGAGAACCCATATCAGAAGGATGCGCAGTAATGCTCATCCTAGACAATTTCAAAACTGAATTGAAAACTCTTCTTTCTTTACATGAAATCTCTACTTTCCACAAACTGATTAAAAAAGCATCTCTTTTTGAGACGAATTTGAAAAAGGGGTTTACGACCACCTGTGGAAAGGGAGCGTAAATCCAAAAACTCGCTTGGAAAAGCCCGGCAATTACGGGCTACCCACCATAGACAAAGGGGAAAAGCCCCACAAGATCGCCAATGTCTGGGTAGATCCAAGGCTGGCGAGCACTTCAAAGAATTTCGAAAATTTTGAAAACAGAAAAGACAAAAAAATACAAAAACCATTTGAAAAAAGGGAGTATACTCCGCTGGGGCAACCTGTGTCGGAGGTCCTAGACCTCCTACTCGCCCAAGGCATGATCGAACTCCCTGAAATCCCCGAGGGAATCACTTCCAAAGGGAGGTTTTTGAATCGATTTTGTAAGTATCATCGGCTCAAAGGCCATGATACAAAGCAGTGTTTTTCCCTCCTAAACCAAATCGAGAACTTGATAGCAGAGGGCCGGCTCCAGGTCACTGAGGAACCGGAGCCTGCCCAAGCTATTTTCAAAGAACCCTTCCCTAATCATGCAAGTACCAGTGGGAAGGGTAAAGAGGTATGTGCTCTCACGATTTCGAAGAGTTTAGCGCATACATATAAGTCTGGCTTTTCTTGTGCATCTACCCTCATCCTTCATAGAAAATCCGCCCAAGTAGTGATTCGGGGACCACCAAGAGTTTCGTCTCCGATTAAACCAGTTTTGAAAATTCGAGGTGCTCCAAAACAATCGATTAGAGCCATCTTAAGCACGAACCCTAGGTTGATTGTGGGGGAAGTGACAAGATCCGAGAGGATCTATCAACCCCCACATCTACAAAATGCTAAAAAAGTGGTCAGTGTGCCTGGCCCTTCAAAAACGTGTATTCCTGGAGTTCTGCCCAAAACAACAAAGGATCCATATCCACACAAGGGGCCTATAAAAGGACGTGAGTGGGCTGGCTTTGAAGGGGACGAATTTCCAGCATTTCACGCCTCTCCACTTGGGGAAAAGAGAGAGAGAGAGAGAGAGAGAGAGAGAGAGAGAGAGGTCAACAAAAGGGGCTGGCCTTCCCCTCTTGTTTCGTGAGATTGTGGGTGAAAGTTGTGGGTGGGCTGGGGTCTTGTAGAGCACGGTTTGTACATGGCTGAAAGGAAATCAAATCTGGCGGCAATGGATGGCCCTTGCTTGGTGAGGATTGGCTGCGTGGGAACCAAGGATCAAACGGCTGAAATGTTGTCAAGGTAAGTCCCCTAGTTCCTGCCCAAAACCATCTCTTTTCTCACCTCTCTAAACCACCTAGACCACTAACGACAAGCCACAGCAAAGTCCAGCCAAGGAGCTGGCCGAACTTCACTAAAAGGGCTGACCTAGTTCTACCTAAGACCATCCTAACCTAGGACCATACCCAGCTCGGCCATTGGTTGGCTGAGCTCACCTTAGATCTGTCCTAAAGAAAATCCTAAACTAAAAACCACTACCCAACTCATTTCCTAACCCAAAAACCACTCCCAAAAACCTGGCAAAACCGAGTGTCTAAAACACTCGGTTCCCTCCTCTTGTCGAACCCATCCTCACCCATTTAGCTTGGTCCATAGTGGCCGAGCTCATCTTAGGTCTATCCCTAACATTAAACCATTACCCAAGTTAGACTCTAACTAAAAGAAAAAGAAAAAAAAACCACTCTAAACCTACCCAGCTCGGCCACCCTTTTGGCCGAGCCATTCCCTTAGGATCTCACCCGAGATCAACCGTCTAATATCAGCCAAAGCTCGGCCACCATTTTGCCGAGCTCTTTCCTTAGGACTCATCTTAGATCCTACCTAATCCTTCTCCAAAAAAAAAAAACCTGCCCAGCTCGGCCACCCTTTGGCCGAGCATTACCCTAGAACTCACCTTAGGATCTCCCCTAAGATCATTCACTAATCCCCACCTAAGCTCGGCCATTAGTTGGCCGAGCATTCCATAGTGTCTCACCTAAAATAATCCCGTAGACACCACCTAACTCGACCATTAGTTGGTCGGGTTTTTCCCTTAGGACCCTGGTCTAGCTTTTAACCAAAACAACCCGCCTAGACCTGACCCAGATCCATTAGTTCTCACCCTAGATCTGTCGTGTCTAACTCCAAAAACCATAGCAACTTAGTGTGTCAACCTAGCCCAGGTCACGATCTAGGATCAACCTCCCACGCAGCTGGTCGTTTCGCAGAGAAAGGTCCATCCAATGGCTATATCCAAGGTCAGATTTCGCTGATAAAGGGAGTCTAAGCAGACGACGTGTAAGTGCTCGAACTTGATCTTTTACATTAATTCAAGTTTCAATTAAATTCGATACGGGGTTGTAATAATGGAGCGTAGTCTCCCCCCGAGATGTAATATTATGGTTTGAAACACGAATCACACACGTACACTCGAGCCTTTCTGCTCTTATCTGCACACCTTTTGCACACAAAACGGGCCTCAACAGCCCATAGGATATAGCTCTATTTATATACATTCAGCTGGGTTTTAAGGTTCAAGTCGTGTGAGTTGTCTTTCATTTTATACACTCAAAGCACTCACTCACAATTGAGCCTTTCCGCTCTTACATATATATACGTATTTCCCCTTTCAGCTGGGTTTTTAAGGTTCAAGTCATGTGAGTTGCCCTTTCAATTTATACACTCAAAGCACTCACTCACATTGAGCCTTCTCGCTCTTAAGATATAGCTATATATATTTTCCCTTCCGCATCTAAGATATAGCCATATTTCCCTTTCTGCTATTTCCCTTCTGTTATGTCTTTAAATTCTGGGTTTTCCCTTCAAGTTGTGTGAGTTTGCATTGCATATCCGCCACACTCGAGATAGGGAGCATACTTGCATCGAACCAGATTGGTCAAATCGTGTAGTACTTGCCTTAAATCGAGCACTGGATGCACACGACTACACGCCAAAATCGGCTAAAACCCGAGAGACATAGGAGCGCATAGATCCCATGTATAAAAGTTGCAAATTTGACAAAACCAATCGATAAAACACTTTCAAGTTTTCAAAAAGAGTCGTGTTTGTGTAAAAACGAGTTTTCTAAAGTGTACTGACCCTTGTGCGCCGGTGCAAAAAAGTCTACGACGAAAAGAACCTACTTGTCCACAGTCGCCCCAAAAGTCAGATATTTTCAAAACTCACTTCGCTAGTTTGAGAAAGCTACCTGGCACGCCCTTTTTAAAGTGACGTAAGCACGAAAAGATTCGCTTCAGCCTAAGAACCCGGAGACGAGGATTTTCCGTGTCTACAATGGTCCAGATCCGATCCAAACTGAATTCTGACTCCTTCAGCCTGTGTTCGAAACGAACGGTTTGTGCGGGGTCTGACAGCATCAATACTCCGTCTGCATTGGGTCTTCGCCAACATGGTCGTCCGCTTCTGTTTTCGCCTTCCGGAGATAATTTCAAAGGATTTGTTGATAACAGGGTCTTGGACGTTCGAGATCTTGGGGGTGGATTCAATACGAGAGTTGCTGTGCCGGGCTCGACATGTGCTCCGGTTCCGGGCTCTCTTTGGCTCTTCTGGTCCTGCTTGTATCAGGCCAAGCCGCTTCATGGGGTTTCAAAATGTGTTTTAAAAGTTTTCAAAACTATATTACACACATTTAAAACATATAAAGTTCAAAACATATGTACATGGTTGCTTGGAAGGCTCTTGGGTTTCCAGACTCAAAATAGCCCTTTGGGACTGCTTTTACAAAACCAGGTTGATTTGAGAAGTTCGTGAGATTTTGGGGTGTTTACAAATATAAGACCAACTCCCTTGGTGCAGCAGGTCTTCATAAGACTCCCAAGTTTGACTATTACACTAAGTCTCTAGGAGACCATACTTCCTAGCATATCATCCCGTGCCACTCATCCATATCCATGCATGGACACTTACATCAATCCCACTTAGGACTAGCACCTTCTTAGGCAAAGTCCCCTTTGGCGAAAATCTCCTCTTATGGGTCTTAAAGAAAATGTTTTCAAAACTGAGACGATCCCATATTCTCGAGGACAAATCCAGGGAAAAAGCAAACAGGGGTGTTGTCGTCTTTGCCATTATCCAAATAAATTTAGATAATGCCAAAGAGGGGCATCTGTAAACACCCCAAAATCCCACGATTTTGTAAAAACATACACCTGGTTTGAAAATCAATCCAAGAGGCCAGATTTGAGATTTTCGAAAACCTAGGAGCTTCCAAAAGCTTTAAAACTCTATTTTGAAACCCCGTATCCAATATAGATTTCTTAACATCGGGCCAAGTCCCATTTTGCCAAAAAGCCAAAGACGAACAGGTGAAGCATTAAAGATGATGCCTAATCGAGAAACAGCCCAGAAAGCAGCTCCAAAAGCCTGAATGCTAAAGCAACATCAAAAATAGGTAAAGAAGCCCAAAAGCAGCACCCTAGCCTGATAAAAGCCAGGGTCAAAAGGCAAAAGGAAGGCCCAGGCCCAATGCAGAATGCAAGCCCAGCACACCCAGAAGCCAAATAAAATATATCCACCCAAGCAGCATAAACCTGAGCCAGAAATAGCGAAATTGAGCAGAAACGGAGTCTAGAATGGCGAGATGGAGTCTAGATGACAAAACTGGAGAAAACCCAGTATAAGACGGAGTGCTGATGAATCCAGGGCCCGCACAAAATGTCCACCTCGAAAAGCCAGGAAGGACCATCCAGAGAAAATTTGAATTGGATTTGGACCATATATATCCAGATCCATATCCAATTAATGTTTGGATTTGGATTGGATCCAAATAGTGTTTGGATTGGATCGGATCTGGACCAAAATATCCAGATCTGTATCCATATAAATTTTTGGATTTGGGTTGGATATGGACCCAAAATATCCGAGATCCGAGATCCAAACCCAAATAGTGTTTGGATTGGATCTGGATTCCAAGACCCAAACCCAAAACCCATATCCAAGACCCACATCATTTGCCTATAAATAAGAGTGAGGGGTTCCCCAAAAGCACACGTGAACTTTTTTGGGGAGGAGAGAGAGTGAGTGATAAACCTAGCCATGTGGACTCAAGGGTGAGTGTGGGTTCAAGCCTTGTGGGCTAAGTGGGCTGCAATAAGGTGGGCTCGATCAAGGGAGGTTACAACCGTGCATGGAAGTGGGCTCAACCAAGAAGGACCGGATCCAAGAGGTAGGTCCCCTAATCCTAGCCTAACCCCTTCCTAATTGTAGACACGCGAAAATTTTCACTCTGGGTTCATAGGCCTGAAGTGAACCTTTTTTGTGTCTAAATCGCTTTAGGGTGTGCCAGCTAGCTTACTCAAACTAGCGAAGTATATTTTGAAAAATCTGACTTATGGGGCGACTATGGACAAGTGGGATCTTTTCGTCGCAAACCTTCTTGAACCGATGCTCAAGGATCAATTTGTATGCTTTAGAAAATCTCGATTTTAAACAAGTATGGTCTTTTGAAAAGAATATGAAAGTATTTGAGCGATTGTATGTCTTTTTGCAGAATTTATTTACGTGGGGTTGCACGTATCTAAGTCTTTCAATTTTATCTACTTAGGCGAGATGTATGTGCATCAAGTGGCCTAAGATTTGGCGTGTTTGCACGGGGTATTCGGGGCTTCTTTGGATGCAAGTATGCGCAATATCGCGAGTTTGGCGGATATGCTATGCAACTCACACAACTTGAATGTAAAACCCGAATTTGAAAGACATAGCTGAAGGGAAATTGCAGAAGGGAGATATAGCTATATCATAAGAGCGGAAAGGCTCAATGTGTGCGTGTGTGTTGTGTATATATTGAAAGACAACTCACACAACTTGAATTTAAAGCCACCCGACTTAAATGTAAAGTGCGAAATATATATATATATATATATATATATATATATATATATATGTGTCTGAAGGTTGTCAACATGTGCGTGTGTTGTGTATAAATGTAAAGACAACTCACATGACTTTGAAATGTAAAACAAAGCCGAAAGGGAGATACGTATATATATATATGAGCCCGAAGGTCGTCAACGTGTGCGTGTGTGTTGTGTATAAATGTAAAGACAACTCACACGACTGAATTTTAACAACCCGGAATGTAAAAGTGTACACAGCTGAACCGGGAAAACTCACACAACTGAAAATATATAGATATGGCTATATCTTAGTGGCTGCCGAGGCCAAAATGTGCGTGAGTGCTCGAGCAAGTGCTCAGGTGTTCTTTGGGTGCGAGTGTGGAATCGAAATGACAAACTCACACAACTTTTAAAGTAACAACCCTAATGAAATTGCAGCCTATAAGGCTCTTACTAGAGTCTTGGGAGTAGGAGCGAAGGCTCAATGGTGTACGTGGGTGCTTGGTGTACGAGATAAGAGCTAAGGCTCAAGTGCACGTGTGTGTCTCGTGTACGAGATAAGACTAAGGCTCGTGCACATATATGTCTCGTGTGTCAAGCAACAATATTACATCCCGTGGGGAGACAACGCTCTGTTAATACAACCCTGTATCCGAATTGAATTAAGTATAAAGCAAGTTAGTGTAAGAGACAAAGTTTAGACACTTACAAATAGTTGGTCCGTCGTCACTTGCTCGTATTTGGGCTTGTGATTCACTTCGGGCAGCCACGAACGTGTTCCCCTTGATGCTTGAGGCGTGAAGTGGCTGGCCGAGCTTGAGCTTGGAAGGTTTGGGCCTTGAGAGATAGAGGCTCACGACCGGGTAGGGTGTGGGTCTTAGTGGCTTTTGTGGGGTTATGGCAAAGGAGGTCACAGGTGTGCTAGGTGGTATGTGGTAGAATAGGATGAGTTGGGGTGCTAGGCAAGAGGTCACGGCAGGGGAGCTATGTGGGGTGTGGGAGTGTAAGGCGGTGGGATGGAAGGCAGTGGATGTGATGAAGGGAGTTGGGGTCGGTGCAAGGCCAGTGGGAGTGTAAGGTGGAGTTAATGGTAGGTGATGGCCTTGGATGTTAGGCTAGGAGGTGGTGTACGGCAGGTCGGTGGCGTGGTAGGGTGACAGGGAGTTGGTGGTAGTTGTAGGGTGAAGGTAGGGAGTCGGTGTTAGTGGTAGGGTGAAGGTAGGGAGTCGGTGTTAGGTAGGGGCAGTAGGTCAGCTAAGGAGGCACGTGGCGTCAAGGAGGCGCGCGGCACGGGAGCGGGGCGCATGCGGGGCGTGTGCGGGAGTTTGGGCGATGATGGGAGGTGGCTGGTGTAAAGGGAGTGTGTCGGTTGGGGTGGCAGGCCAGAGGCGGTTGGGATTAGGGGTGCTATGGGGGATTAGGTAGTGTTGATTAGGGTAGGTTTAAGGTGGTTTAGAGGGGTAGAGAAGAGTGGTTTAGGGTGTTGATTAGGCTTACATCTTAGGGTCGGTTTAGGGTGTGCTCAAGCTCCAAATCAGCCACTCCAAAGCCTTCTTGTTCAAGCAAATCGAGCCCTTAATCAAGGTGGTGCAACCCACACTAATCCCTCTTTAAGCCCACAATTAACCCACTAAACAAAATTAAGAATGCACTAAGCACTCACCTTAATACCCTCTCTCTCCTCCAAGCTCCTCTAAGCACTTTCACGTGAGCTTTTGGGGACCCCCTCACTCTATAGGCAAATGAGGTGGGTCTTGGATATGGGTCTTGCGTTTGGATCATGGAATCCATGTCCGATCCAAACACTATTTGGATCTGGATCTTGGATCTCAGATATTTTGAGATCCATATCCGATCCAAATCCAACATTTTTATGGATATGGATCTAGATATTTTAGTTCAGATCCGATCCAATCCAAACACTATTTGGATCGACCCAAATCCAAACACTATTTGGATATGGATCTAGATATTTATGGTCCAGATCCAATCCAAATTTTCTCTAGATGGTCCTTCTTGGCTTTTTGAGGCGAACATTTAATGCGGGCACTAGCTTCATCAGCGCTCCGTCTGGTGTTGGGTTTTCCCCAACTTTGTCGTCCGGACTCCATCTTGCCATTCTAGACTCCGTTTCAACTTAATTTCGCCATTTCTGGCTCAGATTCATGCTGCTTGGGTGGATGTATTCGATTTGGCTTCTGGGTGTGCCGAGCTTGCATTCTACATCGGGCTTGGGCCTTCCTTTCACCTTTTGACCGTGGCTTTTATTAGGCCAGGGTGCTGCTTTTGGGCTTCTGCCCCTGTTTTTGAGGTTGCCTTTGATTTGGCCTTCGTGGGCTAGTTTCTGGGCTACTTCTCGATCAGGTGTCGTCTTCCATGTTTCACCTGTTCGTCTTTTGCTTTTTGGCAAAATGGGACTTAGCCCGAGTTTAAGAAATTCATACTGGATATGGGGTTTAAAATAGTATTTACAAGCTTTTGGAAGCTCCTGGATTTTCGAAAATGCAAAATGGCCTTTTCGGTTGATTTGCAAACCAGGGATTTGTTTTTCTAAAATTGTGGGATTTTGGGGTGTTTATAGATGCCCCTCTTTGGCATTATCCAAATGGATTTGGATAATGGCAAAGATGACAACACCCCTGTTTGCTTTCTCCCTGGATTTGTCCTCGAGAATATGGGATCGTCCCAATTTTGAGAAAACATTTTCCTTAAGACCTGTAAGAGGGGATTTTCGCCAAAGGGGCCTTTGCCTAAGACGGTGCTAGTCCTAAATGAGATTGATGCAAGTGTCCATGCGTGAATATGGATGAGTGGCATGGGATGATATGCTAGGAAGTATGGTCTCCTATAGACTTAGTGTAATAGTCGAACTTGGGAGTCTTATGAAGACCTGCTGCACCAAGGGAGCTGGTCTTATGTTGCTTGATGTTCGAGGATTTTCTAAACTCGTTTTTGAAAGAAGAAAGCTCATTTTGGCTTCAATCCTAAGGATCTCAGCTTTTCGTGTTTTCCCTTTATTCGAGTCTTGACATTCGCTAATATAGCAGAGGTTTTATTCGAAATCAAGCCATATTTCAAAATTCCTACGCCTTACTTAGATGTCTAACTCTCAAACAAGATGAGATTCAAGTAAGTAAATCCTATTTTTACTTTAGGATTCCCTAGAATGAGCCTTTCTTCACCTTGGGATAAGTCGCAGGGATGGGAAAGAGTTTACCACGGTCCCTTCTGGAGTGTCCCGTGGTTTAAGGCATAGAGGCAGAAAACTGCTCTTTTTGAGCTTTTTGGCCCTTTTTCTATTTTTTTTTCGTAGAGGGTCTCCCTTTGGGAGTATTTTTTCTTTATTCCCTCTTTTCCATAGAATACACGATTTTTCTTTTGATTCAACTTTCTTTTGGGAAAGAGACTTTGTAGGGATTTCTCTTTTTCTTTTTGGCCAAGTTTTCCTTTTGGGAAAGAGAAGAGAAACGGGGAAGGACTTATCCCAAAGATCTACTCGATTCATCCCAGATCAGCCTATTTAGAAATAGCACGTACTACTTGCAAGTATCTTGCTATTTTGAACCAGGCCTTCTTTTGCTAGAAGAAGGATTTTTGAAATGCGACCCATTGGTTTTGGAAAACTCCACTTTTTCACAAGCAATCGAGTCCCTCATTCAGGGTTGCATGATTTGCTTTGATCCTTACTCACGAAGTTTCAAAAGGAGGTTTTTAAAATATTTCCGAAATAGGGCTTAGCTTAGACCCTACACATGGTATTTTTTCAAAAATTGAGCATTCATAGGGTCGGCTAAGTTCCTACCCTCAACATCGACTAGCCAATATGCATTGTTCATGGTGGTTCAGATCCGATCCAATCCAAACACTATTTGGATCGACCCAAATCCAAACACTATTTGGATATGGATCTAGATATTTATGGTCCAGATCTAATCCAAATTTTCTCTAGATGGTCCTTCTTGGCTTTTTGAGGCGAACGTTTTATGCGGGCACTAGCTTCATCAGCACTCTGTCTGGTGCTGGGTTTTCCCCAACTTTGTCGTCCAGACTCCATCTTGCCATTCTAGACTCCGTTTCTACTTAATTTCGCCATTTCTGGCTCATATTCATACTGCTTGGGTGGATGTATTCGATTTGGCTTCTGGGTGTGCCGAGCTTGCATTCTACATCGGGCTTGGGCCTTCCTTTCGCCTTTTGGCCGTGGCTTTTATCTGGCCAGGGTGCTGCTTTTGGGCTTTTGCCCCTGTTTCTGAGGTTGCCTTTGATTTGGCCTTCGTGGGCTAGTTTCTGGGCTACTTCTCGATCAGGTGTCGTCTTCCTTGTTTCACCTGTTCGTCTTTTGCTTTTTGGCAAAATGGGACTTAGCCTGAGTTTAAGAAATTCATACTGGATATGGGGTTTCAAACAATATTTACAAGCTTTTGGAAGCTCCTGGGTTTTCGAAAATGCAAAATGGCCTTTTCGGTTGATTTGCAAACCAGGGATTTGTTTTTCTAAAATTGTGGGATTTTGGGGTGTTTACAGATGCTCCTCTTTGGCATTATCCAATTGGATTTGGATAATGGCAAAGATGACAACACCCCTGTTTGCTTTCTCCCTGGATTTGTCCTCGAGAATATGGGATCGTCCCAGTTTTGAGAAAACATTTTCCTTAAGACCCGTAAGAGGGGATTTTCGCCAAAGGGGACTTTGCCTAAGACAGTGCTAGTCCTAAATGAGATTGATGCAAGTGTCCATGCGTGAATATGGATGAGTAGCATGGGATGATATGCTAGGAAGTATGGTCTCCTAGAGACTTAGTGTAATAGTCGAACTTGGGAGTCTTATGAAGACCTGCTGCACCAAGGGAGCTGGTCTTATGTTGCTTGATGTTCGAGGATTTTCTAAACTCATTTTTGAAAGAAGAAAGCTCCTTTTAGCTTCAATCCTAAGGATCTCAGCTTTTCGTGTTTTCCCTTCATTCGAGTCTTGACATTCGCTAATATAGCAGAGGTTTTATTCGAAATCAAGCCATATTTCAAAATTCCTACTCCTTACTTAGATATCTAACTCTCAAACAAGATGAGATTCAAGTAAGTAAATCCTATTTTTACTTTAGGATTCCCTAGAATGAGCCTTTCTTCACCTTGGGATAAGTCGCAAGGATGGGAAAGAGTTTACCACGGTCCCTTCTGGAGTGTCCCGTGGTTTAAGGCATAGAGGCAGAAAACTACTCTTTTTGAGCTTTTTGGCCCTTTTTCTATTTTTTTTTCGTAGAGGGTCTCCCTTTGGGAGTATTTTTTCTTTATTCCCTCTTTTCCATAGAATACACGATTTTTCTTTTGATTCAACTTTCTTTTGGGAAAGAGACTTTGCAGGGATTTCCCTTTTTCTTTTTGGCCAAGTTTTCCTTTTGGGAAAGAGAAGAGAAACGGGGAAGGACTTATTCCAAAGATCTACTCGATTCATCCCAGATCAGCCTATTTAGAAATAGCACATACTACTTGCAAGTATCTTGCTATTTTGAACCAGGCCTTCTTTTGTAAGAAGAAGGATTTTTGAAATGCGATCCATTGGTTTTGGAAAACTCCACTTTTTCACAAGCAATCGAGTCCCTCATTCAGGGTTGCATGATTTGCTTTGATCCTTACTCACGAAGTTTCAAAAGGAGGTTTTTAAAATATTTCCGAAATAGGGCTTAGCTTAGACCCTACACATGGTATTTTTTCAAAAATTGAGCATTCATAGGGTCGGCTAAGTTCCTACCCTCAACATCGACTAGCCAATATGCATTGTTCGTGGTGGTTCAGATCCGATCCAATCCAAACACTATTTGGATCGACCCAAATCCAAACACTATTTGGATATGGATCTAGATATTTATGGTCCAGATCCAATCCAAATTTTCTCTAGGCTTTTTGAGGCGAACATTTTATGTGGGCACTAGCTTCATCAGCGCTCCGTCTGGTGCTGGGTTTTCCCCAACTTTGTCGTCCGGACTCCATCTTGCCATTCTAGACTCTGTTTCTACTTAATTTCGCCATTTCTGGCTCAGATTCATGCTGCTTGGGTGGATGTATTCGATTTGGCTTCTGGGTGTGCCGAGCTTGCATTCTACATCGGGCTTGGGCCTTCCTTTCGCCTTTTGACAGAGCTTGTATTCAAAAGGAGGTTTTTAAAATATTTCTGAAATAGGGCTTAGCTTAGACCCTACACATGGTATTTTTTCAAAAATTGAGCATTCATAGGGTCGACTAAGTTCCTACCCTCAAGATCGACTAGCCAATATGCATTGTTCGTGGTGGTTCCACGTACAACATAAGGGCCATCCCACTTGGGCTGCCACTTTCCAAGTGGATGTGGGCCACGATATTGGATGACTTTGAGCACAAGGTCTCCCACTTTGAAGTGGCGAGGTCTCATATGCTTCACATAGTGTCGGGCTATCCTTTGCCAGTATGCATGCGCATGATCCATGGCAAGGAGCCTTCGCTCATCTAGTAAGTCATGTTCGGCCATTCTAGCATGCTGAAGTGTCTCTAGGGGAAGGTCGAGTGCAATGGATGTATGAAATGAATGAATTTTGGTATGAAAGGGGGGAATGGCGTTTGTGCCATAGACCAACTCAAATGGCGTGGCATTTGTGGGAGTTCGGATGGAAGTCCTATAAGCCCATAAGGCTTCATCCAGCTTCTCATGCCACGTCCTACCCTTCTCTAAAGTTTTCTCAATAATGCTTATGAGAGTCTTATTTGTGGCTTCGGCTTGGCCGTTGCCTTGAGCGTAGTAGGATGATGAGAAGTGGTGAGTTATGCCACATGTGTTACATAACTTAACCATCCTCTCGTTTTTGAAGGGGGTACCATTGTCGGGCACTAAGTCCTTTGGAATCCCAAAGCGAGCCAGAATATTTTTCCTAATGAACGCCACTACATGTTGCCCCTGAACATTTGTCAGGGAGGTAGCTTCAACCCATTTGGAAAAGTATTCGGTGGATGCTAGTGTAAACCTATGCCCATTTGAAGCATGCGGAAATATTGGTCCTATGGTGTCAAATGCCCACATGGTGAATGGCCAGGGGCTGACCACGGAATGTAATGAGGATGATGGGGTATGGATGGCGTGTCCATGCACTTGACATGGGTGACACTTCCTAAAATGGTCATGGCAATCTTGCTTTAAGGTGGACCAAAAATAACCCGCTCTAAGTATTTTCATTGCCATCATATTGGCATTTACGTGCCCTCCACATTCTCTATCGTGGAATTCATGCATTATTATCCTAGCCTCCTCCAAGTCGATACACCTTAGTAAGATGCCAGTGAAGCTCTTTTTGTAAAGAACCCCTCCCAAAATCATATATCGGGTAGAAATTCTTCGTATAAAAGCTTTGTCTTTGGATGAAGCGTATTCTCAAAATCCTCCATTTTCTAAGAAACTTTTTATGTCTTGAAACCAAGGTTTTTCAGTGTCAGTTTGGTTGTTTTGGCAAATCTCAAGATCGTGTGTGGATGGAGTGGGCGAATGCCATATTTCTAAGGGTCTAGTTCCCAAAGTGTGATCGACCCTTAGGGCTAAGCCCAAGGATGAGAGGGCATCGGCTATGCCATTATCCTCTCTCCTTACGTGTGTAAGAGTACACGATTTGAACGACTCGACCAGCTTGGTGGCCAACTCGTGGTATGGAAGAAGTTTTTTGTTTTTAACTTGCCAAATTTTTAACACTTGGTTTATGACAAGCAAAGAATCTCCAAAGACTTCGATGCATGATGCCCCTAGAGTTTTCGAAATTTTTAAGCCTCGTATGAGTGCTTCATACTCAGTTGTGTTGTTGAAACACTCGAAATCTAGGCGAATGGCTATGGGTATTTCTCCCTTTTCAGGGGATATGACGACGATGCCTGCCCCAGACCCTCTTTGGTTTCGTGCCCCATCGAAGTGCATCTTCCACACTTGGTTTTTATTTAAACAGTTTGATAAAATGTGATTTTGAAAGTGGTTTTGAAATATGCCTTCATCAGGCATTTTGTCAAGTGTGGGATACGCATATTCCAAGGGGAAGTCGGCCACATAGTTGGCTAGGGCTTGGCCCTTGATGAATGTTTGATGGTGGAATTTCAGGTCATACTCCATCAAGAGGAGCTGCCATTTACCTAGCCTACCCGTGAGGATAGGTTTTTCAAACAGATGCTTGATGGGATCAAGCCTAGACACTATTCAGATCTCATGATCTAGGAAGTAGTGTCGAAATTTCTGGCAGGCCCACACCAAGGCCAAGCAAGTCTTCTCCATGGCTTGATAATTTCGTTCATAAGCCAATAGAGTTTTTGAAATATAATAGATGGCATACTCTTTATGGGTATCATCCTCATATTGATCTAGCAATGCACCCAAAGCATTCACATGCACAGAAATATAGAGTAAAAGAGGTTTTCCTTGCTTTGGAGGGTTTAAAACAGGAGGATTAACCAAATATGCTTTTAGTCTTTCGAAAGCCTTTTGGCACTCATCGTCCCATAAAAATTTCATCCCTTTTCTCAAAAGTTTGTTGAAAGGTTCGCATCTTGTTGCGAGGTTTGAAATAAACCTATGAATTGATTGGAGGTGACCTTGGAGGCTACGGACTTGCGTGAGATTGGAGGGTGGAGCCCTGTCTATGAGGGTGGAGCCATGTCTATGATGGCTCTACACTTAGAGGGGTCGACTTCTATGCCCCTTTGGCTTACCATAAAGCCCAAGAGCTTACTGGATTCTACTCCAAAGACGCACTTTTGAGGGTTTAGCTTTACTTTGTAAAGCCTAAGCCTTTTGAAAATTTTTTGTAAACATTTGATATGGGTGCATCGAGTTTTTGATTTAGCTAAAAGATCATCTACATATACCTCTACGAGCTCATGAATTTGATCGTGAAAGATCATAGTCATGGCTCTTTGGTATGTGGCACCGGCATTTTTCAAACCAAAGGGCATGACTGTATAGCAGTACGTGCCCTAGGGTGTGGTTGTAAACACCCCGAAATCCCACGAACTTCTCAAATGAACCTGTTTTTTTTATAAAAGCAGCCCCAAAGGGCTATTTTGAGTTTAGAAACCCAGGAGCCTTCCAGGCAACCCTGTACGTATGTTTAAACTGTATATGCTTTAAAATATGTATAATATACTTTTAAAACCCTTTTAAAATACATTTTGAAACCCCACGAAGCGGCTTGGCCTGATGAAAGCAGGACCAAAAGAGCTAAAAGAGAGCCCAGAACCGGAGCACATGTCGAGCCCAGCACAACAACTCTCGTGTCGAATCTACCCCCAGGATCTCGAACGTCCAAGTCTTTGTTATCATAAAAAATCCTTTGAAATCATCTCCGGAAGGTGAAAACAGAAGTGGACGACCATGTTGGTAAAGACCCAACGCAGACGGAGTATTGATGCTGTCAGACCCTGCACAAACCGTTCGTTTCGAACATACCCTGAAGGAGTCAGAATTCAGTTTGAATTGGATCTGGACCATATATATCCAGATCTCAATGCAAACATATGTGTGGATTTGGATTTGGATTTGGATCCAAAGATCCAATCCAATATCCACATCCATGGCCCACATCACCTTCTCATAAATGGAGGTGGGGCCCACTTGAAATTCACGTGGGATTATGGGCATGTGAGAGAATGGGGAGGATAAGCATGAGGGGAATTGTACTAAGCTTGACTTGTGTGTCAAGTTTGGGGTTAATCATGAGGGTTAGCCTAATTAGTATGGGTTTAAGCTTGTATTAGCCAAAAACCTAACCTAGGGCTGCACCAACATGATGCAAGGAAGTCTATGGGTTATGCAAAGGGAGCTTCCTAACCCAATCCTAAGCCAAAACCCCTAATCCTAGCCTTTTACCCTAATCCCGGCCTAATCCTAGCTTAATCACCTAACCCACTTCCTTAATCCTAACCTAATCCTAACCTAATCACCTAACCCACCTCCCTAATCCTTCCCTAAACCTAGCCTAATTCCCTTAATCCTAACCTAATCCTTGCCTAAACACCTAACCCACCTCACTAAACCTCACCCCAAAACCAACCCACCTAGCTAAGCCCTAAACCCCTAAACCACCCCACCTAAACCTAGCACACCATATCCCTAAAACCACCTAAATAAAATATCTGGTCCCCCCTCAAAACCAGCCCACCTTATCACCACACCACCACCACCTAACCACCTTACCACCCTCACAAAACCACCCCCAAACCGACCTTGGAAAAACTATAAAAACCCTCCCTTAGTGGCTGGGTTTTTCAAGTTTTTCCAGCCAGCCCTTGGGCCAGCCGAACCCTCTCTCACCTGGCTCTCTTCTTCAACCTGCACCACCACTACCTGCCACATCGCACCACCACTACCTCCCGGCCTGCTCCACTCAACGTCGCCACCACTTCCCGGCCAAGCTCCATCCACCTTCATCATCCAGCTGCCCTCCTTGGACACCAACCTCCTTCACCCATCCGGTTAATACCTCAACCCAACTCCATCTCCTCTTCACTCCCCCTCCACTCTCAACCACCCATACCACTATAACACCTCGCCAACACAACCTTCCCGCCACCCTTACCCATTCGGCCAGACACCACAACCATACACCACCCGATCCTCTACCTTTCCCTTTAGTGACACCCCAGCCACCTTTCCTTGCTCCCTAGGACCTGCCCCTTTCACTCTCAACCACCCCTTCACTCCACCTTCCCCAACACCCTATCTTCCCATCCATGACATCCCCTAGCTACCCCAGCCGGCCACCACTTAAAACACCCCCTAGTCGGCCAGCCCCAACCGACTGCACCCAAGTCACCCGGCCAGCCACACTCCCTTTCTTAGACATCTTCCCTTTAGACACCCCTTAGCGCCACCTTCCCTAGCACCAACCCTATACCTTAGTGACCTTCCTTAATCACTTCAGCCCAAAGCATCACGACAACTCCCCCCTAGCAGCCGGCAAGCTCCAAGGCGTCACACCCGCGCTCCCTTGTCACCCGGCCAGCACACACCCTTTGCCGTGTCATTCCGAGGAGCTCCCTCTTGTAGCCCAAGACGATGCCCAAGCCCAAGCTCAAGCAAGTCACCTCTGGACCAGCTATAAGTAAGTGCCTAACTCGGTCCTCATTTGTAGACTTGCTTAAGTTAAATTAAATTTGATACGGGGTTGTAATAACGGAGCATTGTCTCCCCCCGCTTTTAATAACGTGGCTTGGCACACCCACACACACGTGCACTTGAGCCTATCCCGCTCTTAGTTGTGCACGATTTTGAACACACGGGCCTAATCAAACCTTAAGATATAAGTTTATTTATATATTTTAAGTCGCGTGGGGTTTTGCTTACGTTGTGTGTGTTGTCTTTCAATTCTCGCACTCACACACATTGAGCTTTCGCTCTTATTTGCAAGACCCAAGTAAGGGCCGTGTTATACTCTCCTTGGGTTTAATTTCATGTTGTGTGTGTAGTACTTCAATTCTCGCACTCACACACATTGAGCTTTCGCTCTTATTCCCAAGACCTTAATTAAGGCCATATTGCAATTTATAGTTGGGTTTAATTTCATGTTGTGTGCGTAGTACTTCAATTCTAGCACTCACACACATTGAGCTTTCGCTCTTATTCCCAAGACCTTAGCTAAGGCCATATTGTAATTTATATTTGGGTTTCATTTCATGTAGTGTGTGTAGTACTTCAATTCTCGCATGCACCCACATTGAGCCTTCGCTCTTATTTGCAAGACCCAAGTAAGGGCCCATATATATTATATACGTATTTCCCTTTCGGCTATGTCTTTTAGATTCGGGTTTTAAGGTTCAGCAGTGTGCGTAGTCTTTCAATATATACACGGTACACACTTGCACTATTGAGCCTTTTCGCTCTTAAGATATAGCCATATTTCCCTTTTGCAAATTTCCCTTCGGCAATTTACATTTACAAGTCATTTCCCTTCGGCAATTTCCATTACAAGTCATTTCCCTTCGGCATTGTCTTTAAATTCGGGTTTTCCCTTTGGAGTTGCGTGAGTTTGCATTGCATATACGCCATACCACGAGTTAGGATGCATATTGCATCAAAGCAAACCCCATACTCCAGCTCAAAAGTCGCCCCACTTAGGCTGAGTGTTCATAACACATACCTAGTTGGCCCAAAAAGGGATAAAAAGAAAGACTTAGGCACGTGCAAATCCACGTGAAATAAAATCTGAAAGTCATACAAAACAACCCGAATCAAACACCTCAAACCGCTTTTGTAGGTTCTTATACTCAAAAACTCGATTTTAAAAGCGTACAGACTGACCCTTGCGCATCGGTGCAAGAAGGTCTGCGACGACAAGAGCTTGCTTGCTCACAGTCGCCACGTTAGAAGTCAGGTTTAAAATATCTCTTCGCTAGCTTAAGTAAGCTAGCTGGCACGCCCTTTTGCTTAAATAGGACTTAGGCACCCGAAAAGGTTCGCTTCAGGCCTAAGAACCAGGAGCGGAAATTTTCTGCGTCTACAGTTATTTGGCATGCCCGGTGGGACGTGAGTCCTTTAAAATCGAGTCACTCTAAGAACCTTGCGAAAATATTTTCAAAAGGTGTTGTTTTAACTCTTTTCTTTACTTATACTTAGGAATTTTGAAAAGCTTGAAAGCATGTCAAAATCCAACCCCAAGTGAAGTGTCGAGCCAAGGCTCATGCACATCAAGTTCTCACTCTAAGAGGGTTTTGAAAAATAAGATCAAACTAGACTAGATAGAGGACTTGAGAAGGGAATTCGAGGCTAAGATCGATGCTCTCAGCCAAGAGGCTGAAGTAGGTGATTCATGTTCATCGAATGGTGAACAAAGGGCCAAGAAAAAAACTGAAAAACCTCGCAAGCACAAAGAGGCCTCCGTAATGGAAGGCAACCAATACCACGAGTCCTTCACACAAAAGGATCGTAAAGCCCTATAACAGCTGCTAAAAGGGCAAAATAAAGAGAAAAGGAGTTACGCCCTGTCTGATTTCCTTCCTATGGATTACGAAATAGACAGTGACGATGAAATACCGAACTTCCACCAGTATGATGGCATGGGAGACCCTAGGTCTCACTTGCCACTTTTCTCGCGTCGAGCCCATAAGAAGAAAAAGGACTCGATGAAATCGGTGTATTGGTTCCCTTTATCCCTTAAAGGCATAGCTGCCAAATGGCTGGCTTCCTACGATTTAAGCCAGTTCGCTACTTTTGAAGAGTTAGCGAACTGCTTCATGCAAAGATTTGCACATAACGTAGAAGTCACGCCGACTTTGAACACTTTAAGGGATACGAAGCAAGGCATGAACGAAGACGTACATGCTTCATTATTCGATGGAGGTCCCTTTTGGGCCAAGTGAGAGAGCCCATATCCGAAGGATACGCAGTCATGCTCATCCTGGATAATTTTAAAAGCGAACTAAAGACCCTTCTCTCGCTCCATGAGATCTCAACTTTCCATAAGTTGATCAAAAAAGCATTCCTTTTCGAAACAAACTTAAAAAGGAGGATATACGATCACTTATGGAAAGGAAGTGCCGTTTCCAAAATCTGCTTGGAAAAGACCATCACTTATGGGCTACCCACGATGGACAAAGGGGCAAAGCCCCATAAAATCGCCAATATTCGGGTGGATCCATGTGTGGCGGGTGTAAACACCCCGAAATCCCACGAATTTCTCAAATCCATCTGTTTTGGTAAAAGCAGCCCCAAAGGGCTATTTTGAGTCTGGAAACCCAGGAGCCTTCCAGACAACCCTGTATATATGTTTTGAACTTTATATTTCAAAAATATGTGGTTTTTGAAAACCTTTTAAAACATGTTTTGAAACCCCAAAGCAGCTTGGCCTAATCCAGACAGGACCAGGAAAGCTAAGGAGAGCCCGGAACCGGAGCGCATGTCGAGCCCGGCACAGCAACTATTGTATCAAATCCACACCCCCAGGATCTCGAACGTCCAAGACCCTGTTATCATCAAAACATCCTTTGAAGTCATCTCCAGAAGGCGAAAATAGAGGCAGACGATCATGTTGGCGAAGACCCAACGCAGACCGATTATCGTTCATTTCGAACACAGCCCGAAGGAGTCAGAATTTAGTTTGGATTGGATCTGGACCATATATATCCAGATCCCAATCCAAACCCATGTATGGACTTGGATTTGGATTTGGATCCAGAGATCCAATCCAATATCCATATCCATGGCCCACATCAACTTCTCATAAATGGAGGTGGGGCCCACTTGAATTTCACATGGGATTATGGGCATGAGAGAGAGTGGGGGTGGATAAACCTAACCATGGGTCACGCAAAGGGAGCTCCATCACCTAAACCTAACCAAAAACACCTAATCCTAGCCTTCTACCCTAATCCGGTCCTAATCTGAGCCTAATCACCTAACCCACTTCCCTAATCCCAGCCTAATCCCAACCTAATCACCTAACCCACTTCCCTAATCCTTCCCTAAACCTAGGTTAATTTCCATAAACCTAGCCTAATCCTAGTCTAATCACCTAACCTACCTCACTAAACCTCACCCTAAAACCAACCCACCTAGCTAAACCCTAAACCTCTAAACCACCCCTAGCACACAACCTACCCAAACCCCTTGTATTTAAAATATCTGGCCCTACCCTTTCTAGCCCACCTTATCACCACACCACCCTACCTAAACCACCTAACCACTACCCCAAAACCAGCCCCAACCGACCTAGCCCAGCCCTATATAAACCCCCCCCCCAAGGGGCGGGTTTTCCCATCTTGAAGCTCCATCTTCAATCACCTTTGGTCCTCCACTCTCCAGCCCAGCCGACTCCCATCTTGCTCCACTGCCCCACAGCCAGCCACCACCTGCGCCACTACCTCTCAGCCGAGCACCACCACCACCACCACTCCAGCCGAGGTCCACATCGCCACCCTTCCTCCCGGTCGAACCTCATCCTGCGCATCCCAATCACCCGGCTGCTCCCCTTCCATCCGCCACCACCTCCCATCAGCCGGTTAGTATCCTCCACCTTACTCCTTCTCCACTCCCTCTCCACTCTCAGCCACCTAACCCACTACCATATCACCCTAATACCAGCCACTTGCCGCCACCATTCCCACGCCATAACCACCCTAACTACCCGCCACTACCTAGACACCTTAGCTCCATTCGGCCACCCTATCCAACTCCCTAAGACCTGCCCATATCACCCCACTACACCCACTATCACCTGACCCCATCTCCTAGCTAGTTCCCTTCCCTTACACCACTCCTAGCCACCCTAGCAACCCGCCACCATCAAGTCCTCCTAGTCGGCCACTCCAACCGACTGTCATTCCATTCGGCCACCCTAGCAACCCGCCAACCCTAGGTGCTCCGTTAGACCATTCCCTTAGTCCCCCTTAGTGTCATACTCTCTAAACTCAACCTTCCTTAGTGACCCTACGTAGTCACCTTAGCCCTACATACGAAACCAGCCCATCCCAAGTAGCCGGCCACCTTTAAGGCTCCTCTTCCGCGCATCAAGGCACCCAGCCAGCAGCCCCTTGCCGTTCAATCCGTGGAGCTCCCTCTTGCAGCCCAAGGCGAAGGCCAAGCCCACGCTCAAGCAAGGCTTCTTCGGACCAGCTATTAGTAAGTGCCTAACTCGGTCCTTAGTTGTATACTTGCTTAAAATTCAATTCAATACGGGGTTGTAATAACGGAGCATAGTCTCCCCCCGCTTGTAATAACGTGGCTTGGCACACCCACACACGTGCACTCTCTTAGTTGTGCACGATTTTGAACACACACGGGCCTAATCAGCCCCTAATATATAAATATATACATATACTTTAATTTTCGTAGGGTTTTGCTTAAGTTGGGTGTGTTGTCTTTCAATTCAAGCACTCACACACATTGAGCCTTCGCTCTTATTTGAAAGACCCAAGTAAGGGCCGAGCTATACTATTTCGGTTTTATTTCATGACGTGTGTGTAAGACTTTCAATTCAAACATGCACCCACATTGAGCCTTCGCTCTTATTTGAAAGACCCAAGTAAGGGCCGTGTTATACTATTTGGGTTTAATTTCATGTTGTGTGCGTAGTACTTCAATTCAAGCACTCACACACATTGAGCTTTCGCTCTTATTCCCAAGACCTTAGTCAAGGCCATACTGCAAGTTATATTTGGGTTTTATTTCATGACGTGTGTGTAAGTCTTTCAATTCAAACACGCATCTACAATGAGCCTTCACTCTTATTTGCAAGACCCAAGTAAGGGCACGTATATACCCTATATACATATCTCCCTTCGGCATTTACATTACAAGTCATTTCCCTTCGGTTATTTCCCTTCGGTGTTGTCTTTACATTCGGGTTTTCTCTTTGGAGTAGCGTGAGTTTGCATTGCATCTATGCCTTACCACGAGGTAGGACGCATATTGCATCGAAGCAAGCCCTGTATTCCTGCTCAAATTCACCCATGTAGTGGAGTGTTCATAACACACAAACTAGGTGGCCCATAAAGGGATAAAAAGAAAGACTTAGGCACGTGCAAATCCACGTGATCTAAAATCTGCAATCGTATCTAAAAGACCCGAATTAAACACCTCGAACCGCTTCATAGGCTTTCTATCCCAAAAACTCGATTTTTCAAAGCGTACAGACTGACCCTTGCGCATCGGTGCAAGAAGGTCTACGACGACAAGAGCTCACTTGCTCACAGTCGCCACGATTAGAAGTCAGTTTAACATATATCTTCGCTAGCTTAGGTAAGCTAGCTGGCACGCCCTGTTTATATAAATAGGCCTTAGACACACGAGAGGATCCGCTCCAAGCCCTGAAAAGGCGAGAGGCGAGGATTTTCGCGCGTCTACAGCGGGCACTTCCAAAAATTTTTTATTAAGCTAGAAAACAAAAGGGAGAGAAATTTTCAAAAGTCGATTGAAAAACTGGAGTACATACCGCTGGGGCAACCTGTGTCGGAGGTCCTAGACCTCCTACTTGCCCAAGGCATGATCGAACTTCCCAAAATCCCCGAGGGAGTCACTTCCAAAGGTGGATATTTAAATCGTTTTTGTAAGTATCGTCGGCTCAAAGGCCATGATACAAAGCGTTGTTTCTCCCTTTTAAACAAAATTGAGAACTTGATAGCGGAGGGCCGGCTCCAGGTCATTGCGAAACCTGAGCCAACTTAAGCTATCTTCAAAGAACCCTTTCCCAAGCACGCCAGTAGCAGTGGGAAAGGAAAGGAGGTATATACCCTCACCTTTTCAAAAGAACTACCGCAAACATTTGAGTCTGGTCGACCCACTTGTGCGTCTACTCTTGTACTTTACAAGAAGCCCGCCCAAGTCGTCATCCGGGGACCACCAAGAGCTGAATCCCCGGCTAAACCAGTTTTTAAACCTCAAGGTGCTTCTCAACTCATAATTAGAGCCAGTTTAAGTGCGAACCCTAGGTTGGTTGTGGGGGAAGTGACTAGATTTGGAAGGATCTATCAACCCCCGCACCTATAAAGTGCTAAAAAGGTAGTCAGTGTGCCTGGCCCCTCAAAAGCATGTATTCTTAGAGTTCTGCCAAAAGCAGACAATGGGAAAATCGTCCTAAACCCTTATGATTTCGAAAACCATCTTTCAAAGATTCCTATCCACATGTCCATCCTAGAGCTTATACAAACTTCGCCTAGGCATAGACTCGTGCTAGAGAAAATTCTAGAAAGAGCTAAGGTTAGTTCGAACATAAGTTCGGAATCCCTGTCTGACCAAGTGGCATTAATAGGAGCAAAATCACCCATCACTTTCTCGGAAGATGATATAGATAGACCCTACGAGTCCCACCACAAGGCACTGCATATCAAGGTGGTTCTGAATAACCACTCTCTAGACAGGTGCCTAGTCAATGGGGGAGGAGGGCTCAACATCCTTCCACTTCATGTGGCGTACCAAATCGGAGGCACCTTGACTTCTATAAACCCAAGCCCTATCGTTATCACTGGATACAATGGGAATGCGTCTAGGCCTTTAGGATCGATCGAACTCCCGATGGAAACGGGAGGGATCACACACACGGGGGTGTTCCATGTCTTGGACATCCACCCCCATTATAACCTGTTGCTGGGAAGGCCCTGGATACACAGCTTGTGTGCTGTGTCATCCACCTTCCATAGGTGTGTGAAGATCCCTTTTAGGGACCAAGTCGTGATGATACTAGGTGAGAGTCACCCTCAGCTTCAAGGGATCATAAACTCTCCTTGTTTGTCGAGTTCCCAGGCCCATGAGGCTAACCTGGGGCAGACCATGGTCGAGCCACCAAGGCTCGTGTTAAACGACTCTAGGAAGGTTGTGTATGTGAAGGGGCTGCTCAAAGCGGGCCCCCTCCCAATCCTAACCCTTCTAGGAAGACCCAAGCATCCTTTATTTCCAAAACCCCTAGACAAGAATCCATACGAGCATGATATGGATGATAGCAAGTTCCAGGACCACGATTTGTACCATAATTTTTCAAAAAATAAAAAATCGTGGAACATGCTGTTGAATATGGGCTACACGCCCTATAAAAGTCTAGGGGCACAAAACCAGGGTCTCCTAGAGCCCATCCTTCCTAGGGCCAACCCAAGCCGATACGGGATCGGCTACACTCCCAAAATACCGCCAGAGCCACCCCCTGTGACCACCTGGGTCAAGGGTGCCCTGGAACCTACCCTAGAAGAGACCTACGATTTATACCTCTTTTTCCGAGTCTAACCCGTAGTGTTTTCCCTTTGTAGGTATGATGGAAGATCCCTTTCATAAAAATACAAAAACATTTGGAAAACTTAAAATAAAAAAAATCGAAAAAGGGGAAAAACCAAAAACGATGGAAAATCAAAAACTCAAAACTAGGGTAGTTTGTATAGTTCCTAAAGTTCTTGTTTTACAAAAACCCAAAAAAATTGAAAATCTACAAAATACCAAAAAGAATTTGTACATAGCTGCTCCTGGTAGGACTCTGGAAAAAGATTTCGAAAGGAACGTCATCTGCATAGCCAGACCAAAAATTTCGAAATCAATTGAAAATCCAAGTACAAAACCAGGTCTTTTGAAAACTCACGCATCAAATTCCCTCGGGTCTATAACCCACGAGAATGGTCAAAGCCCAGAAGTGGATCCCTTTGAGGAAGATCCCACTTCTGTGCTCCCAGAATTACAAAAAATTCTTGATTTTGAAAGACCTTCCAATTCAGTAGGAGGAGATTTCATAGAGGTGAACCTAGGGAGTGATTCCAATCGCAAACTCATCAAGATAGGCGCATGTTTGCATGAACATGAAAGATCAGCATTCATTGTATTTCTACGAACCTACTTAGATGTGTTTGCATGGACGTATGAAGACATGCCGGGCGTAGATCCCAGCATTGTCGAACATCGTGTTCCCTTAGATGCGGAGGTAAAACCCATAAAGCAGAAGCTTAGGAAAATACACCCGAATGTACACATGCAAGTTAAAGAGGGTTTAGAAGATCTGTTAAAAGCCAGATTTATAAAACCCATTGCATATTCTGATTGGTTGTCAAATATCGTTGTAGTTCGAAAAACTAATGGGAAAATTTGAATATGCATCGATTTAAGAAACCTGAATAAAGCCACTCCAAAGGATAATTATCCTTTTGATAGTCGATAGTACTGCAAATCATGAAATGTTTTTGTTTATGGATGGCTATTCAGGCTATAATAAAATCAAACTAAGTCCACGAGATCAGGGTAAGATCGCCTTCACAACCCCGTGGGGCACGTACTGCTATACAGTCATGCCCTTTGGTTTGAAAAATGCCGGCGCAACATATTAGAGAGCCATGACCACGATCTTCCATGATCAGATTCATGAGCTCGTAGAAGTGTATGTAGATGATCTCTTGGCGAAATCCAAAACTCGATGCACTCATATCTAATGTTTGCAAAAGATTTTCGAAAGACTTAGGCTTTACAAAGTAAAACTAAACCCTCAAAAATGTGTATTCGGGGTAGAGTCTGGAAAGCTTCTAGGCTTTATGGTGAGCCAAAGGGGTATAGAAGTCGACCCTCTAAGTGTCGAGCCATCATAGACATGGCTCCACCCTCCAATCTCACCCAAATTCGTAGCCTCCAGGGTCGATTACAGTCCCTTCGCCGATTCATATCAAATCTGGCGCCTAGATGCGAACCCTTCAACAAGTTGTTGAGGAAGGGCACAAAATTCTTATGGGATGACGAATGCCAGAAGTCCTTCGAGAGACTAAAGGCATACCTGGTTAATCCCCCTGTTTTGAATCCTCCAAAACAAGGAAAACCGCTTTTACTTTACATTTCTGTGCATGCGAATGCTTTGGGAGCCGTATTGGCTCAATACGAGGATGACACCCACAAAGAGTATGCCATCTACTATATTTTGAAAACTCTCTTGGCTTATGAACGAAATTATCAAGCCATGGAGAAGACGTGCTTGGCCCTAGTCTGGGCCTGCCAGGAATTCAGACACTATTTCCTAGATCATGAGATCTGGATAGTGTCCAAGCTTGATCCAATCAAGCACTTGTTCGAAAAACCCATTCTCATGGGTAGATTGGGCAAATGACAACTCCTTCTAATGGAGTATGACCTAAAATACTATCACCAAATCTCCATTAAGGGGCAGGCCCTAGCAGATTACGTGGCTGAGTTCCCCCTGGAGGACACATACCCCACACTCGATGAAATGCCTAATGAAGGCATATTGCAAAACCATTTCCAAAACCACATTTTGGCAAACTCTTTCGAAAAACAAGTGTGGAAGATGCACTTCGATGGGGCACGAAACCAACGAGGGGCTGGTGCTGGGGTCATCCTCATCTCCCCTAAAAAGGGCGAGATTCCCATAGCAATCCGCCTAGATTTCGAATGTTCCAACAATATAGTTGAGTATGAAGCACTCATACAAGGCTTAAGGGTTTCGAAAACTCTAAGGGCATCATGCATCAAGGTCTTTGGAGATTCGCTCCTTGTTATAAACTAGGTTTTGAAAATTTGGCAAGTACGTAATGAAAAACTACTTCCATATCACGAGTTGGACACTCGATTGGTTGAGTCCTTCCAATCGTGTAAACTCACACACGTAGAAAGAGAGGATAATGGCATTGCCGATGCCCTCTCCTCCTTGGTTTCAGCCCTAAAGGTCGATCCCATTTCAGGGACCCGGTCTTTGGAAATATAGCATGCGCCCAACCCATCCACACATGATTTGGATATTTGCCAAAATAACCCAGATTCTGTTGAAAAACCTTGGTTTTACGACATCAAGCATTTTCTAGAAAGTGGGGGATTCGTCGAGGATGTCACGTCTAAAGATAAGGCATTCATCCGTAAAATTTTGACCCGATACACCATTCTGGGTGGGGTTCTATATAAGAAAAGTTTTACAGGCATCCTACTTAGGTGTATCGATCTAGAGGAGGCTAGGATAGTGATGCATGAATTCCACGATGGAGAATGTGGAGGTCATGTTAATGCCAACATGATGGCAATGAAAATACTTAGAGGGGGCTATTTTTGGTCCACCCTGAAAAAGGATTGTCACGATCATGTTAGGAAGTGTCATCCATGTCAAGTGCATGGGCACGCCATTCATATCCCATCATCTGCATTACATTCCGTGGTCAGCCCCTGTCCATTCACCATGTGGGCGTTTGACATCATAGGCCCTATATTTCCAAAAGCCTCGAATGGGCATCGATTCATTTTAGCAGCCACGGAGTATTTCTCCAAATGGGTGGAAGCCATCTCCCTGACCAACGTGTTGGGGCAACATGTGGTGGCTTTCATTAGGAGGAATATCTTGGCTCGATTTGAAGTTCCACGAGACCTTGTGTCTAATAATGGTACCCCATTCAAGAACGAGCGGATGGTTAGGCTGTGCAACACGTATGGCATAACTCACCACTTATCTTCGCCCTACTACCCTCAAGGCAATGGCCAAGCCGAAGCCACAAACAAGACTCTCATTAGTATTATTGAGAAAACCTTAGAGAAGGGTAGGACGTGGCACGAGAAGTTGGATGAAGCCTTATGGGCTTATAGGACTTCCATCCGGACTCCCACGAATGCCACACCATTCGAATTGGTCTATGGCACAAACGCCATTCTTCCCGTTCATACTCAATTGCATTCATTCCATACATCCATAGCACTCGACCTCCCCCTAGAGACGCTTCAGCATGCTAAGATGGCCGAACTAGATTTGCTAGATGAGAGGCGAATCCTTGCTATGGATCATGCTCGTGCATACCGGCAAAGGATAGCCCGACACTATGGCAAACACATGAGACCTTGCCACTTGGAAGTGAGAGATTTGGTTTTAAAAATAATCCACTATCGTGGCCCACATCCCCTTGGAAAGTGGCGCCCCAAGTGGGATGGACCCTATGTTGTACGTGCAACCACCACGAACAACTCGTATTGGTTGATCGATGTAGAAGGTAGGAATTTAGGAGATCCTATCAATATTCAATACTTAAAGAAGTATTATGTGTAGGATTTGGGTTAAATTCCCCATTTTTCAAAACCTTTAGGGATAGCTGCCCTGAGACCTAAAAATAAGGTGCAAAGGCAAAGTCGTGTGACCCTGAGTGAGAGAATTCGCACTTGTAAAGAATGGAGTCTTCAAAATCGTTGTTACATTTCAAAATCCTTCTTCTTACAAAGAAAGGCCTAGTTCGATATAGCAAGATACTTGCAAGTAGTACGCGCTATTTCTAAATAGGTTGATCTGGAATGGATCGAGTGTAAGCTTGGGATAAGTCCTCCCCTCTTCTCTTCTCCTACCAAAAGGAAAACGTGGCCCAAATAGAGGGAATTTCCCATTCAAAGTCTCTTTCCCAAAAGAAAGAAACTAGAATTCAAAAGAAAAATCGATTCTCTTGTGAAAAAAAAAGACGGATTAAAGAAAAAATACTCCCAAAGGGAGACCCTCTATGAAAAAAAGGAAAAAGAGGCCAAAGGCTCAAAAGGAGCAGTTTTCCGCCTTTTATGCCTTAAACCATGGGATGCTTCAGAAGGGACCGTGGTATCTCTTTCCCATCCCTGGCTTATCCCAAGCTGAAACATGGTTCATTTCGAGGAAACCTAAAGTAAAAATAGGATTTAGTTACTTGAATTTCATTTTGCTTGAGAATTCGACGTTTCGAGTAAGACATAGGAATTTGAAATATAGCTTATTTTCTTATAAAACCTCTGCTAGATAAGCGAGTATCTGTAGACATCGAAAATTTTCACTTACGGGTTCTTAGGCCTGAAGTGAACCTTTTCGCAATCTACTTCGCTTTATGGGCGTGCCAGCTAGTTTACTTTAACTAACAAAGTATGTTTTGAAAATAATCTGACTTTTGAAAGGCGATTGTAGGCAAGCAGGATTTTTACGTCGCAGACCTTCTTGCACCGATGCTCAAGGGTCAGTCTGTACGCTTAGAGACTTGGTTTTGAAACAAGTTTAACTCAAAATATATTTTGAATGAAGAAGTGTTTTAAAACCTTTTGAAAACCATGCATTTGGGCGATTTTGACTTTGTAAGGGTTGGACGACCCTAAGTCTTTCAAATTTTAATCTACTTAGGCATGATGGGCGTGCATCGAAATAGCTTAAGTCTTGCACGATTTGATTCGGGTTTGTACGATTTTCAGATTTTAGATCACGTGGATTTGCACGTGCCTAAGTCTTTCTTTTTATCCCTTTATCGGCCACCTAGGTGTGTGTTATGAACACTCCACTACATGGGGCGAATTTGAGCGAGAGTACGGGGCTTGCTTTGATGCAATATGCGTCCTACCTCGTGGTATGGCGTAGATGCAATGCAAACTCACGCAACTCCAAAGGGAAAACCCGAAATTAAAAGACAATACGGAAGGGAAATTGCCGAAGGGAAATGACTTGTAAAGTAAATAGCCGAAGGGAAATGACTTGTAAAGTAAATAGCGAAAGGGGAAATATGGCTATATCTTAAGAGCGGAAAGGCTCAATTGTGTAAGTGTGTGTCGTGTATATATTGAAAGACAACGCACACGACTTGAACCTTAAAACCCGAATCTTAAAGACGTAGCCGAAAGAAATACTTTATATAGAGTATATGTAGGGGCCCTTACTTGGGTCTTGTAAATAAGAGCGAAGGCTCAATGTGTGTGCGTGCTTGAATTGAAAGACTTACACACACGACATGAAATGAAACCCAAATATAAATTGCAGTATGCCTTGACTAAGGTCTTGGGAGTAAGAGCGAAGGCTCAATGTGTGTGCGTGTGGGAATGTAAAGACAACTCACACAACATAAATGAAACCCAAATATAACTGCAATAAGGCCTTTACTAAGGTCTTGGGAGTAAGAGCGAAGGCTCAATGTGTGTGCGTGTGGAAAATGGAAAGACAACACACACGACTTAATTAAAAACCCCCTTGACTTAAAATATATAAATATAACTATATATTAAGGGCTTGTTAGGCCCGTGTGTGTGCAAAAAGTGTAAGACTAAGAGCGGAAAGGCTCAAGTGCGTGTGTGTATGGGTGTGTCAAACCACGTTATTACAATCGGGGGGAGACGAAGCTCCTTTACTACAACCCCGTATCAAAATTTAATTGAATATAAAGCAAGTTAATGTAATAGACCAAGTTTAGACACTTACAAATAGCCGGTCCATATTCAACTTGCTTGCACGTGGGCTCACGGTTCACCTTGGGCAGCCAAGAGGGGGTTATCCTAGGTGGCTTTGAGGGAGGTTCTATGGGGCATGGTTAGGGCCTTAGGGGAACTAAGGTTCGGCAAAGATGGGGCTGTCTAGGGTATGTCCTAGGTGGCTGGAAGAGGTGCAGGTCACGGCCAGGGGGGTGGTCAGGTCGGCAGAAAGGTGGACAGGGCGGCAGGGAGGCAGTCGGGTCGGCAGGGAGGCGTCTGGCGCCTGGCGCAGCAGACGGGCGCCTGGCGCTGGGCGCGCTGGGGCGCAGGGCGTGCAGTAGCGCGGGACGGCTGCGGCACGAGGCGTGCAGGCAACAGAGGGGCGTGCGACAGGAAGCAGGGCACGCGGCAGCAGAAGGGGCGCGCGGCAGGACGCAGGGCGCGCGGCAGGCTTTGGTTGCTCACGGCCGGCCGGGGTGAAGTTTTTGGGGTTTGTTAGGGATGGTTTAGGCGGTTGGGGTTAGGTTAGGTCTAGTTAGGGTTCAGTTAGGGTTAGGTTCAGTTAGGGTTAGGTAGGTTCGAACCTAGGCTAGGTCGGGGGTTAGGTTTACCTCTTGGAGCCGGTCCTTCATGGCTTGAGCCCACGTCTCCATGGTTGCAGCCTCTTGGTCCAACCCACCTTTGTTGCAGCCCCTTGGTCTAGACCCACTTAGCCCACATGGCTTGAACCCACCTCACCCAATGAGCCCACATGGCTAGGTCTATCACTCCCTCTCTCTCCTCCCAAATATTTGTATGAACCCTTTACATGGACCCCCTCACCTCTATTTATAGACATTTGAGGTGGGCCTTGGATTTGGGTTTGGGTTTGGGTTTGGATCCATACCCAAATCCAAACACTATTTGGATCTGGATATTGGATCTCGGATATTTTGAGATCCATATCCGATCCAAACCCAACATTTTTATGGATATGGATCTGGATATTTTGATCCAGATCCGATCCAATACAAACACTATTTGGATCCAATCCAAATCCAAACACTATTTGGATCGACCCAAACACTATTTGGATTGGCCCAAATCCAAACACTATTCATTACATGGATTTGGATCTAGATATATATGGTCCAGATCCAAATCAAAATTTCTTCGGACAGTCCTTCTTGGCTTCTCGAGGCGAACGATCTGTGCAGGCACTGGCTTCATCAGCGCTCCGTCTGGTGCTGGGTTTTCCCCAACTTTGTCGTCCAGACTCCGTCTCGCCATTCTGGACTCCGTTGAGCTTTTCATCAAACGGGCTCAGCTTTCTTTTGTTTTTTTATCAGGGAGTGGCTTCTGAAGCTCTGGGCTTGAATCCTCTTCGGGCCTAGGGTCTTCTTTTGCCTTCTGTACCTGTTTTCACATTTCAAAACAGGTTGTCGTTTTTGGCTCAAACGAGCTTTTTCGAGAGTTTTTGAGAGTTTTTGAAATATAGAAGATTTGGGGTGTTTACTGATGCCCCTCTTTGGTATTATCCAAATGTATTTGGATAATGGCAAAGAAGAAACACCCCATTTTGGTTTTTCTCTCAAATTTTCTCGAGAATACACCATTTATTTCGCAAAAACCCTGTTTTCTTTTCCACAGGTGGGGATTTTTAGCAAAAGGGGGCTTTTCCTAGCTATTTCCCTATATGTATGATCATGCACGAATGACTCTTTGAATGCATGCATGAGAAAAATTTTATTTTTGGTTTTTGAGCCCGAAGAGAGCCTTTTGAGGCTGGTTGCTCCGAGCAGGTTTTTACCCATGTCTTTTTGACATTCGTGGGTTTTTCGAAAATTTCTTTTTGAAAAGGAACTCCTTTTAACTTGTATCGAAAAGGACTTCCATTTTTCATACTTCCCTTCATTCGGGTTTCAATACCTGCTACTCAGTAGAGGTTTTTGGGTAGGAAAAACTTGGAAAACATTTCAAAGTTCCATTTCCTACAAAACAGAGTCGAGTTCTCAAACAAAATGAAATCCAAATAAGCCAATTTTATTCGTACTTTAGGATTTTCGCAAATTTGAATCTTTTTCCTCGGGGATAAGCCGTAGGGATATGGGAAAGAGATACCACGGTCCCTTCTGAAGCGTCCCGTGGTTTTAGGCAAAGAATCGGAAAATTGCTCTTTGGAGCTTTGGCTTTTTGTTTCTTTTTTTCATAGAGGGTCTCCCTTTGGGAGTATTTTTTCATTAATCCCTCTTTTCTTTAAAGGAGAGCAGCTCTTTGGAGGAGTTTTTGTATTCCCTGTTTATGAAGGGAAGACCTCTTTGGGAGGAGTGCTTTTATATCTCCTTTTTCTTTTGAAATGAGAAGACCTCTTTCGGAGGAGTTTTTGTATTCCCTGTTTATGAAAGGAAGACCACTTTCGGAGGAGTTTTTGTATTCTCGATTTTTTTCTTTCTTTTGAAAATAGCCAATTTTCCTTTTTGGAGAGAAAGTAGGATGGGGGAGGGCTTATCCCTTTGGTTACTCGATTCAAACGAGATCGTCCTATTTCTTAATAGCATCTGCTATTCGAAAGTATTTTGATATTTTGAACAAGGCTTAATCTTGTAAGCCAGGGTTCTTTGAAATATCGCCAATTCATTTTTGGAAGACTCTACTTTTCGAAAAGTATAGATTCCTCCATTCGGGGTTATACAATCTACTTCGATCATTCTTTCAAGAAGTTTCAAAGGAGTTCGATTTTTTCAAAAATCTTTTTGAAAAAGAATTCAACATAAACCCTTTTGAATACTCGGGCATTTTCGGGGTTTTGCTAATTTCTACCCACAACATCAACAAATTTCTAATTTTTGTTGCCCTTTTGAAGACATGGGGACATTTCTACTCGAGTTTGCCACCCTTTTGGGCTTTCTTCGGGGTGATATGATGCATGCTATGAACTCCATGTGATTTAAAACGGAAATACATGTTTTTATGCAACGATGAGCACATGAAATGTATCTCACAAATCATGAAGGAAATGCATTCGCTTATCCATGGAAAGTGTCTAGGGGCTGTATTTAAAAATGCCCCTAGCTTGATGGGAATTTCGCATGGCCATATGGTGAAGGGCCATGGCTTTTCAAAGGGATTTTGGATGGACAATGGTAGGTTCATGTCCATGCACTTCCATGGTTTTTCTAACATGATCATGATACTTTTTGCTCAAGGATGGGAAACATAACCAGCCCTAAGTGATCGTCATGGCCATCAGGTTTTAGTTTTGACATGGTCTCCATATTTCATCGTGAGATTCATGTTCTTTATCCTAACACAATCAAGGTTTTCATATAAACCAGAAGTTGAAGAAAATCTTTCTTTTCAAAGCCATGAAAGGTTTTTGTGAAATGTGTAACCCTTTTTCAAGATTCTCATTTCCTTTTAAAATTTGCCTCGAAGGTGTTGGTTTTGATTTGTATGGAGACATGCCTATGAAGGCTCGATACTTAGGGGGTCGACTCTTATTACCCCTTTGGTTTTGCAAAACCCTGAATTCGATTTCTAGAATGATGTCTAGACTCGATGCATATGAATGATTTCAAAGTGTAATGCATGATGCTTATGCACACACTATGGTTTAACTTATTTCTAAAAATCCCCAATTTTCCATAAGAGATTTTTGCGAAGTTCAGGAAGCTTGGAGGTGTTTATTCCTCCTTGCTTTGGTGATTCTCGAGCTTTTCATTTTTGAAAAAGCTCTAGGCAAAAGGGTGGATAGGACCAGCTTTTTGGATACTTGGTTTCAGGGAGTATATACAATTTTCGAAAGCATTTGTACAATTTTTCGAAAATGGGCTTTGTACATGGCCAAAGGCTTTTGAAACAAAATTTCTTTTTGGAATTTTTCATTTTTCCAAATGTTTTTGAGATTTTGAGAGTTTTCAATTTTTTTTGTTTTTTTCAAAAGTAGGGATCTTCCATTGAACCTTCAAAGAAAACATTCATGAATCAGACTCTAATCAGATAGGTCTAAGACATGGGTTTCGGTTTTAGAGGTTCTACAAGGCACCCTTGACCTAGATGGTCTTAGGTGGCGGCTCTGGCAGTATGGGTGGGCTGTAGCCCAGTCCATATTGTTCCCTATTGGTTCTAGGTAGGACAGGCTCAAGCCTACCTTGGTTTCGGGTTCCCAGGCCCGCGTAGGGTTTATATCCCATATTCAGAATCATGTTCCAAGACTTTTTGCTTTTCGAAAAGTTTTGGTATAAATCATGATCTTGGAACATGGAATCGTCCATGTCAGGGATATATACCCTTTTGGATATCGGGAGTTTGGATTCTGGGGTGATGGAAGACTTGGGCTTCCATACAAACCTGGTTCAGGAGACTTTGCCCTCAAGGAAAGCCAAGCTTGGTTCCTTGAGGAGTTTTGGAGATAGCAGGGTTATGGAAAACTTATGGTTCCATACCCCATTTTGGGAAAAATTTACTTCAAGGGGAGCCATGCAAGGTCCCTTGAAGTTTTTGACTTGGTCCCTAGGTTCAACTCGTGGTGCCCCTAGGGATTGATTTTTTGTTTTCAAAGCCATAGCCTTGGTTCCAGGGCACAAGACTAGGCTCGAAGAAGTGGGTTTTTCTATGGTAGGGTTATGAGCTCCTAAGATGTCGATGCATGCATTAGGGGTCTCCATGTCTACCATTTTTGAAACTTCTTTTTGTTTTTGAAATTCCTTTGAATGGTGCGCGACAGTTGGCGCACCTTGAAAATCCTCAAGTTTTGGCACAGTTTGTGGGTTTGTGTGTGCATAGGGGTTATCCAATGCATCTGATGACCCTACATGAAGAAGAGAGTCTTGAGAAGGATGGGTTTCAGGCATACCTCTTTGTGGCTTGTCTACCTTTTCAGGGTGAGAACAAGCCGATTTCCCGGGTAACTCTGTTTTGAGCCCCCGAGGTTTAACGAGGCGTTTCCTTTCGAAACCTTCCTGTTTTTCACTCTCGTTCCTTTGTAGGGTGTGGACTTCCTGTCCCACTGTATGTGTGTGCCTAGATTTAGGACTTTTACTTGAAGTTTTCGAAATTCCAAAATTTTGTTTTTCAATTTTTTGCTCTTTTTCCAAATTTTCCAATTTTTTTGGTTTTTTGAAATAGAAAAATCTTTTTTTGGTTTTTCTATGGATTTTGAAAAGCTTGAAGTTGTAGGAGTGGACGACTTATCCCTTTGCCGGGATTTGTCTTTAATCTCCAATTCCTCGTTGAGTTTGAGATCGGTTTTCAATTCACGATCTGTATGTGCCCTCGAAGAGCTGCTATGTGATCGATGGGCTTTAAGCTCCTTGCTTAAAGCATCCATCTTTTGAAATATTTTTTCAATCTCATTGAGCTCTCTTTGGGCTTTATCTGATTTGAAAGCCTCTTTTAGTTTACTCAATGAAGATTTTTGTAGCTTTCTATCCATTTTCATGCAATTTTCCTAAGTATGCACGATTTTTGAAAAAAACATTTTTTTTCAAAAATTTGAGTATAACTCGTTTGTTTGAAGTCTGCTTAAGTCCCGGGTCCCATCGGGCGTGCCAAATCTGTAGACACCGAAAATTTTCACTTACGGGTTCTTAGGCATGAAGTGAACCTTTTCGCAATCTACTTCGCTTTATGGGCGTGCCAGCTAGTTTACTTTAACTAGCAAAGTATGTTTTGAAAATAATCTGACTTTTGAAAGGCGATTGTAGGCCAGCGAGATTTTTACGTAGCAGACCTTCTTGCACCGATGCGCAAGGGTCAGTCTGTACGCTTAGAGACTTGGTTTTGAAACAAGTTTAACTCAAAATATATTTTGAATGAAGAAGTGTTTTAAAACCTTTTGAAAACCATGCATTTGGGCGATTTTGACTTTGTAAGGGTTGGACGACCCTAAGTCTTTCAAATTTTAATCTACTTAGGCACGATGGGCGTGCATCGAAATAGCCTAAGTCTTGCACGATTTGATTCGGGTTTGTACAATTTTCAGATTTTAGATCACGTGGATTTGCACGTGCCTAAGTCTTTCTTTTTATCCCTTTATGGGCCACCTAGGTGTGTGTTATGAACACTCCACTACATGGGGCGAATTTGAGCGGGAGTACGGGGCTTGCTTTGATGCAATATGCGTCCTACCTCGTGGTATGGCGTAGATGCAATGCAAACTCACGCAACTCCAAAGGGAAAACCCGAAATTAAAAGACAATACGAAAGGGAAATTGCCGAAGGGAAATGACTTGTAAGGTAAATAGCCGAAGGAAAATGACTTGTAAAGTAAATAGCGAAAGGGGAAATATGGCTATATCTTAAGAGCGGAAAGGCTCAATTGTGTAAGTGTGTGTCGTGTATATATTGAAAGACAACGCACACAACTTGAACCTTAAAACCCGAATCTTAAAGACGTAGCCGAAAGAAATACTTTATATAGAGTATATGTAGGGGCCCTTACTTGGGTCTTGTAAATAAGAGCGAAGGCTCAATGTGTGTGCGTGCTTGAATTGAAAGACTTACACACACGACATGAAATGAAACCCAAATATAAATTGCAGTATGCCTTGACTAAGGTCTTGGGAGTAAGAGCGAAGGCTCAATGTGTGTGCGTGTGGGAATGTAAAGACAACTCACACAACATAAATGAAACCCAAATATAACTGCAATAAGGCCTTTACTAAGGTCTTGGGAGTAAGAGCGAAGGCTCAATGTGTGTGCGTGTGGAAAATGGAAAGACAACACACACGACTTAATTAAAAACCCCCTTGACTTAAAATATATAAATATAACTATATATTTAGGGCTTGTTAGGCCCGTGTGTGTGCAAAAAGTGTACGACTAAGAGCGGAAAGGCTCAAGTGCGTGTGTGTGTGGGTGTGTCAAACCACGTTATTACAATCGGGGGGAGACGAAGCTCCTTTACTACAACCCCGTATCAAAATTTAATTGAATATAAAGCAAGTTAATGTAATAGACCAAGTTTAGACACTTACAAATAGCTGGTCCATGTTCAACTTGCTTGCACGTGGGCTCACGGTTCACCTTGGGCAGCCAAGAGGGGGTTATCCTAGGTGGCTTTGAGGGAGGTTCTATGGGGCACGGTTAGGGCCTTAGGGGAACTAAGGTTCGGCAAAGATGGGGCTGTCTAGGGTCTGTCCTAGGTGGCTGGAAGAGGTGCAGGTCACGGCCAGGGGGGTGGTCAGGTCGACAGGAAGGTGGACAGGGCGGCAGGGAGGTGGACAAGGCGGCAGGGAGGCAGTCGGGTCGGCAGGGAGGCAGTCGGGTCGGCAGGTAGGCGTCTGGCACCTGGCGCTGGGCGCGCTGGGGCGCAGGGCACGCAGTAGCGCGGGACGGCTGCGGCATGGGGCGTGCAGGCAACAGAGGGGCGCGCGGCAGGAAGCAGGGCGCGCGGCAGCAGAAGGGGCGCGCGGCAGGACGCAGGGCGCGCGGCAGGCGTTTGTTGCTCACGGCCGGCCGGGGTGAAGTTTTTGGGGTTTGTTAGGGATGGTTTGAGGTGGTTGGGGTTAGTTTAGGTCTAGTTAGGGTTCAATTAGGGTTAGGTTGGTTAAGTCAGGGTTAGGTTCAGTTTGGGTTAGGTAGGTTCGAACCTAGGCTAGGTCGGGGGTTAGGTTTACCTCTTGGAGACGATCCTTCATGGCTTGAGCCCACGTCTCCATGGTTGCAGCCTCTTGGTCCAGCCCACCTTTGTTGCAGCCCCTTGGTCTAGACCCACTTAGCCCACATGGCTTGAACCCACCTCACCCAATGAGCCCACATGGCTAGGTCTATCACTCCCTCTCTCTCCTCCCAAATATTTGCATGAACCCTTTACATGGACCCCCTCACCTCTATTTATAGACATTTGAGGTGGGTCTTGGATTTGGGTTTGGGTTTGGATCCATACCCAAATCCAAACACTATTTGGATTTGGATATTGGATCTCGGATATTTTGAGATCCATATCCGATCCAAACCCAACATTTTTATGGATATGGATCTGGATATTTTGATCCAGATCCGATCCAATCCAAACACTATTTGGATCCAATCCAAATCCAAACACTATTTGGATTGGTCCAAATCCAAACACTATTCATTACATGGATTTGGATCTGGATATATATGGTCCAGATCCAAATCAAAATTTCTTCGGACAGTCCTTCTTGGCTTCTCGAGGCGAACGATCTGTGCGGGCACTGGCTTCATCAGCACTCCGTCTGGTGCTGGGTTTTCCCCAACTTTGTCGTCCGGACTCCGTCTCGCCGTTCTAGACTCCGTTGAGCTTTTCATCAAACGGGCTCAGCTTTCTTTTGTTTTTTTATCAGGGAGTGGCTTCTGAAGCTCTGGGCTTGAATCCTCTTCGGGCCTAGGGTCTTCTTTTGCCTTCTGTACCTGTTTTCACATTTCAAAACAGGTTGTCGTTTTTGGCTGAAACGAGCTTTTTCGAGAGTTTTTTAGAGTTTTTGAAATATAGAAGATTTGGGGTGTTTGCAGTATCAAGACTCAAGCAAAAGGCAAACACGAAGAGCTTGAGATCCTTAGGATTGAGACTCAAGACAGTTGTCCCTTTTGTAAATAAATTTTGTAAATAGATTTTGAAAAATCGAACATCGGACAGCATAGGATCGGCTCACTTGGAGCAGCAGGCCTTGTAAGTCTCAAGAGTTCGACCATATCTGGTCTCTTGGAGGTCGCCACTTTTGGCACCACACCCATGTCATGCATCTACATTCCACGCATGGCACTTGCATAAACAAGATCCCATTTTAGGACCAGATTCCATACATATCCCTTTGGCGTGATATCTCCTCCTACGATGGTGTTAAAACTGAGATTTTGCTAAAGATTGGGACGATCCCATATTTTCATGGTTAAATCTAGGGAGACATTGAAAGGGGAGTTTGTCATGTTTGCCATTATCCAAAGAGGGGCATCTGTAAACACCCCGAAATCCCACGAACTTCTCAAATGAACCTAGTTTTTTTATAAAAGCAACCCCAAAGGGTTATTTTGAGTCTGGAAACCCAGGAGCCTTCCAAGCAACCTTGTATGTATGTTTAAACTGTATATGCTTTAAAATATGTATAATATGCTTTTAAAACCCTTTTAAAATACATTTTGAAACCCCACGAAGCGGCTTGGCCTGGTGAAAGCAGAACCAGAAGAGCTAAAAGAGAGCCCGGAACCGGAGCACATGTCGAGCCCGGCACAGCAACTCTCGTGTCGAATCCACCCCCAAGATCTCGAACGTCCAAGTCCCTGTTATCATCAAAAATCCTTTGAAATCATCTCCGAAAGGTGAAAACAGAAGCGGACGACCATGTTGGTGAAGACCCAACGCAGACGGAGTACTGATGCTGTCAGACCCCGCACAAACCGTTCATTTCGAACATACCCTGAAGGAGTCAGAATTCAGTTTGAATTGGATCTGGACCATATATATCCAGATCCCAATCCAAACGTATGTGTGGATTTGGATTTGGATTTTGATCCAGAGATCCAATCTAATATCCACATCCATGGCCCACATCACCTTCTCATAAATGGAGGTGGGGCCCACTTGAAATTCATGTGGGATTATGGGCATGAGAGAGAATGGGGAGGATAAGCATGAGGGGAATTGTACTAAGCTTGACTTGTGTGTCAAGTTTGGGGTTAATCATGTGGGTTAGCCTAATTAGTATGGGTTTAAGCTTGTATTAGCCAAAAACCTAACCTAGGGCTACACCAACATGATGCAAGGAAGTCTATGGGTTATGCAAAGGGAGCTTCCTAACCCAATCCTAAGCCAAAACCCCTAATCCTAGCCTTTTACCCTAATCCCGGCCTAATCCTAGCCTAATCACCTAACCCACTTCCTTAATCCTAACCTAATCACCTAACCCACCTCCCTAATCCTTCCCTAAACCTAGCCTAATTCCCTTAATCCTAACCTAATCCTAGCCTAAACACCTAACCCACCTCACTAAACCTCACCCCAAAACCAACCCACCTAGCTAAGCCCTAAACCCCTAAACCACCCCACCTAAACCTAGCACACCATATCCCTAAAACCACCTAAATAAAATATCTGGTCCCCCCTCAAAACCAGCCCCCCTTATCACCACACCACCACCACCTAACCACCTTACCACCCTCTCAAAACCACCCCCAAACCGACCTTGGAAAAACTATAAACCCCCCCCCCCCCTAGTGGGTGGGTTTTTCAAGTTTTTCCAGCCAGCCCTTGGGCCAGCCGAACCGTCTCTCACCTGGCTCTCTTCTTCAACCTACACCACCACTACCCCCGGCCAGCTCCACCTCGCACCACCACTACCTCCCGGCCTGCTCCACTCTACGTCGCCACCACTTCCCGGCCAAGCTCCATCCACCTTCATCATCCGGTTGCCCTCCTTGGACACCAACCTCCTTCACCCATCCGGTTAGTACCTCAACCCAACTCCATCTCCTCTTCACTCCCCCTCCACTCTCAACCACCCATACCACCATAACACCTCGCCAACACAACCTTCCCGCCACCCTTACCTATTCGGCCAGACACCACAACCATACACCACCCGATCCTCTACCTTTCCCTTTAGTGACACCCCAGCCACCTTACCTTGCTCCCTAGGACCTGCCCCTTTCACTCTCAACCACCCCTTCACTCCACCTTCCCCAACACCCTATCTTCCCATCTGTGACATCCCCTAGCTACCCCAGCCGGCCACCACTTAAAACACCCCCTAGTCGGCCAGCCCCAGCCGACTGCACCCAAGTCACCCGACCAGCCACACCCCCTTTCTTAGACATCTTCCCTTTAGACACCCCTCAGCGCCACCTTCCCTAGCACCAACCCTATACCTTAGTGACCTTCCTTAATCACTTCAGCCCAAAGCATCACGACAACACCCCCCTAGCAGCTGGCAAGCTCCAAGGCATCACACCCGCGCTCCCTTGTCACCCGGCCAGCACACACCCTTTGCCGTGTCATTCCGAGGAGCTCCCTCTTGCAGCCCAAGACGATGCCCAAGCCCAAGCCCAAGCTCAAGCAAGTCACCTTCGGACCAACTATAAGTAAGTGCCTAACTCGGTCCTCATTTGTAGACTTGCTTAAGTTAAATTAAATTTGATACGGGGTTGTAATAACGGAGCATTGTCTCCCCCCGCTTGTAATAACGTGGCTTGGCACACCCACACACACGTGCACTTGAGCCTACCTCGCTCTTAGTTGTGCACGATTTTGAACACACATGGGCCTAATCAGCCCTTAAGATATAAGTTTATTTATATATTTTAAGTCGCGTGGGGTTTTGCTTACGTTGTGTGTGTTGTCTTTCAATTCTCGCACTCACACACATTGAGCTTTCGCTCATATTTGCAAGACCCAAGTAAGGGCCCTGTTATACTCTCCTTGGGTTTAATTTCATGTCGTGTGTGTAGTACTTCAATTCTCGCACTCACACACATTGAGCTTTCGCTCTTATTCCCAAGACCTTAATTAAGGCCATATTGCAATTTATATTTGGGTTTAATTTCATGTTGTGTGCATAGTATTTCAATTCTAGCACTCACACACATTGAGCTTTCGCTCTTATTCCCAAGACCTTAGTTAAGGCCATATTGCAATTTATATTTGGGTTTCATTTCATGTCGTGTGTAGTACTTCAATTCTCTTACGCACCCACATTGAGCCTTCGCTCTTATTTGCAAGACCCAAGTAAGGGCCCATATATATTATATACGTATTTCCCTTTCGGCTATGTCTTTTAGATTCGGGTTTTAAGGTTCAGTAGTGTGTGTAGTCTTTCAATATATACACGGCACACACTTGCACTATTGAGCCTTTTCGCTCTTAAGATATAGCCATATTTCCCTTTTGCAAATTTCCCTTCGGCAATTTACATTTACAAGTCATTTCCCTTTGGCAATTTCCATTACAAGTCATTTCCCTTCGGCATTGTCTTTTAAATTCGGGTTTTTCCTTTGGAGTTGCGTGAGTTCGCATTGCATATATGCCATACCACGAGTTAGGACGCATATTGCATCAAAGCAAACCCCATACTCCCGCTCAAAAGTCGCCCCACTTAGGCTAAGTGTTCATAACACATACCTAGTTGGCCCAAAAAGGGATAAAAAGAAAGACTTAGGCACGTGCAAATCCACGTGAAATAAAATCTGAAAGTCATACAAAACAACCCGAATCAAACACCTCAAACCGCTTTCGTAGGTTCTTATACTCAAAAACTCGATTTTATTAGCGTACAGACTGACCCTTGCGCATCGGTGCAAGAAGGTCTACAACGACAAGAGCTTGCTTGCTCACAGTTGCCACGTTAGAAGTCAGGTTTAAAATATCTCTTCGCTAGCTTAAGTAAGCTAGCTGGCACGCCCTTTTGCTTAAATAGGACTTAGGCACCCGAACAGGTTTGCTTCAGGCCTAAGAACCGGGAGCAGAAATTTTCTGCGTCTACAGTGGTGAAAGCATTTTTAGTCTGATCTCTTGGGGCTAATTTGATTTGGTTATACCTTAAATAGCCATCCGTGAATGAAAACATTTCATGATTTGCAATACTATCTTAGGTAAAGGAAAGTTATCCTTTGGAGTGGCTTTGTTCAGGTTTCTAAAATCGATGCATATTCAAATTTTCCCATTGGATTTTCGAACTACAACAATATTTGACAACCATTCAAAATACGCAATGGGTTTTATAAAATCAGCTTTTAGTAGATCTTCTAAACCCTCTTTAACCTGTGCATGCACGTTTGGATGAATCTTTCTAAGCTTTTGCTTTATGGGTTTCGAATCCGAATCTAGGGGAAGACAATGCTCTACCAGTCTTGGGTCTATACCCGGCATGTCTTCATATGTCCATGCAAACACATCGATATAGGTTTTCAAGAATGCAATGAATGATGATTTTTCATGCTCATGCAAACATGCACCTATCTTAATGTGTTTGGGCTTTGTTTCACTCCCTAAATTGATCTCTATGAAATCCCCTCCTACAGAATTCAAAGGTTTTTCAAAATCGAGAATTTTATGAAACTCGGGGAGCTCGAAAGTTGAACCCTCCTCAAGGAGAAGGGGATCTTCTTCCGCGCTTCGATCATTCTCGAGAATGTTGAATCCTAGGGATTTTGAACTCGATGCTTGGGTTTTGAAAACACCTGGTTTTTGACTTGGAATTTCAACAGGTTTCAAAAATTTTGGTCTTGTTTTGAAGACAACTTTCTTTTTGAAATCCTTGGCTTTTTCCAAACTTTTACCAAGAGCTGGTATATAGAGGATTTTGTTTTTGGGAATTTCTATTTGTTCGATTTTTTTGGATTTTGGCAAAGAAAGAGCTTTGGGAACTATACAAACAACCTTTTTTTCGAGTTTTTCATTTTTTCAAATGTTTTTGGTTTTTGGGACTTTTTATTTTTTTGAATTTCGAGATTTTGTAATTTTTTTGTATTTTTGGTTGAGGAGGGATCTTCCATCATACCTACAAAGGGAAACGCCACAAGTCAAACTCTAAATAAGAGGTCTAAATCATAGGTTTTTGCTTGGATAGGTTTCAAGGCACCCTTGACCCAGGTGGTCATAGGTGGGGAGTATAGCCGATCGCATATCAGCTTGGGTTGGCCTTGGGCATTATGGGCTCGAGGAGACCCTAGCTTTGTGCCCCTAGACTTTTGTAGGGCATATATCCCATATTTAATATCATGTTTCACGATTTTTTGTTTTTTGAAAAGTTTTGGTATAAGTCATGATTCTGGAACTTGCTATCGTCCATGTTATGCTCGTATGGTTTTCTATCTAGGGTTTTGGGGAACAGACGAGTTGGTGGTAGTGGTAGGGTGAAGGTAGGGAGTCGGTGTTAGGTAGGGGCAATAGGTCGGCTAAGGAGGCACGCAGTGGGGGAGGCACGTGGCGTCAGGGAGGCGCGCGGCGCGGGAGCGGGGCGCATGCGGGGTGCGTGCGGGAGTTCGGGCGATGATGGGAGGTGGCTGGTGTAAAGGGAGTGTGTCGGTTGGGGTGGCAGGCCGGAGGTGGTTGGGATTAGGGGTGCTGTGGGGGATTAGGTAGTGTTGATTAGGGTAGGTTTAAGGTGGTTTAGAGGGGTAGAGAAGAGTGGTTTAGGGTGTTGATTAGGCTTACCTCTTAGGGTCGGTTTACGGTGTGCTCAAGCTCCAAATCAACCACTCCAAAGCCTTCTTGTTCAAGCAAATCCAGCCCTTAATCAAGGTGGTGCAGCCCACACTAATCCCTCTTTAAGCCCACAATTAACCCACTAAACAAAATTAAGAAAGCACTAAGCACTCACATTAATACCCTCTCTCTCCTCCAAGCTCCTCCAAGCACTTTCACGTGAGCTTTTGGGGACCCTCTCACTCCTATTTATAGGCAAATGAGGTGGGTCTTGGATATGGGTCTTGGGTTTGGATCGTGGAATCCATGTCCGATCCAAACACAATTTGGATCTTGATCTTGGATCTCGAATATTTTGAGATCCATATCCGATCCAAATCCAACATTTTTATGGATATGGATCTAGATATTTTGTTCCAGATCCGATCCAATCCAAACATTATTTGGATCCAATCCAAATCCAAACACTATTTAGATCGACCCAAATCCAAACACTATTTGGATATGGATCTGGATATTTATGGTCTAAATCCAATCCAAATTTTCTTTGGATGGTCCTTCTTGGCTTTTTGAGGAGGATGTTTTGTGCGGGCACTGGCTTCATCAATGCTCTGTTTGGTGTTGGGTTTTCCCCAACTTTGTCGTTCAAACTCCAGCTCGCCATTCTGGACTCCGTTTCTGCTTAATTTATCCATTTCTGGCTTAGATTCATGTTGCTTGGGTGGATGTATTCGATTTGGCTTCTGGGTGTGTCGAGCTTGCATTCTGCATCGGGCGTGGGCCTTCCTTTCGCCTTTTGACCCTAGCTTTTATCAGGCAAGGGTGCTGCTTTTGGGCTTCTGCCCCTGTTTCTGAGGTTGCCTTTGATTTGGCCTTTGTGGGCTGGTTTCGGGGCTACTTCTCGATCAGGTGTTGTCTTCCCTATTTCACCTGTTCGTCTTTTGTTTTTTGGCAAAATGGGACTTAGCCCGAGTTTAAGAAATTCATACTGGATATGGGGTTAAAAACAGTATTTACAAGCTTTTGGAAGCTCCTGGGTTTTTGAAAATGCAAAATGGCCTTTTGGGTTGATTTGCAAACTAGGGATTTGTTTTTCTAAAATCGTGGGATTTTGGGGTTTTTACACTAATCCTAGCTGTAAACACCCCGAAATCCCACGAATTCCTCAAACAAACCTGGTTTTGTAAAAACAGCCCCAAAGGGCTATTTTGAGTCTAGAAACCCAGGAACCTTCCAAGCAACCCAGTACAGATGTTTTAAACTTTTATATGTTTTAAATATGTATAATATGTTTTAAAAACTGTTAAAATATGTTTTGAAACCCCACAAAGCAAGCTTGGCCTGATCAAAGCAGGACCAGAAGAGCCAAAGAGAGCCCGAAACCGGGGCACATGTCGAGCCCGGCACAACAACTCTCGTATTGAATCCACCCCAGGATCTCGAACGTCCAAGACCCTGTTATCAACAAACATCATTTGAAATGAGCTTCAGAAGGCAAAAACAGAAGCGGACGATCATGTTGGCGAAGACCCAACGCAGACGGAGTACTGATGCTGTCAGACCCCACACAAACCGTTCGTTTCGAACACAGCCTGAAGGAGTCAGAATTCAGTTTGGATCTGATCTGGACCATATATATCCAGATCCCAATCCAAACCTATGTGTGGATTTGGATCCAGAGATCCAATCCAATATCCACATCCATGGCCCACATCACCTTCTCATAAATGGAGGTGGGGCCCACTTGAAATTCACGTGGGATTATGGGCATGAGAGAGAGTGGGGGAGGATAAGATTTGGGAGTGATTGTAATTAAGCTTGACTTGTGTGTCAAGTTTGGGGTTAATCATGTGGGTTAGCCTAATTAGCATGGGTTTAAGCTTGTATTAGCCAAAACCTAACCTAGGGCTGCACCAACATGATGCAACAAGGTCTATGGGTTATGCAAAGGGAGCTCCCTAACCCAATCCTAATAAAAAACCCCTAATCCTAGCCTTTTTCCCTAATCCTGGCCTAAACCTAGCCTAATCACCTAACCCAGTTCCCTAATCCCGGCTTAATCCCAACCTAATCACCTAACCCACTTCCCTAATCCTTTCCTAAACCTAGCCTAATTTCCTTAAACCTAACCTAATCCTAGCCTAATCACCTAACCCACCTCACTAAACCTCACCCTAAAACCAACCCACCTAGCTAAGCCCTAAACCCCTAAACCACCCCACCTAAACCTAGCACACCATATACCCAAAACCCCTTGTATTAAAATATCTGGCCCCTCCTCAAAACCAGCCCACCTTATCACCACACCACCGCTACCTAAACCACCTTATCACCCTCCTCGAAACCAGCCCCAACTGCCATCTCCAACCCTATCTAACCCCCCCCCCCTAGTGGGTGGGTTTTGCAAGGATTTTCAGCCGACCTTGGCCAGCCACCTCCCAACCGAGCTTGCCACCTTCCTCCACCTGTGTCACCATTGCCTCCCCCGGCCAGCTCCGCCTCGCACCACCACTACCTCCTGGTCTGCTTCACTCCACATCGAAACCACTTCCATCCGGCCGAACCCCATCCACTTCAACCACCCAGCTTCTCCTCTTCCTTGGACACCAACTCCCTACCAGCCGGTTAGTATCTCAACCTAACTCTACCTCTTCTTCACTCCCCTTCCACTCTCAACCACCCACAACCTCCTGCCAACACCACCTACCCGTCATCCCTACCCATTCGGCCAGACCTCCACCTTACATCACCCGCCTTAAACCACTTCGCCTAGTGACACCCGGCCACCCCACTTGGTTCCCTAGGACGTGCCCATACCCCTTTTCACCAGCCCTTAGCTCTACCTTACACCACACCCTAGCTCCCTTCCCATCCACAACATCCCTAGCCACCCTAGTAGCCGGCCACCACCAAGCTCCCCTTAGTCGGCCACTCCAACCGACTGTACCAAATCCACTCGGCCAGCCATACATTTCCCTTAGGCTCCCCTTTAGCACTACCTTCCTTAATACCAACCCATCCTTTAGTGACCTTCCTTAGTCACCTTAGCCCAAAACACCAAGGCAGCCCCTTCCTAGCAGCCGGCCAGCTTCAAGGTGCTCTTCCCGTGCACCCAAGTCATCCGGCCAACATCTCCCTTTGCCGTTCAACTCCGAGGAGCTCCCTCTTGCAGCCCAAGGCGAAGCCAAGCCCACGCTCAAGCAAGTCATCTTCGGACCAGCTATAAGTAAGTGCCTAACTCGGTCCTTAGTTGTAGACTTGCTTAAATTAAATTTGATACGGGGTTGTAATAACGGAGCATAGTCTCCCCCCACTTGTAATAACGTTGCTTGGCACACCCACACACGTGCACTCTCTTAGTTGTGCACGATTTTGAACACACACGGGCCTAATCAGCCCCTAAGATATAAGTTTATGTATATTGTAGATGCGCGAAAATCCCCACGCCTCTTTGCCTTTTCTGGGCATGGAGTGGATCCTCTCGTGCGTCTAAGGCCTATTTATATAAACATTGCGTGCCAGCTAGCTTACCTAAGCTAGCGAAGATATATTTTAAATTGACTTCTAATCGTGGCGACTGTGAGCAAGTGAGCTCTTGTCGTCGCAGACCTTCTTGCACCGACGCACAAGGGTCAGTCTGTACGCTTTGAAAAATCGAGTTTTTGGGATAGAAAGCCTACGAAGTGGTTTGAGGTGTCTAATTCGGGTCTTTTAGATACGATTGCAGATTTTAGATCACGTGGATTTGCACGTGCCTAAGTCTTTCCTTTTATCCCTTTATGGGCCACCTAGTTTGTGTGTTATGAACACTCTACTACATGGGTGAATTTGAGCGGGGCTTACTTTGATGCAATATGCGTCCTACCTCGTGGTATGGCGTAGATGCAATGCAAACTCACGCTACTCCAAAGGGAAAACCAGAAATGTAAAGACAATGCCGAAAGGAAATAACCGAAGGGAAATGACTTGTAATGTAAATGCCGAAGGGAGATATGTACATAGAGTATGTATATGGGCCCTTACTCGGGTCTTGCAAATAAGAGCGAAGGCTCAATGTGGGTGCGTGCTTGAATTGAAAGACTTACACACACGACATGAAATTAAACCCAAATATAACTTGCAGTATGGCCTTGACTAAGGTCTTGGGAATAAGAGCGAAAGCTCAATGTGTGTGAGTGCTTGAATTGAAGTACTACGCACACAACATGAAATTAAACCCAAATAGTATAACACGGCCCTTACTTGGGTCTTTCAAATAAGAGCGAAGGCTCAATGTGTGTGAGTGCTTGAATTGAAAGACTTACACACACGACATGAAATGAAAACCCAAATAGTATAGGTCGGCCCTTACTTGGGTCTTTCAAATAAGAGCGAAAGCTCAATGTGTGTGAGTGCTTGAATTGAAAGACTTACACACACGACATGAAATGAAAACCCAAATAGTATAACATGACCCTTACTTGGGTTTTTCAAATAAGAGCGAAGGCTCAATGTGTGTGAGTGCTTGAATTGAAAGACAACACACCCAACTTAAGCAAAAACCCTATGTAAGTTAAAATATATATGTATATATGTATATTAGGGGCTGATTAGGCCCGTGTGTGTTCAAAATCGTGCACAACTAAGAGAGTGCACGTGTGTGGGTGTGCCAAGCCACGTTATTACAAGCGGGGGGAGACTATGCTCCGTTATTACAACCCCGTATCGAATTGAATCTCAAGCAAGTATACAACTAAAGACCGAGTTAGGCACTTACTAATAGCTGGTCCGAAGATGCCTTGCTTGAGCGTGGGCTTGGCCTTCGCCTTGGGCTACAAAAGGGAGCTCCGCGAGGTTGAACGGCAAGGGGAGGTGCTGGCCGGATGTCCTTGGTACACGGAAGATGCGCCTTGAAGATGGCCGGCTGCTAAGGAGGGGCTGTTTTTGGTGTGTTGGGTTAAAGGGCCTAAGTAGGGTCACCAAGGGAGTATGGCACTAAGGGAAGGGAACTAGATAGGGGAAGGTTATGGCTGGCGGATGGCTGGCTGAATGAAAAGGTGACAGTCGGTTGGAGTGGCCGACTAGGAGGACTTGATGGTGGCGGGTTGCTAGGGCGGCTAGGAGCGGTGTAAGGAAAGGGTGGCAGCTAGGATGTGGGGTAAGGAAAGGGTGGTTGTGGTGAGGTAGAGTGGACAGGACTTAGGGGGTTCAATGGGATGACCGGGTATAGCTAGGGTCGTTAGGGTGGTTATGGGCCTGGCCGAGTGGAAATGGTGGCGGCTAGTGGCTGGCCTTAGGTTGATATGGTAGTGGGTTAGGTGGCTGAGAGTGGGGAGGGAGTGAAGAAGGAGTAAGGTGGAATGTAGGGTACTAACCGGATGGTGGAAGGCGGCGGGTGGTAGTGGAGCAACCGGATGTGGGGGCTCAACTGGTTCGGTCGGGTGAAGAGGATGGCGATGGGGACTTCGGCTGGAATGGTGGTGGCGGTGGTGGTGCTCGACTGGGAGATAGTGGCGTAGGTGGTGGCTGACTGTGGGGCAGGTGGAGCAGGAGGGAAGTCGGCTGAGTTGGGAAATGGGAGGACCCGGCTGGTGGGAGGTGGGGCTTCTAGATGGAAATCCCGCCCCCAAGGGGGGGGGGGGGTTATATAGGGCTGGGCTAGGTCAGTTAGGGCTGGTTTTGGGGTAGTGGTTAGGTGGTTTAGGTAGGGTGGTGTGGTGATAAGGTGGGATGGAAAGGGTAGGGCCAGATATTTTAAATACAAGTGGTTTGGGTAGGTTGTGGGCTAGGGGTGGTTTAGAGGTTTAGCTAGGTGGATTGGTTCTAGGGTGAGGTTTAGTGAGGTAGGTTAGGTGATTATTCTAGGTTTAGGGAAATTAACCTAGGTTTAGGGAAGGATTAGGGAAGTGGGTTAGGTCATTAGGTTGGGATTAGGCCTGGATTAGGGAAGTGGGTTAGGTGATTAGGCTCAGATTAGGGCTGGATTAGGGTGGAAGGCTAGGATTAGGTGTTTTTGGTTAGGTTTAGGTGAAGGAACTCCCTTTGCATGGCCCATAGACCTTAACCACATCATGTTGGTGCAGCCCTAGGTTAGGTTTTGGCTAATTACAAGCTTAAACCCACTTAATTAGGCTAACCCACATGATTAACCCCAAACTTGACACACAAGTCAAGCTTAATTACAACACACACTTGATCTTATCCACCCCCACTCTCTCTCATGCCCATAATCCCACGTGAAATTCAAGTGGGCCCCACCTCCATTTATGAGAAGGTGATGTGGGCCATGGATATGGATATTGGATTGGATTTTTTAATCCAAGTCCATACATGGGTTTGGATTGGGATCTGGATATATATGGTCCAGATCCGATCCAAACTAAACTCTGACTCCTTCGAGCTGTGTTCGAAATGAACGGTTTGTGCGGGGCCTGACAGCATCAGTGCTCCGTTTGCGTTGGGTCTTCGCCAACATGATCGTTCGCCTCTATTTTCGCCTTCCGGAGATGACTTCAAACAATATTTCGATGATAACAGGGTCTTGGACGTTCGAGATCCTGGGGGTGTGGATTTGATACGAGAGTTGCTGTGCCGGGCTCGACATGTGCTCCGGTTCCGGGCTCTCCTTAGCTCTCCTGGTCCTGTCTGGATTAGGCCGAAGCTGCTTCGGGGTTTCAAAAACATGTTTAAAAAGGTTTTTAAAAGCCATATCATGTATTTTTGAAAAGTAAAAGTTTAAAACATATATATAGGGTTGTCTGGAAGGCTCCTGGGTTTCCAGACTCAAAATGGCCCTTTGGGGCTTGTCACACCCGCTCGGGTCGCGACCACGACCCGGCCTGAGCCGATGCCACACGGCCGCTTCTCGCGCGGGCGTGATGGTAAGTAGTAATCAAATACAATACTAATTTAATTCAAACTCAATAAATATCTAACTGAAATAAATATTCATATCGAAGTTCTAAACAACACGTCCAAAATGGTACGGGGCCCACGTAACAATAACCCCGAATAAAAGACTTTCTAAATCATTCAACACTTATCATGCCATCTGAAATAAAAATATAGGTCTATCAAACTCATACACTGCTCCGTGTGCCTTCGAAGTGTTAGCTTCAGGATGAGCTGTAAAACAATAGGGTGAGCAACTATACATAGCTTAGTAGGGAGGTTAAACATCTTTAAACAGAAAACATACTAAAAGCATGCATAGTTTCACAATCATTTCATAACAAAGCATATTTACCTTGAAATCATGATATCAAATTCATACGCACACACTCACACACACATAATTAGTTTCGATAATTACAGCCTATACTGTGTCTGCCCCAAAGGCCACGGGAGTCGTCTGACCCTCCCTAACGTGACTTCGGTAACCCCGTCTATGACGGTAACCACGCCGACTCTCATGAAAGAGTGCTCGGGAACACACCTTGTATTCACCCCAAGCCGGATTGCCCGAGGGACCTGTAAGTCTCTAGAGACCCTACACAAACCACACAAGTACGGCTCGTATATTTACACATCATTACATTTCTAAAACCAATTACAGTTCATCACATTCACAAATTATATCCAGATCCACAATTATCCAAAATCAAACTCATATCCACACAACATTTAAATACCATGTTCATACAACACATGCATATCAAAACATGCTCTTTATCAAACAATGTCATAAACATGTTCTATTTGAAAAGCATATCAAATAACCCATAATTACGAATAACATTTCACAAATATCAATAAAATATTTATCAATCATGCATATTTAAATCTATCTAAAACAGTAAAATCACTTGTAGCATGGTTCTGTAAAAGAATGCATAACCCCCTACCTGAAGGAGCGCTAAGATCTAGTCCTATGAAACCAGGTTGATTTGAGAAATTCGTGGGATTTCGGGGTGTTTACATATATGCTTTAAATTACGTAGGGTTTTGCTTAAGTTGGGTGTGTTGTCTTTAAATTCTCGCACTCACACACATTGAGCCTTCGCTCTTATTTGCAAGACCCAAGTAAGGGCCGTGTTATACTATTTGGGTTTAATTTCATGTTGTGTGCGTAGTACTTCAATTGAAGCACTCACACACATTGAGCTTTCGCTCTTATTCCCAAGACCTCAGTTAAGGCCATACTGCAATTTATATTTGGGTTTAATTTCATGTTGTGTGCGTAGTACTTCAATTCAAGCACTCACACACATTGAGCTTTCGCTCTTATTCCCAAGACCTTAGTTAAGGCCATACTGCAATTTATATTTGGGTTTAATTTCATGTTGTGTGCGTAGTACTTCAATTCAAGCACTCACACACATTGAGCTTTCGCTCTTATTCCCAAGACCTTAGTTAAGGCCATATTGCAAGTTATATTTGGGTTTCATTTCATGTCGTGTGTGTAGTACTTCAATTCTCGCACGCACCCACATTGAGCATTCGCTCTTATTTGCAAGACCCAAGTAAGGGCCCATATATACCTTATATACGTATTTCCCTTCGGCAATTTTCATTACAAGTCATTTCCCTTTGGCAATTTTCCTTCGGCAATTTCCATTAGAAGTCATTTCCCTTCGGCATTGTCTTTTAATTCGGGTTTTCCCTTTGGAGTAGCGTGAGTTTGCATTGCATATACGCCATACCACGAGTTAGGACACATATTGCACCAAAGCAAACCCCATACTCCCACTGAAACTCACCACATCTTAGTGGAGTGTTCATAACACACACCTAGGTGGCCCATAAAGGGATAAAAAGCAAGACTTAGGCACGTGCAAATCCACGTGATCTAAAATCTAAAAATCATACAAACCTGAATCAAACACCTCGAACCGCTTTCGTAGGTCCTTATATCCAAAACTCGATCTTTAAAAGCGTACAGACTGACCCTTACGCATCGGTGCAAGAAGGTCTGCGACGACAAGAGCTTGCTTGCTCACAATCGCCACGTTAGAAGTCAGGTTAAAATATATCTTCGCTAGCTTAGGTAAGCTAGCTGGCATGCCCTGTTTATTTAAATAGGACTTAGATACACGAAAAGATTTGCTCCAGGCCTAATAACCAGGAAGCGGAGATTTTCTGCGTCTACAATAGATTGGCACACCTGGTGGAACGTGAGTCTTTCAAAAATCGAGTTATTCTAGAAACTTGCGAAAAGATTTTTAAGGAGGTGTTATTTTAAACTTTCTTTTCTTTACTTGTACTTAGGAATTTTGAAAAAAGGCTTGAAAGCATGTCAAAATCCAACCCAAGTGAAGTGTCGAGCCAAGGCTCATGCGCATCAAGTTCTCACTCTAGGAGGATTTTCAAAAACAAGATCAAACTAGACGAGATAGAGGACCTGAGAAGGGAATTCGAGGCCAAAATCGATGCTCTTAGCCAAGAGGCTGAAGTAGGCGATTCATGTTCATCAAACGGTGAACAAAGGGCCAAGAAAAAATATGAGAAACCTCGCAAGCACAAAGAGGCCTCCGTAATGGAAGGCAACCAATACCACGAGTCCTTCACACAAAAGGACCGTAAAGCCCTACAGCAGCTGCTGAAAGGGCAAAACAAAGAGAAAAGGAGTTACGCCCTGTCTGATTTCCTTCCCATGGATTACGAAACAAACAGTGATGATGAAATACCAAACTTCCATCGGTATGACGGCATGGGAGACCCTAGGTCTCACTTGCAACTTTTCTCGCGTTGAGCCCATAAGAAGAAAAAGGACTCGATGAAATGGGTGTATTGGTTCCCTCTATCCCTTAAAGGCACAGCTGCCAAATGGCTGGCTTCCTACGACTTATGCCAGTTCGCTACTTTTGAAGAGTTAGTGAACTACTTCATGCAAATATTTGCACACAACGTAGAAGTTACACCGACTCTGAACACTTTAAGGGATATTGTAAACACCCCGAAATCCCACGAATTTCTCAAATCCATCTGGTTTTGTAAAAGCAGCCCCAAAGGGCTATTTTGAGTCTGGAAACCCAGGCGCCTTCCAGACAATCCTGTATATATGTTTTGAACTTTATATTTCAAAAATACATGATATGGCTTTTGAAAAACTTTTAAAACACGTTTTTGAAACCCCGAAGTAGCTTGGCCTAATCCATACAGGACCAGAAAAGCAAAGGAGAGCCCGGAATCGGAGCACATGTCGAGCCCGGTACAACAACTCTCGTATCAAATCCACACCCCCAGGATCTCGAACGTCCAAGACCCTGCTATCATCAAAACATCATTTGAAGTCATCTCCGAAAGGCGAAAATAGAGGCGGACGATCATGTTGGCGAAGACCCAACGCAGACGGAGTACTGATGCTGTCAGGCCCCGCACAAACCGTTCATTTCGAACACAGCTTGAAGGAGTCAGAATTCAGTTTGGATTGGATCTGGACCATAGATATCCAGATCCCAATCCAAACCCATGTATGGACTCAGATTTGGATTTGGATTCAAAAATCCAATCCAACATCCATATCCATGGCTCACATCACCTTCTCATAAATGGAGGTGGGACCCACTTGAATTTCATGTGCGATTATGGGCATGAGAGAGAGTGGGGGTGGATAAGATCAAGTGTGTGTTGTAATTAAGCTTGACTTGTGTGTCAAGTTTGGGGTTAATCATGTGGATTAGCCTAATTAAGTGGGTTTAAGCTTGTAATTAGCCAAAACCTAACCTAGGGCTGCACCAACATGATGTGGTTAAGGTCCATGGGCCATGCAAAGGGAGCTCCTTCACCTAAACCTAACCAAAAACACCTAATCCTAGCCTTCTACCCTAATCCTGTCCTAATCTGAGCCTAATCACCTAACCCACTTCCCTAATCCCGGCCTAATCCCAACCTAATCACCTAACCCACTTCCCTAATCCTTTCCTAAACCTAGGTTAATTTCCCTAAACCTAACCTAATACTAGCATAATCACCTAACCTACCTCACTAAACCTCACCCTAAAACCAACCCACCTAGCTAAACACTAAACCTCTAAACCACCCCTAGCACATAACCTACCCAAACCCCTTGTATTCAAAATATCTCGCCCTACCCTTTCCAGCCCACCTTATCACCACACCACCCTACCTAAACCACCTAACCACTACCCCAAAACCAGCCCCAACCGACCTAGCCCAGCCCTATATAAACCCCCCCCCTTTGGGGCGAGTTTTTCCAATCGGGAAGCTCCATCTTCCACCAGCTAGGTCCTCCACTCCACAACCCAGCTGATTCCCATCTTGCTCCACCTACCCCACAGCCAGCCACCACCTGTGCCACTACCTCCCAACCGAGCACCACCACCACCACCACCCCAGCCGAGGTCCACATCGCCACCCTTCCTCCCGGCCGAACCTCATCCTTTGCATCCCAATCACTCGGTTGCTCCCCTTCCATCCGCCACCACCTCCCATCATCCGGTTAGTATCCTCCACCTTACTCCTTCTCCACTCCCAGCCGCCTAACCCACTACCATATCACCCTAACACCAGCCATTCCACTTGCCGCTACCATTCCCACTCGGCCAGGCCATAATCAGCCTAAGTACCCGCCACTACCAATCCACCTAGATACATTCGGCCACTGCACTTCACTCCCTAAAACCTGCCCATATCACCCTACTACTCCCACTACCACCTTACCCCATCTCCTAGCTAGTTCCCCTCCTATCCACCATAGCCTAGCCACCCTAGCAGCCCGCCACCACCAAGCACCCTTAGTTGGCCACTCCAACCGACTGTCACCTTTTCATTCGGCCAACCATCCGCCAGCCATATCTTTCCCCTAGCTAGCTCCCTTCCCTTAGTACCATACTCCCTTAGTGACCCTACTTAGGCTCCTTTAGCCCAACACACCAAAACCAGCCCATCCTTAGCAGCCTCTTCAAGGCGCATCTTCCACGCACCAAAGACATCCGGCCAGCAACCCCTTGCCGTTCAACCTCGCAGAGCTCCCTTTTGCAGCCCAAGGCGAAGGCCAAGCCCACGCTCAAGTAAGGCTTCTTCGGACCAGCTATTAGTAAGTGCCTAACTCGGTCCTTAGTTGTATACTTGCTTAAGATTCAATTCGATACAGGGTTGTAATAACGGAGCATAGTCTCCCCCCGCTTGTAATAACGTGGCTTGGCACACCCACACACGTGCACTCTCTTAGTTGTGCACGATTTTGAACACACACGGGCCTAATCAACCCCTAATATATATATATACATATATATTTTAACTTACGTAGGATTTTTGCTTAAGTTGGGTGTGTTGTCTTTCAATTCAAGCACTCACACACATTGAGCCTTCGCTCTTATTTGAAAAACCCAAGTAAGGGCCGTGTTATACTATTTGGGTTTTCATTTCATGTCGTGTGTGTAAGTCTTTCAATTCAAGCACTCACACACATTGAGCCTTCGCTCTTATTTGAAAGACCCAAGTAAGAGCCGTGTTATACTATTTGGGTTTTCATTTCATGTCGTGTGTGTAAGTCTTTCAATTCAAGCACTCACAAACATTGAGCCTTCGCTCTTATTTGAAAGACCCAAGTAAGGGCCGTGTTATACTATTTGGGTTTTCATTTCATGTCGTGTGTGTAAGTCTTTCAATTCAAGCACTCACACACATTGAGCTTTTGCTCTTATTAGAAAGACCCAAGTAAGGGCCGTGTTATACTATTTGGGTTTTCATTTCATGTCGTGTGTGTAAGTCTTTCAATTCAAAGCACGCACCCACATTGAGCCTTCGCTCTTATTTGCAAGACCCAAGTAAGGGCACGTATATACCCTATATACATATCTCCCTTCGGCATTTACATTACAAGTCATTTCCCTTCGGTTATTTCCCTTCGGCATTGTCTTTACATTCGGGTTTTCCCTTTGGAGTAGCGTGAGTTTGCATTGCATCTACGCCATACCACGAGGTAGGACGCATATTGCATTGAAGCAAGCCCCGTATTCCCACTCAAATTCGCCCATGTAGTGGAGTGTTCATAACACACAAACTAGGTGGCCCATAAAGGGATAAAAAGAAAGACTTAGGCACGTGCAAATCCACGTGATCTAAAATCTACAATCGTATCTAAAAGACCCGAATTAAACACCTCGAACCGCTTCGTAGGCTTTCTACACCCCAAAACTCGATTTTTCAAAGTGTACAGACTGACCCTTGCGCATCGGTGCAAGAAGGTCTGCGACGACAAAAGCTCACTTGCTCACAGTCGCCACGATTAGAAGTCAGCTTAAAATATATCTTCGCTAGCTTAGGTAAGCTAGCTGGCACGCCCTGTTTATACAAATAGGCCTTAGACACACGAGAGGATCCGCTCCAAGCCTTGAAAAGGTGAGAGGTAGGGATTTTCGCCGCGTCTACAGAGATTGGCACGCCCGGTGGGACGTGAGCCTTTCAAAAATCGAGTTTTAAGGTAGAAGTTTTGCTAAAATTTTGTAAAAAGGTGTCATTTTAACTTATTTTCTTTGCTTGTACTTAGGACATTTTGAAAAAGCTTGAAAAGCATGTCAAAATCCAATCCAAGTGAAGTGTCGAGCCAAGGCTCATGCGCATCAAGTTCTCACTCTAGGAGGATTTTCAAAAACAAAATAAAACTAGATGAAATCGAGGACCTGAGAAGGGAGTTTGAGGCCAAAATCGATGCTCTCAGCCAAGAGGCTGAAGTAGGCGATTCGTGTTCATCAAACGGTGAACAAAGGCCTAAGAAAAAAACTGAAAAACCTCGCAAGCACAAACAGGCCTCCGTAATGGAAGGCAACCAATACCACGAGTCCTTTACACAAAAGGACCGTAAAGCCCTACAGCAGCTGCTGAAAGGCAAAACAAAGAGAAAAGAAGCTACGCCCTGTTTGATTTCCTTCCTATGGATTACGAAACAGACAGTGACAATGAAATACCGAACTTCCATCGGTATGATGGCATGGGAGACCCTAGGTCTCACTTGCAGCTTTTCTCACGTCTAGCCCATAAGAAGAAAAAGGACTCGCTGAAATGGGTGTATTGGTTCCCTTTATCCCTTAAAGGCACAGCTGCCAAATGGCTGGCTTCCTACGACTTAAGCCAGTTCGCTACTTTTGAAGAGTTAGCGAACTGCTTCATGCAAAGATTTGCACACAACGTAGAAGTCACGCCAACACTAAATACCTTAAGGGATACAAAGCAAGGCATGAACGAAGACATACATGCCTTCATTATAAGATGGAGGTCACTTTTGGGCCAAGTGCGAGAGCCCATATCCGAAGGATGCGCAGTCATGCTCATCTTGGATAACTTTAAAAGCGAGTTAAAAACCCTTCTCTCGCTCCATGAGATCTCAACTTTCCATAAGTTGATGAAAAAGGCATCCCTTTTCGAAACCAACTTGCGAAAAGGGACATACGATCACTTGTGGAAAGGAAGTGCCGTTTCGAAAACCCTCTTGGAAAAGCCCATCACATATGGGCTACCCACGACGGACAAAGGGGCAAAGCCCCATAAAATCGCCAATGTCCGGGTGGATCCAGGCGTGCCAGGCACTTCCAAAAATTTTGAAAAATTAGAAAACAAAAGGGAGCGAACCTTTCAAAAACCGGTTGAAAAACGGGAGTACACTCCGCTGGGGCAACCTGTGTCGAAGGTCCTAGACCTCCTACTTGCCCAGGGCAAGATAGAACTCCCTGAAATCTCCGAAGGAGTCACTTCGAAGGGGGGGTATTTAAACCGATTTTGTAAGTATCATCGGCTCAAGGGCCATGATACCAAACGCTGTTTCTCCCTTTTAAATAAAATTGAGAACTTGATAGTAGAAGGCCGTCTCCAGGTCATTGCGGAACCTGAGCCACCTCAAGCTATCTTCAAAGAACCCTTTCCCAAACACGTCAGTCGCAGTGGGAAAGGAAAGGAGGTATGTACCCTCACCATTTCTAAGGAACTGGCGCAAAAACCAGAGCCTGGTCGACCTACTTGTGCGCCCACTCTTGTATTATACAAGAAGCCCGCCCAAGTCGTCATTCGAGGACCACCAAAAGTAGAAACCCCGGCAAAACCAGTTTTGAAAATCCAAGGTTCTCCTCAGCTCATCCTTAGAGCCAGATTTAGCGCGAACCCTAGGCTGGTCGTGGGGGAAGTGACTAGATCCGGGAGGATCTATCAACCCCCGCACCTTCAAGGTGCTCAAAAGGTGGTCAGTGTGCCTGGCCCCTCAAAAGCATGTATCCCTAGTATTCTGCCAAAAGCAGATAAGGACAAAGTCATCCTAAATCCTTATGACTTCGAAAACCACCTTTCAAAGATTTCTATTCACATGTCTATCTTAGAGCTTATACAAACCTCGCCTAGGCATAGACTTGTATTAGAGAAAATTCTAGAAAGGGCCAAGGTTGATTCGAACATAAGTCCGGAATCCTTGTCTGCCCAAGTGGCTTTATTAGGAGCAAAATCGCCCATCACTTTCTCGAAAGATGATGTAGATAGACCCTACAAATCCCACAACCAGGCCCTGCATATCGAGGTGGTTCTGAATAACCACTCTATGGACAGGTGCCTAGTCGATGGTGGAGGAGGGCTCAACATCCTTCCACTTCATGTGGCGTATAAAATTGGAGTCACCTTGACTTCAGTGAACCCAAGCCCCATCGTTATCACTGGATACGATGGGAATGCGTCTAGACCTTTAGGATCCATCGAACTCCCAATGGAAACGGGAGGGATCGAACACACGGGGGTGTTCCATGTCTTGGACATCCACCCCCATTATAACCTGTTGTTGGGAAGACCCTGGATACACAGTTTGTGCGCTGTGCCATCCACCTTCCACAGGTGTGTCAAGATCCCTTTCAGGGACCAGGTCGTAGTGATCCTAGGTGAGAGTCACCCACAGCTTCAGGGGATCATAAACTCCCCTTGTTTATCGAGCTCCCAGGCCCATGAGGCTAACCTGGGGCAAATTATGGTTGAGCCACCTCGGCTCGTGTTAAACAACCCTAGGAAGGTTGTATGTGTAAAGGGGCCGCCCAAAGTAGGCCCCTTCCCGATCGTAACACTTCTAGGAAAACCCAAGCGTTCCCTATTTGCAAAGCCCCTGGACAAGAGGCCATATGAGCACAATATGGACGACAGCATGTTCCAGGACCACGACTTGTACCATGCCTCTTCAAAAAATAAAAAGTCGTGGAACATGTTGTTAAACATGGGCTACACGCCCTACAAGAGTCTAAGGGCGCAGAACTAGGGTCTCCTAGAGCCCATCCTTCCTAGGGCCAATCCAAGCCGATATGGGATCGGCTATACTCCACGAATACCGCCAAAGCCACCCCTTGTGATCACCTGGGTCAAAGGTGCCCTGGAACCTGCCGTAGAAGAGACCTACGATTTAGATCTCCTATTCCGAGTCTAACCCGTAGTGTTTTCCCTTTGTAGGTATGACGGAAGATCCCTTTTTATAAAAACACAAAAACATTTGAAAAGCCTAAAATAAAAAAAATCGAAAAACAAGGAAACCAAAAACAATGGAAAAACAAAAACTCGAAAAAAGAGTGCTTTGTATAGTTCCTAAAGTTCTTGTTTTACAAAAACCCAAAAAAATAGAAAATTTGAAAATACCAAAAAGATTTTATATGTAGCTGCTCCTGGTAGGACTTTGGCAAAAGAAAAGGATTTCGAAAGAAACGTCGTCTGCATAGCCAGACCAAAAATTTTAAAATCACTTGAAAGTCCAAGTACAAAACCAGGTCTTTTTGAAAACCACGCATCAAATTCCCCATTTTGAACCCTCCAAAGCAAGGAAAACCGCTTTTACTATACATCTCCGTGCATGCGAATGCTTTAGGAGCCCTGTTGGCTCAATACGAGGATGACACCCATAAGGAGTATGCCATCTACTACATTTCAAAAACTCTCTTGGCTTATGAACGAAATTATCAAGCCATGGAGAAGACGTGCTTGGCCCTAGTCTGGGCCTGCCAGAAATTTAGACACTATTTCCTAGATCACGAGATCTGGATAGTGTCCAAGCTTGATCCAATCAAGCACTTGTTCGAAAAACCCATTCTCATGGGTAGATTGGGCAAAGCACCATGCGTTGGGTTTGGATTGGGTTTGGATTGGGTTGGGTTTGGATCCAAAAATATCCAGATCCAGATCCAAATTGTGTTTGGATTGGATCTGGATCTCAAAATATCCGAGATCCGAGATCCGAGATCCAAACCCAAATAAATATTTGGACTGGATCTGGATCTCAAAATATCTGAGATCCGCGATCCAGATCCACATAGAGTTTGGATTGGATCCGGATAGCCAGACCCAAATCCAAGACCCAATATCCAAGACCCACTTAAAACCTCTATAAATAGAGGTGCTGGGCTTGAAAAAAAGAGGACGTGAGGCTCCAGGGAAGCACCTCACGTGAATAAAGGGGGGGGATGAGAGAGAAAAAGGCCCATAGGCCAAGTTCGTTTGTTTGAGTGCTTGGGATTGGCTCATGGAGCCAAGGGCTGCACCAACCAAGGGACGTCCCATACAAGCTGGCTGGGAGCGTTGCATGGTGGAGCTTGGCGGCTTGAGCGGCGGCTTGGAGTGGTGTTGCACCAATGTACGTCCCCTAAGCCCTAACCTAACCCCTTTCTTAAACGTGCCCTAATCCTCTAGACCACCCATCCTACCCAAATGTCCCCTAAAACCGCCACCAAACCAGCCAAGTGCTTGCCGTTTTTCACCAAGTCTCCTACCTAAACACCACCCTAAACAACCTCCCTAAACCACCTAAAGTTCGGCCAAGTGCTGGCCTAACTTCCCTTTGAAACTACCTAGCTTGAGCCACCTTGGCTCGAGCCTTTTTCCTCCCCCATCTACCTTTTAAACTAGCCCCTAACCCAGGCCGTGGTCCCTTACCAAAGACCCAAGACAACCCCTAAGCTAACCTTGGCCCTCGCCTAGAACCCAGCCCAAACTCTATCCTAACCCCCCCCCCTACTCGAGCCACCTTGGCTCGAGTTTCACAAGATCTAAACAAAATCCCATCACTCGAGCCACCTTGGCTCGAGTTATGCCTAATACCAAGTCTATCCTATACCAAACCCAAGGCCAAAGGCTGGCCGGATTGACTCTACCCTAAACCAAGTTCACTCGAGCCACCTTGGGCTCGAGTCACATAAGCAAAACCTAAGGCCGAGTGTTGGCCGAACCCTAGAGCAAGTCACTCCTACTCGAGCCACCTTGGCTCGAGTTCCACAAGACCAAAACCAAGGCCAAAGTGCTGGCCTAATCCCAAGTCAAAAACCATACCTAAACCCAAGGCCAAAGGTTGGCCGAATCCCACACAAAAACCCTATAACTCGAGCCAAGGTGGCTTGAGTCTTACCTTGCCCAAACCAGCGCCAACTAGCCCCAAACCCATTGTAGCTTGCAGCTCCCGGAACTCCAAGTCTCTCCAAGCTCTCAAGCTCTCCGGCTTCGCTCCCACATGCCCCGGACTCCATAAGAAGAAGGCGGATTCACCCCTTGTACGATCCTAACTCAAAAGGCTGGAAAGTGTAAGTTGATTTCGATATATATCAAATCCCTTTCTATTCAATTCAATTCGTCATATGGGGTTGTAATAACGGAGCATCGTCTCCCCCCGGATGTAATATATGTGCAAAACACACACACGTACACTCGAGCCTTTCCGCTCTTATCTGCACACTTTTGCACACAAACGGGCCTCAATAGCCCATAGGATATAGCCCTATTTATATACATTCAGCTGGGTTTTAAGGTTCAAGTCGTGTGAGTTGTCTTTCATTTTATACACTCAAAACACTCACTCACATTGAGCCTTTCCGCTCTTATGTATATATACGTATTTCCCTTCCAGCTGGGTTTTAAATTCAAGTTGCGTGAGTTGCCTTTCAATTTATACACTCAAAGCACTCACGCCACAATTGAGCCTTCTCGCTCTTATATATATCTATATCTCCCTTCTGCTGCATTTTATGGTTCAGTTGCGTGTGTTGCATTTCAATTTATACATAATACCCACGCACACATTGAGCCTTTCCGCTCTTAAGATATAGATATATTTAAATTTCTGCAATTTACATTCAAGTCGTGTGAGTTGCATTCAATTTGGGTTTTCCCTTCTGCTAAGTCTTTCAATTTCGGGTTTTAAGGTTCAGTTGTGTGAGTTGCATTGCATACTCGCCATACTCGAGCTAGAGTGCATACCTGCATCGAACAAACCCGAACAAAATATGCAAACACGCCTAAGTGGTTGAAATTGAAAGACTTAGGGTCGCCCAAATAAAAAAACTCGCCAAGTGCATGATTTCCAAAGTTTTCAAACACCTGATCATTCAAAATCGAATTTGAGTTTAATTTGTTTCAAAAGAAGTCTCTAAAGCGTACAGACTGACCCTTGCGCGTCGGTGCAAGAAGTTCTGCGACGTAAAGATCCCGCTTGCCTACAATCGCCCTTTCAAAAGTCAGATATTTCAAAAACTACTTCACTAGTTTGAGTAAGCTAGCTGGCACGCCCTAAAAGCGAACGTAGATTGCGAAAAGATTCGCTCCAGGCCTAAGAAACCCGGAGTCGAAGATTTTCCGTGTCTACAAGTGCAAAGGCAAAGTCGTGTGACCCTGAGTGAGAGAATTCGCACTTGTGAAAGAGTGGAGTCTTCAAAATCGTGGTTACATTTCAAAACCCTTCTTCTTACAAAGAAAGGCCTAGTTCAATATAGCAAGATACTTGCAAGTAGTACGTGCTATTTCTAAATAGGCTAATCTGGGATGGATCGAGTGTAGGCTTGGGATAAGTCCTCCCCTCTTCTCTTCTACTTCCAAAAGGAAAATAAAGGCCCAAACAAAAGGGAATTTCCCATTCAAAGTATCTTTCCAAAAGAAAGAAACCAGAATTCAAAAGAAAATCGATTCTCTTATGAAAAGAGGGATTAAAGAAAAAATACTCCCAAAGGGAGACCCTCTATGAAAAAAAGGAAAAAGAGGCCAAAAAGCTCAAAAAGAGCAGTTTTCCGCCTTCAATGCCTTAAACCACAGGGACGCTGCAGAAGGGACCGTGGTATCTCTTTCCCATCCCTAGCTTATCCCAAGCTAAAGCATGGTTCATTTCGAGGAATCCTAAAGTAAAAATAGGATTTACTTACTTGAATTTCATCCTGTTTGAGAATTCGACGTTTCGAGTAAGGCATAGGAATTTGAAATATGCCTTGTTTCTTATAAAACCTCCGCTAGATAAGCGAGTATGGAGACTCAAACGAGGGCAAATACGAAGAGCTCGAGATCCTTAGGATTGAGACTCAAGACAGTTGTCCCTTTTGTAAATAAGTTTTGAAAATCGAGCATCGAACAGCATAGGATCTGCTCATTGGGAGCAACAGGCCTTGTAAGTCTCTAGAGTTCGACCACATTTGGTCTTTGGGAGGTCGCCACTCTTGGCACCACACCCATGTCATTTGCATTCCACGCATGGTACTTGCATAAACATGATCCCATTTTAGGACCAGAAACCGTTTTGTATATCCCTTTGGTGTGATATCTCCTCCTACCAGAGTTTATGAATTGAGATTTTGCTAAAAATTGGGACGATCCCATATTCTTCGTGGCTAGATCTAGGGAGACATTGAAAGGGGTGTTTGTCATCTTTGCCCTTATCCAAATCGATTTGGACAAGGTCAAAGAGGGGTGTAAACACCCCGAAATCCCACGAATTTCTTAAACAAATCTGGTTTTGTAAAAGCAGCCCCAAAGGGCCATTTTGAGTTTGGAAACCCAGGAGCCTTCCAAACAACCCTGTATATATATTTTAAACTTCATATTTCAAAAATATATAATATGGCTTTTGAAAACCTTTTAAAACACGTTTTTGAAACCCCAAAGCAGTTTGGCCTAATCAAGACAGGACCAGCGAAGTCAAAGAGAGCCCGGAACCGGAGCACATGTCGAGCCCGGCACAGCAACTCTTGTATCACATCCATACCCCCAGGATCTCGAACGTCCAAGACCCTGTTCTTATCAAAATGTCATTTGAAGTCATCTCCGGAAGGCAGAAACGGAGGCGGACGACCATGTTGGCGAAGACCCAACGCAGACGAAGTACTGATGCTGTCAGGCCCCGCACAAATCATCCATTTTGAACCCAGCTCGAAGGAGTTAGAGTTCAGTTTGGATTGGATCTGGACCATATATATCCAGATCCCAATCCAAACCCATATGTGGACTTGGATTTGGATTTGGATCCAGAGATCCAATCCAATATCCATATCCATGGCCCACATCACCTTCTCATAAATGGAGGTGGGGCCCACTTGAAATTCACGTGGGATCATGGGCATGAGAGAGAGTGGGGATGGATAATATCAAGAGTGTTGTAATTAAGCTTGACTTGTGTGTCAAGTTTGGGGTTAATCATGTGGGTTAGCCTAATTGAGTGGGTTTAAGCTTGTAATTAGCCAAAACCTAACCTAGGGCTGCACCAACATGAGGTGGTTAAGGTCTATGGGCCATGCAAAGGGAGCTCCTTCACCTAAACCTAACCCAAAACACCTAATCCTAGCCTCCCACCCTAATCCACCCCTAATCTGAGCCTAATCACCTAACCCACTTCCCTAATCCTTCCCTAAACCTAGGTTAATTTCCCTAAACCTAGCCTAAACCTAGCCTAATCACCTAACCTAGCTCACTAAACCTCACCCTAAAACCCAACCACCTAACCTAGCCCTAAACCCCTAAACCACCCCTAGCCCACAATCTACCCAAACCACTAGTTTTTAAAATATCTGGCCCTACCCTTTCCAGCCCACCTTATCTTCATACCACCCTACCTAAACCACCTAACCACTACCCCAAACCCAGCCCTAACTGACCTACCCATCCCTATATAAACCCCCCCCTTTGGGGGCGGGTTTTAAAAAAAAAAAGCTGGAACCCCTCACCAATCCCAGCCGGGCCCTCTCTTTCCCCCACTTCCCAGCCCAGCCGAACCTGCCCCAGCTGCTCCACCTGCTCCGCCTGCACCACCACCATCCCTCCATCCCACCACCACTTGCACCGCCATCTCCACCACCTCCCGGCCAAGCCTCACTGCCTTCCCCAAGCCCAGTCGAGCGCCATCTTCATTCCATTCGGTTAGTACCCCTTTTACTTCGTCTCACCTTCTCTACTCCCTCTCCACTCTCAGCCACCTAAACCCTACCACAACACCCTACCACCAGCCATTCCCCTTTGCTGCCACCCTTCTCACTCAGCCGAACCTAGTCATCCTAGCAACCTAGCTACATCCGGCCACCCTATAAGACTCCCATTCGGCCTTCCCTTAAACTCCCATTAGGTCCATATTCCCTAACACTCTATACTCTCCATTTGTGACCCTACATATTCACTTGGCCCAGCCCCGTTAATTCCCCACATCAAGGCGACACCCACTTGCAGCTGGCCACCTTCGAGGCACCTATCCCGCGCCCCACTTGCAGCTGGCCAGCACCCTTTGTCGCTCACCCTCGCGGAGCTCCCGTTTGCAGCCCAAGGCGAAGGCCAAGCCCACGCTCAAGCAAGGCCTCTACAGATCAGCTACTCGTAAGTGCCTAAACTCAGTCTTTAGTTGTATACTTGCTTGAGATTCAATTTGATACGGGGTTGTAATAACGGAGCATAGTTTCCCCCCGCTTGTAATAACGTGGCTTGGCACGCCCTGTTTGCATACATAGGCCTTAGACACACGAGAGGATCCGCTCCGAGCCCTGAAAAAGGCGAGAGGCGGGGATTTTTCGCGCGTCTACAAGGGGCATCTGTAAACACCCCGAAATCTCACGAATTTCTCAAATCCATCTGGTTTTGTAAAAGCAGCCCCAAAGGGCTATTTTGAGTCTGGAAACCCAAGAGCCTTCCAGACAATCCTGTATATATGTTTTGAACTTTATATTTCAAAAATACATGATATGGCTTTTGAAAACCTTTTAAAACACGTTTTTGAAACCCCGAAGCAGCTTGGCCTAATCCAGACAGGACCAAAAAAGCAAAGGAGAGCCTAGAACCGGAGCACATGTCGAGCCCGGCGTAGCAACTCTCGTATCAAATCCACACCCCCAGGATCTCGAACGTCCAAGACCCTGCTATCATCAAAACATCATTTGAAGTCATCTTTGGAAGGCGAAAACAGAGGCGGACGATCATGTTGGCGAAGACCCAATGCAGACGGAGTATTGATGCTGTCAGGCCCCGCACAAACCGTTCGTTTCGAACACAGCTTGAAGGAGTCAGAATTCAGTTTGGATTGGATCTGGACCATATATATCCAGATCCCAATCCAAACCCATGTATGGACTCAGATTTGGATTTGGATTCAAAAATCCAATCCAATATCCATATCCATGGCCCACATCACCTTCTCATAAATGGAGGTGGGGCCCACTTGAATTTCACGTGGGATTATGGGCATGAGAGAGAGTGGGGGTGGATAAGATCAAGTGTGTGTTGTAATTAAGCTTGACTTGTGTGTCAAGTTTGGGGTTAATCATGTGGGTTAGCCTAATTAAGTGGGTTTAAGCTTGTAATTAGCCAAAACCTAACCTAGGGCTGCACCAACATGATGTGGTTAAGGTCCATGGGCCATGCAAAGGGAGCTCCTTCACCTAAACCTAACCAAAAACACCTAATCCTAGCCTTCTACCCTAATCCTGTCCTAATCTGAGCCTAATCACCTAACCCACTTCCCTAATCCCGGCCTAATCCCAACCTAATCACCTAACCCACTTCCCTAATCCTTCCCTAAACCTAGGTTAATTTTCCTAAACCTAACCTAATCCTAGCCTAATCACCTAACCTACCTCACTAAACCTCTAAACCACCCCTAGCACACAACCTACCCAAACCCCTTGTATTCAAAATATCTGGCCCTACCCTTTCCAACCCACCTTATCACCACACCACCCTACCTAAACCACCTAACCACTACCCCAAAACCAGCCCCAACCGACCTAGCCCAGCCCTATATAAACCCCCCCCCTTTGGGGCGGGCTTTTCCAATCGGGAAGCTCCATCTTCCACCAGCCGGGTCCTCCACTCCCCAGCCCAGCCGATTCCCATCTTGCTCCACCTGCCCCACAGCCAGCCACCACCTGCGCCACTACCTCCTAGCCGAGCACCACCACCACCACCACTCCAGCCGAGGTCCACATCGCCACCCTTCCTCCCGGCCGAACCTCATCCTGTGCATCCCAATCACTCGGCTGCTCCCCTTCCATCCACCACCACCTCCCATCATCCGGTTAGTATCCTCCACCTTACTCCTTCTCCACTCCCTCTCCACTCTCAGCCACCTAACCCACTACCATATCACCCTAACACCAGCCATTCCACTTGCCGCCACCGTTCCCACTCGGCCAGGCCATAATCAGCCTAGGTACCCGCCACTACCAATCCACCTAGCTACATTCGGCCACTCCACTTCACTCCCTAAAACCAGCCCATATCACCCCACTACTCCCACTACCACCTTACCCCATCTCCTAGCTAGTTCCCCTCCTATCCACCATAGCCTATACACCCTAGCAGCCCGACACCACCAAGCACCCTTAGTCGGCCACTCCAACCGACTGTCACCTTTTCATTCGGCCAGCCATCCGCCAGCCATATCTTTCCCCTAGCTAGCTCCCTTCCCTTAGTACCATACTCCCTTAGTGACCCTACTTAGGCTCCTTTAGCCCAACACACCAAAACCAGCCCATCCTTAGCAGTCGGCCATCTTCAAGGCGCATCTTCCGTGCACCAAAGACATCCGGCCAGCAACCCCTTGCCGTTCAACCTCGCGGAGCTCCCTTTTGCAGCCCAAGGCGAAGGCCAAGCCCACGCTCAAGCAAGGCTTCTTCGGACCAGCTATTAGTAAGTGCCTAACTCGGTCCTTAGTTGTATACTTGCTTAAGATTCAATTCGATACGGGGTTGTAATAACGGAGCATAGTCTCCCCCCGCTTGTAATAACGTGGCTTGGCACACCCACACACGTGCACTCTCTTAGTTGTACACGATTTTGAACACACACGGGCCTAATCAGCCCCTAATATACATATATACATATATATTTTAACTTACGTAGGGTTTTTGCTTAAGTTGGGTGTGTTGTCTTTCAATTCAAGCACTCACACACATTGAGCCTTCGCTCTTATTTGAAAGACCCAAGTAAGGGCCGTGTTATACTATTTGGGTTTTCATTTCATGTCGTGTGTGTAAGTCTTTCAATTCAAGCACTCACACACATTGAGCCTTCGCTCTTATTTGAAAGACCCAAGTAAGGGTCGTGTTATACTATTTGGGTTTTCATTTCATGTCGTGTGTGTAAGTCTTTCAATTCAAGCACTCACACACATTGAGCCTTCGCTCTTATTTGAAAGACCCAAGTAAGGGCCGTGTTATACTATTTGGGTAAGTCTTTCAATTCAAGCACTCACACACATTGAGCCTTCGCTCTTATTTGAAAGACCCAAGTAAGGGCTGTGTTATACTATTTGGGTTTTCATTTCATGTCGTGTGTGCAAGTCTTTCAATTCAAAGCATGCACCCACATTGAGCCTTCGCTCTTATTTGCAAGACCCAAGTAAGGGCACGTATATACCCTATATACATATCTCCCTTCGGCATTTACATTACAAGTCATTTCCCTTCGGTTATTTCCCTTCGGCATTGTCTTTACATTCGGGTTTTCCCTTTGGAGTAGCGTGAGTTTGCATTGCATCTACGCCATACCACGAGGTAGGATGTATATTGCATTGAAGCAAGCCCCGTATTCCCGCTCAAATTCGCCCATGTAGTGGAGTGTTCATAACACACAAACTAGGTGGCCCATAAAGGGATAAAAAGAAAGACTTAGGCATGTGCAAATCCACGTGATCTAAAATCTACAATCGTATCTAAAAGACCCGAATTAAACACCTCGAACCGCTTCGTAGGCTTTCTACACCCCAAAACTCGATTTTTCAAAGCGTACAGACTGACCCTTGCGCATCGGTGCAAGAAGGTCGACGACAAAAGCTCACTTGCTCACAGTCGCCATGATTAGAAGTCAGCTTAAATATATCTTCGCTAGCTGGCACGCCCTGTTTATACAAATAGGCCTTAGACACACGAGAGGATCCGCTCCAAGCCCTGAAAAGGCGAGAGGCGGGGATTTTCGCCGCGTCTACAGATACGAAGCAAGGCATGAACGAAGATGTACATGCCTTCATTATATGATGGAGGTCACTTTTGGGCCAAGTGCGAGAGCCCATATCTAAAGGATGCGTAGTCATGCTCATCCTGGATAACTTTAAAAGCGAGTTAAAAACCCTTCTCTCGCTCCATGAGATCTCAACTTTCCATAAGTTGATCAAAAAGGCATCCCTTTGCGAAACAAACTTGAGAAAAGGGACATACGATAACTTATGGAAAGGAAGTGCCGTTTCTAAAACCCGCCTGGAAAAGCCCATCACTTATGGGCTACCCACGATGGACAAAGGGGCAAAGCCCCATAAAATCGCCAATGTCTGGGTGGATCCAGGCGTGGCAGGCACTTCCAAAAATTTTGAAAAACTAGAAAACAAAAGGGAGCGAACCTTTCAAAAACCGATTGAAAAACAGGAGTACACTCCGCTGGGGCAACCTGTGTCGGAGGTCCTAGACCTCCTACTTGCCCAAGGCATGATAGAACTTCCCGAAATCCCTGAAGGAGTCACTTCCAAAGGGGGGTATTTAAATCAATTTTGCAAGTATCATCGGCTCAAAGGCCATGATACCAAACGTTGTTTCTCCCTTTTAAATAAAATCAAGAACTTGATAGCGGAGGGCTGACTCCAGGTCACTGTGGAACCTGAGCCACCTCAAGCTATCTTCAAAGAACCCTTTCCCAAACACGCTAGTGGCAGTGGGAAAGGAAAGGAGGTATGTACCCTCACATTTTCAAAAGAACTAACGCAAAAACCAGAGTCTGGTCGACCCACTTGTGCACCCATTCTTGTACTGTAATAGAAGCCCGCCCAAGTCGTCATCTGGGGACCACCAATAACTGAATCCCCAGCTAAACCAGTTTTGAAACTTCAAGGTACTCCTCAACTCATACTTAGAGCCAATTCTAGTGCGAACCCTAGGCTGGTCGTGGGGGAAGTGACTAGATCCGGGAGGATCTATCAACCCCCGCACCTACAAAGTGCTAAAAAGGTGGTCAGTGTGCCTGACCCCTCAAAAGCATGTATTCCTGGAGTTTTGCCAAAAGCAGACAAGGATAAAGTCATCCTAAATCCTTATGACTTCGAAAACCACCTTTCAAAGATTCCTATCCACATGTCTATCCTAGAGCTTATACAAACTTCGCCTAGGCATAGACTCGTGCTAGAGAAAATTCTAGAAAGAGCCAAGGTTGATTCGAACATAAGTCCGGAATCCTTGTCTAACCAAGTGGCCTTAATAGGAGCCAAATCGCCCATCACTTTCTCGGAAGATGATGTAGATAGACCCTACGAGTCCCATAACCAGGCCCTGCATATCGAGGTGGTTCTGAATAACCACTCTCTGGACAGGTGCCTAGTCGATGGGGGAGGAGGGCTCAACATCCTTCCACTTCATGTGGCGTACCAAATAGGAGTCACCTTGACTTTTGTAAATCCAAGCCCCATCGTTATCACTGGATACGATGGGAATGCGTCTAGGCCTTTAGGATCAATCGAACTCTTAATAGAAACAGGAGGGATCATGCACACGGGGGTGTTCCATGTCTTGGACATCCACTCCCATTATAACCTGTTGCTGGGAAGGCCCTGGATACACAGCTTGTGCGCTGTGCCATCCACCTTCCACAGGTGTGTCAAGATCCCTTTCAAGGACCAAGTCGTGGTGATCCTAGGTGAGAGTCACCCACAGCTTCAGGGGATCATAAACTCCCCTTGTTTATAGAGCTCCCAGGCCCATGAGGCTAACATGGGGCAGATTGTGATTGAGCCGCCAAGGCTCGTGTTAAACAACCCTAGGAAGGTTGCGTGTGTGAAGGGGCCGCCCAAAGCAGGCCCCCTCCTGATCTTAATCCTTCTAGGAAGACCCAAGCGTTCCCTATTTCCAAAGCCCCTGGACAAGAAGCCATATGAGCACGATATGGACGACAGCAAGTTCCAGGACCACGATCTTTATCAAAAATTTTCACAAAATAAAAAATCGTGGAACATGTTAAATATGGGCTACACACCTTGCAAAAGTCTAGGGGCACAAAACCAGGGTCTCCTAGAGCCCATCCTTCCTAGGGCCAACCCAAGTCGATACGGGATCGGCTATACTCCCAGAATACCGCCAGAGCCACCCCCTGTGACCACCTGGGTCAAGGGTGCCCTGGAACCTACCTTAGAAGAGACCTACGATTTAGACCTCCTATTCCGAGTCTAGCCCGTAGTGTTTTCCCTTTGTTGGTATGACGGAAGATCCCTTTCATAAAAATACAAAAACATTTGGAAAGCTTAAAATCAAAAAAATCGAAAAAGAGGAAAAACCAAAAACAATGGAAAAACAAAAACTTGAAAATATAGTGCTTTGTATATTTCTCAAGGTTCTTGTTTCACAAAAACCCAAAAAAATCGAAAATTTGGAAAAAACCAAAAAGATTTTGTATATAGCTGCTCCTGGTAGGACTTTGGAAAAAGATTTCAAAAGGAACGTCGTCTGCATAGCCAGACCAAAAATTTCGAAATCAATTGAAAATCCGAGTACAAAACCAGGTCTTTTGAAAAATCACGTATCAAATTCCCGCGGGTCTATAACCCACGAGAATGATCGAAGCCCAGAAGTGGATCCCCTTGAGGAAGATCCCACTTCTGAGCTCCTAGAATTTCATAAAATTCTCGATTTTGAAAGACCTTCCAATTCAATAGGAGGAGATTTCATAGAGGTGAACCTAAGGAGTGATTCCAATCCCAAAACCATCAAGATAGGCGCATGTTTGCATGAACATGAAAGATCAGCATTCATTGCATTTCTACGAACCTATTTAGATGTGTTTGCATGGACGTATGAAGACATGCCGGGCATAGATCCCAGCATTGTCGAGCATCGTCTTCCCTTAGAGGCGGATGTAAAACCCATAAAGCAGAAGCTTAGGAAAATACACCCGAATGTACACACGCAAGTCAAAGAGGGTTTAGAAGATCTGTTAAAAGTGGAATTTATAAAACCCAATGCGTATTCTGATTGGTTGTGAAACATCGTTGTAGTTCGAAAAACCAATGGGAAAATTCAAATATGCATCGATTTCAGAAACCTGAATAAAACCACTCCAAAGGATAATTATCCTTTACCAAACATAGATTTGATAGTCGATAGTACTGCAAATCACGAAATGTTTTCGTTTATTGATGGCTATTCAGGCTATAATCAAATAAAACTAAATCCACGAGATCAGGGTAAGACCGCCTTCACAACCCCATGGGGCACGCACTGCTATACAGTCTTGCCCTTTGGTTTGAAAAATGCCGGCGCAACATACCAGAGAGCCATGACCACGATCTTCTATGATCAGATTCATGAGCTCGTAGAAGTGTATGTAGATGATCTCTTGGCAAAATCCAAAACCCGATGCACTCATATCGAATGTTTGCAAAAGATTTTCGAAAGGCTTAGGCTTTACAAAGTAAAGCTAAACCCTAAAAAATGTGTATTCGGGGTAGAATCAGGGAAGCTTCTACGCTTTATGGTAAGCCAAAGGGGTATAGAAGTCGACCCCTCTAAGTGTCGAGCCATCATAGACATGGCTCCACCCTCCAATCTCACCCAAATTCGTAGCCTCCAAGGTCGATTACAATCCGTTCGTCGATTCATATCCAATCTGGCGACTAGATGCGAACCCTTCAACAAACTGTTGAGGAAGGGCACGAAATTCTTACGGGATGACGAATGTCAAAGGTCCTTCGAGAGACTAAAGGCATACTTGGTTAATCCCCCCGTTTTGAATCCTCTGAAGCAAGGAAAATCGCTTTTACTTTACATTTCTGTGCATGCGAATGCTTTAGGAGCCCTATTGGCTCAATACGAGGATGACACCCATAAAGAGTTTGCCATCTACTATATTTCGAAAACTCTCTTGGCTTATGAACAAAATTATCAAGCCATGGAGAAGACGTGCTTGGCCCTAGTCTGGGCCTGCCAGAAATTCAGACACTATTTCCTAGATCATGAGATCTGGATAGTGTCCAATCTTGATCCAATCAAGCACTTGTTCGAAAAACCCATTCTCACGGGTAGATTGGGCAAATGGCAACTCCTTCTAATGGAGTATGACCTGAAATACCATCATCAGATCTCCATTAAGGGGCAAGCCCTAGCAGATTATGTGGCTGAGTTCCCCCTAGAGGACGTGTATCCCACACTTGATGAAATGCCTGATGAAGGCATATTGCAAAACCATTTCCAAAACCACATTTTGGAAAACAATTTCGAAAACCAAGTGTGGAAGATGCACTTCGATGGGGCACGGAACCAACGAGGGGCTGGTGCTGGGGTCATCCTCTTCTCCCCTGAAAAGGGCAAGATTTCCATAGCAGTCCACCTAGATTTCGAATGTTCCAACAACGTAGCTTAGTATGAAGCACTCATACAAGGCTTAAGGATTTCGAAAACTCTAGGGGCATCATGCATCGAGGTCTTTGGAGATTCGCTCCTCGTCATAAGCCAGGTTTTGAAAATTTGGCAAGTACGTAATGAAAAACTACTTCCATATCACGAGTTGGCCACTCGATTGGTCTAGTCCTTCCAATCATGTAAACTCACACACGTAGGAAGAGAGGACAATGGCATTGCCGATGCCCTCTCCTCCTTGGGTTCAGCCCTAAAGGTCGATCCCATTGCTGGGACCCGATCTTTAGAAATATGGCATGCGCCCAACCCATCCACACACGACTTGGATATTTGCCAAACTAACCCAGACTCTATTGGAAAACCATGGTTTTACCGGCATCCTACTTAGGTGTATCGATCTAGAGGAGGCAAGGATAGTGATGCATGAGTTCCACGATGGAGAATGTGGAGGTCATGTCAATGCCAACATGATGGCAATGAAAATACTTAGAGGGGGCTATTTTTGGTCCACCCTGAAAAAGGATTGTCACGATCATGTTAGAAAGTGTCATCCATGTCAAGTGCATGGGCACGCCATTCATATCCCATCATCTGCATTGCATTCCGTGGTCAGCCCCTGGCCATTCACCATGTGGGCGTTTGACATTGTAGTTCCAATATTTCCGAAAGCCTCGAATGGGCATCGATTCATTTTAGCAGCCACGGAGTATTTCTCCAAGTGGGTGGAAGCCATTTTCCTAACCAACGTGCTGGGGCAACATGTAGTGGCCTTCATTCGGAGGAATATTCTGGCTCGATTTGGGGTTCCTCTAGACCTTGTGTCTGATAATGGCACCCCATTCAAGAACGAGCGGATGGTTAAGTTGTGCAACACGTATGGCATAACTCACCACTTCTATTCGCCCTACTACCCTCAAGGCAACGGCCAAGCCGAAGCCACAAACAAGACTCTCATTCGTATAATTGAGAAAACCTTAGAGAAGGGTAGGATGTGGCACGAGAAGCTGGATGAAGCCTTATGGGCTTATAGGACTTCCATCCGGACTCCCACGAATGCCGCACCATTCGAATTGGTCTATGGCACAAACGCCATTCTTCCCATTCATACTCAACTGCATTCATTCCATACATCCAGAGCACTCGACCTCCCCCTAGAGACGCTTCAGCATGCTAGGATGGTCGAACTAGATTTGCTAGATGAGAGGTGACTCCTTACTATGGATCATGCTCGTGCATACCGGCAAAGGATAGCCCGACACTACGGCAAACACATGAGACCTCGCTACTTTGAAGTGGGGGATCTAGTCTTGAAAATCATCCACTATCGTGGCCCACATCCCCTTGGAAAGTGGCGCCCCAAGTGGGATGGACCCTATTGTATACGTGCAACCACCACGAACAACTCGTATTGGTTGATTGATGTAGAAGGTAGGAATTTAGCAGATCCTATCAATATTCAATACTTAAAGAAGTATTATGTGTAGGATTTGTAGTAAATTCCCCATTTTCGAAAATTTAAGGGATAGCTGCCCTGAGACCTGAAAATAAGGTGCAAAGGCAAAATCGTGTGACCTTGAGTGAGAGAATTCGCACTTGTGAAAGAGTGGAGTCTTCAAAATCGTGGTTACATTTCAAAATCCTTCTTCTTACAAAGAAAGGCCTAGTTCAATATAGCAAGATACTTGCAAGTAGTACGTGCTATTTCTAAATAGGCTGATCTGGAATGGATCGAGTGTGAGCTTGGGATAAGTCCTCCCCTCTTCTCTTCTCCTTCCAAAAGGAAAAACACGGCCCAAACAAAGGGAATTTCCCATTCAAAAGGCTCTTTCCAAAAGAAAGAAACCAGAATTCAAAAGAAAAATCGATTCTCTTGTGAAAAAGAGGGATTAAAGAAAAAATACTCCCAAAGGGAGACCCTCTACAAAAAAAAAATGGAAAAAAAGGCCAAAAAGCTCAAAAAGAGCAATTTTCCGCCTTCTACGCCTTAAACCACGGGACGCTTCAGAAGGGACCGTGGTATCTCTTTCCCATCCCTGGCTTATCCCAAGCTAAAGCATGATGCATTTCGAGGAATCCTAAAGTAAAAATAGGATTTACTTTCTTGAATTTCATCTTGTTTGAGAATTCGACGTTTCGAGTAAGGCGTAGGAACTTGAAATATAGCTTGTTTTCTTACAAAACCTCCGCTAGATAAGCGAGTGTTAAGACTCAAACAAGGGCAAACACGAAGAGCTCGAGATCCTTAGGATCGAGACTCAAGACAGTTGTCCCTTTTGTAAATAGATTTTGAAAAATCGAACATCGAACAGCATAGGATTTGCTCACTTGGAGCAGTAGGCCTTGTAAGTCTCTAGAGTTCGACAACATCTGGTCTCTAGGAGGTCGCCACCCTTGGCACCACACCCATGTCATGCATCTGCATTCCACGCATGATACTTGCATAAACATGATCCCATTTTAGGACCAGATTCCATAGCAAATCCCTTTGGCGTGATATCTCCTCCTACCAGGGTTTTAAAAGTGAGATTTTGCTAAATATTGGGACGATCCCATATTCTTCATGGTTAGATCTAGGGAGACATCGAAAGGGGTGTTTGTCATCTTTGCCCTTATCCAAATCGATTTGGACAAGGCCAAAGAGGGGCATCTGTAAACACTCCGAAATCCCACGAATTCCTCAAACAAACCTGGTTTTGTAAAAAAAGCCCCAAAGGGCTATTTTGAGTCTGGAAACCCAGGAGCCTTCCAGGCAACTCTGTACAGATGTTTTAAACTTTTATATGTTTTAAATATGTATAATATATTTTAAAAACTGTTAAAATATGTTTTGAAACCCCACAAAGCAAGCTTGGCCTGATCAAAGCAGGACCAGAAGAGCCAAAGAGAGCCCGGAACCGGGGCACATGTCGAGCCCGGCACAGCAACTCTCGTATTGAATCCACCCCTAAGATCTCGAACGTCCAAGACCTTGTTATCAGCAAACATCATTTGAAATCAGCTTCGGAAGGCGAAAACAGAAGCGGACGATCATGTTGGTGAAGACCCAACGCAGACGGAGTACTAATGCTGTCAGACCCCGCACAAACCGTTCATTTCGAACACAGGATGAAGGAGTCAGAATTCAGTTTGGATCAGATCTGGACCACATATATCCAGATCTCAATCCAAACCTATGTGTGGATTTGGATCTAGAGATCCAATTCAATATCCACATCCATAGCCCACATCACCTTCTCATAAATGGAGGTGGGGCCCACTTGAAATTCACGTGGGATTATGGGCATGAGAGAGAGTAGGGGAGGATAAGATTTGGGAGTGATTGTAATTAAGCTTGACTTGTGTGTCAAGTTTGGGGTTAATCATGTGGGTTAGCCTAATTAGCATGGGTTTAAGCTTGTATTAGCCAAAACCTAACCTAGGGCTGCACCAACATGATGCAACAAGGTCTATGGGTTATGCAAAGGGAGCTCCCTAACCCAATCCTAATCAAAAACCCCTAATCCTAGCCTTTTTCCCTAATCCTAGCCTAAACCTAGCCTAATCACCTAACCCACTTCCCTAATCCCAGCCTAATCCCAACCTAATCACCTAACCCACTTCCCTAATCCTTCCCTAAACCTAGCCTAATTTCCTTAAACCTAACCTAATCCTAGCCTAATCACCTAACCCACCTCACTAAACCTCACCCCAAAACAAACCCACCTAGCTAAGCCCTAAACCCCTAAACCACCCCACCTAAACCTAGCACACCATATACCCAAAACCCCTTGTATTAAAATATTTGGCCCCTCCTCAAAATCAGCCCACCTTATCACCACACCACCACTACCTAAACCACCTTACCACCCTCCTCAAAACCAACCCCAATTGCCATCTCCAACCCTATATAAACCCCCCCCTAGTGGATGGGTTTTGCAAGGATTTTCAGTCGACCTTGGCCAGCCACCTCCCAGCCGAGCTTGCCACCTTCCTCCACCTGTGCCACCATTGCCTCCCTCGGCCAGCTCCGCCTCGCACCTCCACTACCTCTCGGTCTGCTTCACTCCACATCGACACCACTTCCATCCGGCCGAACCCCATCCACTTCAACCACCCAGCTGCTCCTCTTCCTTGGACACCAACTCCCTACCAGCCGGTTAGTATCTCAACCTAACTCTACCTCTTCTTCACTCCCCCTCCACTCTCAACCACCCACAACCTCCCGCCAATACCACCTACCCGTCATCCCTACCCATTCGGCCAGACCTCCACCTTACATCACCCGCCTTAAACCACTTCACCTAGTGACACCCGGCCACCCCACTTGGTTCCCTAAGACCTGCCCATACCCCTTTTCACCAGTCCTTAGCTCTACCTTACACCACACCCTAGCTAGCTCCCTTCCCATCCACAACATCCCTATCCACCCTAGCAGCCGGCCACCACCAAGCTCCCCTTAGTCGGCCACTCCAACCGACTGTACCAAATCCACTCGGCCAGCCATACATTTCCCTTAGGCTCCCCTTTAGCACTACCTTCCTTAATACCAGCCCATCCTTTAGTGACCTTCCTTAGTCACCTTAGCCCAAAACACCAAGGCAGCCCCTTCCTAGCAGCCGGCCAGCTTCAAGGTGCTCTTCCCGCGCACCTAAGTCATCCGGCCAACATCTCCCTTTGCCATTCAACTCCGAGGAGCTCCCTCTTGCAGCCCAAGGCGAAGCCAAGTCCACGCTCAAGCAAGTCATCTTCGGACCAGCTATAAGTAAGTGCCTAACTCGGTCCTTATTTGTAGACTTGCTTAAATATATATATATATATATATATATATATATATATATTTCAGTCGTGTGTGTGAGTTGTCTTTCCATTTACACACAAACACACACGCACACGTTGACGACCTTCGGGCTCATATATATATATACGTATTTCCCATTCCGCACTTTACATTTAAGTCGAGCGGGGTTTTACATTCCAAGTTGCGTGAGTTGTCTTTAATATATACACAAACACACACGCACACATTGAGCCTTTCCGCTCTTATATCTATATCTCCCTTCCGCAATTTACATTCAAGTCGTGTGAGTTGCATTCAATTTGTGTATTTCCCTTCAGCTATGTCTTTCAAATTCGGGTTTTACATTCAAGTTGTGTGAGTTGCATAGCATATCCACCAAACTTGAGATATTGCGCATACTTGCATCTAAAGAAGCCCCGAATACCCCGTGCAAACACGCCAATCTTAGGCCACTTGATGCACACACATCCCGCCTAAGTAGATAAAATCAAAAGACTTAGATACGTGCAACCCCACATAAATAAAATCTGCAAATAGGCATACAAAACGATCAAGTACTTTCATACTCTTTTCAAAAGTCCGTGCTTGTTCAAAATCGATATTTTCTAAAGTGTTTAAACCGACACTTGAGCACCGGTTCAAGAAGGTTTACAACGAAAAGATCCCACTTGTCCACAATCACCCCATAAGTCAGATATTTCAAAAATACTTCGTTAGTTTGAGTAAGCTAGCTGACACGCCCTAAAGCGACTTAGACACAAAAAAGGTTCACTTCAGGCCTAAGAACCCAGAGTGAAAATGTTCGCGTGTCTACATGCCCAAGAGCTAATCGGATTCCAATCCGAAGATTCATTTTTGAGGGTTTAGCTTTACTTTGTAAAGCCTAAGCCTTTCGAAATTTTTTTGTAAACATTCGATATGGGTGCATCGAGTTTTTGATTTAGCCAAAAGATCATCCACATATACCTCTACGAGCTCATGAATTTGATGGTGAAAGATCGTAGTCATGGCTCTTTGGTAGGTGGCACTGGCATTTTTCAAACCAAAGGGCATGACTGTATAGCAGTATGTGCCCCAGGGTGTGGTGAAAGCAGTTTTAGCCTGATCTCTTGGGGCTAATTTGATTTGGTTATATCTTGAATAGCCATCCATGAATGAAAACATTTCATGATTTGCATTACTATCGACTATCAAATCAATGTTTGGTAAAGGAAAGTTATCCTTTGGAGTGGCTTTGTTCAGGTTTCTAAAATCGATGCATATTCAAATTTTCCCATTGGTTTTTTGAACTACAATAATATTTGACAACCAATGAGAATACGCAATGGGTTTTATAAAGCCGGTCTTTAGCAGATCTTCTAAACCCTCTTTAACTTGCGCATGTACGTTCGGATGAATCTTTCTAAGCTTTTGCTTTATGGGTTTCGAATCCGAATCTAGGAGAAGACAATGCTCTACGACTCTTGGGTCTATACCCGGCATGTCTTCATACTTCCATGCAAACACATCGATATAGGTTTTCAAGAATGCAATGAATGATGATTTTTCATGCTCATGCAAACATGCACCTATCTTAATGTACTTGGGTTTTGTTTCATTCCCTAGGTTGATCTCTATGAAATCCCCTCCTACCGAATTTGAAAGTTTTTTAAAATCGAGAAATTTATGAAACTCGGGGAGCTCGGAAGTTGAATCCTCCTCAAGGAGAAGGGGATCCTCTTCTGGGCTTTGATCATTCTGGAGAGTATTGAATCCTAGGGAATTTGAACTTGATGCATGGGTTTTGAAAACACCTGGTTTATGTTTTGGAATCTCTATAGGTTTCGAAGCTTTTGGTCTTGTTATGAAGACTATTTTCTCTTCAAAATCCTTGGCCCTTTCCAAATTTTTACTAGGAGCTGGTATATACAGGATTTTGTTTTTGGAAATTTCTAATTTTTCAATTTTTTTGGATTTTTGTAAAGAAAGGATTTTGGGGGATATAAAAACAACACTTTTTTTTAATTTTTTTACACTTTTCAAATGTTTTTGGTTTTTGAGATTTTCCAAATTGTTTTTGAATTTCAAGATTTTTGAATTTTTTTTTATTTTGGTTTAAGAAGGGATCTTCCATCATACCTACAAAGGAAAACACCACAAGTTAGACTCTAAATAAGAGGTCTAAATCGTAGGTTTCTGCTTCACTAGGTTCTAGGGCACCCTTGACCCAGGTGGTCATAGGTGGTGGTTCTGGTGGTATTTTTGGAATATAGCCGATCCCATATCGTCTTGGGTTTTCTCTAGGCATTATGGGCTCGAGGCAAACTTTGTTTTGATTCCCTAGACTTTTGTAGGGCATGTATCCCATGTTCAATAGAAGGTTCCACGATTTTTTGTTTTTTGAAAAATTTTGATATAATTCATGATTCTGGAACTTGATATCGTCCATGTTATGCATGAACGGTTTCTTATCTAGGGGCTTAGAAAATAGGCAACACTTGGTCTTGCCTAAGATGGTTATGGTTTTGAGTGGGCAAGCATTGGGCTGCCCTTTAATACACAAGACCTTCCTAGGCTTTGGGAGGACGAGTTTGGTTGTCTCGACCAAGGGCTTACCAAGGTTGTCCTCGTAGTCTTGAGAAGCTGACAAGCATGGGAAATTTTGGATTCCTTGAAGCTGAGGATGGTTTTCACTTAGAATTACCATTATATGGTTTTCGTGAGAGATTTTGACACACCTATGGAAGGTGGATGGCACAGCTCGTAGGCTGTGTATCTAGGGTCTTCCCAGCAATAGGTTGCAATGGGGGTCAATTTCTAAGACATGGAACACCCCCATGTGGGCTATGCCCCCCGTTTCCATAGGTAATTCCATGACTCCTAGTGGTCTAGATGAATTCCCATCATATCCAGAGATTACGATGGGGCTTGGGTTTACGGAGGTCAAGATGACTCCGATTTGATACGCTACGTGGAGCGAAAGGATGTTGAGACATCCTCCCCCATCAACTAAGCATTTGTCGAGAGGATAGAGATTCAATTCTACCTCGATGTGCAAAGCTTGGTTGTGGGTTTCATATGGTCTTTCGATATCCTCTTCTGAGAACACGATTGGCATTTTTACACATATAGGTGCCACTTGGATTGACAAGGACTCAGGGGTTATATTTGAGCTAACCTTGGCTCTTTCTAGGATTTTTTCTAAGACAAGTCTATATTTGAGCAAACCTTGGCTCTTTCTAGGATTTTTTTTAAGACAAGTCTATGCCTAGGCAAGGTTTGTATCAGCTCTAGGATGGACATGTTTATGGGAATCTTCGAAAGATGATTTTCAAAATCATACAAGGTGAAAACATTTTTTCCTTTGTCCGTTTTTGGTGAAACCCTAGGAATACATGCTTTTGAATGAAGAGGAACACTGACCACTTTTTTAGCACTTTGTAGATGTGGGGTTGATAGATCCTTTTGGACCTAGTCACCTCTCCCACAATCTGCCTAGGGCTCACGCCTATTGTGGCTCTACTTGTGTGCTTTGGAGCACCTTGAATTTGTAAAATGGTTCTAACCGGGGGCGGGACTCTAGGCGCTCCCCGGATTACTACTTAGGTGATTTTCCTATGAAGGATGAGGGATGGTGCACAAGTAGTAAAACCAGAATGAGATGAATGCACTAGACTCTTTGAAGTCGAGAAAGCACATACCTCTTTGCCCTTCCTACTAGTACTTGCATGATTGGAGAAGGGTTCTTTGAAAATAGCTTGGGCAGGCTCTGGTTCCTCAGTAACCTAGAGCCGGCCCTGTGCTATCAAGCTCTCAATCTTGTTTAAAAGGGAAAAACACTTGCTGGTATCATGACCTTTCAGTCGATGATACTTGCAAAATCTATTTAGAAATTTCCCTTTTGGGGGTGTCCCTCTGGAATTTCTGGGAGTGTAATCATCTCTTGTGTGAGTAGGAGGTTCAAGACTTCCGAAACAGGCTGCCCTAAGGGCGTGTACTCCCGTTTTTCAAAACTTTTTTGCAATTTTTCAATTTTTTACTCGGTTTTCTTTAAAACGCCGACCGGGTTTGTTTCCACTCGGACGTTTGCAATTTTTAGGGGCTTTGCCCCTTTGTCCATCGTGGGCATCCCGTATGTGCTGGGTTTTTCTAACCGAGTCTTTGGTAAAACACTCCCTTTCCACAGATGATCGTAGACTCCCTTCTTTAAATTTGTTTCGAAAAGGGAAGCTTTCTTGATCAACTTGTGAAAAGTTGAGATTTCATGTAAGGAGAGAAGGGTTTTTAATTCAGGTTTAAAATTATCGAGGATGAGCATCATTGCGCATCCTTCTGATATCGGCTCTCTCACTTGCCCCAAGAGGGACCTCCATCGAATGATGAATGCGTGTACATCCTCATTCGCCACTTGTTTTGTATCCCTCAAAGTGTTTAGAGTTGGTGTCACTTCTACATTATGCGAAAATCTTTGCATAAAGCAGTTCGCTAACTCTTCAAAAGTTGCGAACTAACTCAAATCGTATGAAGCGAGCCATTTTGAAGCAGTTTCTTTGAGGGAAAGGGAAAACCAATAAATCCATTTCATCGAGTCCTTCTTCTTTTTGTGGGCTCGACAAGAAAAGAGTTGCAAGTGAGATCTAGGATCTCCCGTGCCATCATACCGATGGAAATTCGGTATTTCATCATCACTGTCTGTTTCGTAATCCAAAGGAAGGAAATCAGACAGGGCGTACGTTCTTTTCTCTTTATTTTGCCCTTTTAGCAACTGTTGTAGGGCTTTACGGTCCTTGTGAGTGAAGGACTCGTGATATTGGTTTCCCTCCATAGTGGAGGTTTCCTTGGGTTTTTGAGGTTTTTCAAATTTCTTTTTAGCCTTTGCTGGTTCGCCATGAGACGAACACGAATCAGCTGCCTCGGCCTCTTGGCCAACGATTTTGGTTTCAAAATCTTTTCGTAAATCCTCTATTTCTTCTCTCCTATTTCTAGTTTTCGAAAATCTCTTTGAGCGAGAACTTGATGTGCGTGAGACATGGCTGGTCACCTCATTGTAGTCTGAACTCGACATGCCTCCGATGCTTGTTTCAAAAACCAACTATGAAATGCAAAAAGGCAAAGAGTTAAATACTTTTCTTGGAAATTTTTTCAAGAGGTTTGCTTGTTTTAATTGATTTTTCTTAAGACCCACGGGCGTGCCAAAATCTATAGATGTGAAAATTCTCACTTTGGGTTCTTAGGACTGAAGTGAACCTTTTCGTATCTACATTGCTTTAGGGCGTGCCATCTAGCTTACTCAAACTAGTGAAGGATTTTGGAAATATATGACGTTTTGGGCGATTGTGGGCAAGTGGGATCTTTTCATTGTAAACCTTCTTGAACCGATGCTCAAGGGTCGGTTTAAACGCTTAAAAAATCTTGATTTTTAACAAGCATGGACTTTTGAAAAGAACACGAAAGTATCCTGTCGATTGTATACCTATTTGCAGATTTTATCTACGTGGGTTGCACATATCCAAGTCTTTGATTTTACGCTATTTAGGCCAGCTATGTGTGTGCATAAGTGACCTAAGTTTGGCGTGTTTGCACGGGGTATTCGAGGCTTTTTCAAAAGCTTACGAATGCAAGTATGCGAAGTATCTCGGGTTCGAAGGGTTGGATGTGAGCTAAGCTCGAATTGAAAGCAACTCACACAACTTAAATGTAAAACCCGAAATGTAAAGACGTAGCTTTAAAGGAAATACCCGAAATTAAAAGGTAACTCACATGACTTGAATGTAAATTGCCGAAGGGAGATATACTTATATTAAGAGCGGAAAGGCTCAATGCACGCGTGTGTGAGTGTAGAATTGAAATGACAAACTCACATGACTTGAATTGAACTTGCCGAAATTTAAATATAAGTATATATATGAGCGGTATAGATTTAGCAAGTTCGTGTGTGTTGTGTGTAAATGGAAAGACAACTCACACACGACTGAAATTTAACTTGCGGAACGGGGAAATATAGATATAAGAGCGGAAAGGCTCAATGTGTGCGTGTGTGTTGTGTATAAATGTAAAGACAACTCACACGACTGAAATTTAACAACCCGAAATGTAAAGACGTACACAGTTGAACCGTAAAACTCACGCAGCTGAAAGTATATAGATATGCCTATATCTTAAGGGCTGTCAAGGCCAAAATGTGCGTGAGTGTTTGAGCAAGAGCTCGGGTGCCCTTTGTGTGCGAGTGTGGAAGCTTAAATGACAACTCACATGACTTGAAAGTAACAACCCAGCTGAACGGGAGATATATATGTAAACACCCCGAAATCCCACGAACTTCTCAAATCAACCTGGTTTTGTAAAAGCAACCCCAAAGGGCTATTTTGAGTCTGGAAACCCAGGAACCTTCCAAGCAACCCTGTACATATGTTTAAATTGTATATGCTTTAAAATATGTATAATATGCTTTAAAATATGTATAATATGCCGGATTTATAAAACCCAATGCGTATTCTGATTGGTTGTCAAACATCGTTGTAGTTCGAAAAACCAATGGGTAAATTCGAATATGCATCGATTTCAGAAACCTGAATAAAGCCACTCCAAAGGATAATTATCCTTTACCAAACATAGATTTGATAGTCGATAGTACTGCAAATCACGAAATGTTTTCGTTTATGGATGGCTATTCAGGCTATAATCAAATCAAACTAAGTCCACGAGATCAGGGTAAGACCGCCTTCACAACCCCATGGGGCACGTACTGCTATACATTCATGCCCTTTGGTTTGAAAAATGCCGGTGCGATATACCAGAGAGCCATGACCACGATCTTCCATGATCAAATTCATGAGCTCGTAGAAGTGTATGTAGATGATCTCTTGGAAAAATCCAAAACCCGATTGCACTCATATTGAATGTTTGCAAAAGATTTTCGAAAGGCTTAGGCTTTACAAAGTAAAGCTAAACCCTCAAAAATGTGTATTCGGGGTAGAATCTGGGAAGCTTCTAGGCTTTATGGTAAGCCAAAGGGGTATAGAAGTCAACCCCTCTAAGTGTCGAGCCATCATAGACATGGCTCCACCCTCCAATCTCACCCAAATCCGTAGCCTCCAGGATCGATTACAGTCCGTTCGCCGATTTATATCAAATCTGGCGACTAGATGCGAACCCTTCAACAAGTTGTTGAGGAAGGGCACGAAATTCTTATGGGATGACGACTGCCAAAGGTCCTTCGAGAGACTAAAGGCATACTTGGTTAATCCCCCCGTTTTGAATCCTCTGAAGCAAGGAAAACCGCTTTTACTTTACATTTCTGTGCATGCGAATGCTTTGGGAACCCTATTGGCTCAATACGAGGATGACACCCACAAGGAGCATGCCATCTACTATATTTCGAAAACTCTCTTGGCTTATGAACGAAATTATCAAGCCATGGAGAAGATGTGCTTGGCCCTAGTCTGGGCCTGCCAGATATTCAGACACTATTTCCTAGATCATGAGATCTGGATAGTGTCCAAGCTTGATCCAATCAAGTACTTGTTCGAAAAACCCATTCTCACGGGTAGATTGGGCAAATGGCAACTCCTCCTAATGGAGTACGACCTGAAATACCATCACCAGATCTCCATTAAGGGGCAAGCCCTAGCAGACTATGTGGCTGAGTTCCCCCTAGAGGACACATATCCCACATTCGATGAAATGCCTGACGAAGGCATATTGCAAAACCATTTCCAAAACCACATTTTGGCAAACTCTTTTGAAAACTAAGTGTGGAAGATGCACTTCGATGGGGCACGAAACCAACGAGGGGCTGGTGCTGGGGTCATCCTCATCTCCCCTGAAAAGTGCGAGATTCCCATAGCAATCCGCCTAGATTTCGAATGTTCCAACAACATAGCTAAGTATGAAGCACTCATACAAGGCTTGAGGATTTCGAAAACTCTAGGGGCATCATGCATCGAGGTCTTTGGAGATTCGCTCCTTGTGATAAACCAGGTTTTGAAAATTTGGCAAGTACGTAACGAAAAACTACTTCCTTATCATGAGTTGGCCACTCGATTGGTTGAGTCTTTCCAATCGTGTAAACTCACACACGTGGGAAGAGAGGACAATGGCATTGCCGATGCCCTCTCCTCCTTGGGTTTAGCCCTAAAGGTCGATCCCATTTCAGGGACTCGATCTTTAGAAATATGGCATGCGCCCAACCCATCCACACACGATTTGGATATTTGCCAAAATAACCTAGATTCTATTGAAAAACCCTGGTTTTACGACATCAAACATTTTCTAGAAAATGGGGGATTCGCCGAGGATGCCACATCCAAAGATAAGGCATTCATCCGTAAAATTTCGACCCGATACACCATTCTGGGTGGGGTTCTATATAAAAAAAGTGTTACCGGCATCCTACTCAAGTGTATCGATCTAGAGGAGGCTAGGATAGTGATGCATGAATTCCACGATGGAGAGTGTGGAGGTCAAGTTAATGCCAACATGATGACAATGAAAATACTTAGAGGGGGCTATTTTTGGTCCACCTTGAAAAAGGATTGTCACGATCATGTTAGAAAGTGTCATCAATGTCAAGTGCATGGGCACGCCATTCATATCCCATAATCTGCATTTCATTCCGTGGTCAGCCCCTGGCCATTTACCATGTGGGCGTTTAACATCGTAGGCCCTATATTTCCAAAAGCCTCGAATGGACATCGATTCATTTTAGCAGCCACTGAGTATTTCTCCAAGTGGGTGGAAGCCATTTCCCTGACCAACGTGCTGGGGCAACATGTGGTGGCTTTCATTAGGAGGAATATCTTGGCTCGATTTGAGGTTCCACGAGACCTTGTGTCTGATAATGGCACCCCATTCAAGAATGAGTGGATCGTTAAGTTATGCAACACGTATGGCATAACTCACCACTTCTCTTCGCCCTACTACCCTCAAGGCAACGGCCAAGCCGAAGCCACAAATAAGACTCTCATTAGCATAATTGAGAAGACTTTAGAGAAGGGTAGGATGTGGCACGAGAAGCTGGATGAAGCCTTATGGGCTTATAGGACTTCCATCCGGACTCCCACGAATGCCACACCATTCGAATTGGTCTATGGCACAAATGCCATTCTTCCCATTCATACTCAACTGCATTCATTCCATACATCCATAGCACTCGACCTCCCCCTAGAGAGGCTTCAACATGCTAGGATGGCCAAACTAGATTTGCTAGATGAGAGGTGACTCCTTGCTATGGATCATGCTCGTGCATACCGGCAAAGGATAGCCCGACATTATGGCAAACACATGAGACCTCGCCACTTTGAAGTGGGAGATCTGGTTTTGAAAATCATCCACTATCGTGGCCCACATCCCCTTGGAAAGTGGCGCCCCAAGTGGGATGGACCCTATGTTGTACGTGCAACCACTACGAACAACTCGTATTGGTTAATCGATGTAGAAGGTAGGAATTTAGTAGATCCTATCAATATTCAGTACTTAAAGAAGTATTATGTGTAGGATTTGGATTAAATTCCCCATTTTCAAAAATTTTAGGGATAGCTGCCCTGAGACCTGAAAATAAGGTGCAAAGGCAAAATCGTGTGACCCTGAGTGAGAGAATTCGCACTTGTGAAAGAGTGGAGTCTTCAAAATCGTGGTTACATTTCAAAATCCTTCTTCGTACAAAGAAAGGCCTAGTTCAACATAGCAAGATACTTGCAAGTAGTATGTGCTATTTCTAAATAGGCTGATCTACAATGGATCGAGTGTAAGCTTGGGATAAGTCCTCCCCTCTTCTCTTCTCCTTCCAAAAGGAAAACATGGCCCAAATAAAGAGAGTTTTCCCATTCAAAGTCTCTTTCCAAAAGAAAGAAACCAGAATTCAAAAGAAAAATCGATTCTCTTGTGAAAAAGAGGGATTAAAGAAAAAATACTCACAAAGGGAGACCCTCTATAAAAAAAAGGAAAAAGAGGCCAAAAAGCTCAAAAAAAGAGCAGTTTTCCGCCTTCTATGCCTTAAAGCATGGGACGCTTTAGAAGGGACCGTGGTATCTCTTTCCCATCCCTGGCTTATCCCAAGCTAAAACATGGTTCATTTCGAGGAATCCTAAAGTAAAAATAGGATTTACTTACTTGAATTTCAATTTGTTTGAGAATTCGACGTTTCGAGTAAGGCGTACGAATTTGAAATATAGCTTGTTTTCTTATACAACCTCCGCTAGATAAGCAAGTGTCTAGACTCAAGCAAAGGCAAACACGAAGAGCTTGAGATCCTTAGGATTGAGACTCAAGACAGTTGTCCCTTTGGTAAATAGCTTTTGTAAATAGATTTTGAAAAATCGAACATCGAACAGCATAGGATTTGCTCACTTGGAGCAGTAGGCCTTGTAAGTCTCAAGAATTCGACCATATCTGGTCTCTAAGAGGTCGCCACTCTTGGCACCACATCCATGTCATGCATCTACATTTCCACGCGTGGCACTTGCATAAACATGATCCCATTTTAGGACCAGATTCCATACATATCCCTTTGGCGTGATATCTCCTCCTACCAGGGTTTTAAAAGTGAGATTTTGCTAAAGATTGGGACGATCTCATATTTTCATGGATAGATCTAGGGAGACATTAAAAGGGGTGTTTGTCATCTTTGCCATTATCCAAATCGATTTGGACAATGCCAAAGAGGGGCATCTGTAAACACCTCGAAATCCCACGAACTTCTCAAATCAACCTGGTTTTGTAAAAGTAGCCCCAAAGGGCTATTTTGAGTCTGGAAACCTAGGAGCCTTCCAGGCAACCCTGTACATATGTTTAAACTGTATATGCTTTAAAATATGTATAATATGCTTTTAAAACCTTTTGAAATACATTTTGAAACCCCACGAAGCGGCTTGGCCTGAAGCAAGCAGGACCCGAAGAGCAAAAGAGAGCCCGGAATCAAAGCACATGTCGAGCCCGGCACAGCAACTCTCGTGTTGAATCCACCCCCAGGATCTCGAACGTTCAAGACCCTGTTATCATCAGAAATCCTTTGAAATCATCTCCGGAAGGTGAAAACAGAAGCGGACGACCATGTTGGCGAAGACCCAACGCAGACGGAGTACTAATGCTATCAGACCCCGCACAAACCGTTCATTTTGAACACATCCTGAAGGAGTCAGAATTCAGTTTGGATTAGATCTGGACCATATTTATCCAGATCCCAATCCTAACGTATGTGTGGATTTGGATTTGGATCCAGAGATCCAATCCAATATCCACATCCATGGCCCACATCACCTTCTCATAAATGGAGGTGGGGCCCACTTGAAATTCATGTGGGATTATGGGCATGAGAGAGAATGGGAAGGATTAAGCATGAGGAGAATTGTAATTAAGCTTGACTTGTGTGTCAAGTTTGGGGTTAATCATGTGGGTTAGCCTAATTAGTGTGGGTTTAAGCTTGTATTAGTCAAAACCTAACCTAGGGCTGCACCAACATGATGCAATGAAGTCTATGGGTTATGCAAAGGGAGCTCCCTAACCCAATCCTAAGCCAAAACCCCTAATCCTAGCCTTTTACCCTAATCCCGGCCTAATCCTAGCCTAATCACCTAACCCACTTCCCTAATCCCGGCCTAATCCCAACCTAATCACCTAACCCACCTCCCTAATCCTTCCCTAAACCTAGCCTAATTCCCTTAATCCTAACCTAATCCTAGCCTAATCACCTAACCCACCTCACTAAACCTCACCCCAAAACCAACCCACCTACCTAAGCCCTAAACCCCTAAACCACCCCACCTAAACCTAGCACACCATATCCCTAAAACCCCTTAAAGCAAAATATTTGGCCCCTCCTCAAAACCAGCCCACCTTATCACCACCAAAACCACCTAACCACCCTCTAAAAACCGCCCCCAACCGACTTTCAAAAATCTATATAAACCCCCCCCCATTGGGCGGGTTTTTCATCCTATCCCATCCAGCTCTTGGGCCAGCCGAGCCCTCTCACCTTGCTCCCTTCTTCCACCTACACCACCACTACCCCCGGCCAACTCCACCTCGCGGCACCACTTCCATTCGGCCTGCTCCACTCCACGCTGCCCCCTTCATCACCCAGCTCCATCCACCTTCATCACCCGGCTGCCCTTCATCCACACACCGACCTCCTTCATCCATTCGGTTAGTACCTCAACCCAACTCCATCTACTCTTCTCTCCCCCTCCACTCTCAACCACCCATACCACCACCACATAGCTCCATCATAGCCTTCCCGCCATCGTGTGACCTTCCTAAAACACTTCAGCCCTAGACGTCACGGCAGCACCCCCCTAGCAGCCGGTGAGTCCCCAAGGCGCCACAACCCTCCCACTTGTCATCCGGCCACACACCCTTGCCGTGCCATTCTGAGGAGCTCCCTCTTGCAGCCCAAGGCGAAGCCCAAGCCCACGCTCAAGCAAGTCACCTCCGGACCAGCTATAAGTAAGTGCCTAACTCAGTCCTTAGTTGTAGACTTGCTTAAGTTAAATTAAATTTGATACGGGGTTGTAATAACGGAGCATCGTCTCCCCCCGCTTGTAATAACGTGGCTTGGCACACCAACACACACATGCACTTGAGCCTACCTCGCTCTTAGTTGTGCACGATTTTGAACACGCACGGGCCTAATTAGCCCTTTAGATATAAGTTTATATATATACTTTAAATTGTGTAGGGTTTTTGCTTGAGTTGCGTGTGTTGTCTTTCAATTCTCGCATTCACACACATTGAGCCTTCGCTCTTATTTGCAAGACCCAAGTAAGGGCCGTGTTATACTATCCTTGGGTTTAATTTCATGTCGTGTGTATAGTATTTCAATTATACACTCACACACATTGAGCTTTCGCTCTTACTCCCAAGACCTTAGTTAAGGCCATATTGCAATTTATATTTGGGTTTAATTTCATCTTGTGTGCGTAGTACTTCAATTCTAGCACTCACACACATTGAGCTTTCACTCTTACTCCCAAGACCTTAGTTAAGGCCATATTGCAATTTATATTTGGGTTTCATTTGATGTCGTGTGTGTTGTCTTTACCTTTTCACACGCACCCACATTGAGCCTTCGCTCTTATTTGCAAGACCCAAGTAAGGGCCTATATATAGTATATACGTATTTCCCTTTTGGCTATGTCTTTTCAATTTGGGTTTTAAGGTTCAACAGTGTGCGTAGTCTTTCCATATATACACGACACACACTTGCACAATTGAGCCTTTCCGCTCTTAAGATATAGCCATATTTCCCTTTTGCAATTTCCCTTCGGCAATTTACATTTACAAGTCATTTCCCCTCGGAAATTTCCATTACAAGTCATTTCCCTTCGGCATTGTCTTTTAAATTTGGGTTTTCCCTTTGGAGTTGCGTGAGTTTGCATTGCATATACGCCATACCACGAGTTAGGACGCATATTGCATCAAAGCAAACCCCATACTCCCGCTCAAAATCGTCACACTTAGTGGAGTGTTCATAACACACACCTAGTTGACCCAAAAGGGGATAAAAAAAAGACTTAGGCACGTGCAAATCCACGTGAAATAAAAGCTGAAAGTCATACAAAACAAACCCGAATCAAACACCTCAAACCGCTTTTGTAGTTTCTTATACCCAAAAACTCGATTTTAAAAGCGTACAGACTGACCCTTGCGCATCGGTGCGAGAAGGTCTACGACGACAAGAGCTTGCTTGCTCATAGTCGCCACGTTAGGAGTCAGGTTTAAAATATATCTTCGCTAGCTTAAGTAAGCTAGCTAGCACGCCCTGTTTGTTTAAATAGGACTTAGGCACATAAAAAGGTTCGCTTCAGGCCTAAGAACCAGGAGCGGGAATTTTCTGCGTCTACAATATATATATATGTGATAAGAGGTGAAGCTCAATGCACGCGTGTGTGTTGTGTATAAATTGAAAGACAACTCACACGGCTCTTACTAGAGTCTTTGGAGTAAGAGCGAAAGCTCAATTATGTACGTGGGTGACTTGTGTATGAGATAAGAGTTGAGGCTCAAGTGCACGTATATGTCTCGTGTGTCAAGCACCAATATTACATCTCGGGGGGAGACAACGCTCCATTAATACAACCCCGTATCCAAATTGAATTAAGTATGAAAGGAGTAATGTAAATACCGAATTTTAAACACTTACAAGTGATTTAGGCTTTCTTCTCCAATCTACACGGACTTTGGTTCACTTTGGCAGCCACAAGGGTGTCCTCCCTACTATGCTTGAGACGTGAAGTGGCTGGCCGAGTTGTGCTTGAAAGGATTTGGGCTTGAGAGAGTTCACGGGTGTTAGGTCGGCTGTGGGGCTAAGTTGGGGTAAGCAAGAGGTCACAACAAGGGGTGGTGGTGGTGTGCTAGGCTAGGGTGGTGGGAGGTCGGTTGGTGTGGTAGGGTGGAGGTAGGTCGGTTGTGTGGTAGGGTGGAGTCAACTGAGGTTGATGCTAGGTGCAAGCGACAGCTAAAGGGGTTCGACTGGCAGGCGCACGGTGCTGCGGACAGTAGAGGGCGCGCGGGACAGGTGCTAGGACGGATGCGCACAGAGGTGCTAGGATGGCATCAAAGAGTGAGGGGCGCACGGTAGGCAGGGGTGATAGGTGCGGGGCACGGGTAGTGCGCAAATGGGTCGCGCGCTGCGGTGGGTGTGGTGCGCGCGGTTCGGGTGGTGAAGGGAGCTGGCTGGTGTAAAGGGGGATGTCGGTTGGTGTTAGGTAGGTCGGTTGGCTGGGATTAAGGTGTTGTAGGGGGATTAGATGGTGCTGGTTTAGGGTAGGTTTAGAGGGTTAAGAAGAGAATGTTTAGTTTAGAGGTTAGGCTTACCAAAAGGGTCCGGCTAGGTTAGCTCAAGCCACGGTCCAGCCACTTCTTGTCGTGTTGGTGTAGCTAGGTCCACCCCAAATCATGTTGGTGGAGCCCACACCAATCCCACTTTAAGCCCACAAAATTAACCCACTAAAATGAAATAAAGCACTAAGCACTAACCTTAAGCCTTTTTCTCTCTTCCCCAAGCTCCTCCAAGCATTTCACGTGAACCCCTTCTTGGAGACCCCCTCATCTCTATTTATAGGCAAGTGAAGTGGGTCTTGGGTTTGGATATGGGTTTGAGATCTGGATCCAAATCCAAGTACTATTTGGATCTGGATCTGGATATTTATGACCAGATCCGATCCAAATCCAAACATTTATATGGATATGGATATGGATATTTTAGTCCAGATCTGATCCAATCCAAACACTATTTGGATCCAATCCAAATCCAAACACTATTTGGATATGGATCTGGATATTTATGGTCTAGATCCAATCCAAATTTTCTTTGAACAGTCCTTCTTGGCATTTCAAGACAGACGATTTGTGCGGGCCCTGGCTTTATCAGCGCTCCGTCTTATGCTGGGTTTTCCCCAGTTTTGTCGTCCGAACTCCATCTCGCCCTTTTAGACTTCGTTTCTGCTCAATTTTGTCGTTTCAGGCTTGAATTTCTGCTGCTTGGGTGGATGTGCTTGACTTGGCTTCTGAGTGCGTCGGGCTTGCAGTCTGCATCGGGCTTGGGCTCTCCTTTCGCCTTTTGATCATGCTCTCTATGAGTCTGAGCCGTCTCCTAGGCTTCGAACCTGCTTTTTGGGGCTGCTTTTGATCAGAGTTTACCTGTTCGTCTTGGTTTTTTGGCAAAAATGGGACTTGGCCCATATATGTGAAGTTTGATTTGAATGGGGTTTAAAACAAAATTTGAAAGCTTTTACAGCCCCAGGATTTTCGAAAATCTCAAATTTGGCCTTTTGGATTGATTTTCAAACCAGGTGCTTGTTTTGCAAAATCGTTGGATTTTGGGGTGTTTATAGCCGGTTCGCCATGTGACGAACAGGAATCCGCTACCTCTGAGCCTTTCCACTCTTAAGATATAGCCATATTTCCCTTTTGCAAATTTACATTAAGTCATTTCCCTTCTGCATTGTCTTTCAATTCGGGTTTTCCCTTTGGAGTTGTGTGAGTTTGCATTGCATATACGCCATACCAAGAGGTAGGACGCATATTGCATCAAAGCAAACCCCACACTCCCGTTCAAAAATTGCCCAACTTAGGTCACTTGCGCACACACCTAGTTGGCCCTAAAAAGCTTAAAAAGAAAGACATAGGCACGTGCAAATCCCACGTGTAATAAAATTTGCAATCGTACATACAAAGCCCAAACACTTAGGGTATTTTTCAAAGAGGTTTACATTTTAAAAGACTTTGCCAAGCGTATAGACTGACCCTTGCGCATCGGTGCAAGAAGGTCTGCGACGAAAAGAGCTCACTTGCTCACAGTCGCCCCGATAGAAGTCAGATTTCAAAAACTTTCTTCGCTAGCTTAAGCAAGCTAGCTAGCACGCCCTTTTGTTAAATACGACTTAGACACATGAAAAGGTTCACTTCAGGCCTAAGAACCAGAGGTGAGGATTTTCTGTGTCTATAGGATTTGGCACGCCCGGTGGGACCTGGGCCTTGTGCAGAGTCATCTCATACAGAAAAACCTCATGAAAATTTTTTTCTAAAATGTTTTAACTTTGTTTATTGCATTTTCATACTTAGGATTTGTTTTGAAAATCATACTGAAGCATGTCGAGTCCAGGCTCCCAAGAGGTATCGAGCCATGGCTCATGCGCATCAAGTTCTCAATTTAGGAAGTTTTCAAAAAAACAAGAGATTGAAAACTTGAGAAGGGACTTCGAGGCCAAAATCACCGCTCTTAGCCAAGAGGCTGAAGTAGGCGATTCGTGTTCATCAAATGGCGAACCAAAGGCCAAGAAGAAATTTGAAAAACCTTGCAAAAACAAAGAGACTTTCGCAGTGGAAGGTAACCAATACCACGAGTCCTTCACACACAAGGACTGTAAAGCTCTATAGCAGCTGCTGAGAGGGTAAAATAAAGAGAAAAGGAGTTATGCCTGTCTTATTTCTTGCTTGTGGACTATGAAACAGACAGTGACGATGAAATACCGAACTTCCATCGGTATGGTGGCATGGGAGACCCTAGGTCTCACTTGCTGCTTTTCTCTCATCGAGCCCATAAGAAAAAGAAGGACTCGATGAAATGGGTGTATTGGTTCCCTTTATCCCTCAAAGGCATAGCTGCCAAATGGCTGGCTTCCTACGATCTTAGCCAGTTCACAACTTTCGAAGAGTTAGCGAATTGCTTTATGCAGAGATTCTCGCATAATGTAGAAGTAACGCCGACTTTAAACACCTTGAGGGATACAAAACAAGGTGTGAACGAGGACGTACATACGTTCATCGTTCGTTGGAGGTCTCTCTTGGGTCAAGTGCGAGAGCCCATATCCGAAGTATGTGCAGTAATGCTCATCCTGGATAATGTTAGAAACGAGCTGAAAACCCTTCTCTCGCTTCATGAAATCTCGACTTTCCATAAGTTAATAAAGAAAGCATCCCTTTTCGAAATAAATTTAAAAAAGGGGGTGTACGACCACTTATGAAAAGGAAATCACATTTCGAAAACTCGCTTGGAGAAGCCCATCACTTACGAGCCATCCACCGCGGACAAAGGGGCAAAACCCCATAAAATCGCCAATGTCCGGGTGGATCTAAGCCCGGCAAGTGCTTCAAGAGCTTTTGAAAAACCAGAAAATAAAAAAGGAGAGTTTTCAAAAACCCTTCGAAAGACGGGAGTATACTCCATTGGGGCAACCTATGACGGAGGTCCTAGACCTCCTACTTGCCCAGGGCATGATCGAACTCTCCGAGATTCCCGAGGGAGTCACTTCGAAGGGAGGGTTTTTAAACAAGTTCTGCAAGTATCATCGGCTCAAAGGCCATGATACAAGGCGGTGCTTCTCCCTCCTATAGACGCAGAAAATTCCCGCTTCTAGTTTTTAGGCCTGAAGCGAACCTTTTCGTGTGTCTAAGTTCTATTTAAGCAAAAAGGGCGTGCCAGCTAGCTTACTTAAGCTAGCGAAGAGAAATTTAAATCTGACTCCTAACGTGGCGACTGTGAGCAAGCAAGCTCTTTTCGTCGCAGACCTTCTTGCACCGATGCGCAAGGGTCAGTCTGTACGCTTAAAAATCGAGTTTTGAAATATGAGAACCTACGAAAACGTTTTGAGGTGTTTGACTCGGGTTGTTTTTATATGATTTTCAGATTTTATTTCACGTGTATTTGTATGTGCCGATGTCTTTCTTTTTATCCCTTTTCGGGCCAACTAGGTGTGTGTTATGAACACGGAGCCTAAGTGGGGCGACTTTGAACGGGAGTATGGGGTTTGTTTTGATGCAATATGCGTCCTAACTCGTGGTATGGCGTATATGTAATGCAAACTCATGCAACTCTAAAGGGAAAACCCGAAATTGAAAGACAATGCGGAAGGGAAATGACTTGTAATGTAAATTGCCGAAGGGAAATTGCCGTAGGGAAATTGCAAAAGGGAAATATGGCTATATCTTAAGAGCGGAAAGGCTTAATAGTGCAAGTGTGTGCCGTGTATATATGTAAAGACTACGCTCACTGCTGAACCTTAAAGCCCAAATCTTAAAGACATAGCCGAAAGGGAAATACTTATAATATATATGGGCCCGAAGGTCGCCAACGTGTTGCATGGGTGTTGTGTGTATATTGAAAGACAACTCACACGACTTAAATAAAACCCAAATATAAATTGCAATATGGCCTTAACTAAGGTCTTGGGAGTAAGAGTGAAAGCTCAATGTGTGTGAGTGCGAGAATTGAAGTACTACGCACACAACATGAAATTAAACCCAAATATAAATTGCAATATGGCCTTAACTAAGGTCTTGGGAGTAAGAGCGAAAGCTCAATGTGTGTGAGTGTATAATTGAAATACTACACACACGACATGAAATTAAACCCAAGGGAAATATAACACGGCCCTTACTTGGGTCTTGCAAATAAGAGCGAAAGCTCAATGTGTGTGAGTGTGAGAATTGAAAGACAACACACACAACTTAAGCAAAACCCCACGCAACTTAAAGTATATAAATAAATTTATATCTTAAGGGCTGATTAGGCCCGTGTGTGTTCAAAATCGTAAAAACTAAGAGCGAGGTAGGCTCAAGTGCACGTGTGTGTGGGTGTGCCAAACCACGTTATTACAAGCGGGGGGAGACAATGCTCCGTTATTACAACCCCGTATCAAATTTAATTTAACTTAAGCAAGTCTACAAATGAGGACCGAGTTAGGCACTTACGTATAGCTGGTTCGGAGGTGACTTGCTTGAGCTTGGGCGTCGCCTTGGGCTGCAAGAGGGAGCTCCTCGGAATGGCACGACAAGGGAGTGACTGACCGGATGAAGCAAGGATGGCGGATGTGGCGCCTTGGGGGTAACCTGCTGATAGGAGGGTGCTGCTGTGGTGTCTTGGGCTGAAGTGGTTAAGGAGTGTCACTAAGGTGCAGGGCAGGTTCTAGGGAAGGTGGAGCTAAGGGGTGACTAAGGGGGATGTCTAAGGAAGAGGGTGTAAGGCCGCGGGTGGTTGGGTGCAGTCGGCTATGGCTGGCCGACTGGTTGCAGGTTGAGTGGTGGTCGACTGGGGTAGCTAGGGTTGTTTAGGAATGACGAGGGGGAACTAGTTAGGGTGTTAACTAAGGGTTGGTTTAAGGGAAAGAAGGACAGGTCCTAGGGAAAAAGGTAAGGTGGCTGGGGTAGTTAGGGGGTGACACTAATGGGAAGGTAGGGCAGCGGGTGGTGCGGTTGGGTATGGTTGAAGGGTGGTGGGTAGTTAGGTGGTGGCCGACTGAATGGTGTGGAGACTAGGTTAAGGTAGGGTGCTATGGGGTGCCTGAGAGTGGAGGGGGAGTGAAGATAGGGTGAAGTTAGGATAAGGTAATAACCGGATAGGAGAGGGAGGTTGGCGGATGCAGCCGGGTGAGGGGAGTGGATGCTGTGGAGCGGGGCAGGCCGGGAGGTGGCGGTGGCGTGGAGTGGTGCAGGCCGGGATGTAGTGGTGGAGCAGGTGAGAGAAGAGAGCAAGGTGAGAGAGGGCTCGGCTGGCCCCAAGTGCTGGAAGAAAAATCTTGAAAACCCGCCCACTAGGGGGGGGGGGTTTATAGGGTTGGATGAAGTCGGTGGGGGTGGTTTTGAAGGGGGTGGTTTGGTGGTGGTGGTTTAGTGATAAGGTGGGCTAGATATTTAGTTTAGGTGGTTTTAGGGATATGGTGTGCTAGGGTTTAGGTGGAGTGGTTTAGTGGTTTAGGGCTTAGCTAGGTGGGTTGGTTTTGGGGTGAGGTTTAGTGAGTTGGGTTAGGTGTTTAGGCTAGGATTAGGTTAGGATTAAGGGAATTAGGCTAGGTTTAGGGAAGGATTAGGGAGGTGGGTTAGGTGTTTAGGTTGGGATTAGGCCGGGATTAGGGAAGTGGGTTAGGTGATTAGGCTAGGATTAGGTCGGGATTAGGGGTTTTGGCTTATGATTGGGTTAGGAGTCTCCCTTTGCATAACCCATGGACTTCATTGCATCATGTTGGTGCAGCCCTAGGTTAGGTGTAGGCTCATACAAGCTTAAACCCTCATTAATTAGGCTAACCCACATGATTAACCCAAACTTGACACACAAGTCAAGCTTAATACATTTCCCTCATGCTTATCCTCCCCATTCTCTCTCATGCCCATAATCCCACGTGAATTTCAAGTGGGCCCCACCTCCATTTATGAGAAGGTGATGTGGGCCATGGATGTGGATATTGGATTGGATCTTTGAATCCAAATCCAAATCCAAATCCACACATACGTTTGGATTGGGATCTGGATATATATGGTCCAGATCCAATCCAAACTGAATTCTAACTCCTTCAGGGTATGTTCGAAACGAACGGTTTGTGCGGGGTCTGACAGCATCAGTACTCCGTCTTGCATTGGGTCTTCGCCAACATGGTCGTCCACTTCTGTTTTCACCTTTCGGAGATGATTTCACATGATTTTTGCTGATAACAAGGACTTGGATGTTCGAGATCCTGGGGGTGGATCTAACAGAGAGTTGCTGTGCCGGGCTCGACATGTGCTCCAGTTCTGGGCTCTCTTTAGCTCTTCTGGTCCTGCTTTCATCAGGCCAAGCCGCTTCGTGGGGTTTCAAAACATATTTTAAAAGGTTTTAAAAGCATATTATACATATTTTAAAACATATACAGTTTAAACATATGTAAGGGTTTGTTTGGAAGGCTCCTGGGTTTCCAGACTCAAAATAGCACTTTGGGGCTACTTTTACAAAACCAGGTTTTATTTGAGAAGTTCGTGGGATTTTGGGATGTTTATAGATGCCACTCTTTGGCATTGTCCAAATTGATTTGGAAAATGGCAAAGACGACAAACACCCCTTTCAATGTCTCCCTAGATCTGACCACAAAAATATGGGATCGTCCCAATCTTTAGCAAAATCTCACTTTTAAAACCCTGGTAGGAGGAGATATTATGCCAAAGGGATATACAAAACGGTTTCTGGTCCTAAAATGGGATCATGTTATGCAAATGTCCATGCGTGGAAATGCAGATGCATGACATGGGTAGGGTGCCCAGAATGACGACCTCCAGAGATAAGATATGGTCGAACTTTCGAGACTTACAAGGCCTACTGCTCCAAGTGAGCAAATCCTATGCTGTTCGATGTTCAACTTTTCAAAATCTTTTTACAAAAGCTATTTACAAAAGGGACAATTGTCTTGAGTCTCAATCCTAAGGATCTCGAGCTCTTCGTGTTTGCCTTTGCTTGAGTCTTGACACTCGCTTATCTAGAGGAGGTTTTATAAGAAAACAAGCTATATTTCAAATTCCTACGTCTTACTCGAAACCTCGAATTCTCAAACAAAATGAAATTCAAGTAAGTAAATCCTATTTTTACTTTAGGATTCCTCGAAATGAACCATGTTTTAGCTTGGGATAAGCCAGGGATGGGAAAGATATACCACAGTCCCTTCTGAAGCGTCCCGTGGTTTAAGGCATAGAAGGCGAAAAACTGCTCTTTTTGAGCTTTTTGGCCTATTTTTCCTTTTTTTCATAGAGGGTCTCCCTTTGGGAGTACTTTTTCTTTAATTCCTCTTTTCTTCACAAGAGAATCGATTTTTCTTTTGGATTCTGGTTTCTTTCTTTTGGAAAGAGACTTTGGATGGGAAAATTTCCTTTATTTGGGCCACGTTTTCCTTTTGGAAGGAGAAGAGAAGAGGGGAGGACTTATCCCAAGCTCACACTCGATCCATTCCAGATCAGCCTATTTAGAAATAGCACGTACTACTTGTAAGTATCTTGCTATGTTGAACTAGGCCTTTCTTTGTAAGAAGAGGATTTTGAAATGTAACCACGATTTTGGAAGACTCCACTCATTCACAAGTGCGAATTTTCTCACTCAGGGTCACACGATTTTGCCTTTGCACCTTATTTTCAAGTCTCAGGGCAGCTATCCCTAAAGTTTTCGAAAAATCAATTTAACCCAAATCCTACGCATAATACTTCTTTAAGTATTGGATATTGATAGGATCTGCTAAATTCCTACCTTCTACATCGATCAACCAATACGAGTTGTTCGTGGTGGTTGCACGTACAACATAGGGTCCATCCCACTTGGGGCGCCACTTTCCAAGGGGATGTGGGCCACGATAGTGGATGATTTTCAAAACCAGATCTTCCACTTCAAAGTGGCGAGGTCTCATGTGTTAGCCATAATGTCGGGCTATCCTTTGTCGGTATGCACGAGCATGATCCATAGCAAGGAGTCGCCTCTCATCTAGCAAATCTAGTTCGGCCATCCTAGCATGCTGAAGCGTCTCTAGGGGGAGGTCGAGTGCTATGGATGTATGGAATGAATGCAATTGAGTATGAATGGGAAGAATGGCGTTTGTGCCATAGACCAATTCAAATGGTGTGGCATTCGTGGGAGTCTGGATGGAAGTCCTATAAGTCCATAAGGCTTCATCCAACTTCTCGTGCCATGTCCTACCCTTCTCTAAAGTCTTCTCAATTATACTAATGAGAGTCTTGTTTGTGGCTTCGGCTTGGCCGTTGCCTTGAGGGTAGTAGGGCGAGGAGAAGTGAGTTATGCCATACGTGTTGCACAACTTAACCATCTGCTCATTCTTGAATGGGGTGCCATTGTCGGACACAAGGTCTCGTGGAACCTCAAATCGAGCCAAGATATTCCTCCTAATGAAAGCCATCACATGTTGCCCCAATACGTTGGTCAGGGAAATGGCTTCCACCCACTTGGAGAAATACTCAGTGGCTGCTAAAATGAATCGATGCCCATTCGAGGCTTTTGGAAATATAGGGCCTACGATGTCAAACGCCCACATGGTAAATGGCTAGGGGCTGACCACAGAATGCAATGCAGATGAGGGGATATGAATGGCGTGCCCATGCACTTGACATGGATGACACTTGTAGACACGGAAAATCTTCGACTCCGGGTTTCTCAGGCCTGGAGCGAATCTTTTCGCAATCTACGTTTGCTTTTAGGGCGTGCCAGCTAGTTTACTCAAACTAGCGAAGTAGTTTTTGAAATATCTGACTTTTGAAAGGCAATTGTAGGCAAGCGGGATATTTTCATCGCAGACCTTCTTGCACCGACGCGCAAGGGTCAGTCTGTATGCTTAGAGACTTCTTTTGAAACAAATTAAACTCAAATTCGATTTTGAATGATCAGGTGTTTGAAAACTTTGGAAATCATGCACTTGGCGAGTTTTTTTATTTGGGCGACCCTAAGTCTTTCAATTTCAACCACTTAGGCGTGTTTGCATATTTTGTTCGGGTTTGTTCGATGCAGGTATGCACTCTAGCTCGAGTATGGCGAGTATGCAATGCAACTCACACAACTGAACCTTAAAACCCGAAATTGAAAGACTTAGCAGAAGGGAAAACCCAAATTGAATGCAACTCACACGACTTGAATGTAAATTGCAGAAATTTAAATATATCTATATCTTAAGAGCGGAAAGGCTCAATGTGTGCATGGGTGTTGTGTATAAATTGAAATGCAACGCACGCAACTGAACCGTAAAACGCAGCAGAAGGGAGATATAGATATATATAAGAGCGAGAAGGCTCAATTGTGGCGTGAGTGCTTTGAGTGTATAAATTGAAAGGCAACTCACGCAACTTGAATTTAAAACCCAGCTGGAAGGGAAATACGTATATATACGTAAGAGCGGAAAGGCTCAATGTGAGTGAGTGTTTTGAGTGTATAAAATGAAAGACAACTCACACGACTTGAACCTTAAAACCCAGTTGAATGTATATAAATAGGGCTATATCCTATGGGCTATTGAGGCCTGTTTGTGTGCAAAAGTGTGCAGATAAGAGCGGAAAGGCTCGAGTGTACGTGTGTGTGTTTTGTACATATATTACATCTGGGGGGAGACGATGCTCCGTTATTACAACCCTATATGACAAATTGAATTGAATAGAAAGGGATTTGATATATATCGAAATCAACTTACACTTTCTAGCCTTTTGAGTTAGGATCGTACAAGGGGCGAATCCGCCTTCTTCTTATGGAGTCTGGGGCATGTGGGAGCAAAGCCGGAGAGCTTCAGAGCTTGGAGAGACTTGGAGTTCCGGGAGCTGCAAGCTACAATGGGTTTGGGGCTAGTTGGGGCTGGTTTGGGCAAGGTAAGACTCGAGCCACCTTGGCTCGGGTTATAGGGTTTTTGTGTGGGATTCGGCCGACCTTTGGCCTTCGGTTTAGGTATGGTTTTTGACTTGGGATTAGGCCAGCACTTTGGCCTTGGTTTTGGTCTTGTGAAACTCGAGCCAAGGTGGCTCGAGTAGGAGTGACTTGCTCTAGGGTTCGGCCAACACTCGGCCTTAGGTTTTGCTTGTGTGACTCGAGCCCAAGGTGGCTCGAGTGAACTTGGTTTAGGGTAGAGTCAATCCGGCCAGCCTTTGGCCTTGGGTTTGGTATAGGATACACTTGGTATTAGGCATGACTCGAGCCAAGGTGGCTCGAGTGATGGGATTTGGTTTAGATCTTGTGAAACTCGAGCCAAGGTGGCTCGAGTAGGGGGGCTTTTAGGATAGAGTTTGGGTTGGGTTCTAGGCGAGGGCCAAGGTTAGATTAGGGGTTGTCTTGGGTCTTTGGTAAGGGACCACGGCTTGGGTTAGGGGCTAGTTTGAAAGGTAGATGGGGGAGGAAAAAGGCTCGAGCCAAGGTGGCTCGAGCTAGGTAGTTTCAAAGGGAAGTTTGGCCAGCACTTGGTCGAACTTTAGGTGGTTTAGGGAGGTTGTTTAGGGTGGTGTTTAGGTAGGAGACTTGGTGAAAAACGGCCAGCACTTGGCTGGTTTGGTGGTGGTTTTAGGGGCAAGTTTGGCTAGGATGGGTGGTCTAGAGAGGTTAGGGAAGAGGGGTTAGGTTAGGGCTTAGGGGACCTACCTTGGTTGCAACACCGCTCCAAGCCGCCGCTCAAGCCGCCAAGCTCCACCACGCCATGCTCCCAGCCAAGGTAGGGGACGTTCTTTGGTTGGTGCAGCTTCCTCAAGTCCCTTGGCCAACAAGGTTTCACGTAAAAAAAAATTTGAAAAGGGGAAAGTCAAGCCACTATTCTTGACTTGCTTCCCTCTCTCTCTCTTTCTCTCTCCACCCACCAAGCTTTCACGTGAAAGGCTTCTCCCATTTGAGCCTCACGTCCTCTTTTTTCAAGCCCAGCACCTCTATTTATAGAGGTTTTAAATGGGTCTTGGATTTGGGTCTGGCTATCCGGATCCAATCCAAACTCTATGTGGATCTGGATCGCGGATCTCGGATATTTTGAGATCCAGATCCAGTCCAAATATTTATTTGGGTTTGGATCTCGGATCTCGGATCTCGAATATTTTGAGATCCAAATCCAATCCAAACATAATTTGGATCTGGATCTGGATATTTTTGGGTCCAGACCCAATCCAGACTTTTCTTTTGCTCCTTGGTTTTCTAGTCCTTTCTGTTGCTTTTCACCGTCGGTTTCGAGCGGGCTTCGATTCATCAAACGCCCAACTCTGGCCTGGGTCTTCCCCAAGTCTTTCTTCCAATCGGTGTTCTGCTTTTCAGGACTTTTTCGGCATTCGTTTCGGTCCGCCGTTTTGGTTTTTGGCCGGTTTCTGTTGATATCGAACTCAGATTGTCGCACGGATTCCGTTCTTCATTTTGACGGGACGTGTCTCGGACTTTTGTCGACCTCCTCAGGTACTGGGCTTCTTTCTGCATTTTGGAGCTGCTTTGTGCTTTTTCTTTGACCCAAATTATATTTTTACCCTTCTATCGGGCTTTTCTCCAAACAGGCTCCTTTTTCTTTCGTTTTTTAGCAGGGGGTGGCTTTTGAGAATCCGGACTCGAATCCTCTTCTTTCCTAGGCTTTTCTTTTGCCTTTTGTACCTGTTTTCACATTTTAAAACAGGTTGTCATTTTGGCTCAAACGAGCTTTTTATGTTTTTGGGAGTTTTTGATTTTTGGAAAATTCGGGGTGTTTACAGATGCCCCTCTTTGGCATTATCCAAATTGATTTGGATAATGGCGAAGAAGATAACACCCCATGTTGGTTTTTCTCTCAAATTTTCTCGAGAATACACCATTTTTATTTCGCAAAACCCTTTTTCTTTTACCACAGGTGGGGATTTTTAGCAAAAAAGGGGACTTTTCCTAGGTTTCCCTATGTATGATCATGCATGGACAATTTTGGATGCATGCATGAAAAAAAGTTTTTGTTTTTGGGTTTTTGAGCCCGAAGAGTGCCTTTTGAGGCAGGCTGCTCCGAGCGGGTTTTACCCATGTCTTCTAGACATTTTCGGGGTTTCAAGCTTTTGGAGAGAGCCTTTTGAGGCTGTCTGCTCCAAGCAGGTTCTACCCTTGTCTTTTTGACATTCGTGGGTTTTTTTTAAAATCTTCTTTTAGAAAACGAACTCCTTTTTGCTTGTATCGAAAAGGACTTCCGTTTTTCATACTTCCCTTCATTCGGGTTTCAATACCTGCTACTCAGTAAAGGTTTTTGGGTAGGAAAACTTGAAAAACATTTCAAAGTTCCATTTCCTACAAAACAGAGTCAAGTTCTCAAACAAAATGAAATCCAAATAGGCCGATTTTATTCGTACTTTAGGATTTTCGCAAATTTGAATCTTTTTCCTCGGGGATAAGCCGTAGGGATATGGGAAAGAGATACCACGGTCCCTTCTGAAGCGTCCCATGGTTTTAGGCAAAGAGTCGGAAAATCGCTCTTTGAGCTTTGGCTTTTTATTTCTTTTTTCATAGAGGATCTCCCTTTGGGAGTATTTTTTCATTAATCCCTCTTTTCTTTAAAGGAGAAAAGCTCTTTGGAGGAGTTTTTGTATTCCCTGTTTATGAAGGGAAGACCTCTTTGGGAGGAGTGTTTTTATATCTCCTTTTTCTTTTGAAACGAGAAGACCTCTTTCGGAGGAGTTTTGTATTCCCTGTTTATGAAGGGAAGACCACTTTCGGAGGAGTTTTTGTATTCTCGATTTTTTTTTCTTTCTTTTGAACATAGCCAATTTTCTTTTTTTGGAGAGAAAGTAGAATGGGGGAAGGCTTATCCCTTTGGTTACTCGATTCAAACGAGATCGTCCTATTTCTTAATAGCATCTGCTATTCGAAAATATTTTGATATTTTGAACAAGGCTTAATCTTGTAAGCCAGGGTTCTTTGAAATATCGCCAATTTGTTTTTGGAAGACTCTACCTTTTGAAAAGTATAAATTCTTCCATTCAGGGTTATACAATCAACTTCGATCCTTCTTTCAAGAAGTTTCAAAAAGTTCGATTTTTCAAGAATCTTTTCGAAAAAGGAATTTAACATAAACCCTTTTGAATATTCGGGTATTTTCGGGGTTTTGCTAATTTCGACCCACAACATCAACAAATTTTCGATTTTTGTTGCCCTTTTTGAAGACATGGGGACATTTCCTACTCAGGTTTACCAACCTCTTGGGCTTTCTTTGGGGTGATATGATATGAATATGATGCATGCTATGCACTCCATGTGATTCAAAATGGAAATACACGATTTTATGCAAGAGTGAACATATGAAATGTATTTCACAAGTTAAGAAGGAGATGCATTCTATGAAATTCGTTTCTTCATGGAAGGTGTCTAGGGGCTATATTTAAAAATGCCCCTAGCTTGAGGGAAATTTCGCATGGCCACATGGTGAAGGGCCATGGTTTTTCAAAAGACTTTTTTGGATGGACGATGGGATGTTCATGTCCATGCATTTCCACGATTTTCCTAACATGATCATGCTACTTTTTGCTCAAGGATGGAAAACACAACCAACCCTAAGTGATCATCATGGCCATCGGGCTTTGATTTTGACATGGACTCCATATTTCATCGTGAGATTCATGTTCTTATCCAACACAATCAAGGTTTTCATATAAACCTAAAGTTTTGAAAATCTTTCTTTTCAAAGTATATGTAGGGTTAAATTTTCGAAATTTTGATCCCTTTTGAGAAAGCAATTTTGGGAAATCCTTCCCTTCTATATGAAGATGGTTCTATACCAGCCCTTTTGATTTGAAATATTTTTCTATACTTGATTTTGGTCAAGCAGGGTTTTTGGAATTCATTTTGAAAATTTGTGCCTTCATGGGGCATTTGATCAAGTATGGGGAATGTGTCTCACAGAGGCACTTCAGCCACACGATACAGGGCTTGTCCCTTAATTGAGTTTTGAGTTTTGAAACTCATACTCTGTTGAAAGGGGGTGCCATTTTGCCTACCTGTTTGAGATAGGTTTTTCAAATGAGTGCTTTAATGAATCATTCCCCTTTCCATGGGAGATGATGTCTCGAATTTTTAGGGCCTACAGCAAGGCCAAGCACGATTTTTCTTTTGGCTCAGTGATTCTTTTCACATGCCAAAAGATTTTTTGAAAATGTATGGCACATTTAGTATGAACAACATCTTCATTTGATCAAGTAAAGCAGACAATGCATGACTTGCAATGTATGGAAGGTTTTTATCAAAAGAATTTTGAAAAGGCTTTTGTGAAATGCTAACCCTTTTTCGAGATTTTCATTTATTTTGAAATTTGCCTTGAAGGTGTTGGATTTGATTTGTATGGAGACCTGCTTATGAAGGCTCGATACTTAGGGGGTCGACTTTCATTGCCCCTTTTGGTTTTAAAAAACCCTGAATTCGAGTTCTAAGATGATGTCTAGACTCGATGCACATGAATGATTTCAGAGTGTGTATTTCTAAAAATCCCCAATCTTTGCATAAGTCAAGGATCTTGCGAATTTCAGGAAGTTTGGAGGTTTTTATTTCTCCTGGCCTTGGTGATTTTCGAGCTTTTCATCTTGAAAAAGCTCTAGAAAAAAGGGTGTTCAAGATCAGCTTTTTGGATTTTTTGGTTTTTGGGAGTTATATACAATTTTCGAAAAACATTTTTACAATTTTCGAAAATGAACTTTGTACATGGCCAAAGGCTTTAAAACAAATTTCTTTTTGGAATTTTCATTTTTCCAAATGTTTTTGAGATTTTGTTTTGGGTTTTCAATTTTTTTGGTTTTTGGCAAATGTCTGATTTTTTTGGCTTTTTCAAAAGGAGGGATCTTCCCATGAACCTACAAAGAAAACGTTCATGAATCAGACTCTAATCAATAGGTCTAAGACATGGGTTTTGGGTTTTAGAGGTTCTACAGGGCACCCTTGACCCAGATGGTCTTAGGTGGCGGTTCTGGGGGTATGGGTGGACTGTAGCCCAATCCATACTTTTGTCGATTGGCCTGAGGTAGGACAGGTTCGAGCCTACCTTGGTTTTGGGTTCCTAGGCCGTGATAGGGCTTATATCCCATGTTTAGAATCATGTTCCAAGACTTTTTGTTTTTTGAAAAGTTTTTGTATAAATCATGGCCTTGGTACATGGAATCGTCCATGTCGGGGATATATACCCTTTTGGATATTGGGATTTTGGGGCGATGGAAGACTTGGGCTTCCATGCAACCCTGGTTTGGGAGGTTTGTTTCTCAAAGTAAACCGTGCTTGGTCCTTTGAGAAGTTTTGGATATTTCGGGGCAATGGAAGACTTGGGCTTCCATGCAACTTTATTTTGGAAAACATGTTTCTCGAAGAAAACCAGGCTTGGTTCTTTAAAAAACTTTGGATTTTTCAGGATGGTGAAAAACTTGGGTTTCCACATGTCCTGGGTTTGGGAAACATATTTTTCAAGGGAAGCCAAGCTTGCTCCCTTGAGATTTTTGACCTGCTCCCTAGGTGCAACTCGTGAGGCCCCTAGGGATGGATTTTTTTGTTTCAAAGCTCTAATCTTGGTTCCAGGGTACAAGACTAGGCTCGAAGAAGTGGGTTTTTCTATGGCAGGGTTATGAGCTCCTAAGATGTCGATGCATGCATTAGGGGTCTCCATGTCTACCATTTTTTCAACTTCTTTTTGTTTTTGTTTTTGAAATTCTTTTGGCTGGTGCGGGATATTTGGCGCACCTTGAAAATTCTCTAACTTAGGCACATTTCGTGGGTTTGTGTGTGTAGAGGGGTTATCCAATACATCTGAAGACCCTATATGAAGAAGGGAGTTTTGAGGAGGATAGGTTTTAGGCATACCTCTTTGTGGCTTGTCTACCTTTTCAAGGTGAGAGCAGGCCGTTTTCCCGGGTAACTCTGTTTTGAGCCCCCGGGGTTTCACGAGGCGTTCCTTTTCGAAACCTACCTGTTTTTCACTCTCGTCTCTTTGTGGGGCGTGGGTTTTATGTCCCACTGTGTGTGTGTGCCTAGACTTAGGAATTTCACTTGAGTTTTTCGAAATTTCAAAGTTTGATTTTCAATTTTTTTGTCTTTTTGAAAGTTTTCAAGATTTTTTTGATTTTTTGAAACAAAAACAACTTTTTTCGAATTTTCATTGGAATTTTCAAATTTTGGATTTGTGGGAGTGGAGGACTCACCCTTTTCTTCCTTAATTCCCTCGTTGATTTTGATTTTGGTTTTCTTTTCACAATCTTTATGCGCCCGAGAAGAGCTACTATGGGATTTATGGGTTTTAAGCTCCTTTCTTAAAACATCCATTTTTTTGAAAGTTGCCCATATATCAGCTAGCATTTCTCGTTCTTTGGCTGTTTTGAAAACCTCTTTTGATTTACTCAATGAGGATTTTGGAAGTGTGGACTCGCCCCTTTCTGGGTTTTGGCCTTTTACCTCACATCCTTCGTCGAGTTTGAATTTGGTTTTCTTTTCACAATCTTCGTGCGCTCGAGAAGAGCTGCTATGGGATTTATGGGTTTTAAGTTCCTTGCTTAAAACATCCATTTTTTCTTTGAAAATTGCCTGTATATCAGCTATTGCTTCTCGTTTTTTGGCTGTTTTAGAAACCTCTTTTGATTTACTCGATGAGGATTTTGGTTTTCGCTCCATTTTCTGCAACTTTTCTAAGTATGCACGATTTTTTGGAAAATACTTTTTTTTCAAAATTTTGAGTGTAACTTGTTTGTTTGAAGTCTACTTAAGTCCCAGGTCCCACTGGGCATCCCAAAATCTGTAGACACGGAAAATCTTCGACTCCGGGTTTCTCAGGCCTAGAGCGAATCTTTTCGCAATCTACGTTTGCTTTTAGGGCGTGCCAGCTAGCTTACTCAAACTAGCGAAGTAGTTTTTGAAATATCTGACTTTTGAAAGGCAATTGTAGGCAAGCGGGATCTTTTCGTCGTAGACCTTCTTGCACCGACACGCAAGGGTCAGTCTCTACGCTTAGAGACTTCTTTTGAAACAAATTAAGCTCAAATTCGATTTTGAATGATCAGGTGTTTGAAAACTTTGGAAATCATGCACTTGGCGAGTTTTTTTATTTGGGCGACCCTAAGTCTTTCAATTTCAACCACTTAGGCGTGTTTGCATATTTTGTTCGGGTTTGTTCGATGCAGGTATGCACTCTAGCTCGAGTATGGCGAGTATGCAATGCAACTCACACAACTGAACCTTAAAACCCGAAATAAAAAGACTTAGTAGAAGGGAAAACCCAAATTGAATGCAACTCACACGACTTGAATGTAAATTGCAGAAATTTAAATATATCTATATCTTAAGAGCGGAAAGGCTCAATGTGTGCATGGGTGTTGTGTATAAATTGAAATGCAACGCACACAACTGAACCGTAAAACGCAGCAGAAGGGAGATATAGATATATATAAGAGTGAGAAGGCTCAATTGTGGCATGAGTGCTTTGAGTGTATAAATTGAAAGGCAACTCACGCAACTTGAATTTAAAACCCAGCTGGAAGGGAAATACGTATATATACGTAAGAGCGGAAAGGCTCAATGTGAGTGAGTGTTTTGAGTGTATAAAATGAAAGACAACTCACACGACTTGAACCTTAAAACCCAGCTGAATGTATATAAATAGGGCTATATCCTATGGGCTATTGAGGCCCGTTTGTGTGCAAAAGTGTGCAGATAAGAGCGGAAAGGCTCGAGTGTACGTGTGTGTGTTTTGCACATATATTACATCCGAGGGGAGACGATGCTCCGTTATTACAACCCCATATGACAAATTGAATTGAATAGAAAGGGATTTGATATATATCGAAATCAACTTACACTTTCCACCCTTTTGAGTTAGGATCGTACAAGGGGCGAATCCGCCTTCTTCTTATGGAGTCTGGGGCATGTGGGAGCGAAGTTGGAGAGCTTGAGAGCTTGGAGAGACTTGGAGTTCCGGGAGCTGCAAGCTACAATGGGTTTGGGGCTAGTTGGGGCTGGTTTGGGCAAGGTAAGACTCGAGCCACCTTGGCTCGGGTTATAGGGTTTTTGTGTGGGATTCGGCCAACCTTTGGCCTTCAGTTTAGGTATGGTTTTTGACTTGGGATTAGGCCAGCACTTTGGCCTTGGTTTTGGTCTTGTGAAACTCGAGCCAAGGTGGCTCGAGTAGGAGTGACTTGCTCTAGGGTTCGGCCAACACTCGGCCTTAGGTTTTGCTTGTGTGACTCGAGCCCAAGGTGGCTCGAGTGAACTTGGTTTAGGGTAGAGTCAATCCGGCCAGCCTTTGGCCTTGGGTTTGGTATAGGATACACTTGGTATTAGGCATGACTCGAGCCAAGGTGGCTCGAGTGATGGGATTTGGTTTAGATCTTGTGAAACTCGAGCCAAGGTGGCTCGAGTAGGGGGGGTTTTAGGATAGAGTTTGGGCTGGGTTCTAGGCGAGGGCCAAGGTTAGATTAGGGGTTGTCTTGGGTCTTTGGTAAGGGACCACGGCCTGGGTTAGGAGCTGGTTTAAAAGGTAGATGGGGGAGGAAAAAGGCTCGAGCCAAGGTGGCTCGAGCTAGGTAGTTTCAAAGGGAAGTTTGGCCAGCACTTGGTCGAACTTTAGGTGGTTTAGGGAGGTTGTTTAGGGTGGTGTTTAGGTAGGAGACTTGGTGAAAAACGGCCAGCACTTGGCTGGTTTGGTGGTGGTTTTAGGGGAAAGTTTGGCTAGGATGGGTGGTCTAGAGAGGTTAGGGAAGAGGGGTTAGGTTAGGGCTTAGGGGACCTACCTTGGTTGCAACACCGCTCCAAGCCGCTACTCAAGCCGCCAAGCTCCACCACGCCATGCTCCCAGCCAAGGTAGGGGACGTTCTTTGGTTGGTGCAGCTTCCTCAAGTCCCTTGGCCAACAAGGTTTCACGTAAAAAAAAATTTGAAAAGGGGAAAGTCAAGCCACTATTCTTGACTTGCTTCCCTCTCTCTCTCTTTCTCTCTCCACCCACCAAGCTTTCACGTGAAAGGCTTCTCCCATTTGAGCCTCACGTCCTCTTTTTTCAAGCCCAGCACCTCTATTTATAGAGGTTTTAAATGGGTCTTGGATTTGGGTCTGGCTATCCGGATCCAATCCAAACTCTATGTGGATCTGGATCGCGGATCTCGGATATTTTGAGATCCAGATCCAGTCCAAATATTTATTTGGGTTTGGATCTCGGATCTCGAATATTTTGAGATCCAGATCCAATCCAAACATAATTTGGATCTGGATCTGGATATTTTTGGGTCCAGACCCAATCCAGACTTTTCTTCTGCTCCTTGGTTTTCTGGTCCTTTCTATTGCTTTTCATCGTCGGTTTCGAGCGGGCTTCGATTCATCGGACGCCCAACTCTGGCTTGGGTCTTCCCCAAGTCTTTCTTCCAATCGGTGTTCTGCTTTTCAGGACTTTTTCGGCATTCGTTTCGGTCCGCCGTTTTGGTTTTTGGCCGGTTCCTGTTGATATCGAACTGAGATTGCCGCACGGATTCCGTTCTTAATTCTGATGGGATGTGTCTCGGACTTCTGTCGACCTCCTCAGGTACTGGGCTTCTTTCTTCATTTTGGAGCTGCTTTGTGCTTTTTGTTTGACCCAAATTATATTTTTACCCTTCTATCGGGCTTTTCTCCAAACGGGCTCCTTTTTCTTCCGTTTTTTAGCAGGGGGTGGCTTTTGAGACTCCGGACTCGAATCCTCTTCTTACCTAGGCTTTTCTTTTGCCTTTTGTACCTGTTTTCACATTTTAAAACAGGTTGTCATTTTGGTTCAAACGAGCTTTTTATGTTTTTGGGAGTTTTTGATATTTGGAAAATTCGGGGTGTTTACAACACTTCCTAAGATGATTGTGACAATCCTTTTTCAGGGTGGATCAAAAGTAGCCCGCTCTAAGTATTTTCATTGCCATCATATTGGCATTAACATGACCTCCACATTGTCCATCGTGGAACTCATGCATCACTATCCTAGCCTCCTCTAGATCAATACACCTAAGTAGGATGCCGGTAAAACTTTTCTTATATAGAACCCCACCCAGAATGGTGTATCGATTCGAAATTTTACAGATGAATGCCTTATCTTTGGACGTGGCATCCTCGGCGAATTCTCCATTTTCTAGAAAATGCTTGATGTCGTAAAACCAAGGTTTTTCAATAGAATCTGGGTTATTTTGGTAAATATCCAAATCGTGTGTGGATGGGTTGGGCGCATGCCATATTTCTAAAGACCGGGTCCCTGAAATGGGATCGACCTTTAGGGCTGAACCCAAGGAGGAGAGGGCATCGGCAATGCCATTTTCCTCTCTTCCCACGTGTGAGAGTTTACATGATTGGAATGACTCCACCAATTGAGTGGCCAAATTTTCGTGATATGAAAGTAGTTTTTCGTTACGTACTTGCCAAATTTTCAAAACCTAGTTTATAACAAGGAGTGAATCTCAAAAGACCTCAATGCATGATGCCCCTAGAGTTTTCGAAATCCTTAAGCCTTGTATGAGTGCTTCATACTCAGCTATGTTATTGAAAAATTTGAAATCTAGGCGGATTGCTATGGGAATCTCGCCCTTTTCAGGGGAGATGAGGATGACCCCAGCACCAGCCCCTCGTTGGTTTCGTGCCCCATCGAAGTGCATCTTCCACACTTGGTTTTCGAAAGAGTTTGCCAAAATGTGGTTTTGGAAATGGTTTTGCAATATGCCTTCATCGGGCATTTCATCAAGTGTGGGATATGCGTCCTCCATGGGGAACTCAGCCACGTAGTCTGCTAGGGCTTGCCCCTTAATGGAGATTTGGTGGTGGTATTTTAGGTCATACTCCATTAGAAGGAGTTGCATTTGCCCAATCTACCCGTGAGAATGGGTTTTTCGAATAAGTGCTTGATTGGATCAAGCTTGGACACTATCCAGATCTCATGATCTAGGAAATAGTGTTTAAATTTCTGGCAGGCTTAGACTAGGGCCAAGGACGTCTTCTCCATGGCTTGATAGTTTCATTTGTGTAAACACCCCGAAATCCCACGAATTCCTCGAAACAACCTGGTTTTGTAAAAGCAGCCCCAAAGGGCTATTTTGAGTCTGGAAACCCAGGAGCCTTCCAGACAACCCTGTACATATGTTTTGAACTCTGTATTTCAAAAATATACAATATGGCTTTTAAAACCTTTTTAAAACATGTTTTGAGACCCGAAGCAGCTTCGGCCTAATCCAAACAAGACCAGGAGAGCTAAGGAGAGCCCGGAACCGGAGCACATGTCGAGCCCGACACAGCAACTCTCATATCAAATCCACACCCCCAGGATCTCGAACGTCCAAGACCCTGTTATCATCAAAACATTATTTGAAGTCATCTCCGAAAGGCGAAAACAGAGGCGGATGATCATGTTGGCGAAGACCCAATGCAGACAGAGCACTGATGCTGTCAGGCCCCGCATAAACCGTTCGTTTCGAACACAGCTCGAACGAGTCAGAGTTCAGTTTGGATTGGATCTGGACCATATATATCCAGATCCCAATCCAAACCCATGTATGGACTTGGATTTGGATTTGGATTCAAAAATCCAATCCAATATCCATATCCATGGCCCACATCACCTTCTCATAAATGGAGGTGGGGCCCACTTGAATTTCACGTGGGATTATGGGCATGAGAGAGAGTGGGGGTGGATAAGATCAAAGAGTGTTGTAATTAAGCTTGACTTGTGTGTCAAGTTTGGGGTTAATCATGTAGGTTAGCCTAATTAAGTGGGTTTAAGCTTGTAATTAGCCAAAACCTAACCTAGGGCTGCACCAACATGATGTGGTTAAGGTCTATGGGCCATGCAAAGGGAGCTCCTTCACCTAAACCTAACCAAAAATACCTAATCCTAGCCTTCCACCCTAATCCGCCCCTAATCTGAGCCTAATCACCTAACCTACTTCCCTAATCCCGGCCTAATCCCAACCTAATCACCTAACCCACTTCCCTAATCCTTCCCTAAACCTAGGTTAATTACCCTAAACCTAGCCTAATCCTAGCCTAATCACCTAACCTAGCTCACTAAACCTCACCCTAGAACCAACCCACCTAACTAAACCCTAAACCTCTAAACCACCCCTAACCCACAACCTACCCAAACCACTTGTATCTAAAATATCTGGCCCTACCCTTTCCAGCCCACCTTATCATCATACCACCCTGCCTAAACCACCTAACCACTACCCCAAACCCAGCCCTAACCGACCTAACCCAGCCCTATATAAACCCCCCCCTTGGGGGCGGGTTTCATCACCTAGCAGCCCACCCATTCCCAGCCGGGTCCTCTACTTCCCCAAGTCCAGCCGAATCCCACCTGCTCCACCTGCTCCACATCCCACCACCGCCTGCTCCACATCCCGCCACCACCTACACCATTGCCTTTCAGCCGAACGCCACCACCATCGCCACTATCATCCGGCTAATTCCCTTTCACCCGCCACCACTTCTTCACTCGGTAAGTACCCTACATCTTGCCTTACTCCTTCTTTACTCCCTCTCCACTCTCAGCCACCTAATCCACTCCCCTATCACCCTAACATCAGCCCTTCCACTCGCTGCCACCCTTCTCACTCAGCCGAACCCACAACTCCCTAACTACCCGTCACCACCTAGCCCTTTTAGTCCCATTCGGCCACCCTATCCGACTCCCTAAAACCTGCCCACATCACCTCAAGACACCTACCATACCCACTACCACTGGTCCCATCTCCTAGCTAGCTCCCTTCCCTTACACCACTCCTAGCCGCCCTAGCAACCCACCACCACCAAACTCCCCTAGTCGGCCACTCCAACCGACTGTTGCTCCTTCGCTCAGCCAGCAACCCGCCAACCTTAGTTGCCCCATTAGGTCTTCCTTTGAGCTTCCCTTAGTGCCATACTCCCTTAGTGACCCTACTTAGGTCCTTTAACCCAACACACCAAAAAAAACAGCCCATCTCTAGTAGCCGGCCACCTTCAAGGCGCCTCTTCCGCGCACCAAGGACCTCCGGCCAGCACCTCCTCTTGCCGTTCAACCTCGTGGAGCTCCCTTTTGCAGCCCAAGGTGAAGGCCAAGCCCACGCTCAAGCAAGGCATCTTCGGACCAGCTATTAGTAAGTGCCTAACTCGGTCTTTAGTTGTATACTTCCTTGAGATTCAATTCGATACGGGGTTATAATAAAGGAGCATAGTCTCCCCCCGCTTGTAATAACGTGGCTTGGCACACCCACACACGTGCACTCTCTTAGTTGTGCACGATTTTGAACACACACGGGCCTAATCAGCCCCTAATACATAAGTATATACATATACTTTCATTTTGTAGGGTTTTGCTTAAGTTGGGTGTGTTGTCCTTCAATTCAAGCACTCACACACATTGAGCCTTCGCTCTTATTTGAAAGACCCAAGTAAGGGCCGACCTATACTATTTGGGTTTCATTTCATGTCGTGTGTGTAAGTCTTTCAATTCAAGCACTCACACACATTGAGCCTTCGCTCTTATTTGAAAGACCCAAGTAAGGGCCGACCTATACTATTTGGGTTTCATTTCATGTCGTGTGTGTAAGTCTTTCAATTCAAGCACTCACACACATTGAGCCTTCGCTCTTATTTGAAAGACCCAAGTAAGGGCCGTGTTATACTATTTGGGTTTAATTTCATGTTGTGTGCGTAGTACTTCAATTCAAGCACTCACACACATTGAGCTTTCACTCTTATTCCCAAGACCTTAATCAAGGCCATACTGCAAGTTATATTTGGGTTTAATTTCATGTCGTGTGTGTAAGTCTTTCAATTCAAGCACGCACCCACATTGAGCCTTCGCTCTTATTTGCAAGACCCGAGTAAGGGCCCATATACATACTCTATATACATATCTCCCTTCGGCATTTACATTTCAAGTCATTTCCCTTCAGTTATTTCCCTTCGGTTATTTCCCTTTGGCATTGTCTTTACATTTCGGGTTTTTCCTTTGGAGTAGCGTGAGTTTGCATTGCATACAAGAGTTGTTGTGCCGGGCTTGACATGTGCTCCGGTTCCGGGCTCTTCTTAACTTCGCTGGTCCTGTCTTGATTAGGCCAAGCTGCTTTGGGGTTTCAAAAACGTGTTTTAAAAGGTTTTCAAAAACCATATTATATATTTTTGAAATATGAAGTTTAAAACATATATACAGGGTTGTCTGGAAGGCTCCTGGGTTTCCAGACTCAAAATAGCCCTTTGGGGCTGCTTGTACAAAACCAGGTTTGTTTAAGAAATTCGTGGGATTTCGGGGTGTTTACAGATGCCCCTCTTTGGCCTTGTCCAAATAGATTTGGATAAGGGCCAAGATGACAAACACCCCTTTCAATGTCCCCCTAGATCTATCCACGAAGAACATGGGATCGTCCCCATTTTTAGCAAAAATCTCAATTTACAAACTCTGGTAGGAGGAGATATCACGCCAAAGGGTTTGCTATGGAATCTGGTCCTAAAATGGGATCATGTTTATGCAAGTACCATGCGTGGAATGCAAATGACATGGGTGTGGTGCCAAAAGTGGCGACCTCCCAGGGACCAGATGTGGTCGAACTCTAGAGACTTATAAGGCCTACTGCTCCAAGTGAGCAAAATCCTATGCTGTTCGATGTTCGGTTTTCAAAACTTATTTACAAAAGCTATTTACAAAAGAGACAATTGTCTTGAGCCTCGATCCTAAGGATCTCGAGCTCTTCGTGTTTGCCCTTGTTTGAGTCTTAACACTCGCTTATCTAGCGGAGGTTTTATAAGAAAACAAGCTATATTTCAAATTCCTACGCCTTACTCGAAACGTCGAATTCTCAAACAAGATGAAATTCAAGTAAGTAAATCCTATTTTTACTTTAGGATTCCTCGAAATGAACCATGCTTTAGCTTGGGATAAGCCAGGGATGGGAAAGAGATACCACGGTCCCTTCTGAAGCGTCCCGTGGTTTGAGGCACAGAAGGCGGAAAACTATTCTTTTTGAGCTTTTTGGCCTCTTTTTCCTTTTTTTCATCGAGGGTCTCCCTTTGGGAGTATTTTTTCTTTAATCCCTCTTTTTCATAAGAGAATCGATTTTCTTTCGAATTCTGGTTTCTTTCTTTTGGAAAGATACTTTGAATGGGAAATTCCCTTTTGTTTTGGGCCTTTGTTTTCCTTTTGGAAGGAGAAGAGAAGAGGGGAGGACTTATCCCAAGCCTACACTCGATCCATTCCAGATCAGCCTATTTAGAAATAGCACGTACCACTTGCAAGTATCTTGCTATGTTGAACTAGGCCTTTCTTTGTAAGAGGAAGGATTTTGAAATGTAACCACGATTTTGAAGACTCCACTCTTTCACAAGTGCAAATTCTCTTCACTTAGGGTCACACGAGTTTGCTTTTGCACCTTATTCACATGTCTGAGGGCAACTATCCCTTAAATTTTTCAAAAAATGGAATTTAATCCAGATCCTACACATGATATTTCTTTAAGTATTGAACATTGATAGGATCTGCTAAATTCCTACCTTCTACATCGATCAACCAATATGAGTTGTTCGTAGTGGTTGCTCGTACAACATAGGGTCCATCCCAGTTGGGGCGCCACTTGCCTAGGGGGTGTGGGCCACGATGGTGGATGGTTTTTAAGACCAGATCTCCCACTTCAAAGTGAAGAGGTTTCATGTGTTTGCTATAATGTTGGGCTATCCTTTGCCGGTATGCACGAGCATGATCCATGGCAAGGAGTCGCCTCTCATCTAGCAAATCTAGTTCGGCCATCCTAGCATGTTGAAGCGTCTCTAGAGGGAGGTCGAGTGCTATGGATGTATGGAATGAATGCAATTGAGTATGAATGGGAAGAATGGCGTTTGTGCCATAGACCAATTCGAATGGTGTGGCATTCATGGGAGTCCGGATGGAAGTCCTATAAGCCCATAAGGCTTCATCCAGCTTCTCATGCCACGTCCTACCCTTCTCTAAGGTTTTCTCAATTATGCTAATGAGAGTCTTGTTTGTGGCTTCGGCTTGGCCGTTGCCTTGAGGGTGGTAGGGCGAGGAGAAGTGGTGAGTTATGCCATACGAGTTGCACAACTTAACCATCCGCTCGTTCTTGAATGGGGTACCATTATCAGACACAAGGTCTCGTGGAACCCCAAATCGAGCCAAGATATTCCTCCGGATGAAAGCCACCACATGTTGCCCCATTACATTGGTTAGGGAAATGGCTTCCACCCACTTGGAGAAATACTCCGTGGCTGCTAAAATAAATCGATGCCCATTCGAGGCCTTTGGAAATATTGGGCCTACGATGTCAAATGCCCACATGGTAAATGGCCAGGGGCTGACCACGGAATGCAATGCAGATGAAGGGATATCAATGGCGTGCCCATGCACTTGACATGGATGACACTTCCTAACATGATCGTGACAATCCTTTTTCAGGGTGGACCAAAAATAGCCCCCTCTAAGTATTTTCATCGCCATCATGTTGGCATTAACATGACCTCCACATTCTCCTTCGTGGAACTCATGCATCACTATCCTAGCCTCCTCTAGGTCGATACACCTAAGCAGAATGCCGGTAAAACTTTTTTTGTATAAGACCCCACCCAGAATGGTGTATCGGGTCGAAATCTTACGAATGAATGCCTTATCTTTGGATGTGGCATCCTTGATGAATCCCCCATTTTCTAAAAATTGTTTTATGTCACAAAACCAAGGTTTTTCAATAGACTTTGTGTTGTTTTGGCAAATATCCAAGTCGTGTGTGGATGGGTAGGGCGCATGCCATATTTCCAAAGATCTGGTCCCTGAAATGGGATCAACCTTCAGGGCTGAACCCAAGGAGGAGAGGGCATCGGTGATGCCATTGTCCTCTCTTCCTATGTGTGTGAGTTTACACGATTGGAAGGACTGGACCAATCGAGTGGCCAACTCGTGATATGGAAGTAGTTTCTCATTACGTACTTGCCAAATTTTTAAAACCTGGTTTATGACAAGGAGCGAATCTCCAAAGACCTCAATGCACGATGCCCCTAGAGTTTTCGAAATCCTTAAGCCTTGTATGAGTGCTTCATACTCAGCTACGTTGTTGGAACATTCGAAATCTAAGCGGACTGCTATGGGAATCTCGCCCTTTTCAGGGGAGATTAGGATGACCCCGGCACCAGCCCCTCGTTGGTTTCGTGCCCCATCGAAGTGCATCTTCCACACTTGGTTTTCGAAAGAGTTTGCCAAAATGTGGGTTTGAAAATGGTTTTGCAATATGCCTTAATCAGGCATTTCGACAAGAGTGGGATATGCGTCCTCTAAGGGGAACTCAGCCACGTAATCTGCTAGGGCTTGCCCCTTAATGGAGATCTGGTGATGGTATTTCAGATCATACTCCATTAGAAGGAGTTGCCATTTGCCCAATCTACCTGTGAGAATGGGTTTTTCGAACAAGTGCTTGATTGGATCAAGCTTGGACACTATCCAGATCTCATGATCTAGGAAATAGTGTCTGAATTTCTGGCAGGCCCAGACTAGGGCCAAGCACGTCTTCTCCATGGCTTGATAATTTCATTCATAAGCCAAGAGAGTTTTTGAAATATAGTAGATGGCATACTCCTTATGGGTGTCATCCTCGTATTGAGCCAACAGGGCTCCTAAAGCATTTGAATGCATGGAGATGTATAATAAAAGCGGTTTTCCTTGCTTTGGAGGATTCAAAACGGGGGGATTAACCAAGTATGCCTTCAGTCTCTCGAAGGACTTCTGGCATTCGTTATCCCATAAGAATTTCGTGCCCTTCCTCAACAGTTTGTTGAAGGGTTCGCATCTAGTTGCCAGATTCGATATGAATCGACGAACGGATTGTAAGCGACCCTGGAGGCTACGGATTTGGGTGAGATTGGAGGGTGGAGCCATGTCTATGATGGCTCGACACTTAGAGGGGTCGACTTCTATTCCCCTTTGGCTCACCATAAAGCCTAGAAGCTTCCCTGATTCTACCCCGAACACACATTTTTGAGGGTTTAGCTTTACTTTGTAAAGCCTAAGCCTTTCGAAAATCTTTTGTAAACATTCGATATGGGTGCATCGGGTTTTGGATTTCGCCAAGAGATCATCTACATGCACTTCTACAAGCTCATGAATTTGATCATGGAAGATCGTGGTCATGGCTCGTTGGTATGTTGCGCCGGCATTTTTCAAACCAAAGGGCATGACTGTATAGCAGTACGTGCCCCATGGGGTTGTGAAGGTGGTCTTACCCTGATCTCGTGGACTTAGTTTGATTTGATTATAGCCTGAATAGCCATCCATGAATGAAAACATTTCATGATTTGCAGTACTATCGACTATCAAATCTATGTTTGGTAAAGGATAATTATCCTTAGGAGTGGCTTTATTCAGGTTTCTGAAATCGATGCATATTCGAATTTTCCCATTGGTTTTTCGAACTATAACGATATTTGATAACCAATCAGAATACGCAATGGGTTTTATAAATCCGGCTTTTAGCAGATCTTCTAAACCCTCTTTGACTTGCGTGTGTACATTCGGGTGTATTTTCCTAAGCTTCTGCTTTATGGGTTTTACACCTGCATCTAAGGGAAGACGATGTTCGACAATGCTGGGATCTATGCCCGGCATGTCTTCATACGTCCATGCAAACACATCTAAATAAGTTCGTAGAAATGCAATGAATGCTAACCTTTCGGTTTCATGCAAGCATGCGCCTATTTTGATGGTGTTGGGATTGGAATCATCCCCTAGGTTCACCTCTATGAAATCTCCTCCTACTGATTGGGAAGGTTTTTCAAAATCGAGAATTCTATGAAATTCTGGGAGCTCAGAAGTGGGATCTTCCTCAAGGGGATCCACTTCTGGGCTTTGATCATTCTCGTGGGCTATAGACCCGAGGGAATTTGATGCGTGGCTTTCAAAATGACCTGGTTTTGTACTTGGATTTTTAAGTGATTTCGAAATTTTTGGTCTGGCTATGCAGACGACGTTTCTTTCGAAATCCTTTTCTTTTGCCAAAGTCCTACCAGGAGCAGCTATGTACAAAATCTTTTTGGTATTTTCCAAATTTTCGATTTTTTTGGGTTTTTGTAAAACAAGAACTTTGGGAACTATACAAAGCACTCTTTTGTCGATTTTTTGTTTTTCCATTGTTTTTGGTTTTTCTTGTTTTTCGATTTTTTTGATTTTAAGCTTTTCAAATGTTTTTGTATTTTTAGAAAAGGGATCTTCCGTCATACCTACAAAGGGAAAACACTACGGGTTAGACTCGGAATAGGAGATCTAAATCGTAGGTCTCTTCTAAGGCAGGCTTCGGGGCACCCTTGACCCAGGTGGTCACAGAGGGTGGCTCCGGCAGTATTCGGGGAGTATAGCCTATCCCATATCGGCTTGGATTGACCCTAGGAAGGATGGGCTCTAGGAGACCCTGGTTTTGTGCCCCTAGACTCTTGTAGGGCGTGTAGCCCATGTTTAACAACATGTTCCATGACTTTTTGTTGTTTGAAAAAGTTTGATATAAGTCGTGGTCCTGGAACATGCTATCGTCCATATTGTGCTCGTATGGCCTCTTGTCCAGGGGCTTTGGAAATAGGGAACGCTTGGGTTTTCCTAGAAGGATTAGAGTCGGGAGGGGGCCTGCTTTGGGCGGCCCCTTCACACATACAACCTTCCTAGGGTTGTTTAACACGAGCCGAGGTGGCTCAACCATAATTTGCCCCAGGTTAGCCTCATGGGCCTGGGAGCTTGATAAACAAGGGGAGTTTATGATCCCCTGAAGCTGTGGGTGACTCTCACCTAGGATCACTACGACCTGGTCCCTAAAAGGGATCTTGACACACCTGTGGAAGGTGGATGGCATAGCGCACAAACTGTGTATCTAGGGCCTTCCCAGCAACAGGTTATAATGGGGGTGGATGTCCAAGACATGGAACACCCCCGTGTGTTCGATCCCTCCCTTTTCCATTGGGAGTTCGATGGATCCTAAAGGTCTAGACGCATTCCCATCGTATCTAGTGATAACGATGGGGCTTGGGTTCACTGAAGTCAAGGTGACTTCGATTTTATACGCCACATGAAGTGGAAGGATCTTGAGCCCTCCTCCACCATCGACTAGGCACCTGTCCAGAGAGTGGTTGTTTAGAACCACCTCGATATGCAGGGCCTGGTTATGGGTTTCGTAGGGTCTATCTACATCATCTTCCGAGAAAGTGATGGGCGATTTTGCTCCTAATAAAGCCACTTGGGCAGACAAGGATTCCGGACTTATGTTCGAATCAACCTTGGCCCTTTCTAGAATTTTCTCTAATACAAGTCTATGCCTAGGTGAAGTTTTTATAAGCTCTAGGATAGACATGTGAATAGGAATCTTTGAAAGGTGGTTTTCAAAGTCATAAGGATTTAGGATGACTTTGTCCTTATATGCTTTCGGCAGAACACTAGGGATACATGCTTTTGAGGGGCTAGGCACACTGACCACCTTTTGAGCACCTTGAAGGTGCGGGGGTTGATAGATCCTCCCGGATCTAGTGACTTCCCCCACGACCAGCCTAGGGTTCGCGCTAAATTTGGCTCTAAGGATCAGCTGAGGAGAACCTTGGATTTTAAAACTAGTTTTACCGGGGTTTCCACTTTTGGTGGTCCCCGAATGACGACTTGGGCGGGCTTCTTGTATAGTACAAGAATGGGCGCACAAGTAGGTTGACCAGGCTCTAGTTTTTGCATTAGTTCCTTGGAAATGGTGAGGGTACATACCTCCTTTCCTTTCCCACTGCCACTGGCGTGTTTGGGAAAGGGTTCCTTGAAGATAGCTTGAGGTGGCTCAAGTTCCGCAGTGACCTGGAGCCGGCCTTCTGCTATCAAGTTCTCAATTTTATTTAAGAGGGAGAAGCAGTGTTTGGTATCATGGCCTTTGAGCCGATGATACTTACAAAATCGACTTAAATACCCCCCTTTGGAAGTGACTCCTTCGGGGATTTCAGGGAGTTCTATCATGCCCTGGACAAGTAGGAGGTCTAGGACCTCCGACACAGGTTGCCCCAGCGGAGTATACTCCTGTTTTTCAACCGGTTTTTGAAAATTTTGCTCCCTCTTATTTTCTAACTTTTCAAAATTTTTGGAAGTGCCCGCCATGCCTGGATCCACCCGGACATTGGCGATTTTATGGGGCTTTGCCCCTTTGTCCGTCGTGGGCAGCCCATATGCGATGGGCTTTTCCAAGTGGGTTTTTGGAACGGTACTTCCTTTCCACAAGTGATCGTATGTCCCTTTTCGCAAGTTGGTTTCGAAAAGGGAGGCCTTTTTTATCAACTTATGGAAAGTTGAAATCTCATGGAGCGAGAGAAGGGTTTTTAACTCGCTTTTAAAGTTATCCAGGATGAGTATTACTGTGCATCCTTCGGATATGGGCTCTCGCACTTGGCCCAAAAGCGACCTCCATCTTATAATGAAGGCATGTACGTCTTCGTTCATGCCTTGCTTTGTATCCCTTAAGGTATTCAGAGTCGGCGTGACTTCTACGTTGTGTGCAAATCTTTGCATGAAGCAGTTTGCTAACTCTTCAAAAGTAGCGAACTGGCTTAAGTCGTAGGAAGCCAGCCATTTGGCAGCTGTGTCTTTAAGGGATAAAGGGAACCAATACACCCATTTCATTGAGTCCTTTTTCTTCTTATGGGCTCGACGTGAGAAAAGCTGTAAGTGAGACCTAGGGTCTCCCATGCCATCATACCGATGGAAGTTCGATATTTCATCGTCACTGTCTATTTCGTAATCCATAGGAAGGAAATCAAACCGGGCGTAGCTTCTTTTCTCTTTATTCTGCCCTTTCAGCAACTGCTGTAGGGCTTTACGGTCCTTTTGTGTGAAGGACTCGTGGTATTGGTTGCCTTCCATTATGGAGGCCTCTTTGTGCTTGCGAGGTTTTTCAGATTTCTTTTTAGGCCTTTGTTCACCGTTTGATGAACATGAATCGCCTACTTCAGCCTCTTGGCTGAGAGCATCGATTTTGGCCTCAATCTCCCTTCTCAAGTCCTCGATTTCATCTAGTTTTATTTTGTTTTTGAAAATCCTCCTAGAGTGAGAACTTGATGCACATGAGCCTTGGCTCGACACTTCACTTGGATTGGATTTTGACATGCTTTTCAAGCTTTTTCAAAATGTCCTAAGTACAAGCAAAGAAAACAAGTTAAAACGACACCTGTTACAAAATTTTTGCAAAATTTCTACTTAAAACTCGATTTTTGAAAGGCTCACGTCCCACCGGGCGTGCCAATCTCTGTAGACGCGCGAAAAATCCCCGCCTCTCACCTTTTCAGGGCTCAGAGCGGATCCTCTCGTGCGTCTAAGGCCTTATTTATGCAAACAGGGCGTGCCAGCTAGCTTCTCTAAGCTAGCGAAGATATATTTAACACTGACTTCTAAACGTGGCGACTGTGAGCAAGTGAGCTCTTGTCGTCGCAGACCTTCTTGCACCGATGCGCAAGGGTTAGTCTGTACGCTTTGCAAAAATCGAGTTTTAGGAGAGAAAGTCTACGAAGCGGTTCGAGGTGTCTAATTCGGGCCTTTTAGATGTGATTGCATGTTTTAGATCACGTGGATTTGCAAGTGCCTAAGTCTCTTCTTTTATCCCTTTTCGGGCCACCTAGTTTGTGTGTTATGAACACTCCACTACATGGGCGAATTCGAGCGGGGCTTGCTTTGATGCAATATGCGTCCTACCTCGTGGTATGGCATAGATGCAATGCAAACTCACGCTACTCCAAAGGGAAAACCTGAATGTAAAGACAATACTGAAGGGAAATAACCGAAGGGAAATGACTTGAAATATAAATGCCGAAGGGAGATATGTATATAGAGTATGTATATGAGCCCTTACTCGGGTCTTGCAAATAAGAGCGAAGGCTCAATGTGGGTGCGTGCTTGAATGGAAAGACTTACACACACGACATGAAATGAAACCCAAATATAAATTGCAGTATGGCCTTAACTAAGGTCTTGGGAGTAAGAGCGAAAGCTCAATGTGTGTGAGAGTGCTTGAATTGAAAGACTTACACACACGACATGAAATTAAACCCAAATATAACTACAATAGGCCTTGACTAAGGTCTTGGGAGTAGGAGCGAAAGGTCAATGTGTGTGAGAGTGCTTGAATTGAAAGACTTACACACACGACATGAAATGAAACCCAAATAGTATAGGTCGGCCCTTACTTGGGTCTTTCAAATAAGAGCGAAGGCTCAATGTGTGTGAGAGTGCTTGAATTGAAAGACTTACACACACGACATGAAATGAAACCCAAATAGTATAGGTCGACCCTTACTTGGGTCTTTCAACTAAGAGCGAAGGCTCAATGTGTGTGAGAGTGCTTGAATTGAAAGACTTACCCACACGACATGAAATGAAACCCAAATAGTATAGGTCGGCCCTTACTTGGGTCTTTCAAATAAGAGCTAAGGCTCAATGTGTGTGAGTGCTTGAATTGAAAGACAACGCACCCAACTTAAGCGAAAACCCTACAAAAATGAAAGTATATGTATATACTTATGTATTAGGGGCTGATTAGGCCCGTGTGTGTTCAAAATCATGCACAACTAAGAGAGTGCACGTGTGTGGGTGTGCCAAGCCACGTTAATACAAGCGGGGGTAGACTATGCTCCGTTATTACAACCCCGTATCGAATTGAATCTCAAGCAAGTATAGAACTAAAGACCGAGTTAGGCACTTACTAGTAGCTGGTCCGTAGAGGCCTTGCTTGAGCGTGGGCTTGGCCTTCGCCTTGGGCTGCAAACGGGAGCTCCGTGAGGGTGAACAACAAAGGGTGCTGGCCGGGTGCTTTGCAGGTGGCCGGCTGCAAGCATGGGTGTCGCCTTGATGTGGGGGATTAAAGGGGCTGGACAAGGTGAGTATATAGGGTCTCTACGAGAGGATATAGTGTTAGGGAGTATGGCCCTAAGGGGAGCCTAAGGGAGGATCGAATGGGACACCTAGGGGAAAAGAGGCGGCTGGCCGAATGGAAGGGATAGTTGGTTGGAGTGGCCGACTAGGGAAATATGGTGGTGGCGGGCTGCTAGGATAGCTATGGGTGGAGTATGGGAAGGAAGCTAGCTAGGTGATGGGGCTAGGTGGTAGTGGGGGTAGTGGGTGTAAGGGAGTGCTATGGGCAGGTCTTGGGCAGGTCTTAGGCAGTCTAATAGGGTGGCCGGGTGTAGCTAGGGTAGTTAGGTAGTGGCGGGTAGTTAGGGTGATTAAGGCTTGGCCGAGTGGGAGTGGTGGTGGCAAGTGGCTGATATTAGGGTAAGGTGGTGGTATAGTGGGTGGCTGGGAGTAGAGAGGGAGTGGAGAAGGAGCTAGGTAGAGTGTGGGGTACTAACCAGATGAAGAGGCGACGGGTGGTTGAGGAGCAGCCGGATGTGGGGGCTCAACTGGTTCGGTCGGGTGAAGAGGATGACAATGGAGGGGGCTTCGGCTGGAATGGTGGTGGCGGTGGTGGTGCTGGTGGTGGTGGGATGTGGAGCAAGTGGAGTTTGGGGAAGTGGAGGAAGGAGAGGACCCGGCTGGGCTTGGGGAAGGCTTCTAGCTAGGAAAACCCGCCCCCAAGGGGGGGGGTTTATATAGGGATGGGTAGGTCGGTTAGGGCTGGGTTTGGGGTAGTGGTTGGGTGGTTTAGGTAGGGTGGTATGAAGATAAGGTGGGCTGGAAAGGGTAGGGCCAGATATTTTAAATACAAGTGGTTTGGGTAGGTTGTGGGCTAGGGGTGGTTTAGGGGTTTAGGGTTTGGTTAGGTGGGTGGGTTCTAGGGTGAGGTTTAGTGAGCCAGGTTAGGTGATTAGGCTAGGATTAGGCTAGGTTTAGGGAAATTAACCTAGGTTTAGGGAAGGATTAGGGAAGTGGGTTAGGTGATTAGGTTGGGATTAGGTCGGGATTAGGGAAGTAGGCTAGGTGATTAGGCTCAGATTAGGGGCGGATTAGGGTGGAAGGCTAGGATTAGGTATTTTGGGTTAGGTTTAGGTGAAGGAGCTCCCTTTGCATGGCCCATAGACCTTAACCACATCATGTTGGTGCAGCCCTAGGTTAGGTTTTGGTTAATTACAAGCTTAAACCCACTCGATTAGGCTAACCCACATGATTAACCCCAAACTTGACACACAAGTCAAGCTTAATTACAACACACTTGATCTTATCCATCCCCCACTCTCTCTCATGCCCATAATCCCATGTGAAATTCAAGTGGGCCCCACCTCCATTTATGAGAAGGTGATGTGGGCCATGGATATGGATATTGGATTGGATCCCTGGATCCAAATCCAAATCCAAGTCCACATATGGGTTTGGATTGAGATCTGGATATATATGGTCCAGATCCGATCCAAACTGAACTCTGACTCCTTCGAGCTGTGTTCGAAACGGACGATTTGTGTGGGGTCTGACAGCATCAGCACTCCGTCTGTGTTGGGTCTTCGCCAACATGATCGTCCGCCTCCGTTTCTGCCTTCCGGAGATGACTTCAAATGACATTTTGATAATAACAGGGTCTTGGACGTTCGAGATCCTGGGGGTATGAATTTGATACAAGAGTTGCTGTGCCGGGCTTGACATGTGCTCCGGTTCCGGGATCTTCTTAACTTCGCTGGTCCTGTCTTGATTAGGCCAAGCTGCTTTGGGGTTTCAAAAACGTGTTTTAAAAGGTTTTCAAAAACCATATTATATATTTTTGAAGTATGAAGTTTAAAACATATATACAGGGTTGTCTGGAAGGCTCCTGGGTTTCAAGACTCAAAATAGCCCTTTGGGGCTGCTTGTACAAAACCAGGTTTGTTTAAGAAATTCATGGGATTTCGAGGTGTTTACAGGATGGAAGTCCTATAAGCCCATAAGGCTTCATCAAGCTTCTCATGCCATGTCCTACCTTTCTCTAAGGTTTTCTCAATGATGCTTATGAGAGTTTTGTTTGTGGCTTCGGCTTGGCCATTGCCTTGAGGGTAGTAGGGCGATGAGAAGTGTTGAGTTATGCCATAGGTATTACATAATTTTTCATCTTCTCATTCTTGAAAGGGGTGCCATTATCGGACACTAGGTCTCTTGAAACTCCAAATCGAGCCAAGATATTCTTCTTAATGAATGCCACTACATGTTGCCCTTGTACATTAGCCAAGGAGGTAGCTTCAACCCATTTAAAAAAATATTCGGTGGCTGCCAGGATGAACCTATGTCCATTTGACATATTTGGGGAGATTGGTCCTACGATGTCAAATGCCCATATGGTGAAAGGCCATGGGATGACAATGGAATGCAAGGTTGATGATGGGATATGAATGGCTTGTCCTTGCACTTGACATGGGTGACATTTCCTAACATGATCATGACAATCTTGCTTGAGGGTGGACCAAAAATAACCGGCTCTAAGTATTTTCATGACTATCATATTCGCATTGACATACCCTCCACATTCTCCATCGCGGAATTCATGCATTATAGTCCTAGCCTCCTCAAGGTCTACACACCTCAACAAGATGCTGGTAAAACTCTTTTTATAGAGAACTCCTCCCAAAATCACATATCGGGTTAAAATTTTGCGAATAAAAGCTTTATCCCTAGAAGAAGCAAATTCTGAAAATCCTCCATTTTCTAAAAAGTTTTTAATATCTTGAAACCAGGGTTTTTCAATGGAATTTTGGTCATTTTCGCAAATCTCGAAATCATGAGTGGATGGAGTAGGTGAGTGCCATATCTCTAAGGGTCGGGTTCCCAAGGTGGGATCGACCCTTAGGGCTGATCCTAAGGATGAGAGGGCATCTGCTATGGCGTTGTCCTATTGTAAACACCCCAAAAATTCCAATTTTCAAAACTCTCAAAACTTCAAAAGCCATCTCGAGGCCAAAGCAAGAGAAAGAAGAAAAATTCAAGCCCGTTTGAAGAAAAGCCCGACAGAAGGCCAAAATCATAATTTGGGTCAAAAAGCAAAAGTAGCTCTAAAGTGCATAAAGAGGCCAAGAACCTGATGAAGTCGACAGAAGTCCAAGACATAGCCCACCAGAATGAAGAACGGTGTCCGTGGAGAAATCTGAGATCGATAGCACTAGAAACTGGCCAAAAACAGAAAAAGGCGGATCAAAACAGATGCCAAAATGTCCTGACAAGTAGAACATCAGTCGAAAAAAGAACTTGGGGAAAACCCAGGCCGAAATTGGGTCATCAAGGAACCGGATCTCACTAAAAAATGACTGTGGAAAGCACCATAAAGGACCCAAAGAAAGGGGTAGAAAATTTTGGATTAGTTCCAGACCAAAATATCCAAATCCAACCCAAACAATATTTGAATCGGATCTGGATCCATTATCCAGATCTGAGATCCATATCCAAACCCAAATATATTTGAATCGGATTTGGATCTCAAAACCTAAATCCAAGATCCAGATCTAAACCCAAATAATATTTGGATTGGATCTGGATTCCAAGATCCAAACCCAAGACTCATTCCCTTGCCTATAAATAGAGGTGAGGGGTGGATAAAAAGGGGTTCACGTATTTTGCTTGGGAGGAGAGAGAGTGAGAGAGTGGGTCTTGACAATGAGCTCGAGCCATGTTGGACCTAACCTAGTCAAGGGCTGCACCAAGTGGGCTTGGACCGAAGAGGAGGCTGCAACCAAGGTGGCTCGGCATGGAATGCACACGGTGGACCGGCTCCAAGAGGTAGGTCCCCTAAAACCTCACCCTAACCTAGCCTAGGCTCGACCTTTGACCTAACCCACCTAACCCAAACCTAAACCTAAGCCCAAGCACGCCCCGTGCTGCACCCGGCCCCACCCCCTACTACGCAGCGCCTTGCGCGCCACCCTGTCGCGTACCCTCCTACGCACCCTCCTGCGCGCCGCACCCCCTGCGTGACACCCACCATCTTCCCTCGCCTTAGCACCCACCTGCCATCTACGATCATCACACTGGCCCCCACCAACCCCCACCTAACCTAGCCCACTTCACCAATCGTGACCCACCTAGCTCGCATCCCACTTGACCAAACATACCCCCCACGGCCCAGCCTAAGCTAGACCTAACTTGGACCATGCCCACTTAGCCACCCTACAACTTAGCCGAACTCACTCCTTACAAGACCCGAACCAACTTGATTGCGCCCAAGTGAACCCCAACTCAAGCCTCACTCCTTGACCCACCAAAGGGGACCTAGCTCGTGGGTGCCAAAGGAGGACGGACCCGAGCAACTTGAGAGGCGAAACCGACTTGTAAGTGTTATTTACATTCAGTCTTACCTTACTCACTTTAAATTCAATTCAAATTCGATACGGGGTTGTAATAATGGAGTTTAGTCTCCCCCCGAAATGTAATATTTGTGCTTGACACACAAGCCACACACGTACACTTGAGCCTTATCGCTCTTAGTCGTACACAAGGGACACCCACGTGCACTTGAGCCTTTTCGCTCTTAATTGCACACGATTGCACACACATTGAGCCTTTCTACTCTTAAGCTAAAGTATATACTTTAATTCGGGTATTTACTTTAGTGCAAGTTGTGTGAGTTGCAATTCAATTCAGGTTGTTACATTCAAGTCATGTGAGTTTGTCATTTAAATTTCACACTTACACACAAAAGCACTTGAGCCCTTTTGCTCTCACTCTCACACACATTTTGAGCCTTTGTTGCTCATAGGATATAACATACTTATATATTTTCAAGTTGCGTGAGTTTTACATTAAGTCGAGTTGCATTTCCCTTTGTGTAACTTTACATTCAAGTCATGTACATACTTTACATTTCGGGTGAGCTTAATTCAAGTTGTGTGAGTTGTCATTTACATTTACACACCAAGAGCACTCACTCACAATTGAGCCTTTCTGCTCTTACTATATACTTATATTTCAATTTCGGCAAGTTCAATTCAAGTCGTGTGAGTTGTCTTTTCCATTTATACATGAAGCATACTCACTCACAATTGAGCCTTTCCGCTCTTAAGATATAAGTATATTTCAATTTTGCAATTTACATTCAAGTCGTGTGAGTTGCACTTTACATTTCAGGTATTTACATTAAGTTGTTTGAGTTGCTTTCAATTCGAGCCTAGCTCACATCATCATCTTAAAACCCGAAAAATATTTGTGCATCCTTGCATTCGTATGCTTCCAAAGAAGCCCTGAATCTACGCACAAACTACGCTGAAAATAGGCCACTTGTACACACACATATCTGGCATAAATAGCTAAAACTCAAAGACTTGGCATCGTACAACCTCGTATATAAAACTTGCAAACATAGGCATAAATTGAATTCATATTTCAAAACACTTATATTTTCAGAGTTAAAATTGTTTTATCGAAGTCCATACGCACTTAAACGGACCCTTGAGCATCGGTTCAGGAAGGTTTAAAGAGAAAAGATCCCGCTTTCTCACAATTGCCCAAAAAGTCAGATATTTCAAAAATCATCACTAGTTTAAGTAAGCTAGCTGGCACACCCTTAGAAACGATGTAGATACGAAAAGGTTCATTTCCGGCTTCAAAACCAGAAGTGAAAATTTTCGTTGTTTACAGTTTGGCATGCTCGGTGGGACCCGGGTCTTAAAACTTCGATAAAACAAGCAAAACTCTTGAAAATTTTTCCAAAAGTGTGTTAAAAAATTTGTGCATTCAAAAATGTGTAAGAAAAATGGATAAGAAGCTAGGAAAATCCTTGTTGAGTAAATTAAAGCAGCTTTTTCTAGCTGAAGAGTTAACTACTATGCAGAAAATTTTAAAAAGGATAGATGCTATAAGTCTTGAACTTAAAGCACCTAAATCGCATAGCAGCTCATCTCGGGCACATAAAGATCATGAAAGAAAAACTGATCTTATACTCGACGAAGGATTGGAGGTTAAAGATAAAACTTGAAAAAGGGACAAGTCATCCACTCCCAAATCTCCAAGCTCTTCAAAATCCATAGAAAAATCAAAAAAAGATTTGTCTATTTCAAAAAACCAAAAAAATCTTGAAATTTTTCAAAAAGACAAAAAAATTGAAAAACAAAACTTTGAAATTCCAAAAATTGAAAACAAAATCCCTGAATCTGGGCACACACACAGTGGGATACAAAATCCACACCCCACAAAAAGACGAGAGTCACAAATATGTAGGGTTCAAAAAGGAAAGCCTCGAGAAGCCACGGGAGCTCAAAACAGAGTCACCCGGGAAAACGACCTGCTCTCACCATGAAAAGGTAGACAAGCCAAAAAGAGGTATGCCTAAAACCTATCCTCCTCAAAACTCTCTTCTTAAAATAGGGTCATCAGATGCATTGGATCACATCCATGTACACACAAACCCACAAAATGTGTCCAAAATAGAGGATTTTCAAGGTGCGCCAAATGTGCTGCACCACCCAAAAGAATTTCAAAACAAAAAAGTTCAAAAAATGGTAGACATGGAGACCCCTAAGACATGCATCGACATCCTAGAGCTCATAACCCTACCATCAAAGAAACCACTTCTTCAAGCCTAGTCTTGTACTCTAAACCCAAGACTACGGCTTTGAAACAAAGAAATCCATCCCTAGGGGCACCACGAGTTCAACCTAGGGAGCAGGTCAAAACCTTCAAGGGACCAAGCATGGCTCCCCTTGAACATATCTCCCAAAATCGGGTTGTGTGGAAGCCCAAGTCTTCCATTACCTTGAAACATCCAAAATCTCTCAAGGGACCAAGCACGGCTTCACTTGAAAAATATAGCTCCCAACCTAGGGTCATGTGGAAGCCCAAGTCTTCCACCACCCCAAAATCCAAACTCCCATTATCCAAAATGAAACAGGTATATATCCTTGACATGGATGATTCCATGTTCCAAGAACATGAACTTTACAAAATATTTTCGAAAAACAAAAAGTCTTGGAACATGATCCTAAACATGGGATATAAACCCTACATGGGCCTAGGAGCCAAAGATCAAGGTGGGCTGGAACATGTCCTACCTAAAGCCAACAGGAATCGATATGGATTGGGCTACAGCCCACCCATACCTCCTGAGCCACCACCTAAGACCATATGGGTCAAAGGTGCCCTGTAGAACCTCTAAAACCGAAACCCATGTCTTAGACCTATTGATTAGAGTCTGATTCATGAAGTTTTCTTTATCAGTTCAATGGAAGATCCCTACTTTTCAAAAATCCAAAAAAAAAAAATAGATATTATCAAAAACCAAAACATTGAAAAATTTCAAAAACATTGGAAAAATATGAAAATTCTAAAAAAGAAATTTATTTCAAAAAAACTTTTCAAAAGAAAACCTTTATACAAATCCTTGAATTTGTATTTCGAAAAAGACAAAAAAATGAAGAAATTTCAAAAACAATGGCTGTGTACAAAGCCCATTCTCGAAAGTTTCAAAATACTTTCAAAAATTGTATATACTCCCAAAAACCCCAAAAGTGTCCAAATGCTGGTCATGTATACCTTTTGCCTAGAGCTTCCTCAAAACTGAAAAGCTTGAGAATCATCAAAGCAAGGAGGAATAATCACCTCCAAGCTTCCTGAAATTCATAAAATCCTTGACTTATAGAAAATTTGGGGATTTTTAGAAGTGAGTCTAACCCATAGTGTGTGCATAAGCATCATGCATTACATTTTGAAATCATACATGTGCATAAACAAACATCGGGTCTAGACATTATCTTAGAACTCGAATTTAGGGTTTATGTAAAACCTAAGGGGCAATGAGAGTCGATCCCCTAAGTATCGAGCCATCATAGGCATGTCTCCATATGAATCAAATCCGAAACCTTCAAGGTGGATTTCAAAAAATGAGAATCTCGAAAAAGGGTTAGCATTTATTAAAATCCTTTCAAAAATATTTTGATAAAAACCTCCAAAGCATTACAATTCATGCATCGGGTGCTTGACTCGATCAAAATGAAGATGGTATTCATACAAAATGTGCCATACATTTCATAAACTCTATTGGCATGTGAAAGAAATCACCAAGCCAAAAGAGAAATCGTGCTTAGCCTTGTTGTAGGCCTCCAAATTCGAGACATTATCTCCCATGTCATGGAAAAGGGAATGATGTTGATTCATTGAAGCACTCATTTGAAAAACCTATCTTAATCAGGTAGGTCAAATAAATGGCAACCCCTTTCAATGGAGTATGAGTTCAAACTCAAAACTCCATTAAAGGACAAGCCCTACATCGTGTGGCTGAAGTGTATCTTCGAAACACATTTCCCACACTTGATCAAATGCCCCATGAAGGCATGAATTTTCAAAATGAATTCTAAAAACCATGCTTGACCAATTAGTTCAAAGAAAATCAAGCATAGGAAAACATATTTCGATCAAGGGGCAGGTATAGAAATCATCTTCATATAGAAAGGGAGGGTTTCCCAAAATTGCTTCTTTAAAAGAATCAAATTTGAAACAAATTTAACCCTACATATGACTTTGAAAAGAAAGATTTTCAACTTCTGGTTAATATGAAAAACTTGATTGTGTTAGGATAAGCACATGAGTTCCACGATGAAAATATGGAGATCATACCAAAATTCAAATATGATGGCGATGACGATTGTAAACACCCCGAAATCCCACGAACTTCCCAAATAACCTGGTTTTATAAAAGCAGCCCCAAAGGGCCATTTTGAGTCTGGAAACCCAGGAGCCTTCCTGGCAACCCTGTACAGATGTTTTAAACTTTTATATGTTTTAAATATGTATAATATGTTAAAAAAAAACTATTAAAATATGTTTTGAAACCCTACAAAGCAAGCTTGGCCTGATCAAAGCAGGACCAGAAGAGCTAAAGAGAGCCCGAAACCGGAGCACATGTCGAGCCCGGCACAACAACTCTCATGTTGAGTCCATCCCTAGGAACTCGAACGTCCAAGACCCTGTTATCAGCAAACATCACTTGAAATCATCACCGAAAGGTGAAAACAGAAGCGGACGATCATGTTGGCGAAGACCCAACGCAGACGGAGTACTGATGCTGTCAGACCCCGCACAAACCTTTCGTTTCGAACACAGCCTGAAGGAGTCAGAATTCAGTTTGGATTGGATCTGGACCATATATATCCAGATCCCAATCCAAACCTATGTGTGGATTTGGATTTAGATTTGGATCCAGAGATCCAATCCATATCCACATCCATGGCCCACATCACCTTCTCATAAATGGAGGTGGGGCCCACTTGAAGTTCACGTAGGATTATGGGCATGAGAGAGAGTGAGGGAGGATAAGATTTGAGAGTTAATTGTAATTAAGCTTGACTTGTGTGTCAAGTTTGGGGTTAATCATGTGGGTTAGCCTAATTAGCATGGGTTTAAGCTTGTATTAGCTAAAACCTAACCTAGGGCTGCACCAACATGATGCAACAAGGTCTATGGGTTATGCAAAGGGAGCTCCCTAACCCAATCCTAATAAAAAACCCCTAATCCTAGCCTTTTACCCTAATCCCGGCCTAAACCTAGCCTAATCACCTAACCCACTTCCCTAATCCCGGCCTAATTCCAACCTAATCACCTAACCCACTTCCCTAATCCTCCCCTAAACCTAGCTTAATTCCCTTAAACCTAACCTAATCCTAGCCTAATCACCTAACCCACCTCACTAAACCTCACCCCAAAACCAACCCACCTAGCTAAGCCCTAAACCCCTAAACCACCCCACCTAAACCTAGCACACCATATCCCTAAAACCCCTTTAACCAAAATATCTGGCCCCTCCTCAAAACCAGCCCACCTTATCGCCACACCACCACCACCTAAACCACCTTACCACCTTCCAAAAACCAGCCCCAACCGCCATCTCCAAAGCTATAACCCCCCCCCTAGTGGGCTGGTTTTTCAAGCTTTTCCACCTTGGGCCAGCCGACCTTGGCCAATCTCCTTCCAGCCGAGCCTTCCACCTTGCTCCACCTGCACCACCACACCTCGGCCAGCTCCACCTCGTGCCACCAATGCCTCCCAGCCGAGCCTTCCACCTCTAGCCACCTTCATCTCCCGGCCGAACTCCACTCCACGCTGCAACCTTCACAACCCGGCTGCCCTTCTTCCGTCCATCGCTCCTCTTCACCATTCAGTTAGTACCTCAACCTAACTCTATCTCCTCTTCACTCCCCCTCCACTCTCAACCACCTATACCACCACTACATCACCCCATCACAGCCACCCGCCACCCTTACCCATTCGGCCAGACCTCAACCTTTACATCAACTACCTTGAACCATTTCCCCTAGTGATACCCGGCCACCCCACTTGGCTCGCTAAGACCTGCCCATACCACTTTCCACCAGCCCTTAGCCCCACCTTACACAACACCCTAGCTAGCTCCCTTCCCATCCATAACATCCCTAGCTACCCTAGCAGCCAGCCACCACTAAACCACCCCTTAGTCGGCCATCCCTAGCCGACTGCACCCAAGTCCTCCCGGCCAGCCACACCTTCTCCCTTAGATTTTCCTTAGGCATTCCCTTTAGGCTCCCCTTTAGCGCCACCTTCCATAGTGCCACACTATCCCTTAGTGACCCTCCTTAGACACCTTTGCCCAAAGCACCAAGGCAGCACACTCCTAGCAGCCGGCCAGCTTCAAGGCACCTTTCCCGTGCATCCAAGTCACCCGGCCAACATCTCCCCTTGCCGTTCCATTCCGAGGAGCTCCCACTTGCAGTCCAAGGCGAAGCCAAGCCCACGCTCAAGCAAGTCATCTTCGGACCAGCTATAAGTAAGTGCCTAACTCGGTCCTTGGTTGTAGACTTGCTTAAATTAAATTTGATACGGGGTTGTAATAACGGAGCATTGTCTCCCCTCGCTTATAATAACGTGGTTTGGCACACCCACATACACGTGCACTTGAGCCTACCTCGCTCTTAGTTGTGCACGATTTTGAACACACATGGGCCTAATCAGCCCCAAAGATATAAATTTATGTATATACTTTAAATTGCGTAGGGTTTTGCTTAAGTTGGGTGTGTTGTCTTTAAATTCTTGCATTCACACACATTGAGCCTTCGCTCTTATTTGTAAGACCCAAGTAAGGGCCGTGTTATACTATCCTTGGGTTTAATTTCATGTTGTGTGCGTAGTACTTCAATTCAAGCACTCACACACATTGAGCTTTCGCTCTTACTCCCAAGACCTTAGTTAAGGCCATACTGCAATTTATATTTGGGTTTAATTTCATGTTGTGTGCGTAGTACTTCAATTCAAGCACTCACACACATTGAGCTTTCGCTCTTACTCCCAAGACCTTAGTTAAGGCCATATTGCAAGTTATATTTGGGTTTCATTTCATGTCGTGTGCGTAGTACTTCAATTCAAGCACTCACACACATTGAGCCTTCGCTCTTATTTGCAAGACCCGAGTAAGGGCCCATATATACATTATATACGTATTTCCCTTCGACAATTTCCATTACAAGTCATTTCCCTTCGGTAATTTCCCTTCGGCATTGTCTTTAAATTCGGGTTTTCCCTTAGGAGTAGCATGAGTTTGCATTGCATATATGCCATACCACGAGTTAGGACGTATATTGCATCAAAGCAAACCCCATACTCCCGCTCAAAATCGCCACATCTTAGTGGAGTGTTCATAACACACACCTAGGTGGCCCATAAAGGGATAAAAAGAAAGACTTAGGCACGTGAAAATCCACGTGATCTAAATTCTGAAAATCATACAAACAAGACCTGAATCAAACACCTCAAACCGCCTTCGTAGGTCCTTATATCCAAAAACTCGATCTTTAAAAGCGTATAGACTGACCCTTGCGCATCGGTGCAAGAAGGTCTGCGACGACAAGAGCTTGCTTGCTCACAGTCGCCACGTTAGAAGTCAGGTTTAATATATCTTCGTTAGCTTAAGTAAGCTAGCTGACACGCCCTGTTTATTTAAATAGGACTTAGATACACGAAAAGGTTCGCTTCAGGCCTAAGAACCAGGAAGCGGAGATTTTCTGCGTCTATAGTAGATTGGCATGCCCGGTGGGACGTGAGTCTTTCAAAAATCAAGTTACTCTAGGAACCTTGCGAAAATTTTTCAAAAAAGGTGTTGTTTTAACTCTTTTTCTTTACTTGTACTTAGGAATTTTGAAAAGGCTTGAAAGCATGTCAAAATCCAACCCAAGTGAAGTGTCGAGCCAAGGCTCATGCGCATCAAGTTCTCACTCTAGGAGGATTTTGAAAAACAAGATCAAACTAGATGAGATAGAGGACCTGAGAAGGGAATTCGAGGCCAAAATCGATGCTCTCAGCCAAGAGGCTGAAGTTGGCGATTCCTGTTCATCAAACGGTGAACAAAGGGCTAAGAAAAAATCTGAAAAACCTCGCAAGCACAAAGAGGCCTCTGTAATGGAAGGCAACCAATACCACGAGTCCTTCACACAAAAGGATCGTAAAGCCCTACAGCAGCTACTGAAAGGGCAAAATAAAGAGAAAAGAAGTTACGCCCTGTCTGATTTCCTTCCTATGGATTACGAAACAGACAGTGATGATGAAATACCGAACTTCCATCGGTATGATGGCATGGTGTAGACGCGCGAAAAAAAATCCCCGCCTCTCACCTTTTTAGGGCTCGGAGCGGATCCTCTCGTGCGTCTAAGGCCTTTTTTTATGCAAACAGGGCGTGCCAGCTAGCTTACCTAAGCTAGCGAAGATATATTTAACACTGACTTCTAAACGTGGCGACTGTGAGCAAGTGAGCTCTTGTCGTCGCAGACCTTCTTGCACCGATGCGCAAGGTTCAGTCTATACACTTTGCAAAAATCGAGTTTTGGGAGAGAAAGCCTACGAAGCGGTTCGAGGTGTCTAATTCGGGTCTTTTAGATGCGATTGCATGTTTTAGATCACGTGGATTTGCACATGCCTAAGTCTTTTCTTTTATCCCTTTTCGGGCCACCTAGTTTGTGTGTTATGAACACTCCACTACATGGGCGAATTCGAGCGGGGCTTGCTTTGATGCAATATGCGTCCTACCTCGTGGTATGGTGTAGATGCAATGCAAAATCACGCTACTTCAAAGGGAAAACCCGAATGTAAAGACAATACTGAAGGGAAATAACCGAAGGGAAATAACCGAAGGGAAATGACTTGAAATATAAATGCCGAAGGGAGATATATATATAAAGTATGTATATGAGCCCTTACTCGGGTCTTGCAAATAAGAGCGAAGGCTCAATGTGGGTGCGTGCTTGAATGGAAAGACTTACACACACGACATGAAATTAAACCCAAATATAAATTGCAGTATGGCCTTGACTAAGGTCTTGGGAGTAAGAGCGAAAGCTCAATGTGTGTGAGAGTGCTTGAATTGAAAGACTTACACACACGACATGAAATGAAACCCAAATAGTATAGGTCGGCCCTTACTTGGGTCTTTCAAATAAGAGCGAAAGCTCAATGTGTGTGAGAGTGCTTGAATTGAAAGACTTACACACACGACATGAAATGAAACCCAAATAGTATAGGTCGGCCCTTACTTGGGTCTTTCAAATAAGAGCGAAGGCTCAATGTGTGTGAGTGCTTGAATTGAAAGACAACACACCCAACTTAAGCAAAACCCTACAAAATGAAAGTATATGTATATACTTATGTATTAGGGGCTGATTAGGCCCGTGTGTGTTCAAAATCGTGCACAACTAAGAGAGTGCACGTGTGTGGGTGTGCCAAGCCACGTTATTACAAGCGGGGGGAGACTACGCTCCGTTATTACAACCCCATATCAAATTGAATCTCAAGCAAGTATACAACTAAAGACCGAGTTTAGGCACTTACGAGTAGTTGGTCCGTAGAGGCCTTGCTTGAGTGTGGGCTTGGCCTTCGCCTTGGGCTGCAAACGGGAGCTCCACGAGGGTGAGCGACAAAGGGTGCTGGCCGGCTGCAAATGGGGCGCGGGATAGGCGCCTTGAAGATGGTCGGCTGCAAGTGGGTGTCGCCTTGATGTGGAAAATTAAAGGGGCTGGGCCAAGTGAGTATGTAGGGTCACTAGGAGAGTATAGAGTGTTAGGGAGTATAGACCTAAAAGGAGCTTAAGGAGAGGTCAAATGGGACACCTAGGGGAAAAGAGATGGCTGGCCGGGTGTAGTTAGGGTAGTTAGGTAGTGGCCGGTGGTTTAGGTTGTGATAGATTCGGCTGAGTGAGAATGGTGGCAGCAAAGGGCTGACGTGTAGGTAAGGTGGTGGTATGGTGGGTGGCTAGGAGTGGAGAGGGAGTAGAGAAGGAGCTAGGTAGAGTGGGGGGGTACTTACCGAATGGGGAGAAGGTGGTGCTCGGCTGGGAAGAAGCTGGGCAGGTAGTGAGGCTTGGCCGGGAGGTTTAGGCTAGGTTTAGGGAAATTAACCTAGGTTTAGGGAAGGATTAGGGAAGTGGGTTAGGTGATTAGGTTGGGATTAGGCCGGGATTACGGAAGTGGGTTAGGTGATTAGGCTCAAATTAGGGGTGGATTAGGGTGGAAGGCTAGGATTAGGTGTTTTGGGTTAGGTTTAGGTGAAGGAGCTCCCTTTGCATGGCCCATAGACCTTAACCACCTCATGTTGGTGCAGCCCTAGGTTAGGTTTTGGCTAATTACAAGCTTAAATCCACTCAATTAGGCTAACCCACATGATTAACCCCAAACTTGACACACAAGTCAAGCTTAATTACAACACTCTTGATCTTATCCATCCCCACTCTCTCTCATGCCCATAATCCCACGTGAAATTCAAGTGGGCCCCACCTTCATTTATGAGAAGGTGATGTGGGCCATGGATATGGATATTGGATTGGATCTCTGGATCAAAATCAAAATCCAAGTCCACATATGGGTTTGGATTGGGATCTGGATATATATGGTCCAGATCCGATCCAAACTGAACTCTGACTCCTTCGAGCTGTGTTCGAAACGGACGATTTGTGCGGGGTCTGACAGCATCAGCACTCCGTCTGTGTTGGGTCTTCGCCAACATGATCGTCCACCTCCGTTTCTGCCTTCCGAAGATGACTTCAAATGACATTTTGATAATAACAGGGTCTTGGACGTTCGAGATCCTGGGGGTATGGATTTGATACGAGAGTTGCTGTGCCGGGCTCGACATGTGCTCCGGTTCCGGGCTCTCTTTGACTTTGCTGGTCTTGTCTTGATTAGGCCAAGCTGCTTTGGGGTTTCAAAAATGTGTTTTAAAAGGTTTTCAAAAGCCATATTATATATTTTTGAAATATGAAGTTTTAAAACATATATACAGGGTTGTCTAGAAGGCTCCTGGGTTTCCAGACTCAAAATAGCCCTTTGGGGCTGCTTTTACAAAACCAGATGAATTTGAGAAATTCGTGGGATTTCGGGGTGTTTACACATGGGAGACCCTAGGTCTCACTTGCAACTTTTCTCGCGTCGAGCCCATAAGAAGAAAAAGGACTCAATGAAATGGGTGTATTGGTTCCCTTTATCCCTTAAAGGCACAGCTGCCAAATGGTTGGCTTCATACGATTTAAGCCAGTTCGCTACTTTTGAAGAGTTAGCGAACTGCTTCATGTAAAGATTTGCACACAACGTAGAAGTCACGCCGACTTTGAACACTTTAAGGGATACGAAGCAAGGCATGAACGAAGACGTACATGCCTTCATTATACGATAGAGGTCACTTTTGGGCCAAGTGCGAGAGCCCATATCCGAAGGATGCGCAATCATGATCATCCTGGATAATTTCAAAAGCGAGTTAAAGACCCTTCTCTCGCTCCATGAGATCTCAACTTTACATAAGTTGATCAAAAAAGCATCCCTTTTCGAAACAAACTTGAAAAAGGGAATATACGATCACCTATGGAAAGGAAGTGCCGTTTCTAAAACCCACTTGGAAAAGCTCATCACTTATGGGCTACCCACCATGGACAAAGGGGCAAAGCCCCATAAAATCGCCAATGTCCGGGTGGATCCAGGTGTGGAAGGCACTTCCAAAAATTTTAAAAAACTAGAGAATAAAAGGGAGAGGAATTTCCAAAAATTGATTGAAAAACGGGAGTACACACCACTGGGGCAACCTGTGTCGGAGGTCCTAGACCTCTTACTTGCCCAAGGCATGATAGAACTTCCCAAAATCCCCGAAGGAGTCACTTCCAAAGGGGGGTATTTAAATCGATTTTGTAAGTATCATCGGCTCAAAGGCCATGATACCAAACGTTGTTTCTCCCTTTTAAATAAAATCGAGAACTTGATAGCGGAGGGCCGGCTCCAGGTCACTGCGGAACCTGAGCCACCTCAAGCTATCTTCAAAGAACCCTTTCCCAAGCACGCCAATAGCAGTGGGAAAGGAAAAGAGGTATGTACCCTCACCTTTTCAAAAGAACTAGCGCAAAATTCTGAGTCTGGTCGACCCACTTGTGCGCCTACTCTTGTACTGTAAAAGAAGCCCGTCCAAGTCATCATTCGGGGACCACCAAGAGCTGAATCCTCGGCTAAACCAGTTTTGAAACTTCAAGGTGCTCCTCAACTCATACTTAGAGCCAATTTTAGTGCGAACCCTAGGCTGGTCGTGGGGGAAGTTACTAGATCCGGGAGGATCTATCAACTCCCGTACCTACAAAGTGCTAAAAAGGTGGTCAGTGTGCCTGGCCCCTCAAAAGCATGTATTCCTGGAGTTTTGCCAAAAACAGACAAGGGAAAAGTCATCCTAAATTCTTATGATTTCGAAAACCACCTTTCAAAGATTCCTATCCACATGTCTATCCTAGAGCTTATACAAACTTCGCCTAGGCATAGACTCGTGCTAGAGAAAATTCTAGAAAGAGCCAAGGTTGATTCGAACATAAGTCCGGAATCCTTGTCTGACCAAGTGGCCTTAATAGGAGCCAAATCACCCATCACTTTCTCAGAAGATGATGTAGATAGACCCTACGAGTCCCATAACTAGGCCATGCATATTGAGGTGGTTCTGAATAACCACTCTCTAGACAGGTGCCTAGTCGATGGGGGAGGAGGGCTCAACATCCTTCCACTTCATGTGGCATACCAAATCGGAGTCACCTTGACTTCTGTGAACCCAAGCCCCATCGTTATCACTGGATACGATGGGAATGCATCTAGGCCTTTAGGATCAATCGAACTTCCAATGGAAACGGGAGGGATCACGCACACGGGGGTGTTCCATGTCTTAGACATCCACCCCCATTATAACCTATTGCTGGGAAGGCCCTGGATACACAGTTTGTGCGTTGTGCCATCCACCTTCCACAGGTGTATCAAGATCCCTTTCAAGGACCAAGTCGTGGTGATCCTAGGTGAGAGTCACCCACAGCTTCAGGGGATCATAAACTCCCCTTGTTTATCGAGCTCCCAGGCCCATGAGGCTAACCTGGGGCAGATTGTGATTGAGCCGCCAAGGCTCGTGTTAAACAACCCTAGGAAGGTTGTATATGTGAAGGGGCTGCCCAAAGCAGGTCCCCTCCCGATCTTAACCCTTCTAGGAAGACCCAAGCGTTCCCTATTTCCAAAGCCCCTAGACAAGAAGCCATATGAGCACAATATGGACGACAGCAAGTTCCAGGACCACGATTTATATCATCAATTTAAAAAAAAAAATCATGGAACATGTTGTTAAATATGGGCTACACGCCCTACAAAAGTCTAGGGGTGCAAAACCAGGGTCTCCTAGAACCCATCCTTCCTAGGGCCAACCCAAGCCGATACGGGATCGGCTATACTCCCAGAATACCGCCAGAGCCACCCCCTGTGACCACCTGGGTCAAGGGTGCCCTAGAACCTGCCTTAGAAGAAACCTACAATTTAGACCTCCTATTCCGAGTCTAACCCGTAGTGTTTTCCCTTTGTAGGTATGACGGAAGATCCCTTTCATAAAAATACAAAAACATTTGGAAAACTTAAAATCAAAAAAATCAAAAAAGAGGAAAAACCAAAAACAATGGAAAAACAAAAACTCGAAAAAAGAGTGCTTTGTATAGTTCCTAAGGTTATTGTTTTACAAAAACCCAACAAAATCGAAAATCTCGAAAATACCAAAAAGATTTTGTATATAGCTGCTCCTGGTAGGACTTTGGCAAAAGAAAAGGATTTCGAAAGAAACATCGTCTGCATAGCCAGACCAAAAATTTCGAAATCAATTGAAAATCCGAGTACAAAACCAGGTCTTTTTGAAAATCACGCATCAAATTCCCTCGGGTCTATAACCCACGAGAATGATTAAAGCCCAGAAGTGGATCCCCTTGAGGAAGATCCCACTTCTGAGCTCCCAGAATTTCATAAAATTCTCGATTTTGAAAGACCTTCCAATTCAGTAGGAGGAGATTTCATAGAGGTGAACCTAGGGGATGATTTCAATCCCAAAACCATCAAAATAGGTGCATGCTTGCATGAACATGAAAGATTAGCATTCATTGCATTTCTACGAACCTATTTAGATGTGTTTGCATGGACGTATGAAGACATGCCGAGCATAGACCCTAGCATTGTCGAGCATCGTCTTCCCTTAGATGCGGATGTAAAACCCATAAAGCAGAAGCTTAGGAAAATACACCCGAATGTACACACGCAGGTTAAAGAGGGTTTAGAAGATCTGTTAAAAGCCAGATTTATAAAACCCATTGTGTATTCTGATTTGTTGTCAAACATCGTTGTAGTTCGAAAAACCAATGGGAAAATTCGAATATGCATCGATTTCAGAAACCTGAATAAAGCCACTCCAAAGGATAATTATCCTTTACCAAACATAGATTTGATAGTCGATAGTATTGCAAATCACGAAATGTTTTCGTTTATGGATGGCTATTCAAGCTATAATCAAATCAAACTAAGTCCACGAGATCAGGGTAAGACCACCTTCACAACCCCATGGGGCACGTACTGCTATACAGTCATGCCCTTTGGTTTGAAAAATGCCGGCGCAACATACCAGAGAGCCATGACCACGATCTTCCATGATCAAATTCATGAGCTCGTAGAAGTGTATGTAGATGATCTCTTGGCGAAATCCAAAACCCGATGTACTCATATCGAATGTTTGCAAAAGATTTTCGAAAGGCTTAGGCTTTACAAAGTAAAGCTAAACCCTCAAAAATGTGTGTTCAAGGTAGAATCAGGGAAGCTTCTAGGCTTTATGGTGAGCCAAAAGGGTATAGAAGTCGACCCCTCTAAGTGTCGAGCCATCATAGACATGGCTCCACCCTCCAATCTCACCCAAATTCATAGCCTCCAGGGTCGATTAAAATCCGTTTGCCGATTCATATCGAATCTGGCAACTAGATGCGAACCCTTCAACAAGTTGTTGAGGAAGGGCACAAAATTCTTATGGGATGACGAATGCCGGAAGTCCTTTGAGATACTAAAGGCATACTTGGTTAATCCCCCTATTTTGAATCCTCCGAAGCAAGGAAAACCGCTTTTACTCTACATCTCTGTGTATGCGAATGCTTTAGGAGCCCTATTGGCTCAATACGAGGATGACACCCATAAGGAGTATGCCATCTACTATATTTCGAAAACTCTCTTGGCTTATGAACGAAATTATCAAGCCATGGAGAAGATGTGCTTGGCCCTAGTCTGTGCCTGCCAGAAATTCAGAAATTATTTCCTAGATCATGAGATCTGGATAGTGTCCAAGCTTGATCCAATCAAGCACTTGTTCGAAAAACCCATTCTCATAGGTAGATTGGGCAAATGGCAACTCCTTCTAATGCTGAAATACCATCACCAGATCTCCATTAAGGGGCAAGCCCTAGCAGATTACGTGGCTGAGTTCCCCCTGGAGGACGCATATCCCACACTTGATGAAATGCCTGACGAAGGCATATTGCAAAACCATTTCCAAAACCACATTTTGGCAAACAATTTCAAAAACCATGTGTGGAAGATGCACTTCGATGGGGCACGAAACCAACGAGGGGCTGGTGTTGGGGTCATCCTCATCTCCCCTAAAAAGGGCGAGATTCCCATAGCAGTCCGCCTAGATTTCGAATGTTCCAACAACGTAGCTGAGTATGAAGCACTCATACAAGGCTTAAGGATTTTGAAAACTCTAGGGGCATCATGCATCGAGGTCTTTGGAGATTCGCTCCTTGTTATAAACCAAGTTTTGAAAATTTGGCAAGTACGTAATGAAAAACTACTTCCATATCACGAGTTGGCCACTCGATTGGTTAAGTCATTCCAATCGTGTAAACTCACACACGTAGGAAGAGAGGACAATGGCATCACCGATGCCCTCTCCTCCTTGGGTTCAGCCCTAAAGGTCGATCCCATTTCAGGGACCCGGTCTTTAGAAATATGGCATGCGCCCAACCCATCCACACACGATCTGGATATTAGCCAAAATAACTCAGACTCTCTTGAAAAACCCTGGTTTTACGACAAAACAATTTCTAGAAAATGGGGGATTCGCCGAGCATGCCACATCCAAAGATAAGGCATTCATCCGTAAGATTTCGACCCGACACACCATTCTGGGTGGGGTTTTATACAAAAAAAAGCTTTACCGGCATCCTACTTAAGTGTATCGATCTAGAGGAGGCTAGGATAGTGATGCATGAGTTCCATGATGGAGAATGTGGAGGTCATGTTAATGCCAACATGATGGCAATGAAAATACTTAGAGGGGGCTATTTTTGGTCCACCCTGAAAAAGGATTGTCACGATCATGTTAGGAAGTGTCATCCATGTCAAGTGCATGGGCACGCCATTCATATCCCATCATCTGCATTGCATTCCGTGGTCATCCCCTGGCCATTTACCTTGTGGGCGTTTGACATTGTAGGCCCAATATTTCCAAAAGCCTCGAATGGGCATCGATTCATTTTAGCAGCCACGGAGTATTTCTCCAAATGGGTGGAAGCCATTTCCCTAACCAACGTGCTGGGGCAACATGTGGTGGCTTTCATTCGGAGGAATATATTGGCTCGATTTGGGGTTCCACGAGACCTTGTGTCTGATAATGGCACCCCATTCAAGAATGAGTGGATGGTTAAGTTGTGCAACACGTATGGCATAGCTCACCACTTCTCTTCGCCCTACTACCCTCAAGGCAACGGCCAAGCCGAAGCCACAAACAAGACTCTCATTAGTATAATTGAGAAAACCTTAGAGAAGGGTAGGACGTGACACGAGAAGCTGGATGAAGCCTTATGGGCTTATAGAACTTCCATCCAGACTCCCACAAATGCCATACCATTCGAATTGGTCTATGGCACAAATGCCATTCTTCCCATTCATACTCAATTGCATTCATTCCATACATCTATAGCACTCCACCTCCCCCTAGAGATGCTTCAGCATGCTAGGATGGTTGAACTAGATTTGCTAGATGAGAGGCGACTCCTTGCTATGGATCATGCTCGTGCATACCGGCAAAGGATAGCCCGACACTATGGCAAACACATGAGACCTCGCCACTTTGAAGTGGGAGATCTGGTCTTGAAAATCATCCTTTATCGTGGCCCACATCCACTCAAAAATTGGCGCCCCAAGTGGGATAGACCCTATGTTGTACGTGCAACCACCACGAACAACTCATATTGGTTTATCGATGTAGAAGGTAGGAATTTAGCAGATCCTATCAATATTCAATACTTAAAGAAGTATTATGTGTAGGATTTGGATTAAATTCCCCATTTTCGAAAATTTTAGGGATAGCTGCCCTAAGATTTGAAAATAAGGTGCAAAGGCAAATCGTGTGACCCTGAGTAAGAGAATTCGCACTTGTGAAAGAGTGGAGTCTTCCAAATCGTGGTTACATTTCAAAATCCTTCTTCCTACAAAGAAAGGCCTAGTTCAGTATAGCAAGATACTTGTAAGTAGTACGTGCTATCTCTAAATAGGCTGATCTGGAATGGATCGAGTGTGAGCTTGGGATAAGTCCTCCCCTCTTCTCTTCTCCTTCCAAAAGGAAAACATGGCCCAAATAAAGGGAATTTTCCCATCCAAAGTCTCTTTCCAAAAGAAAGAAACCAGAATCCAAAAGAAAAATCGATTCTCTTGTGAAAAAAAAAAGAGGGATTAAAGAAAAAATACTCCCAAAGGGAGACCCTCTACAAAAAAAAAGGAGAAAGAGGCCAAAAAGCTCAAAAAGAGCAGTTTTCCGCCTTCTATGCCTTAAACTACGAGACGCTTCAGAAGGGACCGTGGTATCTCTTTCCCATCCCTGGCTTATCCCAAGCTAAAACATGGTTCATTTCGAGGAATCCTAAAGTAAAAATAGGATTTACTTACTTGAATTTCATTTTGTTTGAGAATTCGACGTTTCGAGTAAGACGTAGGAATTTGAAATATACCTTGTTTTCTTATAAAACCTCCGCTAGATAAGCGAGTGTCAAGACTCAAGCAAAGGCGAACACGAAGAGCTCGAGATCCTTAGGATTGAGACTCAAGACAGTTGTCCCTTTTGTAAATAGCTTTTGTAAATAGATTTCGAAAAATCGAACATCGAACAGCATAGGATCTGCTCACTTGGAGCAGCAGGCCTTGTAAGTCTCAAGAGTTCGACCATATCTGGTCTCTGGGAGGTCGCCACTCTTGGCACCACACCCATGTCATGCATCTACATTTCCACGCATGGTACTTGCATAAACATTATCTCATTTTAGGACCAGATTCCATACACATCCCTTTGGTGTGATATCTCCTCCTACCACGGTTTTAAAAGTGAGATTTTGCTAAAGATTGGGACGATCCCATATTCTTCGTGGTTAGATCTAAGGAGACATTGAAACAGGTGTTTGTCGTCTTTGCCATTATCCAAATCGATTTGGATAATGACAAAGAGGGGCATTTGTAAACACCCTGAAATCCCATGAACTTCCCAAATATCCTGGTTTTATAAAAGCAGCCCCAAAGGGCCATTTTGAGTCTGGAAACATAGGAGCCTTCCAGGCAACCCTGTATAGATGTTTTAAACTTTTATATGTTTTAAATATATATAATATGTTTAAAAAAAAAACTGTTAAAATATGTTTTGAAACCCCACAAAGCAAGCTTCGCCTGATCAAAGCAGGACCAAAAGAGCTAAAGAGAGCCCGAAACCGGAGCACATGTCGAGCCCAGCACAGCAACTCTCGTGTTGAGTCCACCCCCAGGATCTCGAACGTCCAAGACCTTGTTATCAGCAAACATCACTTGAAATCATCTCCGGAAGGTGAAAACAGAAGCGGACGATCATGTTGGCGAAGACCCAACGCAGACGGAGTATTGATGCTGTCAGACCCTGCACAAACCGTTCGTTTTGAACACAGCCTGAAGGAGTCAGAATTCAGTTTGGATTGGATCTGGACCATATATATCCAGATCCCAATCCAAACCTATGTGTGGATTTGGATTTGGATTTGGATCCAGATATCCAATCCAATATCCACATCCATGGCCCACATTACCTTCTCATAAATGGAGGTGGGGCCCACTTGAAGTTCACGTAGGATTATGGGCATGAGAGAGAGTGGGGGAGGATAAGATTTGAGGGTTAATTGTAATTAAGCTTCACTTGTGTGTCAAGTTTGGGGTTAATCATGTGGGTTAGCCAAATTAGCATGGGTTTAAGCTTGTATTAGCCAAAACCTAACCTAGGGCTGCACCAACATGATGCAAAGGTCTATGGGTTATGCAAAGGGAGCTCCCTAACCCAATCCTAATCAAAAACCCCTAATCCTAGCCTTTTACCCTAATCCCGGCCTAAACCTAGCCTAATCACCTAACCAACTTTCCTAATCCCGGCCTAATTCCAACCTAATCACCTAACCCACTTCCCTAATCCTCCCCTAAACCTAGCTTAATTTCCTTAAACCTAACCTAATCCTAGCCTAATCACCTAACCCACCTCACTAAACCTCACCCCAAAACCAACCCACCTAGCTAAGCCCTAAACCCCTAAACCACCCACCTAAACCTAGCACACCATATCCCTAAAACCCCTTTAACCAAAATATTTCGCCCCTCCTCAAAACCAGCCCACCTTATCACCACACCACCACCACCTAAACCACCTTACCACCTTCCAAAAACCAGCCCCAACCGCCATCTCCAAAGCTATAAACCCCCCCCCCCCTAGTGGGCGGGTTTTTCAAGCTTTTCCACCTTGGGCCAGCCGACCTTGGCCAATATCCTTCCAGCCGAGCCTTCCACCTTGCTCCACCTGCACCACCACACCCCGGCCAGCTCCACCTCACGCCACCACTGCCTCCCAGCCGAGCCTTCCACCTCGAGCCACCTTCATCCCCCGGCCGAACTCCACTCCACGCTGCAACCTTCACCACCCGGCTGCCCTTCTTCCGTCCATCGCCCCTCTTCACCATTCGGTTAGTACCTCAACCTAACTCTATCTCCTCTTCACTCCCCCTCCACTCTCAACCACCTATACCACCACTACATCACCCCATCACAGCCACCCGCCACCCTTACCCATTCGGCCAGACCTCAACCTTTACATCACCCACCTTGAACCATTTCCCCTAGTGATACCCGGCCACCCTACTTGGCTCCCTAAGACCTGCCCATACCACTTTCCACCAGCCCTTAGCCCCACCTTACACAACACCCTAGCTAGCTCCCTTCCCATCCATAACATCCTTAGCTACCCTAGCAGCTGGCCACCACTAAACCACCCCTTAGTCGGCCATCCCTAGCCGACTGCACCCAAGTCCTCCCGGCCAGCCACACCTTCTCCCTTAGATCTTCCTTAGGCATTCCCTTTAGGCTCCCCTTTAGCGCCACCTTCCATAGTGCCACACTATCCCTTAGTGACCCTCCTTAGACACCTTAGCCCAAAGCACCAAGGCAGCACACTCCTAGCAGCCGGCCAGCTTCAAGGCGCCTTTCCCGTGCATCCAAGTCACCCGGCCAGCATCTCCCCTTTCCGTTCTATTCCGAGGAGCTCCCTCTTGCAGCCCAAGGCGAAGCCAAGCCCACGCTCAAGCAAGTCATCTTCAGACTAGCTATAAGTAAGTGCCTAACTCGGTCCTTAGTTGTAGACTTGCTTAAATTAAATTTGATACAATGTTGTAATAACGGAGCATTGTCTCCCCCCACTTGTAATAACGTGGTTTGGCCCACCCACACACACGTGCACTTGAGCCTACCTCGCTCTTAGTTGTGCACGATTTTGAACACACACGGGCCTAATCAGCCCCTAAGATATAAATTTATGTATATACTTTAAATTGCGTAGGGTTTTGCTTAAGTTGGGTGTGTTGTCTTTAAATTCTCGCACTCACACACATTGAGCCTTCGCTCTTATTTGTAAGACCCAAGTAAGGGCCGTGTTATACTATCCTTGGGTTTAATTTCATGTTGTGTGCATAGTACTTCAATTCAAGTACTCACACACATTGAGCTTTCGCTCTTACTCCCAAGACCTTAGTTAAGGCCATACTGCAATTTATATTTGGGTTTAATTTCATGTTGTGTGCGTAGTACTTCAATTCAAGCACTCACACACATTGAGCTTTCGCTCTTACTCCCAAGACCTTAGTTAAGGCCATATTGCAAGTTATATTTGGGTTTCATTTCATGTCGTGTGCGTAGTACTTCAATTCAAGCACTCACACACATTGAGCCTTCGCTCTTATTTGCAAGACCCGAGTAAGGGCTCATATATACATTATATACGTATTTCCCTTCGGCAATTTCCATTACAAGTCATTTCCCTTCGGCAATTTCCCTTCGGCAATTTCCATTACAAGTCATTTCCCTTCGGTCATTTCCCTTCGGCATTGTCTTTAAATTCGGGTTTTCCCTTTAGAGTAGCGTGAGTTTGCATTACATATACGCCATACCACGAGTTAGGACGCATATTGCATCAAAGCAAACCCCATACTCCCGCTCAAAATCGCCACATCTTAGTGGAGTGTTCATAACACACACCTAGGTGGCCCATAAAGGGATAAAAAGAAAGACTTAGGCACGTGCAAATCCACGTGATCTAAAATCTAAAAATCATACAAACAAGACCCGAATCAAACACCTCAAACCGCCTTCGTAGGTCCTTATATCCAAAAACTTGATCTTTAAAAGCGTATAGACTGACCCTTGCGCATCGGTGCAAGAAGGTCTGCGACAACAAGAGCTTGCTTGCTCACAGTCGCCATGTTAGAAGTCAGGTTTAATATATCTTCGCTAGCTTAAGTAAGCTAGCTGGCACGCCCTGTTTATTTAAATAGGACTTAGATACACGAAAAGGTTCGCTTCAGGCCTAAGAACCAGGAAGCAGAGATTTTCTGCGTCTACATCAAAATGTATCATGATCATGTTAGAAATGCCGAAAATATCAAAATGCATGGACATCCCTCATCCACCCTGAATCCCCCTTTGAAAAACCATGGCCCTTCACCATGTGGTCGTGTGCATCATACATCTCCATCAAGCTAGGGGCATTTAAATGTATCCCCTAGACACCTTCCATGGAGAACCAATTTCATAAAAATGTATCTCCATCATGACATGTGAGATACAGTTCAAATCTTCATCATTGCATAAAGCATGTATTTCCCTTTTGAGTTACATGAAGTGCATACATGCATCACATACATATCATATCACCCAAAAAGGCCCAAAAAGGTGGCAGCCCGAGTAGGAATGTCTCCAAGTCTCAAAAAGGGCAACAAAAAAATCGTTAAATCATGTGGATATTGTGGGTAGAAATTTAGCAGACACCAAAAATGCCTAAATATTCGAAAGGGTCTATTCTTTCGAAAAGATTTTTAAAATCGAACTCCTTTGAAACTTCTTGAAAGAAGGATTAAGGTTGATTGTATAACCCTCAATGAAGGAATTTATGCTTTATGAAAAGTAGAGTCTTCAAAAACAAAATTGGTAACATTTCAAAAATCCTTGGCTTACAAGAAAGAGCCTTGTTCAAAATATCAAAATATTTTCAAATGGCAGAGGCTATTAAGAAATGGGACGATCTCGGTTGAATTGAGTAATCAAAAGGATAAGCTTTCCCCCCATTTTACTTTTCTCTCTAAAAAGGAAAATTGGCGATGTCCAAAAGAAAAAAAGAAAAAAGAGAATACAAAAACTCCTCCAAGAAGAGGTCTTTCCCTTCAAATAGAAAGAGGGAATACAAAAACTCCTCCGAAAGAGGTCTTCTATTTGAAAGAAAAAAGGAAAAAAGAAAAAGAGAATGCAAAACTCCTCGAAAAAGAAGCCTTCCTAGAAAATGGAATACAAAACTTCTTCAAAAGAGGTCTTCTCTTGAAAAAGAAAAAGAAAAAGCCAAATTTCAAAAGAGCAATTTTCCAAACTCTTTGCCTAAAACCACGGGACACTTCAGAAAGGACCGTGGTATCTCTTTCCCATATCCCCGCAGCTTATCCCCAAGGAAAAAGGTTCAAACTATGAAAATCCTAAAGTAGGAATAGAATCTACTTATTTAGATTTCATTTTGTTTGAGAACTCGACTTTGTTTTGTAGGAAATGGAACTTTGAAATGTTTTCCAAGATTTCCTACCAAAAAAACCTCTACTTAGTAGTAGGTATTGAAACCCGAATAAAGGGAAGTATGAAAAATTGGAAGTCCTTTCAATAAAAGATAAAAGGAGGTCCTTTTGAAAAAGAAATTTTCAAAAACCCACAAATGTCGAAAAGACATGGGTAGAACCTGCTTGGAGCAGACAGCCTCAAAAGGCTCTCTCCAGGCTCAAAAAACCCAAAAATATCAAAAAGACATGAGTAAAACCTGCTCGGAGCAGTCAGCCTCAAAAGGCTCTCTTCGGGCTCAAAAACCCCAAAAATAAAAAAATTCACTCATGCATGCATTCAAAGAGTCATTCATGCATGATCATATATATGAAAAATAGCTAGGAAAAGTCTCCTTTTTGCAAAAAATCCCCTCCTATGGTCAAAGAAAACAGGGTTTTTTACGAAGCAAAGAATGGTGTATTCTCGAGAAAATTTGGAAAAAAAAATTATAAAAGGGGTGTTTCTTCTTTGCCATTCTCCAAATCAATTTAGATAATCCCAAAGAGGGGCATCTATAAACAACCCAAAAATTCCAATTTTCAAAACTCCCAAAACTTCAAAAGCCACCTCGAGGCCAAAGCAAGAGAAAGAAGAAAAATTCAAGCCCGTTCGGAGGAAAGCTCGAAAGAAGGCCAAAATCATAATTTGGGTCAAAAAGCAAAAGCAACTCTAAAGTGCATAAAGAGGCCAAGAACCTGATGAAGTCGATAGAAGTCCAAGACACGACCCTCAGAATAAAGAACGGAGTCCATGGGAAAATCTGAGATCGATAGCACCAGAAACCGGCCAAAAATAGAAAAAGGCGGATCAAAACAGACGTCAAAATGTCCTAAGAAGTAAAACATCAGTTGGAAAAAGAACTTAGAAAAAACCCAGGCCGAAATTGGGTCACCAAGGAACCGGAACCCGCTCAAAACCGATAGTGAAAAGCGCCAGAAAGGACTCAAAGAAAGGAGTAGAAAAATTTGGATTGGATCTGGACCAAAATATCCAGATCCAAACCCAAATAATATTTGAATCAGATCTGGATCTCAATATCCAGATCCAAGATCCAAATCCAAACCCAAATATATTTGAATCGGATTTGGATCTCAAAACCTAAATCCAAGATCCAGATCCAAACCCAAATAATATTTGGATCTGATCTGGATTCCAAGATCCAAACCCAAGACCCATTTCCTTGGTTATAAATAGAGGTGAGGGGTGGATAAAATGGGGTTCACGTATTTTGCTTAGGAGGAGATAGAGTGGGTCTTGACCATGGGCTTGAGCCATGTTGGACCTAACCTAGTCAAGGGCTGCACCAAATTAGCTTGGACCGAAGAGGAGGCTGCAACCAAGGTGAGCTCGGCATGAACTGCACACGGTGGACAGGCTCCAAGAGGTAGGTCCCCTAAAACCTCACCCTAACCTAACCTAGGCTCGACCTTTGACCAAACCCAAACCTAAACTTAAGCCCAAGCACGCCCCGTGCTGCACCCGGCTCCACCCCCTACTGCGCAGCGCCCTGTACGCCACCATGCCGCAGCGCCCTGCGTGCCACCCTGTCGCGCGTCACTTGTCGTGCACCCTCCTACGTGCCACCTGCCGTGCGCCCTCCGCGTGCCACACCCCCTGCGCGACACCCGCCATCTTCCCTCGCCTTAGCACCCACCTGCCATCTACCTTCATCACACCGGCTCCCACCTGCACAACCCACACCAACACCCACCTAACTTAGCCCACTTCACCAACTGTGACCCACCTAGCTCCCATCCCACTTGACCAAACATACCCCCCACGGCCCAACTAGGACCATACCCACTTAGCCACCCTACACCTTAGCCGAACTCACTCCCTACAAGACCCGAACTAACTTGATTGCGCACAAGTGGACCCCAACTAAAGCCTTACTCCTCGACCCACCAAAGGGGACCTAGCTCGTGGTTGTCAAAGGAGGATGGACTCGAGCAACTGGAGAGGCGAAACCGACTTGTAAGTGTTATTTACATTCGGTCTTACCTTACTCACTTTAAATTCAATTCAAATTTGATACGGGGTTGTAATAATGGAGCGCAGTCTCCCCCCGAAATGTAATATTTGTGCTTGACACACAAGCCACACACGTACACTTGAGCCTTATCGCTCTTAGTCGTACACAAGGGACACCCACGTGCACTTGAGCCTTTTCGCTCTTAATTGCACACGATTAAACACACTTTGAGCCTTTCTGCTCTTAAGCTAAAGTATATACTTTAATTCGGGTATTTACTTTAGTGTAAGTTGTGTGAGTTGCAATTCAATTCGGGTTGTTACATTCAAGTCGTGTGAGTTTGTCATTTAAATTTCACACTTACACACAAAAGCACTTGAGCCCTTTTGCTCTCACTCTCACACACATTTTGAGCCTTTGTTGCTCATAGGATATAACATACTTATATATTTTCAAGTTGTGTGAGTTTTACATTAAGTCGAGTTGCATTTCCCTTTGTGTAACTTTACATTCAAGTCGTGTACGTACTTTACATTTCGGGTGAGCTTAATTCAAGTTGTGTGAGTGGTCATTTACATTTACACACCAAGAGCACTCACTCACAATTGAGCCTTTCCGCTCTTACTATATACTTATATTTCAATTTCGGCAAGTTCAATTCAAGTCGTGTGAGTTGTCTTTTGTATTTATACATGAAGCACACTCACTCACAATTGAGCCTTTCCGCTCTTAAGATATAAGTATATTTCAATTTTGCAATTTACATTCAAGTCATGTGAGTTGCACTTTACATTTTGGGTATTTACATTAAGTTGTTTGAGTTGCTTTCAATTCGAGCCTAGCTCACATCATCATCTTAAAACCCAAAAAATATTTGTGCATCCTTGCATTCGTATGCTTCCAAAGAAGCCCCGAATCTATGCACAAACCACGCTGAAAATAGGCCACTTATATACACACATATCCGGCCTAAATAGCTAAAACTCAAAGACTTGGCATCGTACAGGCTCGTATATAAAACTTGCAAACATAGGCATAAATCAAATTCATATTTCAAAACACTTATATTTTCAGAGTTAAAATTGTTTTATCAAAGTCCATAAGCACTTAAACTGACCCTTGAGCATCGATTCAGGAATGTTTAAAGCGAAAAGATCCCACTTTCTCACAATTGCCCAAAAAGTCAGATATTTCAAAAATCTTCGCTAGTTTAATTAAGTTAGTTGGCACACCCTTAGAAACAACGTAGATACAAAAAGGTTCATTTTCGGCTTCAAAACCAGAAGTGAAAATTTTCGTTGTTTACACCTCTCTACCTATGTGAGTGAGTGTACATGATTTGAAGGAATCGACCAGTTTGGTGGCCAATTCGTGGTATGGAGTGAGTTTTTCATTTTTGACTTGCCAAAATTTCAAAACTTGGTTTATAATAAGTAAAGAATCTCCAAAGACTTTGATGCATGATGCCCCTAGATTTTTCAAAAATTTCAAGCCTTGTATGAGTTCCTCATATTCGGCCATATTATTGGAACATTTGAAATCTATACGAATAGCAATGGGGATCTCTCCTTTGTCAGGGGATATGAGGATGACTCCCACGCCGGCCCCTCTTTGGTTTCTTGCCCCATCAAAGTGTATTTTCTATACTCGGCTTTCATTTAAACAACTTGCTAAAACATGGTGTAGACACGCGAAAATTTTCACTCTGGGTTCGTAGGCCTGAAGTGAACCTTTTTCGTGTCTAAGTCGCTTTAGGGCATGCCAGCTAGCTTACTCAAACTAACGAAGTAAGTTTTGAAATATCTGACTTTATGGGGCGACTGTGGACAAGTGGGATCTTTTCGTCGCAAACCTTCTTGAACCGATGCTCAAGGGTCAGTTTGTATGCTTTAGAAAATCTCGATTTTAAACAAGCATGGTCTTTTGAAAAGAGTATGAAAGTATTTGAGCGGTTTGTATGCCTATTTGCAGATTTTATTTACGTGGGGTTGCACGTATCTAAGTCTTTCGATTTTATCTACTTAGGCGAGATGTGTGTGCATCAAGTGGCCTAAGATTGGCGTGTTTGTACGGGGTATTCGGGGCTTCTTTGGATGCAAGTATGCACAATATCTCGATTTTGGCGGATATGCTATGCAACTCACACAACTTGAATGTAAAACCCGAAAATAAAAGACATAGCTGAAGGGAAATACCCAAATTGAATGCAACTCACACGACTTGAATGTAAATTGCGGAAGGAAAATTGCAGAAGGGAGATATAGATATAAGAGCGGAAAGGCTTTATGTGTGCGTGTGTGTTGTGTATATATTGAAAGACAACTCACGCAACTTGGAATGTAAAACCCAGCCGAAAGGGAGATTGCGGAAATGGGAAATACGTATATATATATATGAGCCCGAAGGTCGTCAACGTGTATGTGTGTGTTTGTGTGTAAATGGAAAGACAACTCACACACACGACTTGAAATTTAACTTGCAGAACGGGGAAATATAGATATAAGAGCGGAAAGGCTCAATGTGCGCGTGTGTGTTGTGTATAAATGTAACGACAACTCACACGACTGAAAATTAACAACCCGGAATGTAAAGACGTACACAACTGAACCGGAAAAATTCATGCAGCTGAAAGTATATAGATATGTCTATATCTTAGGGGCTGCCAAGGCCAAAATGATGCGTGAGTGCTCGAGCAAGTACTCGGGTGTTCTTTGGGTGCGAGTGGGGAATTGAAATGACAAACTCACACGACTTTTAAAGTAACAACCCGAATGAAATTGCAGCTTATAAGGCTCTTACTAGAGTCTTGGGAGTAAGAGCGAAAGCTCAATGTGTGTGAGTGTAGAATTGAAATACGACACACACAACTTGAACGTAACAACCCCAAATCAAATTGCAATTAATACGGCTCTTATTAGAGTCTTGGGAGTAAGAGCGAAAGCTCAATGGTGTACGTGGGTGCTTGGTGTACGAGATAAGAGCTAAGGCTCAAGTGCACGTATGTGTCTCGTGTGTCAAGCAACAATATTACATCCCGGGAGGAGACAACGATCCGTTAATACAACCCCGTATCCAAATTGAATTAAGTATAAAGCAAGTTAATGTAAGAGACCAAGTTTAGACACTTACAAATAGCTGGTCCGTCGTCACTTGCTCATACTTGGGCTTGTGGTTCACTTCAGGCAACCAAAGACGTGCTCCCCTTGAAGCTTGAGGCGTGAAGTGGCTGGCCGAGCTTGAGCTTGGAAGGTTTGGGCCTTGAGAGATAGAGGCTCACGGCCAGCTAGGGTACGGGTCTTAGTGGTTTTTGTGGGGTTATGGCAAAGGAGGTATGGCATGGCTTGTAGTGGGGACTATGGCAAAGTGACTGAGGTGTGGGGCTTGTAGTGGGGTTATGGCAAAGGAGGTCACGGGTGTGCTAGGTGGTATGTGGTAGGGTAGGATGAGTTGGGGTGCTAGGCAAGAGGTCACGGCAGGGGTGCTAGGGTGTCTTGTAGTGGGGTTAGGCTATGGCGGTGGGGTATGGTAATGGTTCGGTTGGGAGGTGGTAAGGTGGAGTCGGATGGGATGTGGTAGGGTGAAGGTAGGTGAGGTCGGTGGTGTTGTAGGGTGGTTGTGATGCTAGGCTGGTGGTGAAAATAGTGGTGGTGGTAGGTTAGTTAAGGTGTGGTAGGTCGGTTATGGTAGTATGGGATGATGGAGGTAGGTCGGCTAGGCTTGGCGACGGCAAAGGGTGACAAGCGCCAAAAAGGCCCGCAGCGTCAGGGAGGCGCGCGGTGAGGGAGCGGGGCACGTGCGGGGTGCGCAGGGTGTTCGAGCGATGATGGGAGGTGGTTGGTGTAAAGGGAGTACGTCGGTTGGGGTGGTAGGCCGGAGGTGGTTGGGATTAGGGGTGCTGTGAGGGATTAGGTGGTGTCGATTTAGGGTGGTTTAGAGGGTTAGAGATATAGTGGTGTAGGGTGTTTTAGGCTTACCAAAGGGGGATGGCCGGCTAGGTGGTGCTCAAGGGTGTCGCCACCACTTCACGCCTTCCACACGCAGGTATGCTCAGCCCGAATGGTGGTGCAGCCCACACTTAATCCCATTTAGCCCACAATTAACCCACTAAACAAAATTAAGAAAGCACTAAACACTCACCTCAATCCCCTCTCTCTCCTCCAAGCTCCTCTAAGGCTTTCACGTGAGCTTTTGGGCCCCTCACTCCTATTTATAAGCAAATGAGGTGGGTCTTGGATATGGGTCTTGGGTTTGGATCGTGGAATCCATGTTTGATCCAAACACTATTTGGATCTAGATCTTGGATCTCAGATATTTTGAGATTGATATCCGATCCAAATCCAACATTTTTTAGGATATGGATCTGGATATTTTGGTCCAGATCCGATCAAATCCAAACACTATTTGGATCCAATCCAAATCCAAACACTATTTGGATCGACCCAAATCCAAACACTATTTGGATATGGATCTGGATATTTATGGTCTAGATCCAATCCAAATTTTCTCTGGATGGTCCTTCTTGGCTTTTTAAGGCAGACGTTTTGTGCGGGCACTAGCTTCATCAGCGCTCCGTCTGGTGCTGAGTTTTCCCCAACTTTGTCGTCCGGACTCCATCTCGCCATTCTAGACTCCGTTTCTACTTAATTTCGCCATTTCTGGCTCAGATTCATGCTGCTTGGGTGGATGTATTCGATTTGGCTTCTGGGTGTGCCGGGCTTGCATTCTGCATCGGGCCTGGGCCTTCCTTTCACCTTTTGACCCTGGTTTTTATCAGGCCAGGTGCTGCTTTTGGGCTTCTGCACTTGTTTCTGAGGTTGCCTTTGATTTGGCCTTTGTGAGCTGGTTTCTAGGTTGCTTCTCGATCAGGTGTCGTCTTCCTTGCTTCACTTGTTCGTCTTTTGCTTTTTAGGCAAAATGGGACTTAGCCTGAGTTTAAGAAATTCATACTCGATATGGGGGGTTCAAAACAGTATTTACAAGCTTTTAGGATCTCTTGGGTTTTCAAAAATGTAAAATGGCCTTTTGGGTTGATTTGTAAACCAGGGATTTGTTTTCTAAAATCGTGGGATTTTGGGGTGTTTACACATGGTTTTGAAAATCGTTTGTAAAGATGCCCTCATCGGGTATTTCATCAAGTATGGGATATGTCTCTTCAAGGGGGAATTCGGCCACATGATCAGCTAGGGCTTGTCCCTTAATGGAGGTTTGATGGTGAAATTTTAAATCATACTCCATTAAGAGGAGCTACCATTTACCAAGCCTACCCGTGAGGATAGGTGTAAACACCCCAAAATCCCACGATTTTAAGAAAACAAATCCCTGGTTTGCAAATCAACCCAAAAGGCCACTTTGCATTTTCAAAAAAACCCAAGAGCTTCCAAAAGCTTGTAAATACTGTTTGGAACCCCGTATCCAATATCGATTTCTTAAAACTCGGGTTAAGCCCCATTTTTCTGAAAAACAAAAGACGAACAAGTGAAGCAAGAAAGACGACACCTGATCGAGAAACAGTCTAGAAACCAGCCCACGAAGGCCAAATCAAAGGCAACCTAAAAAATGAGTGCAGAAGCCCAAAAGCAGCACTCTGGCCTGATAAAAGCCAGGGTCAAAAGGAGAAAGGAAGGCCCAGGCCCGATGTAGAAAGCAAGCCCAGAGCACCTAAAAGCCAAATCAAGCATCCCCATCCAAGCGACGGAGATCTGAATCAGAAAAGGCCAAGATGAACAAAAGCAAAGTCTAGAATGGCGAGATGGAGTCCGGACGACAAAGTTGGGGAAAACCCAACACCAGATGGAGTGCTGATGAAGCCAGTGCCCGCACAAAATGTCCACCTCAAAAAGCCAAGAAGGACCATCCAGAGAAAATTTGGATTGGATCTGGACCATAAATATCCAGATCCATATCCAAATAGTGTTTGGATTTGGATTGGATCCAAATAGTGTTTTGATTGGATCGGATCTGGACCAAAATATCCAGATCCATATTCATAAAAATGTTGGATTTGGATCGGATATGGATCTCAAAATATCTGAGATCCAAGATCCAAATCCAAATAGTGTTTGGATTGGACATGGATTCCACGATCCAAACCCAAGACCCATATCCAAGACCCACCTCATTTGCCTATAAATAAGAGTGAGGGATCCCCAAGAGTTCATGTGAAATCCACTTGGAGGAGCTTGGAGGAGAGAGAGGGTATTAAGGTGAGTGCTTAGTGCTTTCTTAATTTTATTTAGTGGGTTAATTGTGGGCTAAATGGAGTTAAGTGTGGGCTGCACCACCACTTGGGCGGAACCTACCTGCGCGTGGAAGGAGTGAAGTGGCTGCACCACCCTTGAGCACCACCTAGCCGACCATCCCCTAAAGGTAAGCCCTAATCCACCCTAAACCCATCTCTTCTTAACCCTCTAAACCACCTTAAACCTACACTAACCAACACCACCTAACTACCCCACATCACCCCTAATCCCCAACTAAACCAACCTAACACCCTAACCGACTCAAACCCCTCATTCCCGTGCGCCCCTAGCACTACCCAAACCGCCTTCCATCCCCCCGACTGTCCCGCGCGCCCCGCCCACGCCCCGCACCCGCTCTGTGCACGCGTCGCGTGCCTCCAGTGCCGCGCGCCTCCCGTGCGCCCACCTGGCGCCTAGCGCCTGTCACCCCGACTAGTTCCCAGCTACCCTGCCACACCTCCACCTTAGCCGGCCTTCACCCCACCAACCCCAACCACTACCTGCCACCACCTCAGCCTAAACTACCCCATACACCGCCCTACACTCCCACACCATCTATCCCCAACACCACCGCCTTACACTCCCCACTCCATACCATACCCCAACCCTTTGCCGTGACCTCTAGCCTAGCACCTCCCACATCATCCGCACATCACGACCTCCCTTTTGTCATAACCCCACACCAGCCACCAACACTCGCAGCTCCCTTGCCTATCCCCCACTAAGACCTGCATCCACCTAACACCCGTGAGCCCTATCTCTCAAGCCTCAAACCCACTAAGCTCAACCTCGGGTCAGCCACTTCACGCCTCAAGCTTCAAGGGGAGCACGTCCTTGGTTGCCCGAAGTGAATCACAAGCCCAAATATGAGCAAGTGAAGATGGACCAACTATTTGTAAGTGTCTAAACTTGGTCTCTTACGCTAACTTGCTTTATACTTAATTCAATTCAGATACGGGGTTGTATTAACGGAGCGTTGTCTCCCCCCGGGATGTAATATGGATGCTTGATACATGCGACACACACGTGCACTTGAGCTTTAGCTCTTAATCTCGTATACCAAGCACCCACGTACACGATTAAGCCTTCTTTCTTACTCCAAAGACTCTAGTAAGAGATGCATGAGTTGTCTTTAAATATATACAAGTTAAGGTTGTATCTTGAGCCTTCGCTCTTAATCTTGTCTCCAAGCACTCACGCACCTTTTGGCCTCGGCAACCACTAAGATATAGCCATATCTATATATTTTCAGCTGCGTGAGTTTTCTCGGTTCAGTTGTGTATGTCTTTCAATTCCAGGTTATTAAGGTTTAGTCGTGTGAGTTGTCTTTCAATATACATACAACACACACTCACACGTTGACGCCTAACAGCTCATATATATATAGTTGTATTTCCCTTTCGGCTAGGTTTTACATTCCAAGTCATGTGAGTTGTCTTTACATTTACACACAACACACACGCACACGTTGACGCCTAATGGCTCATATATATATAGTTGTATCTCCCTTTCGGCTAAGTTTTACATTCAAAAGTCATGTGAGTTGTCTTTACATTTATACACAACACACATGCCCACAATTAAGCCTTTCTGCTCTTATATCTATATCTCCATTTCAACTGCATTTTAAGGTTCAACCATGTGAGTTGTCTTTCAATATATACACAACACACTTGTGTAGACACCCAAAATTTTCTTTTAAAATTTTTACCTTTTTAGGAAAGTGGCCATTTTGGCAAATTTTGGGGTTTTTGAAGAAAAAAGGCACTAAACGAGTTTGTTTTGGTACCAAAATTTTATGGAAGCTTTAAAATGATGAAAGAATGCTTTCCATTCTGAAAGTTTTGAGTTTTGACAAAATTTGGAAAAATGACGATTTTGCCCTTAGTACTGGAAAAACAGGATTTTGTTTCCCTAAAAGATTTATTATGAAAAGTATGTTGAAAGCTTTCCTCTTCAAAAGAAAAAGGCATTGAAAAGACAAGTTGACACCTAAAAAAGAAGGTGGACGCCCAAAAAGGGAAAACGGGCATCAAAAAGGGAAAGTGAGCTTCCTAGAAAGAAAAGCTCACATTTGGAAAGAAATCAATTTCTAGAGGGTAAGGTCGGTATTATCAAAAGAAAGGAAAGGTGGAAGCAAGAACGAAAGCCTCCAAAAATGAAGGTTTGGTATCGAATGCCTCTCGTAACGTGTCTACGTTATGTTTGGGTATTGAGGTAATTAGTATTGATATACATCAATTTGCATTGTCATCTGTTACTGTTATGTCACTTTGATGTTAAGAATAATGTTAATGTTCCAACACTCAAAGCAAGCATGAAAGTTGGTTTTTCAAAAACGTAACATAGGCCTATTTGAATACGTTCATAATAGGTAGGTATGTAACATGGATTTGCATAGCAACGTTCATGACATATGCAGATAACAGAAGACTGCTTGAGTACTCTTATACATCTCGAAGTTCAATACAGCAAGCAGTATCTAAGCACATAAAACATTCGGTGCATAAGTTCATACTCAAAACGTTTGTTTTCAAGTCCTCTTGGGTTTAAAAAAGAACTAATCTTCAAGGTGATCAGCAATAAAGAACTTGGTAATCAGCCTCTGTAACAGGAGATTCATCATGAACCCATACACTCCAGGGGAGAAGGGGAGGAATCCTGTTTGCCCATTGACGTCAAAAGAGCTCGATAGTATTGAGCTGAACCCCAGTATAACACTTCGGAACACAATTGAAGAATGGTATCTAAGGAAGGAGGCCGTTCAGTTTGACATTGCTAAGAGGCCATCGAAAACTCTGAAGAGGAACTTCTGAACACCTTGAAGTACAATCATGGCTTCTGTGGGAGAAAAGGATTGAATAAGTGTGTCATCCGCAGTAATGACTTGATACAAAATCTGGTTGACATGTTAAAGAGTAGCAGTATGAAAATGAGATATAGAGCACTTCAAACACTTCCGATAATGACGGAAGGAAATGATGAAAATAAAGAAGTTCTGGTTGAAGACAACAACATATGTACTGTTGTGAAATTGATAGCACATGAAGATTCCATGGAGCAGCAGCAGCAACAGCGGCAGAATTTAATAAGCTATATAGCCGCAGAATTTGCTGAACAGAATCAAGTATCTGGGCCAGTGATGCCGAACTGTTTGGCAATCTGAACAGTTTGAATAGTGGATGCTGGATTATGTGAACTTGCAATGATAAGGTACAACAGTAAGAATTTGAGAAAGAGGTGTCCGACTTACCTTGGTACCATTGCCAGGCCAACACACTGCAGTATAATTGCATTACAATCTGTCGAATCCAAGAATACGTGACAGCAAAAAGCTGCATATAGTGGCACACCGAAGCCTGACGCAACCATAGCAAGCCAAGGTCACCTGAGTGCGTGGGATCTCCTCAACTACGTGAATCCTGATGTAGAGGTAAATGGAAGAGATTTTCAAAAGAGACAGAGTCAAGCTGCCTCAGAACAGGACAATATGGTGAGTTCAGCCACTTGAACTCATCAACGTCTTCAACATGAATCGAAGAATTCCCCAGTAGATTCAGCAAAAACCACATACTCATGGCATCAGAGTTCAACTTGTCAGTCACCAAAAACGTGTTTCCTCACCAGATAACGTTCAATACGTTATCTGAAAACAAAACATCATGGGGCGTTGAAGGATAACATAGAACATTCAACGACTCCTAGCTGCGTTTCTGTCAACAACTTCAACAACCTTCAACAAACCTTCAACAACTCCTAGCTGCAGCATATCTGCAACAGACTGAAGAAGGAGGAGAAGATCACGTTCAAGGCAGATGAGATCAAAGAAGGATAAGATAACGTTCAAGGCTTACCAGATAAAGGAAGATCATCAAATGTAGATAACGTTATCAACTGCAGATAACGTCCCAACCAATTTACAAGAAATCAAATGCCGATGATATTCAAATTACAAGGTAACGTCCAACAACAGATAAAGTTCAGTAACACAGATCAGATCACGGTTCAGATAAGATGAAATCAGGCACCAGATGAGATCTTATCAAAATAATCAAGATCAAGCTCATCCAAATCCCAACAAACATGTATTCGTGAGCCTATAAAAGGGCTCTCCCAGGTGCTGCAGAGGGGGAACCGGGAAGGAACAACAAGGCATCAACCAGCGACCATCAACGAACGAGCATCAAGAGGTTCAGTCCGAAAATTCAGAGAAATAGAGAGAGAGAGAGAAAGGAAGAGAAGAAGGAGAAGAAGGAAGTCCGGCCTGGTTCCGACGTCCGACGATCATCCGGCGAAGTGCTCCTACGTCCCCTCTCACTCACACAGGTTGGAATTCTTGCACAAATTGGTTTTAATTCATGAGAATCTGAAAAAGCACAGATTCTGGAAATTTGTACATGAATCAAGGCCTTGAGCCCATGTTCTTCATTTATATCGATACAAACATGCATGATTCCTTCATGAACGGAATTAAAATCCATGTTTAGATGATTTCCATGCATCATTAGGACTGATACAGGTTGAATTTTCATTCTAGAATCACGTTAGGAACTTTCTGAAATTTTCTGCAAAACTTGGTTTCTGAAACTGTCTGTGCACACGCGTCTGATCACGGAATTTTTATAGACAAACGGATAAGCCAATTGCTTCGAAATTTTGCATTAATAATCTAGACATATCAGACATTCTTAGATAAAATTTTGAGGAATTTTTATGAACTGTTGCCTAGCCAATTAGATCCGTGAAGTTTATACAAAATCCAGATTGCGTTTTACAGAAACAGAACGTTCAGTAATAGACCTCTGTTCTTTTGCCCATATCTCTTCAACACTGAATGAAATTGGATGAAATTTGATTTTTTGGAAACCTAACATCCATATCTTTCTAACACAACAAATTTTATCGAAATTGGATGACTGAGTGCTGAGATATTGCTGTTTTTCTGAGCTTCTGATTCACAAAAATAGGGCTGTTCTGAATTTTATAACAGTTTCTGATTCTATATTTAATTCTCAGAAAATAAAGAACAAAATTATAAAATAAAAATATATTCTGATTCTACACACACGTGCCTCTATTTTGTAAAAGTTTTAGAATTTTTAGAGAATCAGAAGTATTTTTAAAAATTCGAAGAACAGGTCTTTGGAACTGAACAGATTCTGCAACTTTCAGAATCTGAAAATTTTCAGAAATCAAGAACTTAAACACAAATCTGAAACTATTGAAAAATCTGGTTTTTCCTTTCTCGAATTAACGGATTCAAACAAATTTCAAGCGTCTAGGCTGACCCTTGAGCGCCGGTTCAAGAAGGCCTAAGTCGAAAAGATCTCACTTGTCCACAATCGTTCTTAGAAGTCAGAAAATCAGAATTTGTTAGTTTTGATAAACTAACTGGCACGCTCGCGCAACCTGACGTAGTTCGAGGGTTTGATTTCGGATCCCACGATTTGAAATAAAATCACGTCTACAGATTTGGCACGCCCGGTGGGACTTGAGACTTTAAAATTTTGTTTGAATCCATTATACTAATTCAATTTTCAGGTTTGTGATAAGTTGGCTTAAACAGGTTGATCATGTCGAGCTCAGAAGGATCTTGTGAGGTATCCAGCCGGGTCTCCCGCTCTACCAGCCGCTGCTCGAACAAAATTTCAAAAAGCTTTTCAAAAGGAGACAGGTTCGCTGCCCTAAGGGAGGGAATAAAGGTACTAAGAGAAGAAATCGACGCTTTAAGCCAAGAAGCTGAAGCAGTCGAATCCTGCTCTTCCCATGATAGGAAAACCAAAACGAATAGGAAATCAAACCACTGTAGGAAGCCTAGGGTCGTTTCCAAAATTGAAGAAGAACTTGAGCCCGAATCCTTCACCATGAAAGATCGAAAGGCTCTACATCAACTTTTGAAAAACCAAAAACATGAGAAAAAAATCCTATGCCTTATCAGATTTCCTACCTTTCGACTACCAAACCGATAGTGATGATGAGATACCCAGCTTCCACCGTTATGATGGAAACGGAGACCCTAGGTCTCATCTCCAACTTTTCTCCCGAAGTGCCTATAAAAAGAAAAAAGACTCCTCTAAGTGGGTCTATTGGTTCCCTCATTCTTTAAAAGGGAGTGTTGCAAAATGGTTGGCCTCTTATGACTTAAGCCAGTTTGCCGATTTTGAAGAATTAGCCAACTGTTTTATGCAAAGATTTTCACACAATGTTGAAGTTACCCCCACTTTAAATACATTGAGGGACACCAAACAAGGCCCTAACGAAGACGGCCACGCGTTTATCGTTAGATGGAGATCAATCTTAGGGCAAGTCAAAGAACCTATCTCCGAAGGGTGTGCAGTGATGCTCATCCTAGACAATTTCAAAATTGATTTGAAAGTCCTCCTTTCCTTACATGAGATTTCTACTTTCCAAAAATTGATCAAGAAAGCTTCCCTTTTCGAGACCAATTTGAAAAAGGGAACTTATGAAGATTTATGGAAAGGAAAAAGTTTCCAAAAAAATTTGAAAAACCTGGGGCATATGGGCCACATGCACCAGAGGGAGGGATAAAAGTACCAAAAGTGGCTAATGTTCGAGTAGAGCAAGGTTTAGCAGGACCCTCAAAACCTTCAGGGCAAAAAGATTTCGAAAAGAACCAAAAAAATAAAAAGAGATTTGAAAGAAGGGAGTACACTAACCTAGGACAACCACTCACGGAGGTCCTAGACATCCTATTGGCACAAGGTCTCACAACACTCCCAGAGATTCTCGAAGGGGCACCACCCCAAAGAAAGTTTTTAAACAAGTTTTGTAAATATCATAGGCTCAAGGGCCATGATACCCAACACTGCTACACTCTGAAGAATAGGATAGAGGATTTGATCGAGCAAGGTAAGCTGCACGTGTCTGAAGAGCCAGAGTCACCCCAGGCCATTTTTAAAGAACCCTTCCCTAACCACGCCAGTACGAGTGGGAAGGAAAAAGAGGTATGCTCCTTATCACACTCTAATCATGCAGTGCATATCGTGCATCCCACACCTCACACACCACACTTTCCCGAAATAAAAAATGCCCAAGCAATAGTGATCCGAGGAGCACTTAGAAACCCACCCCCGGCTAGAGCCTTGGTAGTGATTCAAGGTGTCCCGAGACACCAAGTTAGAGCCAAAATAGGAACGAGCCCTAGGGATAGTGTAGAGGAAGTGACTAGATCCGAGAGAATCTACCAACCCCCACACTTAGCAAAACAAACAAGCAAGGGAGTGGTCGTTCTACCAGGCCCCCCACAAGCATGCATACCAAACTCATCCCAGGGTGTCGATAAAAAGGGTGTGGTAATAAACCCCTATGACCTAGAAATGCATCTTTCTAAACTCCCCATAAACATGTCTATCTTGGAACTGATAAAAATTTCTCCCAAGCATAGACGAGATTTTAGAGAAGACTAGAGTCGACACTACGATATCCCCTGAATCCCTATCTACCTTGGTTTCTCCCGTCTTTGCAAAAACTTCCATTGTATTCACAGAGAATGATTTGGGAAAGTATGATGTGATCCATAACCAAGCACTCCATATAGAAGTTATGTTAAACGGCTACCCTATTAGTAAATGCCTAGTCGATGGAGGAGGAGGCCTTAATATCCTTCCCCTCCATATGGCTTTCCAAATAGGAATCTCTACCTCTATGCTTGAACCAAGTCCCATAACCATTATAGGATATGATGGGAACCCATCCAACCCCTTAGGCTCCATAAAGTTACCCATGAAAGTCGGACAAATACCTCACGAGGGATTATTCCATGTCTTGGATATAAATCCCCATTACAACCTATTATTAGGAAGACCATGGATACACTCTCTTAGAGCCGTCCCATCCACCTTCCACAGATGCCTCAAAATCCCATGGAAAAATCGGGTAGTGGTTGTTTTTGGAGAAGACCATCCCCAATTGAATGGAATAAAAACCTTTCCTTGTATATCAGGGGAGCCAAACCAGGAAGTAAAGACCAATCGGAAAACTGCCAAAATAAACCTCCCTGAAATAGCTAAACCTTCCAAAACGAGAGTAGTTCGTATTTTAGGCGAGTCAAAACTTTCCAAATCCCTCCATCTTCCCAAAAGAACCATTAGGATAAGTAAACCTGCCATAGATGATTCATCTTTCCAAAATCATCCTCTATATCAAATATTTTCAAAATTCAAAAAACCTTGGAAGATGTTGCTAAATATGGGATATACTCCTTACCAAGGATTAGGAGTTCAAGGCCAAGGAAAACTAGAGCCTATTACACCCATGCCAAATATAGGACGCCACGGTTTAGGGTATAGCCTATCCATACCACCCGAGCCACCACCCAAAACCAATTGGTAAGGGTGCCTTAGAACCCGCTAAAACCGAGACCTATGGTTTAGACATCTTATTTGGAGTCTAATTCATAGTGTTTTCTTTGCAGGTTTGATGGAAGATCCCTCTTTTGAGAAAAATACAAAAAAAGTATATATTTCCAAAAACCAAAAAAATCTAGAAAAACCCAAAAACCCAAAAAAATGTTTGATTTCCAAAGATTTAGTTGTTTCCCCTTTTGTTATTTATGATGAAAATTATCAAAAATCCAAAAAAATGCTGGTTTCCCCTTCTGTTTGTTTTCAAAAATCCAAAAAAATAGAAAATTATGAAAACTCAAAAAAAATGTTTATTTCCCAAAAACAGAAAAGTTTAAAAATGTCTTCTTTTGATATTTTCCTAGAGACAAAGATGCTTGAAAATGATCAAGGCGAAAAGGAGGATCCCCTCATTCATGAGGATGATCTCACCTCTAGCCTGCCTGAATTCCATAAAGTCCTAGACTTGGATAAACCTTCTAGTGCCGTAGGGGGAGATTTTGTGGAAGTCAACTTAGGGAGTGAGTCAAATCCAAAGAAAGTCAAGATAGGTATTTGTTTGCATGAGCATGAGAAAGCATCCTTCATTGCATTCTTAAAGGACTATATAGACGTGTTTGCATGGACTTATGAGGATATGCCTGGTTTAGATCCTCGTGTGGTAGAGCATCAGTTGCCATTAGACCCCCAAGTCAAACCCGTAAAACAAAAACTTAGGAAAATTCATCCTGATATCCACTCCCAAGTAAAAGAAGGGTTAGAAGATCTTTTAAAAGCTGGATTTATAAAACCCATTGCATATTCTGATTGGCTTTCAAATATTGTTATAGTTAGAAAAAGCAATGGAAAAATTCGTATTTGCATAGATTTTCGAAATTTGAATAAAGCCACTCCGAAAGATAACTTTCCACTTCCAAACATAGATTTGATAGTAGATAGCACTGCAAATCATGAAATGTTTTCTTTTATGGATGGCTATTCGGGTTACAATCAAATTAAACTAGCACCAAAAGACCAAGCCAAAACGGCTTTCACTACTCCTTGGGGTACGTATTGCTATACTGTTATGCCTTTTGGTTTGAAAAATGCAGGGGCCACATACCAAAGAGCCATGACCACGATTTTCCATGATCAAATTCATGAGCTTTTGGAAGTATACGTAGATGATCTCTTAGTAAAATCAAAAACCCGAAATTTACATTTGGAAACTTTGCAAAAGGTTTTTGAAAGACTTAGGATTTATAAAGTGAAATTGAACCCTCAAAAATGTGTTTTTGGAGTGGAATCAGGGAAACTTCTAGGATTTATGGTCAGCCAAAGAGGTATAGAGGTCGACCCTTCTAAATGTCGAGCCATCATAGACATGCCTCCACCTTCTAATTTGACCCAAATTCGAAGTCTACAAGGACGACTTCAAGCAATTCGGAGATTTATCTCCAACTTAGCCACGAGATGTGAGCCTTTCAACAAACTCCTAAGGAAAGGGGTTAAGTTTGATTGGGATAGTGATTGTCAAAATGCTTTTGAAAGACTAAAATCATATTTGACAAACCCTCCCGTTTTGAAACCTCCAAAACCAAGAAAACCCTTGTTACTTTACATTTCCATTCATGAGAATGCATTGGGAGCTTTGCTGGCTCAATATGAAAATGATAGTCTTAAAGAATATGCTATTTACTATATTTCAAAAACTCTGTTGGCATATGAAAGAAAATATCCAGCCATGGAGAAGACGTGTTTAGCTTTGGTATGGGCTTGCCAAAAGTTTAGGTACTATTTCCTAGATCATGAGATCTGGATAGTATCTAAACTAGACCCTATCAAACATCTTTTCGAAAAACCTATCTTAACAGGTAGGCTCGGTAAATGGCAACTTCTTTTGATGGAATATGATTTAAAATTCCATCACCAAAGTTCTATCAAGGGGCAGGCCTTGGCCGACCATGTTGCTGACTTACCTTTGAAAGATACGTATTCCATACATGATAAAATGCCCGATGAAGGCATCTTTTCCCACGACTTTCAAAAACATATTTTATCAAATCATTTCAATAATAACCAAGTATGGAAAATTGATGGGTCAAGAAATCAATATGGAGCAGGTGTGGGAATCTTGCTCATATCCCCCGAAAAGGCTGAAATCCCAATGGCTTTTCGATTAGATTTCCCATGTACCAATAATGTGGCTGAATATGAAGCACTCATACAAGGCCTAAAAGTTTTGAAAAATCTAGGGGCATCGCGAGTGGAAATTTTTGGAGATTCCATGCTTGTTATAAATCAAGTTTCAAAAATTTGGCAAGTTAAGAATGAGAAGTTGACTCCCTACTTTGAATTATCTATCCAATTGATTAGCTCTTTCCAAGAATGCATACTCACTCACATAGGTAGGGAGGATAATAGTGTGGCAGACGCCCTGTCATCACTAGGATCTTCCATAAAAATAGACCCCTTTACGGGAGCTAGGTTTTTAGAAATCGTCCACCTGCCTAATCCATCCACACACAGTTTTGAAACCTGCCAAAATGACCAAAATAGCAATAAAAAACCCTGGTTTTATGATATTAGAAACTTTTTAGAAAATGGAAGTTTTCCTGATTTTGCTTCCCCTAAAGATAAGATTTTTATAAGGAAAGTTTCAACCAGATATGTTATCTTGGGAGGTGTCCTTTATAAGAAAAGCTTCACTGGGATTTTGTTGAGGTGTATAGATGACGAAGAGGCTAAGGTAATCATGCATGAATTCCACGATGGGGAATGTGGAGGTCATGTCAATGCTAATATGATGGCAATGAAAATACTTAGAGCAGGGTATTTTTGGTCCACACTAAAGCAGGATTGTCACCAACATGTTAGGAAATGTCACCAATGTCAGGTACATGGGAACGCCATCCATATTCCATCATCAGCATTGCATTCAGTCGTGAGTCCATGGCCCTTCACCATGTGGGCATTTGACATCATAGGACCCATTTCACCCGTCGCCTCAAATGGGCATAGATTCATTTTAGGAGCAACAGAATATTTTTCTAAATGGGTTGAAGCTACTTCCTTGGCTAATGTCCAAGGGCAACATGTAGTGGCATTCATTAAGAAAAATATACTTACTAGATTTGGAATCCCAAGGGATTTGGTTTCAGATAATAGCACTCCCTTTAAGAATGAAAAAGTCGAGAAATTATGTAGAACCTATGGGATTACCCAGCATTTTTCATCACCCTACTATCCCCAAGGTAACGGTCAAGCCGAAGCTACCAATAAGACCCTCATAAGCATAATAGAAAAGACTTTAGAGAAGGGTAGGGCATGGCATGAGAAATTAGATGAGGCTCTGTGGGCTTATAGGACATCCATTCGCACACCCACAAACACTACACCATTTGAATTAGTTTATGGTACAAGTGCCATATTACCCATCCATGCCAAACTGCATTCATACCATACTGCTTTAGCATTGGACCTACCTATAGAAACTCTACAAGAAGCCAGGTTGGCCGAGCTTGACCTTATTGATTAAAAAAGACTTCTTGCCATGAATCATGCATATGCATATAAGAAAAGGATAGCTAGGCACTATGAAAAACACATGAAAGCTCGCGATTTCAAGGTAGGGGACCTAGTTCTGAAAATCATCCATCATAGAGGCCCACATCCACTAGGAAAATGGCGACCCAAATGGGATGGCCCTTATGTCATAAGAGGGGCAACTTCTAATAATGCCTATTGGTTGGTTGATGCGGAAGGAAAGAATCTGGCAGATCCCATAAATGCCCAGTATTTGAAAAGGTATGACATCTAAAATCCTCCTTATTTCCATTTGAAAGAAAATGTTTCCAAAAACAAAAAGGGAGGATTGGAGAATCTCCTCTAAATTTCTAGGAAAGTATACAGAAGATGGATCACCCAATCCCAAATTAGGAGGCTGGTGTGATATAAAAGGTAGAGCTTCAAAAAAAAAAGAAAAAAAGAAAAAAAAATCCCTGGTGATGTTCCAAAGATCTTTGACTTGCCATACGAAGCCTAGTTTTGAAAGAGCAGGATATTTTCAAATGACAGGTGCTATTAGGAAATAGGATGTTCCTATTCGAGTCAATAATCCAAAAGTATGAGTTGTTTCCCATTCAATATCCCTCAGGAGAGTCAAAAGTCAAAAAAAAAAAAAGAAAAAAAGGGAAGGAAACAAAAACCTCCAATATAGAGGCCTTCCTAGAAAAAAAAAAAAAAGAAGGAAAGGAAAAGCTCAAAAGAGCAACTTCCTTTAAAATCCCATCTATTTGGAACCCCGGGACGCTTCAGAAGGGACCGCGGGTAATGCTTCCTCAAAAATCCCCACAGCTCATCCTAATGGAGAAAAGGCTCGTTAGGAAAGTCCTAGAGTAAGAATAGGACCTGCTCAATTTGGATCTCATGCTGTTCCCAAGATTAGGTCTTTGTAAAGTAAGGAGGGGAACTTTGAAATGCTATCCAAAATTTTCCATAAAACCTCTACCGAGTAGTAAGCATCAACATCTAAATGAAGGAAAAGGTGAGAAATTGGAGGTATCATTTTCTAGAAGCTAACAGGAGTTTCCTTTTGAAAAGACGATTTCCAAAACTCCAAGCATCAAAAAGGCAATCTTAAGGAGTCATCCCATTTGAAGCAGCTACCATTTATAGGCATGAAATCCCATAACATTTGGAACATGCATACATAAACTGGTAGTCCATGGATCCCATAACATTTGGAACATGCATACATAAACTGGTAGTCCATGGATCCCATAACATTTGGAACATGCATACATAAACTGGTAGTCCATGGATTCCATAACATTTGGAACATGCATACATAAACTAGTACTTCATAGATCCTATAACTTTTTGACACAGGCATACATGTACTGGTCATCCATAGAGGCATGAAAGTCAGTTTTGTCTCAGTCTCTCAAAAGAAAATCTCCTTATAATAGTCATTCCAAGAAAAGAGATGTCATGGAACAAAAGGGGATCACATTTTCTCAAGATGTCTCTAAGGAAGAAAAGCAAATGGGTGTTTTCTTCTTTGACATTATCCAAATAAATTTGGGATAACTCCAAAGAGGGGCATCTGTAGACACCCAAAATTTTCTTTTAAAATTTTTACCTTTTTAGGAAAGTGGCCATTTTGGCAAATTTTGGGGTTTTTGAAGGAAAAAGGCACTAAACGAGTTTGTTTTGGTACCAAAATTTTATGGAAGCTTTAAAATGATGAAAGAATGCTTTCTGTTCTGAAAGTTTTGAGTTTTGACAAAATTTGGAAAAATGATGATTTTGCCCTTAGTACTGGAAAAACAGGATTTTGTTTCCCTAAAAGATTTATTACAAAAAATATGTTGAAAGCTTTCCTCTTCAAAAGAAAAAGGCATTGAAAAGACAAGTTGACACCTAAAAAAGAAGGTGGACGCCCAAAAAGGGAAAACGGGCATCAAAAAGGGAAAGTGAGCTTCCTAGAAAGAAAAGCTCACATTTGGAAAGAAATCAATTTCTAGAAGGTAAGGTCGGTATTATCAAAAGAAAGGAAAGGTGGAAGCAAGAACGAAAGCCTCCAAAAATAAAGGTTTGGTATCGAATGCCTCTCGTAACGTGCCTACGTTATGTTTGGGTATTGAGGTAATTAGTATTGATATACATCAATTTGCATTGTCATCTGTTACTCTTATGTCACTTTGATGTTAAGAATAATGTTAATGTTCCAACACTCAAAGCAAGCATGAAAGTTGGTTTTTCAAAAACGTAACATAGGCCTATTTGAATACGTTCATAATAGGTAGGTATGTAACATGGATTTGCATAGCAACGTTCATGACATATGCAGATAACAGAAGACTGCTTGAGTACTCTTATACATCTCGAAGTTCAATACAGCAAGCAGTATCTAAGCACATAAAACATTCGGTGCATAAGTTCATACTCAAAACGTTTGTTTTCAAGTCCTCTTGGGTTTAAAAAAGAACTAATCTTCAAGGTGATCAGCAATAAAGAACTTGGTAATCAGCCTCTGTAACAGGAGATTCATCATGAACCCATACACTCCAGGGGAGAAGGGGAGGAATCCTGTTTGCCCATTGACGTCAAAAGAGCTCGATAGTATTGAGCTGAACCCCAGTATAACACTTCGGAACACAATTGAAGAATGGTATCTAAGAAAGGAGGCAGTTCAGCTTGACATTGCTAAGAGGCCATCGAAAACTCTGAAGAGGAACTTCTGAACACCTTGAAGTACAATATGGCTTCTGTGGGAGAAAAGGATTGAATAAGTGTGTCATCCGCAGTAATGACTTGATACAAAATCTGGTTGACATGTTAAAGAGTAGCAGTATGAAAATGAGATATAGAGCACTTCAAACACTTCAGATAATGACGGAAGGAAATGATGAAAATAAAGAAGTTCTGGTTGAAGACAACAACATATGTACTGTTGTGAAATTGATAGCACATGAAGATTCCATGGAGCAGCAGCAGCAGCAGCGGCAGAATTTAATAAGCTATATAGCCGCAGAATTTGCTGAACAGAATCAAGTATCTGGGCCAGTGATGCCGAACTGTTTGGCAATCTGAACAGTTTGAATAGTGGATGCTGGATTATGTGAACTTGCAATGATAAGGTACAGCAGTAAGAATTTGAGAAAGAGGTGTCCGACTTACCTTGGTACCATTGCCAGGCCAACACACTGCAGTATAATTGCATTACAATCTGTCGAATCCAAGAATACGTGACAGCAAAAAGCTGCATATAGTGGCACACCGAAGCCTGACGCAACCATAGCAAGCCAAGGTCACCTGAGTGCGTGGGATCTCCTCAACTACGTGAATCCTGATGTAGAGGTAAAAGGAAGAGATTTTCAAAAGAGACAGAGTCAAGCTGCCTCAGAACAGGACAATATGGTGAGTTCAGCCACTTGAACTCATCAACGTCTTCAACATGAATCGAAGAATTCCCCAGTAGATTCAGCAAAAACCACATACTCATGGCATCAGAGTTCAACTTGTCAGTCACCAAAAACGTGTTTCCTCACCAGATAACGTTCAATACGTTATCTGAAAACAAAACATCATGGGGCGTTGAAGGATAACATAGAACATTCAACGACTCCTAGCTGTGTTTCTGTCAACAACTTCAACAACCTTCAACAAACCTTCAACAACTCCTAGCTGCAGCATATCTGCAACAGACTGAAGAAGGAGGAGAAGATCACGTTCAAGGCAGATGAGATCAAAGAAGGATAAGATAACGTTCAAGGCTTACCAGATAAAGGAAGATCATCAAATGTAGATAACGTTATCAACTGCAGATAACGTCCCAACCAATTTACAAGAAATCAAATGCCGATGATATTCAAATTACAAGGTAACGTCCAACAACAGATAAAGTTCAGTAACACAGATCAGATCACGGTTCAGATAAGATGAAATCAGGCACCAGATGAGATCTTATCAAAACAATCAAGATCAAGCTCATCCAAATCCCAACAAACATGTATTCGTGAGCCTATAAAAGGGCTCTCCCAGGTGCTGCAGAGGGGGAACCGGGAAGGAACAACAAGGCATCAACCAGCGACCATCAACGAACGAGCATCAAGAGGTTCAGTCCGAAAATTCAGAGAAATAGAGAGAGAGAGAGAGAAAGGAAGAGAAGAAGGAGAAGAAGGAAGTCCGGCCTGGTTCCGACGTCCGACAATCATCCGGCGAAGTGCTCCTACGTCCCCTCTCACTCACACAGGTTGGAATTCTTGCACAAATTGGTTTTAATTCATGAGAATCTGAAAAAGCACAGATTCTGGAAATTTGTACATGAATCAAGGCCTTGAGCCCATGTTCTTCATTTATATCGATACAAACATGCATGATTCCTTCATGAACGGAATTAAAATCCATGTTTAGATGATTTCCATGCATCATTAGGACTGATACAGGTTGAATTTTCATTCTAGAATCACGTTAGGAACTTTCTGAAATTTTCTGCAAAACTTGGTTTCTGAAATTGTCTGTGCACACACGTCTGATCACAGAATTTTTATAGACAAACGAATAAGCCAATTGCTTCGAAATTTTGCATTAATAATCTAGACATATCAGACGTTCTTAGATAAAATTTTGAGGAATTTTTATGAACTGTTGCCTAGCCAATTAGATCCGTGAAGTTTATACAAAATCCAGATTACGTTTTACAGAAACAGAACGTTCAGTAACAGACCTCTGTTCTTTTGCCCATATCTCTTCAACCACTGAATGAAATTGGATGAAATTTGATTTTTTGGAAACCTAACATCCGTATCTTTCTAACACAATAAATTTTATCGAAATGGGATGACTGAGTGCTGAGATATTGCTATTTTTCTGAGCTTCTGATTCACAGAAACAGGGTTGTTCTGAATTTTATAACAGTTTCTGATTCTGTATTTAATTCTCAGAAAATAAAGAACAAAATTATAAAATAAAAATATATTCTGATTCTACATACACGTGCCTCTATTCTGTAAAAGTTTTAGAATTTTTGGAGAATCAGAAGTATTTTTAAAAATTCGAAGAACAGGTCTTTGGAACTGAACAGATTCTGCAACTTTCAGAATCTGAAAATTTTCAGAAATCAAGAACTTAAACACAAATCTGAAACTATTGAAAAATCTGGTTTTTCCTTTCTCAAATTAACGGATTCAAACAAATTTCAAGCGTCTAGGCTGACCCTTGAGCGCCGGTTTAAGAAGGCCTAAGTCGAAAAGATCTCACTTGTCCACAATCGTTCTTAGAAGTCAGAAAATCAGAATTTGTTAGTTTTGATAAACTAACTGGCACGCTCGCGCAACCTAACGTAGTTCGAGGGTTTGATTTCGGATCCCACGATTTGAAATAAAATCACGTCTACAACATGCACACATTGAGCTTTTTTGCTTTTAAGATATAGATATATCTCCCTTCTGCAATTTCCCTTCCGCTATGTCTTTCAATTTCAGGTTTTAAGGTTCAGTTGTGTGAGTTGCATTGCATATCCGCTATACTCGAGATAGTGCGCATACTTGCATCAAACAAACCCCGAACAACCCGTGCAAACACGCCAAGACTTAGGCACTTGATGCACACACCTCACGCCTAAGTAGATAAAACTCAAAGACATAGATACGTGCAAACCCCACGTAAATAAAATCTATAATTAGATAAACAAATCGATCAAATACTTTCATACCTTTTCAAAAAGACCATGCTTGTTTAAAATCAAGATTTCTAAAGCATACAAACTGACCCTTGAGCATCGATTCAAGAAAGTTTGCGACGAAAAGAGCCCACTTGTCCATAGTCGCCCCCTAAGTCAGATATTTCAAAACTTACTTCGCTAGTTTGAGTAAGCTAGCTGGCACGCCCTTTAAAAGCGACTTAGATACGAAAGAGGTTCACTTCAGGCCTAAGAACCCAGAGTAAAAATTTTCGCGTGTTTACAGATTTTGGCACGCCCGATGGGACCTGGGTCTTAAGAAAAATCGATACAAACAAGCAAACCTCTTGAAAAATTTTCTAGAAAATTATTTTAACTCTTTGTCTTGTGCATTTCATAGTTGGGTTTTAAAAAGCATCGGAGTCATGTCGAGTTCAGACTCCAATGAAGTGTCCAGCCATGTCTCGCGTACATCAAGTTCTCACTCTAGGAGATTTTCGAAAAATCAAAACAAAAGAGAGAAAATCAAGGATTTGAGAAGGGATTTTGAGGCCAAGATCGTTGCCCTTAGCCAAGAGGCTGAAGCAGCTGATTCGTGTTCGTCACATGGTGAACCCATAAAGGCCAAAAAGAAATTTGAAAAGTCTCAAAAGCACAAGGAGACCTCCACTACGGAGGAAAACCAATACCACGAGTCCTTTACTCATAAGGACCGTAAAACCCTATAGCAGCTACTAAAAGGGCAGAATAAAGAGAAAAGAATGTACGCCATGTCTGATTTCCTTTCCTTAGATTACGAAACAGACAGTGACGACGAAATACCGAATTTCCATCGGTATGATGGCACGGGAGACCCTAGGTCTCACTTGCAACTTTTCTCTCGTCGAGCCCACAAGAAAAAGAAGGACTCGATGAAATGGGTATATTGGTTTCCCCTTTTCCCTCAAAGGAACAGCTTCAAAATGGCTAGCTTCCTACGATCTATGTCAGTTCACAACTTTTAAAGAGTTAGCGAACTGCTTTATGCAAAGATTTTCGCATAACGTAGAAGTCACTCCCACTTTAAATACTTTGAGGGATACTAAACAAGGATCGAACGAGGATGTACATGCATTCATCATTCGATGGAGGTCCCTCCTAGGGCAAGTGAGAGAACCGATATCCGAAGGATGAGTAGTAATGCTCATCCTCGATAATTTCAAAAATGAATTGAAAACCCTTCTCTCCTTACATGAAATCTCGACTTTCCACAAGTTGATTAAAAAGGCATCCCTTTTTAAAACAAATTTGAATAAAGGCGTCTACGATCACTTGTGGAAAGGGAGTGTTGTTTCAAAAAATCGCTTGAAAAAACCTGAAACTTATGGGTTACCCACAATGGACAAAGGGGCCAAGCCCCACAAAGTTGCAAACGTCTGAGTGGATCCAAGCCCGGTGAGCACTTCTAAAAATTTTGAGAGTTTTGAAAATAAAAAAGACAAAAAAATACAAAAACCTTTTGAAAAACGGGAGTATACTCCACTGGGGTAACCTGTGTCGGAGGTCCTAAACCTCCTACTTGCCCAAGGAATGATCGAACTCCCCGAGATTCTAAAGGGAACCACTTCCAAAGGGAGGTTCTTAAATCGATTTTGCAAGTATAATCGGCTCAAAGGACATGATACAAAGCAATGTTTTTCCCTACTCAACAAGATTGAGAACTTGATAGAGCAGGTTCTGCTCCAGGTCACTAAGGAACCATAGCCTGCCCAAGCTATTTTTAAAGAACCCTTCCCCAACCATGCAAGTACTAGTGGGAAGGGCAAAGAGGTATGTGCTTTAACTATTTCAAAGAGTCTAGCGCATGCATATCATTCTGGGTTTTCTACTTATGCACCATCTCTCATCCTTCATAGGAAACTCGCCCAAGTAGTGATCCGGGGAGTGCCTAAAGGCCCGCCCCCAATTAAACCTGTTTTACAAATCTAAGGTGCTTCAAAGCACATGAATAAAGCCATCATAGGCGCGAGCCCTAAGTTGATCGTAGGGAAAGTGACCAGGTTTGGAAGGATCTATCAACCCCCACATCTACAAAGTACTAAAAAAGTGGTCAGTGTTCCTGGCCCTTCAAAAGCATGTATTCCTAGGATCTCGCCAAAAACAGACAAAGGCAAAGTTGTTTTAACCTTGTATGATTTTGAAAATCATCTTTCAAAGATTCCAATTAACATGTCTATCCTAGAACTGATACAAACCTCACCTAGGCATAGACTTGTTTTAGAGAAAATTCTAGAAAGAGCCAAGGTTAGCTCAAACATAACCCCGGAGTCCTTATCAACCCAAGTGGCGTCTATAGGTGCAAAAACGCCCATCATGTTCTCGAAAGAGGATATCGAAAGACCATATGAATCCCACAACCAAGCCCTACATATCGAGCTGGCATTAAATCACCATTCTCTGGACAGGTGCCTAATTGATGGGGGAGGAGGTCTCAACATCCTTCCGCTCCACATGGCGTATCAAATCGGAGTCGCCTTGACCTCCGTGAACCCAAGCCCCATCGTGATCACTGGATACGATGGGAATGCATCTAGACCCTTAGGATCCATAGAATTACCCATGAAAACAGAGGGGATAACTCACATGGGGGTGTTCCATGTCTTGGACATCCACCCCCACTATAACCTATTGCTAGGAAGGCCCTGGATACACAGCCTGCGAGCTGTGCCATCCACCTTCCATAGGTGTGTCAAAATCCCTTTTGAAAACCAAGTCGTGGTAATTCTAGGTGAGAGTCACCCTCAGCTTTAGGGAATACAAAATTTCCCCTACTTGTCGAGTTCTCAAGCCTACGAGGCAAACCTAGGGCAAGTATTGGTCGAGCCACCCAAGCTAGTCCTTCAAAACCCTAGGAAAGTGTTGTGTATCAAGGGGCAGCTCAAGGCTAGCCCACTCAAAACCATCACAATCCTAGGAAAGACCAAGTGTAGTCCATTCTCAAAAACCCTAGACAAAAAGCCATATGAGCATAACATGGACGATAGCAAGTTCCAGAATCATGAACTATATCAAAACTTTTCAAAAAACAAAAAATCGTGGAACATGCTATTGAATATGGGATATATGCCATACAAAAGTCTAGAGGCACAAAACCAGGGTCTCCTAGAACCCATAGTGCCAAAGGCCAACCCAAGCCGATATGGGATCGATTATACTCCCAAAATACCCCGAGAGCCCCCACTTGTGACCACCTGGGTCAAGAGTGTCCTGGAGCCTAGTGAAGCAGAAACCTACGATTTAGACCTCTTGTTTAGAGTCTAACTTGTGGAGATTTCCTTTGTAGGTATGATGGAAGATCCCTTCTTAAACCAAAAAAAAAAAAATTGGAAAAACTCAAAATTCAGAAACAAATTGGAAAATCCCAAAAATCAAAAACATTTGAAAAAGATGGAAAAACCAAAAAAATTGTTGTTTGTATAGCTCCAAATATCCTTGCTTTACAAAAATCCAAAAAAATAAAAAATTCAGAATACTCAAAAACAAAATCCTGTATATACCAGCTCCTAGTAAACATTTGGAAAAGGCCAAGGATTTTGAAAAGAAAGTTGTCTTCATAACAAGACCAAAAGCTTTGAAACCCATTGAAATTCCAAGTCAAAAGCCAGGTGTTTTCAAAACCCATGCATCAAGTTCAAATTCCCTAGGATTCAATACTCTCGAGAATGATCAAAGCTCGGAGGAAGATCCAACCTCCGAGCTCCCAGAGTTTCATAAAATTCTCGATTTTGAAAAACCTTCGAATGCTGTAGGAGGGGATTTCATAGAGATCAACCTAGGGAGTGAAACAAAGCCCAAACACATTAAGATAGGCGCATGTTTGCATGAGCATGAAGCATCATCATTCATTATATTTTTGAAAAACTACATCGATATGTTTGCATGGACATATGAAGACATGCCGGGTATAGACCCAATAGTCGTAGAGCATTGTCTTCCCCTAGATTCGGATGTAAAACCCATAAAGCAAAAGCTTAGAAAGATTCATCCAAACGTGCATGCGTAGGTTAAAGAGGGTTTAGAAGATCTGCTAAAAGCCGGTTTTATAAACCCATTACATATTTTGATTGTTGTTGAATATTGTTGTAGTTCAAAAATCCAATGGGAAAATTCGAATATGCATCGATTTTAGAAACCTGAACAAAGCCACTCCAAAGGATAACATTCCTTTACCAAACATTGATTTGATAGTCGATAGTACTACAAATCATGAAATGTTTTCATTCATGGATGGCTATTCAGGGTATAACCAAATCAAATTAGCCCCAAGAGATCAGGCTAAAACTGCTTTCACAACACCCTAGGGCACGTACTACTATACAGTCATGCCCTTTGGTTCGAAAAATGCCGGCGCCACCTACCAAAGAGCTATGACTATGATCTTTCACGATCAGATTCATGAGCTCGTAGAGGTATATGTGGATGATCTCTTGGCTAAATCAAAAACTCGATGCATTCATATCAAATGCTTATAAAAAATTTTCGAAAGGCTTAAGCTTTACAAAGTAAAGCTAAACCCTCAAAAGTGCGTGTTCGGAGTCAAATCCGATAAGCTTTTAGGCTTTATGGTAAGCCAAAGGGGCATTGAAGTTGACCCCTCTAAGTGTAGAGCCATCATAGACATGACTCCGCCCTCCAATCTCACCCAAATTCGTAGCCTCCAAGGTCGCCTCCAATCAATTCGTAGGTTTATTTCAAACCTCGCTACAAGATGCGAACCCTTCAACAAACTTTTGAGAAAAGGGGTGAAATTCATATGGGATGATGATTGCCAAAAGGCTTTTGAAAGACTAAAGGCGTATTTAGTTAATCCTCCTGTTTTATACCCTCCAAAGCAAGGAAAACCTCTTTTACTTTACATTTTTGTGCATGTGAATTCTCTGGGTGCATTACTAGCTCAATATGAGGATGATACCCATAAAGAGTACGCCATCTTTTACATTTCGAAAACTCTCTTGGCTTATGAACGAAATTATCAAGCCATGGAGAAGACTAGCTTGGCCTTGGTGTGGGCCTGCCAGAAATTTTGACACTACTTCCTAGGTCATGAGATCTGGATAGTGTCTAGGCTTGATCCAATCAAGCATTTGTTTGAAAAACCTATCCTCACGGGTAGGCTGGGTAAATGGCAGCTCCTCTTGATGGAGTATGACCTGAAATTCTACCATCAAACTTCCATCAAGGACCAAGCCCTAGCTGACTATGTGGCCAACTTCCCTTTAGAAGATTCATATCCCACACTTGACAAAATGCCCGATGAAGGCATATTTCAAAACCAATTTCAAAATCATATTTTATCAAACTGTTTAAATGAAAACCAAGTGTGGAAGATGCACTTCGATGGGGCACGAAACCAAAGAGGGGCTGGGGCAGGCATCGTCCTCATATCCCCTGAAAAGGGAGAAATACCCATAGCCATTCGCCTAGATTTCGAGTGTTCCAACAACACAGCCGAGTATGAAGCCCTCATATAAGGCTTAAAAATTTCGAAAACTCTAGGGGCATCATGCATCGAAATCTTTAGAGATTCTTTACTTGTCATAAACCAAGTGTTAAAGATTTGGCAAGCTAAAAACGAAAAACTTCTTCCATATCACAAGTTGGCCACCAAGCTGGTCGAGTCATTCAAATCGTGTACACTTACACACATAGGGAGAGAGGATAATGGTGTAGCCGATGCTCTCTCATCCTTGGGCTCAGCCCTAAGGGTCGATCCCACTTTGGGAACCAGACCCTTGAAAATATGGCACTCGCCCACTCCATCCACACACGATCTTGAGATTTGCCAAAACAACCAAACGGATACTGAAAAACCTTGGATTCAAGACTGTAAACACCCCAAAATCCAATGACTTTCTAAAAACATACCTGGTTTACAAAAGCAACCCCAAAGTGCCATTTTGAGTCTGGAAACCCAGGAGCCTTCCAGCAACCCTATACATATTCGAAAACATATACATACTGTTTTAAACTCTATACATATTGCTTTTAATCCCGCAAATAGTGTTTTGAAACCCTTTATCAAATAGGAGTTTTGAAACCCGGGCTAAAGCTCATTTTCCCAAAAGCTAAAGGTGAACAGGTGGAGCATGCGAAGACGACACCTGATCCAGAAACAACCCAGCAAGCCGGTCACGAAGGCCAATACCAATAGCAACTTCAGAAGTCCGTTTTGAAGCCCAAAAGAGCAACCTTACCTGATAAAAGTCAGGTTCGAAAAGGCGAAAGGAAGGCCCAGGCACGAAGCAGATGGCAAGCCCGGAGCACTAGAAAGCCAAATCAACCATTTTCACTCAAGCATCTTGAATCCAGAAATGAGCAAAAACGAAGTTCAAAAGGCAGAAAGGAGTCCGAACGACACAGATTGGGGAAACCCAACACCAGACGGGTCACTGATGAAACCAGGGCCCGCACAGATCGTTTGCCTCGAGAAGCCAAGAAGGACTATCCAAAGAGATTTTGATTTGGATATGGACCATAAATATCTAGATCCAAATCCATATAGTGAATAGTGTTTGGATTTGGGCCAATCCAAATAGTGTTTGTGTCGATCCAAATAGTGTTTGGATTTGGATTGGATCGGATCTGGATCAAAATATCCAAATCCATATCCATAAAAATATATGATTTGGATCGAATACGGATCTTAAAATATCCAAGATCCAAGATCCAGATCCAAATAGTGTTTGGATTTGGGTTTGGATCCAGATCTCAAACCCAAACCCAAATCCAAGACCCACCTCAAATGCCTATAAATAGAGGTGAGGGGGTCCATTACAAGGGTTCACGTGAATTGAAAGGGAGGGGAGAGAAGGTCCAAGGTGAGTGCTTTGGTGCTTTCTTTGTTTTAGGGTTTTAATTGTGGGTTAGTGTAGGGTTAGTCAAGGGCTGCCCCACCCTAATTGAAGGGTTGATATTGCTTGGACAAAGAGGCTTAAGGTGGCTAATCGTAGCTCAAGCACACCCTAAACCATTGTTAAGAGGTAAGCCCCGAATCCACCCTAAGCCACTCTTCTTAACCCCTCTTAGCCTCCCTAAACCACCTCAACCGACCTCACCTAATCCTAATTAAAACTCACCCTAACCCTAACCGACTCCACCTAAGACCCTAACTGACTCCCCCCTAATCCTCCCGGCCACCCTAACCTCACTCGCACCCTGCACGTGCTTTGCAAGCGCGCCACCCCGTGCGCACACCCTGCACGTGCTTTGCAAGCGCGCCACCCCGTGCGCACACCCTGCACGCTTCCTGCCGACCTGCCACTCGCCTGGCGCCTAGCGCCTGGCATCCACCTACTGCCCGACCTTCTGCAGCCAACCTCCACCTGCCGCCTCCTTCCCAGCCACCATCACCTGCCACCTCCCTTCCACCCGGCCAACACCATCACCTGCCACCTCCCTTCCACCCGGCTCCCCTAGTCACTCAACACTCCAACTCCGCCTGGCTCCCCTAGTCACCCAACACTCCAACTCCATCCGGCCAGCCACTAACACCCAACTCCCCCAGCCACTAGCCCCTTATATCTCCCATCTACCACACCTTAGATATCCCTAGCTCCCTTAACTTCCAACCGTGACCTTACCCCAACTACCTAACACCCCAACTCCATATCCCATCCCACGCCATGCACTCCCAGCCGAACCATCCCAGCTAGACACCCCTTATCATACCCTTCCACCTACCTAACGCCGTGACCTTAGCCCCCCTATCACCTATCACACACCCTACCACATGCCATACCACATCCTATCCGCGACCACCTTGACTAGAACCGCCTTAGTTCCCATACCCCATCCTTGACATATTTCATACCCAACCGAACCTACCTCAACCGTGACCTATCTCATACCCCATCTCCTATCCCCTACCCTAACTTGCACCCTTCCATCACTCCACTCAACTCCCAACTCTAAACACCCAAAATTTTCTTTTAAAACTTTTACTTTTTTAGGAAAGTAGCTATTTTTGGTAATTTTGGGTTTTCGAAGGAAAAAGCCACTAAACGAGTTGTTTCGGTACCAAAATTTTATGGAAGCTTTAAAATGATGAAAGAATAGTTTCCTTTCTGAAAATTTCGAATTTTGACAAGATTGGATGAAAATGACAATTTTGCCCCCGGCATGGAAAAAGCAGGATTTCGTTTCTTTAAAAGTTTTCTGTTGATAAATTTGTCTTAAATTTTTCCGTTTGAAAAGAAACAGGCATGTATAAGACAATTTGACACCTGAAAAGGCAGGTGGGTGCCCAAAAAGGAGAGCGGGCATCAAAAAAGGAAAGTGAGCTTCCCAAAAAGAAAAGTTCATATTTGGAAAGAAATCAGTTGCCCGAGGGAAAAGTTGATGTTATCAAAGGAAAGAAAAGATGGAAGCAAGAGCGATAGCTTCCGAAAAGCAAGGTTTGGTATCGAACACCTTTCGTAAGATGTCCATGTTATGCTTGGGTGTCAAGGTAATTAGTGTATTGATATGCATCAGTTTTGCATTGTCATATGTTATTGTTATGTTACTTTTATGTTAAGAACAATGTTAATGTTTTTAACACTCATGAGGGAAATCTAGCGAGCATGATGGTTGGTTTTCAAAAACGTAACATGGGTTACTTAACACTTTCATAATAGGTAGGCACGTAACATGTAACATAACCACTTTCACTGCAAATGTGCAAATAACAGTGGACTGTTTGAATACTCTTATACGTTTGGTATTAGGAGATTCAGTTGGGATCATCATGTGGAATCATCAGTTCCTTAGAAGTGGTTATTTATAGCGTTTTGTTTATGTTATGTGTTCAGTTCCCTCAGGTTAAACTCCTGAGTTACTCTTGTGACAAAACGAAATTGTTCTCATCAGAATGAATTGCGAAGTTCTGCTATGCTGCAGATGAATCAAATTTTTGTTGTTTAAAATGTTAAGCTGTCATCAGGATCAAACTGTATAGCTGAAGTAGAAAGGGTGAAACAGTGTCAACCATCATGTGAACTGATGGAATACTTGTCTGCTGTTCGAGATGGTGATAATGGCTCCAGTATACCTGTTGATGGTAGCACTGATGGGAATTCACCAACTACTGTTCCTGAAAATTAAATATACTGAGAATACCCTTCACAGTATGAACCATCTTCTTCAACACTCACTCCGGCTCCACAATGGCTTAAAAGCTAGAAAAACCACTTAGCTCATTTCCAGCAAAATGCCTTACACAGGAAGAACGTCCAGTGGCACCAGAGTTTGCAATAAGCATCACCAGTAATCCTTACAGGAACACAAATCGTCTTCAAAATGTTGAAACTGATTTCCATCCCTCACAATGATTTCCCTATTTGTGATTTTTGTTGCTAACTTGATGAATGTATGACAATCACCACAAACACGAAGGTTCTTCATTATTTGGATTGGTGTGCCATCAGGTATGCTTAACAGACCATATGCGAGTGCTAATTTCTCACTGTGGTATAAAAGTGCATTCTCCTTCTGCTCTTCTTCCACATCATGGAGAACAAAATTTCTGTACCCTGGTTCTTTTGTTACTCCTTTGACTTTCATTAACTTTCTTATTTCTCGTACCTCATCCTATATGCCTAAGGAGGCATAAATGTTGGATAACAAGATATAGTTCCCTGAATCATGTGGTTCATAGAGAATCCGACTATCATCGAGTTCCAGGATACCGTGTCTCTCACAGCCATCTCGTTGAAGAGCCGAGAGACATCTTCAATGTTCCTGCACTTTGCATACATTGTGATCAGACCATTTCCAACAAAGGAATTAGAGTGGCACCCAATCTTGATTGTGAGTGAATGTATCTGTTTACCAATTCCAAGAGCCACCAGTGTTGCCAGACGCCATTGACATTGAAGACTATACCAACCCACAAATAGAGAAGAGCTGAAGGCGGAGTTGGATATGACTGAATCGCAGTACCAACGGTGGTTTCAGGAACTCACAAGGCAGCTTTGGAGGCGGCTGTGGATGGCAGGGAGAAATACTCGAGCTGTTTGATTCGAATTTGCTCAGAACAAGCTCTTCCTAGTTTGTATGATTTGAATTCCGCAAGGCAAGCGTCCTGTGACTCCATGGCAGCACAATCCTCTGAGTCCTGGCCTAATTCAGCAACAAAGGGAACCAAGTGCAGCCGATTTCAGTCGCATTTGGCATCTTACCATACCAAGGCTTGCTGCATTCAGCAAGATTAAGTAAGAAGACTTGCCTTTCAAATTCTGGCCTAATTCAACAACAAGAAAGAGGAGGAAAATGTAAGGCAGCATATCTCACACTAATGAGCAGCTCCTTTCCAAATTCAACGTGAACTGCAGAGTTTAGCAGTTCCTTAACTTTCCAAATCAACATGGTCCTCATGGCAGCCCCAGTAAAACTTTCCAAGTTCTGATTTTTTACAGCAATAACATGCCTTTTTCGTTAAATTCAGCAAGGAAACTTGCCTTGCCCAATGTTACACCTAAGAGGCATCTTTTGGCTAAAGGAGCCTGAAGGAGGCTGCAAAGGGGGGAACCAGCACACAGGAACATTCAGTCCGAAAATTCAGAGAAATAGAGAGAGAGAGAGAAAGGAAGAGAAGAAGGAGAAGAAGGAAGTCCGGCCTGGTTCCGACATCCGACGATCATCCGGAGAAGTGCTCCTACGTCCCCTCTCACTCACACAGGTTCGAATCCGTGCACAAATTTGTTTTAATTCATGAGAATCTGAAGAAGCACAGATTCTGGAAATTTGTATCTGAATCAAGGCCTCGAGCTCATGTTCTTCATTTATATCGATACAAACACACATGATTACTTCATAAACGAAAGTAAAACCCATGTTTAGATGATTTCCATGCATCATTAGGACTGATACAGGTTGAATTTTGTTTTAGAATCACGTTAGGAACCTTCTGAAATTTTCTGTAAAACTGGTTTCTGAAACTGTCTGTGCACATGCGTCTGATCACAGAATTTTTATAGACAAACAGATAATCCAATTGCTTCAAAATTTTGCATGAATAATTTAGACATATCAGACGTTCTTAGATAAAATTTTGAGGAATTTTTATGAACTGTTGCCTAGTCAATTAGATCCGTGAAGTTTATACAAAATCCAGATTACGTTTTACAGAAACAGAATGTTTAGTAATAGACCTCGGTTCTTTTGCTCATATCTTTGCAACCACTAAATGAAATTGGATGAAATTTGATTCTATGGAAACCTAACATCCGTATCTTTCTAACACAATAAATTTTATCGAAATTGGATGACTGAGTGCTGAGATATTGCTGTTTTTCGAAGCTTCTGATTCACAGGAACAAGGCTGTTCCGAATTTTATAACAGTTTCTGATTCTGTATTTAATTCTCAGAAAATAGAGAACTAAATTATAAAATAAAAATATATTTTGATTCTACACACACGTGTCTCTATTTTGTAAAATTTGTAAAATTGTTGTAGAATCAAAAGTATTTTTAAAAATTCAGAGAACAGGTCTTTGGAACTGAACAGATTCTGCAACTTTCAGAATCTGAAAATTTTCAGAAATGAAGAACTTAAACACAAATCTGAAACTTTGGAAAATCTGGTTTTTGCTTTCTCGAATTAACGGATTCAAACAAATTTCAAGCGTCTAGGCTGACCCTTGAGCGCTGGTTCAAGAAGGCCTAAGTCGAAAAGATCTCACTTGTCCACAATCGTTCTAAGAAGTCAGAAAAACATAATTTGTTAGTTTTAGCAAACTAACTGGCACGCTCGCGCAACCCGACGTAGTTCAAGGGTTTGATTTTGAATCCCACGATTTGAAATAAAATCACGTCTATAGATTGGCATGCCCGGTGGGACTTGTGACTTTGAAATTTCGTTTGAATCTGTTATACTAATTAAATTTTCTAATTTGTGATAAGTTTCCATCCACGGGGTGATTGTGCCAAAATACAAAGGATCGTGTGAGATATCCAACCGAGCTGCCCAAAACAGAATTGGCACGCTTGGTTGATCATACCAAACTTTGAAGGATCTTGCGAGGTATCCAACCGGACTTCCCAAACAGATTGGCACACCCGGTGGGACTTGAGACTTTGAAATTTTGTTTGAGTCCATTATACTAATTCAATTTTCAGGTTTGTGATAAGTTGGCTTAAACAGGTTGATCATGCCAAGCGCCAAAGGATCTTGCGAGATATCCAATTGAAATTTGTTGGAATCTGTTATGCTAACCAAGTTTCTAGATTTGTGGTAAGTTCTTGTATACAGGTTGATCATGTCGAGCTCAGAAGGATCTTCCAAGATGTCAAGGTGGGGCTCATGCTATAAGAGCAAAATCTCAAAAAGGATTTCAAAAGACCCGCTGGCCTCCCTAAAAAGGGGAATGATGATAGTAGAAGAAAGGATAGCTGCTTTAAAAGCCGAAGAAGAGGAAGCTTGCTCCTCCCATGGTAAGAAACCTAGGAAATCAAGCCGTTCAAAGAAGACTTTGTCTGATTTTCAAAACCAGTTTTCCAAAATCACGGAAAGACTTTCTAAAGAAAAAATTGCTTATCTTACGAAGAAAGCAGCCGAAGCTAGAAGAAAACTTGAGGCCTTAGAGGCTAAGATGTGCCATGAAAACCTATCTTATGAATGTACAGAGAAGATCCATACTCGAAAAACCAAACTAAGGCCGAAAATCGAGGAGGGATACGAGGCTGGAGATGAGGCGAGAGTTCGAATCAAATCAGCTAACCTTCCTAATTATCAAAACACCCCTTTGTTTATAGAAAAATCAAAAAGGTTTCTTAGTTCAAAAAATTTGGAAAATTTTCAAAAAAGATTTGAAAATCAAGAATGTGGAATTCAAGAAAGCAAAAGAGAAAAGAAAGTTTACATCCCTAAGCGCACAAGTGGATTGGGACACGAGAGTCACTTCGCACCCACCACCCAAAAATTTTCAAAACCGGTTGCTCCTTTGGATTCCATTCCCACGAGCACCACTTCATGCACGAGAGAGAACGAGTGTTGCACACCCGTAGGTTTGGCAGATGAAGTCCAAGACCTACCAAAGCAATGGGAGTTTGAAGCCCTACAGAAGCTACCACACCCTCAGGACGCCTGTAAGGGAGCTTGCTCTCACCATGGAAAGGTAGACAAGCAGGAAGAAGGTATACCTGAAACTCCTCTCTCTCTAAACTCTCTATTGGATCCTCCTATTCGTTGTGTAGAACCGATAGATTACCAAGATATAAATCACCATCATGCACCCCCAACCCCACAGAATGTGTTCAAGGATGCAGATTTGGAAGGTACGGTGAATGTTCAGCACCAAAAAGAATTCCAAAATAAAAAAAATGAAATTTCAAATTTGGTAACCCCTAGGGCAGGTATCGATAGCCGAGGTACACCTCATCCTATCATCCACCTACTAGGAGAGCCCCACCCGACCAAGGTCGCCCCTCTCCTAGATGAGCTCAACTCACCCGACACTCATAAACCCATAGACCTCCAAGACATAACCAATGAAATTCAAGTGTACAACCATGTTATAGATGATACAATATTCCAGGGTCATCCCCTTTATCAAAAATTTTCAAAACTTAAAAAGCCTTGGAATATGTTACTAAACATGGGATATATACCTTACTAGGGCCTAGGAGCTAAGAACCAAGGTAGATTGGAACCCATCATACCCATACCAAACAGAAAACAATATGGTTTAGGTTATAGCCCACCCATACCACCTGAGTCACCACCTAAGACCAATTGGGTCAAGGGTGCCCTAGAACCCGTTAAAACCGAAACCTATGGTTTAGACATCTTATTTGGAGTCTAACTCGTAGTGTTTTCTTTGCAGGTTTGATGGAAGATCCCTTTTTATTAGAAAAAGCCAAAAAAATTAGAAACTGCTAAAACCCAAAAAAATTGAAAAAAATAGAAAATTCTCAAAAAGAAAGTTCTCTTGATTTCCCTTTTACTATTTGCTTTGAAAAATCCAAAAAAAAAAACAGAAAATTTTTGAAAACTCCAAAAAAATTATTTTCTAAAATAAAAAAAGAAGAAGATTTAGAAATGCTTTCTTTTCTTATCTGTGATACTTCCCTAGAAAACAAGAACTTGAGAGTGATCAAAGCAAGAAGGAAAGTCCCCTCATCCATGAGGATGGTCAAGCCTCCAAGCTTTCTAAATTCCATAAAATCGTTGATTTGGAAAATGCTTTTAAGTGTGTAAGTAGGAGTTTCCTAGAAATGCATTAGAGAGTTAACCTACCCAAAATACATCCAAAGATCATATCATGCATCGCCAAGACTTAGGTTGTGCATATCTTTCATGCATCACATTGAAAAACAGTCATGTCGTATAGAGATCGGCCATGATATGTGAGTTCTCATGCCATTTCCTCCAAACTAGGGGCATTGAGATGTTATTCCTTAAATACATTTCATAGAAATTGAGTGTATTCATCATATCATAAAGCATGCATTATCATTGTATTATAGGAATGCATCTTGCATAACATAATGCATCTACAAGAAGCCCGTACTTCATTTGAAGATGGCAGCCCACAAGGATGGTCCCCATGTTGCAAAGGGGCATCATCAATATTGGTAAGTTGATGTTAAGGAAGGAAAATTAGTAGATTCTAATGCCCAATACTATGTGTGGGGTCTACTTTAAATTCCATTTGAAAAGATTTTGAAAATAGAACTCTTTTGAATTTCTGGAAAGAAGGACCAAAGATGGATTATGTGACTCCAAATTAGGGAATTGATACTTTATGAAAAGTGGAGTTTCCAAAAATTATTTGGTAACATGTCAAAAATCTTTTACTTACCAAATGAGGCCTAATTCAAAATAGCAAGGTGCTTTCAAATGGTAGGTGCTATTAGGAAATAGGACAATCTTGGCTGGATTGATTATCTAAAGGGATGAGTTGTATTCCCCATTTCACTTCTCTCCAAAAAAGAAAAATTGGCAATATTCAAAAGAAAAAGAAAAAGAAAAAGAGAATACAAAAACTCCTCGAAAAAGAAGTCTTTCCCGAATAGACCGAGGGAATACAAAAACTTCTTAAAAAGGAGTCTTCTCTTTGAAAGAAAAGGAAAAGAGAATGCAAAAACTCCTCCAAGAAGAAGTCTTCCCCGAATAGACAGAGGGAATACAAAAACTTCTTCAAAAGAGGTCTTCTCTTCAAAAAGGAAAAAAAAAAAGAGAAAGAAAAAGGAAAAGCCAAAGCTCAAAAGAGCAATTTTCCGTCTCTTTGCCTTAAACCCCGGGACACTTCAGAAGGGACCGCGGGTAATTCTTTCCCAAATCCCCATAGCTCATCCCGATGGAGAAAAGTTCACCTTGAAAGTCCTAGAGTAGGAATAGGATCTATTTCATTTGAATTCATGTTGTTTGAGAATTAGAATTCGTTAGGTAAGAAAGGGAGCTTTGAAATGTTATTCAAAAACTTTCCATAAAACCTCTACTTATTAGTGGGTATTAAAACCCGAGTGAAGGGAAGTGTAAGAAATTGAAGTCCTTTTTTATAGAAACCAAAAAGGAGTTCTCTTTTTGAAAAAGGAATTTTGAAAATCTTAAACATCAAAAGAAACAGGGACCCTTGCTTGGGGCAACTGGCCATCATAGGCTTCTTCTCAAGTTCTCAAATCAAAGGTATGGGTCTCTAAACATCCATTTTATTCATTCACACACATGAATGAATTCATAAAGTGGTCGTTCATGCATGATTGCCCTAGGAATAGGAGTTCTTACCAAATCCCTTTTTGCTAAGAATCCAAGGAAATAGATGTTATGGAATAAAGAATGATTCCACACTCTCAAGGCAAATCTGGGAAGAAAAGCAAATGGGTGTTTTCTTCTTTGCCACTATCCAAATAAATTTGGGATAATGCCAAAGAGGGGCATCTGTAAACACCCAAAATTTTCTTTTAAAATTTTTACTTTTTTAGGAAAGTAGCTATTTTTGGTAATTTTAGGTTTTCGAAGGAAAAAGGTACTAAACGAGTTGTTTCGGTACCAAAATTTTATGGAAGCTTTAAAATGATGAAAGAATAGTTTCCTTTCTGAAAATTTCGAATTTTGACAAGATTGGATGAAAATGACAATTTTGCCCCCGGCATGGAAAAAGCAGGATTTCGTTTCTTTAAAAGTTTTTTGTTGATAAATTTGTTTTAAATTTTACCGTTTGAAAAGAAACAAGCATATATAAGACAATTTGACACCTGAAAAGGCAGGTGGGTGCCCAAAAAGGAGAGCGGGCATCAAAAAGGGAAAGTGAGCTTTCCAAAAAGAAAAGTTCATATTCGGAAAGAAATCAGTTGCCCGAGGGAAAAGTTGATGTTATCAAAGGAAAGAAAAGATGGAAGCAAGAACGATAGCTTCCGAAAAGCAAGGTTTGGTATCGAACACCTTTCGTAAGATGTCCATGTTATGCTTGGGTGTCAAGGTAATTAGTGTATTGATATGCATCAGTTTTGCATTGTCATATGTTACTGTTATGTTACTTTTATGTTAAGAACAATGTTAATGTTTTTAACACTCATGAGGGAAATCTAGCGAGCATGATGGTTGGTTTTCAAAAACGTAACATGGGTTACTTAACACTTTCATAATAGGTAGGCACGTAACATGTAACATAACCACTTTCACTGCAAATGTGCAAATAACAGTGGACTGTTTGAATACTCTTATACATTTGGTATTAGGAGATTCAGTTGGGATCATCATGTGGAACCATTAGTTCCTTAGAAGTGGTTATTTATAGCGTTTTGTTTATGTTATGTGTTCAGTTCCCTCAGGTTAAACTCCTGAGTTACTCTTGTGACATAACGAAATTGTTCTCATCAGAATGAATTGCGAAGTTCTGCTGTGCTGCAGATGAATCAAATTTTTGTTGTTTAAAATGCTAAGCTGTCATCAGGATCAAACTGTATAGTTGAAGTAGAAAGGGTGAAACAGTGTCAACCATCATGTGAACTGATGGAATACTTGTCTGCTGTTCGAGATGGTGATAATGGCTCCAATATACCTGTTGATGGTAGCACTGATGGGAATTCACCAACTATTGTTCCTGAAACTTAAATATACTGAGAATACCCTTCACAGTATGAACCATCTTCTTCAACACTCACTCCGGCTCTACAATGGCTTAAAAGCTAGAAAAACCACTTAGCTCATTTCCAGCAAAATGCCTTACATAGGAAGAACGTCCAGTGGCACCAGAGTTTGCAATAAGCATCACCAGTAATCCTTACAGGAACACAAACCGTCTTCAAAATGTTGAAACTGATTTCCATCCCTCACAATGATTTCCCTGTTTGTGATTTTTGTTTCTAACTTGATGAATGTATGACAATCACCACAAACACGAAGGTTCTTCATTATTTGGATTGGTGTGCCATCAGGTATGCTTAACAGACCATATGCGAGTGCTAATTTCTCACTGTGGTATAAAAGTGCATTCTCCTTCTGCTCTTCTTCCACATCATGGAGAACAAAATTTCTGTACCCTGGTTCTTTTGTTACTCCTTTGACTTTCATTAACTTTCTTATTTCTCGTACCTCATCCTATATGCCTAAGGAGGCATAAATGTTGGATAACAAGATATAGTTCCCTGAATCATGTGGTTCATAGAGAATCCGGCTATCATCGAGTTCCAGGATACCGTGTCTCTCACAGCCATCTCGTTGAAGAGCCGAGAGACATCTTCAATGTTCCTGCACTTTGCATACATTGTGATCAGACCATTTCCAACAAAGGAATTAGAGTGGCACCCAATCTTGATTGTGAGTGAATGTATCTGTTTACCAATTCCAAGAGCCACCAGTGTTGCCAGACGCCATTGACATTGAAGACTATACCAACCCACAAATAGAGAAGAGCTGAAGGCGGAGTTGGATATGACTGAATCGCAGTACCAACGGTGGTTTCAGGAACTCACAAGGCAGCTTTGGAGGCGGCTGTGGATGGCAGGGAGAAATACTCGAGCTATTTGATTCGAATTTGCTCAGAACAAGCTCTTCCTAGTTTGTATGATTTGAATTCCGCAAGGCAAGCGTCCTGTGACTCCATGGCAGCACAATCCTCTGAGTCCTGGCCTAATTCAGCAACAAAGGGAACCAAGTGCAGCCGATTTCAGTCGCATTTGGCATCTTACCATACCAAGGCTTGCTGCATTCAGCAAGATTAAGTAAGAAGACTTGCCTTTCAAATTCTGGCCTAATTCAACAACAAGAAAGAGGAGGAAAATGTAAGGCAGCATATCTCACACTAATGAGCAGCTCCTTTCCAAATTCAACGTGAACTGCAGAGTTTAGCAGTTCCTTAACTTTCCAAATCAACATGGTCCTCATGGCAGCCCCAGTAAAACTTTCCAAGTTCTGATTTTTTACAGCAATAACATGCCTTTTCGTTAAATTCAGCAAGGAAACTTGCCTTGCCCAATGTTACACCTAAGAGGCATCTTTTGGCTAAAGGAGCCTGAAGGAGGCTGCAAAGGGGGGAACCAGCACACAGGAACATTCAGTCCGAAAATTCAGAGAAATAGAGAGAGAGAGAGAAAGGAAGAGAAGAAGGAGAAGAAGGAAGTCCGGCCTGGTTCCGACATCCGACGATCATCCGGAGAAGTGCTCCTACGTCCCCTCTCACTCACACAGGTTCGAATCCGTGCACAAATTTGTTTTAATTCATGAGAATCTGAAGAAGCACAGATTCTGGAAATTTGTATCTGAATCAAGGCCTCGAGCTCATGTTCTTCATTTATATCGATACAAACACACATGATTACTTCATAAACGAAAGTAAAACCCATGTTTAGATGATTTCCATGCATCATTAGGACTGATACAGGTTGAATTTTGTTTTAGAATCACGTTAGGAACCTTCTGAAATTTTCTGTAAAACTGGTTTCTGAAACTGTCTGTGCACATGCGTCTGATCACAGAATTTTTATAGACAAACAGATAATCCAATTGCTTCAAAATTTTGCATGAATAATTTAGACATATCAGACGTTCTTAGATAAAATTTTGAGGAATTTTTATGAACTGTTGCCTAGTCAATTAGATCCGTGAAGTTTATACAAAATCCAGATTACGTTTTACAGAAACAGAATGTTTAGTAATAGACCTCGGTTCTTTTGCTCATATCTTTGCAACCACTAAATGAAATTGGATGAAATTTGATTCTATGGAAACCTAACATCCGTATCTTTCTAACACAATAAATTTTATCGAAATTGGATGACTGAGTGCTGAGATATTGCTGTTTTTCGAAGCTTCTGATTCACAGGAACAAGGCTGTTCCGAATTTTATAACAGTTTCTGATTCTGTATTTAATTCTCAGAAAATAGAGAACTAAATTATAAAATAAAAATATATTTTGATTCTACACACACGTGTCTCTATTTTGTAAAATTTGTAAAATTGTTGTAGAATCAAAAGTATTTTTAAAAATTCAGAGAACAGGTCTTTGGAACTGAACAGATTCTGCAACTTTCAGAATCTGAAAATTTTCAGAAATGAAGAACTTAAACACAAATCTGAAACTTTGGAAAATCTGGTTTTTGCTTTCTCGAATTAACGGATTCAAACAAATTTCAAGCGTCTAGGCTGACCCTTGAGCGCTGGTTCAAGAAGGCCTAAGTCGAAAAGATCTCACTTGTCCACAATCGTTCTAAGAAGTCAGAAAAACATAATTTGTTAGTTTTAGCAAACTAACTGGCACGCTCGCGCAACCCGACGTAGTTCAAGGGTTTGATTTTGAATCCCACGATTTGAAATAAAATCACGTCTATAGATTGGCATGCCCGGTGGGACTTGTGACTTTGAAATTTCGTTTGAATCTGTTATACTAATTAAATTTTCTAATTTGTGATAAGTTTCCATCCACGGGGTGATTGTGCCAAAATACAAAGGATCGTGTGAGATATCCAACCGAGCTGCCCAAAACAGAATTGGCACGCTTGGTTGATCATACCAAACTTTGAAGGATCTTGCGAGGTATCCAACCGGACTTCCCAAACAGATTGGCACACCCGGTGGGACTTGAGACTTTGAAATTTTGTTTGAGTCCATTATACTAATTCAATTTTCAGGTTTGTGATAAGTTGGCTTAAACAGGTTGATCATGCCAAGCGCCAAAGGATCTTGCGAGATATCCAATTGAAATTTGTTGGAATCTGTTATGCTAACCAAGTTTCTAGATTTGTGGTAAGTTCTTGTATACAGGTTGATCATGTCGAGCTCAGAAGGATCTTCCAAGATGTCAAGGTGGGGCTCATGCTATAAGAGCAAAATCTCAAAAAGGATTTCAAAAGACCCGCTGGCCTCCCTAAAAAGGGGAATGATGATAGTAGAAGAAAGGATAGCTGCTTTAAAAGCCGAAGAAGAGGAAGCTTGCTCCTCCCATGGTAAGAAACCTAGGAAATCAAGCCGTTCAAAGAAGACTTTGTCTGATTTTCAAAACCAGTTTTCCAAAATCACGGAAAGACTTTCTAAAGAAAAAATTGCTTATCTTACGAAGAAAGCAGCCGAAGCTAGAAGAAAACTTGAGGCCTTAGAGGCTAAGATGTGCCATGAAAACCTATCTTATGAATGTACAGAGAAGATCCATACTCGAAAAACCAAACTAAGGCCGAAAATCGAGGAGGGATACGAGGCTGGAGATGAGGCGAGAGTTCGAATCAAATCAGCTAACCTTCCTAATTATCAAAACACCCCTTTGTTTATAGAAAAATCAAAAAGGTTTCTTAGTTCAAAAAATTTGGAAAATTTTCAAAAAAGATTTGAAAATCAAGAATGTGGAATTCAAGAAAGCAAAAGAGAAAAGAAAGTTTACATCCCTAAGCGCACAAGTGGATTGGGACACGAGAGTCACTTCGCACCCACCACCCAAAAATTTTCAAAACCGGTTGCTCCTTTGGATTCCATTCCCACGAGCACCACTTCATGCACGAGAGAGAACGAGTGTTGCACACCCGTAGGTTTGGCAGATGAAGTCCAAGACCTACCAAAGCAATGGGAGTTTGAAGCCCTACAGAAGCTACCACACCCTCAGGACGCCTGTAAGGGAGCTTGCTCTCACCATGGAAAGGTAGACAAGCAGGAAGAAGGTATACCTGAAACTCCTCTCTCTCTAAACTCTCTATTGGATCCTCCTATTCGTTGTGTAGAACCGATAGATTACCAAGATATAAATCACCATCATGCACCCCCAACCCCACAGAATGTGTTCAAGGATGCAGATTTGGAAGGTACGGTGAATGTTCAGCACCAAAAAGAATTCCAAAATAAAAAAAATGAAATTTCAAATTTGGTAACCCCTAGGGCAGGTATCGATAGCCGAGGTACACCTCATCCTATCATCCACCTACTAGGAGAGCCCCACCCGACCAAGGTCGCCCCTCTCCTAGATGAGCTCAACTCACCCGACACTCATAAACCCATAGACCTCCAAGACATAACCAATGAAATTCAAGTGTACAACCATGTTATAGATGATACAATATTCCAGGGTCATCCCCTTTATCAAAAATTTTCAAAACTTAAAAAGCCTTGGAATATGTTACTAAACATGGGATATATACCTTACTAGGGCCTAGGAGCTAAGAACCAAGGTAGATTGGAACCCATCATACCCATACCAAACAGAAAACAATATGGTTTAGGTTATAGCCCACCCATACCACCTGAGTCACCACCTAAGACCAATTGGGTCAAGGGTGCCCTAGAACCCGTTAAAACCGAAACCTATGGTTTAGACATCTTATTTGGAGTCTAACTCGTAGTGTTTTCTTTGCAGGTTTGATGGAAGATCCCTTTTTATTAGAAAAAGCCAAAAAAATTAGAAACTGCTAAAACCCAAAAAAATTGAAAAAAATAGAAAATTCTCAAAAAGAAAGTTCTCTTGATTTCCCTTTTACTATTTGCTTTGAAAAATCCAAAAAAAAAAACAGAAAATTTTTGAAAACTCCAAAAAAATTATTTTCTAAAATAAAAAAAGAAGAAGATTTAGAAATGCTTTCTTTTCTTATCTGTGATACTTCCCTAGAAAACAAGAACTTGAGAGTGATCAAAGCAAGAAGGAAAGTCCCCTCATCCATGAGGATGGTCAAGCCTCCAAGCTTTCTAAATTCCATAAAATCGTTGATTTGGAAAATGCTTTTAAGTGTGTAAGTAGGAGTTTCCTAGAAATGCATTAGAGAGTTAACCTACCCAAAATACATCCAAAGATCATATCATGCATCGCCAAGACTTAGGTTGTGCATATCTTTCATGCATCACATTGAAAAACAGTCATGTCGTATAGAGATCGGCCATGATATGTGAGTTCTCATGCCATTTCCTCCAAACTAGGGGCATTGAGATGTTATTCCTTAAATACATTTCATAGAAATTGAGTGTATTCATCATATCATAAAGCATGCATTATCATTGTATTATAGGAATGCATCTTGCATAACATAATGCATCTACAAGAAGCCCGTACTTCATTTGAAGATGGCAGCCCACAAGGATGGTCCCCATGTTGCAAAGGGGCATCATCAATATTGGTAAGTTGATGTTAAGGAAGGAAAATTAGTAGATTCTAATGCCCAATACTATGTGTGGGGTCTACTTTAAATTCCATTTGAAAAGATTTTGAAAATAGAACTCTTTTGAATTTCTGGAAAGAAGGACCAAAGATGGATTATGTGACTCCAAATTAGGGAATTGATACTTTATGAAAAGTGGAGTTTCCAAAAATTATTTGGTAACATGTCAAAAATCTTTTACTTACCAAATGAGGCCTAATTCAAAATAGCAAGGTGCTTTCAAATGGTAGGTGCTATTAGGAAATAGGACAATCTTGGCTGGATTGATTATCTAAAGGGATGAGTTGTATTCCCCATTTCACTTCTCTCCAAAAAAGAAAAATTGGCAATATTCAAAAGAAAAAGAAAAAGAAAAAGAGAATACAAAAACTCCTCGAAAAAGAAGTCTTTCCCGAATAGACCGAGGGAATACAAAAACTTCTTAAAAAGGAGTCTTCTCTTTGAAAGAAAAGGAAAAGAGAATGCAAAAACTCCTCCAAGAAGAAGTCTTCCCCGAATAGACAGAGGGAATACAAAAACTTCTTCAAAAGAGGTCTTCTCTTCAAAAAGGAAAAAAAAAAAAGAGAAAGAAAAAGGAAAAGCCAAAGCTCAAAAGAGCAATTTTCCGTCTCTTTGCCTTAAACCCCGGGACACTTCAGAAGGGACCGCGGGTAATTCTTTCCCAAATCCCCATAGCTCATCCCGATGGAGAAAAGTTCACCTTGAAAGTCCTAGAGTAGGAATAGGATCTATTTCATTTGAATTCATGTTGTTTGAGAATTAGAATTCGTTAGGTAAGAAAGGGAGCTTTGAAATGTTATTCAAAAACTTTCCATAAAACCTCTACTTATTAGTGGGTATTAAAACCCGAGTGAAGGGAAGTGTAAGAAATTGAAGTCCTTTTTTATAGAAACCAAAAAGGAGTTCTCTTTTTGAAAAAGGAATTTTGAAAATCTTAAACATCAAAAGAAACAGGGACCCTTGCTTGGGGCAACTGGCCATCATAGGCTTCTTCTCAAGTTCTCAAATCAAAGGTATGGGTCTCTAAACATCCATTTTATTCATTCACACACATGAATGAATTCATAAAGTGGTCGTTCATGCATGATTGCCCTAGGAATAGGAGTTCTTACCAAATCCCTTTTTGCTAAGAATCCAAGGAAATAGATGTTATGGAATAAAGAATGATTCCACACTCTCAAGGCAAATCTGGGAAGAAAAGCAAATGGGTGTTTTCTTCTTTGCCACTATCCAAATAAATTTGGGATAATGCCAAAGAGGGGCATCTGTAAACACCCAAAATTTTCTTTTAAAATTTTTACTTTTTTAGGAAAGTAGCTATTTTTGGTAATTTTAGGTTTTCGAAGGAAAAAGGTACTAAACGAGTTGTTTCGGTACCAAAATTTTATGGAAGCTTTAAAATGATGAAAGAATAGTTTCCTTTCTGAAAATTTCGAATTTTGACAAGATTGGATGAAAATGACAATTTTGCCCCCGGCATGGAAAAAGCAGGATTTCGTTTCTTTAAAAGTTTTTTGTTGATAAATTTGTTTTAAATTTTACCGTTTGAAAAGAAACAAGCATATATAAGACAATTTGACACCTGAAAAGGCAGGTGGGTGCCCAAAAAGGAGAGCGGGCATCAAAAAGGGAAAGTGAGCTTTCCAAAAAGAAAAGTTCATATTCGGAAAGAAATCAGTTGCCCGAGGGAAAAGTTGATGTTATCAAAGGAAAGAAAAGATGGAAGCAAGAACGATAGCTTCCGAAAAGCAAGGTTTGGTATCGAACACCTTTCGTAAGATGTCCATGTTATGCTTGGGTGTCAAGGTAATTAGTGTATTGATATGCATCAGTTTTGCATTGTCATATGTTACTGTTATGTTACTTTTATGTTAAGAACAATGTTAATGTTTTTAACACTCATGAGGGAAATCTAGCGAGCATGATGGTTGGTTTTCAAAAACGTAACATGGGTTACTTAACACTTTCATAATAGGTAGGCACGTAACATGTAACATAACCACTTTCACTGCAAATGTGCAAATAACAGTGGACTGTTTGAATACTCTTATACATTTGGTATTAGGAGATTCAGTTGGGATCATCATGTGGAACCATTAGTTCCTTAGAAGTGGTTATTTATAGCGTTTTGTTTATGTTATGTGTTCAGTTCCCTCAGGTTAAACTCCTGAGTTACTCTTGTGACATAACGAAATTGTTCTCATCAGAATGAATTGCGAAGTTCTGCTGTGCTGCAGATGAATCAAATTTTTGTTGTTTAAAATGCTAAGCTGTCATCAGGATCAAACTGTATAGTTGAAGTAGAAAGGGTGAAACAGTGTCAACCATCATGTGAACTGATGGAATACTTGTCTGCTGTTCGAGATGGTGATAATGGCTCCAATATACCTGTTGATGGTAGCACTGATGGGAATTCACCAACTATTGTTCCTGAAACTTAAATATACTGAGAATACCCTTCACAGTATGAACCATCTTCTTCAACACTCACTCCGGCTCTACAATGGCTTAAAAGCTAGAAAAACCACTTAGCTCATTTCCAGCAAAATGCCTTACATAGGAAGAACGTCCAGTGGCACCAGAGTTTGCAATAAGCATCACCAGTAATCCTTACAGGAACACAAACCGTCTTCAAAATGTTGAAACTGATTTCCATCCCTCACAATGATTTCCCTGTTTGTGATTTTTGTTTCTAACTTGATGAATGTATGACAATCACCACAAACACGAAGGTTCTTCATTATTTGGATTGGTGTGCCATCAGGTATGCTTAACAGACCATATGCGAGTGCTAATTTCTCACTGTGGTATAAAAGTGCATTCTCCTTCTGCTCTTCTTCCACATCATGGAGAACAAAATTTCTGTACCCTGGTTCTTTTGTTACTCCTTTGACTTTCATTAACTTTCTTATTTCTCGTACCTCATCCTATATGCCTAAGGAGGCATAAATGTTGGATAACAAGATATAGTTCCCTGAATCATGTGGTTCATAGAGAATCCGGCTATCATCGAGTTCCAGGATACCGTGTCTCTCACAGCCATCTCGTTGAAGAGCCGAGAGACATCTTCAATGTTCCTGCACTTTGCATACATTGTGATCAGACCATTTCCAACAAAGGAATTAGAGTGGCACCCAATCTTGATTGTGAGTGAATGTATCTGTTTACCAATTCCAAGAGCCACCAGTGTTGCCAGACGCCATTGACATTGAAGACTATACCAACCCACAAATAGAGAAGAGCTGAAGGCGGAGTTGGATATGACTGAATCGCAGTACCAACGGTGGTTTCAGGAACTCACAAGGCAGCTTTGGAGGCGGCTGTGGATGGCAGGGAGAAATACTCGAGCTATTTGATTCGAATTTGCTCAGAACAAGCTCTTCCTAGTTTGTATGATTTGAATTCCGCAAGGCAAGCGTCCTGTGACTCCATGGCAGCACAATCCTCTGAGTCCTGGCCTAATTCAGCAACAAAGGGAACCAAGTGCAGCCGATTTCAGTCGCATTTGGCATCTTACCATACCAAGGCTTGCTGCATTCAGCAAGATTAAGTAAGAAGACTTGCCTTTCAAATTCTGGCCTAATTCAACAACAAGAAAGAGGAGGAAAATGTAAGGCAGCATATCTCACACTAATGAGCAGCTCCTTTCCAAATTCAACGTGAACTGCAGAGTTTAGCAGTTCCTTAACTTTCCAAATCAACATGGTCCTCATGGCAGCCCCAGTAAAACTTTCCAAGTTCTGATTTTTTACAGCAATAACATGCCTTTTCGTTAAATTCAGCAAGGAAACTTGCCTTGCCCAATGTTACACCTAAGAGGCATCTTTTGGCTAAAGGAGCCTGAAGGAGGCTGCAAAGGGGGGAACCAGCACACAGGAACATTCAGTCCGAAAATTCAGAGAAATAGAGAGAGAGAGAGAAAGGAAGAGAAGAAGGAGAAGAAGGAAGTCCGGCCTGGTTCCGACATCCGACGATCATCCGGAGAAGTGCTCCTACGTCCCTCTCACTCACACAGGTTCGAATCCGTGCACAAATTTGTTTTAATTCATGAGAATCTGAAGAAGCACAGATTCTGGAAATTTGTATCTGAATCAAGGCCTCGAGCTCATGTTCTTCATTTATATCGATACAAACACACATGATTACTTCATAAACGAAAGTAAAACCCATGTTTAGATGATTTCCATGCATCATTAGGACTGATACAGGTTGAATTTTGTTTTAGAATCACGTTAGGAACCTTCTGAAATTTTCTGTAAAACTGGTTTCTGAAACTGTCTGTGCACATGCGTCTGATCACAGAATTTTTATAGACAAACAGATAATCCAATTGCTTCAAAATTTTGCATGAATAATTTAGACATATCAGACGTTCTTAGATAAAATTTTGAGGAATTTTTATGAACTGTTGCCTAGTCAATTAGATCCGTGAAGTTTATACAAAATCCAGATTACGTTTTACAGAAACAGAATGTTTAGTAATAGACCTCGGTTCTTTTGCTCATATCTTTGCAACCACTAAATGAAATTGGATGAAATTTGATTCTATGGAAACCTAACATCCGTATCTTTCTAACACAATAAATTTTATCGAAATTGGATGACTGAGTGCTGAGATATTGCTGTTTTTCGAAGCTTCTGATTCACAGGAACAAGGCTGTTCCGAATTTTATAACAGTTTCTGATTCTGTATTTAATTCTCAGAAAATAGAGAACTAAATTATAAAATAAAAATATATTTTGATTCTACACACACGTGTCTCTATTTTGTAAAATTTGTAAAATTGTTGTAGAATCAAAAGTATTTTTAAAAATTCAGAGAACAGGTCTTTGGAACTGAACAGATTCTGCAACTTTCAGAATCTGAAAATTTTCAGAAATGAAGAACTTAAACACAAATCTGAAACTTTGGAAAATCTGGTTTTTGCTTTCTCGAATTAACGGATTCAAACAAATTTCAAGCGTCTAGGCTGACCCTTGAGCGCTGGTTCAAGAAGGCCTAAGTCGAAAAGATCTCACTTGTCCACAATCGTTCTAAGAAGTCAGAAAAACATAATTTGTTAGTTTTAGCAAACTAACTGGCACGCTCGCGCAACCCGACGTAGTTCAAGGGTTTGATTTTGAATCCCACGATTTGAAATAAAATCACGTCTATAGATTGGCATGCCCGGTGGGACTTGTGACTTTGAAATTTCGTTTGAATCTGTTATACTAATTAAATTTTCTAATTTGTGATAAGTTTCCATCCACGGGGTGATTGTGCCAAAATACAAAGGATCGTGTGAGATATCCAACCGAGCTGCCCAAAACAGAATTGGCACGCTTGGTTGATCATACCAAACTTTGAAGGATCTTGCGAGGTATCCAACCGGACTTCCCAAACAGATTGGCACACCCGGTGGGACTTGAGACTTTGAAATTTTGTTTGAGTCCATTATACTAATTCAATTTTCAGGTTTGTGATAAGTTGGCTTAAACAGGTTGATCATGCCAAGCGCCAAAGGATCTTGCGAGATATCCAATTGAAATTTGTTGGAATCTGTTATGCTAACCAAGTTTCTAGATTTGTGGTAAGTTCTTGTATACAGGTTGATCATGTCGAGCTCAGAAGGATCTTCCAAGATGTCAAGGTGGGGCTCATGCTATAAGAGCAAAATCTCAAAAAGGATTTCAAAAGACCCGCTGGCCTCCCTAAAAAGGGGAATGATGATAGTAGAAGAAAGGATAGCTGCTTTAAAAGCCGAAGAAGAGGAAGCTTGCTCCTCCCATGGTAAGAAACCTAGGAAATCAAGCCGTTCAAAGAAGACTTTGTCTGATTTTCAAAACCAGTTTTCCAAAATCACGGAAAGACTTTCTAAAGAAAAAATTGCTTATCTTACGAAGAAAGCAGCCGAAGCTAGAAGAAAACTTGAGGCCTTAGAGGCTAAGATGTGCCATGAAAACCTATCTTATGAATGTACAGAGAAGATCCATACTCGAAAAACCAAACTAAGGCCGAAAATCGAGGAGGGATACGAGGCTGGAGATGAGGCGAGAGTTCGAATCAAATCAGCTAACCTTCCTAATTATCAAAACACCCCTTTGTTTATAGAAAAATCAAAAAGGTTTCTTAGTTCAAAAAATTTGGAAAATTTTCAAAAAAGATTTGAAAATCAAGAATGTGGAATTCAAGAAAGCAAAAGAGAAAAGAAAGTTTACATCCCTAAGCGCACAAGTGGATTGGGACACGAGAGTCACTTCGCACCCACCACCCAAAAATTTTCAAAACCGGTTGCTCCTTTGGATTCCATTCCCACGAGCACCACTTCATGCACGAGAGAGAACGAGTGTTGCACACCCGTAGGTTTGGCAGATGAAGTCCAAGACCTACCAAAGCAATGGGAGTTTGAAGCCCTACAGAAGCTACCACACCCTCAGGACGCCTGTAAGGGAGCTTGCTCTCACCATGGAAAGGTAGACAAGCAGGAAGAAGGTATACCTGAAACTCCTCTCTCTCTAAACTCTCTATTGGATCCTCCTATTCGTTGTGTAGAACCGATAGATTACCAAGATATAAATCACCATCATGCACCCCCAACCCCACAGAATGTGTTCAAGGATGCAGATTTGGAAGGTACGGTGAATGTTCAGCACCAAAAAGAATTCCAAAATAAAAAAAATGAAATTTCAAATTTGGTAACCCCTAGGGCAGGTATCGATAGCCGAGGTACACCTCATCCTATCATCCACCTACTAGGAGAGCCCCACCCGACCAAGGTCGCCCCTCTCCTAGATGAGCTCAACTCACCCGACACTCATAAACCCATAGACCTCCAAGACATAACCAATGAAATTCAAGTGTACAACCATGTTATAGATGATACAATATTCCAGGGTCATCCCCTTTATCAAAAATTTTCAAAACTTAAAAAGCCTTGGAATATGTTACTAAACATGGGATATATACCTTACTAGGGCCTAGGAGCTAAGAACCAAGGTAGATTGGAACCCATCATACCCATACCAAACAGAAAACAATATGGTTTAGGTTATAGCCCACCCATACCACCTGAGTCACCACCTAAGACCAATTGGGTCAAGGGTGCCCTAGAACCCGTTAAAACCGAAACCTATGGTTTAGACATCTTATTTGGAGTCTAACTCGTAGTGTTTTCTTTGCAGGTTTGATGGAAGATCCCTTTTTATTAGAAAAAGCCAAAAAAATTAGAAACTGCTAAAACCCAAAAAAATTGAAAAAAATAGAAAATTCTCAAAAAGAAAGTTCTCTTGATTTCCCTTTTACTATTTGCTTTGAAAAATCCAAAAAAAAAAACAGAAAATTTTTGAAAACTCCAAAAAAATTATTTTCTAAAATAAAAAAAGAAGAAGATTTAGAAATGCTTTCTTTTCTTATCTGTGATACTTCCCTAGAAAACAAGAACTTGAGAGTGATCAAAGCAAGAAGGAAAGTCCCCTCATCCATGAGGATGGTCAAGCCTCCAAGCTTTCTAAATTCCATAAAATCGTTGATTTGGAAAATGCTTTTAAGTGTGTAAGTAGGAGTTTCCTAGAAATGCATTAGAGAGTTAACCTACCCAAAATACATCCAAAGATCATATCATGCATCGCCAAGACTTAGGTTGTGCATATCTTTCATGCATCACATTGAAAAACAGTCATGTCGTATAGAGATCGGCCATGATATGTGAGTTCTCATGCCATTTCCTCCAAACTAGGGGCATTGAGATGTTATTCCTTAAATACATTTCATAGAAATTGAGTGTATTCATCATATCATAAAGCATGCATTATCATTGTATTATAGGAATGCATCTTGCATAACATAATGCATCTACAAGAAGCCCGTACTTCATTTGAAGATGGCAGCCCACAAGGATGGTCCCCATGTTGCAAAGGGGCATCATCAATATTGGTAAGTTGATGTTAAGGAAGGAAAATTAGTAGATTCTAATGCCCAATACTATGTGTGGGGTCTACTTTAAATTCCATTTGAAAAGATTTTGAAAATAGAACTCTTTTGAATTTCTGGAAAGAAGGACCAAAGATGGATTATGTGACTCCAAATTAGGGAATTGATACTTTATGAAAAGTGGAGTTTCCAAAAATTATTTGGTAACATGTCAAAAATCTTTTACTTACCAAATGAGGCCTAATTCAAAATAGCAAGGTGCTTTCAAATGGTAGGTGCTATTAGGAAATAGGACAATCTTGGCTGGATTGATTATCTAAAGGGATGAGTTGTATTCCCCATTTCACTTCTCTCCAAAAAAGAAAAATTGGCAATATTCAAAAGAAAAAGAAAAAGAAAAGAGAATACAAAAACTCCTCGAAAAAGAAGTCTTTCCCGAATAGACCGAGGGAATACAAAAACTTCTTAAAAAGGAGTCTTCTCTTTGAAAGAAAAGGAAAAGAGAATGCAAAAACTCCTCCAAGAAGAAGTCTTCCCCGAATAGACAGAGGGAATACAAAAACTTCTTCAAAAGAGGTCTTCTCTTCAAAAAGGAAAAAAAAAAAGAGAAAGAAAAAGGAAAAGCCAAAGCTCAAAAGAGCAATTTTCCGTCTCTTTGCCTTAAACCCCGGGACACTTCAGAAGGGACCGCGGGTAATTCTTTCCCAAATCCCCATAGCTCATCCCGATGGAGAAAAGTTCACCTTGAAAGTCCTAGAGTAGGAATAGGATCTATTTCATTTGAATTCATGTTGTTTGAGAATTAGAATTCGTTAGGTAAGAAAGGGAGCTTTGAAATGTTATTCAAAAACTTTCCATAAAACCTCTACTTATTAGTGGGTATTAAAACCCGAGTGAAGGGAAGTGTAAGAAATTGAAGTCCTTTTTTATAGAAACCAAAAAGGAGTTCTCTTTTTGAAAAAGGAATTTTGAAAATCTTAAACATCAAAAGAAACAGGGACCCTTGCTTGGGGCAACTGGCCATCATAGGCTTCTTCTCAAGTTCTCAAATCAAAGGTATGGGTCTCTAAACATCCATTTTATTCATTCACACACATGAATGAATTCATAAAGTGGTCGTTCATGCATGATTGCCCTAGGAATAGGAGTTCTTACCAAATCCCTTTTTGCTAAGAATCCAAGGAAATAGATGTTATGGAATAAAGAATGATTCCACACTCTCAAGGCAAATCTGGGAAGAAAAGCAAATGGGTGTTTTCTTCTTTGCCACTATCCAAATAAATTTGGGATAATGCCAAAGAGGGGCATCTGTAAACACCCAAAATTTTCTTTTAAAATTTTTACTTTTTTAGGAAAGTAGCTATTTTTGGTAATTTTAGGTTTTCGAAGGAAAAAGGTACTAAACGAGTTGTTTCGGTACCAAAATTTTATGGAAGCTTTAAAATGATGAAAGAATAGTTTCCTTTCTGAAAATTTCGAATTTTGACAAGATTGGATGAAAATGACAATTTTGCCCCCGGCATGGAAAAAGCAGGATTTCGTTTCTTTAAAAGTTTTTTGTTGATAAATTTGTTTTAAATTTTACCGTTTGAAAAGAAACAAGCATATATAAGACAATTTGACACCTGAAAAGGCAGGTGGGTGCCCAAAAAGGAGAGCGGGCATCAAAAAGGGAAAGTGAGCTTTCCAAAAAGAAAAGTTCATATTCGGAAAGAAATCAGTTGCCCGAGGGAAAAGTTGATGTTATCAAAGGAAAGAAAAGATGGAAGCAAGAACGATAGCTTCCGAAAAGCAAGGTTTGGTATCGAACACCTTTCGTAAGATGTCCATGTTATGCTTGGGTGTCAAGGTAATTAGTGTATTGATATGCATCAGTTTTGCATTGTCATATGTTACTGTTATGTTACTTTTATGTTAAGAACAATGTTAATGTTTTTAACACTCATGAGGGAAATCTAGCGAGCATGATGGTTGGTTTTCAAAAACGTAACATGGGTTACTTAACACTTTCATAATAGGTAGGCACGTAACATGTAACATAACCACTTTCACTGCAAATGTGCAAATAACAGTGGACTGTTTGAATACTCTTATACATTTGGTATTAGGAGATTCAGTTGGGATCATCATGTGGAACCATTAGTTCCTTAGAAGTGGTTATTTATAGCGTTTTGTTTATGTTATGTGTTCAGTTCCCTCAGGTTAAACTCCTGAGTTACTCTTGTGACATAACGAAATTGTTCTCATCAGAATGAATTGCGAAGTTCTGCTGTGCTGCAGATGAATCAAATTTTTGTTGTTTAAAATGCTAAGCTGTCATCAGGATCAAACTGTATAGTTGAAGTAGAAAGGGTGAAACAGTGTCAACCATCATGTGAACTGATGGAATACTTGTCTGCTGTTCGAGATGGTGATAATGGCTCCAATATACCTGTTGATGGTAGCACTGATGGGAATTCACCAACTATTGTTCCTGAAACTTAAATATACTGAGAATACCCTTCACAGTATGAACCATCTTCTTCAACACTCACTCCGGCTCTACAATGGCTTAAAAGCTAGAAAAACCACTTAGCTCATTTCCAGCAAAATGCCTTACACAGGAAGAACGTCCAGTGGCACCAGAGTTTGCAATAAGCATCACCAGTAATCCTTACAGGAACACAAACCGTCTTCAAAATGTTGAAACTGATTTCCATCCCTCACAATGATTTCCCTGTTTGTGATTTTTGTTTCTAACTTGATGAATGTATGACAATCACCACAAACACGAAGGTTCTTCATTATTTGGATTGGTGTGCCATCAGGTATGCTTAACAGACCATATGCGAGTGCTAATTTCTCACTGTCGTATAAAAGTGCATTCTCCTTCTGCTCTTCTTCCACATCATGGAGAACAAAATTTCTGTACCCTGGTTCTTTTGTTACTCCTCTGACTTTCATCAACTTTCTTATTTCTCGTACCTCATCCTATATGCCTAAGGAGGCATAAATGTTGGATAACAAGATATAGTTCCCTGAATCATGTGGTTCATAGAGAATCCGGCTATCATCGAGTTCCAGGATACCGTGTCTCTCACAGCCATCTCGTTGAACAGCCGAGAGACATCTTCAATGTTCATGCACTTTGCATACATTGTGATCAGACCATTTCCAACAAAGGAATTAGAGTGGCACCCAATCTTGATTGTGAGTGAATGTATCTGTTTACCAATTCCAAGAGCCACCAGTGTTGCCAGACGCCATTGACATTGAAGACTATACCAACCCACAAATAGAGAAGAGCTGAAGGCGGAGTTGGATATGACTGAATCGCAGTACCAACGGTGGTATAAAAGTGCATTCTCCTTCTGCTCTTCTTCCACATCATGGAGAACAAAATTTCTGTACCCTGGTTCTTTTGTTACTCCTCTGACTTTCATCAACTTTCTTATTTCTCGTACCTCATCCTATATGCCTAAGGAGGCATAAATGTTGGATAACAAGATATAGTTCCCTGAATCATGTGGTTCATAGAGAATCCGACTATCATCGAGTTCCAGGATACCGTGTCTCTCACAGCCATCTCGTTGAAGAGCCGAGAGACATCTTCAATGTTCCTGCACTTTGCATACATTGTGATCAGACCATTTCCAACAAAGGAATTAGAGTGGCACCCAATCTTGATTGTGAGTGAATGTATCTGTTTACCAATTCCAAGAGCCACCAGTGTTGCCAGACGCCATTGACATTGAAGACTATACCAACCCACAAATAGAGAAGAGCTGAAGGCGGAGTTGGATATGACTGAATCGCAGTACCAACGGTGGTTTCAGGAACTCACAAGGCAGCTTTGGAGGCGGCTGTGGATGGCAGGGAGAAATACTCGAGCTGTTTGATTCGAATTTGCTCAGAACAAGCTCTTCCTAGTTTGTATGATTTGAATTCCGCAAGGCAAGCGTCCTGTGACTCCATGGCAGCACAATCCTCTGAGTCCTGGCCTAATTCAGCAACAAAGGGAACCAAGTGCAGCCGATTTCAGTCGCATTTGGCATCTTACCATACCAAGGCTTGCTGCATTCAGCAAGATTAAGTAAGAAGACTTGCCTTTCAAATTCTGGCCTAATTCAACAACAAGAAAGAGGAGGAAAATATAAGGCAGCATATCTCACAGCTAATGAGCAGCTCCTTTCCAAATTCAATGTGAACTGCAGAGTTTAGCAGTTCCTTAACTTTCCAAATCAACATGGTCCTTAGAGTTTAGCAGTTCCTTCCTTTCGTTAAATTTAGCAAGGAAACTTGCCTTGCCCAATGTTACACCTAAGAGGCATCTTTTGGCCAAAGGAGCCTGAAGGAGGCTGCAAAGGGGGGAACCAGCACACAGGAACATTCAGTCCGAAAATTCAGAGAAATAGAGAGAGAGAGAGAGAGAAAGGAAGAGAAGAAGGAGAAGAAGGAAGTCCGGCCTGGTTCCGACATCCGACGATCATCCGGAGAAGTGCTCCTACGTCCCCTCTCACTCACACAGGTTCGAATCCGTGCACAAATTTGTTTTAATTCATGAGAATCTGAAGAAGCACAGATTCTGGAAATTTGTATCTGAATCAAGGCCTCGAGCTCATGTTCTTCATTTATATCGATACAAACACACATGATTACTTCATAAACGAAAGTAAAACCCATGTTTAGATGATTTCCATGCATCATTAGGACTGATACAGGTTGAATTTTGTTTTAGAATCACGTTAGGAACCTTCTGAAATTTTCTGTAAAACTGGTTTCTGAAACTGTCTGTGCATATGCGTCTGATCACGGAATTTTTATAGACAAACGGATAATCCAATTGCTTCGAAATTTTGCATGAATAATTTAGACATATCAGACGTTCTTAGATAAAATTTTGAAGAATTTTTATGAACTGTTGCCTAGTCAATTAGATCCGTGAAGTTTATACAAAATCCAGATTGCGTTTTACAGAAACAGAACGTTTAGTAACAAACCTCTGTTCTTTTGCTCATATCTCTGCAACCACTGAATGAAATTGGATGAAATTTGATTCTATGAAAACCTAACATCCGTATCTTTCTAACACAATAAATTTTATCGAAATTGGATGACTGAGTGATGAGATGTTGCTATTTTTCGGAGCTTCTGATTCACAGGAACAAGGCTGTTCCAAATTTTATAACAGTTTCTGATTCTGTATTTAATTCTCAGAAAATAGAGAACTAAATTATAAAATAAAAATATATTTTGATTCTACACACACGTGTCTCTATTCTGTAAAATTTGTAGAATTGTTGTAGAATCAAAAGTATTTTTTAAAATTTGGAGAACAGGTCTTTGGAACTGAACAGATTCTGCAACTTTCAGAATCTGAAAATTTTCAAAAATCAAGAACTTAAACACAAATCTGAAACTTTGGAAAATCTGGTTTTTCCTTTCTCGAATTAACGGATTCAAACAAATTTCAAGCGTCTAGGCTGACCCTTGAGCGCCGGTTCAAGAAGGCCTAAGTCGAAAAGATCTCACTTGTCCACAATCGTTCTAAGAAGTCAGAAAAACATAATTTGTTAGTTTTAGCAAACTAACTGGCACGCTCGCGCAACCCGACGTAGTTCGAGGGTTTGATTTTGAATCCCACGATTTGAAATAAAATCACGTCTACACCAACCTCCGCAGCCACCTTACCCATCCGTTACCCAACCAAACCCGCCACCCTTTAGTATCGTGAACCTCATCCCTCAAGCCAAACCCTCAAGCTTGAAGGCTCCATTCAGCCATCTTTTGCTTCAAGCTTCAAGGAAGACTCATCCATGGGTGTGGAGCCAAGCAAACTCGTGAAGATTGGAGTGGACAAACATCCGAATCACGTAAGTGTTTTAATTTGGTATTTCATATCTCCTTTCTACGCTTTGATTCAATTTGGATACGGGGTTGTATTAACGGAGCCTTGTCTCCCCCCGATTGTAATAACTTGGTTTGCTACACGAAGCACGCACGAGCACTTGAGCCTTAGCGCTTACTCGTACACAAGCATCCACGTACACCATTGAGCCTCCGCTCTTACTCCTAAGACTCTAGTAAGAGTTGCGTGAGTTGTCTTTAAATTAATACACTCACACACGCGTGCATTGAGCCTTCGCTCTTATTCTATATAAGTATTTCAACTCAGCTGGGTTGTTACATTAAGTTGTGTGAGTTTGTCTTTCATTTACACACTCACACAAAGAGAACACCCGAGCGCTTGCTCGTGCACCTCACGCACTATTTTGGCCTTGGCAGCTGCTAAGATATAGTCCTATTTCTATACTTTCCGCTGCGTTTTCTCGGTTCAGCTGCGTGTGTTTGTCTTTCCATTTACACACAAACACAACACGCGCACATTGGTGACCTTCGGGCCCATATATATAGTTGTATTTCCCTTCCGCTATGTCTTTTAATTTCAAGTTTTAAGGTTGTAGACACGGAAAATTCTCACTTCTGGTTCTTAGGCTTGAAGTGAATCTTTTCGTATGTCTAAGTCGTTTTTATAACAAGGGCATGCCAGCTAGATTACTAAATCTAGCGAAGTATGTTTTGAAAATCTGACTCGTTTGGGGCGACTGTGAGCAAGTGAGCTCTTTTCGTCGCAGACCTTCTTGCACCGATGCGCAAGGGTCAGTCTGTACGCTTAGCAAAGTCGTTTTTAAACAAGTAACCTCTTTGAAAATACACGAAGAGTTTGATTGGGTTTTGTTTGTATTGTTGCAAATTTTATTTCACGTGGGATTTGCACGTGCCTATGTCTTTCAATTTTATGCTTATTTAGGCCAACTAGGTGTGTGCGCAAGTGACCTAAATTGGGCGATTTTTGCACGGGAGTATGGGGTTTGCTTTGATGCAATATGCGTCCTAACTCGTGGTATGGCGAATATGCAATGTAAACTCACACAACTCCAAGGGAAAACCCGAAATTGAAAGACAATGCTTAAGGGAAATTGCGTAATGTAAATTGCAAAAGGGAAATATGGCTATATCTTAAGAGCAGAAAGGCTCAATTGTGTAAGTGTGTGTCATGTATATAGGGAAAGACTACTCACACAGCTGAACCTTAAAACCCAAATCTTAAAGACATAGCAGAAGGGAAATACAACTATATATATATGGGTCCGAAGGTCGCCAATGTGTGCGTGGGTGTTGTGTATATATGTAAAGACAACTCACACGACTTGTAATGTAAAACCCAAATAGAATTGCAATATGGCTCTTATTAGAGTCTTGGGAGTAAGAGCTAAAGCTCAATGTGTGTGAGTGTAGAATTGAAAGACCACACACACAACTTGAATGAAAACCCCAAATTAAATTACAATATGGCCCTTATTAGTGTCTTGGGAGTAAGAGCGAAAGCTCAATGTGTGTGAGTGTGGAATTGAAAGACAACACCCACGACATAAATGAAAACATACGCAGCTGAACTTATATAAATAAGGCTATATCTTAGGGGCTGTCAGGGCCCGTGTGTGTGCAAAAAGGTGTGCAGCTAAGAGCGGAAAGGCTCAAGTGCACGTGGGTGCTTGTGTGTCAAACCATGTTATTACATCTTGGGGGGAGACTATGCTCCATTATTACAACCCCATGTCAAAATTTAATTGAATATAAAGCAAGTTCATATAATGGACCAAGTTTAGAAACTTACATGTAGTTGGTCCATCTTCGACTTGTGAGGACTTAGACTTGTGATCCGCCTTGGGCCGCCAAGAGGAGTCCCTTAGGTGGATGGTTGCGGCAGGTAGGAGTGTTGGCCGACTGATGTTGAGGCATGGTAGGGAAGGTAGGCTGGGCTAGGGTGTGATGTTAGGGGCTGGGATATGTTTGGGGACACGTAGGTCTCAGCTGGAAGAGGAGAGAAGGACAAGTGGTGCAGGTCGGCTGGGCAGGTGGTGTTGGGAGTTGGGCTGGGAATGAAGGGGGTGCTGGCTAGGGGTGTGGTAGTGTTGGTGGCCGGGTGGAAGGAAGGTGGAGTGTCCAAGTGCTGGCCGAGTGGAAGGAGGTGGTGGGTGCAGCAGGTGAAAGGGCAGGTGTCTTGGTCGGCCGAGAATGAAGGAGATGCGGGTGTTTTGGGGAAGGGGGAGTAGTACTAACCGGGAAGGATGGAGCTGCTGGTGGTGTTGGAGTGGTGTTGTCCTGGCCGAACGTGAGATGCGAGTGGCTGGGGGTCCTAGCCGAATGGTGGAGTGAAGGGGTATCTGTTGGTCCTGGTCGAATGGTGGAGGGAGAGAGGAATGGCGAGAGATGGGAGCTGGCCCTGGCCGGATGGAAGTGTGAAGGGAGGTGCTGGCCGAGTCCCAAGGGTGAAGGGAGCATGAAGAGGAGCCAAGAGAGGGGAACCCGCATGAAGGAGGGGGTTTATATAGGCTAGCTAGGGGTTGGTGGTTGGGAGTTTATGTCGGTTGGTGGGTTGTGGGCTAGATATTTTCATTAGGTGGGCTGGGTTCTAGTTGGTTAGGGATTTAGTTAGATGAACTAAGGTTAGTTTAGGCTTAGTTGGTTAGGGTCTAGGTGGTCCAGCTAGGTGAGGTCGGCTAGGTGAAGTGGGTGCATTTTTGGGTGAGAAGGGCTAAGTCTAGGTTAGGTTTTAGGAATAATGGCTAGGTGAGGTGAGCTAGCTTAGGGCTAGGTTTAGGAACCACCCCTTGGCGCCGGTCCATTGCCTTAGTTGCAGCCATGTCCAAGTTGGTGCAGCCCTAGGTCAAGTGTAGGTGCATACAAGCTTGAACCCACACTCTTGGTTAAACCCACAAGGCTAACCCACTTTTGACCAAAAGTCAAGCCTACCAACTTTCTCACTCTTACTTTATGGCTCCCTTTCTCTCTCTACCCAAGCCTTCCAAGGCATTTCACGTAAAACTTTGTGGGCCCCTCACTCCCATTTATGGGGAGGTGAAGTGGGCCATGGATACAGATATTGGATTTGGATCATGGGATCCAAATCCAAATACATTTTGGGTTTGGATCTGGATATATATGGTCCAGATCCGACCCAAATCTAATTTTTTGATTCCTTCACGGCGTTTTGAGACAGACGGTTTGTGCGGGGCCTGACTTCATCAATACTCCGTCTTGCATTGGGTCTTCGCCAACATTGTCGTCCGATCTTCTTCTCACCTTCAGGAGTTCATTTTGATCATTTTTCTGGTATTTGGGGCTTGGATGTCTAAGAATTTGGGGATGCTTTTGACATGAGAGTTGATATGCCGGGCTTGAAGTATGCTTCGGGTCCCGGCTCTCCTTTGCCTTTTCGATCTGCTTTTGTCAGGCCAAGAGTCTTTTGGGGCTTCAAAACACTATTTATAGGCTAAAAGCTATATGTATAGAGTTTTAAAACATATATACAAGTTTAAAATGTGTACAGGGTTGTTTGGAAGGCTCTTGGGTTTCCAGACTCAAAATAGCCCTTTGGGGCTGCTTTTGTAAAAACAGGTGTGTTTGAGAAAATCATGGGATTTTGGGGTGTTTACAGATGCCCCTCTTTGGCATTATCCAAATTTATTTGGATAATGGCAAAGACGGCAATACCTTTGTTCAATGTCTCCCTAGATCTATCCACGAAAATATGGGATCGTCTCAATTTTTGAGCAAAATCTCTCTTTTAAACCTGGTAGGAGGAGATATCATGCCAAAGGGGAATTTTCTATGGTTTCTGGTCCTAAACGGGGATCATGTTTATGCAAGTGTTCATGCGTGGATGTGAGCATGCATGACATGGATGAGACGCCAAGAAGGGCGACCTCCTAAAGACCAGATGGTATGATCGAACTCTTGAGACTTACGAAGACCTGCTGCTCTAAGTGAGCGGGCCCTATGTGGCTCGATGTTCGATTTTTCAAAATCTATTTACAAAAAGAAAACTGCTTTTAGCCTCAATCCTAAGGATCTCAAGCTCTTCGCGTTTGCCTTTCCTTGAGTCTTGACACTCGCTAATCTAGTGGAGGTTTTATAAGAAAACAAGCTATATTTCAAAATTCCTACGCCTTACTCAAAACGTCGAATTCTCAAACAAAATGAAATTCAAGTAAGTAAATCCTATTTTTTCTTTAGGATTCCTCGAAATGAACCATGCTTTACTTGGGATAAGCTATAGGGTTGGGAAAGAGATACCACGGTCCCTTCTGAAGCATCCCGTGGTTTGAGGCATAGAAGGCGGAAAACTGCTCCTTTTGAGCTTTTTGGCCTTTTCTTCCATTTTTTCGTAGAGGGTCTCCATTTTGGAATATTTTTTCTTTAATCCCTCTTTTCCATAAAAGAATCGAATTTTGCTTTTAACTCAGGTTTCTTTCTTTGCGAAAGAGATTTTAGCGGGGATTTCCCTTTGTTTTTTGCCATATTTTCCTTTTGGAAGGAGAAGAGAAGAGGGGGGACTTATCCCAAGGTTATACTCGATCCATTCCAGATTAGCCTATTTAGAAATAGCACGTACTACTTGCAAGTATCTTGCTATATTGAACTAGGCCTTTCTTTGTAAGAAGAAGGATTTTGAAATGTAACCATGTATTTAGAAGCTCCACTCTTTCACAAGTGTGAATTCTCTCGCTCAGGGTCACACAATTTGCCATTGAACCTTACTTTCAAGGTTTCAAAGCAACTATCCCTAAGGATTTTCGAAAATGGGAATTTAACCCAAACCCTACACATAATACTTCTTCAAGTATTGAATATTTATAGGATCTGCTAAATTCCTACCTTCTACATCGATCAACCAGTATGAGTTGTTCATAGTGGTTGCACGCACAACTTTGGGTCCATCCCACTTGGGGTGCCACTTTCCAAGTGGATGTGGGCCACGATAGTGGATGATTTTCAAAACAAGATCTCCCACTTTAAAGTGGCGAGGTTTCATATGTTTGTCATAGTGTCGGGCGATCCTTTGCCAGTATGCATGAGCATGATCCATAGCAAGGAGTCACCTCTCATATAACAAATCTAGTTTGGCCATCTGTAGACGCAGAAAATCTCCGCCTCCTGGTTCTTAGGCCTGGAGCGAATCTTTTTGTGTATCTAAGTCCTATTTAAATAAACAGGGCATGCCAGCTAGCTTACTTAAGCTAGCGAAGATATATTCTAGAACCTGACTTCTAACGTGGCGACTGAGAGCAAGCAAGCTCTTGTCGTCGCAGGCCTTCTTGCACCGATGCGCAAGGGTCAGTCTGTACGCTTTTAAAGATCGAGTTTTGGATATAAGGACCTACAAAAGCGGTTTGAGGTGTTTGATTCGGGTCTTGTTTGTACGATTTTCAGATTTTAGATCACGTGGATTTGCAGGTGCCTAAGTCTTGCTTTTTATCCCTTTATGGGCCACCTAGGTGTGTGTTATGAACACTCCACTAAGATGTGGCGATTTTGAGCGGGAGTATGGGGTTTTCTTTGATGCAATATGCGTCCTAACTCGTGGTATGGCATATATGCAATGCAAACTCACGCTACTCCAAAGGGAAAACCCGAATTTAAAGACAATGCCGAAGGGAAATGACTTATAATGTAAATTGCCGAAGGGAAATACATATATAATGTATATATGGGCCCTTACTCGGGTCTTACAAATAAGAGTGAAGGCTCAATGTGTGTGAGTGCGAGAATTGAAAGACAACACACGCAACTCAAGCAAAACCCTACGCAACTTAAAGTATATACATAAACTTATATATAAAGGGCTGATTAGGCCCGTGTGTGTTCAAAATCGTGCACAACTAAGAGAGTGCACGTGTGTGTGGGTGTGCCAAGCCACGTTATTACAAGCGGGGGGAGACTATGCTCCGTTATTACAACCCCGTATCAAATTTAATTTAAGCAAGTCTACAACTAAGGGCCGAGTTAGGCACTTACTTATAGCTGGTCCGGAGGTGACTTGCTTGAGCGTAGGCTTGGCTTCGCCTTGGGCTGCAAGAGGGAGCTCCTCGAAATGGAACGGCAAGGGGAGATGCTGGCCGGGTGACTTGGGTGCGCGGGAAGGGCGCCTTGAAGCTGGCCGGCTGCTAGGGATGTGCTGCCTTGGTGCTTTGGGCTAAGGTGACTAAGGAAGGTCACTAATGGACGGGCTGGTATTAAGGAAGATGGTGCAAAAGGGAGCTTAAGGGAATGCCTAATGGAAATGTATGGCTGGCCGAATGGATTTGGTGCAGTCGGCTGGGGTGGCTGACTAGGGATAATTAAGTGGTGGCCGGCTGCTAGAGTGGCTAGGTAATGGCAAGGATGGGAAGGGAGCTAGCTAGGGTGTTGTGTGAGGTGGAGCTAGGGGCTGGTGGAAAGTGGAAGGGGCAGGTCTTAGGGAGCCAAGTAGAGTGGTCGGGTGTTACTAGGAGAAGTGGTTCAAGGCGGGTGGTGGAAATGGTTGAGGTCTGGCCGAAGGGGTAAGGGTGGCGGATAGGTGGTGTTGGCAGGAGGTTGTGGTGGCGTGGGTGGTGTGAGAGTGGAGGGGGAGTGAAGAAGAGGTGGAGCTAAGTATAGGGTACTAACCAGCTGATGAAGAGGAGCGATGGATGGAAGAAGGGCAGCCGGGTGCTTTGGGTGGATGGGATTCGGCCGGGAGGTGGTGGCGACGAGGCGGAGCTTGGCTGGAGAAGTGGTGGCGTGAGGTGGAGCTTGGCTGGAAGGCAGTGGCGCAGGTGGAGCAAGGTGGAAAGCTCGGCTGGGAGGCGGCTGGCCAAAGGTGGAGAAAATTCATCGAAAAACCCGCCCACTAGGGGGGGCTTATATAGGGTTGGAGATGGCGGTTGGGGCTGGTTTTTGGAAGGTGGTAAGGTGGTTTAGGTAGTGGTGGTGTGGTGATAAGGTGGGCTGGTTTTGAGGAGGGGCCAGATATTTTAATACAAGGGGTTTTAGGTATATGGTGTGCTAGGTTTAGGTGGGGTGGTTTAGGGGTTTAGGGCTTAGCTAGGTAGGTTGGTCTTGGGGTGAGGTTTAGTGAGATGGGTTAGGTGATTAGGCTAGGATTAGGTTAGGTTTAAGGAAATTAGGCTAGGTTTAGGGAAGGATTAGGGAAGTGGGTTAGGTGATTAGGTTGGGATTAGGCCGGGATTAGGGAAGTGGGTTAGGTGATTAGGCTAGGTTTAGGCCGGGATTAGGGTAAAAGGCTAGGATTAGGGGTTTTTTATTAGGATTGGGTTAGGGAGTTCCCTTTGCATAACCCATAGACCTTGTTGCATCATGTTGGTGCAGCCCTAGGTTAGGTTTTTGCTAATACAAGCTTAAACCCATGCTAATTAGGCTAACCCACATAATTAACCCCAAACTTGATACACAAGTCAAGCTTAATTACAATCACTCCCAAATCTTATCCTCCCCCACTCTCTCATGCCCATAATCCCACGTGAATTTCAAGTGGGCCCCACCTCCATTTATGAGAAGGTGATGTGGGCCATGGATGTGGATATTGGATTGGATCTCTGGATCCAAATCCAAATCCAAATCCACACATAGGTTTGGATTGGGATCTGGATATATATGGTCCAAATCCGATCCAAACTGAATTCTGACTCCTTCAAGCTGTGTTCGAAACGAACGGTTTATGCGGAGTCTGACAGCATCAGTACTCCGTCTGCGTTGAGTCTTCGCCAACATGGTCGTACGCTTCTGTTTTCACCTTCCGGAGATGATTTCAAGTGATGTTTTGTTTATAACAGGGTCTTGGACATTCGAGATCCTGGGGTGGATTCAATACGAGAGTTGTTGTGCCGGGCTCGACATGTGCTCCGGTTCTAGGCTCTCCTTGGCTCTCCTGGTCCTTCTTTGATTAGGCCAAGCTTGCTTTGTGGGGTTTCAAAACATATTTTAACAGTTTAAAACATATTATACATATTTAAAACATATATAAGTTCAAAACATCTGTACAAGGTTGCCTGGAAGGCTCCTGGGTTTTCAGACTCAAAATAGCCCTTTGGGGGTGCTTTTACAAAACCAGGTTGGTTTGAGGAATTCGTGGGATTTCGGGGTGTTTACAGATGCCCCTCTTTGGCCTTGTCCAAATCGATTTGGATAAGGGCAAAGATGACAAACACCCCTTTCAATGTCTCCCTAGATCTATCCACGAAGAATATGGGATCATCTCAATCTTTTAGCAAAATCTCAGTTCTAAAACCCTGGTAGGAGGAGAGATCACGCCAAAGGGATATGCATAATAGACTTTGGTCCTAAAATGGGATCATGTTTATGCAAGTGCCATGCGTGGAATGCATATGTATGACATGGGTGTGGTGCCAAGAGTGGCGACCTCCCAGAGACCAGATGTGGTCGAACTCTTGAGACTTACTAGGCCTACTGCTCCAAGTGAGCAAATCCTATGCTGTTCGATGTTCGATTTTTCAAAATCTATTTACAAAAGTTATTTACAAAAGGGACAACTGTCTTGAGTCTCAATCCTAAGGATCTAGAGCTCTTCGTGTTTGCCCTTGCTTGAGTCTTGACACTCGCTTATCTAGCGGAGGTTTTATAAGAAAACGAGTTATATTTCAAATTCCTACATCTTACTCGAAATGTCGAATTCTCAAACAAGATGAAATTCAAGTAAGCAAATCCTATTTTTACTTTAGGATTCCTCGAAATGAACCATGCTTTAGCTTGGGATAAGCCAGGGATGGGAAAGAGATACCACGATCCCTTCTAAAGCATCCCGTGGTTTAAGGCATAGAAGGCGGAAAACTACTCTTTTTGAGCTTTTGGGCCTCTTTTTCCTTTTTTCGTAGAGGGTCTCCCTTTGGGAGTATTTTTTCTTTAATCCCTCTTTTTTTCACAAGAGAATCGATTTTTCTTTTGGATTCTGGTTTCTTTCTTTTGGAAAGATACTTTGAATGGAAAATTCCCTTTATTTGGGCTTTTGTTTTCTTTTCGGAAGGAGAAGAGAAGAGGGGAGGACTTATCCCAAGTTCACACTCGATCCATTCCAGATCAGCCTATTTAGAAATAGCACGTACTACTTGCAAGTAGCTTGCTATGTTGAACTAGGCCTTTCTTTGTAAGAAGAAGGATTTTGAAATGTAACCACGATTTTGAAGACTCCACTCTTTCACAAGTGCGAATTCTCTTACTCAGGGTCACACGATTTTGCCTTTGTACCTTATTTTCAGGTCTCAGGGTAGCTATCCCTAAAATTTTTCGAAAATGGGGAATTTAATCCAAATCCTACACATAATACTTCTTTAAGTATTGAATATTGATAGGATCTGCTAAATTCCTACCTTCTACATCGATCAACCAATATGAGTTGTTCGTGGTGGTTGCACGTACAACATAGGGTCCATCCCACTTGGGGCGCCACTTTCCGAGTGGATGTGGGCCACGATAGTGGATGATTTTCAAGACCAAATCTCCCACTTCAAAGTGGCGAGGTCTCATGTGTTTGCCATAGTGTCGGGCTATCCTTTGCCGGTATGCATGAGCATGATCCATAGCAAGGAGTCGCCTCTCATCTAGCAAATCTAGTTCAGCCATCCTAGCATGCTAAAGTGTCTCTAGGGGGAGGTCGAGTGCTATGGATGTATGGAATGAATGCAATTGAGTATGAATGGGAAAAATGGTGTTTGTGCCATAGACCAATTCAAATGGTGTGGCATTTGTGGGAGTCCGGATGGAAGTCCTATAAGGTTTTCTCAATTATACAAATGAGAGTCTTATTTGTGGCTTCGTCTTGGCCGTTGCCTTGAGGGTAGTAGGGCGAAGAGAAGTGGTGAGTTATGCCATACGTGTTGCACAACTTAACCATCCGCTCGTTCTTGAATGGGGTGCCATTATTAGACACAAGGTCTCATGGAACCTCAAATCGAGCCAGGATATTCCTCTGAATGAAAGCCACCACATGTTGCCCCAGCACGTTGGTTAGGGAAATGGCTTCCACCCACTTGGAGAAATACTCCGTGGCTGCTAAAATGAATCGATGCCCATTCGAGGCTTTTGGAAATATTGGGCCTACGATGTCAAACGCCCACATGGTGAATGGCCAGGGGCTGACCACGGAATGCAATGCAGATGATGGGATATGAATGGCGTGCCCATGCACTTGACATGGATGACACTTTCTAACATGATCGTGACAATCCTTTTTCAGGGTGGACCAAAAATAGCCCCCTCTAAGTATTTTCAATGCCATCATGTTGGCATTGACATGATCTCCACATTCTCCATCGTGGAACTCATGCATCACTATCATAGCCTTCTCTAGATCGATACACCTAAGTAGGATGCCGGTAAAACTTTTTTTGTATAAAACCCCACCCAGAATGGTGTATCGGGTCGAAATCTTACGGATGAATGCCTTATCTTTGAATGTGGCATCCTCGGCGAATCCCCCATTTTCTAGAAATTGTTTTATGTCGTAAAACCAGGGTTTTTCAACAGAATCGGGGTTATTTTGGCAAATATCCAAGTCATGTGTGGATGGGTTGAGCGCATGCCATATTTCTAAAGACCGGGTCCCGGCAATGGGATCGACCTTTAGGGCTGAACCCAAGGAGGAGAGGGCATCGGCGATGCCATTGTCCTCTCTTCCTACGTGTGTGAGTTTACATGATTGGAAGGACTGGATCAATCGAGTGGCCAACTCGTGATATGGAAGTAGTTTTTCATTACGTACTTGCCAAATTTTCAAAACCTGGTTTATGACAAGGAGTGAATCTCCAAAGACCTCGATGCATGATGCCCCTAGAGTTTTCGAAATTCTTAAGCCTTGTATGAGTGCTTCATACTCAGCTACGTTGTTGAAACATTCAAAATCTAGGCGGACTGCTATAGGAATTTCGCCCTTTTCAGGGGAGATGAGGATGACCCCAACACCAGCCCCTCGTTGGTTTCGTGCCCCATTGAAGTGCATCTTTCACACTTGGTTTTCGAAAGAGTTTGCCAAAATGTGGTTTTGGAAATGGTTTTGTAATATGCCTTCATCAGGCATTTCATCAAGTGTGGGATACGCGTCCTCTAGGGGAAACTCAGCCACGTAATCTGCTAGGGCTTACCCCTTAATGGAGATATGGTGATGGTATTTCAGGTCATACTCCATTAGAAGGAGTTGCCATTTGCCCAATCTACCCGTGAGAATGGGCTTTTCGAACAAGTGCTTGATTGGATCAAGCTTGGACACTATCCAGATCTCATGATCTTGGAAATAGTGTCTGAATTTCTGGCAGGCCCAGACTAGGGCCAAGCATGTCTTCTCCATGGCTTGATAATTTCGTTCATAAGCCAAGAGAGTTTTCGAAATATAGTAGATGGCATACTCCTTATGGGTGTCATCCTCGTATTGAGCCAATAGGGCTCCTAAAGCATTCGCATGCACAGAAATGTAAAGTAAAAGCGGTTTTCCTTGCTTTGGAGGATTCAAAATGGGGGGATTAACCAGGTATGCCTTTAGTCTCTCGAAAGACTTCTGGCATTCGTTATCCCATAAGAATTTCGTACCCTTCCTCAACAGTTTGTTGAAGGGTTCGTATCTAGTCGCTAGATTTGATATGAATCGGCGAACGGATTGTAATAGACCCTGAAGGCTACGAATTTGAGTGAGATTGGAGGGTGGAGCCATGTCTATGATGGCTCGACACTTAGAGGGGTCGACTTCTATACCCCTTTGGCTCACCATAAAGCCCAGAAGCTTCCCTGATTCTACCCTGAATACATATTTTTGAGGGTTTAGCTTTACTTTATAAAGCCTAAGCCTTTCGAAAATCTTTTGCAAACATTCGATATGAGTGCATCGGGTTTTGGATTTTGCCAAGAGATCATCTACACTTCTACGAGCTCATGAATTTGATCATGGAAGATCGTGGTCATGGCTCGTTGGTATGTCGCGCCGGCATTTTTTAAACCAAAGGACATGACTGTATAGCAGTACGTGCCCCATGGGGTTGTGAAGGCGGTCTTACCCTGATCTCGTGGACTTAGTTTGATTTGATTATAGCCTGAATAGTCATCCATAAATGAAAATATTTCATGATTTGCAGTACTATCGACTATCAAATCTATGTTTGGTAAAGGATAGTTATCCTTTGGAGTGACTTTATTCAGGTTTCTGAAATCGATGCATATTCGAAATTTTCCCATTAGTTTTTCGAACTACAACGATGTTTGACAACCAATCAGAATACACAATGGGTTTTATAAATCCGGCTTTTAACAGATCTTCTAAACCCTCTTTGACTTGTGTGTGTATATTCAGGTGTATTTTCCTAAGCTTCTGCTTTATGGGTTTTACATCCGCATCTAAGGGAAGACGATGTTCGACAATGCTGGGGTCTATGCCCGGCATGTCTTCATACGTCCATGCAAACACATCTAAATAGGTTCATAGAAATGCAATGAATACTGATCTTTCATGTTCATGCAAGCATGTGCCTATTTTGATGGTTTTGGGATTGGAATCATCCCCTAGGTTCACCTCTATGAAAGGTCTTTCAAAATCGAGAATTTTATGAAATTCTGGGAGCTCGGAAGTGGGATCTTCCTCAAGGGGATCCACTTCTGGGCTTCGATCATTCTCGTGGGTTATAGACCCGAGGGAATTTGATGCGTGATTTTCAAAAATACCTGGTTTTGTACTCGGATTTTCAATTGATTTCGAAATTTTTGGTCTGGCTATGCAGACGACGTTTCTTTCGAAATCCTTTTCTTTTGCCAAAGTCCTACCAGGAGCAGCTATATACAAACTCTTTTTAGTATTTTCCAAATTTTCAATTTTTTTGGGTTTTTGTAAAACAAGAACCTTAGGAACTATACAAAGCACTCTATTTTCGAGTTTTTGTTTTTCCATTGTTTTTGGTTTTTCCTCTTTTTCAATTTTTTTGATTTTAAGTTTTCCAAATGTTTTTGTATTTTTATGAAAGGGATCTTCCGTTATACCTACAAAGGGAAAACACTACGGATTAGACTCGGAATAGGAGGTCTAAATCGTAGGTCTCTTCTAAGGCAGGTTCCAGGGCACCCTTGACCCAAGTGGTCACAGGGGGTGGCTCTGGCGGTATTCTGGGAGTATAGCCGATCCCGTATCGGCTTGGGTTGGCCCTAGGAAGGATGGGTTCTAGGAGACCCTGGTTTTGTGCCCCTAGACTTTTGTAGGGCGTGTAGCCCATATTCAACAACATGTTCCATGATTTCTTATTCTTTGAAAAGTTTTGATAAAGATCATGGTCCCGGAACTTGCTGTCGTCCATATCGTGCTCGTATGGCTTTTTGTCCAGGGGCTTTGGAAATAGGAAACGCTTGGGTTTTCCTAGAAGGGTTAAGATCGAGAGGGGGCCTGCTTTGGGCGGCCCCTTTTCATATACAACCTTCCTAGGGTTGTTTAACACGAGCCTTGGTGGGTCAATCACAATCTGCCCCAGGTTAGCCTCATGGGCCTGGGAGCTCGATAAACAAGGGGAGTTTATGATCTCCTGAAGCTGTGGGTGACTCTCACCTAGGATCACCACGACCTGGTCCCTGAAAGGGATCTTGACACACCTGTGGAAGGTGGATGGCACAACGCACAAGCTGTGTATCTAAGGCCTTCCCAGCAACAGGTTATAATGGGGGTGGATGTCCAAGACATGGAACACCCCCGTGTGCGTGATCCCTCCCATTTCCATCGGGAGTTTGATTGATCCTAAAGGCCTAGATGCATTCCCATCATATCCAGTGATAACGATGGGGCTTGGGTTTACAGAATTCAAGGTGACTTCGATTTGGTACACCACATGAAGTGGAAGGATGTTGAGCCCTCCTCCTCCATGGACTAGGCACCTGTCCAGAGAGTGGTTATTCAGAACCACCTCGATATGCAGGGCCTGGTTGTGGGACTCATAGGGTCCATCTCATCATTTTTCGAGAAAGTGATGGGCGATTTGGCTCCTATTAAGGCCACTTAGTTAGACAAGGATTCCGGACTTATGTTCGAATCAACCTTGGCTCTTTCTAGAATTTTCTCTAGCACGAGTCTATGCCTAGGCGAAGTTTGTATAAGCTCTAGGATAGACATGTGGATAGGAATCTTTGAAAGGTGGTTTTCGAAATCATAAGGATTTAGGACGACTTTTCCCTTGTCTATTTTTGGCAGAATTCCAGAAATACATGCTTTTGAGGGGCCAGGCACACTGACCACCTTTTTAGCACTTTGTAGGTGCGGGGGTTGATAGATCCTCCCGAATCTAGTCACTTCCCCCATGACCAGCCTAGGGTTCGCACTAACATTGGCTCTAAGTATGAGTTGAGGAGCACCTTGAAGTTTCAAAACTGGTTTAGCCGGAGATTCAGCTCTTGGTGGTCCCCAGATGACGACTTGGGCGGGCTTCTTGTATAGTACAAGAGTGGGCGCGCAAGTGGGTCGACCAGACTCAGAATTTTGCGCTAGTTCTTTTGAAAAGGTGAGGGTACATACCTCCTTTCCTTTCCCACTGCCACTGGCGTGCTTGGGAAAGGGTTTCTTTGAAGATAGCTTGAGGTGGCTCAGGTTCCGCAGTGACCTGGAGCCGGCCCTCCGCTATCAAGTTCTCGATTTTATTTAAAAGGGAGAAACAACGTTTGGTATCATGGCCTTTGAGCCGATGATACTTGCAAAATCGATTTAAATATCCCCCTTTGGAAGTGACTCCTTCGGGGATTTTGGGAAGTTCTATCATGCCTTGGGCAAGTAGGAGGTCTAGGACCTCCGACACAAGTTGCCCCAACGGAGTGTATTCCCGTTTTTCAATCGGTTTTTGAAAGGTTCGCTCCCTTTTGTTTTCTAGTTTTTCAAAATTTTTGGAAGTGCCTGCCACGCCTGAATCCACCCAGACATTGGCGATTTTATGGGGCTTTGCCCCTTTGTCCATCCTGGGTAGCCCATAAGTGATGGGCTTTTCCAAGCGGGTTTTAGAAACGGTACTTCCTTTCCATAAGTGATCGTATGTCCCTTTTCTCAAGTTTGTTTCGAAAAGGGATACCTTTTTTATCAACTTATAGAAAGTTGAGATCTCATGGAGGGAGAGAAGGGTTTTTAACTCGCTTTTAAAATTATCCAGGAGGAGCATGACTGCGCATCCTTCGAATATGGGCTCTCGCACTTGGCCCAAAAGTGACCTCCATCGTATAATGAAGGCATGTACGTCTTCGTTCATGCCTTGCTTTGTATCCCTTAAAGTGTTTAGAGTTGGCGTGACTTCTACGTTGTGTGCAAATCTTTGCATAAAGCAGTTCGCTAACTCTTCAAAAGTAGCGAACTGGCTTAAGTCGTAGGAAGCCAACCATTTGGCAGTTGTGCCTTTAAGGGATAAAGGGAACCAATACACCCATTTCATCGAGTCCTTTTTCTTCTTATGGGCTCGACGCGAGAAAAGTTGCAAGTGAGACCTAGGGTCTCCCATGCCGTCATACCGATGGAAGTTCAGTATTTCATCATCACTGTCTGTTTCATAATCTATGGGAAGGAAATCAGACAGGGCGTAACTTCTTTTCTCTTTATTTTGCCCTTTCAGCAGCTGCTGTAGGGCTTTACGGTCCTTTTGTGTGAAGGACTCGTGGTATTGGTTGCCTTCCATTACAGAGGCCTCTTTGTGCTTAAGAGGTTTTTCAGATTTTTTCTTGGCCCTTTGTTCACCGTTTGATGAACAGGAATCGCCTACTTCAGCCTCTTGGCTGAGAGCATCGATTTTGGCCTCGAATTCCCTTCTCAGGTCCTCTATCTCGTCTAGTTTGATCTTGTTTTTCAAAATTCTCCTAGAGTGAGAACTTGATGCGCATGAGCCTTGGCTCGACACTTCACTTGGGTTGGATTTTGACATGCTTTCAAGCCTTTTTTCAAAATTCCTAAGTACAAGTAAAGAAAAGAAAGTTAAAACAACACCTCTTTGAAAATCTTTTCGTAAGTTTCCTAGAGTAACTCGACTTTTAAAAGACTCACGTCCCACCGGCCGTGCCAATCTATTGTAGACGCAAAAAATCTCCGCCTCCTGGTTCTTAGGCCTGGAGCGAATGTTTTCATGTATCTAAGTCCTATTTAAACAAACAGGGCGTGCCAGCTAGCTTACCTAAGCTAGCGAAGATATATTCTAGAACCTGACTTCTAACGTGGCGACTGTGAGCAAGCAAGCTCTTGTCGTCGCAGACCTTCTTGCACCGATGCGCAAGGGTCAGTCTGTACGCTTTTAAAGATCGAGTTTTGGATATAAGGACCTACGAAAGCGGTTTGAGGTGTTTGATTCGGGTCTTGTTTGTACGATTTTCAGATTTTAGATCACGTGGATTTGCACGTGCCTAAGTCTTGCTTTTTATCCCTTTATGGGCCACCTAGGTGTGTGTTATGAATACTCCACTAAGATGTGGCGATTTTGAGCGGGAGTATGGGGTTTACTTTGATGCAATATGCGTCCTAACTCGTGGTATGGCGTATATGCAATGCAAACTCATGTAACTCCAAAGGGAAAACCCGAATTTAAAGACAATGCCGAAGGGAAATGACCGAAGGAAAATGACTCTTAATGTAAATTGCCGAAGGAAAATGACTTGTAATGTAAATTGCCGAAGGGAAATACATATATAATGTATATATGGGCCCTTACTCGGGTCTTACAAATAAGAGCGAAGGCTCAATGTGTGTGAGTGTGAGAATTGAAAGACAACACACGCAACTCAAGCAAAACCCTACGCAACTTAAAGTATATACATAAACTTATATATAAAGGGCTGATTAGGCCCGTGTGTGTTCCAAATCGTGCACAACTAAGAGAGTGCACGTGTGTGTGGGTGTGCCAAGCCACGTTATTACAAGCGGGGAGAGACTATGCTCCGTTATTACAACCCCGTATCAAATTTAACTTAAGCAAGTCTACAACTAAGGACCGAGTTAGGCACTTACTTATAGCTGGTCCGGAGGTGACTTGCTTCAGCGTAGGCTTGGCTTCGCCTTGGGCTGCAAGAGGGAGCTCCTCGAAATGGAACGGCAAGGGGAGATGCTGGCTGAGTGACTTGGGTGCGCGGGAAGGGCGCCTTGAAGCTGGCCGGCTGCTAGGGATGTGCTGCCTTGGTGCTTTGGGCTAAGGTGACTAAGGATGGTCACTAAAGGATGGGTTGGTATTAAGGAAGATGGTGCAAAAGGGAGCTTAAGGGAATGCCTAATGGAAATGTATGGCTGGCCGAATGGATTTGGTGCAGTCGACTGGGGTGGCTGACTAGGGATAATTAAGTGGTGGCCGACTGCTAGAGTGGCTAGGTAATGGCAAGGATGGGAAGGGAGCTAGCTAAGGTGTTGTGTGAGGTGGAGCTAGGGGTTGGTGGAAAGTGGAAGGGGCAGGTCTGAGGGAGCCAAGTAGAGTGGTTGGGTGTTACTAGGGGAAGTGGTTCAAGGCGGGTGGTGGAAATGGTTGAGGTCTGGCCGAAGGGGTAAGGGTGGCGGATAGGTGGTGTTGGCGGGAGGTTGTAGTGAAGTGGGTGGTTTGAGAGTGGAGGGGGAGTGAAGAAGAGGTGGAGCTAAGTATAGGGTACTAACCGACTGATGAAGAGGAGTGATGGATGGAAGAAGGGCAGCTAGGTGCTTTAGGTGGATGGGATTTGGCCGGGAGGTGGTGGCGACGAGGCGGAGCTTGGCTGGAGCAGTGGTGGCATGAGGTGGAGCTTGGCTGGAAGGCAGTGGCGCAGGTGGAGCAAGGTGGAAAGCTCGGCTGGGAGGCGGCTGGCCAAGATCGGCTGGGCAAAGGTGGAGAAAATTCATCGAAAAACCCGCCTACTAGGAGGGGGGTTATATAGGGTTGGAGATGGCGGTTGGGGCTGGTTTTTGGAAGGTGGTAAGGTGGTTTAGGTAGTGGTGGTGTCGTGATAAGGTGGGCTGGTTTTGAGGAGGGGCCAGATATTTTAATACAAGGGGTTTTAGGTATATGGTGTGCTAGGTTTAGGTGGGGTGGTTTAGGGGTTTAGGGCTTAGCTAGGTGGGTTGGTCTTGGGGTGAGGTTTAGTGAGATGGGTTAGGTGATTAGGCTAGGATTAGGTTAGGTTTAAGGAAATTAGGCTAGGTTTAGGGAAGGATTAGGGAAGTGGGTTAGGTGATTAGGTTGGGATTAGTCCGGGATTAGGGAAGTGGGTTAGGTGATTAGGCTAGGTTTAGGTCGGGATTAGGGTAAAAGGCTAGGATTAGGGGTTTTTGATTAGGATTGGGTTAGGGAGCTCCCTTTGCATAACCCATAGACCTTGTTGCATCATTTTGGTGCAGCCCTAGGTTAGGTTTTGGCTAATACAAGCTTAAACCCATGCTAATTAGGCTAACCCACATGATTAACCCCAAACTTGACACACAAGTCAAGCTTAATTACAATCACTCCCAAATATTATCCTCCCCCACTCTCTCTCATGCCCATAATCCCACGTGAATTTCAAGTGGGCCCCACCTCCATTTATGAGAAGGTGATGTGGGCCATGGATATGGATATTGGATTGGATCTTTGGATCCAAATCCAAATCCAAATCCACACATAGGTTTGGATTGGGATCTGGATATATATGGTCCAGATCCGATCCAAACTGAATTCTGACTCCTTCAAGCACTGTTCGAAACGAACGGTTTGTGCGGAGTCTGACAGCATCAGTACTCCGTCTGCATTGAGTCTTCGCCAACATGGTCGTACGCTTCTGTTTTCACGTTCCGAAGATGATTTCAAGTGATGTTTTGCTGATAACAGGGTATTGGACATTCGAGATCCTAGGGGTGGATTCAATACGAGAGTTGTTGTACTGGGCTCGACATGTGCTCCAGTTCCAGGCTCTCCTTGGCTCTCCTGGTCCTTCTTTGATTAGGCCAAGCTTGCTTTGTGGGGTTTCAAAACATATTTTAACAGTTTAAAACATATTATATATATTTAAAACATATATAAGTTCAAAACATTTGTACAGGGTTGCCTGGAAGGCTCCTGGGTTTCCAGACTCAAAATAGCCCTTTGGGGGTGCTTTTACAAAACCAGGTTTGTTTGAGGAATTCGTGGGATTTCGGGGTGTTTACCCCATCCTAGCATGCTGAAGCGTCTCTAGGGGGAGGTCGAGTGCAATGGATGTGTGAAATGAATACAGTCGTGTATGAATGGGGAGAATGGCGTTTGTGCCATAGACCAACTTAAATGGCGTGGCATTCGTGGGAGTCCGGATGGAAGTCCTATAAGCCCATAAAGCTTCATCCAGCTTCTCATGCCACGTCCTACCCTTCTCTAAAGTATTCTCAATTATGCTAATGAGTCTTATTCGTGGCTTCGGCATGGTCGTTGCCTTGAGGGTAGTAGGGCGATGAGAAGTGGTGAGTTATGCCATAGGTGTTGCACAACTTAACCATCCACTCGTTTTTGAATGGGGTGCCATTATCGGACACAAGGTCTCTTGGAACTCCAAATCGAGCCAAGATATTCCTCCTAATGAAACCCACCACATGTTGCCCCTGTACATTAGTCAGGGAGATGGCTTCGACCCACTTGGAGAAGTACTCAGTGGATGCTAAAATGAACCTATGCCCATTCGATGCCTTTGGAAATATTGTCCCTACTATGTCAAACGCTCACATGGTAAATGGCCAGGGGCTGACCACAGAATGAAATGAAGATGATGGGATATGAATGGCGTGCCCATGCACTTGACATGGATGACACTTCCTAACATGATCGTGGCAATCCTTTTTCAGGGTGGACCAAAAATAACCCGCCCTAAGTATTTTCATCGCCATCATGTTGGCATTAACATGACCTTCACATTCTCCATCGTGGAATTCGTGCATAACAGTCCTAGCCTCCTCTAGGTCGACACATCTTAGTAAGATGCCAGTAAAACTCTTTTTATACAAAACCCCACCCAAAATCGTGTATCGGATAGAAATCTTTCGGATGAATGCCTTATCTTTGGATGTGGCATCCTTAGCGAATCCCCCATTTTCTAGAAAACATTTGATGTCATAGAACTAAGGTTTTTCAACAGAATCTGGATTGTTTTGGCAAATTTCCAAATCGTGTGTGGATGGAGTTGGCGCATGCCATATTTCTAAGGATCGGGTTCCCAAAGTGGGATTGACCCTTAGGGTTGAACCCAAGGATGAGAGGGCATCGGCAATGCCATTATCCTCTCTTCCTATGTGTGTGAGTGTACATGATTAGAAGGATTCGACCAATCGAGTGGCCAACTCATGATATGGAAGAAGCTTTTCATTTCTAACTTGCCAAATTTTTAAAACTTGGTTTATAACGAGGAGTGAATCTCCAAAGACCTCGATGCATGATGCCCCTAGAGTTTTTAAAATCCTTAAGCCAAGTATGAGTGCTTCATACTCAGCTATATTGTTGGAACACTCGAAATCTAGGCGAATTACTATGGGTATCTCACCCTTTTGAGGGGATACGAGGATGATACCTGCCCCGGCCCCTCATTGGTTTCGTGCCCCATCGAAGTGCATTTTCCCCACTTGGTTTTCAAAAGAGTTTGCCAAAATGTGGTTTTGAAATTGGTTTTGCAATATGCCTTCATCAGGCATTTCATTAAGTGTGGGATACGCGTCCTCTAGGGAAAACTCAGCCACGTAGTAAGCTAGGGCTTGCCCCTTTATGGAGATCTGATGTTGGTATTTCAGGTCATACTCCATTAGAAGGAGTTGCCATTTGCCCAATCTAGGTTTTTCGAACAAATGCTTGATTGGATCAAGCTTGGACACTATCCAGATCTCATGATCTAGGAAATAGTGTTGAAATTTTTGGCAGGCCCAAACTAGGGCCAAGCACGTCTTCTCCATGGCTTGATAATTCTTTTCGTAAGCCAAGAGAGTTTTCGAAATATAGTATATGGCATACTCCTTGTGAGTGTCATCCTCGTATTGAGCTAACAAGGCACCCAAAGTATTCGCATGCACGAAAATGTAAAGCAGCAGAGGTTTTCCTTGCTTTGGAGGATTTAAAACAGGGGGATTAACTAAGTATGCCTTTAGTCTTTTAAATGACTTTTGGCAGTCGTCATCCCATGAAAATTTCGTACCCTTTCTCAACAACTTGTTGAAGGGTTCGTATCTAGTCGTCAGGTTTGAGATAAACCTGCGAATGGATTGTAATCGACCTTGGAGGCTATGAATCTACGTGAGATTGGAGGGTAGAGCCATGTCTATGATGGCTCGACACTTAGAGGGGTCGACTTCTATGCCCCTTTGGCTCACCATAAAGCCTAACAGCTTTCCAGACTCTACTCCGAACACACACTTCTGAGGGTTTAGCTTTACTTTGTAAAGTCTAAGCCTTTCAAAAATCTTTTGTAAGCATTCAATATGAGTGCATCGAGTTTTGGATTTGGCCAAGAGATCATCCACATACACCTCTACGAGCTCATGAATCTGATCATGGAAGATCGTGGTCATAGCCCTTTGGTATGTGGCGCCGGCATTTTTCAAACCAAAGGGCATGACTGTATAGCAGTACGTGCCCCATGGGGTTGTGAAAGCAGTCTTACCCTGATCTCGTGGGCTTAGTTTGATTTGGTTATACCCTGAATAGCCATCCATAAACGAAAACATTTCATGATTTGCAGTACTATCGACTATCAAATCTATGTTTGGTAAAGGATAATTATCCTTTGGAGTAGCTTTATTCAGGTTTCTAGAGTCGATGCATATTTGAATCTTCCCATTGGTTTTTCGAACAACAACTATATTGGATAACCAATCAGAATACGCAATGGGTTTTATAAATCCGGCTTTTAACAGATCTTCTAAACCCTCTTTGACTTGTGCGTGTACGTTCAGATGTATTTTCCTAAGCTTTTGCTTTATGGGTTTTACATCCACATCTAAGGGAAGACGATGTTCGACAACACTCGGGTCTATGCCCGACATGTCTTTATACGTCCATGCAAACACATCTAAGTAGGTTTTTAGAAATGTAATGAATGATGATCTTTCATGCTCATGCAAACATGAGCCTACCTTAATGAGCTTGGGCTTTGAATCACTCCCTAGGTTTATCTCTATGAAATCTCCTCCTACTAAATTCGAAGGCTTTTCAAAATCGAGAATTTTATGAAATTCTGGGAGCTCAGAAGTGGGATCTTCCTTAAGGGGATCCACCTCTGGGCTTTGATCATTCTCGTGGTTTATAGATCATAGGGAATTTGATGCACGGATTTTAAAAGGACCTGGTTCCACTTGAAATTTCTATTAATTTCGAAATTTTTGGTCTGGTTATGCAGACAACGTTTCTTTCGAAATCTTCTGCTTTTCCCAAATCCTTACTAGGAGCAGCTATGTACAAAATCTTTTTTCATTTTTTTTATTTTGAGTTTTTCAAATGTTTTTGTATTTTTTATTAAGGGATCTTCCATCATACCTACAAAGGGAAAACGCTATAGGTTAGACTCTGAATAAGAGGTCTAAATCGTAGGTCTCTTCTAAGATAGGCTCCAGGACACCCTTGACCCAGGTGGTCACAGGGGATGGTTCTGGTGATATTCTGGGAGTATAGCCGATCCCATATCGGCTTGGATTTGCCCTAGACAGTATGGGTTCTAGGAGACCCTGATTTTGTGCCCCTAGACTTTTATATGGAAAATAGCCCATATTTAACAGCATGTTCCACGATTTTTTGTTTTTAGAGAAATTTTGATATAAATCGTGGTCCTGGAACTTGCTGTCGTCTATGTTATGCACGTAGGGCTTTTTGTCCAGGGGTTTTGGAAATAGAGGATTCTTGGGTTTTCCTAGGATGGTCAGGACTTTGAGGGGGGCACCCTTGGGTGACTCCTTCACATATACGATCTTTCTAAGGTTTTTCAATGTGAGCCTTGGTGGCTTGAGCAGGGTTTGTCCCAATTTTACCTCGTGGGTCTGGGAACTCGACAAGCATGGGGAATTTATGACCCCTTGAAGCTGAGGATGACTCTCACCTAGGATCACTACGACTTGGTCCTTGAAAGAGATCTTGACACACCTGTGTAAGGTGGAAGGTACAGCACACAGGCTGTGTATCCAGGGCCTTCCCAACAACAGGTTATAGTGGGGGTAGATGTCCAAGACATAGAACACTCCTGTGTGTGCTATCCCTCCCATTTCCATGGGGAGTTTGATAGATCCTAGCGGTTTAAATGCATTCCCATCGTATCCAGTGATGACGATGGGACTTGGGTTTACGGATGTCAAGGTGACTCTGATTTGGTTCGCCACATGAAGTGGAAGGATGTTGAGCCCTCCTCCCCCATTGACTAGGTACCTATCCAAAGAGTGGTTATTCAAAAGCACCTCGATATGTAGAGCCTGGTTATGGGACTCGTAGGGTCTTTTTACATCATCTTTTGAGAATACGATGGGCGTTTTCGCTCCTATAGATGCCACTTGATTGGACAAGGATTCTGGGGTTATATTCGAACTAACCTTTGCTCTTTCTAGAATTTTCTCTAACACGAGTCTATGCCTAGGCAAAGTTTGTATTAGCTCTAGGATGGACATGTTGATAGGAATCTTTGAAAGATGGTTTTCGAAATCATATAATTTTAACACGACATTTCCCTTGTCTGCTTTTGGCGGAACTCTAGGAATACATGCTTTTGAGGGGCCAGGTACACTGACCACCTTTTTAGCACTTTGCAGATGTGGGGGTTGGTAGATCCTCCCGGATCTTGTCACCTCCCCCACGATCAACCTAGGGTTCGTACCTAACATGGCTCTAATTGAAAGATTTGGAGCACCTTGAATTTTCAAAACTGGTTTAACTGGGGACAGAACTCTTGGTAGTCCCCAGATGACTACTTGGGCGGGTTTTTTGTAAAGTATGAGAGTAGATGCATAAGTAGACAAACCAAACTCATATGCATGCGCTAGACTCTTCGAAATCGTGAGAGCACATACCTCTTTTCCCTTCCCACTGGTACTTGCGTGCTTAGGGAAGGGTTCTTTGAAGATAGCTTGGGCAGGCTCAAGTTCCTCAACGACCTGGAGCCGGCCTTCTGCTATCAAGTTCTCGATTTTATTTAACATGGAGAAACACCGCTTTGTATCATGGCCTTTGAGCCGATGATACTTGCAGAATCTGTTTAAAGATCCCCCTTTGGAAATGACTCCCTCAGGAATCTCGGGGAGTTCGATCATTCCTTGGGCAAGTAGGAGGTCTAGGACCTCCGACACAGGTTGCCCCAGCGGAGTGTACTCCCTTCTTTCAAAGGGTTTTTGAAAGTTTTTCTCCCTTTTATTTTCTATTTTTTCAAAAATTTTTGAAGCACTTGCTAGGCTTGGATCCACCTAGACATTGGCGATTTTGTGGGGTTTTGCCCCTTTATCCGCTGTGGGTAGCCCATAAGTGTTGGGCTTCTCCAAGTGAGTTTTCGAAACCACTCTTCCTTTCCACAGATGATCATAAATCCCTTTTTCAAATTTATTTCGAAAAGGGATGCTTTTTTTATCAACTTATGGAAAGTTGAGATTTCGTGAAGCGAGAGAAGGGTTTTCAACTTGTTTTTAAAATTATCCAGGATGAGCATGACTGCGCATCCTTCGGATATTGGCTCTCACACTTGTCCTAGGAGAGACCTCCAACGAACGATAAACATATGTACGTCTTCCTTCATGCCTTGTTTTGCATCCCTCAATGTGTTTAAAGTCGGCGTAACTTCTACGTTATGCGAGAATCTCTACATAAAGTAGTTTGCTAACTCTTTAAAAGTTGCGAACTGGCTAAGGTCGTAGGAAGCCAGCCATTTGGCAGCTGTGCCTTTGAGGGATAAAGGGAACCAATACACCCATTTCATCGAGTCCTTTTTCTTGTGGGCTCAACAAGAGAAAAGTTGCAAGTGAGACCTAGGGTCTCCCATGCCATCATACCGATGAAAGTTCGGTATTTCATCGTCACTGTCTATTTCATAGTCCACAGGCAAGAAATCAGACAGGACGTAACTCCTTTTCTCTTTATTTTGCCCTCTCAGTAGCTGCTGTGGGGCTTTACGATCCTTGTGTGTGAAGGACTCGTGGTATTGGTTGCCTTCCATTGCGGAAGTCTCTTTATTTTTGCGAGGTTTTTCAAACTTTTTCTTGGCCTTTGGTTCACTATTTGACGAACATGAGTCAGCTGCTTCAGCCTCTTGGCTAAGAGCAGCGATTTTGGCCTCGAAATCCCTTCTCAAGTCTTCAATCTCTTCTAGTTTGTTTTGTTTTTTTGAAAACCTCCTAGAATTAGAACTTGATGCACATGAGCCATGGCTAGACACTTCTTGGGAGCCTGGACTCAACATCCTTCAATGCTTTTCAAAATCCTAAGTATGAAATGCAACAATCAAGAGTTAAAACACTTTCTTAGAAAAAAAAATTGTGAGGTTTCTTTCTATGTTTTTGACTTTGCATAAGGCCCAAGTCCCACCGGGCATGCCAAACCTGTAGACACGAAAAATTCTCACTTCTGGTTCTTAGGCCTAAAGTGAATCTTTTCGTATGTCTAAGTCGTTTTTATAACAAGGGCATGCCAGCTAGCTTACTCAAGCTAGCGAAGTAAATTTTGAAAATCTGACTCGTTTGGGGCGACTGTGAGCAAGTGAGCTCTTTTTGTCGCAAACCTTCTTGCACCGATGCGCAAGGGTCAGTCTGTACGCTTAGCAAAGTCGTTTTTAAACAAGTAACCTCTTTGAAAATACACGAAGTGTTTGATTGGGTTTTGTTTATATGGTTGCAAATTTTATTTCACGTGGGATTTGCACGTGCCTATGTCTTTCAATTTTATGCTTATTTAGGCCAACTAGGTGTGTGTGCAAGTGACCTAAGTTGGGCGATTTTTGCACGGGAGTATGGGGTTTGCTTTGATACAATATGCGTCCTAACTCGTGGTATGGCGAATATGCAATGCAAACTCACACAACTCCAAGGGAAAACCCAAAATTGAAAGACAATGCTTAAGGGAAATTGCGTATTGTAAATTACAAAAGGGAAATATGGCTATATCTTTAGAGCGGAAAGGCTCAATTGTGTAAGTGTGTGTCGTGTATATAGGGAAAGACTACTCACATAGTTGAACCTTAAAACCCAAATCTTAAAGACATAGCGGAGGGGAAATACAAATATATATATATGGGCCCGAAGGTCGCCAACGTGTGCGTGGGTGTTGTGTATATATGTAAAGACAACTCACACGACTTGTAATGTAAAACTCAAATAGAATTGCAATATGGCTCTTATTAGAGTCTTGGGAGTAAGAGCGAAAGCTCAATGTGTGTGAGTGTAGAATTGAAAGACCACGCACACAACTTGAATGAAAACCCCAAATTAAATTGCAATATGGCCCTTATTAGGGTCTTGGGAGTAAGAGCGAAAGCTCAATGTGTGTGAGTGTGGAATTGAAAGACAACACCCACAACTTAAATGAAAACACACGCAGCTGAACTTATATAAATAAGGCTATATCTTAGGGGCTGTCAAGGCCCGTGTGTGTGCAAAAAGGTGTGCAGCTAAGAGCGGAAAGGCTCAAGTGCACGTGGGTGCTTGTGTGTCAAACCACGTTATTAGATTTTGGGGGGAGACTACGATCCATTATTACAACCCCATGTCAAAATTTAATTGAATATAAAGCAAGTTCATATAATGGACCAAGTTTAGGCACTTACATGTAGCTGGTCCATCTTCGACTTGCGAGGACTTAGACTTGTGATCTGCCTTGGGCCGCCAAGAGGAGTCCCTTGGGTGGATGGTTGCGGCAGGTAGGAGTGTTGGTCGGCTGGTGCTGAGGCATCGTAGGGAAGGTAGGCTGGGCTAGGGTGTGGTGTTAGGGGCTCAGATATGTTTTGGGACAGGTAGGTCTCGACTGGAAGAGGAGAGAAGGATAGGTGGTGTAGGTCGGCTGGCCAGGTGGTGTTGGGAGTTGGGCTGGGAATGAAGGGGGTGCTGGCTAGGGGTGTGGTAGTGTTGGTGGCCGGGTGGAAGGAAGGTGGAGTGTCCAGATGCTGGCCGAGTGGAAGGAGGTGGCGAGTGCAGCAGGTGGAAGGGCAGGTGTCTTGGTCGGGCGAGAATGAAGGAGATGCAGGTGTTTTGGGGAAGGGGGAGTAGTACTAACTGGGAAGGATGGAGCTGCTGGTGGTGTTGGAGTGGTGTTGTCCTGGCCGAACGTGAGATGTGAGTGGCTGGGGGTCTTAGCCGAATGGTGGAGTGAAGGGGGATCTATTGGTCCTAGCCGAATGGTGGAGGGAGAGAGGAATGGCGAGAGATGGGAGCTGACCCTGGCCAGATGGAAGTGTGAAGGGAGGTGCTGGCCGGGTCCCAAGGGTGAAGGAAGCATGAAGAGGAGCCGAGAGAGGGGAACCCGCATGAAGGAGGGGGTTTATATAGGCTAGCTAGGGGTTGGTGGCTGGGAGTTTAGGTCGGTTGGTGGGTTGTGGGCTAGATATTTTCATTAGGTGGGCTGGGTTCTAGTTGGTTAGGGATTTAGTTAGGTGAACTAAGGTTAGTTTAGGCTTAGTTGGTTAGGGTCTAGGTGGTCAAGCTAGGTGAGGTTGGCTAGGTGAAGTGGGTGCGGTTTTGGGTGAGAAGGGCTAAGTCTAGGTTAGGTTTGGGTTAGGTTTTAGGAATAATGGCTAGGTGAGGTGAGCTAGCTTAGGGCTAGGTTTAGGAACCACCCATTGGCGCTGGTCCATTGCCTTAGTTGCAGCCATGTCCAAGTTGGTGCAGCCCTAGGTCAAGTGTAGGTGCATACAAGCTAGAACCCACACTCTTGGTTAAACCCACAAAGCTAACCCACTTTTGACCAAAAGTCAAGCCTATTAACTTTCTCACTCTTACTTTATGGCCCCCTTTCTCTCTCTACCCAAGCCTTCCAAGGCATTTCACGTGACACTTTGTGGGCCCGTCACCCCATTTATGGGGAGGTGAAGTGGGCCATGGATACAGATATTGGATTTGGATCATGGGATCCAAATCCAAATACATTTTGTGTTTGGATCTGGATATATATGGTCTAGATCCGACCCAAATCTCATTTTTTGATTCCTTCACAACGTTTCGAGACAGATGGTTTGTGTGGGGCCTGACTTCATCAATACTCCGTCTTGCGTTGGGTCTTCACCAACATTATCGTTCGATCTTCTTCTCACCTTCAGGAGTTCATTTTGATCATTTTTCTGGTATTTGGGGCTTGGATGTCTGAGAATTTGGAGATGCTTTTGACATGAGAGTTGATATGCCGGGCTTGAAGTATGCTTCAGGTCCGGGCTCTCCTTTGCCTTTTCGATCCGCTTTTGTCAGACCAGGAGTCTTTTGGGGCTTCAAAAACTATTTACAGGCTAAAAGCTATATGTATAGAGTTTTAAAACGTTTATACAGTTTCAAAATATGTATAGGGTTGTTTGGAAGGCTCCTGGGTTTCCAGACTCAAAATAGCCCTTTGGTGCTGCTTTTATAAAAACCAGGTGTGTTTGAGAAAATCATGGGATTTTGGTGTGTTTACAAAGGTTTAGCTGTGTGAGTTATATTTCCATTTATACACGGCATACACTTACACAATTGAGCCTTTCCACTCTTAAGATATAGCTATATTTCCCTTTTGCAATTTCCCTTAAGCATTGTCTTTCAATTACGGGTTTTTCCGTTCAGTTGTGAGAGTTTGCATTGCATATTCGTCATACCACGAGTTAGGGCGCATACTTGCATCAAAGCAAACCCCATACGCCCATGCAAAAGTCGCCCATACTTAGGCACTTGATGCACACATCCCACGCCTAAATTGGCTAAAACCCGAGACATAGGGAACGTGCAAATCCTACATTGATAAAATCTGCAACAAGACAAGTGAAACTGACCAAACACTTTGCATACTTTTCAAAAAGGTTATGTTTGCTCAAAATCGACTTTTTTAAAGCGTACAGACTGACCCTTGCGCATCGGTGCAAGAAGGTCTGCGACGAAAAGAACCCACTTGTCCACACTCGCCCCAAACAAGTCAGATATTTTCAAAACTTACTTCGCTAGCTTGAGTAAGCTGGCACGCCCTTTAAGTGACTTAGACATACGAAAAGGTTCGCTCTAGGCCCTAAGAAGCTCGGGGACGGAAATTTCCGCGTGTCTACAGATTTAGCATGCCCGGTGGGATGTGGGTCTTGTAAAAAAAATCGATCCATATAAACAAACTGTAAACACCCCAAAATCCAAATATTTTCCAAAAACCAAATGCATGGTTCGAAAATCAGCTCAAAAAGCCAAGTTTGGAGATTTCAAAAAACTCAGGAACTCAAACCCTTCAAAACTCTATTTTCCAATCCTGTTCGAAACATAAAAAATCTCAAAAGTGGACGAAAGTCCTATTTTTTTACAAGAGACTAGACGAACAGAAGAAGCCTGGCTCAAAACAGTCGCAAAAGATTCAAAAAGTTCAAAGGTCAAGCCCAGCCCGATGAAAAGTGATTTCGAGGACAAAAAAGAAGCCCAGGCCACAAACGCATTTCAAGCCTGAAGCATCAAAGGCCAAGCCAAAAGCATCTCTAAAATCACGGAAAATCCAAGTCAAAAGCAAGAAGAAATAGTCGAAACAGAGTCCAGAAAGACGAAAAGAAGCTCGGACGATGAAAATGGGAAAAACCCAGCGTAAGACGGAATCTTGATGAACTCAGGACCCGCACGAAGCATTCGGCTTGAAACGCCAGAAAGGACTGAAGAAGAGAAAAATTTGGATCAAATCTGGATCCAAAAATCCAGATCCAGATCCAAGATCCATATCCAAACGAAACTTGGATTGGATTGGATCCGGATTTTAGAAACCAACAAAGGATCCATATCCACACAAGGGGCCTATAAAAGGACGTGAGTGGGCTAGCTTTGAAGGGGACGAATTTCCAGCATTTCACGCCTCTCCACTTGGGGAAAAGAGAGAAAGAGAGAGAGAGAGAGGAAGGTCAACAAAAGGGGCTGGCCTTCCCCTCTTGTTTCGTGAGATTGTGGGTGAAAATTGTGGGTGGGCTGGGGTCTTGTATCGTGTAGTACTTGCCTTAAATCGAGCACTGGATGCACACGACTACACGCCAAAATCGGCTAAAACCCGAGAGACATAGGAGCGCATAGATCCCATGTATAAAAGTTGCAAATTTGACAAAACCAATCGATAAAACACTTTCAAGTTTTCAAAAAGAGTCGTGTTTGTGTAAAAACGAGTTTTCTTAAAGTGTACAGACTGACCCTTGTGCGCCGGTGCAAGAAAGTCTGCGACGAAAAGAACCCACTTGTCCACAATTGCCTTTCAAAAGTCAGATATTTCAAAAACTACTTTGCTAATTTGAGTAAGCTAGCTGACACGCCCTAAAAGCGAACGTAAGCACGAAAAGGTTCACTTCAGGCCTAAGAACCAGCAAGTGAAAATTTTCCGTGTCTACACAAACCTCATGAAAAATTTTCAAAGAAAAGTATTTTAACTCTTTGTTTGTTGCATTTCATACTTAGGATTTTGAAAGCATTGAAGCATGTCGAGTCCAGGCTCCCAAAAAGTGTCTAGCCATGGCTCATGCACATCAAGTTCTCATTCTAGGAAGTTTTTGAAAACTCGAGATCAAAGAGAAGAGATCGAAGATTTGAGAAGGGACTTCGAGGCCGAAATCGCTGCTCTTAGCCAAGAGGCTGAAGCAGCTGATTCCTGTTCGTCACATGGCGAACCAAAGGCCAAAAAGAGAGTTGAAAAAACTCGCAAAAACAAGGAGACCTCCGCAATGGAAAGCAACCAATACCATGACTCCTTCACCCACAAGGACTGTAAGGCCCTATAGCAGCTGCTGAAAGGGCAAAACAAAGAGAAAAGGAACTATGCCCTGTTTGATTTTCTTCCTTTGGACTATGAAACGGACAGTGATGATGAAATACTGAATTTCCATCGGTATGATGGCACGGGAGACCCTAGGTCTCACTTGCAACTTTTCTCTCGTCGAGCCCATAAGAAAAAGGACTCGATGAAATGGGTGTATTGGTTCCCTTTATCCCTCAAAGGCACAGCTGCCAAATGGTTGGCTTCCTACGACCTTAGCTAGTTCGCTACTTTTGAAGAGTTAGCGAACTGCTTTATGCAGAGATTTTCGCATAACGTAGAAGTCATGCCCACCTTAAACACATTGAGGGATGCGAAGTAGGGCATGAATGAAGATGTGCATACATTTATCGTTCGATGGAGGTCTCTCCTTGGACAAGTGCGAGAACCTATATCTGAAGGATGCGCAGTCATGCTCATCCTGGATAACTTTTGAAATGAATTAAAAACCTTCTTTCCCTACACGAGATCTCAACTTTCCACAAGTTGATAAAAAAAAGCATCTCTTTTTGAAACAAATTTGAAAAAAGGGATTTATGATCATTTATGGAAAGGGAGCATAGTTTCAAAAACTCACTTGGAGAAGCCCAACACTTATGGGCTACCCACCATGGATAAAGGGGCAAAACCCCACAAAGTCGCCAATGTTCGGGTGGATCCAAGCCTGGCGAGCACTTCTAGGAATTTCAAGAAATTTGAAAAAATGGAGAAAATTTTCCAAAAACCTTTTGAAAAATGAGAGTATACTCCGCTGGGGCAACCTGTGTCGGAGGTCTTGGACCTCCTACTCGCCCAAGGCATGATTGAACTCCCTAAAATTCCGGAGGGAATCACTTCCAAAGGAAGGTTTCTAAACCGATTCTGCAAGTATCATCGGCTCAAAGGCCATGATACAAAGTAGTGTTTTTCCCTCCTTAACAAAATAGAGAACTTGATAGTAGAAGGCCGGCTCCAGGTAACTGAGGAACCAGAGCCTACCCAAGCTATCTTTAAAGAACCCTTTCCCAAGCACGCAAGTACTAGTGGGAAGGGCAAAGAGGTATGTGCTCTCACGATTTCGAAGAGTCTAGCGCATGCATGTAAGTTTGGTTTTTCTACTTGTGCATCTACCATCATACTTCATAAGAAATCTGCCCAAGTAGTCATCCGGGGACCACCAAGAGTTTCATCCCTGGTTAAACCAGTTTTGAAAATTCAAGGTGCTCCAAAACACTCAATTAGAGCCATGTTAGGTGTGACCCCTAGGTTGATCGTGGGGGAGGTGACCAGGTCCGGAAGGATCTATCAACCCCCACATTTGCAAAATGCTAAAAAAAGTGGTCAGTGTACCTGGCCCTTCAAAAGCATGTATTCCTAGAGTTTCGCCGAAAGTGGACACAGGAAAAGTCGTTTTAACCTTATATGATTTCGAAAACCATCTTTCAAAGATTCCCATTAACATGTCCATCCTAGAGCTGATACAAACTTTGCCTAGGCATAGACTCGTGTTAGAGAAAATTCTAGAAAGAGACAAGGTTAGCTCGAACATAACCCCAGAATCCTTGTCCAACCAAGTGGCGTCCATAAGAGTGAAAATGCCTATCATGTTCTCAGAGGAGGATCTAGAAAAACCCTACGAGTCCCATAACCAGGCCCTACATATCGAGGTGGTTTTGAATCATCACTCTCTAGATAGGTGCCTAGTCGATGGAGGAGGAGGGCTCAACATCCTTCTACTTCACGTAGCATACCAAATCGGAGTCACCTTGACATCCGTAAGCCCAAGTCCCATCGTAATCACTGGATACGATGGGAATGCGTCAAGACCCCTAGGATCCATCGAACTTCCCATGGAAACGGGAGGGATAGCACACACGAGGGTGTTCCATGTCTTAGACATCCACCCCCACTATAACCTATTGTTGGGAAGGCCCTGGATACAGCCTGTGTGCTGTGCCATCAACCTTCCATAGGTGTGTCAAAATCCCTTTCGGGGACCAAATCGTAGTGATCCTAGGTGAGAGTCACCCACAGCTTCAGGGAATCATGAATTCCTCTTGCTTGTCGAGTTTCCAGGACCACGAGGCCAATGTGGGGCAGACCTTGGTCGAGCCACCAAAGCTCACACTTAAAATCCCTAGGAAGGTCGTGTATGTCAAAGGGTCGCCCAAGGCTGGCCCCCTCAAAACCCTGACCATCCCAGGAAAGGCCAAGAGTCGCCCATTTCCAAAACCCCTAGACAAAAAGCCTTATGTGCATAACATAGACGACACCAAGTTCCAAGACCACGACTTGTATGAAAATTTTTCTAAAAACAAAAAGTCATGGAACATGCTGTTAAATATGGGCTATATGCCATACAAGAGTCTAGGGACACAAAATCAGGGTCTCGTAGAGCCCATATTGCCCAAGGCAAACCCAAGCCGATATGGGATCAGCTATACTCCCAGAATACCACCGGAGCCCCCACCTGTGACCATCTAAGTCAAGGGTGCCCTGGAGCCCACCCAAGTAGAAACCAACGATTTAGACCTCTTGTTTAGAGTCTAACTCACTGCATTTTCCTTTGTAGGTATGATGGAAGATCCCTCAACCAAAAATACAAAAAAATTGGAAAAACTCAAAATCCAAAAATATTTCAAAAATTACAAAAGCCAAAAATACTTGAAAATGAAGAACTCAAAAAAGAGTGGTTTATATAGTTCCCAAAATTCTCTCTTTACAAAAACACAAAACAATCGAAAATCTACAAAATTCCCAAAAGGTTTTGTACATAGCTGCTCCTGGTAAAGATTTGGGAAAAGCCAAAGATTTCGAAAGAAACGTTGTCTGCATAACCAGATCAAAAATTTTGAAATCAATAAAAATCCCAAGTCAAAAACCAGGTATTTTCAAAATCCATGCATCAAATTCCCTAGGATCTATAGACCTCGAGAATGATCAAAGCCCAGAGGTGGATCCCCTTGAGGAGGATCCCACTTTCGAGCTCCCAGAGTTTCATAAAATTCTCGATTTTGAAAAACCCTCGGATTCAGTAGGAGGAGATTTCACAGAGATAACCTTAGGGAGCGATTCAAAGCCCAAATTCATTAAGGTAGGCGCATGTCTGCATGAACATGAAAGATCATCATTCATTGCATTTTTGAAAACCTACTTAGATGTGTTTGCATGGATGTACAAAAACATGCAGGGTATACACCCACAAGTTGTAGAGCATCATCTTCCCTTAGATTCAGATGCAAAACTCATAAAACAAAAGCTTAGGAAAATACATCTGAACGTACACTCACAAGTCAAAGAGGTTTAGAAGATCTGTTAAAAGCCGAATTTATAAAACCCATTGCGTATTCTGATTGGTTATCCAATATAGTTGTTATTCGAAAAACTAGTGGGAAGATTCGAATATGCATCGATTTTAGAAACCTGAATAAAGTCACGCCCAAAGATAATTTCCCTTTACCAAACATTGATTTGATAGTTGATAGTACTGCAAATCATGAGATGTTTTCGTTCATGGATGGCTATTCAGGATATAACCAAATCAAATTAGCCCCACGAGATCAGGCTAAGACTGCTTTCACAACCCCATGGGGCACGTACTGCTATATAGTCATGCCCTTTGGTTTGAAAAATGCTGGCGCCACCTACCAAAGAGCTATGACTACGATCTTTCACGATCAGATTCATGAGCTCGTAGAGGTATATGTGGATGATCTCTTGGCTAAGTTAAAAACTCAATGCACTCATATCGAATGCTTATAAAAGATTTTCGAAAGGCTTAGGCTATACAAAGTAAAGTTAAAACCTCAGAAGTGCGTATTCAGAGTAGAATCCAAAAAGCTTATAGGATTTATGGTGAGCCAAAGGGGCATAGAAGTCAACCCCTCTAAGTGTCGAGTCATCATAGACATGGCTCCACCCTCCAATCTCACACAAATTCATAGCCTCCAAGGTCGACTCCAGTCCATTCGCAGGTTTATCTCAAACCTGATGACTAAATGCAAACCCTTCAACAAGTTGTTGAGAAAGGGTACAAAATTTTTATGGGATGATGAATGCCAAAAGTCTTTCGAAAGATTAAAAGCATACTTAGTTAATCCCCCTGTTTTAAACCCTCCAAAGCAAGGGAAACCTCTTCTGCTTTATATTTCTGTGCATGCGAATGCTTTGGGTGCCATGTTAGCACAATACGAGGATGATACCCACAAGGAGTGTTCCATATATTATGTTTTGAAAACTCTCCTGGCTTATGAGAGGAATTACCAACCCATGGAGAAGACGTGCTTGGCCCTAGTTTGGGCCTGCCAGGAATTTCGACATTATTTCCTAGATCATGAGATCTGGATAGTGTCCAAGCTTGACCCAATCAAGCACTTGTTCGAAAAACCCATTCTCACCGGTAGATTGGGCAAATGGCAACTCCTTCTAATGGAGTATGACTTGAAATACCATCAGCCGATCTCCATAAAGGGGCAGGCCCTAGCAGACTACGTGGCTGAGTTCCCCTTAAAGGATGCATATCCCACACTCGATGAAATGCCTGATGAGGGCATCTTGCAAAACCAATTTCAAAACCACATTTTGGCAAAATCTTTTGAAAACCAAGTGTGGAAAATACACTTCGATGGGGCACGAAACCAACGAGGGGCTGGTGTCGGGGTCATCCTCGTATCCCCTGAAAAGGGTGAAATACCCATAGCAATTCGCCTAGATTTCGAGTGTTCCAATAATATAGCTGAATATGAAGCCCTCATAGAAGGCTTAAAAGTTTCGAAAACTCTAGGGGCATCATGCATTGAGGTCTTGGAGACTCATTACTCGTTATAAACCAAGTTTTGAAATTTTGGCAAGTGCGAAATGAAAAACTGCTTCCATATCATGAGTTGGCCACTTGATTGGTCTAATCCTTCTAATCGTGTACACTCACACACGTAGGAAGAGAGGATAATGGCATTGTCGATGCCCTCTCATCCTTGGGTTCAGCCCTAAGGGTCAATCCCACTTTAGGAACCCGATCCTTAGAAATATGGCATACACCCACTCCATCCACACACGATTTAGAAATTTGCCAAAACAACCCAGATTCTGATGAAAAACCTTGGTTTTATGACATAAAAGGCTTTTTAGAAAATGGGGGATTTGTTGAAAATGCCACATCCAAGGATAAGGCATTAATCCAAAAAATTTCTACCCGATATGCAATTTTGGATGGGGTTTTGTACAAAAAAAGTTTTACTGGCATCTTACTAAGTTGTGTCAACCTAGAGGAGGCTAGGATTATAATGCATGAATTCCACAATGGAGAATGTGGAGGTCATGTTAATGCCAATATGATGGCAATGAAAATACTTAGAGCGGGTTATTTTTGGTCCACTCTGAAAAAGGATTGCCACGATCATGTTAGGAAGTGTCATCCATGTCAAGTGCATGGGCACAACATTCATATCCCCTCATCTTCATTGCATTCCATGGTCAGCCCCTGGACATTTACCATGTGGGCATTTGATATTGTAGGACCAATATTTCCAAAGGTGTTGAATGGGCATAGGTTCATTTTAGCAGCCACTGAGTACTTTTCCAAGTGGGTCAAAGAAACCTCCTTGACCAATGTCCAGGGGCAACATGTGGTGGCTTTCATTAGGAAAAACATCTTGGCTCGATTTGGAGTTCCAAGAGATCTTGTGTCTGATAATGGCACCCCATTCAAAAACGAGCGGATGGTCAAGTTGTGCAACACCTATGGCATAACTCACCACTTCTCATCGCCCTACTACCCTCAAGGCAATGGCCAAGCCGAAGCCACCAATAAGACTCTCATTAGTCTTATTGAGAAAACCTTAGAAAAGGGTAGGACGTGGCATGAGAAGCTGGATGAAGCCTTATGGCTTATAGGACTTCCATCTGGACTCCCACGAATGCCACGCCATTTGAGTTGGTCTATGGCACAAACGCCATTCTCCCCATTCATACAAGGTTGCAATCTTTCTATACATCCATTGCACTCGACCTCCCCCTAGAGACGCTTCAGCATGCTAGGATGGCCGAACTAGATTTCCTAGATGAGAGGCGACTCCTTGCCGTGGATCATGCTCATAAATACCGGCAAAGAATAGCCTGACACTATGAGAAACATATGAAACCTCACCACTTTGAAGTGGGAGATCTGGTTTTGAAAATCATCCACTATCATGGTCCACATCCACTTGGAAAGTGGCGGCCCAAGTGGGATGGCCCTTATGTTGTGCGTGGAACCACCACAAACAACTCATACTGGTTGATCGATGTAGAAGGTAGGAATTTAGTAGATCCTATCAATACTCAATACTTAAAGAAGTATCATGTGTAGGGTCTAGTTAAATTCCCATTTTCGAAAATGTTTTAGGAAACTTGCTTCGAAACTTCGAAAGCAAGGATCAAAGGCAAATTGGGTGACCCTGAATGAGAGAATTCACATTTGCGAAAATGTGGAGCTTTCCAAATATGTGGTTATATTTCAAAATCCTTCTTCTTACAAAGAAAGGCCTAGTTCAATATAGCAAGATACTTGCAAGTAGTACGTGCTATTTCTAAATAGGTTGATCTGGAATGGATCGAGTGTGACCTTGGGATAAGTCTTCCCCTCTTCTCTTCTCCTTCCAAAAGGAAAATATGGCCAAAAACAAAGGGAAATCCCTACCAAAAGAAAGTCTCTTTCCCAAAAAGAAAGCAAAATTGTAAAAAAAAAAAATAAAAATTGATGCTTCTATGGAAAAGAGGGATTAAAGAAAAAAAATACTCCCGAAGGGAGACCCTCTATGAAAAAAAAGAAAGAAAAGGCCAAAAAGCTCAAAGAAGAGTAGTTTTCCCCCTTCTATGCCTCAAACCACGGGACGCTTCAGAAGGGACCATGGTATCTCTTTCCCATCCCTACGACTTATCCCAAGTAAAACATGGTTCATTTCAAGGAGTCCTAAAGTAAAAATAGGATTTACTTACTTGAATTTCATTTTGTTTGAGAATTCAACGTTTCGATTAAGGCGTAGGAATTTTGAAATTTAGCTTGTTTTCTTATAAAACCTTCGCTAGATTAGCGAGTGTCAAGACTCAAGTAAAGGCAAACACGAGGAGCCAAAGGTCCTTAGGATCGAGGCTAAAAAGCAGTTTCCCTTTTGTAAATAGATTTTGAAAACTTGAACATCGAGCAACATAAGGCCCGCTCACTTGAAGCAGCAGGTTTTCATAAGTCTCAAAAGTTCAACCATACCATCTGGTCTCTAAGAGGTCGCCCTTCTTGGCATCTCATCCATATCATGCACTTGCATATTCACGCATGAACATTTCATAACATGATCCCCATTTAGGACCAGGAACCCACATCTGAAAGTCCCCTTTGGCGTGATATCTCCTCCTACCAGGTTTTAAAGAAAGGTTTTGCTAAAAAATTGGAGACGATCCCATATTTTTGAGAATAGATCCAGGGAGACATTGAACAGGGGTGTTGTCATCTTTGCCATTATCAAAATCAATTTGGATAATGCCAAAGAGGGGCATCTGTAAACACCCCAAAATCCCATGACTTTCTAAAAAATACCTGGTTTACAAAAGCAGCCCCAAAGGGCCATTTTGAGTCTAGAAACCCAGAAGCCTTCCAGAAACCCTATACATATTTGAAAACATATACATATTGTTTTAAACTCTGTACATATTGCTTTTAATCTCGTAAATAGTGTTTTGAAACCCTTTATCAAATAGGAGTTTTGAAACCCGGGCTAAAGCCCATTTTCCCAAAAGCTAAAGGTGAATAGGTGGAGCATGCGAAGACGACACCTGATCCAGAAATAGCCCAGCAATACCAAAAGCAACTTCAGAAGTCTGTTCTGAAGCTTAGAAGAGCAACCTGGTCTGATAAAAGCCAGGTTCGAAAAGGTGAAAGGAAGGCCCAAGCACGAAGCAGATGGCAAGCCCGGAGCACCAGAAAGCCAAATCAACCATTCTCACTCAAGCATCATGAATCTGAACCAGGAAGGCGAGAAATGAGCAAAAATGAAGTTTAAAAGGCAGAAAGGAGTCCGAACGACACAGATTTGGGAAACCCAACACCAAACGGGTCACTGATGAAACCAGGGCCCGCACAGATCGTTCACCTCGAGAAGCCAAGAAGGACTATCTAGAGAAATTTTGATTTGGATCTGTACCATAAATATCCATATCCAAATCCATATAGTGAATAGTGTTTGGATTTGGGCCAATCCAAATAGTGTTTGTGTCGATCCAAATAGTGTTTGGATTTGGATTAGATCCAAATAGTATTTGGATTGGATCAGATCTAGATCAAAATATCCAGATCCATATCCATATCCATAAAAATGTATGATTTGGATCGAATACGGATCTCAAAATATCCGAGATTCAAGATCTATATCCAAATAGTATTTAGATTTGGGTCTGCATCCAAATCTCAAACCCAAACCCAAATCCAAGACCCACCTCAAATGCCTATAAATAGAGGTGAGGGGGTCCATTACAAGGGTTCACATGAATTGGAAGGGAGGAGAGAGAAGGTCCAAGGTGAGTGCTTTAGTGCTTTCTTTGTTTTAGGTTTTTAATTGTGGGTTAGTGTAGGGTTAGTCAAGGGCTGCCCCACTCTAATTGAAGGGCTAATATTGCTTGGACAAAGAGGCTTAAGGTGGCTAATCGAAGCTCAAGCACACCCTAAACCGTTGTTAAGAGGTAAGCCCCTAATCCACCCTAAGCCACTCTTCTTAACCCCTCTTAGCCTCCCTAAACCACCTTAACCGACCTCACCTAATCTTAATTAAAACTCACCCTAACCCTAACCGACTCCCCCCTAATCCTCCCGGCCACCCTAACCTCACCCGCACCCTGTGCGTGCCCTGCACGCTTCCTGCCGACCTGCCACCCACCTGGCGCCTAGTGCCTAACATCCACCTACTGCCCGACCTTTCGTAGCCAACCTCCACCTGCTGCCTCCTTCCCAGCCACCATCACCTGCCACCTCCCTTCCACCAGGCCAACACCATCACCTGCCACTTCCCTTCCACTCGGCGCCCCTAGTCACTCAACACTCCAACTCCGCCCGACTCCCCTAGTCACCCAACACTCCAACTCCATCCGGCCAGCCACTAACACCCAACTCCCCCAGCCACTAGCCCCTTATATCTCCCATCTACCACACCTTAGATATCCCTAGCTCCTTTAACTTTCAGTCGTGACCTTACCCCAACTACCTAACACCCCAATTCCATATCCCATCCCATGCCATACACCCCCAGCCGAACCATCCCAGCTAGACACCCCTTATCATACCCTTCCACCTACCCAATGCCATGACCTTAGCTCCCCTATCACCTATCACACACTCTACCACACGCCATACCACATCCTATCCGCGACCACCTTGACTAGAACTGCCTTAGTTCCCATACCCCATCCTTGACATATTCCATACCCAACCGAACCTACCTCAGTCGTGACCTATCTCATACCCCATCTCCTATCCCCTACCCTAACTTGCACCCTTCCATCACTCCGCTCAACTCCCAACCTCCGCAGCCACCTTACCCATCCCTTACCCAACCAAACCCGCCACCCTTTAGTGTCGTGAACCTCATCCCTCAAGCCAAACCCTCAAGCTTGAAGGCTCCATTCAGCCATCTTTTGCTTCAAGCTTCAAGGAAGACTCATCCGTGGGTGTGGAGCCAAGCAAACTCGTGAAGATTGGAGTGGACAAACATCTGAATCACGTAAGTGTTTTAATTTGGTATTTCATATCTCCTTTCTACGCTTTGATTCAATTTGGATATGGGGTTGTATTAACGGAGCCTTGTCTCCCCCCGATTGTAATAACTTGGTTTGCTACATGAAGCACACACGAGCACTTGAGCCTTAGCTCTTACTCATACACAAGCACCCACGTGCACTATTGAGCCTCCGCTCTTACTCCTAAGACTCTAGTAAGAGTTGCGTGAGTTGTCTTTAAATTTATACACTCACACATGCGTGCATTGAGCCTTCACTCTTATTCTATATAAGTATTTCAATTCAGCTGGGTTGTTACATTAAGTCGTGTGAGTTTGTCTTTCATTTACACACTCACACACAAAGAACACTTGAGCGCTTGCTCATGCACCTCTCGCACCATTTTGGCCTTGGCAGCCGCTAAGATATAGTCCTATTTCTATACTTTTTGCTGCGTTTTCCCGGTTCAGTTGCGTGTGTTTGTCTTTCCATTTACACACAAACACAACACGCGCACGTTGGCGACCTTCGGGCCCATATATATATATAGTTGTATTTCCCTTCCGCTATGTCTTTAAATTTCAGGTTTTAAGGTTTAGCTGTGTGAGTTGCATTTTCATTTATACACGGCATACACTTACACAATTGAGCCTTTCCGCTCTTAAGATATAGCTATATTTCCCTTTTGCAATTTTCCTTTTGCAATTTCCCTTAAGCATTGTCTTTCAATTTCGGGTTTTCCGTTCAGTTGTGTGAGTTTGCATTGCATATTCGTCATACCACGAGTTAGGGTGCATACTTGCATCAAAGCAAACCCCATACACCCGTGCAAAAATCGCCCATACTTAGGCACTTGATGCACACATCCCACACCTAAATTGGCTAAAACCCGAGACATAGGGAACGTGCAAATCCTACATTGATAAAATCTGCAACAAGACAAGTGAAACTGACCAAACACTTTGCATACTTTTCAAAAAGGTTATGTTTGCTCAAAATCGACTTTTTTAAAGCATACAGATTGACCCTTGCGCATCGATGCAAGAAGGTCTGCGACGAAAAGAACCCACTTATCCACAGTCGCCCCAAACAAGTCTGATATTTTCAAAACTTACTTCGCTAGCTTGAGTAAGCTAGCTGGCACGCCATTTAAGCGACTTAGACATATGAAAAGGTTCGCTCTAGGCCCTAAGAAGCTCGGGGACGGAAATTTCCGCGTGTCTACAAAGACATAAAAAGTTTCTTAGAAAATGGAGGATTTTCAGAATACGCTTCATCCAAAGACAAAGCTTTTATACGAAGAATTTCTACCCGATATACGATTTTAGGAGGGGTTCTTTATAAAAAAAGTTTCACTGGCATCTTACTAAGGTGTGTCGACCTGGACGAGGCTAGGATAATAATGCATGAATTCCATGATGGAGAATGTGGAGGGCATGTAAATGCCAATATGATGGCAATGAAAATACTTAGAGCGGGTTATTTTTGGTCCACCTTAAAGCAGGATTGCCATGACCATGTTAGGAAGTGTCACCCATGTCAAGTGCATGGACACGCCATCCATACCCCGTCATCCTCATTGTATTTTGTGGTCAGCCCCTGGTCATTCACCATGTGAGCGTTTAACATCATAGGACTAATATTTTCTCATGCATCAAATGGGCATAGGTTCTTATTAGTAGCCACCGAATACTTTTCCAAATGGGTTGAAGCTACCTCCCTAACAAATGTTCAAGGGCAACACGTAGTAGCATTCATTAGGAAAAATATTCTGGCTCGCTTTGGGGTTCCAAAGGACTTAGTGTCCGACAATGGTACCCCCTTCAAAAACGAGAGGATGGTTAAGTTATGTAACACGTATGGCATAACTCACCACTTCTCATTACCCTACTACCTTCAAGGCAATGGCCAAGCCGAAGCCACCAATAAGACTCTCATAAGCATTATTGAGAAGACTTTATTTCTTGTATGACCACTCATCTATCTCAACATCTTCATTTCTGTCACAGACATCTTTTGTACATGTTGATAACTAAACTGCCCAACACTCATAACCATAAAACATGGCAGGCCTAATTGATGCTCTATAATATTTACCTTTTAACTTTAATGGTATCTTCTTATCATAAAGAATATGTGATGCTCCTCTCCATTTTAACCAACCAACATTAATTGTATGCGTAACATCTCCATCAATTCTTTCATCACTTTAAAAAATTGACCCTAGGTATTTAAAACTTTTCTTTTGGGGGATGCAATGTGTGCCAATTTTAATTTATGTCTTCTGAAGAAACCAAATGATCAAACTTACATTTCATATATTTTATCTTTGTTCTACTAAGTCGGAGGCCTTTGCTTTCTAATGTTTCTCTCCATAGTTCCAATTTTCTTTTAACTTTTTCCTTAGACTCCTCCACTAACATAATGTCATCTACAAATAACATACACCAAGGTACTTCATCTTGAATATGTTTTGTTAACTCATCAATCACCATTATAAATAAGTATGGACTTAAAGTTGATCCTTGATGTAACCCAATATTAACTTCAAAAAAGTTTGTCATTCCTTCATGAGTCCTCACACATGTTTTTGCACCATCGTACATATCTCTTATAAGGTTAATGTATGTCAATGGGATACCTCTTTTTTCGAAAGTTCTCCAAAGAACCTTCCTCGGTACTCTATCATAAGTTTTTTCTAGATCAATAAATATCATGTGAAGGTCTTTCTTTTTTGCTCTAAAATGTTCCATTATAGGAAAAGGTATTGATACTTGTCAAATTATTCAGATCTGATGAATCTGTAGTTGTATGAGAGATCCGATTGTTTGAGAGTAAAATGCTTACATGGTACATGATAGGAAAAAATGGTTGGCTGGAAGTCCTTCACTTAGGAGAATGCCTTGGCTAGCAGAACTGGATGCTTTCCTGGGATTCAGGTGAGGCCATGTATTGTTCAAAAAATGGACCGGCTACACTAATGTTATTGGATCCCTTTTTGGATTTAGGATACGCCACAGCCTGACCCCCACACACGGACAGGTCTGTCTGTTCGCCAGAAGCATGACTTGGTTTTGATGTGCATTGGTTTATGTGGAACTTCGTTGGAATGGGATTCATATATTGGTTTAGCATCAGCACTAAAATACAACGACCTTCGCTATCAGTCGGATAAATTATAAGCTGGCACAAGGACACAGACCTTTTATACGGATAGCAGGTAAGACATACGTGATGCAACACATTGTGCACAACAAGCTAGGGGATCATATGGAGCCATAGGATGGCACCTTTATCAAGAGCGATTAGACGGCTAGGATCTAAACGTATATACTCTGAAAGACCCTCATATCATATAGCAGCCACCATCTTTCTCCCAGAAATAGCACTCACTGCCTATATTGGCCCTGATGTGGGAATCAATGGCCTGGGTGGAAGATTTTTTTTGTGCTTTTGAAACTACTGTTTATGTATTAACATATGGATGAACTCGTTTCTTAATGGATAAAATACCACAAATGTGTCACTACCTTGCTTTCAGAACAAATCTGAGTTAATATCACGTATTTGCACGAGCCACGGTGGCATAAAATTTGTTGACAAATCATGATTCTAGAGCAGTTGGACATGACCGCGGTTCGGTTCAAACTTAATACGTCTGGTCTGGCACCCAATATGACAACACTTTTGATTCACACAATTCAATCTTTCACGTTCCTATGCAAGAATTTCAGCAACACGGTTGACCAATGTAATAGCGTAGAGGACACCAGCAAGGGCGGCGTGAGTAAGGCCACTACCACAACCACCTTAGGCACCTAAAAGCTAAACTAGTTACAGTAACATTTGAATAGGTCTCAAAAGGCCCGAAAACTAAACACTTGGGCTCCATATTTTTTGGTCACATAATTTTCACTTTAGGTCCCACTTCTGGGGTCTAAAGTGAAACAAAACATAACAAATCATAAATGATAGAATAAGATGCAGAATCCTCGGTGATAAAATGACTACCAATCACACCAGCATTAATCTAGGTATTGATATACGATATTATCTGCATGATATGATGTGATACCCAGATCATACAAAGATTGGTCCTCTTTCCTTATCTTACATTTACATTGGTGTATTCAATTGCAAAGCTGGGAGAGCAAAAGGCATGACGCAAAGAGAATGCAAAATTATATTGAAGGAAGAACTGTGCAGGGGTCTATCTTCAGATGACCCACCTAATATACAAACATGAGGCAACTATGAATCTCAGCTGCCATTTTTAAGATCGTAGACAGCACCCACTGCTCACAAATTGCATCTGGATGCCGACTTCTACGAATACATGGAGCTCCTTGGAGAGAAGATGATCTGCTCTCCTCAATGTGAAGCAAAAGTTGGCAGACACTGATAGTCACCTTTTCGTTAGTTTGGTTTTGTTAGAGACGAACCGGATCCTTTGCTTGCCGAATTCCATAGTCACGTTCCTTCCATCATCGAGTGATACTGAAAGAGCAGACTGTCCTTGAATGGTGCCAGTCACCACTCCTCTGTGCCTGCATAGGCCAGCATAAGAGTATCAGAGCAGCAGCCCAGCTGCTAGAGTATGCAAACAAAAATGGACATAGTTTAGATATATTGCTTAAGGTAGTTGGGAGGGCTTAAAGCCTGGATCGTCATATTGGCACACAATTATGTTTTGTACTATACTGACATAGCAGAAAGGAAATCTGTGTCCAATTTCTGCGGGCACCCAAGCCACAGTTGTCCTACAAAACTAATTAAAGGAAGACTTCGAAAGCCAAGTACAACAACTAAGCCTTTTCCCATATCCCATACTAGACATCGGCAACATGAATTCTTTGTTTCTGCAAAACACAATCATTTGCATTGTTACAGTTAACTCAACATAAGCTACATCATTTTTTATTATTTCCTTCCAATACTTTGAAAGCCAAATAGTTAAACAAAACATCATAGTTTGAAAATTGTTGTTGTATAGCACCACCGATGACAAGCTTTCTATAAAGAAAAGCTACACTCACCCACCCACAGACACATACAATATAGGAGGTAGAAGTGTCCTAAAAAAATGCAGTTGAAGAAGGTACATCCCAAGATAGCAGTATGGCACATAAAGATTATCAAAGAACAAAGGGAAAATGCAAATTTGGTGGAGAAAATGAAAATTCGGAGGAAATATAAGATAGAAAATAGTAATTTTAACAGCCAATTTTGTGACAGAATTATAGAGGGAAGATGAACTATATCTAAATATGGAATCAGCAGGAAAGAAAACAGTATCATGATGGAGACCAATAAACACCCGGCTTACAAAGACTTCGTAGAAGAATAGGGGGAAAGGGACATGTTTTATAAATAAATACATATTTATTAATTTATTTATTTATGGCAAGTTTGAAATTTCCACGAGGGACATTGGCAACTAAATTGAAGATTCTGAAGGTAATAAATGATAATGCAACTTTTATTGCAACTAACTGAACTTAGTCACGTAGGATAAAAATATAAACAAAATGAAGGTCCTCACCAAGAATTATCTGATGCCTGATTAACTTCAACTCTTTTGCCAATGGCATCCTTGCCCAACTTCTTAAGTATCCGAGCATCTGTTTCTTGGTCTATCGGGTTCCCTTGATGCGTTAACTCATTGTTATCCTGATCCTCCATTAGCACCTTTTTATCCACCACTGGTGGTCGTTTCCTCTTTGATCTCTGGCCTTTAATCAAGTTCTTCTCATCATCACCCTGTGAAACCCAAGAACTATGATTTTCAAGGGAAAGGGTTTTAAATTTCAGCTTCAGCAAAGGTTTTGAAGAAGTCACAGGAGCAGGAGAGGCCATGCTTTCACTGTTTCCACCAGTATCTGCCCCTCTGCTTTGTTTCATTGGTAAAACCGTCTCGTTCTTTAAGGTAATCTCCAAACTGTCCGTGGGTTTAATCTCCACAGGATTCCTTTTCTCATACGTGATCATGGTTATGGGTTTAGAATCATAGTTCCCTGTACCCTTTTCTCCACCAACATTGTCATTAGATGGCTTTTCTGCTATGGACAAACTGTGTTCCTTGCTTTTATGCATCAAAGGTTTTGGTGATGTAGCATCCCTCCTAGCACCTATTGGAATCAAACCATTAAGTGTCAATGATTTCTAGTGACTATTAGAGATGCACATAATCGTATCAAAGCCTACATGAACTACAGAAGTAACTAAGCATGGTCACAAACTGTAGTCAGTCTTATGAAAATCTCATACTTCCTGTGATACTTCCAAGGGATAATAATTGCTAAAAGTGCACCACTTTCGAAGTATTGTAAAATATATAAGTTTTGATTGAGCATTGATGTGGCAACACATTTTTCACTAGCTTTTATATGATTATTTTTTTCAATGTTCTAGAATATAATAGCAACATAATTATATAGAATATCATACATATCCAGCCAAGAAATTTTTCACTTGAAAACACACACAAATTTTCCCAGCACAGTTGTGACTACGGATATGATCCGGTTCATTTTTTTCTGGCAAAATATTTTGGTAGATGCCATAGAAATCTTCTGGAGAGGTACCTTCCTTATTATCAAGACCAACTGTCTGAGCAGGCGGTTCTGGTGGATATCTGTCTTGTGAATTAGGCACTTTCTGGCTGGTCTCCTCACTCCCTGTTCATGGACACAAAGTGTTCAGCTATACAGTGTACAGTACATCAGAAACCAAAGCATTATTCCTGTGTATTTCCAAGGCACATGCCCTTGAAACTTCATTTTCTTAGTATTTTTACATGTAACATGTCTACAGGACACTACAAGAGACCAAGTAATCGACAGGGATATGAAAGACAGCCATTCCGAACCCTTTGGGATATCAGACAACCTTTGAGCAACAAGAAATCAGGAAATATCTACCAACTCTTACAATAAAACAAACAAAATTACAGATACATAGATCCTAAAAGATGTCACTACAAGCGATTCATTTTTTTGGAATGTTATATTGATCACCTCACTCGAATTTCACCCAATTGAACTTCACCGACCCCCAGAAAAGTTTCTAGGTCCACCCACGAAAGAGGTAAGTCTTGAAGTTAGTTACATGGCAATGTACAGGTAGGTATGTAGACTTATCACTCAAGAAAACCATGTCTCTCATTATGCCGCTCAAGTACCTCGATTCTTAAAAGATGACTCTCAAAAGGATAAACCACTTGAACCAGAATTGATGTAACATTTTCTATGGGCTCGGGTCCTGCCTTACCACAAATTAATTAATTAATTAATTATGTTGATTTAAATAATATAATTATCTCCCAGATCTCAAAAGAAGGTGCATATTCAAGCTTTTTGTACAAAAAATGTTCGTCCTTTTGGCCTTCTCTTTTTACAATTATTCTTCTTCATTTAATGAAGAAAAATAAAATGTAATACAGTAAAGTATGATGTAGTCAAATATATGTATTTGATACCATGTACACTGTCAAATATATGTATTTGATACCATGTACATTATGGAGTAATAAAAGACATGTCCGGTTCCATTTATTTTCAAAAACTGCCAGTTCCAGTTTGAATGAGAACCGAGCCAGTTCCCAATGGTATACGGTTTCTTAATTGCCGGTTTCAAGTTTAGTTATGGAGAGGTTCAAGTACTAGTCTTAACAAACAACAACTAAGCCTTTTCCCATACTAGACGGGGTCGGCTACATGGATTCTTTGTTTCCACAGATCCCTATCGTGTGTCATATTAGCAGTTAACTCACAATAAGCTAGATCATTCTTTATCGTTTCTTTCCAACACTTTTGTGGTCGTCCTCTACCTCTTTTAATACTTTCCAAATTTAGTTTTTCTAACCTTCTTAGAGGTTCTTCTTTTGATCTTCTTTCTATTGTTCAACCCATCTTAAACGATATTCTCTCATTTTATCCTCTATTGGTGCCACTCCTAATTTGTTTCTAATAACCTCATTATGTATACGGTCTTTTCTTGTATGACCACTCATCCATCTCAACATCTTCATTTCTGTCACAGACATCTTTTGTACATGTTGATGATTAACTGCCCAACACTCATAACCATAAAACATGACAGGCCTAATTGCAATTCTATAATATTTACCTTTTAACTTTAATGGTATCTTCTTATCACAAAGAATACCTGATGCTCCTCTCAATTTTAACCAACCAGCATTAATTCTATGCGTAACATCTCCATCAATTCTTCTATCACTCTGAAAAATTGACCCTAGGTATTTAAAACTTTCCTTTTGGGGGATGCAATGTGTGCCAATTTTAATTTCTATGTCCTCTGAGGTAACCAAATGATCAAACTTACATTCCATATATTCTGTCTTTGTTCTACTAAGTTGGAGGCCTTTGCTTTCTAATGTTTCTCTCCATAGTTCCAATTTTCTATTAACTTTTTCCTGCAAATAACATACAACAAGGTACTTCATCTTGAATATGTTTTGTTAACTTATCCATCACCATTATAAATATGGACTTAAAGTTGATCATTGATGTAACCCAATATTAACTTCAAAGAAGTCTGTCGTTCCTTCATGAGACTCACACATGTTTTTGCACCATCATACATGTCTCTTATAAGGTTAATATATGTCAATGGGATACCTCTTTTTTCCAAAGTTCTTCAAACAACCTCCCTCTGTACCCTATCATAAGCTTTTTCTAGATCAATAAATATCATGTGAAGGTCTTTCTTTTTTGCTCTAAAATGTTCCATAAGACGTCTCAAAAGATGAATCGCTTCAATAGTAGATCTACCTGGCATGAATCCAAATTGGTTCTCTGTTGTACTTGATATTTGTCTTAACCTACGTTCGATAATTCTTTCCCATAATTTCATAGTATGGCTCATTAACTTGATACCTCGATAATTCGCACAATTTTGAATGTCTCCCTTGTTCTTATATATGGGTATAAGTGTACTTGCTCTCCATTCCTCGGGCATCGTTTGGCTTTTTCATATTTCATTAAATAGTCTTGTGAGCCAAGTGATTCCTATTTCTCCTAGTATTTTCTAAACTTCTATAGGAATATTATCTGGTCCTACCGATTTACCACCCTTCATATGTTTAAGACCCTCTTTGACTTCATTCTTTTGAATACGTCGATAGAAATTATGGTTTATATACTTTCAAATTTGGCTAACTCTCCTAAGCTAATACTAACATCTTTATTTTCATTAAAAGATTATAAAAATAGTTTTTTCATCTATTTCTTATATCATCATTTGCCACTAGAATTTTTTGATTCTCGTCTTTGATGCATCTAACATAATTAAGATCTTTAGTTTTCTTATCTCTAGCCCTAGCTATCCTAAAAATATCTCTTTCACCCTCTTTTGAGTTGAGTTTTTCATATAAGTCCTCCCAAATTTTACCTTTTGCTTCACTCACGGCATTTTTCGCTTGCTTCTTTGCTTTTTTATAAGCCTCTAAAGTTTCACTAGTTTTCTTAGCATAATGTAATTTGTAACATGCCCTCTTTGCCTTGATTTTATTTTATAGTACTTCACTCCACCAGCAAGCTTCTTTTTGTGCCGGTACACCTCCCTTAAATACCCCTCACACATCTTTCGCCACTTTCCTAATATGTATAGCCATATTGTTTCACATATCACAGGGTGTACCAACATAATTCCAAACATCTCCTTGAAGGACTTTCTGTTTAAATATATCTTCTTTCTTGCTTTTGAGGTTCCACCATTTAGTCCGAATAGCTCGATGCACTCTTTTTCTCTTTGTCCATTTTTTTATTTGTAAATCCATAACTAAAAGTCGATGTTGGATGGTTAAGCTTTCTCCTGGAATTACCTTGCAATCTTTATAACACGCTCTATCTTTTTTTCTACAAATAAAGTAATCAATTTGTGTTTGTAATAAGCCACTCTTATAAGTAATTAAATGTTCATCTCGTTTTTTTGAAGATTGTATTGACTATAAAGAGATCAAATGCCATAGCAAAATTTAAAATCTCCCTACCTTCCTCATTTATATCCCCAAAACCAAAGTTTTCATGAATCCCTTAATATTCTAATGCCTCTTTATCGACATGTCCATTTAAGTCTCCTCCTAAACAAATCATCTCCCTTTGTGGAATCTTTTGAATCACCTTATCTAACTCTTCCCAAAAAATTGTCTTTATACCAGCGCGTATCGTATCGTGTATCGCTGGGCTCCACGATACGGGCGTATCGTAAATAATGTAAAAATTAATTAAAAATTAATAAAAGATAGTAAAAAATCGAAAAAAATCAGGAAAAATCTGATAATTGCTTTAAATTCAGATAATGTAAGTTTAGTATAAATTGAGCATTCAGCATTGAACAATTGCATCCAAATTTACATATTTTGAATCCAAAAAATAAAATACAGACATAGTTTACACTTTACAGTACACTACAGTTACATATAATGTTATATTTTACAAATTATAATCAGGATCATCAACTAAATAATCTTCATCTTCTCCTTGTTGCAGATCCTCATCATCAGCCACGCCCACACCTTCTTCTTCAAAATCAAATTCTTCATCTCCATAATGTTGTTGCGCTCCTTCCAAATTAATCCAGGCAACGTCTTCTTCTGTTAGGAGGGCATTTTCTTCAGTGTCTTCCATAACTCAATCTTCTAATATATCAAAATTATCCAAACTTATTGTTTCGAATTGACTTTCTTCCCTATTTACTTTTTTTAATTGCCTACGACACAAACAAAGATAAACAATTAGTAAGTAATATTAACAATTGAAAATTGAAGTTAAATAATATCGAAGTGAAAAATTGAAAGTAATACAACATTACCTTTCATGAAGACGCATGTTACAACGAATATAAACCAAATCATTAAGCCTTTTGTGTTCCAACCTGTTGTGCTTTTTTGTATGGATGTGTTCAAAAATACTCCAATTTCTTTCACAACCTGTTGCACTACAGGTTTGGCTTAAGACTCTAACTGCAAAATCTCTAAGCTTTGGACAATCACTTCCAAAACCTGTTCCACCAAACATCTGTAAAAAAAATATAAACATTAGAGACATAATAATCCACAATAACGTAATATGCAACTTAAATATGAAAATAAACAATGTACCTGGACGCATCGTAGAGCGGTTGCGAATTGCAACAGGCAAACCCATCAAGTGAAGAGCATTATCATATATCTCCATCTCTCGATGTATCGCATCTACTATGCTCTCATCAGGGACTAATCTGTCGATGCATTCAATGATTCCTCGATTAACCTCACCGTCCCTTTTGAAGGTTGCTGAGTACCTCAATGATGGGTTTAGATAGTAGGCTGATGCATGAATAGGCTTATGCAATTGTTTATTCCATCTACTATCAATTATTTTCCACACGGGCACATAATCTCTTTTTTTTTCATTAAAGTTATTTCTGATCTCTTCTTTTGCCCTGTCCATGGCTTCAAAAAGGTAGCCCATAGATGGTTTCTCCTCGCTGTCAGCCAATCTCAAAACTTTCACTAAAGGACACGTAATTTTCAATAATCTAATACATGCATTCTAAAATGAACTTCTAAAAACCGTTTCTACAATCTCATTTAACTTTCTGTTCCTTCTGTTTTGAGGCAACTCTGCAAATTATTGCCACTCATCTGAGGAGAACATTCTCTTTAAGGCTTGCTTCTGTCTCACAATACTCTATACAGATAAGAAGTTTGTTGTGAACCGAGTTGCAGCTGTGCGAAGAAACTCAGCACCTTCTGTGTATCTCCTCATCATACACAAAACAAATGCATGGTTGTAAATGAATTTTGTAATATCCAACACTCAGTTGCTGCCTTTATTTCATCCATCTCACCAATGTCCTCGAGGATGAGATCTAAACAATGGGCTGCACATGGTGTCTAGTAGAAAGTCCCATAAATATCAGCTAACTCCTTTCCAGCTACTTTGTAGTTAGCTGCATTATCTGTAATCAATTGGACTACATTTTCTAGCCCAACCTCCTGTATAACCTTATCAAATTCTTCTCGTAGGATCTCTGCAGTGTGCCTCTCCTCTGACATATCTAGATATCTCAAAAACATGAGTCTTTTAGGACAATATACAAGAAAGTTTAGCAATGTCCTTCCTCGCCTATCGGTCCATCCATCTGCCATGATAGTGCATCATGTTTACTTCCACGATTGTCTCAAAGTCGAACAGTATTGTTGCACTTCAATCATGGTCTGATCTAATATCTTTCCTCTCAACTTCTGATAAGAGGGCATCCTGTATCCTGGACCAATGTTAGCAATTGCATCTGTCATTGCTTGAAAATGAAAACTGTTTGCTGCATTAAATGGAATGCATGCATCATAAAACCATCTGCCCACTACAAGGTCTGCTTGATCGTGCAGTTGTTAAGAAGCCATAGCAGCACGAATTCCTGGTTGAGCACCAGGTATAGTGGAAGGAGGAAAGAACGAATGTATGCTAGAAGAAGAAGCTCTTCCTCTACTCCTTCCTGAACTTCCTCTTCTGCCACCTCCAAAGTCTTCAGCTGCAACCCTCTTTCCTCTGCTAGGTGCTCGCGAACTGTTACTACCAATATCTATTCTAACATCTGAAGGCAAACTATCAGTGAATCCAACTCCAGTGGCAGTAGCATCATCAGCTTCTTCACACATCTGAAAATCATCCTTTTGTTGTCTCCTTTCCTGTATGCTCTCAATCATCTGCAAGCATTGCCATTTAATACCTTCTGACACACTTCTAACTCTGCCTGTGGATGGAGCAACTTCTTTCCTAGTTCCTGCTAGGTGGTGTTTCAACCTTGAAATTCCACCACTAACCACCTTTTCACAAAATAAACATCTGATTTTTAACCTTGAACCCTCAACTGGTATACCCCACTGCCATGCCGGAACATCAGACTTTGAATGAGAGTCTCTACCACCCCTTCCTACCATCTCAATGGAGTACTTTAATTCAAACAAAAACCTGAAAATAAAAGCACTTCGTAAATCCCCCAATCTTCAAATAACACTCAAATCGAGTGTCTCCCACTTCATCAATGCAATAAAAATCGTATACACACACTTAATAACTTCATATTTTGTCATTCAAAAAAAAAACCGAATAAAAAATAATAAATATAAAGGAAAAAAATAGAAAAAACATTAAAAATATACCTAAATCCGAGTTTGGAGGCTTGGACGGACACCGTAGGGCACGATTTTAGAGCTTTCAACACCAAAGAGGCGAAAACCGACTCTTAGGGAGCTTGAGGAATCCAAAAGGAGAGAGGAAACCCGCGAAAAATCGCAGGTTTCTCTCGGGCCGGGACCCTTTATAAGGGTCCCAGGGCGTATCGCCCGCACCTGCGATACAGGCCCCCGTATCGTATCGTGTACGATACGGACAACACTGCTTTATACTATCTTCTAGTCCTACTTGGGGTGCGTAAGCACAAACTATATTCAAAACCTCTGCTCCTAACACTAATTTCAACGTCATGATTCGGTCACCATATCGTTGTATGTCTACTACACTATCCTTTAAATCTTTATTTATGATAATACCAACTCCATTTCGAGCTTTTTCTTTACCTAAGTACCATAATTTAAAACCTTTATCCTCTATCTCCTTTGCTTTTTCTCGAACCTAACATAAAATATGAATCTTTCTCTGAATCATAGTATCTACCACCTCCATTAGCTTACCGGATAATGTTCCGATATTCCAAGAACCAATACGAATCTTATTATCTAGGACTAGCTTCCTTACCCCCCACATCCGTCCATAATCAAAATGCGGAGACCCTCTCTGAAAATTTTTCACTAACATTCGGGCGGCAATGTAGCGGGACTAACTTCTTTACCCACACCCGTCCATGATGTGGGAACCCTCTTTGCAATTGATTCACTCAGTGTTATCCGTATCACACCGCATCGTGGGAAGCCACAATACGATACGATATCGTACGATACGGGCGATACGCCCAAAAAAATTCAATTTTTTTTTTCAATTTTTTTTTCAATTTTTTTTGTAGGTTTCTGGCCTCTCTTCACTTCCCTATGCTTGTAATTTGGGTTTATAATTTTATTTATTGAATAAAAATAATTTATAAACAAATAAAAATTATGACAATCATTTTCCTTTCTGTTGCCAACTTTTAGATATATTTCTGCTAGCAATTTCTAATTTCATGAGATCGCAAACAATTAAAAACATTTGGTTGTCTCGGTTCATTGAGTGGGCATTTCACAACTTCACTATTTTAGGGTTCATCTTACGTGATTTCCATTGAGTTGAACATGATCAACGTGTGTGAGGCTTAACTCAGTATGTGAAGTGAGAAATGAAGGTCAAGCATTAGTTAAAAAGGTAGTCGTAAGAGAAAAAGGGATATCATCAAGTAATAATATCACATCACTGAGGTGTCAGAGTCAATAATCAAAGAAATTGAGCTCATTGTTTTGCTCACATATGGAAATTAGCAAATATAACAACTACATATACAAAGATAGCAGTTTATTAATTTTGATATATTAGATGAGTGAATTATGGAAGATAACGAAGAAAATGCACTCCTAACCGAAGAAGACATTGCATGAATTAATTTGAAGTGCAACAACATCACGAAGGAGATGAACATTTTCATTTTAAAGCAGAAGATGATGAGAAACTTTGAATCTTTATCAAGTAGAAGATGAAGATTATTTAGTTAATAATCCTGATACAAATTTACAATATGCAAAATGTAAATGTATTTCATTTTTTGCTTCAAAATATGTAATTTTGGATGCAATTGTTCAATGTTGAATGTTCAATCTGTGCTAAACTTTACATTATATGAATTTAAAGCAATTATCAGATTTTTCCAGATTTTTTCGGATTTTTACTAATTTTCTTGATTTTTTAAATATTTTTTGTATTATTTTAATATTAAAGTACGATAGATACGATACGCCCGTATCGTGGAGCCCAGCGATACACGATACGATACGCGTCAGACAACACTGGATTCACTACATTCGAGCGAAAATGTAGTGGCCTTTGCTTACTTATTACTGCATTCGGGCTTTGCACCATGTCGCGAGGCAGGGACGCCCCAAAACAATGCTCATAATTTTTGTAATCCATGTTATAAAAATCCGACGAAGTTTTACACTGGCTATCGAAAGCCTAACACAACCCTCCTCCTTTATCCGGGCTTTGGACCGACAATGCAAGGGTGATCCTTTACATGGGCAGAGTTAAGTACTAGTCTTAAAAATATTTAAAATCTTTTACAAATCTATATTCATAAATGTTACTTTTTATTTTAAATTATTAAGGATTGACAACTACTGGCCCATGCATTGATGTGTCCTTAATATTTAATACTTCATTCCTTAAAGAATGTTACTTTTTTTTCAAAATGTCATTCAATTGTTGACAAGTCAATAACTGATTAACAGCCGTCCCATCATTTGACGGACCGGTCCAAAATATTGGGAGAGCCTGTCATAATTTCAGTTCCAAATGAATCCATGTGTCATCCATTTGGAGTTTCAAATAAAAAATCAATTTCGAAATTCAATTTCAAGGAACAGTTTGAATTGCGGTTGAAAACCAGTGGATACCAATTCCAAGAGTCTCAAAACTATAACCAAACCGAAGCCTCCCGGGATTCGATTACAGTTCTGGTTCCAGTTTTAGTCAGCTCCCAACCTGATTCGGTTCCGGTTCAAATTGCAGGACCATTTGCAAATCAAACATGTCTAGGCAACAATAAACATGCTTGGATAATAGTCCGCATGTTATAACCTCCAATGATCTACACCTAGTGTGGAAGACGCTTGGTTAAGGTTAAGGTTAAGGTTAAGGTCAAGGTTATCATATAACATCAGAATGTTTGGGAGGTTCCAGCATCCAAACCGAGATGAATGAAGTCAGTTCCCAACAATGACTTCCTTTCTGTTGAGCTTTTAAGTTACTGCAAATAGATGTATATGTAGATCTAGTGAAAACCTTTGCTAATTTGCAACATAAACATGAGTATTTGTCTTTCCAAAAAATGGAATGACAGAAGCCAACAAATTCGCCTTGAGACAACCTATATTGATAACCCCAAACGTGCCTAAGCTTGCCTTATCTTTTCTACCATGGTTGTTGTATTACTTCCTTCTCGAAGGTACCTTCATTGTTTTCCATCTACAGTTTCCTCATTTCAGGCCTACGTCCTCAAATACATAAAACCATGAAACATAAAAGAAGGCCCTCAAGTTTATTCAAAAAACTTTATTATGTTTCAAAGAAGCAACTGTAAAATTCATGTTTAATAATTCCTGACCAATAAATAGATCCCAAAAATGCGCATGAATTCTCTTTGATATTTTCATGTGAAGTTGTAAAGAGATTTGATGGGTCTGTTATATTCCAAGACAAGAATTAAGATGGATATTTTTCAGGTCAAGAAAATTTTTAAGCAAGAAACAAAAGAAAAGAAACTCTCTGCAAGTTTAAGAAAGCAACTACAAGAAAGGTATGGAGTGTATACCCATGGAAGCTGCAGATTCTTGTTCCCGGTGGCCACTTGAGGTTTCCGATTCCCGAATGTCGATAAAATTCTTGTTTCTTGAACCAAGATGTATGACTAACTTTCTCTTTCCTTTAGTGGCTTCTGTCTTAACAGCAAGCCTTTGATTACATACGTCATAGTTCAAACCATACAATCTAACATGCCTTGTTTTAATGGCCTTGGAATCCTGCTTTTCATGTTTTACTGGTTTTTCTTCATTTGCAGCGTCCAGTTGATTAATAGCAGGATTTCCTCCACTAATCGAAGGACTATTACCAGGGGGTAGAAAAAACACCATTTTTTCTGCTCTTTCTGTACCTGTCGTATCAGCATTTTCGTACTCCATGCCATTCTCAAGTGGTTGTGCTCCGAATAATGGCTCAGAAATTTCATTCGTATATGGCCTTCCATTCAAATTTGTCAGCATATCTTTCTTTTTTGCATATTTCTTGTATGGTTTTATGTTCTTGGAATATTCCTTTCCTTGATCCTTGGAATTAGATAACGCCTTAAAAGAAAACTTCAATGATTTTCCATCACTCTTCGATGTAGTTACATGGCATTCTTCATCATCAGAATAAGGTGAAATTGAAGCAGATTCCTCTGTCAACCCTGTTGCTGCCCTCAGACTAGAAATTAGAGCACGATCAGCATTATCTCTCCTCCTCCAAAGCTCTTGAACAGCATCATCAAGATCTTTGACCTAATGATCATGGGATATGTCCTCGATAAATACATATAAAATTGCAACAAGCAAAATACATCAGTAGAAAAAAGAAAGGAAAAGATTTGTTGTACAGTACTTTATAACAGTCCCCACGGCATGCTGCACACCTGTAATGCAGGTTCGAATCCACCTGGAACTGCTGGTACTTCTCATCACTGCAAGATCCTGTGTTAGTGATACATGTTCATACTAAACAGAAAAATCAAATCTACAACAAGAAATGATGAACCCAACACAATGAATGATTTTGATGTCAACGATACTCATCGTCCTCACAGATATTTATAGGATATCAGCAATCTATAGTCTGCCAAAAATAACTGATATTTTCAAAGCATAGTTATATTCAAAATCTCATAAAGAGATAATTGTACTATTTTCACTTGAATCTTTACAACTCTATTACATTTTAAATGCTACTCTTTCCTTCTTATTATTTTGCTTTATAAATCCTTTTATTACTAAACTCCACCCGAGGATCACCCTTGCATAGCCGGTTCCAAGCCCACATAAAGGAGGAGGGTTGCGTTAGGCTTCCGACAGCCAGCGTAAAACTTTGCTAGACTTATTTAGCATGGATTCTACAAATTATGATAGAGCTATATAGAAACAAAGAATCCATGTAGCCGACCCCATCTAGTATGAGAAAAGGCTCTTTTTATTACTTAATGTACTTTTTCATCAGAAAAATGGTATAATTGCTAACAAAGAAACTTTACCAGGTAAATATTGGTGCACAATGGAGGCATTTTTGCCAGTGTAAAACGACTTGTAAGGGACCAAGTGCTCTAAACAACATAATATCAATTTTGTGCTTCCGCCTCCAGCTTCATCCTCTGTCTGTCTTTCCTTCTCTCTATCCTAATTTCAATTGCTGCAAATGTCAACCATGTTCAACTGTAACACGGTATCATAGCACAGATATCGGTTTATACACAGGGCACATCACAACATGGTTGCTGCGAAGATCTACATAGCATCCACTGCGCTTGGGTTTGATCTACAAGCTCAATAGTCATTTCTGCATCTTTTGTGACTCTGAGTCCATTGCAATTGCTGACAATAAACTTCTCTATATATAGCAATAAGTACAGAACACTATCCACAATCAGATTCACTATACAAGGGACATAAAGAATTGTAAGGTAATCTTCTGAGTTTAAACCACTATTTCATCATAAGGCCATAAAATCAGGGTAGGTTTATCAGAAGGCAGAAAAGTGAGGCAAACACAAAGAATAAACCAATTCAGTCAGAGAGGAGAGTTTCTGTGGTAATGTCATATAGAAACAAATCACTGACAAGATACCAACCTGATTCCATCACACTCAGCATGCACCCAACGCTGGCAAACATCACAACACACCATAGGTGTTGATTCAGAATCCCTATATACCTACAAAAGAAAACCAATCACTTAAAATTTAGAATGAACAAAGAAAATTCTACATTATCGTTTTAAACATTGAAGTAATGTATACCCTGAAAATGCATCAACAAAAGATGCTGCATAGCCAACCCCATCTCCTATGGGAAAAGGCTTAGTTGTTGTTTGAAGCCAGAATATCGCATAGAAAGCAAATGGCTTTGGCTTCAAAAACCAATGTTTCCAAGCAGACAAATAGAAACAATACCTTCAAACAAACTGGGCAATAGTTCCCCTTCACAAACAGCCTCCCACATGCGTCACAGCAAGTATAGCTCATAAACCATCTGATGTAATCAGCAAACCAAAGCAGAAGAGAGAAACCAGTGAAAAACAATAATAAAACCAGAACCAGCTTTACCATCAAGGTAGGGAAATAGCACAAAATTGTGCATTACGTGAATCAGATGTCAAAAATCCAACAAATCAAAGGTAAGTTTGGACATTTTTTTCAGTATATGCAAATATTACTCTTGTATAGATATCAAGCAAAAGTCATTGATTCATGCGTGTTGATCTACAAACGCACAAGTCTTTGTTTTTTGCAGCCTGAAGTTGTATTTAATCTTCACACATGATTTTGCCAAAGATCTGCAAGTGCGTATTTGACACATGTTTATTGCCGTAACATGTGAGACTTTTGAAATATGTAGAACAAAATCTGCAAAATGTTCTCACAAGTGAGTAAATTGTACAGATGTCATGTTCCAAGCATGCCCTAGTAAACAGTAGATATAAACATGTTGAATGTCAAGAATGAGCAAGCACATGCCATCATATATCATTCCTTGCCAAACTAGGATAGCGCAACTACAATCAATAGATGGCATGGCCATTATTGTGCTTTGAAAGTGATTGCATTGCTATTTTTTACAACATTGATTGGGATGTAACAGAATGTCCGTGTGCCAACCGATGTAAGAGATAACAGTTTTAGTGCCAACATGTAAGAGAACAGTTTTAGTGATAACAGAATGTAAGAGATAACAGTTTTATTTTATGACAGCTAGACTCTTAGTGCCAACCAATGTCCGTGTCAAGTGCATTGTACATTACATCTCGACATGCATCTTCCATTATCTAATCGAAATTTTAAATAAGCACTACACAAGGTCTATTCCACAGATGCATGCTGTATTGGTCTGTATCATATGATAAAGGCCATATCATACTCCCACAAGTATTTAAAACTGAATATGTGTGCAGTGACAGCCTATGTCACGCGGGTGCGGGGGTGAGATACGACAAATTTCAAAAAATTTGAGTGCGGCGACACGGTTAGAGCATATAATATTATATATTATATATAATATTCAAGCTACAACAAGTGGGACATCAATTAACATAAGTATATGACAATAGCAAGTACACAACTTTATATTAAAGCAAAACACATAAATGATAAATAACTACTAATTTCATCATAATACACAAATCAATCTTCACTATCCGGACCCATTTATCCAAAAAGACCCAAACTTCAAAATCGATACCAGATTTTAAAGCGTGGAATATCCACACAAAAGTAAGTGAAGAAGGTCCGTGTTGAGATATTTTTCTATGTTCATCGGCAGAGTTTCATGGGAGATGATGGAATACAAGATGAAGGAGCAGTTTGGAAACTATGGTGAGGTAACTCAGGTGGTTATCATGGGAGATAAGATCATGAGTCGACTAAGAGTATTCGGTTTCATCGTCTTCACGGATTACTCTCTCTTTGATCGAATTCTACAGGATAAATACACCATAGATGGCAGAACCTGAGTTAACAAAAAAAAAATTGTGTTTTTTTTATCATGCCGCACCGACACGGTGTCGGTATCGCACCCATGTCGAGGTTGACACTCCACACCTTAGAAGTGTGTGGGACTTAGGTGACAGCTCGCTCCAAGCTATAATATAATGACCAGTCATTGTGGTTCAGTGACTGCATATGAAAATGTGGTCACATTCTACAAATGACATGTAACACAGAGGAAAGCAGTCAATAAAATAAATTTTCACTATTTCTCTTTGTTTTTCAATGAAAACTGACATAAGCCGATACTTATCAATATGTATCAACTGTATTGTATCATAACTGCCAATGATAAACTCCGCCCATGTCTGTAAAGAGGCATTAGGATATCAAGGTATTCATCGAAACTTTGGTTTTGGGGAAATGAGGAAGGTATGGAGATTCTAAATTTTGCTATGGTATTAGATCTCTTTATAGTCAATACAATCTTCAAAAAACGAGATGAACATTTAATTACCTATAAGAGTGGGTTATTATAAACACAAATTGATTACTTTATTTGTAGGAAAAAAGATAGAGCGTGTTGTAAAGATTACAAGATAATTCCAAGAAAAAGCTTAACCACCCAACATCGACTTTTAGTTATGGATTTACAAATAAAAAAGTGGACAAAGAAGAAAAGAGTGCATCGAGCTATTCGAACTAAATGGTGGAACCTCAAAAGCGAGAAAGAAGATATATTTAAACAGAAAGTCCTTCAAGGAGATGTTTAGAATTATGTTGGTACACCTTGTGATATGTAGAACAATATGGCTATACATATTAGGAAAGTGGCGAAAGATGTGTTAGGGGCATCTAAGGGAGGTATACCGGCACAAAAAGTTGATGGTGGAGTGAAGTAGTACAAAATAAAATCAAGGCAAAGAGGGCATGTTACAAATTACATTATGCTAAGAAAACTAGTGAAACTTTAGAAACTTATAAGAAAGCAAAGAAGGAAGCGAAAAATATCATTAGTGAAGCAAAAGCTAAAATTTGGGAGGGTTTATATAAGAAAACTCAACGCAAAAGAGGGTGAAAGAGATATTTTTAGGATAGATAGGGCTAGAGATAAGAAAACTAAAGATCTTAATTATGTTAGAAGTATCAAAGACGAGGATGAAAAAATTTAGTGACAAATAATGATATAAGAAATAGATAAAAAAACTATTTTTATAAGCTTTTTAATGAAAATAAAGATGTTAGTATTAGCTTAGGAGAGTTAGCCAAATCATAAAAGTATATAAACCACAATTTCCACCGACGTATTCAAAAGAATGAAGTCAAAGAGGCTCTTAAACATATAAAGGTGTAAATTGATGTTGATGGTCGAAGGTTGATGCTCACGATGCAACTTCGACAAATCGCCAAGATTCGAAGTCACCCGAATATAGGTGTCAAACTCAAATATATCAATCAAGAGAGCGAAAGCAAGCCAAACACAAAGCAAAAGTTGTACGATTACAGCATACTTTGTTCATGGATTAGTGAGGTATTTACAGAGTGTACATAGGTTACATAAGAAACAAGCAGTGAGAAAAGGCAACCAAAGAGAGGGTTGTTGGCTGGCCCCTTGGCCAGCACTAGCCGTTAGAGCTCCAACGGTTGTGGCCAGTGCCTTGGATATATTGTGCACGGGCCCTAATGGCCCGTGCCCTATTACATTAACACCCCCCCTCAAACTTACAGGGTATATACCGAATGTTTGTCCAACAAAAATTGAAAACGAGTGGTCGAGAGCGATTTAGTGAAGAAATCTACTAGCTGCATCTCAGATGTGACATAACATAATGTGATCTTCTTGTTCAAACATTCTTCACGAACAAAATGGCAATCCATCTCGATATGCTTTATCCTTTCATGCAAAGTGTTGTTAGAGGCAATGTAAATGACGCTTTTGTTGTCACAATACATGATGGCAGAAAGTTGCAAAGTATCTCCCATATCACCTAGAATAGTTGTAATCCAAGAAATCTCCGTAGTAGCAATAGCCATGGCTCGATATTCATATTCAGTGGATGAGAGCGACATTTTATATTGCTTTTTACACTTCTAGGAGATAAGTGATTCACCTAAAAAAAAAAAAACCAGTCGTTGACATCTTCACCCCAATCAGCATCCATATATACAGATAAATCAAAAGACGAAGTGGAAGTTAAGAGAACACCCTTATTAGAAATATTTCTAACATATCGAATGATGCGTAAAACAAAACTCATATGAACAAAAATTGGTGTCTGCTGAAATTGACTCGTTGTAATGAACTGCATAAGAAATATCTGGTCTGGTAATAGTAAGATAGGTAAGAGCACCTATGAGTTGTCTGTACAGGGTGGGATCAGCTAATTTTTCACCATCAGTGGATATTAACTTGGTACCTAGAACTTCTGGTGTGTCTACTATTTTGTTATCTATAAGATCAGACTTTTCAATGATATCATTTGCAAATTTAGTCTGAGACATAAAATACCCACAACGGTTTTTAGTAATTTCAATGCCCAAAAAATAGTTAAGGAGGCCTAAGTCTTTCATGTCAAATTCTTGGTGAAGATTACGTTTAACCTGTTGAAATTAATTAGCAACATAAACTTCTTTATTGATGAAAGCCGAATACAAAAAGAAGACACTGACGTGTTGGTCGGCCTCTCCTTGCCGCCACCCTCTAATTCTCGTTGAAACCTAATGACAGCCCTAGTGACTACTTATATGGGTGATCTAACTTGAAAGACTATAATACCCTTAGTAAGTGACTAATGGATTACGGTTCCTAATGAATCAGAATCTGATCCATTATAAAATACCATAATATACATGGCTCAAACTTACCTATGACTGTATGTATACATTTATAACTAAATAGTAACACTAATTAATCAAGATTTAACTTGATCTTCAACACGCCCCCTCAAGTTGAATCTTGAAGGTTTGTAATTCTCAGCTGATGGAGAGCTTTGTAATTCTCAGTTGATAGAGAGCTTTCTAAAATCATCTGACTGAAGCAGGTTTTGTGAAAATATCCGCCAATTGGTCTTCTGAGCATACATGAATTAGATTGAAGATGCCTTGTATAATCTTTTCTCTAATGAAGTGACAATCTATCTCAATATGCTTCGTTCGTTCATGAAAAACATGATTTAAGGCAATCTAGAGAGTTGCACTACTATCAGTGTAAAAGGTAACCGGAGTATCACCTTTGAAGCCAAGTTCTGTTAAGAGAGATAAAACCCCTATCCCTTCACACATGCCCGAAGCAATTGCACGATATTATGCTTTTGCACTCGATCTGGACACAACTGATTGTTTTTTGCTTTTTCAAGATACAATGTTTCCTCCCAAACATACCACATACCCCGTGGTTAATTTTCTGTCTGTCTTCGAACCTACCCATCAGCATTTGAATATATCTTTAGATCCAAGGATGAATTCGTTGTGTACAATAAACCATGGGTTAGTGTAGATTTCAACTATCTGATGATATGAAAGATTGTACTCATATGATGTTTGAAAGGATTATGCATCCATCTGCTCACATAGCCAACAGCAAAACTGATTTCAGGACGTGTAATAGTGACGTATATTAGCTTCCCCACTAATTTCTGGTACCTTCTGATATCCTCATATGGTTTTGCATTATTATTATCATCCTCCTTGGGAGACTCCATAGGAATTGAGCATACACGACAGTCTTCCATTTTTGTTTCCTTCAACAAGTCCAGAATATATTTCCTTTGACTCAAGAATAATGCATTGTTGCTATTAATCACCTCTATACCGAGAAAGTAATTTAATCTTCACAAATCTTTCAAGTCAAATAAAATATTGAGTTATTTCTTTAGCTCACCAATACTTGCTGTAATAATGATATCATCAACGTATACCGGTAACATAATTGTTCTCTAGCCTTGCTTAATGAATAGTGTATGATCGTTGATGCATTGTTTAAACCCCAGAGTCTGAATTCCATCACTAAATTTCTCAAACCATGCCTGTGGGGATTGTTTCAATCCATAAATTGATTTCTTTAGTTTGCACACTTTCCCTTGCTCGTTCCCATTAAAGTATCCTGGTGGCAAGTCCATATAAATGTCTTCCCTAAGATCACCCTGAAGGAATGCATTCTTCACATCCAACTACCATAATTCTCATCTTTTATTAACTGCCAAGCTTAACAAGATTCTGATGGTGTTCATCTTGGCTACTAGAGAAAATGTCTCTCTGTAATATATGTCGTAGGACTGACTATATCCTTTTGCAACTAATCTTGCCTTATATCTTTCTATATTCCCATCTGCCTTATATTTGATTGGGAATACCCACTTACCAAAATGACCAAAAAACACGTCCAATGTTGCAGCCACCATCCAAAAATGGTGATCCATCTTTCAATAACTACAGTTTCCAACAAGCTCACTTTTTAAGTTTCACGAGGTTCCCTTTCTGGACCTTTACAAGCCTCTTAACCACCGCATTGAATGTTCAGAGCAACTTAATGAAAACAGTAACCTTATTAAACACATCAGCAGCCATATGCAATAATTGTGCTGCCAAATCCAATAAAGGCAGCCACCATAATCTTCACACCATTAAATTTTTCTGCGCAACGTAATAAATGCAATCGTTAAAACACATTAGCAGGCAATTAATTGCATTGAAAATATATTCTGCTCCTTTGAAATAATGATCACTGTAGAGTTATGAACTTTTTCTAACAAACCAACAATTCCTGCGTGGTCTTGAACAATATCCAGAGCTGCATGCAATATAAACTGGTGCAGTAATTACCTGTTGAACTTCAGCAGTTACGTAGGATAATAACATGAACTAAAATTGATTGCCTCGGACCTCCAATGGGAGAACTAATTGTCCCAAAGATCAATTTTTTTCAGATAAGGGAATAATGTCTAAGGCCTTAAGAATGAAAGTGTACGTAAATGCAGCTTCTTGCAGCTTCTCAAATCTTCCAGACTTTGAAAAAATGCCCTGCACTGAGCTCACATTTGAAGAGAAGAAGATTATTGCCACAAACTTTGTAGGCTCAGAGTACAGCACTCGAGGGTCATTCAAACCAGCAGTCACCAAAAATACTTGGATAGTTCTGTGATCTAATATTATCCATAGGAGAATACGACTTCAGCTTCATAAATGGGAATGATAAAACATTTCTTTATCATATCATCAGAATCATCTTAATTCTCAATTTCTTTCTCATCAACATCCTAATCTTCGATCTGTTTCCCTGGTCTACTAGACCTAGCTTCTTTTTTCACACTTCTGTGAGTGGATCCCTCATCATTTGTCAGCCTTTCACGTTGAGCAGAGCACTGTGTTTTCTTAGTCACAGCATCACCAAGAGCTAATGCCTCGTTCTCATCTTGGACTTTGTTAAGCAACGCACAACCATACTTGTAGTATGACCAAGTTCACCAAAAACATCCAGATTAAATGCAAGATCCAAATCAGATTCTTCTTCTTCTTCTTTGATTTCAACATCTTCACCATCATGATCTCCATTCTCACAGTCCTTCATTCTCGCAGTCCTTCATTCTCGCAGTCCTCATTTCACCATCATGATCTCCATTCTCACAGTCCTTCATTCTCGCAATCCTCATTTCACCATCATCATCAATAGAACCCTTTTTGTCTGTACTTTCATTGAACTCTGACAGGACTTTTTCCCTGCTCAACATCCATCTTTGTATTGTCTTTGGCTCTGATATCATGTTGAAATCAGGAGACAATTGCAAAAGATTAAAACAAGAATATTTCTAATATTACGGAGGAAAAAGACGAGGGATCGAAGGAAGGGGCGGACCTCCAATAGAGGTTGCCCCCCCCTTCTCCACACTTTCTTATAACACAACCTCAAACCCTAATACAACCTACCAGTCCTTATATAAGGAGCTGTAAAACGAAAAATGACCAAAATGACCAAAGTACCCCTAGTACAGAAAATTACCAAAATGCCCTTACAACTTCGGGCAATTACAATAATACCTAAAAACATAAGAAATAATAAAACTAACACAAGAAACACTAGATAAGCATATTCTTCAACACTCGTATGGTTCTGCATTATTATCATTATCCTCCTTAGAGACTCCATAGGAATTGAGCATACACGACAGTCTTCCATTTTTTTTTCCTTCAACAAGTCCAGAATATATTTCCTTTGACTCAAGAATAATGCATTGTTGCTATGAATCACCTCTATACCGAGAAAGTAATTTAATCTTTCCAAATCTTTCAAGTCAAATAAAATATTGAGTTGTTTCTTTAGCTCACCAATACCTACAGTATCATCTCCTGTAATAATGATATCATTAACGTACACCAGTAACATAATTGTTCTCTAGCATTGCTTAATGAATAGTGTATGATCGCTAATGCATTGTTTAAACCCGAGACTCCGAATGCCATCACTAAATTTCTCAAACCATGCTCGTGGGGATTGTTTCAATCCATAAATTGATTTCTTTAGTTTGCACACTTTCCCTTGTTGGTTCTCATTAAAGTATCCTGGTGGCAAGTCCATATAAATGTCTTCCCTGCGATCACCCTGAAGGAATGCATACTTCACGTCCAACTGTCATAATTCCCATCTTTTATTAACTGCGAAGCTTAACAAGATTTTGATGGTGTTCATCTTGGCTAATGAAGCAAATGTCTCTGTGTAATCTATGCCGTAGGACTGACTATATCCTTTTGCACCTAATCTTTCATTATATCTTTCTATATTCTCATCTGCCTTATATTTGAGTGAGAATACCTACCTACATCCTACAGTTTTCCTTTGTGATGGTAGATATGTCAATTCTCATGTATGATTTCGTACTAAAGCTGAAATTTCCTCTTTCATGGCCGCTTTCCATTCTAGATGTACTTTAGCCTCTTCATAGGTCCTTGGTACAAAAGTATTCTCTGTATTCATCACAAATAGTTGATATTCCCTAGGATAATGAGAAAATGATATCATTTTATCCAATGCATATTTTGCAGCTACATGCTTCTCTTTTCTAATTGCAATAGGTAAATCATCCATTTCGATATCTAAATTATGAGAGGTTATCTGAAGAGGAGGTAAATCTGATTTACTTTGGAAATTTTGATCTCGGGTGACAATCTAATCTGGAAAGACAATCCCTCGGATTCCTCTACTATATACTTGTCATTCACCTGCATTTTCATGAGTAGATGTAATTTCAACTGCAGGAAGTGGGATCACTTGAGTAGACTGTATTTCTGATTAAAGTTCTTCCTGTACTCCATAAAATGGAATATCTTCATGAAAGGCGACATCCATTGTAACATAAAACCTCTTTTTGAAAGGATATGAAATTGAGGATCGAGAAAGATCACCTGTCAAATAATCCCATCGCCCCTTTGCCATAATAGCCAGCTCAATAGATCTGGCCCATTGTAAATAATTCTTGCCATCAAGTTTCAAATTTGTGATTTGAAAACCTTCACTTTTGTGTGACGAGAGTTCATTACTTTCTACCATCTTTGCTCTTTCCATATTCGGATTGATATCACACTGAAGGAATACCTTTAAATTTGCCCCAATCGGTTGACCACTAAAAAATTGAATTTTTTAAATGAAACAACTATCTCACTTCCTCTTGGACATTTCATCGAACAGTTGTAGTGCATCACTTGTAGATTACGAAAACAGATGTTCACGGTGAGAGATAATGAATCTAACAACGATTTTGTAATGAAATCACTCAAATACCAATTTGAAAGAACAAGAAAGAGAAGAACTTGTTGTCCTGCGGGTTCTTCACTATGCCTACGACTTCTTTTTGTTGATTTTCTTCGATGCTTGATGCTAAACGGCCACAAGAGGCTCTGATGCCATGTTAAAATTAATCAGCAACATAAACTTCTTTATTGATGAAAGCCGAATAGATGGAGAAGACACTGAGGTGTTGGTCGGCCTCTCCTTGCCGCCACCCTCTAATTTTCGTTCAAACCTAATGGCAACCCTAATGACTACTTATATGGTTGATCTAACTTGAAATACTATAATACCCTTAGTAAGTGACTACTGGATTACGATTCCTAATGGATCTGATCCATTAGGACCCGTATTATAAAATACCATAATATATATGACTCAGACTTACCTATGACTCTATGTATACATTTATAACTAAATAGTAACACTAATTAATCAAGATTTAACTTGATCTTGAACATAACCTTTGTAATCCTGCTTTCTCACTCCCAATGATGATTATATCGTCCACATACAATAGCAGAATAACAATACCAAATACTGTTTTTCGTACAAACAAAGCAATGTCAGTGTAACAAGTTGTAAAATTATGCAAATGCATGAATTTTTTCAATCGATCAAACCAAGCCTTACGAGCTTGTTTTAAACAATACAAAGCTTTTTGCAATTTAAGAGCATGATCACGAGGAACATTAAAACCAAGAGGAGGAGTCATATAAACTTCTTCAGTCAAATAACCATTCAAAAAAGCATTTTTAACATGAAGTTGGAATATATCCCATTTCCTAATGGCACTAGAGAATTCTAATTGTGGTCATCCTAGCAATCAAGGCAAATGTTTCATCATAATCAATTTTGTATTCTTGGGCATAACCCTTTGCAACCAGTCTGGCTTTATATCTCTCAATATAACCATTGCTATGGGTTTTGATTTTGTAGACCTATCAACATCCAATAACCTTCTTATCCTTTGGTATGGGAGCAACTATACATGTCTGAGCCTTGTCTATGGCGTTGAGTTCATCCCTCATAGCATCTTCTCATTATGGAATACCTTTAACTTGATGATAAAACTTGAGTTTTTAACTTGATGAAGAATGCAATCAAGTTTTTACGTTGGGGTTCAAAAGATTCATAGGAAACAAAACGTTGGGGAGGTTTTGAGACCCTAGGTTCTAGATATATGTCATCAGGTTCTCTATGACGTCGCGTATAATGTAATGGAAAGGATTCAACAATAGATTGGGAATCAACAGTTGTATTTGGAACATTACTACTCTCAAGAGAATTGTCCTGATGATCTACGGAGTCACAATCATCGTCTTCTTGTAGATCAAAGAAATCTTGATTTAGACTTATAGTAGACATCATTCTCAAAAAAAATTACATCTTTAGAAACATATAACTTATCATTAATAGGATCAAAACACCTATAACCCTTCTTGCCTATGTCATAACCAAGAAATACTCATTAGGAGACAGTTTATCATTTTTATCTATATACACAAAACATCTGCATCCAAAAACTCTAAGTCTTTCATAATAGGGAGAAATATTATATAATTTTTCAAAAGGTGAAATATTTTCAAGATTGGATGAAGGCATTCTATTTATAAGATAAACTGTAGTAAGAGTAGCTTCTGCCCATAAAAATTTAGGAACATTACTGGCAATTAACATAGTTCGACATGTTTCTATAACATGTCTATGTTTTCTTTCAACCAAACCATTTTGTTGAGGCGTTTTAGTACATGACTTTTGATGAAAAATCTCATTTGATTCAAAAAAAAATGGAATTCATTTGACATGTATTCTCCTCTAGAATCCGATCTAAAAATCTTAATGGTGGTTCCAAATTGATTTTTGATCATGTTGCAAAAGATTATAACTTTCTCAAAAACTTCTGATTTATGTTTCTAAGAGATATATCAAAGTAAAGCGAGTAAAGTCGTCTACAAATATCACATAGTATTGAACTCTCCCCTTAGAAACAACTGGCGTGGAGCCCTAAACATCCGAATGTATTAAACCAAAAGCTTTGTTCGATATAAAGTTTCTTTCTCCAAAAGGAACATCATGCATTTTCTCAAGAATACATTCTTTACATTCAAACTTTTGTTCTCAAATTTTTTTTATCAAGGGAATGTTACATCATTTTTGAAGATACAAATGCCCAAGTCTTTTATGCCAAAGAGTAGCATCTTGGGCAACATTACAAGACTCAAAATTTGGCATAACAAGATAATTCATTTTGTATAGTCCACTTTCTCTATGGCCTTGACCAATCACCTTCCTCGATAGGTGATCACCACAAGTGTTGTCTGACGCGTATCGTATCATGTATCGCTGGGCTCCACGATACGGGCGTATCGTATCGTATCATACTTTAATATTAAAATAATGTAAAAATTAATTAAAAATTAATAAAAAATAGTAAAAAATCGAAAAAATCAGGAAAAATCAGGAAAAATCTGATAATTGCTTTAAATTCATATAATGTAAGTTTAGTACAGATTGAGCATTCAGCATTGAACAATTGCATCCAAATTTACATATTTTGAATCCAAAAAATAAAATACAGACATAGTTTACACTTTATAGTACACTACAGTTACATATAATGTTACATTTTACAAATTATAATCAGGATCATCAACTAAATAATCTTCATCTTCTCCTTGTTGCAGATCCTCATCATCATCAGCCACGCCCACACCTTCAAAATCAAATTCTTCATCTCCATAATGTTGTTGCTCTCCTTCCAAATTAATCCAGGCAACGTCTTCTTCTGTTAGGAGGGCATTTTCTTCAGTGTCTTCCATAACCCAATCTTCTAATATATCAAAATTATCCAAACTTATTGGATCGAACTGACTTTCTTCTCTATTTATTTTTTTTAATTGCCTACGACACAAACAAAGATAAACAATTAGTAAGTAATATTAACAATTGAAAACTGAAGTTAAATAATATTGAATTGAAAATTTGAAAGTAATACAACATTACCTTTCACGAAGGAGCATGTTACAACGAATATAAACCAAATCATTAAGCCTTTTGTGTTTCAACCTGTTGCGCTTTTTTGTATGGATGTGTTCAAAAACACTCCAATTTTTTTCACAACCTGTTGCACTACAGGTTTGGCTTAAGACTCTAACTGCAAAATCTCTAAGCTTTGGACAATCACTTCGAAACCTGTTCCACCAAACATTTGTAAAAAAAATATAAACATTAGAGACATAATAATCCACAGTAATGTAAGATGCAACTTAAATATGAAAATAAACAATGTACCTGGACGCATCGTAGAGCGGTTGCGAATTGCAACAAGCAAACCCATCAAGTGAAGAGCATTATCATATATCTCCATCTCTCGATGTATCGCATCTACTATGCTCTCATCAGGGACTAATCTGTCGATGCATTCAATGATTCCTCGATTAACCTCACCGTCCCTTTTGAAGGTTGCTGAGTACCTCAATGATGGGTTTAGATAGTAGGCTGCTGCATGAATAGGCTGATGCAATTGTTTATTCCATCTACTATCAATTATTTTCCACACGGGCACATAATCTCTTTTTTTTCCATTAAAGTTATTTTTGATCGCTTCTTTTGCCCTGTCCATGGCTTCATAAAGGTAGCCCATAGATGGTTTCTCCTCGCTGTCAGTCAATCTCAAAACTTTCACTAAAGGACAAGTAATTTTCAATAATCTGATACATGCATTCCAAAATGAACTTTTAAAAACCGTTTCTGCAATCTCATTTAACTTTCTGTTCCTTCTGTTTTGAGGTAACTCTGCAAATTGTTGCCACTCATCTGAGGAGAACATTATCTTTAAAGCTTGCTTCTGTCTCACAATACTCTGTACAGATAAGAAGTTTGTTGCGAACCGAGTTGCAGTTGTGCGAAGAAGCTCTGCACCTTCGATGTATCTCCTCATCATACACAAAACAAATGTATGGTTAGTAAATGAATTTTGTAATATCTTGGCAACACTCAGTTGCTGCCTTTATTTCATCCATCTCACCAATGTCCTCGAGGATGAGATCTAAACAATGGGCTGCACATGGTGTCCAGTAGAAAGTCCCATACTACATTTTCTTGCCCAACCTCCTGTATAACCTTATCAAATTCCTCTCGTAGGATCTCTACAGTGTGCCTCTCCTCTGACATATCTAGAGATCTCAAAAACATGAGTCCTTTAGGACAATATACAAGAAAATTTAGCAATGTCCTTCCTCGCCTATCGGTCCATCCATCTGCCATGATAGTGCATCCTGTTTCCTTCCACGATTGTCTCAAAGTCGAACAATATTGCTGCACTTCAATCACGGTCTGATCTAATATCTTTCCTCTCAACTTCTGATAAGAGGGCATCCTGTATCCTGGACCAATGTTAGCAATTGCATCTGTCATTGCTTGAAAATGAAAACTGTTTGCTGCATAAAATGGAATGCATGCATCATAAAACCATCTGCCCACTACAAGGTCTGCTTGATCGTGCAGTTGTTCTGAAGCCATAGCAGCACGAATTCCTGGTTGAGCACCAGGTATAGTGGAAGGAGGAAAGAACGAATGTATGCTAGAAGAAGAAGCTCTTCCTCTACTCCTTCCTGAACTTCCTCTTCTGCCACCTCCAAAGTCTTCAGCTGCAACCCTCTTTCCTCTGCTAGGTGCTCGCGAACTGCTACTACCAATATCTATTCTAACATCTGAAGGCAAACTATCAGTGAATCCAACTCCAGTGGCAGTAGCATCATCAGCTTCTTCACACATCTGAAAATCATCCTTTTGTTGTCTCCTTTCCTGTATGCTCTCAATCATCTGCAAGCATTGCCATTTAATACCTTCTGACACACTTCTAACTCTGCCTGTGGATGGAGCAACTTCTTTCCTAGTTCCTGCTAGGTGGTGTTTCAACCTTGAAATTCCACCACTAACCACCTTTTCACAAAATAAACATCTGATTTTTAACCTTGAACCCTCAACTGGTATACCCCACTGCCATGCCGGATCATCAGACTTTGAATGAGAGTCTCTACCACCCCTTCCTACCATCTCAATGGAGTACTTTAATTCAAACAAAAACCTGAAAATAAAAGCACTTCGTAAATCCCCCAATCTTCAAATAACACTCAAATCGAGTGTCTCCCACTTCATCAATGCAATAAAAATCGTATACACACACTTAATAACTTCATATTTTGTCATTCAAAAAAAAAACCGAAATAACACAAAAAACAATAAATATAAAGGAAAAAAATAAAAAAAACATTAAAAATATGCCAAAATCCGAGTTTAGAGGCTTGCACGAACACTGTAGGGCACAATTTTGGAGGTTTGAACACTAAGGAGGCGAAAACCGGCTCTTAGGGAGCTTGAGGAACCCAAGAGGAGAGAGGAAACCCACGAAAAATCACGGGTTTCAGTCGGCCCGGGACCCTTGAAAGTGACTATACAATCATTATCACAAATTTGAGCAACCGAAAGTAAGTTCAAATTAAGTTTAGGTATAAAGCTTACATTTTTTATTTTAAAATTTTTTTTTCAAAATTCCCTATTTTTTTAATTTAAAATTTTGTACCATCGGCTCGTAAACACATGTTTTCTAACGGTTTCACGAGATTCAATCAAGGAATTTTCACAATGTGTCATATGAAAAGAGGCACCCGAATCTAAAAAGCAAGACATACCTTGAGAGGTGGATAGTGCATTTTCGAAGATACTTGCTTTTTCCTTAAACATTTCTTCTATGTATGCCTTAATGTTGTTGGGCAAGACTCCTCCTTCTTTTTCTTTCACGGCTCCCATATTTTCAAACTTTTTCCGGAGAAGGGGACAAGTGGTTTTGATATGCCCACTTTTCTTGCAATAGTGACAAATGGTGTCCTTGTTAGGCCATGGACCCATGGGCTTCTTTTATGTTCCTTCGGCATTTTTCGCATGTGAAGGCTTGTAAGTCTTCAAGTTAGCTCCCGGTTTGGATGCAACAAGAACGACTTTATTTTTCAACCTTGTTTCCTCCATAATAAGGTCGGCCAAAAACGAGTCTCCTCTAGGTCTAGGTTTTCTATGTATTAAATTTGATCTAATATTTTCAAATTCATCTATTAACCCATGCATAAACAAAAAGAAATATTGATTGTCAAAAAACTCTTGAAATTCATCTAATTTATTAAGATTCCCAAATTTATCAAAGCTCCTTAGTTGGATCCATAATTCCGAAAACTCATTGTGATAGTCTCTAATACTTAAATTTCCTTCTTTAAGCATTATCATTATTTTCATCAAATCAATTCGAAAAACAAAATCATCTTGAGAATGGAGTTTCTTTAAATATTCCCAAGTTTCAAATGCATTTTCGAAAGCACTAATCCTATTTCTAAGTTTACATTTTAACAAATAATCCAAGTAATTTTTGCATTCATTTTTTCTCATACTTTTAAATCTTGCTTATATTTTTCATGAGCTTTAATAATCTCATCATCGTTCAAACCATCAATATTCAAAATTGGTTCTTGTATAGTTCCATCAATGTAATCCCAAAAATCTTTTGACAAAAAATTTTTTTTTATGGTCCTAGCCCAACTTTGATAATATTTTGAGTCAATGATACATTTAAACATCTCACTTTTGCTTTCCATTTCATGCAAAATCAAAATATTTGGACTAACCTCAAGTTTGGTACTCGAAATTTGCACTCGTAACATGCTTCCCAATGCACTCGATTCCCTCAATCTGAAGCTCTGATACCTTGTAAATTAATGTTGATGATCGAAGGTTGGTGCTCACGATGCAACTTCGACAAACCGCCAAAATTCCATGTCACCCGAGTATAGGTGTCAAACTCAAATATATCAATCAAGAGAGCGGAAGCAAGCCAAACAGAAAGCAAAAGTTGTACGATGACAGCATACTTTATTCATGGATTAGTGAGGTATTTATAGTGTTCATAGGTTACATAAGAAACAAGGAGTGAGAAAAGGCAACCAAAGAGAGGGTTGTTGGCCGGTCCCTTGGCCAGCACTAGCCGTTGGAGCCACCAACAGTTGTGGCCAGGGCCACTTTGGCCCTGGCCCTGTGCCTTGGACAAACTGTGCACGGGCCCTAATGGCTCGCGCCCTATTACATTAACAGAATGGTGGTAAATCGGTAGGACGAGACAATATTCCTATAGAAGTTCGAAAAATACTAAGAGAAATATGGAGAAACCAAAAGATGCCCGAGGAATGGAGAGCGAGTACACTTATACCCATATATAATAACAAGTGAGACATTAAGAATTGTGGGAATTATCGAGGTATCAAGTTAATGAGTCATACTATGAAATTGTGGGAAAGAGTTATAAAATGTAGATTAAGACAAGTATCAAGTACAACATAGAACCAATTTGGATTCATGCCAAGCATATCTATTGTTGAAGTGATTCACCTTTTGAGACGTCTTATAGAATATTTTAGAGCAAAAAGGAAAGACCGTGACATGATATTTATTGATCTAAAAAAAAACTTACAATAGGATACCGAGGGAGATTCTTTAGAGAACCTTGAAAAAAGAGGTATCTCATTGACATACATTAACCTTATAAGAGACATATACGATGGTGCAAAAACATGTGTGAGGGCTCATGAAGGAATGACAAACTTCTTTGAAGTTAATATTGGGTTACATCAAGGATCAACTTTAAGTCCATACTTATTTATAATGGTGATTGATGAGTTAACAAAATATATTCAAGATAAAGTACCTTGGTGTATGTTATTTACATATGACATTGTGTTAGTGGAGGAGTCTAAGAAAAAAGTTAATAGAAAATTGGAACTATGGAGAAAAACATTAGAAAGCAAAGGCCTCCAACTTAGTAGATCAAAGACAGAATATATGGAATGTAAGTTTGATCATTTGGTTAATTCAGAGGACATAGAAATTAAAATTGGCACAATTGCATCCCACGTTTTAAATACTTAGGGTCAATTTTTCAGAGTGATGGTCAGAGGACATAGAAATTAAAATTAGCACAATTGCATCCCAAGTTTTAAATACTTAGGGTCAATTTTTCAGAGTGATGGAAGAATTGATGGAGATGTTACACATAGGATTAATTCTGGTTGATTAAAATGGAGAGGGGCATCAGGTATTCTTTGTGATAAGAAGATACCATTAAAATTTTAGTATAAGACTATCATTATTTTCAATCTAAAGGTTGAATCTCAAAATGTAACGCAGGAGTGTAAATATCACATATTGAAGGCATAAGCTTGAGCCTGCCCAACCACAACAGGTCATAGATGAAGCACAAAAGTTGTATCAACTGAAACCATGCTCAGTACTCCCTGGGCATCTAAAGATGACTGACAAATTACAAAAGGTTGAAGGTAAAAACTGAACTGCTTCCCCAGCTTGTAAAAATTTGTTCATGTCAGAGTTTGAAAAGTTGGATCAAGCTGAAAGAAGATGAATGCAGAGAATGATAAACATCAATCCACAACTCAATAGTCTACCTTGTACTGGAGCCATTCCCAGGAACCGTTGATGCACAGCTATGACATCTCGTGTGCTTTGGACACAAATATGGACCAGAAGAAACATTCTGTAGATATTATTAAAACAAAAAAGAATCTTCATAATATACTTGAGCATAAAATGGAATCAGTTAAGGTTTGGATGAAAGGTTTTTGAAGACGCTCACTTTATGTGGATGATGTTGACAGTAGGAATGGTAAGCAGCATCACACCTCTTACAGAACATAAACTTGGTTGGATCTCCAGATTTTCTACAAACCTGGGACACAATTCATACCTGTTAATCCTTTTGTGCAAAAGCAGGAAACAATTGTATGATAAAAGTTGAAGGTTGATTGAAACAAGCCATGATCTCAAAAGCATAATAAGTTTCAGTGATTGCCAAAGAGATGCTATTTCGAAAACATTCACAAACTGATAAGAAGACGCAATGTATAAAATACATAAATAAAAACAGCACAAAACAGGATACCATGAATATACCAAGTCTTTAGCCATGAGACTAACCTCACAAATACGGCAGGATGGACAAACCCATGAGTTGCAGTCGAACAAATCTGCAAAAAGTAATGCATTTCCATTCAGCACAAAGTAACTATGCAAAAGACACATGAGGGGAACGCCGAACGAGGTATTGTATTTCCCAAGTTAGAGCATACCTCTGTGCCGTGCCCAATTTTTTAAGCAATTCCTGTGATACTTCTTACTGCATCCTTTACATGAGAGCATCCTTGAAGCCCTATCACTTCCTTCATTTTCACCAGAAAAGCATAATCTACATATTACTTTGATGATGTTGGTATTCTGACCATCTCCAACTTGATCCCTACTGCCTTCTCCAGAAGCATCCTGCAATCACCAATACAACTGTAATACCAAAATGAAAAGCGCTAAGATCCAAGAATAGCCACTTAAATGACCTCCATGAAGGGGTCAAAGATGTCCAGAGATTCTCATTTAATCTTGCTAGATGCCATAAAACTCGAACAACAAAAATATATAAGAACATATCAATGTGGGAAACGGGTGCTGGTACAAGTTTGGAGAGAAAATAAGAACTATTCATATCTAGGACATCCAATTGGCCATGTGAGTTGAAGATACCTCCTGAGTGTTAAAGAATATGAGTTTAGAGTCAGTTTTAGTACATAATGTCTTAGGACAGTAAAATTGATGTTTAGAGTATTATTGTAATTGTCCGAAGTCGTAAGGGCATTTTAATAATTTTCTGTACTAGGGTATTTTGGTCATTTTATATTTTACAGCTCCTTATATAGGGGCTGATAAGTTGTAATTAGGGTTAAGCTACTGAGATTAAGAAAGAGAGAGAAAGAGGGGGGCGGCCTCCATTGGAAGTCCGCCCCCTTCTCCGATCTCCATTGTTATTCTTCTTTTTTATCAATATATTTTATTGTTTATTATCTGCTACGTTTATTAGTAATTACAACATGGTACAGAAGGTTGTCGATGCTATAATGGTGCAAGAATATGCTGCTGGTGGCCACGTTATTGAGATGCCTATGAATCATAAAGATTGAACAGCGTCTCGAGAGGTATGTCTTACAAACAATATGGCGGTTCGACAAGGGACTTGGTGATGCAGGACACCTGCACCATTCTCATGCTCAAGACTAGAAATGATATTAACAAGAAGTTGGCGGAATGGAAGTTGGAAGATGCAGAGATAGGGAAAGAGAAGGCAAAATCCCTGCCAAATACAGAGGACAATATCACAACTAATGGAAATGAAGGCCTGAATGACAGGAGCAAGAAACAGTCCTCTCTCTTTTCCTCATAGGTCTTTGGAAGCATGTACAGCTGCCTAATATTAGTGGGATACCAATGTATATTGCAACTCGTGGCCTTTACAGTTTGAATCCTCCCACTGTCTTTTGTTCCACCATGTATTAAGGAGGATGTCGAGAAGGCTCTTGAGATTCATAGATCTATAAGTCAAGTAGAATTGAAGGTTGATTTGGTTGCCTTGGATGTGGGAGAAACATACGAAATATGAACTGATCTAGTTGTAAGGCCATTCAGAACTCATTATGTTATTTCAAGTCAGGGCTATGTCATTTATTCTGTAAGATGTAAGCTGAAGAAGAGGAGACAAGATCAAGAATTTGAAGCTTGTTGGTGTTGAGATACCATTTTTCATCAAGATACAAAATCAAGGATAATGTTACCGCAGTGACTTTCTCACCTCAAAGCAAGAAAAGAAACTACAAGTCCTGCAAAATGGGCTGATAAGTCAAAAGGAAGGTGATTGGCTGTCAAAAATGATGGTGTTCCAGATTTTTGAAGAAAGGAAAGAAAGATTTGAAAGGTAATTTCAAAATTTTAAATAATCAAATGCTGGAAAAGTAAAGTTCCAAATTACTTGCCTGATTTTGTGGGAAAGTAGTTATGGAAACTTCCTTATTTTGATTGGATGAGAAAGTAAACCAGTAAGTCTTATCCCCATGTTTTTGGAAAAGGAAAATGATAATTGCTATCCATTATCCACATAAATAAAGTAGTTACTGCAGATAAAGAAAATATAGGTATTTTGCCAGCACAGCATAAGGTGATGATGCAGAAGGGAGAAGTGGGCTTAGTAATGATTTCTCCTGAATATATATATATATATATATATATATATATATATATATATATATATATATATATATATATATATATATATATATTGGTTCAGAACCACTCCAAGAATTAATCACTATGCCTTTGCCACTGGCTGTCTCAGTTTGTTCAGACCATGCAAATTGATTTTGCTTTATTAATCTGGAAAGAAGATGACTAGGTATACCCAATCCTTTGTTCTGCCATTGATCCCATTCGAGGCGTACCATTCATAGCACAGGCCCAGGTTCCTGCTGTGTATTTTCCAGCACCAGATCCAATTATGTGCCTAATTAGTTAAGAAGATAGAGTATTATTTCAGCGATGAGAATTTATGTAAAGATATATACTTGCGGCAGAACATGTATATGCAAGGATGGGTTCCTATCTCTATAATTGCAAATTTCAATCGAGTTAGGAAATTAACATACATCACAGGATCTCCTGAAACGTTCTCACCTTACTGAAGATTTATTCTGTGCATGATCTTATACCTAATGCTGATAAGTTGAATACATGAAAGCTCTTCAACACTTTGCATAAGAGTTGTTACTTTGACTATCACACTTAAAGGAGAAATAACACATGACATTACAGAAAATGAATATATATATATATATATATATATATCTCAGGAAAAAAATTTGTTGGAGATACCGCTGGAAAGGAGTCAAGATGGTGACAGTCACGAGGACTGCAGTAATGATTATATTTTGCTACCATTGAAGTTGCAGAAATTTGCAGCTATGAAACTGCTCAAAATGAAAAACCAAGAAGGCTAAGTATTGTAACAAAGAAGATTACTTGGAAAATGGATAGCCAAGGGACTGGGGGGGAAAATTCAGAAAAATGCAGAAAATTAGTCTTTTTCACTGCATATGCATGAAAAATTAAATCATTGAAGAGGCCAGAAGAACTTGTTGATATAGAATGTTGCAGTATTACCGAAAATCATGAAAGTTAAGAACTTTGGTTACAGAAGTAAACAGCCAGGAGGGCTGTAAAAGCGGTTGCAGTCACCATGTGAAGGGGCGCAGACCGACTAGAATAAGCAGATGTTTGTATTCCGCTATTTTAGTGGTAGAGAGAGGGCACCCAACCAACACACCGGCTGCAGCCACCATGTGAAGGGGCGTAGAAAAAGCCGTGTGAAGTGTGTATGGTGGAGTAGTACCTCCTATCACAAAAGATCAGCTTTCTCAAGAGCAGAAGAAACATGATTTTTAAGTGTAGCTATCAAATCATTTTATAGAGAAGAAAAAAGAGAGGGGGAGCAATCGACACCCATAGAAGGGTCGGGTGTTACCCATGTGTTCTTAATTGTTCAAGTTGTTTTATAGAAGCCTTGAAAACTAGTGCACGTGTGATGAAGAAAGTCATGAGATGATCAACCAGGAAGGCTGAGTCGATGTTGCAGCCATAGATGCTGCTTGAGATGATCAGCCAGGAGGGCTGAGTTGATGTTGCAGCCAGAGATGTTGCTTGAGATGATCAGCCAGGATGGTTGAGTTGATGTTGCAGTCAGAGATGTTACTTGAGATAATTAGCCAAGAAGGCTAAGTTTATATTGCAGCCAGAGATGCTGCTTGAGATGATCAGCCAAGATGGCTGAGTTGATGTTGCAGCTAGAGATGATGCTTGAGATGATTAGCCAGGAAGGCTAAGTTTATATTGCAACCAGAGATGCTGCTTGATATGATCAGCCAGAAAGACTGAGTTGAAGATATTGCAACCAAAGAAGCTCGTAGACACGGAAAATTCCCATTTCTGGTTCTTAGGCCCGAAGTGAACCTTTTCGTATGTCTAAGTCATTTTTAACAAAAAGGGGCGTGCCAGCTAGCTTGCTCAAGCTAGCGAAGAAAGTTTTTAAAATCTGACTCTATCGGGGTGACTGTGAGCAAGTGAGCTCTTTTCGTCGCAGACCTTCTTGCACCGATGCGCAAGGGTCAGTCTGTACGCTTGGCAAAGTCTTTAAATTAAACCTCTTTGAAAAATACCCGAAGTGTTTGGGCTTTGTCTGTATGATTACAAGTTTTATTACACGTGGGATTTGCACGTGCCTATGTCTTTCTTTTTATGCCTTTGAGGGCAAACTAGGTGTGTGCACAAGTGACCTAAGTTGGGCGATTTTTGAACGGGAGTGTGGTGTTTGCTTTGATGCAATATGCATTCTAACTCGTGGTATGGCAAAGATGCAATGCAAACTCACACAACTCCAAAGGGAAAACCTGAATTTGAAAGACAATGCGGAAGGGAAATGACTTAATGTAAATTCGCAAAAGGGAAATTGCAAAAGGAAAATATGGCTATATCTTAAGAGCGGAAAGGCTCAATCGTGCAAGTGTGTGTCGTGTATATATGGAAAGACTACGCACACAGCTGAACCTTAAAACCCAAATCTTAAAGACATAGCCGAAGGGAAATACTTATAATATATATGGGCCCGAAGGTCGCCAACGTGTGTGTGGGTGTTGTGTGTATATGTAAAGACAACTCACACGACTTATAATGTAAACCCAAATATAATTGCAATATGGCCTTGACTAAGGTCTTGGGAGTAAGAGCGAAAGCTCAATGTGTGTGAGTGTAAAATTGAAATGCTACGCACACAACTTGAATTTAAACACCCAAAACGAAATTGCAATATGGCCCTTACTAGGGTCTTGGGAGTAAGAGCGAAAGCTCAATGTGTGTGAGTGTGGAAATTGAAAGACCACGCACACAACTTGAATTAAAACACCCAAGGAAAATTGCAATACGGCCTTTACTAAGGTCTTGGGAGTAAGAGCGAAAGCTCAATGTGTGTGAGTGTGGAAATTGAAAGACCACGCACACAACTTGAATTAAAACACCCAAGGGAAATTGCAATACGGCCCTTAATAGGGTCTTGGGAATAAGAGCGAAAGCTCAATGTGTGTGAGTGTGGAAATTGAAAGACCACGCACACAACTTAAATTAAAACCGACGCAGCTTAATACAAATAGGTATAACTATATCTCAAGGGTTGGTTAAGCCCGTGTGCGTGTCGAAATGGTGTGCAGCTAAGAGCGGAATGGCTCAAGTGCACGTGTGTGTTGGTGTGTCAAACCACATTATTACAAGCGGGGGGAGACAATGCTCCATTATTACAACCTCGTATTAAATTTAATTAAATGTAAGCAAGTTCATAATAAGGACCGAGTTAGGCACTTACGTGTAGCTGGTCCGGGCTCAACTTGCTTGGCTTTGGCCTAGTGAGTCGCCTTGGACAGCCGAAGGGGAGCTCCTTGGATGCGTGTGGGCAGCAAGTAGGGTGCGAGCAAGGGGTATGTCTTGATGTTGGCCGGGTGATGGAGTGGCTAGGGTGCAGCGGTTTAAGGTGGCTGGTTAAGGTGGGGGCAGGTAGGTTGTGGGCTAGATGGTGGCGGGTTAAGGGAGAAGGTCTAGCTAGGGGCTGGGAAGTGGACGACTAAGGGAAGGTGGTGAGGTAGGGTGTGAGGTGGCCGGGTGTAAGGGAGAAGCGGACTGTGGTGGCGGGTGATGGAGTGTGTGGTTGGGTAAGAAAGGGGTAGAAGATAGGCTAGATGGGACTGAGATGGGGGTACTAACCGTGAGTGGTAGATGAGGTGATGGTCGGAGGTGGTGGAAGGAGGTGGCAGCCGAATGGAGTTGGAAGAAGGTGGCAGCCGGGTGGAAGTGTGCAGCTGGGTGGAGTGGCAGTCGGGTGGAGTGGCAGTCGGGTGGAATGTGCAGCCGGGTGGAGTGGCGGTGGAGGTGGTGCAGCTGGGGGAGAGTGGGAGTGAGATGGGGTGGAAGAGAGGGCAGGTGAGAGAAGAGAGAGTCCAAAACCCGCCCCAAAAGAGGGGGTTTTATAGGCCAATGGACTGGGGTCAGTTGGGAGTGGTATGGGGTAGATATTTAGGATAAGGTGGGCTTGTGGGGTGGTTTGGGTAGGTCAGCTAGGGTGGGTGGTATGGTGGTTTAGGGTAGGTCGGTTAGGGGGGCAGGGAATTAGTGGTTAAGGGATTAATTAGGTGGATTAAGGTGGGATTAGGTTTAGTCTAGTTAGGGTCTAGGTGGTCTAGTTAGGTGGGGTGAGCTAGGTGAGGTCGGCTAGGTATGGTTGGGGCGGTTTTGGGTGAAGATGGCTAGGATTGGGTCAGGTTTAGGGAGAAGTGGCTAGGTGAGGTGGGTTAGCTTAGGGCTAGGTTTTAGGAGCATCCCCTTGGCATCGATCCATGGACCTAATTGCAGCCAGGTTCCGGTTGGTGCAGCCCCAGGTTAGGTGTAGGTGCATACATGCTCAAACCCACACCCTAGGCTAAACCCACATGGTTAACCCAACCTTGACTGAAAGTAAGCCCACCAACTTTCTCACTCATACTTTATCCCCCTTCTCTCTCTACCCAAGCTTTTCACGTGAAATCTTCGTGGGCCCCACCTCCATTTATGAGAAGGTGATGTAGGCCATGGATGTGGATATTGGATTGGATCTTTGGATCCAAATCCAGATGTATGTTTGGGTTTGGATCTGGATATATATGGTCCAAATCCGACCCAAATCTGGTTTTTTGGTTCCTTCATGGCATTTCGAAACGGACGGTTTGTGCAGGGCCTGACTGCATCAGTACTCCGTCTTGCGTTGGGTCTTCGCCAACATTGTCGTCCACTCTTCTTCTCACCTTCCGGAGACCATTTTGAATATATTATTGATATCAGGGGCTTAGATGTCCGAGAATTTGGGGATGATTCTGATACGAGAGTTAATGTGCCGGGCTTGAAATATGCTCCGGGTCCGGGCCCTCTTTCGCTTCTTCGGTCTTGCTTTCATCAGGCCAAGCTATTTTTTGGGGTTTCAAAACACCTTTTTAAGGTTTTAAAACTGTATGTATATAATTTTAAAACATATATGGTCTCAGCATATGTACAGAGTTGTCTGGAAGGCTCCTGGGCTTCCAGACTCAAAATAGCCCTTTGGGACTGCTTTTGCAAAACCAGGTAATTTGAGAAAATCATGGGATTTTGGGGTGTTTATAAAGTTGTTGAAGATTAAACCAGTGATGAAGAATGTTGCAGACAGATACAGATTTTTGGCAAGTTTGGAGTTTGAAGTATCTCACTCCCAACTTGAGGGAGGGTATTGAAGAATATGAGTTTAGAGTCAGTTTTAGTACATATAATGTCTTAGGACAGTAAAATTGATGTTTAGAGTATTATTGTAATTGTTCGAAGTCGTAAGAGCATTTTAGTAATTTTCTGTACTAGGGGTATTTTGGTCATTTTATGTTTTACAGCTCCTTATATAAGGGTTGATAAGTTGTAATTAGGGTTAAGCTGTTGGGATTAAGAAAGAGAGAGAAAGAGGGGGGCGGCCTCCATTGGAGGTCCGCCTCCTTCTTCGATCTCCATTGTAATTCTTCTTTTTTTATCAATATATTTTATTGTTTATTACCCGCTGCGTTTATTAGTAATTACAATACTGAGAAATACTTACTGATATCTTAAAGATCCTTCAAGGAAAAAACAAAAAATAAGATATCCATATAACCTCTCAAAACACAATAGAGTGCACTGCCTTATTCTGGGTGATCTTGACAAATCAATGCCATATTACTAGAAGCTTTTACCCATTCAGAGGTCGTATACATTTAACGACATCAGTAGTATCCATAAGAATGCCCTTAACATACCTTACAAGTTAGAACACTCACCAAACAAAGAAGGTTCCAAGTGGATAAAATCATAAAAGGTGAGGTTGTCTACGTCAAGCCCCATGCAGCAAGCCCCACTGAATGATCAAGACTTGAAACCGCTTTGAGCCATTCAACTGTTAAAGTGTAATAGAAAACGGGCTACTAGGGCCCATTGATCTCAGCCTATCTGGCTCGGTCACTAGGGCCCTGGCCAAAGGACAGTTGTCCCCAACTAGCCGGTAGGGGCCACCCGCTGGCTCCCAACGACTAGTTAAGGTAGCCGTTGGGGAGCCTCAACAACTCTCCTCTCTCTCTCTTTCCCTTCTTATTGTTGTAAACTCTCATTCTTGCTCTATAAATAGGGTTACAACCTTCATTAAATAATATCCTAATTTTAGGACAACACCTTGGTTATTTGTTTAATTCATTGGTCATTCGTTTGACTTTACTAGTGTGTTAACACCAAGCATTTGGTGTATTGATTGTTTGGCGATTCTTAAAACATGATATTATCATTTGGCATAGAGTCAATTAAAGAGGTATTTCTTACATATAGGATACCTTCCTTCCAACTTAGTAATATCTCTCCCTTTGAAAATTTGGACTTTTCCAGAATTGTGAAAATTTGGGTGTTGTTAAGTATAGGTGTTTTGTTTATACGGATAAAAACGATGGATTGTCACCTAAAGCTATAGAGTATGTCTTCCTTGGTTATAGAGTTTGACAAAAAGGATTATAGGTGTTTTGATCTAAAAGAAGACAAACTATATGTATAAATTTATAGAAAAAGACTACCACTATGACTCTAACCATGAAGATAAAGGGAAATATATCTTTCTTAATGACGTTATAAATTTAGAAGAAGATAGTGATAACGAAGATAGTGAAATGAAGGAATCGCATATCCTAAACAACAAGATGAATACACCGATTTAGAAATAGGAGAAAACAAGGAGCCTAAAGAGACTATAGAGCATTTTTCTCTATTCTACACTAGAAGAACTAGAAGATAAGAAAATGTAAGAATACCTTATAGAATCTCAAGGCCCCCAAAAAGATTTGGGAGTGTGAGTGGGAACCAAATTCTTATAGTAAATCCAAAGGCATATGGGAGTGGAAAAACGTTATTAAAGAAGAATTAAAGGCTTTAGATAAGGCTCGTACTTGAGAAATTGTACCTAGATGGATATATAAGGTAAAAACTCAAAGTGATGGCACAATAGAATTATATAAAGCTAGACTAGTAGCTAAAGGGTATACTCAAGAATATGGAATACACTATGAGGTTACGAGGAAACTTTTGTTCATTTTGCTAGAATGACTACTATAAGAATTATAATAACCCTTAGTGTTATTAAAAAATGGAAAATCTTCTAATTAGATATTAAGAATGCATTACTTTATGTCTCAAACAAAATTTGTAAATGATATTATTAACAGGTTAGGACTAACCGATGAAAAGGTAAATACACTAGAAATACTTGGAACAAAATTGAGAGAAACTGAAAGATCCAACACCGTATAAGCAGCAAATATGGGCATTGACTTATCTCTCAATTACTTGTTGACACATATCACACGTTCACACTGCCAATTAGTATCAACAAGCTCCTATTAGTGTTCACTGATTATGAGAATCATAAGATACATTAAGCACTCCGTGGATAAGGGGTTGTTTCTAACATCTTCATCTTCTCTTGACTATATATATTGATGTTGATTGAGGTGGAGATGTCAATAATCGATACTCTACCACCGGCTTTTGTGTATTCTTAGGTGAGTCTTTGATCTCCTTGAGATGCAAGAAGCAATAGAAGTTGTCTTTATCTTTCACAGAAGCAGAATATCGTGCAATGATAATTGTTTCTCCTAAGACTTCGTAGATTGCAGAGGTGCTGAGAGACATGAGAGTCATTCTCGAACAACTCTATATTATGTTTTATGACAGCAAGGGTGTCATGTATATAGCATCTAACAACACTTTTCATGAAAGAACCAACCACATCGAGATGGATTGTCACCTTGGTAGAAAGGAATGTTTGAAGAAAAAACTGACTTTGTGTTATGCGCCTTTAGCCCTTTAGAACTTCAACTTACAGATTTGCGTACTAAATCATTGTCAGCTCCTAAGTTTTTTGTGGATAAACTTTGGGTATACACAACGTAAGTTTGAGGTGGGTGTTAAAGTATAATAAGAAACGGGTCACTATTCACTAGGGCCCATTGATCTCAACTTATCTAGCCCAGCCACTAGGCCCTGGCCAAGGGACTGTTGGCCCCAATTAACCATTGGGAGCCAGTTGTCTCTCTCTCTTTTCCTTCTTGCTGTTGTAAACTCTCATTCTGGGACAGCACCTTCGTTAAATAATATCCTAATTTTGGGACAGCACCTTCGTTATTTGTTTGATTCATTAGTTATTCATTTGACTTGACTTGTGTGTTTGAACACAATTGTTTGGTGTATTGATTGTTTGGCGATTCTTGGATCATGATATTATCATTTGGCGTAGACTCTTCAAGTCAACTGAGAAGTTATTTCTTACACCGCGTCTCTCGTCTCGACCGAGGAGTGAAGTGAAGGAAAGTTCAAGCCAAATATCATTCTATACAACTAAATTTCCAATAGCTAACATGCAAATATTTTACTGTTATCATTGTGTAGTAGGTTCCAACAACAAATTCATTCATCATGTCAATAGGACCACAAGTCTCGAATCCAATTACTAGAGTGAATATTGAACAGTTAATATCTTAAGTCTACCTTCTATAGACATTAGCACTACTCACTCAAAATGGCATTTTCATACTAACCCCAAGATAGAGTTCACCTAAGTAAGATAATAATAATGAGTGAGCACCAACTATACGTGCTCCACATATGGATGTGATATCCCCACATTGAAGGACACACTACTAATATGCACATTTTAAATAAGCATTAAGTTCAAATCAAATATCAGGAATATCAATACATGTGATGCATAGTCATAACTCCTCAAAGATGCATTTTATGTTAGAATATCAAGACGTATACTATGACCATCACCATGTTATAAAAGGCCTCCAACCTCTCCTAACTAGTCACGTGGTTTCTGACATCCATCACAAGTGTCCACCCGAATATCAAGTATGGAGGAAAACAATCTTTGGAGACATAGAAAGTAGTAGGTCCATACTTTCATTCATTACATTCATAAAACAAATCTCATAGCCATTAATCTGGGAACACGTCCCAATCAAAGTCCATACACATTAACGGAGTATTATATATTCAGCAAGTATCAAAACAGTTTCATTTCAAAACACTTATTACTTCCACTAGTTTACCACACTTGCACATGTGTCACAATTAGGCATGCCGTAAGACACGAAATGAGCTGCCAAATATAAACTTCATGTGTGACCACTGTAACTAACAAAACAACCAATGGATTCACATTGCCCGGCATGCCCATCCAAAATCCACAGTATCTTCGGGAGATGTATCCCAAAGTCAACATTCTAAAAACCAACTCAGTGTTATCCGTATTGCCGTATCGCACCATATCGTACGATACGTATCGTATCGTGGCTTCCCACGATACGGACACGACCAAAAAAAATTTGCAATTTTTTTTTGCAGAATTTTATTTTGCGGGGTTCTAGTCTCTATTCGGCTCTCTTCACTTCTCCCCAAGGCATCCTCCAGTATACTCATTTGAGATTGCAAGTTGCATGTGTGTAACATGTAAATTTGGATTAGTTTATAAGAATTTTATTGAATAAGAATACAACAACAACAACTAAGCCTTTTCCCTTACTAGACGGGGTCGGCTACATGGATTCTTTGTTTCCACAGATCCCTATCGTGTGCCATGTTAGCAGTTAACTCACAATAAGCTAGATCATTCTTTATTGTTTCTTTCCAACACTTTTGTGGTCGTCCTCTACCTCTTTTAATACTTTCCAAATTTAGTTTTTCTAACCTTCTTATAGGTTCTTCTTTTGATCTTCTTTCTATATGTCCAAACCATCTTAAACGATGTTCTCTCATTTTATCCTCTATTGGTGCCACTCCTAATTTGTTTCTAATAACCTCATTATGTATACGGTCTTTTCTTGTATGACCACTCATCCATCTCAACATCTTCATTTCTGTCACATACATCTTTTGTACATGTTGATGATTAACTGCCCAACACTCAGAACCATAAAACATGGCAGGCCTAATTGCTGCTCTATAATATTTACCTTTTAATTTTAATGGTATCTTCTTATCACAAAGAATACCTGATGCTCCTCTCCATTTTAACCAACCAGCATTAATTCTATGTGTAACATCTCCATCAATTCTTCCATCACTTTGAAAAATTGACCCTAGGTATTTAAAACTTTCCTTTTCGGGAATGCAATGTGTGCCAATTTTAATTTCTATGTCCTCTGAAGTAGCCAAATGATCAAACTTACATTCCATAAATTCCATCTTTGTTCTACTAAGTCGGAGGCCTTTGCTTTCTAATGTTTCTCTCCATAGTTCCAATTTTCTATTAACTTTTTCCTTAGACTCCTCCACTAATACAATGTCATCTGCAAATAACATACACCAAGGTACTTCATCTTGAATATGTTTTGTTAACTCATCCATCACGATTATAAATAAGTATGGACTTAAAGTTGATCCTTGACGAAACCCAATATTAACTTCAAAGAAGTTTGTCGTTCCTTTATGAGTCCTCACACATGTTTTTGCACCATCATACATGTCTCTTATAAGGTTAATATATGTCAATGGGATACCTCTTTTTTCCAATGTTCTCCAAAGAACCTCCCTCGGTACTCTAACCTCTTTTTTCCAATGTTCTCCAAAGAACCTCCCTCGGTACTCTATCATAAGCTTTTTCTAGATCAATAAATATCATGTGAAGGTCTTTCTTTTTTGCTCTAAAATGTTCCATAAGACGTCTCAAAAGGTGAATCGCTTCAATAGTAGATCTGCGTGACATAAATCCAAATTGGTTCTCTGTTGTACTTGATACTTGTCTTAACCTATGTTCAATAATTCTTTCCCATAATTTCATAGTATGGCTCATTAACTTGATACCTCGATAATTCGCACAATTTTGAATGTCTCCCTTGTTCTTATATATGGGTATAAGTGTACTTCCTCTCCATTCCTCGGGCATCTTTTGGTTTTTCCATATTTCATTAAATAGTCTTGTGAGCCAAGTGATTCCTATTTCTCCTAGTATTTTCCAAACTTCTATAGGAATATTATGTGGTCCTACCGATTTACCACTCTTCATATGTTTAAGAGCCTCTTTGACTTCATTCTTTTGAATACGTCGGTAGAAATTGTGATTTATATACTTTTCTGACTTGGCTAAATCTCCTAAACTAATACTAACATCTTTATTTTAAAAAGATTATAAAAATAGTTTTTCCATCTATTTCTAATATTATCATTTGCCACTAGAATTTTTTCATCATCGTCTTTTATGCATCTAACATAATTAAGATCTTTAGTTTTCTTATCTCTAGCCCTAGCTATCCTAAAAATATCTCTTTCACCCTCTTTTGAGTTGAGTTTTTTATATAAGTCATCCCAAATCTTAGCTTTTGCTTCACTAACAGCCTTTTTCGCTTCCTTCTTTGCTTTCTTATAAGCTTCTAAAGTTTCATTAGTTTTCTTAGCATAATGTAATTTGTAACATGCCCTCTTTGCCTTGATTTTATTTTGTACTACTTCACTCCACCACCAAGCTTCTTTTTGTGCCGGTACACCTCCCTTAGATGCCCCTAACACATCTTTCGCCACTTTCCTAATATGTATAGTCATATTGTTCCACATATCACAGGGTGCGCCAATATAATTCCAAACATCTCCTTGAAGGACTTTCTGTTTAAATATATCTTCTTTCTCGCTTTTGAGGTTCCACCATTTAGTCCGAATAGCTCGATGCACTCTTTTCTTCTTTGTCCATTTTTTTATTTGTAAATCCATAACTAAAAGTCGATGTTGGGTGGTTAAGCTTTCTCTTGGAATTACCTTACAATCTTTACAACACGCTCTATCTTTTTTTCTACAAATAAAGTAATCAATTTGTGTTTGTGATAAGCCACTCTTATAAGTAATTAAATGTTCATCTCGTTTTTTGAAGATTGTATTGGCTATAATGAGATCAAATGACATAGCAAAATTTAAAATCTCCCTACCTTCCTCATTTATATCCCCAAAACCAAAGTTTCCATGAATCCCTTGATATCCTAATGCCTCTTTACCGACATGTCCATTTAAATCTCCTCCTAAACAAATCATCTCCCTTTATGGAATCTTTTGAATCACCTTATCTAACTCTTCTCAAAAAACTGTCTTTATATTATCTTCTAGTCCTACTTGGGGTGCGTAAGCACAAACTATATTCAAAACCTCTGCTCCTAACACTAATTTCAACGTCATGATTCGGTCACCGTCTACTACACTCTCCTTTAAATCTTTATTTATGATAATACCAACTCCGTTTCGAGCCTTTTCTTTACCAGAGTACCATAATTTAAAACTTGTATCCTCTATCTCCTTTGCTTTTTCTCCAACCCATTTTGTCTCTTGTAAACATAGAATATGTATCTTTCTTCGAATCATAGTATCTACCACCTCCATTAGCTTACCCGATAATGTTCCGATATTCCAAGAACCAATACGAATCTTATTATCTAGGACTAGCTTCCTTACCCCCCGCATCCGTCCATAATCAAAATGCGGAGACCCTCTCTGAAAATTTTTCACTACATTCGGGTGGCAATGTAGCGGGACTAACTTCTTTACCCACACCCGTCCATGATGTGGGAACCCTCTCTGCAATTGATTCACTACATTCGAGCGAAAATGTAGTGGCCCTTGCTTACTTCTTACTGCATTCAGGCTCTGCAGCACGTCGCTAGGCGGGGACGCCCCAAAGAATACTCATAATTTTTGTAATCCTTGTTGTAAAAATCCGACGAAGTTTTACGCTGGCTGTCGGAAGCCTAACACGATTTTATTCAATAAAAATTTTATTGAACAAGAATAATTAACAAAATCATTTTCCTTTCTATTACCAGCTTTTAGGTATATTTGTGCTACCAATTTCTATTCATAAAATCGTAAACAATGAAGAATAATTTGGTTGCCTCAGTTCATTGAGTGGGCATTTCACAGCTTCACTATTTTAGGGTTCACTTCACCTTACACGACTTCCATTGAGTTGAACATGATCAGCGTATGTGAGGCTTAGCTCAGCCTGTAAAGTGAGGCAGAAGTAATCAAATGATCTGATTTTGATCCACAACATCCATCCATCATCCTTTTGTTTTAAACCACTTCAAGCATTAGTTAAAAAGCTAGTCTCCAGTAAAAGAAAAAGAGGATATCATCAAGTAACAATATCACATCAGTGGGGTGTAATCAAAGAAATGGAGCTCATCATTTTGCTCAATATAAAAATGAGCAAATGTGCCAACTACATGTACAAAGATAGTTGTTTGTTAATTTTGATATATTAGAGGAGTATATTATGGAAGATAACGAAGAAAATGCACTCCTAACTGAAAGAAGACATTGCAATTGCATGGATTAATTTGGAAGGAGTGTAACATCATCAAAGAGATGAAGATTTTGATTTTGAAGAAGAAGGTGGTGAGAATCTTTAACAAAGAGAATATGAAGATTATTTAGTTGATGATCATGATTACAATATATAAATGTAAATGTATTTCATTTTTTGCTTCAAAATATGTAATTTTTTTAATTGTTTAATGGTGAATTATCAATATATACTAAACTTTGCATTATATGAATTCTTTGCAATTATCAGGTTTTTCTAATTTTTTCTGATTTTTTTGGATTTTTTTTAATTTTTTCTGATTTGTTTAATTTTTAATATTTTTTTAATATTAAAATACAATACGTTATGATACAATACGCTTGTATCGTGGACCAAAATGATATACGGTATGATATGCATCAAACATCATTGAACCAGATGTTTCACCTCATTCACCACATACACGGAGACCCATGGATGAGAACTATAATGTATGCCCATCCACCGTAAGATGAAGTCACATACCACCGTGAAGTGGGTGGATCAATATCGGATAATGTTCTACCAGCACTTAAGCACACTCATGACATGCTAGTAATAAAGCAGTTCAAATACAACCCACCCATAAACCATATATAATTTCAAAACATTCATTAAACAATTCACAATCACATGCATTGCTAAGAACATAAGATAAAACTATCCTTTACATGCACATAAAGAGAGAGCACATTCACCTACTTGATTGGTGTCAAAAACCTTCTACAAACCCCACAAGCCACATAGCATCTACAAATAGCTTGTTTGCATCTAAATGACAAAAGTATTGTTAACTAATAGACTATTTAATAACAAGACAAACTATTCAAACCGCATGCAACTTGGAGAGCATCCGGCTTTGAAATCGCCGAAATACTAAAGTAGATCTCGATAAAACCAGTGTTGTCTGACGCGTATCGTATCGTGTATCGCTGGGCTCCACGATACGGGCGTATCGTATCGTATCGTATCGTATCGTACTTTAATATTAAAATAATGTAAAAATAATTAAAAATTAATAAAAAATCGAAAAAAATCGAAAAAAATCAAGAAAAAATCAGGAAAAATCTGATAATTGCTTTAAATTCATATAATGTAAGTTTAGTACAGATTGAGCATTCAACATTGAACAATTGCATCCAAATTTATATATTTTGAATCCAAAAAATAAAATACAGACATAGTTTACACTTTACAGTACACTACAGTTACATATAATGTTACATTTTACAAATTGTAATCAGGATCATCAACTAAATAATCTTCATCTTCTCCTTGTTGCAGATCCTCATCATCATCAGCCACGCCCACACCTTCTTCTTCAAAATCAAATTCTTCATCTCCATAATGTTGTTGCGCTCCTTCCAAATTAATCCAGGCAACGTCTTCTTCTGTTAGGAGGGCATTTTCTTCAGTGTCTTCCATAACCCAATCTTCTAATATATCAAAATTATCCAAACTTATTGGATCGAACTGACTTTCTTCTCTATTTACTTTTTTTAATTGCCTACGACACAAACAAAGATAAACAATTAGTAAGTAATATTAACAATTGAAAACTGAAGTTAAATAATATCGAATTGAAAATTTGAAAGTAATACAACATTACCTTTCACGAAGGCGCATGTTACAACGAATATAAACCAAATCATTAAGCCTTTTGTGTTCCAACCTGTTGCGCTTTTTTGTATGGATGTGTTCAAAAACACTCCAATTTCTTTCACAACCTGTTGCACTACAGGTTTGGCTTAAGACTCTAACTGCAAAATCTCTAAGCTTTGGACAATCACTTCCAAACCTATTCCACCAAACATCTGTAAAAAAAATATAAACATTAGAGACATAATAATCCACAGTAATGTAAGATGCAACTTAAATATGAAAATAAACAATGTACGTGGACGCATCGTAGAGCGGTTGCGAATTGCAACAGGCAAACCCATCAAGTGAAGAGCATTATCATATATCTCCATCTCTCGATGTATCGCATCTACTATGCTCTCATCAGGGACTAATCTGTCGATGCATTCAATGATTCCTCGATTAACCTCACCGTCCCTTTTGAAGGTTGCTGAGTACCTCAATGATGGGTTTAGATAGTAGGCTGCTGCATGAATAGGCTGATGCAATTGTTTATTCCATCTACTATCAATTATTTTCCACACGGGCACATAATCTCTTTTTTTTCCATTAAAGTTATTTCTGATTGCTTCTTTTGCCCTGTCCATGGATTCATAAAGGTAGCCCATAGATGGTTTCTCCTCGCTGTCAGCCAATCTCAAAACTTTCACTAAAGGACAAGTAATTTTCAATAATCTGATACATGCATTCCAAAATGAACTTCTAAAAACCGTTTCTGCAATCTCATTTAACTTTCTGTTCCTTCTGTTTTGTGGCAACTCTGCAAATTATTGTCACTCATCTGAGGAGAACATTCTCTTTAAAGCTTGCTTCTGTCTCACAATACTCTGTACAGATAAGAAGTTTGTTGCAAACCGAGTTGCAGCTGTGCGAAGAAGCTCTGCACCTTCTGTGTATCTCCTCATCATACATAAAACAAATGCATGGTTGTAAATAAATTTTGTAATATCTTGGCAACACTCAGTTGCTGCCTTTATTTCATCCATCTCACCGATGTCCTCGAGGATGAGATCTAAACAATGGGCTGCACATGGTGTCCAGTAGAAAGTCCCATAAATATCAGCTAACTCCTTTCCGGCTGCTTTGTAGTTAGCTGCATTATCTGTAATCAATTGAACTACATTTTCTAGCCCAACCTCTTGTATAACCTTATCAAATTCCTCTCGTAGGATCTCTGCAGTGTGCCTCTCCTCTGACATATCTAGAGATCTCAAAAACATGAGTCCTTTAGGACAATATACAAGAAAGTTTAGCAATGTCCTTCCTCGCCTATCGGTCCATCCATCTGCCATGATAGTGCATCCTGTTTCCTTCCACGATTGTCTCAAAGTCGAACAGTATTGCTGCACTTCAATCACGGTCTGATCTAATATCTTCCCTCTCAACTTCTGATAAGAGGGCATCCTGTATCCTGGACCAATGTTAGCAATTGCATCTGCCATTGCTTGAAAATGAAAACTGTTTGCTGCATTAAATGGAATGCATGTATCATAAAATCATCTGCCCACTGCAAGGTCTGCTTGATCGTGCAGTTGTTCTGAAGCCATAGCAGCACGAATTCCTGGCTGAGCACCAGGTGTAGTGGAAGGAGGAAAGAACGAATGTATGCTAGAAGAAGAAGCTCTTCCTCCACTCCTTCCTGAACTTCCTCTTCTGCCACCTCCAAAGTCTTCAGATGCAACCCTCTTTCCTCTGCTAGGTGCTCGCGAACTGCTACTACCAATATCTGTTCTAGCATCTGAAGGCAAACTATCAGTGAATCCAACTCCAGTGGCAGTAGCATCATCAGCTTCTTCACACATCTGGAAATCATCCTTTTGTTGTCTCCTTTCCTGTATGCTCTCAATCATCTGCAAGCATTGCCATTTAATACCTTCTGGCACACTTCTAACTCTGCCTGTGCATGGAGCAACTTCTTTCCTGGTTCCTGCTAGGTGGTGTTTCAACCTTGAAATTCCACCACTAACCACCTTTTCACAAAATAAACATCTGATTTTTAACCTTGAACCCTCAACTGGTATACCCCACTGCCATGCCGGATCATCAGACTTTGAATGAGAGTCTCTACCACCCCTTCCTGCCATCTCAATGGAGTACTTTAATTCAAAAAAAAACCTGAAAATAAAAGCACTTCGTAAATCCCCCAATCTTCAAATAACACTCAAATCGAGTGTCTCCCACTTCATGAATGCAATAAAAATCGTATACACATACTTAATAACTTCATATTTTGTCATTCAAAAAAAAATACCCGAAATAACACAAAAAACAATAAATATAAAGGAAAAAAAGGAAAAAAACATTAAAAATATACCTAAATCCGAGTTTGGAGGCTTGGACGGACACCGTAGGGCACGATTTTAGAGCTTTGAACACCAAGGAGGCGAAAACCGACTCTTAGGGAGCTTGAAGAACTCAAAAAGAGAGAGGAAACCCGCGAATCCCTCGGCCCGGAACCCTTTATAAGGGTCCCAGGGCGTATCGCCCGTATCGTACGATACGGGCGATACGCACCGTATCGTGCGATACGGGCCGTATCGCACGATACGGTGTGATACGCCCGCACCTGCGATACGGGGGCCCGTATCGTATCGTGGTGGCCCACGATGCGATACGGACAACACTGGATAAAACTACTAGATCCAACTTCTTTTATCCAAAATCACTGATTTGTTTACTAAATCACAATAAAAATATAATATTGATGAGCTACACTCAATGATGAACCCAATGCTTCAAGTTATGTTGAAATCAGACTATGAAGAACTCCATAACGACCCAATCAACATCAATTTCAGATCGGTTTTAACCTGTTTTGATTAACTTAATTGATAATTTAAGTTAGACCAATCTTAGACTCTCAAAACACGGTCAACCAGATGCAGTCGTGTCCGACCTGATCAGCCATGAGACACCTAGACTATTACACCAATGCAACACCTCCAAAGAGCATTGGAGACTATTGATCAAGATATCTCTTATGAAGTTGGCAATTGGCTCCAAACCCATGCAAGAGTGAAACTTTGGAGCACGTGCACATGAGGATTGCGAAGACAATCATTCAGTGTTCTTACCTCTATATACTTGTATATACGCTTTGATTTTCGTGTTTGTTACTTCACATGAACTAAGCATATATGGCATATGCCCATATATGAGGTCACTTATAAGCTTAAAAGGCCATCTAAGCCAAGTCAAACTTGATGCACATGATAAGCATTGACGAGAGGGCCATTCCTACATGTATAACTTCCAAAAGGTCGTGACTAGGCTTGAGGGCAAAAACAAGGCAAGACAACCATAAGAAGGGACCGAACACATGGCAAGTATGAACTTTCCAAATTAGGAAGGTTTTGGGGTGAGGATGGACTCCTTAAGAGTGGGTGGAGTTGAGAACTCATTGACGACTCAATGCCAACCAAGGACCACCAGTGATGGGCTCCCTCGAGAGTAAGCATGGTTGGTTGGATGCCAACTTGTTGCTTAGTTATCAATAGCATGTGATAGCAAATTAGCACCAATTCGACCACTATAGCGAGCGGTTGTTAATGGGTGCCCCTTTTCAGCACTAATTAGGCCGTTAAAAGCGATATAGCGGACCGCTAGGGTCGGGTCGATCCAATGGATATGGGTTGACCCGACCCAAATAAAAAAAAAAGGACTAAAGTGACAGGCTGAGCATCAGTCTCTCTCACTCTCTCCCCTATTGTGTGTATGTGATGTATGAGTGAGTCCTGACCAAATCCCAAGTAACTCTATTGTAGTTGCCACTAGAAACCTTGGTATTGTTACTTGATGTGTAAAGGCCGCTCATTGTCCTTTTGTTGATACGATTGTGATTTCCATATGTTATCTAACAACACATGAATCTAAATCTCTTTTCAAGTGTTAAGCGTCCAATTTGCTTTCCTACATCAAATTTGTCTGCACATCAGTTTGTTGACCTCCCTATACTTTCATTCAATCTGATCCATTTCTATTGTTCTATTTACTCTAACTTTGTCTCATTGAGTTCTAGTTACCATTAATTCTTAATTTCTTAATCTCTTAATTTATTTATTCTGCTTTTTTATTATAGTGAGTATAGAATCATTAGCTACCGCAACAGCAAGTAGTCCAAGTAGCAATGGCACCAGGGCTAGCATATGTGGTATTCGATTTTCTAATCCTGCATACCCGTGTAAACCCCTAGCTTCTAAGGACCCAAGATGGGACTGGGGTTTGACAAAATCTCATATGGATAACATGTCATTTTTTTTACATTATGCGATCATATTTCTATTAGTAAAATAACGAGGTACAAGGAACATTTAATGGAAAAGGGTGAAAATGTAGCAGCTCGTAAGAATGCAACGGAAGAGATAAAGGGAGTGATTTACGATTATGTGCACGATTAGTCAAAGAAAAAGGCTAAAAGGATTTTATTTCCAATTATGAAAATGCATAAAAGAGAAGCTTCTAGTATGGTAGCTAACTTAGGGGGTGCCTAACATGTACTATTTTTATCATTTGGTTCACGACCACCTCTTTCTAAGGGGCCTATAGATTCATTTGTTCATTTGTCGTCGGACTCACTAAGACAATCTACATTAAAAAAATCAATACAAGAAGAAAGAAAGAAAATATATATGTATATCGATTAGTAGGTAAATGTATCAAAATAGCATGCCCTTCAATGTTGTTAGATCATTCAGCTTTAAAGTGATGATTAATGATATAGAGCAATTTGGTCCTAAAACGAAGGCTCCATCATACCATGAAGTCATGAAAACATTATTGAAGAAGGAAGTGGAGTGGGAAGTGTAAGAGAGTTTACAAATGGATTCAGAAAGCACTGGACTATATATGAATGCTCTATTATATGTGAGATGGATGGACTTATAGAAAGCAGAGAATACTAATAAATTTTTTGGTGCACTGTTTTCAAGAAACAGTATTTCGTAAGTTTATTAATACATCCAATAAAGTGAAAGACGCAAATAAATTATATACATTGTTAAAAGAAGTTATCTTAAAGGTTTGGAAAAAATATTGTGCAAGTGGTAGAACGTTGATGGCCGAATTTAACCATTTATTTTGAACACCGTGCACAAGATTTGATGCTTGAAGATATTGGGAAGACAAATAAACTAAAAAGCATATTTAGTAGGGCAAAAAAGCTATTGACATTTTTGTATGGTCATGAGCAAATATTGCACATGAGACATTTTAGTGGAGGAAAAGACATACATAGGTCAGTTGTTACCCATTTTGCTACTAGATTCTTAACATTGGACAGTCTGTGACAATCAAAAGAAGCTCTTAAGTATGGTTATTTCAAAACAACAGGAAAAATGTCCACCAAATAGTACTAAAGGAGTCTAAGACAATAATGTTGCAACTCGGAGTCTAGAAGGGCATTAGTTTTTCACTTAGAGCAATGGGTCCCTTGGTATATGTTTTACGTATGGTGGATAGTGATAAAAAGCCAGTCAGGGACTATATCTACGAGAAAATGGATCACGTAAAGAAGCAAATAAAGATTCATAAGCGTTTCAAGGTTTATTTTACTACTTTACTTTTTTACTTAGTTCAATTAGTTATGTGTTGTTAATCTTGATAATAACTATATTATCTTATTTTATAGGTTCACTTAAAGAACAAAGAAGATCACTATGGTTTTATTTGGGAGATCATAGACAAAAGATGGGACAGGCAAATGTACAAACCATTACATGTTATTATATATGAATACAAGATTGTATTGTGAGTATGAAGGGATAGAATTTAATGTTGAGATTAAAGGTAGCTTGTTTCAAGTTATTAATATGCTTCTACGAAGTAAGGAAGAACAAAAAAAATCACTTGGCAACGTGTGAGTTATCGACGTGCCTCAAGTAGATTTGGACTAGAATTAGCCATAACAACAACTAAGCCTTTTCCCATACTAGACGGGGTCGGCTACATGGATTCTTTGTTTCCACAGAGCTCTATCATGTGTCATGTTAGCAGTTAACTCACAATAAGCTAGATCATTCTTTATTGTTTCTTTCCAACACTTTTATGGTCGTCCTATACCTCTTTTAATACTTTCCAAATTTAGCTTTTCATACCTTCTTACACGTTCTTCTTCTGATCTTCTTTCTATATGTCCAAACCATCTTAAATGATATTCTCTCATTTTATCCTCTATTGGTGTCACTCCTAATTTGTTTCTAATAACCTCATTATGTATACGATCTTTTCTTGTAGGACTACTCATCCATCTCAACATCTTCAGTTCTATCACAGACATCTTTTGTACATGTTGATGATTAACTACCCAACACTCACAACCATAAAACATGGCAGGTCTAATTGTTGCTCTATAATATTTACCTTTTAACTTTAATGGTATCTTCTTATCACAAAGAATACCTGATGCTCCTCTCCATTTTAACCAACCAACATTAATTCTATGCGTAACATCTCCATCATTTCTTCCATCACTTTAAAAAATTGACCCTAGGTATTTAAAACTTTCCTTTTGGGAGATGCAATGTGTGCCAATTTTAATTTCTATGTCCTCTGAAGTAACCAAATGATCAAACTTACATTCCATATATTATGTATTTGTTCTACTAAGTCAGAGGCCTTTGCTTTCTAATGTTTCGCTCCATAGTTCCAATTTTCTATTAATTTTTTCCTTAAACTCCTCTACTAACACAATGTCAACTGCAAATAACATACACCAAGGTACTTCACCTAGAATTAGCTATAAGTTTGAGGAAAAAGTATGCAACAAGTAATTAATTCATGCAACTTTGCTTTATTTCATTATTAAGATATGATTTTGGGTTTTTGAATTTGATTAATTTATTGTTTATATATGCTTTTGTTATAGCTTATGGTAGATGACCTTTGGTTATAGATGCACCAAATTGCAAAATTTTGCTAGATGGGTTTTGAGTCTCACTTGTAGTGCCACCCCATGTAAACGCAACTGGAGTACCTTCGAAATTGTAAGAATTATAATATGTTATTTATAATGTAATACCATTGAAGTTATCTATTGAGTTCTTAATATTGTTAATTTGTTATTAAACCAATACATATTATGGATTCTCTCTTATCTTAAATTCATACAAAGAAGCAGAATAAATTATTGCGCTTAACAACTTAGCTTTTGTGTAATATAATAAAAAGCTAAGAAGGTACGAAAAACTAATGGAAAGAATTTTGACCCCATCAAGTTGGCATCAGTTGAAGATCATGATGAATATCTAATTGAGATGAGTTTGTTAGTGGCGATCAATGACTTATATGGTGAGATATTGATTTGGCATATGAAGCATCAAGAGGGAGAGTTGTATATACAAGGTCAAGGACACGAAAGCAACAAAGAAGGCAAAGCAAGGGAAAGAATAAGATGCCTATGGAAGATTAGAAAGAAGAATTTAATTTTAAAGGAACATAAGAAGAGCAAGAGGAACTAGAAAAACAAGGATCTTTATCTAAAAATGAACATACTTCATCTAAAAATGAACATGATTAGTTTCCCATAGGATATAAAATATATAGCTTTTCTTGTTCATCTTAAACAATTAAGTTTATATTGTAATCACACTGGATGTTATGTTTTGGACTTGTTATTTGTTAAGTTGTTAGTTGTTATATTTGATGCATGTTATAGTTGTTACTTCAAAAAGTATTATAAATATTTTGGTCATTTGGTAGATGTTATATTTTGATTCGTAAACCTATCATGTTTTGGTAAGTGTCATATTTTCTTGTGCATCTTGAAGATTTTTATGTTTTAAGATCATTTATTTCTCCACCCTAAGATTATTCTATTCTTTTTGCAAGTAAGTATAATCCATTCCTTTGCTCAAATTAGATTGGATCATAGTCACTATACTTAAGCATATAAGTATAATATATATTAATTTCTTTTAATTCTTCTACTTAATACTTAGAATAACTTGTGTCAGAATAATGTGGTTACATTTATATTTTTGTTTTTTAATTTAAGTCTAATAATTAAATATGCATATGATACATGAAATTTATCATTTGTCTTCTTAGAATTTGTTTATTTAGTTTGATTCATATTTATGAAAGTGGTGGTTATGTGTTTCTTGATATTTATTAGAAATTAAAGAATCTATTATATATATATATATATATATTTTAATCATAAACAGAAGTGTACTGCTATATTCTCACTACCGCTATATTAGAGTCGATTGCTAACAATCCGCTAACCGCTATTGATAACATAGACTTGTTGACAATACAAAGCCAACCAAGCACCAATGATGTACAAGTTTGCAAGCACTAAGTAAGTTGACCAACAGTCTTAAGTAAAGATTGAAGGTCCAAATCAATTCCTCCATGCCCAAGTTAAGATGAAGAGCTATCATTGTACGGGGATGTCTACAATTACTTCCTCCACTTAAGATATAAGCATCTTTTCGCAAATATCAAGTCTCTCATTCTCTCTCTATCTCTCGAGGCCCTAGCAATTCTTCGCCCTTTTCTCCCCTTTCTTCTATCTCTCTCTACCCTACTTTCCCTGTCTACTACCCTAGTTCTCACTCCAGACTCAACCCAACATCTCTCGATCTTTCCTACTATTTTCATGGTACACCTTGTAACCCTTCCTCCAACTCTACCTAGGCAAGAAAACTCCTTCCTCACCTTCCCACTTCATATACATATTAAAGGCCTTCCTTGGAGCCTATTAACACTTCCAAAGAAGAAGTTTTAGCGAAGTTCTTGTGGCCTATCCTCTCAAATTCGAATCTTACCTAAGGGTGTAAGATTACATTCCAACTCATAAAGACAACTTCAAAGAGACTTCAAGAGCCATTTTGGAGGGGGTATAAGACAGACTGCCTCCCTTCAGCTGCTGATTTTTGCCTAAAAAACACCATTTTGGTGCATTTCAGCCTGCACAAGGTCTAGCCAAGGTTGATGTCCCCTAGCCGACCATTTCCACTCAAAATCCACCACCAATGGTGGAGCTTTTGTCAGGATTTGAAGAAGGAAAGAGGAAACCGGATTTTCTCCGACCCACCAGAAAACATGAAGTTTTCCAACCATTTCAAGCTTGACAGTGACACTGCTTAAGAACGGAACTAATGAGTCCATATCTCGCCCCTCACTTGTTTGTATTTAATCTCGACACATTTCATCGATGTTTTGGCTAGAAAACATATTGAAATGAAAAAGGGTTCTTTTACCTCGAGAAACCAATAGAAATCAGGCCTTCTTCGCATGTTTCTCAGCTCCTACCCTCTCATCAGCAAACACCTCTCCGATCCAAATCCATCCCTTGAGACTCTCTCGCCCTCTACTTTGTTGCCTGGATATGCTCACACCTACATGGGTGTGCCTCTGGTGTTCTCGCCGACTCTGTTGGGTGCCACCTCAGATGGTGGTCGTGTCCTACCTAGATACTATAGTACAAGTACTACAAACTCATAATATTGACAAAGCCCATCTACCTAGGATAGAAGCGTTTAGAGCCAAAATAAGCATCACCATAAACTACCATCAGGACTTTGGCAGCATGATTGACAAGAACACAGCAGTATTATGTTCAACATATGGATCTCAAAAGATAGATACATATAGATGCACTAACACCAAAACAAGATGAGAGAAAGGGAGGTCTGAATGCTCCATGCTTTCTTCAAAGTCTCCTTTTTAAAAATGTGAATCAAAATGCTATAAAAGGACATAGTATAGAGAAACCAATGGAAAACTCTCAAACTGGTGAAGAAACAAAACTTAATGTTGGTTTAACAAGGAGCAATAAAACATAGTCAATTTAGTGTAACACAAAACCTAGGTATCATTCTAAATAACTAGTCATCTACAAGATGCAACAGAAAGCTGACACTGCCAAAGTCAAATGAATAAGAATTTCACTCGTTTCATTCTTCTGAAATGTTCCGAGACAATGGCTCTCATCATGCCAATAATTTAGCCGACCAATTATTTCTTTTCAGCAATAGCTACCAGAAAAAAATGAACACAAAACGTGCTAGACGAATCAGGATATGGATACATAAGCAACATATGAAGCAAAAGCGAAAGCAGAGAGTTCTGAAAAGGAAAGACAAACTGCAATGCTTTAATTGTGGTATAATACGGACAAGTCGAATTTGCCACATGTACGACTGACATGGGAACCTAGATATGTTTGCCTTTACCTACTACTAAAAGTTATCTGCACTCACGGCATAAAAACAGTACAAGCAATTAATTGTTTTGATTTGTCATACACAGGTAAAAAAATTGCAGACTGACGCCCGGAAATCATTAAGAACGATGATAAATATATGTAAGGAACACTATCAAATCAACCTGCATCAAGAACCTCTTTACATAAACTGAAAGATATGCAATCTTTAATGCATTCCACCCATCATAAACTAAAAGACGAACTTCCAGAACAGTAAGTACGAATTAAATTACAAAGAAAAGATTTTGCTAAATACTAGTAAATTTGTTATGGGTCGTCTAAACCAAGAAATACTCAATCTCACAGAAGATGCAAGCAAAAAAGAAACTACAAAAAGGAAAAGAGATTTGGGAATACGCACACAAGCACACACCTTGAATTCCCCGGTCTCAAGACGCCGAGCATAATCTTCAGCGGCCACAGACGCCTCTACCGCCTTCCTTTGCATCGCGGCCCTCTTCATCTGCAACGACGGTGCGTCCTCTCTGACGGCCAAGGCGACACCGTTCTCAATAATCCCAGGATCCGCGAGCTGCGTCTTCCGGATAACGCCGGCGTCGATCTTAGGGACGAGCACCTGGACGGTCCGTCGGCCTCCGGCGGGGAGGAACCACGGATCCAGGAGCAACTCCTCGAGCCTCTGGATATCTTCGAGAAAACCCTTCTTACCATCTTCACTTCGGAGGGCCTCCGGGAACCCTAGCGTGCAGAAACAGATGCGCTGGCTGCAATAACACACGGAAACGCAAGATGGATATTACATCAATCATCAAATAAGAATCCAGAGAGAGAGAGAGAGACCAAGTAATGGGGCAAGCGACGTGAAATGCCATGAAAGACGTTGGTGGGGTGTTTAAAAGGGAGGATTCGAGATGGGTTTTAGCGGCATCACCCGCTCCTGCTGATCGGATTCAAAACTATTTTTAAGATTTTGAGCGAGGGAGGGAGAAGGAAGAGAGAGAGAGGGGGGGGGGGGGGGGAAGCGAGCGGGAGAGGGGGTTGAGAGAAGGGGGGGGTCTAGTGAATGCGGGTTGTATTAGCGAGGGCGACAATAGGAAAAACGCTAGAAAGAAAAGATAACTCGGAAAGGGAAAAGTTTAGGTCTTGGATTATTTTGATATGTGTAACTCTATCCCGGGCTTGAAAGAAATTTTGTACATAATAGGGACTTTGACTGAAATTCATTCTAATCAGGGAGGGAGACGTAGGGTTTCTAAACTTGACATCGTTTAAATGAAAATAGAACCCCAGTGTAAACCTGGTAAAGATATTAATTTCTTTATAAACTAATCGTCTACCAATGCTTTAATCAAGAAATATTTAAATTAAAATGATAAAAAATGTTCTAAGAGAACTAAAAAAAAAGTGCAAATAATGGTCTTTCGTTGGTTAAAATTACAAGCAAGAAATATTTTCTAGAAGGCATTAGTAAATAAGTTTTACACATTCTTTTTGTGAGCTCTTTTGAGTGAAAATTGTGTGGTTTTGTTACGAGAGAGACTGAGATTTGGACCTTGATGTTAATGAAATTCAATGTAATTAATGTTTACATTATTAAATTATCATTGAATAATATCTATAGTTTGACAAACTCCAACTATGATGAGACTCTTACCATTTATCCATGTTGCAACCTAAATAGGTGCATAGGTTATTTTAGTCAATGAGCATCAAAAAACTCGATTGTCTCATTTACTGTTGGTCATGAGATTTAAGAATATGAATTTGGTTTTCTCTATGCAAAACAAATTAGTGCTCAAATGTAGCAAAGAATAAGCAATGATTTCTATGTCGTATGTGGTGCATTTAACAAATTGCACAAAGGATTCGAGTGCTCTACATGGAGGTAATTAAAGTAGCTATCACTACTACCGTAACTATAATAGAGATCTTAAAGATAACGAATTAGAGGTAAAGCAATTAGATTGAAGAAATTTAGGATGCTAATCTTTCCACGAGAAAGTGAGTCAGCAACAACACAAGAATCAATTTGAAGAAATTTAGGATGATAAGGCAAAATGCACTTCGAATAAAAAGAAATATCATTGACTATGACTAGTTTGTACAAAGACCTTTAAGGAGAAGTAAAGTCTCTAATCTAGAAGAAGTTTACATTAATAATTGGAGGAAGAGTCCTACACAATAAAAGCAATCCTGAAGATCCAAACACTGAGCCTGATGGCCTCCTGACCTTGTCTCACCAATAATGGTTTGGAATATAGTGGAGAGGAGGTTTAAATGGGTGTTAAATGTGTTAAAGAAGGAGGCAAACCCAAGCCAACTACCTAAATAAGACCTTCATATGCTTGATGTCAAAGGTAAAAACAGCAAGGCATACTTGGGATTCCAAACCCATTTTATTTTGTAACATGATACTCAAAATAGTGACATTGATGGTGTAAACAAAATTTTTCGGTCTTATATCGACTTAAAACTTTGTTTGCGAAAATTGTATACGAGCGTGGAAGTAAGTTTACTCAAACTTGAAGAGATCCTCTGACTATTTGACGATTGTGGACAATTAGGTTTTCATCATCATAGGCCTTCTTGAACTAACACTCAAGCGTCAACATAGATGCTTAGGAAGAGTGATTTATGATATGAGATTTTTCAAAATAATTTTCAACCAAAACAACTTTTCCAAAACGAGTATGTTCTTCACTTGGGAAAAATCATGCCTGCTGTAAAACATAATCAGTTCAATTTCCAATAGAGGAGCTTTTCAATTTTTTGTGATTTTACTAGGATCCAAAAATCTCAAAAAGTTTACCTAAGTAAGATGAAGCTTTTTTTAGGATTTTTATTTGTATTTTTGGGTCTTTGAATGATCAAAATTAAATTTGAGAAAACTTCTAACCGAATGCAATTTTGAAATTCATAATAGTCTTTGTGACTAAGAAAAATAGTCTCAGTAAAATACTCATATCTCCATACATAGGATTCTCATTTTCATGAAATTGATTTAGAAAGTTATGGATGTTAGCTTCCCAACGAAACCGTTTTCAAGATTTTTGGATGTTTATAAACAAAGTTATGAAGGTTTTATTATAGGTTTATCGCAGAAATTTTGGCACAAACAAATTTTGTTTTAGGTTGAGTTCAGTTTTTGATACTTTTTTACTCAACCTTACTTGTGTCCAAAATTTTTGAAACTTTTACTAAATGTTAACAAATACGTATGCAACTTCTGGATAAATTTTCAGAATATTTTACTTAGAAATGAAGGCTAAAAATTTTGAGGATTAGACAAGATTCACGTGGGATGTTGAAATCTCCATAGTTTTCTTTATAGAAGTTATTCATGATTTAATTTGATCCTTAATGTGTTAATGATCATCCAAAAAAAAATTAGTAGAAGACTTGTGTTCATTTGGGGAGGAACTCAACTACAAATAAATCCCAAAGGCATCTCTCTCGAGGAGGATAACTCTCGTAGAAAATATATACGATAATAGCCCAATACCCGCCCTACACAAATGTATGGGTGTTTAATCAACCATAAGAATAATTTACATACTCATATCATTGCATATAAAATATGTCTCTATGTGTCTCTTATAGCTTATTCAATTGATTTAGAGGCAATTACATCAATTAAGAAAGTGGAGAAGGGATGATAATATATTTAAGAATAGAAAAGATGAGGATGTATAATATAGACTTATATTTAGGTAGAAGAAACCAAGTGACATACAAGTGGTAGCTTCTCTTATCGATGGCCTTTGGCAGAGATTTGCAATACTTCCTTTGCTTTTATAATAGATTGAAGATGAAGACTCCAAATATTACAAATAAGATGAATTAAGAAAAGGGAAAAGGAGAGAAACCTGGCCAGATTCTTCCTCTTGGGCGATTTCTCCCTTCCTTAGTCGACGACTTAGGTTGTTTCCTCCTCTTGGATGTTTCCTTCTTCTCCCTCTCTTTCTTCTCTTGGTCTCTTGCTAATTTTCTCTCTAAGTTGTCTCATTTGAATCTCAGCCCAAACTGGTATTTATAGACTTCTTGGCTGACTCAAGAAGTCTCTAGATCAAAAATATTTTTTGTATTTTTCTAGTGTGTTCCACAGGTTGGGTTGGTTCATGGTTGATCCAATTAAGCCCCAATCCAGCTCGGTTTGCAGGTAATATCGGTGTCCATGTGGTCACATGTCCTGGTTCATGTTGGTCATGAGCACGGTCCCTCTTAAAGCCCGTCCTAGGCTAGGTGCCTTATAGCCCATCTTGACTTGGTGCAGCCCACCTTGTGTTGATGTGATTGACTTTGGCTTGATGCAACCTACCTTGGCTTGATTTGGACTGATTATGTGACTTAGTTTGACCCACCTTGGTTTGGTTGAAGCTTTCTTCATGGCTTGGTTCCAGGTTGGTTCGCCAACCTTGGTTCGACTAAGCTTGGCTCACCTTGTCTTAGTCAAGTTCATCTTATCTTGTTTTTATTTGAATTGGTTGCATGAATAGCCCATCTTATTTTGACTTGGTTTGGGCTTGATCACTTGCAACTCTTGATTTAATTTAGGTTGATCACGTGTAGCCCTTCTTGACTTGATTTGGGCTTGATCACTTGCAACTCTTGATTTAATTTAGGTTGATCACGTGTAGCCCATCTTGACTTGATTTGGGCTTGATCATGTGTAACTCATCTTGACTTGATTTGGGCTTGATCATGTGCAACTCATCTTGACTTGATTTGAGCTTGATGTGCAACCCATCTTGACTTAATTTGGGCTTGATGTGCAAACCATATTGACTTTGTTTTGGGCTTGATGTGCCAGAGTGAAGCACACTTCAGTCCACTCGATTTTTTTGCACTGGGGTTTAGTTGGTGTCATGGTCGAATCAACTCTTCGAACCATGGGCTGCTTTGACCTTCTGCTTGATCTGGTGAACCTCCTGAGATCTCACTCTTCTTTATCCAGGTTGTTAGTACTCTACCTTTCGGATCGCTTTAACCCTTTAATGGGTGTAGGGTCTCGAACCGCTTTAACCTTTGGGTGTAGGGTCTCAGACTGCTTTAACTCTTGAATGGATATAGAGTCTCTTGGTATAGGATTGTCCTCGATGTAGCAAGTACATCATGTTTTAAACTTGTTTGTTTATTTTATCTTTTTGAATTTTAAATGTTTTTGTAAGATTGTAAAATGATCACTTTGCAAACATTTTGCAGGTTTGGTTTCCATTGTCTCATCTTATTTTTTTCAGCTCTTTCTTTGAAGAAAATCATTTGAAATAACACAATTTCTCTTATTTGGCCTTCAAGGCAAAATGGTAAATTTTTTTTTGTCAAAATTTGATTTTTTTTATTGGGTTCAAAGTACACTTATTTTGTGGTTCCTACAAAATTTTGATATAGAAATAAGTTCGTTTATGGTGTCTTTGTTGAGAAAAACCTTAAAAGACCCACAATCGCAATTTTTCTTAAAAAATAAGAAATTCTAAAAAACCTTTTGAAAATTTTGGGTGTTCACATATGCCCCTCTTTGTCATTAATCAGATTTATTTGGTTAATGGCAAAAAATAACACTCATAAAAAATATTCTTTTGTTTTTTAAATGGTTAGAGTAGATTTAAGTTAAGCCATGATTTCATGAACTTTCCCATTCTTTATTAAGGGATTTACTTCTCAAACTTGGGCTATCATAATTCCAGTGAGAAAGAGGACTTCTAGCAAAAGGTGACTCAACATGGATGATAGATGACCAATACAAGGATCATATATGAATAAGGCCATCTATGAATGCCCATGGGCATGAGATGTATGAGATGCAATGGATGAATAAAGTATGATAGAGACCTCTATGATTTATTTTTGGAGCTTAGGTTGATTCCATGAAGGCTGGTTGTCCTAAGTAGGATGACCTCCACGTTCATTTGTTTGATGACTTCTGAAAGGACTTTCATCTCCTATATTTTCCTTCACTTCGGTCTTAATGCTCCATTACTTGATAGAGGTTTTTATTGCTAGAAAAACTTAACAATATTTCAAAACTCAAATTTTTACACTACAAGGCCTAATCCTCAAACAAAATAAGATCCAAATTGGTAGGTTCTATTCCTACTTTAGTATTATAATGATACTTTTTTTCTTTTGGAATAAACTGTAGGGGTATGGGAGAATTTTCGTGGTCCCTTATGAAGCATTTATGGTATAAAGAAAAGAAGATTTTGAGGAAATACTCTTTGAGCTTTGGATTTCTTCATTTCTTTTATGTAGGAAGACCTCTATTTTGGAGGTTTATTTTCTTTATTTTTTTCTATTTTGGCTTTTGAGGTATTAGGCCTTTGCCAATTTCTTTGGAGAGAATGAGATGGGGAATAACTTATCCCTCTAGATACTCGGTCTAATCAAGTATGCCCTATTTCACATTAGCACATACTATTTGAAAATATTTTTTCATTTTGAACTAGACCCTATCTTGTAAAATAAAGACTTTAATATTTAACGATTGTTGATGTAAATAAATTTTTTATCTATGGATCGATTGAAAATCTCGTTTGCAAAAACACTGCATGTGTGTGCCAACAAGTTTACTCAAACTTGCAAAGTGATTTTCTGACTTCTTTGACAATTGTGGACAAGTGGATTCTTATCATTGTATGCCTTCTTAAACCGGCACTCAAGAGTTACCCTATATGCTTAGAGAAAGTAATTTGTGATCCAGTATATTTTTGAAACAAATTTTCAATCAAAACGATTTTTCAAAACAATTTTACCATTCTCTTGGCAAAATCAGTTCTAAAAAATAGAACCAAATATGTTTCCAACAATAGATGTTTGCAAATTGTAGGGATCTAAAAATCTCCAAAAATTTACTTAAGCTAGATCCAAGTATGTAGTTTATTAGCTATTTTTATTTGGATTTTTTATTCTAAGGATGATTAGAATTAAATCTAGGAAGTTTCTAACCTTGAAACTCAAAACATACTCTAACATAAATACAAAGGTTAGAAAAACATATGTATCTCTGTATGTAGACTTTGAATGTTTATAAAATTGGTCAATTTGGAAAGGTATGAAAATATTTAAAAAAAAAAAACCATTTTCATGATTTGTGGATTCCTGCAGACAAAGGTAAGGGAGTTTTACCCAAGCTCTATTGCAGGATATGCAGTGCATATAGATTTTGTCTCGAATTAGGTTTGATTTTCTATAATTTTATTTTTAGCCTTACCCATATCTGAAATTCTTGCAAATTTTACTGGATATAAGATAATATGAAGGTTGAGACCGATTTCCAAAATTTTTCGCTCACAAACAAGGGTTGAAAATTTCAATGATTTGAGAGATGTAGGATGTTAGAAATATAGTTTTTTATTTAGAAGGCTAATGAATGCATCCAGTTTGATCTTTAATATGTTAATGATCATACAAAGAAATTTAGATTGAGGACTTGTGTTTGTTTGAAGAGGAACTCATTTACATATAAATCTTTGGGGTAATCTCTCTCGAGAAGAAAAGCTCTCTTGGAAGATATACGTGATTATAACCCAATGCTCGCCCTTACACAATCTTATGAATTGTTAATCCATAATAAGAGCCATTTATGTACTCATATCATTGCATGTAAAACTTGAGTGCTAATGCCCCTCTTATGGCTTTGTATTTTAATAGGGAGGAAGTGCAATAATCAAGAGAAATTATAGTATCTCTTAAGTATAGAAGAGATGAGAGAGTATAAGGTACAATGTATATTGATGTAGATGCAACCAAGTTATAGATGATCTTACCAGTTGCCTTGGATTCTAATTTGCAACAATTCTCCTTAAACATTGCAATGCTTTGGAGACATTTGCTCCTTAATTACACTTTGAATGGAATGAAATTGAAGATTGAAAGAGGAAGGGGGAAGAAATAGACCTTGACCGATGACTTTGAGGGCTTGGAAGGGATGGATTGGGCCGGCGATTCCTTGGGAAGGAGACGGCGCCTCTTTCTTCTCCTCTTCCTTTCTCTCTCTCCCTTCACTCACTTTGTTGGAACTTCTCTTGACTTTTTCGACCCCAAACTCAGCCCCTAAGGGCTTAATTTATAAGCTTCAGGAACCCTATAGAGGAAGAATATTCCTTTAGAATCTTCTTAGAGTGTTCCACGAATTGGGCATGGTTTGTTCTTGGCCCAAGTTTTATCCAATTCAAGTGGAAGGTGTTGGTCACATGGGCTCACATGGGTGGTCCCTCCTTTGGTCAAAAAGTCTTTGATGCAACCACCATTGATTTCGAGCTTGGCTAAGTGCAATCGACCAAGTGAAGGTCGTGGTGATCTAGCCCAGTGCATCCCGCCTTGTGGCTCGTGGCTAGGTCTTGTTCTTGACCTATTTTTGGTTTAGTCTAAGCCTTGACCTGGTTTGACTTACTTTGGCCGAGCTCACACTTTAATTTGACCTTGATTGTTGGCGTGTCTTGATCGGGTGCACCCTTAACTCTCTTGGTGCTAACCTAGACTAGATTTTTGGCATGTCTTCTTTGGTGCAAGTGCAACTCCTTGGTTGGTTTGGTACAATTTTTTGGATGATTTGGTTGAGTTTGAACTTGAATTGGACCTTTTGGGTGCAACCCTTTCTTGACTTTAGCTGAACTTGCTTTCGTTTGACATACCTCTTGATCTTATCTTGGGTTGGACTTGCCCTAGAGCTTGAGCTTGAATCGAATTAGACTTGCTTCATAGCTTGCTTCTGGCTTGATCTACTTGTCTCTTGGGAATGTTGCCTATCCTGGACGTGCATATCCATCTTCTTGGATGAATCGCTCCTTCCTTATTCTTATTGATCCAACTTTGGATAGGACTTAAAATTTCAAAACTTTTCCCTTCAAAAATGTGTTTTGAAAATCATCAGGTTTTTAAACAATCTTGAAGATAACGAAACTTTGACAAAATTTTGAATTTGAAAAGATTTGCACTTGGGGGAAATTTTTATTTACAAAAAGTTCGAGTGTTTACAACGATTTTAAAAACACTCCACTTTTTATAGAGTATTAATTCCTAGTTAGGAGGCATATATTCAACTTGGTCCCTTCTTCAAGAAACTAAAGAAGATTCATTTGCAAAAATCATTTCAAAAGAATTAGTGGTAGACTTCAAAAATGATATAGGGACCTTTCCACTTGGTCCACTACTTTCCAAGAGGATGTGGGCCTCTTATGAGTGAATGATGTTCATAGGATGCATGACATGTAAAATGTATTTTCATAGGAGATAATGGAGATACATGCTCAATGACATAATTAATGTATTAAAAGGTGCTTAGGGAATGCAAGCTACATGGCCCTAATTTGGAGGAAATAGATGACATGAGCATTCACACACTATGGTTGACCCCTATTGTGGCATGTGATGAATGATATTTAATAAGATGCATGAATGACCCATATATGCACCATGTCATTGGACATCTTGGTTTTTTGACCTAACTTAGGAATATACACAATATGATCCTAGCCTCTCATGCATTTAGGGTTAAGTTTGATTCCTATGTTAACCCCTAAGAGGTCACCTTCTAGAGAACTTGAATGTTTGCCCAAGTCTAATATTTTATTGATTTTAAAAAAGTTCATGTAGATTTTCATCACCCAACTCATCCCTAAAGAGGATTGATGTTTTTTGACAAATGGTTCTAAGTTTTTCTTTTTCTTTTGAAAAAAAATTATATTTAGGTTTTTCCTTTTTTTTCTTCAGATTTTTAGGATTTTAAAGATAACATGTACACAATATACAGATCACAGAGTTAGTATCATGTCGAAAGAGGATCCAAGGGTTAGGGTGCACCAAGAATGCGCACCCAGGGTATAGAGTGGTTAATATTCTTATGATGGATTCTAGGTATAACCCAATGTGCCCCTAGGGATGATTGATGTGAGTGTATGTGTGTACAAAGGGAGAACATGTTTGATCCCTTTCAAAATGGAAATGTATGAGTTCCAAGGGAAACCATGGTCGATCCCTTGGTGGATTCTAGGGAAGACCTCATGCCCCTCTCCACATGTGTGCCTAGGAATGTAGATTTCTTTTCCTTCATTCTTCTTTTTAAAAATTTTACTTTCAATTTTTACAGTTTTGTCATTTAAAAATTTTTGATTTTTAATTGTTTTTGATTTTTGAATATTTTCTAGATGTTTTTGGTTTTTTCAAATATATAATTTTCTTAGATTTTTGATAGACAAAGGGGTGTTAGAAAGTGGATGACTAGGAAGGTTAGGAAGAGATGGCTCAATCCTAATACTCACTACTTTTGTGGCCTCACATCCTTCATCAAATTTTGAGGTCGGTTTGGTTCTCTAGGCATGGTTTATATTCCTATGCACCCAAGATTGTTTCTCATGGAACCCCGTGACTTGGCCTCTTGGCTTAGGGCAACAATCTCGCTTTTAATTTGTATCTCTCCCAATTCTCTTTTTAAAGAGGTGATTCAATCTTCCCAAGTTTAAGAAGACTTTTCATAGTTTTAGAAAACTGACTTGTGAAGCTTGATAAGGTCTTACTTGATAAATTTTCGAAGGAATCATACGAACTTGACATGGTATGTGCTGAAAAATTTCAGACTTATGACGAAGTTTTCAAAAGAGCTTAAAACAAGGTTTTGGAATTAACTTTGTCTTTTTGAAAAAAAGTGACCGGATCAAAATGACTCTTCTAAGACCTAAGTCCCACCGAGTGTGTCATTTTATTTCTGTAAACAAAATTTTTCAGTCTTTTATCGACTTAAAGCTTTGTTTGCAAAAATTGTATGTGAGTACCAACAGGTTTACTCAAACTTGCAAAGAGATTTCCTACCTATTCGGTGATTGTGGACAAGTAGGTTCTTATCATCATAGGCCTTCTTGAACTGGAGCTCAAGGGTCAGCTTAGATGCTTAAGAAGAGTAATTTATGATCAAGAACTTTTCAAAATAATTTTGAACTAAAACAATTTTTCCAAAACGAGTATATTCTTCACTTGGCAAAAACCAGTTGATGGCCTATAAAACAAAATCGATTATGTTTTCCAAAAGAGGAGTTTTTTTATTTTTTTGTAGTTTACAGGGATCCAAAAATCTCGAAAATTTTATCTAAGTAATATCTAGGTATGAAACTTTATTTAGAATTTTGATTTGTATTTTTGAGTCTCTGATTGATCAAAATTAAATTTTAGAAAACTTCTAACCAAATACAATTCTGAAATTCAGAGCACTATCTGTGACTGAGAAACAGAGTCTCAGTAAAACGCTCGTATCTACGTACTAGGATTCTAAGTTTTATGAAATTGGTTAGTTCAAAAATCTATATATGTAATCTTTGCAATGAAACCATTTTAAAGATTTTTCGATGTCTATGAATAGAGTTATGAAGGTTTTACTATAGGTCTATCGCATAAATTTTGGCATAGACAAATTTTGCTTAAGGTTCAGTTCGATTCTTGATGCTTTTTTAGTCGACTTTACCCGTGTCCAAAATTTTTGAAACTTTTACTAGATGTTAACTAGTGCGTATTCAACTACTGGACAAAATTTCAAAATATTTTACTTTGAGATGAAGGCTAGAAAATTTGAGGATTAGACAAGATTCATGTAGGATGCTGAAATCTGCAAAGTTTTTTTTAGAGAAGCTAATGATGCATCTGATTTGATCCTTAATATGTTAATGATCATCTAAATAAATTTATTTGAGGACTTGGGTTCGTTTGGAGAGGAACTCATCTACATATTAATTATTGATGCATCTCTCTCAAGGAGGATAACTCTCTTGAAAAATCTATGCGATCATATCTCAATGCCCGTCCTTACACAAATTTATGGTTGTTTAATCCACCATAAGAGTAATTTACATACTCATATCATTGTATGTAAAATGTGATTATTATATCCCTCTTATGACTTCTTGAATTGATTTAGAGATAATCACATCAATCAAGAACTGAGAGAAGGGATGATAATATATTTAAGCATAAAAAAGATGAGGAAGTATAATATAGGCTTATATTGAGGTAGAAGAAACCGAGTGACATATAAGTGGTGAACTTTTGTGAGATTTCGATCACTTTGATAAGTTTTGAGTTGGCACAATTTATGATCGGATAAATATCTCTCGATTTAGAAATTTGCTTGCATAGCAGGTGATGCCATCCATTGGTTGATCGGGTAGGTAGCAACACATGAGCATTTGGTCTTAAGATATTGCTCGAGAAATAGCTATGCCATACATTTTTGTTCTTTTCTTTTAATCCTATTTATAATATTTGTGTTGAGCAGGTTGAAGTATAAAGAGAAATTTATTCTTTATGGTTTATTACATTATAGAGCATTGTGCAAATGTGTTTTATGGTTAAATTTGATTGGTTGAGGCTTTACGAGCCACAACATGTGGTATAAATGAACACTATGACCTAAGGGCAATATTAAGGTTACTATGACTAAAGAAAGAATTTTTGTTTAAAGACATGTATTTTATATGGGATGTCTAACTTCCTATTTATGTGTTATTGTGGATAGGCTATTCAATTTGAAAATAAAGTAAATTTTAGTTGTTAGCAAATTTTTGTGGATATTTTTGTTTTATTGAATTTATATAGTTGTAGCCTTAAATTGTATTATATATGGTATTGATGGGCCCCTACCCATGAGTACAATGTATATTAAGACACAATGACGGTAATTGTGATTTGCAAGGGAAATGTATTTTAAGAATTGTTGAGTTTCTTACAAGTATAATTTATTGTGATGGTTTTTATAATTGTGGTGGCTACATTTTGCTGTGTTTTAATCGGGTCAAACTTGTATTATTTTGGTAGATTGAAAATCCATGGCTTATATTATTAAGTAATTTGAAGATTGAGCAGATAAAAAAACATCATTCTATGGAACTTCACTGACATTCTTATCACCGACACTAAAAAAATCCAATACTTTCAATAAATTATGTGCGAGATCATTACATATTACTTTGAGGACGAAATTTCTTTAAGGAGGTAAAATAAAATATTATCAGTATGGTCAAGATCCAGGCTTAAGCAAGCCTCAATCCACAATGTGTTACTAGATTGATGGGGGTGGGTGGTGAAAGCTCCATACAATAGTGGGTCTGGTCAGGATCAATGGTTAGGGCTCCTCTCACGACCCCAACTGCTAGGGTGTTTGACTTCCCAAGGTGCATCCGTCAAAAAACACATTCTTTTACCCATTTATTATAACCATCTTCATGGCTGTCAGTATAACCGATTGTTAGGATGATAGTCGATTAGAGAAAAGCCATTGAAAATAGGAGAATGCCAAATGTCACCCACCTATTTGTCGATTTCAAATTAGGCTGTTAACTTGATGACCTCATTGATTGGCTATTAGGTTGACAACTAGTTTGAAATGACAAGTTATTAGACTAACAACCAGTTTTTTTTAAAAGATAATTTTAATATAAAAAAATATTTTTAAAATTGAACCCATATCCGCCAGTTTCAAGGTTATTTGGAAATGGGAACTGAACATATCTACACCCAATTGTGCATTACTGGATTGATGAGGGTCGGTGGTGAAAGCCCTGTTCACCACAATACTAGTCATTTTAAGTCCGGTTTTCATGCAAGAAGAAGCTCAACATAGAGCCTCTACTGATCCACAACTCAAGAGGACTTGAACATGCAACAATACCTATTTCTCTTTTGGAAAAATGTATATTTTTCTATGTATTTCCGTTTTACTATTTTGATTTGATTTTTCGATGAAATAATCTCCATTGCACATAAATTTGGGCTTGAGTTTGTGTGCTAGAGTTGTAGGAATGATCATGGATGGAAATTGTAGGTTGTTGGAGTCAGTATTGAACAAAAATCAGCCCCTATTGTCGGTTGTTGTATTTTCACTAATTAGTTTAGAGCTACCTTACTCTTAAGGTTGATACATGTTTTTCGGGATTATGTCAGTGGCCCCATACCATTTAGAACAATTGTTGAGATTTGTAGATGTTTGAATTTGGTACTTCATTTGAGTGGGATTGCTTAAACTTGTTTTTGATTTTCGTTTATGTTCATACCCGTGTGAAGAACTCCCATGTGGCATAGACTCAGATCAAGACATATTTGTCTACGCCGAAACTAAACCCAAAATGAGGCTATTAGAGTAAAAACATGACCATAGAAGTCAAAACTGGAACCATAATAAGGTTATTAGAGATAAAAAATAGTGTAGCACCGATAAAAAGAAAATATTGGAGAAGTGCTCAAGGTGTTTGGACATTTAGAGATGTATTTAGATGAGTTTTGGCTAGAAAGTGTAGAAATTAGATGAAGGTGTGATAAAATCAATAATTAGATGAAGGCATGCAAAATTCGATACTGGACACTTAAAAAAGGAGATAAAGGCTTCAAGAGCCACAATAAAACGTTCAGAGTAAAATGTTGACAAAGTCGAAGAAAATGTTGAATGAGTAGCCAACTCCACTTGTGTGCAAGAATGCCTAGTTTTGGTTTTCTTTCTATCCTTTCTCCCGGTCACTTGTCGTTGTGTTTTATATCTAATTGATAGTTTATCATGATCCAATAATATAAAAACATATCTATAAAGTGTTGTCAACTGCACATAAAGGTAAAATTTTGCTTTGAAGTGTCTTTTTAAAGTCACGTAAATGATAAAGAACTCGACACCTTTTACTATATATGTGAATGCTGTTGGAGCCCGATAGTGCCTGATGGAACCGACTGTTGTAGAGTTGGTCTATGTTTTGTACTTTTTACTCGTTCTCTGTTTTCCTCTATTCTGCATAATGTATTATAATTCCAAGTCTTATATTACAACAATAGCGATGAGTCTATAAAATGAGATAGGGGAGAAGAGGAGAGAGATAAGGACATGGTTACTCGTAGAGGGCTTTCTCAGGAAGAAATCGGTTATGTATTGTATCCTGTATCACTCTATTTTCTATATTCCTCTTTTGTATATATACATGACTTTTTCATCTTCCGAGTTTTCTTCTCTTCGCTTTCCTTTTTAACAATCATTTCCTTTCATCCGGGAGATGCTTAGGTCCGAAAAGAGGAAAACAGAGAACGAGTGAAAAGTACAGAACATAGACCAACTTTGCAATAGTCGGTTCCATCAGGTATTATCAGGCTCCCATATATGGTATTAGAGTCTCTTTGGCAACTCCATAACAAGGTATGCCGGTTTCGGTCTTTTTTGTGAGAGAGTAGTTTTAACGATGTCGAAAAACTTTTTGGAGTAAGTTTTTTATAAATAAAATAAATAAAGGAGGGAAAGAGAAAAAGATTTAAGACAACCCAAGCTGCCTGTCGAAGGCAGCCTTAGGCAGGTTGCAGGCTTGAAAAAATTTGAACGGCCTAATCACTGTAGAGGTAAGGCAAAGAGGAAGAAAAAACATAGAAGGTCAGGCTAGCAAAGAAGAACCGTCGACGACCTCCTCTTTGTTTCTTCTTTCTATTTCTCTCATTCTTTGAAAAAACTAAAGAGGAAGAACGGGAGGAACAAAGGTCAGGTAAGAAGAACAAAGCCTTATAATCAAAAGAAGAGGAGAGGTGGAGGCTAGGTCGGGTCAGCTATGAACAACAGTTGGTGGCCTCGAGCCCTCCCCTCTGTTCACAAAGGCTCTCTCTCTTCACAGACTCTCTCTCCCCCTCTCTCCTCTATTTTAAAACCCCTTATATATATATACATACATATATATATATATATACATATGTATATGTATGTATATATATGTATATGTATGTATATATATGTATATGTATGTATATGTATACATATGTAATATATATACATGTATATATGTATATATATATTTTTATTAAATATGTGTGTATATGTGACAGGAATCCAAGAGCAAGCTTAGACAAGTTGCGCAAAGCTAATTAGAATGTGCAGTCAATCCATAGGACATAGATTGATCAAGCACCAACTGGTTTAACTCAGTACTTTGGATCGATCCGTTTACCCCAACTTAGAACCATCTCAAGCATCCAAGAATAGGATTCTAGGAGATCTAAGCATCAATTATTATTAGCCAACCTATTGAATTAAAAACAAGAGTTAATTTCGTACCTTTCCAAAAAACATTAGATTTCCTAGGAGTTAAATGCTCTTTTAATTTTCAAGGTAGTCATTAAGTGTTATAAGCAGAAATAATTATTTAGTAATTTTAAATTAATTAGGATACAATTTTTAATGTTTTGAAAATTGCAACATTTAGTTTTAGTGCTCAGCTTAGAAGGTTGTTCCAAGCTATATAAACCCATCCATATGAATGAAAACGAAAGTGGTGATTTTCTACAGAATTTTGTATTTCAAATCTCTCTCTTATCCTTAACCCGTGGTGAGTGAAGTCGGTCTTTGTCATCTTGGTGAGTCATATCTATTGTGTGACATACCATGTGTGCATGGGTGACAATTGGTGAGTCATTTCTAACTCGTGAGTGTGTTGTGAGTCTATTGAAAACATGTTCAACTAGTTATATGTGTGAGTGTGTGATGCATTGGTGGGTGCAAATTGAAGAGTGTGTGTATGTATATTGGAGTAACATTTGATGCTTTTCGCTTAACCAGAATCCTCTCGACTCGCGATTCACATCAATACGGCTTGTTGAAGCCTAAACCGTTGTGGTTGGATTTGAATTCCAAGCAGATTTAGATCGGGTCTTATAGACCCAATCTAATATCCAATGAACCTGTGGCCCTGTGGGCCAACCCAACCCAGCGTGGTCATGGGTCAAGGCCACACCCAACCCGGCCTGGTCATGGGTCAGAATTCTCTAGCATGGCCTTGCATTTTTCCAGAACCGATCCCCCAGGCTAGGCCCATTTTGACATCTCTACTTGTGACCTCCTTCACAACACCCGCCTTGTCCGCAGAGTTAAGGATGCTTCCCTACTACTTTAACTCGCTTTAGCCTAAGGCAAGCACGATGCATCTTGAGAAGCTTTTAATCTTTTTAATTTTCATTGAAAATTAGACCATCGTCATTTACTTCACAATTATCTTTATAATGCAATCTTTGTTGAAAACATAAAACTCTTGGCCGGTTCAAGATTTCCCAATATGTACATGTTTTTCCTAACGCTCGACATGTACACATGTAAATACTGAATATAGTCAACTAACATGCTTTGCATCACATTCTATTCCATCAAGCTTATAGAATTGTCATTTGCATTGTGTCGTAACTTTAGGTGACAACACATTCTTTACAATGCCTAGTGGGGCCTGATGCAATTTATATAGACTCGATGTGGTCGAGTATATCCATTGGCATCTTTCATCATTGATATATATCATCCTTCACCTATACCAGCTTAAAGCTCATGGATATCATGTTTGAACGATTCATCACGTCACACTCCTTTATCCCTACTAATGCACTCTTAAAGAAAAAAATACATCATTTGCTGCAAACATTCGATAGGATGATAACTCGGTTTTCGAATGATGAAAACCACTAATTTTCAATTAGCTATATAGGCAGTTCAGAATGCATTGGAATCAAACTCCAGACTCTCGGTACCGAGGTTGATCATAAGTTGTATATTGAATGGGTCGATAGACTTACTCCTATCTTAGGAGATTTCAAGGTGAAATTCACGACCATCTCAAAGCAAAATAGCAAATACCCGGGTGAACATTTGGCACGATTCACCCTCAAATGTGGAGAGTTAAGTGACAATAAGTTGTACAAGCTTAAACTCTTTGTGTCATTCCTTACAGACCAAGCATATGCATGGTATACATCATTGAGGTCTAGATCGATTCAAACGTAGGAAAAGATATAAAAAATGTTTCTCAAATGATATAATAAGATCCATCCATAATCGACTTCCACATACTTGAATTTCCATTAGAAAACTAGATAATTTGTCGAAGTCTTCTTGAAGAAGTTTCACAAGTTGGTCAATCGTTGCTAGATGCATTTCACAGAGGCCTAATATGTGGCCTTAATACAAAACTGTTTACATTTAGAGACGAAGAAAGGGCTAGCACAATATTTATATCCAACCTTAATCCAATTAGCAAATTGAGTGATGGAGGTAGAGTATATCCTAAATACTTCTGGTATACCATTCAATAAGTGAAAAGGATCAATGAGGACCTAGCACCAGGCCCTGATCTCTTGCGTAGAGAATATGATGTAGGAAACCTGTGAAGACTCTGATTTGACCGAAATTGTGGCAGCCGAATAAACTCAACGGCCTCCATATGTTCGAAATGCTCTTTGGCTCCCAAAAGTTAAAGAGAAAAAAGCCAATGAGAAAAAGTCATGGTTGTTTGATATATTGAAAGCTGGTCAAATTTTTATTTGCTCTTGAATGATCAACAAATTCATATTCCCAAGGGTCACTATACCCTTTTTCGACTGTATTTGCTATAGCTGAAGACAGTCTCATGCTGTCATTCTATACTATTACAGTAAAGGATACACCATCACCACTAACTTGAAGTGGTAAGGATAAAATTTTGTATCAATCCGGTCTACATCGAGTAGAGACAAAGCACTCGAGGTTAAGAAAAGAGTGTGGACTTATTATGAATGAAAGCTACCTAGTCCCATTTGTGTGTCCATCCAATCTACTATCTGGCATATTTGAAAAACCTATCGATAGAGGCAAAGGTCTCGTTCGTGGTCTTGAGAAATATTACAAAGACAAAGGCCTTGTTCATGTCCTCAGGAGATGCTGCAACTTAGCCATTGAATGGCATCTTGTAGAAGGTTCTCCAAATTCAAGCTTAGGAAACAAAGTCAAGTCAAATACAATGATATATCGTCATCAACAACACCATCCGTGGTCTATTAAGGTGCAAGTGCAAGATGGAATAACAACTCCGAATATCTCAGAAAGAGACCATGTCCTATAGAGAGGTCATATGATCATATCCCATGTTGATCCAAGGAACAATTAGTGGTTAAAAATATTTGAGTCATGACAGGGGAACACTAAATAATGGCAGGCTCGGAGAAGAAGAGCCCAATGAAGGAGAAAGATAGAGTTTGACAAATCTCTCAATAGTTTGAAGGTGGGTTTCCCGTCTACTTAGTCTCGAATCTTACCAAATTGTGATGAGGAGTCAGAACATGACTAGATAGAGGTGGAGGAGATGCAAGTTGTGTGAGTCGAGTTTGTCTCATCTCGATCATGAAAAAATATCGAGCGACCATTTTAACCATGAGATTCACCGAAGGAGACCCACACGATATGAGATGGTAATGAAGCATACAATGAGGATGCTAAACCGAATGGGTGGTTATACTTCTTGACTGAAGAGACTACCAAGTGGATGAATGTGGTACTTAATGAGTGGTAGAAGGATTGGGATGTTACTAGTGATACCAATTCAAAATGAACTAGCTAGAGAATAAAAACACTCACTATTCTTTGGAGAGTGAGACTGAGAGTATATATGGTTGATTGGGCAAAGGAAGTTGAGGAGTAAGATTTACAGGCTTTTGATGAGGAGGTCCAAAATACTTCCAAAGTAAGGTCACAAGAGAGGCGAACGAGTCACTGTCTAGACCTTCTTGATCTTGCTGAAACCAAGTTTGGGCAAAATCGCAGTTGTGATTCAGAACCTATAAGTGTGACACCAGGTGGAACTTCGCATACCCTATGTACTAGAATGGTGAGCCAACAAGAGTTGGAGGAAGCCGATAAAGATAATGATTTTTTGGATGAAACCTACATATCTGATGAAGACTTTGGCAATGATATGTTCTATCCATCACATGGTCTAATCACTATTCCCATATGAATTTTGCACGTATCACAATCTTGATCACTGAGGATGATGGTTTTCTCATAGATGAACTAGACTGAGTGATTTTAGTCAATAGTATTAACTTGCCAATAGTGTTTAAGAAGCCACATAAAGCCGCTACTAGACATCTTCAACCATTGTATATCACATCAATGATAAATGGTTACCCTTTTAGACGAGTGTTTATTGATAGAGGTGCACTAGTAAATGTGGTATCACATGATACATTGCAATAAGTTAAAATCTGTTGATCTCGATGAACCTCAAGATATACAACTTTCGAGGAGAGCTGTCAGTCACAACAATAGTGACAACTATGGAGCTTATAGTGAGCTCAAGGACTTCCACCACTCTATTCTTCATCTTTGATGATAACCTAAGATATTCCTTACTCCTCGGAAGGGATTGGATAAACTTAAATTATTGTGTGTCATCGATGTTGTCCCATATGTTGATGTTTTGGATGATGAAAGCAATCAAAGTCTTGAATGTTGAAGATGACCCATTCACAACCAATGTCCAGTTGTTTGAGGTATTGTTCTATTCACCTTAGGTCAGCCCAATGGTCATTCCTGAAGCTCTAGATGGTGTGTGATAGTGTCAATTAACAACTTGGGGTTTCACTTATGATCAGGCTGATATACAACCATTTCCTAAAGATACTTATGGATAGGCAATCTCAAGCTATTAGGGAGTACTTCCATTGTTTGGAAGTTACTTACATTGAACAACGAGTTAAGGAAAGATACCCCAAGCATCTTTGGGGGCAAAAAATTTTTCTCTTTGAGTTTCATCAATTGCACCACCTATCGAAGGAGTCACAAAATCTACTTGTCTTAATAAGAAAGATGATTTGAGTTTTATTTTGGCTGATCCTCTGATGGAGGTAAATTTGAACTCAAAAGATACAATTAGACCGCAAAAGGTGAGTGCTATCATATCAGAAGAAAATTGGTTGTAGTTGATTGAGTTACTAAAGGAATAAAAGAATTGCTTTGCTTGGGAGTATCATAAGATATCATGTTTACCTTGAGACGTGGTAGAGTTCACAACTCTATTAAAATTAGGGATGCAACCTCATAGGCAACCTGCAAGGAGATTGAGGCTTGAAATGCTCCTGATAATTAAATAAGAAATCCAACTTCTCTTGGAGGCCAAGTTCATTAAGACAACTTGATACCTAGATTAGTTATCCAATATTGTTCTTGTGGTTAAAAAGAATGGAAAATTATAGTGTGCAACAATTTTTCTAATCTTAACATGGCCATGCCTATGACAGATATGCTAATTAATGTAACAATTATTCATGGGATTTTATCATTCACAGATGGTGCCTCAAGATACAGCCAGATCAAAGTGAATCTCAAGGATACTCATAAAACAACATTCCAACACCCAGGGATATTAAGGATCTATGAGTGGGTAAGTTATGATTTTTGTACTATCAACAAGTGATGAACTATATTTTTCATGATTTAAATTTTGAATAACATTTGTTCGATCTCAAGCAGGCTTTCTAGCATATGCGAAGCATAAATTTAAAATTGAATCCTAACAAGTGTGTTTTTTCCTTTTCTACAAGGCATTTCTTGGGATTCCTAGTGCGTAACAAAGGAATCGAAGTTGACTAGAATAAGGTCAGGGCCATCATTGATGCAAGATGGCCCAGGACAAAGGATTTGCGGGATCTGATGGTTAAGGTTCACGAGAGAACTTGTGGGGGCCACCAATTGGGACCCAAAATAAAATAATTAATATATCGACATGTATTGGCCTGCAATACATCAGGATTGCATTGATTATGCTAAAGATTGCTAGGAATGTCAATGCTTTAGGCCTCTACAAAAGGTACATGCTACTAAACAACATTTGATTATCAAATTATGGTTATTTTGATAATGGATCATATACTTAATTAGGAAGATACACCCAAAATTATTGGAGCATACCTTCATAATAGTGGCCACATTACTTTACAAAATGGGTCGAAGCCCCACTGATGGAAGTGGTGTCCCGTGATGACATCATCTGTCGGTTTGGTACCCCTCAATCAATCATGACTAATCAAGAGACGATGTTCACATACAAAAATGTGACAACATTGCCCGAGATTTTTGAGATCAAATTGATACACTCGACTCCTTATTACACCCAAGAAAATGGATAGACCGAAGCTACTAATAAGATAATAATTGATCTAATTAAGAAGCCTCTCAATGATAACTCATGAAATTAGTGTGAGGCACTGCTTGAAGTCTTATGTGCTTACTAAAATTTTAAGACATCAATGATTGGTCCAACTCCATTCCACCTAACATACGAACAAGACACAATATTGTGGATGGAGATGAATGTGAAGTTACTATGAGTAAATAAGCATAATAGTACTCAAGCAATGAATGCCTATAGTCCATCATGATAGAGCACAATTCAGCTGATGAAGATTGTTTGATGGACCTAGATAATCTAGTGGCTACTAAATGAAAGGTTTCTAGGACATATAATATACATGTTTGATCAAAATAATTCCATGAAGGAGACTTGGTGCAGAGAGCCAGTCAGTAGCTATGAATTGCAAAGCAATTATGAAAGTGATTGCCTAATTGGAATGAATCTTATATTGTATCGAAGGCTTACCAAGAAAACTATAGGCTAGCGGGAATTTAAGGAAAAGAACATGCGAGGAGCATAAATGACAAAAGAATGAGATTATCGCATACCGATCATCTGGAAAGAGTAATTTAAGGAAAATATTAGCCTTTTGTCTGGAAAAGATAATTTATTTCATGAATTCAAAGAATGAAGAATCAAAGAATTACAAAAGAATGGGATTATTACACACTGATCGTCTAACCGAAAGAAAAAACTTTATTAAAAGTAGAGAAAGCTCTTGTGCAAGTCAATTCATCATAGATAATAACTATCTGGTATTCCTCGTATTCCCTCTTGAGGGTCTTGTGGTATTGGACTAAGCTAATGAATCTCTTGGTGCTTGATTGCTCGAGATGGATTTCAAGTATGTTCCTTCAAGGAATTTTAGTTTTTGAAGCTTCTGTTCATAGGTGGTAGTGGTCTCTATCAATTCTTGATTGCATAAAATCAAGTGGTTATTAAGAGCTATAAGTTGCGTCATCATGAAAGCAACTTCTTAGGATAGAATAAGAAAGTCACACCCAAGGATGTCAATTAAGAAGCCTCTCAATGATAACTCATGAAATTAGTATGAGGCACTGCTCAAAGTCTTATGTGCTTACTAAAATTTTAAGACATCAACGATTGGTCCAACTCCATTCCACCTAACATACGAACAAGACACAATATTGTGGATGGAGATGAATGTGAAGTTACTATGAGTAAATAAGCATAATAGTACTCAAGCAATGGATGCCTATAGTCCGTCATGATAGAGCACAATTCAGCTGATGAAGATTGTTTGATGGACCTAGATAATCTAGTGGCTACTAAATGAAAGGTTTCTAGGACATATAATAAACATGTTTGATCAAAATAATTCCATGAAGGAGACTTGGTGCAGAGAGCCAGTAAGTAGCTATGAATTGCAAAGCAATTATGAAAGTGGTTGCCTAATTGGAATGAATCTTATATTGTATCGAAGGCTTACCAAGAAAACTATAGGCTAGCGGGAATTTAAGGAAAAGAACATGTGAGGAGCATAAATGACAAAAGAATGAGATTATCACATACCGATCATCTGGAAAGAGTAATTTAAGGAAAATATTAGCCTTTTGTCTGGAAAAGATAATTTATTTCATGAATTCAAAGAATGAAGAATCAAAGAATTACAAAAGAATGGGATTATTACACACTGATCGTCTAACCAAAAGAAAAAACTTTATTAAAAGTAGAGAAAGCTCTTGTGCAAGTCAATTCATCATAGATAATAACTATCTGGTATTCCTCGTATTCCCTCGTGAGGGTCTTGTGGTATTGGACTAAGCTAATGAATCTCTTGGTGCTTGATTGCTCGAGATGGATTTCAAGTATGTTCCTTCAAGTAATTTTAGTTTTTGAAGCTTCTGTTCATAGGTGGTAGTGGTCTCTATCAATTCTTGATTGCATAAAATCAAGTGGTTATTAAGAGCTATAAGTTGCGTCATCATGGAAGCAACTTCTTAGGATAGAGTATGAAAGTCACACCCAAGGATGTCAATTCACTTACGAGTCTCTTGGTACTAGTTTATGCTTTCACACTGGTTAGAAGCGTAAAGTTGGAACCTGCCTAGGTATGTCCTTGTCTCGGCTTGTTGTTGCACAAGGTGGTCCAAACTCGAATTGATGTCGGTCAAGCAATGGCAATTTACATAGACTCTTGGTAATTGACAATTAATGACTATCTGCAAGTCTCAACGGACTTGTTGAACTTGAAGTGGGATAGTCCATGTTGTTAGCTAGCTTATGAAAATAAGGAATAAATGGTACCTCAAGCATTCATCCCTTTTGGGACCCTTGATGAGCACATTTTTAATAAATTCGACATCAGTAGTGAGCCCAAAGGGAAAGGCCAGGAGGTAATTTCTTCTACGATCATAACATCATCATGAACCAAAGTGGCTACTCTAGTGGTGTAGATCATGCTTGGCATAATACATGTTATTTGATTTATTTGAGGTACATGAACAATAGCTAACATAGGTAACAAACTAATGGATGGCTTCAGTTAGGGTTGTAGTGGAGAAGTGGGGACCAATGCAAGAGTCTCCTTCAGAACAATAGGGATTTTATTGGAAGCCCTCATTACCTCTTTTGTTGACTCTGTCTCTATGGGGGTTGTCGTTGTTGAATCTAAAGTTCATTTAAGAGGTTTTCATTCAAGGTCAAGGATCTTTCAAATTCTTCTCCACAACAACTACCTACCCTAGATTCTTACTAGGATAAGGCGTAGGGGAACAAAATGAAAAGGCTGAATGCAAAGAGAGAAAACTTACCCTCTTAAGACACCATTAGGATAATGGAATCATGTCCTCAAGTCTTCTTCATTTGGCTCTATAATGGACCAAAGCAAAAGCGATGATGAATATTAGATATCAACCCAAGATTCAAGGAATGGTGAAAAAATTCTTACATAATGAAAAGGTGAGAGAACGACAAAATGAGAATGCTTTTGTGGTGGTACGCTCAAATTGGTTGGTAGGGGCCTGGAACTTGGTTCGCTAGGTGTTGAACTCGCATAGCTTTGTACAAAGTCCCCATATCCTTCTCGAAGATAGCATATATGACCGAAGACCACCACTTCTCATACTCGATAGTGTTCTTGAATTGGGCAAGAAACCATTGAAGGAGAATCTCCCTACCAACAACAAGTTGGCTTTGGATATTGCTATCATAGAAGTTGACAATTTAATGCCACCTACTAGCATATCAGTTAGGTAAACGGGACAGAGAATCCCTTGGATGAGCCCAAACTAACGAGTCAGGCATTAAAGGAAATAATTTTTGGCCATTGTTCAGTTGGTATATGGAGACAACATGCCATGTTGAGTAAATTTAGAGTACAAAAATCATCACCACTTTGTGAGAGACATAATGAGTTGGATAACTTTTCAGACTCATATTGAGTCACAAGGTCGCCATAACTCAATGGATTCAAGTTGGCATTATAGTGATCTCTAGGCAATGTAGCTTGTCAAGATGGATAAATAACACCCCATGGTTTGCAAGTAAAGTCTTAGTAGAAGTCTACCCTAAAAGAATCCATTTTGTTTGAGGTCAACAATGTGACTTAGGTTATTAAGAGCATGTATGTAGTTGGGGGAAATACAAATATATCTAATATTAAAGGAACTACCATAGGTTGGAGGCAATGTTGGAGGACATGATACTCTTTGACGATTGCTATACTACTTGGATAAATAATGAATTTATCATAATATAAGAAAGTTGATGTGTTCATCATTAGTCACTTCTCCTGAGTGACGAATATTGACTTTCAAGAATCCTTTATATGACATATTCTTGGAGAGGAAAGAAAACTGAAAAGAAGGAGAACCAAAGGAATGGAATTCAGGGTCATCATGAAGGAGACCGATGATGGCTTGATCTTGATGGACCAAAAATCTAAGAAGCTAAAAATGAGGTTAATATCTATAAGAAAGTAATCCAGGAGAATTCAATAAGGTGGAAAACTCTCCATCTACCCAATCATCTGCATATTGGGCACTTACCCGATTGAGCTAGCACATGTATTCTTGAGAAGGCTTCAGCCACGCATAGAGTCTTCTGGAAAACAATTGCACTAATACTAATTGGTATAAAGAGGCAATGCCTGTGAGATGATTATTTCATTGTCGATCCCGAGGCCCTCGTCCATATGTATGATAGGGCCAAGAAGGAAGTATCTTAAATCAATAACATAAGATACATGGTAACTGTACGTCGGGATCTTGAAAGGGGTTGAATTTTTGAAGCCATGAAAGTTGAAATGGAGCAGAAGAGGAAAACTAAGAGCTATAAGAAAAGATTAGCGGTTTCTCATGAGGAAATCTGAGGTAGAAGACAAAGCGAAGATATATTTTATAGGTCATGAATGAAACATCCATTCACCATGAGGTTACATAATTGTTGGATTTAGTGCCTGAGGCAATAATGTGATTCACGGGGCATGGGCAAAATTTTGTTGTCCGATGCCAAAAGTAAATGATATTTGAATAAGTCTTTCAGAAACCTCAAAGAAATGAAAAGCAAATATTGAAAATATAAAGAAACACAAAAATTATATGTACGTGCAAATAGATCTTATTGGATGTCTTGAATCAATCATTAATGAGGGTTATTATGACAACAAACATGACCCTCAACTTTGGAGAATTCTTTTTTAACTCCTACTAATGTCCCTTTAGTAGTGTAAACACCCCAAAATGGGAATATTTTCAAACAAATGCCTGAATTTCAAAAACCAGCTCACAACCTTATTTTAAAGCTTTAAAACCCTGAAGTTTTGAAGTATAAACCTTTTCTCATAAAATCTTTCGAAATAAAGGTTTTCAAACCCAGGCCAAAACCCAAGTTTTGTAAATCAGCTCAAACAAAGCAGGAGAAACCCGATCCAAAAGCAGCTCAAGATCGGGCCAAAAAGTGAAGGAAAAGTTAAACTCATCGGGATGAAAATGAGGCAGAAAATCCAAACGAGCATCTAGGTCAAAATCAGACTTCAGCTCCAAAACAAATCCAAAGCCCCGACGAAGCCGTCGAGATCAAGTGGCATGCTTGTAAAAACGAAAATCAGAAATTCATGAAGAAATCCAAGATTGGCCTCATCAAATGGAAACATTAAACACGGTTAGATAGACCAAAACCAGATGAAAACAGTTCAAAAAGTGGGAAATGGGTCGAACAAAAGGATTGGAAAAAATTCAGCCTAAAATGAGTCATCGACGGAATCGGGGCTCGTTCAAAACCGCCTGTTTCAAACACCAAAGAAGGACTGAAGAAAGAAATTTTGGATTGGATCTGGATAAAAATATCTAAATCCAGATCCATTTGGATTGGGTTGGATCCTTGGATCCAAACCCAAATCCAAGACCCACCCCATGGCCTATAAATAGGACCAAGGGGGGGAAGAAAGCTCACGTGAATTTTTTTGGAGCATGGGAGGGCTTGCAAAAAGTAAGAGAGAGAGTGTGTGGAAAGTCAACAATAGTGGGCCTTAGCCATGCTGGCTTGACCTAGGGTGAAGTGGGTTTGAACCATGTTGGCTTGACCTAGGAGTGGGCTGCAACAAGAAGAGCTGGACCGTGGTGGACTATGGTGGACTAAGGTGGACCGGCTGCAAGAGGTAAGCCCCTTTGACCACAACCTAACCCACTTGCCTAATCCTACCCAAACCACACCACAACCGTGACCACACCTTAGTCGCCACCCTCACCAACATGGCCGCACCAAGCTCACTTGCCTCACTGCCCTAAGACCTGCCTAACTGAACCGCCACCTTGGTTTAGCCTTGGCTCGACCTGCCATCAACCGAGCACCTAGCCCCTCACCACTCGACAGCAACCTAGCTTGAGCTCAACGTAAAACCATCCCTTGAACCCTTGGTCGACCTGCCCTAAACCCTCTAAACCGAACCCTAGGCTAGCACCCTCCTTGCTAAACCTGACTTGGCTAGGTGTTGGCTGCACCTAGTTCGACCCTTTGACTTGCTTTCCAACCAAGCCCAGCCAAGACCGACTGAACCTTGGCTGAACTACACCATTAGCCCACCTTGAACCAAGGCCAAACCGACCTTAGTTGAACCAAGGTCAGCCTTTGACCTTGACTCAAGGCTAGCCGAACTAAACCTAACCTAGGTTGGACTCACCTTGGCACCTAACCGAGCTACCTTGCATAAGACCCTAACCGAATCCAAACTGAACTCACTTAAACCTAGCTGGCCGAACCTTGGCTTGGAACCCACCTAACCTATTGGTTGCACCTAGCTCACACCCAATCCAACCAAACCAAGACCTTAGCTAACTTGGCTGAACCAAGACCAGCTTGAACTAACCTAGGACTTGACCCAGCCATATCCTAAACCAAACCTAACCTGCTGCCCTAAACTGCACCTAACCACTTGACCCATCCGAGCTACACCCTTGGCTGAACTGATCCCAGCTGTGCCTAGGCCTTGAACCTCACTTGAACAACTTCAAACACCTTGGCCAGCTGCACCCAATCCAACCGATTCACCTACTTGAACTGGCCTACACCAACCGAAAATCTCGCATGCACCACTCCTAACCGAACCACCACTTGGCTCGACCGGCTGGAAGAGCCACTTGAAGGGACTTACCTCACGGCTGCGACGAAGGAAGACTCGAGTGAACCCCACAAACGGAAACAAGAGACCAAACCGAACGAAAACTTGTAAGTACAGTTTCAATTTTTAATCACTTGTTTCAATTCAATTCAATTAGTAAGGGGTTGTATTAAAGGAGCAAAGTCTCCCCCTGGGTTGTAATATTCGTGGATGAAACACGAGCTCACACACGTGCACTTGAGCCTTTCCGCTCTTAAAACTGCACACGAGTACACTCACGTACACTTGAGCCTTTCCGCTCTTAAACTGCACACGAGTACACCCACGTGCACTTGAGCCTTTCCGCTCTTAAATTGCACACGATCGCACTCACGCGCACTCGAGCCTTCCTGCTCTTAAGCTAAATGTATATATTTTCATTCGGGTAAATTTACTTTGTGAAAGCTGTGTGAGTTGCACTTACTTTCGGGTGGATTTACTTTCAAGTTGTGTGAGTTGCAATTACTTTCGAGTGGATTTACTTTCAAGTTGTGTGAGTTGCAATTTAAATTCCACCCGAGAATGCCCACGAGCACTCGAACCTTTACGCTCTTTACACTCACACACATTGAGCCTTTCCGCTCTTAGGATAAAACCTATATATATATTTCAAGTCATGTGAGTTTACTTTGTGAAAGTAGAGTCGCATTTCAATTTGTGTGAGTTTACTTTGTGAAAGTAGAGTTGCACTTAAATTTGTGTGAGTTTACTTTGTGAAAGTAGAGTCGCATTTTAATTTGTGTGAGTTTACTTTTGAGAAAGTAGAGTTGCACTTCAATTTGTGTGGGTTTACTTTAAGTCGAGTGAGTTGCAATTTCAATTTGGGTGAGTTCGCATCATCACTCTCTAAAAACCCAAAAAGGATTTCAGCATCCCTGCATTCGCTCGCTTCCAAAAATCGCTCGAATGCTCGCTCAAACCACGCTGAAATTAGGCCACACATTCACACACATCTGGACTAAATAGATAAAACTTACAAGAAAAGTAGGGATGTTCAGCCCCGTAATAAAAATTGCAAAGAGTGCACGAAACGAATTCATGAAACACTTATCGTTCAAAGTAAACTTTTGTTTGAAAAATCGAAGTTTCTAAGCGTTTAAACTGACCCTTGAGCATCGGTTCAAGAAGGTTTAAGTGAAAAGATCCCGCTTTCCCATAATCGCCAAAAAGTGAGAAATATTTCAAAAACCTTCGCTAGTTTGAGTAAGCTAGCTGGCACGCTCAAAAAAAGACGTAGACACGAAAAGGTTTACTCCGAGTTCCATAAACCGAGAGTGGGAATTTTCATGTTTACAGATTTGGCATGCACGGTGGGACCCGGGTCTTAAGAAAACTTCGATCAAACAAAACAGAACTTCGAATTTTTTTTCCAAAAAAAAGTGTTTAACTTTTGCCTGTTTGCACTTATAGGATTTCAAAATTCTGAGTCATGTTGAGTTCAGACTCCAATGAAGTGTCTAGCCGAGCCTCGTGCTCATCAAGTTCCTTTTCGAAAAAAATCTCAAAAACAAATCTCAAAAGCAAAAAAGAAGAGCTCGAAGAGTTGCGAAAGAAATTCGAAGTAAAAATCGCCGTCCTTAGCCAAGAGGCCGAGGCGGCCGACTCTTGTTCGTCTCATGGCGAACCTGCTAAAGGTAAGAAAAAACCTAGCTAGTCGAAAGAGCCCAAAGAAACCTCCGCCATGGAGGGGGATCCATATGATGAGTCATTCACACTAAAGAATCGAAAAGCCCTTCAACAACTGTTGAGGGGCCAAAACAAAGAAAAGAGATCGTACGCCCTATCTGATTTTCTTTCTATGGATTACGAAACAGATAGCGACGACGATATACCGAACTTCCATCGGTATGATGGCACGGGGGATCTTAGATCCCACCTGTAACTCTTTTCTCACAGAGCCCACAAAAAGAAAAAGGACTCTGTGAAATGGATATATTGGTTGCCCCTCTCCCTCAAGGAGACTGCTTGAAAATGACTCACTTCTTACGACCTAAGTCAATTCACAACTTTTGAAGAGTTAGCAAACAACTTTATGCAAAGGTTTTCCCACAACGTAGAAGTGACCCCCACTTTGAAAACCCTAAGGGATACAAAACAAGCAACGAACGAGGATGTACATGCATTCATCGTTCGATGGAGGTCCCTCCTTGGGCAAGTGAGAGAGCCCATCTTCGAAGGATGCGCAATAATGCTCATCCTTCAAAATTTTAAAACGGAGTTGAAAACGCTTCTTTCTTTGCATGAAATTTCAACTTTTCATAAGTTAATTAAAAAGGCTTCCCTCTTCGAAACAAATCTGAAAAAGGGGGTCTACGATGACTTGTGGAAAGGAAAAATTCTTCCAAAACCAAGATTTGAAAAACCTGAAACTTACGGGCTACCCACGGCGGACAAAGGGGCAAAATCCCAAAAGATTGCAAATGTCCGAGTGGAAACAAACCCGACCGGCACTTCAAATAAGATTGAACAAAAAAATGAAAAAAAGTTTTAAAAAACATTTGAAAAAAGGGAGTATACCCCATTAGGGCAGCCCATCTCGGAGGTCCTTGACTTCCTGCTCGCCCAAGGATTAGTAACACTCTCCGAAATTTTTAAGGGGACACCTCGAAAAGGGAGATTTCTAAACAAGTTTTGCAAGTATCATCGGCTCAAGGGCCATGATACAAACAAATGTTTCTCCTTTTTGAATAAAATCGAGGACTTGATAGAGTAGGGCCAACTCTAGGTCACTGAGGAACCGAAGCCTGCCCAAGCTGTTCTTAAGGAACCCTTCCCCAACCACACAAGTACCAGTGGGAAGGGAAAAGAGGTATGTGCTTTCTCGGCTTCCTCAAAAGGTTTAGTGCATGCATTGTATACAGGCTTCACTACTTGTCACACACCATATTCTCTCATCATATTCAAAAAAGCGAAACAAGTAGTAATCCGGGGAGCGCTTAGAGTCTCTTCCCCGTCTAGAGTCATTTTAGAAATTCGGGGTGCTCCAAAGTACAAAAATAGAACCAACATAGGAGCGAGCCTTAGGAAAGGTGTGGGCGAGGTGACCAAGTCTGGAAGGATCTATCAACCCCCATATCTAGCAAAAGATGTTACTAAAGAAGTGGTCAGTATTCTTGGCACTTCAAAATCATACATTCCCAAAGCATCTCAAGTCATGGACAAAGGAAAAAACGTGTTAACCCCATATAATTTTGAAACACATCTTTCCAAGATCCAGATAAACATGTCTATCCTAGAATTAATCCAAACTTCTCTTAAGCATACACAGGTTTTAGAAAAAATCTTAGAAAGAGCCAAGGTTAACTCGACTATAACTCCTGAGTCCCTGTCCTTTCTAGTCGCACCTATTTATGCTAAAACTCCCATTGTGTTATCGAAAGATGAGATAGAAAGATCGTACGAAACCCATAACTAAGCCTTGCATATAGAGGTGGTAGTGAATCACCATCCTCTACACAGGTATTTGGTTGATGGGGGAGAAGGTCTAAACATCCTTCCGTTATACGTGGCTTATCAAATCAGAGTCTCCCTGACCTTTGTAAACCCAAGTCCCATCGTTATCACAGGATACGATGGAAATGCATCTAAACCTTTGGGAGCCGAAGAGTTACCCATGGAAATAGGGGGCATAACCCATGCAGGGGTGTTCCATGTCTTAAACATACACTCCCATTACAACCTATTTCTAGGAAGACCATGGATATATAGCCTTCAAGCCGTGCCATCCACCTTCCATAGGTGTGTCAAAATCTCCTATGAAAACCAAATTGTGGTAATTCTAGGCGAAAACCATCCTCAGCTTAAGAGAGTTCAAAACTTCCCTTGCTTCTCAAGTCATCAAGCCTACGGGACCAACCTCGGGAAATCCTTGGATGAACCATCCAAGTTCGTCCTGAAAAGACCTAGGAATATCATATATATCAAGGGGCAGCCCAAAGCTGGCTCGCTGTAAACACCCCAAAATCCCACGATTTTCCCAAAACACCTGGTTTTGCAAAAAGCTGCCCCAAAGGGCTATTTTGAGTCTGGAAACCCAGGAGCCTTCCAGGCAACCCTGTACATATGTTTAAACTATATATGTTTTAAAATATGTATGATATAGTTTTAAAACTCTTTAAAAGATGTTTTGAAACCTTACAAAGCGACTTGGCCTGATGAAAGCAGGACCAAAAGAGCGAAAGAGAGCCCAGAACCGGAGCACATGTCGAGCCCGACACATCAACTCTCGTATTAGATTCATCCCCAGAATCTCGAACATCCAAGCCCCTGTTATCAACAAACTACTTAAAATCATCTCCGGAAGGTGAAAAGAGGAGCGCACGACAATGTTGGCGAAGACCCAACGCAAGACGGAGTACTGATGTTGTCAGGCTCCGCACAAACCGTTCGTTTTGAATACACCATGAAGGAGTAAGAAAATCAGCTTTGGATTGGATCTGGACCATATATATCCAGATCCAAATCCAAACATATATGTGGATTTGGATTTGGATTTGGATCCAAAGATCCAATCCAATATCCACATCCAGGGCCCACATCACCTTCTCATAAATGGAGGTGGGGCCCACAAGAAAATCACGTGGAAAGCTTGGGTATGAGAGAGAATGGGGTGATTAAATATGAGTAAACATGTGTTAAGCTTGACTTGTATGTCAAGTTTTGGGTTTATCATGTGGGTTAGCCTAATGAGTGTGGGTTTAAGCTTGTATGCACCTACACCTAACCTAGGGCTGCACCAACTTGATGCAACTAGGTCCATGGGTCATGCAAAGGGATGCTCCTAACCCCAATCCTAAGCCTAATCCCCTTTAGCTAGCCATTTCCCCCTAATCCCGACCTAATCCTAGCCTAATCACCTAACCCACTTCCCTAATCCTTCCCTAAACCTAGCCTAACCTCCCCCTAATCCTAGCCTAAACACCTAACCCACTCCACTAAACCTCACCCTAAGCCCAACCCACCTAGCTAAGCCCTAAACCACTAAACCAACCCACCTATATCCCTAGCACACCATATCCCCAAACCACCCAAGATAAATATCTGGCCCACCTAAAAGCCCAGCCCACCATATCCCCAAACTACCACCACCATACCCCTAAACCACCCCCCCAATACCAGCCCAACCGACCCACTAAAAGCCTATAACCCCCCCCCCCCCCCCCCCCCCCCCCCTTGTGGGAGGGTTTTGCATGACTTCTTGGGCAGCCCAGCCCTTGCTCTCTCTCTCTCTCTCACCCTCTTGGAACCTGCCACCTCCAACTTCCAGCAGCACCACTTCACTCCACTCCACTTCGGCCAGCTCCACGCCACCGGCTGCACCTTGACACCCGCCATCTCATCCTTCGGCCATCCTTCATCCCGGTTAGTACCCCATCTCAATGCCACCTTTTCTTCACTCCCCCTCCATTCTTAGCCACCACTCGCCACCTTCTCCTAGCCAAGGCAACACCTCATCCAACCGGCCACCACCTGCCACCTTCCACCGTTCGGCCAGCATTACCCGACTGCACCACCTGCCCCTCCTTTCCTTTAGACAGCCCCTAGCTAACACCCTCAGCCTTACCTCTTCCATTAAACCAGCCTCTAGCTAACACCCTAACTAGCATCCTTACCTTCCCTAAGCACCCCAACCCTAGCCAAGGCAGCACCCCATCCACTCGGCTAGCGCCAAGGCGCCACCCGCTGCACCTTTGCCATCCGGCCAGCACCTTCCCTTGCCGCGCCCTTCCAAGGAGCTCCCTCTTGCAGCCCAAGGCGACTCACCAGCCCAAGTGCAAGCAAGTCACACCCGGACCAGCTATACGTAAGTGCCTAACTCGGTCCTTGTTATAGACTTGCTTATGCTTAATTAAATTCGATTCGGGGTTGTAATAATGGAGCGTTGTCTCCCCCCGTTTGTAATAATGTGGTTTGGCACACCCACACACACGTGCACTTGAGCCTATCCCGCTCTTAGCTGCACACGATTTTGACACACACATGGGCCTAATCAGCCCTTAAGATATAACTATACGTATATAATTTAAGTTGCGTGGGTTTTTGTTTAGGTTGTATGTGTTGTCTTTTAATTTTCACACTCACACACATTGAGCTTTCGCTCTTATTTTCAAGACCCTAGTAAGGGCCTATTGCAATTTCATTTTGGGGTGTTTTACTTCAAGTTGTGTGCGTAGTATTTCAATTCTACACTTACACACATTGAGCTTTCGCTCTTACTCCCAAGACCTTAGTCAAGGCCTATTGCAATTATATTTGGGTTTCATTTATGTCGTGTGCGTAGTACTTCAATTCTACACTCACACACATTGAGCTTTCGCTCTTACTCCCAAGACCTTAGTTAAGGCCATATTGCAATTATATTTGGGTTTCATTTAAGTCGTGTGAGTTGTCTTTCAATATACACACAACACCCACGCACACTCACAAGTATTTCCCTTTCGGCTATGTCTTTAAGATTTGGGTTTTAAGGTTCAGCAAGTGTGCGTAGTCTTTACATATATACACGACACATACTTGCACAATTGAGCCTTTTTGCTCTTAAGATATATCCATATTTCCCTTTTTGCAATTTCCCTTTTGCAATTTACATTAAGTCATTTCCCTTCCGCATTGTCTTTCAATTCGGGTTTTCCCTTTGGAGTTGCATGAGTTTGCATTGCATATATGCCATACCACGAGTTAGGACGCATATTGCATCAAAGCAAACTCCACACTCCTGCTCAAAATCGCCCCACTTAGGTCACGTGTGCATACACACACCTAGTTGGCCCGAAAAGGGATAAAAAGAAAGACATAGGCACGTGCAAATCCATGTGAAAATAAAATTTGAAACCATACAAATCAGCCTGAATCGAACACCTCAAACATTTTCCTAGGTTATCATGTCTGAAACTCCATTTTTCTAAGCGTACAGACTGACCCTTGCGCGTCGGTGGAAGAAGGTCTGCGACGAAAAGAGCTTGCTTGCTCATAGTCGCCACGATAGAAGTCAGATTTCAAAATATTTCTTCGCTAGCTTAAGTAAGCTAGCTGGCACACCCTTTTGCTTAAATACGACTTAGACACACGAAAGGATCCGCTTCAGGCCTAAGAACCAAGAGGCGGGGATTTTCGTCGTCTACACCCGCCCAAAACTGTGATCATCCTAGGAAAAATCAAAGTTAAAATATTCCCAAAAACCCTAAACAGAAAACCATTTGAGCATGACATGGATGACACCGTGTTCCAAGGCCATCCACTTTACAAAACATTCTCAAAACTAAAAAAGCCTTGGAACATGATGTTAAACATAGGTTATATGCTCTATCAAGGTTTAGGGAACCAAAACCGAGGTTGTCTAGAATGAAACCTGCATGGGATAGGCTACACTCCAAACATACCCCCGGAACCACCACCTACGACCACTTGGGTCAAGGGTGCCCTAGAACCTCCTAAAACTGAAACCTATGACTTAGACCTCTTATTTAGAGACTGATTCATGGTGTTTTCTTTGTAGGTATGATGGAAGACCCCTCCTCAACCAAAAATCCAAAAAAAATACATATTCTCAAAATCCAAAAACAATTGGAAAAACCTCAAAACTCAAAAACATTGAAAAATTGCGAAAAATCCAAAAAAAGCGTGATTTGCATTTATCCTACTATCATTTCTTTACAAAAACCCAAAAAAACTAAAAAACCTGAAAATACCAAAAACAAGGTTTTGTATATATATAAACATGAAAATTTTCACTTCTGGTTCTTGAGACCAGAAATGAATATTTTCGTGCCTATGTCGTTTTTAAGGGCGTGCCAGCTAGCTTGCTAAAGCTAGCGAAGATTTTTGAAATATTCTGACTTTTTCTGGCAATTGGGAATAAGCGGGATCTTTTCGTTTAAACCTTCTTGAACCGATGCTCAAGGGTCAGTTTAAACGCTTAAAATTTCGTTTTTACAAAACTTTGCAATATCAGTGCTTTAAAAACTCGATGTATACCTAGTTTGCAAGTTTTATTCCGACTTTGGACGTGCCTAAGTCTTTGGAGTTTTTAGCTATTTAGGCCGGATATGTGTGTGCACAAGTGACCTATTTTCAACTTGGTTTGTGCATAGATTTAGGGCACTTTTGAAAGCTAACAAATGCAAAGATGCACAAATATTTTCGGTTTTTTTGAGATAATGATGTGAGCTAGGCTCAAATTGAAAGCACAACTCACACAACTTAATGTAAATACCCGAAATTGAAGTGCAACTCATGCAGCTTAATGTAAATACCCGAAATGTAAAGCAACTCACACGACTTAATGTAAATCCACATAAAGGGAAATGCAACTCGACGTGAAATAAACTCACACAACTTGAAAATATATAAATATATTATATCGTAAGAGCGACAAGGCTTAATGTGTGTGAGAGTAGAGAGCGGAAAGGCTCAAGTGCTTTTGTGTGCTTCTCATGTGAAATTGAAATGACAACTCACACAGCTTTCACTAAAGTAAATACCCAAATGGAAATATATACTTTAGCTTAAGAGCAGAAAGGCTCAATGCACGTGTGTGTAAGTGTGAAATTTAAATGACAACTCACACAACTTTCACTAAAGTAAATACCCAAAGGGAAATATATACTTTAGCTTAAGAGCGAAAAGGCTCAATACGTGTGTGTAAGTGTGAAATTTAAATGACAAACTCACACGACTTGAATGTAACTACCCGAATGGAATTGCAACTCACACAGCTTTCACTAAAGTAAATACCCGAATGGAAATATATACTTTAGCTTAAGAGCGGAAAGGCTCAATGTGTGTGCAATCGTGTGCAATATAAGAGCGGAAAGGCTCAAGTGCACGTGGGTGTCCCTTGTGTACGATTAAGAGCGATAAGGCTCAAGTGTACGTGTGTGACTTGTGTATCAAGCACAAATATTACATTTCGGGGGGAGACTACGCTCCATTATTACAACCCCGTATCGAATTGAATTTAATCTTAAATGAGTAAGGTAAAAGCCGAACTTAAACAAACACTTACAGGTGGTCGGCTTTTCCTCTCAAGTTGCTCGGGTCCATCCTCCTTGGCAGCCATGAGATAGGTCTCCCTAGGTGGGTCTAGTCGTGAGAGTTTAGGCTTCGGGTTCACTTGGGGGCAACCAAGTGTTTGATGGCTTAGGCTTTGGATGGCCTGGGTTCGGGCAAGGTTTAGGTTAGGGTGTAATGGGTGTGGTCCTAGCTAGGTGAGTTAGGTAGGATGGGGCTGAGTCACGGCAAATGTGGGGTGTTGGTGTAGGGTGCTATTGAGGTAGGTCGGCAGGCGGTAGGGAGATGGCTGGGGAGCGGGTGTGTATGATGCGGGACGGATGGGGTGCTGGTCGGGTGCTAGTGACAGGTGCTGGGTGTGGATGGTAACGGCAGGGTGGTGGTTGCTAGGGGTTGGCACGACAAGGGCGCGCTGCTGGTGATAGGGTGCGAGGCACGCAACAAGTGCGTGGGACTGATGTAGGTGTGGCGTGTGCTGGAGGCAGGTGCTGGGTGTGGATGGTAACAGTAGGGGCACTGTGGCAGGGTGGTGACTGGGAGAAGTGAGGTGCGGTGTAGTGTGGGATGCGTGGCAGGTGCACGGCTGAAGATGGTGCAGGCCGGCAGAGTTATGCGTAGCAGGGGCACAGGGTGCTTGAAAGAGTGTAGGCTGGGGTTGTGAGGCGAGGTGTAGCGGGTAGGGGGTTCGGCTGGGAGTTGGGTGAAGGTAGCAGGCTGGTGGTAGTGGAGTGGGATGTTGGCGAGTGGCTGGGAGCTATGGTGTGCAGCAGGTAGCTGGTAAGGTGCTGGAATCGGCGGGATGGGGCTGGGTGTTGGCTATGGCGCTACACAAGGTGCAGGCCGGGTGATGGCTAGGGGCGTGCAGGACACAAATCGAGTGCAAGATGCACTTGGTTAGAGAGTTTAAGCTAGGTCGGTGGAGAGGGGTTGAGTCAGAACTAGGTGTGGTTAGGTCTAGGGGCTAAATAGAGTCGGTTTGGATTAAATAAGGAGGTCAGTTGGGTTAAAAGGGTAGGTCGGTTGGGAGTGAGAGTGGTCCAACTAGGGGGTAAAATGGAGTCAGTTTGGGGCATGTAGGTTAAGTCTAGGCTAGTTTGGGGTTAGGTTTAGTGGCTAGGTTAGGGTTAGGTTGAGAGACCTACCTCTTGGAGCCGGTCCACCTCGTGTAGCCCATGCCTTGATCCAAGCCCACATGGCTTGAGCCCATTTCTCCTTTGGCTAAGCCCATATGGCTAACGCACTTGACAAAGTCAAGCCCATCAATCTTCTCTCTCTTACTTTATGCTCTCTCTCCCAAGCCTCTCACTTGAAATTCACGTGAACCTTCATCTACCCCTCACCTCTATTTATAGGTAAGGGGGTAGGTCTTGGGTTTGGATCTTGGATTTAGTTTTTATGATCCAAATCTGATTCAAATATTATTTGGGTCTGGATCTAGATATTTATATTCAAATCTAATCCAAATTTTGTTTCTTTAGTCCTTCTTGGCATTTCGAGACGGGCGGTTTTCACGGGCCCTAGCTTCATCAGTGCTCTGTCTTGGGCTGGGTTTTCCCCAATCTTTTCGTCCGATCTGCTTCTCACCTTCTAGACTTCGTTTCATCTGATTTTTGGAATTTCAAGCTTGGGCTTGGATCTCTGATGGTTTTGTTTGGTGCTTTGGCTTTGCATTTCATATTCCAGGGCTGAAGTCTGCTTATAGCCTAGGCTCTTCTTTTGTTTTTTGGTCCGGCTTTCATCAGACTGGGTTGAATTCTGGGCTTTTGGGACCTACTTTTGGAGCTGCTTTTCGATCAGGCTCCACCTGCTTGCTTTGGCTGCTTATAAAATTGGGACTTGGCCCAAGTTTAAGAAACTATATTTCGAAAGGGTTTTTGATAAAAAGTTTAAATCTTTGGAACTCCTGGGTTTTCGAAAACTCAAAATTGGTTTTGAAATGGTTTTACAAACCAGGTGTTTGTTTTGGAAATCATTTGATTTCGGGGTGTTTATAATATACCAGCTCTTGGTGTAAATTTCAAAAAAGACAAAAAAATTGAAAGATTTGAAGAAAAAATTGTCTTTGTGAAAGGCCCAAATTTTTCAAAACTTGCAAAACCAAAACCAGGTGTTTTTCAAAACCAGGCGTCGCCTCAAACTTTCCTAGGATCTAAAATTCTCAAGAATGATCAAAGCACGGAGGAGGATCTCCTTTTCCCTGAGGAGGATAAAGCCTCCGAGCTTCCCGAGTTTCATAAAATCCTTGATTTGGAAAAACCTTCAAATTCCGTAGGAGGGGATTTTATAGAAACCAACCTAGGGTGTAAGTCAAATCCTAAGCATGTTAAGATAGGCACATGTCTGCACGAGCATGAAAAAGATCATTCATTGCATTCTTGAAAGCTTGCATAGATATATTTGCATGGACCTACGAAGACATGCCTGGTCTATACCCAAAAATTATAGAGCATTGTCTTCCCCTAGAACCATATGCTAAACCTATAAAGCAAAAGCTTAGAAAAATCCATCCCAATGTCTACTCGCAAGTGAAAGAGGATTTAGAAGATCTTTTAAAAGCCGGATTTATAAAACCATTGTGTATTCTGATTGGCTTTCAAATATAGTTGTAGTTCAAAAATCCAATGGAAAAATTCGGATTTGCATCGATTTTAGAAATCTGAACAAAGCCACTCCAAAAGATAATTTCTCTTTGCTAAACATTGATTTAATAGTGGACAGCACTGCAAATCATGAAATGTTCTCTTTTATGGATGACTACTTAAGTTATAATCAAATCAAGTTAACTCCAAGAGATCAGCGAAAAAGTGCTTTTATTACACCCTGGGGCACCTACTGTTACACAGTTATGCCCTTTGGATTGAAAAATATCGGTGCCACATACCAAAGAGCCATGACTACCATTTTTCATGATCAAATTCATGAGCTTTTGGAAGTATACGTGGATAATCTTTTGGTAAAATCAAAAACCCGATGCATACACATCAAATCTTTGCAAAAAGTTTTCAAAAGGCTTAGGCTTTACAAAGTAAAACTAAACCCTCAAAAGTGTGTCTTCGGAGTGGAATCGGGTAAGCTTTTAGGCTTTATGGTAAGCCAAAGGGGCATTGAAGTCGACCCCTCTAAGTGTCGAGCCATCATAGACATGCCTCCACCCTCCAACTTGACCCAAATCCAAAGCCTCCAAGGTTGCCTCCAATCGATCAGAAGGTTTATTTCAAACCTGGCAACGAGATGCGAACCTTTCAATAAGCTTTTGAGAAAAGGGGTGAAGTTTGTATGGGACAACGATTGTCAAAAAGCTTTTGAAAGATTAAAAACTTATTTGGTAAATCCTCTAGTTTTAAAATCTCCAAGGCAAGGCAAGCCATTGTTGCTTTATATTTTCATGCATGCGAATGCATTGGGTGCTTTATTGTCCCAATATGAGGATGATAGCTATAAAGAGTATGCTATTTACTACATTTCAAAAACTCTATTGGCATATGAAAGAAATTATCAAGCCATGGAGAAAACGTGCTTGGCCTTGGTATGGGTTTGCCAAAAATTCAGACACTACTTCCTAGATCATGAGATATGAATAGTGTATAGGCTTGATCCGATCAAGCACTTGTTTGAAAAACCTATCATCACGGGTAGGCTTGGTAAATGGCAGCTCCTCTTAATGGAGTATGATTTAAAATTCTACCATCAAACCTCCATTAAGGGACAAGCCCTAGCTGATTATGTGGTTGAATTCCCCCTGGAAGAGACGTATCCCATACTTGATGAAATGCCCGACGAGGGCATCTTTACAAACAATTTTCAAAACCATGTTTTAGCAAATTGTTTAAACGAAAACCAAGTATGGAAAATGCACTTTGATGGGGTAAGAAACCAAAGAGGGGCAGGTGTGGGAGTCATCCTCATATCTCCTGAAAAGGGAGAGATTCCTATTGCTATTCGCCTATATTTTGAATGTTCCAATAACATAGCCGAATATGAAGCACTCATACAAGGCTTGAAAATCTTGAAAAATCTAAGGACATCATGCATCGAGGTCTTTGGAGATTCTTTACTTGTCATAAATCAAGTCTTAAAAATTTGGCAAGTCAAAAATGAAAAACTCTTTCCATACCACGAATTAGCCACCAAACTGGTCGACTCCTTCAAAACATGTACACATAGGTAGAGAGGACAATGCCATAGCAGATGCCCTCTTATCCTTAGGATTAGCCCTAAGGGTTGATCCCACCTTTGGAACCCGATGCTTAGAAATATGGCACTCACCCACTCTATCCACCCACGATTTGGAGATTTGCCAAAATGACCAAAATTCCACTGAAAAACCCTTGTTTCAAGACATTAAAAACTTCTTAGAAAATGGAAGATTTTCAGAATTTGCGTCTTCCAGGGATAAAGCTTTCATTCGAAAGATTTCAACCCGATACGTGATTTTGGGCAGAATTCTCTATAAAAAGAGTTTTACTGGCATCTTGTTGAGGTGTGTAAACCTCGAGGAGGCTTGAACTATAATGCATGAATTCCACGATGGAGAATGTGGAGGGTATGTCAATGCGAATATGATGGCTATGAAAATACTTCGAGCCGGTTATTTTTGGTCCACCCTTAAGCAAGATTGTCATGATCATGTTAGGAAATGTCACCCATGTCAAGTGCATGGACATGCCATTCATATCCCATCATCGACCTTGCATTCCATTGTCAGCCCATGGCCTTTCACCATGTGGGCGTTTGACATCGTAGGATCAATCTCCCCGAATGCATCAAATGGGCATAGGTTCATCCTAGCAGCCACCGAATATTTTTCTAAATAGGTTGAAGCTACCTCCTTGACTAATGTCCAGGGGCAACATGTAGTGGCATTCACTAAGAAGAATATCTTGGCTTGATTTGGAGTTTCAAGAGACCTAGTGTCTGATAATGGCACCCCTTTCAAGAATGAGAAGATGGAAAAGTTATGTAATACCTATGGCATAACTCAACACTTCTCGTCGCCCTACTACCCTAAAGGCAACGGCCAAGCCGAAGCCACAAACAAAACTCTCATTAGCATCATTGAAAAAACTTTAGAGAAGGGTAGGACATGACATGAGAAGCTTGATGAAGCCTTATGGGCTTATAGGACTTCCATCCGAATACCCACAAATGCCACGCCATTCGAGTTGGTCTATGGTACAAACGCCATTCTCCTCATTCATACCAAATTGCATTCATTTCATACATCACTCGCACTCGACCTCCCCTAGAGACTTTTCAACATGCTAGGATGGCTGAGCTTGATTTGTTGGACGAAAAAAAGCTCCTTGCTATGGATCATGCACATGCATACCGGCAAAGGATAGCTCGACATTATGAAAAGCATATGAAGCCTTGCCACTTTCAAGTAGGAGACCTCGTATTGAAAATCATCCACCATCGTGGCCCACATCCATTTGGAAAGTGGCGGCCCAAGTGGGATGGTCCCTATGTTGTAAGGGGAACAACCACCAATAATGCCTATTGGTTAATCGATATCGAGGGTAGAAATTTAGCAGACCCTATAAATGCCCAATATTTGAAAAAATACCATGTGTAGGGTCTAAGCTGAATACCTTTTGTGAAAATGTTTTGAGGGGATCTCCTTTGAAACTTCGCAAAGGAAGGATCAAGGTGGATCGTGTGACCCTGAATAAGGGAATCGATGTTTGTGAAAAGTGGAGTTCTCAAAAATCGATGGGTTACATTTCAAAAGTCTTCATCTTACAAAGGAAGGCCTTGTTCAATATAGCAAAATATTTTCAAGTAGTACATGCTATTTCAAAATAGGGTGATCTAGGATGAATCGAGTAAACCATTGGGATAAGTCTCTCCCCCCTTCACTTCTCTTCCCCAAAAGGAAAATTTGGCAAAAAGCATAAAAAGAGGGAAATCCCTCCAAAAGTCTCCTTCCAAAGGAAGGCAGAATAGGAAAAAGAAAGAAAATCATTCTTCCATTGAAAAAGAAAAGAGGAAAAAATAAAAAGAAAAATCCTCCCAAAGGCGAGGCCCTCTATGAAAGAAAAAGAAAGAATTACCAAAAAGCTCAAAAGAGCAAATTTTCCGCCTCTTTGCCTAAAACCACAAGACGCTTCAGAAGGGACAGTGGTAACTCTTTCCCCTATCCTTGCGATTTATCCCAATGAAAAAAAAGGTTCATTTCGGAGAGTCCTAGAGTAAAAATATGATATACTTATTTGAATCTCATTTTGTTTGAGATTTAGACGTTGTTAGGTAAGGTGTAGAAATTTTGCAATGTTTCCTGATTTTCTTATAAAAACCTCCGCTAAAGTAGCGAGTGTTAAGACTCAAGTAAAGGGAAACACAAGAAGTTGAAATCCTTGTGATTGAAGCTAAAAGGGTTTTCCCTCTTTCAAAATCGAATTGAGAAAAACCCTGAACATCGAGCCACATGAGACCAGCTCACTTGGGGCAGCCAACCTTCATGAGCCTCCCAAGTTCGATCATGGTATAATTAGGGTCTCTAGAAAATCATTTTTCCAGCATATCATCCATGTCACCCACTCATGCACACAGGGTCATCAAACGCATGATCCCAATTAGGACTAGAACCACATTAGGAAAAGTCTCCTTTAGCAAAAATCCCCTCTTACCTGTCATAAGAAAAAGTTTTTTTTCAGAAAACTGGGACGATCCATATTCTCGAGGACAAATCCAGGGAGAAAAACAAAAGGGGTGTTAGCTTTTTTGACATTATCCAAATAAATTTGGATAATGCCAAAGAGGGGCATCTGTAAACACCCCAAAATAGAAATATTTTCAAATAAACGCCTGAATTTCAAAAACCAGCTCACAACCTTGTTTTAAAGCTTTAAAACCTCGAAGTTTTGAAGTTTAAACTTTTTCTCATAAAATCTTTCGAAATAAAGGTTTTCCAACCCAGGCCAAAACCCAAGTTTTGTAAACTAGCTCAAACAAAGCAGGAGAAACCCGATCCAAAAGCAGCTTAAGATCGGGCCAAAAAGTGAAGGAAAAGTTCAACTCGCCGGGATGAAAATGAGGCAAAAAATCCAAACGAGCATCCAGGTCAAAATCAGACTTCAGCTCCAAAACAAAGCCAAAGCCCTAACGAAGCCATCACAGATCAAGTCGCATGCTTGTAAAAACGAAAATCAGAAATTCATGAAGAAATCCAAGATTGACCTCATCAAATGGAAACATCAAACAGGGTCAGACAGACCAAAACCAGACGAAAACAGCTTAGAAAAAGGGAAATGGGTCGAACAAAAGGATTGGGAAAAATTCAGCCTAAAATGAGTCATCGACGGAACTGGGGCCCATTCAAAACTGCCCGTTTCAAACACCAAAGAAGGACTGAAGAAAGAAATTTTGGATTGGATCTGGACAAAAATATCTAAATCTAGATCCATTTGGATTGGGTTGGATCTTTGGATCCAAACCCAAATCCAAGACCCACTCCATGGCCTATAAATAGGACCAAGGGGGGGAAGAAAGCTCACGTGAATTTTTTTGGAGCATGGGAGGGCTTGCAAAAAGTAAGAGAGAGAGTGTGTGGAAAGTCAAAAATAGTGGGCCTTAGCCATGTTGGCTTGACCTAGGGTGAAGTGGGTTTGAACCATGTTGGCTTGACCTAGGAGTGGGCTGCAACAAGAAAAGCTGGACCGTGGTGGACTATGGTGGACTAAGGTGGACCGGCTGCAAGAGGTAAGCCCCTTTGACCACAACCTAACCCACTTGTCTAATCCTACCCAAACCACACCCCAACCGTGACCACACCTTAGTCGCCACCCTCACCAACATGGCCGTACCAAGCTCACTTGCCTCATTGCCCTAAGACCTGCCTAACTGAACCGCCACCTTGGTTCAGCCTTGGCTCAACCTGCCATCAACCGAGCACCTAGCCCCTCACCACTCGACTGCAACCTAGCTTGAGCTCGACGTAAAACCATCCCTTGAACCCTTGGTCGACCTGCCCTAAACCCTCTAAACCGAACCCTAGGCTAGCACCCTCCTTGCTAAACCTGACTTGGCTAGGTGCTGGCTGCACCTAGCTCGACCCTTTGACTTGCTTTCCAACCAAGCCCAACTAAGACTGACTGAACCTTGGTTGAACTACACCATTAGCCCACCTTGAACCAAGGCCAAACCGACCTTAGCTAAACCAAGGTCAGCCTTTGACCTTGACTCAAGGCTAGCCGAACTAAACCTAACCTAGGTTGGACTCACCTTGGCACCTAACCGAGCTGCCTTGCACAAGACCCTAACCGAATCCAAACTGAACTCACTTAAACCTAGCTGGCCGAACCTTGGCTTGGAACCCACCTAACCTATTGGTTGCACCTAGCTCACGCCCAATCCAACCAAACCAAGACCTTAGCTAACTTGGCTGAACCAAGACCAGCTTGAACTAACCTAGGACTTGACCTAGCCATATCCTAAACCAAACCTAACCTGCTGCCCTAAACTGCACCTAACCACTTGACCCAGCCGAGCTGCACCCTTGGTTGAACTGATCCCAGCTGTGCCTAGGCCTTGAACCTCACTTGAACAACTTCAAACACCTTGGCCAGCTGCACCCAATCCAACCGATTCACCTACTTGAACTGGCCTACACCAACCGAAAATCTCACCTGCACCACTCCTAACCGAACCACCACTTGGCTCGAACGGCTGCAAGAGCCACTTGAAGGGACTTACCTCATGGCTGCGACGAAGGAAGACTCGAGTGAACCCCACAAATGGAAACAAGAGACCAAACCGAACGAATACTTGTAAGTACAGTTTCGATTTTTAATCACTTGTTTCAATTCAATTCAATTCGTAACGGGGTTGTATTAACAGAGCGAAGTCTCCCCCCAAGTTGTAATATTCGTGGATGAAACACGAGCTTACACACATGCACTTGAGCCTTTCCGCTCTTAAAACTGCACACGAGTACACCCACGTGCACTTGAGCCTTTCCGCTCTTAAACTGCACACGAGTACACCCATGTGCACTTGAGCCTTTCCTCTCTTAAATTGCACACGATCGCACTCAGGCGCACTCGAGCCTTCCCGCTCTTAAGCTAAATGTATATATTTCCATTCGGGTAAATTTACTTTGTGAATGCCGTGTGAGTTACACTTACTTTCGGGTGGATTTACTTTCAAGTCGTGTGAGTTGCAATTACATTCGGGTGGATTTACTTTCAAGTTGTGTGAGTTGCAATTTAAATTCCACACGAGAACACCCACGAGCACTCGAGCCTTTTCGCTCTTTACACTCACACACATTGAGCCTTTTCGCTCTTAGGATAAAACCTATATATATATTTCAAGTCGTGTGAGTTTACTTTGTGAAAGTAGAGTCACATTTCAATTTGTGTGAGTTTACTTTGTGAAAGTAGAGTTGCACTTAAATTTGTATGAGTTTACTTTATGAAAGTAGAGTCACATTTCAATTTGTGTGAGTATACTTTTGAGAAAGTAGAGTTGCACTTCAATTTGTGTGGGTTTACTTAAAGTCGAGTGAGTTACAATTTCAATTTGGGTGAGTTCGCATCGTCACTCTCTAAAAACCCAAAAAGAATTTCAACATCCCTACATTCACTCGCTTCCAAAAATTGATCGAATTCTCGCTCAAACCACGCTGAAATTAGGCCACATATTCACACACACATTAGGCCTAAACAGATAAAACTTGCAAGAAAAGTAGGGATGTTCAACCCCGTAATAAAAATTGCAAAGAGTGCACGAAACGAATTCGTCAAACACATATCGTTCGAAGTAAACTTTTGTTTAAAAAATCGAAGTTTCTAAGTGTTTAAACTGACCCTTGAGCGTCGGTTCAAGAAGGTTTAAGCGAAAAGATCCTGTTTTCCCACAATCGTCAAAAAGTCAGAAATATTTCAAAAACCTTCGCTAGTTTGAGTAAGCTAGCTGGCACGCTCGAAAAAAGACGTAGGCACGAAAAGGTTCACTCCGAGTTCCATAAACCGGGAGTGAGAATTTTCATGTTTACAAGTAGACTCAAAAGTTAGTTGGACATCCTTCTTGAAGGCTTCAAGATGGCCAACAACATGTGCAACTCTTACGATTCTCGGGCAAGCTCTTGAGATGCCACGACTTTAGCTTCATGGGTGGTAGATGCTTGAGAAGTTAGGGGGTTGAGGTATGATTGGACCTAAGAAGGTTCGGTGAGTAGTTCCCGATGATGACTATAGAGGGTCTCAAGCAAGTTTGTTTCAGCTTGGAGGGTTGACTTCTTACCTTCAAATTCGTCAGCATGAGAAGACACCTATGCTAAACAATAGAAACTATGTGATGGATTTCATCAATGATGACAACTTGTTGAGAAAAGAAGCAAAGACACTCTTAATGATTGGTGATAAAAGCAAGTTGAGTTTGCGTAGATATACGATGATTCTATAAGTGTTAAGATGCTCCTGAATAATAGATACAAACATCAAAAGCTTTCTTCGCCAATTTATTCAACTCAAAAGGCAGGTAAGGTCCCCAAAGGGTGTGCACCAAATCTAGATTGTAAATCATCGTATCCAAGTAGATGTATCAAAAGGAAGCTCCACAAGTTGATGGATCATAGATGATAGAATATCATAAAATATAATTAAAGATGATCCATCTAGCTTAAGTGTACCAGAATCATTGACCTTGTCATTAGGATGCCATGAAGTGTGCTTGTTGTGTGCTTCATTAGATGAAGAGATTCCTTTGTCAATGACGTTGAGAGTAGGATTAGAGATGTCACCAGTTGAATTCTCCATGTTGATTGGGTGACGAGTTTTAGAAGGTATGTTCTAGGTTTTTAGCCTTGTTTTGCTTCTCGTAGTCCTTGTTGAAGGAGTATATCCCAAACCCTTTTTCTGTGGGGGTAGATAACAAGGTAGATCAAAAGATCAATCGAGGAGGATGGAGACTATGTGGAAGACTGCTTACGTATAGGCCTCATATTATTATTGATGGTCTTATACATACCATAGTCTATAAGCCTCATTCGATAGTCATCGAACAAAGCCTTTATCATATTTTCACAAAAGGTGACCCATCAATCTATAAAATCTTGAATCCCCCAAAACAAATATATAAAGTTGAGAATTGAAAGGATCCTTGCTCATCAACCAAGTCAACTGACAAATTTATAATGGTAGATAGACTTTGCTAAAGCTCCAATTGGCATGCAAAACAATGAGGAAAGTAGGGATAAGTAAGGATTGCATTGAATCTTATGACCAAGAGGCACCACAAAACACAAACCAGGGAGAAAAGATCTTTGACACCTCGATCTTAGGACAGTTTGCCATAATGCAATGGTAGAGGGAGAATTGGGGAAATTAAAATATGGAGGTAGGAAGGTAACTTTATATGGATTTACAATCCATAACCGAGCAATAATACCTGTAAGAGATGCAAAAACGGAAGGAATGAGGCTTAAAGAAGGTCTTAATGTATCTACTATGATATATTGGAGAGAAGGCATGCAAATCTAAACTCTCAAAAGTATAAATGATTTCACATCTAAAGTAATGGGCCTCCAAAGAGCCTCGAGAGCATAATTGGTTAAACGATACACTATGTCCAAGAAAAAAGAAGCAAGGGACAATTTCGTGTTGGATATGATGGTGGAAATATATCATGCATATTTAACATTGACCTGGTTATGTGAACACATGCAACAAAATGACAAAACCATAATAAGAAGAAAGCATAGTGTTTTCACTGGTCACAATATTAGTGTTCGAATATCAGCAAATTTTGGAGTGTTTTTCCGACCAACCAAGGAAATGGGATTGACACCATTGATTGGTAATCCCCTGATCATCTAGACATCAAGAATTGTTGGGAACATCGACCCAAAAAGGAGTTGCAAACGGTTATACCAAGAAATTCAGAAAGCCAGGAAAGAATATAGAGGAGATGGTCATCAAATTTTATAGTCAAGCAAACAACATGATGAGATTGTGAATATCTCAATTTTATCGAGAGATGATGCTTCTGAATCCGGTCCACACAATCAATGTACAATTGATTGGCAGAAGGCCATGAACGAATAAAATTAGGGTAATGGGATATTTCAAAGTCATCACGAGCCAATGACATATCATCAATATGGAAATTAGCAAGATAAACCGCTAATACTTTGATAGGGGAGAGGACAAATTCGAGTTGGAAGCTATGAAAGTAGAAAGTTGAAGAGTTTCCAGGGAAATGTGTAGGAAAGCAAAAGAATGAAGATGAGAAATATGAAGAAGGAATTCAGCCCTTATAAATCCAAAATGTTTTTCAAGAAAAAGAAAATCCTGTGAATCGCATCAAGGAAATAGATTTATTAAGATCTTTTCGGCATGAAATCGAAATAAGTATGACTCATGCACTCGATGAATGTGGACATGAAGTCGTATGAGGCATGTGTTGATGCAAAAAAATGCACAGGATTACATGACAGATGTTTAGAGGCCTCAAAGAGAGGGGAGACACTTGATAGTAACCTAAGAGACCCTAACGGATAAAGCAAACAGTTACAGGCACATTATGTTTACGCATCTTGAAGTACAGAGGAGTCATGGGGTCAGTTAGCATGTTCCACTAGAGAAAACAGTAAAAAGGAGGTAATGACAAAGAAATAAGAGTTATTAGAAATTGTGCTTAAGAAAGATTGATTTGTTTTGTCACCTCAATGAAGGTTTATATGTAACAGTTATAACAAAAACAATAGATTGACACAACCACAAATCTTACTTTCTCATTTCTCGTACTCTCCTAGTAGTTGCTGTAACTTGGTATTCTCGACGTACTCTCGAGGACATCAAATGCTCATTTCCTTCCTTCACGTGACTCCAACCAAGATTTAAAGTCGGATTCAGAGGGCTCCAACTCATCATCTGAAACCTTATCCATCCCCCTTTAAAAAGAAGATTAGAGTTCTTCGGCCAAGATTTACAGAGAGGGCTAATAGGATTGTCATTTGAATTGTGTTTGTCACTTTAGGCCACAACAAACTTTTGTTATTGCAGTTCATGATTTATTCCATTGTTTAAGGCATGCATCATTTCTTTCAGAATTTAAGCTCATTAGAATCCATTCAGCCGACTACCCGACTTAGTAAGGTTCGGTTTGGTTATGTCTGAAGCGAAACTATCCTACCATGCATCCCTATGTCACAAAAACGAACTCATATCTCAAGCAGACAGATTTTACTACCATGGTATACCATGTTAGCGAATCCGCGACCAATTGCCATTTGGAGGGACCAACCCTACTAACTCGAGGCAACTTCTAGGCCAACCCTGAAATGGCCTTCTCTGCACCTTGAGATCCGTTCGTTGCCAACTTCGCAAAGGGGAGCACGCAAGGAGCAACCTGCCTTAACCATACTTCTTAGGTAAGAGCTCTGCCTGTTGTTTCCCTGCTTCGAGTTCTCTTTTAGTCGGCGTACAATAACCTGTTTTTCCATCTCTGCTGTCTTCTTAACCCTCAGGACATCAGGAACCATCGGTTTGGATACAGCATCACCTGTTTGCGACATGGGCAACCGTTTCGGAGCTCTCTGCGGATCTGACCAGGGATCAATAATTTCCTTCTGCAGTTCCAATGACTTGGTTTCTGCATGGAGAAACCTCTGCTTCCATTCTTCAGCCTGAGGATTCAGTTCGTACAATTAAAAGAGATGCACACACATATACGTGTCACCAGGGAGAGTTTCATAACTAGACTGACATACAAGAAACAGCAATCCATCACCAGAATCCACCTCTGAGATTTCAAAACATAGTAAGGACCTTATTTGAAGCATCCTAGTGACAATGGCCATCAGCACAGCAGCTGTCCTTTCTCAAACCGTTTAATTTTGTCAAGGTCATGGACCACCCTAGTGACAATAGCCACCAAGGTATGCCATTTTATGTCCACGCAGACCATGTTAATGAACGGTATATCATATCATATGTTAGATATGGTAATATTTGTGCATATTGCAATAGTTCACCTTGCTGCGGCTCAACTCACAAGTAAAAAAGGTCACGTGCGTGCATTGGCACCGGCCTCCTACCAAAAGTTTAAAGCATTTGGTAATATTTTGTATAGCGTCTAGATTGATAGGCAAATGGGTCGTATAATTTGCATCATATGATATTATCTTTCCATACTGTATTATATCATTTTTTTCTTGATTTTGTCTTCATTTTCAAATCATTCATGAAAAAATAGGCTTTCAGACGGTGTGATGATAGCGTATTACTGCTTCCCTGTATAATATGTGGTCCTAAATGAATATGATATATATATAGCATAGCAGCATATTGCGGCATAAAGCGCTTGCCTTTCTGCAAGCCACGTACATAACCTTGGGAGCGACCATGTACAATGAGCGAATAGTGCTTATTACTCAAGTAGTTTGTGACTCGTAACCTGTCGGAGTTGAGACTTCATGCAACCCTCCGACCCCGATGTTAGGACCCTCGTCCTTAGGAACTAAGTGATTGGGTGTCTGGCTCGCGCATGGAGTCCAACAGGGCACTCCTTCGGTGCAATGAATTGGACTGCAGCACTGAGTCCTTAATTGCACTTGATCTCACACTTTCCATTGAGTTCCCCGTTCAAGGTGATTATAAGTTGTATTCTTGAGATTGGATATAACTGAAAGCTCGTTCGGAGGGTTCTCAGCAATACAAACTGAAAGCCAAGTGGTAAGATGTGTCTCACCTCGATCCTTAGGGTTTGGAGCTTTCTTTCATACTCAAGGGCGCATGCCTGCCACAGATCTCTTGATGCTTGCAGCTCCTCCATCTCCTCCTTCACCTGGTGAAGCATCCATTGCATTTGTGACCATTGCTTCATCTCGGCTTGGATATGCGCTACAATCCTCCGTATCGTCGCCCGGCAGCTCTCCGAGCACTTGCGTTCAACATGCTCAGGCTGCAGATGATGCAGGACGGCAGAATTAGGAGCTAATATGCTAGCTCTAAAAACGGCAATGAGACACGTTAGTACGAGATGCACAAAATCACTTTTGTGCAGCTTGCTAATAAAGATTAATGCATAAGGGAATGCTAATTTGATAAGTCGTAGTTTCCATGTCACGCCTTAAAAGAATCAATGTGACGTTAGACTTAAAGATTAATTAATGATGATTGAGTTAATTAAATTTATGATATTAATTATATTTATCTCATGAACTTTAGTTTAGGTGTTACCGAATTCATCATCGAAAATTATCTTCGTTATTCTTTTATAAAAAAAAGTTTTTGATATTAGGATACCATCTGACTCTCTCTTCTTTCTAGACAACTCTCTGTTTGTTTATTGATTTTTATGAATGCGTCGCTTTTGTTGTATAATACATGTTTATATATTCCACCTGACACGGAAACCTATAAACTGCAAACGAAGGAACCCGCATTGTGAAGGGCGGAAGAGACCTACCTAGTCAGGGACCCACATCATGACCTAGAGCTCCCTTCCGTCCTTCACCAAGATGGATTGTCGTGCACCCAAACAGGAATTGGGTGGTTCACCAACAGAACTTTCGAGACCGAAATACTGAGTGAACAGACCAAAACTGTACAAACAAGAAACGCGAATCCCTTGTCAAATTCCATGAAATCTGAATTCAGTTCACTTTAGAACGGCTTCCTCATGGATCCGGGATTTGGGTTCCTGACGGTGGAGAATCGGAATCTATGCAAATCATTTTCCACGCAATTTGGAGTCAGTACCAGCTAACCAAATATAGACATGATGCGAGGTTGAATGATCCAAAACAGGTGAAGTGAGGTCCTTGTTACCTGATTCTTCCTGGCACGGCATGAATCGGTGGCGGTCGACAAGGTCAGAAGGGTCCGAAACTCCGCCTCAATCTGCAACGCTGCTCTTCTGCTGTCGATCATCCCTGTCGACAGATTCTCCAGTTTCTTCCCCACCACAGCCGCCTAGATCACAGTTTCCAATCGCATCAGTGTTGGAAATTTAGTATATAGTTCACATCCGTCCATCATATCACAATTTGACTTCCCAAACAGCAGAAACGCATGCTAAACTAGTCGAATCTGTAGTCAAATGGCGGTTTTTCCAAACGCAATGTTGAGTTCCCGTTTGTTTGGGTTTCCTTTTCATGGGAAAAGGATTTCGGTGTGCATTTCTCCGTCATAAAGGACTCCCGACCGCCCCAGGTTAAAAAGATATTTGAAAATACAGCATAAAACTGCGGGCCACAGTTTAATGCTTATTCGGGTTTGGTTTCTTAAGAAGTGAAGACCAAACTGGTTAGTTCAAGTGTTCAACTCAGACCTTGCTCATTGAATGCTTATTTGAGTTTGGTTTGTCAATCAACTAGTTCAAGAAAGCAACCAATCCAAACTTAGATAACACCAAAAGTGATGAATAAATGCGAGCACGTCTGTGTGTTTGAAAATTCAAAAGCTTCGGCTTTGTGCTCGTCCAAAGATGCTGTATATTTTTTTATTAGTATGATTAAAAAATAACAATAAAGATGCAACTAGCGTCTTTGTTCTCCTTTTGCCTTCAGTTGACAAAGCGCCTGTGGAGCCAAAGACTTGGCCAGTCATGTGCTCGGAATTGACCCAACCCAGACCCAGATAAAGAACTTCGAATAAAGTTGCAAGGGTAAATTTAATAGTTTACATGACAAAAAAAGTTAAATTTAATAGTTTACCTGACAGAAAAAATCAAGGTAAGGTTAAATTTTACACCATACGAACCAAAACCAGAGGTTCTGGACTTCATTGTCAAAGATTCAGCTGAGTTTTGGGGGTATAGACTGCCTGACTTGGCGATGCCAGAGTTATACGGTAATATTATACACGATTTTTTTAAGAAAAGAAAAGTAAAATAAGTGTTAGTGGATTTGCGTTTCTGCCAGGGGGATGGCTCCTCACAAGAGACGCTTCGCTCGGGAGTTTGATATTCCGAGCCCGGCGAGAGTATGGTTTTAAACAGCCAAAGAAAGAAAGTCTGGAGAAGTTAGAAATATTTGTAAAATATCTCACTTTAAACGAAACAAAACTCACCAACTAACCACATTAGTAAAAACATTTTGTTAAATAAATGCCACAAACAAGTAAAATATGGCTCTTTTATTTTAAATTATAAAATTAAACGAATGCAAGAATAAAGTTTGAAACCTGGACCACCTCATCCGAGAAAAGACTAAAGTTTAATTTTATGATCGTTTATTTCTATTAAGTAAAAGAACATGCCTTTCAATGAAAATTCTCTAAATAGTGTAATAAACAATGAAATAGTTTAAAACAAGAACTCCTTAAAACATAGTCTGTGCCAGTGCAGCAGAAAGCGTCTGCGTGTTATGTAGATTAAAGCAACCACTGACTAAACCGCATGCAGTAAATTCACAAGACAAGGCCAGCCGGAGCAAAAACTGCACCGCCGTCAGATCTTCGCATGGCTCACAGAAACGTGGCACGCGGAGACCTTTAGTTGTGGTTTTCTACATCCAGCAATACTAAGAAGACGCGGCACGAGTTGAACAGCTAGCTGGTCACCCAGTAAGCTCGAGGGCAAACAACAGGATAGAAAGAGTGGAGCGCGAGAGGCGGTAGTGAACAACAAACACGAAGATTCGGATCGCAAGAGGGTCATGGGGGCCGTCCTGATGTGGCCCCCGAGCTACAATAACCAACGGGAAACGAGCAAACAGAAGGAAACACAAATGCCAAAACTTTTCGAAACCCAGAAGACGAGCGAGCGAGAGAGAGAGAGAGAGAGAGAGAGAGAGCGAGAGAGAGGAAAAGCAATTGTACGAGCGGAGACTGTTTCAGAAGAAAAAATGATACGCGTGCTTAACCTATCTTTCGGAGTATATCGGAGAAAACACCAAGAACACGGGGAAAATCATGACTGAATCGGTTGATCAAAGGACGAACAATGGAAGCTCGGAAAATAACGAATACTTTGGTCTAGACTTTGTGAAAATTCGAAAAGAAAAAAGGTTCCCGGAATTTGAAAAGGTTTAGTAGACGAGTGCAAGAATTCGGGATCTGGAAGCCCCGGCATCGAAATTTTATTGAAACAGGCTGAGTTTCGTGATGGAAATCAAATTATAAGAACGTATAAAACAAAAGGGGGTGGGAATTTGAGAGAAGATGGGAAAAGAGAGAGAAGATCGTAGAAAGAAATGAGAATGATGAACCTACTTCAGCTGATCTGATCCATGGATCCATTACAGGGACTTCCGACATCGTCTGGAAACTCTCGGCGACTGTTCCAGCTTCTGAGCAGTCTCCTGCCTCGTTTCGTTCTTCTTCTTCTTCTTTTCTCACTTGGTCTTCATGTACCTCAAGCTCTTCGAGTTGTCTCCGTAGAATCGAAGCCTCACTATCTAAGTTGCAGCCTCCCCTCCTCCCCGATCTCCTCTGAAACTCGTGGATCTTCTCTTCCATAATCCTCACCTTCTTTCTTAATGCAGTTTTCACTGATAACTCCGAACTGTTCTGGCCGATCTCGTCCTTTGCCTGCATCAACAGGTAAAGTAAGTACACAGGTCTCTCGTGATCGCGAATTTGGCACCAGAGAGAGAGAGAGAGAGAGACCGAGTTGAGAGCATCGATGACGATCTTCAACCACCTCTCCATCTCCGATCGCGTCCTAGATAGTTTCTTCTCCGCGACGTCCCTCTGCAGCCTGAGAAGGTTGCATTCCGCCCTCAGAATCTCCGATTGAAACCGCCATCCCTCCCCGGCCATCGATGACGTTGATGACGGCGACCGAGAGGTCCGGCATCGACTCCGTGCATCTTGCACGTCGTCTTCGTCGTGGCCGGAGCAAAGAAGGACGACGGGCGCCGTGCGAGGGAACGAGCGCTCTCGGTCGAGCAATGTTCCGAGCTTCCCCCGTGCGGCCGCCTCCTCGTCCGGGTACGGTGGTTTCCCTGCCAGTTTGATCGTCGTCATCGGCTTTCGATGAGCCGTTTTTCGACACCGTCGGGGCAGTTGGAGGATCCTAGGGCTCGGCGGGGGCGGATTTGAACGGTGCCTGTGATCGCTCTGCCATCCCGGCCTCCTTGGCGTCGTCGGCATTCCCTCTCTCTCATACACACGATCTCCCGTGCATTTCGTTGTCTCGGAGATTGTTTGAATAGCACAAGCTCTGGTTCCGAAAATATCCTCAGTCTTTTCCTATTATGACCAACTTGTGGCAGCGATCTATGATCCGATCAAGAGATGTAGCTCACTTGGCTAGGGATGTCGGGTTAGAAGTTCGAAGTCATGAGTTCGATACGCAATTCACTTCCGTCCCATTAATCGAGAGAGAGAGAGTGAGATAGCCTTTTTCAACTCATGAAAGTTCCGGATTGTTTCATATTTATGAATTATGCTAATCGGACAGAGTTTTCTACTTCACATTCAATGGAACGTCCAAAACTAGAAATGTTAAAATGGGCTCGACCGGACTCAGAACAAATAGGAGGCCAGGCCAAAAAATCTTGGCCCATATTTTAGAAAGGGCGGAATGGCCCGGCACATACTCTGTGGGCTCAAATGGACACGTTTTCTGTGGCCTACAAAGGGCTACGGCCAGCCCAAACCGATTTACATGGTTCTATCCAAAACTAGATCCAAGTTGATTTAGGCTAGGGTCAAGGAGATAAAAGGAGAAGGATGCATTCAACTAACATTTAGTCGGACAAAGGACTGTCAATATAAAGTTCATGCCGCCCAAAACTATAGCTCACCGGGTAGAATTCCTTGACATTGACTTGCAGGTGGTGAGTTCGATTCCTGAAAAGATGCATATATGTGTGTGTTAGGCTTCGACCTCCCATTGTAACAAGAAAAGAAAAGCATAAACACAATCACTATCCAAAAGTTCATGTCCGTGTCCATAGCAAAGCAACACACAAGTTATGTTTAGATTGACCTGCTTTGACACGAACATGAGTCGAGAGGGGAAGGCCACACAAAAAGAATGAACATAACAGGTGTGACCAAATGACAGTGTAACACCTGACATAAAAACTAAACTTGTTATAGACATCAGTAAAAAAAAAAAGTCTATTGACTAAAAGAAAAAAGAATAAAAGAAACACAGGCGCCCTCTGGACTTTGTGTTGTAGACCGCAAGTTAACGTATACCATACAAGGCTTTGGCTTTCATTGTACTAACACAACCCAAAACACGAACCCGTGATCCTTTCAATATGCAAAATGATCACTTTTCTGGCATCGACTGCAAGCATTTGATAGGAGATTCTCCTACTAATTTTGAAGGAAGGTGACTTAAAACCATTAAGACCATTCTGGATCACCGTGTCTTGCGATCAAACCCGAAAAATTCAGTGTCGGAATAACTTTGAATGACATTTTTTTCAGTTGGCAATCAACCTTTGATCATTTAAAGCCCACGGCAGGGTATCAAGGTAATTAATTGCTGGTGCACGGTTCGAATTTTCATGGGACTCTCGTTTTGATGGTTTTCCCATCGTTCCTGCCTCGTCCTTGTCTCTATCCCCACAATGGGGATAGAGAAGAACCTCATCCCTGATCTCGTGTTTCTTGAGAAACCCATCAGAACAAGAACGCTCAAATATAAATATATATTGAAACCCACTTTAATTCATCATCGTTGTTTAGTATGTTTGAATTTGAATGTATTTTTCATAAATTAAGATTTTATTTTAGATATCAATGGGGATAGAGAAAGCCCTCGTCCCTGATCTCGTGTTTCTTGAGAAACCTATTAGAACAAGAACACTCAAATATTTGAAACCCACTTTTATATCTAAAATGAAATCTTAATTTATGAAAAATACATTCAAATTCAAACATACTAAACAACGATGACGAATTCGCAAATTCAATCACATAATCTGTCTTATTTTCACATGGACTTAACTTACTAAAACCAATGGAGACCTTTCCCCCAACCCGTTCTTCCTGTCTCCACCCTGCCCCCAAATCCACCATGTTCAAGGAGGGTCCCCATGCAAGTGTGAATCCCCTCCTCATGAACATCTCTAACTGAAACTTATTGTTATATCGCTGAGATTTCAAAATCTATTGAGAAGGAAATGATGCAAAAGCCCTAGAATTTGACAAGCATTGCGTTCGAAATGGGTCATCAATTTCAGGTTGTGTTATATCGTTTCGTGTTCATGTTACGTAGTCATTAACTCTAGACACTTGTTTTAAATTTGGTAAACATGAACATGGTAGAATACAGGCATGCGCTGTAGAAAAAATGACCTTTTCATTCGTGTTAGGTTTATGCGTCGTGTATTTACCTTTCTAGTGCTAACTTCATGTCATGAGTCATGCTTATAAAATGACAGTAATCATGCTACGTTCATGTCATTAGCAGTTTAACAAATAGCCACGTTCAGCCTCAATATTGTGTTCCCATGAAATCAAGAGAGAAGGGTCTCTTTCTTGATTTCAAGGGAAACGGTTTTCCTTTAAAGAAAATAGTTTACACAAGCATCTGTTCATTACTACACAGGATTTTACATAGCCATTTCTTTCAAACTGGAAATAGAAAACCCAGAATGGTAAATATAACAGGAAAAAAATAGAATTAAAGAGAATATATACACATATATACGCGACCTCTCTTAATTTTTTTTCTCCATAAAAAAGTATTACTCTATTACGGAAAATCTTCTAGAAATACACATGCTTGGCGATCCAAGTCTTGCGACGCTCTCCGTGATTTTCTCGTGCTTCTACAAGTCATTTTCGTTCACTCATTCCCTTTATTGATATCAAAGCAGCTTCATTAAACCACAATTGTTCGTAGTACTGTCCTGTTTTAAGGAGCATTCACAAGTGCGTGTTTTCTGCATTACAAATAGAAAAGTACACTGTTAGAGAGTTTTACATTAAACGAGAGAATAAGAGAGAGAGAGAGAGAGAGAGAAAAGAATCAAAGCACAAACAGAAATTATTCAATAAGTCGATCCTCGTCACTTTCTGAGCTTGATCGAAAAGCTTTTTTAAAAGAAAGGAGAAAATCAGATAGTTTCTTTTGAGTTTTTTTTTGTTTTCTATGATCAAGATCAAAAGAATTTAGAGGTTCTCACTTATTTCGATACTGAGAACCAAAAATCAGAAGGAGAAGAAAAGGGGAAAAGGGAGAGACATCGAATTTCCTCTATTCATTGTAGAAATCCAACGTCTCAAACCAAAAACATGAAAGAAGAGAAAAGAAAAAGAGGGAGGAGAGACTTATCTGTGTTTCTTGTTTGATTTGTCACCAAAGAAGCAGTCGGCCCAACAAAACTGTAAAAATTACACAAGATAGTTGATCGACGACTATTTCGATCTACCGATAGCAAAGTCTGGTTCAACTCAGACTCACATCTCTCACTCTCGGCCATCACTCCCAATCATTCTCCCTTGGCATAACTCTTCCCGCCTCTCGTCATTCTTGCAAACTAGCATTTCTAGAACTAGGTTTCCGTAAATCGCCACGATTTTTTGAAAACCACAGGCGTCATACAGTGGGTGGTGTGGTGTTGGTTTCTAGGAAACCACATACAGTTTTTTCTGGTTTAAGCCAAGGGGGACCTCCGACTGAAACTGGTTTTCTCCTTTCGAACTCGATAAACCTTAATCGGCAAAACCACTTGAACCAACCAACCACCCCCTGTTGGTGTACACGACGAACAAGACGTCGACTTCGATAATTAAAGGGGTATTTTCGAGACAAAGGTTAGATTTGTTAAAATGGCGCGAGGGTTTGGAGTTTATGAATGGTTGACCCAAGTCAACCCTCGGACGGGAATCGGTGCGGTCAAGTTCGAAAGTGACCCCCTGGTTCGGTAGATGACAGAAATGCTCCTTGGTAATCGGACGGTGGCCTTCTGTTGTTTGTCTTAAAAAAATAGTGGGCACGATAAAAATAAAGAAAAAGGTCATAGTGGTAAGACGTAGGGATTTCCGTCATTTCATTCCCAACAATAGCCGGGGGAAGTTCAAAAAGGACTTCCGAATGACGAAAATAGCCCTCATAGAAATGGTTTTTTATATTAAAAAAGGGTTTGAAGTACGTACATTCATCCAAGGTTGAGTGACTTCCCAAGTAAGTTTTTATTTGAAATGGTGTTCGTATGGTTTTGAAAGGACTAATGTTATCTATAGATCATAATTGCTATTCATGTACTCTATTTTACCGCCAAAGCTTTTTTACAGAAAATTTCAAACTATCACGATCACAATCCCCTCTCCTTTTTTCTTTGATCACCGGCTTCTCCTCGTCTCAACGGTCTCTTTTCATGCTGAATGCTTCTCTCTTTCTTTCAAATATCAGCTTGTGGACTGATAGTGCCAAATGGGGTGAGGTTGATAGAGCTCAATTTCAGCTTGTGGAAGATAGAGTTCTTCAGGATCGTTGTGCAGTGGGTCAATGACTTTCCCATTAGTGTGGACCAAAACAACACCAAAAATCCTTTTCGGATCACAATGGACTAATATTCGATGAGGGCACCCCAATTGGACAAATCAAGCCACCTTTTCGCTACTTTAAATTCTGATTGGATCTCCTAGAGTCTAAAAAGTTTATCAAAGAAGCTTGGAGTGTAAAAGTTCAAGTTGGTGCATTGTTCAGTGTCATACAAAAACTAAAGGAAGTGAAATGCACTCTGAAACGATAGAATGCTCAATCAGTTGGGGATATCACACACAAAGTGAGCAAATGCAATGAGGAGCTTTAAGCACTTCAATGGAGGATCGATGCAGGTGATATTTGCTTGCAAGAGAAAGTATCGGAAGTGACATCCTTTTTCCACGAGCTACTTCAACTGGAACCGTTAATCTAGCAACGAAAGAGCATATGTAAATGGTTAAAAGAAGACGATCACAATTCATCAATTTTCCAGATGCAGTTCATGAGAAACATCGTAATGCGATCCACACATTGGAACTAGATGAGGATCGGACTAGCACGGGGCCTACAAACATCATAGTTGTTGCTACAAAGTTTTATCAAACACTATTCATAGCCGAACCAACAGCCCGAACAGATCTAGGAGAGGATTGCATGTCTATGGTAGAAATATTGGACGAGAGAAATTTAGAAACCCTTGTTTTTAAGCTGGAGATCTGAAATGCAGTCTTTGAACTCGATGAGAATAGTGCCCCCAGACTCGATGGCTTCCTGGGATCTTTCTACCAAACCTATTGGGGTATTATTATAAGTAAGGATTTCCAGTAGACTGTCAAAGATTTTTTATTGAAAGGCAAGATGCTTAAAAAAAAAATACTACTAATATAATCCTATTTCAAAATAAAGGAGTCATTCAATTGATGGAATATTGTTCTATCAGTCTATGCAAGTTTATTTACAAAGTAATCAAAAAAATCATCGTCAACCACATGAGGCCAATTCTTTCTTACCTCATCTCAAATAATCAATGGGCCTTTCTAAAGAGAGGAGCATCTATGAGAGCATATTGATTGTGCATGAACTAGTAGATTCAATGGCTCATAGCAAGAAAGTGAGTTCCATGTTTAAGACGGATCTAATGAAGGAGTATAACAGAGTAGACTGGCAATTCTTGAAACATTTGATGTTATTCTTCGGCTTTCTAGAGAAGCGGACAAGGCTAATGATGGATGTGAGGACCCCAAGATTTGCCTTACTAATCAACAACCAAGCGAGTCCTTTGTTCACGAGCTCAAGGGGAACACAACAAGGGGACCCAATATCCCCATACCTTTTTTCGATCGTCCCCCGGTGGATTCTATAAAGTCCAGACCTACCGACCAAGGCTAGATGCTTGGAGTGCCAACATGCTATCAATGACAGGTAATAATAACTCTTATCAAGAGTTCCTTGGCAGTCATTCCAATTTTTTTGAAGCAAGTATTCAAGGTCCCTAAGTACAGTGCCCAACAAATACAGAAGATCTTGCACCAATTCCTTTGGTGCCAAACATCCGACAAGAGGAAGATACACATGCTCGATTAGGAGGAAGTGAGCAAGCCAACTGGGAAAGATGGATTAGGCCTCCGTTAAATTGAGGAGGAAGAATGCTTGGAGACTTGCAGCTAATAGTAAAGACATGTGCATTGTTGATGAAAGCAAAATACCTGTCATGCAATAGTTTGTGGTATCCATGGGTGATCAAACAAGGATCATGGAAATAGAGGTCAACCCTAGTAGGTGTCACATGCATCAAAGAAAGGTTAAATGGAAGATCCAAGCAAGGATGTTGGTGGAACTATGGTTTGATCCATTAAGTAGACAAAGCCCCTTGATTACTCGCTTAGAGCAAAGTATAACAAAACTCCAATACAAAGATATCAAAAGCATAACCATCCAAGAGGTTCGAAGAACTTGAGTCAACCTTCAACATTACCTATCCCAATTCGTGAGGAGGGTACCCCAAAACATATGGATACTGCAACTAATTGGGGCGCGCTTGAGGAGGAAGGAGAGAACATATTGATATGGGAGGGAGCAAAAGAATTCAGTGCTAAGTAGATGTGATGGGTGGAAATAAGTACAGAAGTGACAATAGACTTCATAGAGATTTAGTCACCAAGAATAGATGTGGTGGAAGCAATGAGAAGGAAATCTACGGAAAACCAAACAGCCTGGTTGTGGATGCATCAATCCTAATGGTCTTTCAAAAATTCACAAGCTTCTATTGTAACTAGATTCCCAAAGAGAAGAATAATATTCCAGTTTTCTACCAAAGTGTGTTGTTGTAAGCACTCAATACAGCTAGAAAGATAAGCTGCCATAGTGGTGGACCTCAATCTAACTACAGATAGGTGGTTCTTGCAAGTAAGTGCAATTGGGTGTAACACCGTGAATTGGTATTTACAATATTATTCACCATCATCCATATCTCTTATAAGATTGATGTATACCAATGAGACCATTAACAATATTATTCTCCAAAGAATATCTCTTGGCATCTTTTTGTAAGTTTTTTCTAAATCAATAGATATCATGTGAAAGTTTTTATTTTTACTCTATAATATTCCATGTCTCAATAGGTAAAATGCTTTAATAGTAGATCTCTCTACCATGAATCCAAATTAACTTTTTGTTGTACTCAATATTTGTCTCAACCTATGTTCACTAATTCTTTCATATAATTTTATAGTATAGCTTATCAACTTGATACCTCGATAATTCCAACTTGATACTGATAATTCACACAATTCTAAATGTTTCTCTTGTTCTTGTATATGAGTATAATTGTACTCACTTTTTGGTTTTTTATATATTTCATTAAATAATCATATAAGCCAAGTAATACCCGTCTTTTCTTGGGTTTTTCATACTTTTATAGGAATATTGTTTAGTCCTACATATTTACAAACCTTTAAAGTCTTTTTGACTTCATTTATTTGACTACGTCGATAGAAATTACAATTTATATACTCTTGTGATTCAGTTAACTCTCACAGGCTAATACTAACACCTATATTTTCACTAAATAACTTATGAAAATAATTTTTTCATCTATTTTTATATCATAACTTGCCACTAGAATGTTCTCATCCTAACAAAAGTGAGATCCATAGTTTTTTTTATCTCTAATCTTAGCTATCTTAAAAATATTGTTTTCGCCTTCTTTTGAGTTGAGCTTTTTATACAAATCGTCTCAAATTTTATAACAATTATTAAAATATTTTTTTTGTTATTTTTGTTGTTAGGTCACCTGCATTTAGAATGACTAACTTTAACATTTTTTCTTAAATTATTAATATTTGGTCTTTCTATGACATATACAAGACATGTTTGCTTGACCCTTCATATTTAGGGGCATGTGAGTCAAAGCTACTGAAGATCTAGAGGAAAACTCAAACTTGTCTCCATCCTGCGGAGCCTCATCCGAGCTCACGGTTACTTGCTTAATTCAATTCTTTCTTTGTAGGAGTTGCTCACTAGCCTAATCACTCACTCTCTCTCTCTCTCTCTCTCTCACACACACACACACACACACACACACACACACACACACACACACATATATATATATATATATATATATATATATATATATATATATATGAAAAACCCATTATATATGGCCCAAATACATGCTATACTTGGCTTCTCTCATTCTTGAGCAAACGTATCTCAATCTCGAGCAAAGCTTAATTTTACTCATCATGAACTCGCTCAAGCTCAAAAGAGAAACAAGGCCAACTTTAGCAAGCTTGAGACTCGAGATAGAAACTCAATGGAGCTGAGCATTTCTTAGACATGCAGAGTCGGGGATTACGCACACACACATTTGACTCGACTTGGTTACACCACTATCCAAATGTGAATCCTGTTTGGTTGGGCCAAATTTGGCACTATTCAGGTTGGATCCGATTAGTTTTCTTTGGAGAGAGAGTAAATATATCCACCGGTTCAAAACCAAACTTGTGGTTCTAGCACCAACTGAACCAGGCTAGAAACCAGTGGAACGAAAACTGGCTAAACCAGAGCTGGAACCATAACCGAACCAAGGACCCCCAATTCAGTTCTGATTTCACCTTCTGTAGAACTGGAACTGCAGTTGGAGACCTCCAATTCAGCCCTTTTCTATTGTTTTTTTAAATTTTCAATTTTTGTATAGCTCGTACTATTTTGTATAGCTCTGGATTCAAACCAGAACCGGAAGCTGAACCAGCCTGCTTGTTGTGCGGTTCAGTTCAGGTTCCAGATTTTGGTTTACCTGGAACCGAGCATGTCTAGAGAGTACCAGCATTTTGGTATGTGCACCTTTGCTCCAGACGACAACACTGTCAAGTTGTGAGCATGATGGGAATGAAATTACATATTTTACAAATTTTCTTATGTTATTAGCAAAGTACATGTACTATATTAATTGCTATTTAATTAGCATTGTTGACATTTTAAAGTGCGAGAATTTTCAGAAAATTTGAAACTGTGCGATTCTTTCTCGACCTTTTCTCATAAGCATAACTTTCCGGAAAATTAAATTTCCTGCGAGTTTTTCTACTTTTTTCCAACTCATACCGATGGCATAATGAACTAAAAAGTGATTGATCGATTCTAATATGAAAAGCGAATCCAATTCTCACATTTGGTTCATTATAGGAGTTCAACTGCCATGAGGATCGAACTCGTGCATGAATCATCTCCCAAGGACAATGTTACACAAGCTAACTCATGAGTTTCGTCACATATGATATGTGATTTGCCTGATAAAATACAACGAAGCTAAGAGACTAGAGCATTAGCTCAACTTGGTGGGAATTCGTAAATCGAAGGGTGCATGTGTGTGGTAGGCTTTGGTCTCCGTTTGTGAAAAAAAATACAGTAAGCTTAGGCTTATTTACACAAAAATAACCCACGGTTTAAATCGTGGACTATGATTATGACCCACACTGTTCCCCATGCATATTATATTCACGCACACACACAGAATTTGGGCGTGACAGACGCCTCACCTCGCCTTACCATAGATCCGCAACTGCCTCTATAAGTGCCGCTTGGCCGAAAATAGAAGATGAAAATGCTAGCAGCAGTAGTAGCACAGGAGTAATCCTTCCCCCCCCCCCCTCTCTCTCTCTCTCTCTATATATATATATATATATCACGGGTGTCTCACTTTGCCTTAATGCAGATCAGCCACTGGGCAGTCCATAACTGCTGCTGGCCCAAACATAGAAGAGGAAAAGGCTCCAATTTTCGTGCTGCTTATATTGCCTAGTAATATCAGCAGCGTTAGTAGCAGAGGAAGGAACAATTCTTGCTTTCTGTCATGCCTCACGTGATGCCATGTCAACCATCAATGTGCAGGCTGTTTAATGGTCCTAACAATGGACAACACATAACAATTTTGAATCCTCAGAGCTCAATTTGCTTTGTCCATGGATTCCACAAAGGGGAGGGCTTTTGGAGCCAATTGAAAGACTGTGATGTTGGCAGGTCGTTCCTTCAAAGAGAGTCTTCGACAAGGCATGCGACGCGAAGCTTTGATAAGCTAACCAAGTTAGATCAAGCAAGAGAAGTTGGTCTTTAACAAAGCTAAGCAAGCTGGAACTTCAAGTGCTTGAATACTCACAAGAGTGAATATGGATTCCATTTTTAAAGTGCATCTTGCGAGAAGATAGCAAAGCTCTATATGTACTGATGATGATAAATCTATTTTCAGGCTTTTGCAAACTGTCTGTCAGGCCATGACTTGAAATAGTTTCATTTCATACATGAAGCTTCCCGTGTCGTGCTTTCGAAGGAGGTATGTCAATAAGTTGGATCCTCAACAAAACATTATTGGACGTAATCAAATGTCTGCGTAATCAGAACATAGTTCTGGTTTCAGACAACAGATTCCAATACTGAAATCCGACCTGAATAGTTAATCCAGTTGTATTTTATAGGTAATGATGTAAGCAGACTTGGATTTATCCAATGGACCAAAATAATGAGTCTAATTCTATGGCTAAGTGAATCTTGCTTTTGGTTATCGAGCCCGGATTATACGGGTCTGGGTTATTGGATATTTGAAACGAGAACCCCTACATCTCTGTCTGACAGATTTTGTTCCCTAAACAAGCTGTTAGGTAGCTCCTAATGCAGTGTTGACCCAAAAAAACATGGTGCAATACACTGTTTCACATTTGTTTTTGAATGACTTTTAAGATCTACAATGGGAAACAAGATAAGAATACATCTCTTTTCAGGACAAGGAGATAGTGACCGACGATTCCGTCGTTTGTTGCGTCTTTTGCTGGGAGGCACCATCTTTCCTACGTATCACTAGTGCTGCCGATTCTCGGCATAATGTCTAAAGTTAAGTTAAGCGTGCTTAGAACTAGGATATATTTGGCCACCCTCCTACGAAGTCTTTCCTGCACTCTCAAATGGACACCAGCTAGTGTACGTAGGAAAAGGCCCGCTTAAGGCATTGAATAAATGGATATATACTTTTCATTTTAGAACTTAAAGAAACCTGCTTTATTGTTTCTTCAGAACAGCAGTATCCATGAACCATGTGTCATATTAAAGAGGGGATATTACTAGTGCGGCCACTGCTCTCTCTCTCTCTCTCTCTCTCTCTCTGAGTGTGTGTATGTGTGACCTATGTTACAAGATGTTCATATGCACATAGAGGAGCAGCAAATCAACTGAGAGAAACGCGTGGTTGCCTGCACTATGCACCAGTTAGATATGAATGAGTACTGCACATTCCATGAAAATTACGGTCTCAAAGAATGGAACATATCGACTCTGTGGACAAACACCCGTTCATAGCCACAGATGCTTTTCAAACATATAGTTTACTATGATGAGTAACAGTATAAAAACTTCAGATATGACAGTCCTCAGGTCACCATCTTGGAAACTTCAACTAGCTTCAAGGGTTTCTGAGTCGACCCTCTAGTTCAGAAAAGCTGTAGCTCTTTCTGCCACATGCCACCAATTCTTGTTTTATGAGAAACAAGCACTAGGTCAAGAAATACACAACTTACGGCGATGGTTAGGGAAAAATGTTCTGAAACAGTTGTCAATGACCAATGGCGACTGTTGCTGCATTTTAAACTGTTTTTCAACAACCAAATCCAACGTTCTTCTTCCAGTAGTGAAGAGAAAGACCGACCATTGTATCTTACAAGAAGATGAATGAATAATATGCCAAAAGATTTTAGCAGTGGAATCTTTTCGCATCAACTTCTATGGCAAGTCTTCGACCACAATAAATTGGGTTGACCGACTGACTACATGAATGCTTAGTTTCTAACATCTTGTGTCATTATGATTTAATCCCAAACAAGTAAGATCATATTTTATTGTTTCCTTCTCATACTTCGTGATATGAATAGTGTGCTCTAATGTGTAAATCTTTACATACCATTTGAATGCGACTGATTGTAAGCAGTTAAACTTCCTCTTATGGTCCTCTTCGATGTGCATAGCTAAGATGAAAGAAATTGCTTATGAAAATAAAAAAGTTCAGTTGCCATACGAGAAGTGCATAATCTCTCCTATTAACAAGTTGAACTAAAGACGCTTCCGAAACTAGCGACTGATGATAATAATATTTGTAAGGTTCCCGGCAAAAGTACAATCTTTTACATCCATAAAGAAAAGCTCAAAATTAACAAATATCAATCATCGTTGTCATTAGTGATGGGACCAATAGTAGCCATCAACTACTTATATCTCCCACTTGGCCACTAGAGTCAACCTTTGATACATTGGTTTTGCCTCCACTACTTCGGTGTTTATCAAGTTGTATCATTTTTTCTAGTTGTAAGTAAATTGCAACTTTTATCTGTTATACGGTTTTTCAACAATCAATATGTTTTTCCTGCATAACTTACAACAAAGTGTATTTTCTACACTTATATACTAGGCGTATCTTAAACCCATATGTGTTACATGTTCAGTAAACAGTTTTTCTAAGATGCCTTTTATTAAGGGTAAGCCAACATATGAGTAGTTGGCATAAAACATATAGCTATTTCATTTCTTTTGAGCATTTCATGAACATAGTGATATTTAACCATTATATGCTTGCTTCTTGAGCTATCTTCTCTACTCTTAATAAGAGTAATTGTTGCATTGTTGTCACAATAAATAACAATTGGTTTATTGGTTATATCAAGCTTCAAATCACGTATGAAATGACTTATCCAAACGGCACTCATAACAGTCATACTGCAAGCAATATACTCAGTTTTTTATATATGCAATGCTACACAACCTTTTTCTTACAAGCTTAAGAAACCGCACCACCTCCAAATAAAAATATTTGATCAGAAGTTAATTTGTTGTCATCTTTACTCGCAGGAAAGTCAGCAACTGAGTATCCTATTACTTTCAGTTTATCTACTTGAAAACAAAGTTTCTAAGTCTTTTGTTTCTTTTAGATATCTTAAAATCATTTTCACAACTATCCAATGTTGTCATTCAGGATTACTTTGATATTTACTCACAAGACTAATAACAAAACTGATATCAGGTCTTATACATAACATAGCATACATCAGGCTACCCACAGCTTGTATACAAAGAACACTAGGCTTATCGCCTTCTTCATCGAGACAATCAACCTTAGTTAATTTGACCCCTTTCGCAACAAGTATAGATGCAGACTTGCATTCACTTATTTTAAACTTCTTGAGAATATAATCAATATATCTCTCCTGACTTTTGCATAGAAGTTTAGATTCTCTATCTTGAGAAATCTTTATTACCAGGATATAGGATGTTTCTCCTATATCTTTCATTTCAAACCTTAAGTTTAACCATGACTTAGTTTTGACAATAATCTCATTGTCATTCCTAGTCAAAGAAATGTCATCTACATATAATGATAAGATGTCAAAGTGGCTCTCGCTGTTCAAGACATATACAAAGTGATCAAGTTCATTAGCCACAAACCAAGTTCAATAATGATATTTTGAAAAGTTAAATATCATTGATGAGGTGATTGTTTAAGGCCATAAAGGAATTTTTTCAACTATATATCCTTCGAGCTGATGCATATAATATGATTTCATTTAAATATCCGTTTAGGAAAACAGTTTTTACAACTAACTGATATAAATCCAAATCATAATATGTTATTATTGTTAGGATTATTCTTATGGATGCAAATTTCATAACAGGAAAATATGTTTTAACATAATTATCCACTCCTACAAAAAAATCTTTTGCAACCAACCTTGCTTTAAACTTGTTGATTGTTCCATCAACCTTATATTTCTTTTTGAGAACCCATTTACAGTCTATAGCTTTTCTTTCTCTTGGCAAATCAGTCAATTTCCATATTTGGTTTTTCTCAATGGATTCAATTTCTTCATTCATGAGCTTTTCTCAGTCTGAAGATTTAGATGAGTCAATAGCCTGTTGATATATTAAGTTATCAATCAGTTCATCTAAATCTACCAAATTACACACTTCCTCTACAAGGTAAGTGTGATAATTCTTCAAGTAGGTTGCCGAAAATGACCACCTTATCCTTACATCTCCCACTTGGCCATTTGAGTCAAGTAAATTGACATATTGCTTTTTCTCTCACTTTTACGGGATTTTCATAGTAATGTTATTTCATGATGGCTATTACAATCATCACCCATTGTATGTTTTTTTACCTACATGAAGACACCAAAAATTTTCTTTTAAAATTCTTACCTTTTTAGGAAAGTGGCTATTTTTAGAAATTTTGGGGTTTTTGAAGTAAAAAGGCACTAAACGAGTACCAAAATTTTATGGAAGCTTTAAAATGATGAAAGAATGCTTTCCATTCTGAAAGTTTCGAGTTTTGACAAAATTTGGAAAAATGACGATTTTACCCTTAGTACTGGAAAAGCAGGATTTCGTTTCCTTAAAAGATTTATTACGAAAAGTATATTGAAAGCTTGCCTCTTCAAAAGAAAAAGGCATTGAAAAGACAAGTTGACACCTAAAAAAGAAGGTGGATGCCCAAAAAGAAAAAACAGGCATCAAAAAGGGAAAGTGAGCTTCCTAGAAAGAAAAGCTCACATTTAGAAAGAAATCAATTTCTAGAGGGTAAGGTCGGTATTATCAAAAGAAAGAAAAGGTGGAAGCAAGAACGAAAGCCTCCGAAAACGAAGGTTTGGTATCAAACGCCTTTCGTAATGTGTCTACGTTATGTTTGGGTATCGAGGTAATTAGTATTGATATACATCAATTTGCATCGTCATTTGTTACTGGTATGCTATTGATATGTTATGATAAGAGCAATTTTAATATCCCAACACTCGTAGAAAGGATTGAATGAGCATGAAAGTTGATTTTCAAAAACGTAACATGGGCTTAATAGAACACGTTCATAGTAGAAAGGCATGAACATAATCACTTTCACAGCAGATGCACAGATAATGGGGGATTATTTGAATGCTCTTATACGTGTAATATTAAGAGATTCAGTTGAAAGCATCATGTGAAATCATCAGTTCCTTAGAAGTGGTTATTAACAGTGTTTTGCTTATGTTATATATTCAGTTTCGTTATGCTGAATTTCCAAATGGCCTTGTTATGTAACACAAATGTTTTCACCAAAACCAAAACGAATTTCGAAGTGCTACTATGCTGCTGCTCCACCTTGTTACGTGTAGGTCAATAGGATCAACTGGTTGTAACAACGATAAAGAGTTGGGACTTAACTACCCTGACACAATGAAAAGCTACGGCAATCTTTCTGTTTCCTACTACCGTCTGCAACATGCTGAATTCGCTTTAAAATACACCTCCTGAACAACAGCATGTTGGTCATGTTGGAATTTCACGAGGTGATGATGATGTTGGAAAACTTGGTGAAAGTGAACATAGCTTTGGCTATGATAGTACAGGAAACTTGCTTAAGACCAAGCTTATTGTTGCGACCAGGCAGCCTTTGGTGCATTTAACTTTAGCACCGAATTATGCTCTGCGCAACTTGATTGAGAATTGATGTGAGATGAACAATGTAGAGTTACCAAAGAGAAGTTTGCACTGACTCTGACAGCTGTGAGCAAACACAAGAAATTTATACAATTGTTCAAAACCTCTCCTCTCCTCTACTGGAAGTGCAAAGAGCATCAGTAGTTAAGATACGCAAACTTTTAAAAGAGAATCCAGACAATAGAGTACTGATTGCTGGTGCTGAAGCAATCCTGAGATTGATAACCTTGCTCTCATATCCCGACTCCAAAATCCAAGAACATGCTGTCACTGCATTGTTGAACTTGTCAATTGATGAGACAAACAAGAGAATGATCGTGAAAGAGGGAGCTATCCCAGCCATAATCGAGGTTTTGCGGAATGGTAACTAAGGATAACTCAGCAGCAGATCAGCCCTCAACAGCCACAACGATTCATCCATATCTGCACCAGAGATCACGTTCAAGGCTTACCTAACTCAGATGAAATCAAAGCCTAATCAGATAATGATTCAAAGCTTACCAGATAAAGGCATCATCAAATGCAGATAACGTTATCAACTACAGATAACGTCCCAACCAATTCACAAGAGATCAGATGCATATGATATTCAAATTACAAAGTAACGTTCAAGATAAAGTTCAGCAATACAGATCCTGTGGAGATCACATTCCAGATAAGATGAAACCAATTCAGATAATATTTTATCAGCACAATCAAAACCGAACTCATCCAAATCCCAACCATCTGGCTTATCCAAATCATAGCCAGAGCCTATAAAAAGGCTTCCCCAGGTGCTGCAGAGGGCATCAACCAGCGACCATCAACCAACGAGCATCAAGAGGGAACCAAAAAAAAAGAGAGGAACATTCAGTCCGAAAACTCAGAGAAATAGAGAGAGAGAGAGAGAGAGAAAGGAAGAGAAGAAGGAGAAGAAGGAAGTCCGGCCTGGTTCCGACGTCCGACGATCGTCCGGTGAAGTGCTCCTACGTCCCCTTTCACTCACACAGGTTGGAATTCTTGCACAAATTGGTTTTAATTCATGAGAATCTAAAAAAGCACAGATTTTGGAAATTTGTACATGAATCAAGGCCTTGAGCCCATGTTCTTCATTTATATCGATACAAACATGCATGATTCCTTCATGAACGGAATTAAAATCCATGTTTAGATGATTTCAATGCATCATTAGGACTGATACAGGTTGAATTTCGTTCTAGAATCACGTTAGGAACTTTCTGAAATTTTCTGCAAACTTGGTTTCTGAAATTGTCCGTACACATGTGTCTGATCATGAAATTTTTATAGACAAACGGATAAGCCAATTGCTTCTAAATTTTGCATGAATAATCTAGACATATCAGACGTTCTTAGATAAAATTTTGAGGAATTTTTATGAACTGTTGCCTAGCCAATTAGATCCGTGAAGTTTATACAAAATCCAGATTGCGTTTTATAGAAACAGAATGTTTAGTAACAGACCTCTGTTCTTTTGCCCATATCTCTTCAACCACTGAATGAAATTGGATGAAATTTGATTCTTTGGAAACCTAACATCCGTAGCTTTCTAACACAAGAAATTTTATCGAAATTGGATGACTGAGTGCTGAGATATTGCTGTTTTTCTGAGCTTCTGATTCACAAAAACAGGACTGTTCCAAATTTTATAATAGTTTCTGATTCTTTATTTAATTCTCAGAAAATAAAGAACTAAATTATAAAATAAAAATATATTCTGATTCTACACACACGTGTATCTATTCTATAAAAGTTTTAGAATTTTTGGAGAATCAAAAGTATTTTAAAAAAATTTGGAGAACAGATCTTTGGAACTGAACAGATTCTGCAACTTTCAGAATCTGAAAATTTTCAGAAATCAAGAACTTAAACACAAATCTGAAACTTTGGAAAATCTGGTTTTTCCTTTCTCGAATTAACGGATTCAAACAAATTTCAAGCGTCTAGGCTGACCCTTGAGCGTCGGTTCAAGAAGGCCTAAGTCGAAAAGATCTCACTTGTCCACAATCGTTTTTAGAAGTCAGAAAATCAGAATTTGTTAGTTTTGATAAACTAACTGGCATGCTTGCACAACCCGACGTAGTTCGAGGGTTTGATTTCGAATCCCATGATTTGAAATAAAATCACGTCTACACTACACAACAATCAAACATATCTCAAACCCATGTTAATAACATGTTTTAAGAAAAGATCCCCTGTTATGCCTTTAGTCAAGAGGTCTGTCAACATATCATGAGTTGGTGTGTATGAGATGGATATTTCCTTTCTCATAATCATATCATGAACATAGTAGTATTTCACTATTATATGCTTGCTCTTGGAGTTGTCAACTCCACTCTTGATTAGAGTAATTGTTGCGTTATCGTCACAGTAAATGACAACCGACTCATCAACTATCTCCAGCTTCAAATCTCGTATGAAGCGGCTTATCCAGACGACACTTATTGCAGTCATACAACAAGCCACATACTCAACTTCCTCTGTATGCAATGCTACACAACCCTGTTTCTTACATTCTTAAGAAATAACTCCACCTCCAAATAAGAATATTTTTCCCGAGGTTGATTTGCTGTCAACTTAGATAAAATGTCTTTCAGTTCATTTGCTTGAAAATACAATTTCAAGTCTTTTTCCTTTCAGATATTTATAAAATCCTTTTTACAATTGTGTAATGTTGTCATCAAGGATTACTTTGATATCTACTCACAAGACTAACAACGAAGATAATATCAAGTCTTGTATACAACATATCATACATCAAGCTACCCACAGTTTGTGCATAAGGGATGTTAGGCTTATCCTCTTCTTCACCGGGATAATCAGCCTTACTTAATTTGACCCATTTTGCAACGAGTGTTATAACATACTTGCATTCACCCATTTTAAACCTCTTGAGGATATAATAAATATCTCTCTCTTGACTTAAGCATAATAGTTTAGATTCTCTATCTCGAGAAATCTTTATAGCCAAGATATAGGATGCTTCCCCCACATCCTTCATTTCGAACCTTGAGTTTAACCATGACTTAGTTTTGACAATCATCTCATTTTCGTTCCCAATCAACAATATGTAATCTATATATAAAGATAAGATGTCAAAGTAGCTCCCACTGTTCCAAATATATATAGAGTGATCAAGCTCATTAGCCACAAACCCAAGTTCAATAATAGCATTTTGAAAGGTCAAATATCATTGGTGAAGTGACTATTTCAGACCATATAGGGATTTTCTGAACCTATATACTTTATCTTCTTCGCCTTCAACTATATATCCTTCGAGTTGATGTATATATATGATTTCATCTAAATCTCCATTTAGAAAAGTTGTCTTTACATTGATGTAAATCCAAATCATAATATACATATATTATCAAGATTATTCTTATGGATGCAAATTTCGCAATAGGGGTTCCTTCAAATTATACCGACTTTGTTGAGGAATATGTCTTAACATAATTTATCTCCTCCTTTTGCGAGAAATTCTTTATAATCAACCTCACTTTAAACTTATCGATTGAACCATTGACCTTATATTTCTTTTTTAGAACCCATTTACGGCTACTTTTCTTCCTTTATGCAAATTAGTCAGTTTTCAGACTTGGTTTTTCTCAATAAATTCAATTTCCTCATCCATGATTTTCTCCTAGTCTGTTACTTCCGATGAGTTATAACTTGCTAATGAGTCAAGTTATCAATTAACTCATCTAAATCCATCGAATTAAACACTTCTTCTATAAGATACATGTGATACTCCTTTAAGTAGAACAGTGTGACCCTCGACCTTTTATGTCCACTTAAGGTTTCAATTGTTTCAAGAAGATCTTTTATGAGTTCAAATGATGATTGATCTAGGTCTACTAGATCATTAACATACTCATCACTATTTTCTAAGATGTCATTCTTAGTATCTTATAAGAATGTAACATATTGGCTCTCTATCAATTTGTGGTCCTTATGATAAAACTGATATCCCTTTGAACCTTTAGGATATCCAATGAATATACATCTGAACGACCTATTGTCTAGCTTACTTGTAGATTGATTAAGGATCTTTACATTAACAATAGATCCCCACCTCCTGAGATGACCTAGGTTGGGTTTTCTTCTAAATCACATCTCATATGATCTAATGAATACAACCTTACATGATACTCTATTGAGTATGTATGCCACTTTACTTACTACTTATTCCCAAAATATCCTTGGTAGAGAAGCATCGATTAACATTGACCCTCTCATGTTTAGTAAGTTTTTGTTATATCTTTCAGCTACACCATTTGGTTGAGGTTTCTTGGGCATTGTATTTTGCTTTAAAATACCAAAGTCTTTATAAAATTTCAAAATTTTTGCAGAAGTATATTCTCTACCTCTATTTGATCTTAAGACTTTGATTGAATGCCATAGTTGATTTTCAATTTCCTGCTTGTAAACAACCAAAAATTTAAAATATTTTCAAAACTCTCAATTTCGAAAATCAATTTAAAGCCTTTATGAACCTCTAAATTCGAAAACCCTAAATTTTTAAAGTTCAAGCCTTTTTTAGAACATTTCAAAATAAAGATTTTAAATTCAAGTTAAAAAGCCCATGGATTTCAAAGCAAATCAGACGAATAGGTGAGACCCAATCTGAATCTAGATCGAGACCAATTCCAAAAGCGAAGGATGGACTGAGTCAGAAGCCTATTCGGATAAAGCAAGTACGATACGAAGATTGAAGCTTATCAAAAATGGATAAAGACTACAGGTGGATAGGATGAATTAGATTGGAATTATGGACTAGATCAACTTCACCGGATGGATCACTTCAAGACAATTCAAGTTCAAATATATGGCTAAAATGGATCGTCTCTCATGGGATGAACTATGATTTTAAATGTTGAATTTGAAGAAGCATCAAGGTTACATCTAGCTCGTGTGATCAGTAACTTTGCTAGACAAACCTGACCTCAAACTCTTTCTTTACTAAGGTAGGGATAGATACAAGATTGCGCCTAATAGTGAACACCATTAATACAACAGTAAGTACAATCGGTATGCCTTGTATAAAAATTCTAAAGGACTCAACCTCAAGAACATTAGAAAATATATTATTTCCCATATACACCTTATGTTTACCAGACTTATATTCCTTTAGATCCATTACCCCTCTTTGGTCTTTGAAATATGCTAGGTCGATCTATAATCAATCCACCAACCAATCACCGAGGATTCATATAGAGACACTCAGAAATGATGTAGATTATATCCTGCTTCTCTTTTAGAACGCATCATTTATTTTTTCCAATATTGGTCTTTTTGTTACAACAGTCCCTTCTGCACTGCCCCATCTTGTTATAGTTGAAGCATTTTATCCGATAAGTGGATTCCTGTGATTTCTTAAAGTTTTGACCACCCTACCTTTATTCTTATCAAATTTCTTATTTGGTTTTCTTTTATCCTAATTAGTTTTTGGAGGTAGACCCTAAATCAACTTGAGCAACTAGCAACCTTCCCTTTTTGTTTTTGTTCATATATTTTTATTCAATTATTAGTTTCAGTGAGAGTTTTGAAAGAGTAAAATCTAGTACAAGTTTAAGTGTTGTGGTTACCATGTTTCCAGAAGGGGGTAAACTGTTTAGAATCGTAAATATCTGCATTGATTCAAGAATGATTGACTTTGCTACAGCTAAATCCCTGACCATTATCAAAATTTGGTTAACATGTTTTACTATATTATCACATTTTTTCATTTTATAAGAATTATATTTTTGAAGGAGTAGTTGTACATGCAACTTAACTATAGTATCATTTTTTGTGGTCAGAAAATCAAATAATTCTTTAGCAATCTCATATTCCTCAAAGACCCTTATCAAGTCATCTTTCATGTAGGTAAACATTATCATCTTACATATAGTATCATCTTTTAGAAGTATCTTATATTTTTTCTTTCTTTCATCTGTTGTAATTGGAGTAGGGATAATACAGTTTCTCTAAGTACATAATCTACTTCATCTAAAGTTAAGGTTAGTAGAATTCTCCTCTTCAAAGTTTGAAAATTTAGACCATTTAACTTTTTTGTCTTTGTCAATTCAGATACACAAATTCTAGAAGTCACTTTTAATAATTTTTAGCAGAGACAACAAGTAGAGAGTCTATACATTTTTAGATAAAAAAACATAAAACATGCATTAGATGAATTTACATAAGACATTTTATAAGGAATCAACAACAAAAAATAATCAGACACCTAAATGCAATATCCATAAATTCTATTACTGAATTGTAAATATTTTCAAGCATTGTACTATATTTTATTTAACATATAGGTACTTCTCTCAAAATATAATAAAAATCAGGACTAAACTTGAAAAAGATTATTCTCGGTATTTCTCAAAAAGTATAGGGATAAATTTGTACTTTTTTCAGGTGGCATAATGGATAATCTGTAAAACCTAGAGGGCTATATCCATAAAAATAATTGAATTTTAGGTTTTGTAATTCCGTAAAATAACTAGGAACAAATTAGTAAATGGTTTTTTATAGTTTTATAGATTATCATAGAGCATAAAAGACCTTTTACTCATATAAGGATACATCATTCTTTTCACCTACAAATCAGTAAATATCTAGACATTTTGGTAAATTTGTCCTATGGTATTTTGTAATTTGAGTTTTTGTATAGGGGCATAAAGGTAACTTCACCTACAAAATTGTTGTCCTAAGCGGTTTATAGCGGTTTTATCACCCGCGTTTTTGCAGAGTCAGGCAAGCATTTTATGGGCCGGTCCAAAATGTGGCTCGGCCCAACCTGGCCAACATTTTCCTTCGCCCACCAGGACCAGGTCGGCCCAGCCCGTATTGATATATCTAGGCACAAGAGAGAGGGATCTTTCATAATTCTGCAATTATTGCTACCTTATGTTCAAGAAAGTTTCTTTTTTTCAGTAGGCAAGCTGGGGTCAAGCAGAATCCCCTATGAGACATGCACGCCCTCGCCCTCGGGTACCGATCTCGTATCCTTTAAGTTGAAGATTCATTTGTGTCGACCCCCCTAGCCAAGAGAGGTGCCAACAAACCCGTTCTTAGTTCTGCTATTTACAGGAAATCTCTCTCTCTCTCTCTCTCTCTCTCTCTCTCTCTCTCTCTATTTGTAGTAAACTCATTCGTATCTGCTTTATCAAAATGAGACATGTGGAGACTGGGTCTCTCTCAGCCAGTTAACTTTCATCTGTTGGTTACAGAGAGCCAGCATATTGGCAGTACTAACTATGGAGCTTCACAATTCAATTTTGTTGGGCATCTATAAATGGAGAGACAGATAGAGCTTTTGCCCCAGTAGAAAACCTATTGGCACTTTCTAATTTCTTTTCTGTGGAGTTAGTCCTTTTGGAGGGTCTCTTCTCACAGAGGAGAGAGGGAAAGGGAGAAACCATTGCCAAGTTTTGTTAATTCTCTTCCTTTTGAGGCGGGCGGGGGGTGGTTTCTCATCCCCTTTGCCGCGACCTCAGAGAGAGAGAGAGAGAGAGAGAGAGAGAGAGAGAGAGAGAGAGAGAGAATGGACTTTCGATCGGACAATGCCACAAGCGACGACTCGATCAACGGATATTTTTCAAAGTTGCACGGGACGTGCAGCGGATACACGAACTTGCAACCTGCTGAGAAAGCGCAGCAAGGGATCGCGTTCGCTTCGCAATTCGTCGTCCCGCTGGCCATCACCCAACTGCTCTACCCTCTTCTCCGATGCCGTGCCCAACCCTTCTTTGCCGCTGAGATCCTCGTATACCGCCCTTCTCTCTCTCTCTCTCCCCCCCCCCCTCTCTCTCTCTCTCTCTCTCTCTCTCTCTGAGCTGTGTTTTTTATTGCTTACAGGCGGTGCTGGTGATAAGCCTTCTGAGACCTTTACTTATTCATCTAACGAATGATGACGACAGTACCAACGCCGTGGTCGTCCATGGCAGCATCATTATGGGCTTCAATATGGGCCTTGACATGCATCTCAGCTCTTTCTGGACCACTGACGCTCATGCTTTGGCCATCGCCGCCTCCACCACCCTCACCACCTTCCTTCTCTCCTTCGGCACCGCCTACCTTGTCTTCGACCGCCAGACGAGGCAGTCGCCCATCTTTCCTTTCGAAGCCATCCTTTTCGGCTTCATCATGACCAACGTCAGCTCCCCGGTTCTGGCTCACATGTCTGCGGACCTGAAACTCATCAAAACCCGCATTGGTCGTCTCGCCGTCTCCTCCGCCCACCTCATCGACCTCTTCACCCTTCTCTTCGCCGGCATGTCTATCGGCTTCGCCTACACCGCACAAAACAACTTACAAGGTCCTTTTGGATCGATCATCTATTTGTTAATCCTTTTGTTGATTCGTAAGCTGGTTTTCCAAAGGTTGGTGCACTGGATCAATAGAAAGAATCCGGAGGGCATGAGGATGAGGGCGGGGCACCTCATAATAGTGGCCGTAATTGCACTCCCATGCATTTTGTTGGGTGAAGTCATGGGGCTCAATGGCACCTATGCCTCGTTCCTTGTGGCACTAAGCATCCCTAAGGAAGGACGCCTTGTGAGGGAGCTCAAGGCCAAGTTTAGCTTCTTGACTCATTCCATCTTCTTCCCGGTAGTATTCTACAGACTTGGTTTGCAGTTGAACCTACGGTCCATGCTCAGGTTTAGGGGGTGGGCGACTCTGGTGTCGCTCGTGGTGCCCCCCACCGCCGGAAAGTTGGTTGGTGCCTCCATTGCCGCCGTGTTCTTGAGGATACCTTTGGACGAGGGGGCGGTGCTTGCTTTCTTGCTCAACCTCAGGGGCTATATACATATATTCGCACTCAGCTATTGCCTTGAGGTACTAAAAAACCCACTCAATGATGAAAGATCTCTAAAAGCTAAGTTGTGTCCTTCGTTTCTTTTTTCTTTTTTGCAAGCGGGTCAGTTGAGGTCTAAATCCGTGAGCTATAATATAATAAAAAGACGATCGTACTACTCTAAGTAGTTCGGTTGGCTATTCTCTCCATTTTAAAAGAAATTCTAGATGATCCGATGTGCCACCGAGTATGGAACTCATAACCATGAAGGTTATTTTGGTCGACCCCCTAACCAAGAAAGCTGTGTCCGGAAGAAAGAGGATGGGAATTAAACCAAATCCTAACCTTAAATATTAGCCACTATCTATCTATAGAAAGAGTACTAGATGCCCTCACCCTTGCGATCTTGCACCAAGTTAATCTCGGTAAGTCTCCTTTTGAGCGGCACTTGGTCCAAATTGAAAGTGTGGTTGACATGAAGGTCATTGACATGGCGTTGGTTAGAAAACTCTGTTGGATCCTTACTTGGCCGAAATTACATTTGCCCAGTTTTAATTCTTTTCTTTTTTTCTTTATTTCAGTGGTTTGGGTTTAGGTGAGTTTTGGATCTAAATCTGGAACAGATCCATAACCGTACACCAACAACCCGAAAGTGTGGTTGCTAGCATGTCCCACCCTAATTCAGCCTTTTCTTTCATAAAAGTGATCAATTCATAAGAAGCTAACATTCTTTGAGTACTTTTATAAATTACAGCTCTTTCCTTCAACTGAGTTGCTAGCATCATTTGTCTTGTGCATTTTGATTAATGCGGTGACTGCGCCGATGGTGGTGATGATGGTGGTGAAGAAGGCGAGACAAATGGCTCCGCTGCCACGGATGGGTTTACAATGGATGGACCCGCACTCAGAGTTGCGCGTCCTTGCATGCGTCCATAACACCCGACACGTGCCCACAATGGTCAACTTGATTGAGGCCCTTCGTGGCCCATCAGAGTCGAGCCTGTTGGTCTATGCAATGCACCTGGTTGCGTTGCCAGATGATACTAACACTGTGCTGGTATACCAACAAGACCAGCGATATGTTGAGGTGGTAACCTCCGCTGAGGACCAAAACCAGCAGAATCAGATCTCAGCCACCTTTCGGACATACGAGCAGTCGGCGGGTGAGGGGCTGGTGCTCCGGCACATGACGACGGTGTCATCGACAGTGACGATGCATGAGGACGTATGCAATGCGGCCGAGGACATCCGGAGTGCAATTGTGCTGTTGCCATTCCACAGGCACCAACGAGTCGATGGCAGGATGGACCTGGGAGACCTTGGGTTCCAATCAGTCAACCGCAAGGTGCTTCAGCATGCAACTTGCTCAGTCGCTGTGCTGGTAGACCGAGGGCTGGGTGGGACCAGCCTCCTCTCGGCCACGCAGGTGTCCTACCACGTGGCAGCCCTCTTTGTTGGCGGTGCAGACGACCGGGAAGCAGTCACATTGGCCGCCCGGATGGCCGAGCATCGAGGAGTAAGCCTTACCATCTTTAGATTTCTGCCAGATGTCAACGTTGGTTCATCTCGGAGATCGTCCATCCTAGAAATGGGACCTATAAGCTCCGAGGCCGTGCCTGAAGCGGCTAGGGAGGCTGTGTCGGATGAGGAGTTTTTACAGGTAAGGATACCAACGGGTCGGAGTCGAGTCGATTGGGTACTAGGTTACTGATATTAATTCAATCAAATCATCCATAGTTAGGTTCGAGTTTATTTTGACACGAAACTGAGTCTAAGTGAAAATCAGATACCTGACCCATTTCTATATCTTACTTGTAGACATTTCGGGAGAGATATGTCAATAACGGAATCGCAGAATATGTGGAGAAGTATGTCTCAAATGGCGCGGACACGGTGACAAGATTAGGCGAGCTTGAGAGCTCCTACACACTCTTCGTGGTGGGCAGAGGTGGACAAGCTGCATCCCCAGTGACAGCTGGCATAAGAGAGTGGGAGGAGACACCGGAGCTGGGTCCACTTGGAGATGTTCTTGCATCGTCGGACTTCTCCGTCACCGCCTCAGTGCTTATCGTGCAACAACGCAAACTTGGCAGTGAACTCGATGATGACTTCGTGTGACCATTCCTTGGGTGCCAGTTCTACACATCCTCAAGTTTTTGTAAGAGAAATTTGCATGAATACACCCATGTTGGAAGCCACTCAACAATGATGCATGAGTTGCAACCTTTAAAGGGGTCATATCCTCAAGTCAGTTCCAATTTAACTTTGTATTCGTGCATGATTCTCTTTTTGTAACTTTTATCATGGCCAAGGGAGAATTCTTAATGTGAGATGCCTTAATCGTTTCTGGGTTGACAGGAGTAAAGAGCAAAGTTTTTCAATATGTTATATTCCTCCATTATCCTTGAATATATATTCCTCAATCAGGATTAATATGATTCAATTCTAATTTTTATGGTGAGGAGTTCTATTCGAGGTAAATGTCTGGAAATTGTACCGCAATGCCTGACGCTTCTCACCTAATAAAGCTACAGATTATTGTAGTGAACAGGATCCAATGACTTCACAGCTCAATTTTATATACAACGACTCTATGCATGTGTATCTTGTAATTTTGTCAGCGTTGAAATCATGACTTTCAACTTCAAGGTTTTATTGAGCAGATCCTCTAACCAGTTGATGATTTGACAATGTGGAGATGGGATGTGATATCCGTATTGTTCCTCAAGCTCTTTAGCGGCCTAGAGAATGCAGCCATTAGACCTTGAGAGAGACAATCGTGCCAAGCAAGATTTGGATCGAACCTACGATTACAGAGATATTTAGATTCCCATTCATAGTTCAAGGATATGGTTCTAAACAAATGACATAAAAGTCCATACTCTCAATAAAGTATCAAAAACATGACATCCTTGTTTTTTTCCTTCCACTTCTTTACCACTCGATAAGAGGATCAGATGTATATTAAAAACACGATCTTTTCTATTTTGGAAGTTAAATTAATATGACACGAGAAAGGACAGAAACAGTGACTAGGAATCAACGAAGATGAGCCTATGTTGTAATGTGTAAGAAGGCCTGCTTCTGGTTTCCATGGGATGATTTGATTTACTCACTACAGAAGGTGGACTCACACAAAGAGAGTAGGACCCTTCCTCACAATAAGGGTGTCACTGCGTTGGTTGACATAAATTCAACCCCAACCAAACTCGTTAACTCGGTAGCATTAGGTTTCATAACGAATGGAAAGATCCGTTTTACTAAGTTGAATTAGATTTCCCAACCTATAGTATAGAGCTAGGCATGGTTTATGAAAATTTACAAGGATATGGCATAAGGTCCCCCAAGGTTAAAATTATTTAAATGCATCAGCACCTTGTGAACAAAACATGATTTTAGCAGCAACCTCCATATAAGAGGACACGCATGCAAAGCAAGATATAATGGAGAATCAGTGAGACTCATTCTAAAGAGCATGAAATGAATGCGATTAACCAAAATGTGCACCAAACGTACCGCATTTTCGAAAGGCTTTGATCACATTCCACTTGTATTTGTTCAGCACAGAAGAAATAATGATTGACAAGTGAAAATTGCCGCATCTAACTGCCAGGCAAGAAGAAAAGATGTGCCAGTCAAGAAGAGCCAAGTAAAGCTGTGCGTGCGTTTCAGAGATACTATTAGCTGGCAGTGAACAAAAGGCCGATCTCATTCTTCCATTGCGTCTCCCTCGATCACTTCAAGTATCTTCCCCAATGGAGTTGTCTTCGACGATAGAACCACTGGAATAAACACACCAATCAAATCAATCTACTCATCAAACAGCAACGAGCATCAAAATATACTACCAAATTAATGACCATAGGAACCTGTGCCATGTACTAAGTTACATAGTGTGTTGGTGTATGTACGTGACAGCACACGTGCATCCACGTATAGATCTATGCAGGACGTATGTGTATTCATGCATCCCTTTTTTTTTGGGTGTAAGGAGGTTAAGCGACATGATTATCAGATTATGACAGTAAATTTAGTTCTAGGTGTAGAGATTTTGAACGTGGGCAAAAAAGACACGAGGACACCAAGGTATTGATAGAAACTACTGCTTTGGAGAGCAAAATGATGAAAGAAAAAAATTCAAAGAAAATTCTTAATATTACTATAACATAAGATTTCTTTATACAAGCGCTTTTCTCAAGAACCGAGAGGAGCGATTGATTACTTATAAGAGGTTGTCTAAGACAAAAATTGACAATTTTACTTCAAAGAAAAGAGATAAATTATGTTATAATGATTGCAAGGTCATCACTAGAGAGATTAACTACTAAATATAGACTCTTGATTATGAATTTAACAAAAAGATAAGAATACTTAAACTAAATGATGGAACCTAAAAAAATCGGTGAAAGGTTTATTCAAAACAAAATTTCTCCAAGTATACATAAGATACTATGATAATATATATTAGAAAAGAAGAATAAATGTGAGGTGAATCTAAAAAAGACAACACAACATAAGGAGACTTAGTGGTGGAGTGAAGTAGACAAGATAAAACCAAGGCAAAAAAACATTATTGTAGACACGGAAAATCCTCACTTCTGGTTCCTAGGCCCGAAGTGAACCTTTTCGTGTGTCTAAATCGTATTTTAGCAAAAGGGCGTGCCAGCTAGCTTGCTTAAGCTAGCGAAGAAAGTTTTGGAAATCTGACTTCTATCGGGGCGACTGTGAGCAAGTGAACTCTTTTCATCGCAGACCTTCTTGCACCGTCAGTGTCTAAATCGTATTTTAGCAAAAGGGTCAGTTTGTACGCTTGGCAAAGTCTTTTAAAATGTAAACCTCTTTGAAAAATACCCTAAGTGTTTGGGCTTTGTATGTACGATTTTAGAATTTATTACACATGGGATTTGCACGTGCCTATGTCTTTCTTTTTATCTTTTTTAGGGCCAACTAGGTGTGTGCATAAGTGACCTAAGTTGGGCGATTTTTGAACGGGAGTGTGGGGTTTGCTTTGATGCAATATGCGTCCTAACTCGTGGTATGGCGTATATGCAATGCAAACTCACACAACTCCAAAGGGAAAACCCGAATTGAAAGACAATGCGGAAGGGAAATGACTTAATATAAATTACAAAAGGGAAATTGCAAAAGAGAAATATGGCTATATCTTAAGAGCAGAAAGGCTCAATTGTGCAAGTGTGTGTCGTGTATATATGTAAAGACTACACACACTACTGAACCTTAAAACCCAAATCTTAAAGACATAGCCGAAGGGAAATACTTATAATATATATGGGCCCGAAGGTCGCCAAAGTGTGCGTGGGTGTTGTGTGTATATTGAAAGACAACTCACACGACTTGTAATGAAACCCAAATATAATTGCAATAGGCCTTGACTAAGGTCTTGGGAGTAAGAGCGAAAGCTCAATGTGTGTGAGTGTAGAATTGAAATGCTACGCACACAACTTGAAATGAAACACCCAAAACAAAATTGCAATAAGGCCTTTACTAAGGTCTTGGGAGTAAGAGCGAAAGCTCAATGTGTGTGAGTGTGGAAATTGAAAGACCACGCACACAACTTGAATTAAAACGCCCAAGGGAAATTGCAATACGACCCTTACTAGGGTCTTGGGAATAAGAGCGAAAGCTCAATGTGTGTGAGTGTGGAAATTGAAAGATAACACACACAACTTAATTAAAACCCATGCAACTTAAATCATATAGGTATAACTATATCTTAAGGGCTGATTAGGCCCGTGTGTGTATCAAAATCGTGTGTAGCTAAGAGCAGAATAGGCTCAAGTGCACGTGTGTGGGGTGTGCCAAACCACATTATTACAAGCGGGGGGAGACAACGCTCCATTATTACAACCCCATATCAAATTTAATCAAACATAAGCAAGTTCATAACAAGGACCGAGTTAGGCACTTACGTATAGCTGGTCCGGGTGTGACTTGCTTGGCTTTGGCCTAGTGAGTCACCTTGGATAGCCGAAGGGGAGCTCCTTTGGTGCGTATGGACTCCAAGTAGGGTCTCAGCCGAGTGGGTGTCTTGATGAAAGCCGAGTGGTAGGCGCAGCAAGTGGGGAGGTTAGGTGTTGTTGTGGCAGGTTAGGGGCTAGCTAAGTGGTGGAAGGTAAAGGGGAAAGGCTTAGCTAAGGGCTGGGAAATGGGTGGCTAAGGGAAGGTGGGGATGTAGAGTGTGCAGTCGCCGGGTGTAAGGGATATGTCTAGGGTGCTGCAGTGGTGGCGGGTGATGGACGGTGTGGCTGGGTAAGAGGGGGAGAGGAAGAGAAGTTAGATAGGGTAGAGATGGGGTACTAACCGGAGGTGGTGGCTGTGGTAGTGGCCGGAGGTGGTGGAAGGAGGTGGTAGCTGGAAGATGGTGGTAGGCGAGTGGAAATGCAGGTGGCAGCCGAATGGAAGTGGAGCCGGGTGGAGCGACGGTGGGTGGTGGTGCAGCTGGTGGGGGTAAGGGAGTGAAATGGGTGAGAGAGAGAGCAGGTGAGAGAGGAGAGAGAGGGCTGATAGCTGCCCAAGATCGAGTCAAGATAGCCCAAAACCTGCCCCAAAAGGGGGGTTTTTTATAGGCCTTGGGCTGGGTCGGTTGGGGTGGTTTTGGGGGTAGATATTTAGGATGTTATGGGCTGGGGTGGGGTGGTTTGGGTAGGTCGGTTAGGGTGGTTGGGATTTAAGGGTGAGGGGCTAATTAGGTGGGTTAAGGTAGGATTAGGTTTAATCTAGCTAGGGTCTAGGTAGTCTAGTTAGGTGGGGTGAGCTAGGTGAGGTCGGTTAGGTATAGTTAGGTGGTTTTGGGTGAGGGTGGCTAGGATTAGGTCGGGTTTAGGGGGGAATGGCTAGGTGAGGTGGGTTAGCTTAGGGCTAGGTTTAGAAGCATCCTCTTGGCCTTGATCCATGGACCTAGTTGCAGCATGTTGGTGCAGCCCTAGGTTAGGTGTAGGTGCATACAAGCTTAATCCCACACTCTTAGGCTAAACCCACATGATTAACCCAAAACTTGATACAAAAGTCAAGCCCACCATATTTCTCACTCATACTTTATCCCATTCTCTCTCATACCCAAGCTTTTCATGTGAATTTCTTGTGGGACCCACCTCCATTTATGAGAAGGTGATGTGGGCCATAGATGTGGATATTGGATTGGATCTTTGGATCCAAATCCAAATCCAAATCCAAATCTATATGCATGTTTGGATTTGGATCTGGATATATGGTCCAGATCCGATCCAAATCTGATTTTTTGACTCCTTCATGGTATTTCGAAACAGACGGTTTGTGCGAGGCCTGACAGCATCAGTACTCCGTCTTGCGTTGGGTCTTTGCCAACATTATCGTCCGCTCCTCTTCTCACCTTCCGGAGATCATTTTGATAAATTTGTTGATAACAGGGGCTTGGATGTCCGAGATTTTGGGGATGATTCTGATGCGAGAGTTGATGTGCCGGGCTTGACATATGCTCCAGTTTTGGGCTCTCTTTCGCTTCTCTGGTCCTGCTTTCATCGGGCCAAGTTGCATTGCGGGGTTTCAAAATACCTTTTTAAAGGTTTTAAAACTATATAACACATATTTTAAAACATATATGATTTAAACGTATGTACAGGGTTGCTTGGAAGTCTCCTGGGTTTCCAAACTCAAAATAACCCTTTGGAGCTGCTTTTGCAAAACCAGGTGTTTTGGGAAAATCGTGGGATTTTGGGGTGTTTACAGATGCCCCTCTTTGGCATTATCCAAATTCATTTGGATAATGGCAAAGACGACAACACCCCTTTCGATGTCTCCCTAGATCTATCTACGAAAATATGGGATCGTCCCAATTTTTAGTAAAATCTCTCTTTTAAACCTTGGTAGGAGGAGATATCACGCCAAAGGGATATTCTATGGTTTCTGGTCCTAAATGGGATCATGTTATGCAAGTGTTTATGCGTGGATATGCAGATGCATGACATGGATGGGACGCCAAGAATGGCGACCTCCAAGAGACCAAATAGCATGGTCGAACTCTTGAGACTTACGAAGGCCTGCTGCTCCAAGTGAGCATACCCTATGCTGTTCGATGTTCGATTTTTCAAAATCTATTTACAAAAGAGAATACTGCTTTGAGCCTCAATCCTAAGGATCTCGAGTTCTTCGTGTTTGCCTTTGCTTGAGTCTTGACACTCGCTAATCTAGCGGAGGTTTTATAAGAAAACAAGCTACATTTCAAGATTCCTACGTCTTACATGAAACGTCGAATTCTCAAACAAAATGAAATTCAAGTAAGTAAATCCTATTTTTACTTTAGGATTCTTCGAAATGGACCATGTTTTACTTGGGATAAGCTTGGGATGGGGAAGAGATACCACGGTCCCTTCTGAAGTGTCCCGAGGTTTGAGGCATAAAAGGCGGAAAACTGCTCTCTTTTTTTAGCTTTTTGGCTTTTTTTCCTTTTTTCCATAGATGGTCTCCCTTTGGGAGTATTTTTTCTTTAATCCCTCTTTTCCCTAACAGAATCAAAATTTTCTTTGTGATTCTGGTTTCTTTCTTTGGGAAAGAGATATTTGACGGAGAATTCCCTTTGTTTTGGCCACGTTTTCATTTTTTGGAAGGAGAAGAGAAGAGGGGAGGACTTATCCCAAGGTCACACTCGATCCATTCCACATCAGCCTATTTAGAAATAGCACGTTCTACTTTCAAGTTGTAAACACCCCGAAATCCCACGAATTTCTCAAATCCATCTGGTTTTGTAAAAGCAGCCCCAAAGGGCTATTTTGAGTCTGGAAACCCAGGAGCCTTCCAGACAATCCTGTATATATGTTTTAAACTTTATATTTCAAAAATAGGTGATATGGATTTTGAAAACCTTTTAAAACATGTTTTGGAACCCCGAAGCAGCTTGGCATAATCCAGGCAGGACCAGAAAAGCAAAGGAGAGCCCGGAACCGGAGCACATGTCGAGCCCGGCACAACAACTCTCGTATCAAATCCACACCCCTAGGATCTCGAACATCCAAGACCCTGCTATCATCAAAGCATCATTTGAAGTCATCTCCAGAGGGCGAAAACAGAGGCGGACGATCATGTTGGCGAAGACCCAACGCAGACGGAGTACTGATGCTGTCAGGCCCCGCACAAACCGTTCGTTTCGAACACAGCTTAAAGGAGTCAGAATTCAGTTTGGATTGGATCTGGACCATATATATCCAGATCCCAATCCAAACCCATGTATGTTCTCAGATTTGGATTTAGATTCAAAAATCCAATCCAATATCCATATCCATGGCCCACATCACCTTCTCATAAATGGAGGTGGGGCCCACTTGAATTTCACGTGGGATTATGGGCATGAGAGAGAGTGGGGGAGGATAAGATCAAGTGTGTGTTGTAATTAAGCTTGACTTGTGTGTCAAGTTTGGGGTTAATCATGTGGGTTAGCCTAATTAAGTAGGTTTAAGCTTGTAATTAGCCAAAACCTAACCTAGGGCTGTACCAACATGATGTGGTTAAGGTCCATGGGCCATGTAAAGGGAGCTCCTTCACCTAAACCTAACCCAAAACACCTAATCCTAGCCTTCCACCCTAATCCGGTCCTAATCTGAGCCTAGTCACCTAACCCACTTCCCTAATCCCGACCTAATCCCAACCTAATCACCTAACCCACTTCCCTAATCCTTCCCTAAACCTAGGTTAATTTTCCTAAACCTAACCTAATCCTAGCCTAATCACCTAACCTACCTCACTAAACCTCACCCTAAAACCAACCCACCTAGCTAAACCCTAAACCTCTAAACCACCCCTAGCACACAACCTACCCAAACCCCTTGTATTTAAAATATCTGGCCCTACCCTTTCCAGCCCACCTTATCACCACACCACCCTACCTAAACCACCTAACCACTACCCCAAAACCAGCCCCAACCGACCTAGCCCAGCCCTATATAACCCCCCCCCAAGGGGCGGGTTTTTTGGAATCTTCAAGCTCCATCTTCCACCAGTCGGGTCCTCCACTCTCCAGCCCAGCCGATTCCCATCTTGCTCCACCTGCCCCACAGCCAGCCACCACCTGCGCCACTACCTCCCAACCGAGCACCACCACCACCACCACTCCAGCCGAGGTCCACATCGCCACCCTTCCTCCCGGCCGAACCTCATCCTGTGCATCCCAATTACTCGGCTGCTCCCCTTTCATCCGCCACCACCTCCCATCATCCGGTTAGTATCCTCCACCTTACTCCTTCTCCACTCCCTCTCCACTCTCAGCTACCTAACGCTACTACCATATCACCCTAACACCAGCCATTCCACTTGCTGCCACCATTCCCACTCGGCCAGGCCATAATCAGCCTAAGTACCCGCCACTACCAATCCACCTAGCTACATTCGGCCACTCCACTTCACTCCCTAAAACCTGCCCATATCACCCCACTACTCCCACTACCACCTTACCCCATCTCCTAGCTAGTTCCCCTCCTATCCACCATAGCCTAGCCACCCTAGAAGCCCGCCACCACCAAGCACCCTTAGTCGGCCACTCCAACCGACTGTCACCTTTTCATTCGGCCAGCCATCTGCCAGCCATATCTTTCCCCTAGCTAGCTCCCTTCCCTTAGTACCATACTCCCTTAGTGACCCTACTTAGGCTCCTTTAGCCCAACACACCAAAACCAGCCCATCTTTAGCCGCCGACCATCTTCAAGGCGCCTCTTCCGCGCACCAAGGCACCCGGCCAACAACCCCTTTGCCGTTCAATCCGCGGAGCTCCCTCTTGCAGCCCAAGGCGAAGGCCAAGCCCACGCTCAAGCAAGGCTTCTTCGGACCAGCTATTAGTAAGTGCCTAACTCGGTCCTTAGTTGTATACTTGCTTAAGATTCAATTCGATACGGGGTTGTAATAACGGAGCATAGTCTCCCCCCGCTTGTAATAACGTGGTTTGGCACACCCACACACGTGCACTCTCTTAGTTGTGCACGATTTTGAACACACACGGGCCTAATCAACTCCTAATATACATATATACATATATATTTTAACTTACGTAGGGTTTTTGCTCAAGTTGGGTGTGTTGTCTTTCAATTCAAGCACTCACACACATTGAGCCTTCGCTCTTATTTGAAAGACCCAAGTAAGGGCCGTGTTATACTATTTGGGTTTTCATTTCGTGTCGTGTGTGTAAGTCTTTTAATTCCAGCACTCACACACATTGAGCCTTCGCTCTTATTTGAAAGACCCAAGTAAGGGCCGTGTTATACTATTTGGGCTTTTATTTCATGTCGTGTGTGTAAGTCTTTCAATTCAAGCACTCACACACATTGAGCCTTCACTCTTATTTGAAAGACCCAAGTAAGGGCCGTGTTATACTATTTGGGTTTAATTTCATGTTGTGTGCGTAGTACTTCAATTCAAGCACTCACACACATTGAGCTTTCGCTCTTATTCCCAAGACCTTAATCAAGGCCATACTGCAAATTATATTTGGGTTTAATTTCATGTCGTGTGTGTAAGTCTTTCAATTCAAGCACGCACCCACATTGAGCCTTCGCTCTTATTTGCAAGACCCAAGTAAGGGCACGTATATAACCTATATACATATCTCCCTTCGACATTTACATTACAAGTCATTTCCCTTCGGTTATTTCCCTTCGGTTATTTCTCTTCGGCATTGTCTTTACATTCAGGTTTTCCCTTTGGAGTAGCGTGAGTTTGCATTGCATCTACGCCATACCACGAGGTAGGACGCATATTGCATCGAAGAAAGCCTCGTATTCCCGCTCAAATTCGCCCATGTAGTGGAGTATTCATAACACACAAACTAGGTGGCCCATAAAGGGATAAAAAGAAAGACTTAGGCACGCGCAAATCCACGTGATCTAAAAACTGCAATCGTATCTAAAAGACCCGAATTAGACACCTCGAACCGCTTCGTAGGCTTTCTACACCCCAAAACTCGATTTTTCAAAGCATATAGATTGACCCTTGCGCATCGGTGCAAGAAGGTTTGTGACGACAAGAGCTCACTTGCTCACAGTCACCACGATTAGAAGTCAGTTTTAAATATATCTTCGCTAGCTTAGGTAAGCTAGCTGGCACGCCCTATTTACATAAATAGGCCTTAGACATACGAGAGGATCCGCTCCAAGCCCTGAAAAGGCGAGAGGCGGGGATTTTTCGCGCGTCTACAGTGATTGGCATGCCCGGTGGGACGTGAGCCTTTCAAAAGTCGAGTTTTTAAGTTAGGAGCTTGCGAATTCTTTTTTAAAAGGTGTCGTTTTTAACTTATTTTCTTTGCTTGTACTTAGGAAATTTTGAAAAAGCTTGAAAAGCATGTCAAAATCCAATCCAAGTGAAATGTCGAGCCAAGGCTCATGCGCATCAAGTTCTCACTCTAGGAGGATTTTCAAAAACAAAATAAAACTAGATGAAATTGAGGACTTGAGAAGGGAGTTTGAGGCCAAAATCGATGCTCTCAGCCAAGAGGTTGAAGTAGGCGATTTGTGTTCATCAAACGGTGAACAAAGGCCTAAGAAAAAATCTGAAAAACCTCGCAAGCACAAAGAGGCCTCCGTAATTGAAGGCAACCAATACCACGAGTCCTTCACACAAAAGGACCGTAAAGCCCTACAACAGCTGCTGAAAGGGCAAAATAAAGAGAAAAGAAGCTACGCCCTGTCTGATTTCCTTCCTATGGATTACGAAACAGACAGTGACGATGAAATACCGAACTTCCATTGGTATGATGGCATGGGAGACCCTAGGTCTCACTTGCAGCTTTTCTCGCGTCGAGCCCATAAGAAGAAAAAGGACTCGATGAAATGGGTGTATTGGTTCCCTTTATCCCTTAAAGGCACAGCTACCAAATGGCTGGCTTCCTACGACTTAGACCAGTTTGCTACTTTTGAAGAGTTAGCGAACTGCTTCATGCAAAGATTTGCACACAACGTAGAAGTCACACCAACCCTGAATACCTTAAGGGATACAAAGCAAGGCATGAACAAAGACATACATGCCTTCATTATAAGATGGAGGTCACTTTTGGGCCAAGTGCGAGAGCCCATATCCGAAGGATGCGCAGTCATGCTCATCCTGGATAACTTTAAAAGCGAGTTAAAAACCCTTCTCTCGCTCCATGAGATCTCAACTTTCCATAAGTTGATCAAAATGGCCTCCCTTTTCGAAACCAACTTGCGAAAAGGGACATACGATCACTTATGGAAAGGAAGTGCCGTTTCAAAAACCCGATTGGAAAAGCCCATCACATACGGGCTACCCACGATGGACAAAGGGGCAAAGCCCCATAAAATAGCCAATGTCCGGGTGGATCCAGGCGTGGCAAGCACTTCCAAAAATTTTGAAAAACTAGAAAATAAAAGGGAGTGAACTTTTCAAAAATCGGTTGAAAAACGGGAGTACACTCCGCTGGGGCAACCTGTGTCAGAGGTCCTAGACCTCCTACTTGCCCAAGGCATGATAGAACTCCCCGAAATCCCCGAAGGAGTCACTTCCAAGGGGGGGTATTTAAACCGATTTTGTAAGTATCATTGGCTCAAAGGCCATGATACCAAACGCTGTTTCTCCCTTTTAAATAAAATTTAGAACTTGATAGCAGAAGGCCGGCTCCAGGTCACTGCGGAACCTGAGCCACCTCAAGCTATCTTCAAAGAACCCTTTCCAAAACACGCCAGTGGCAGTGGGAAAGGAAAGGAGGTATGTACCCTCATCATTTCTAAGGAGTTAGCGTAAAAACCAGAACCTGGTCGACCCACTTGTGCGCCCACTCTTGTATTATACAAGAAGCACGCCCAAGTCGTCATTCGGGGACCACCAAAAGTGGAATCCCCGTCAAAACCAGTTTTGAAAATCCAAGGTTCTCCTCAGCTCATCCTTAGAGCCAAGTTTAGCGCGAACCCTAGGCTGGTCGTGGGGGAAGTTACTAGATCCGGGAGGATCTATCAACCAGGCCCTGCATATCGAGGTGGTTCTGAATAACCACTCTCTGGATAGGTGCCTAGTCGATGGTGGAGGAGGGCTCAACATCCTTCCACTTCATGTGGCGTATAAAATCGGAGTCACCTTGACTTCAGTGAACCCAAGCCCCATCGTTATCACTGGATACGATGGGAATGCGTCTAGACCTTTAGGATCCATTAAACTCCCAATGGAAACAGGAGGGATCGAACACACGGGGGTGTTCCATGTCTTGGACATCCACCCCCATTATAACTTGTTGCTGGGGAGGCCCTGGATACACAGCTTGTGCGCTGTGCCATCCACCTTCCACAGGTGTGTCAAGATCCCTTTCAGGAACCAGGTCGTAGTGATCCTAGGTGAGAGTCACCCACAGCTTCAGGGGATCATAAACTCCCCTTGTTTATCGAGCTCCCAGGCCCATGAGGCTAACCTGGGGCAAATTATGGTTGAGCCACCTCGGCTTGTGTTGAACAACCCTAGGAAGGTTGTATGTGTGAAGGGGCCGCCCAAAGCAGGCCCCCTCCCGATCTTAACCCTTCTAGGACGATCCAAGCATTCCCTATTTCCAAAGCCCCTGGACAAAAGGCCATATGAGCACAATATGGATGACAGCATGTTCCAGGACCACGATTTGTACCATGCCTTTTCAAAAAACAAAAAGACGTGGAACATGTTGTTAAACATGGGCTACACGCTCTACAAAAGTCTAGGGGCGCAGAACCAGGGTCTCCTAGAGCCCATCCTTCCTAGGGCCAATCCAAGCCGATATGGGATCGGCTATACTCCCCGAATACCGCCGGAGCCACCCCCTATGACCACTTGGGTCAAGGGTGCCCCGGAACCTGTCTTAGAAGATACCTACGATTTAGATCTCCTATTCCGAGTCTAACTCGTAGCGTTTTCCCTTTGTAGGTATGACGGAAGATCCCTTTTATAAAAATACAAAAAACATTTGAAAAGCTTAAAATAAAAAAAATCGAAAAACAAGAAAAACCAAAACAATGGAAAAACAAAATCTCGAAAAAAGAGCACTTTGTATAGTTCCCAAGGTTCTTGTTTTACTGCTTTAGGAGCCCTGTTGGCTCAATACGAGGATGACACCCATAAGGAGTATGCATCTACTACATTTCGAAAACTCTCTTGGCTTATGAACGAAATTATCAAGCCATGGAGAAGACGTGCTTGGCCCTAGTCTGGGCCTGCCAGTAATTCAGACACTATTTCCTAGATCATGAGATCTGGATAATGTCAAAGCTTGATCCAATCAAGCACTTGTTCGAAAAACCCATTCTCACGGGTAGATTGGGAAAATGGCAACTCCTTCTAATGGAGTATGATCTGAAATACCATCACCAGATCTCCATTAAGGGGAAAGCCTAGCAGATTACGTGGCTAAGTTCCCCTTAGAGGACGCATATCCCACGCTTGTTGAAATGCCTGATGAAGGCATATTACAAAACCATTTTCAAAACCACATTTTGGCAAATTCTTTCAAAAACCACGTTTGGAAGATGCACTTCGATGGGGCACGAAACCAACGAGGGGCTGGTGCTGGGGTCATCCTCATCTCCCCTGAAAAGGGCGAGATCCCTATAGCAGTCTGCTTAGATTTCGAATGTTCCAACAACGTAGTTGAGTATGAAGCACTCATACAAGGCTTAAGAATTTCGAAAACTCTAGGGACATCATGCATCGAGGTCTTTGGAGATTCGCTCCTTGTCATAAACCAGGTTTTGAAAATTTGGCAAGTACGTAATGAGAAATCACGAGTTGGCCACTCGATTGGTCCAGTCTTTCCAATCGTGTAAACTCACACATGTAGGAAGAGAGGACAATGGCATCGCCGATGCCCTCTCCTCCTTGGGTTCAGCCCTGAAGGTCGATCCCATTTCAGGGACCAGATCTTTGGAAATATGGCATGCGCCCCACCCATCCACACACGACTTGGATATTTGCCAAAATAACCCCGAGTCTATTGAAAAACCCTGGTTTTATGACATCAAACAGTTTTTAGAAAATGGGAGATTCGCCGAGGATGCCACATCCAAAGATAAGGCATTCATTCGTAAGGTTTCGACCCGATGCACCATTCTTGGTGGGGTTTTATACAAAAAAAGTTTTACCGGCATTCTGCTTAGGTGTATCGACCTAGAGGAGGCTAGGATAGTGATGCATGAATTCCATGATGGAGAATGTGGAGGTCATGTTAATGCCAACATGATGGCAATGAAAATACTTAGAGGGGGCTATTTTTGGTCCACCCTGAAGAAGGATTGCCACGATCATGTTAGGAGGTGTGATCCATGTCAAGTGCATGGGCATGCCATTCATATCCCATCATCTGCGTTGCATTCTGTGGTCAGCCCCTGGCCATTTACCATGTGGGCGTTTGACATCGTAGGCCCAATATTTCCAAAGGCCTCGAATGGGCATCGATTTATTTTAGCAGCCACGGAGTATTTCTCCAAGTAGGTGGAAGCCATTTCCCTAACCAACGTGATGGGGCAACATGTGGTGGCTTTTATCCGGAGGAATATCTTGGCTCGATTTGGGGTTCCACGAGACCTTATGTCTGATAATGGTACCACATTCAAGAACGAGCGGATGGTTAAGTTGTGCAACACGTTAAGTTGTGCAACATTTGGTGGCTTTCATTTCATGTCATGTGTGTAAGTCTTTCAATTCCAGCACTCACACATATTGAGCCTTCGCTCTTATTTGAAAGACCCAAGTAAGGGCCGTGTTATACTATTTGGGCTTTTATTTCATGTCGTGTGTGTAAGTCTTTCAATTCAAGCACTCACACACATTGAGCCTTCACTCTTATTTGAAAGACCCAAGTAAGGGCCGTGTTATACTATTTGGGTTTAATTTCATGTTGTGTGTGTAGTACTTCAATTCAAGCACTCACACACATTGAGCTTTCGCTCTTATTCCCAAGACCTTAATCAAGGCCATACTGCAAGTTATATTTGGGTTTCATTTCATGTCCTGTGTGTAAGTCTTTCAATTCAAGCACGCACCCACATTGAGCCTTCACTCTTATTTGCAAGATCCAAGTAAGGGCACGTATATACCCTATATACATATCTCCCTTCGGCGTTTACATTACAAGTCATTTCCCTTCGGTTATTTCCCTTCGGCATTGTCTTTACATTCAGGTTTTCTCTTTGGAGTAGCGTGAGTTTGCATTGCATCTACGCCATACCACAAAGTACGACGCATATTGCATCGAAGCAAGCCCCATATTCCCGCTCAAATTTGCCCATGTAGTGGAGTGTTCATAACACACAAACTAGGTGGCCCATAAAGGGATAAAAAGAAAGACTTAGGCACGTGCAAATCCACGTGATCTAAAAACTGCAATCGTATCTAAAAGACCCGAATTAGACACCTCGAACCGCTTCGTAGGCTTTCTACACCCTAAAACTCGATTTTTCAAAGCGTACAAACTGACCCTTGCGCATCGGTGCAAGAAGGTCTGCGACGACAAGAGCTCACTTGCTCACAGTCGCCACGATTAGAAGTCAGTTTAAAATATATCTTCGCTAGCTTAGGTAAGCTAGCTGGATGCCCTGTTTACATAAATAGGCCTTAGACATACGAGAAGATCTGCTCCAAGCCCTGAAAAGGCGAGAGGCGGGGATTTTTCGCGCGTCTACACAAGTATCTTGCTATATTAAACTAGGCCTTTCTTTATAAGAAGAAGGATTTTGAAATGTAACCACGTATTTGGAAAACTCCACTCTTTCACAAGTGCGAATTCTCTCACTCAGGGTCACACAATTCACCTTTGAACCTTACTTTCGAAGCTTCAAAGCAGCTATCCCTAAGGGTTTTCGAAAATGGGAATTTAACCCAAGTCCTACACATAATACTTCTTTAAGTATTGAATATTGATAGGATCTGCTAAATTCCTACCTTCTACATCGATCAACCAATATGAGTTGTTCGTGGTGGTTGCACGCACAACATGGGGTCCATCCCACTTGGGGCGCCACTTTCCAAGTGGATGTGGGCCATGATAGTGGATGATTTTCAAAACCAGATCTCTCACTTCAAAGTGGCGAGGTCTCATGTGTTTGCCATAATGTCGGGCTATCCTTTGCCGGTATGCATGAGCATGATCCATAGCAAGGAGTCGTCTCTCATCTAGCAAATCTAGTTCGGCTATCCTAGCATGCTGAAGCGTCTCTAGGGGGAGGTCGAGTGCAATGGATGTATGGAATGAATGCAATTGTGTATGAATGGGAAGAATGGCGTTTGTGCCATAGACCAATTCTAATGGCGTGGCATTCATGGGAGTTCGGAAGGAAGTCCTATAAGCTCATAAGGCTTCATCCAACTTCTCGTGCCACGCCCTACCCTTCTCTAAAGTCTTCTCAATTATACTAATGAGAGTCTTATTCGTGGCTTCGGCTTGGCCGTTGCCTTGAGGGTAGTAGGGTGAGGAGAAGTGGTGAGTTATGCCATAAGTGTTGCACAACTTAACCATCCACTCGTTTTTGAATGGGGTGCCATTATGGGACACAAGGTCTCTTGGAACCCCAAATCGAGCCAAGATATTCCTCCTAATGAAAGCCACCACATGTTGCCCCTGTACGTTGGTCAGGGAGATGGCTTCGACCCATTTGGAGAAATACTCAGTGGCTGCTAAAATGAACCTATGCCCATTTGATGCCTTTGGAAAGATTGGGCCTATAATATCAAACGCCCACATGGTAAATGGCCAGGAGCTGACCACAGAATGCAATGAAGATGATGGGATATGAATGGCGTGCCCATGCACTTGACATGGATGACACTTCCTAACATGATCGTGACAATCCTTTCTCAGGGTAGACCAAAAATAGCCCGCTCTAAGTATTTTCATTGCCATCATGTTGACATTAACATGACCTCCACACTCTCCATCATAGAACTCATGCATAACAGTCCTAGCCTCCTCTAGATCGACACATCTTAGTAGGATGCTGGTAAAACTTTTTTTTGTATAAAACTCCACCTAGAATGGTGTATCGGGTAGAAATTTTTAGGATGAATGCCTTATCTTTGGATGTGGCATCCTCGGTGAATCCCTCATTTTCTAGAAAACATGTGATGTCATAAAACCAAGGTTTTTCAACAGAGTCTGGATTATTTTGGCAAATATCCAAATCGTGTGTGGATGGGTTGGGCGCATGCTATATTTCTAAGGATCAAGTTCCCAAAGTGGGATCGACCTTTAGGGCTGAACCCAAGGAGGAGAGGGCGTTAGCAATGCTATTATCCTTTGTTCCTACGTGTGTGAGTGTACATGATTGGAATGACTCAACCAATCGAGTGGCCAACTCGTGATATGGAAGAAGTTTTTCGTTACGTACTTGCCAAATTTTCAAAACTTGGTTTATAACAAGGAGTGAATCTCCAAAGACCTCGATGCATGATGCCCCTAGAGTTTTCGAAACCCTTAAGCCTTGTATGAGTCCTTCATACTCATCTATGTTGTTGGAACATTCGAAATTTAGGCGAATTGCTATGGGGATCTCACCCTTTTCAGGGGATATGAGGATGACCCCGGCACCAGCCCCTCGTTGGTTTCGTGCCCCATCGAAGTGCATTTTCCACACTTGGTTTTCGAAAGAATTTACCAAAATGTGGTTTTGAAAATGGTTTTGCAATATGCCTTCATCAGGCATTTCACTAAATGTGGGATATGCGTCCTCCAAGGGGAACTCAGCCACATAGTCAGCTAGTGCTTGCCCCTTAATGGAGATCTGGTGATGGTATTTCAGGTCATACTCCATTAGCAGGAGTTGCCATTTGCCCAATCTACAAGTGAGAATGGGTTTTTCGAACAAGTGCTTGATTGGATCAAGCCTGGACACTATCCAGATCTCATGATCGAGGAAATAGTGTCAAAATTTTTGGCAGGCCCAGACTAGGGCCAAGCACTCTTCTCCATGGCTTGATAATTCCTTTCGTAAGCCAAGAGAGTTTTCAAAATATAATAGATGGCATACTCCTTATGGGTGTCATCCTCGTATTGGGCTAATAGAGCTCCCAAGGCATTCGTATGCACGGAAATGTAAAGCAAAAGAGGTTTTTCTTGCTTTGGAGGATTCAAAACAGGGGGATTAACTAGGTATACCTTTAGTCTTTCGAAGGACTTTTGGCAATCGTCATCCCATGAAAATTTCATGCCCTTCCTCAATAATTTGTTGAAGGGTTCACATCTAGTCGCCAGGTTTGATATAAACCTGTGAATGGATTGTAATCGACCTTGGAGGCTACGAATCTGTGTGAGATTGGAGGGTGGAGTCATGTTTATGATGGCTCGACATTTAGAGGGGTCGACTTCTATACCCCTTTGGCTCACCATAAAGCCTAGAAGCTTTTCGGACTCTACTCCGAATACACATTTTTGAGGGTTTAGCTTTACTTTGTAAAGTCTAAGCCTTTCGAAAATCTTTTGTAAACATTCGATGTGAGTGCATCGAGTTTTGGATTTTGCCAAGAGATCATCTACATACACTTCTACGAGCTCATGAATCTGATCATGGAAGATCGTGGTCATGGCTCTCTGGTATGTTGCGCCGGTATTTTTCAAACCAAAGAGAATGATTGTATAGCAGTACGTGCCCCTTGGGGTTGTGAATGCGGTCTTACCCTGATCTCGTGGACTTAATTTAATTTGATTATACCCTGAATAGACATCCATAAACGAAAACATCTCGTAATTTGCAGTACTATCGACTATCAAATCTATGTTTGGTAAAGGATAATTATCCTTTGGAGTGACTTTATTCAAGTTTTTGAAATCGATGCATATTCAAATCTTTCCATTGGTTTTTCGAACAACAACGATATTGGATAACCAATTAGAATACGCAATGGGTTTTATAAATCCGGCTTTTAACAGATCTTCTAAACCCTCTTTGACTTGTGTGTGTACATTCGGATGCATTTTCCTAAGCTTTTGCTTTATGGGTTTTACATCTGCATCTAAGGGAAGACGATGTTCGACAATACTGGGGTCTATACCCGACATGTCTTCATACATCCATGCAAACACATTTAAGTAGGTTTGTAAAAATGCAATGAATGCTAATCTTTCATGCTCATGCAAACATGCGCCTACCTTAATGAGTTTGGGATTGGAATCACTCCCTAGGTTCACCTCTATAAAATCTCCTCCTACTGAATCAGAAGGTCTTTCAAAATCGAGAATTTTATAAAATTTTGGGAGCTCAAAAGTGGGATCTTCCTTAAGGGGATCCACTTTTGGGCTTCGATCATTCTCGTGAGTTATAGACCCGAGGGAATTTGATGCGTGGATTTTCAAAAGACCTGGTTTTACACTTGAAATTTCAATTGATTTCAAAATTTTTGGTTTGGTTATGTAGACAACGTTTCTTTCGAAATCCTTTCCTTTTTTCAAAGCCTTACCAGGAGTAGCTATGTACAAAATCTTTTTGGAATTTTGTAAATTTTCATTTTTTTTTGTGTTTTTGCAAAACTAGAACCTTGGGAACTATACAAACTACTATTTTTTTGAGTTTTTGATTTTCTAATGTTTTTGGTTTTTGCAATTTTTCCATTTTTTCGATTTTGAGTTTTTCAAATGTTTTTGTATTTTTGTAAAAGGGATCTTCCATCATACCTACAAAGGGAAAACACTACGGGTTAGACTCTGAATTGGAGGTCTAAATCGTAGGTTTCTTTTAGGGTAGGCTCCAGGGCACCCTTGACCCAGGTGGTCACAGGGGGTGGCTCTGGTGGTATTTTGGGAGTATAGCTGATCCTGTATTGGCTTGGATTGGCCCTAGGAAGTATGGGTTCTAGGAGACCTTGATTTTGTGTCCCTAAACTCTTATAAGGCACATAGCCCATGTTCAACAGCATGTTCCATGATTTTTTGTTTTTGGAGAAGTTTGAATACAAATCGTGGTCCTGGAACTTGATGTCGTCTATGTCATGCACATAGGGCTTCTTGTCTAGGGGTTTTGGAAATAAGGGATGTTTGGGTCTTCCTAGAAGGGTCAGAACCTTGAGGGGGCTAGCCTTGGGCGACCCCTTCACATATACGACCTTCCTAGGCTTGCACAGAGTGAGCCTTGGCGGCTTGAGCATAGTTTGCCCTAGTTTTACCTCATGGGTCTGGGAGCTTGACAAGCAGGGTGAGTTTATGACCCCCTGAAGTTGAGGGTGACTCTCACCTAGGATCACGACTTTGTCCCTGAAAGGGATCTTGACACACTTGTGGAAGGTGGATGGCACAACGCACAAGCTGTGTATCTAGGGCCTTCCCAACAATAGGTTATAATGGGGTGGATGTCCAGGACATGAAACACCCCCGTGTGTGCTATCCCTCCCGTTTCCATGGGGAGTTCGATAGATCCTATGGGTCTAGACGCATTCCCATCGTATCCAGTGATAACGATGGGGATGAACGGATGTCAAGGTGACTCCGATTTGATTCGCCACATGAAGTAGAAGGATGTTGAGCCCTCCTCCCCCATCGACAAGGCACCTATCAAGAGAGTGGTTATTTAGAACCACCTCGATATGCAGGGCCTGGTTATGGGCTTCGTAGGGTCTATCTACATCGTCTTTTAAGAATACGATGGGCATTTTTGCTCCTATAGAGGCCACATGTTTGGACAAAGATTCAGGGGTAATGTTCGAACTAACCCTTGCTCTTTCTAGAATTTTCTCTAACACTAGTCTATGCCTAGGCGAAGTTTGTATTAGCTCTAGGATGGACATATTGATAGAAATCTTTGAAAGATGGTTTTCAAAATCATACATCTTCAAAACAACATTTCCTTTGTCCGTTTTTTACGGAACTCTAGGAATACATGCTTTTGAAGGGCCAGGCACACTGACCACCTTTTTAGCACTTTGTACATGTGGGGGTTGGTAGATCCTCCTGGACCTTGTCACCTCCCCCACGATCAACCTATCAAGAGAGTGGTTATTTAGAACCACCTCGATATGCAGGGCCTGGTTATGGGCTTCGTAGGGTCTATCTACATCGTCTTTTAAGAATACGATGGACATTTTTGCTCCTATAGAGGCCACATGTTTGGACAAAGATTCAGGGGTAATGTTCGAACTAACCCTTGCTCTTTCTAGAATTTTCTCTAACACTAGTCTATGCCTAGGCGAAGTTTGTATTAGCTCTAGGATGGACATATTGATAGAAATCTTTGAAAGATGGTTTTCAAAATCATACACCTTCAAAACAACATTTCCTTTGTCCATTTTTTACGGAACTCTAGGAATACATGCTTTTGAGGGGCCAGGCACACTGACCACCTTTTTAGCACTTTGTACATGTGGGGGTTGGTAGATCCTCCTGGACCTTGTCACCTCCCCCACGATCAACCTAGGTTTCATACTAATTATGGCTCTAATCGAGAGATTTGGAGCACCTTGAATGGTTAAAACTGGTTTAACCAGGGACGAAACTCTTGGTGGTCCCCGAATGACTACTTGGGCGGGTTTCTTATACAATATGAGAGTAGACGCACAAGTAGATGAACCAGACTCACATGCATGTGCTAGATCTTTTGAAATTGAAAGAGCACATACCTCTTTTCCCTTCCCACTGGTACTTGCGTGCTTGGGGAAGGGTTCTTTGAAGATAGCTTGGGAAGGCTCAGGTTCTTCAGTGACCTGGAGCTGGCCTTCTGCTATCAAGTTCTCAATTTTATTAAGGAGGGAGAAGCACCACCTTGTATCATGGCCTTTGAGCCGATGATACTTGCAGAACTTGTTTAAAAACCCTCCCTTCGAAGTGACTCCCTCGAGAATCTCGGGGAGTTCGATCATGCCTTGGCCGAGTAGGAGGTCTAGGACCTCCGTCACAGGTTGCCCCAGCGGAGTATACTCCTGTCTTTCGAAGGGTTTTTGAAAACTCCTCTCCTTTTTATTTTCTGGTTTTTCAAAAGCTCTTGAAGCACTTGCCGGGCATGGATCCACCCAGACATTGGCGATTTTATGGGGTTTTGCCCCTTTGTCCGCGGTGGATGGCCCATAGTTGATGGGCTTTTCCAAGCGAGTTTTCGAAATGGGATTTCCTTTCCATAAGTGGTCATACACCCCCTTTTTCATGTTTGTTTCGAAAAGAGATGCTTTCTTTATTAACTTATGGAAAGTAGAGATTTCATGAAGCGAGAGAAGGGTTTTCAGCTCGTTTCTAAAGTTATCGAGGATGAGCATTACTGCACATCCTTCTGATATGGGCTCTCGCACTTGACCCAAGAGAGACCTCCATCGAACGATGAACGTATGTACGTCCTCGTTCACACCTTGTTTTGTATCTCTCAAGGTGTTTAAAGTCGGCGTGACTTCTACGTTATGCGAGAATCTCTGCATAAAACAGTTCACTAACTCTTCAAAAGTTGCGAACTAGCTAAGATCATAGGAAGCCAGCCATTTGGCAGCTGTGCCCTTGAGGGATAAATGGAACCAATACACCCACTTCATCGAGTCCTTCTTTTTCTTGTGGGCTTGATGAGAGAAAAGCTGCAAGTGAGACCTAGGGTCTCCCATGCCATCATACCGATGAAAGTTCGGTATTTCATCGTTATTGTCTATTTCATAGTCCATAGGTAGGAAATCAGACAGGGCGTAGGTTCTTTTCTCTTTACTTTGCCCTCTCAGCAGCTGCTGTAGGGCTTTACGGTCCCTGTGTGTGAAGGACTCGTGGTATTGGTTACCTTCTACCGCGGAAGTCTCCTTGTGTTTGTAAGGTTTTTCAAATTTCTTCTTGGCCTTTGGTTCACCATTAGACGAACATGAATTGCTTGCTTCAGCCTCTTGGCTAAGAGCGGCGATTTTGGCCTCGAAGTCCCTTCTCAAATCTTCAATCTCTTGTTTTTTGAAAACCTTCGACATTGAGAACTTGATGCGCAGGAGCCACGGCTCGATACCTCTTGGGAGCCTGGACTCGACATGCTTCAAAGTGCTTTTCAAAACAAATCCTAAGTATGAAAATGCAAATAAGCAAAGTTAAAAACACTTTAGAAAAATTTTCATGAGGTTTTTCTACATGAAACGACTCTGCACAAGGCGTAGGTCCCACTGGGCGTGCCAAACCTGTAGACACAGAAAATCCTCACTTCTGGTTCTTAGGCCCGAAGTGAACCTTTTCGTGTGTCTAAGTCGTATTTTAGCAAAAGGGCGTGCCAGCTAGCTTGCTTAATCTAGCAAAGAAAGTTTTCGAAATCTGACTTCTATCGAGGCGACTGTGAGCAATTGAGCTCTTTTCGTCGTAGACCTTCTTGCACCGATGCGCAAGGGTCAGTCTGTACGCTTGGCAAAGTCTTTTAAAATGTAAACCTCTTTGAAAAATACCCTAAGTGTTTGGGCTTTGTATGTACGATTTCAGATTTTATTACACGTGGGATTTGCATGTGCCTATGTCTTTCTTTTTATCTTTTTAGGGCCAACTAGGTGTGTGCATAAGTGACCTAAGTTGGGCGATTTTTGAACAGGAGTGTGGGGTTTGCTTTGATGCAATATGTGTCCTAACTCGTGGTATGGCGTATATGCAATGTAAACTCACGCAACTCCAAAGGGAAAACCCGAATTGAAAGACAATGCGGAAGGGAAATGACTTAATGTAAATTGCAAAAGGGAAATTGCAAAAGGGAAATATGGTTATATCTTAAGAGCGAAAAGGCTCAATTGTGCAAGTGTGTGTCGTGTATATATGTAAAGACTACGCACACTGCTGAACCTTAAAACCCAAATCTTAAAGACATAGCCGAAGGGAAATACTTATAATATATATTGGCCTGAAGGTCGCCAACGTGTGCGTGGGTGTTGTGTGTATATTGAAAGACAACTCACACGACTTGTAATGAAACCCAAATATAATTGCAATAGGCCTTGACTAAGGTCTTGGGAGTAAGAGCGAAAGCTCAATGTGTGTGAGTGTAGAATTGAAATGCTACGCACACAACTTGAAATAAAACACCCAAAACGAAATTGCAATAAGGCCTTTACTAAGGTCTTGGGAGTAAGAGCGAAAGCTCAATGTGTGTGAGTGTAGAAATTGAAAGACCACGGACACAACTTGAATTTAAATGCCCAAGGGAAATTGCAATACGACCCTTACTAGGGTCTTGGAAATAAGAGCGAAAGCTCAATGTGTGTGAGTGTGGAAATTGAAAGATAAAACACACAACTTAATTAAAACCCACGCAACTTAAATCATATAGGTATAACTATATCTTAAGGGCTGATTAGGCCCGTGTGTGTATCAAAATTGTGTGCAGCTAAGAGCGGAATAGGCTCAAGTGCATGTGTGTGGGGGTGTGCCAAACCACATTATTATAAGCGGGGGGAGACAACGCTCCATTATTACAACCCCGTATCAAATTTAATCAAACATAAGTAAGTTCATAACAAGGACCGAGTTAGGCACTTACGTATAGCTGGTCCGGGTGTGACTTGCTTGGCTTTGGCCTAGTGAGTCGCCTTGGACAGCCGAAGGGGAGCTCCTTTGGTGCGTATGGGCGCCAAGTAGGGTCTTAGTCGAGTGGGTGTCTTGATGAAAGCTGGGTGGTAGGAGCAGCAAGTGGGGAGGTTAGGTGTTGTTGTGGCAGGTTAGGGGCTAGCTAAGTGGTGGAAGGTAAAGGGGGAAGGCTTAGCTAAGGGCTGGGAAATGGGTGGCTAAGGGAAGGTGGGGATGTAGGGTGTGCAGTCGCCGGGTGTAAGGGATATGTCTAGGGTGCTGCAGTGGTGGCGGGTGATGGACGGTGTGGCTGGGTAAGAGGGGGAGAGGAAGAGAAGTTAGATAGGGCAGAGATGGGGTACTAACCGGAGGTGGTGGTTGTGGTAGTGGCCGAAGGTGGTGGAAGGAGGTGGTAGCTAGAAGATGGTGGCAGGCGGGTGGAAATGCAGGTGGCAGCCGAATGGAAGTGGAGCCGGGTGGAGCGACGGTGGGTGGTGGCACAACTGGTGGGGGTAAGGGAGTGAAATGGGTGAGAGAGAGGGTAGGTGAGAGAGGAGAGAGAGGGCTGAGAGCTGCCCAAGATCGAGCCAAGATAGCCCAAAACTCGCCCCAAAAGGTTTTTTTTTTATAGGCCTTGGGCTGGGTCGGTTGGGGTGGTTTTGAGGGTAGATATTTAGGATGTTGTGGGCTAGGGTGGGGTGGTTTGGGTAGGTCGGCTAGGTGGGTGGTTTGGGTAGGTCGGTTAGGGTGGCTGGGATTTAAGGGTTAGGGCCTAATTAGGTGGGTTAAGGTAGGATTAGGTTTAATCTAGCTAGGGTCTAGGTGGTCTAGTTAGGTGGGGTGAGCTAGGTGAGGTCGGCTTGGTATAGTTAGGTGGTTTTGGGTGAGGGTGGCTAGGATTAGGTCAGGTTTAGTGGGGAATGGCTAGGTGAGGTGGGTTAGCTTAGGGCTAGGTTTAGAACCATCCGCTTGGCCTTGAACCATGGACCTAGTTGCAGCATGTTGGTGCAGCCCTAGTTTAGGTGTAGGTGCATACAAGCTTAATCCCACACTCTTAGGCTAAACCCACATGATTAACCCAAAACTTGACACAAAAGTCAAGCCCACCATATTTCTCACTCATACTTTATCCCATTCTCTCTCATACCCAAGCTTTTCACGTGAATTTCTTGTGCGACCCACCTCCATTTATGAGAAGGTGATGTGGGCCATGGATGTGGATATTGGATTGGATCTTTGGATCCAAATCCAAATCCAAATCTATATGCATGTTTGGATTTGGATCTGGATATATGGTCCAGATCCGATCCAGATATGATTTTCTGACTCCTTCATGGTATTTCAAAACGGACGGTTTGTGCGGGGCCTGACAGCATCAGTACTCCGTCTTGCGTTGGGTCTTTGCCAACATTGTCGTCCGCTCCTCTTCTCACCTTTCGGAGATCATTTTGATAAATTTGTTGATAACAGGGGCTTGGATGTCCGAGATTTTGGGGATGATTCTGATACGAGAGTTGATGTATCGGGCTTGACATATGCTTCGGTTCCGGGCTCTCTTTCGCTTCTTTGGTCCTGCTTTCATCGGGCCAAGTTGCTTTGCGAGGTTTCAAAATACCTTTTTAAAGGTTTTAAAACTGTATAACACATATTTTAAAACATATATGATTTAAACGTATGTACAGGGTTGCCTGGAAGGCTCCTGGGTTTCCAGACTCAAACTAGCCCTTTGGGGCTACTTTTGCAAAACCAGGTGTTTTGGGAAAATCGTGGGATTTTGGGGTGTTTACAATTATAAATTAAATTAAAAAGAAGACAACTCAGACTTGACACAATTCTAAGAAGGTAAAGAAAAAAGGCAAGAAAGCAGTTAGTGAGGAAAAGGCAAAAGCTTGAGAAAATCTATATAAGAAGCTCCGTCAAAAGAATCTAAAAGACATACTTAAGATAACTCAGGCTACATAAAAGAAAACTAAAGATTTTTCTCATGTTAGATGTATCAAAGATGATGATGAGAAGGTTCTTGTTACAAGCAAAGATATTATGAATAGATGGAAAGTTATTTTCTTAAGCTTTTTAATGAAGGTACATATGCTAATGTCAATTTAGAAGAACTAACCAACTCAAGAGCATTCATGGATTGTAATGTCTATTGATGTATTTAGAGGAATAAAGTAAAATAGGTTCTTCAGCTTATGATACCAAACAATATTCTCATTGAAGTATGAAAAGTTTAGGGAGAGTCGGATACCATTTAGCTTCAAAGATAATGCCATTTAGACGAACAAGATGCAAGAGGAACAAAAGAGTATAGTAATACCTCATCTGTGAGCATTTCGTTAAGACATCCCCTCTTAGTAATGTTATGTAGAACCCGAATTTAGTGAAAAGTAAGAAAAAACTCTATATTTTCTCCTAGATATAGTGAATCAATTGTAAAAAGGGTTCTTATCTAATGGACGAATGTGAGTAAAGAAGTTAGTACTACTATATTGCTCTCCAAATATAGTAAATAAATTATAGAGAAGGTCTTTGCACTTTCAGCATGAATAGATTAGGCAGTAAAGGAAGCTAGTGTTAGATAACAAGATTCGTATTGGTATTTTGAATATTGAAACAGTAATTGATAAGATAATGAAGGTGGTGAAGACTGAAAAAGATTCACATTCTATGTTTACCATAAATAAAGTGGGTTAGAAAAAAAGATAAGGAGATCAAAGTTTATCGAGTATCACATGCGAGGACGACACGATACAGGTAAGTGTATCACATTAGAGGATTATCGGGTTGCATCACACCATACCATACAAGTCGATATCGATTTTTCTTAACATATAAACTTAAGACCCATAGGGTTTTTTTGGGTATTTTACCTTCTCCCACCCTTTCTTACTGCTTGTGTTTGTTTCCAAGCATTTTCCCCATCTCTCATTTGGTTAATTTCGTAGAGAAATCACACGTTTTTCTCCCAAACTCTTGAAAATCAATAGGGTTTTTATTAAATCTATAGCAGACTCCCTTTCTTTCGTTACTAATCCCTTTTCACTTAAAACTTTTGGGTTTTCATAGATTCCAAGATTTCTCACATTCCTAAAGCCTTTTTCTTGTGGTTAATCTTAGCTTGGCGTGATAACATCCGATCAATCTAATCCAACATGAAAGTTCTGCATTCTAGCGTATGAAGGCGATAGACTTTGAATAGGTATATATTTTGTAACGAGGTTAATCATGGAGGTATTTTTTATATGAAACACCATCTTGTAGAAACCCAAAAATATGCAAGTGATTGTCATCGGGTTTCTGAAATTATAAAGTATTAAATTCAATAAGTGTGGAAAGGCTACAAAATAGAGCAAAAGATTATAGTAGAAAGAGTAGTAGAAACAAGCGATAAATTTATCAAAAGATATATGGTGAAGAAATGCATGGTATGCCTGAGGAAGAGGAGATAGCTGAGGAGACAAGAAAAATGCGAGCAAAGGAGAAAAGTATATGTTATGGTAGCAGTAGCAATAGAATTGGTTGTTGTTCACTATAAGAGCTCTTACTCACCCGATGACTACGAGAGATAATAGAGGAGATAGAGACAACAAAATACATTCATTTTTCTCCCACGTATGACTTTTGAAACTCAAAAAGGTATTAGATCAGTTATAGATTTAAAGGAGGTAATTGAGAAAGTATATATGAAGTGTGGGAATTTTTTTATAAAAATTTGCCTCCCTTTTAATGTTACAAATTTATTTTTCTTTCAAAATATGGTAGATATTATTCCTAGTGTAGGATCGAGTTATAGGGTGCCTACTTATCATGCTTTAAGGAGTAAATTGCTACAAAAATAGGTTAATATTGTCCATGAATGGAGTTTTGAATTTAGGATGTCGTGAAAGCTTATAGGTTGTTCTATTATGGTGGTCAATATAGATCATTATTAGAAACTTTTTCATCTATTATCCAAAGGAGATATTATTTTTGAAATCCCTATATATAATATGCACTCTATTTTTGAAGATGTTTAGGATGTAGGTATTGAAAATATTGTTTAATTCGTTACTGACAATACTTGTAAATTTTAGAGCAATTGCTCGAGAAAGGAGGGGAATGTGTTAATGTAATAGGTGGCATGGGCCATTAGGGCCCGTGCACTCTATTGGGCATGGCGCGGGCCACTAGGGCCCGCAAGGCCATAGCCCATAGCCGTTGGAGCCCCAACGGCTAGTGCTGGCCAAGGCTGGTCGGCCAACACTAGTGTCTTATGCTCTCCTCTTTGCTCTTTTGCCTCTCATGTAGATGTGTAAACTCTATAAATACCTCACTAATTCATGAATAAATGTATGTTGTCTTGCACAACTTTTGTTTGTAGTTTGGCTTGCTTCCGCTCTCTTGTTGAGTTATTTGTGTGTGATATCCATATTCAAATGTTTTGAGATCTTGGCGCTTTGATAAGTTGTATCGTAGACGATTCAACCTTCGATTATCAACAATAATTTACATGGTATTAGAGCTTCGTATTCAAGAATTCAAGCACATTGGGAAGCATGCCATGATGGCAAATTTCAAAAAATCATTCCAAATTTTAGGTTAGTCTAAATCTTTTGATTTTGCATGAAATGGAAAGCAAGAATGAGTCCTTTAGATGCATCCTTGACCCAAAATGCTATCAAAGTTAGGCAAGAACCATGAAAAAATATTTTTTATCAAAAAATTTTTGGGATTATATCGATTATACGATAAAAGAACCGATTTTAAACATTGATGATTTGGATGATGATGATATTGTTAAAGCACATGAAAAGTATAAGCAAGATCTAAAAATTTAGAAAAGAATGAATGCAAAAACAACTTAGATTATTTGTCAAAATATTGATGAAAAACATAGAAATAAAATTAGTGTTTTCGAAAATGCTTTTGAAGAATACTTAAAAAAGTTTCACTCTCAAGATGATTTTGTCTTCCAATTTGATTTAATAGAAAGGATGATAATGCTTAAGCAAGGAAACTTAAGCATTAGAGATTATCGCAATGAGTTTTCGAAACTATGAACTCAACTTAGAAGTTTTGATAAATTTGGAAAACTTCAAAAAGTAGATAAATTTCAAGAGTTTTTGGATAATCAATATTTCTTTTTGTTTATGCGTGGTTTAAGAGACGAATTTGAAAATATTAGATCAAACTTAATATATAGAAAACCTAAATCAAAAGGAGACTCCTTTTTGGCTGACCTTCTTATATAAGAAATAAGGTTGAAAAATATTAATGTCGCAAAAAAAGTCGTGCTTGTCGCCTCCAAACCGGGAGCTAACATGAAGACGTACAAGCCTCTGCATACAAAAAAAACTTTGAAGGAACAAGCAAGAAACCCACAGTACCATGGCCAACCAAGGACACCATATGCCACTATTCCAAGGAAAGTGGGTATATCAAAGCCACTTATACTCTTCTTCGAAGGAAATTTGGAAATGTGGGAGTCATGGAAGATAAAAAAGGAGGAGTCTTACCTACTAACATCAAAGCATATATAGAAGAAATGTTTAAGGAAAAAACAAGCATCTCTAGAAACACTCTTTACCTCTCAAGTTATGTCTTACTTTTTAGATTCGGGTGCTTCTTTTCATGACTCATTGTGAAAAATCCTTAAATGAATCTCATGATATTGTTGGAAAGCATGTATTTACGGCCAATGGTACAAAACTTCAAATTAAAAAATTAGGAAATTTTGATTTTTTTTTTAAAAATTCAAAATATAAGCTTTATACTTAAACTTAATTTGAACTTACTTTCGGTTGCTCAAATTTGTGATAATAATTGTATAGTCACTTTCTCATCTAAGCATTGTATGGTATAGGATCACCTATCGAAGAAGGTGATTGGTCAAGGCCATAGAGAAAGCATACTATACAAAATGGATTACTAGTTATGCCATATTTTGATACTTGTAATATAGACCAAGATGTTACCCTTTGGCATAAAAGACTTAGACACTTAGATATACATAAATTGTGTAATTTTCCTTTGTTGAAAAAAATTAGGGAACAAAAGTTTAAATGTAACGAGTGTATGCTTGGAAAAATGCATCATTTTCCTTTTGGTGAAAGAAATTATGTACCAAACAAAGCTTTTGAATTAATACACTCTGATGTTTGGGGTCTTGTCCCTATTATTTATAAGGGAGGTGTTCAATACTATGTGATATTTGTAGATGACTTTTCTCGCTTTACTTCGATATATCTTTTGAAGCAAAAGTCAGAAGTGTTTGAAAAATTTGTAACCTTTTGTAATATTGTCAAAAATCAATTTGGCTCCACTATTAAGATTTTTAGATCTGATTCGGGAGGAGAATATATGTCAAATGAGTTTCAAAAGTTTGTCGAAACCAATGGAATCTTGCCTAAAAAATTATGCACCAAAACCCCTAAACAAAATGGCTTGGCTAAGAGAAAACATAGATATATCATAGAAACATGCCACATTATGTTTAATTACCAGTAATGTTCCTAAGTTTTTATGAGCATAAGCTACTCTTACTGCGGTATATCTTATTAATAAAATGTCTTCATCCAAACTTAAAATATTTCTTCTCTTGAAAAACTATATAACTTTTCTCCTTATTATAAAAGATTGAGAGTTTTTTAGTGTAGATGTTTTATTTATACGGATAAAAATGATAAATTATCTCCTAGGGCCATTGAATGTGTATTTCTTGGTTATGACATAGACAAAAAAGGTTATAGATGCTTTGATCCTGTCAATGATAAATTATATGTTTCTAAAGATGTAAAATTCTTTGAGAAGAATCTTTAGAAAGTTATGAATCATCTATATCTCAAGACTTCTTTGATCTAGAAGAAATCGATGATTGTGACCTTGAAGATCTTCAAGATAGTCTTCTAGGGAGTGATAGTGTCCAAAATGAAACTGTTGATCACCAACCCATCATTCAACCCTTCCCATTACATTATATACGACATCATAGAGAATCTGATGACACATGTCTAGAACCTAGAGTTTTGAAACCTCCCCAACAGTTTGTTTCTTATGAATCTTTTGAACCCCAACGCAAAAATTTGATTGCAACTCTTCATCAAGTAAAAGAACCCAAGTTTTACCATCAAGCTAAAGGTATTCCATAATGAGAAGATGCTATGAGGGATGAACTTAGAGCCTTAGATAAAGCCCAGACATGAACAGTTGTACCCATGCCTAAAGATAAGAAAGTTATTGGATGTCGATTGGTCTACAAAATTAAAACACACAGCAATGGTCATATTGAGATATATAAGACCAGACTGGTTGCAAAGGGTTATGCTCAAGAGTATGGAATAAGAGTATGGAATTGATTATGATGAAACATTTGCTCCGGTTGCTAGGATGACCACAATTAGAATTCTCATAACCCTAAGTGCCATTAAAAATTGGGATATATATAAACTTGATGTTAAAAATGCTTTTCTGAATGGTTACTTGACTGAAGAAGTTTATATGACCTCTCCTCTTGGGTTTATTGTTCTCTAGGATCATGTTCTTAAATTGCAAAAAGCTCTATATGGCCTGAAACAAGCCCCCAAGGTTTGGTTTGATCGATTTAAAAAATTCATGCATTTACATAATTTCATATCCTGTTATACTGACAAGGTCACGGGTCGAATTTCAAAACCAAAATTTTCGAAACTCAATACCTGTGATGGCAAGAATCACCTCCGTGATCTTTTCAACCTCACCTTTGGCGCGCCATGGGATTTTTGCATGTAACAATTCTCCCCCGACCAAGCAGGACCTCGCCCTCGAGGTCTCGTGAGCGTGTGTCTCGCCCTAGGCACTCCCCCGGCTGAGCACTCTTCACGTCCCCGACCATCGACTCCTTCGTCTCTCCTGGCTTCTGGCATGTATGCACTCTTCCTAGATAGCCTCTCTAGAAACAAACCTCTCTAGCGCTCCGACCTAGTGTTGGCCACCTACAGCACGACCCTGGCATGGTGCTGGTCACCCGCCCCCTGCGGCATGACTCCACCCATGTAAGGGATCACCCTTGCATTGCCAGTCCCAAGCCCGGATAAAGGAGGAGGGTTGTGTTAGGCTTTCGACAGTCAACATAAAACTTCATCAGATTTTTACAACATGGATTACAAAAATTATGAGCATTGCTTTGGGGTGTCCCTGCCTAGCGACGTGCTGCAGAGCCCAAATACAGTAATAAGTAAGCAAGGGCTACTACATTTTCGCCCGAATATAGTGAATCAATTGCAGAGAGGGTTCCCACATCATGGACAGGTGTGGGTAAAGAAGTTAGTCCCGCTACATTGCCGCCCGAATGTAGTGAAAAATTTTTAGAGAGAGTCTTCGCATTTTGATTATAGACGGATGCGGGGGGTAAGGAAGCTAGTCCTAGATAATAAGATTCGTATTGGTTCTTGGAATATTGGAATATTATCCGGTAAGCTAATGGAGGTGGTAGATACTATGATTCAGAGAAAGATTCATATTCTATGTTTACACGAGACAAAATGGGTTGGAGAAAAAGCAAAAGGAGATAGAGGATACAGGTTTTAAATTATGGTACTCAGGTAAAGAAAAGGCTCGAAATGGAGTTGGTATTATCATAAATAAAACTTATATGAATCTCCTCTATCATTTAAAACTATTCATATTCTATGTCATAAATTATGATAATACCAACTCCGTTTCGAGCCTTTTCTTTACCTAAGTATTATCATTTAAAACTTGTATCCTCTATCTCCTTTGCTTTTTCTCCAACCCATTTTGTCTCATGTAAACATAGAATATGAATCTTTCTCCGAATCATAGTATCTACCACCTCCATTAGCTTACCGGATAATGTTCCGATATTCCAAGAACCAATACGAATCTTATTATCTAGGACTAACTTCCTTAGCCCCTGCATCCGTCCATATTCAAAATACGGAGACCCTCTTTGAAAATTATTCACTACATTCGGGCGGCAATGTAGCGGGACTAAAAGACGACTTCCTATGATTCATTGTTAATACATTTTTCCTTACTCTCATAAAGTGAGCAGGCACTAAAATGTAAGGATGCATGAGTAAGCTTAATATTAGGATGTGTTACTTCGTGGGAAAGTTAATATTGCAATAGGTGATTTCATGAGACGTTCTTCTAGCAGACTCTATGCTAAGTGTGTGAGAAACAACTTCATTAATCTTAAAGATATGAAACATTCATTTTTCCTATTCATAACTGAGAGAAACTACCTTCTAAGGAGCTTGACCAACCAAGAACTCAAGGACTCCAAGTCTAGGACCCAGAGCCTATTTTCAACATTGCTTGCACAAGGACGGAATACCCATGGTAGCCAAACCCCTGACGTCCCCATAACAGCCAGAAGCCCTTTTACTAAACCTCCATCGGTCATAAAGGAAAGTATGCTAATACAATGATGGTCCTTTTGAGGTTTCTTCCCCAAGGGAGACCTCTTTTGCACCTTTTCCATTTTCCTCTTCTTAGATGTCAAAAAAGTTTTGAGCACATCAATAAGATTGCCTCAGCGGACTGGAAATGATTCCAACTTGATTAAACTTTTATGTACAAATTTAGTTAGCAATAATTATGCATTCCAAATTATTTGGTTGATTAGAGAAAAGGTGCTATTTCAAAGACGGTGATGCTTTTCACACCAACCATTTCCCGTAAATAATATTGATTTTTCTTAACAGCTAACCAGTGTTTGGCATGGCTAATCAAGGGTGAAAGTGCATCAATCAGGAGTGTAAAGATAATGATTAACTAATATGTAAACTTTAAAAGACTAAAGAATAATCACTCACCAGTCTGGCCCTTTTCGAAAGAATAGCTTCTTGAACTGATATATGTATGAGGATTTGGCAACTGGTGATTCCTTAAATACTCTTTATGGCCCTAATCATCAATAAGCAAAAACTTGTGAAAACAAGAAAAATAACTCATGAACTAATGGTTTCATATCATGTCTCCAGCTTTAATGCAAATTTTGAAAGAAAGCAGCTAAGGATCCACATCTGCCTAAGTCAAGTTCTACTCCAACCTAGGTTGTCCTACTGTTTCATTAGAGCAAACAAACCAGTTGGTTAAGCACTAGCACCTTAGACTCAAGACACAGTCCTCATCACCAAGCGAACAATAAATGGAGTCCGAAAGATGGAAGGGACAACTTACAAACCTTGATTATCACTCCACTTCCCAAGTCATTAAATATACCAGCACATATCGCCTGCATACTAGCTTTATTCCTTCATCCCTCTGTAACACAACAAAATTTTTATACCAAATTAAAATCTCTGGCAACGTGCAACATCAAATTTTATGACTAGCTTTATTCCTTCATCCCTCCGTACCACAAGTCCACAACTAAATGTTTATACCAAATTAAAATGTCAGGCAAAGTGCAATATTAAATTTGATGACATTTTAGCACAGTTACAACGATCATTAGTATCAATTAAATGTACATCTTACATATAAACTCATAATTGACATATTGATTTCATAGCATACCATTGAAGAGAATATAAATAGAATACCATGTTACAATATTATCAAATGTATGAGTGTAACAAGTTTTAAGGTTGTCTTTTCTCATAATTCTTACAATACAGAGCTCTTGTTTCCATTGAACAGGACAAGAATTCTTAGCCTTAACATGCTCACTTACAGTCAAGCCTTCCTTGAATTTGGACTCAAATACAGACATTGCAGCAAGTGAAGTTTATCAACGATCCATCTTAAGCGGGGTTTTCCCCCATTTCATCGTCCGAGCTTCTTTTTGTCTTTCTGGACTCTGTTTCAACTGTTTCTTTTGTTTTTTTGACTTGGATTGCTCGTGATTTCAGATGTGCTTTCGGCTTGGCCTTCGATGATTCAGTCTTGAAGTACACTCATGGCCTGGGCTCCTTTTTCGTCTTTGAAATTCACTTTTCATCGGGCTGGGCTTGACCTTTGAGCTTTTTGAATCTTTTGTAACTATCTTGAGCCAGGCTTCATCTGTTCGTCTGGTCTTTTGTAAAAATAGGACTTTCGTCCACTTTTAAGATTTTTTAATGTTTCGAACAGGTTTGGAAAATAGAGTTTTGAAGGGTTTGAGTTCCTGAGTTTTTGAAATCTCCAAACTTGGCTTTTTGAGCTGATTTTCGAACCAGGCATTTGGTTTTGGAAAATATTTGGATTTTGGGGTGTTTACAGATGCCCCTCTTTGGCATTATCCAAATTGATTTGGATAATGGTGAAGAAGATAACACCCCTATTTATTTTCTCCCAGATTTGATCATGAGAATATGGGATCGTCCTAGTATTTGAGAAAAACATTTCCTTTTAAGCCTGATAGGAGGAGATTTTTCGCCAAAAGGGGACTTTCTATGGATCTAGCCCTAAATGGAGATCATGTATGAGGTGCTTATGCGTGGATATGCAGAGTGTGTGACATGGCTGAAGTGCCAGAGAGGGGTGACCTCCAAGAGGCCAGATTATATGGTCGAACTTTTGAGACTTTTATGAAAAACCTGCTGCTCCATGTGAGCGGGCCTTACGTATGCTCGATGTTCGAGTTTTTTTGAAATTCGTTTTAAGAGGGAAAACTTTCTGAACCATCGATCATAAGGACCTTCAGCTCCTTGTGTTTGCCTTTACTCGAGTCTCGACACTTGCTAATCTAGCAGAGGTTTTATGAGAAAACAAGCCATATTTCAAAATTTTTACGCCTTACTCAAAACGTCGTATTCTCAAACAAGACGAAATTCAAGTAAGTAAATCCTATTTTTACTTTAGGATTCCTTGAAATGAACCATGTTTTGCTCGGGATAAGTCATAGGGATGGGAAAGAAGTACCACGGTCCCTTCTGAAGTGTCCCGTGGTTTGAGGCAAAGAAGGCGGAAAACTGCTCTTTTTGAGCTTTTGGCCTTTTTTTCTTTCTTTTTTCCATAAAGGTCTCCCTTTGGGAGTATTTTTTCTTTAATCCCTCTTTTCCATAGAAGACTCAAGTTTTCTTTTTAATTCATTTTTCTTTCTTTGGGAAAGAGCTTTTTGGCGGGGATTTCCCTTTGTTTTGGCCAAGTTTTCCTTTTGGAAGGAGAACTAAAGAGGAGAGGACTTATCCCAAGGTCATACTCGATCCATTCTAGGTTAGCCTATTTAGAAATAGCATGTACAACTTGCAAGTATCTTGCTATATTGAATTAGGCCTTTCTTTGTAAGAAGAAGGATTTTGAAATGTAGCCACGTATTTGGAAAGCTATGCTTTTTCACAAAATGTCAATTCTTTCATTCAGGGTCACACCACTTACCTTTGATCCTTGGTTTCAAAGTTTCAAAGTAGTTTTCCCTAAAATATTTTCACAAAAGGGGAATTTAACTCACACCCTATACATGATATTTTTTCAAATACTGAATATTGATAGGATCTGCTAAATTCCTACTCTCGACATCGGTTAACCAATAAGAATTGTTCGTGGTGGTTCCACGCACGACGTAGGGGCCATCACACTTGGGCCGCCACTTTCCAAGTGGATGTGGGCCACGATGGTGGATGATTTTCAAAACGAGCTCTCCCACTTTAAAGTGGCGAGGTTTCATATGTTTTTCATAATGTCGGGCGATCCTTTGCTGGTATGCATGAGCATGGTCCATAGCAAGGAGTCACTTCTCATCTAATAGATCTAGTTCGGCCATCCTAGCATGCTGAAGCATCTCTAGGGGGAGGTCGAGTGCAAGGGATGTATGAAATGAATGCAGACATGTATGGATCGGGAGAACGGCGTTTGTGCCGTAAACCAACTCAAAAGGCGTGACATTTGTGGGAGTGCGGATGGAAGTCCTATAAGCCCATAAAGCTTCATCCAACTTTTCGTGCCATGTTCTACCCTTCTCTAAGGTTTTCTCAACGATGCTGATGAGAGTCTTGTTGGTGGCTTCGGCTTGGCCATTGCCTTGAGGGTAGTAAGGCGATCAGAAGTGATGATTTATGCCATACTTGTTGCACAGCTTGACCATCCGCTCATTTTTAAATGGGGTGCCATTATCGGACACAAGATCTCTTGGAACTCCAAATCGAGCCAAGATGTTTTTCCTAATGAAGGCTACCACATGTTGCCCCTAGACATTTGTCAGGGAGGCGGCTTCTACCCACTTGGAAAAATACTCAGTGGCTGCTAGAATGAACCTGTGTCCGTTTGAGGCCTTTGGAAAAATTGGTCCTACGATATCAACCGCCCACATGGTGAATGGCCAGGGGCTGACCAAGGAATGCAGTGATGATGAGGGGATATGAATGGCGTGACCATGCACTTGACACGGGTGACACTTCCTAACATGATCGTGGCAATCCTTTCTTAGGGTAGACCAAAAATAACCTGCTCTAAGTATTTTTATCGCCATCATGTTGGTATTGACATGACCTCCACATTCTCCATCGTGGAATTCATGCATAACAGTCCTAGCCTCCTCTAGGTCGACGCATCTTAGTAAGACGCCAGTAAAACTCTTTTTGTACAGAACCCCTCCCAAAATTGTGTATCGGGTGGAAATTTTTCGGATGAATGCCTTATCTTTAGATGTGGCATCCTCAGTGAATCCCTCATTTTCTAAAAAATTCTTTATGTCATAAAACCAAGGTTTTTCATCAGAATCAGGGTTATTTTGGCAAATTTGTAAATCGTGTATGGAAGGAGTGGGTGAGTGCCATATTTCAAGGGGTCTGGTTCCCAAAGTGGGATCGACCCTTAGGGCTGAACCCAAGAATGAGAGGGCATCAGCGACGCCATTATCCTCTCTTCCTACATGTGTGAGAGTACACGATTGGAACGACTTGACCAGTCGAGTGGCCAACTCGTGGTATGGAAGCAGTTTCTCATTCCGAACTTGCCAAATTTTTAAAACTTGGTTTATAAAAAGGAGGGAATCTCCAAAAACCTCGATGCATGCTGCCCCTAGAGTTTTCGAAACTTTTAAACCTTGTATGAGTGCTTCATACTCGGCTATATTGTTGGAACATTCGAAATCTAGGCGAATTGCTATGGGGATCTCTTCCTTTTCTGGGGATACGAGGATGATCCCGGCACCTGCCCCTCGTTGGTTTCGTGCCCCGTCGAAGTGCATCTTCCATACTTGGTTTTCGAAAGATTTTGCCAAAATGTGGTTTTGGAAATGGTTTTGCAATATGCCTTCATCAGGCATTTCATTGAGTGTGGGATACGCATCTTCTAGGGGGGAGTCAGCCACGTAGTCTGCTAGGGCTTGCCCCTTAATGGAGACCTAGTGATGGTACTTTAAATCATTTTGAAAGATAGTATATGGTACATTCTTGTGAGTGTCATCCTCGTATTGAGCTAAGAGAGCTCCCAAGGCATTCGCATGCACAGAAATGTAAAGTAGAAGAGGTTTTCCTAGTTTTGGAGGGTTTAAAACAGGGGGATTAACTAAGTACGCTTTTAACCTTTCAAACGATTTTTGGCATTCGTCATCCCATAAAAATTTCGTACCCTTTCTCAACAACTTGTTGAAGGGTTCACATCTAGTTGCCAGGTTTGAGATAAACCGGCGAATGGACTGTAGGTGACCTTGGAGGCTACGAATCTGCTTGAGATTGGAGGGTGGAGTCATGTCTATGATGGCTCTACACTTAGAGGGGTCGACTTCTATGCCCCTTTGGCTCACCATAAATCCTAAGAGCTTACCAAATTCTACACTGAATATGCACTTTTGAGGGTTTAGCTTTATGTTGTAAAGTGTAAGCCTTTCGAAAATCTTTTGTAAGCATTCGAGATGAGTGCATCAAGTTTTTGACTTAGCCAGGAGATCATCTACATATACCTCTACGAGCTCATGAATTTGATCGTGAAAGATCGAGGTCATAGCTCTCTGGTACGTGGCGCCAGCATTTTTCAAACCAAAGGGCATGACCGTATAGCAGTACGTGCCCCATGGGGTTGTAAAAGCGGTTTTAGCCTGATCTCGTGGGCTTAGTTTGATTTGGTTATATCCTGAATAGCCATCCATGAATGAAAACATTTCATGATTTGCAATACTATCGACTATCAAATCAATGTTTGGTAAAGGGAAATTATCTTTTGGGGTGGCTTTATTCAGGTTTATGAAATCGATGCATATTCGAATTTTCCCACTGGTTTTTCGAACAACTATATTGGATAACCAATCAGAATACGCAATGGGTTTTATAAATCCGGCTTTTAACAGATCTTCTAAACCCTCTTTGACTTGTGAATGCACATTCGGATGTATCTTCCTAAGCTTTTGTTTTACGGGTTTTGCATCTGAATCTAAGGGAAGACGATGCTCTACAACATTCGGGTCTATACCCGGCATGTATTCATATGTCCATGCAAACACATCAACGTAGGTTTTCAAAAATGCAATGAATGATGCTTTTTCATGCTCATGCAGACATGTGCCTACCTTAATGAGTTTCAGCTTTAAATCGTTCCCTAAGTTTATCTCTATAAAATCCCCTCCTACTGATTTCGAAGGTTTTTCAAAATCGAGAATTTTATGAAATTCAGGGAGCTCAGAAGTAGGATCTTCCTTGAGGGAATCCAATTCTGGGCCTTGATCATTCTCAAGACTTCTAAATCCTAGGGAATTTGGACTTGACGCACAGTTTTCGCAAACGCTTGGTTTTTGTTTTGGATTTTCTATAGGTTTTGAAGATTTTGGTCCTCTTATGAAGAGGACTTTCTTTTCGAAATTCTTTTCTCTTTCAAAACCTTTATCAGGAGCTGCTAAATACAAGATTTTGTTTTTGGTATTTTGCGAATTTTCGATTTTTTTGGATTTTTGTAAGGAAAGAACTTTAGGAACTATACAAGCAACTCTTTTTTCGAGTTTTTGACCTTTTTCAAATGTTTTTGGTTTTTGGGATTTTTCAATTTTTTGAATTTCGAGTTTTTCAAATGTTTTTGGATTTTTGATTGAGGGATCTTCCATCATACCTACAAAGGAAAAATGCCACCAGTTAGACTCCGAACAAGAGATCTAAATCGTAGGTTTCTGCTTGGGTAGGCTCCAGGGCACCCTTGACCCAGGCGGTCACAGGGGGTGGTTCTGGCGGTATTCTGGGAGTATAGCCGATCCCATGTCGGCTTTGGTTGTCTTTGGGCAAGATGGGTTCTATGAGACCCTGATTTTATGCCCCTAGACTTTTGTATGGTATATACCCCATGTTTAATAACATGTTCCACGACTTTTTGTTTTTGGAAAAGTTTTCATATAATTTGTGATCCTGGAACTTGCTATCATCCATGTTATGCACATAAGGCTTTCTGTTCAGGGGTTTTGGGAACAGTTGACGCTTGGATTTTCTTGGGATGGTTAGTGTTTTGAGTGGGCCAGCCTTGGGCGACCCCTGGATGTGTACGACCTAGGTATTTGAAGGGTGAGCTTTGGTGGCTCGACCATGGTTTGCCCTGAGTTGGCCTCGTAGGCCCGGGAACTTGAAAAGCATGGGGAATTTTGAATCCCGTGAAGCTGTGGATGACTCTCACTTAGGATTATAATGACTTGATTTTCAAAAGGGATTTTGACACACCTATGGAAGTTGGACGGCACAGCATGCAGGCTGTGTATCCAAGGCCTTCCCAGCAATAGGTTGTAGTGGGGATGGATGTCTAAGATATGGAATACCCCCACGTGAGCTATCCCTCCCGTTTCCATGGGAAGTTCAACGGATCCCAAAGGTTTGGATGCATTTCCATCGTATCCAGTGATTACGATGGGGCTTGGGTTCATGGAAGTCAATGTGACTCCAATCTGATGTGCTATGTGAAGCGGAAGGATGTTGAGCCCTCCTCCCCCGTCAACTAGACACCTATCTAGAGAGTGGTGATTCAATACCACCTCGATGTGTAGGGCCTGATTATGGGTTTCGTAGGGTCTTTCGAGATCCTCTTCCAAAAACATGATAGGTGTTTTTGCACCTATGGACGCCACTTGATTGGACAAGGATTCTGGGGTTATGTCCGAACTAACCTTTGCTCTTTCTAAAATTCTCTAACATGAGTCTATGCCTAGGCAAGGTTTGTATCAGCTCTAGGATGGACATGTTAATGGGAATCTTTGAAAGATGGTTTTCGAAATCATACAAGTTCAAAATGACTTTTCCTTTGTACGTTTTGGGCAGAACTCCAGGAATATATGCTTTTGAAGGGCCAGGCATACTGACCACTTTTTTAGCATTTTGTAGATGTGGGGGTTGATAGATCTTCTTGGATCTTGTCACTTCCCCCACGATCAACCTAGGGTTCGCGCTTGAGATGGCTCTAATCGACTGTTTTGGAGCACCTTGAATTTTCAAAACTAGTTTAATCGGAGACGGAACTCTTGGTGGTCCCCGAATCACTACTTGGGTAGGTTTCCTATGAAGGATGAGTGTAGATGCACAAGTGGAAAAACCAAACTTATATGTACGCGCTAGACTCTTTGAAATCGTGAGAGCACATACCTCTTTGCCCTTCCCATTGGTACTTGCGTGATTGGGGAAGGGTTCTTTGAAAATAGCTTGGGCAGGCTCCGGTTCCTCAGTGACCTGGAGTCGGCCCTCTGCTATCAAGTTCTCGATTTGGTTTAGGAGGGAAAAACACTGCTTTGTATCATGGCCTTTGAGCCGATGATACTTACAGAATCGATTTAAAAACCTCCCTTTGGAAGTGATTCTCTCGGGGATTTCAGGGAGTTCGATCATGCCTTGGGCGAGTAGGAGGTCTAGGACCTCCGACACAGGTTGCCCTAGCGGAGTGTACTCCCATTTTTCAAATGGTTTTTGTATTTTTTTGTCTTTTTTTGTCTTTTCTGTTTTCAAAATTTTCGAAATTCTTTGAAGTGCTCGCCAGCCTTGGATCTACCCGGACATTGGCGATCTTGTGGAGTTTTTCCTCTTTGTCCATGGTGGGTAGCCCGTAATTGCCGGGCTTTTCCAAGCGAGTCTTTGAATTTACGCTCCCTTTCCACAGGTGGTCGTAAACCCCCTTTTTCAAATTTGTCTCAAAAAGAGATGCTTTTTTAATTAATTTGTGGAAAGTAGAGATTTCATGTAAAGAAAGAAGAGTTTTTAATTCAGTTTTGAAATTGTCCAGGATGAGCATTACTGCGCATCGTTCGGATATGGGTTCTCGTACTTGCCCAAGGAGAGACCTCCATCGAACGATAAATGTATGCACATCTTCGTTCATACCTTGCTTCGTATCCCTCAAAGTGTTCAATGTAGGCATGACTTCTACGTTGTGTGAAAATCTTTGCATGAAGCAGTTCGCCAACTCTTCAAAAGTTGCGAACTGGCTCAAATCGTAGGAAGCCAGCCATTTAGAAGCTGTGCCTTTGAGGGATAAGGGGAACCAATACACCCATTTCATCGAGTCCTTTTTCTTGTGGGCTCAACGAGAGAAAAGCTGTAGGTGAGACCTAGGGTCTCCCGTGCCATCATACCGATGGAAATTTGGTATTTCATCGTCACTGTCTGTTTCGTAATCTAAAGGGAGAAAATCAGATAGGACGTACGTTGTTTCCTCTCTATTTTGCCCCTTCAGCAACTGCTGTAGGGCTTTACGATCCTTGTGAGTGAAGGAATCGAGGTATTGGTTGCCTTCCATCTCGGAGGTCTCCTTGTGTTTACGAGTTTTTCCAAACTTCTTTTTGGCTTTTATTGGTTCGCCATGTGACGAACACGAATCAGCTTGGCTGAGAGCAGCGACCTTGGCCTCGTATTCTCTTCTTAACTCTTCCTCTTTTTGTTTTCGATTTTTCAAAGATCTTCTAGAATGAGAACTTGAAGAGCATGAGAACCGGCTAGACACTTCATTGGAGTCTGAACTCGACATGACTCTGACGCTTTTAAATCCAACTATGAAATGCAAGAAGACAAAGAGTTAAAACACTTTTCTTTGAAAAAATGATTTTTTTAGAGATTTGGTTTGTTTGTATCGATTTTTCCTAAAGACCCACGTCCCACTGGGCGTGCCAAATCTGTAGACACGGAAAATCCTCGTCTCCGGGTTTCTTAGGCTTTAAGCGAATCTTTTTGTGCTTACGTCGTTTAAAAAGGGCGTGCCAGCTAGCTTCCTCAAACTAGCGAAGTAATTTTTGAAAATATCTGACTTTCGGGGCGACTGTGGACAAGTGGGTTCTTTTCATCGCAGACTTTCTTGCACCGGCGCGCAAGGGTCAGTCTGTACGCTTTTGGAAAACTCAATTTTACCCAAACACGACTCTTTTGAAAACTTTGAAAGTGTTTTATCGATTGGTTTTGTCAAATTTGCAACTTTTATACATAGGATCTACGCGCTGCTATGTCTCTTGGGTTTTAGCTAATTTTGGCGTGTAGTCGTGTTCATCTAGTGCTCGATTTAAGGCAAGTTCTACACGTTTTTATCAATTTGGTTCGATGCAAGTATGCTCCCTATCTCGAGTGTGGCGGATATGCAATGCAAACTCACACAACTTGAAGGGAAAACCCGAAATTTAAAGACATAGCAGAAGGGAAATAGCAGAAAGGGAAATATGGCTATATCTTAGATGTGGAAGGGAAAATATATATAGCTATATCTTAAGAGCGAGAAGGCTCAATGTGCGTGAGTGCTTTGAGTGTATAAATTGAAAGGCAACTCACACGACTTGAACCTTAAAAACCCAGCTGAAAGGGGAAATACGTATATATATGTAAGAGCGGAAAGGCTCAATGTGAGTGAGTGTTTTGAGTGTATAAAATGAAAGACAACTCACACGACTTGAACCTTAAAACCCAACTGAATGTATATAAATAGAGCTATATCCTATGGGCTGTTGAGGCCCGTTTTGTGTGCAAAAGGTGTGCAGATAAGAGCGGAAAGGCTCGAGTGTACATGTGTGATTCGTGTTTCAAACCATAATATTACATCTCGAGGGGAGGCTACGCTCCATTATTACAACCCCGTATCGAATTTAATTGAAACTTAAATCAATGTAAAAGATCAGGTTCGAGCACTTACACGTCGTCTGCTTAGACTTTTTTTCTTATCAATGGAATCCGACCTTAGGTACAACTGTTGGATGGACCTCTCCCTGCGAATCGATCAGGTGCGTGGGGTGTTGATCCTAATCTCGGGTCTAGGCTAGGTCTAAATGAGTGGTCTTGGGTAAGAGTTAAGCCAAGGTCCTAAGGGGATACTCGGCCAAAGGGTGGCCGAGTTGGGTTGGTGTGTTGGGAATGATCTTAGGTGGGGTTCTAAGGAAATGGTATAAGGGAATGCTCTACACAAGGATGGCTGATCTAGGTAGTTTTTAGGATTGGCTTAGGTAGAGTTTTAGCTAAGGTAGGAGGTTAAGGCTTTAGGAGTTTAATGGAAGGTTTTAAGGTACGAACCTAAGGTAAGGTTGCTAAGGCAATGCTCGACCAAATGGTGGCCGAGCTGGGTAGATGGTCTTAGGTAGGTTTTGAAAGCCAGGTTCTAAGTGAATGCTCGGCCAAATGGTGGCCATTTGGATAGGATTTAGTGGGTGGCTTAGGTAGTTTTAGGCCAATATTCAGCCAGCTAGTGGCCAAGCTCGATGAGTGTGGGTGACTATGGGAATCGAGTGCATTAGGCACTCGGTTTGGTTAGGCCTTTTAGGTTGAATGGCAAGGGTTTAAGGGAGGGTTTAAGACCAAGATTTAAAATGGTTAATGGGGTAGACCTAGGAAAAGCTCGGCCAGATATTGGCCGAGCTTAGGTGGTTTTGTTTGGGATGGGTTTTTGGGTAGAATAGGATGAGTTTTGGCAAGGCTCGGTCAGCACTTTGGCCGAGCTTTGTTAGTTTTTAGGGAGTATGGTTTGGGTAGTTTGGAGGGTTAGGGAAAGAGAGGCTTAGTTTAGTGCTTTAGGGACTAACCTTAGTTAGGAAAAACCGTCCAGCTCCTATTGGTTCCACGCACCCATCCTTCACGCCTTGAGAGAACCATCCAAGCTGCCAGATTCCATCTTGTTACAACACCAAGCGTTGCGTGACATCAAAAGAACAACCCACAACATACACCCACATGTTCAGCCCATAATGGAAAAGCCAAGTCAAGCCATTTTCCTTGACTTGCTTTTCCTCTCTCACTCTCTCTCTCTCCAACCCAAGCAAAGACGTGAAACAAGAAAAATTTTTGCAGCCTCTTCTCACCAGCCCCTCACGTCCTTTTATAGGCCTCTTATGTGGATATGGATCCTGTATTAATTCTAAAATCCGGATCCAATCCAAGTCTTGTTTGGATCTGGATCTTGGGTCTGGATTTGGATATTTGGATCCAGATTTGATCCAAAAAATTTTCTTCTTCTCTCCTTCTTGGCGTCTTGAGTCTAACGCTTCGTGCGGGCCTTGAGTTTATCAACGATCCGTCTTAAGCAGGGTTTTTTCCCATTTCATCGTCTGAGCTTCTTTTCGTCTTTCTGGACTCTGTTTCAACTGTTTCTTTTGTTTTTTTGACTTGGATTGCTCGTGATTTCAGATGTGCTTTCGGCTTGGCCTTCGATGATTCAGTCTTGAAGTACACTTGTGGCCTGGGCTCCTTTTTCGTCTTTGAAATTCACTTTTCATCGGGCTGGGCTTGACCTTTGAGCTTTTTGAATCTTTTGTAACTGTCTTGAGCCAGGCTTCATCTATTCGTCTGGTCTTTTGTAAAAATAGGACTTTCGTCCACTTTTAAGATTTTTTTATGTTTCGAACAGGTTTGGAAAATAGAGTTTTGAAGGGTTTGAGTTCCTGAGTTTTTGAAATCTCCAAACTTGTCTTTTTGGGCTGATTTTCGAACCAGGCATTTGGTTTTGGAAAATATTTGGATTTTAGGGTGTTTACAATTACAAGTCATTTCCCTTAGGCATTGTCTTTTAAATTCGGGTTTTCCCTTTGGAGTTGCATGAGTTTGCATTGCATATACGCCATACCATGAGTTAGGACGCATATTGCATCAAAGCAAACCCCATACTCCCGCTCAAAAGTCGCCCCACTTAGGCTGAGTGTTCATAACACACACCTAGTTGGCCCAAAAAGGGTTAAAAAAGAAAGACTTAGGCACGTGCAAATCCACGTGAAATAAAATCTGAAAGTCATACAAAACAACCTGAATCAAACACCTCAAACCGTTTTCGTAGGTTCTTACACTCAAAAACTCGATTTTAAAAGCGTACAGACTGACCCTTGCGCATCGGTGCAAGAAGGTCTGCGACGACAAGAGCTTGCTTGCTCACAGTCGCCACGTTAGGAGTCAGGTTTAAAATATATCTTCGCTAGCTTAAGTAAGCTAGTTGGCACGCCCTTTTGCTTAAATTAGGACTTAGGCACACGAAAAGGTTCGCTTCCGGCCTAAGAACCAGGAGCGGGAATTTTCTGCATCTACAAACACTTTCTTTGAAAAATTTTCATAGGAAGTATATCTCGATGGGTGTAACCTTTTTTGAAACCACTTCCAAAAACGCATTGAATTTTCATATTCTAGTATGGAAGAGTCAGTTCTTCCCATGAATATTACAAGTGAAGGAATCAACGAAGACCAAACTCTTGCAGATAGGACATTAGAGAGATATAAAGTGAGACTAGTAGCTTGCGGTTATAGTCATACGGGATTGACTATGAGGAGACATTTGCCCTAATGGCAAAACTCACATCAATACGGGTTATCATTAGTGTGGCTGCCCAAAAAATTGGATCATGTGGCAGCTAGATGTGAAAAACATATTCTTGCAAGGAGAGCTCAAAGAAGAAGTCAATATGGAGTTGTCATCTGGTTACTCAAATCAAGGAAATAAAGTATGCAGAGTAAATAAGGCGATTTAGCTGAAACAGTCTCCTAGAGTATGGTTCAAAAAATTCAGCAAAAGTATTTCAATTAGGGGTATAAAAAGAGTGTGAGTGATCATACATTATTCTTTAAGAAGAGATAAAAATTAGCATTGTTACTCTATGTTGATGACATATAGTGATAAGGGATGACATCGAGGAAATCCAAAGACTAAAGCAAGATCTCCATTAGTTATTTAACATAAGGACCTCAGAAAGCTATACTACTTGGGCATTGAAGTAGCTTACTCAGGTACTTATATTTGTTTAAATTAAAGAAAGTATACTTTGGATTTGTTACGAGATATTAAGATGGAAAATTGTAAGTGAATCTATATACTCCCATGGATGTAAACCATAAGTTACAAATAAAGGATGGGGTTGATATATTTAACTCACTCGCCTAGATATAGCATATGCAGTAAGCATAGTAAGTTTGTTTATGTAGTCAACTTCCAAGCACCATATGGATGCAATTTTTCATATACTCAGATACCTGAAAACTACTCCAGGATATGGAGTAATGTATAAAACTAATGGTCACACAAAAATTGAAATTTACATAGATGTTGATTGGGCAGGTTCCCTAGAAGATAGAAAATCAACTATTGGATATATAACTCTAGTTGAAGGCAATATAGTATCATAGAAAAGTAAGAAACATTCGGTTGTGGCTAGGTCGACAATTGAGGCAGAATATAGAGTGATTGCTTCAAGAATATGTGAAGGAAGTGGTTGTGTTCCTTATTAATGAAAATCAACCTACTTGTAGAAGACATGATTCCTATATATTGTGATAGTAAAGCAACAATTCAGACATCATCAAATCTCGTGTATCATGAGAGAACAAAACATATTGAAATCGATTGTCACTTTATACGGGACAGCGTGTGTACTAAAAAAATTTAGGTTAAACATGTGAAGTCAGATAGTCAATGTACCCAACTTGAGGGGGAGTGTTGAGAGCATAAAAAAGGTCGAAGCGTGTAAGGATTCAAAGAGATGATCGTGACTGTCCATGAGTCATATCCATATTTGATATCAAGATTTGCTTCTTTTAATTTTCTATTGTTACATACCTTAAGTGTTGTTTTTAAAGGTAGCTTTAAATAAGCCGCATTAATGGCATATATGTAAATTAGTATCTTGTAATGCTGGTACTTAAAAGGGTGAAAACCCTATCAACAGATTGATTGAAGTTTTCTTGGAATAGAAGAAAGAAAGAAGAGAGGCGGCAGTCTCAAGATCTGCCGATCTCCTTTGTCATCTTCTGAATTGTGTTTGCTGCATTTTCCAATTGCTACAAACAAACAACAACTGAGCCTTTTCCCATATTAGATGGGGTCGGCTACATGGATTCTTTGTTTCCACAGGTCCCTATTATGTGCCATGTTAGTAGTTAACTCACAATATGCTAGATCATTCTTTATTGTTTCTTTCCAACACTTTATGGTTGTCCTCTACCTCTTTTAATACTTTCAAAATCTAGTTTTTCATACCTTCGTACATGTTCTTCTTTTGATCTTTTTTCTATATGTCCAAACCATTTTAAACAATATTCTCTCATTTTATCCTCTATTGGTGCCACACATAATTTTTTTCTAATAACCTCATTATGTATACGGTCTTTTCTTTTATGACCACTCATTCATCTCAACATCTTCATTTCGATCAGATACATCTTTTGTACATGTTGTCTGTGACAGAAATGAAGATGTTGAGATAGATAAGTGTTCATACAAGAAAAGACCATATACATAATGTGGTTATTAGAAATAAATTATGTATGGCACCAATAGAGGATAAAATGAGAGAATATCGATTAAGGTGGTCTGGACACCTTTTAGATAAATAAATCATACTGTGCATGCACATAAATGTAACTGACATGTATGTATGCACATAAATAAACTCAGTTCCACTTCCATTGACAACCAAAATTACACATGAAATACCTGTTACTGCTTCTATATCAGGAGTAGTTCCTGCTCCACAACAGTAAATGTTGGGAGCCATATAGTGGATCTTTTCACAATTCTTGTCACACACAATTGGTCCTTCCATAGCTCTTGGATCTGCTCCAAGAATAACACCATCCTGAAATGTATGAAACAATAAATGATCATGTAATCCACAATGCTCACTACCATGCCTTTGAGAGATAACATCAACCACTAAGAAGAGCATGATATTTCCTAATACAACCTATGTAGCATCAACAAGAAATGCATACACCCTAAGCCAAGAGTTAATCTTACAAAAGTAACCTTTCCCTTATTTCCTTTTCTTTTGTTAACTTCGGGGTCATATTATCAGGGTGTGATAAAACCGCCAGGAGAAGTCAAAATCTTGCCTATCATGTGACAAGTGTCTACTTGGTGTGACTATTGATGCAGATACAATGTCTTGTATGAAATGACCTTCTGTGTATATATAAAATAGATAGATTTAGTTTCCTGCTTCTCTTTTATCTGACAAGAACTTCAAGGTTTAAGCAGTAATACTAGTTACAATTGTCAGATATGAGAGAAGCAGAAATTTCCTTTTCTTATTGTTTCTCCCACGTATACCAGTTGCAACAGTACTAGCAGGAAACTCTCTCTCTCTCTCCACATATAGCTTAAATTAAATTAGTTAATGTTGAGCTAGATATCAGATGTACAAGTGTTGGGTGTCGGTGCGTTTGGAATGAATGGCTCATCTGTTGAAAGGGTGCATGTACATGGCCTCACTAGTAGCTTTAAAGATTCAAGATCCGCTAAATTAGCATGGAGAGTTCAACAAATGAAAATAAGTAAAACAGATAATCTCCTAGGGTTATTCTTGACTAAGATTATGCAAATTATGATCTAGAGAGTTTGAGGCCTCAAAATGATTAAATGCCAACAAGTAATAATAAATTAGGTTAATGCTAGGGTCATAATGAGCATTTGAGCTTACCTTCATTAGAACAACACCATCAAAGTTTTTTGAAAACGTGAAGACGCATAAGACTCGTCCACTCTACAAGGTGTTGGAGATCAAGTTTCGCTTTATAGTTTTAGTGTCTTCAGTCTGTGTAAGTCTAGTTAGGTGGTTTGAGTCATGTTATGTACTTGGATCCTAATGAATCGGATCAGATTCATTAGGATCCATCAGGAACCATTTACTTTAAGCAGGGTCATAATAGTCTTTTAAGTTATAACAGGGATTAGTATAAAGTGTAATTAGGGTTACTTTGTAATACACGATGGAATGAATAAAAAGGTGGAGAGGGATGGCAACCTAAGAGTGGCTGACTGCTGCCCCATTTTCCAGATTTTCAACTTTGTCTCCTGTGTAGCCATATTAATCATGATTTGATGCTTGGAGTCAACATGGAATCAAAGCCTAATCTGGGTTTTTTCAACCATCGTGAAAAGCTAATCGGGAGATTAAGAAGCCCCATTCAAAAACAATGAGTTTTATCTAGTATTTGGTGTATTATTTCAGTCTGAAATGACAGCAGATTCATCGTTAAAGGTGAATGTTGGTTGCTGAATTTGTGTATTCAAGAAAAATCACGGATTCAATTTGAAGTATTTGATTTTAATTAGTTCGGTCAGCAAGAACCCTAATATCTATCATTGGGTAAAAACGTGAAGGAGATTTGAAGATTGTCACAACCTATTTGCAGTGATCAGTTGTAGACGCATAAAGTTCCTACTTCTGGTTCTTAGGCCTGAAGCGAATCTTTTCATGTGTCTAAGTTCTATTTAAGCAAAAAGGTCGTGCCAGCTAGCTTACTTAAGCTAGCGAAGAAATACTTTGAAATCTGACTCCTAACGTGGCGACTGTGAGCAAGCAAGCTCTTTTCGTCGCAGACCTTCTTGCACCGGTGCGCAAGGGTCAGTCTGTACGCTTAGAAAATTGAGTTTTGAATATGAGAACCTACGAAAACGTTTGAGGTGTTCGATTCGGGTTGTTTTTGTATGATTTTCAAGTTTTATTTCACGTGGATTTGCACGTGCCTATATCTTTCTTTTTATCCCTTTTCGGGCCAACTAGGTGTGTGTTATGAACACGTGACCTAAGTGGGGCGACTTTGAGCGGGAGTATGGGGTTTGCTTTGATGCAATATGCATCCTAACTCGGGGTATGGCGTATATGCAATGCAAACTCATGCAACTCCAAAGGGAAAACCCGAAATTGAAAGACAATGCGGAAGGGAAATGACTTGAAATGTAAATTGTAAAAGGGAAATTGCAAAAGGGAAATATGGCTATATCTTAAGAGCGGAAAGGCTCAATAGTGCAAGTGTGTGCTGTGTATATATGTAAAGACTACGCACACTGCTGAACCTTAAAACCCAAATCTTAAAGACATAGCCGAAAGGGAAATACTTATAATATATATGGGCTCGAAGGTCGCCAATGTGTTGTGTGGGTGTTGTGTGTATATTGAAAGACAACTCACACGACTTAAATGAAACCCAAATATAAATTGCAATATGGCCTTAACTAAGGTCTTGGGAGTAAGAGCGAAAGCTCAATGTGTGTGAGTGTAGAATTGAAGTACTATGCACATGACATGAAATTAAACCCAAATATAAATTGCAATATGGCCTTAACTAAGGTCTTGGGAGTAAGAGCGAAAGCTCAATGTATGTGAGTGTAGAATTGAAGTACTACGCACACGACATGAAATTAAACCCAAATATAAATTGCAATAGGCCTTGACTAAGGTCTTGGGAGTAAGAGCGAAAGCTCAATGTGTGTGTGTAGAATTGAAGTACTACGCACACGACATGAAATTAAACCCAAGGGAAAATATAACACGACCCATACTTGGGTCTTGCAAATAAGAGCGAAAGCTCAATGTGCGTGAGTGCGAGAATTGAAAGACAACACACACAACTTAAGCAAAACCCCACGCAACATAAATTATATAAATAAGTCTATATTTAAGGGCTGATTAGGCCCGTGTGTGTTCAAAATCGTATGCAGCTACGAGCGAGATAGGCTCAAGTGCACGTGTGTGTGGGTGTGCTGAGCCACATTATTACAAGCGGGGGGAGACAATGCTCCGTTATTACAACCCCGTATCAAATTTAATTAAGCTTAAGCAAGTCTATAAACAAGGACCGAGTTAGGCACTTACGTATAGCTGGTTTGGAGGTGACTTGCTTGAGCTTGGGCTTGAGCGTCGCCTTGGGCTGCAAGAGAGAGCTCCTTGGAAGGGCGCGACAAAGGAGGGTGCTGGCCGGGTGACAAGGGTGCAGCAGATGTGGCGCCTTGGCGCTAGCCGGATGATGGGAGGGGGTGCTGCTGTGGCGCCTTGGCTGGGGTAGTTAGGGGGTGTCACTAAGGTGTAGGGCAGGTCCTAGGGAAGGTGGAGCTAAGGGTCTTGACTAGGGGCTGTCTAAGGGAGAGGATGTAAGGCTGCGGGTGGCAATGGGGGATACGGCTGGCCGAGGTTTGAAGGGTGGCAGGTAGTTAGGTGGTGGCCGGCTGGATGAAGTGGAGCTGGTCTAAGGTAGGGTGGTATGTGGTGGCTGAGAGTGGAGGGGGAGTGAAGAGAGGGTGGTGTTAGGATAGGGTACTAACCGGAGAGGAAGGTGAAGGTGGCGGGTGTCCAAGGGAGGCAGCCGGGTGGAAGGTGGGTGCAGTTGGGTGGTGTGGAGTGGAGCAGGCCAGAGGTGGTGGTGGCGTGGAGTGGAGCAGGCCGGAGGTCCAAGGTGGAGCAGGTGAAGGAGGAGAGCAAGGGACGAGAGAGGAGAGGAAGGGCTCGGCTGGCCCAAGGTGGAGCTCAAAAATCCTCCAAAAACCCACCCACTAGGGGGGGGGGTTATAAGATTTTGATTGGGTCGGTTGGTTGGTTTTTTGGGGGTGGTTTAGTGGTTAGGTGGTGGTGATTTAGGAATAAGGTGGGCTAGATATTTAGGGGGGGCAGATATTTAGGGTAGGTGGTTTTAGGGATATGGTGTGCTAGGGTTTTAGGTGGGTTGGTTTAGTGGTTTAGGGCTTAGCTAGGTGGGTTGGTTTTAGGGTGAGGTTTAGTGAGGTGGGTTAGGTATTTAGGCTAGGATTAGGGAAATTAGGCTAGGTTTAAGGAAGGATTAGGGAAGTGTGTTAGGTGATTAGGTTGGGATTAAGGAAGTGGGTTAGGTGATTAGGCTAGGATTAGGCCGGGATTAGGGCAAATGGCTAGGATTAGGAGAATTGGCTTAGGGTTGGGTTAGGAGCATCCCTTTGCATAGCCCATGGACTTCATTGCATCATGTTGTTGCAGCCCTAGGTTAGGTGTAGGTTCATACAAGCTTAAACCCACACTAATTAGGCTAACCCACATGATTAACTAAAAACTTGACACACAAGTCAAGCTTAATACATTTCCCTCAAATCTTATCCTCCCCATTCTCTCTCATGCCCAAGATCCCACGTGAATTTCAAGTGGCCCCCACCTCCATTTATGAGAAGGTGATGTGGGCCATGGATGTGGATATTGGATTGGATCTTTGGATCCAAATCCAAATCCAAATCCACATATACGTTTGGATTGGGATCTGGATATATATGGTCCAGATCCAATCCAAAACTGAATTATGACTCCTTCAGGGTGTGTTCGAAATGAACGGTTTGTGTAGGGTCTGACAGCATCAGTACTCCATCTTGCATTGGGTCTTCGCCAACGTGGTCGTCCGCTTCTGTTTTCACCTTTCGGAGATGATTTCAAATGATTTGTTGATAACAGGGGCTTGGACGTTCGAGATCCGGGGGATGAATCTACCACGAGGGTTGATGTGCCAGGCTCGACATGTGTTCTGGTTTCAGGCTCTCTTTTACTCTTCTGGTCCTACTTTCATCAGGCCCAGTTGCTTTGTGGGGTTTCAAAACGTATTTTAAAAAGGTTTCAAAACCATATTATACATATTTTAAAACATATACAGTTTAAACATATGTACAGGGTTTGTCTGGAATGCTCCTAGGTTTCCAGACTCAAAATAGCCCTTTGGGGCTGCTTTTACAAAACCAGGTTTATTTGAGAAGTTTGTGGGATTTCGGGGTGTTTACAGATGCCCCTCTTTGGCATTGTCCAAATCGATTTGGATAATGGCAAAGACGACAAACACCGCTTTCAATGTCTCCCTAGATCTAACCACGAAAATATGGGATCGTCCCAATCTTTGGCAAAATCTCACTTTTAAAACCCTGGTAGGAGGAGATATCACTTCAAAGGGATATATAAAACGGTTTCTGGTCCTAAAATGGGATCATGTTATGCAAATGTCCATGCTTGGCTATGCAGATGCATGACATGGGTGGGGTGCCAAGAATGGCGACCTCCCAGAGATCAGATATGGTCGAACTCTTGAGACTTACAAGGCTTGCTGCTCCAAGTGAGCAGATCCTATGCTGTTCGATGTTCGACTTTTCAAAATCTATTTACAAAACTATTTACAAAAGGGACAACTGTCTTGAGTCTCAATCCTAAGGATCTCGAGCTCTTCGTGTTTGCCTTTGCTCGAGTCATGACACTCGCTTATTTCAAATTCCTACGTCTTACTCGAAACGTCGAATTCTCACACAAAATGAAATTCAAGTAAGTAAATCCTATTTTTACTTTAGGATTCCTCGAAATGAACCATGTTTTACTTGGGATAAGCCAGGGATGGGAAAGAGATACCACGGTCCCTTCTGAAGTGTCCCGTGGTTTAAGGCATAGAAGGCGGAAAACTGCTCTTTCTAAGCTTTTTGGCCTCTTTTTCCTTTTTTTCATAGAGGGTCTCCCTTTGGGAGTATTTTTTCTTTAATCCCTCTTTTTCACAAGAGAATCGATCTTTCTTTTGGATTCTGGTTTCTCTCTTTTGGAAAGAGACTTTGGATGGGAAAATTCCCTTTATTTGGGCCTTGTTTTCCTTTTGGAAGGAGAAGAGAAGGGGGAGGACTTATCCCAAGGTCATACTCGATCCATTCCAGATCAGCCTATTTAGAAATAGCACATACTACTTGCAAGTATCTTGCTATATTGAACTAGGCCTTTCTTTGTAAGAAGAAGGATTTTGAAATGTAACCACGATTTGGAAGACTCCACTCTTTCACAAGTGCGAATTCTCTCACTCAGGGTCACACGATTGTGCCTTTGCATCTTACTTTCAAGTCTCAGGGCAGCTATCCCTAAAGGTTTTTGAAAATCAAGAATTTAACCCAAATCCTACACATAATACTTCTTTAAGTATTGAATATTGATAGGATCTGCTAAATTTCTACATTCTACATCGATCAACTAATACGAGTTATTCGTGGTAGTTGCACGTACAAGATAGGGTCCATCCCACTTGGGGCACCACTTTCCAAGGGGATGTGGGCCACGATAGTGGATGATTTTTAAAACCAGATCTCCCACTTCAAAGTGGCGAGGTCTCATGTGTTTGCCATAGTGTCGGGCTATCCTTTGCCGGTATGCATGAGCATGATCCATAGCAAGGAGTCACCTCTCATCTAGCAAATCTCTAGGGGGAGGTCGAGTGCTATGGATGTATGGAATGAATGCAATTGAGTATGAATGGGAAGAATGGCGTTTGTGCCATAGACCAATTCGAATGGTGTGGCATTCGTGGGAGTCTGGATGGAAGTCCTATAAGCCCATAAGGCTTCATCCAGCTTCTCATGCCACGTCCTACCCTTCTCTAAAGTCTTCTCAATTATACTAATGAGAGTCTTGTTTGTGGCTTCGACTTGGCCGTTGCCTTGAGGGTAGTAGGGCGAAGAGAAGTGGTGAGTTATGCCATACGTGTTGCACAACTTAACCATCCATTCGTTTTTGAATGGGGTGCCATTATCAGACACAAGGTCTCATGGAACCCCAAATCGAGCCAAGATATTCCTCCTGATGAAAGCAACCACATGTTGCCCCTGTACGTTGGTCAGGGAGATGGCTTCCACCCACTTGGAGAAATACTCAGTGGCTGCTAAAATGAATCGATGCCCATTCGAGGCTTTTGGAAATATTGGGCCTACGATGTCAAACGCCCACATGGTAAATGGACAGGGGCTGACCACGGAATGTAATGCAGATGAAGGGATATGAATGGCATGCCCATGCACTTGACATGGATGACACTTCCTAACATGATCGTGACAATCCTTTTTCAGGGTGGACCAAAAATAGCCCGCTCTAAGTATTTTCATTGTCATCATGTTGGCATTAACATGACCTCCACATTCTCCATCGTGGAACTCATGCATCACTATCCTAGCCTCCTCTAGATCGATACACCTAAGTAGGATGCCGGTAAAACTTTAGGATGAATGCCTTATCTTTGGATGTGGCACCCTCGGCGAATTCCCCATTTTCTAGAAAATGTTTGATGTCGTAAAACCAGGGTTTTTCAACAGAATCTGGGTTATTTTGGCAAATATCCAAATCGTGTGTGGATGGGTTGGGCGCATGCCATATTTCTAAAGATCGGGTCCCTGAGATGGGATCGACCTTTAGGGCTGAACCCAAGGAGGAGAGGGCATCGACAATGCCATTATCCTCTCTTTCTACGTGTGTGAGTTTACACGATTGGAATGACTCAACCAATCGAGTGGCCAACTCGTGATATGGAAGTAGTTTTTCGTTACGTACTTGCCAAATTTTCAAAACCTGGTTTATAACAAGAAGCGAATCTCCAAAGACCTCGATGCATGATGCCCCTAGAGTTTTCGAAATCCTTAAGCCTTGTATGAGTGCTTCATACTCAGCTATGTTGTTGGAATATTCAAAATCTAGGCGGATTGCTATGGGAATTTTGCTCTTTTCAGGGGAGATGAGGATGACCCCAGCACCAGCCCCTCGTTGGTTTCGTGCCCCATCGAAGTGCATCTTCCACACTTGGTTTTCGAAAGAGTTTGCCAAAATGTGGTTTTGGAAATGGTTTTGCAATATTCCTTCATCAGGCATTTCATCAAAATGTGGGATATGCATCCTCTAGGGGGAACTTAGCCACGTAGTCTGCTAGGGTTTGCCCCTTAATGGAGATTTGGTGATGATATTTGTAGAAGTAGAAAATTCCCGCTCCTGGTTCTTAGGCCTGAAGCGAACCTTTTCGTGTGCCTAAGTCCTATTTAAACAAACAGGGCGTGCCAGCTAGCTTACCTAAGCTAGTGAAGATATATTTTAAACCTGACTTCTAACGTGGCGAGTGTGAGCAAGCAAGCTCTTGTCGTCGCAAACCTTCTTGCATCGATGCGCAAGGGTCAGTCTGTACGCTTTTTAAAAATCAAGTTTTGAGTGTAAGAACCTACGAAAGCGGTTTGAGGTGTTTGATTCGGGTCTTTTGGTATGACTTTCAGATTTTAGTTCATGTGGATTTGCATGTGCTTAAGTCTTTCTTTTTATCCCTCTTTGGGGCCACCTAGGTGTGTGTTATGAACACTCCACTAAAATGTGGCGAGTTTGAGCGGGAGTATGGGGTTTGCTTTGATGCAATATGCGTCCTAACTCGTGGTATGGTGTATATGCAATGCAAACTCACGCAACTCCAAAGGGAAAACCCGAATTTAAAAGACAATGCCGAAGGGAAATTGCCGAAGGAAAATGACTTGTATTGGAAATTGCCGAAGGGAAATACGTATATAATGTATATATGGGCCCTTACTTGGGTCTTGCAAATAAGAGTGAAGGCTCAATGTGGGTGCATGCAAGAATTGAAGTACTACACACACGACATGAAATGAAACCCAAATATAAATTGCAATATGGCCTTAACTAAGGTCTTGGGAATAAGAGTGAAAGCTCAATGTGTGTGAGTGCTTGAATTGAAGTACTACGCACACAACGTGAAATTAAACCCAAATATAAATTGCAGTATGGCTTTAACTAAGGTCTTGGGAATAAGAGCGAAAGCTCAATGTGTGTGAGTGCTTGAATTGAAGTACTACTCACACAACATGAAATAAACCCAAGGATAGTATAACATGGCCCTTACTTGGGTCTTACAAATAAGAGCGAAGGCTCAATGTGTGTGAGTGCGAGAATTTAAAGACAACACACACAACTCAAGCAAAACCCTACACAACATAAACTGTATAAATAAATTTATATCTTAGGGGCTGATTAGGCCCGTGTGTGTTCAAAATCATGCACAACTAAGAGTGAGGTAGGCTCAAGTGCACGTGTGTGTGGGTGTGCCAAACCATGTTATTACAAGCGGGGGGAGACAATGCTCCGTTATTACAACCCCGTATCAAATTTAATTTAATTTAAGCAAGTCTACAACTAAGGACCGAGTTAGGCACTTACTTATAGTTGGTCCGGAGGTGACTTGCTTGAGCATGGGCTTGGCTTTGCCTTGAGCTGCAAGAAGGAGCTCCTCGGAGTGGCACGACAAAGGGAGGTGCTGGCCGGGTGACTTGGGTGCGCGGGTGAGGCGCCTTGGTGCTTTTCGGCTCTTAGGAGGAGGCTGCCATGGTGCTTTGGGCTAAGGTGTCTAAGGAGGGTCACTAAGGGATAGTGTGGTGTTAGGAAAGGTGGCGCTAAGGGGAGCCTAAGGGAATGCCTAAGGGAAAAGTATGGCTGGCCAGGACTTGGGTGCAGTCGGCTAGGGATGGCCGACTAGGCATGGTTTAGTGGTGGCCGGCTGCTAGGATAGTTAGGATGTTATGGATGGGAAGGGAGCTAGCTAGGTTGCCGTGGAAGGTGGAACTAAGGGCTGGTGGAAAGTGGAAGGGGCAGGTCTTAGGGAGCAAGGTAGGGTGGCCGGGTATCACTAGGGGAAAAGGTTTAAGGAGGCGGGTGATGTAAAGTTTTAGGTCTGGCCGAATGGGTAAGGGTGGCGGGTGATGTAAAGGTTTAGGTCTGGCAGAATGGGTAAGGGTGGCGGGTGGCTGTGATGGGGTGATGTGGTGGTGGTATGGGTGGTGTGAGAGTGGAGGGGGAGTGAAGAGGAGGTAGAGTTAGGTTGAGGTACTAACCGAATGGTGAAGGAGTTGGTGTGTGGAAGAAGGGCAGCCGGGTGGTGAAGGAGTTGGTGCGTGGAAGAAGGGCAACCGGGTGGTGAAGGAAAATGGAGTTCAGTCGGGAAGTGGTGGCGACGTGGAGTGGAGCAGGCGGGGAGGCAGTGGTGGCACGAGGTGGAGCAAGGTGGAAGGTTCGGCTGGGAGGTGGTTGGCCAAGATCGGCTGGCCCAAGGTGGAAAAAGCTTGAAAACCCGCCCACTAGGGGGGGGGGGGGGGTTATAGCTTTTTAAAGGGCGGTTGGGGCTGGTATTTGGAGGGTGGTAAGGTGGTTTAGGTAGTGGTGGTGTGGTGATAATGTGGGCTGGTTTTGAGGAGGGGCCAGATATTTTAGTTAAAGGGGTTTTAGGTATATGGTGTGCTAGGTTTAGGTGGGGTGGTTTAGGGGTTTAGGGCTTAGCTAGGTGGGTTGGTTTTGGGGTGAGGTTTAGTGAGGTGGGTTAGGTGATTAGGCTAGGATTAGGTTAGGTTTAAGGAAATTAGGCTAGGTTTAGGAAAGGATTAGGGAGGTGGGTTAGGTGATTAGGTTGGGATTAGGCCGGGATTAGGGAAGTGGGTTAGGTGATTAGGCTAGGTTTAGGATGGGATTAGGGTAAAAGGCTAGGATTGTTTTGGCTTAGGATTAGGTTAGGGAGCTCCCTTTGCATAACCCATAGACCTTGTTGCATCATGTTGGTGCAGCCCTAGGTTAGGTTTTGGCTAATACAATCTTAAACCCGCACTAATTAGGCTAACCCACATGATTAACCCCAAACTTGACACACAAGTCAAGCTTAATTACAATTACCCTCAAATCTTATCCTCCCCATTCTCTCTCATGCCCATAATCCCACGTGAATTTCAAGTGGGCCCCACCTTCATTTATGAGAAGGTGATGTGGGCCATGGATATGGATATTGGATTGGATCTCTAGATCCAAATCTAAATCCAAATCCACACATAGGTTTGGATTGGGATCTGGATATATATGGTCCAGATCCAATCCAAACTGAATTCTGACTCCTTCAGGCTATGTTCGAAACGAACGGTTTGTGCGGGGTCTGACAGCATTAGTACTCCGTCTGCGTTGGGTCTTCGCCAACATGGTCGTCCGCTTCTGTTTTCACCTTCCGGAGATGATTTCAAGTGATGTTTGCTGATAACAGGGTCTTGGACATTCGAGATCTTGGAGGTGGATTCAACACGAGAGTTGCTGTGCCAGGCTTGACTTGTGCTCCGGTTCTGGGCTCTCTTTGGTTCTTCTGGTCCTGCTTTGATCAGGCCAAGCCGCTTCGTGGGATTTCAAAACATATTTTAAAGCTTTCAAAAGTATATTACACATATTTAAAACATATAAAGTTTAAAACATATGTACAGGGTTGCCTGGAAGGCTCCTGGGTTTCCAGACTAAAAATGGCCCTTTGGGGCTGCTTTTACAAAACCAGGTTGTTTTGAGAAGTTCGTGGGATTTCGGGGTGTTTACAGATGCCCATCCTTTGCATTGTCCAAATCGATTTGGATAATGGCAAAGATGACAAACACCCCTTTCAATGTCTCCCTAGATCTAACCACGAAGAATATGGGATCATCCCAATCTTTGGCAAAATCTCAATTTTAAAACCCTAGTAGGAGGGGATATCACGCCAAAGGGATCTACAAAACGGTTTCTGGTCCTAAAATGGGATCATGTTTATGCAAGTGTCATGCGTGGAATGCAGATGCATGACATGGGTGTAGTGCCAAGAGTGGCGACCTCCCAGAGACCAGATGTGGTTGAACTCTAGAGACTTACAAGGTCTGCTGCTCCAAGTGAGCAAATCCTATGCTGTTCGATGTTCGATTTTCAAAATCTATTTACAAAAGCTATTTACAAGAGGGACAACTGTCTTGAATCTTAATCCTAAGGATCTCGAGCTCTTCGTGTTTGCCCTTGCTTGAGTCTTGACACTCGCTTATCTAGCGGAGGTTTTATAAGAAAACAAGGCTATATCTCAAATTCCTACGTCTTACTCGAAACGTCATTTTCTCAAACAAGATGAAATTCAAGTAAGTAAATCCTATTTTTACTTTAGGATTCCTAGAAATGAACCATGCTTTAGCTTGGGATAAGCTAGGGATGGGAAAGAGATACCACGGTCCCTTCTGAAGCGTCCCGTGGTTTTAGGCATAGAAGGTGGAAAACTGCTCTTTTTGAGCTTTTTGGCCTCTTTTTCCCTGTTTTTTTCATAGAGGGTCTCCCTTTGGGAGTATTTTTTCTTTAATCCCTCTTTTTCACAAGAGAATCAATTTTTTTCTTTGAATTCTGGTTTCTTTCTTTTGGAAAGATACTTTGAATGGGAAATTCCCTTCATTTGGGCCTTTGTTTTCCTTTTGGAAGGAGAAGAGAAGAGGGGAGGACTTATCCCAAGCTCACACTCGATCCATTCCAAATCAGCCTATTTAGAAATAGCACGTACTACTTGCAAGTATCTTGCTATGTTGAACTAGGCCTTTCTTTGTAAGAAGAAGGATTTTGAAATGTAACCACGATTTTGAAGACTCCACTTTTTAACAAGTGCGGATTCTCTCACTCAGGGTCACATGACTTTGCCTTTGCACCTTATTTTCAGGTCTCAGGGTAGCTATCCCTAAAAATTTATGAAAATAGGGAATTTACTACAAATCCTACACATAATACTTCTTTAAGTATTGAATATTGATAGGATCTGCTAAATTCCTACCTTCTACATCGATCAACCAATATGAGTTGTTCGTGGTGGTTGCACGTACAACATAGGGTCTATCCCACTTGGGGCGCCACTTTCCAAGTGGATGTGGGCCACGATAGTGGATGATTTTCAAAACCAGATCCCCCACTTCAAAGTGGCGAGGTCTCATGTGTTTGCCATAGTGTCGGGCTATCCTTTGCCAATATGCACGAGCATGATCCATAGCAAGGAGTCGCCTCTCATCTAGCAAATCTAGTTCGACCGTCCTAGCATGCTGAAGCGTCTATAGGGGGAGGTCGAGTGCAATGGATGTATGGAATGAATGCAGTTGGGTATGAATGGGAAGAATGGCGTTTGTGCCATAGACCAATTCGAATGGTGTGGCATTCGTGGGAGTCTGGATGGAAGTCCTATAAGCCCATAAGGCTTCATCCTGCTTCTCGTGCCACGTCCTACCCTTCTCTAAGGTTTTCTCAATTATACTAATGAGAGTCTTGTTTGTGGCTTTGGCTTGGCCGTTGCCTTGAGGGTAGTAGGGCGAAGAGAAGTGGTGAGTTATGCCATACGTGTTGCACAACTTAACCATCCGCTCGTTCTTGAATGGGGTACCATTATCAGACACAAGGTCTCGTGGAACCCCAAATCGAGCCAAGATATTCCTCCTAATGAAAGCCACCACATGTTGCCCTAGCACGTTGGTCAGGGAAATGGCTTCCACTCACTTGGAGAAATACTCCGTGGCTGCTAAAATGAATCGATGCCCATTCGAGGCTTTTGGAAAGATAGGGCCTACAATGTCAAACGCCCACATGGTGAATGGCCAGGGGCTGACCACGGAACGCAATGCAGATGATGGGATATGAATGGCGTGCCCATGCACTTGACATGGATGACACTTCCTAACATGATCGTGACAATCCTTTTTCAGGGTGGACCAAAAATAGCCCCCTCTAAGTATTTCATTGCCATCATGTTGGCATTAACATGACCTCCACATTCTCCATCGTGGAACTCATGCATCACTATCCTAGCCTCCTCTAGATCGATACACCTAAGCAGGATGCGGGTAAAACTCTTTTTATATAGAACCCCACCCAGAATGGTATTTCGAGTCGAAATCTTACGGATGAATGCCTTATCTTTGGATGTGGCATCCTCGGCGAATCCCCCACTTTCTAAAAAATATTTGATGTCGTAAAACCAGGGTTTTTCAATAGAATCGGGGTTATTTTGGTAAATATCCAAGTCGTGTGTGGATGGGTTGGGCACATGCCATATTTCTAAAGATCGAGTTCCTGAAATGTGATCGACCTTTAGGGCTGAACCCAAGGAGGAGAGGGCATCGGCGATGCCATTGTCCTCTCTTCCTACGTGTGTGAGATTACATGATTGGAAGGACTCAACCAATCGAGTGGCCAACTCGTGATATGGAAGTAGTCTTTCATTACGTACTTGCCAAATTTTCAAAACCTGGTTTATAACAAGGAGCGAATCTCTAAAGACCTCGATGCATGATGCCCCTAGAGTTTTCGAAATCCTTAAGCCTTGTATGAGTGCTTCATACTCAGCTACGTTGTTGGAACATTCGAAATCTAGGCGGACTGCTATGGGAATCTCGCCCTTTTCAGGGGAGATGAGGATGACCCTAGCACCAGGCCCTCGTTGGTTTCGTGCCCCGTCGAAGTGCATCTTCCACACTTGGTTTTTGAAATTGTTTGCCAAAATGTGGTTTTGGAAATGGTTTTGCAATATGCCTTCGTTGGGCATTTCATCAAGTGTGGGATATGCATCCTCCAAGGGGAACTCAGCCACGTAATTTGCCAGGGCTTGCCCCTTAATGGAGATCTGGTGATGGTATTTCAGGTCATACTCCATTAGAAGGAGTTGTCATTTGCCCAATCTACCCGTGAGAATGGGTTTTTCGAACAAGTGCTTGATTGGATCAAGCTTGGACACTATCCAGATCTCATGATCTAGGAAATAGTGTCTGAATTTCTGGCAGGCCCAAACTAGGGCCAAGCACGTCTTCTCCATGGCTTGATAATTTCGTTCATAAGCTAAGAGAGTTTTCGAAATATGGTAGATGGCATACTCCTTGTGGGTGTCATCCTCGTATTGAGCCAATAGGGCTCCTAAAGCATTCGCATGCACAGAGATGTAGAGTAAAAGCGGTTTTCCTTGCTTTGGAGGATTCAAAATGGGGGGATTAGCCAGGTATGCCTTTAGTCTCTCGAAGGACTTCTGGCATTCATTATCCCATAAGAATTTTGTGCCTTTCCTCAACAGTTTGTTGAAGGGTTCGCATCTAGTCGCCAGATTTGATATGAATTGGTGAACGGACTATAATCGACCCTGGAGGCTATGAATTTGAGTGAGATTGGAGGGTGGAGCCATGTCTATGATATCTCAACACTTAGAGGGGTCGACTTCTATACCCCTTTGGCTCACCATAAAGCCTAGAAGCTTCCCAGATTCTACCCCGAATACACATTTTTGAGGGTTTAGCTTTACTTTGTAAAGCCTAAGCCTTTCGAAAATCTTTTACAAACATTCGATATGAGTGCATCGGGTTTTGGATTTTGCCAAGAGATCATCTACATACACTTCTACGAGCTCATGAATTTGATCGTGAAATATCGTGGTCATGGCTCTCTGGTATGTTGCGCCGGCATTTTTCAAACCAAAGGACATAACTGTATAGCAGTACGTGCCCCATGGGGTTGTGAAGGCGGTCTTACCTTGATCTCGTGGACTTAGTTTGATTTGATTATAGCCTGAATAGCCATCCATGAACGAAAATATTTCATGATTTGCAGTACTATCGACTATCAAATCTATGTTTGGTAAAGGATAGTTATCCTTTGGAGTGGCTTTATTTAGGTTTCTGAAATCGATACATATTCGAATTTTCCCATTGGTTTTTCGAACTACAACGATGTTTGACAACCAATCAGAATACGCAATGGGTTTTATAAATCCACCTTTTAACAGATCTTCTAAACCCTCTTTCACTTGCGTGTGTACATTCGAGTGTATTTTCCTAAGCTTCTGCTTTATGGGTTTTACATCCGCATCTAAGGGAAGACGATGTTCGACAATGCTGGGGTCTATGCCCGACATGTCTTCATACGTCCATGCAAACCTATCTAAATAGGTTCGTAGAAATGCAATGAATGCTGATCTTTCATGTTCATGCAAGCATGCGCCTATTTTGATGGTTTTGGGATTGGAATCACTCCCTAGGTTCACCTCTATGAAATCTCCTCCTACTTAATTGGAAGGTCTTTCAAAATCGAGAATTTTATGAAATTCTGGGAGCTGAGAAGTGGGATCTTCCTCAAGGGAATCCACTTCTTGGCTTCGATCATTCTCGTGGGTTATAGACCCGAGGGAATTTGATGCGTGATTTTTCAAAAGACCTGGTTTTGTACTTGGATTTTCAATTGATTTCGAAATTTTTGGTCTGGCTATGCAGACGACGTTCCTTTCGAAATCCTTTTCTTTTTCCAAAGTCCTACCAGGAGCAACTATATACAAAATCTTTTTGGTATTTTCTAGATTTTCGATTTTTTTGGGTTTTTGTAAAACAAGAACCTTAGGAACTATACAAAGCACTCTATTTTCGAGTTTTTGTTTTTCCATTGTTTTTGGTTTTTCTTCTTTTTCGATTTTTTTGATTTTAAGTTTTTCAAATGTTTTTGTGTTTTTATGAAAGGGATCTTCCATCATACCTACAAAGGGAAAACACTACGGGTTAGACTCGGAATAGGAGGTCTAAATCGTAGGTCTCTTCCAGGATAGGTTCCAGGGCACCCTTGACCCAGGTGGTCACAGGGGGTGGCTCTGGCGGTATTTTGGGAGTATAACCGATCCCGTATCGGCTTGGGTTGGCCCTAGGAAGGATGGGCTTTAGGAGACCCTAGTTTTGTGCCCCTAGACTTTTGTAGGGCGTGTAGCCCATATTCAACAACATGTTCCACGATTTTTTGTTTTTTGAAAATTTAGAGTATAAATCGTGGTCCTGGAACTTGCTGTCGTCTATATCATGCTCGTATGGCTTTTTGTCCAGGGGTTTTAGAAATAAGGGATGTTTGGGTCTTCCTAGAAGGGTCAGGATTGGGAGGGGGCCTGCTTTGGGCGGTCCCCTGATGTATACGACCTTCCTAGGACTTGCTAACACGAGCCTTGGCGTCTCAACCATGGTCTGCCCCAGGTTAGCCTCATGGGCCTGGGAACTCAACAAACAAGGGGAGTTTATGATCCCCTGAAGCTGAGGGTGATTCTCACCTAGGATCACCACGACTTGGTCCCTGAAAGGGATCTTGACACACCTGTGGAAGGTGGATGGCACAACGCACAAGCTGTGTATCTAGGGCCTTCCCAACAACAGGTTATAATGGGGGTGGATGTCCAAGACATGGAACACCCTCGTGTGTGCGATCCCTCCAGTTTTCATAGGGAGTTCGATCGATCCTAAAGGTCTAGACGCATTCCCATCGTATCCAGTGATAACGATGGGGCTTGGGTTCATAGAAGTCAAGGTGACTCCGATTTGATACGCCACATGAAGTGGAAGGATGTTGAGCCCTCCTCCCCCATCGACTAGGCACTTGTCCAGAGAGTGGTTATTCAGAACCACCTCGATATGGTCAGACAAGGATTCCAGACTTATGTTTGAATCAACCTTGGCTCTTTCTAGAATTTTCTCTAGCACGAGTCTATGCCTAGGCGAAGTTTGTATAAGCCCCAGGATAGACATGTGGATAGGAATCTTTGAAAGATGGTTTTCGAAATCATAAGGATTTAGGACGACTTTTCCATTGTCTGCTTTTGGCAGAACTCTAGGAATACATGCTTTTGAGGGGCCAGGCACACTGACCACCTTTTTAGCACTTTGTAGGTACGGGGGTTGATAGATCCTCCCGGATCTAGTCACTTCCCCCACGACCAGCCTAGGGTTCGCACTAGAATTGGCTCTAAGTATGAGTTGAGGAGCACCTTGAAGTTTCAAAACTGGTTTAGCCGGGGATTAAGCTCTTGGTGGTCCCTGGATGACGACTTGGGCGGGCTTCTTGTACAGTACAATAGTGGGTGCACAAGTGGGTCAACCAGACTCAGAATTTTGCGCTAGTTCCTTTGAAAAGATGAGGGTACATACCTCCTTTCCTTTCCCACTGCTGTTGGCGTGCTTGTGAAAGGGTTCTTTGAAGATAGCTTGAGTTGGCTCAGGTTCCGCAGTGACTTGGAGTCGGCCCTCCGCTATCAAGTTCTCGATTTTATTTAAAAGGGAGAAACAACATTTGGTATCATGGCCTTTGAGCCGATGATACTTGCAAAATCGATTTAAATACCCCCCTTTGGAAGTGACTTCTTCGGGGATTTTGGGAAGTTCTATCATGCCTTGGGCAAGTAGGAGGTCTAGGACCTCCAACACAGGTTGCCCCAGCGGTGTGTATTCCCGTTTTTCAATCTGTTTTTGAAAAGTTCGCTCCCTTTTGTTTTCTAGCTTTTCAAAATTTTTGGAAGTACCTGCCACGCCTGGATCCACCCGGACATTGGCGATTTTATGGGGCTTTGTCCCTTTGTCCATCGTGGGTAGCCCATACGTGATGGGCTTTTCCAAGCGGGTTTTAGAAATGGCACTTGCTTTCCATAAGTGATCATATGTCTCTTTTTTCAAGTTCGTTTCGAAAAGGGATACTTTTTTGATCAACTTATGGAAAGTTGAGATCTCATGGAGCGAGAGAAGGGTCTTTAACTTGCTTTTAAAATTATCCAGGATGAGCATGATTGCGCATCCTTCGGATATGGGCTCTCGCACTTGGCCCAAAAGTAACCTCCATCGTATAATGAAGGCATGTATGTCTTCATTCATGCCTTGCTTTGTATCCCTTAAAGTATTCAGAGTCAGGGTGACTTCTACGTTGTGTGCAAATCTTTGCATGAAGCAGTTTGCTAACTTTTCAAAAGTAGCAAACTGGCTTAAATCGTAGGAAGCCAGCCATTTGGCAGCTGTGCCTTTAAGGGATAAAGGGAACCAATACACCCATTTCATCGAGTCCTTTTTCTTCTTATGGGCTCGACACGAGAAAAGTTGCAAGTGAGACCTAGGGTCTCCCATGCCATCATACCGATGGAAGTTCGGTATTTCATCGTCACTGTCTATTTCGTAATCCATAGGAAGGAAATCAGACAGGGCGTGTGAAGGACTCGTGGTATTGGTTGCCTTCAATTACGGAGGCCTCTTTGTTTGGCCCTTTGTTCACCATTCGATGAATAGGAATCGCCTACTTCAGCCTCTTGGCTTTTGGCCTCGAATTCCCTTCTCAGGTCCTCTATCTCGTCTAGTTTGATCTTGTTTTTAAAAATCCTCCTAGAGTGAGAACTTGATGCGCATGAGCCTTGGCTCAACACTTCACTTGGGTTGGATTTTAACATGCTTTTCAAGCCTTTTTTCAAAATTCCTAAGTACAAGTAAGGAAAAAAGAGTTAAAACAGCACCTCTTTGAAAATCTTTTCGCAAGTTTCCTAGAGTAACTCGAATTTAAAAGACTCACGTTCCACCGGGCGTGCCAAACTACTGTAGAAGCAGAAAATTCCCGCTCCTGGTTGCCACTCGCTAATCTAGCGGAGGTTTTATAAGAAAACAAGCTATATTTCAAAATTCCTACGTCTTACGAGAAACGTCGAATTCTCAAACAAAATGAAATTCAAGTAAGTAAATCCTATTTTTACTTTAGGATTCCTTGAAATGAACCATGTTTTACTTGGGATAAGCCAGGAATGGGAAAGAGATACCATGGTCCCTTCTGAAGTGTCCTGTGGTTTAAGGCATAGAAGGCGAAAAACTGCTCTTTTTGAGCTTTTTGGCCTCTTTGCATTTTTTTTTCATAGAGGGTCTCCCTTTGGCAATATTTTTTCTTTAATCCCTCTTTTCCATAAGAGAATCGAATTTTTCTTTTTGATTCTAGTTTCTTTTTTTGGGAAAGAGATTTTCGACGGGGATTACCCTTTGTTTTGGCCACATTTTCCTTTTGGAAGGATAAGAGAAGGGGGGAGGACTTATCCCAAGGTCATACTCGATCCATTCCAGATCAGCCTATTTAGAAATAACACGTACTATTTGCAAGTATCTTGCTATATTGAACTAGGCCTTTCTTTGTAAGAAGAAGGATTTTGAAATGTAACCACGTATTAGGAAAACTCCACTCTTTCACAAGTGCGAATTTTCTCACTCAGGGTCACACAATTCGCCTTTGAACATTACTTTTGAAGTTTCAAGGCAGCTATCCCTAAAGGTTTTCGAAAATGGGAATTTAACCCAAACCCTACACATAATACTTCTTTAAGTATTGAACATTGATATGATCTGCTATATTCCTACCTTCTATATCGATCAACCAATATGAGTTGTTTGTGGTGGTTGCACATACAACATAGGGTCCATCCCACTTAGGGCACCACTTTCCAAGTGGATGTGGGCCACGATAGTGGATGATTTTGAAAACCAGATCTCCCACTTCAAAGTGTCTAGGTCTCATGTGTTTGTCATAATGTCGGGCTATCCTTTGCCGGTATGCATGAGCATGATCCATAGCAAGGAGTTGCTTCTCATCTAACAAATCAAGTTCGGCCATCCTAGCTTGCTGAAGCGTCTCTAGGGGGAGGTCGAGTGCAATGGATGTATGGAAGGAATGCAATTGTGTATGAATGGGAAGAATGGCGTTTGTGCCATAGACCAATTCGAATGGTGTGGCATTCGTGGGAGTCCGGATGGAAGTCCTATAAGCCCATAAGGCTTCATCCAGCTTCTCGTGCCACGTCCTACCCTTCTCTAAAGTCTTCTCAATTATGCTAATGAGAGTCTTATTCGTGGCTTCGGCTTGGCCGTTGCCTTGAGGGTAGTAGGGCAAGGAGAAGTGGTGAGTTATGCCATAAGTGTTGCACAACTTAACCATCCACTCGTTTTTGAATGGGGTGCCATTATCGGACACAAGGTCTCTTGGAACTCCAAATCTAGGCAAAATATTTCTCCTAATGAAAGCCACCACATGTTGCCCCTGTACGTTGGTCAGGGAGATGGCTTCCACCCATTTGGAGAAATACTTAGTGGCTACTAAAATGAACCTATGCCCATTCGATACCTTTGGAAAGATCGGGCCTACAATATCAAACGCCCACATGGTGAATGGCTAGGGGCTGACCACGGAATGTAATGAAGATGAGGGGATATGAATGGCGTGCCCATGCACTTAACATGGGTGACACTTCCTAACATGATCGTGACAATCCTTTTTCAGGGTGGACCAAAAATAGCCCGCTCTAAGTATTTTCATTGCCATCATGTTGGCATTAACATGACCTCCACATTCTCCGTCATGGAATTCATGCATAATAGTCCTAGCCTCTTCTAGATTGACACATCTTAGTAGGATGCCGGTAAAACTTTTTTTGTACAAAACCCCACCCAGAATGGTGTATCGGGTAGAAATTTTTCGGATGAATGCCTTATCTTTGGATGTGGCATCCTCAGCAAATCCCCCATTGCCTAGAAAATATTTGATGTCGTAAAACCAAGGTTTTTCAACAGAATCTGGATTATTTTGGCAAATATCCAAATTGTGTGTGGATGGAGTGGGTGCATGCCATATTTCTAAGGATCGGGTCCCTGAAATGGGATCGACCTTTAGGCCTGAACCCAAGGAGAAGAGGGCTTCGGCAATGCCATTATCCTCTCTTCCTACGTGTACACGATTGGAATGACTCAACCAATCGAGTGGCCAACTCGTGATATGGAAGAAGTTTTTCATTTTGTACTTGCCAAATTTTCAAAACTTGGTTTATAACGAGGAGTGAATCTCCAAAGACCTCGATGCATGATGCCCCTAGAGTTTTCAAAATCCTTAAGCCTTGTATGAGTGCTTCATACTCAGCTATGTTGTTGGAACATTCGAAATCTAGGCGAATTGCTATGGGGATCTCACCCTTTTCAGGGGATATGAGGATGACCCCAGCACCAGCCCCTCATTGGTTTCGTGCCCCATCGAAGTGCATCTTCCACACTTGGTTTTCGAAAGAGTTTGCCAAAATGTGGTTTTGAAAATGGTTTTGCAATATGCCTTCATCAGGCATCTCACTAAATGTAGGATATGCGTCCCCTAGGGGGAACTCAGCCACGTAGTTAGCTAGGGCTTGTCCCTTAATAGAGGTCTGATGATGATATTTCAGGTCGTACTCCATTAGAAGGAGTTGCCATTTGCCCAATCTACCAGTGAGAATGGGTTTTTCGAACAAATGCTTGATTGGATCAAGCTTGGACACTATCCAGATCTCATGATCTAGGAAATAGTGTTGAAATTTTGGCAGGCCCAAACTAGGGCCAAGCATGTCTTTTCCATGGCATGATAATTCCTTTCATAAGCCAAGAGAGTTTTTGAAATATAATAGATGGCATACTCCTTATGGGTGTCATCCTCGTATTGAGCTAACAATGCTCCCAAGGCATTCGCATGCACGGAAATGTAAAGCAAAAGAGGTTTTCCTTGCTTTAGAGGATTCAAAATAGGGGGATTAACTAGGTATGCCTTTAGTCTTTCAAATGACTTTTGGCAGTCATCATCCCATGAAAATTTCGTGCCCTTCCTCAACAATTTGTTGAAGGGTTCGCATCTAGTTGCCAGGTTTGATATAAACCTACGAATGGATTGTAATCGACCTTGGAGGCTACGAATCTGCGTGAGATTGGAGGGTGGAGCCATGTCTATGATGGCTCGACACTTAGAGGGGTCGACTTCTATACCCCTTTGGCTCACCATAAAGCCTAAAAGCTTTTTGGACTCTACTCCGAATACACATTTTTTAGGGTTTAGCTTTACTTTGTAAAGTCTAAGTCTTTCGAAAATCTTTTGCAAGCATTCGATATGAGTGCATCGAGTTTTGGATTTTGCCAAGAGATCATCCACATATACCTCTATAAGCTCATGAATCTGATCATGGAAGATCGTGGTCATGGCTCTCTGGTATGTTGCGCTGGCATTTTTCAAACCAAAAGGCATGACTGTATAGTAGTACGTGCCCCACGTGGTTGTGAATGCGGTCTTACCATTGGTTTTTCGAACAACAACGATATTGGATAACCAATCAGAATACGCAATGGGTTTTATAAATCCGGCTTTTACCAGATCTATCGACTATCAAATCTATGTTTGGTAAAGGATAATTATCCTTTCGAGTGGCTTTATTCAGGTTTCTGAAATCGATGCATATTCGAATCTTCCCATTGGTTTTTTGAACAACAACGATATTGGATAACCAATCAGAATACACAATGGATTTTATAAATCCGGCTTTTACCAGATCTTCTAAACCCTCTTTGACTTGTGCGTGTACATTCGTATGTATTTTCCTAAGCTTTTTTTTTATGGGTTTCACATCCGCATCTAGGGGAAGATGATGTTTGACAATACTGGGGTCTATGCCCGACATGTCTTCATACGTCCATGCAAACACATCTAAGTAGGTTTGTAGAAATGCAATGAATGCTGATCTTTCATGCTCATGCAAGCATGCGCCTACCTTAATGAGTTTGGGATTGGAATCACTCCCTAGGTTTACTTCTATGAAGTCTCCTCCTACTAAAGTGAAAGGTCTTTCAAAATCGAGAATTTTATGGAATTCAGGGAGCTCAAAAGTGGGATCTTCCTCAAGGGGATCCACTTCTGGGCTTCTATCATTCTCGTGGTTTATAGACCCGAGGGAATTTTATGCATGGATTTTCAAAAGACCTGGTTTTACACTTTGAATTTCTATTGATTTCGAAATTTTTGGCCTGGTTATACAGATGACGTTCCTTTCGAAATCCTTTCCTTTTTCCAAAGCCTTACCAGGAGCAGCTACATACAAAATCTTTTTGGCATTTTGTAAATTTTCAATTTTTTTGTGCTTTTGCAAAACTAGAAGTTTAGGAACTATACAAACTACTCTTTTTTCGAGTTTTTGATTTTTCAATGTTTTTAGTTTTTGCAATTTTTCCATTTTTTTGATTTTGAGTTTTTCAAATGTTTTTGTATTTTTGTAAAAGGGATCTTCCATCATACCTAAAAAAGGGAGAACACTACGGGTTAGACTCGGAATAAGAGGTCTAAATCGTAGGTTTCTTCTAGGGTAGGCTCCAGGGCACCCTTGACCCAGGTGGTCACAAGGGGTGGCTCTGGTGGTATTTTGGGAGTATAGCCGATCCCATATCGGCTTGGATTGGCCCTAGGAAGTATGGGTTCTAGGAGACCCTGATTTTGTGCCCCTAGACTCTTATAAGGCAAATAGCCCTTGTTTAACAGCATGTTCCATGATTTTTTTGTTTTTGGAGAAATTTGGATACAAATCGTGGTCCTCGAACTTGCTGTCGTCTATGTTGTGTACATAGGGCTTCTTGTCCAGGGGTTTTGGAAATAAGGGATTTTTGGGTTTTCCTAGAAGGGTCAGAACCTTGAGGGGGCCAGCCTTGGGCGGCTCCTTCACATACACGACCTTCCTAGGGTTGTTTAATACGAGCCTTGGTGGCTCAAGCATGGTTTGCCCCAGTTTTACCTCATGGGTCTGGGAGCTTGACAAGCAGGGAGAATTTATGACCCCTGAAGTTGAGGATGACTCTCACCTAGGATCACTACGACTTTGTCCCTGAAAGGGATCTTGACACACCTGTGGAAGGTGGATGGCACAATGCACAAGCTGTGTATCAAAGGCCTTCCCAACAACAGGTTATAATGGGGGTGGATGTCCAAGACATGGAACAACCCCGTTTGTGTTATCCCTCCCGTTTCCATGGGGAGTTTGATAGATCCTAGTGGTGTAGACGCATTCCCATTGTATCCAGTGATAACGATGGGACTTGGATGAACGGATGTCAAGATGACTCCGATTTGATTCGCCACATGAAGTGAAAGGATGTTGAGCCCTCCTCCCTCATCGACAAGGCACCTATCCAGAGAGTGGTTATTCAGAACCACCTCGATATGTAGGGCCTGGTTATGGGACTCGTAGGGTCTATCTACATCGTCTTCCGAGAATATGATGGGCGTTTTCGCTCCTATGGAGGCCACTTGTTGGGACAAAGATTTAGGGGTAATGTTCGAACTAACCCTTGCTCTTTCTAGAATTTTCTCTAACACTAGTCTATGCCTAGGCGAAGTTTGTATTAGCTCTAGGATGGACATATTGATAGGAATCTTTGAAAGATGGTTTTCAAAATCATACACCTTTAAAACATTTCCTTTGTTCGTTTTCGACGAAACTCTAGGAATACATGCTTTTGAGGGGCCAGGCACACTGACCACCTTTTTAGCACTTTGTAGATGTGGGGGTTGGTAGATCCTTCCGGATCTTGTCACCTCCCCCATGATCAACCTAGGTTTCGTAGTAATCATGGCTCTAATCGGGAGATTTAGAGCACCTTGAATGGTTAAAACTGGTTTGACCGGGGACGAAACTCTTGGTGGTCCCCGGATGACTACTTGGGTGGTTTCTTGTAAAGTATGAGAGTAGACGCACAAGTAGATGAACCAGACTCACATGCATGCGCTAGATTCTTTGAGATCGTAAGAGCACATACCTCTTTTCCCTTTCCACTGGTACTTGCGTGCTTGGGGAAGGGTTCTTTGAAGATAGCTTGGGCAGGCTCAGGTTCTTCAGCGACCTAGAGCCAGCCTTCTGCTATCAAGTTCTCAATTTTATTAAGGAGGTGTAAACACCCCAAAATCCTACGAACTTCTCAAATAAAACCTGGTTTTGTAAAAGCAACCCCAAAGGGCTATTTTGAGTCTGGAAACCCAAGAGCCTTCCAAACAAACCCCGTACATATGTTTAAACTGTATATGTTTTAAAATATGTATAATATGCTTTTAAAACCTTTTAAAATATGTTTTGAAACACCACGAAGCGGCTTGGCCTGATGAAAGCAGGACCAGAAGAGCTAAAGAGAGCTCAGAATCGGAGCACATGTCGAGCCCAGCACAACAACTCTCGTGTTAGATCCACCCCCAGGATCTCGAATATCAAAGTCCCTATTATCAACAAAAATCATGTGAAATCATCTCTGGAAGGTGAAAACAGAAGCGGACGACCATGTTGGCGAAGACCCAACGTAAGACGGAGTACTGATGCTGTCAGACCCCGCACAAATCGTTCGTTTCGAACATATCCTGAAGAAGTCAGAATTCAGTTTGGATTGGATCTGGACCATATATATCCAGATCCCAATCCAAACGTATGTGTGGATTTGGATTTGGATTTGGATTCAAAGATCCAATCCAATATCCACATCCATGGCCCACATCACCTTGTCATAAATGGAGGTGGGGCCCACTTGAAATTCACGTGGGATTATGGGCATGAGAGAGAATGGGGAGGATAAGCATGAGGGAAATGTATTAAGCTTGACTTGTGTGTCATGTTTGGGTTAATCATGTGGGTTAGCCTAATTAATGAGGGTTTAAGCTTGTATGAGCCTACACCCAACCTAGGGCTGCACCAACATGATGCAATGAAGTCCATGGGTTATGCAAAGGGAGACTCCTAACCCAAAACCCCTAATCCTAGTCATTTACCCTAATCCTAGCCTAATCACCTAACCCACTTCCCTAATCCCGGCCTAATCCCAACCTAATCACCTAACCCACCTCCCTAATCCTTCACTAAACCTAGCCTAATTCCCTTAATCCTAACCTAATCCTAGCCTAAACACCTAACCCACCTCACTAAACCTCACCCTAAAACCAACCCACCTAGCTAAGCCCTAAACCACTAAACCACTCCACCTAAACCCTAGCACACCATATCCCTAAAACCACCTAAACTAAATATTTGGCCCCCCCTAAATATCTAGGCCACCTTATCACTAAACCACCACCACCTAACCACCAAACCACCCCCTTCAAAACCACCCCCACCGACTTCATCCAACCCTATAAACCCCCCCCCCCCCTAGTGGGCGGGTTTTCAAGATTTTTCTTCCAACACTTGGGGCGAGCCGAGCCCTCTCTCACCTTGCTCTCTTCTCTCACCTGCTCCACCACTACCTCCCGGCCTGCACCACTCCATGCCACCGCCACCTCCCGGCCTGCCCCGCTCCACAGCATCCACTCCTCTCACCCGACTGCATCCACTCCTTCCACCCGCCAACTTCCCTCTCCTATCCGGTTAGTACCTTATCCTAACTTCACCCTATCTTCACTCCCCCTCCACTCTCAGGCACCCCATAGCACCCTACCTTAGACTAGTCTCCACTCCATTCAGTCGGCCACCACCTAACTACCCGCCACCCTTCAACCATACCCAACCGCACCACCAGCTGCCCTACCTTCCCATTAATGACACCCCCTAACTACCCCAGCCACCTTACCTTTTTCCCTAGGACCTGTTCTTCTTTCCCATAAACCAACCCTTAGTTAACACCCTAACTAGTTCCCCCTCGCCATTCCTAAACACCCCTAGCTACCCCAGTCGGCCACCACTCAACCTGCCACCAGTCGGCCAGCCATAGCCGAGTGCACCCAACCACCCGCGGCCTTACACCCTCTTCCTTAGACATCCCCCTTAGTCACCCCTTAGCTCCACCTTCCCTAGAACCTGCCATACACCTTAGTGACACTCCTGTAGACACAGGAAAATCCCTGCCTCCGGCTTCTCAGGGCCTGGAGCGGATCCTCTCATGTGTCTAAGGCCTATTTATATAAACAGGGCGTGCCAGCTAGCTTACCTAAGCTAGCGAAGATATATTTTAATTCTGACTTCTAACGTGGCGACTGTGAGCAAGTGAGCTCTTGTCGTCGCAGACTTTCTTGCACCGATGCGCAAGGGTTGGTCTGTACGCTTTAAAAATCGAGTTTAGGGTAGAAAAAGCCTACGAAGCAGTTCGAGGTGTTTTGATTCGGGTTTTTAATACGATGACAGATTTTAGATCACGTGGATTTGCACGTGCCTAAGTCTTTCCTTTTATCCCTTTATGGGCCACCTAGTTGTGTGTTATGAACAATCCACTACATGGGGTGAATTTGAGCGAGAGTACGGGGCTTGCTTCAATGCAATATGCGTCCTACCTCATGGTATGGCGTAGATGCAATGCAAACTCACGCTACTCCAAAGGGAAAACCCGAATGTAAAGACAATGCCGAAGGGAAATAACCGAAGGGAAATGACTTGAAATGTAAATGCCGAAGGGAGATATGTATATAGGGTATATACGGGCCCTTACTTGGGTCTTGCAAATAAGAGCGAAAGACTTACACACACGACATGAAATAAAACCCAAATATAACTTGCAGTATGGCCTTGATTAAGGTCTTGGGAATAAGAGCGAAAGCTCAATGTGTGTGAGTGCTTGAATTGAAGTACTACGCACACAGCATGAAATTAAACCCAAATAGTATAGCTCAGCCCTTACTTGGGTCTTTCAAATAAGAGCGAAGGCTCAATGTGTGTGAGTGCTTGAATTGAAAGACTTACACACACGACATGAAATGAAACCCAAATAGTATAACACGGCCCTTACTTGGGTCTTCCAAATAAGAGCGAAGGCTCAATGTGTGTGAGTGCTTGAATTGAAGGACTTACACACGCGACATGAAATAAATCCCAAATAGTATAGCTCGGCCCTTACTTGGGTCTTTCAAATAAGAGCGAAGGCTCAATGTGTGTGAGTGCTTGAATTGAAAGACTTACACACACGACATGAAATAAAACCCAAATAGTATAGCTTGGCCCTTACTTGGGTCTTTCAAATAAGAGCGAAGGCTCAATGTGTGTGAGTGCTTGAATTGAAAGACAACACACCCAACTTAAGCAAAACCCTACGTAAGTTAAAATATATATATATAACTATGTATTAGGGGCTGATTAGGCCCGTGTGTGTTCAAAATCGTGCACGACTAAGAGAGTGCACGTGTGTGGGTGTGCCAAGCCACGTTATTACAAGCGGGGGGAGACTATGCTCCGTTATTACAACCCCGTATCGAATTGAATTTTAAGCAAGTATACAACTAAGGACCGAGTTAGGCACTTACTAATAGCTGGTCCGAAGATGCCTTGCTTCGAGCGTGGGCTTGGCCTTCGCCTTGGGCTGCAAGAGGGAGCTCCGCGGAGTTGATCGGCAAGAGGGGCTGCTGGCCGGCTGCAAATGGGGCACGGGAGAGGCGCCTTGAAGATGGTCGGCTGCTTAGCGAAGGGCTGGTTTTGTGTGTGGGGCTAAGGTGACTATGTAGGGTCACTAAGAGAGGTTGTAAGGTTAGGGAGTATGGCACTAAGGGGGAGCCTAAGGGAAGGATATGGCTGGCAGGTGGCTGGCCGAAGGAGTATGGGACAGTCGGTTGGAGTGGCCGACTAAGGGAGGCTCGGTGGTGATGGTTTGCTAGGGTGGCTATGGGTGGAGGATGGGAAGGAAGCTAACTAGGGTATGGGGTAAGGTGGTGGTGGGTGTGGTGAGGTGATATGGGCAGGTCTTAGGGAGTTGGGTGGAGTGGTCGGGTGTAGCTAAGGTGTCTAGGCAATGGCGGGTAGTTAGAGTAGTTGAGGCTTGGTTGAGTGGGAGTGGGGGTGATAAGTGGCTGGTGTTAGGGTAAGATGGTGGTGGTACAGGTGGCTGAGAGTGGAGGGGGAGCGGAGAAGAGGTGGAGTGGAGTATGGGGTACTAACCGGTGATGATGGGAGGCGACGGTTGGTTGAGGAGCAGCCGGGTGTGGTGGAGCGACTGGTTCGGTCGGATGAGAAGGATGGCGACGGGTGGTTGGCAGGCAGGGGTGTGGTGGAGGAGGTGGAGCACGGTGGTGGCTGGTGGTGGTGCAGGTGTAAGACCCGGCGGGGAGTGGTGCAGGTGGCTGGGTTCGGTTGGGCTGGAAAGGGTGGAGAGAGATGATGGTGGGAGATGGGAAAGCCCGCCCCTTAGGGGGGGGGTTTATATAGGGTTGGGCTAGGTCAGTTGGGGCTGGTATTAGGGTAGTGGTTAGGTGGTTTAGGTAGGGTGGTGTGGTGATAAGGTGGGCTGGTATTAGGGTAGGGCCAGATATTTTAAATACAAGGGGTTTTGGGTAGGTTGTGTGCTAGGTTTAGGTGGGGTGGTTTAGAGATTTAGGGTTTAACTAGGTGGGTTGGTTTTGGGGTGAGGTTTAGTGAGGTGGGTTAGGTGATTAGGCTAGGATTAGGTTAGGTTTAGGGAAATTAACCTAGGTTTAGGGAAGGATTAGGGAAGTGGGTTAGGTGATTAGGTTGGGATTAGGCCGAGATTAGGGAAGTGGGTTAGGTGATTAGGCTAGGATTAGGGTAAAAGGCTAGGATTAGGTGTTTTTGGTTATGTTTAGATTAAGGAGCTCCCTTTGCATGACCCATAGACCTTAATCACATCATGTAGGTGCAGCCCTAGGTTAGGTTTTGGCTAATTACAAGCTTAAACCCATGTTAACTAGGCTAACCCACATGATTAACCCCAAACTTGACACACAAGTCAAGCTTAATTACAACACGCTTTGATCTTATCCTCCCCCACTCTCTCTCATGCCCATAATCCCACGTGAAATTCAAGTGGGCCCCACCTCCATTTATGAGAAGGTGATGTGGGCCATGGATGTGGATATTGGATTGTATCTTTGGATCTAAATCCAAATCCAAGTCCACATATGGGTTTGGATTGGGATCTGGATATATATGGTCCAGATCCAACCCATACTAAATTCTGACTCCTTCGGGCTGTGTTCGAAATGAATGGTTTGTGCGGGGTCTGATAGCATCAGTACTCCGTCTGCGTTGGGTCTTCGCCAACATGATCGTCCGCCTCTATTTTCGCCTTCCGGAGATGACTTCAAATGATGTTTTGATGATAATAGGGTCTTGGACATTCGAGATCCTGAGGGTGGATTTGATATGAGAGTTGTTGTGCCGGGCTCGACATGTGCTCCAGTTCCGGGCTCTCCTTAGCTTTTCTGGTCCTGTCTTGATTAGGCCAAGCTGCTTCGGGGTTTCAAAACGTGTTTTAAAAGGTTTTTAAAGCCATATTATACATTTTTGAAATATGTAAAGTTGAAAACATATGTACAGGGTTGTCTGGAAGGCTCCTGGGTTTCCAGACTCAAAATAGCCCTTTGCGGCTACTTTTATAAAACCAGGTTGATTTGAGAAATTCATGGGATTTCGGGGTGTTTATAGATGCCCCTCTTTGGCCTTGTCCAAATTGATTTGGATAAGAGCAAAGATGACAAACACCCCTTTCAATGTCTCCCTAGATCTAACCACGAAGAATATGGGATCGTCCCTACTCTTTTTAGCAAAATCTCAATTTACAAACTCTAGTAGGAGGAGATATCGCACCAAAGGGATGCGTTATGGAATCTGGTCCTAAATGGGATCATGTTTATGCAAGTATCATGCATGGAATGCAGATGCATGACATGGGTGTGGTGCCAAGAGTGGTGACCTCCCAGAGACCAGATGTGGTCGAACTCTAGAGACTTACAAGGCCTGCTGCTCCAAGTGAGCAAATCCTATGTTTCGATGTTCGATTTTCAAAATTTATTTACAAAACTATTTACAAAAGGGACAACTGTCTTGAGTCTCGATCCTAAGGATCTCGAGCTCTTCGTGCTTGCCCTTGTTTGAGTCTTAACACTAGCTTATCTAGCGAAGGTTTTGTAGGAAAACAAGCTATATTTCAAATTCCTACGTCTTACTCGAAGCGTCGAATTCTCAAACAAGATGAAATTCAAGTAAGTAAATCCTATTTTTACTTTAGGATTCCTCGAAATGAACCATGCTTTAGCTTGGGATAAGCCAGGGATGGGAAAGAGATACCACGGTCCCTTCTGAAGCATCCCGTGGTTTAAGGCATAGAAGGCGGAAAACTGCTCTTTTTGAGCTCTTTGGCCTCTTTTTCCTTTTTTTCGTAGAGGGTCTCCCTTCGGGAGTATTTTTTCTTTAATCCCTCCTTTTCCCTAAGAGAATTGAATTTTCTTTTGAATTCTGGTTTCTTTCTTTTGGAAAGAGACTTTTGAATGGGAAATTCCCTTTGTTTGGGCCGTGTTTTTCCTTTTGGAAGGAGAAGAGAAGAGGGGAGGACTTATCCCAAGCTTACACTCGATCCATTCCAGATCAGCCTATTTAGAAATAGCACGTACTACTTGCAAGTATCTTGCTATGTTGAACTAGGCCTTTCTTTGTAAGAAGAAGGATTTTGAAATGTAACCACGATTCTAAAGACTCCACTCTTTCACAAGTGCGAATTCTCTCACTCAGGGTCACACGATTTTGCCTTTGCACCTTATTTTCGTGTCTCAGGCCAGCTATCCCTAAATTTTTCGAAAACTGGAACTTAATCCAAATCCTACACATGATACTTCTTTAGGTATTGAATATTGATAGGATCTGCTAAATTCCTACCTTCTACATCGATCAACCAATACGAATTGTTTGTGGTGGTTGCTCATACAACATAGGGTCCATCCCACTTGGGGCGCCACTTTCTGAGTGGATGTGGGCCACGATAATGGATGGTTTTTAAGACCAGATCTCCCACTTCAATGTGGCGAGGTCTCATGTGTTTGCCATAATGTCGGGCTATCCTTTGCCGGTATGCATGAGCATGATCCATGGCAAGGAGTCACCTTTCATCTAGCAAATCTAGTTCGGCCATCCTAGCATGCTGAAGCGTCTCTAGGGGGAGGTCGAATGCAATGGATGTTTGAAATGAATGGAGTTGAGTATGAATGGGAAGAATGGCGTTTGTGCCATAGACTAATTCGAATGGTGTGGCATTCGTGGGAGTCCAGATGGACATCTAGCTTCTCGTGCCACGTCCTACCCTGCTCTAAAGTCTTCTCAATTATGCTAATGAGAGTCTTGTTTGTGGCTTCGGCTTGGCCGTTGCCTTGAGGGTAGTAGGGCGAAGAGAAGTGGTGAGTTATGCCATACGTGTTGCACAACTTAACCATCCGCTCGTTCTTGAATGGGATGCCATTATCAGACACAAGGTCTCGTGGAACCCCAAATCGAGCCAAGATATTCCTCCGAATGAAAGCCACCACATGTTGCCCCAGCACGGTTGTTAGGGATATGGCTTCCACCCACTTGGAGAAATACTCCGTGGCTGCTAAAATAAATCGATGCCCATTCGAGGCCTTTGGAAATATTAGGCCTACGATGTCAAACGCCCACATGGTAAATGGCCACGGGCTGACCACGGAATGCAATGTAGATGAAGGTTTATGAATGGCGTGCCCATGCACTTGACATGGATGACACTTCCTAACATGATCGTGACAATCCTTTCTCAGGGTGGACCAAAAATAGCCCCCTCTAAGTATTTTCATTGCCATCATGTTGGCATTGACATGACCTCCACATTCTCCATCGTGGAATTCATGCATCACTATCCTAGCCTCCTCTAGGTCGATACACCTAAGCAGAATGCCGGTAAAACTCTTTTTGTATAGAACCCCACCCAAAATGGTGTATCGGGTCGAAATCTTACGAATAAATGCCTTATCTTTGGATGTGGCATCCTCGGCGAATCCCCCATTTTCTAGAAATTGTTTTATGTCATAAAACCAGAGTTTTTTAATAGACTCTGGGTTATTTTGGTAAATGTCCAAGTCGTGTGTGGATGGGTTGGGCGCATGCCATATTTCTAAAGATCGGATCCCTAAAATGGGATCGACCTTTAGGGCTGAACCCAAGGAGGAGAGGGCATCGGCGATGCCATTGTCCTCTCTTCCTATGTATGTGAGTTTACACGATTGGAAGGACTGGACCAATCGAGTGGCCAACTTGTGATATGGAAGTAGTTTTTCATTACGTACTTGCCAAAATTTTAAAACCTGGTTTATGACGAGGAGTGAATCTCCAAAGACCTCGATGCATGATGCCCCTAGAGTTTTCGAAATCCTTAAGCCCTATATGAGTGCTTCATACTCAGCTACGTTGTTGGAACATTCGAAATCTAAGCGGACTGCTATAGGAATCTCGCCCTTTTCAGGGGAGATGAGGATGACTCCAGCACCAGCCCCTCGTTGGTTTCGTGCCCCATCGAAGTGCATCTTCCATACTTGGTTTTCGAAATTGTTTGCCAAAATATGGTTTTGAAAATGGTTTTGTAATATGCCTTCATCAGGCATTTCAACAAGCGTGGGATATGCGTCCTCTATGGGGAACTCAGCCACATAATCTGCTAGGGCTTGCCCCTTAATGGAGATCTGGTGATGGTATTTCAGATCATACTCCATTAGAAGGAGTTGCCATTTTCCCAATCTACCTGTGAGAATGGGTTTTTCGAACAAGTGCTTGATTGGATCAAGCTTGGACACTATCCAGATCTCATGATCTAGGAAATAGTGTCTGAATTTCTGGCAGGCCCAGACTAGGGCCAAGCACGTCTTCAACATGGCTTGGTAATTTCGTTCATAAGCCAAGAGAGTTTTCGAAATGTAGTAGATGGCATACTCCTTATGGGTGTCATCCTCGTATTGAGCCAATAGGGCTCCTAAAGCATTCGCATGCACGGAGATGTAAAGTAAAAGCGGTTTTCCTTGCTTTGGAGGGTTCAAAACGGGGGGATTAACCAAGTATGCCTTCAGTCTCTCGAAGGACTTCTGGCATTCGTCATCCCATAAGAATTTCGTGCCCTTCTGTAAACACCCCGAAATCCACGAATTTTGTAAGTATCATCGGCTCAAAGGCCATGATACCAAACACTGCTTCTCCCTTTTAAATAAAATTGAGAACTTGATAGCAGAAGGCCGACTCCATGTCACTACAGAACCTGAGCCACCTCAAGCTATCTTCAAAGAACCCTTTCCCAAACACACCAGTGGCAGTGGGAAAGGAAAGGAGGTATATACCCTCACCATTTCTAAGGAACTAGCGCAAAAACCAGAGCCTGGTCGACCCAGTTGTGTGCCCACTCTTGTATTATACAAGAAGCCCGCCCAAGTCGTCATTCGGGGACCACCAAAAGTGGAATCCCCAGCAAAACCAGTTTTGAAAATCCAAGGTTCTCCTCAGCTCATCCTTAGAGCCAAGTTTAGCGCGAACCCGAGGCTGGTCGTGGGGGAAGTTACTAGATCCGGGAGGATCTATCAACCCCCGCACCTTCAAGGTGCTCAAAAGGTGGTCAGTGTGCCTGGCCCCTCAAAAGCATGTATCCCTAATGTTCTGCTAAAAGCAGATAAGGACAAAGTCATCCTAAATCCTTATGACTTCGAAAACCACCTTTCAAAGATTCCTATTCACATGTCTATCTTAGAGCTTATACAAACCTCGCCTAGGCATAGACTTGTATTAGAGAAAATTCTAGAAAGGGCCAAGGTTGATTCGAACATAAGTCTGGAGTCCTTGTCTGCCCACGTGGCTTTATTAGGAGTAAAATCACCCATTACTTTCTCGAAAGATAATGTAGATAGGTCCTACAAATCCCACAACCAGGCCCTGCATATCGAGGTGGTTCTGAATAACCACTCTCTGGACAGGTGCCTAGTCGATGGTGGAGGAGGGCTCAACATCCTTCCACTTCATGTGGCGTATAAAATCAGAGTCACCTTGACTTCAGTGAACCCAAGCCCCATCGTTATCACTGGATACGATGGGAATGCGTCTAGACCTTTAGGATCCATCGAACTCCCAATGGAAACGGGAGGGATCGAACACACGGGGGTGTTCCATGTCTTGGACATCCACCCCTATTATAACCTGTTGCTAGGAAGGCCCTGGATACACAGTTTGTGCGTTGTGCCATCCACCTTCCATAGGTGTGTCAAGATCCCTTTTAGGGACCAGGTCGTAGTGATCCTAGGTGAGAGTCACCCACAGCTTCAGGGGACCATAAACTCTCCTTGTTTATCAAGCTCCCAGGCCCATGAGGCTAACCTGAGGCAAATTGTGATTGAGCCACCTCGGCTCGTGTTAAACAACCCTAGGAAGGTTGTATGTATGAAGGGGCCGCCCAAAGCAGGCCCCCTCCCGATTCTAACCCTTCTAGGAAAACCCAAGCGTTCCCTATTTCCAAAGCCCCTGCACAATAGGCCATATGAGCACAATATGGACGACAGCATGTTCCAGGACCACGACTTATACCAAAACTTTTCAAAAAACAAAAAGTCGTGGAACATGTTGTTGAACATGGGCTACACGCCCTACAAGAGTCTAGGGGTGCAGAACCAGGGTCTCCTAGAGCCCATCCTTCCTAGGGCCAACCCAAGCTGATATGGGATCGGCTATACTCCCCGAATATCGCCGGAGCCACCTCCTGTGACCACCTGGGTCAAGGGTGTCCCGGAACCTGTCTTAGAAGAGACCTACGATTTAGATCTCCTATTCCGAGTCTAACCCATAGTGTTTTCCCTTTGTAGGTATGACGGAAGATCCCTTTTCTAAAAATACAAAAACATTTGAAAAACTTAAAATAAAAGAAATCAGAAAACAAGAAAAACCAAAAACAATGGAAAAACAAAAACTCAAAAAAAGAGTGCTTTGTATAGTTCCCAAAGTCCTTGTTTTACAAAAACCCAAAAAAATCAAAAATTTGGAAAATACCAAAAAGATTTTGTACATAACTGCTCCTGGTAGGACTTTGGCAAAAGAAAAGGATTTCGAAAGAAACGTCGTCTGCATAGCCAGACCAAAAATTTCGAAATCACTTGAAAATCCTAGTACAAAACCAGGTCTTTTTGAAAACCACGCATCAAATTCCCTCGGGTCTCTAGTCCATGAGAATGATCAAAGGCCAGAAGTGGATCCCCTTGAGGAAGATCCCACTTCTGAGCTCCCAGAATTTCATAAGATTCTCGATTTCGAAAGACCTTCCCAATCAGTAGGAGGAGATTTCATAGAAGTGAACCTAGGGGATGATTCCAATCCCAAATCCATCAAAATAGGCGCATGCTTGCATGAAACTGAAAGGTTAGCATTCATTGCATTTCTACGAACGTATTTAGATGTGTTTGCATGGACGTATGAAGACATGCCGGGCATAGATCCCAGCATTGTCGAACATCGTCTTCTCTTAGATGCAGGTGTAAAGCCCATAAAGCAGAAGCTTAGGAAAATACACCCGAATGTACACACACAAGTCAAAGAGGATTTAGAAGATCTGCTAAAAGCCGGATTTATAAAACCCATTGTGTATTCTGATTGGTTGTCAAATATCGTTGTAGTTCGAAAAACCAATGGGAAAATTCGAATATGCATCGATTTCAGAAACCTGAATAAAGCCACTCCAAAGGATAATTATCCTTTACCAAACATAGATTTGATAGTCGATAGTACTGCAAATCACGAAATGTTTTCGTTTATGGATGGTTATTCAGGCTATAATCAAATCAAACTAAGTCCACGAGATCAGGTTAAGTCCGCCTTCACAACCTCCTGGGGCACGTACTGCTATACAGTCATGCCCTTTGGCTTGAAAAATGCCGGCGCAACATACCAACGAGCCATGACCACGATCTTCCATGATCAGATTCATGAGCTCGTTGAAGTATATGTAGATGATCTCTTAGCGAAATCCAAAACCCGATGCACCCATATCGAATGTTTACAAAAGATTTTCGAAAGGCTTAGGCTTTACAAAGTAAAGCTAAACCCTCAAAAATGTGTATTCGGGGTAGAATCAGGGAAGCTTCTAGGCTTTATGGTGAGCCAAAGGGGAATAGAAGTCGACCCTCTAAGTGTCGAGCCATCATAGACATGGCTCCACCCTCCAATCTCACCCAAATCCGTAGCCTCCAAGGTCGTTTACAATCCGTTCGCCGATTCATATCGAATCTAGCCACGTCTCCCTTCGGCATTTACATTACAAGTCATTTCCCTTCGGTTATTTCCCTTCGGCATTGTCTTTACATTTCGGGTTTTCCCTTTGGAGTAGCGTGAGTTTGCATTGCATCTACGCCATACCATGAGGTAGGACGCATATTGCATCAAAGCAAGCCCCGTATTCCCGCTCAAATTCGCCCATGTAGTGGAGTGTTCATAACACACAAACTAGGTGGCCCATAAAGGGATAAAAGGAAAGACTTAGGCACGTGCAAATCCACGTGATCTAAAATCTGCAATCACATCTAAAAGACCCGAATTAGACACCTCGAACCGCTTCGTAGGCTTTCTACACCCAAAAACTCGATTTTTCAAAGCGTACAGACTGACCCTTGCGCGTCGGTGCAAGAAGGTCTGCGACGACAAGAGCTCACTTGCTCACAGTCGCCACGATTAGAAGTCAGTTTAAAATATATCTTCACTAGCTTAGGTAAACTAGCTGGCATGCCCTGTTTATATAAATAGGCCTTAGATGCACGAGAGGATCTGCTCCAAGCCCTGATAAGGCGGAGAGGCAGGGATTTTCACCACGTCTACACCCACGAATTTCTTAAATCCATCTGGTTTTATAAAAGCAGCCCCAAAGGGCCATTTTGATTCTGGAAACCCAGGAGCCTTCCAGACAACCCTGTACATATGTTTTGAACTCTGTATTTCAAAAATATACAATATGGCTTTTAAAACCTTTTTAAAACATGTTTTGAAACCCCGAAGCAGTTGGGCCTAATCCAGACAGGACCAAGAAAGCTAAGAAGAGTCCGAAACCGGAGCACATGTCGAGCTCGGCACAGCAACTCTCGCATCAAATCCACACCCCTAGGATCTTGAACGTCCAAGACCCTATTATCATCGAAACATTATTTGAAAACATCTCTGGAAGGCGAAAACAGAGACGGACGATCATGTTGGCGAAGACCCAACGCAGACGGAGCACTTATGCTGTCAGGCCCCGCACAAACCGTTCGTTTCGAACACAACTCGAAGGAGTCAGAATGCAGTTTGGATCGGATCTGGACCATATATATCCAGATCCCAATCCAAACCCATGTATGGACTTAGATTTGGATTTGGATTCAAAAATCCAATCCAATATCCATATCCATGGCCCACATCACCTTCTTATAAATGGAGGTGGGGCCCACTTGAATTTCACGTGGGATTATGGGCATGAGAGAGAGTGGGGGTGGATAAGATCAAGTGTGTGTTGTAATTAAGCTTGACTTGTGTGTCAAGTTTGGGGTTAATCATGTGGGTTAGCCTAATTGAGTGGGTTTAAGCTTGTAATTAGCCAAAACCTAACCTAGGGCTGCACCAACATGATGTGGTTAAGGTCTATGGGTCGTGCAAAGGGAGCTCCTTCACCTAAACCTAACCAAAAACACCTAATCCTAGCCTTCCACCCTAATCCAGCCCTAATCTGAGCCTAATCACCTAACCCACTTCCCTAATCCCGGCCTAATCCCAACCTAATCACCTAACCCACTTCCCTAATCCTTCCCTAAACCTAGGTTAATTTCCCTAAACCTAGCCTAATCACCTAACCTACCTCACTAAACCTCACCCTAAAACCAACCCACCTAGCTAAACCCTAAACCTCTAAACCACCCCTAGCTCACAACCTACCCAAACCACTTGTATTTAAAATATCTGGCCCTACCCTTTCCAGCCCACCTTATCACCACACCACCCTACCTAAACCACCTAACCACTACCCCAAAACCAGCCCTATATAAACCCCCCCCCTTTTTGGGGCGGGTTTTCCCATCTAGAAGCCCCACCTTCCACCAGCTGGGTCCTCCCCTTTCCAGCTCAGCCGACTCCCCTCCTGCTCCACCTGTGCCACTTCCTCCCAGCCGAGCACCACCACCACCATCACCCGGCTGAACTCCATCCTGAGCATCCCAATCACCCGACTAATCCCCTTCCATCCGCTATCACCTCTTCACTCGGTAAGTACCCTACATTCCACCTTACTCCTTCTTCACTCCCTCTCCACTCTCAGCCACCTAATCCACTACCATATCACCCTAACACCAACCATTCCACTTGCTGCCACCATTCCCACTCGGCCAGGCCCGTAACCAGCCTAACTACCCGCCACCACCTAGACACCTTAGCTCCATTCGGCCACCCTATCCGACTCCCTAAGACCTGCCCATATCACCCCACTACACTCACTACACCCACTACCACCTGACCCCATCTCTTAGCTAGTTCCCTTCCCTTACACCACTCCTAGCCACCCTAACAACCTGCCACCACCGAACTCCCCCAGTCGGCCACTCCAACCGACTGTCGCCTCTTCACTCGGCCAGCAACCCACCAACCTTAGGTGCCCCATTAGACCTTCCCTTAAGCTTCCCCTTAGTGCCATACCCCCTTAGTGACCCTACTTAGGTCCTTTAGCCCAATACACCAAAACCAGCCCATCCTTAGCGGCCGGCCATCTTCAAGGCGCCTCTTCCGCGCACCAAGGACATCCGGCCAGCACCTCCCCTTGCCGTTCAACTTCGCAGAGCTCCCTTTTGCAGCCCAAGGTGAAGGCCAAGCCCACGCTCAAGCAAGGCATCTTCGGACCAGCTATTAGTAAGTGCCTAACTCGGTCCTTAGTTGTATACTTGCTTAAGATTCAATTCGATACGGGGTTGTAATAACGGAGCATAGTCTCCCCCCACTTGTAATAACGTGGCTTGGCACACCCACACACATGCACTCTCTTAGTTGTGCACGATTTTGAACACACACGGGCCTAATCAGCCCTTAATATACATATATACATATATACTTTAATTTTCTTAGGGTTTTGCTTAAGTTGGGTGTGTTGTCTTTCAATTCAAGCACTCACACACATTGAGCCTTCGCTCTTATTTGAAAGACCCAAGTAAGGGCCGACCTATACTATTTGGGTTTTCATTTCATGTCGTGTGTGTAAGTCTTTCAATTCAAGCACTCACACACATTGAGCCTTCGCTCTTATTTGAAAGACCCAAGTAAGGGCCGTGTTATACTATTTGGGTTTAATTTCATGTTGTGTGCGTAGTACTTCAATTCAAGCACTCACACACATTGAGCTTTCGCTCTTATTCCCAAGACCTTAGTCAAGGCCATACTGCAAGTTATATTTGGGTTTAATTTCATGTCGTGTGTGTAAGTCTTTCAATTCAAGCACGCACCCCCATTGAGCCTTCGCTCTTATTTGCAAGACCCGAGTAAGGGCCCATATACATACTCTATATACATATCTCCCTTCGGCATTTACATTACAAGAAATTTCCCTTCGGTTATTTCCCTTCGGCATTGTCTTTACATTTCGGGTTTTCCCTTTGGAGTAGCGTGAGTTTGCATTGCATCTACGCCATACCACGAGATAGGATGCATATTGCATCAAAGCAAGCCCCGTATTCCCGCTCAAATTTGCCCATGTAGTGGAGTGTTCATAACAGACAAACTAGGTGGCCCATAAAGGGATAAAAGGAAAGACTTAGGCACGTGCAAATCCACGTGATCTAAAATCTGCAATCACATCTAAAAGACCCAAATTAGACACCTCGAACCACTTCGTAGGCTTTCTACACCCAAAAACTCGATTTTTCAAAGCGTACAGACTGACCCTTGTGCTTTGTAGACACCCAAAATTTTCTTTTAAAATTCTTACCTTTTTAGGAAAGTGGCCATTTTAGCAATTTTGGGGTTTTTGAAGGAAAAAGGCACTAAACGAGTTTGTTTAGGTACCAAAATTTTATGGAAGCTTTAAAATGATAAAAGAATGCTTTTCTTTCTAAAAATTTCGAATTTTGACAAAATTGGGGAAAATGACGATTTTACCCTTAACACTGGAAAAGCAGGATTTTGTTTCCTTAAAAGATTTATGGTGAAAAGTATGTTGAAAGCTTGCCTTTTGAAAAGATACAGGTATCAAAAAGACAAGTTGATACCTGAAAAGGATGGTGGGCGCCCAAAAAAGGAAAACGGAGGTTAAAAAGGGAAAGTGAGCTTCCCAAAAAGAAACGCTCATATTTAGAAAGAAATCAATTTCTAGAGGGCAAGTTCGGTATTATCAAAAGAAGGGAAAGGTGGAAGCAAGAACGAAAGCCTCCGAAAACAAAGGTTTGGTATCAAATGCCTTTCGTAACGTGTCTATGTTATGTTTGGGTATCGAGGTAATTAGTATTGATATACATCAATTTGCATCGTCATTTGTTACTGGTATGCTATTGATATGTTATTATAAGAGCAATTTTAATATCCCAACACTCGTGGAAAGGATTGAATGAGCATGATAGTTGATTTTGAAAAACGTAACATGGGCCTTACTTAACAATTTCATAATAGGTAGGAATGAACATAATCACTTTCACAGCAGATGCGCAGATAATGGGGGATTGTTTGAATGCTCTTATACGTGTAATATTAAGAGATTCAGTTGAAATCATCATGTGAAATCATCAGCTCCTTAGAAGTGGTTATCAATAGTGTTTTGCTTATGTTACGTGTTCAGTTTCATCATGCTGAATTTCCAAATTGGCCTTGTTACGTAACAAAAATGTTTTCACCAAAACCGAAACGAATTTCAAAGAGCTACTATGTCGCGGCTCCACCTTGGTACGTGCAGTGGCTGTGACAACGACAAAGAGAAGCAAAGTACCAAATGCATTTGGCCGAGATGAAAGCAGTATTCGTAGTTACAAAGATCATCCACTCTTGGCTCAAACAACTCGCTTGCACAACTAAATCCAGTGGGTGCGCACGTTGCTAATCAGATTGTCAGCAATTCCAGCAACCTGCAACTGCAGATACTTCAGCAACAGCAGCAGCAGCCACAGATGCGAAAGGTGATGGGTGCACTTACTGGCTTGGGCAATATGGGTCAGATGGGTCTCAATCCTGCTTCCAATGTCAGCAGCGTCCTGTGCATGAATCCGGCTGTGGCTGCAAAATTGAGGATGATGCAGCAGAACAGAGGGAGGGGATGTTGGGCCCGACAATGATGAGGAGACCCATTGACAGTCTGGGTGGAATACCCGTCACCAGACTAATGTCGATGTTTGGGCAAACACTCAACAGGGCTGCCATCGCTGCATTGTCGTCAACCACTAGTGGTGCAGTCCAACAGCAGGTCGGCTCCACTCAACAGGAGCTCCTAATCCTAGGACAATCATGCATGAACAACCACTTTATGAATGTATTCATGTGTGTGAAATTAATGTTTAGAGACTCATACCTTTGATTCACGAACTCAAGAAGAAGCCTATGTTGGCCATCTGCCCCAAGCAATGGTCCCTATTTCTTTTGATGTTTACGATTTCCAACTGAATGTTGTCAACAACTTCTAGCCACAACGATTCATCCATATCTGCAACAGAGATCACGTTCAAGGCTTACCTAACTCAGATGAAATCAAAGCCTAATCAGATAATGATTCAAAGCTTACCAGATAAAGGAATCATCAAATGCAGATAACGTTATCAACTACAGATAACGTCCCAACCAATTCACAAGAGATCAGATGCATATGATATTCAAATTACAAAGTAACGTTCAAGATAAAGTTCAACAATACAGATCCTGTGGAGATCACATTCCAGATAAGATGAAACCAATTCAGATAAGATTTTATCAGCACAATCAAAACCGAACTCATCCAAATTCCAACCATCTGGCTTATCCAAATCACAGCCAGAGCCTATAAAAAGGCTTCCCCAGGTGCTATAGAGATCATCAACCAGCGATCATGAACCAGCGAGCATCAACAGAAAACGATCAACCAAGATACAGCCACATTCAATCCGAAAATACAGAGAAATAGAGAGAGAAAGGAGGGGAAGAAGAAAGAAAAAAGGGAGGCCGGACTGGTTCCGACGTCCGACGATCATCCGACGAATCTCTTCTACGTTCCTTCTCACTCACACAGGTTCGAATCCGTGCACAAATTTGTTTTAATTCATGAGAATCTGAAGAAGCACAGATTCTGGAAATTTGTATATGAATCAAGGCCTCGAGCTCATGTTCTTCATTTATATCGATACAAACACACATGATTCCTTCATGAATGAAATTTAAATCCATGTTTAGATGATTCCCATGCATCATTAGGATGGATACAAGTAGAATTTCGTTTTAGAATCACGTTAGGAACGCTCTGAAATTTTCTGTAAAACTGGTTTCTGAAACTGTCTGTGCACACATGTCTGATCACAGAATTTTTATAGACAAATGGATAAGCCAATTGCTTCGAGATTTTGCATGAATAATCTACACATATCAGACTTTATTAGATAAAATTTTGAGGAATTTTTATAAACTGTTGCCTAGCCAATTAGATCTGTGAAGTTTATACAAAATCCAGATTGCGTTTTACAGAAACAGAACGTTCAGTAACAGACCTCTATTCTTTTGCTCATATCTCTGCAACTACTGCATGAAATTGGATGAAATTTGATTTTGTGGAAACCTAACATCCGTATCTTTCCAACACAACAAATTTTATTGAAATTGGATGACTGAGTGCTGAGATATTGCTGTTTTTCTGTGCATCTGATTCACAGAAATAGGGCTGTTCTGAATTTTATAATGGTTTCTGATTCTGTATTTAATTATCAGAAAATAAAGAACAAAATTATAAAATAAAAATATATTCTGATTCTACACACACGTGTCTCTATTCTGTAAAAGGTTTAGAATTTTTGGAGAACAGAAGTATTTTTAAAAATTCGAAGAACAGGTCTTTGGAACTGAACAGATTCTGCAACTTTCAGAATCTGAAAAATTTCAGAAATCAAGAACTTAAACACAAATCTGAAACTATTGAAAAATCTGGTTTTTCCTTTCTCGAATTAATGGATTCAAACAAATTTCAAGCGTCTAGGCTGACCCTTGAGCGCCGATTCAAGAAGGCCTAAGTCGAAAAGATCTCACTTGTCCACAATCGTTCTTAGAAGTCAGAAAATCAGAATTTGTTATTTTTGATAAACTAACTGGCACGCTCGTGCAACCCGACATAGTTCGAGGGTTTGATTTCGAATCCCACGATTTGAAATAAAATCACGTCAACAGATTTGGCACGCCCGGTGGGACTTGAGACTTTGAAATTTTGTTTGAATCCATTATACTAATTCAATTTTCAGGTTTGTGATAAGTTGGCTTACACAGGGTGATCGTGCCAAGCTTCGAAAGATCCTACGAGGTATCCAACCAGGCTTCCCAAACAGAATTGGCACGCCCGGTGGGACTTGAGTCTTAGAAACTTGTTTGAATCTGTGATACTAACTAAATTTTCAGGTTTGTGATATGGTTGCTTAAATAGGTTGATCATATCAAACTTCGAAGGATCTTGCGAGGTACCCAACCAGGCTTCCCAAACAGATTTGGCACGCCCGGTGGGACTTGTGACTTAGAAAGTTGTTTGGAATCCATTACAATCAAGGTTTCAGATTTGGGACTGGGTCTTGAAAATTTTGTTTGAAATCTGTTACACTAACAAAGTTTCTAGATTTGTGGTAAGTTTGTATACAGGTGGATCATGTCAAGTTCAGAAGCATCTTCCAAAATGCCAAGGCAGGGTTCATGCCATAAGAGCAGAATTTCAAATAGGATTGCAAAAGACACGCTGGCTTCCCTAAAAAGGGGAATGATGAAAGTAGAAGAAAGGATAGCTGCTTTAAAAGCCGAAGAAGAGGAATCTTGCTCCTCCCATGGTAAGAAACATAGGAAATCAAGCCGTTCAAAGAAAACTTCATCTGATTTTCAAAACCAGTTTTCCAAAACCATAGAAAGACTTTCCCAAGAAAAAATTGCTTATCTTACAAAAAAAGCAACCGAAGCTAGAATAAAACTTGAGGCCTTAGAGGCTAAGATCTACCATGAAAACCTATCTTTTGAATGTGGAGAGCAAATTCATACTCGAAAAGCCCAACCAAGGTCGAAAATCGATGAGGGATACGAGGCTGGAGATGAGGCGAGAGTCCGAATCAAATCAGCTAACCGTTCAAAATATCCAAACACCCCTTTGCACATAGAAAAACCAAAAAAGTTTCCTATTTCAAAAACTTTGGAAATTTTTTAAAAGAGATTTGAAAATCAAAAATTTGGAATTCAAGAAAGCAAAACAGAAAAGAAAGTTCACATCCCTAAGTGCACAAGTGGACTGGGGCATGGGAGTCACTTCACACCCACCATCCAAAACTTTTCAAAACCGGTTGCTCCGATGGGTTCCATTCCCACGAGCACCATTTCATGCACAAGAGAGAACGACTATTGCACACCCATAGGCTTGACAGATGAAGTCCAAGACCTACCAAAGCAATGGGAGCTCGAAGCCCTACAGGAGCTACAGCACCCTCAGGACGCCTGCAAGGAAGCTTGCTCTCACCATGGAAAGGTAGACAAGCAGGAAGAAGGTACACCTGAAACTCCTCTCTCTCCAAACTCTCTACTCGTTCCTCCTATTCATTGTGTAGGACCAGTAGATTACCAAGATTCAAATCACAATCATGCACCCACAATCCCACAGAATGTGTCGAAGGATGTAGATTTGGAAGGTATGGCGAATGTCCAGCACAAAAATGAATTCCAAAATGAAAAAGATGAAATTTCAAATTTGGTAACCCCTAGGGCATGTACCGACAACCTAAATACACCTTATCTTACCATCCACCTACTAGGAGAGCCACACCCAACCAAGGTCGCCCATCTCCTAGAAGAGCTCAACTCACCCCATATCTCCCTTCGGCATTTACATTACAAGTCATTTCCCTTCGGTTATTTCCCTTCGGCATTGTCTTTACATTTCGGGTTTTCCCTTTGGAGTAGCGTGAGTTAGCATTGCATCTACGCCATACCATGAGGTAGGACGCATATTGCATCAAAGCAAGCCCCGTATTCCCGCTCAAATTCGCCCATGTAGTGGAGTGTTCATAACACACAAACTAGGTGGCCCATAAAGGGATAAAAGGAAAGACTTAGGCACGTGCAAATCCACGTGATCTAAAATCTGCAATCACATCTAAAAGACCCAAATTAGACACCTCGAACCGCTTCGTAGGCTTTCTACACCCAAAAACTCGATTTTTCAAAGCGTACAGACTGACCCTTCCGCGTCGGTGCAAGAAGGTCTGCGACGACAAGAGCTCACTTGCTCACAGTCGCCACGATTAGAAGTCAGTTTAAAATATATCTTCGCTAGCTTAGGTAAGCTAGCTGGCACGCCCTGTTTATATAAATAGGCCTTAGACGCACGAGAGGATCCGCTCCAAGCCCTAATAAGGCGGGGATTTTCGCCGCGTTTACAGAGATTGGCACGCCCGGTGGGACGTGAGCCTTTCAAAAATCGAGTTTTAAGTTAGGAGTTTGCGAAAATTTTGCTAAAAAGGTGTCATTTTAACTTGTTTTCTTTGCTTGTACTTAGGAAATTTTGAAAAAGCTTGAAAAGCATGTCAAAATCCAATCCAAGTGAAGTGTCGAGCCAAGGTTCATGTGCATCAAGTTCTCACTCTAGGAGGATTTTCAAAAACAAAATAAAACTAGATGAGATCGAGGACCTGAGAAGGGAGTTTGAGGCCAAAATCGATGCTCTCAGCCAAGAGGCTGAAGTAGGTGATTCGTGTTCATCAAACAGTGAAGAAAGGCCTAAGAAAAGTCTGAAAAACCTCGCAAGCACAAAGAGGCCTCCATAATGGAAGGCAACCAATACCACGAGTCCTTCACACAAAAGGACCGTAAAGCCCTACAGCAGTTGCTGAAAGGACAGAATAAAGAGAAAAGAAGCTACACCCTGTATGATTTCCTTCCTATGGATTACGAAACATACAGTGACGATGAAATACCGAACTTCCATCGGTATGATGGCATGGGAGACCCTAGGTCTCACTTGCAGCTTTTCTCACGTCGAGCCCATAAGAAGAAAAAGGACTCGATGAAATGGGTGTATTGGTTCCCTTTATCCCTTAAAGGCACAACTACCAAATGGCTGGCTTCCTACGACTTAAGCCAGTTCGCTACTTTTGAAGAGTTAGCGAACTGCTTCATGCAAAGATTTGCACACAACGTAGAAGTCACGCCGACTCTGAATACCTTAAGGGATACAAAGCAAGGCATGAACGAAGACGTACATGCCTTCATTATAAGATGGAGGTCACTTTTGGGCCAAGTGCGAGAGCCCATATCCGAAGGATGCGCAGTCATGCTCCTCCTGGATAACTTTAAAAGCGAGTTAAAAATCCTTCTCTCGCTCCATGAGATCTCAACTTTCCATAAGTTGATCAAAAAGGCCTCCCTTTTCGAAACCAACTTGCGAAAAGGGACATACGATCACTTGTGGAAAGGAAGTGTCGTTTCCAAAACCCGCTTGGAAAAGCCCATCATATGCGGGCTACCCACGATGGACAAAGGGGCAAAGCCCCATAAAATCGCCAATGTCCGGGTGGATCCAGGCGTGGCGGGCACTTCCAAAAATTTTGAAAAGTTAGAAAATAAGAGGGAGCGAAACTTTCAAAAACCGGTTGAAAAACGGGAGTACACTCCGCTGGGGCAACCTGTGTCGGAGGTCCTAGACCTCCTACTTGCCCAGGGCATGATAGAACTCCCTGAAATCCCCGAAGGAGTCACTTCCAAAGGGGGTATTTAAACCGATTTTGTAAGTATCATCGGCTCAAAGGCCATGATACCAAACGCTGCTTCTCCCTTTTAAATAAAATTGAGAACTTGATAGCAGAAGGCCGGCTCCAAGTCACTACGGAACCTGAGCCACCTCAAGCTATCTTCAAAGAACCCTTTCCCAAACACACCAATGGCAGTGGGAAAGGAAAGGAGGTATGTACCCTCACCATTTCTAAGGAACTAGCGCAAAAACCAGAGCCTGGTCGACCCACTTGTGCGCCCACTCTTGTATTATACAAGAAGCCCTCCCAAGTCGTCATTCGGGGACCACCAAAAGTGGAATCCCCGGCAAAACTAGTTTTGAAAATCCAAGGTTCTCCTCAGCTCATCCTTAGAGCCAAGTTTAGCGCGAACCCTAGGCTGGTCGTGGGGGAAGTTACTAGATCCGGGAGGATCTATCAACCCCCGCACCTTCAAGGTGCTCAAAAGGTGGTCAGTGTGCCTGGCCCCTCAAAAGCATGTATCCATAATGTTCTTCCAAAAGCATATAAGGACAAAGTCATCCTAAATCCTTATGACTTCGAAAACCACCTTTCAAAGATTCCTATTCACATGTCTATCTTAGAGCTTATACAAACCTCGCCTAGGCATAGACTTATATTAGAGAAAATTCTAGAAAGGGCCAAGGTTGAGTCGAACATAAGTCTGGAGTCCTTGTCTGCCCAAGTGGCTTTATTAGGAGCAAAATCGCCCATCACTTTCTTGAAAGATGATGTAGATAGGCCCTACGAATCCCACAACCAGGCCCTGCATATCGAGGTGGTTCTGAATAACCACTCTCTGGACGGGTGCCTAGTCGATGGTGGAGGAGGGCTCAACATCCTTCCACTTCATGTGGCGTATAAAATCGGAGTCACCTTGACTTCAGTGAACCCAAGCCCCATCGTTATCACTGGATATGATGGGAATGTGTCTAGACCTTTAGGATCCATCGAACTCCCAATGAAAACAGGAGGGATCGAACACACGGGGGTGTTCCATGTCTTGGACATCCACCCCCATTATAACCTGTTGCTAGGAAGGCCCTGGATACACAGTTTGTGCGCTGTGCCATCCACCTTCCACAGGTGTGTCAAGATCCCTTTTAGGGACCAGGTCGTAGTGATCCTAGGTGAGAGTCACCCACAGCTTCAGGGGATCATAAACTCCCCTTGTTTATCAAGCTCCCAGGCCCATGAGGCTAACCTGGGGCAAATTGTGATTGAGCCACCTCGGCTCATGTTAAACAACCCTAGGAAGGTTGTATGTATGAAGGGGTCGCCCAAAGCAGGCCCCCTCCCGATTCTAACCCTTCTAGGAAAACCCAAGCGTTCCCTATTTCCAAAGCCCCTGCACAATAGGCCATATGAGCACAATATGGACGACAGCATGTTCCAGGACCACGACTTATACCAAAACTTTTCAAAAAACAAAAAGTCATGGAACATGTTGTTGAATATGGGCTACACGCCCTACAAGAGTCTAGGGGTGCAGAACCAGGGTCTCCTAGAGCCCATCCTTCCTAGGGCCAACCCAAGCCGATATGGGATCGGCTATAGTCCCCGAATACCGCCGGAGCCACCTCCTGTGACCACCTGGGTCAAGGGTGTCCCGGAACCTGTCTTAGAAGAGACCTACGATTTAGATCTCCTATTCCGAGTCTAACCCGTAGTGTTTTCCCTTTGTAGGTATGACGGAAGATCCCTTTTCTAAAAATACAAAAACATTTGAAAAACTTAAAATAAAAAAATCAGAAAACAAGAAAAACCAAAAACAATGGAAAAACAAAAACTCGAAAAAAGAGTGCTTTGTATAGTTCCCAAAGTCCTTGTTTTACAAAAACCCAAAAAAATCGAAAATTTGGAAAATACCAAAAAGATTTTGTACATAACTGCTCCTGGTAGGACTTTGGCAAAAGAAAAGGATTTCGAAAGAAACGTCGTCTGCATAGCCAGACCAAAAATCTCAAAATCACTTGAAAATCCTAGTACAAAACCAGGTCTTTTTGAAAACCACGCATCAAATTCCCTTGGGTCTCTAGTCCATGAGAATGATCAAAGGCCAGAAGTGGATCCCCTTGAGGAAGATCCCACTTCTGAGCTCCCAGAATTTCATAAGATTCTCGATTTCGAAAGACCTTCCCAATCAGTAGGAGGAGATTTCATAGAAGTGAACCTAGGGGATGATTCCAATCCCAAATCCATCAAAATAGGCGCATGCTTGCATGAAACTGAAAGGTTAGCATTCATTGCATTTCTACGAACGTATTTAGATGTGTTTGCATGGACGTATGAAGACATGCCGGGCATAGATCCCAGCATTGTCGAACATCGTCTTCCCTTAGATGCAGGTGTAAAGCCCATAAAGCAGAAGCTTAGGAAAATACACCCGAATGTACACACGCAAGTCAAAGAGGGTTTAGATGATCTGCTAAAAGCCGGATTTATAAAACCCATTGCATATTCTGATTGGTTGTCAAATATCGTTGTAGTTCGAAAAACCAATGGGAAAATTCGAATATGCATCGATTTCAGAAACCTGAATAAAGCCACTCCAAAGGATAATTATCCTTTACCAAACATAGATTTGATAGTCGATAGTACTGCAAATCACGAAATGTTTTCGTTTATGGATGGCTATTCAGGCTATAATCAAATCAAACTAAGTCCACGAGATCAGGGTAAGACCGCCTTCACAACCCCCTAGGGCACGTACTGCTATACAGTCATGCCCTTTGGCTTGAAAAATGCCGGCGCAACATACCAACGAGCCATGACCACGATCTTCCATGATCAGATTCATGAGCTCGTAGAAGTGTATGTAGATTATCTCTTGGCGAAATCCAAAACCCGATGCACCCATATCGAATGTTTACAAAAGATTTTCAAAAGGCTTAGGCTTTACAAAGTAAAGCTAAACCCTCAAAAATGTATATTCGGGGTAGAATCAGGGAAGCTTCTAGGCTTTATGGTGAGCCAAAGGGGAATAGAAGTCGACCCCTATAAGTGTCGAGCCATCATAGACATGGCTCCACCCTCCAATCTCACCCAAATCCGTAGCCTCCAAGGTCGTTTACAATCCGTTCGCCGATTCATATCGAATCTGGCCACTAGATGCGAACCCTTCAACAAACTATTGAGGAAGGGCACGAAATTCTTATGGGATGACGAATGCCAGAAGTCCTTCGAGAGACTAAAGGCATACTTGGTTAATCCCCCCGTTTTGAACCCTCCAAAACAAGGAAAACCGCTTTTATTATACATCTCCGTGCATGCAAATGCTTTAGGAGCCCTGTTGGCTAAATACGAGGATGACACCCATAAGGAGTATGCCATCTACTACATTTCGAAAACTCTCTTGGCTTATGAACGAAATTATCAAGCCATGGAGAAGACGTGCTTGGCCCTAGTCTGGGCCTGCTAGAAATTCAGACACTATTTCCTAGATCATGAGATCTGGATAGTGTCCAAGCTTGATCCAATCAAGCACTTGTTCGAAAAACCCATTCTCATGGGTAGATTGGGAAAATGGCAACTCGTTCTAATGGAGTATGATCTGATTTACCATCACTAGATCTCCATTAAGGGGCAAGCCCTAGCAGATTACGTGGTTGAGTTCCCCTTAGAGGACGCATATCCCACTCTTGTTGAAATGCCTGATGAAGGCATATTACAAAACCATTTTCAAAACCACATTTTGTCGAATTCTTTCAAAAAACCAAGTGTAGAAGATGCATTTCGATGGGGCACGAAACCAACGAGGGGCTGGTGCTAGGGTCATCCTAATCTCCCCTGAAAAGGGCGAGATTCCCATAGCAGTCCGCTTAGATTTCGAATGTTCCAACAACGTAGCTGGAGGAATATCTTGGCTCGATTTGGGGTTCCACGAGACCTTGTGTCTGATAATGGCACCCCATTCAAGAATGAGCGGATGGTTAAGTTGTGCAACACGTATGGCATAACTCACCACTTCTCCGCGCCCTACTACCCTCAAGGCAACGGCCAAGCCGAAGCCACAAACAAGACTCTCATTAGCATAATTGAGAAAACCTTAGAGAAGGGTAGGACGTGGCACGAGAAGCTGGATGAAGCCTTATGGGCTTATAGGACTTCCATCCGAACTCCCATTGAGCCTTCGCTCTTATTTGCAAGACCTGAGTAAGGGCCCATATACATACTCTATATACATATCTCCCTTCGGCATTTACATTACAAGTCATTTCCCTTCGGTTATTTCCCTTCGGTTATTTCCCTTCGGCATTGTCTTTACATTTCGGGTTTTCCCTTTGGAGTAGCGTGAGTTTGCATTGCATCTACGCCATACCACGAGGTAGGATGCATATTGCATCAAAGCAAGCCTCGTATTCCCGCTCAAATTCGCCCATGTAGTGGAGTGTTCATAACACATAAACTAGGTGGCCCATAAAGGGATAAAAGGAAAGACTTAGGCACGTGCAAATCCACGTGATCTAAAATCTGCAATCACATCTAAAAGACCCGAATTAGATACCTCGAACCGCTTCGTAGGCTTTCTACACCCAAAAACTCGATTTTTCAAAGTGTACAGATTGACCCTTGCGCGTCGGTGCAAGAAGGTCTGCGACGACAAGAGCTCACTTGCTCACAGTCGTCACGATTAGAAGTCAGTTTAAAATATATCTTCGCTAGCTTAGGTAAGCTAGCTGGCACGCCCTGTTTATATAAATAGGCCTTAGACGCACGAGAGGATCCGCTCCAAGCCCTGATAAGGCGGAGAGGCGGGGATTTTCACCGCGTCTACACCTTCCGCAACAACTTGTTGAAGTGTTCGCATCTAGTTGCCAGATTCGATATGAATCGGCGAACGGATTGTAAACGACCTTGGAGGCTACGGATTTGGGTGAGATTGGAGGGTGGAGCCATGTCTATGATGGCTCGACACTTAGAGGGGTCGACTTCTATACCCCTTTGGCTCACCATAAAGCCCAGAAGCTTCCCTGATTCTACCCCGAATACACATTTTTGAGGGTTTAGCTTTACTTTGTAAAGCCTAAGCCTTTCGAAAATCTTTTGCAAGCATTCGATATGAGTGCATCGGGTTTTGGATTTTGCCAAGAGATCATCTACATACACTTCTACGAGCTCATGAATTTGATCATGGAAGATCATGGTCATGGCTCGTTGGTATGTTGCGCCGGCATTTTTCAAACCAAAGGGCATGTCTGTATAGTAGTACGTGCCCCATGGGGTTGTGAAGGCGGTCTTACCTTGATCTCGTGGAGTTAATTTGATTTGATTATAGCCTGAATAGCCATCCATAAATGAAAACATTTCATGATTGGCAGTACTATCGACTATCCAATCTTTGTTTGGTAAAGGATAATTATCCTTTGGAGTGGCCTTATTCAGGTTTCTGAAATCGATGCATATTCGAATTTTTCCATTGGTTTTTCAAACTACAACGATATTTGACAACCAATCAGAATACGTAATGGGTTTTATAAATCCGGCTTTTAACAGATCTTCTAAACCCTCTTTGACTTGCGTGTGTACATTCGGGTGTATTTTCCTAAGCTTCTGCTTTATGGGTTTTACATCCACATCTAAGGGAAGATGATGTTCGACAATGCTGGGGTCTATGCCCGGCATGTCTTCATACGTCCATGCAAACACATCTAAATAGGTTTGTAGAAATGCAATGAATGCTAACCTTTCATGTTCATGCAAGCATGCACCTATTTTGATGGATTTGGGATTGGAATCATCCCCTAGGTTCACCTCTATGAAATCTCCTCTTACTGATTGGGAAGGTCTTTCAAAATCGAGAATTTTATGAAATTCTGGGAGCTTAGAAGCGGGATCCTCCTCAAGGGGATCCACTTCTGGGCTTTGATCATTCTCGTGGGTTATAGAACCGAGGGAAGTTGATGCGTGGTTTTCAAAAAGACCTGGTTTTGTACTTGGATTTTCAAGTGATTTCGAAATTTTTGGTTTGGCTATGCAGACGACGTTTCTTTCGAAATCCTTTTCTTTCGCCAAAGTCCTACCAGGAGTAGCTATATACAAAATCTTTTTGGTATTTTCCAAATTTTCGATTTTTTTGGGTTTTTGTAAAACAAGAACCTTGGGAACTATACAAAGCACTCTATTTTTGACTTTTTATTTTTCCATTGTTTTTGGTTTTTCTTCTTTTTGGATTTTTTTTATTTTTATCTTTTCAAATGTTTTTGTATTTTTATAAAAGAGATCTTCCGTCATACCTACAAAGGGAAAACACTACGGATTAGACTCGGAATAGGAGATCTAAATCGTAGCTCTCTTCTAAGGCAGGTTCCAGGGCACCCTTGACCCAGGTGGTCACAGGGGGTGGTTCTGGCAGTATTCTGGGAGTATAGCCGATCCCATATCGGCTTGTATTGGCCCTAGGAAGGATGGGCTCTAGGAGACCCTGGTTTTGTGCCCCTAGACTCTTGTAGGGCGTGTAGCCCATGTTTAATAACATGTTCCACGATTTTCTATTTTTTGAAAAGGTGTGATATAAATCGTGGTCCTGGAACATGTTGTCGTCCATATTGTGCTCATATGGCCTTTTGTCCAGGGGCTTTGGAAATGGGGAACACTTGGATCGTCCTAGAAGGGTTAAGATCGGGAGGGGGCTTGCTTTGGGCGGCCCCTTCACACATACAACCTTCCTAGGGTTGTTTAACACGAGCCTTGGCGGCTCAATCATAATTTGCCCCAGGTTAGCCTCATGGGCCTGGGAGCTCGATAAACAAGGGGAGTTTATGATCCCCAGAAGCTGTGGGTGACTCTCACCTAGGATCACTACGACCTGGTCCCTAAAAGGGATCTTGACACACATGTGGAAGGTGGATGGCATAGCGCACAAGCTGTGTATCCAGGGTCTTCCCAGCAACAGGTTATAATGGGGGTGGATGTCCAAGACATGGAACACCCCTATGTGTGCGATCTCTCCCATTTCCATTGGGAGTTCGATCAATCCTAATGGCCTAGACGCATTCCCATCGTATCCAGTGATAACGATGGGGCTTGGGTTCACAGAAATCAAGGTGACTCTGATTTTATATGCCACATGAAGTGGAAGGATGTTGAACCCTCCACCCCCATCGACTAGGCACTGTCCAGAGAGTGGTTATTCAGAACCCCCTCGATATGCAGAGCCTAGTTGTGGGACTCGTCGGGTCTATCTACATTATCTTCCGAGAAAGTAATGGGCGATTTTGCTCCTAATAAAGCCACTCGAGCAGACAAGGATTCCGGACTTATGTTCGAATCAACCTTGGCCCTTTCTAGAATTTTCTCTAGCACGAGTGTATAAGCTCTATGATAGACATGTGGATAGGAATCTTTGAAAGGTGGTTTTCGAAGTCATAAGGATTTAGGATGACTTTATCCTTGTCTGCTTTTGGCAAAACACCAGGGATACATGCTTTTGAGGGGCCAGGTACACTGACCACCTTTTTAGCATCTTGAAGGTGCGGGGGTTGATAGATCCTCCCGGACCTAGTCACTTCCCCCACGACCAGCCTAGGGTTCGCGCTAAATTTGGCTCTAAGGATGAGTTGAGGAGAACCTTGGATTTTCAAAACTGGTTTTGCCGGGGATTCCACTTTTGGTGGTCCCTGAATGATGACTTGGGCGGGCTTCTTGTATAATACAAGAGTGGGCGCACAAGTGGGTCGACCAGACTCTGGTTTTTGTGCTAGTTCCTTAGAAAAGGTGAGGGTACATACCTCCTTTCCTTTCCCACTGCCACTGGCGTGTTTGGGAAGGGGTTCTTTGAAGATAGCTTGAGGTGGCTCAGGTTCCGCAGTAACCTGGAGCCGGCCTTCCACTATCAAGCTGCTTCGGGGTTTCAAAACGTATTTAAAAAGGTTTTTAAAGCCATATTATACATTTCTGAAATATGTAAAGTTTAAAACATATGTACAGGGTTGTCTAGAAGGCTCCTGGGTTTCCAAACTCAAAATGGCCCTTCGGGGCTGCTTTTATAAGGGCCGAAGTAAGGGCCGTGTTATATTTTCCCTTGGGTGTTTTACTTCATGTCGTGTGTGTAGTACTTCAATTCTACACTCACACACATTGAGCTTTCGCTCTTACTCCCCAAGACCTTAGTCAAGGCCTATTGCAATTTATATTTGGGTTTAATTTCATGTCGTGTGTGTAGTACTTCAATTCTACACTCACACACATTGGGCTTTCGCTCTTACTCCCAAGACCTTAGTTAAGGCCATATTGCAATTTATATTTGGGTTTCATTTAAGTCGTGTGAGTTGTCTTTCCATATACACACAACACCCACGCAACACGTTGGCGACCTTCGGGCCCATATATATTATAAGTATTTCCCTTTCGGCTATGTCTTTAAGATTTGGGTTTTAAGGTTCAGCATTGTGCGTAGTCTTTACATATATACACGGCACACACTTGCACTATTGAGCCTTTCTGCTCTTAAGATATAGCCATATTTCCCTTTTGCAATTTCCCTTCGGCAATTTACATTACAAGTCATTTCCCTTCGGCATTGTCTTTCAATTTCGGGTTTTCCCTTTGGAGTTGCATGAGTTTGCATTGCATATACGCCATACCATGAGTTAGGATGCATATTGCATCAAGACAAACCCCATACTCCCGTTCAAAGTCGCCCCACTTAGGCTCCGTGTTCATAACACACACCTAGTTGGCCCGAAAAGGGATAAAAAGAAAGACATATGCACATACAAATACACGTGAAATAAAATCTAAAAATCATACAAAAACAACCTGAGTCAAACACCTCAAAACGTTTTCATAGGTTCTCATATTTCAAAACTCGATTTTTAAGCGTACAGACTGACCCTTGTGCATCGGTGCAAGAAGGTCTGCGACGAAAAGAGCTTGCTTGCTCACAGTCGCCACGTTAGGAGTGAGATTTAAATTTCTCTTCGCTAGCTTAAGTAAGCTAGCTGGCTCGCCCTTTTTGCTTAAATAGAACTTAGACACACGAAAAGGTTCGCTTCAAGCCTAAAAACCAGAAGTGGGAATTTTCTGCGTCTACAGGATTTGGCACGCCCGGTGGGACGTTGTAGACGCAGAAAATCTCCGCTTCCTGGTTCTTAGGCCTGGAGCGAATCTTTTCGTATATCTAAGTCCTATTTAAATAAACAAGGTGTGCCAGCTAGCTTACCTAAACTAGCGAAGATATATTTTAACCTAACTTCTAACATGGCGATTGTGAGTAAGTAAGCTCTTGTCGTCACAGACCTTCTTGCACCGATGCGCAAGGGTCAGTCTGTACGCTTTTAAAGATCGAGTTTTTGGATATAAGGACCTACAAAAGCGGTTCGAGGTGTTTGATTCGGGTCTTGTTTGTATGATTTTTAGATTTTAGATCACGTGGATTTGCACGTGCCTAAGTCTTGCTTTTTATAACCTTTATGGGCCACCTAGGTGTGTGTTATGAACACTCCACTAAGATGTGGCGATTTTGAGCGGGACTATGGGGTTTGCTTTGATGCAATATGCGTCCTAACTCGTGGTATGGCGTATATGCAATGCAAACTCATGCTACTCCAAAGGGAAAACCCGAATTTAAAGATAATGCCGAAGGGAAATGACTTGTAATGGAAATTGCCGAAGGGAAATTGCCGAAGGGAAATGACTTGTAATGAAAATTGCCAAAGGGAAATACGTACATAAGGTATATATGGGCCCTTACTCGGGTCTTGCAAATAAGAGCGAAGGCTCAATGTGGGTGCGTGCGAGAATTGAAGTACACGACAAGAAATGAAACCCAAATATAACTTGCAATATGGCCTTAACTAAGGTCTTGGGAATAAGAGCGAAAGCTCAATGTGTGTGAGTGCTTGAATTGAAGTACTACGCACACAACATGAAATTAAACCCAAATATAAATTGCAGTATGGCCTTAACTAAGGTCTTGGGAATAAGAGCGAAAGCTCAATGTGTGTGAGTGCTTGAATTGAAGTACTACGCACACAACATGAAATTAAACCCAAATATAAATTGCAGTATGGCCTTAACTAGGTCTTGGGAATAAGAGCGAAAGCTCAATGTGTGTGAGTGCTTGAATTGAAGTACTACGCACACAACATGAAATTAAACCCAAGGATAGTATAACACGGCCCTTACTTGGGTCTTACAAATAAGAGCGAAGGCTCAATGTGTGTGAGTGCGAGAATTTAAAGACAAGACACCCAACTTAAGCAAAACCCTACGTAATTTAAAGTATATACATAAACTTATATCTTAGTGGCTGATTAGGCCCGTGTGTGTTCAGAATCATGCACAACTAAGAGAGTACACGTGTGTGTGGATGTGCCAAGCCACGTTATTGCAAGCGGGGGGAGACTATGCTCCGTTATTACAACCCCGTATCAAATTTAATTTAAGCAAGTCTACAACTAAGGACCGAGTTAGGCACTTACTTATAGCTGGTCCGAAGATGACTTGCTTGAGCGTGGGCTTGGCTTCGCCTTGGGCTGCAAGAGGAAGCTCCTCGGAGTTGAACGGCAAGGGGAGATGCTGGCTGGGTGACCTGGATGCGCGGGAAGGGCACCTTGAAGGTGGCCGGCTGCTAGGAAGGTGCTGCCTTGATGCTTTGGGCTAAGGTGACTAAGGAAGGTCACTAAAGGATGGGCTGGTATTAAGGAAGGTAGTGCTAAAGGGGAGCCTAAGGGAGTGCCTAAGGGAAATGTATGGCTGGCCAAATGGATTTGGTACAGTCGGTTGGAGTGGCCGACTAAGGGGAGCTTAGTGGTGGCCGGTTGCTAGGGTGGCTAGGTAATGGCAAGGATGGGAAGGGAGCTAACTAGGGTGTGGTGTAAGGTAGAGCTAAGGGCTGGTGGAAAGGGGTATGGGCAGGTCCTAGGGAACCAAGTGGGGTGGCCAGGTGTCACTAGGCGAAGTGGTTTAAGGTGGGTGATGTAAGGTTGAGGTCTGGCCGAATGGGTAGGGATGACGGGTAGGTGGTGTTGGCGGGAGGTTGTGGTGGTGTGGGTGGTTGAGAGTGGAGGGGGAGTTGTAGACACCGAAAATTTTCACTTGCGGGTTCTTAGGCCTGAAGTGAACCTTTTCGCAATCTACTTCGCTTTATGGGCGTGCCAGCTAGTTTACTTTAACTAGCAAAGTATGTTTTGAAAACAATCTGACTTTTGAAAGGCGATTGTAGGCAAGCGGGATTTTTACGTCGCAGACCTTCTTGCACCGATGCGCAAGGGTCAGTCTGTACGCTTAGAGACTTCGTTTTGAAACAAGTTTAACTCAAAATATATTTTGAATGAAGAAGTGTTTTAAAACCTTTTGAAAACCATGCATTTGGGCGATTTTGACTTTATAAGGGTTGGGCGACCCTAAGTCTTGCACAATTTGATTCGGGTTTGTACGATTCTTAGATTTTAGATCACGTGGATTTGCACGTGCCTAAGTCTTTCTTTTTATCCCTTTATGGGCCACCTAGGTGTGTGTTATGAACACTCCACTACATGGGGCGAATTTGAGCGGGAGTACGGGGCTTGCTTCGATGCAATATGCGTCCTACCTCGTGGTATGGCGTAGATGCAATGCAAACTCACGCTACTCCAAAGGGAAAACCCGAAATTAAAAGACAATGCCGAAGGGAAATTGCCGAAGGGAAATGACTTGTAAAGTAAATAGCCGAAGGGAAATGACTTGTAAAGTAAATAGCGGAAGGGGAAATATGGCTATATCTTAAGAGCGGAAAGGCTCAATTGTGTAAGTGTGTGTCGTGTATATATTGAAAGACAACGCACACGACTTGAACCTTAAAACCCGAATCTTAAAGACGTAGCCGAAAGAAATACTTTATATAGAGTATATGTAGGGGCCCTTACTTGGGTCTTGTAAATAAGAGCGAAGGCTCAATGTGTGTGCGTGCTTGAATTGAAAGACTTACACACACGACATGAAATGAAACCCAAATATAAATTGCAGTATGCCTTGACTAAGGTCTTGGGAGTAAGAGCGAAAGCTCAATGTGTGTGAGTGTAGAATTGAAGTACTACGCACACGACATAAATGAAACCCAAATATAACTGCAATAAGGCCTTTACTAAGGTCTTGGGAGTAAGAGCGAAGGCTCAATGTGTGTGCGTGTGGAAAATGGAAAGACAACACACACGACTTAATTAAAATCCCTTGACTTAAAATATATAAATATAACTATATATTAAGGGCTGGTTAGGCCCGTGTGTGTGCAAGAAGTGTACGACTAAGAGCGAAAAGGCTCAAGTGCGTGTGTGTGTGGGTGTGTCAAACCACGTTATTACAATCGGGGGAGACGAAGCTCCTTTACTACAACCCCGTATCAAAATTTAATTGAACACCAAATGTAAGGACTTACAACTTACCTAGCCCGCTATGTGGGGTGTGTCTAGGACGCGTACGCCTTGCGTGTGGAGCCCGGATCACATGGAAGTGGAACCGGCTGGCTTGGAGGTGTTTGAGAACCTTTGAGGACTTGGGAGAGGTGTTTGAGTAGGCTTGGTATGGGCCTGGTTTTGGATGACTCGAGTTGGATTCTAGGGGTGCTTGGGGCAACTCGGGCTGTCTTGGTGCAGCCTGGGGTTTTACCTTGCAAGGGAGTGCCTTAGGATGACTCGAGCCAAGGTGGTTCGAGTTAGGTTTTTAGGGGAAACCCTAACTAGGTTAGGTTCAGTCAGTCAAGGCCAAGGCAGGCCGGCCAGGGCTGAGCTAGGGCTCGGCCTGGCTGGGTGGAGTCATGGCTAGAGGTAGGTGGGTTCAAGGAAACGGCCTGCCTTGTGGCAGGCCGGGGCTTTAGTGATGTGGATGATACACGGCCTGCACCAGCAGGCCGTGGGCTTGGGGGTGAAGGAAGGGACACGGCCTGCACTAGCAGGCCGTGGGGTTTCTAGGGAGATGTGGCCTGCCGAGTGGCAGGCCCTGCCCTTGGTAAAGGAGGGGAAGCCCGGCCTGCACTAGCAGGCCGTGGGCTTGTAGGGAGAGGGCCTGCCGAGTGGCAGGCCTTTGCGGGTTTTTGGTAAGAAGTGACCTGCCGAGTGGCAGGCCCTGGCTGGGTTTAGATGAGGCACGGCCTGCACCAGCAGGCCGTGGGTTTACTCAAGGGAATGGCCTGCCAAGGAGCAGGCCATTGGGTTTGGTTTGGGGCAAGGGATGGTGGCGGCAAAGGGTTTCGGTTAAGGCAGGTTAGGGGCGGCGGTTTGTAGGTGGTGGTAGGCTAGTCGGGGTAGGTGAGTTGCAGGTGGAGTTGGGTGGTTAAGGGCAGGTGGTGGTAGGCTTAGGTAGTGCAGGTCAGGGTGGGTTTTGGTTGAGGCGGTGATAGATAGGTTCGGCCAGGCTGCGGCCGGTGGTGGGGGCGGCGACTAAGGGATGTTGGTTGGTGGCGAGGTGGGGTTCGGCCAGCTAGGGCAGGTCGGTTGGGAAAGGGTTTTTTGTGAAGTTCGGCCAGCACTTGGCTGGACTTACTTGGGGTGGTTTAGGGTCAGTTAGGTGTAGGTGGGTTCATATGGGTTAGGTTTAGAAGGGTAAGGAGAAGGGGTAGGTTTAGTTTGAGGCTTACCTTAGGTGCAGCCCACTAGGTCCAGCCACCTCCAATCGGTCCAGCCCACTTCCACGCCCGCGGTCCACCTCTTGGTGCAGCTAGGCTCGAGTTGGTGCAGCCCCCTTGATCTAGCCTTGGCCAACATGGCTCAAACCCACTTCACTCATGAGCCCACATGGCTAGGTCTATCACTCCCTCTCTCTCCTCCCAAATATTTGCATGAACCCTTTACATGGACCCCCTCACCTCTATTTATAGAGATTTGAGGTGGGTCTTGGATTTGGGTTTGGGTTTGGGGTTTGGATCCATACCCAAATCCAAACACTATTTGGATCTGGATATTGGATCTCGGATATTTTGAGATCTGTATCCAATCCAAACCCAATATTTTTATGGATACGGATCTGGATATTTTGATCCAAATCCGATCCAATCCAAACACTATTTGGATCCAATCCAAATCCAAACACTATTTGGATCGACCCAAACACTATTTGGATTGGCCCAAATCCAAACACTATTCATTACATGGATTTGGATCTGGATATATATGGTCCAGATCCAAATCAAAATTTCTTCGGACAGTCCTTCTTGGCTTCTCGAGGCGAACGATCTGTGCGGGCACTGGCTTCATTAGCGCTCCGTCTGGTGCTGGGTTTTCCCCAACTTTGTCGTCCGGACTTCGTCTCGCCGTTCTGGACTCCGTTGAGCTTTTCATCAAATGGGCTCTACTTTCTTTTGTTTTTTTATCAGGGAGTGGCTTCTGAAGCTCTGGGCTTGAATCCTCTTCGGGCCTAGGGTCTTCTTTTGCCTTCTGTACCTGTTTTCACATTTCAAAACAGGTCGTCGTTTTGGCTCAAACGAGCTTTTTGGTGTTTTGAGAGTTTTTGAAAAATAGAAGATTTGGGGTGTTTACAGATGCCCCTCTTTGGCATTATCCAAATGTATTTGGATAATGGCAAAGAAGAAACACCCCGTTCTCTCAAATTTTCTCGAGAATACACCATTTATTTCGCAAAAACACTGTTTTCTTTTTCCACAAGTGGGGATTTTCAGCAAAAGGGGGCTTTTCCTAGCTATTTCCCTATATGTATGATTATGCACGAATGACTCTTCGAATGCATGCATGAGAAAAATTTTATTTTTTGTTTTTGAGCCCGAAGAGAGCCTTTTGAGGCTGGTTGCTCCGAGCAGGTTTTTACCCATGTCTTTTTGACATTCGTGGGTTTTTCGAAAATTTCTTTTTGAAAAGGAACTCCTTTTAACTTGTATCGAAAAGGACTTCCATTTTTCATACTTCCCTTCATTCGGGTTTCAATACCTGCTACTCAGTAGAGGTTTTTGGGTAGGAAAACTTGGAAAACATTTCAAAGTTCCATTTCCTACAAAACAGAGTCGAGTTCTCAAACAAAATGAAATCCAAATAAGCCGATTTTATTCGTACTTTAGGATTTTCGCAAATTTGAATCTTTTTCCTCGGGGATAAGCCGTAGGGATACGGGAAAGAGATACCACGGTCCCTTCTGAAGCGTCCCGTGGTTTTAGGCAAAGAATCGGAAAATCGCTCTTTGGAGCTTTGGCTTTTTGTTTCTTTTTCATAGAGGGTCTCCCTTTGGGAGTATTTTTTCATTAATCCCTCTTTTCTTTAAAGGAGAGCAGCTCTTTGGAGGAGTTTTTGTATTCCCTGTTTATGAAGGGAAGACCTCTTTGGGAGGAGTGTTTTTATATCTCCTTTTTCTTTTGAAACGAGAAGACCTCTTTCGGAGGAGTTTTTGTATTCCCTGTTTATGAAGGGAAGACCACTTTCGGAGGAGTTTTTGTATTCTCGATTTTTTTTTCTTTCTTTTGAAAATAGCCAATTTTCCTTTTCGGAGAGAAAGTAGGATGGGGGAGGGCTTATCCCTTTGGTTACTCGATTCAAACGAGATCGTCCTATTTCTTAATAGCATCTGCTATTCGAAAATATTTTGATATTTTGAACAAGGCTTAATCTTGTAAGCCAGGGTTCTTTGAAATATAGCCAATTCATTTTTGGAAGACTCTACTTTTCGAAAAGTATAGATTCCTCCATTCGGGGTTATACAATCTACTTCGATCCTTCTTTCAAGAAGTTTCAAAGGAGTTCGATTTTTTTCAAAATCCTTTTGAAAAAGAATTCAACATAAACCCTTTTGAATATTCGGGCATTTTCGGGGTTTTGCTAATTTCTACCCACAATATCAACAAATTTCTAACTTTTGTTGCCCTTTCGAAGACATGGGGACATTCCTACTCGAGTTTGCCATAATTTTGGGCTTTCTTCGGGGTGATATGATGCATGCTATGCACTCCATGTGATTTTAAAATGGAAATACATGTTTTTATGCAACCATGAACACATGAAATGTATCTCACAAATCACGAAGGAGATGCATTCGCTTATCCATGGAAAGTGTCTAGGGGCTGTGTTTAAAAATGCCCCTAGCTTGATGGGAATTTCGCATGGCCGTATGGTGAAGGGCCATGGTTTTTCAAAGGGATTTTGGATGGACAATGGTATGTTCATGTCCATGCACTTCCATGGTTTTTCTAACATGATCATCATACTTTTTGCTCAAGGATGGGAAACATAACCAGCCCTAAGTGATCGTCATGGCCATCAGGTTTTAGTTTTGACATGGTCTCCATATTTCATCGTGAGATTCATGTTCTTTATCCTAACACAATCAAGGTTTTTATATAAACCAGAGGTTGAAGAAAATCTTTCTTTTCAAAGCCATGAAAGGTTTTTGTGAAATGTGTAACCCTTTTTCAAGATTCTCATTTCCTTTTTTTTTTTTTAAATTTGCCTCGAAGGTGTTGGTTTTGATTTGTATGGAGACATGCCTATGAAGGCTCGATACTTAGGGGGTCGACTCTTATTGCCCCTTTGATTTTGCAAAACCCTGAATTCGATTTCTAGAATGATGTCTAGACTCGATGCATATGAATGATTTCAAAGTGTAATGCATGATGCTTATGCACACACTATGGGTTAACTTATTTCTAAAAATCCCCAATTTTCCATAAGTTAAGGATTTTTGCGAAGTTCAGGAAGCTTGGAGGTGTTTATTCCTCCTTGCTTTGGTGATTCTCGAGCTTTTCATTTTTGAAAAAGCTCTAGGCAAAAGGGTAGATAGGACCAGCTTTTTGCACACTTGGTTTCAGGGAGTATATACAATTTTCGAAAGGATTTTTACAATTTTTCGAAAATGAGCTTTGTACATGGCCAAAGGCTTTTGGAAATAAATTTCTTTTTGTAATTTTCATTTTTCCAAATGTTTTTGAGATTTTGAGAGTTTTCAACTTTTTTTTGTCTTTTCCAAAAGTAGGGATCTTCCATTGAACCTTCAAAGAAAACATTCATGAATCAGACTCTAATCAGATAGGTCTAAGACATGGGTTTCGGTTTTAGAGGTTCTACAAGGCACCCTTGACCCAGATGGTCTTAGGTGGCGGCTCTGGTGGTATGGGTGGGCTGTAGCCCAGTCCATATCGTTCCCTATTGGTTTTAGGTAGGACAGGCTCAAGCCTACCTTGGTTTCGGGTTCCCAGGCCCGCGTAGGGTTTATATCCCATATTCAGAATCATGTTCCAAGACTTTTTGCTTTTCGAAAAGTTTTGGTATAAATCATGGTCTTGGAACATGGAATCGTCCATGTTGGGGACATATACCCTTTTGGATATCGGGAGTTTGGATTCCGGGGTGATGGAAGACTTGGGCGGGCTTCCATACAAACCTGGTTTGGGAGACTTTGCCCTCAAGGAAAGCCAAGCTTGGTTCCTTGAGGAGTTTTGGACATAGCAGGGTTATGGAAAACTTATGGTTCCATACCCTATTTTGGGAAAGATTTACTTCAAGGGGAGCCATGCAAGGTCCCTTGAAGTTTTTGACTTGGTCCCTAGGTTCAACTCGTGGTGCCCCTAGGGATTGATTTTTTTGTTTCAAAGCCATAGCCTTGGCTCCAGGGCACAGGACTAGGCTCGAAGAAGTGGGTTTTTCTATGGTAGGGTTATGAGCTCCTAAGATGTCGATGCATGCATTAGGGGTCTCCATGTCTACCATTTTCGAAACTTCTTTTTGTTTTTGAAATTCCTTTGAATGGTGCGCGATAGTTGGCGCACCTTGAAAATCCTCAAGTTTTGGCACAGTTTGTGGGTTTGTGTGTGCAAAGGGGTTATCCAATGCATCTGATGACCCTACATGAAGAAGAGAGTCTTGAGAAGGATGGGTTTCAGGGATACCTCTTTGTGGCTTGTCTACCTTTTCAGGGTGAGAGCAAGCCGATTTCCCGGGTAACTCTGTTTTGAGCCCCCGGGGTTTAACGAGGCGTTTCCTTTCGAAACCTTCCTGTTTTTCACTCTCGTTCCTTTGTAGGGTGTGGACTTCATGTCCCACTGTATGTGTGTGCCTAGACTTAGGACTTGAAGTTTTCGAAATTCCAAAATTTTGTTTTTCAATTTTTTGGTCTTTTTCCAAATTTTCAAGATTTTTTTGGTTTTTTGAAATAGAAAAATCTTTTTTTGGTTTTTCTATGGATTTTGAAAAGCTTGAAGTTGTAGGAGTGGACGACTTATCCCTTTGCCGGGATTTGTCTCTAATCTCCAATCCTTCGTTGAGTTTGAGATCGGTTTTCAATTCACGATCTGTATGTGCCCTCGAAGAGCTGCTATGTGTTCGATGGGCTTTAAGCTCCTTGCTTAAAGCATCCATCTTTTGAAATATTTTTTCAATCTCATCGAGCTCTCTTTGGGCTTTATCTGATTTGAAAACCTCTTTTAGTTTACTCAACGAAGATTTTTGTAGCTTTCTATCCATTTTCATGCAATTTTCCTAAGTATGCACGATTTTTGAAAAACACTCTTTTTTTCGAAAATTTGAGTATAACTCGTTTGTTTGAAGTCTGCTTAAGTCCCGGGTCCCACCGGGCGTGCCAAATTGTAGACACCGAAAATTTTCACTTGCGGGTTCTTAGGCCTGAAGTGAACCTTTTCGCAATCTACTTCGCTTTATGGGCGTGCCAGCTAGTTTACTTTAACTAGCAAAGTATGTTTTGAAAACAATCTGACTTTTGAAAGGCGATTGTAGGCAAGCGGGATTTTTACGTCGCAGACCTTCTTGCACCGATGCGCAAGGGTCAGTCTGTACGCTTAGAGACTTCGTTTTGAAACAAGTTTAACTCAAAATATATTTTGAATGAAGAAGTGTTTTAAAACCTTTTGAAAACCATGCATTTGGGCGATTTTGACTTTATAAGGGTTGGGCGACCCTAAGTCTTGCACGATTTGATTCGGGTTTGTACGATTCTTAGATTTTAGATCACGTGGATTTGCACGTGCCTAAGTCTTTCTTTTTATCCCTTTATGGGCCACCTAGGTGTGTGTTATGAACACTCCACTACATGGGGCGAATTTGAGCGGGAGTACGGGGCTTGCTTCGATGCAATATGCGTCCTACCTCGTGGTATGGCGTAGATGCAATGCAAACTCACGCTACTCCAAAGGGAAAACCCGAAATTAAAAGACAATGCCGAAGGGAAATTGCCGAAGGGAAATGACTTGTAAAGTAAATAGCCGAAGGGAAATGACTTGTAAAGTAAATAGCGGAAGGGGAAATATGACTATATCTTAAGAGCGGAAAGGCTCAATTGTGTAAGTGTGTGTCGTGTATATATTGAAAGACAACGCACACGACTTGAACCTTAAAACCCGAATCTTAAAGACGTAGCCGAAAGAAATACTTTATATAGAGTATATGTAGGGGCCCTTACTTGGGTCTTGTAAATAAGAGCGAAGGCTCAATGTGTGTGCGTGCTTGAATTGAAAGACTTACACACACGACATGAAATGAAACCCAAATATAAATTGCAGTATGCCTTGACTAAGGTCTTGGGAGTAAGAGCGAAAGCTCAATGTGTGTGAGTGTAGAATTGAAGTACTACGCACACGACATAAATGAAACCCAAATATAACTGCAATAAGGCCTTTACTAAGGTCTTGGGAGTAAGAGCGAAGGCTCAATGTGTGTGCGTGTGGAAAATGGAAAGACAACACACACGACTTAATTAAAAACCCCCTTGACTTAAAATATATAAATATAACTATATATTAAGGGCTGGTTAGGCCCGTGTGTGTGCAAGAAGTGTACGACTAAGAGCGAAAAGGCTCAAGTGCGTGTGTGTGTGGGTGTGTCAAACCACGTTATTACAATCGGGGGGAGACGAAGCTCCTTTACTACAACCCCGTATCAAAATTTAATTGAACACCAAATGTAAGGACTTACAACTTACCTAGCCCGCTATGTGGGGTGTGTCTAGGACGCGTACGCCTTGCGTGTGGAGCCCGGATCACATGGAAGTGGAACCGGCTGGCTTGGAGGTGTTTGAGAACCTTTGAGGACTTGGGAGAGGTGTTTGAGTAGGCTTGGTATGGGCCTGGTTTTGGATGACTCGAGTTGGATTCTAGGGGTGCTTGGGGCAACTCGGGCTGTCTTGGTGCAGCCCGGGGTTTTACCTTGCAAGGGAGTGCCTTAGGATGACTCGAGCCAAGGTGGTTCGAGTTAGGTTTTTAGGGGAAACCCTAACTAGGTTAGGTTCAGTCAGTCAAGGCCAAGGCAGGCCGGCCAGGGCTGAGCTAGGGCTCGGCCTGGCTGGGTGGAGTCATGGCTAGAGGTAGGTGGGTTCAAGGAAACGGCCTGCCTTGTGGCAGGCCGGGGCTTTAGTGATGTGGATGATACACGGCCTGCACCAGCAGGCCGTGGGCTTGGGGGTGAAGGAAGGGACACGGCCTGCACTAGCAGGCCGTGGGGTTTCTAGGGAGATGTGGCCTGCCGAGTGGCAGGCCCTGCCCTTGGTAAAGGAGGGGAAGCCCGGCCTGCACTAGCAGGCCGTGGGCTTGTAGGGAGAGGGCCTGCCGAGTGGCAGGCCTTTGCGGGTTTTTGGTAAGAAGTGACCTGCCGAGTGGCAGGCCCTGGCTGGGTTTAGATGAGGCACGGCCTGCACCAGCAGGCCGTGGGTTTACTCAAGGGAATGGCCTGCCAAGGAGCAGGCCATTGGGTTTGGTTTGGGGCAAGGGATGGTGGCGGCAAAGGGTTTCGGTTAAAGGCAGGTTAGGGGCGGCGGTTTGTAGGTGGTGGTAGGCTAGTCGGGGTAGGTGAGTTGCAGGTGGAGTTGGGTGGTTAAGGGCAGGTGGTGGTAGGCTTAGGTAGTGCAGGTCAGGGTGGGTTTTGGTTGAGGCGGTGATAGATAGGTTCGGCCAGGCTGCGGCCGGTGGTGGGGGCGGCGACTAAGGGATGTTGGTTGGTGGCGAGGTGGGGTTCGGCCAGCTAGGGCAGGTCGGTTGGGAAAGGGTTTTTTGTGAAGTTCGGCCAGCACTTGGCTGGACTTACTTGGGGTGGTTTAGGGTCAGTTAGGTGTAGGTGGGTTCATATGGGTTAGGTTTAGAAGGGTAAGGAGAAGGGGTAGGTTTAGTTTGAGGCTTACCTTAGGTGCAGCCCACTAGGTCCAGCCACCTCCAATCGGTCCAGCCCACTTCCACGCCCGCGGTCCACCTCTTGGTGCAGCTAGGCTCGAGTTGGTGCAGCCCCCTTGATCTAGCCTTGGCCAACATGGCTCAAACCCACTTCACTCATGAGCCCACATGGCTAGGTCTATCACTCCCTCTCTCTCCTCCCAAATATTTGCATGAACCCTTTACATGGACCCCCTCACCTCTATTTATAGAGATTTGAGGTGGGTCTTGGATTTGGGTTTGGGTTTGGGGTTTGGATCCATACCCAAATCCAAACACTATTTGGATCTGGATATTGGATCTCGGATATTTTGAGATCTGTATCCGATCCAAACCCAATATTTTTATGGATACGGATCTGGATATTTTGATCCAAATCCGATCCAATCCAAACACTATTTGGATCCAATCCAAATCCAAACACTATTTGGATCGACCCAAACACTATTTGGATTGGCCCAAATCCAAACACTATTCATTACATGGATTTGGATCTGGATATATATGGTCCAGATCCAAATCAAAATTTCTTCGGACAGTCCTTCTTGGCTTCTCGAGGCGAACGATCTGTGCGGGCACTGGCTTCATCAGCGCTCCGTCTGGTGCTGGGTTTTCCCCAACTTTGTCGTCCGGACTTCGTCTCGCCGTTCTGGACTCCGTTGAGCTTTTCATCAAATGGGCTCTACTTTCTTTTGTTTTTTTATCAGGGAGTGGCTTCTGAAGCTCTGGGCTTGAATCCTCTTCGGGCCTAGGGTCTTCTTTTGCCTTCTGTACCTGTTTTCACATTTCAAAACAGGTCGTCGTTTTGGCTCAAACGAGCTTTTTGGTGTTTTGAGAGTTTTTGAAAAATAGAAGATTTGGGGTGTTTACAGGAGTGAAGAAGAGGTAGAGTTAGGTTGAGATACTAACCGGCTGGTAGGGAGTTGGTGTCCAAGGAAGAAGAGCAGCCGGGTGGTTGAAGTGGATGGGGTTTGGCCGGATGGAAGTGGTGGCGATGTGGAGTGAAGCAGACCGGGAAGCAGTGGTGGTGCGAGGCGGAGCTGGCCGGGGGAGGCAGTGGTGGCGCAGGCGGAGGAAGGTGGAAAGCTCGGCTGGGAGGTGGCTGGCGAAGGTCGGCTGGAAGTGGATTGGCCAAAAGATGAAAAACCCGCCCACTAGGGGGGGTTTATATACTTTTTCAAGAGGCGGTGGAGGCTGGTTTTGAGGAGGGTGGTAAGGTGGTTTGGGTGGTGGTGGTGTTGTTATAAGGTGGGCTGGTTTTGAGGAGGGGCCAGATATTTTAATACAAGGGGTTTGGGTATATGGTGTGCTAGGTTTAGGTGGGGTGGTTGAGGGGTTTAGGGCTTAGCTAGGTGGGTTGGTTTTGGGGTGAGGTTTAGTGAGGTGGGTTAGGTGATTAGGCTAGGATTAGGTTAGGTTTAAGGAAATTAAGCTATGTTTAGGGAAGGATTAGGGAGGTGGGTTAGGTGATTAGGTTGGGATTAGGCCGGGATTAGGGAAGTGGGTTAGGTGATTAGGCTAGGTTTAGGACGGGATTAGGGTAAAAGGCTAGGATTAGGGGTTTTTTATTAGGATTGGGTTAGGGAGCTCCCTTTGCATAACCCATAGACCTTGTTGCATCATGTTGGTGCTGCCCTAGGTTAGGTTTTGGCTAATTACAAGCTTAAACCCATGCTAATTAGGCTAACCCACATGATTAACCCCAAACTTGACACACAAGTCAAGCTTAATTACAATCACTCACAAATCATATCCTCCCCCACTCTCTCTCATGCCCATAATCCCACGTGAATTTCAAGTGGGCCCCACCTCCATTTATGAGAAGGTGATGTGGGCCATGGATGTGGATATTGGATTGGATCTCTGGATCCAAATCCAAATCCACGCATACGTTTGGATTGGGATCTGGATATATATGGTCCAGATCCGATCCAAACTGAATTCTGACTCCTTCATGCTGTGTTCAAAACGAACGGTTTGTGCGGGGTCTGACAGCATCAGTACTCCGTCTGCGTTGGGTCTTCGCCAACATGATCGTCCGCTTCTGTTTTCACCTTCTGAAGCTGATTTCAAGTGATGTTTTGCTGATAACAGGGTCTTGGACGTTCGAGATCCTGGGGTGGATTTAATACGAGAGTTGCTGTGCCGGGCTCGACATGTGCTCCGGTTCTGGGCTCTCCTGGTCCTACTTTGATCAGGCCAAGCTTGCTTTGTGGGGTTTCAAAACATATTTTAACAGTTTTTAAAACATATTATACATATTTAAAACATATAAAGTTTAAAACATATGTACAGGGTTGCCTGGAAGGCTCCTGGGTTTCCAAACTCAAAATGGCCCTTTGGGGCTGCTTTTACAAAACCAGGTTGGTTTGAGAAATTCGTGGGATTTCGGGGTGTTTACAGACGTGAGTCTTTTAAAATCGAGTTACCTTAGGAAATCTTGCGAAAATACATTTTCCAAAAGGTATTGTTTTTAACTCTTTCTTTATTTTACTTCATACGTAGGAATTTTGAAAAGCTTGAAAGCATGTCAAAATCCAACCCAAGTGAAGTGTCGAGCCAAGGCTCATGCGCATCAAGTTCTCACTCTAGGAGGATTTTGAAAAATAAAATCAAACTAGATGAGATAGAAGACTTGAGAAGGGAATTCGAGGCCAAAATCGATGCTCTCAGCCAAGAGGCTGAAGTAGGCGATTCATGTTCATCGAATGGTGAACAAAGGGCCAAGAAAAAAACTGAAAAACCTCGCAAGCACAAAGAGGCCTCCATAATGGAAGGCAACCAATACCACGAGACTGTAAAGCCCTACAGCAGCTGCTGAAAGGGCAAAATAAAGAGAAACGGAGTTACGCCTTATCTGATTTCCTTCCTATGGATTACGAAACAGATAGTGATGATGAAATACCGAACTTCCATCGGTATGATGGCATGGGAGACCCTGGGTCTCACTTGCAACTTTTCTCGCGTCGAGCCCATAAAAAGAAAAAGGACTCGATGAAATGGGTGTATTGGTTCCCTTTATCCCTTAAAGGCACAGCTGCCAAATGGCTGGCTTCCTACGATTTAAGTCAGTTCGCTACTTTTGAAGAGTTAGCGATCTGCTTCATGAAAGATTTCCACATAACGTAGAAGTCACGCCGACTTTAAATACTTTAAGGGATATGAAGCAAGGCATGAATGAAGACGTACATGCCTTCATTATTCGATGGAGGTCCCTTTTGGGCCAAGTGCGAGAGCCAATATCCGAAGGATGCGCAGTCATGCTCATCCTGGATAATTTTAAAAGTGAGCTAAAGACCCTTCTCTCGCTCCATGAAATCTCAACTTTCCATAAGTTGATCAAAAAAGCGTCCCTTTTCGAAACAAACTTGAAAAAGGGGATATACGATCATTTGTGGAAAGGAAGTGCCGTTTCCAAGACCCGCTTGGAAAAGCCCATCACTTATGAGCTACCCACGATGGACAATGGGGCAAAGCCCCATAAAATCGCCAATGTCCGGGTGGATCTAGGTTTGGTGGGCACTTCAAAGAATTTTGAAAAATTAGAAAACAAAAGGGAGAGAAATTTTCAAAAACCTATCGAAAAATGGGAGTACACACCACTGGGGCAACCTGTGTCGGAGGTCCTAGACCTCCTACTTGCCCAAGGCATGATTGAACTTCCTGAAATCCCCGAGGGAGTCACTTCAAAAGGGGGATATTTAAATCATTTTTGCAAGTATCATCGGCTCAAAGGCCATGATACAAAGCGTTGTTTCTCCCTTTAAACAAAATCGAGAACTTGATAGCGGAGGGCCGGCTCTAGGTCACTGCAAAACCTGAGCCAACTCAAGCTATCTTCAAAGAACTCTTTTCCAAGCATGCCAGTAGTAGTGGGAAAGGAAAGGAGGTATGTACCCTCACCTTTTCGAAAAATCTAGCGCAATCGTCAGAGTCTGGTCGACCCACTTATTCGTCTACTCTTGTACTTTACAAGAAGCCTGCCCAAGTCGTCATCCGGGGACTACCAAGAGCTGAATCCCCGGCTAAACCAGTTTTAAAACTTCAAGGTACTCCTAAACTCTTAATTAGAGCCAATTCAAGTGCGAACCCTAGGTTGGTCGTGGGGGAAGTGACTAGATTCGGGAGGATCTATCAACCCCCGCACCTACAAAGTGCTAAAAAGGTGGTCAGTGTGCCTGGCCCCTCAAAAGCATGTATTCCTAGAGTTCTGTCGAAAGCAAACAATGGGAAAGTCGTCCTAAACCCTTATGATTTCGAAAACCATCTTTCAAAGATTCCTATCCTCATGTCTATCTTAGAGCTTATACAAACTTCGCCTAGGCACAGACTTGTGCTAGAGAAAATTCTAGAAAGAGCTAAGGTTAGTTCAAACATAAGTCCTGAATCCCAGTCTGACCAAGTGGCGTCAATAGGAGCAAAATCGCCCATCACTTTCTCGGAAGATGATGTAGATAGACCCTACGAGTCCCACAACCAGGCCCTTCATATCGAGGAGGGCTCAACATCCTTTCACTTTATGTGGCGTACCAAATCGGAGTCACTTTGACTTCTGTGAACCCAAGCCCTATCGTTATCACTGGATACGATGGGAATGCGTCTAGACCTTTAGGATCGATTGAACTCCCGATGGAAACGGGAGAGATCACACACATGGGGGTGTTCTATGTCTTGGACATCCACCCCCATTATAACCTATTGCTGGGAAGGCCCTGGATACATAGCTTGTGCGCTGTGCCATCCACCTTCCATAGGTGTGTCAAGATCCCTTTCAGGGACCAAGTCGTGGTGATCCTAGGTGAGAGTCACCCTCAGCTTCAGGGGATCATAAACTCCCCTTGTTTGTCGAGTTCCCAGGCCCATGAGGCTAACCTGGAGCAGACCATGGTCGAGCCACCAAGGCTCATGTTAAACAACCCTAGGAAGGTTGTGTATGTGAAGGGGCCGCTCAAAGCAGGCCCCCTCCCATTCCTAACCCTTCTAGGAAGACCCAAACATCCCTTATTTCAAAAACCCCTGGACAAAAAGCCATACGAGCACGATATGGAAGACAGCAAGTTCCAGGACTACGATTTGTATCATAATTTTTAAAAAAACAAAAAATCATGTAACATGCTGTTGAATATGGGCTATACGCCCTATAAAAGTCTAGGGGCACAAAACTAGGGTCTCCTAGAGCCCATCCTTCCTAGGGCCAACCCAAGCTGATACGGGATCGGCTATACTCCCAAAATACCGCCAGAGCCACCCCCTGTGACCACCTGCGTCAAGGGTGCCCTGGAGCCTACCCTAGAAGAGACCTACGATTTAGACCTCTTATTCTGAGTCTAACCCATAGTGTTTTTCCTTTGTAGGTTTGATGGAAGATCCCTTTCATAAAAATACAAAAACATTTGAAAAACTCAAAATCAAAAAAATGGAAAATTTGCAAAAACCAAAAACAATGGAAAATCAAAAACTCAAAAATAGGGTAGTTTGTATAGTTCCTAAAGTTCTTGTTTTGCAAAAACCCAAAAAAAGCGAAAATCTACAAAATACCAAAAAGATTTTATACATAACTGCTCCCGGTAAGACTTTAGAAAAAGAAAAGAATTTCGAAAGGAACGTCGTCTGCATAGCCAGACCAAAAATTTCAAAATCAATTAAAAGTCCAAGTACAAAACCAGGTCTTTTGAAAACTCACACATCAAATTCCCTCGGGTCTATAACCCACAAGAATGATCAAAGCCCAGAAGTGGATCCCCTTGAGGAAGATCCCACTTTCGAGCTCCCAGAATTTCATATAATTCTCGATTTTGAAAGACCTTCCAATTCAGTAGGAGGAGATTTCATAGAGGTAAACCTAGGGAGTGATTCCAATCCCAAACTCATCAAGATAGGCGCATGTTTGCATGAACATGAAAGATCAGCATTCATTGCATTTCTACGAACCTATTTAGATGTGTTTGCATGGACGTATGAAGACATGTCGGGCATAGACCCCGGCATTGTCGAACATCGTCTTCCCTTAGATGTGGATGTAAAACCCATAAAGCAGAAGCTTAGGAAAATACACCCGAATGTACACACGCAAGTCAAAGAGGGTTTAGAAGATTTGTTAAAAGCTGGATTTATAAAACCCATTGCGTATTCTGATTGGTTGTCAAACATCGTTGTAGTTCGAAAAACCAATGGGAAAATTCGAATATGCATCGATTTCAAAAACCTGAATAAAGCCACTCCAAAGGATAATTATCCTTTACCAAACATAGATTTGATAGTCGATAGTTCTGCAAATCATGAAATGTTTTCATTTATGGATGGCTATTCAGGCTATAATCAAATCAAATTAAGTCCACGAGATCAGGGTAAGACCGCATTCACAACCGCGTGGGGCACGTACTGCTATACAGTCATGCCCTTTGGTTTGAAAAATGCTGGTGCAACATACCAGAGAGCCATGACTACGATCTTCCATGATCAGATTCATGAGCTCGTAGAAGTGTATGTAGATGATCTCTTGGCAAAATCCAAAACTCGATGCACTCATATCGAATGTTTGCAAAAGATTTTTGAAAGGCTTAGGCTTTACAAAGTAAAGCTAAACCCTCAAAAATGTATATTCGGGATAGAGTCTGGAAAGCTTCTAGGCTTTATGGTAAGCCAAAGGGGTATAGAAGTCGACCCCTCTAAGTGTCGAGCCATCATAGACATGGCTCCACCCTCCAATCTCACCCAAATTCATAGCCTCCAGGGTTGATGTCCGTTCGCCGATTTATATCAAATCTGGCGACTAGATGCGAACCCTTCAATAAGCTGTTGAGGAAGGGCACGAAATTCTTATGGGATGACGACTGTCGAAGGTCCTTTGAGAGACTAAAGGCATACCCGGTTAATCCCCCCGTTTTGAATCCTCCAAAGCAAGGAAAACCGCTTTTACTTTACATTTCTGTGCATGCGAATGCTTTAGGAGCCCTATTGGCTCAATACAAGGATGACACCCATAAGGAGTATGCCATCTACTATATTTTGAAAACTCTCTTGGCTTACAAATTGTAGACGTGCGAAAATCCCCACGCCTCCCCGCCTTTTCTGGGCTTGGAGTGGATCCTCTCGTGCGTCTAAGGCCTATTTATGCAAACAGGGCGTGCCATCTAGCTTACCTAAGCTAGCGAAGATGTATTTTAAACTGACTTCTAATCGTCGCGACTGTGAGCAAGTGAGCTCTTGTCGTCGCAGACCTTCTTAAACCGATGCGCAAGGGTCAGTCTGTACGCTTTGCAAAAATCGAGTTTTTTGGGATAGAAAGCCTACGAAGCGGTTCGAGGTGTCTAATTTCAGGTCTTTTAGATGCGATTGCAGATTTTAGATCACGTGGATTTGCATGTGCCTAAGTCTTTCCTTTTATCCCTTTATGGGCCACCTAGTTTGTGTGTTATGAACACTCCACTACATGGGCGAATTCGAGCGGGGCTTGCTTTGATGCAATATGCGTCCTACCTCGTGGTATGGCGTAGATGCAATGCAAACTCACGCTACTCCAAAGGGAAAACCCGAAATGTAAAGACAATGCCAAAGGGAAATAACCGAAGGGAAATAACTGAAGGGAAATGACTTGAAATGTAAATGCCGAAGGGAGATATGTATATAGAGTATGTATATGGGCCCTTACTCGGGTCTTGCAAATAAGAGCGAAGGCTCAATGTGGGTGTGTGCTTGAATTGAAAGACTTACACACACGACATGAAATTAAACCCAAATATAACTTGCAGTATGGCCTTGATTAAGGTCTTGGGAATAAGAGCGAAAGCTCAATGTGTGTGAGTGCTTGAATTGAAGTACTACGCACACAACATGAAATGAAACCCAAATAGTATAGGTCGGCCCTTACTTGGGTCTTTCAAATAAGAGCGAAGGCTCAATGTGTGTGAGTGCTTGAATTGAAAGACTTACACACACGACATGAAATGAAACCCAAATAGTATAGGTCGGCCCTTACTTGGGTCTTTCAAATAAGAGCGAAGGCTCAATGTGTGTGAGTGCTTGAATTGAAAGACAACACACCCAACTTAAGCAAAACCCTACAAAATGAAAGTATATGTATATACTTATGTATTAGGGGCTGATTAGGCCCGTGTGTGTTCAAAATCGTGCACAACTAAGAGAGTGCACGTGTGTGGGTGTGCCAAGCCACGTTATTACAAGCGGGAGGAGACTATGCTCCTTTATTACAACCCCGTATCGAATTGAATCTCAAGCAAGTATACAACTAAAGACCGAGTTAGGCACTTACTAATAGCTGGTCCGAAGATGCCTTGCTTGAGCGTGGGCTTGGCCTTCGCCTTGGGCTGCAAAAGGGAGCTCCACGAGGTTGAACGGCAAGAGGAGGTGCTGGCCGGAGGTCCTTGGTGCGCGGAAGAGGTGCCTTGAAGGTGGCCGGCTACTAGAGATGGGCTGTTTTTTTTGTTGTGTTGGGTTAAAGGACCTAAGTAGGGTCACTAAGGGAGTATGGCACTAAGGGAAGCTCAAAGGAAGACCTAATGTGGCAACTAAGGTTGGCAGGTTGCTGGCCGAGCGAAGGAGCAACAGTCAGTTGGAGTGGCCGACTAGGGGAGTTTGGTGGTGGTGGGCTGCTAGGGCGGCTAGGAGTGGTGTAAGGGAAGGGAGCTAGCTAGGTGATGGGACCAGGTGGTAGTGGGTATGGTAGGTGTCTTGGGGTGATGTGGGCAGGTTTTAGGGAGTCGGATAGGGTGGCCGAATGGGACTAAAAGGGCTAGGTGGTGACAGGTAGTTAGGGAGCTGTGGGTTCGGCTGAGTGAGAAGGGTGGCAGCCCACCCATTCCGGTGGGATATGGATATTGGATTTGATTTTTGAATCCAAATCCAAATCCAAGTCCATACATGGGTTTGGATTGGGATCTGGATATATATGGTCCAGATCCAATCCAAACTGAACTCTGACTCCTTTGAGCTGTGTTCGAAACGAACGGTTTGTGCGGGGCCTTACAGCATCAGTGCTCCGTCTGCATTGGGTCTTCGCCAACATGATCGTCCGCCTCTGTTTTCGCCTTCCGAAGATGACTTCAAATAATGTTTTGATGATAACAGGGTCTTGGACGTTCGAGATCCTGGGGGTGTGGATTTGATATGGGAGTTGCTGTGTCGGGCTCGACATGTGCTCCGGTTCCGGGCACTCCTTAGCTCTCCTGGTCCTGTCTGGATTAGGCCGAAGCTGCTTCGGGGTCTCAAAACATGTTTTAAAAAGGTTTTAAAAGCCATATTGTATATTTTTGAAATACAGAGTTCAAAACATATGTACATGGTTGTCTGGAAGGCTCCTGGGTTTCTAGACTCAAAATAGCCCTTTGGGGCTGCTTTTACAAAACCAGGTTGTTTCGAGGAATTTGTGGGATTTCGGGGTGTTTACAGATGCCCCTCTTTGGCCTTGTCCAAATCGATTTGGATAAGGGCAAAGATGACAAACACCCCTTTCAATGTCTCCCTAGATCTATCCACGAAGAATATGGGATCGCCCCAATCTTTTAACAAAATCTCAATTTAAAACTCTGGTAGGAGGAGATATCACGCCAAAGGGTCTTACTTATGGAATCTGGTCCTAAACAGGATCATGTTTATGCAAGTACCATGCGTGGAATGCAGATGACATGGGTGTGGTGCCAAGAGTGGCGACCTCCCAGAGACCAGATGTGGTCGAACTCTAGAGACTTACAAGGTCTGTTACTCCAAGTGAGCATATCCTATGCTGTTCGATGTTCGGTTTTCAAAACTTATTTACAAAAACTATTTACAAAAAGGGACAACTGTCTTGAGTCTCGATCCTAAGGATCTCGAGCTCTTCGTGCTTGCCCTTGTTTGAGTCTTAACACTCGCTTATCTAGCGGAGGTTTTATAAGAAAACCAGTTGTATTTCAAATTCCTACGCCTTACTCGAAACGTCGAATTCTCAAACAAGATGAAATTCAAGTAAGTAGATCCTATTTTTACTTTAGGATTCCTCGAAATGAACCATGTTTTAGCTTTGGGATAAGCCAGGGATGGGAAAGAGATACCACGGTCCCTTCTGAAGCGTCCCGTGGTTTGAGGCACAGAAGGCGGAAAACTGCTCTTTTTGAGCTTTTTGGCCTCTTTTTTTCCTTTTTCATAGAGGGTCTCCTTTTGGGAGTATTTTTTCTTTAATCCCTCTTTTTCACAAGAGAATCGATTTTCTTTTGAATTCTGGTTTCTTTCTTTTAGAAAGATACTTTGAATGGGAAATTCCCTTTTGTTTGGGCCTTTATTTTCCTTTTGGAAATAGAAGAGAAGAGGGGAGGACTTATCCCAAGCCTACACTCGATCCATTCCAGATCAACCTATTTAGAAATAGCACGTACTACTTGCAAGTATCTTGCTATATTGAACTAGGCCTTTCTTTGTAAGAAGAAGGATTTTGAAATGTAACCACGATTTGGAAAACTCCACTCTTTCACAAGTGCGAATTCTCTCACTCAGGGTCACACGACTTTGCCTTTGCACCTTATTTTCATGTCTCAGGGCAGCCATCCCTAAAATTTTTGAAAATTGGAATTTAATCCAAATCCTACACATGATACTTCTTTAAGTATTGAATATTGATAGGATCTGCTAAATTCCTACCTTCTACATCGATCAACCAATACGAGTTGTTCGTAGTGGTTGCTCGTACAATATAGGGTCCATCCCAGTTGGGGCACCACTTTCCTAGGGGGTGTGGGCCACGATGATGGATGGTTTTTAAGACCAGATCTCCCACTTCGAAGTGGCGAGGTCTTATGTGTTTGGTATAATGTCGGGCTATCCTTTGCCGGTATGCACGAGCATGATCCATGGAAAGGAGTCGCCTCTCATCTAGCAAGTCTAGTTCGGCCATCCTAGCATGCTGAAGCGTCTCTAGGGGGAGGTCGAGTGCTATGGATGTATGGAATGAATGCAGTTGAGTATGAATGGGAAGAATGGCGTTTGTGCCATAGACCAATTCGAATGGTGTGGCATTCGTGGGAGTCCGGATGGAAGTCCTATAAGCCCATAAGGCTTCATCCAGCTTCTCGTGCCACGTCCTACCCTTCTCTAAGGTTTTCTCAATTATGCTAATGAGAGTCTTGTTTGTGGCTTCGGCTTGGCCGTTGCCTTGAGGGTAGTAGGGCGAGGAGAAGTGGTGAGTTATGCCATACGTGTTGCACAACTTAACCATCCGCTCATTTTTGAATGGGGTACCATTATCAGACACAAGGTCTCGTGGAACCCCAAATCGAGCCAAGATATTCCTCCGGATGAAAGCCACCACATGTTGCCCCATTACGTTGGTTAGGGAAATGGCTTCCACCCACTGGGAGAAATACTCCGTGGCTGCTAAAATAAATCGATGCCCATTCGAGGCCTTCGGAAATATTGGGCCTACGATGTCAAACGCCCACATGGTAAATGGCCAGGGGCTGACCACGGAATGCAATGCAGATGAAGGGATATGAATGGCGTGTCCATGCACTTAACATGGATGACACTTCCTAACATGATCGTGGCAATCCTTTTTCAGGGTGGACCAAAAATAGCCCCCTCCAAGTATTTTCATTGCCATCATGTTGGCATTAATGTGACCTCCACATTCTCCATCGTGGAACTCGTGCATCACTATCCTAGCCTCCTCTAGGTCGATACACCTAAGCAGGATACCGGTAAAACTTTTTTTGTATAAAACCCCACCCAGAATGGTGTATCGGGTCGAAATCTTACGAATGAATGCCTTATCTTTGGATGTGGCATCCTCGGCGAATCCCCCATTTTCTAAAAACTGTTTGATGTCATAAAACCAAGGTTTTTCAATAGACTCTGGGTTAATTTTACAAATATCCAAGTCGTGTGTGGATGGGTGGGGCGCATGCCATATTTCCAAAGATCTGGTCCCTGGAATGGTGTCCTCTCTTCCTACATGTGTGAGTTTACACGATTGGAAGGACTGGACCAATCGAGTGGCCAACTCGTGATATGGAAGTAGTTTCTCATTACGTACTTGCCAAATTTTTAAAACCTGGTTTATGACAAGGAGCGAATCTCCAAAGACCTCGATGCATGATGCCCCTAGAGTTTTCGAAATTCTTAAACCTTGTATGAGTGCTTCATACTCAGCTACGTTGTTGGAACATTCGAAATCTAAGCGGACTGCTATGGGAATCTCACCCTTTTCAGGGGAGATTAGGATGACCCCAGCACCAGCCCCTCGTTGGTTTCGTGCCCCATCGAAGTGCATCTTCCATACTTGGTTTTCGAAAGAATTTGCCAAAATGTGGTTTTGAAAATGGTTTTGCAATATGCCTTCATCAGGCATTTCAACAAGAGTGGGATATGCGTCCTCTAAGGGAAACTCAGCCACGAAATCTACTAGGGCTTGCCCCTTAATGAAGATCTGGTGATGATATTTTAGATCATACTCTATTAGAAGGAGTTGCCATTTGCCCAATCTACCCGTGAGAATGGGTTTTTCGAACAAGTGCTTGATTGGATCAAGTTTGGACACTATCCAGATCTCATGATATAGGAAATAGTGTCTGAATTTCTGGCAGGCCCAGACTAGGGCCAAGCACGTCTTCTCCATGGCTTGATAATTTCGTTCATAAGCCAAGAGAGTTTTTGAAATGTAGTAGATGACATACTCCTTATGGGTGTCATCCTCGTATTGAGCCAACAGGGCTCCTAAAGTATTTGCATGCACGGAGATGTATAATAAAAGCAGTTTTCCTTGCTTTGGAGGGTTCAAAACGGGGGGATTAACCAAGTATGCCTTCAGTCTTTCGAAGGACTTCTGGCATTCGTCATCCCATAAGAATTTTGTGCCCTTCCTCAACAGTTTGTTGAAGGGTTCGCATCTAGTGGCCAGATTCGATATGAATCGGTGAACGGATTGTAAACGACCCTGGAGGCTACGGATTTGGGTGAGATTGGAGGGTGGAGCCATATCTATGATGGCTCGACACTTAGAGGGGTCGACTTCTATTCCCCTTTGGCTCACCATAAAGCCCAGAAGATTCCCTGATTCTACCCCGAACACACATTTTTGAGGGTTTAGCTTTACTTTGTAAAGCCTAAGCCTTTCGAAAATCTTTTGTAAACATTCGATATGGGTGCATCGGGTTTTGGATTTTGCCAAGAGATCATCTACATACACTTCTACAAGCTCATGAATTTGATCATGGAAGATCGTGGTCATGGCTCGTTGTTATGTTGCGCCGGCATTTTTCAAACCAAAGGGCATGACTGTATAGCAGTACGTGCCCCATGGGGTTGTGAAGGCGGTCTTACCCTGATCTCGTGGACTTAGTTTGATTTGATTATAGCCTGAATAGCCATCCATAAACGAAAACATTTCATGATTTGCAGTACTATCGACTATCAAATATATGTTTGGTAAAGGATAATTATCTTTTGGAGTGGCTTTATTCAGGTTTCTGAAATCGATGCATATTCGAATTTTCCCATTGGTTTTTCGAACCACAACGATATTTGATAACCAATCAGAATACGAAATGGGTTTTATAAATCCGGCTTTTAGCAGATCTTCTAAACCCTCTTTGACTTGCGTGTGTATATTCGGGTGTATTTTCCTAAGCTTCTGCTTTATGGGTTTTACACCTGCATCTAAGGGAAGACGATGCTCGACAATGCTGGGGTCTATGCCCGGCATGTCTTCATACGTCCATGCAAACACATCTAAATAGGTTCGTAGAAATGCAATGAATGCTAACCTTTCAGTTTCATGCAAGCATGCGCCTATTTTGATGGTTTTGGGATTGAAATCATCCCCTAGGTTCACTTCTATGAAATCTCCTCCTACTGATTGGGAAGGTTTTTCAAAATCGAGAATCTTATGAAATTCTGGGAGCTCAGAAGTGGGATCTTCCTCGAGGGGATCCACTTCCGGGCTTTGATCATTCTTGTGGGCTATAGACCCAAGGGAATTTGATGCGTGGTTTTTAAAATGACGTGGTTTTGTACTTGGATTTTCAAGTGATTTCGAAACTTTTGGTCTGGCTATGCAGACGACGTTTCTTTCGAAATCCTTTTCTTTTGTCAAAGTCCTGCCAGGAGCAGCTATGTACAAAATCTTTTTGGTATTTTCCAAATTTTCGATTTTTTTGGGTTTTTGTAAAACAAGAACTTTGGGAACTATACAAAGCACTCTATTTTCGAGTTTTTCCATTGTTTTTGGTTTTTCTTGTTTTTCGATTTTTTTGATTTTAAGCTTTTCAAATGTTTTTGTGTTTTTAGAAAAGGGGTCTTCCGTCATACCTACAAAGGGAAAACACTACGGGTTAGACTCGGAATAGGAGATCTAAATCGTAGGTTTCTTCTAAGGCAGGTTCCGGGGCACCCTTGACCCAGGTGGTCACAGGGGGTGGCTTCGGCGGTATTCGGGGAGTATAGCCGATCCCATATCGGCTTGGATTGGCCCTAGGAAGGATGGGCTCTAGGAGACCCTGGTTCTGTGCCCCTAGACACTTGTAGGGCGTGTAGCCCATGTTCAACATGTTCCATGACTTTTTGTTTTTTGAAAAAGTTTGGTACAAGTCGTGGTCCTGGAACATACTATCGTCCATATTGTGCTTATATGGCCTCTTGTCCAGGGGCTTTGGAAATAGGGAACGCTTGGGTTTTCCTAAAAGGGTTAAGGTCGGGAGGGGGCCTGCTTTGGGCGGCCCCTTCACACATACAACCTTCCTAGGGTTGTTTAACACGAGCCGAGGTGGCTCAATCACGATTTGCCCCAAGTTAGCCTCATGGGCCTGGGAGCTTGATAAACAAGGGGAGTTTATGATCCCTTGAAGCTGTGGGTGACTCTCACCTAGGATCACTACGACCTGGTCCCTAAAAGGGATCTTGACACACCTGTGGAAGGTGGATGGCACAAACTGTGTATCCAGGGCCTTCCCAGCAACAGGTTATAATGGGGGTGGATGTCCAAGACATGGAACACCCCCGTGTGTTCGATCCCTCCCGTTTCCATTGGGAGTTCGATGGATCCTAAAGATCTAGACGCATTCCCATCGTATCCAGTGATAACGATGGGGCTTGGGTTCACTGAAGTCAAGGTGACTCCGATTTTATACGCCACATGAAGTGGAAGGATGTTGAGCCCTCCTCCACCATCGACTAGGCACCTGTCCAGAGAGTGGTTATTCTGAACCACCTCGATATGCAGGGCCTGGTTATGGGTTTCATAGGGTCTATTTACATCATCTTCCGAGAAAGTGATGGGCGATTTTGCTCCTAATAAAGCCACTTGGGCATACAAGGATTCCGGACTTATGTTTGAATCAACCTTGGCCCTTTCTAGAATTTTCTCTAATACAAGTCTATGCCTAGGCGAGGTTTTTATAAGCTCTAAGATAGACATGTGAATAGGAATTTTTGAAAGGCGGTTTTCGAAGTCATAAGGATTTAGGATGACTTTGTCCTTATCTGCTTTTGGCAGAACACTAGGGATACATGCTTTTGAGGGGCCAGGCATAATGACCACCTTTTGAGCACCTTGAAGGTGCGGGGGTTGGTAGATCCTTCCGGATCTAGTTACTTCCCCCACGACCAGCCTAGGGTTCGCGCTAAACTTTGCTCTAAGGATGAGCTGAGGAGAACCTTGGATTTTCAAAGCTGGTTTTGCTAGGGATTCCACTTTTGGTGGTCCCCGAATGACGACTTGGGCGGGCTTCTTGTATAGTACAAGAATGGGCACACAAGTGGGTCGACCAGGTTCTGGTTTTTGCACTAGTTCCTTAGAAATGGTGAGGGTACATACCTCCTTTCCTTTCCCACTGCCACTAGCGTGTTTGGGAAAGGGTTCCTTGAAGATAGCTTGAGGTGGCTCAGGTTCCGCAGTGACCTGGAGCCGGCCTTCTGCTATCAAGTTCTTAATTTTATTTAAGAGGGAGAAGCAGCGTTTGGTATCATGGCCTTTGAACCGATGATACTTACAAAATCGGTTTAAATACCCCCCTTTGGAAGTGACTCCTTCAGGGATTTCAGGGAGTTCTATCATGCTCTGGGCAAGTAGGAGGTCTAGGACTTCCGACACAGGTTGCCCCAGTGGAGTATACTCCCGTTTTTCAACTGGTTTTTGAAAATTTCGCTCCCTCTTATTTTCTAACTTTTCAAATTTTTTTGAAGTGCCCGCCACGCCTAGATCCACCCGGACATTGGCGATTTTATGGGGCTTTGCCCCTTTGTCCATCGTGGGTAGCCCGTATGTGATGGGCTTTTCCAAGCGGGTTTTGGAAACGGCACTTCCTTTCCACAAGTGATCGTATGTCCCTTTTCGCAAGTTGGTTTCGAAAAGGGAGGCCTTTTTGATCAACTTATGGAAAGTTGAGATCTCATGGAGCGAGAGAAGGGTTTTTAACTCGCTTTTAAAGTTATTCAGGATGAGCATGACTGTGCATCCTTCGGATATGGGCTCTCGCACTTGGCCCAAAAGTGACCTCCATCTTATAATGAGGGCATGTACGTCTTCGTTCATGCCTTGATTTGTATCCCTTAAGGTATTCAGAGTCGGCGTGACTTCTACGTTGTGTGCAAATCTTTGCATGAAGCAGTTCGCTAACTCTTCAAAAGTAGCGAACTGGCTTAAGTCGTACGAAGCCAACCATTTGGCAGCTGTGCCTTTAAGGGATAAAGGTAACCAATACACCCATTTCATCGAGTCCTTTTTCTTCTTATGGGCTCGACGTGAGAAAAGCTGCAAGTGAGACCTAGGGTCTCCCCTGCCATCATACTGATGGAAGTTCGGTATTTCATCGTCACTGTCTGTTTCGTAATCTATAGGAAGGAAATCAGACAGGGCGTAGCTTCTTTTCTCTTTATTCTGCCCTTTTAGCAACTGCTGTAGGGCTTTACGGTCCTTTTGTGTGAAGGACTCGTGGTATTGGTTGCCTTCTATTACGGAGGCCTCTTTGTGCTTGCGAGGTTTCTCAAATGTTTTCTTAGGCCTTTGTTCACTGTTTGATGAACACGAATCGCCTACTTCAGCCTCTTGGCTGAGAGCATCGATTTTGGCCTCAAACTCCCTTCTCAGGTCCTCGATTTCATCTAGTTTTATTTTGTTTTTGAAAATCCTCCTAGAGTGAGAACTTGATGCGCATGAGCCTTGGCTCGACACTTCACTTGGATTGGATTTTGACATGCTTTTCAAGCTTTTTCAAAATGTCCTAAGTACAAGCAAAGAAAATAAGTTAAAATGACACCTTTTTACAAAATTTTAGCAAAACTTCTACCTTAAAACTCGACTTTTGAAAGGCTCACGTCCCACCGGGCGTGCCAATCTCTGTAGACGTGCGAAAATCCCCACGCCTCCCCGCCTTTTCTAGGCTTGGAGTGGATCCTCTCGTGTGTCTAAGGCCTATTTATGCAAACAGGGCGTGCCAGCTAGCTTACCTAAGCTAGCGAAGATGTATTTTAAACTGACTTCTAATCGTGGCGACTATGAGCAAGTGAGCTCTTGTCGTCGCAGACCTTCTTGCACCGATGCGCAAGGGTCAGTCTGTACGCTTTACAAAAATCGAGTTTTGGGATATAAAACCTATGAAGCGGTTCGAGGTGTCAATTTCGGGTCTTTTAGATGCGATTGCAGATTTTAGATCACGTGGATTTGCACGTGCCTAGGTCTTGTTTGGTGTGGTTCGGCCAAGTCAAGTCAGCCCAAGGTCTTGTTTGGTGTTGTTCGGCCAAGCACAAGCTCAACTTGGTTCCTCCAAGGACTTGTTAGTGTGGTTCGGCCAAGCACAAGGTCAATTCGGTTCCTCTAAGGTCTTGTTTGGTTTAGCTCCAAATGGGTGTGGTTCGGTCAAGAGCTAGCCCACTTTGTTGCAGTCGGGTCCTTCAAGGTGGTCAAAACCCTAGGTCAGTCCATGGTGCAGCCCACACCATAGCCGAGTCCTCCTTGGTTAACCTTCCACCGTGGTGCAGCCTTCCTAGCCATGTCCACCTTGGTTAACCTTCCACCGTGGTGCATCCTTCCTAGCTGAGCCCACCTTGGTCAACCTTCCACCGTAGTGCAGCCTTCCTAGCCGTGTCCACCTTGGTCAACCTTCCACCGTGGTGCAACCTTCCTAGTCGAGCCCACCTTAGTCAACCTTCCACCTTGGTGCTCCAAGGCAGCTCGAGCCCACTTGGTTGCAGCCGTATGGTCAACTCTCCATGGTGTAGCCACCCTAGGTTTAGGCACTCACCTTGGTCAAGTCTTCTTTCCTTTGTTGACCAAGTGCTCCATGTAAAACACCTTTGCTTGAGCTCCACGTGAAACACCTTTGCTTGAGCTCCAACCTCTCTCTCCTCTCTCCTCACTTTCAATTTTTCCAAGAGACTTCACATGAACCCCCTTGACCCCATTTATAGGCTAAGGGTGGTTCTTTGGATCGGGTTTGGATCCTTGGATCTAACTCGATCCAATCTTTAATGAAACTTGGATCTGAATTTTTTTTTGTCCAGATCCAATCCAAACATTTTCTTTTGAATCCTTTTTTGGTGCATGAAATAGACGGTTTTCGAGCGGGTTCCAGTTCCTCGGTGACCCGATTTTAGGCTGGGTTTTTCCCAATTCTTTGACCGGCCAATTTCTTGCTTTCAGGACCTTTTGCTGTATGGTTTTTGATCTGTCTGATCCCATATCGGGCTTGTTTTTGATGAGGTCGATCTCGGAATTTCTCACGGACTTTGATTTTCGTTTTGACAGGCCTAGTCTTTGATTTCTGATAACTTCATCAGGGTCTTGGTTTCATTTTGCATTTTTTAAGCTGAATTTGACTTTTAAAATGGACACCGGGTTCGATCTTCCGTCTCGCTTTTATTCGGATAGACTGGGCCTCTCCTTCACTTTTTGACTTGATCTTGAGCTGGATTTTTGGATCCGGTTTCACTGGTCCGTTTTGATCTACTTTGAAATCCATGAGCTTTTAGCTTGAATTTAAAACCTTTATTTTGAAATATTTCCCAAAAGGTTTAAGCTTTAACATTTTGGGTTTTTAAAGATTTCATAAGGCTGTAAGCTGGATTTTGAAACTCAGGAGTTTTGAAAAATATCACCATTTTTATGGTGTTTACAATGAGTAAAGATATTCAAATACAATGTCAATAACAATATCCATATCTAATATTTTATAATGTATGTGTGGTACTCGTGACATTCTAAATCATACAATATTTTTTGAATAATAGTTCAACAACCTCTCTCTCCCTTCCTAATTTTCATCATTGCATTGTAAAGATATTTTATTATATTAATATTTGATTGATCAGTCTACTTTAAATGTCACAAAATATGCTTGAGTTTGCAATGACTTCTTATCATGTTCTTTCTCACACTATACTCAAATTAAGCATGACCCTCAAGATATAAACCTAGACGGTGGTTATGTGCTCCATTAATCATATTAAACTTCCAATAACTACTAACTCCAACCTTATTCTCAGTAAAAATAGACACTCTACCTTTTTAGTACCCGTCCACTTAATATTATTAATCATTAATTTTTCTTTCTTGTTATAGCTTTACTCTTTGAACGAAAAATAATAATAAACATATTATGCTTTCTCTTAACATTTCTTACGTACTCTATGAGTTGATTATGACTAAAAAACATGTCTTTTGTCACACAAATGAATAATTAAGTTCATTGCTCTCACAATCAATAAATTTGTCTTAAATTTCATCAACCAATAAGTAAAAAAATATCGTTTGGTACACCACAGTCAAATAGAATCGCTTTATTTGTATTATATCCAAAAAGTACTCCACTATAACAAACATTTTCATCATATTCTTAGAATCTACTCTATGGTAATAAATGCTTTTGCTTGAGGTTTTTGCTATTCTTCAATATATTATAACAAGAATATAAGGTGTTAAATATATATATGGTGATACGACACAACTCCATCTCTTTCGAGAGAAACACAACTCCGTCACATTTCTTAATATAGAAAAACATAACACAACCTCATCTTTTTCTAATAAAAGAGATGCGAGTGAGCGGTATCTTCCTTTACAAAAGTGATGCGATTGGGTCACATATGTTGAACTACTAACAACTTACGGTCATTGGGCCAAATGCCTTCAAATACCCAAAATACGACAAAAGAAAGCAAATCCACTGTGTATTTAACAAAACTGTAAAATCTCTTTATTTATCAACATCTTTTTTCTTGTTCGAAAGAATTTACTCGTGCATTGTTCGACAGTAAGAAAAAACAACGGCGGTAAACACGTGAACAAACTGACGGTCGCAAGCATGAAAAGAAAGAAATGTGTGAGTGAGTTGGAAGGTGTTTCGATATTAGAAAAAGAAGATGCGTTTGAAAAAAAAAAAATGTGAATAGGCGTGCCAATATTAATACCCTAGTTTAGCATTAGGGGCTTGTCAGCATGGTGTGCGCGACACGAGAATGAATATGATAAGTCGAAATCGTCTTGTCCGCTAACCTGGCTACGGTTTGACTTTGACGTGGGTCCTACATTCAACTTCAAAATAAAAGCGCCGCTCATCGAGACATTTGACGGTAGATTTTGAAGCATGTGAGGAGTCCTTGGTCAACGGCGAGGTCCGAGACCACGCACGACCCACCCTTGTTGCTTGAAAAGGAAACGACATTACATTTCGATGAAAAGTATACTAGGGTGGACACACCCATCCAACCGCAGTAAGAAGAAGCTTTGTTTGGGTCAGGTCAGTTCAGCCTGTTGATTCTATGGATAAAGTTTGTCGAACTCATTCATGACTTATATTCCACTCTAACAGACCCAAAACAAAGACAAGCAGTTGACTGACTACCTGTTTATTTTAGATCTTCATTATGCTTTATTTTTCGCATTTAACTCCAAAAAAGGATCTTGAAGCCTTCCTGTTTTTCGAAAATAACCTTCATCACCATGGCCCTTGTGCAAGACTACATAAAATCACATTGGCATTTGATAAAGTAATCAAGCTTAAATGCAGCCTGTCGATCCAATCCAAGCGTGAACATGTAAGTCAAGCTGGACTTGAGCTCCAACCGAGTTTTGTCTAAGATCAATTCTGGGTTAATACTCCCAGGTAACAGTTCTCTACTTAGAAGGAGTTGAGTCAAGAATAAGTCAAAACTAACTAAACTTGAGCTCGATCTAGAACTCAGGTCAGTTGTTTTTAGATCAACTCAACTTGTGTGCCTGACGAGGATATCAAACGGAGTAGTGTACCACCAGAGAATGACACAAACAGATATTAATGTTCGGCTTTCCTCAACTGCACTCCGTTAGGGTTGTACTTAACCATGTATTAATGTTCGGATGCAGAAGAGTCAAGAGCTGACAAGACCCACATCAAACACGATGGATACGTTGGCTATTTATGCAAGAAATACTGGGTACAACGGTCTTTCATGCGACACATAAACAGACCATTGACCCATCTCACTGTACGAATCCCTAAGTAAAAGATAAAATAAATAAATACGCAGACAAAGAGTTGTTCCTCTTCTCTCTCTCTCGTATATGGCGGAGAGACGCCGTCGGTGGGGTGCACGCGATCTCTCGACGCCGGAAAATCGAGCCTATAACCACCTGCCTCGTTCCGTAAGACCTGTCTCCAGCATTTTGTGCGAGATTCTTCCTGCGTGGCAGGCCTGGTCCTTCTTCTGTAGGGCTTCAAGGAGACGTACGCCGGCGACGCAAATGCGTTTTCCGAGCTCGTTCGGCGATCTGTTGCGCCGCAAGATTAGGGATTTCATGTTCTCCGTGCAGAATATGCTGTAATCGAGGTTCGTTCTGTGGTCAGGCATAGGGTATAGAGTTTCTCCCTCATTTTCCCCCTATCCCCCCCTTCTCTTTCGTTATCTCGTCTTTCTTCTTCGGTCTTTTTAGTGGTCTGCAGATCGATGAAACGACAGAGGTGGTACGGCGACAATTTGGACTCCGGTGGGGAGAAATCCGGAGGTAAAGAGTGGGGAAGGAGGGATCAGGATGGGAGCAAGATCCGATATGTGAAGAATCTGGACGCCGAGGGATCTGACCGACCGAGCTACCGGCGGAGCTACTCGTCGAAGCTGGAAACCGGGCGGAGTGAGGATCGCGATGGCCGGAGTGAACGGAGGGATTTCTCTCCGGAGGCATACCACCGGAAGGAACACTTAGACTACAGGATGGAGAGGAAGGGATTCAACCGGGTGGAGAGCGTGCCGAAGCTGTTCGGAGACTCTTCGGGAGAGCGGAGTCATCGGAGTTCCTCAAATGGGTTTTCGTCGCCCTCGTCATCCTCATCATTCAGGAGAGAGTACTACGACATGGCGTCGAAGGCGAAGGGATTCAGATCGAAGCGCGATGATAGCACATGGAGGAGGTCTAGCAGCAAGGAGAGAAAGGGAGAAGGTGGTGTAGGGCATGTGCTTCCGAGAGTGAGTAGTTTGTCTGGTAAAGAAATCGGCGTGGGATCTGAGGATAGAGGTAGCGTCGCTTCAGCGAGTGCAGTGGAGACGAGGAAGGCAGAGAATGTAGAAAATAGCAGTAGCGAGATGGAAGAAGGTGAGCTTGAGCGAGAAACCGAAGCGGAAGCGGTTGCGAGCGAATCACTGGTTGCAAAGAAGTGTGACACCAAAGAAGGCGAAACAAATGAACAAAAAGAGTTTGCACCCGAAACCACTGCGGAAGGGAGGATAGAAGCAATGGAAAAAGAGAAATCAGAATCTACTCCTATGGCGAAGGACAAATCAGAACATGTTACGACAGGGGTGGTGGAGGATCATGGCCGCATCATAGCAGGATCTGTAAAACAAGGAGAGGAGAAAACTGCGGATGGAAAAGGGAACGTATCTGATGAAAGTGGAAAGAGTTTAGATGGTGAGATAATAAGAGAATTGCGTAAGGAAGAAGGGGCATTTCTTTCCCGCCAAGACGAGCAGTTATCAGAAACAAGTTTTGATGAAGCGGTCGGGTCACTGAAACGGAATCAGAGTTGTGCAAGTCTTTTGCAGGATTTGAATGAGGAAGCAAACGAAGAGGGTCCTATGTTGGATGCCGAATCTATCGAGGATGATCAGGGCAATGAAGAAAATGGTGATAACAGAAAACAGAGTGAGATAGTTATCCCTGGAAATTTTGGTACTGGTGTGCTTGCTGTTGATGCAAAGAAATTGGTTCTGGAAGAAGTGGGTGGATCGTGTGGAACCATGGAGAGGGCATCAGTTGCAGAATATAGTGGGAGCTGCGGGAATAAAGTTAAGGAGGTGGCCGGCTTAGACAAATGGAAACTTGTTGCTGTTGATGTGCAGATTGAGAGGGATTTATTGGTCTCTGATCGCTCTGAAACTCATCTAGAAGAAAAAAATGGCACCGTCAACATGAAGAAGTCTAGAAGCATGATGAGTTTTGAGCTGTTTGCAGGAAGTACATTCGCGGAAAAACCAAAGAAGTTAGATACTTCTGTCGAGAAGCACAAGATCAAGAACTGGAAAGTGGAGACCCTTCAGCTGTCTCTTGGATTGCCTGATGTTTCACCGATTCTTGCATCTCCAAATTTGAAACCAGACATGGCTCCTTCTTCTAGTCGAACAAAAAGTGAACATTCCCTACCAACTAATTCTCTCGCCACTCACACTAGCTCTGATGGGTTTGCACCATCAATTTCTATGTCTGGTTCTCAACCATTTGTTCATAATCCAAGTTGTTCACTGACCCAGAACTCATTGGGCAACTATGAACGCTCAGTTGGTAGCAATCCTATATTTCAGGGAGTAGATCAAAGTCCTCAAGGCTCTCGACAAGGGCAATCTCCAGCTGATCAGGTGCATGGTGGTAATAGTGGAGGGACAGACAGATTTAGGCAGCGTAAAGAAGTCCCTTTATACCAAAGGATATTGCAAAGTAGTAATGGTGCTTTCCAGCCATTGAATAATAGAGATCAATCGGCATTCGGGTTAGTTAATGGGAATGGGCATTTTCAAGAAAAATTCACTGTCTTGCAAAGGCAACATGTGAAATCAGAAGGAAGTCTTGCAAAAACCAATGGGTTAGAAAGGCAGTCTAGTTTCATAAGGGAGAGACCAGAACATAGAGGGCATGAAGTTGTGCAATCTCCAACGCAGAGTGTGGGTAATCATGAAACTAGATCACGGCAAATTATGTATGACAATGGTAAGAGATGGCTTGAGAGAGATCCACCCATTCTTCAAAGTAATGTGGAAATGGGGATTGAGCAGCTTCACCAAAATGCTGAGAAATTTATTTCTGATATAGTTTCAGAACCTGTGGCAGTAATGGCCAGGAGGCTGCAGGAAATGTCGGATCCGTTTTTGCTGCATCTCAAGGAGAATATGCGAGAAATGATAATCAATGAGAACTTGAAAAAGCGTCTAAACGCGTTCCAGGATACGCTGCGAAGGCGAACTGATTTGTCAATGGAGACATTATCAAACTCTCACCGTGTTCTGCTTGAAATATTGGTTGCTCTGAAGACTGGACTTCAGGCCTTCCTATGGCAAGTAAACAATGTCCCACCTTCTGATCTGGTTGAAATTTTCTTCAATCTAAAGTGCAGGAACCTTGCATGTCGAAACATCTTACCTGTAGATGATTGTGATTGCAAAATTTGTAGTCAGAAGAATGGATTTTGCAATGCATGCATGTGCCTTGTGTGTTTGAAGTTTGATTTGGCATCAAATACATGTAGCTGGGTTGGCTGTGATGTCTGCCTCCATTGGTGCCATACTGATTGTGGGTTGCGGGATTCACATATCAGAAATGGTCGCAGTATTACAGGCACTACCACAGAGATGCAGTTCCACTGTGTTGCTTGCAATCATCCCTCTGAGATGTTTGGGTTTGTGAAGGAAGTGTTTAAAATTTGTGCAAAGGATTGGAACGCTGAAACTCTTTCAAAGGAACTTGAATATGTGAGAAGGATCTTTCTAGGGAGTGTAGATGCTAGAGGGAGGCAGATGCAGGATGTAGCTGATCAAATGTTAGCACATCTGGAAAACAAAGGAAGTGTCGTAGATGTATACAACGTTATAATGGCATTCTTGACTGGTAAGGGTGATATCATTTTACTTGTACCAAGCCGAAAGTTCAAGTATGTTGAACTAATTTTGTTTTCTTGCTTTTTTTTTTTGTTTTCAAGGATGTAACAGATTTACGAAGCTTGACAAATATGTAGGACCGGACAATATTCTTATAGAAGTTTGGAAAATCTTAGGAGGGAGAGGAGACTGTTTAATAAAATATGGAGAAACTAAAAGATGTCCGATGAATGGAGAGCGAGTACACTTATACCCATATATAAGAACAAGGAAGATATCCATAATATTGCGAATTATCGGGGTATCTAGTTAATGAGTCATACTATGAAATTATAGGAAAGAATTATTGAACGTAGGTTAAGACAAGTATCGAGTACAACATGAACCAATTTGGATTCATGTCAAGCATATCTACTGTTGAAGCGATTCACTTTTTGAGACATCTTATAGAATATTTTAGATAAAAAAAGAAAGACTACATAATATTTATTGATCTAGAAAAAAGTTAGGTACCAATAGACGTTCTTTGGAGAACCTTGGAAAAGAGAGGTATCCCATAAACATTATAAGAGAAATGTACGATGTACAAAAACATGTGTGAGGACTCATGAAGGAATGACATACTTCTTTGAAGTTAATATTGTGTTACATCAAGGATCAACTTTAAGTCCATACTTATTTATACTGGTGATTGATGAGTTAATAAACCATATTCAAGATGAAGTACCTTTGTGTATGTTATTTGGAGATGACATTGTCATAGTGGAGGAGTCCAAGGAAAAAGTTAATTGAAAATTGGAATATAGAGAGAAACATTAGAAAGTAAGGCGCCCGACTTAGTAGAACAAAGACATAATATATGAAATTTAAGTTTGATCATTTTGTTACTTTAGAGGACATAAAAATTAAGATCGGTATACATTGCATCCCTCACAAGAAAAATTTTAAATACCTAAGGTCAATTTTCAGAGTGATGGAAGAATTGATGGAGATGTTATACTTGGAATTAATGCCAGTTGGTTAAAATGGAGAGGAGCATCGGGTATACTATGTGATAAGAAGATACTATTAAAGTTGAAAGGTAAATATTATAGAGCAACAATTAGACCTGCAATATTTTATTGTTGTGAGTATGGAGCAGTTAATCATCAATATGTAGAAAAAATGTTTGTAGTAGAAATGAAGATATTGAGATGGAAGAGGGGTCACACAAGGAAAGACCGTATACATAATGAGGTTATTAGAAACAAATTAGGAGTAGTACCAATAGAGGATAAAATGAGAAAAAATCGTTTAATATAGTTTGAACACGTAGAAAAATGACCAAATGATGCTCCTGTAAGAAGATACGAAAAACTAGATTGTGAAAATGTTAAAAGAGAAAGAGGACGACCACAAAAGTGTTGAAAAAAAACAATAAAGAATGATCTAGCTGATATTGAGTTAACTGCTAGCATGGCATGATAGGGCATTGTGGAAACAAAGAATCTATATAGCTGATTCCATTTAGTATGGGAAAAGGCTTAGTTGCTGTTGTTGACATGTTGTTGCTTTTATTTTTCTTAAGTTCTTTTTACAATTACTACTCTTCTTGTTGGTGTATCTGGTTTGCAGTTTTCAAAGCATCTACAATTTTCAAGAACAAACTTTAGAGGTTTGGTTCTGTACTTACAGGTAGCTCCTGAGGAACACGTTCCATGTCCAATATGAGTTGTTTTATTTGGTTCTTGCATGCAGGATTTTGTTTATGCTGTCCTAAAAACATGTGAAATTTGTAAAATGCTTCCAGGGCATTGTCACATGAGTGTTCTTACTTTGGTCTTCATGTGTCTGGTACCTGATTCACTTGTTCGAATTTCTGCATGTTTCTAGTGGGCATCCTTTTTCCATCAGCAATTTTCAGTGATCTATTTACTAGTTTATCAGCATGTTTACAGCATCCACTGTGGTGATTTTAGTAAAAGGAAATCAAGTCAAGTGGATCAGATTGTTTTTCCATGTTGGTACCTTTCCGAAATTTGATGGGTTAGCTGCTTATGCCTAACTTATATATTTGGATTTGTCGCCCATCTTCAATTGTACATTCAATCTCTTCTTTCATTTGTATTCAAAAAACATGATAGGCCCTGAGATCCGTTGACTTTGTTTATAAAAGAAAGTGGCTAAAGTGCCTCATCGTAAAACTTCTTGCAGAAGAGTGTAGGATAACTTCCTTTATTAGAAAAGGGAAAAAGATGTTCTGCACATCACTTGGGCATTGTAAATGGCTGGTGCTTGGATTTGATCATGGAGGATATGCTAAGGCATTTTAATGTTGGTCCATAAAGTTGTTTAGCTGGTGTTTTCATTCACTCAGATTAACTAGTTCATTTTGTGACTACATTGGAGAATATCAAATTTGCGATGGAACATGAAGGATTTCAGAAGATAATATTGCAAGATGATGGAGAAATGCTATCCAAAAGGAACAAGTGGATGGATGAAGGAGAACAATGAGTACCTATTCTGGTTATTCAAGGAGTATTTTAGGCTTAGAAGTTCACAAGGAGAAATTGTGAATCATCACATGTGAAAAGATTTTACAATGATGCCCCTTTTGTGATGCAGGTATATCCATTAGTTGGACACTTTGTTGGAAATGTAGTGTTGTTTATTGAACAATAGGATGAACAGTTAAGTTCTAATAGAAAACATATTGAATGTTTTGATGTTCCTAATTGTTCGTTGTCTCCTTGTTGTTTTAGTATAGGTATGGTAGGATGCAGCATAGGTAAATTTTTAACCAATCCATATTTCTAGCTTATAGTGCAGTGTGCAGAATCCGATGGGGAAGAAACGGGACGAGTCGTGATGGTTAATGAGAGTGCAGGCACTGGAGCAATCCTGATTGTGTAATGGTCTCATGTTATCTCCCTCAAGGCTAGCATTACGCTCTCTAATTTAGTTGTGCCAATCATTGTCTGACCTTGCAAAGTTAGGTATACATTTGATATTTACTGGGAATAAATGGTCAAAACTCGGCAAGTTATAAAAAGCCTGCCAGTCTGTAAGGGGGCAACAGATTGTATTCAGAGTTGTTTTAATGTGCCTCTAGTTCTGAAAGGAAAAAATGGTAGAAACCCCTAGAGAACAGTACAGTAAATTTAAGTAACTTCAAGTATCTTCATCTCTTCCCTTAGTATCTTCAGCTTGGATTATGTAGGGTCTAGGAGTTTTGAGTAGCAATGGTTCTTTGATGGCGGCTCCTTTTAAGAACTAGATTGATAGATATCTTAGGCAGGTAGTGATGCTCCCAGGTTAGATGTAACTTAAACTCTCAAGCTAAGGGTTCAAAGAGCACGGAAATAGCAGTATATAAATGCCTTAAGTATGATTGATAAGAGTACTTCGACTGGAGTCTTGCCAAATCTGCACTAAATCATTCAAATTGGGTATAAATCAGTTTATAGCGGCAGTTGCACAAATGAGCAGAGGTATCATTTTAGCATAGTCTCATCCATATGGCACATCAGGTTGTGAGAGAGAGAGAATACAAATTTCGAGTGCGGTTGGTTTATTAAATTAAACTGTTTGAGATAAATATAAATTGAGTGGGTAGACAGGCTCTTTTCTGTTTTCTTTCGAGAGTGGTTATGGTAGGCTAATCTGAGTTCAGCACTTCACATGGGTACCATTACGGGTGAGAGAGTAGGGAGGCACATGGAAACTTTAAAATCTAGAGGTAGATGGACATGGCTATATATAACTATAATTTTATGAATTTTGATTAGGTAAAAGAGTAAAACATCATTTTAAATTATAGTATTAGAAAATCTGTGATTAACTGATGTTAGTTTAGCATACTTTAAAATTAATACTGTCGGACATGGGAAGTACCAGCATCCATGTTTTTTGTGAGTCAGACACATCAATTAGGTTTCCCTGCTACACAGCTTTTATGCATAAAATGAAAGACGCTGAATGCCAACGGACTAGGACCCAAAAGGTCAAAATGATAGAACGCCACTTGCTGGTCTACCGTCAAGTCTGACTTAATCATCTTTTAGTTTTAATGAACTTGATAATCTGTAAAATCTAAAACTAAGCCACTTTTTAGTATCATTGAGGTTTGATTGGAAGAGATTTGGCAATATACTATCATTACTTGGAATTGGCACAATGGACATAGTACGAAATGGTAAAGACTAGTTCATTGTAATTATGGTTGAAGAATGTTCTCCCTTTAAAGATGCAGTGGTACCATATGAACCAATCTAGTTCCACACTCATAAATGAATGCACCAGAACACCTGCTCTCATGAAACAAGTTGCTTGCTAATAGTTGTATCATACTGAGACCTGCAATTGTTGTGATAAATGTTTGTGCCACAAATTGTCACTATTGTGATGATCTTTTCCTTTCCAATCTCGACTTCTGAATCTTGTAGTAATTTTAGACCCCTTTCCTGTTGTAGTTTTAGATAAATCTGAACTTCCTTTAATTCGCGCGCGCACGAGAGAGAGAGAGAGAGAGAGAGAGAGAGAGAGAGAGAGAGAGAGAGATGCTGATTGCTTTGGAGGCAATAGTCCATTACCCAGCATGGAAGATTAAGTGCCTTGACGTTTTATATGCTTTTTGTGAAGGTAATGCTACATTCGGCTCACTAATGTTTTAGTTTTTCTCGTTGATTTTCAGAAGCCGAGACCGATACTGCTGGTCCATCTGCTTCTGTTGCAAAAGATCATTACAATAAGAACAAGGCGGAAGCAAGTAATGGCTTGGAAACTTTATGTAAGGTGCCCTCGATTAAGACGCCATCCTTATCTAGTGGGATGTTTCCGCCACCGGATGTGTCTGGCGATGTGGCCAAACAAGTGGATTTCCATAAGCTGCACTCGATTTCTGAGAAGCCTGTTGTTGATGAGCTAGAATGCCTTGTTAGAATGAAGCAAGCAGAGGCTCAGATGTTTCAAACCCACGCTGATGATGCAAGGAGGGAATCTGAAGGGTTGAAGCGCATTGCGGTTGCAAAGAGAGAGAAGATAGAAGAAGAATATCCGAGCCGGATAGCTAAATTGCGTTTGACTGAAACGGAGCAAAGACGACGACAGAAATTTGAGGAACTAAAGGCCCTAAAAAGAGCTCATCAAGAATATTTTAACATGAAATTGAGGATGGAAGCAGATATTAAAGATCTGTTGTTGAAGATGGAAGCCACAAAACAAAACCTGAGTACATGATCTTGCATCACTGCATTAGTGTGAGATTGAACCTTTTTCTTTTCCTTTTTCTGGCTAACCTTAGTGTACAGATATATTCAACTCCAGTTCATGTGTCATATGGTATCCATCAGAACGCAAAGTATACATTTTCATCCATTAATTTATGATGCCCTTCTAACAATTCCACTGGTGACTGTGTGTGTGCGTGCCTAAGTTTCTCTGTGTGAAGACACTGTGATTATGCAGTAATTTCACTGGTAATATTATGTGGCTAGATGATGGCAGATTTACCTAAACTCATCTTTATGTCTTGATTACCTTTTCCGTGGAAAATACCACAATTATTTTTCTCATGAAAAAACTGTTTCTTTGTTCACGTTCTCACAAAAATTTACATAATTGTTATTCATACATCCCATTTTACTAAATATATCTCTCTTTTTACAAAAATTCTCAAACTATTCTTGTTGCACATTTTTTTCCTCTCCTTTTGTTTACGGGTTTCTTCTCCTCTCAATAATTTGTTTGCATGTCGGCTTGTTCTTTTCTCCTAACAACCTTTCTCAATCTCTTTCTTTAGATATTTCTTTTTATGCCGTTTTCTCTCTCAATTGTTCAATTTTTCTCTAAATTTCGCTCTCTTTAGCTCTTCTTTTTCAATTTTTTTGAATAATTTTGACCTTTCTATCTCTTTCGAACCTCTTTCTCTATTATTCTCAACCTCTATCTCTCTCAAGGTCAAGAATTGATTCTAATGGCTTAATCAATGGTTTTCTCCCTTGCATTGTTGAAGTCAAAGTTGTTTTTTAGACTAACAGATATATTTGCTTCACTATTATTAAAAATTGTTTCATGTGAGAGCTATTGTCATGAGAACCCATTTCTCAGCTCGATCAAACTCGAAAAGGGGAGCTACAGCAGAGAGCTAGGGCTTCTAGCTCGCAAGTCAGAAGATTGAGGGCTTGAATAATCTGGTTTGGGTCTGTCTAACCAGCATGCTACGATTATGGTATCAAACCCCTGAACTTTTGAATTCATATCTACCCAACAACAACAAAGACAATACCCAAGCCTTTTCCAGACACCAAGTGGGGTCAGCTTCATGAATTATTTTACGTTATGATGCTCAATCTTGTGCTAAATCGGTAGTTATTTAAAAAAAACTCATATAATGTTTAATACTTTTGCAGTTTTGTTCTCTCTCTTCTAAGCTATTTACCATCTAGTACTTCACACTTTTTATCATATTTTTATTTAGTTACCTTTTTATATATCTAAACCATCTTATACATGTCTCTCTCGTTGTATTTTTATCAATATTACCATAACTTTTTCTCCAGTAACCTCATTATAAATATGGTCTTTCCTCATATAACTATACATATATCACAATATTCTCATTTTTATTGCATACATCTTTTGCACATGGTAATAATTAACCCTCAATACGAAATAATTGACCCTCAATACTTGACACCATATAACATTGCTAGTATAACAGCTCCTTTATAATATTTACGTTTCAACCTTAGTGATTTCTACTTATCACATAAAATACTTAAGGTACTTCACTATTTTGACCAACCTATATTGGTTCTATGTATAACATCTCCATCATCTCTAAATAATCCTAATACCTCAAATTGTCCTTTAGTTAGGCTTTTATGAATTTACAAATTTGTACTTCATATATTTTGTCTTCATTCTATGAGTTCAGAAACTTTTTTTGTCAATGTTTCTCTCTACAATTCAAGTTTCCTGTTAACTTCTTCCTTTAATTCATCCACTAAAATAATATTATATATAAATAACCTATACCAAGGTACTTTATCTTGAATAGACATGGCACAACCCTCATATAAACTGAAATTCAAACCAAGGAACCGAGGATTCTCCTTTTTGTATTGGTTTCGCCTTTCAAGGGATTGGTTTGGTAATCAGCGGTTATGAATCGTGAGGAACTGTCAAGTTGGACACCCATTGAGCTTGTTAGTTCTCCACTTGGATATGTAATTCGTTCGTGCTGTAGGCGAGCATGCGCTCACAACTAGTGAAAGGCCGATAATTGGTCTTAGTGCTATCACTGGCTAACAGGCCGTCTGTCATGAACAAGACCTGATCAGCTCCCTTCCATTATTTTTATATTAGTTTTTTTAAATGTTATGCAAGAATATAAAATATTTAATGTCATGTCAATGGCTATTAAAAATTTTAAAAAACTTTAAAATTGTTGATAAACAATATGATGATAAGATTTATATTTTTTAACGAAAATGAATGAATAACTTAATTGAGCCTAACGACTTACATAAGAGCCATTTAAATTTTAAACGTTGAGAGCGAGCTTCTAGCTTTCAACATCTATAAATAGGTCAGTATGCCAACTCTTCTCTCTTTCTCTCTTTTCATACTTGTTCTCTCACCAACTCTTTGAAATTTTATGTCTTTCTTTGTTATCTTTCTTCAAAGTTAATATTTCATAATTCACACCTATTTATCAATTCACTCTTACTCCTAAACTCTATGGGATTTTTATTGATTCAAATTTTTTGACTAAATCAATGGCTAACCATAGTGCTATTGCTTCTAGCTTAAAGAACAAAGAAAAGGGCTGAAGTGGCCTTACCCTTTAAAGACCTTTGTTGATATCACTAAGCCAAAAAACACTATAAATATGAGTAGTGGTATTAACACCTCATTTATATAAGAAACCATTTTGTTACTAGAGGTTCAATAAAAACAATGATCATATGCAAATAGAGGACACCTTCTTAAAGCTAAGTCACAAAAATCAAACTTTAAAGATTCATTTTATAAAACTATATAATAAAGAAGGTGTTAATCAAGCAAAGTACAATTATTGTACAAAGGTTTATAGCTTTATGCCTAGAGATAAATATGGCATACTAAGAAACGATGTTGATAAAAAAATTTAGTAGAAGTAGTTAAGGCATTCAAGAAACTCAATTATGTCAGTGTAAACATGAAAATTCCCACTCCCAGTTTATGGAACTTGAAGTGAACCTTTTCGTGCCTACCTCTTTTACGAGTGTGCCAGCTAGCTTACTCAAACTAGCGAAGGTTTTTAAAATATTTCTGATTTTTTGGCGATTTGTGGAAAAGCGGGATCTTTTCGCTTTAAACCTTCTTGAACCGACGCTCAAGGGTTGTTTAAGCGCTTAGAAACTTCGATTTTCCAAACAAATATTAACTTCAAATGATAAGTGTTTGATGAATTCGATTCGTGCCTTCTTTGCAATTTTTATTACGAATGCTGGACGACTCTAAGTCTTTGTGAGTTTTATCTATTTAGGCTTGCTGTGTGTGGAATGTGTGGCCTAATTTCAGCGTGGTTTGAGCGAGGATTCGAGGGCTTTTGAAAGCGAGTGAATGCAGGGATGCTGAAATCCTTTTTGGGCTTTTTGAGAGTGATGATGCAAACTCACCCAAATTGAAATTGCAACTCACTCGACTTTAAGTAAACCCACACAAATTGAAATGCAACTCTACTTTCTCAAAGTAAACTCACACAAATTGAAGTGCAACTCTACTTTCTCAAAGTAAGCTCACACAAATTGAAATGCAACTCTACTTTCACAAAGTAAACTCACACGACTTGAAATGTATATATAAGTTTTATCCTAAGAGCGGAAAGGCTCAATGTGTGTGAGTGTAAAGAGCGAAAAGGCTCGAGTGTTCGTGGGTGTTCTCGTGTGGAATTTAAATTGCAACTCACACAACTTGAAAGTAAACCCACCCGAATGTAATTGCAACTCACATGACTGGAAAGTAAATCCACCCGAAAGTAATTGTAACTCACACGACTTTCACGAAGTAAATTTACCCGAATTGAAAATATATATAATTAGCTTAAGAGTGAGAAGGCTCGAGTGCACGTGAGTGCGATCGTATGCAATCTAAGAGCAAAAAGGCTCAAGTGCACGTGGGTGTACTCGTGTGCAGTTTAAGAGTGAGAAGGCTCAAGTGCACGTGTGTGTGATTGTGTTTCATCCACGAATATTACAACTCGGGGGAGAGACTTCGCTCCGTTAATACAACCCCCTTACGAATTGAATTGAATTGAAACAATTGATTAAAAACCTAAATTGTACTTACAAGTTTTCATTCGGTTTAGTCTCTTGTTTCCATTTTGTGGGGTTTGCTCGAGTCTTCCTTTATCCCAGCCGTGAGGTAAGTCCCTTGGTTTGGTTCCAAGGTCAAAGCTTGAGTATGAGTCAACTTAGGTGCAACCGATTTTGATTGGGTGTAGTTGGGTGTAGGTGCAAATTGGCCTTGGCTGGGTTCGGCCAAGAGGTCTAGTTGGTCAAGGTTTAAGGCAAGTGGTTAGGTGCGGTTTAGGGACTGCTGATTAGGTTTGGTTTAGGACATGGCTGGGTCAAGTCCTAGGTTAGTTCAAGCTTGTCTTGGTTCAGCAAAGCTAGCTAAGTAGGTATAGTTTTGCTAGGTTTGAATGGGTTCAAGGGGGCGAGCTAGGTGAAGCCAGCACCTAGCCAAATCGGTTTAGGTTGGGTGTTGGGGCAGGTCAATGCAGCCCAAGTCTTGGTCAAGGATGCAAGTCGGCCAAAAGGGCCTAGTTGGTCAATGGATGGCTCTGCTTAGGGATTGCTGACTAGGTTCAGTTCTAGTCAAGGGCCAACAAGGGCTTGGTTTGGTTAGGCCAAGTTGATGCAGCCAAGGTCGGTTCAGCCGACCTTGGTTCAGCCAAGTGGGCCGAGGGATGATTAGGTTTAAATGGGTTGCAGCCGAGTGGTGAGTTGTGGTAGGTGGGGTGCGTTGGGGTATGGTCTAGGTGTGTGGTTTAGGTGTGAGCTAGGTGCAGCCAGCACCTAGCCAAATCGGTTTAGGGTAGCTGTTAGGTGCAGCCAATAGGTTAGGTTTTGGAGTGGTTTTGGTCAGCGAGGTTCAGTTCGGCTAGGGGGTAAGTGGGTTTTGTTTTGGGGGCAACAAGGCTCGAGTTAGGCAGCCAGTCTAACTGGGTTCGATTTGGTTGTTTGGGGCAGCAAGGGCTAGTGTAAGGTGCAGTTCTAGGTGGGTCTTAGGGCAGCAAGAGGGTTAGGTTTTAGGGAATGATTTGGCTAGGTTAGCTAGGTGCGACCAGCACCTAGTTGAGTGGATTAGGTTTAGGTTCAAGGGGAGGCGAGCTAGGTGCAGCCAGCACCTAGTTGGATTCGGTTTAGAGGGGCGAGCTAGGTTGGTGAGGCCGTGTGGTTCAATTGGGGTTTTGGGATAGGTTGCAGCTAGGGCAGCAAAGGGGTTTTAGGGTGTGGTTCAAGTGGGCTAGGTAGGTCGGTTAGGTGGGGTGAACTAGGTTCAAGGCCACAAGTCAAGGGGGCTTCAAGGGGCGAGCTAGGGTGTGGTCGCGGTGTGCAGTCGGGTGCAAGGTGGGTGTCCGGATGGGGTAGTAAGTTAGGTCGGTCTAGGTGGGGGAGTCAAGGTCGGTTAGGTGTAAGCTAGGTGGGTTCAAGGGATGGCTCGGCCAGGTTTTAGTGGGGCAGGTTTTAGGTCATGGGGTAGGTCGGTTAGGGTAGGTTTGGTCCAGCCGAGTGGGTGTGGTTTGTCTAGGTTTGAATGGGGTCGGTTGGGGTATGGTCTAGGCTAGGTGTGGTTTAGGGGCTTACCTCTTGTAGCCGGTCCACCATTTGCAGCCACCTTGATCTTCTTTGTTGTAGCCCAAGCTAGGTTCAAGCCTACTTAGCCCTTGATCAAGCCAACATGGCTATGGCTAAGGCCTACCATTATTGACTTTTCCCACACACTCTCTCTTACTTTTCAAGCTCCACCATTCCCAATTGAAATTCATGTCAATGGTTCCCCCCCTGGCCTTATTTATAGGCCAAGGGGTGGGTCTTGGATTTGGGTTTGGATCCAAGGATCCAACCCAATCCAAATTCCAAATGGATATGGATCTGGATATTTTTGTCCAGATCCAATCCAAAATTTTCTTTCTTCAGTCCTTCTTTGGTGTTTGAAACGGGCGGTTTTGAACGGGCCCTGGTTCCGTCGGTGACCCAATTTCAGGTTGGGTTTTTCCCAGTCCCTTTGACCGACCAATTTCGCTTTCAGGACTGCTTGTCGTTTGATTTTTGATCTGTCTGGCCCTGTTTGATGTTTCCATTTGGTGAGGCCAATCTTGGATTTCTTCGTGACAATCTGATTTTCATTTTTATAGGCTTACGGCTTGATCTCTGACCTGGGTGCCTGTTTTGCTTTTCGGCCTTGTTTTCATCCGGACGGGTTGAACTTTTCCTTAGCCTTTTGACCTGATCTTAAGCTGCTTTTTGATCGGGTTTCACCTACTTGTGCGAACTACTTTGCAAAACTTGGGTTTTGGCTTGGGTTTTAAAGCCTTTATTTCGAAAGATTTTCAGAAAAAGAAGTTTGAACTTCAAAACTCCTAGGTTTTAAAAAGTTCAAAATAAGGTTGTGAAATGGTTTTCGAAAATCAGGCATTTGTTTGAAAATATTCCCATTTTGGGGTGTTTACAGTCAGCAAGAAAGTTCTTTACTGTAGATTTTCTTTTATGGGATTTTCTCACTACAACTCTACTCAAGGTAGAGAGGAGTTTGCATGTTGTATTAGTAGAACATCTTCCATTTACTTTTGGTTAAAAACTTAATTTTGTTATTATGTTAAAAATACTTATAATTATTTAGTTGTTCTAATTTCTACATAATCAATTACTAGATACAGATAAATTATATAAATATAAAAAAGAGCTAGTTGCATTTTTCACTTGATCATAGTGTTTCACAACGTGCTAATTTATGGAGCAATAATTGGCAATTATATGCATACATGGCTCTTACTATTACTATTCACTGGTTCATTAAAAAATATCTTTTGTATTTACTACTTTGATAAATCATATATTGTATAAATATTTATTATTTTTCTACAAATACATGCATTTTTTCTCACTTACAAATAACATTCTAACCTATTTTAGGAGATAAACTTTTTTGTATGTATTGATTGTTCTTATCATATACTTTGTGTGTATAAGATGGTTGAAAATTTAAAAATCTGAAATACAACCTATTAGAGACTCCCGTAATTTCCTATTTGGGACATTCTAACATTAGAAATTAATAAATTGATTTTAAGATTTTATGGACATCATTGAAATTTAGCCTATCAAATATTATGGATGACTATGCCCTATAGACTTATTAATTGAGTTTATGTTTCTTCATTTTGTATAATTCAACTAGTTTGATCTAACTGAGAAGGTTGTAAGAGTCCTTAAGATATTTTATAATTTTAACAATGCTGGAAATATATTATTTGTTATTTACCATCCAATCTGTCATTTATTAGTTTATCAAGCAATAAATATAGTTTCTACATAGCATATTTCAAAAGACCTCTTGACTTAGTGTGTATAGAACATGACAAATAAGTAGCTTTATTATTACATAGATCTTCCTCATATTAGTTTAATTATTATTGCATTAGATCCTAGATTAAAATTAAATAGCTAAAAGAGATATTGATTGCTTATTATATTGATATTTAATTACACATACTTAAGAATATTAGTAGCATAATTAATGATAGAAGATTGATAATCAATTAATTGTGTAGAGATTATATTTTGCAAATAGTCATCTTATTCTTCCATAAGTGAAAAGAAATCATTAATAGTCATACATCCTCTTCTTTTTGTTGTAAGTTTTTTTATCATATTTTTAGATCAAGAATAAAAAATCATTTGAAATATATGAATTCGATTAAATTAGAGGTCTGTAATGTTTTATAATACAAGTGAATTTGGAGATGACAAGGGTGGAGAAAATTTTTCCTATTTTAAAATAGTAGAGAGCATTGAGTTACTAAAATATTTTTGTTGTTTTTTGTTCTATATTTTATCTTTGATTCCTAAAGATATTTTTGTTGTTTCAACTTCAACTATTGATGTGGAGTAAGTATTTATTGTAAGTGGAAACATATTGGATAAAAACCTGAACTTATAATCGGAGACCTTGAAAGCTCAACCTTGCTTAGATGATCAAATAAGAGCAAACTGTCGAGCACAAGAGCATTGTATGTAACTTTTTTGTTCTACGGACAGTAATTCATAAATACTACCTGCTTAAAAGATAGAACAACTCAAAACTAAGTTGGTAAGGGCTTATTCTTAATCATCTTTCTTTGTATTGTGAGCCCATTCTAATTCTTTTCACAAAGTCTTCTTGCTCCGTTGAGCAAGGGTAAACTTCAGCATTAGCAAGTTGGCTAATTAAATATAAATTTTCTGCACACTTTGAGAGGAAAGGTAAGAATAAAAGGAGGGAGTCCTACTTGCTACTTGGTTTGGGCATAAGATAGGTTTGAGGGATCAATTTTGACTTAGGATGATTAGGTTCTTGGATAAGACTTTTACTAAGGGTTGAACTAGTTGAATGGGGCAGCAAGCTATTTGGTTTCGTTCTTAAGGGTTTTTGGCTAGGGCAGGTTATTTGGTTAAGGCAATGCTTGAGGTATATTCTAGCTTAAATGCTAATGGGACTGATGATACTAATATGGGATAGATCTAATAGACAGGGAAATTAATAAAATCGATGCAAAGGAGTTAATAAAATTAGCATGCCGTGAAACTAATAATATCAATGTGCATGGGAACTAATAGGATCGATATGGCAGATTTGTTCAAAAGAGACATTTAGATTGAATTAATATCATGCAATAATTTAAAATAATATGCAGTGAATAAAACTAATATGCGGTGAATAATGGATATAATAAAGTTAATATGTAATGATTAACAAGGCTAATATTTAATAAGACTAGTTATCATGCAATAATATGAATTAACATGCAAGAAGATTAGTTATCATGTAAGAATATTAACTAATATATAGGATGATTAATTAATATGTATGAAGATTAATTAATATGTAGGAAGATTAGTTACTATGCAAGATTAACTAATATGCATTAAGTCTACCAAAAATAACATGTATTAAAGATATCCAAAAGAACATTGACATGCACTAAGAATATAAAAAATAGCATGCAATAAGGATATAAAAAATAGCATATGCTAAGGCTACCGAAACTAATATGTATTAAATTACCAAAATTAATATGTATTAAATACAAATATGCTTGATGCCTACTTATACATGCAAATATGAGAGATAATTGTCTGCTCCGTGGGTTGATCTATTTAACATTTTTGGACCACTTTAACCTTCTGGTGGTGTAAGGTCGCTTGATCTAGGATTTTTCTTGGTTAGGGGTATTTTTATTTTTTCACTTCTTTGTTATGGATTGACAATTTTATCCTTTTACGCTCTGTGGGTTGATATCTTTAGCCTTTTCTTGACCACTTTAACCTTGTAATGGGTGTAAGGTCGTTTGGCGTAGGATCGCTCTTAGTCGGGGTATTTCAAACTTTTAACTTGACACTTGAGCTTAAGTTATCAACGAACTTGAGTCTTTTGGGGTCCCACTCCTTTCTCCTTCATGTTTTAGGCCTGTTTATTCTATTTTTCATCTTTTTAATTTGGGTATTTTGTAGGGGTAAAATGGTCATTTGTAAATATTTTGCAGTTAGAACTTATTTTAATTCCAAATGCCTCTTTTTAACTTTTCAACCCTTTCTTTGAAAGAAATATGCTTGAAACAACACAAATTCACTAGTACAACCTTGAGGATAAAATGGTCATTTTTTGAATTTTGTCAGAATTCAATTTTTTGGTGGAGCTCAAAGTAACCCTCATTTTGAGATTTCCATAAAATTTTGGGTTGGAAATGAGTTTGATTAAGGTATTTTGTTAAAAAAGACCATAAAAGACCAACAACCATAATTTTACTTGTAACGAAGAACTTTGAAAAAAAAAATTGAAAAAAAATTTAGGTATTGAACTCACCTTGTGAAGAGATCACTTTTGCAATGCGCATGATCTTAATGAAGGCACCAAATGATGCAAACTACATTATTGTTAGGTATTCTGGTTGCAACGGTATGTAACCTTCTAGGAATTCTCCACCACAACTGGGGCTGATAAGAAGAATGAACCTTATAAACCAGAGAAGGATAAACAAAAACAATAGGTGGGAGGAGAGGTGAAAGCAAGAGAGAATAACTAACAACCTTGCACTCGAATGCCATAACCTAGCTGATAAGTTGAGAGAAGGAAATACACCATAAGCCTTGTTGAAGGACTTGATAAGCAAATGAAAACTCATATTTCACTTGATAGAGCAATAAAATGTGCCTTACAAATTTGGTGATGGTGTTTTTATAGTTGGGAACAAGCCTCCTCATTTGGCCAATGAAATAGAAGGCAAGAGTTAATGTTGTCACCCAATCAACCAGTAAATAAAGCATTGTATTAATTACCCCGACTAACATTTAAGTTGTTACCCAGTTAGCCAATAGACAAAAACTAGTTGTTGGAGTGAGATGCCACTTGTCTAGGATCTCCATATGAGTGCTAGGTGTCGTGAGTGATGGTTGGGATGTGTGCTTCCTCTTAGTGTCGGGCCCAAGAATGGTTAAGAGGCCAATTGATTTGGCGTGACTATTGTTCATGGCTAGCGTTAAACTTGCTTGTATTCACTTCAAAGTTGTTGCCTTCTTTATCCTCAATGATGCCCACATCATTTCTTCCAGGCGTCATCCTTAACTAGTTATTTGGTAGTTGTTGGAGTGAGATGCCACTTGTCCAGGATCTCCATCTGAGTGCTAGGTGGCGTGAGTGATGGCTAGGATGTGTGCTTTCCCTTAGCATCAGGCCCAAGAATGAGTAACAAGCCGATTGATTCGGTATGGCTATTGTTCATGGCTGGAGTTAGACTTGTTTGTATTCAGTTCAAAGTTGTTGCCTTCTTTATCCTCATTGATGCATACATCAAAAAATCATTCATCATCAATTTTATTTTTAGTTTTTAAGTAGAAAAGATAGGCAAATGTTGTTTTTTTACAAAAAGTAGATTTATTTTTCCTCTCCACTTGTGGTAATTTACACCATTCAAACTAATCATCTGACTAGAGTTAGGAAACATTATAATCAATAAAATATACTCAAAATAAGTAAATAAGGTTTTGATAACTATTGATGGAAAGAGAAGCCGAAAGCTAACATGTAGAAGCCTAAAAGCTCTTTCCCAGTAGCCAAATTTGATAAATGATGCCAAACAGAAAATATGAATGATCCCAAACAAAGATTAATACACGGGAAACATACAATTTTTATGTGAAACCCCCCTCAATATGAGAGGTAAAAACCATGGAGCCTAGCGCAGAAAAATATACTCTATATAAAATAAATGAGTACAACAAGATATCTCCCGATACAATAATATTAATGTCCTTACTCACAACGAAAAGTGGAAATATGTTGAGAAGTATGAAACAACCAGCCCATAATCAAGTAGCCAAACAAACTGGAGAAAGAGACAATGAATACCTCATAAGAGCCCAAAATAAATCTCAAACCTCCCTTAATGATATTGCAAATATTGTTGTCTCCTTACTAAAAAATATTGAATAGTCAAAAGAATAGAAGAAGCTGCTTCGGTTCGATTGTCCCAAGAAGAAAGAATAACAACAACAATAAGTAAGCCTTTTCATATACTAGGTGAGGTCAACTACATGAATTCTTTGTTTACACATAGCCCTATCATGTGTCATGCTAGCATTTAACTCAATGTAAACTAGATAATTCTTCATTGTTACTTTCCAACACTTTTTGTGGTCTTCCTCTTATTCTTTTAATATTTTCATAATCTAGTTTTTCATATCTTCTTATGGAAATGTCATTTGGTTGTCTTTCTACATATCCAAACTATCTTAAATAGTTTTTTCTCATTTTCTCCTTTATTGGTGATACTCCCAATTTGTTTCTAATAACCTCATTATGTATACAATCTTTTCTTGTGTGATTACTCATCAATCTCAACATCTTCATTTTGACTACAAACATCTTTTAAATGTGATGATTAACTTTCTAACACTCATAACCATAAAACATAACATGTCTAATTATTGCTCTATAATATTTACCTTTTAACTTTAATGGTATCTTCTTATCACATAGAATAAGTGATGCTACTCTCCATTTTAACTAACTCACATTAATTCTATATGTAACATCTCATCAATTTTTCCACCACTCTGAAAAATTGACCCTAAGTATTTAAAATTTTTCTTATGAGGGACACAATATGTGTCAATCTTAATTTCTAGGTCCTCTGAAGTATCCAAATGATCAAACTTACATTCTATATGTTTTGTCTTTGTTCTACTAAGTCGAAAGCCTTTACTTCTTAATGTTTCTCTCTATAGTTCAAATTTCCTATTAACTTTTTCCTTAGACTCATTCACTAACACAATATCATCTACAAATAACATACACCAAGCTATTTCATCTTGAATATGTTTCGTTAACTCACTAATGATTAATATAAATAAATATGGACTTAATATTGATCCTTGATATAATTTTATATTAACTTTAAAGGAGTTTGTCATTCCTTCACGAGTCCTTACCATGGTTTTAGACCATTGTACATGTCTCTTATGAGATTTATGTATGTCAATGAGATACCTCTTTTTTTCAAGCTTCTCCAAATAATATCTCTTTGCACCCTATCATAAGTTTTTTCTATATCAATAAATATCATATGAAGGTTTTTTGTTTTTGCTCTAAAATGTTTCATAAGACGTCTCAATAGGTAAATCATTTCAATAATAGATCTACCAGAAAAGAATCCAAATTGATCTCTGTTGTACTTGATACTTGTCTTAACCTATGCTCAATAATTCTTTCCCATAATTTCATAGTATGACTCATTAACTTGATATCTCGATAATTCGCACAATTCTAAATGTCTCCCTTGTTCTTTTGTATGAGTATAAGTGTACTTGCTCTTCATTCCTTATGCATCTTTTCTGTTCTCTATATTTTATTAAATAGTCTTGTGAACCAAGTGAGACTCATCTCTTATAGGATTTTCCATACTTTTATAGGAATATTGTTTGGTACTACAGATTTACCAACCTTCATATATTTAAGAGCCTTTTTTACTTCATTCTTTTGAATATGCTAATATAAATTATGGTTTATATACTTTTTTTATTTGATTAACTCTCCTATGCTAATACTAACATCTGTATTTTCATTAAAAAGTTTATATAAATAATTTTTCATCTATTTTCTATATCATCATTTTCCACTAAAATCGTTTCATCCTCATAAGATCCTTAATTTTCTTATCTTAATCCTTAGCTATCCTAAAATGTTTCTTTTACCATCATTTGAGTTAAGCATTTTATATAAATTCTCTCAATTTTTGTTTTTGCTTCACTAATGACCTTTTTCGCTTTTTTCTTTACTTTCTTATATGACTCACAAATTTTACTTGTCTTCTTTGCATAATACAATTTGTAACATACCTTATTTGCATTAACTTTATCTTGCAACATTTCACTCTACCACCAAACTTCTTTTTGTCACTTCCCTAATATGTATAGGCATATGTAGATGTGAAAATTTTACTTCAAAATCTATGTAGAGACTTGAAATAATCTTTTCAATCTACTTCATTCTTGCGCGATCGTGCCAACTAGTTTCACTAAAACTAGCAAATTTATAATTTTGACTTCATGGAGCAATTATGGCTAAGCAGGATCTTTTCGTCTTAGGCCTTCTTGAACTGATGCTTAAGGGTCAACCTAGACGCTTTGAGAATTAATTTGAGTTGGGTGTGTGTTTCCAAAATTCACTTGAAAGACAATTTTAATCAAACAATTCGTGCACTTGGTCTAGAGAATGAAAAAATTTCAAGTTTTGAAAAACAGAAACTGATTCTGTTTCCAATATAAAAACCTAGAGTTAGCTTTATATCAAAGGAGGATCTGGGGGTTCGGGTGCATCAAGTATGCGCACCTAGGGTGTGGTATGGTTGATGCTCTTAGGATGAATTCTAGGTGCAACCCAATGTGACCCTAGGGGTGGAGAATGTACATGGGTTTTGTTAAAACCGCTTTTGGACTTTGTACACGGTTTTGAAAACAAAAATTTTTTGGGATTTTCAACTTTTTCATTTTTTTTGGATTTTTCCAAACAAATGCTAGAAGGATGAACATAAAAGACTTTTTTTTTAGAATTTTCAGATTTTCCAATGTTTTTGGGTTTTGGAAATTTTCTAAATTTTTTGGTTTTTCCAAATATATACTTTTTTGGATTTTTTCTAAAAAGGGGTCTTCCATCAAACCTACAAAGAAAACACCACAAATTAGACTCTAAACAAGAGGTCTAAGCCATAGGTTTCGGTGTTAGTGGGTTTGGTTCTCAATGTCTCATTTTCAGTTGTTTCTTTCAAAAAAACTATTTAAAACCATCATTTCTTTGAATAAAATCATTTGAATAGGCAGAATGCTATCAATTTGGGCTTGAGGGCAAAACAATTATTTTTTGGCTCTTTGTCAAAATGAGATTTTTTTGAGAGGGGTGCATTTACCCTTATTTTGAGGTTGTCATGAAATTTTGGTGCGGAAATAAGTTTGTTTATTATATTTTTATTTGAAAACCCTTAAAAGACCAAAAACCGTAATTTTTTCTTAAAAAGGCAAAATTTCTAAAAGATCAAATCTTTTGAGAAAATATTTGAGTATCTACAGCATATTATTCCACATATTAGAAGGTGTACCTACATAATTAAGAGCATCTCCTTGAAGAACACTCTATACAAATATATGTTCTTTCTCACATTTGAGGCTTCACCATTTAGTTTGAATAGCTTTATGTACTCTATTTTTCTTTGTCCACTTTTTTACCTGCAAATCTATTACTAAAATCGATGTTGAGTAGTTAAGCTTTCTCCTAGAATTACCTTGCAATCTTTACAACATGATCTTGCTTTTTTCCTATAAATAAGATAATCAATTTGTGTTTGTGACAAGCTGCTCTTATAAGTAATTAAATGTTCATCTTGTTTTTTGAAAATTGTATTGGCTATAAAGAGATCAAAAGTCATATCAAAATTTAAAATCTCCCTACCATCTTCATTTATATTCCCAAAACCATAGTTTTTATGAATACCTTGATCTACCTTGATAATTTATAGAATACATGGTAGATAAGTCTGACAAAGTTTTATGATGATTGTTGGAAGCCTAACGCAATCCTCCTACTTTATTTGGGCTTGGGATTGGTCATGCAAAGGTGATCTCTTACATGGATGGAGTAAGGGAAAACCAAAAAGTTTGTGTGATTTACAACCACCCCAAAGAAAAAGTCATGAATAACATAACCCTATTCACTACAAGTGAAAGAGGACACCCATATTGGAGAAATTACAAGCTACCACCACCCAAAGTAAATAGCAATAGCCATGAAACTTGGTGAAACTACAAGCCATGCAATCACAACTCTCTCTCTCCACCTTTTCTTTTTCTCTCTCACCTCATTAATGAGGTGGGGTCTCTCCTCCTATTGCTTTAGGCGAATAGGTTCTAATCATCTCGTATTGAGTTCATATGGTGCCTCCACACCTCCACTAGCAGTAACAAGTATGTGGAATGTTTTCTATCCATTAAACAATAGCAAAGGTATCACTGCCAACATTGAGCATACTAACTTTAAGAAGGTTGCTGCTTGGGTCAACATATAAGGATTGATACTACCCATGAGTTGAAATGGGGCAGGTAATCAACTTGACAAACCCAACCCTATGCCATCACCAAAACCACCACAAAACAAAGAAGTCGTGTGGAAAGCCAGGCTCCATTAACATTAAGCCACATGTTGATTTGTATCAACAAGCATTGTAGGACAATGCCATTCAAGGTTCACGATTAGCAAAACAAGGATGGGAGGTGTTAGAGATAATCTACGTCTTAGCCTTCTCGCCCTCTCATTGTTTACGAAAAAGAATCTCAATGGAAGTAATGATCACTCGTAATTAGGAATGTTCATGAAGAGGAGATCCCCTACTTCTCGTAGGAATCCATATTGAATGAGACAAATTTGGGGAGTGGAAATGGAGAGTGCAAGGAAATTCCTAACAGGGATAAGGCAGAGATGGGGATAGGAGGTCTTTGCCCCCACAAACCTGGCCTTGACCATTCTTCTAATTGATTCTACAAAATTAGGCTCATCTAAAAATAAAATAAAGTGTTATCTTTATTTTAAATGCATAAACTCATCATCATTCCCTATATTTCATCCATAATAATATATTCCAATTTAGATACATTTTGCATAAATTAGGTTTCATTTCATATGTAAAGTGAGCTTCAACCTATGGTTAAGCATCCCTCCTTTCTCCAACGGGTCCACATAGGGATGCAAGGGTGGGGATGGGGTCATTCTTTATCTCTGTTGCAGTAATGGGGACAAGGTTTTGAAACGGGAAAGGGGAGAGAAACTTTGATTCCCGATCCCACCCCACCCCGTGAACATTCCTACTCACAATACAAAACTTGTCCTAATTAGTTCCTACATTTACTTATCCTAGGAGTTGGAACCTATGAAAAATAATCTCAACCTTCCCTTACAGTCAGTTCAATCTTGAGATGTGTTAAGCTGCATGACTTGAGGATGCACCAAGAACCTATAGTTGGATGAGTTTTTTAGTGAAGTTCATAGCCCAGTTTACTCTACTCATTCCAGCTAGGCTTTTGGAGGTGTTGATCAACTATCTTGAAGTATATATATTATAAAGTACACAATATATATATATATATATATATATATATATATATGTGTGTGTGTGTGTGTGTGAAAAATAGAATCATGCTCATCTTTGATATGTTCACTCATGTCTACCTATTATTTTTAAGTGCTATAAGTATAATTTAAAAAGTCTCAAGGTTTTTGAAAAACTATGTATGATAATATTATTATACTTATGCCTATGAAAAATAATAGTCGAACATAAGTGGACAATGTTAGTCGTAGGTAGGATCCAATATTCATATATATATATATATATATGTATATAAACACATATACAAACCTACACATAGAGGAAATGGAATATGTTCAAATCACATCTATACAAAAATCTACTTTATATCTTAATTGTTTGATCTTTAAGATGAATGACTGAGGTAATAACGTAAAAAGTATTTAATGCACATATAAAATTACAATGATGATTTTAATTCAAATTTTTATAAATGATTGAGATATTTGAGTAGATTTGAGCGTGAAGGGGTTTTGAGTATTTATGTATATGTATGTATGTCTCTCTATGGTTTTTCTTCATCTTCCATAGACTAGTTTTTGCTTTTGAATTTTGGTTAGTAATATTTGTCTTATGAAAACTCATTCAACTAATTGATTTTGCTTTGGTAGCATGCACTATTCCCGGTGAATGAGAAAAATAAAATTTCATAACTAGTATGGTTGTTGTTTTTATAACATCATAAGTCATGCCTTCTCTGCAACTTGAAGGTAAAAAGATCATTGTAGACATGAATTTTTATTTCAACCCCTATGTGAAGATTTGAAAATAAATTCCTCAACTATGTCGTGTGTGCGAGCGTGCCAGCTAGTTTACTCAAACTAACAAAGATTGATTTTCTGACTTTTGTAGCAATCATGTACAAGTGAACTTTTGTCGACGTAGGCCTTATTGAACCATTGCTCAAGGGTAAGCCTAGACGCTTTGAAAATTATTCGAGATCTGGTAAGTTTTCAAAAAAAAAAGATTTTAACTTCAAAAGCTTCATAAAATCGTGATTTTCGTTCTTCACTTAGAAATATTTCAAGTCTTGAAAAACAGAGACTGGTTTTATTTTAAGAGGCTTGTTTCTGATTTTTTTTGAAATAGTTATGAGTTTTCAAAAATTCTAAAATTTTTATAGAGGATAGAGTTTCATGTAAAAATTCAGAAAGTATTTTTATTTTTATTTTATATATTTTAGATTCATGTAATTAAATATGGAAACAGACCTTACTCAGACATTCTAAACAGACCTGTGCTAGAAAATCAGAGGTTTAGAAAAACTACTATAATTTTATGCTCAGACCTCCAATTTCTATGAAATTAGTTTTGCTGGAAAGCTATGGATTTCATATTTCTAATTAGACCATTTTAAATAAATTTGGTTCACTATACACAAAGATATTTAGGAATGACCCAAACTATATCTTGTAATAAAATTAGTTTTTATTACAGCTCTGTGTTTTTCAATGTATACATTCTTGTAATAAAATTTTTAACAATTTTAGGGCCGTGTAGCATCGTGAATAAAACAGAAAAGGATCGGCCGAATTCAGAGTCAGTTCTGCATAATTTGTTTTTCATGCAATAGAAGTTGGGTAATCTTCCAATAACTTTGTTTACAGTGAGCCAAATTTGATGCAACTAGTCTCATTAGAAATTTGACATCTATAGCTTTCCAACAAGACTAAATGCATAGAAATTGGAGCTCTGTACACCGAAATACAGAGGTTTCTTTAGACCTTTGTGTTTCTGTAAAAGAACATTCTGAAACACCTGAGCAGTGGTGTTTTCTGGATTTTGCAAATTCATAGCACAAAAACACAAAATGAAAATAGTCTTAGAATCTTCACATTTAGCTCTGTAAGTTGTAAAGTTTTCATGAATTTTGAAGATTCTAAGGAAAACAGAACTAGTTTTTGTTTTCTAGAACTTGAAAATTTTCATTCTCTAGACCAAGTGCACGAATTGCTTTGATTAAAATCAGTTTTCAAAGTGAATTTTGGAAACATACACCCACCACAAATTAATCTTCAAAGTGTCTAGGTTGACCCTTGAGCATCGGTTCAAGAAGGCCTAAGACAAAAACATCCTGCTTAGCCACAATCGTCCCATAAAATCAGAATCATATCTTTGCTAGTTTTAGTTAAACTAGCTGACACACTTGCACAAGAATGAAGTAGATTGAAGAGATTATTTTCTACATAGGCTTTGGAATAAAATTTTCACATCTACAGAATTGGCACGCCCGGTGGGACCCGGGTCTTTGAAGATTTCATCAAGCTTAGTGTCGATTTTCCCAAAATTCAATCATTTGAAAACTTTTGTGTTTGATTCATTTCTTGTGCACGGGTCTATTCTTTTCTGCAAATAATGTCAAGTTTGGAAGGTTCGTATGAGGTGTCTAGCCAAACCTCATGCTCTTCGAGTCGAATTTCCAAAGAAATTTCAAAAACACATTTCAAAAACCGGGATGATTCGCTTGTTTCCCTAAGAAGGGAACTCAAACATATAGAGAAAAAGATCGCCGCTCCAAGCCAAGAGGCCGAGGAGATTGAGTCGTGTTCCTCTCATGGAAAACAAGCAAGGGCTCACGAGAGACCCTCTCATGTAAAGAAAACCAAAATGGCCTCTAGGTTGGAGGAGGAACCGGAGCCAGAGTCCTTCACCATTAAGGATAGGAAAGCCCTACAACAACTGTTAAAAGGGTAAACAAAAGAAAAAAGAGCCTATGCACTATCAGACTTCTTACCTTTGGATTACCAAACTGATAGTGACGATGACATACCGAATTTTCATCGGTATGATGGAAGTGGAGATCCTAGATCTCACCTTCAACTCTTTTCTCGAAAAGCCTAAAAGAAGAAAAAAGACTCTTCAAAATGGATATACTGGTTCCCCCTCTCTCTCAATGGAAACACATCAAAATGGTTGGCTTCGTATGACTTGAGCCAATTCGTCAACTTTGAAGACTTGGCAAATTATTTCATGCAAAGGTTTTCACACAACATTGAAGTCACACCAACTTTGAATACTTTGAGAGACACAAAACAAGCACCTAACGAGGATGCACACAAATTTCAAAATAGATTTAAAAGCCCTCCTCTCCCTCTATGAAATCTCAAATTTTCAAAAATTGATAGAAAAAAGCTTCACTCTTTGAAGCAAATTTGTAAAAAAAAGTGTATGAAGATCTATGGAAGGGGAGGAGTTTTCAAAAATCTTGATTTGAAAAGCTAGGGGCATATGGGTCACATTGGAAGGTGGGGTGAAGACCCAAAAAGTGACAAACGTTTGGGTAGAGCCAAGCTCGGTCGGACCCTCAAAGCCCTCCGAACAAAAACCTTTTAGAAAAAATAAAAAAAAGTTTGAAAAAAGAGAATTCACTCACCTATGACAACCACTCATGGAAGTCCTAGACATATTATTAACCCAGGGTCTCATCAATCTCTTAAAAACCAAATCGAAGACTTGATAGAGCAGGGTAGGCTCCACATCTCGGAGGAACTGGAGCCCTCCCAAGCGATACTCAAAGAGTCCTTTCCCAATCATGCAAGCACAAGCAGGAAAGAAAAAGAGGTACGCCTTCTTCCTCAAAATCATGGGATTGAGCATGCATTGCATATAGTTCACACTACTTGTCACACACCACTCTCTATCGTAATAAAAAAAGACAAGCAAGTAATTATCCGGGGAGTGCTTAGAGTCCCGCCCCCAGCTAGAACCTTTATAGAAATTTGTGGTGCTCCGAGGCATCCAAGTAGAGCCAAGATAGGATCGAGCCTTAGGAAGAGTGTAGAGGAGGTGACTAGGTCCGGAAGGATCTATCAACCCCCACACTTAGCTAAACATGCTAGCAAGAAAGTGGTTGTCTTACACGGTCCTTCGAAAGCATGCATCCCTAATACATCTCATGGCATGGATAAGGGTAAAAGTGTTGTGTTAACCCCATACAATTTGGAACTTCTTCTTTTGAAACTTCTCATAAACATGTCTATTTTAGAGTTGATACAAACCTCACCTAAACATAGACAAGTCTTAGAGGACATCCTAGAGAAAGCCAAAGCTAACATTTCCATAACTCCTGAATCCCTATCCTTTTTGGTCTCCCCAATCTTTACCAAGGCCCCAATCGTGTTCACCGAGGATGAAATAGAGAGACCAAATACAACCCACAACCAAGCCTTGCATATAGAGGTGGTACTGAATCACCACACTCTAAATAAGTGCTTGGCCGATGGGGGAGGAGGTCTAAATATTCTTCCTCTTCATGTAGCCTTTCAAATAGGAGTACTCATTTCTAAACTAGAACCAAGTCCCATCATTGTCACTGGATACGATGGAATCTCATCCCACCCATTAGGAGCCATCGAGTTACCCATGGAAGTAGAAAACATCCCACATACGGGGTTGTTTCATGTATTACACATAAACCCCCATTACAACTTATTGTTAGGAAGGCTTTGGATACATAGCTTCCGAGCCGTCCCTTCAACCTTTCACAAATGCTTGAAGATTCCATCGGATAACCAAGTGGTGGTAGTCCTTGGAGAACACCATTCACACCTTAAGGGAATTCAAAACTTTCCTTTTCTATCGAGTCATCCATCAAGTGGGAAGGCCATGGAGACGGCTCACTCACCCCAAAACATGTACACCCTAGTAGGCCCCCAATCCTATAAAACCATCCATCTCCTAGGGACCCTAAAACATGTAGAGCCACCCTCCCCTAGGATCGTGTGTCTCCTAGGGAAGCCCAAGCCGTCTCTAACCCATACCTCCCAACTCCTACTCGAGCCAACCCATGTGTATGACCATGATATTGATGACACATTATTCCAAGGTCATCCTCTTTACAAAGAATTCTTAAAACTCAAAAAGCCTTGGAATATGATGTTGAACATGGGATATGCACCCTACAAAGGTATAGGAGCTAAGATCCAAGGAAGGTTAGAGCCCATTCTATCTATATCCAACCAAAATCGACATGGATTGGGATATACCCCATCCATACCCCCTCAGCCACCACCTAAGACCAATTGGGTCAAGGGTGCCCTAGAACCCACTAACACCTAAACCTATGGCTTAAACCTCTTGTTTAGAGTCTAATTCATGGTGTTTTCTTTGTAGATTTTATGGAAGACTATAAACACCCCAAAATGGGAATGTTTTCAAACAAATGCCTAAATTTCGAAAACCAGCTCACAACCTCATTTTGAACTTTTAAAACCCCTAAGTTTTGAAGTTTAAACCTTTTTGTCAGAAAATCTTTCAAAATAAAGGTTTTCAAACCCAAGCCAAAACCCAAGTTTTGTAAAGCAGCTCAAACAAGCAGGTGAAACCCAATCAAAAGCAGCTCAAGATCGAGTAAAAAAGTGAAGAAAAAGTTCAGCCCGTCCGAATAAAAACGAGGTAGAAAATCCAAACGGGCATCAAGGTCAGAATCAGACTTCAGCTCTAAAATATTAAAGACGAAGCCAAAACCCCGATAAAGCCATTAGAGATCAAGCCCCAAGCCTACAAAAATGAAAATCAGAAGTTTGTTGTAAAAGCCAATATCAACCTCATCAAATGGAAACTCCAAACGGGACCAGATGGATAAAAAATCAGACGACATGCAGTCATAAAAGCGAGAAATTGGCCGGTCAAAAGGACTAGAAAAAACCCAACCTGAAATCAGGTCACCGACGGAACTAGGGCTCATTTAAAACCGCCTGTTTCAAACACCTAAGAAGGACTGAAGAAGGAAATTTTGGATTGGATCTGGACAAAAAAATCCAGATCCAGATCTATTTGGAATTTTGATTGGGTTGGATCCTTAGATCCAAACCCAAATCCAAGACCCACCCTTGGCCTATAAATAGAGCCAGGGGGGAGGAAGTTCACATGAAATCCATCTTGGGCATGTGGGAGCTTGAAAAAGTAAGAAAGAGAGTGTGTGCAGGTCAACAAAAGGGGCTTGACCTTGTTTGACTTGACCCAGGGCTAAGTGGGCTTGAACCATGTTGGCTTGACCTAGGGTGGGCTGCAACAAGAAGGTGCTTGACTAAGGCTAAGTGGCTGCATCAAGTGATGGATCGGCTACATCAAATGGTGGACATGGGCTGCACCAAGAGGTAAGCCGACTTGACCCTTGAACCTAACCTAGTTCCACCTAAACCTAACCCACTCTCCCCTAAACCGCACCTAGCTCTACTTTCTTCACCTTTTGGCTGGCTGCCCCCACCTAAACCGCCACCAACCTAGCTTGACCTATCCCTTGCCGACCCACCTAGCTCGCCCCTTGACCCATTTGACTCCAGCCGACACCCCTCCAACCTAGCTCACCACCTTGTTGCGCCTTGACCAAGACCAATGCAACCACACCCTAACCTGGCCAAATCCATTTTCTGCACCCCTTGGAATCTGCCAATTGAACCCACCTAACACCCTCCCGGCTACACCCTTAAACTTTGCACTAACCCCACCTAAGCCGACCTTGGATGCTAAAACAAAACCTCTTGATTCACGACCTTGACTAGGTGCTGGCCAAACCCATTTGGAGCTGTCCTTGACCAAACCGACCTGCCTGGCTGCAACCTGCCCCAAAACCCCAACCGAACCAAGCCCTTGCTGCCTTGACTCACCCACCTAAACCGACCTAACTAAGCCTTGCACCATCCCACACTTAACCGACTTGTTGGCTCAACCTAGCTTAAACTTGCCCTAACCAACTCACCACCTAGCCATCCCTTGGCTAACCATGGCTGGAACCCAACCTACAACTAACCGCTACCCTAGACCAGCCTGTAACCGACTTGACTAAACCACGCCCCAGTTGCAAACCTGCCCCATCTTGGTTGCAGCCAAGCTTGAACATGCCCCCAACTAAACCCACTTGAACTTGGCGAACCTTGCCCTTTCGACCTACCCAAAAACCTAACCCACATCTTGGCCTACCTTTGGCTAGTTGCACCAAACAGAACCCTGGGCTGCAACCCTCTTGGCTTGCCTTGACTTGAACCAAGGCCTAACCGACCTACCTAACTGACCTAAAACCCATTCCCCTCACTTGAACTGCCTTGGCCGGCTGCACCACGTGGACCGGTTGCACCTACCAAGCTGCAACCAAGCACCGAGTACTTGGGGCTGAATCATGGAGCTGAACCACATTGGGCTGGGGTGGACTTCACCTAGCTGAATCCCGAAATTGAGTTAGGAAAAGTGTAAGTCTTTCAAACTTTATTTCAAACTACTTTTCAATTCAATTCAATTCGTAACAGGGTTGTAGTAATGGAGCAAAGTCTCTCCCCGGGTTGTAATATTCGTGGATGAAACATGACCACACACACGTGCACTTGAGCTTTTCCGCTCTTAAAACTGCACACGAGTACACCCACGTGCACTTGAGCCTTTTCGCTCTTAAATTGCACACGATCGCACTCACGCGCACTCGAGCTTTCTCGCTCTTAAGCTAAATATATATATATATATATATATATATATATATATATATATTTCAATTCAAGTAAATTTACTTTGTGAAAGTCGTGTGAGTTGCAATTACATTCGGGTAAATTTACTTTGTGAAAGTCATGTGAGTTGCAATTACATTCGGGTGGATTTACTTTCGAGTTGTGTGAGTGTAAACACCCAAAAATTTTCAAATGTTTTCAAAAACTCCTGAATTTCCAAAAACCAATTTAAAACCTTTATGAATCTTTAAATTCAAAAACACCCCAAATTTTAAAGTGTAAACATTTGGGAAATACTCTAAAGTTTTTAATTGGAATTGAAATAACCCTTGAGTTTCGAAGCGTACAAAGACCCTGGCACAGATTCAGATTCAAATCAAGACTGGATCAAACAAGGCGAAATTCCATGATGAAATTAAGTCAAAGGCAAGAAACAAATGAAGCAATGACCAAAATGAGTGCACTCGACTTGGAACAAGGTTCAAGTCCCATATCTAGCCGGGATGAAGCACCAATCAAGACATGGCCGATGAAGCCAACTCCAAACCAAGACATGGATGGATGAAACACAAGCCAATTTCAAAGCACAAGCCTGGGCGAATGAGGCACATGCTACCAAGTGACACAAAAACATTTAATTCAAGGCAAGGGCCGAATATGAGGAGCTTAATTCATCAAGAGCAAGATCAAAACAAATTGATCAAGACGAGCATCGAGTAGAGTAAGCATTGGCTAGTCACCTTGAGTTCGATTGGGCCTAAGCTAAGGCTAGGTTCACATGGAAACCAACCCACATGGGGCTGGTCAAGGTCAAGACAAGGGGGACCACTAGTTGGCTGAACCAAAGTGGATCCAAATCACTCAAGGGGCTGGTCCAACCCGCCCCATGGAAAGGGCTAGAACCAGCCCCCCTTGGCCTATAAAAAGGGGTCAAGGGGGGGGGGGGGGGGCTGAAGACGATCTTGCAAGAGAGAGAGAGAGGCTATCTCAAGGGAGTTTGTGCATTGAAAGACAACTCACGCAGCTGAACCTTAAAACACAACTGAAAGGGAGATATAGATATAAGAGCGGAAAGGCTCAATGTGTGCGTGTGTGTTGTGTATAAATGTAAAGACAACTCACACAACTGGACCTTAAAAACCCAGAATGTAAAGTGTACACAACTGAACCGGGAAAACTCACACAGCTGAAAATATATAGATATGATTATATCTTAGTGGCTGCCAAGGCCAAAAGGTGCGTGAGTGCTTGAGCAAGTGCTCGGGTGTCTTTGGGTGTGAGTGTAGAATATTAAATGACAACTCACATGACTTTTAAAGTAACAACCCGAATTAAATTGCAGCTTATATGGCTCTTACTAGAGTCTTTGGAGTAAGAGCAAAAGCTTAATGTGTGTGAGTGTGGAATTTGTAGACACGGAAAAATCCTCACTTCTAGTTCTTAGGCCTGAAGTGAACCTTTTCGTGTGTCTAAGTCGTATTTTAGCAAAAGGGCGTGCCAGCTAGCTTGCTTAAGGTAGCGAAGAAAGTTTTTGAAATCTGACTTCTAACGGGGTGACTGTGAGCAAGTGAGCTCTTTTCGTCGCAGACCTTCTTGCACCGATGCGTAAGGGTCAGTCTGTACGCTTGGCAAAGTCTTTTAAAATATAAACCTCTTTGAAAAATACCCTAAGTGTTTGGGGCTTTGTATGTACGATTGCAATTTTTATTACACGTGGGATTTGCACGTGCCTATGTCTTTCTTTTTAATCTTTTAGGGCGAACTAGGTGTGTGCACAAGTGACCTAAGTTGGGCGATTTTTGAACGGGAGTGTGGGGCTTGCTTTGATGCAATATGCATCCTAACTCGTGGTATGGCGTATATGCAATGCAAAACTCACACAACTCCAAAGAGAAAACCTAAATTGAAAGACAATGCGGAAGGGAAATGACTTAATGTAAATTGCAAAAGGGAAATATGGCTATATCTTAAGAGCGGAAAGGCTCAATTGTGCAAGTGTGTGCCTTGTATATATGGAAAGACTACGCACACAGCTGAACCTTAAAACCCAAATCTTAAAGACATAGCCGAAGGGAAATACTTATAATATATATGGGCCCGAAGGTCGCCAACGTGTGCGTAGGTGTTGTGTGTATATTGAAAGACAACTCACACGACTTGTAATGAAACCCAAATATAATTGTAATAGGCCTTGACTAAGGTCTTGGGAGTAAGAGCGAAAGCTCAATGTGTGTGAGTGTAGAATTGAAATGCTACGCACACAACTTGAATTTTAAACACCCAAAACGAAATTGCAATAAGGCCTTTACTAAGGTCTTGGGAGTAAGAGCGAAAGCTCAATGTGTGTGAGTGTAGAATTGAAATGCTACACACACAACTTAATAAAACCCACGCAACTTAAATATATATAAGTATAGCTATATCTTAAGGGCTGATTAGGCCCATGTGTGTGTAAAAATCGTGTGCAGCTAAGAGCGGAATAGGCTCAAGTGCACGTGTGTGTGGGTGTGTCAAACCATATTATTACAAGCGGGGGGAGACAATGCTCCATTATTACAACCCCATATCAAATTTAATTAAGCATAAGCAAGTTCAACAAGGACCGAGTTAGGCACTTACGTATAGCTGGTCCGGGTGTGACTTGCTTGCACTTGGGCCTAATGAGTCGCCTTGGGCTGCAAGAGGGAGCTCCTTGGATGGGCGCGAAAAGTGGATGTGCTGGTGGGTGGTGCCTTGGCGCTGGCCGAGGGGCAGGCACGGCAGGTAGGTAGGGGGGGTAAGGCGCGGCTGGCTGAGAGAGGGGGACTGGCCGATTAATGATGTATTGGTGTTGGCCGAATGGGAGAAGGTCGGGTATAAGGCACAGCAAAGGGGGATATGGAGTGAGTTGGGGAAGGTTAGGGTGTTAGCTAGGGGCTATCGCTAAGGCTTGGGGTAGGTCTTAGGGAGAGGTAAGGCTGCTAGCTAAGGGAAGATGGGCAGGTGGTGCAAATGCTGGCCGGGTGTATGGGGTGTTAGCTAGGCTAAGGGAAAGTGGCGGATGTATGGCTAGGAATGGAGGGGAGTGGAGAAGAGATGATGTTGAGATAGGGTACTAACCGGGAAGGTGGTGGCTGTGGTACTGACCGGAGGTGGTGGAGGGAGGTGGCAGTTGGAAGACGGTGGCAGGCGAGTGTAAAGGTGTAGCCGAGTGGAAGTGGAGGTGGAGCCGGGTGGGGGGCGACGGTGGATGGTGGTGCTACTGGGGGTTGATGGGAGTGAAGTGGGTGAGAGAGAGGGCAGGTGAGAGAGGAGAGAAAGGGCTGAGAGCTGCCCAAAAATCCCATGCCAAGCCCGCATGAATGGGAGGTATTTATAGGCTTAATGGGGTCGGTGGCTGGGATGGTATTGGGGAGTCGGTTGGGCTGGTTTGGTGGTAGTGGTTTGGGGGTATGGTGTGCTAGATATTTAGGTGGGCCAGATTTTTGTTTTGGGTGGTTTGGGGATATGATGTGTTAGGCATTTAGGTGGGCTGGTTTAGTGGTTTAGGGCTTAGTTAGGTGGGTTGGGCTTAGGGTGAGGTTTAGTGAAGTGGGTTAGGTGTTTAGGCTAGGATTAGGGTGAGGTTAGGGGGATTAGGCTAGGATTAGGGAAGGATTAAGGAAGTGGGTTAGGTGATTAGGCTAGGATTAAGGAAGGATTAAGGAAGTGGGTTAGGTGATTAGGCTAGGATTAGGTCGGGTTTAGGGGGAAATGGCTAGGTAAGGTGGGTTAGCTTAGGGTTAGGTTTAGAATCATCCCTTTGCCTTCGACCCATGGACCTAGTTGCAGCAAGTTGGTGCAGCCCTAGGTTAGGTGTAGGTGCATACAAGTTTAAATCCACACTCATTAGCCTAAACCCACATGATTAACCCAAAACTTGACACAAAAGTCAAGCCCACCATATTTCTCACTCATATTTCACCCATTCTCTCTCATACCCAAGCTTTTCACGTGAATTTCTTGTGGGCCCCACCTCCATTTATGAGAAGGTGATGTGGGCCATGGATGTGGATATTGGATTGGATCTTTGGATCCAAATCCAAATCTAAATCCAAATCCATATACATGTTTGGATTTGGATTTGGATATATATGGTCCAGATCCGATCCAAATCTGATTTTCTGATTCCTTCATGGTATTTTCGAAACGGACGGTTTGTGCGGGGCCTGACAACATCAATACTCCGTCTTGTGTTGGGTCTTCGCCAACATTGTCGTCTGCTCCTCTTCTCACCTTCCAGAGATCAGTTTGAACAATTTGTTGATAATAGGGGCTTGGAAGTCCAAGATTTCAGGGATGAATCTGATACGAGAGTTGATGTGCTGGGCTTGACATATGCTTCGGTTCTGAGCTCTCTTTCGCTCCTCTGGTCCTACTTTCATCAGGCCAAGTTGCTTTCTGGGGTTTCAAAATGCCCTTTTAAAGGTTTTAAAACTATATAATACATATTTTAAAACATATGTACAGGGTTGCCTGGAAGGCTCCTGGGTTTCCAGACTCAAAATAGCCCTTTGGTGCAGCTTTTGCAAAACCAAGTGTTTTGGAAAAATCATGGGATTTTGGGGTGTTTACAAGAGCGAAAGCTCAATGTGTGTGAGTGTAGAATTGAAATGCTATGCACACAACTTGAATTAAAACGCCCAAGGGAAATTGCAATACGGCCCTTACTAGGGTCTTGGGAATAAGAGCGAAAGCTCAATGTGTGTGAGTATGGAAATTGAAAGACGACACACACACAACTTAATTAAAACCCACACAACTTAAAACATATAGGTATAACTATATCTTAAGGGCTGATTAGGCTCGTGTATGTGCTATAATCGTGTGCAGCTAAGAGCGGAATAGGCTCAAGTGCAAGTGTGTGTGGGTGTGCCAAACCACAATATTACAAGCGGGGGGAGACAACGCTCCATTATTATAACCCCGTATCAAATTTAATCAAATGTAAGCAAGTTCATAACGAGGACCGAGTTAGGCACTTACGTATAGCTGGTTCGGGTGTGACTTGCTAACCTTTGGCCTATGTGAGTCACCTTGGACAGCCGAAGGGGAGCTCCTTGGATGCAAGTGGGCGCCAAGTAGGGTGAGAGCCGGATGAAGGCTTGAGGATGGCGGGGTGTAAGGACGACGCAAGTGGGGGATGTTAGGTGAGTTGGGGCAAGTTCGGGTGTTAGCTAGGTGGTGGCAGGTTGAGGGTGAAAGCTTAGCTAGGGGCTGACATGGGTAGCTGAGGGAAGGTGGTGGTGTAGGGTGTGAAGTGGCCGGGTGTATGGGGGATGGTTAGGGTGCAGTAGTGGTGGGTGATGGACGATGTGGCTGGGTAAGAGGGAGAGAGGAAGAGGAGTTAGATAGGGCTGAGATGGGGGTACTAACTAGAGGTCGTCGCTATGGTGGTGGCCGGAGGTGGTGGAAGGAGGTGGCAGCTGGAAGAAGGTGGCAGGTGGGTGAAAAGGTGCAGTCGGGTGTGAAGTGCAGGTGGCAGCTGAGTGGAAGGCAGCCGGGTGGAGCAACGGTGGATGGTGGCACTGCTGGGGATTGAGGGGAGTGAAGTGAGGTGGAAGAGAGGGCTGGTGAGAGAGGAGAGAGAGGGCTGAGAGCTGCCCCAGATCTGATAGCCCAAAACCCACTCCAAAAGGGGGGTTTTTATAGGCATGGGCTGGGGTCGGTTAGGGTGGTTTTGGGGTAGATATTTAGGATGTTGTGAGCTGGGGTGGGGTGGTTTGGGTAGGTCGGCTAGGTGGGTGGTTTGGGTAGGTCGGTTAGGGTGGCTGGGATTTTAGGATTAGGGTCTAGGTGGGTTAAGGTGGGATTAGGCTTAGTCTAGTTAGGGTCTAGGTCGTCTAGTTAGGTGGGGTGAGCTAGGTGAGGTCGGCTAGGTATGGTTAGGGTGGTTATGGGTGAGGGTGGCTAGGATTGGGTTAGGTTTAGAGGGGAATGGCTAGGTGAGGTGGGTTAGCTTAGGGCTAGGTTTTAGCAGCATCCCCTTGGCCTTGATCCATAGACCTAGTTGCAGCATGCTGGTGCAGCCCCAAGTCAGGTGTAGGTGCATACAAGCTTAAACCCACACTCTTAGGCTAAACCCACATGATTAACCCAAAACTTGACACAAAAGTCAAGCCCACCAACTTTCTCACTCATACTTTATCCCCCATTCTCTCTCTTCCCAAGCTTTTTGCGTGAATTTCTTTGTGGGCCCCACCTCCATTTATGAGAAGGTGATGTGGGCCATGGATGTGGGTATTGGATTGGATCTTTGGATCCAAATCCAAATCCAAATTCAAATGCATGTTTGGGTCTGGATCTGGATATATATGGTCCAGATCCGATCCAAATTTGATTTTCTGACTCCATGGCGTTGCAAAATGGACGGTTTGTGCGGGGCCTAACAGCATCAGTACTCCGTCTTGCGTTGGGTCTTCACTAACATTGTCGTCCGCTCTTCTTCTCACCTTCCGAAGATCATTTTGAACATTTTATTGATAACAGGAGCTTGGATGTCCGAGATTTTGGGGATGATTCTGATACGAGAGTTGATGTGTCGGGCTTGACATATGCTCCGGTTTCGGGCTCTCTTTTGCTTCTTCGGTCCTGCTTTCATCAGGCCAAATTGCTTTTCGGGGTTTCAAAATACCTTTTTAAGGTTTTAAAACTGTATAACATGTATTTTTAAAATATATATGATTTGAACATATGTACAGGGTTTCCTGGAAGGCTCCTGGGTTTCTAGACTCAAAATAGCACTTTGGGGTTGCTTTTGCAAAACCAGGTGTTTTGAGAAATTTGTGGGATTTTGGGGTGTTTACAGAATTGAAAGACAACGCACATAACTTGAAAATAACACCCCAAATTGAATTGCAATATGGCTCTTATTAGAGTCTTGGGAGTAAGAGCGAAAGCTCAATGGTGAGTGTGTGCAAACCGTGTACAGTTAAGAGCTAAAGCTCAAGTGTACGTGTGTGGTTATGTATCACGCACCAATATTACATTTCGGGAGGAGACAATACTCTATTACTACAACCCCGTATCAAAATTTAATTAAGTACCAAATGTAAAGGAATTACAACTTACCTAGCCCGCTTTGTGGGGTGTCTAGGACGCGTACGCCTTGCTTGTGGAGCTCGGGTCACGTGAGAGTGGAACTGGAGAACTTGGAGGCTTGGGAGAGATGTTTAGATGGCCTTGAACGTGGGCTTGTATGGGCCTTGAACTTGGTCCGGTTTTAGGATGACTCGAGCCAAGGTGGCTCGAGTTTGGTTTGAGGTGAGCTCAAAGTGACTCGGGCTGACTTGGTGCAACCCGGGTTTTGGCCTTGTAGGGGGTGTTTTAATGTGGGCTTGACCTAACCAGGTTGGGTTTAGGATGACTCGAGCCAAGGTGGCTTGAGTAGGGTCTTGGGAGTTCGGCCAAGGGAAGTGGCCAGGTGTGGTGTTTTGGGCGTGGGCTGGCTAAGGCGAGTCACGGCCTAAGGTAGGTGGCCAAAGGAAACGGCCTGCCTTGTGGCAGCCCGGGGGCTTTGGTTATGTGGATGATACACGACCTGCACCAGCATGTCGTGGGCTTGGGGCTGAAGGAAGGACACGGCCTGCCTTGTGGCAGGCCAGGGTTTGTTAGGGTAAAGGATACACGACCTGCTCTAGCAGGCCGTGGGTTGTGTCTTAGAGAAAAGGGGCACGGGCTGGCTAAGACCGTGTGGTTTTAAAAAAGGGGGGATGGCCTATCGAATGGCAGGCCTGGTTTTGGGTAACGGGAGGGAAGCACGACCAGTCTTGGCCGTGTGTTTTTAGGTAGGTGGCTTGCCGAGTGGCAGGCTTGGTTTTGGTGAAGAGAAGGAACACGGCCTGCACCAGCAGGCCGTGTGGTTTTAGGGATGGCTCGACCAAAGTAGGCCGAGCTTGGGGTGGTTTAGATGGAGTTCGACCAAGGTAGGTCGAACTTGGTTTGGCTAGGGTAGAGCTCGGTTGAGGTGCAGGGAGGTCTAAGGGATGGTGCTGGGTGTGGTGAGATGGGGGTTGAGGCGGTGGAGCTTTACATGAAGCAGTGGCTAGGTGGTTTCGCTGGGGAGTGGAGTGAAGTAGGGTGGTTAAGGGCAGGTCGGCCAAGGTGGGGTTGAGCTAGGTTCAAGACAAGCCAGCCCAGGTGCGGTTCAGGTGGGGTTTGGTTGAGCCGGTGGTCAGTTAGGTGGGGTTCGAGCATCAGCTAGGTGGTGCAGGTGGGTGGGGAGAGGCGAGTTCGGTTAGGTCAAGTGGGTGAGTTCTTGGTTGGGGAAGGTTAGGTCTTAGGGTGGTGGTTGGTGGTGGCTCGGGCTGAGCAGGTCGATTATGGAAGAGGGTGGTGGCCTAGCTAGGTGCAGGTTTAGGTGGGCTTGTTCAGTTGCGGGTGGCTAAGGGAGGTTCGGCTAGTAAAGTGCAGGTGGGCTAGCTGAGTGGGGTCAATTGGTTGGGGCGGTTTAGGGTAGTGGCTAGGATTAGGCTCATGTGGGTTAGGTTTAGAGGGGTATAGAGAGAACGGTTAGGTTAGGTTAGGCTTACCTCTTGGAGTCGGTCCAGCCCATGTCCAAGCTTGGTTGCAACCACCTCTTATCGAGCCCACTTCTTGGTTGCAACTAGGTACAAGTTGGTGCAACCCACTAGGTCAAGCCCTGGTTAACATGGCTCAAGCCCACTTCACTCATGAGCCCACATGGCTAGGTCCCTCTCTCTACTCCCAAGCATTTGCATGAACCCCTTTTCTTGGACCCCCTCACCTCTATTTATAGGCAAATGAGGTGGGTCTTGGATATGGGTCTTGGGTTTGGATCGTGGAATCCATGTCCGATCCAAACACTATTTGGATATGGATCTTGGATCTCGGATATTTTGAGATCCATATCTGATCCAAATCCAACATTTTTATAGATATAGATCTAGATATTTTGGTCTAGATCCGATCCAATCCAAATCCAAATACTATTTGGATCGACCTAAATCCAAACACTATTTGGATATGGATATGGATATTTATGGTCTAGATCCAATCCAAATTTTCTCTAGATGGTCCTTCTTGGCTTTTTGAGGTGGACGTTTTGTGCGGGCACTGGCTTAATCAGCGCTCCGTCTGGTGCTGGGTTTTCCCCAACTTTGTCGTTCGGATTTCATCTCACCATTCTAGACTCCGTTTTCCTCGATTTTCACCGTTTCGGACTTTAATTCCTACTCCTTCGGTGGGTGATCGTGGCTTCACATGTGATGCTCCGGGCTTGAAGTATGCTCCTGGACTGGGCTCTCCTTTTGCCTTTTGAACCTGTTTTGGCATTTTAAAACAGGATTGTTGTTTTGGCTTTAAAAGAGCTTTTTGTGTTTTTGAGAGTTTTGAAATTTGGAAAATTTGGGGTGTTTACAGATGCCCCTCTTTGGCATTATCCAAATTGATTTGGATAATGGCAAAGAAGAAACACCCCATTTTGTTTTTTTTCTCAAATTTTCTCGAAAATACACTATTCTTTGCTCCGTAAAACCCTGTTTTCTTTTTCCACAGGAGGGGATTTTTAGCAAAGGAGACTTTTCCTAGCTATTTCCCTATATGTATGATCATGCATGAACGATTCTTTGAATGCATGCATGAGAAAATTTTTGTTTTTGGGGTTTTTGAGCCCGAAGAGAGCCTTTTGAGGCTGACTGCTCTGAGCAGGTTTTACCCATGTCTTTTTTACATTCTCAGGTTTTCGAGAGATTCTTTTGAGGCTGTCTGCTCCCAGCAGGTTCTACTCCTTTGTCTTTTTGACTTTCGCGGGTTTTTGAAAATTTCTTTTTCAAAAGGAACTCCTTTTAGCTTATATTGAAAAGGACTCCCAATTTTTCATACTTCCCTTTATTCGGCTTTCAATACCTACTACTAAGTAGAGGTTTTTGGGTAGAAAATCTTGGAAAACATTTCAAAGTTCCATTTCCTACAAAACAAAGTTGAGTTCTCAAACAAAATGAAATCCAAATAAGTAGATTTTATTCATACTTTAGGATTTTCGCAAATTTGAACCTTTTTCCTTGGGGATAAGCTGCGGGGATATGGGAAAGAGATACCACGGTCCCTTCTGAAGCGTCCCATGGTTTTAGGCAAAGAGTCGGAAAATCGCTCTTTCGAGCTTTGGCTTTTTGTTTCTTTCATAGAGGGTCTCCCTTTGGGAGTATTTTTTCTTTAATCCCTCTTTTCTTTCAAAGAGAAAACCTCTTTCGGAGGAGTTTTTGTATTCTCCTTTTTTTTCTTTTGAAGAGAATACCTCTTTGGAGGAGTTTTTGTATTCCCTATTTATGAAGGGAAGAACTCTTTCGGAGGATGGCTTATGAACGAAATTATCAAGCCATGGAGAAGACTTGCTTGGCCTTGGTGTGGGCCTGCCAGAAATTTCGACACTACTTCCTAGATCATGAGATCTGGATAGTGTCTAGGCTTGATCCCATCAAGCATCTGTTTGAAAAACCTATCCTCACGGGTAGGCTAGGTAAATGGCAACTCCTCTTGATGGAGTATGACCTGAAATTCCACCATCAAACATCTATCAAGGGTCAAGTGCTAGCTGACTATGTGGCCGACTTCCCTTTGGAAGATTCATATCCCACACTTGACAAAATGCCCGATGAAGGCATATTTCAAAACCAATTTCAAAATCATATTTTATCGAATTGTTTAAATGAAAACCAAGTGTGGAAAATGCACTTCGATGGGACACGAAACCAAAGAGGGGCTGGGGCAGGGATCGTCCTCATATCCCCTGAAAAGGGAGAAATACCCATAGCCATTCGCCTAGATTTCGAGTGTTCCAACACAGCCGAGTATGAAGCACTCATACAAGGCTTAAAAATTTTGAAAACTCTAGGGGCATCATGCATCGAAGTCTTTGGAGATTCTTTACTTGTCATAAACCAAGTGTTAAAGATTTGACAAATTAAAAACGAAAAACTTCTTCCATACCACGAGTTGGCCACCAAGCTGGTTGAGTCATTCAAATCGTGTACTCTCACACATGTAGGAAGAGAGGATAATGGCATAGTCGATGCCCTCTCATCCTTGGGCTCAGCCCTAAGGGTCGATCCCACTTTGGGAACCAGACCCTTAGAAATATGGCACTCGCCCACACCATCCACACACGATCTTGAGATTTGCTAAAACAACCAAACAGATACTGAAAAACCTTGGTTTCAAGACATAAAAAGTTTTTTGAAAAACGGAGGATTTTCCGAATACGCTTCATCCAAAGACAAAGCTTTTATATGAAGAATTTCAACTCGATATTCGATTTTGGGAGGGGTTCTTTACAAAAAGAGTTTCACTGGCATCTTACTAAGGTGTGTCGACCTGGAGGAGGCTAGGATAATAATGCATGAATTCCACGATGGAGAATGTGGAGGGCATGTAAATGCCAATATGATGGCAATGAAAATACTTAGAGCGGGTTATTTTTGGTCCACCTTAAAGCAGGATTGCCATGACCATGTTAGGAAGTGTCACCCATGTCAAGTGCATGGACACGCCATCCATATCTCATCATCCTCATTGCATTCCGTGGTCAGCCCCTAGCCATTCACCATGTGGGTGTTTGATATCATAGGACCAATATTTCCTCATGCATCAAATGGGCATAGGTTCATACTAGCAGCTACTGAATACTTTTCCAAGTGGGTTGAAGCTACCTCCCTGACCAATGTTCAGGAGCAACATGTAGTGGCGTTCATTAGGAAAAACATTCTGGCTCGCTTTGGGGTTCCAAAGGACTTAGTGTCCGACAATGATACCCCCTTCAAAAATGAGAGGATGGTTAAGTTATGTAACACGTATGGCATAACTCACCACTTCTCATCGCCCTACTACCCTTAAGGCAATGGCCAAGCCGAAGCCACCAATAAGACTCTCATAAGCATTATTGAGAAGACTTTAGAGAAGGGTAGGGCGTGGCATGAGAAGCTGGATGAAGCCTTATGGGCTTATAGGACTTCCATCCCAACTCCCACAAATGCCAGGCCATTTGAGTTGGTCTATGGCACAAATGTCATTCTCCCCATTCATACCAAAATTCATTCATTTCATACATCCATTGCACTCAACCTTCCCCTAGAGACGCTTCAGCATACTAGGATGGCCGAACTTGACTTACTAGATGAGCGAAGGCTCCTTGCCATGGATCATGCATATGCATACCGGCAAAGGATAGCCCGACACTATGAGAAGCATATGAGACCTCACCACTTCAAAGTGGGAGACCTTGTGCTCAAAGTCATCCAATATCGTGGCCCACATCTACTTGAAAAGTGGCGGCCCAAGTGGGATGGCCCTTATGTTGTGCATGGAACCACGAACAACGCCTATTGGCTAATCAATGTTGAGGGTAGGAACTTAGCTAACCCTATGAATGCTCAATTTTTGAAAAAATACCATGTGTAGGGTCTAAGCTAAGCCCTATTTCAAAAATATTTGAAAACCTCCTTTTGAAACTTCGTGAATGAGGATCAAAGCAAATCATGCAAACCTGAATGAGAGACTCGATTGCTTGTGAAAAAGCGGAGTTTTCCAAAACCAATGGGTCACATTTCAAAAATCCTTCTTCTTACAAAAGAAGGCCTGGTTCAAAATAGCAAGATACTTGCAAGTAGTACGTGCTATTTCTAAATAGGCTGATATGGGATGAATCGAGTAGATCCTTGGAATAAGTCGTTCCCCGTTTCTCTTCTCTCTCCCCAAAAGGAAAACTTGGCTAAAAAGAAAAAGGGAAATCCCTACAAAGTCTCTTAACCAAAAGAAAGTTGAATCAAAAGAAAAATCGTGTATTCTATGGAAAAGAGGGAATACAAAAAAAAATACTCCCAAAGGGAGACCCTCTACGAAAAGAAAAAATACAGAAAAAGGGCCAAAAAGCTCAAAAAGAGCATTTTTCCGCCTCTGGGCCTCAAACCACGGGACACTCTAGAAGGGACTGTGGTAAACTCTTTCCCATCCTTGCGACTTATCCCAAGGTGAAGAAAGGTTCATTCTATGGAATCCTAAAGTAAAAATAGGATTTACTTACTTGAATCTCATCTTGTTTGAGAGTTAGACGTCTAAGTAAGGCGTAGGAATTTTGAAATATGGCTTGATTTCGAATAAAAACCCTGCTAGATTAGCGAGTATCAGGAATCAAATAAAGGAAAAACACGAAAAGCTAAAATCCTTAGGATTAAAGCTAAAAAGAGCTTTCCTCTTTCAAAAACGAGTTTAGAAAATCCTCGAAGATCGAGCAACATAAGTCCAGCTCACTTGGTGCAGCAGGTCTTCATAAGACTCCCAAGTTCGACTTTTACATTAAGTCTCTAGGAAACCATACCTCCTAGCATATCATCCCATGCCACTCATCCATATTCATGCATGGACACTTCCATACAGATCCCAATTAGGACTAGAACCATATAGGTAAGTCCCCTTTGGCGAAAATCCCCTCTTACGGGTCTTAAAGAAAATGTTTTCTCAAAACTGGGATGATCCCATATTCTCGAGAACAAATCCAGGGAGAAAGCAAACAGGGGTGTTGTCGTCTTTGCCATTATCCAAATCCATTTGGATAATGCCAAAGAGGGGTATCTGTAAACACCGCAAAATCCCACGATTTTAAGAAAACAAAACCCTGGTTTGCAAATCAACCCAAAAGGCCATTTTGCATTTTTGAAAACTCAAGAGCTTCTAAAAGCTTGTAAATACTGTTTTGAACCCCCATATCCAGTATGAATTTCTTAAACTCAGGCTAAGTCCCATTTTGCTCAAAAAGCAAAAGACAAACAGGTGAAGCAGGGAAGACGACATCTGATCGAGAAGCAGCCCAGATGCCAGCCCACGAAGGCCAAATCAAAGGCAGCCTCAAAAACAAGTGCAGAAGCCCAAAAGTAGCACCCTGGCCGATAAAAGCCAGGGTCAAAAGGCGAAAGAAAGGCCCAAACCCAATGCAAAATACAAGCCCGGCACACCTAGAAGCCCAATCGAATACATCCACCCAAGCAGCATGAATCTAAGCAAAAAATGACGAAATTAAGCAGAAACGGAGTCTAGAATGGCGAGATGGAGTTCGGACGACAAAGTTGGGAAAACCCAGCACCAGACAGAGTGCTGATGAAGCCAATGCTCGCACAAAAAGTCTGCCTCAAAAAGCCAAGAAGGACCATCCGGAGAAAATTTGGATTGGATATGGACCATAAATATCCAGATCCATATCCAAATAGTGTTTGGATTTGGGTCAATCCAAATAGTGTTTGGATTTGGATTGGATCGAAATAGTATTTGGATTGGATTGGATCGGATCTAGACCAAAATATCCAGATCCATATCCATAAAAATGTTGGATTTGGATCGGATATGGATCTCAAAATATCTGAGATCCAAGATCTAGATCCAAATAGTGTTTAGATCGGACATGGATTCCATGATCCAAACTCAAGACCCATATCCAAGACCCACCTCATTTGCCTATAAATAGGAGTGAGGGGGTCCCCAAAAGCTCACGTGAAAAGCCTTGGAGGAGCTTGGAGGAGAGCGAAGGTATTAAGGTGAGTGCTTAGTGCTTTCTTAATTTTGTTTAGTGGGTTAATTATGGGTTAAATGGGATTAAGTCTGGGTTGCACCACCATCCGGGCTGAGCATACCTGCGCGTGGAAGGCGTGAAGTGGTGGCGACACCCTTGAGCACCACCTAGCCGGCCATCCCCCTTTGGTAAGCCTAAAACACCCTACACCACTCTATCTCTAACCCTCTAAACCACCCTAAACCGACACCACCTAATCCCCCACAGCACCCCTAATCCCAACCACCTCCGACCTGCCACCCCAACCGACGTACTCCCTTTACACCAACCACCTCCCATCATCATCCGAACACCCTGCGCCGTGCTCCTCCCGGACGCCGCGCGCCTCCTGGACGTCGCGCGCCTCCTGGATGCCGCGCGCCTCCAGCGCCGCGCGCCTCCTTGGCGCCTGTCATCCCTTGCTGGCGCTTGCGCGCCCTTAGCCGACCTACTGTCCCTACCTAACACTGAATCCCTACCTTCACCCTACCACTACCACCAACTCCCTGCCACCCTACCACGCCACCGACCTACCATACACCACCTCCTAGCCTAGCATCCACGGCCATCACCTTGATTCCCTTCATCCTTTCCATCACCATACTCCTTGGCCTACCCCAGCCACCTTGCCTTACACTCCCACTCCACACCCCCAACGCCATAACCCAACCCCACTACAAGACACCCTAGCACCCCTGCCGTGACCTCTTGCCTAGCACACCAACTCATCCTATCCTACCACATACCACCTAGCACACCCGTGACCTCCTTTGCCATAACCCCACAAAAGCCACTAAGACCCGCACCATACCCGGCCGTGAGCCTCTATCTCTCAAGGCCCAAACCTTCCAAGCTCAAGCTCGGCCAGCCACTTCATGCCTCAAGCTTCAAGGGGAGTACGTCCTTGGCCACCCAAAGTGGACACAAGCCCAATTACGAGCAAGTGAAGACGGACCAACTATTTGTAAGTGTCTAAACTTGGTCTCTTACATTAACTTGCTTTATACTTAATTCAATTCGGATATGGGGTAGTATTAAGGGAGCGTTGTCTCCCCCCGAGATGTAATATTGTTGCTTGACACATGAGACACATACATGCACTTGAGCCTTAGCTCTTATCTCGTACACCAAGCACCCACGTATACCATTGAGCTTTCGCTCTTACTCCCAAGACTCTAATAAGAGCCGTATTAATTGCAATTTGATTTGGGGTTGTTACGTTCAAGTTGTGTGCGTCGTATTTCAATTCCACACTCACACACATTGAGCTTTCACTCTTACTCCCAAGACTCTAGTAAGAGCCTTATAAGCTGCAATTTCATTCGGGTTGTTACTTTAAAAGTCATGTGAGTTTGTCATTTCGATTCCACACTCGCACCCAAAGAACACCCGAGCACTTGCTCGAGCACTCACACACCTTTTTGGCCTTAGCAGCCACTAAGATATAGCCCTATCTATATATTTTCAGCTGCGTGAGTTTTCCCGGTTCAGTTGTGTATGTCTTTACATTTTGGGTTGTTCATTTTCAGTAGTGTGAGTTGTCTTTACATTTATACACAACACACACGCACATGTTGACGACCTTCGGGCTCATATATATATACGTATCTTCCTTTCGGATGGGTTTTACATTTTAAAGTCGTGTGAGTTGTCTTTACATTTATACACAATACACACGCACATGTTGATGACCTTCGGGCTCATATATATATATATATACATATTTCCCATTCCGCACTTTACATTTAAGTCGAGCGGGGTTTTACATTTTAAGTTGCGTGAGTTGTCTTTCAATATATACACAACACACACACACACATTGGGCCTTTCCGCTCTTATATCTATATCTCCCTTCCGCAATTTCCCTTCAGCTATGTCTTTCAATTTCGGGTTTTACATTCAAGTGGTGTGAGTTGCATAGCATATCCGCCAAACTCGAGATATTGTGCATACTTGCATCTAAAGAAGCCCCGAATACCCTGTGCAAACACGCCAATCTTAGGCCACTTGATGCACACACATCTCGCCTAAGTAGATAAAATTGAAAGACTTAGATACGTGCAACCCCACGTAAATAAAATCTGCAAATAGGCATACAAAACGCTCAAATACTTTCATACTCTTTTCAAAAGACCATGCTTGCTTAAAATCGAGATTTTCTAAAGCATACAAACTGACCCTTGAGCATCGGTTCAAGAAGGTTTGCGACGAAAAGATCCCACTTATCCACAGTCACCCCATAAAGTCAGATATTTCAAAACTTATTTTGCTAGTTTGAGTAAGCTAGCTGGCACGCCCTAAAGCGACTTAGACACGAAAAAGGTTCACTTCTGGCCTAAGAACCCAGAGTGAAAATTTTCGCGTGTCTACAGTTTCCACTCGAACGTTTGCAATTTTTAGGGGTTTTGCCCCTTTGTCCATCATGGGCATTTTGTATGTGCCGGGTTTCTCCAACCGAGTCTTTGGTAAAACACTCCCTTTCCACAGATGATCGTAGACTCTCTTCTTTAAATTTATTTCGAAAAGGGAAGCTTTCTTGATCAACGTGTGAAAAGTCGAGATTTCATGTAAGGAGAGAAGGGTTTTTAATTCACTTCTAAAATTGTGGAGGATGAGCATTACTACGCATCCTTCTGATATCGGCTCTCTCACTTGCCCTAGGAGGGACCTCCATCGAATGATGAATGCGTGTACATCCTCGTTCGCCGCTTGTTTTGTATCCCTCAAAGTGTTTAGGGTTGGCATAACTTCTATGTTATGCGAAAATCTTTACATAAAGCAGTTCGCTAACTCTTCAAAAGTTGCTAACTGACTTAGATCGTAAGAAGCAAGCCATTTTGAAGCAGTTCCTTTGAGGGAAAGGAGAAACCAATATATCCACTTCATCGAGTCCTTTTCCTTCTTGTGGGCTCGACGAGAAAAGAGTTGCAAGTGAGATCTAGGATCTCCCGTGCCATCATACTGATGGAAATTTGGTATTTCATTGTCACTGTCTGTTTCGTAGTCCAGAGGAAGGAAATCAGACAGGGCATATGTTCTTTTCTCTTTATTCTGCCCCTTTAGCAACTGTTGTAGGGCTTTACGGTCCTTGTGAGTGAAGGACTCGTGATATTGGTTTTTCTTCATAGCGGAGGTTTCCTTGAGTTTTCGAGATTTGTCGATTTTCTTTTTAGCCTTTGCTGGTTCGCCATGAGATGAACACGAATCACCTGCCTCGGCCTCTTAGCTAAGTGCAGCGATTTTGGCTTCAAAATCTTTTCGCAAATCCTCTATTTCTTCTCTCCTATTTCTAGTTTTCGAAAATCTCTTTGAGTGAGAACTTGATGTGTGCGAGACATGGTTGGCCACCTCATTGGAGTCTGAACTCGATATGACTCCGATGCTTGTTTCAAAAACCAACTATGAAATGCAAAATAGCAAAGAGTTAAATACTTTTCTTGAAAAATTTTTCAAGAGGTTTGCTTGTTTTAATCGATTTTTCTTAAGACCCACATCCCACCGGGCGTTCCAAAATCTGTAGATGTGAAAATTCTCACTCCTGGTTCTTAGGCCTGAAGTGAACCTTTTTGTGTCTACATCGCTTTAGGGCGTGCCAGCTAGCTTACTCAAACTAGTGAAGGTTTTTTGGAAATATATGACATTTTGGGCGATTGTGGGCAAGTGGGATCTTTTCGTTGTAAACCTTCTTGAACTGATGCTCAAGGGTCAGTTTAAACGCTTAGAAAATCTCGATTTTTAACAAGCATAGACTTTTGAAAAGAACACAAAAGTATCTTGTCGATTGTATACCTATTTTGTAGATTTTATTTACGTGGCTTGCATGTATCCAAGTCTTTGATTTTACACTATTTAGGCCAGCTATGTGTGTGCATAAGTGTCCTAAGTTTGGCGTGTTTGCACGGGGTATTCGGGGCTTTTTCCAAAGCTTACGAATGCAAGTATGTGAAGTATCTCGGGTTCGAAGGGTATGATGTGAGCTAAGCTCGAATTGAAAGCAACTCACACAACTTAAATGTAAAACACGAAATGTAAAGACGTAGCTTAAAGGAAAATACCCGATTTTAAAGGCAACTCACACGACTTGAATGTAAATTGCCGAAGAGAGATATACTTATATTAAGAGAGGAAAGGCTCAATGCACACATGTGTGAGTCTAGAATTGAAATGACAAACTCACATGACTTGAATTGAACTTGCCAAAATTGAAATATAAGTATATATATGAGCGGTAAAGCTCAAAGTATTCGTGTGTGTTGTGTATAAATTGAAAGACAACTCATACACATGACTGAAATTTAACTTGCGGAATGGGAAATATAGATATAAGAGCGGAAAGGCTCAATGTGTGCATGTGTGTTGTGTATAAATATAAAGACAACTCACACGACTGAATTTTAATAACCTGGAATGTAAAGACATACACAGCTGAACCATAAAACTCATGCAGCTGAAAGTATATAGATATGTCTATATCTTAAGGGCTGTCGAGGCCAAAATGTACGTGAGAGCGTTTGAGCAAGAGCTCGAGTGTCCTTTGTGTGCAAGTGTGGAATTAAAATGACAAACTCACACGACTTAAAGTAACAACCCGAATGAAATTGCAACCTATATGGCTCTTACTAGAGTCTTTGGACTAAGAGCGAAAGCTCAATTGTGTACGTGGGTGTCTTGTGTACCAGATAAGAGCTAAGGCTCAAGTGCATGTGTGTGTCTCGTATACGAGATAAGAGCTAAGGCTCAAGTGCACGTATGTGTCTCGTGTGTCAAGCACCAATATTACATCCCAGGAGGAGACAACGCTCCATTACTACAACCCTATATCAAAATTTAATCAAGTATGAAAGGAGTAATGTAAATATCGAATTTTAAACACTTACAAGTGATTCGGGCTTTTCTTCTCCTTGCTCACGCTTGGGCTTGTGTCCACCTTGGGCTTGCGTCCACCTTGGGCAGCCAAGAGGGGTCTCCCTAGGTGGGTTTGAGAGAGAGAGCTTGGGGCTTGGGAAGGCTCGTATGTTGGGAGCTTGGGTCCGGCCAAGAGGCTCACGACAACAAGGCGGGGCTTGGGCATGGATTGGCTCTAGTCGGCCTAAGAGGTGTCACTACCTAAGGGTGTGGTTAGGCTAAGCGGCCCTAAAGGGGGAAGTTTCGAGGCTCCTAAGGTGTGGCTGGTTAGGGCTGAAACAAATCACGGATGAAAGTGGAGTGGCTGGTCCTAAGGCAAGGCAAGCTGGGGACAGCCGGGGTGTCGAGTGACTGGTGCGCCAGGCAAGACGCCTAGTGCTAAGGGGCGCCGCAACTGGGCTCCTGGGGCATCTGGCGCTAAGGGGCGCAGCAGGGGTGCGCTGGGGGCACGGGTTGCACGACAGGGGGAACCTGTGGCGCGACAGGGGCGCATGTGGCGCACGGCTGGGACGGGTAGGTTCTAGGTTGGCATTGTGGTTTTGTTTGGGTTAGGTTGAGTTGGTTAGGTTAGGTTTAGTTCAGTTAGGGTGAGGTTTAGTGATGTGGGTTAGGTGGTTAGGCTAGGATTAGGCTAGGGTTAGGAGGCCTACCTCTTGGAGCCAGTCCTTCTTGGTTGAGCCCACTTCCAAGCCATGGTTGCAACCTTCCTTGATTGAGCCCACCTTGGTTGCAGCCCACTTAGCCAACAAGGCTTGAACCCACCTCACCCTTGAGCCAACATGGCTTGGTTTACCACTCACTCTCTCTCCTCCCAAGCACTTTCACGTGAATCCCCTCTTGGAGACCCCCTCACCTCTATTTATAGGCAAGTGAGGTGGGTCTTGGGTTTGGATATGGGTTTGAGATCAGGATCCAAATCCAAATACTATTTGGATTTGGATCTAGATATTTATGACCAGATCTAATCCAAATCCAAACATTTATATGGATATGGATATGGATATTTTGGTCCAGATCCAATCCAATCCAAACACTATTTGGATCGATCCAAATCCAAACACTATTTGGATATGGATCTGGATATTTATGGTCCAGATCCAATCCAAATTTTCTCTAAACAGTCTTTGGCGTTTCGAGATGGACGGTTTGTGCGGACCCTGGCTTCATCAGTGCTTCGTCTTATGCTGGGTTTTCCCTACTTTTGTCGTCCGAACTCCATCTCGCCCTTTTGGACTTCGTTTCAGCTTAATTTTAACATTTCTGGCTTGAATTTCTCCTGCTTGGGTGGATATGCTTGACTTGGCTTCTGGGTGTGCCGAGCTTGCAATCTGCTTCAGGCTTGGGCCTTCCTTTTGCCTTTTGACCTTGGCTTTTATCAGGCCAAGGTGCTGCTTTTAGGCTTCTGCACCTGTTTCTGAGGCTGCTTTGGCATTTAGGGCTTCATCTGTTGAAAATTGGCTTTTACAAAATGGGGACTTGGCCCATATATGTGAAATTTGATTTGAACGGGATTTAAAACAAAATTTGAAAGCTTTTATAGCCCTTAGGTTTTCGAAAACCTCCAAAATTTGGCTTGGTAATGAATTTTAAAACTAGGTGTTTGGTTTTGAAATTTATTTTATTTTGGGGCATTTACATCGCCCAACCATGTAATAAAATTGGATAAAGACCGGCTTAGTTTCTACACTTGTGTTGTACAGTCAGATTTCCTGAAACAGAGATTAGGTAAAAGTCCCATATCTCTGTCCATAGGAATCCAATCAATCTTATTCATAATGCATTGGAAATCTAACATCCATAGCTTTCCAAAAACATCAAAATCAGCAAAATTGAAGTTTTGGGTAGGGAGATACAGGCTCATCTTTGAGTCTATGTATTTCTGAAACATAACTATTCCGAGTCAGTGAGTCAGTCTGATTTCAATATTTAATTCTGATTTAATACTGCTCCGAATTCAGATTTGTAAAAGGCTACAGGCTCTCCATACTATCAGCTTAGTCTGATAAAATTTGAAAGATTTTTAGAGGCTTATAATGTATTCAAATCTATTTTAGACACAAGCTCTGAAAATAGAATTCTCTATTTTCAGCAGCTTGTACATTTCAAGTATTGAATCAAGGTGCACAACTCAATTGCATTTCAAAAACACTTGTTCACGTGGAATGAAGTTACATTTGCTATAAAATTGAAGTTTCTAAGTGCTCAATACCGACCTTTGAGCATCGGTTCAAGAAGGTTTGAGTGAAAAAATCTCGCTTGCCTACAATCGCCTATGAGTCTAAAGTTTTCAAAATATTTGCTAGTTTTGAACTAGCTGACACGCTCACGCAAGCGTACGTGTGAAAACTTTCATTTCAAGTTTTCTTCATAAACTTCGGAATGAAAATTTTCATGTCTACAAAATTGGCATGCCCGGTGGGATTCGGGTCCTAAGAAACTTCCTTTCAAAAAGTGAACTCCAAAAACTTTGTAAAATCGTGGCGTTTTTCAAACTTGTGCACAAATTTTGAAAACAATGGATGAAAGCAAGCTGAGGAAATCCTCATCGAATGTTTTAAGGTGGTTTTCCAAATCCTCTAAAGCCCGAGAAGAGATAGCTGCTATAAAGAAAATCTTTAGGAAGATCGATGCACTAAGCCATGAGGCCAAGGCGTATCGATCGCATGAAAGCTCATCTCGGGCACATAAAGAAAAGGATCGTGCAAGGAAAACCGATCCAAAAATTGATGAAGGATATGAGGCTGGAGATGAAGCCCGAAGGCAGATTAAATCATCCATCCCCAAGCCCCCAAGCACTCCAAGTTCTAAAGAAAAAAAAAAATTCATACTTCAAAAAGCCAAAAAAATATGGAAAATTTTCAAAAACACAAAAAAATTGAAAAACCAAACTTTGAAATTCTGGAAGTTAGGAATGAAATCCCTGATTCGGGGCACACAAACACAGTGGGGCATGAGATCCAAACTCCACACACCCCACTAGTGGCACAAAAGGATGAGAGTCACATAGGATTAGAAAGGGAATGCCTCGAAAAGCAATGGGAGCTCGAAGCAGAGTCACCCGAGGAAAAGGCCTACTCTCGTCATGAAAAGGTAGACGAGCCGAAAAGAGGTTTGCCTGAAACCCATCCTCCTCTGAACTCCCCTCTTAGCATAGGGTCATCGGATGCATCAAATCACATTCATGCACCCATAAACCCACAAAACATGCCCGAAAATGAGGATTTTCAAGGTGCGCCGAATGTCCCGTACCACGAAAAAAATTTCAAAAACAAAAACAAAATAAAGTTCAAAATATGGTAGACAGGGTGACTCCTAAGGCATGCATCAACATCCTAGGTACACCTAACCCTACCATGCAAGAACCAAATTCCTCGAGCCTAGTCTTGTGCCATGAACCCAAGCCTACGGCCATAAACCCAACTAACCCATCCCTAGGGGCACCTCAGGTTGTGCCTAGGGAGCATGTCGAAACCATCCCCCAATTAGAACCTAGGCAGTCTCAACCAAGGGTCGTGTGGAAGCCCAAGTCCTCCACCACCCATCCATCCCAGCTCCAACCCAAAATAAAATGGGTATATACCCATGATGTGGATGATTCTAAGTTCCAAGGCCATGAACTTTATAAAACCTTTTCAAAAATTAAAAAGCCTTGGAATATGATCTTAAACATGGGATATAAACCATACCAAGGTCTAGGAGCTAGAAGCCAAGGTAAGTTAGAACCCATCCTACCTAGAGCAAACCCAAATCGATATGGATTGGGCCATATCCCATCCATACACCCTGAGCCACCACCTAAGACCACTTGGGTCAAGGGTGCCCTTTAGAACCCACTAAAACCAAGACCCATGGCTTAGACCTGTTGTCTAGAGTCTAATTCATGGAAGTTTCTTTATAGGTTTGATGGAAGACCCCTCCTTTTCAAAAATAAAAAAATTTAGATATTTCCAAAACCAAAAAAATTGAAAAAATCTTCAAAATCCCAAAAACATTTGAAAAATCTGAAAATTTTGAAAAGAAATTTGTTTTCATTCATTCTCCCATTCTTCATTTGAAAAAAAGTTTCAAAAAGAAAGTCTTTTATAGGGATCCTTGAAATTGTGTTTTGAAAAAAACAAAAAAATCAGAAAATTTCAAAAACTCCAAAAACAATGGCCATATACAAAACCAATTTCAAAATCCTTTTGAAGAATGTATATAATCCCAAGTCAAAATAGTCCAAGCTGGTCATAGCTCTCTCTTACCTAACACTTCCCTAGAGTTTAATGCTTGAGAATCATCAAAGCAAGGAGGAAAGACCATGCCTCCAAGCTTCTCGAAATTTTTTCCACCCTAAACTCGATTTTTAAAGTGTACAGACTGACCCTTGCGTACCGGTGCAAGAAGTCTGCGACGACAAGAGCTCACTTGCTCACAGTCGCCATGTTAGAAGTCAGGTTCAAATATATCTTCGCTAGCTTAGGTAAGCTAGCTGGCACACCCTGTTTATACAAATAGGACTTAGACACACGAAACGATCCGCTTCAGGCCCTGAGAAGCCAAGGGAGGCAGGGATTTTCTTGCATCTACAACCTTCAAGGTTAATTTCAAGCCAACAAGATGCTAATCTCTCAATAGGCTTAAAAAAAAAAAAGGAGTTAAAATTTGAATGATAATTTCCAAAAAGCTTTCAAAAAGTTTATGGTAAGTCCTCAAATTTTCAAAACCTCCAAAGTAAAGCTTTACATTCCAATTCATGTGAATGCATTGGGTGTTTTACTTGATCAATATGAAGATGATAGCCATAGAAAGTGGGCCATTTATTACATTTCAAAAACTCTATTTGGCGTGTAAAAGAAATTATCAAGCTAATAGAGAAATCGTGCTTGGCCTTGGTATAGGCTTCCAAATTCGAGACATTATTTCCCATGTCATGAAAAAGGAATAATGTTGGTTCATTCAAGCACCTATTTGAAAAACCTATCTTAATGGGTAGGCAAGATAAATGGCAACCCCTTTTAAGGGAGTATGAGTTCATCCTCAAAACTCCATTAAGGGACAAGCCCTATATCATGTGGCTGAATTGCCTCTTTGAGACACATTCCCCATACTTGATAAAATGTCCTATGAAGGCATATTTTACAAATGAATTTCAAAACCATGCTTTAACAAATTGTTTTTAGGAAAATCAAGCATGGAAAATGTATTTTGATAAAGCAAAGAATCATCAAGGGGCAGGTATCGAAATCATCTTCATATCTCTCGAGAACAGAAAAAAACCCAAGTGCCATTCGACTAGATTTTGCATGATCAAATGATGTTGCCAAGTATGAAGCACTCATACAAGGCCTAAAAATTTCAAAAATCTAGGAAATCATGCATCAAAATCTTTAGAGATTCTATGCCTTTTATAAACCAAGTTTCAAAAATTTGGCAAGACAAGCTCATCAAGAATTAACCATTAGAGTGTTCAGCTCTTTTAAAGTTGTAAACACCCCGAAATCCCATGAATTTCTCAAATCAACCTGGTTTTGTAAAAGCAGCCCCAAAGGGCTATTTTGAGTCTGGAAACCCAGGAGCCTTCCAGGCAACCCTGTACATACGTTTTAAACTTTAGGTATTTCAAAAATGTATAATATGGTTTTAAAAACCTTTTAAAACACATTTTGAAACCCTGAAGCAGCTTGTCTTGATCAAGACAGGACCAGAAAAGCCAAAGAGAGCCTGGAACCGGAGCAAAAGTCGAGCCCGGCACAACAACTCTTGCATCGAATCCACCCCCAGGATCTCGAACGTCCAAGACCCTGTTATCATCAAAACATCACTTGAAGTCATCTCCGGAAGGCAAAAACAGAAGCAGACGATCATGTTGGTGAAGACCCAACGCAAACGGAGTACTGATGCTGTCAGACCCCCACAAACCGTTCGTTTCGAACACAGCCTGAAGGAGTCAGAATTCAGTTTGGATTGGATCTGGACCATATATATCCAGATCCCAATCCAAACCCATGTGTGGACTTGGATTTGGATTTGGATCTAGAGATCCAATCCAATATCCATATCCATGGCCCACATCACCTTCTCATAAATGGAGGTGGGGCCCACTTGAAATTCACGTGGGATTATGAGCATGAGAGAGAGTGGGGGAGGATAAGATTAGAGTGTGTTTGTAATTAAGCTTGACTTGTGTGTCAAGTTTGGGGTTAATCATGTGGGTTAGCCTAATTAAAGTGGGTTTAAAGTGGGTTAATCATGTGGGTTAGCCTAATCACTATCGTGGCCCACATTCACTCGGAAAGTGGTGCCCCAAGTGGGATGGACCCTATGTTGTACGAGCAACCACCACGAACAATTCGTATTAGTTGATCGATGTAGAAGGTAGGAATTTAGCAGATCCTATCAATATTCAATACTTAAAGAAGTATCATGTGTAGGATTTGGATTAAATTCTAATTTTCAAAAATGTAGGGATAGCTGCCCTGAGACATGAAAATAAGGTGCAAAGGCAAAGTCGTGTGACCCTAAGTGAGAGAATTCGCACTTGTGAAAGAGTGGAGTCTTCAAAATTGTGGTTACATTTCAAAACCCTTCTTCTTATAAAGAAAGGCCTAGTTCAATATAGCAAGATACTTGCAAGTAGTACGTGCTATTTCTAAATTGGCTGATCTGGAATGGATCGAGTGTGGGCTTGGGATAAGTCCTCCCCTCTTCTCTTCTACTTCCAAAAGGAAAACAAAGGCCCAAATAAAGGGAATTTCCCATTCAAAGTATCTTTCCAAAAGAAAGAAACCAGAATCCAAAAGAAAAGTCGATTATCTTGTGAAAAAAAGAGGGATTAAAGAAAAAATACTCCCAAAAAGAGACCCTCTACGAAAAGAAGGAAAAAGAGGCTAAAAAGCTCAAAAAGAGCAGTTTTCCGCCTTCTATGCCTTAAACCACGGGACGCTTCAGAAGGGACCGTGGTATCTCTTTCCGATCCCTGGCTTATCCCAAGCTAAAGCATGGTTAATTTCAAGGAATCCTAAAGTAAAAATAGGATTTACTCACTTGAATTTCATTTTGTTTGAGAATTCGACGTTTCGAGTAAGGCGTAGGAATTTGAAATATAGCTTGTTTTCTTATAAAACCTCCGCTAGATAAGCGAGTGTTAAGACTCAAACAAGGGCAAACACGAAGAGCTCGATATCCTTAGGATCGAGACTCAAGACAGTTGTCCCTTTTGTAAATAGTTTTGTAAATAAGTTTTGAAAATCGAACATCGAACAACATAGGATTTGCTCACTTGGAGCAATAGACCTTGTAAGTCTCTAGAGTTCGACCACATCTGGTCTCTGGGAGGTCGCCACTCTTGGCACCACACCCATACCATGCATCTGCATTCCACGCATGGTACTTGCATAAACATGATCCCATTTAGGACCAGATTCCATAACATATCTCTTTGGCGTGATATCTCCTCCTACCAGGGTTTTAAAATTGAGATTTTGCTAAAAAAATTGGGACGATCCCATATTCTTCGTGGATAGATCTAGGGAGACATTAAAAGGGGTGTTTGTCATCTTTGCCCTTATCCAAATCGATTTGAACAAGGCTAAAGAGGGGCATCTGTAAACACCTCGAAATCCCACGAATTTCTCAAATCAACTTGGTTTTGTAAAAGCAGCCCCAAAGGGCTATTTTGAGTTTGGAAACCCAGGAGCCTTCCAGGCAACCCTGTACATACGTTCCAAACTTTAGGTATTTCAAAAATGTATAATATGGTTTTAAAAACCTTTTAAAACACATTTTGAAACCTCGAAGTAGCTTGTCCTGATCAAGACAGGACCAGAAAAGCCAAAGAGAGCCCGAAACCGGAGCAAAAGTCGAGCCCAGCACAGCAACTCTCGCATCGAATCCACCCCCAGGATCTCGAACGTCCAAGACCCTGTTATCATCAAAACATCACTTGAAGTCATCTCCGAAAGGTAAAAACAGAAGCGGACGATCATGTTGGCGAAGACCCAACGCAGACGGAGTACTGATGCTGTCAAACCCCGCACAAACCGTTCGTTTCGAACACAGCCTGAAGGAGTCAGAATTCAGTTTGGATTGGATCTGGACCATATATATCCAGATCCCAATCCAAACCCATGTGTGGACTTGGATTTGGATTTGGATCCAGAGATCCAATCCAATATCCATATCCATGGCCCACATCACCTTCTCATAAATGGAGGTGGGGCCCACTTGAAATTCAAATGGGATTATGGGCATGAGAGAGAGTGGGGGAGGATAAGATTAGAGTGTGTTTGTAATTAAGCTTAACTTGTGTGTCAAGTTTGGGGTTAATCATGTGGGTTAGCCTAATTAAAGTGGGTTTAAGCGTGTATTAGCCAAAACCTAACCTAGGGCTGCACCAACATGATGCAACAAGGTCTATGGGTCATGCAAAGCTCCTTAACTCCACCCTAACCAAAAACCCCTAATCCTAGCCTTTTACCCTAATCTCGGCCTAATCCTAACCTAATCACCTAACCCACTTCCCTAATCCTTCCCTAAACCTAGGTTAATTTCCCTAAACCTAACCTAATCCTAGCCTAATCACCTAACCCACCTCACTAAACCTCACCCCAAAACCAACCCACCTAGCTAAACCCTAAACCCCTAAACCACCCCACCTAAACCTAGCACACTATCTACCCAAAACCCCTTGTATCAAAATATCTGGCCCCTCCCCAAAACCAGCCCACCTTATCACCATACCACCCCTACCTAAACCACCTAACCACCCTCCTAACACCAGCCCCAACCGCCCTTCAAAAAAACTATAAACCCCCCTCCTAGTGGGCGGGTTTTAAAGGTTTTTCCATCCTCTTTCCAGCCCAGCCGCTCCCAGCCAAGTCTTCTACCTGCACCACAGCCGGCCACCACCTTGCTCCACCTGCACCACCACACCCCAGCCGTCCAGCCACCCGTCGCCACCATTTCCATCCGGCCGAACCATCCACTTCAACCACCCGGCTGCTCCTCTTCCATCCACCGCCTCTTCATTCGGTTAGTACCCCATCCTTCACTCTACCTCTTCTTCACTCCCCCTCCACTCTTAGCCACCTACACCACCACCACCTCACCTCAACACCACCTACCCGCCATCCAACCCATTTGGCCAAACCTCAGCCACTTCAATCCCCGCCTAGAACTACTTCCCCTAGCAACACCCGGCCACTCCACCTAGCTCCCTAGGACCTGTCCCTTACGCTTCCCACCAGCCCCTAACTCCACCTTATCCCATATCCTAGCTAGCTCCCTTCCCGCGCCCCCAAAGCATCCGGCCAGCAGCCCCTTTACTGTTCAACTCCGAGGAGCTCCCTCTCGCAGCCCAAGGTGAAGGCCAAGCCCACGCTCAAGCAAGGCATCTTCGGACCAGCTATAAGTAAGTGCCTAACTCGGTCCTTAGTTGTATACTTGCTTAAATTAAATTCGATACGGGGTTGTAATAACGGAGCATAGTCTCCCCCCGCTTGTAATAACGTGGCTTGGCACACCCACACACACGTGGACTCTCTTACTCGTGCACAATTTTGAACACACACGGGCCTAATCAGCCCCTAAGATATAAATATATATATACTTTAAATTACGTAGGGTTTTGCTTAAGTTGGGTGTGTTGTCTTTCAATTCAAGCACTCACACACATTGAGCCTTCGCTCTTATTTGTAAGACCCAAGTAAGGGCCGTGCTATACTATTTGGGTTTAATTTCATGTTGTGTGCGTAGTACTTCAATTCAAGCACTCACACACATTGAGCTTTCACTCTTATTCCCAAGACCTTAGTTAAGGCCATGCTGCAATTTATATTTGGGTTTAATTTCATGTTGTGTGCGTAGTACTTCAATTCAAGCACTCACACACATTGAGCTTTCGCTCTTATTCCCAAGACCTTAATCAAGGCCATACTGCAATTTATATTTGGGTTAATTTCATGTTGTGTGCGTAGTACTTCAATTCAAGCACTAACAGTGTTCATAACACACACCTAGGTGGCCCATAAAGAGATAAAAGGAAAGACTTAAGCACGTGCAAATTCACGTGACTTAAAATCTAAAAATCGCACTAAAAAGACCCGAATCAAAACACTTCGAACCGCTTTCGTAGGCTTTTTCTACCCTAAACTCGATTTTTAAAGCGTACAGACTGACCCTTGCACATCGGTGCAAGAAGGTCTGCGACGACAAGAGCTTGCTTGCTCACAGTCGCCACGTTATAAGTCAGGTTAAAATATATCTTCGCTAGCTTAGGTAAGCTAGATGGCATGCCCTGTTTATTCAAATAGGACTTATACACACGAAAGGATCAGCTCCAGGCCTGAGAAAATAGGAAGGCGGGGATTTTCCGTGTCTACAAAAGTATGCACAATTGGCACTTGCGATTTGCAATGCTTGCCAAAATAACCAAAATTCTATTGAAAACCTTGGTTTCGAGACATTGAAAATTTTTAGGAAGGGAGGATTTCCCGAATTTGCTTCTTTAAAAGATCAAGTTTTGATTGGAAATTTTTTTAACCCTACATATGAATCTGAAAAAGAAAAATTTTCAGCATCTTGTTGATATGAAAACCTTGGAAAGGTTAGGATAAATACATGAGTTCCACGATGGAGATTGTGGAGGTCATGCCAAATGCAATATGATGGCCATGAAAACACTTAGGGTTGGTTATATTTGTCCATCCTTAATCAAAAATTTGTCATGATCATATTAGAAATGTCATAAAAGTCAAGTGCATGAATCATTCATATCCCATCGTCCATCTTGTATGCCATAGAAAGCCCATGCGGCTGTGTGATATCATTCATCTCCACCAAGCTATGGGCATTGAAAATGCATCCCCTAGAGACGTTCATGAAGACTCAATTTCATAAAACATGTATCTCCATCATTATCATATGGAATACATTTCACATTGTCATCATTTCATAAAGCATGTATTGCATTTTTACATGTCATACATCACATACATACCATTCACCCAAAGAGGCCCAAAAAGGTGGCAGCCCAAGTAGGAATGTTCCCATGTCATGAAAGGGCAACAAAAATCGATAATACATGTTGATTGATTGATGTTGTGGGTAGAAATTTAGTAGATCCCGAAAATGCCCAATACTTGAAAGGGTCTATGTTAAATTCTTTCGAAAAGATTTTTAAAATTGATCTCCTTTGAAACTTCCTCAAAGAAGGATCAAGATTGATTATATGACCCCGAATAAGGGAATTGATGCTTTACGAAAGGTAGAGTTTTTAAAATCAAATTGATGACATTTCAAAAATCCTTGGCTTACAAAATGAAGTCTTGTTCAAAATAGCAAAATATTTTCAAATGGTAGATGCTATTAAGAAATGAGATGATCTCGGTTGAATCGAGTAACCAAAGGGATAAGCTTTTCCCCATTTTACTTCTCTCTCCAAAAAGAAAAATTGGCAATATTCAAAAGAAAAAAAAAGACAAAGAGAATACAAAAACTCCTCGAAAAAGAAGTCTTCCTCGAAAAGAAAAGGGAATACAAAAACATCTTCAAAACGAGTCTTCTCTTTGAAAGAAAAGGAAAAAGAAAAGAGAATGCAAAAACTCCTCCGAGAAGAAGTCTTCCCCGAATAGATAGAGGGAATACAAAAACTTCTTCAAAAGAGGTATTCTCTTGAAAAAAGAGAAAAGAAAAAGAAAGAAAAAGGAAAAGCCAAAGATCAAAAGAGCAATTTTCCGTTTCTTTACCTTAAACTACGAGACGCTTCAGAAGGGACTGTGGTAACTCTTTCATAATCCCTACAGCTTATCCCAATGGGAAAAGGTTCAACCATGAAAATCCTAAAGTAGGAATAGAATCTACTTATTTGGATTTCATTTTGTTTGAGAATTAGACTTTGTTAGGTGGGAAATGGAACTTTGAAATGTTTTCCAAAATTTCCTAGCAAAAACCTCTACCAAGTAGTAGGTGTTGAAACCCGAATGAAGGGAAGTATGAAAATTTGGAAGTCCTTTTAATGGAAGATAAAAGGAGTTCCTTTTTGAAAAAGAATTTTGAAAAAACCCAAAATATCAAAAAAGACATGGGATAATTCTACTTGGGGCAACTAGCCTTTAAAGGCTCTCTCCAAGCTCATAAACCCCTATATTGACTCTCCCAAAAAGCTCATCGCACTCATACCATGCATGCATTCAAAAGTCATTCATGCATGATCTAAGGATCTAAGAAAAAGAGTTTATGAAATGAAGGATTGATTTATATTCTCAAGGAAATTTGGGAAGTAAATCCATAAAAATGTGTTTTTTCTTTGCCATTATCCAAAATCAATTTGGATTAATGCCAAAAAGGGGCATTTGTAAACACCCAAAATTTTTCAAATGTTTTCAAAAACGCCTGAATTTCCAAAACCCAATTTAAAACCTTTATGAATCTTTAAATCCAAAAACACCCTAAATTTTAAAGTGTAAATATTTGGAAAATACTTTAAAGGTTTTTAATTGGAGTTGAAATAACCCCTGAGTTTCGAAGCGTACAAAGACCCTGGCACAGGTTCAGATTTAAATTAAGATTGGATCAAACAAGGCCAAATTCCATGATGAAATAAAGTCGAAGGCGAGAAACAAATGAAGCAAGGACCAAAATGAGTGCACTTCAGGGGTTATGTTTGAACTAACCTTAGCTCTTTCTAGAATTTTCTCTAGCACGAGTCTATGCCTAGGCGAAGTTTGTATTAGCTCTAGGATGGACATGTGGATAGGAATCTTTGAAAGATGGTTTTCGAAATCATAAGGGTTTAAAATGATTTTCCCATTGTCTGCTTTTGGCAGAACTCTAGGAATACATGCTTTTGAGGGACCAAGCACACTGAACACCTTTTTAGCACTTTGTAGGTGTGGGGTTGATAGATCCTTCCAGATCTTGTTACTTCCCCCACGACCAACCTAGGGTTCGCACCTAATATGGCTCTAACCGTGAGTTTTGGAACACCTTGAATCTTTAAAACTGGTTTAGTTGGGGATTCAGCTCTTGGTGGTCCCCGGATGATTACTTGGGCGGGTTTCTTGTAAAGTAAAAGAGTAGACGCACAAGTGGATCGACCAGACTCAGATGGATGCTCTAGATCTTTTGAAAAGGTGAGGGTACATACCTCTTTTCCGTTCCCACTGCTACTGGCATGCTTGGGAAAGGGTTCTTTAAAGATAGCTTGGGTTGGCTCGGGTTCCTTAGTGACCTGAAGCCGGCCCTCCGCTATCAAGTTCTCAATTTTATTTAAAAGGGAGAAACTTCGCTTTGTATCATGGCCTTTGAGCCGATGATACTTACAAAAGCGGTTTGAAAATCCCCCTTTGGAAGTGACTCCCTCAGGAATTTCGGGGAGTTCAATCATGCCCTGGGCAAGTAGGAGGTCTAGGACCTCCGACACAGGTTGCCCCAGCGGAGTGTACTCCCATTTTTCAAAGGGTTTTTGAAAGTTTTTCCCCTTTTATTTTCTATTTTTTCAAAATTTTTCGAAGTGTTCGCCGGGCTTGGATCCACTCGGACATTGGCAATTTTGTGGGGTTTTGTCCCTTTGTTCATCGCGGGTAGCCCATAAGTGATGGGTTTCTCCAAGTGGGTTTTCGAAATGACACTTCCTTTCCATAAGTGACCGTATATCCCTTTCTTCAAATTGGTTTCGAAAAGGGATGTTTTTTTAATCAACTTATAGAAAGTTGAGATTTTGTGAATAGAGAGAAGGGTTTTTAACTCATTTTTAAAATTATCCAGGATGAGCATGACTGCACATCCTTCGGATATTGGCTCTCACACTTGCCCTAAAAGGGACCTCCATCGAATAATGAAGGCATGCACATCTCCATTCATGCCTTGCTTTGTATCCCTTAAAGTGTTTAAAGTCGGCGTGACTTCTACATTATGTGCAAATCTTTGCATAAAGCAGTTCGCTAACTCTTCAAAAGTAGCGAACTGGCTTAGATCGTAGGAAGCCATCCATTTGGCAGCTGTGCCTTTAAGGGATAGAGGGAACCAATACACCCATTTCATCGAGTCCTTTTTCTTCTTATGGGCTCGACGTGAGAAAAGTTGCAGGTGAGACCTAGGGTCTCCCATGCCATCATACCCATGGAAGTTCGGTATTTCATCGTCACTGTCTGTTTCATAATCCATAGGTAGGAAATCAGACAGGGCGTAACACCTTTTCTCTTTACTTTGCCCTTTTAGCAGCTGTTGTAGGGCTTTACGGTCCTTTCAGGTCTTTTCTTGGCCTTTTGTTCACCATTCGATAAACATGAATCGCTTGCTTCAGCCTCTTGGCTAAGAGCATCGATTTTGGCCTCAAATTCCCTTCTCAAATCTTCTATCTCTTCTAGTTTTTTTTTTTTTCAAAAACCTCCTAGAGTGAGAACTTGATGCGCATGAGCCCTGGCTCGACACTTCACTTGGATTTGATTTCGACATGCTTTCAAGCTTTCAAAATCCTACGTATGAAGTACAACAAGTAAAAGAGTTAAACCTTTAGAAATTTTTTTGCAAGGTTTCTAATATGACTCGATATTTCAAAAGACTCATGTCCCACCGGGCGTGCCAAATCTGTAGACACTGAAAATCCTCGCCTCTGGTTCTTAGGCCTGAAGCGAATCTTTTCGTATGTCTAAGTCATATTTTAGCAAAAGGGCGTGCCAGCTAGCTTGCTTAAGCTAGCGAAGAAACGTTTTGAAATCTGACTTCTATCGAGGCGACTATGAGCAAGTGAGCTCTTTTCGTCACAGACCTTCTTGCACCGATGCGCAAGGGTCAGTCTGTAAGCTTAGAAAATCGAGTTTTAAATATGATAACCTAGGGAAAATGTTTGAGGTGTTCGATTGGGCTGATTTGTATGGTTTCAAGTTTTATTTTCACGTGGATTTGCACGTGCCTATGTCTTTCTTTTTATCTCTTTTTGGGCCAACTAGGTGTGTGTGTGCACAAGTGACCTAAGTTGGGCGATTTTGAGCGGAAGTGTGGGGTTTGCTTTGATGCAATATGCATCCTAACTCGTGGTATGGTGTATATGCAATGCAAACTCATGCAACTCCAAAGGGAAAACCCAAATTGAAAGACAATGCGGAAGGGAAATGACTTAATGTAAATTGCAAAAGGAAAATATGGCTATATCTTAAGAGCGGAAAGGCTCAATTGTGCAAGTGTGTGTCGTGTATATATGTAAAGACTACGCACACTGCTGAACCTTAAAACTCAAATCTTAAAGACATAGCCGAAGGAAAATACTTATAATATATATGGGCCCGAAGGTCGCCAACGTGTGCGTGGGTGTTGTGTGTATATTGAAAGACAACTCACACGACTTGTAATGAAACCCAAATATAATTGCAATATGGCCTTGACTAAGGTCTTGGGAGTAAGAGCGAAAGCTCAATGTGTGTGAGTGTAGAATTGAAATACTACGCACACGACATGAATTTAAACCCAAATATAATTGCAATAGGCCTTGACTAAGGTCTTGGGAATAAGAGCGAAAGCTCAATGTGTGTGAGTGTGAAAATTGAAAGACAACACACACAACTTAATGAAAACCCACGCAACTTAAATCATATAGGTATAGCTATATCTTAAGGGCTGATTAGGCCCATGTGTGTGTCAAAATCGTGTGCAGCTAAGAGTGGAATAGGCTCAAGCGCACGTGTGTGTGGGTGTGCCAAACCACATTATTACAAGCGGGGGGAGACAACGCTCCATTATTACGACCCCGTATCAAATTTAATTAAGCATAAGCAAGTCTATTACAAGGACCAAGTTAGGCACTTATGTATAGCTTGTCCAGGTGTGACTTGCTTGCACTTGGGCCTAGTGAGTCGCCTTGGGCTGCAAGAGAGAGCTCCTTGGATGGCTGCGGCAAGGGAAGGTGCTGGCAGGATGGGGCCTTGGTGCTGGACGAGGGGCAGGCACGGCAGGTAAGTAGGGGGTAAGGTGGGTGGTGCCTTGGCGCTGGCTGAAGGGCAGGTACGGGTATAAGGCACAGCAAAGGGGAAGTGAGTTGGGGAAGGTTAGGGTGTTAGTTAGGGGCTGCCACTAAGGCTTGGGGTAGGTCTTAGGCAGAGGTAAGGTTGCTAGCTAAGGCATGGCTGAGAGAGGAGGGGCAGGTGGTGCAGCCGGGTGATGCTGGCAGAATGGTGGAAGGTGGCAGGTGGTGGCCAGTTGGATGAGATGTTAGCTAGGCTAGGGGAAAGTGGCGGGTGTGTGGCTAGGAATGGAGGGGAGTGGAGAAGAGATGTTGTTGAGATGGGATACTAACCTTTCCTTGTAGTGGTTGTTTTTGGAGAAGACCATCCCCAATTAAATGGAATACAAACCTTTCCTTGTATATCAGGAGAGCCAAATCAGGAAGTAAAGACCAATCGGGAAACTGCCAAAATAAGCCTCCCTGAAATAGCCAAACCTTCCAAAATGAGAGTAGTCCATATTTTAGGCAAGTCAAAACCTTCCAAATCCTTCCATCTTCCCAAAAGAACCATTAAGATAAGTAAACCTGCCATAGATGATTTATCTTTCCAAAATCATCCTCTATATAAAAAATTTTCAAAATTCAAAAAACCTTGGAAGATGTTGCTAAATATGGGATATACTCCTTACCAAGGATTGGGGGTTCAAGGCCAAGGAAAACTAGAGCCTATTGTACCTATGCCAAATATAGGACGCCATGGTTTAGGATATAGCCTATCCATACCACCCGAGCCACCACCCGAAACCAATTGGGTTAAGGGTGCCTTAGAACCCGCTAAAACCGAGACCTATGGTTTAGACATCTTATTTGGAGTCTAATTCATAGCGTTTTCTTTGTAGGTTTGATGGAAGATCCCTCTTTTGAGAAAAATACAAAAAAAGTATATATTTCCAAAAACCAAAAAAATCTAGAAAAACCCAAAAACCCAAAAAAATGTTTGATTTCCAAAGATTTAGTTGTTTCCCCTTTTGTTATTTATGGTGAAAATTATCAAAAATCCAAAAAAATGTTGGTTTCCCATTTTGTTTGTTTTCAAAAATCCAAAAAAATAGAAAATTATGAAAACTCAAAAAAAATGTTTATTTCCCAAAAACAGAAAGGTTTAGATTCAAAAATGTCTTCTTTTGATACTTCCCTAGAAAACAAGAACTTGAGAGTGATCAAAGCAAAGAGGAAAGTCCCCTCATCCTTGAGGATGGTCAAGCCTCCAAGCTTTCTAAATTCCATAAAATCGTTGATTTGGAAAATGCTTCAAAGTGTGTAAGTAGGAGTTTCCTAGAAATGCATTAGAGAGTTAACCTACCCAAAATACATCCAAGGATCATATCATGTATCGCCAAGACTTAGGTTGTGCATATCTTTCATGCATCACATTGAAAAACAGTCATATTGTATAGAGATCTGCCATAATATGTGAGTTCTCATGCCATTTCCTCCGAACTAGGGGCATTGAGATGTTATTCCTTAAATACATTTCATAGAAATTGAGTGTATTCATCATATCATAAAGCATGCATTATCATTGTATTATAGGAATGCACCTTGCATAACATAATGCATCCACAAGAAGCCCGTAACTCCATTTGAAGATGGCAGCCCACAAGGATGGTCACTATGTTGCAAAGGGGCATCATCAATATTGGTAAGTTGATGTTAAGGAAGGAAAATTAGTAGATTCTATAAATGCCCAATACTATGTGTGGGGTCTACTTTAAATTCCATTTGAAAAGATTTTGAAAATAGAACTCTTTTGAATTTCTGGAAAGAAGGACCAAAGATGGATTATGTGACTCCAAATTAGGGAATTGATACTTTATGAAAAGTGGAGTTTCCAAAAATTATTTGGTAACATGTCAAAAATCTTTTACTTACCAAATGAGGCCTAATTCAAAATAGCAAGGTGCTTTTAAATGGTAGGTGCTATTAGGAAATAGGATAATCTTGGCTGAATTGATTATCTAAAGGGATGAGTTATTCCCCATTTCGCTTCTCTCCAAAAAAGGAAAATTGGCAATATTCAAAAGAAAAAGAAAAAGAGAATACAAAAACTCCTCGAAAAGAAGTCTTCCCCGAATAGACCAAGGGAATACAAAAACTTCTTAAAAAGGAGTCTTCTCTTTGAAAGAAAAGGAAGAGGGAATACAAAAACTTCTTCAAAAGTGGTCTTCTCTTGAAAAAGAAAAAAAAAAAGAAAGAAAGAAAGAAAAAGGAAAAGCCAAAGATCAAAAGAGCAATTTTCCGTCTCTTTGCCTTAAACCCCGGGACACTTCAGAAGGGACCGTGGGTAATTCTTTCCCAAATCCCCATAGCTCATCCCGATGGAGAAAAGTTCACCTTGAAAGTCCTAGAGTAGGAATAGGACCTATTTCATTTGAATTCATGTTGTTTGAGAATTAGAATTCGTTAGGTAAGAAAGGGAGCTTTGAAATGTTATTCAAAATCTTCCATAAAACCTCTACTTATTTATGAGTATTAAAACCCAAGTGAAGGGAAATATGAGAAATTGTAAGTCCTTTTTTATAGAAACCAAAAAGAGTTCTCTTTTCGAAAAAGGAATTTTGAAAATCCTAAACATCAAAAGAAACAGGGACCATTGCTTGGGGCAGATGGCCAACATAGGCTTCTTCTTGAGTTCGTGAATCAAAGGTATGAGTCTCTAAACATTCATTTCACACACATGAATACATTCATAAAGTGGTCGTTCATGCATGATTACCCTAGGACTAGGAGCTCTTACCAAATCCCTTTTTGCTAAGAATCCAAGGAAATAGATGTTATGGAATAAAGAATGATTCCATACTCTCAAGGCAAATCTAGGAAGAAAAGCAAATGGGTGTTTTCTTCTTTGCCATTATCCAAATAAATTTGGGATAATGCCAAAGAGGGGCATCTATAAACACCCAAAATTTTCTTTTAAAATTTTTACTTTTTTTTAGGAAAGTAGCTATTTTTGGTAATTTTGGGTTTTCAAAGGAAATAGGCACTAAACGAGTTATTTCGGTACCAAAATTTTATGGAAGCTTTAAAATGATGAAAGAATACTTTCCTTTCTGAAAATTTCGAATTTTGACAAAATTGGAAAAAAATGACGATTTTGCCCCCGACATGGAAAAGCTGGATTTCGTTTTCTTAAAAGATTTATGACAAAAAAATATGTTGAAAGCTTGCCTTTTGAAAAGATACAGGCATTTATAAGACAATTTGACACCTGTAAAGGCAAGTGGGTGCCCAAAAAGGAGAGCGGGCATCAAAAAGGGAAAGTGAGCTTCCCAAAAAGAAAAGTTCATATTCGGAAAGAAATCAGTTGCCCTAGGAAAAAGTTGATGTTATCAAAGGAAAGGAAAGATGGAAGCAAGAACGATATCTTCCGAAAAGCAAGGTTTGGTATCGAACACCTTTCGTAACATGTCCATGTTATGCTTGGGTGTCGAGGTAATTAGTGTATTGATATGCATCAGTTTTGCATTGTCATATGTTACTGTTATGTTACTTTTATGTTAAGAACAATGTTAAAGTTTTTAACACTCATGAGGGAAATCTAGTGAGCATGATGGTTGGTTTTCAAAAACGTAACATGGGCTTACTTGAAGGCTTTTGTAGTAAAGCATGTAATATGGATTTGCATAACTACTTTCACAGCAAATGTGCAGTTATGTTCTCAAAGTGCAAGCAGACTCAACGAGTGACTCTTGGATGGAGCCACCTCTGAAATGCTGCAAGGCCAGATAGCTCCTTCTTCAGGATCTTTTACCAATTACCAATGTTATGGATGATGCAATGGATGATATTGTTCGACAGACAAAGGAGTTGGACCCGATCTAGTAACTTATAACATCATGTCGTCTGCTCTAAAGAATGGTGCTCAGTACCCAAAGGCAATTTCATACTTTGAACTCATGAAGGGTACACATATTCGGCTGAATACAATTACATATAATATAAACACCCATTTAAAATTGGGAAGCGTGCTAAAACAGTGGATATATTCAATTCAATGAGATCGAGAAAGGAAGGTTGCAGTCCCGATATTGTGACATTCACCAGCAGTAAGATGATGGAGCAACCAGGCCTCTCTGACCAAGATGTTACATTTGTCACCAAGTTCATTGATTTCCTGATAATAAAGATGGTACCAGACTGGAAACCATCTTCCATTGTTCAGTCACTAAATGCAACAGATTGTATCTAAGCGGAAATATGCTCATATGAACTCCATCGATTTTCTCTTTGAGGCTAGAGATGAAGATCAGGCACTTCATCTTTTTGACAAGGGAAAGAAGAAACAATTGGAAGGAGCTCATGTGGAATTTAAAGACGCTTGGTGTGTCGTGCTTTATGGACCTTCATTGGTCTAGAAAACATACTTGGAGGCTTGCTTTTTCATGGGAAATTTGATGTTCGAACGCATGGTTCCACAATACAAACCTATACTATGAATTTTCAACTGAGAAACTGAATAGGTTCATCCTTCAGAACAAATTGTGCATGCTTGGGTTCCTCCTGCCAAATGGAGGTTGTTTCTTTCTTTGGGGCAATACAGCAACACGATGCACCATGCTTGAACTCACCTTTCCACCGAATTCTGCAAGGAACGCCTTGTGGCTCCCTGGCAGCACGATTTTCTGAGTTCTGGCCTAACTCGATAACAAGAGAGAAGAGAAAAGTATACGTACCATACCAAGTTCAGCGTGAATTCCAATCTTCCAAGTATAGCCAAATTCAACGATAACAGCAACAAAGGAGACGCTCCAGCAGAATTGGAAGCAAGGCAACTCCACCTACCTCTTTCAAAAGACACCAACTTGCCGATTCCAGCTCCATAACAGCAACCAGCTCTACTTGCCATTCCAATTTCAGCAAGAGATATCAACAGCAAGATCCTTGACTTTCCAAATTCACAGAACCAGCAGCAACTTTCCAAGTTTCGATTTTTACAGCAATAACATGCCTTTCACGTTAAATCCAGCAAGAAAACTTGCCTTGCCACTATTACACCCAAGAGGCATCTTTTGGCCTATAAAAGGAGCCTCAAGGAGGCTGCAAAGGGCATCAACCAACGAGCATCAAGAGGGAACCAGAAAACAGGAACATTCAGTCTGAAAATTCAGAGAAATAGAGAGAGAGAGAAAGGAAGAGAAGAAGGAGAAAAAGGAAGTTCGGCCTGGTTCCGACGTCCGACGATCGCCCGGTGAAGTGATCCTACGTCCCCTCTCACTCACACAGGTTGGAATTCTTGCACAAATTGGTTTTAATTCATGAGAATCTGAAAAAGCACAGATTCTGAAAATTTGTACATGAATCAAGGCCTTGAGCCCATGTTCTTCATTTATATCAATACAAACATGCATGATTCCTTCATGAACGGAATTAAAATCCATGTTTAGATGATTTCCATACATCATTAGGACTGATACAGGTTGAATTTCGTTCTAGAATCACGTTAGGAACTTTCTGAAATTTTCTGTAAAACTGGTTTCTGAAACTGTCTGTGCACATGCGTCTGATCACGGAATTTTTATAGACAAACGGATAATCCAATTGCTTCAAAATTTTGCATGAATAATCTAGACATATCATATGTTCTTAGATAAAATTTTGAGGAATTTTTATAAACTATTTTCTAGTCAATTAGCTCCGTGAAGTTTATACAAAATCCAGATTGCGTTTTACAGAAACAGAACATTCAGTAACAGACCTCTGTTCTTTTGCCCATATCTCTGCAACCACTGAGTGAAATTGGATGAAATTTGATTCTTTGAAAACCTAACATCTGTATCTTTCTAACACAACAAATTTTATCGAAATTGGATGACTGAGTGCTGAGATATTGCTATTTTTCTGAGCTTCTGATTCACAGAAATAGGGCTGTTCTGAATGTTATAACAGTTTCTGATTCTGTATTTAATTCTCAGAAAATAAAGAACTAAATTATAAAATAAAAATATATTCTGATTCTACATATACGTGTCTCTATTCTATAAAAGTTTTAGAATTTTTGGAGAATCAGAATTATTTTTGAAAATTTAGAGAACAGGCCTCTGAAACTGAACAGGTTCTGCAAATCTAAGAATCTGAAAATTTTTAGAAATCAAGAACCTAAACACAAATCTGAAACTTTGGAAAATCGGGTTTTTTTTTCTTTCTCGAATTAACGGATTCAAACAAATTTCAAGCGTCTAGGCTGACCCTTGAGCGTCGGTTCAAGAAGGCCTAAGTCGAAAAGATCTCACTTGTCCACAATCGTTCTAAGAAGGCAGAAAAACATAATTTATTAGTTTTAGCAAACTAACTGGCACGCTTGCGCAACCCGACGTAGTTCGAGGGTTTGATTTTGAATCCCATGATTTGAAATAAAATCACGTCTACATGTTCGAAACAAACGGTTTGTGCGGGGCCTGACAGCATTATTACTCCGTCTTGCGTTGGGGATGAATTTGAGCACCTTGATAGAGAGTGTTTTGAATACGAGAGTTAATGTGCCGGGCTCGACATATGCTCCGGTTCCGGGCTCTCTTTTGCTCCTCTGGTCCTGCTTTCATCAGGACAAGTTGCTTTGTGGGGTTTCAAAACACCTTTTTAAAGGTTTTAAAACTATATAATACATACTTTAAAACATGTATAGTTTAAACATATGTACAGGGTTTTCCTGGAAGGCTCCTAGGTTTCCAAAAACAAAAGAGCCCTTTCGGGTAGTTTTGCAAAACCAGGTGTTTTGGGAAAATCGTGGGATTTTGGGGTGTTTACATGTATTTGTGAAACTGTAAACACCCCGAAATCCCACGAACTTCTCAAAATAACCTGATTTTGTAAAAGCAGCCCCAAAAGGCTATTTTGAGTTTGGAAACCCAAGAGCCTTTCAGGAAACCCTATACATATGTTTTAAACTTTATATGTTTTAAATATGTATAATATGGTTTTAAAAACCTTTTAAATCACATTTTAAAACCCCGAAGCAGCTTGGCCTAATCAAGACAGGACCAGAAAAGCTAAAAAGAGCCCGGAACCAGAGCACAAGTCGAGCCCGATACAACAACTCTCGTATTGAATCCACCCCCAAGATCTCGAACGTCCAAGACCCTGTTATCAGCAAAACATCATTTGAAATCATCTCTAAAAGGTGAAAACAGAAGCGGATGACCATATTGGCGAAGACCCAATGCAGACGGAGTGCTGATGCGGTCAGACCCCCACACAAACTGTTCGTTTCGAACACAACCTGAAGGAGTCAGAATTCAATTTGGATCGGATCTGGACCATATATATCCAGATCCCAATCCAAACCTATGTGTGGATTTGGATTTGGATCCAGAGATCCAATCCAATATCCACATCCATGGCCCACATCACATTCTCATAAATGGAGGTGGGGCCCACTTGAAATTCACGTGGGATTATGGGTATGAGAGAGAGTGGGGGAGGATAAGATTAGAGTGTGGTTGTAATTAAGCTTGACTTGTGTGTCAAGTTTGGGGTTAATCATGTGGGTTAGCCAAATTAACATGGGTTTAAGCTTGTAATTAGCCAAAACCTAACCTAGGGCTGCACCAACATGATGCAACAAGGTCTATGGGTTATGCAAAGGGAGCTCCCTAACCCAATCCTAATAAAAAAACCCTAATCCTAGCCTTTTACCCTAATCCCGTCCTAAACCTAGCCTAATCACCTAACCCACTTCCCTAATCCCGGCTTAATCCCAACCTAATCACCTAACCCACTTCCCTAATCCTAGTTTAATTTCCCTAAACCTAACCTAATCCTAGTCTAATCACCTAACCCACCTCACTAAACCTCACCCTAACCCACCTTATCACCACACCACCACTACCTAAACCACCTTACCACCTCCTAGAAAACAGTCCCAACCGCCATCTCCAACCCTATATAAACCCCCCCCCAAGGGGTGAGTTTTGGATTCTTTTCCAGCCCATCTCTCCCAACCGACCTTGGCCAACCTCCCAACCGAGCCTTCCACCTACACCACCGCTACCAACCACCTCCACCTCCTACACCACCACTTCCATCCGGCTAGCTCCCCGTCGCCACCACCTCCCGGCTAAATCCTGTGCATCCAAGTCACCCGGCTGCCCCTCTTCCATCCACCTCCCCTCTTCATCACCCGGTTAGTATCTCAACCTAATTCTACCTCTTCTTCACTCACCCTCCACTCTCAACCACCTGCACCACCACCACATCACCCCAACACCACCTACCCATCATCCTTACCTATTCGGCCAGACCTTAGCCATTTCAACCACCTGCCTTGAACCACTTCCCCTAGTAATACCTGGCCACCCTACTTAGCTTCCTAGGACCTGCCCATATCCCTTTCCACCAGCCCTTAGTCCTACCTTACACCACACCCTAGCTAGCTCCCTTCCCATCCACGACATCCATAGCCACCCTAGCAGCCGGCCACCACCAAGCTTCCCTTAGTCGGCCACTCCAACCGACTGTACCAAACCCACTCGGCCAGCCATACACTCCCTTAGGCTCCCACTTAGTGCCACCTTTCCTAACACTACCTTCTTCAATACCAGCCCATCCCTTAGTGACCCTCCTTAGACACCTTAGCTCAAAGCACCAAGGCGGCACCTTCCTAGCAGTCGGCCACCTTCAAGGTGCCCCTCCCGCACCTCCAAGACACCCGGCCAGCATCTCCCCTTGTCGTTCAACTCCGAGGAGCTCCCTCTTACAGCCCAAGGCGAAGCCAAGCCCACGCTCAAGCAAGTCACCTTCGGACCCGCTATAAGTAACTCGGTCCTTAGTTGTAGACTTGCTTAAATTAAATTCGATACGGGGTTGTAATAACGGAGCATTGTCTCCCCCCACTTGTAATAACGTGGCTTGGCACATCCACACACATGTGCACTCTCTTAGTTGTGCATGATTTTGAACACACACGGGCCTAATCAGCCCTTTATATATAAGTTTATGTATATACTTTAAATTACGTAGGGTTTTGCTTAAGTTGGGTGTGTTGTCTTTCAATTCAAGCACGCACACACATTGAGCCTTTGCTCTTATTTGTAAGACCCAAGTAAGGGCCGTGTTATACTATTTGGGTTTAATTTCATGTTGTGTGCGTAGTACTTCAATTCAAGCACTCACACACATTGAACTTTCGCTCTTATTCACAAGACCTTAGTTAAGGCCATACTGCAATTTATATTTGGGTTTAATTTCATGTTGTGTGCGTAGTACTTCAATTCAAGCACTCACACACATTGAGCTTTCGCTCTTATTCCCAAGACCTTAGTTAAGGCCATATTGCGAGTTATATTTGGGTTTCATTTCATGTCGTGTGTGTAGTAATTCAATTCTCGCACGCACCCACATTGAGCCTTCGCTCTTATTTGCAAGACCCAAGTAAGGGCCCATATATACATTATATACGTATTTCCCTTCGGCATTTACATTACAAGTCATTTCCCTTAAGTCATTTCCCTTTGGCAATTTCCCTTAAGTCATTTCCCTTCGGTATTGTCTTTACATTCAGGTTTTCCCTTTGGAGTAGCGTGAGTTTGCATTGCATATACGCCATACCACGAGTTAGGACGCATATTGAATCAAAGCAAACCCCATACTCCCGCTCAAACTCGCCACATCTTAGTGAAGTGTTCATAACACACACCTAGGCAGCACATAAAGGGATAAAAAGCAAGACTTAGGCACGTGCAAATTCTCGTGATCTAAAATCTGAAAATCATACAAACAAGACCCGAATCAAACACCTTGAACCGCTTTCGTAGGCTTTTTCCACTCAAAACTCGATTTTTAAAGCATACAGACTGACCCTTGCGCATCGGTGAAAGAAGGTCTGTGACGACAAGAGCTGGCTTGCTCACAGTCGCCACGTTAGAAGTCAGGTTAAAATATATCTTCGCTAGCTTAGGTAAGCTAGTTGGCACGCCCTATTTATTTAAATAGGACTTAGACACACGAAAAGATTTGCTCCAGGCCTAAGAAACAAGGGAGGCGGAGATTTTCTGCGTCTACAGTAGATTGGCATGCCCGGTGGGACGTGAGTCTTTCAAAAGTCGAGTTAGTCTAGAAACTTGCGAAAAGATTTTCAAAGAGGTGTTATTTTAACTTTGTTTTCTTTACTTGTACTTAGGAAATTTTGAAAAAGCTTGAAAAGCATGTCAAAATCCAACCCAAGTGAAGTGTCGAGCCAAGACTCATGCGCATCAAGTTCTCACTCTAGGAGGATTTTCAAAAACAAGATCAAACTAGACGAAATAGAGGACCTGAGAAGGGAATTCGAGGCCAAAATCGATGCTCTCAACCAAGAGGCTGAAGTAGGCGATTCGTGTTCATCAAACAGTGAACAAAAGGCCAAAAGAAAATCTGAAAAACCTTGCAAGCACAAAGAGGCCTCTGTAATGGAAGGCAACCAATACCACGAGTCCTTCACACAAAAGGACCGTAAAGCCCTACGGCAGCTACTGAAAGGGCAGAGTAAAGAGAAAAGGAGTTACGCCCTGTCTGATTTCCTTCCTATGGATTACGAAACAGACAGTGACGATGAAATACCGAACTTCCATCGGTATGACGGCATGGGAGACCCTAGGTCTCACTTGCAACTTTTCTCGCGTCGAGCCCATAAGAAGAAAAAGGACTCGATGAAATGGGTGTATTGGTTCCCTTTATCCCTTAAAGGCACATCTGTCAAATGGCTAGCTTCCTACGACTTAAAACAGTTCGCTACTTTTGAAGAGTTAGCGAACTGCTTCATGCAAAGATTTGCACATAACGTAGAAGTCATGCCGACTCTGAACACTTTAAGGGATACGAAGCAAGGCATGAACGAAGACGTACATGCCTTCATTATACGATGGAGGTTGTAAACACCCAAATTTTTTCAAATATTTACAAAAACTCCTAAATTTTGAAAGTCAATTTAAAGCCTTTATGAACCTTTCAATTCAAAACCCTAAATTTTAAAGTTTAAGCCTTTTGGAGAATATTTCAAAATAAAGGTTTTAAATTCAAACAACTCATGAGTTTTTGAAGCAGATAAACAGGTGAGACCCAATCCTGGATCCACATCGATTCCCAAAAAGCAAAGAAGATAAAGTTGGAGCATATCAGAATCAAGATCAAATTCTAAAGCTTATCCGAAACCAGGAGAAGATCGAGCTTATCCAGGACCCAGTTCAAGCTCATCCAATTCAAGAACATTTCAAGTTGAACTCGAGACCATGGTGAAGCCGTATAGAATCAAAATCAAAGTGGAGCCGGATCATTCAAGAATCAAATACCAAACGAGGCATTGAATTGGAAGAGCCTAATTAGGCATACCCGGCCACTACTTGGTATCAAGTTCAATACATGCTAGGACAAAACATTAGACAAGCTTGAATCGGCTACACCCAAAGACTAAGTCGGCTGCACCTAGGCCAGGCCCACATGGGCTGGTTCAAGTCAACAAGAGGGACTACATATAGCGGGGCCAAATTGGATCAAGAACCAATAAGGAGCTGGTCCAATCCGCCCCATGGAAGGGGCTAGAAACTAGCCCACTTGGCCTATAAAAGGGGCCAAGGGGGAGCAAGTTAAAAAAAAGCTTGGGTTATCTTCATCTCTCATCAAAATTTTGGGGAATTGGGGCTGAAAAAGAGGGCCTGTACAAGGGAAAATCGTGGGCTGCAAGTGAAGGGAAAAAGAGGGTAGACATAGGAGGGAGAGTGCGGAAGATAGAAGGAAGAAGAAGAAGGGCTGGCCGGATTCCACTCTTGGAATTCCGGCCGATCGGAGACAAAAGTTGTAAGTACTTCTTCCTTTGTTTTTAAAACCTTCTTCCATATTAATTCAGTTGAATTGGGGTTGTATTAATGGAGCAAAGTCTCCCCCCATGTTGTAATAGTGAGTGGATTTGATGCCCTCATTTACATTTGCAGAATTTTCACTATTGCACATACGCACTCCACGTGTTTGCTTATATGCTTCTTCCCCAATATAATCTATAATCACTCTATATTCTCTACCCCCTCTATGCTTATGCTTATAAATATGATTTCCCTTCATTTTAACTCAGCAATTTAATTTGGGAATGTAGAGTTGTTGCATTTTAAATTCGTGTGGGTTATGCATCATTATATTTATAAAACAGAAAACCGGATTTCAGCATCTCTGCATATGTCTGTTTCTGCAATTTTAATTTTGTGATGCTTTCTCCGATTGTCTCGAAATTTGGCACACTGATTTTACACACATTTGGACACTCTGTATAAAATTGGCAAGATTTTAGGGCCGCTCAGCCACGTAATAAAAGCATATTAAGAACTACCAGATTTCTGCACCACTGTTTGCACAGTCGGATTTCCTAAAATAGAGGTTGGGTAAAAGTACCATATCTCTGTCCACAGGAGTCCAAATTAGTTGATTTTTGATGCATTGAAAAGATAACATCCATAGATTTCCAGCAACATCAAAATCATCAAAATCGGAGTTCTGAGTAAAGAGATACAGACTCATCTTTGAGTTTTTGTATTTCTGAAACAGAACTGTTACGAGTCAGTGAGGTGGTCTGAGAAGATTATTTGTTTATGATTCAATACTACTCCAAATGCAGATTTGAAATAGGCTACAGTCTCTCGACACTACCAGCTTTATCTGGTAAAATTTTGATAATTTTTGGAAGTCTGTGACGCCTTGAAAACTCCCTTAGAAAACAGCTCTGAAAACAGAATTCTCTGTTTTCAGCAGCTTGTGTTTTTCCAAGTATTGAGTCCGAGTGCACAAGTTCAACAAATTTTTCAAAGACACTTGTTTAGGTAAAAGGGAGTCGTGTTTTGCTGTAAAATGAAGTTCCTAAGCACTCAACACTAACCCTTGAGCATCGGCTCAAGAAGGTGTGAGTGAAAAGATCCCGCTTGTACACAATCGCCTAGAAGTCTTACAAACATTTGCTAGTTTTGAACTAGCTGGCACGCTCGCGCAAGCGTAGGGGTGGAAAGTTTCATTTCAAGTTTGTTTCATAAACTTTGGAATGAGAATTTTCATGTCTACAGAAATGGCACGCCCGGTGGGACTCGGGTCTTGAGGAACTTTCTTTCAAAAAGTGAACTCCAAAAACCTTGCAAAAACTTAGTATTTTTTTTCAAACTTGTGCACAAATTTTGAAAACAATGGATGAAAGCAAGCCGAGGAAATCCTCATCGAAAGCTTCAAAGTGGTTTTCCAAATCCTATAAAGCCCAAGAAGAGATGGCTGCTATAAAGGAAATCTTTAGAAAGATCGATGCTCTAAGCCATGAGGCTAAGGCGCATCGATCACATGAAAGCTCATCTCGGGCACATAGAGAGAAAAATCACGAAAGGAAAACCAAATCAAATCCAAAAGTCGATGAAGGATATGAGGCTGGAGATGAAGCCAGAGTGCGGATCAAGTCATCCAACCTTTCCAAGCACCCAAGCACCCCAAGTTCCAAGCAAAAACCAAAAAAAGATTTTTATAGTTCAAAAAGCCAAAAAAATATGGAAAAGTTTCAAAAACCAAAAAAACTTGAAAAACAAAAAGTTGAAATTCTGAAGGTCGGGAATGAAGTCCACATCCCTAGGCACACACATAGAGTAGGGCATGAGATCCACACTCAACACACCTCACGGGTTTCATGGGAGGATGACAGTCGTAAACACCTAGGATTGGAAACGGACAGGAAACGGGAGGTCAAAGCCACGCATGAGTCACTCGAGGACGAGACTTGCTCTTACCATGCAAAGGTAGACAAGCCGAAAAGAGGTATGCCTGAAACCCATCCTCCTCTAAACTCTCCTCTTAGCATAGGGTCATCGGATGCATCAAATCACATTCATGCACCCACAAACCCACAAAACGTGCCCGAAAATGAGGATTTTCAAGGTGCGCCGAATGTCCCACACCAAAAGGAATTTCAAAATCAAAAACCAAATAAAGATCAAAATGTGGTAGACATGGTTACTAAGGCATGCATTGACATCCTAGGAACACCTAACTCTACCATGCAAACTTCCTCGAGTTTGGTCTTGTGCCATGAACCCAAGTCTATGGCAAGAAACCCAACTAACCCATCCCTAGGGGCACCTCGGGTTGTGTCTAGGGAGCATGTCAAAACCATCCCCCATTTAGAGCCTAAACCATCTCAACCTAGGGTCGTGTGGAAGCACAAGTCTTCCACCACCCATCCTTCCCATATCCTACCGAAAATAGAACGGGTATATATCCATGATATGGACGATTCCATATTCCAAGGGCATGAACTTTACAAAATATTTTCAAAAATCAAAAAGCTTTGGAATATGATCTTAAACATGGGATATAAACCATACCAAGGACTAGGAGCCCATAGACAAGGTTGTCTAGAACCAATCATACCTAGACCAAACCCAAATCAATATGGATTGGGCTATATCCCATCCATACCCCCTGAGCCACCACCTAAGACCACTTGGGTCAAGGGTGCCCCTAGAACCCACTAAAACCGAGACCTATGGCTTAGACCCTTTCTTTGAGTCTAATTCATGGAAGTTTTCTTTGTAGGTTCAATGGAAGATCCCTCTTTTTAAAAAAATCAAAAAAATTAAATATTCTCAAAAACAAAAAAAAAATTAGAAAACCTTCAAAATCCAAAAACATTTGAAAAATCTGAAAATTTCAAAAAAGAAAATTGTTTTCATTCCCCCACTCTTCATTGGAGAAAAAGTTTCAAACAGAAAGTCTCTTAAAAGGAACCTTGAAATTGTGTTTTGAAAAAAACAAAAAAAATCGGAAAATTTCAAAAACTCCGAAAACAATGGCCATATACAAAACCAATTTCAAAATCCTTTTGAGGAATGGATATAATCCCAAGTCAGAATTGTCCAAGCTGGTCATAGCTCTCTCTTACCTAGCACTTCCCTAGGGTTTAATGCTTGAGAATCATCAAAGCAAGGAGGAAAGACCATGGCTCCAAGCTTCCCTAAATTCGTAGAATCCTTGACTTGGAAATTTCATAGAAGGGGATTTTAGAGTGAGTCTAACCCATAGTGTGTGCATAAGCATCATGCATTGCAGTTTGAAGTCAGATATTTGCATGAACAATATCGGGTGTAGACATCATCTTAGAACTCAAGTTTAAGGTTTGTGTTAAGCCAAAGGGGCATGAGAGTTGACCCTTAAGTATCGAGCCATCATAGGCATGTCTCCATATGAATCAAATCTGAAACCTTCAAGGTTAATTCCAGGCCAACAAGATGCTACTCTCTCAAATAGGCTTTTGAAAATGGGTTTAAAATTTGCACGATAATTTTCAAAAAGCTTTCGAAAAGTTTATGGTAAATCCTCCAATTTTCAAAACCTCCAAAGTAAAGCTTTACATTCCAATTCATGTGAATGCATTGGGTGTTTTACTTGATAAATGTGAAGATGATATCCATAGGAAGTATGCCATTTCGAAAACTCTATTGGCATGTGAAAGAAATCACCAAGCCATAGAGAAAATCGTGCTTGGTATAGGCTTCCAAAATTGAGACATTATTCCCCATGTCATGAAAGAGGAATAATGTCGATTGAATCAAGCACTTGTTTGAAAATCCTATCCTAACGGGTAGGCTATATAAATGGCAGCTCCCATTAAAGGGACAAGCCCCTAGATCATATGGTTGAATTGCCTCTTGAGATACACATTCCATACTTGATTAAATGCCCAATATTTTGCAAATGAATTTCAAAACCATACTTTAACAAATTGTTTTAAACAAACTCAAGTATGAAAAATGTATTTTGATGGGACAAAGAATAAAGGGGCAGGTATAAGAATCATCTTCATATCTCTCGAGAAATACCCAGTGCCGTTCAACTAGATTTTACATGTTCAAATGATGTTGCCAAGTATGAAACACTCATACAAGGCCTAAAAATTTCGAAAATCTAGGATCTCATGCATTAAAATCTTTGGAGATTCTATGCCTTTATAAACCAAGTTTTAAAAATTTGGCAAGACGAAAACTCATCAAGAATTGGCCATTGGAGTGATTGACTTTTTAAAAATATGCACCATTGGCACTCACGATTTGGAATGCTTGCCAAAATGACCAAAATCGTATTAAAAAGCCTTGGTTTCAAGACATTGAAATTTTTTAGAAAGGGAGGATTTCCCAAATTTACTTCTTCGAAAGATCAAAGTTTTGATTGAAAATTTTTTTAACCCTACATATGACTTTGAAAAGTAAAATTTTCAGCATCTTGTTGATATAAAAACCTTGGTAAGGTTAGAATCAGTACATAAATTCCATGATGAAAAACGTGGAGTTCATGTCAATACCATAGGATGGCCATGAAATACTTAGGGTTGGTTATTGTTAGTCCACCCTTAAGCAAAAATTCGTTATGATCATGTTAGAAATGTCGTAAATGTCAAATGCATGAACCATCCATATCCCATCGTCCATCTTACATGCCATAAAGAAATTCCATAGCCCATTCACTTTGAGGCCGTGTGATATCACTCATCTCCACCAAACTAGGGGCATTGAAAATGCATCCCCTAGACACTTTCATGGAGATTCAAGTTCATAAAAATGTGTATCTCCATCATATCATGTAGAATACATTTCATATTGTCATCATTTCATAAAGCATGTATTTCCATTGTATATGTCATGCATCACACACCAAAAGAGGCCCGAAAAGGTGGCAACCCAAGTAGGAATGTCCCCAAAAATCGATGATACATGTTGATTGATTGATATTGTGGGTAGAAATTTAGTAGACCCCGAAAATGTCCAATAATTGAAAGGGTCTATGATAAATTCTTTTGGAAAAGATTTTTAAAATTGAGCTCCTTCGAAACTTCTTGAAAGAAAGATCAAGATTGATTGTATGACCCCGAATGAGAGAATTGATGCTTTACGAAAAGTAGAGTTTACAAAATCAAATTGGTGACATTTCAAAAATCCTTGGCTCACAAAATGAAGCCTTGTTCAAAATAGCAAAATATTTTCAAATGGTAGATGCTATTAGGAAATAGGATGATCTTGGTTGAATCGAGTAACCAAAGGGATAAGTTTTCTCCCCATTTTACTTCTCTCTCCAAAAAAGAAAATTGGCAATGTTCAAAAGAAAAAGAAAAGACAAAGAGAATACAAAAACTCCTCGAAAAAGAAGTCTTCCCCAAAAAGAAAAGGGAATACAAAAACTTATTCAAAAGGAGTCTTCTCTTTGAAAGGAAAAAGAAAAGAGAATGCAAAAACTCCTCTGAGAAGAAGTCTTCCCCGAATAGACAGAGGGAATACAAAAACTTCTTCAAAAGAGGTCTTCTCTTGAAAAATGAAAAAAAGAAAAAAATAAAGAAAAAGGAAAAAGCCAAAGCTCAGAAAGAGCAATTTTCCGTCTCTTTGCCTTAAACCACGGGACGCTTCAGAAGGGACCGTGGTAATTCTTTCCCATGTCTCCGTAGCTTATCCCAATGAAAAAAGGTTCAACCATGAAAATCCTAGAGTAGGAATAGAGTCTACTCATTTGGATTTCATTTTGTTTGAGAATTAGACTTTGTTAGGTGGGAAATGGAACTTTGAAATGTTTTCCAAAATTTCCTAGCAAAAACCTCTACCAAGTAGTAGGTATCGAAACCCAAATAAAGGGAAGTATGAAAAATTGGAAGTCCTTTTGATGGAAGATAAAAGGAGTTCCTTTTGAAAAGTTTTTGAAAACCCAAAATGTCAAGAGGCATGGGAAAATTCTGCTTGGGGAAGCCGACCTTCAAAGGCTCTCTCCAAGCTCGAAAACCCCAAAAATTGACTCTCCCAAAAAGCTCACCTCACTCATACCATGCATGCATTCAGAAGTCATTCATGCATGATCGTGTCCCATATAGGAAAAAAGTCCCTTTTGGCTTAAAATCCCTCTCTTGAAATCCAAGAAAAGGAGTTTACGAAATGAAGGATTGATTTATATTCTCAAGAAAATTTGGGAAGTAAATCCATTAAGGGTGTTTCTTCTTTGCCATTATCCAAACGCAGTTGGATTAATGCCAAAGAGGGGCATCTGTAAACACCCAAATTTTTTCAAATATTTACAAAAACTCCTAAATTTTGAAAGTCAATTTAAAGCCTTTATGAACCTTTCAATTCAAAACCCTAAATTTTAAAGTTTAAGCCTTTTGGAGAATATTTCAAAATAAAGGTTTTAAATTCAAACAACTCATGAGTTTTTGAAGCAGATAAACAGGTGAGACCCAATCCTGGATCCACATCGATTTCCAAAAAGCAAAGAAGATAAAGTTGGAGCATATCAGAATCAAGATCAAATTCTAAAGCTTATCCGAAACCAGGAGAAGATCGAGCTTATCCAGGACCCAGTTCAAGCTCATCCAATTCAAGAACATTTCAAGTTGAACTCGAGACCATGGTGAAGCCGTATAGAATCAAAATCAAAGTGGAGCCGGATCATTCAAGAATCAAATACCAAACGAGGCATTGAATTGGAAGAGCCTAATTAGGCATACCCGGCCACTACTTGGTATCAAGTTCAATACATGCTAGGACAAAACATTAGACAAGCTTGAATCGGCTACACCCAAAGACTAAGTCGGCTGCACCTAGGCCCGGCCCACATGGGCTGGTTCAAGTCAACAAGAGGGACTACATATAGCTAGGCCAAATTGGATCAAGAACCAATAAGGAGCTGGTCCAATCCGCCCCATGGAAGGGGCTAGAAACTAGCCCACTTGGCCTATAAAAGGGGCCAAGGGGGAGCAAGTTGAAAAAAAGCTTGGGTTATCTTCATCTCTCATCAAAATTTTGGGGAATTGGGGCTGGAAAAGAGGGCCTGCACAAGGGAAAATCGTGGGCTGCAAGTGAAGGGAAAAAGAGGGTAGACATAGGAGGGAGAGTGCGGAAGATAGAAGGAAGAAGAAGAAGGGCTGGCCGGATTCCACTCTTGGAATTCCGGCCGATCGGAGACAAAAGTTGTAAGTACTTCTTCCTTTGTTTTTAAAACCTTCTTCCATATTAATTCAGTTGAATTGGGGTTGTATTAATGGAGCAAAGTCTCCCCCACGTTGTAATAGTGAGTAGATTTGATGCCCTCATTTACATTTGCAGAATTTTCACTATTGCACATACGCACTCCACGTGTTTGCTTATATGCTTCTTCCCCAATATAATCTATAATCACTCTATATTCTCTACCCCCTCTATGCTTATGCTTATAAATATGATTTCCCTTCATTTCAACTCAGCAATTTAATTTGGGAATGTAGAGTTGTTGCATTTTAAATTCGTGTGGGTTATGCATCATTATATTTATAAAACAGAAAACCGGATTTCAGCATATCTGCATATGTCTGTTTCTGCAATTTTAATTTTGTGATGCTTGCTCCGATTGTCTCGAAATTTGGTACACTGATTCCACACAGATTTGGACACTCTGTTAAAATTGGCAAGATTTTAAGGCCGCTCAGCCACATAATAAAAGCATATTAAGAACTACCAGATTTCTGCACCACTGTTTGCATAGTCGGATTTCTTGAAACAGAGGTTGGGTAAAAGTCCCATATCTCTGTCCACAGGAGTCCAAATTAGTTGATTTTTGATGCATTGGAAAGCTAACATCCATAGCTTTCCAGCAACATCAAAATCATCAAAATCGGAGTTCTGAGTAAAGAGATACAGACTCATCTTTGAGTTTCTGTATTTCTGAAACAGAACTGTTCCGAGTCAGTCAGGTGGCCTGAGAAGATTATTTGTTTTTGATTCAATACTGCTCCAAATGCAGATTTGAAAAAGGCTACAGTCTCTCGACACTACCAGCTTTATCTGGTAAAATTTTAATAATTTTTGGAAGTCTGTGACGCCTTGAAAACTCCCTTAGAAAACAACTCTGAAAACAGAATTCTCTGTTTTCAGCAGCTTGTGTTTTTCCAAGTATTGAGTCCGAGTGCACAAGTTCAACAAATTTTTCAAAGACACTTGTTTAGGTAAAAGGGAGTCGTGTTTTGCTGTAAAATGAAGTTCCTAAGCGCTCAACACTAACCCTTGAGCATCGGCTCAAGAAGGTGTGAGTGAAAAGATCCCGCTTGTACACAATCGCCTAGAAGTGTTACAAACATTTGCTAGTTTTGAACTAGCTGGCACGCTCGCGCAAGCGTAGGGGTGGAAAGTTTCATTTCAAGTTTGTTTCATAAACTTTGGAATGAGAATTTTCATGTCTACAAAGGTCACTTTGGGCCAAGTACGAGAGCCCATATCCGAAGGATGCACAGTCATGCTCATCCTGGATAACTTTAAAAGCGAGTTAAAAACCCTTCTCTCGCTCCATGAGATCTCAACTTTCCATAAGTTGATCAAAAAGGCATCCCTTTTCGAAACAAACTTGAGAAAAGGGATATATGATCACCTATGGAAAGGAAGTGCAATTTCTAAAACCCGCTTGGAAAAACCCATCACTTATGGGCTACCCACGATGGACAAAGGGGCAAAGCCCCATAAAATCGCCAATGTCCGGTTGGATCCAGGCGTGGCAGGCACTTCCAAAAATTTTGAAAAACTAGAAAACAAAAGGGAGCAAACCTTTCAAAAACCGATTGAAAAATGGGAGTACACTCCGCTGGGGCAACCTATGTCGGAGGTCCTAGACCTCCTACTTGCCCAAGGCATGATAGAACTTCCCGAAATCCTCGAAGGAGTCACTTCCAAAGGGGGGTATTTAAATCAATTTTGTAAGTATCATCGGCTCAAAGGCCATGATACCAAACGCTGCTTCTCCCTTTTAAATAAAATCGAGAACTTGATAGCGGAGGGCTGGCTCCAGGTCATTGCGGAACCTGAGCCACCTCAAGCTATCTTCAAAGAACCCTTTCCCAAACACGCTAGTGGCAGTGGGAAAGGAAAGGTGGTATGTACCCTCACCTTTTCAGAGGAACTAGCACAAAAATCTGAGTCTGGTCGACCCACTTGTGCGCCCACTCTTGTATTATACAAGAAGCTCGCCCAAGTCGTCATCCGGGGACCACCAAGAGTCGAATCCCTGGCTAAACCAGTGTTAAAACTTCAAGCTACTCCTCAACTCATACTTAGAGCCAATTTTAGTGCGAACCCTAGGCTGGTCGTGGGGGAAGTGACTAGATCCGGGAGGATCTATCAACCCCCGCACCTACAAAGTGCTAAAAAGGTAGTCAGTGTGCCTAGCCCCTCAAAAGCATGTATTCCTGGAATCTGCCAAAAGCAGACAAGGATAGAGTCATCCTAAATCCTTATGACTTCGAAAACCACCTTTCAAAGATTCCTATCCACATGTCTATCCTAGAGCTTATACAAACCTCGCCTAGGCATAGATTCGTGCCAGAGAAAATTCTAGAAAAAGCCAAGGTTGATTCGAACATAAGTCCAAAATCCCTGTCTGCCCAAGTGGCTTTACTAGGAGCAAAATCGCCCATCACTTTCTTGGAAGATGATGTAGATAGACCCTACGAGTCCCATAACCAGGCCCTGCATATCGAGGTGGTTCTGAATAACCACTCTCTAGACAGGTGCCTAGTCGATGGGGGAGGAGGGCTCAACATCCTTCCACTTCATGTGGCGTACCAAATCGGAGTCACCTTGACTTCAGTAACCCAAGCCCCATCGTTATCACTGGATACGATGGGAATGCGTCTAGGCCTTTAGGATCAATCGAACTCCCAATGGAAACGGGAGGGATCACGCACACGGGGGTGTTCCATTTCTTGGACATCCACCCCCATTATAACCTGTTGCTGGGAAGGCCCTGGATATACAGCTTGTGCGCTGTACCATCCACCTTCTACAGGTGTGTCAAGATCCCTTTTAGGGACCAGGTCGTGGTGATCCTAGGTGAGAGTCACCCACAGCTTCAGGGGATCATAAACTCCCCTTGTTTATCGATCTCCCAGGCCCATGAGGCTAACCTGGGGCAGATTATGATTGAGCTGCCAAAGCTCGTGTTAAACAACCCTAGGAAGGTTGTATGTGTGAAGGGGCCGCCCAAAGTAGGCCCCCTCCCGATCTTAACCCTTCTAGGAAAACCCAAGCGTTTCCTATTTCCAAAGCCCCTGGACAAAAAGCCATATGAGCACAATATGGATGACAGCAAGTTCCAGGACCACGATCTTTATCAAAAATTTTAAAAAAATAAGAAATCGTGGAACATGTTGTTGAATATGGGCTACATGCCCTACAAAAGTCTAGGGGCGCAAAACCAGGGTCTCCTAGAGCCCATCCTTCCTAGGGCCAATCCAAGCCGATATGGGATCGGCTATACTCCCAGAATACTGCCAGAACCACCCCCTGTGACCACCTGGGTCAAGGGTGCCCTGGAACCTGCCTTACAAGAGACCTACGATTTAGACCTCCTATTCCGAGTCTAACCCGTGGTGTTTTCCCTTTGTAGGTATGACAAAAGATCCCTTTCTTAAAAATACAAAAACATTTGAAAAACTTAAATCAAAAAAATCGAAAAAGAAGAAAAACCAAAAACAATGGAAAAACAAAAACTCGAAAATAGAGTGCTTTGTATAGTTCCTAAGGTTCTTGTTTTACAAAAACCCAAAAGAATCGAAAATTTGGAAAATGCCAAAAAGATTTTGTATATAGCTGCTCCTGGTAGGACTTTGGCAAAAGAAAAGGATTTCGAAAGAAACGTCGTCTGCATAACCAGACCAAAAATTTCGAAATCAATTGAAAATCCAAGTACAAAACCAGGTCTTTTTGAAAATCACGCATCAAATTCCCTCGGGTCTATAACCCACGAGAATGATCGAAGCCCAGAAGTGGATCCCCTTGAGGAAGATCCCACTTCTGAGCTCCCAGAATTTCATAAAATTCTCGATTTTGAAAGACCTTCCAATTCAGGTGAAAGACCTCGAATACACATTCCAATTCGATTTTATAGAGGTGAACCTAGGGGATGATTCCAATCCCAAAACCATCAAAATAGGTGCATGCTTGCATGAACATGAAAGATTAGCATTCATTGCATTTCTACGAACCTATTTAGATGTGTTTGCATGGACGTATGAAGACATGCCGGGCATAGACCCCAGCATTGTCGAACATCGTCTTCCCTTAGATACGGATGTAAAACCCATAAAGCAAAAGCTTAGGAAAATACACTCGAATGTACACACGCAAGTCAAAGAGGGTTTAGAAGATCTGTTAAAAGCTGGATTTATAAAACCCATTGTGTATTCTGATTGGTTGTCAAACATCATTGTAGTTCGAAAAACCAATGGAAAAATTCGAATATGCATCGATTTTAGAAACCTGAATAAAGCCACTCCAAAGGATAATTATCCTTTACCAAACATAGATTTGATAGTCGATAGTACTGCAAATCATGAAATGTTTTCGTTTATGGATGGCTATTCAGGCTATAATCAAATCAAACTAAGCCCACGAGATCAGGGTAAGACCGCCTTCACAACCCCATGGGGCACGTACTGCTATACAGTCATGCCCTTTGGTTTGAAAAATGCCGGCGCAACATACCAGCGAGCCATGACCACGATCTTCCATGATCAAATTCATGAGCTCGTAGAAGTGTATGTAGATGATCTCTTGGCGAAATCCAAAACCCGATGCACTCACATCGAATGTTTGCAAAAGATTTTCGAAAGGCTTAGGCTTTACAAAGTAAAGCTAAACCCTCAAAAATGTGTATTCGAGGTAGAATCAAGGAAGCTTCTAGGCTTTATGGTAAGCCAAAGGGGTATAGAAGTCGACCCCTCTAAATGTCGAGCCATCATAGACATGGCTCCACCCTCCAATCTCACCCAAATCCGTAGCCTCCAGGGTCGATTACAATCCGTTCGCCGATTCATATCGAATCTGGTAACTAGATGCGAACCCTTCAACAAGCTGTTGAGGAAGGGCACAAAATTCTTATGGGATGACGAATGCCAAAGGTCCTTCGAGAGACTAAAGGCATACTTGGTTAATCCCCCCGTTTTGAATCCTCCAAAGCAAGGAAAACCGCTTTTACTCTACATCTCTATGCATGCGAATGCTTTAGGAGCCCTATTGGCTCAATACGAGGATGACACCCATAAGGAGTATGCCATCTACTATATTTTGAAAACTCTCTTGGCTTATGAACGAAATTATCAAGCCATGGAGAAGACGTGCTTGGCCCTAGTCTGGGCCTGCCAGAAATTCAGACACTATTTCCTAGATCATGAGATCTGGATAGTGTCCAAGCTTGATCCAATCAAGCACTTGTTCGAAAAACCCATTCTCACAGGTAGATTGGGTAAATGGCAACTCCTTCTAATGGAGTATGACCAAAAATACCATCACCAGATCTCCATAAAGGGGCAAGCCCTAGCAGACTACGTGGCTGAGTTCCCCCTGGAGGATGCATATCCCACACTTGATGAAATGCCTGAAGAAGGCATATTACAAAACCATTTCCAAACCCACATTTTGGCAAACAATTTCGAAAACCAAGTGTGGAAGATGCACTTCAATGGGGCACGAAACCAACGAGGGGCTGGGGCTGGGGTCATCCTCATCTCCTCTGAAAAGGGCGAGATTCCCATAGCAGTCCGCCTAGATTTCGAATGTTCCTACAACGTAGCTGAGTATGAAGCACTCATACAAGGCTTAAGGATTTCGAAAACTCTAGGGGCATCATGCATTCAGGTCTTTGGAGATTCGCTCCTTGTCATCAGCCAGGTTTTGAAAATTTGGCAATTACGTAATGAAAAACTACTTCCATATTACGAGTTGGCCACTCGATTGGTCCAGTCCTTCCAATCGTGTAAACTCACACATGTAGGAAGAGAGGACAATGGCATCACCGATGCCCTCTCCTCCTTGGGTTCTGCCCTAAAGGTCGATCCCATTTCAGGGACCCGATCTTTAGAAATATGGCATGCGCCCAACCCATCCACACGCGACTTGGATATCTGCCAAAATAACCCAGAGTCTATTGGAAAACCCTGGTTTTACGACATAAAACAATTTCTAGAAAATGGGAGATTCACCGAGGATGCCACATCCAAAGATAAGGCATTCATCCGTAAGATTTCGACCCGATACACCATTCTGGGTGGGGTTTTATACAAAAAAAGTTTTACCGGCATCCTACTTAGGTGTATCGATCTAGAGGAGGCTAGGATAGTAATGCATGAGTTCCACGATGGAGAATGTGGAGGTCATGTCAATGCCAACATGATGGCAATGAAAATACTTAGAGGGGGCTATTTTTGGTCCATCTTAAAAAAGGATTGTCACGATCATGTTAGGAAGTGTCATCCATGTCAAGTGCATGGGCACACCATTCATATCCCTTCATCTGCATTGCATTCCATGGTCAGCCCCTGGCCATTCACCATGTGGGCGTTTGACATCGTAGGCCCAATATTTCCAAAAGCCTCGATTGGGCATCGATTCATTTTAGCAGCCACGGAGTATTTCTCCAAGTGGGTCGAAGCCATCTCCCTAACCAATGTACAGGGGCAACATGTGGTGGCTTTTGTTAGGAGGAATATCTTGACTCGATTTGGAGTTCTAAGAGACCTTGTGTCCGATAATGGCACCCCATTCAAAAACGAGCGGATGGTCAAGTTGTGCAACACCTATGGCATAACTCACCACTTCTCCTCGCCCTACTACCCTCAAGGCAACGACCAAGCCGAAGCCACAAATAAGACTCTCATTAGCATAATTGAGAAGACTTTAGAGAAGGATAGGACGTGGCATGAGAAGCTGGATGAAGCCTTATGGGCTTATAGGACTTCCATCCAGACTCCCACGAATGCCACACCATTCGAATTGGTCTATGGCACAAACGCCATTCTTCCCATTCATACCCAATTGCATTCATTTCATACATCCATTGCACTCGACCTCCCCCTAGAGACGCTTCAGCATGCTAGGATGGCCGAAGAAGACTTGCTAGATGAGAGGCGACTCCTTGCCATGGATCATGCTCATGCATACCGGCAAAGGATAGCCCGACACTATGGCAAACACATAAGACCTCGCCACTTTGAAGTGGGGGATCTGGTCTTAAAAATCATCCATTATCGTGGGCCACATCCACTCGAAAAGTGGCGCCCCAAGTGGGACGGACCCTATGTTGTACGTGCAACCACCACGAACAACTCATATTGGTTGATCGATGTAGAAGGTAGGAATTTAGCAGATCCTATCAATATTCAATACTTAAAGATGTATTATGTGTAGGATTTGGATTAAATTCCTCATTTTCGAAAAATTAAGGGATAGTTGTCCTGAGACCTGAAAATAAGGTGAAAAGGCAAAATCGTGTGACCTTGAGTGAGAGGATTCGCACTTGTGAAAGAGTGGAGTCTTCAAAATCGTGGTTACATTTCAAAATCCTTCTTCTTACAAAGAAAGGCCTAGTTCAACATAGCAAGATACTTGCAAGTAGTACGTGCTATTTCTAAATAGGCTTATCTGGAATGGATCGAGTGTGAGCTTGGGATAAGTCCTCCCCTCTTCTCTTCTCCTTCCAAAAGGAAAAGCACGGCCCAAACAAAGGAAATTTCCCATTCAAAAGGCTCTTTCCAAAAGAAAGAAACCAGAATTCAAAGAAAAAAATCGATTCTCTTGTGAAAAAAAGAGGGATTAAAGAAAAAATACTCCCAAAAAGAGACCCTCTACGAAAAGAAGGAAAAAGAGGCTAAAAAGCTCAAAAAGAGCAGTTTTCCGCCTTCTATGCCTTAAACCACGGGATGCTTCAGAAGGGACCGTGTTATCTCTTTCCCATCCCTGGCTTATCCCAAGCTAAAGCATGGTTCATTTCAAGGAATCCTAATGTAAAAATAGGATTTACTTACTTGAATTTCATCTTGCTTGAGAATTCGACGTTTCGAGTAAGGCGTAGGAATTTGAAATATAGCTTGTCTTCTTATAAAACCTCCGCTAGATAAGCGAGTGTTAAAACTCAAACAAGGGCAAACACGAAGAGCTCGAGATCCTTAGGATCGAGACTCAAGATAGTTGTCCCTTTTGTAAATAGTTTTGTAAATAGATTTTGGAAAATCGAACATCGAACAGCATAGGATCTGCTCACTTGGAGCAACAGGCCTTATAAGTCTCTAGAGTTCGACCACATCTGGTCTCTGGGAGGTCGCCACTCTTGGCACCACACCCATGTCATCTGCATTCCACGCATGGCACTTGCATAAACATGATCCCATTTTAGGACCAGAGTCTATTCTGCATATCCCTTTGGCGTGATATCTCCTCCTACCAGGGTTTTAAAAGTGAGATTTTTCTAAAGATTGGGACAATCCCGTATTCTTCATGGATAGATCTAGGGAGACATTGAAAGGGGTGTTTGTCATCTTTGCCCTTATCCAAATTGATTTGGACAAGGCCAAAGAGGGGCATCTGTAAACACCCCAAAATCCCACGAACTTCTCAAAACAACTTGGTTTTGTAAAAGCAGCCCCAAAGGGCTATTTTGAGTCTGGAAACCCAGGAGCCTTCCAGGCAACCCTGTACATATGTTTTAAATTTTATATGTTTTAAATATGTATAATATGGTTTTAAAAACCTTTTAAATCACATTTTAAAACCCCAAAGCAGCTTGGCCTAATCAAGATAGGACCAGAAAAGCTAAAAAGAGCTTGGAACCGGAGCACAAGTCGAGCCCGGCACAACAACTCTCTTATTGAATCCACCCCCAGGATCTCGAACGTCCAAGACCCTGTTATCAGCAAAACATCATTTGAAATCATCTCCGGAAGGTGAAAACAGAAGCGGACGACCATGTTGGCGAAGACCCAACGCAGACGGAGTACTGATGCTGTCAGACCCCGCACAAACCGTTCGTTTCGAACACAGCCTGAAGGAGTCAGAATTCAATTTGGATCGGATCTAGACCATATATATCCAGATCCCAATCCAAACCTATGTGTGGATTTGGATTTGGATTTGGATCCAGAGATCCAATCCAATATCCACATCCATGGCCCACATCACCTTCTCATAAATGGAGGTGGGGCCCACTTGAAATTCACGTGGGATTATGGGCATGAGAGAGAGTGGGGGAGGATAAGATTAGAGTGTGGTTGTAATTAAGCTTGACTTGTGTGTCAAGTTTGGGGTTAATCATGTGGGTTAGCCAAATTAACATGGGTTTAAGCTTGTAATTATCCAAAACCTAACCTAGGGCTGCACCAACATGATGCAACAAGGTCTATGGGTTATGCAAAGGGAGCTCCCTAACCCAATCCTAATAAAAAAACCCTAATCCTAGCCTTTTGCCCTAATCCCGTCCTAAACCTAGCCTAATCACCTAACCCACTTCCCTAATCCCGGCCTAATCCCAACCTAATCACCTAACCCACTTCCCTAATCCTTCCCTAAACCTAGTTTAATTTCCCTAAACCTAACCTAATCCTAGCCTAATCACCTAAACCACCTCACTAAACCTCACCCCAAAACCAACCCACCTAGCTAAGCCCTAAACCCCTAAACCACCCCACCTAAACCTAGCACACCATCTACCTAAAACCCCTTGTATTAAAATATCTGGCTCCTCCCCAAAACCAACCCACCTTATCACCACACCACCACTACCTAAACCACCTTACCACCTCCTAGAAACCAGCCCCAACCGCCATCTCCAACCCTATATAACCCCCCCCCCCCCCCCAAGGGGCGGGTTTTGGATTCTTTTCCAGCCCATCTCTCCCAGCCGACCTTGGCCAACCTCCCAACCGAGCCTTCCACCTGCACCACCGCTACCAGCCAGCTCCACCTCCTACACCACCACTTCCATCCGGCCAGCTCAACATCTCCACCACCTCCCGGCTAAATCCTGCGCATCCAAGTCACCCGGCTGCCCCTCTTCCATCCACCGCCCCTCTTCATCACCCGGTTAGTATCTCAACCTAATTCTACATCTTCTTCACTCCCCCTCCACTCTCAACCATCTGCACCACCACCATATCACCCCAATACCACCTACCCATCATCCTTACCTATTCGGCCAGACCTTAGCCATTTCAACCACCCGCCTTGAACCACTTCTTCCCCTAGTAATACCCGGCCACCCTACTTAGCTTCCTAGGACCTGCCCATATCCCTTTCCACCAGCCCTTAGTCCTACCTTACACCACACCCTAGCTAGCTCCCTTCCCATCCACGACATCCATAGCCACCCTAGCAGCCGGCCACCACCAAGCTTCCCTTAGTCGGCCACTCCAACCGACTGTACCAAACCCACTCGGCCACCATACACTCCCTTAGGCTCCCACTTAGCGCCATCTTTCCTAACACTACCTTCTTCAATACCAGCCCATCCCTTAGTGACCCTCCTTAGACACCTTAGCCCAAGCACCAAGGCAACACCTTCCTAGCAGCCGGCCACCTTCAAGGTGCCCCTACCGCACCTCCAAGACACCCGGCCAGCATCTCCCCTTGCCGTTCAACTCCGAGGAGCTCCCTCTTGCAGCCCAAGGCGAAGCCAAGCCCACGCTCAAGCAAGTCACCTCCGGACCAGCTATAAGTAAGTGCCTAACTCGATCCTTAGTTGTAGACTTGCTTAAATTAAATTCGATACGGGGTTGTAATAACGGAGCATTGTCTCCCCCCGCTTGTAATAACGTGGCTTGGCACACCCACACACACGTGCACTCTCTTAGTTGTGCACGATTTCGAACACACACGGGCCTAATCAGCCCTTTATATATAAGTTTATGTATATACTTTAAATTATGTAGGGTTTTGCCTAAGTTGGGTGTGTTGTCTTTCAATTCAAGCACGCACACACATTGAGGCTTCGCTCTTATTTGTAAGACCCAAGTAAGGACCGTGTTATACTATTTGGGTTTAATTTCATGTTGTGTGCGTAGTACTTCAATTCAAGCACTCACACACATTGAGCTTTCGCTCTTATTCACAAGACCTTAGTTAAGGCCATACTGCAATTTATATTTGGGTTTAATTTCATGTTGTGTGCGTAGTACTTCAATTCAAGCACTCACACACATTGAGCTTTCGCTCTTATTCCCAAGACCTTAGTTAAGGCCATATTGCGAGTTATATTTGGGTTTCATTTCATGTCGTGTGTGTAGTACTTCAATTCTCGCACGCACCCACATTGAGCCTTCGCTCTTATTTGCAAGAAACAAGTAAGGGCCCATATATACATTATATACGTATTTCCCTTCGGCATTTACATTACAAGTCATTTCCCTTAAGTCATTTCCCTTTGGCAATTTCCCTTAAGTCATTTCCCTTCGGTATTGTCTTTACATTCAGGTTTTCCCTTTGGAGTAGCGTGAGTTTGCATTGCATATACGCCATACCACGAGTTAGGACGCATATTGCATCAAAGCAAACCCCATACTCCCGCTCAAACTTGCCACATCTTAGTGGAGTGTTCATAACACACACCTAGGTGGCCCATAAAGGGATAAAAAGCAAGACTTAGGCACGTGCAAATTCACGTGATCTAAAATCTAAAAATCATACAAACAAGACCCGAATCAAACACCTTGAACCGCTTTCGTAGGTTTTTTCCACTCAAAACTCAATTTTTAAAGCGTACAGACTGACCCTTGCGCATCCGTGCAAGAAGGTCTGCAACGACAAGAGCATGCTTGCTCACAGTCGCCACATTAGTGTAGACGCAGGAAAATCCCCGCTCGTCTGGCTTTCTCAGGGCCGGGAGCGGATCCTCTCGTGTGTCTAAGGCCTATTTATATAAACAGGGCGTGCCAGCTAGCTTACCTAAGCTAGTGAAGATATATTTTAATTCTGACTTCTAACGTGGCGACTGTGAGCAAGTGAGCTCTTGTCGTCGCAGACCTTCTTGCACCGATACGCAAGGGTCAGTCTGTACGCTTTGAAAAATCGAGTTTTGGGATAGAAAAAGCTTACGAAGCGGTTCGAGGTGTTTTTGATTCGGGTCTTTAATACGATGGCAGATTTTAGTTCACGTGAATTTGCACGTGCCTAAGTCTTTCTTTTTATCCCTTTATGGGCCACCTAGTTTGTGTGTTATGAACACTCCACTACATGGGCGAATTTGACCGGGGCTTGCTTTGATGCAATATGCGTCCTACCTCGTGGTATGGCGTAGATGCAATGCAAACTCACGCTACTCCAAAGGGAAAACCCGAATGTAAAGACAATGCCGAAGAGAAATAACCGAAGGGAAATGACTTGTAATGTAAATGCCGAAGGGAGATATGTATATAGGGTATATACGTGCCCTTACTTGGGTCTTGAAAATAAGAGCGAAGGCTCAATGTGGGTGCGTGCTTGAATTGAAAGACTTACACACACGACATGAAATAAAACCCAAATATAACTTGCAGTATGGCCTTGATTAAGGTCTTGGGAATAAGAGCGAAAGCTCAATGTGTGTGAGTGCTTGAATTGAAGTACTACACACACAACATGAAATTAAACCCAAATAGTATAACACGGCCCTTACATGGGTCTTTCAAATAAGAGCGAAGGCTCAATGTGTGTGAGTGCTTAAATTGAAAGACTTACACACACGACATGAAATGAAAACCCAAATAGTATAGCTCGGCCCTTACTTAGGTCTTTCAAATAAGAGCGAAGGCTCAATGTGTGTGAGTGCTTGAATTGAAAGACATACACACACGACATGAAATGAAAACCCAAATAGTATAGCTTGGCCCTTACTTGGGTCTTTCAAATAAGAGGGAAGGCTCAATGTGTGTGAGTGCTTGAATTGAAAGACAACACACCCAACTTAAGCAAAACCCTACGTAAGTTAAAATATATATATATATTTATATATTAAGGGCTGATTAGGCCCGTGTGTGTTCAAAATCGTGCACAACTAGGAGAGTGCACGTGTGTGTGAGTGTGCCAAGCCACGTTATTACAAGCGGGGGGAGACTATGCTCCGTTATTACAACCCCGTATCGAATTGAATTTTAAACAAGTATGCAACTAAGGACCGAGTTAGGCACTTACTAATAGCTGGTCCGGAGGTGACTTGCTTGAGCTTGGGCTTGGCCTTTGCCTTGGGCTGCAAGAGGGAGCTCCGCGAAGTTGAACGGCAAGAGGAACTGCTGGCCGGCTGGAAATGGGGTGCGGGAGAGGCGCCTTGAAGATGGTCGGCTGCCTAGCAAAGGGCTGGTTTTGCGTGTGGGGCTAAGGTGACTATGTAGGGTCACTAAGGAAAGGTGTGGTGTTAGGGAGTATGGCACTAAGGGGGAGCCTAAGGGAATGTCTAATGGAGCACCTAAGGGAAGGATGTGGCTGGCCGAATGGAAGTGACAGTCGGTTGGAGTGGCCGACTAGGGGAACTTGGTGGTGGCGGGCTGCTAGGGTGGATAGGTAATGGTGGATGGGAAGGGAACTAGATAGGATATGGGGTAAGGTAGTAGTGGATGTGGTGAGGTAATATGGGCAGGTTTTAGGGAGTTGGGTGGAGTGGTCGGGTGTAGCTAGGGTGTCTAGGCAATGGCGGGTGTTAGGTTGGTTGAGGCTTGGCCGAATGGGAGTGGTGGCGGCAGGTGGCTGGTGTTAGGATAAGGTGGTGGTAGTGTAGGTGGCTGAGAGTGGAGGGGGAGTGGAGAAGAGGTGAGGTAGGGTATGGGGTACTAACCGACGGTGATGGGAGGCGGCGGTTGGTTGAGGAGCAGCTGGGTGTGGTGGAGTGGTTGGTTCGGCTGGATGAAGAGTATGGCGACGGGTGGCTGGGGAGTGGTGGAGCAGGTGGAGCACGGTGGTGGCTGGTGGTGGTGCAGGTGGAAGAGCCGGCTGGTATTAGGGTAGGGCCAGATATTTTAGATACAAGGGGTTTTGGATAAGTTGTGTGCTAGGTTTAGGTGGGGTGGTTTAGGGTTTAGCTAGGTGGGTTGGTTTTGGGGTGAGGTTTAGTGAGGTGGGTTAGGTGATTAGGCTAGGATTAGGTTAGGTTTAGGGAAATTAACCTAGGTTTAGGGAAGGATTAGGGAAGTGGGTTAGGTGATTAGGTTGGGATTAGGCCGGGATTAGGGAAGTGGGTTAGGTGATTAGGCTAGGATTAGGGCCGGATTAGGGTAGAAGGCTAGGATTAGGTGCTTTTGGTTAGGATTAGGTGAAGGAGCTCCCTTTGCATGACCCATGGACCTTAACCACATCATGTTGGTGCAACCCTAGGTTAGGTTTTGGCTAATTACAAGCTTAAACCCACTTAATTAGGCTAACCCACATGATTAACCCCAAACTTGACACACAAGTCAAGCTTAATTACAACACACACTTTAATCTTATCCTCCCCCACTCTCTCTCATGCCCATAATCCCACATGAAATTCATGTGGCCCCACCTCCATTTATGAGAAGGTGATGTGGGCCATGGATATGGATATTGGATTGGATCTCTGGATCCAAATCCAAATCCAAGTCCATACATGGGTTTGGATTGGGATCTAGATATATATGGTCCAGATCTGATCCAAACTGAACTCTGACTCCTTCAGGCTATGTTCGAAACGAACGGTTTGTGCGAGGTCTGACAGCATCAGTACTCCGTCTGCGTTGGGTCTTCGCCAACATGATCATGCGCTTCTGTTTTCGCCTTCCGGAGATGACTTCAAATGATGTTTTGATGATAACAGGGTCTTGGACGTTCGAGATCCTGGGGGGGTGGATTTGATATGAGACTTGCTGTGTCGGGCTTGACATGTGCTCCGGTTCCGGGCTCTCTTTAGCTTTTCCGGTCCTGTCTTGATTAGGCCAAGCTACTTCGGGGTTTCAAAACATGTTTTAAAAAGGTTTTTAAAGCCATATCATATATTTTTGAAATATAAAGTTCAAAACATATGTACAGGGTTGCCTGGAAGGCTCCTAGGTTTTCAGACTCAAAATAACCCTTTGGGGCTACTTTTACAAAACCAGGTTGTTTCGAGGAATTCGTGGGATTTCGGGGTGTTTACAGATGCCCCTCTTTGGCCTTGTCCAAATCGATTTGGATAAGGGCAAAGATGACAAACACCCCTTTCAATGTCTCCCTAGATCTATCCATAAAAAATATGGGATCGCCCCAATTTTTAGCAAAATCTCAATTTATAAAGTCTGGTAGGAGGAGATATCACGGCAAAGGGATCTGTTATGTAATCTGGTCCTAAATGGGATCATGTTTATGCAAGTACCATGCATGGAATGCAGATGCATGGCATGGGTGTGGTGCCAAGAGTGGCGACCTCCCAAAGACCAGATGTGGTCGAACTCTAGAGACTTACAAGGCCTGTTGCCCCGAGTGAGCAGATCCTATGCTGTTCGATGTCTGACTTTTTCCAAAATTTATTTACAAAACTATTTACAAAAAGGGACAACTGTCTTGAGTCTCGATCCTAAGGATCTCGAGCTCTTCGTGTTTGCCCTTGTTTGAGTCTTAACACTTGCTTATCTAGCGGAGGTTTTATAAGAAAACAAGCCATATTTCAAATTCCTATGCCTTACTCGAAACGTCGAATTCTCAAACAAGATGAAATTCAAGTAAGTAAATCCTATTTTTACTTTAGGATTCCTCGAAATGAACCATGCTTTAGCTCGGGATAAGCCAGGGATGGGAAAGAGATACCACGGTCCCTTCTGAAGCGTCCCATGGTTTAAGGCATAAAAGACGGAAAACTACTCTTTTTGAGCTTTTTGGCCTCTTTTCCTTTTTTTCATCGAGGGTCTCCCTTTGGGAGTATTTTTTCTTTAATCCCTCTTTTTCATAAGAGAATCGATTTTTCTTTTGAATTTTGGTTTCTTTCTTTTGGAAAGATACTTTGAAATGGGAAATTCCCTTTGTTTGGGCTGTGTTTTTCCTTTTGAAAGGAGAAGAGAAGAGGGGAGGACTTATCCCAAGCCTACACTCGATCCATTCCAGATCAGCCTATTTAGAAATAGCACGTACTACTTGCAAGTATCTTGCTATATTGAACTAAGCCTTTCTTTGTAAGAAGAAGGATTTTGAAATGTAACCACGATTTTGAAGACTCCACTCTTTCACAAGTGCGAATTCCTTCACTCAGGGTCACACGACTTTGCCTTTGCACCTTATTCTCATGTCTCAGGGCAGCAATCCCTAAAATTTTCGAAAACTGGAATTTGATCAAAATCCTACACATAATATTTCTTTAAGTATTGAATATTGATAGGATCCGCTAAATTCCTACCTTCTACATCGATCAACCAATACAAATTGTTCGTGGTGGTTGCTCGTACAACATAGGGTCCATCCCACTTGGGGCGCCACTTTCCAAGTGGATGTGGGCCATGATAGTTGATGATTTTCAAGACTAGATCTCCTACTTCAAAGTGGCGAGGTCTCATGTGTTTGCCATGATGTCGGGCTATCCTTTGCCGGTATGCATGAGCATGATCCATGGCAAGGAGTCGCCTCTCATCTAGCAAATCTAGTTCGGCCATCCTAGCATGCTGAAGCGTCTCTAGGGGGAGGTCAAGTGCAATGGATGTATGGAATGAATGCAGTTGAGTATGAATGGGGAGAATGGCGTTTGTGCCATAGACCAATTCGAATGGTGTGGCATTCGTGGGAGTTCGGATGGAAGTCCTATAAGCCCATCAGGCTTCATCCAGCTTCTCGTGCCACGTCCTACCCTTCTCTAAAGTCTTCTCAATTATACTAATGAGAGTCTTGTTTGTGGCTTCGGCTTGGCCGTTGCCTTGAGGGTAGTAGGGTGAAGAGAAGTGGTGAGTTATGCCATACGTGTTGCACAACTTAACCATCCGCTCGTTCTTGAATGGGGTGCCATTGTCAGACACAAGGTCTCGTGGAACCCCAAATCGAGCCAAGATATTCCTCCGGATGAAAGCCACCACATGTTGCCCCAGCACGTTGGTTAGGGATATGGCTTCCACCCACTTGGAGAAATACTCTGTGGCTGCTAAAATAAATTGATGCCCATTCTAGGCTTTTGGAAATATTGGGCCTACGATGTCAAATGCCCACATGGTAAATGGCCAGGGGTTGACCACAGAATGCAATGTAGATGAAGGGATATGAATGGCGTGCCCATGCACTTGACATGGATGACACTTTCTAACATGATCGTGACAATCCTTTTTCAGGGTGGACCAAAAATAGCCCCCTCTAAGTATTTTCATTGCCATTATGTTGGCATTGACATGGCCTCCACATTCTCCATCGTGGAATTCATGCATCACTATCCTAGCCTCCTCTAGGTCGATACACCTAAGCAGAATGCCGGTAAAACTTTTTTTGTATAAAACCCCACCCAGAATGGCATATCGGGTCGAAATCTTACGGATGAATGCCTTATCTTTGGATGTGGCATCCTCGGCGAATCCCCCATTTTCTAGAAATTGTTTTATGTCATAAAACCAGGGTTTTTCAATAGAGTCTGGGTTATTTTGGCAAATATCCAAGTTGTGTGTGGATGGGTTGGGCGCATGCCATATTTCTAAAGATCGGATCCCTGAAATGGGATCGACCTTTAGGGCTGAACCCAAGGAGGAGAGGGCATCGGCGATGCCATTGTCCTCTCTTCCTACGTGTGTGAGTTTACACGATTGGAAGGATTGGACCAATCGAGTGGCCAACTCGTGATATGGAAGTAGTTTCTTATTACGTACTTGCTAAATTTTTAAAACCTAGTTTATGACAAGGAGTGAATCTCCAAAGACCTCGATGCATGATGCCCCTAGAGTTTTCGAAATCCTTAAGCCTTGTATGAGTGCTTCATACTCAGCTATGTTGTTGGAACATTCAAAATCTAAACGGACTGCTATGAGAATCTCACCCTTTTCAGGGGAGATGAGGATGACCCCAGCACCAGCCCCTCATTGGTTTCGTGCCCCATCGAAGTGCATTTTCCACACTTGGTTTTCGAAAGAGTTTGCCAAAATGTGGTTTTGAAAGTGGTTTTGTAATATGCCTTCATCAGGCATTTCAACAAGCGTGGGATATGCGTTCTCTAAGGGGAACTCAGCCACATAATCTGCTAGGGCTTGCCCCTTAATGGAGATCTGGTGATGGTACTTCAGATCATACTCCATTAGAAGGAGTTGCCATTTTCCCAATCTACCCGTGAGAATGGGTTTTTCGAACAAGTGCTTGATTGGATCAAGCTTGGACACTATCCAGATCTCATGATCTAGGAAATTGTGTCTGAATTTCTGGCAGGCCCAGACTAGGGCCAAGCACGTCTTCTCCATGGCTTGATAATTTCGTTCATAAGCCAAGAGAGTTTTCGAAATGTAGTAGATGGCATACTCCTTATGGGTGTCATCCTCGTATTGAGCCAACAGGGCTCCTAAAGCATTTACATGCACGGAGATGTATAATAAAAGCGGTTTTCCTTGCTTTGGAGGATTCAAAACGGGGGGATTAACCAAGTATGCCTTCAGTCTCTCGAAGGACTTTTGGCATTCGTCTTCCCATAAGAATTTCGTACCCTTCCTCAACAGTTTGTTGAAGGGTTCGCATCTAGTTGCCAGATTTGATATGAATCGGCAAACGGATTGTAATCGACCTTGGAGGCTACGGATTTGGGTGAGATTGGAGGGTGGAGCCATGTCTATGATGGCTCGACACTTAGAGGGGTCGACTTCTATTCCCCTTTGGCTCACCATAAAGCCTAGAAGCTTCCCGGGTTCTACCCCGAACACACATTTTTAAGGGTTTAGCTTTACTTTGTAAAGCCTAAGCCTTTCGAAAATCTTTTGTAAACATTCGATATGGGTGCATCGGGTTTTGGATTTCGCCAAGAGATCATCTACATACACTTCTACAAGCTCATGAATTTGATCATGGAAGATCGTGTTCATGGCTCGTTGGTATGTTGCACCGGCATTTTTCAAACCAAAGGGCATGACTGTATAGCAGTACGTGCCCCATGGGGTTGTGAAGGCGGTCTTACCCTGATCTCGTGGACTTAGTTTGATTTGATTATAGCCTGAATAGCCATCCATAAATGAAAATATTTCATGATTTGCAGTACTATCGACTATCAAATCTATGTTTGGTAAAGGATAATTATCCTTTGGAGTGGCTTTATTCAGGTTTCTGAAATCGATGTATATTCGAATTTTCCCATTGGTTTTTCGAACTACAACAATGTTTGACAACCAATTAGAATACGCAATGGATTTTATAAATCCGGCTTTTAACAGATCTTCTAAACCCTCTTTGACTTGCGTGTGTACATTCGGGTGTATTTTCCTAAGCTTCTACTTTATGGGTTTTTCATCCGCATCTACGAGAAGATGATGCTCGACAATGCTGGGGTCTATGCCCGGCATGTCTTCGTACGTCCATGCAAACACATCTAAATAGGTTCGTAGAAATGCAATGAATGCTAATCTTTCATGTTCATGCAAACAGGCGCCTATTTTGATGGATTTGGGATTGGAATCATCCCCTAGGTTCACCTCTATGAAATCTCCTCCTACTGATTGGGAAGGTCTTTCAAAATCGAGAATTTTATGGAATTCTGGGAGCTCAGAAGTGGTATCTTGCTCAAGGGGATCCACTTCTGGGCTTCGATCATTCTCGTGGGATATAGACCCGAGGGAAGTTGATGCGTGGTTTTCAAAAAGACTTGGTTTTGTACTTGGATTTTCAAGTGATTTCGAAATTTTTGGTCTGGCTATGCAGATGACGTTTCTTTCGAAATCCTTTTCTTTTGCACAAGTCCTACCAGGAGCAGCTATATATACAAAATCTTTTTGGTATTTTCCAAATTTTTGATTTTTTTGGGTTTTTGTAAAACAAGAACCTTGGAAACTATACAAAGCACTCTTTTTTCGAGTTTTTGTTTTTCCATTGTTTTTGGTTTTTCTTGTTTTTCGATTTTTTTGATTTTAAGCTTTTCAAATGTTTTTGTGTTTTTATAAAAGGGATCTTCCGTCATACCTACAAAGGGAAAACACTACGAGTTAGACTCGGAATAGGAGATCTAAATCGTAGGTCTCTTCTAAGGCAGGTTCCAGGGCACCCTTGACCCAGGTGGTCACAGGGGGTGGTTCTGGAGGTATCCGGGGAGTATAGCCGATCCCATATCGGCTTCGGTTGGCCCTAGGAAGGATGGGCTCTAGGAGACCCTGGTTCTGCGCCCCTAGACTCTTGTAGGGCATGTAGCCCATGTTTAACAACATGTTCCACGATTTTTTGTTTTTTGAAAAGTTTTGGTATAAGTCGTGGTCCTGGAACATGCTGTCATCCATATTATGCTCATATGGCCTCTTGTCCAGGGGCTTTGGAAATAGGGAGCGCTTGGATCGTCCTAGAAGGGTTAACATCGGGAGGGGGCCTGCTTTGGGCGACCCCTTCACACATACTACCTTCCTAGGGTTGTTTAACACGAGCCGGGGTGGCTCGATCATAATTTGCCCCAAGTTAGCCTCATGGGCCTGGGACTTTGATAAACAAGGGGAGTTTATGATCCCCTGAAGCTGTGGGTGACCCTCACCTAGGATCACTACGACCTGGTCCCTGCAAGGGATCTTAACACATCTATGGAAGGTGGATGGTACAGCACACAAGCTGTGTATCCAGGGTCTTCCCAACAACAGGTTATAATGGGGGTGGATGTCCAAGACATGGAACACCCCCGTGTGTGCGATCCCTCCTGTTTCCATTGGGAGTTTGATTGATCCTAACGGTCTAGACGCATTCCCATCGTATCCAGTGATAACGATGGAGCTTGGGTTCACTGAAGTCAAGGTGACTCCGATTTTATATGCCACATGAAGTGGAAGGATGTTGAGTCCTCCTCCCCCATCGACTAGGCACTTGTCCAGAGAGTGGTTATTCAGAACCACCTCGATATGCAAGGCCTGGTTGTGGGATTCGTAGGGCCTATCTACATCATCTTCCGAGAAAGTGATGGGCGATTTTGCTCCTAATAGAGCCACTTGGGCAGACAAGGATTCCGGACTTATGTTCGAATAAACCTTGGCCCTTTCTAGAATTTTCTCTAATACAAGTCTATGCCTAGGTGAGGTTTGTATAAGCTCTAAGATGGACATGTGAATAGGAATCTTTGAAAGGTGGTTTTCGAAGTCATAAGGATTTAGGATGACTTTGTCTGCTTTTGGTAGAACACCAGGGATACATGCTTTTGAGGGGCCAGGCACACTGACCACCTTTTGAGCACTTTGTAGGTGCGGGGGTTGATAGATCCTCCTAGATCTAGTCACTTCTCCCACGACCAGCCTAGGGTTTGCGCTAAACTTGGCTCTAAGGATGAGTTGAGGACAACCTTGGATTTTCAAAACTGGTTTTGTCGGGGATTCCACTTTTGGTGGTCCCCAAATGACGACTTGGGCGGGCTTCTTGTATAATACAAGAGTGGGTGCACAAGTGGGTCGACCAGACTTTGGTTTTTGCGCTAGTTCCTTAGAAAAGGTGAGGGTACATACCTCCTTTCCTTTCCCACTGCCACTGGCGTGTTTGGGAAAGGGTTCTTTGAAGATAGCTTGAGGTGGCTCAAGTTCCGTAGTGACCTGGAGCCGGCCCTCCGCTATCAAGTTCTCAATTTGATTTAAAAGGGAAAAACAACGTTTGGTATCATGGCCTTTGAGCCAATGATACTTACAAAATCGGTTTAAATACCCCCCTTTGGAAGTGACTCCTTCGGGGATTTCGGGGAGTTCTATCATGCCTTGGGCAAGTAGGAGGTCTAGGACCTCCGACACAGGTTGCGCTAGCAGAGTGTACTCCCGTTTTTCAACCAGTTTTTGAAAGGTTCGCTCCCTTTTATTTTCTAATTTTTCAAAATTTTTGGAAGTGCCTGCCACGCCTGGATCCACTCGGACATTAGCGATTTTATGGGGCTTTGCCCCTTTGTCCATCATGGGTAGCCCATAAGTGATGGCCTTTTCCAAGCGGGTTTTGGAAATGACACTTCCTCTCCATAAGTGATCGTATGTCCTTTTTCTCAAGTTGGTTTCGAAAAGGGATGCCTTTTTGATCAACTTATGGAAAGTTGAAATCTCATGGAGCGAGAGAAGGGTTTTTAACTCGCTTTTAAAGTTATCCAGGATGAGCATTACTGCGCATCCTTCGGATATGGGCTCTCGCACTTGGCCCAAAAGTGACCTCCATCTTATAATGAAGGCATGTACATCTTCGTTCATGCCTTGCTTTGTATCCCTTAAGGTATTCAAAGTCGGCGTGACTTCTACGTTGTGTGCAAATGTTTGCATGAAGCAGTTCGCTAACTCTTCAAAAGTAGCGAACTGGCTTAAGTCGTAGGGATAAAGGGAACCAATACACCCATTTCATCGAGTCCTTTTTCTTCTTATGGGCTCGATGCGAGAAAAGCTGCAAGTGAGACCTAGGGTCTCCCATGCCATTATACCGATGGAAGTTCGGTATTTTATCGTCACTGTCTGTTTCGTAATCCATAGGAAGGAAATCAGACAGGGCGTAGCTTCTTAAGGACTCGCGGTATTGGTTGCCTTCCATTACGGAGGCCTCTTGGTGCTTGCGAGATTTTTCAGATTTTTTCTTAGGCCTTTTTTCACCGTTTGATGAACAGGAATCGCCTACTTCAACCTCTTGGCTGAGAGCATCGATTTTGGCCTCAAACTCCCTTCTCAGGTCCTCGATTTCATCTAGTTTTATTTTGTTTTTGAAAATCCTCCTAGAGTGAGAACTTGATGCGCATGAGCCTTGGCTCGACACTTCACTTGGATTGGATTTTGACATGCTTTTCAAAATTTCCTAAGTACAAGCAAAGAAAACAAGTTAAAACGACACCTTTTTAACAAAATTTTTCGCAAGCTTCTAGACCTAACTCGACTTTTGAAAGACTCACGTCCCACCGGGCGTGCCAATCTGTGTAGACGCAGGAAAATCCCTGCTCGTCTGGCTTTCTCAGGGCCTGGAGCGGATCCTCTCGTGTGTCTAAGGCCTATTTATATAAACAGGGCGTGCCAGCTAGCTTACCTAAGCTAGCGAAGATATATTTTAATTCTGACTTCTAACGTGACGACTGTGAGCAAGTGAGCTCTTGTCGTCGCAGACCTTCTTGCACCGATGCACAAGGGTCAGTCTGTACACTTTGAAAAATCGAGTTTTGGGATAGAACAAGCTTACGAAGGGGTTCGAGGTGTTTTTGATTCGGGTCTTTAATACGATGGCAGATTTTAGTTCACGTGGATTTGCACGTGCCTAAGTCTTTCTTTTTATCCCTTTATGGGCCACCTAGTTTGTGTGTTATGAGCACTCCACTACATGGGCGAATTTGAGCGGGGCTTGCTTTGATGTAATATGCGTCCTACCTTGTAGTATGGTGTAGATGCAATGCAAACTCACGCTACTCCAAAGGGAAAACCCGAATGTAAAGACAATGCCGAAGGGAAATAACCGAAGGGAAATGACTTGTAATGTAAATGCCGAAGGGAGATATGTATATAGGGTATATACGTGCCCTTACTTGGGTCTTGAAAATAAGAGCGAAGGCTCAATGTGGGTGCGTGCTTGAATTGAAAGACTTACACACACGACATGAAATAAAACCCAAATATAACTTGCAGTATGGCCTTGATTAAGGTCTTGGGAATAAGAGCGAAAGCTCAATGTGTGTGAGTGCTTGAATTGAAGTACTACGCACACAACATGAAATTAGACCCAAATAGTATAACACGGCCCTTACTTGGGTCTTTCAAATAAGAGTGAAGGCTCAATGTGTGTGAGTGCTTAAATTGAAAGACTTACACACACGACATGAAATGAAAACCCAAATAGTATAGCTCGGCCCTTACTTGGGTCTTTCAAATAAGAGCGAAGGCTCAATGTGTGTGAGTACTTGAATTGAAAGACTTACACACATGACATGAAATGAAAACCCAAATAGTATAGCTCGGCCCTTACTTGGGTCTTTCAAATAAGAGCGAAGGCTCAATGTGTGTGAGTGCTCGAATTGAAAGACAACACACCCAACTTAAGCAAAACCCTACGTAAGTTAAAATATATATATATATTTATATATTAGGGGCTGATTAGGCCCGTGTGTGTTCAAAATTGTGCGCAACTAGGAGAGTGCACATGTGTGTGAGTGTGCCAAGCCACGTTATTACAAGCGGGGGGAGACTATGCTCCGTTATTACAACCCCATATCGAATTGAATTTTAAACAAGTATACAACTAAGGACCGAGTTAGGCACTTACTAATAGCTGGTCCGAAGGTGACTTGCTTGAGCTTGGGCTTGGCCTTTGCCTTGGGCTGCAAGAGGGAGCTCCGCGAAGTTGAACGGCAAGAGGGACTGCTGGCCGGCTGGAAATGGGGCGCGGGAGAGGCGCCTTGAAGATGGCCGGCTGCCTAGCAAAGGGCTGGTTTTGCGTGTGGGGCTAAGGTGACTATGTAGGGTCACTAAGGAAAGGTGTGGTGTTAGGGAGTATGGCACTAAGGGGGAGCCTAAGGGAATGTCTAATGGAGCACCTAAGGGAAGGATGTGGCTGGCCGAATGGAAGTGACAGTCGGTTGGAGTGGGCGACTAGGGGAACTTGGTGGTGGCGGGCTGCTAGGGTGGCTAGGTAATGGTGGATGGGAAGGGAACTAGATAGGATATGGGGTAAGGTAGTAGTGGATGTGGTGAGGTAATATGGGCAGGTTTTAGGGAGTTGGGTGGAGTGGCCGGGTGTAGCTAGGGTGTCTAGGCAATGGCGGGTGTTAGGTTGGTTGAGGCTTGGCCGAATGGGAGTGGTGGCGGCAGGTGGCTGGTGTTAGGGTAAGGTGGTGGTAGTGTAGGTGGCTGAGAGTGGAGGGGGAGTGGAGAAGAGGTGAGGTAGGGTATGGGGTACTAACCGACGGTGATGGGAGGCGGCGGTTGGTTGAGGAGCAGCCGGGTGTGGTGGAGTGGTTGGTTGGTGGAGTAGGTGGTCTAGGGGTGGTGGTAAGGTAGTAAGGTGGGCTGGTATTAGGGTAGGGCCAGATATTTTAGATACAAGGGGTTTTGGATAAGTTGTGTGCTAGGTTTAGGTGGGGTGGTTTAGGGGTTTAGGGTTTAGCTAGGTGGGTTGGTTTTGGGGTGAGGTTTAGTGAGGTGGGTCAGGTGATTAGGCCAGGATTAGGTTAGGTTTAGGGAAATTAACCTAGGTTTAGGGAAGGATTAGGGAAGTGGGTTAGGTGATTAGGTTGGGATTAGGCCGGGATTAGGGAAGTGGGTTAGGTGATTAGGCTAGGATTAGGACCGGATTAGGGTAGAAGGCTAGGATTAGGTGCTTTTGGTTAGGATTAGGCGAAGGAGCTCCCTTTGCATGACCCATGGACCTTAACCACATCATGTTGGTGCAGCCCTAGGTTAGGTTTTGGCTAATTACAAGCTTAAACCCACTTAATTAGGCTAACCCACATGATTAACCCCAAACTTGACACACAAGTCAAGCTTAATTACAACACACACTTTAATCTTATCCTCCCCCACTCTCTCTCATGCCCATAATCCCACATGAAATTCAAGTGGGCCCCACCTCCATTTATGAGAAGGTGATGTGGGCCATGGATATGGATATTGGATTGGATCTCTAGATCCAAATCCAAATCCAAGTCCATACATGGGTTTGGATTGGGATCTGGATATATATGGTCCAGATCTGATCCAAACTGAACTCTGACTCCTTCAGGCTGTGTTCGAAACGAACGGTTTGTGTGGGGTCTGACAGCATCAGTACTCCGTCTGCGTTGGGTCTTCGCCAACATGATCATGCGTTTCTGTTTTCGCTACAGGCTCTCCATACTACCAGCTTGGTCTGGTAAAATTTGGAAGATTTTTGGAGGCTTGTAACATATTCAAATCTATTTTAGACTCAAGCTCTAAAAGCAGAATTCTCTGTTTTCAGTAGCTTGTACATTTCAAGTATTGAATAAAGGTGCATAACTCAATTGTATTTCAAAAACACTTGTTCATGTGGAATGGAGTTACATTTGCTGTAAAATTGAAGTTCCTAAGTGCTCAATACCAACCCTTGAGCATCGGTTCAAGAAGGTTTGAGTGAAAAGATCCCACTTGCCTACAATCGCCTATGAGTCTAAAGTTTTCAAAATATTTGTTAGTTTTGAAATAGCTGGCATGCTCGCACAAGCGTAGGTGTGGAAACTTTCATTTCAAGTTTTCTTCATAAACTTCGGAATGAAAATTTTTATGGCTACAGTGAGTTGCAATTTAAATTCCACACGAGAACACCCACAAGCACTCGAGCCTTTCTGCTCTTAAACTATACACAAGTACACCCACAAGCACTCGAGCCTTTCCGCTCTTTTCACTCACACATTGAGCCTTTCCACTCTTAGGATAAAACCTATATATATATATTTCAAGTCGTGTGAGTTTACTTTTGTGAAAGTAGAGTTGCACTTAATTTGTGTGAGTTTACTTTTGTGAAAGTAGAGTCGCATTTCAATTTGTGTGAGTTTAATTTTATGAAAGTAGAGTCGTATTTTAATTTGTGTGAGTTTACTTTTGTGAAAGTAGAGTCGCATTTCAATTTGTGTGAGTTTACTTTTGAGAAAGTAGAGTTGCACTTTAATTTGTGTGTGTTTACTTTTGTGAAAGTAGGGTTGCACTTCAATTTGTGTGGGTTTACTTTTAGTCGAGTGAGTTGCAATTTCAATTTGGGTGAGTTCACATCATCGCTCTCGAAAAACCCAAAAAAGATTTCAGCATCCCTGCATTCGCTCGCTTTCGAAAAGCCCTCGAACAAATCACTCAAACCACGCTGAAATTAGGCCACACATCTTGCCTAAACAGATAAAACTTGCAAAGAAAAGAAGGGACGTCCAGCCCCATAATAAAAAATTGCAAAGAGTGCACGAACCGAAATTGTCAAACACTTATCATTCGAAGTAAATATTTGTTTGAAAAATCAAAGTTTCTAAGCACTTACCCTTGAGCATCAGTTCAAGAAGGTTTAAAGCGAGAAGAGCCCGTTTGCCCATAATCGCCAAAAAGTCAAAAATATTTCAAAAACCTTCGCTAGTTTGAGTAAGCTAGCTGGCACGCTCGCAAAAGCGTAGGCACGCAAAGGTTCACTCCGAGTTCCATAAACTGAGAGTGGAAATTTTCAAGTTTATAGATTTGGCACGCCCGTGGGACTCGGGTCTTAAGAAAACTTCGATCAAACAAAACAAAACTTCGAAAATTTTTTCCAAAGAAAAGTGTTTAACTTTTACTTGTTTGCACTTATAGTGATATCAAAATTCTGAGTTGTAAACACCCCAAAATCTCACGATTTTCTCAAATATACCTGGTTTTACAAAAGCAGCCCCAAAGGGCTATTTTGAGTCTGGAAACCCAAGAGCCTTCCAAACAACCCTGTACATATTTGAAAAACTGTACATATGATTTAAAACTCTATACGTATTGCTTTTAGACTATAAATAGTGTTTTGAACCCAAATGCCTCCTGGCCTGATAAAAGTGGATCGAAAAGGTAAAAGAAAACTCAGACCCGAAGCATACTTCAAGCCCGGCATATCAACTCTCATGTCAAAAGCATCTCCAAATTCTCAAACATCCAAGCCCCAAATATCAGAAAAATGATCAAAATGAAATCTTGAAGGTGAGAAGAAGATCAGACGATAATGTTGGCGAAGACCCAACGCAAGACGGAGTACTGATGAAGTTAGGCCCCGCACAAACCGTCCGTCTCGAAACGCTGTGAAGGAATCAAAAAAATCAAATTTGGGTCGGATCTGGACCATATATATCCATATCCAAACCCAAAATGTATTTGGATTTGGATTTGGATCCCAAGATCCAAATCCAATATCTGTATCCATGGCCCACTTCACCTCCTCATAAATGGGGGTGAGGGGCCCACAAAAATTCATGTGAATGGCCTTGGAAGGCTTGGGTAGAGAGAGAAAGGGGGCCATAAAGTAAGAGTGAGAAAGTTGGTAGGCTTGACTTTTGGTCAAAAGTGGGTTAGCCTTGTGAACTTAACCAAGAATGTGGGTTCAAGCTTGTATGTACCTACACTTGACCTAGGGCTGCACCAACTTGGATATGGCTGCAACTAAGGCAATGGACCGGCGCCAAGGGGTGGTTCCTAAACCTAGCCCTAAGTTAGCTCACCCCACCTAGCCATTTTTTCCTAAAACCTAACCCAAACCTAACCTAGACTTAGCCCTTCTCACCCAAAACCGCACCCACTTCACCTAACCGACCTCACCTAGCTGGACCACCTAGACCTTAACCAATTAGCCCTAAGCTAACCTTAGTTCACCTAACTAAGTTCCTAACCAACTAAACCCAGTCCACCTAACCGACCTACCCCAAACCATTAGCCCAGCCCACAACATCCCAGCCCACCGAAATGAAAAGATCTGCCCCAACCCAACCGACCTAGCTCCCTTTTCCCAATCATTAATTCCCAGCCAACCTATATAAGCCCCATCCTTCACCTGCGGGCTCTCTCTTCTTGGCTCTTCATGCTTCTTCACCCTCTCCACTCCCAGCCGAGCAGCACCTGCCACTCTTCCCCCCGGCCAGGACCTGGACAGCGCCATCCTCTTCCACCCCACTCCAGCTCCACCCGGCCACCAGCACCTCCTTCATTCCCAGCCGACCAAATCACTTCCCTTCCACCTGCTGCACCCGCCACCTCCTTTCCACCTGGCCATCAACATCACCTGTCTTCACCTTCCCGGTTAGTATCCCACTTCAACTTCACCTACCTGTCACCTTAGCTCTCAGCCGACCACCTAACATCCACCCAGCTGACCTGCACCACCAGCCGAGCACTCCCATCCACCTGCCCTCCTTCCTTCCTTCCTACCGAGCATCATTTGCCACCCCTAGTCGCCCAATTTCCAGCACCCCTTCACCATTCCCCAACTCCTTCACTTCCAGCTGAGACCTACCTGTCCCCAAACCCATCCCAACTCCTAGCACCAAACCTTAGCTCAACCTACCTTCCCTAAAACACCTCAACATCAGCTGGCCAGCACTCCTACCAGTCGTGACAAGCTACCTAAGGGACTCCTCTTGGCTGCCCAAGGCGGATCACAAGTCCAAGTCCACGCAAGTTGAAGATGGACTAGCTACATGTAAGTGCCTAAACTTGGTCCATTATATGAACTTGCTTTATATTCAACTAAATTTTGACATGGGGTTGTAATAATGGAGCATAGTCTCCCCCTAAGATGTAATAACTTGGTTTGACACACAAGCACCCACATGCACTTGAGCCTTTCCGCTCTTAGTTGCACACCTTTTGCACACACATAGGCCTTGACAACCCCTAAGATATAATTTTATTTATATAAGTTCAGTTGCGTGTGTTTTCATTTAAGTCGTGGGTGTTGTCTTTCAATTCCACACTCACACACATTGAGCTTTCGCTCTTACTCCCAAGACTCTAATAAGAGCCATATTGCAATTTAATTTGGGGTTTTCATTCAAGTTGTGTGCGTGGTCTTTCAATTCCACACTCACACACATTGAGCTTTCGCTCTTACTCACAAGACTCTAATAAGAGCCATATTGCAATTCTATTTGGGTTTTATATTCCAAGTCATGTGAGTTGTCTTTACATATAGACACAACACCCACACACATGTTGGCGACCTTCGGGCCCATATATATAGTTGTATTTCCCTTCCATTATGTCTTTAAGATTTGGGTTTTAAGGTTCAGCTGTGTGAGTAGTCTTTCAATATATACACGACACACACTTACACAATTGAGCCTTTCCGCTCTTAAGATATAACCATATTTCTCTTTTGCAATTTTCCTTTTGCAATTTACCTTACGCAATTTCCCTTAAGCATTGTCTTTCAATTTCGGGTTTTCCCTTGGAGTTGTGTGAGTTTGCATTGCATATTCGCCATACCACGAGTTAGGACGCATATTGCATCAAAGCAAACCCCATACACCCGTGCAAAAATTGCCCAACTTAGGTCACTTGTGCACACACCTAGTTGGCCTAAATAGCATAAAATTGAAAGACATAGGCATGTGCAAATCCCACGTGAAATAAAATATGCAACAATACAAAACCCAATCAAACACTTCGCATGTTTTCAAAGAGGTTATACTTGTTTAAAATCGACTTTGCTAAGCGTACAGATTGACCCTTGCGCATCGATGCAAGAAGGTCTGTGACGAAAAGAGCTCACTTGCTCACAGTCGCCCCAAACGAGTCAGATTTTCAAAACTTACTTCGCTAGCTTGAGTAAGCTAGCTGGTACGCCCTTTTTATAAAAGCGACTTAGACACACGAAAAGGTTCACTTCAGGCCTAAGAACCCGGAGTGAAAAATTTCCGTGTCTACATGAGTCATGTCGAGTTCAGACTCCAACGAAGTGTCTAGCCGAGACTCGTGCTCATCAAGTTTCTTTTGTAAAAGATTTTCAAAAACAAATCTCAAAAGCAAAAAAGAAGAGCTCGAAGACTTATGAAAGGAATTCGAAACAAAAATCGCCGCCCTTAGCCAAGAGGCCGAGGTGGCCGACTCTTGTTCGTCTCATGGCGAACCTGCCACATCTAAGAAAAACCTAGCAAGTCGAAAAAACCCAAAGAAACCTCTGCCATGGAGGGGGACCAATATCACGAATCCTTCACACTAAAGGATAGAAAAGCCCTCCAACAACTATTGAGGGGCCAAAACAAAGAAAAGAGATCATACGCCCTATCTGATTTTCTTCCTATGGATTACGAAACAGATAGTGACGACGATATACCGAACTTTCATCGGTTTGATGGCACGAGGGATCCAAGATCCCACCTGCAACTCTTTTCTCGCAGAGGCTACAAAAAAAGGACTCTACGAAATGGATATATTGGTTTTCCCTCTCCCTCAAGGGAATTGCTTCAAAATGGCTTGCTTCTTATGACCTAAGCCAGTTTGTGACTTTTGAAGAGTTAGCGAATAGCTTTATGTAAAGATTTTCCCACAACGTAGAAGTGACCCCCACTTTGAACACCTTGAGGGACACAAAACAAGCTTCAAACGAGGATGTACATGCATTCATCGTTCGATGGAGGTCCCTCCTCGGGCAAGTGAGAGTGCCCATCTCTGAAGGATGTGCAGTAATGCTCATCCTTAAAAAATTTTAAATGGAGTTTAAAACACTTCTTTCTTTGCATGAAATTTCAACTTTTCATAAGTTAATTAAAAAGGCTTCCCTCTTCGAAACAAATTTGAAAAAGGGGGTCTACGATGATTTGTGAAAAGAAAAAATTCTTCCAAAACCAAGATTTGAAAAACCCAGAACTTACGGGCTACCCATGGCAGACAAGGGGGCAAAACCCCAAAAGATTGCTAATGTCCTAGTGGAAACGAACCCGATCGGCACTTCAAAGAAGAATGAACAAAAAAATGACAAAAAATTTCAAAAAACATTTGAAAAAAGGGAGTATACCCCACTGGGGCAGCCTGCCTCAGAGGTCCTCGACCTCCTGCTCGCCCAAGGATTGGTAACACTCCCCGAAATTCCTGAGGGGATACCTCCGAAAGGGAGATTTCTAAACAAGTTTTGCAAGTATCATCGGCTCAAGGGTCATGATACAAATAAATGTTTCTCCCTTTTAAACAAAATCGAGGACTTGATAGAGTAGGGCAGACTCCAGGTCACTGAGAAACAGGAGCTTGCCCAAGCTGTTCTTAAAGAACCCTTCCCCAACCACGCAAGCACTAGTGTGAAGGGAAAAGAGGTATGTGCTTTCTCGGCTTCCTCAAAAGGTTTAGTACATGCATTGCATATAGGCTTCACTACTTGTCACACACCATCTTCTCTCATCATAATAAAAAAAGCTAAGCAAGTAGTGATCCGGGGAGTGCTTAGAGTCCCGCCCCCGGCTAGAGCCATCTTAGAAATTTTGGGTGCTCTGAAGCACAAAATTAGAGCCAACATTGGAATGAGCCTTAGGGAAGGTGTGGGCAAGGTGACCAGGTCTAGAAGGATCTATCAACCCCACATCTAGCCAAAGATGCTACTTGTAGACGCGTGAAAATCCCCGCCTCTTGGCTTTCTCAGGGCCTGGAGCGGATCCTCTCGTGTGTCTAAGGCCTATTTATATAAACAGGGCGTGCCAGCTAGCTTACCTAAGCTAGCAAAGATATATTTTAAGCTGACTTCTAATCGTGGCGACTGTGAGCAAGTGAGCTCTTGTTGTCGCAGACCTTCTTGCACCGATGCGCAAGGGTCAGTCTGTACGCTTTGAAAAATCAAGTTTTTAGGGTATAGAAAGCTTACGAAGCGGTTCGAGGTGTTTAATTCGGGTCTTTTAGATACGATTTCAGATTTTAGATCACGTGGATTTGCATGTGCCTAAGTCTTTCTTTTTATCCCTTTATGGGCCACCTAGTTTGTGTGTTATGAACACTCCACTATATGGGCGAATTTTAGCGGGAGTACGGGCTTGCTTCGATGCAATATGCGTCCTACCTCGTGGTATGGTGTAGATGCAATGCAAACTCATGCTACTCCAAAGGGAAAACCCGAATGTAAAGACAATGCCGAAGGGAAATAACCGAAGGAAAATAACCGAAGGGAAATGACTTGTAATGTAAATGCCGAAGGGAGATATGTATATAGGGTATATATGTGCCCTTACTTGGGTCTTGCAACTAAGAGCGAAGGCTCAATGTGGGTGCATGCTTGAATTGAAAGACTTACACACACGACATGAAATAAAACCCAAATATAACTTGCAGTATGGCCTTGATTAAGGTCTTGGGAATAAGAGCGAAAGCTCAATGTGTGTGAGTGCTTGAATTGAAGTACTACGCACACAACATGAAATTAAACCCAAATAGTATAACACGGCCCTTACTTGGGTCTTTCAAATAAGAGCGAAGGCTCAATGTGTGTGAGTGCTTGAATTGAAAGACTTACACACACAACATGAAATGAAAACCCAAATAGTATAGCTCGGCCCTTACTTGGGTCTTTCAAATAAGAGCGAAGGCTCAATGTGTGTGAGTGCTTGAATTGAAAGACTTACACACACGACATGAAATGAAAACCCAAATAGTATAGCTCGGCCCTTACTTGGGTCTTTCAAATAAGAGTGAAGGCTCAATGTGTGTGAGTGCTTGAATTGAAAGACAACACACCCAACTTAAGCAAAACCCTACGAAAATTAAAGTACGTATATATATTTATGTATTGGGGGCTGATTAGGTCCGTGTGTGTTCAAAATCGTGCACAACTAAGAGAGTGCACGTGTGTGGGTGTGACAAGCCACGTTATTACAAGTAGGGGGAGACTATGCTCCGTTATTACAACCCCGTATCGAATTGAATTTTAAGCAAGTATACAACTAAGGACCGAGTTAGGCACTTACTAATAGCTGGTCCGAAGATGCCTTGCTTGAGCATGGGCTTGGCCTTCACCTTGGGCTGCAAGAGGGAGCTCCGCGGGATTGAACGGCAAGGGGCTGCTGGCCGGGTGCCTTAGGTGCGCGGAAGAGATGCCTTGAAGGTGGCCGGCTACTTGGGAAGGGGCTGCCTTGGCGTGTGGGACTAAGGTAAGTATCTAGGGTCACTAAGGAAGGGTTGTGAGGTTAGGGAGTATGACACTAAGGGGAGCCTAAGGGAGCGTCTAATGGAGCACCTAAGGGAAGGATGTGGTTGGCCAAATTGAGGTGACAGTCGGTTGGAGTGGCCGACTAGGGGAACTTGGTGGTGGCGGGTAGTTGGGGTGGCTAAGGCTTGGCCGAGTGGGAGTGGTGGTGGCAAGTGGATGGTATTAGGGTAAGGTGGTGGTATGGTGGGTGGCTGAGAGTGGAGAGGGAGTGGAGAAGGAGTAAGGTGGAGTGTGGGGTACTAACCGAGTGAAGAAGCGGTGGCAGATGGAAGGGGAGCAGCCGTGTGGTTTGGATGCGCAGGATGGGATTCGGCCGGACGAAATGGGGGCGATGTGAACCTTGGCCAGAGTGGTGGTGGTGGTGGTACTCGGCTGGGAGGTAGTGGCGCAGGTGGTGGCTGGCTGTGGGGCAGGTGGAGCAAGGTTAGAGCCGGCTGGGCTGGAGAGTGGAGGACCCAAGATGATGGAAGATGGGAAAACCCGCCCCAAAGGGGGGGGGGGTTTATATAGGGCTGCAAGAGGCGGTTGGGGCTGGTTTTGGGGTAGTGGTTAGGTGGTCTAGGGAGGGTGGTAAGGTGGGCTGGTATTATGGTAGGGCCAGATATTTTAGATACAAGGGGTTTTGGGTAAGTTGTGGGCTAGGGGTGGTTTAGAGGTTTAGGGTTTAGCTAGGTGGGTTGGTTTTAGGGTGAGGTTTAGTGAGGTAGGTTAGGTGATTAGGCTAGGATTAGGTTAGGTTTAGGGAAATTAACCTAGGTTTAGGGAAGGATTAGGGAAGTGGGTTAGGTGATTAGGTTGGGATTAGGCCGGGATTAGGGAAGTGGGTTAGGTGATTAGGCTCAGATTAGGACCGGATTAGGGTAGAAGGCTAGGATTAGGTGTTTTTAGTTAGGATTAGGTGAAGGAGCTCCCTTTGCATGACCCATAGACCCTAATCACATCATGTTGGTGCAGCCTTAGGTTAGGTTTTGGCTAATTACAAGCTTAAACCCACTTAATTAGGCTAACCCACATGATTAACCCCAAACTTGACACACAAGTCAAGCTTAATTACAACACACACTTGATCTTATCCTCCCCCACTCTCTCTCATGCCCATAATCCCACGTGAAATTCAAGTGGGCCCCACCTCCATTTATGAGAAGGTGATGTGGGCCATGGATGTGGATATTGGATTGGATCTCTGGATCCAAATCCAAATCCAAGTCCACACATGGGTTTGGATTGGGATCTAGATATATATGGTCCAGATCCAATCCAAACTGAATTCTAGCTCCTTCGTGCTGTGTTCGAAACGAACGGTTTGTGCGGGGCCTGACAGCATCAGTACTCCGTCTGCGTTGGGTCTTCGCCAACATGATCGTCCGCCTCTGTTTTCGCCTTCCGGAGATGACTTCAAATAATGTTTTGATGATAACAGGGTCTTGGACGTTCGAGATCCTGGGGGTGGATTTGATATGAGAGTTGTTGTGTCGGGCTTGACATGTGCTCCGGTTCTGGGCTCTTTTTGGCTTTTTTGGTCCTGTCTTGATCAGGCCAAGCTGCTTCGGGGTTTCAAAACATGTTTTAAAAAGGTTTTTAAAGCCATATCATATATTTTTGAAATATAAAGTTCAAAACATATGTACAGGGTTGTCAAAATGGCCCTTTAGGGCTGCTTTTACAAAACCAGGTTGATTTGAGGAATTCGTGAGATTTTGGGGTGTTTACAGATGCCCCTCTTTGGCCTTGTCCAAATCGATTTGGATAAGGGCAAAGATGACAAACACCCCTTTCAATGTCTCCCTAGATCTAACCACAAAGAATATGGGATCGCCCCAATCTTTTAACAAAATCTCAATTTATCTGGTAGGAGGAGATATCACGCCAAAGGGTTGTACTATGGAATCTGGTCCTAAAATGGGATCATGTTTATTCAAGTGCCATGCGTGGAATGTAGATGCATGACATGGGTGTGGTGCCAAGAGTGGCGACCTCCCAGAGACCAGATGTGGTCGAACTCTAGAGACTTACTAGGCCTGCTGCTCCAAGTGAGCAAATCCTATGTTGTTCGATGTTTGATTTTTTTCAAAATTTATTTACAAAAACTATTTACAAAAGGGACAACTGTCTTGGGTCTCGATCCTAAGGATCTCGAGCTCTTCGTGTTTGCCCTTGTTTGAGTCTTAACACTCACTTATCTAGCGGAGGTTTTGTAAGAAAACAAGCTATATTTCAAATTCCTACATCTTACTCGAAACGTCGAATTCTCAAACAAGATGAAATTCAAGTAAGCAAATCCTATTTTTACTTTAGGATTCCTCAAAATGAATCATGCTTTAGCTTGGGATAAGCCAGGGGTGGGAAAGAGATACCACGGTCCCTTCTGAAGCGTCCCGTGGTTTAAGGCATAGAAGGCAGAAAACTGCTCTTTTTGAGCTTTTTGGCCTCTTTTTCCTTTTTTCCATAGAGGGTCTCCCTTTGGGAGTATTTTTTCTTTAATCCCTCTTTTTCACAAGAGAATCGATTTTTCTTTTGAATTCTGGTTTCTTTCTTTTGGAAAGATACTTCAAATGGGAAATTCCCTTTTGTTTGGGCCTTTCTTTTCCTTTTGGAAGTAGAAGAGAAAAGGGGAGGACTTATCCCAAGCCTACACTCGATCCATTCCAGATCAGCCTATTTAGAAATAGCACGTACTACTTGCAAGTATCTTGCTATATTGAACTTGGCCTTTCTTTGTAAGAAGAAGGATTTTGAAATGTAACCACGATTTTGAAGACTCCACTCTTTCACAAGTGCGAATTCTCTCACTCAGGGTCACACGAGTTTGCCTTTGCACCTTATTCTCATGTCTCAGGGCAGCTATCCCTAAAATTTTCGAAAACTGAAATTTAATCCAGATCCTACACATGATACTTCTTTAAGTATTGAATATTGATAGGATCTGCTAAATTCCTACCTTCTACATCGATTAACCAATATGAATTGTTCGTGGTGGTTGCTTGTACAACATAGGGTCCATCCCACCTGGGGCACCACTTTAAGCGGATGTGGGCCACGATAATTGATGATTTTTAAAACCAGATCCCCCACTTCAAAGTGGTGAGGTCTCATGTGTTTGCTATAATGTTGGGCTATCCTTTGCCGATATGCACGAGCATGATCCATGGCAAGGAGTCGCCTCTCATCTAGCAAATCTAGTTCGGCCATCCGAGCATGCTGAAGCGTCTCTAGGGGGAGGTCGAGTGCAATGGATGTATGGAATGAATGCAGTTGTGTATGAATGGGAAGAATGACGTTTGTGCCATAGACCAGTTCGAATGGCGTGGCATTCGTGGGAGATCGGATGGAAGTCCTATAAGCCCATAAGGCTTCATCTAGCTTCTCATGCCACGTCCTACCCTACTCTAAAGTCTTCTCAATTATGCTAATAAGAGTCTTGTTTGTGGCTTCGGCTTGGCCGTTGCCTTGAGGGTAGTAGGGCGAAGAGAAGTAGTGAGTTATGCCATACGTGTTGCACAACTTAACCATCCGCTCGTTCTTGAATGGGGTACCATTATCAAACACAAGGTCTCGTGGAACCCCAAATCGAGCCAAGATATTCCTCCGGATGAAAGCCACCACATGTTGCCCCATTACGTTGGTTAGGGAAATGGCTTCCACCCACTTGGAGAAATACTCCGTGGCTGCTAAAATAAATCGATGCCCATTCGAGGCCTTTGGAAATATTGGGCCTACAATTTCAAACGCCCACATGGTAAATGGCCAGGGGCTGACCACGGAATGCAATGCAAATGATGGGATATGAATGGCGTGCCCATGTACTTGACATGGATGACACTTCCTAACATGATCGTGACAATCCTTTTTCAGGGTGGACCAAAAATAGCCCCCTCTAAGTATTTTCATTGCCATCATGTTGGCATTAACATGACCTCCACATTCTCCATCGTGGAATTCATGCATCACTATCCTAGCCTCCTCTATGTCGATACACCTAAGCAGAATGCCGGTAAAACTTTTTTTGTATAAAACCCGACCTAGAATGGTGTATCGGGTCGAAATCTTACGAACGAATGCCTTATCTTTGGGTGTGGCATCCTCGGCGAATCCCCCATTTTCTAGAAATTGTTTTATGTCATAAAACCAGGGTTTTTCAATAGACTCTGGGTTATTTTGGCAAATGTCGAAGTCGTGTGTGGATGGGTGGGGCGCATCCCATATTTCCAAAGATCTGGTCCCTGAAATGGGATCGACCTTTAGGGCTGAACCCAAGGAGGAGAGGGCATCGGCGATGCCATTGTCCTCTCTTCCTACGTGTGTGAGTTTACACGATTGGAATGATGTAAACACCCCGAAATCCCACGAATTTCTCAAATTCATCTGGTTTTGTACAAGCAGCCCCAAAGGGCCATTTTGAGTCTGGAAACCTAGGAGCCTTCCAGACAACCCTGTACATACGTTTTAAACTTCATATTTAAAAAATATATAATATGGCTTTTGAAAAACCTGTTAAAACACGTTTTTAAAACCCCGAAGCGGCTTGGCCCGATCAAGACAAGACCAGGAGAGCTAAGAAGAGCCCGGCACAGCAACTCTTGCATCTGATTCACACCCCCAGGATCTCGAACGTCCAAGACCCTGTTCTTATCAAAATATCATTTGACGTCATCTCCGGAAGGCAGAAACGGAGGCGGACGACCATGTTGGCGAAGACCCAACGCAGACGGAGTACTGATGCTGTCAGGCCCCGCAAAGTCGTCCGTTTCGAACCTAGCTCGAAGGAGTCAGAGTTCAGTTTGGATTGGATTTGGACCATATATATCCAGACCCCAATCCAAACCCATATGTGGACTTGGATTTGGATTTGGATCCAGAGATCCAATCCAATATCCATATCCATGGCCCACATCACCTTCTCATAAATGGAGGTGGGGCCCACTTGAAATTCACGTGGGATCATGGGCATGAGAGAGAGTGGGGATGGAAAATATCAAGAGGGTTGTAATTAAGCTTGACTTGTGTGTCAAGTTTGGGGTTAATCATGTGGGTTAGCCTAATTGAGTGGGTTTAAGCTTGTAATTAGCCAAAACCCAACCTAGGGCTGCACCAACATGAGGTGGCTAAGGTCTATGGGCCATGCTAAGGGAGCTCCTTCACCTAAACCTAACCCAAAACACCTAATCCTAGCCTACCACCCTAATCCACCCCTAATTTGAGCCTAATCACCTAACCCACTTCCCTAATCCCGACCTAATCCCAACCTAATCACCTAACCCACTTCCCTAATCCTTCCCTAAACCTAGATTAATTTCCCTAAACCTAGCCTAAACCTAGCCTAATCACCTAACCTAGCTCACTAAACCTCACCCTAGAACCCAACCACTTAACCTAGCCCTAAACCCCTAAACCACCCCTAGCCCACAATCTACCCAAACCACTAGTTTTCAAAATATCTGGCCCTACCCTTTCCAGCCCACCTTATCTTCATACCACCCTACCTAAACCACCTAACCACTACCCCAAACCCAGCCCTAACCGACCTACCCATCCCTATTTAAACCCCCCCCCCTTGGGGGCGGGTTTTTCAAGCTGGAACCCTTCACCAATCCCAGCCGGGCCCTCTCTTTCCCCCACTTCCTAGCTCAGCCGAACCTGCCCAGCTGCTCCACCTGCGCCGCCTGCACCACCACCATCCCTCCATCCCACCACAGCTCGCACCGCCATCTCCACCACCTCCCAGCCAAGCTTCACAGCCTGCCCACCAATCCCAGCCGGATACCACCTTCTCCCCATTCGGTAAGGACCCCCCAACTCTACCTAAATCCTTCTCTACTCCCTCTCCATTCCTAGCCACCCACCATACCATCATCTCACCTACACATCAGCTCTTTGCTGCCACCATTCTCCCTTAGCTGAACCTAGCACAACCTAAACCATCGGCCACTACCTAACTACCCTAACTACACCCGACCAGCCATCTCTTTTCCCCTTAGACTCCCATTCGGCCTTCCCTTAAACTCCCTTTAGGTCCACACTCCCCAATACTCTAGACTCTCCTAGTGACCCTACACACTTACTTGGCCCAGCCCTTTAATCGCCCACATCAAGGCGACACCCATTTGCAGCCGGCCACCTTCGAGGCGCCTATCCCGCGCCCCACTTGCAGCCGGCCAGCACCCTTTGTCATCCACCCTCGTGGAGATCCCGTTTGCAGCCCAAGGCGAAGGCCAAGCCCACGCTCAAGCAAGACCTCTATGGACCAGCTACTCGTAAGTGCCTAAACTCGGTCTTTAGTTGTATACTTGCTTGAGATTCAATTTGATACGGGGTTGTAATAACGGAGCATAGTCTCCCCCCGCTTGTAATAACGTGGCTTGGCACACCCACACACGTGCACTCTCTTAGTTGTGCACGATTTTGAACACACACGGGCCTAATCAGCCCATAATACATAAGTATATATACATACTTTCATTTTCGAAGGGTTTTTGCTTAAGTTGGGTGCGTTGTCTTTCAATTCAAGCACTCACACACATTGAGCTTTTGCTCTTATTTGAAAGACCCAAGTAAGGGCCGACCTATACTATTTGGGTTTCATTTCATGTCGTGTGAGTAAGTCTTTCAATTCAAGCACTCTCACACACATTGAGCTTTCGCTCTTATTTGAAAGACCCAAGTAAGGCCCGACCTATACTATTTGGGTTTAATTTCATGTCGTGTGAGTAAGTCTTTCAATTCAAGCACTCTCACACACATTGAGCCTTCGCTCTTATTTCCAAGACCTTAGTAAAGGCCTTATTGCAGTTATATTTGGGTTTCATTTATGTCGTGTGTGTAGTACTTCAATTCAAGCACTCTCACACACATTGAGCCTTCGCTCTTACTCCCAAGACCTTAGTCAAGGCCATACTGCAATTTATATTTGGGTTTAATTTCATGTCGTGTGTGTAAGTCTTTCCATTCAAGCACGCACCCACATTGAGCCTTCGCTCTTATTTGCAAGACCCGAGTAAGGGCTCATATACATATTCTATATACATATCTCCCTTCGGTTATTTCCCTTCGGTTATTTCCCTTCGGTTATTTCCCTTCAGCATTGTCTTTACATTTCGGGTTTTCCCTTTGGAGTAGCGTGAGTTTGCATTGCATCTACGCCATACCATGAGGTAGGACGCATATTGCATCAAAGCAAGCCCCGCTCGAAATTCGCCCATGTAGTGGAGTGTTCATAACACACAAACTAGGCGGCCCGAAAAGGGATAAAAGAAAAGACTTAGGCACGTGCAAATCCACGTGATCTAAAAACATGCAATCGCATTTTAAAGACCCGAAATAGACATCTCGAACCGCTTCGTGGACTTTCTCTCCAAAACTCGATTTTTGCAAAGCGTACAGACTGACCGTTGCGCATCGGTGCAAGAAGGTCTGCGACGACAAGAGCTTCCTTGCTCACAGTCGCCACGTTTAGAAGTCAGTGTTAAATATATCTTCGCTAGCTTAGGTAAGCTAGCTGGCATGCCCTGTTTGCATACATAGGCCTTAGACACACGAGAGGATCCGCTCCGAGCCCTGAAAAGGTAAGAGGCAGGGATTTTTCCCGCGTCTACAGAGATTGGCACGCCCGGTGGGACGTGAGCCTTTCAAAAATCGAGTTTGTAAGTAGAAGTCTTGCGAAAATTTTGTAAAAAGGTGTCGTTTTAACTTGTTTTCTTTGCTTGTACTTAGGATATTTTGAAAAAGCTTGAAAAGCATGTCAAAATCCAATCCAAGTGAAGTGTCGAGCCAAGGCTCATGCGCATCAAGTTCTCACTCTAGGAGGATTTTCAAAAACAAAATAAAACTAGATGAAATCGAGGACTTGAGAAGGGAGTTTGAGGCCAAAATCGATGCTCTCAGCCAAGAGGCTGAAGTAGGCGATTCATGTTCATCAAACGGTGAACAAAAGCCTAAAAAGAAATCTGAAAAACCTCGCAAGCAAAAAGAGGCCTCGGTAATGGAAGGCAACCAATACCACGAGTCCTTCACACAAAAGGACCGTAAAGCCCTACAACAGTTGCTAAAAGGGGAGAATAAAGAGAAAAGAAGCTACGCCCTGTCTGATTTCCTTCCTATGGATTATGAAACAGACAGTGACGATGAAATACCGAACTTCCATCGGTATGATGGCATGGAAGACCCTAGGTCTCACTTGCAGCTTTTCTCACGTCGAGCCCATAAGAAGAAAAAGGACTCGATGAAATGGGTGTATTGGTTCTCTTTATCCCTTAAAGGCACAGCTGCCAAATGGCTGGCTTCCTACGACTTAAGCCAGTTCGCTACTTTTGAAGAGTTAGCGAACTGCTTCATGCAAAGATTTGCACATAACGTAGAAGTCACGCCAACCTTGAATACCTTAAGGGATACAAAGCAAGGCATGAACGAAGACGTACATGCCTTCATTATAAGATGGAGGTCGCTTTTGGGCCAAGTGCGAGAGCCCATATCCGAAGGATGCGCAGTAATGCTCATCCTGGATAATTTTAAAAGCGAATTAAAAACCCTTCTCTCGCTCCATGAGATTTCAACTTTCCATAAGTTGATTAAAAAGGCCTCCCTTTTCGAAACCAACTTGCGAAAAGGGACATACGATCACTTATGGAAAGGAAGTGCCGTTCCAAAAACTCGTTTGGAAAAGCTCATCGCATATGGGCTGCCCACGACAGACAAAGGGGCAAAGCCCCATAAAATCGCCAATGTCCGGGTAGATCCAGGCATGACGGGCACTTCCAAAAATTTTGAAAAATTAGAAAATAAGAGGGAACGCAATTTTCAAAAACCGGTTGAAAAACGGGAGTATACTCCGCTGGGGCAACCTGTGTCGGAGGTCCTAGACCTCTTACTTGCTCAGGGCATGATAGAACTCCCTGAAATCCCCGAAGGAGTTACTTCCAAAGGGGGGTATTTAAACCGATTTTGTAAGTATCATCGGCTCAAAGGCCATGATACCAAACACTGCTTCTCTCTTTTAAATAAAATTGAGAACTTGATAGCAGAAGGCCGGCTCCAGGTCACTGCGGAACCTGAGCCACCTCAAGCTATCTTCAAGGAACCCTTTCCCAAACACGCCAGTGGCAGTGGGAAAGGAAAGGAGGTATGTACCCTCACCATTTCCAAGGAACTAGCGTGAAAGCCAGAACCTGGTCGACCTACTTGTGCGCCCATCCTTGTACTATACAAGAGGCCCGCCCAAGTCGTCATTCGAGGACCACCAAAAGTGGAAACCCCGGTAAAACCAGTTTTGAAAATCCAAGGTTCTCCTCAGCTCATCCTTAGAGCCAAGTTTAGCGCAAACCCTAGGCTGGTCGTGGGGGAAGTCACTAGATCCGGGAGGATCTATCAACCCTCGCACCTTCAAGGTGCTCAAAAGGTGGTCAGTGTGCCTGGCCCCTCAAAAGCATGTATCCCTAGTGGTCTGCCAAGAGCAGATAAGGACAAAGTCATCCTAAATCCTTATGACTTCGAAAACCACCTTTCAAAGATTCCTATTCACATGTCTATCCTAGAGCTTATAAAAACCTCGCCTAGGCATAGACTTGTATTAGAGAAAATTCTAGGATGGGCCAAGGTTGATTCGAACATAAGTCCGGAGTCATTGTCTGCCCAAGTGGCTTTATTAGGAGCAAAATCGCCTATCACTTTCTCGAAAGATGATGTAGATAGACCCTACGAAACCTATAACCAGGCCCTGCATATCGAGGTGGTTCTAAACAACCACTCTCTGGACAGGTGCCTAGTCGATGGTGGAGGAGGGCTCAACATCCTTCCACTTCATGTGGCGTACAAAATCGGAGTCACCTTGACTTCAGTGAACCCAAGCCCCATTGTTATCACTGGATACGATGGGAATGCGTCTAGACCTTTAGGATCCATCGAACTCCCAATGGAAACGGGAGGGATCGAACACACGGGGGTGTTCCATGTCTTGGACATCCACACCCATTATAACCTGTTGTTGGGAAGGCCCTGGATACACAGTTTGTGCGCTGTGCCATCCACCTTCCACAAGTGTGTTAAGATCCCTTTTAGGGACCAGGTCGTAGTGATCCTAGGTGAGAGTCACCCACAGCTTCAGGGGATCATAAACTCCCCTTGTTTATCAAGCTCCCAGGCCCATGAGGCTAACCTGGGGCAAATTATGGTTGAGCTACCTCGGCTCGTGTTGAACAACCCTAGGAAGGTTGTATGTGTGAAGGGGCCGCCCAAAGCTGGCCCCCTCTCGACTTTAATCCTCTTAGAAAAACCCAAGCGTTCCCTATTTCCAAAACCCCTGGACAAGAGGCCATACGAGCCTAATATGGACGATAGCATGTTCCAAGACCACGACTTGTATCCCACTTTTTCAAAAAACAAAAAGTTGTGGAACATGTTATTGAACATGGGCTACACGCCCTATAAGAGTCTAGGGGCACAAAACCATGGTCTCCTAGAGCCCATCCTTCCTAGGGCCAACCCAAGCCGATATGGGATCGGCTATACTCCCCGAATACCGCCGGAAACACCCCCTATGACCACCTGGGTCAAGGGTGCCCCAGAACCTGTCTTAGAAGAGACCTACGGTGTAGATCTCCTATTCCGAGTCTAACCCATAGTGTTTTCCCTTTGTAGGTATGACAGAAGATCCCTTTTTCTAAAAATACAAAAACATTTGAAAAACTTAAAATCAAAAAAATCAAAAAACAAGAAAAACCAAAAAAATGGAAAAACAAAAACTCGAAAAAAGAGTGCTTTGTATAGTTCCCAAAGTTCTTGTTTTACAAAAACCCAAAAAAATCGAAAACTTGGAAAATACCAAAAAGATTTTGTACATAGCTGCTCCTGGTAGGACTTTGGCAAAAGAAAAGGATTTCAAAAGAAACGTCGTCTGCATAGCCAGACCAAAAATTTCGAAATCACTTGAAAATCCAAGTACGAAACCAGGTCATTTTGAAAACCACACATCAAGTTCCCTCGGGTCTATAGCCCACGAGAATGATCAAAGCCCAGAAGTGGATCCCCTTGAGGAAGATCCCACTTCTGAGCTCTCAGAATTTCATAGAATTCTCGATTTTGAAAGACCTTCCCAATCGATAGGAGGAGATTTCATAGAGGTGAACCTAGGGGATGATTCCAATCCCAAAACCATCAAAATAGGCGCATGCTTGCATGAAACCGAAAGGTTAGCATTCATTGCATTTCTACAAACCTATTTAGATGTGTTTGCATGGACGTATGAAGACATGCCGGGCATAGATCCCAGCATTGTCGAGCATCGTCTTCCCTTAGATGCAGGTGTAAAACCCATAAAGCAGAAGCTTAGGAAAATACACCCGAATGTACACACGCAAGTCAAAGAGGGTTTAGAAGATCTGCTAAAAGCCGGATTTATAAAACCCATTGCGTATTCTGATTGGTTGTCAAATATCGTTGTGATTCGAAAAACCAATGGGAAAATTCGAATATGCATCGATTTCAGAAACCTGAATAAAGCCACTCCAAAGGATAATTATCCTTTACCAAACATAGATTTGATAGTCGATAGTACTGCAAATCATGAAATGTTTTCGTTCATGGATGGCTATTCAGGCTATAATCAAATCAAACTAAGTCCACGAGATCAGGGTAAGACCGCCTTCACAACCCCATGGGGCATGTACTGCTATACAGTCATGCCCTTTGGTTTGAAAAATGCCGGCGCAACATACCAATGAGCCATGAACACGATCTTCCATGATCAAATTCATGAGCTTGTAGAAGTGTATGTAGATGATCTCTTGGCAAAATCCAAAACCTGATGCAACCATATCGAATGTTTACAAAAGATTTTCGAAAGGCTTAGGCTTTAAAAAGTAAAGCTAAACCCTCAAAAATGTGTGTTCGGGGTAGAATCAGGGAAGCTTCTAGGCTTTATGGTGAGCCAAAGGGGAATAGAAGTCGACCCCTCTAAGTGTCGAGCCATCATAGACATGGCTGTTTGCATACATAGGCCTTAGACACACGAGAGGATCCGCTCCGAGCCCTGAAAAGGCAAGAGGCGGGGATTTTTCGCGTGTCTATAAAGGACTGGACCAATCGAGTGGCCAACTCGTGATATGGAAGTAGTTTCTCATTACGTACTTGCCAAATTTTCAAAACCTAGTTTATGACTAGGAGCGAATCTCCAAAGACCTCGATGCATGATGCCCCTAGAGTTTTCGAAATTCTTAAGCCTTGTATGAGTGTTTCATACTCAGCTATGTTGTTGGAACATTCGAAATCTAAGCGGACTGCTATGGGAATCTCGCCCTTTTCAGGGGAGATGAGGATGACCCCAACACCAACCCCTCGTTGGTTTCGTGCCCCATCGAAGTGCATCTTCCACACTTGGTTTTCGAAATTGTTTGCCAAAACGTGGTTTTGAAAGTGGTTTTGGAATATGCCTTCATCAGGCATTTCAACAAGAGTGGGATATGCGTCCTCTAAGGGGAACTCAGCCATGTAATCTACTAGGGCTTGCCCCTTAATGGAGATCTGGTGATGGTATTTTAGATCATACTCCATTAGAAGGAGTTGCCATTTTCCCAATCTACCCGTGAGAATGGGTTTTTCGAACAAGTGCTTGATTGGATCAAGCTTGGACACTATCCAGATCTCATGATCTAGGAAATAGTGTCTGAATTTCTGGCAGGCCCAGACTAGGGCCAAGCACGTCTTCTCCATGGTTTGATAATTTCGTTCATAAAACAAGAGAGTTTTCGAAATGTAGTAGATGGCATACTCCTTATGGGTGTCATCCTCGTATTGAGCCAACAGGGCTCCTAAAGCATTCGCATGCACTGAGATGTAAAGTAAAAGTGGTTTTCCTTGTTTTGGAGGGTTCAAAACGGGGGGATTGACCAAGTATGCCTTCAGTCTCTCAAAGGACTTCTAGCATTCGTCATCCCATAAGAATTTCGTGCCCTTCCTCAACAGTTTGTTGAAGGGTTCGCATCTAGTCGCCAGATTCGATATGAATCGACGAACGGATTGTAAACGACCCTGGAGGCTGCGGATTTGAGTGAGATTGGAGGGTGGAGCCATGTCTATGATGGCTCGACACTTAGAGGGGTCGACTTCTATACCCCTTTGGCTCACCATAAAGCCCAGAAGCTTCCCTGATTCTACCCCGAATACACATTTTTGAGGGTTTAGCTTTACTTTGTAAAGCCTAAGCCTTTTGAAAATCTTTTGTAAACATTCGATATGGGTGCATCGGGTTTTGGATTTCGCCAAGAGATCAGCCACATACACTTCTACGAGCTGATGAATTTGATCATGGAAGATCGTGGTCATGGCTCGTTGGTAGTTACGCCGGCATTTTTCAAACCAAAGGGCATGACTGTATAGCAGTACGTGCCCCATGGGGTTGTGAAGGCGGTCTTACCCTGATCTCGTGGACTTAGTTTGATTTGATTATAGCCTGAATAGCCATCCATGAATGAAAACATTTCATGATTTGCAGTACTATCGACTATCAAATCTATGTTTGGTAAAGGATAATTATCCTTGGGAGTGGCTTTATTCAGGTTTCTGAAATCGATGCATATTCGAATTTTCCCATTGGTTTTTCGAACTACAACGATATTTGACAACCAATCAGAATATGCAATGGGTTTTATAAATCCGGCTTTTAACAGATCTTCTAAACCCTCTTTGACTTGTGTGTGTACATTCGGGTGTATTTTCCTTAGCTTTTGCTTTATGGGTTTTACACCTACATCTAAGGGAAGACGATGCTCGACAATGCTGGGGTCTATGCCCGGCATGTCTTCATACGTCCATGCAAACAGATCTAAATAGGTTCGTAGAAATGCAATGAATGCTAACCTTTTAGTTTCATGCAAGCATGCGCCTATTTTGATGGTTTTGGGATTGGAATCATCCCCTAGGTTCACATCTATGAAATCTCCTCCTACTGATTGGGAAGGTCTTTCAAAATCGAGAATTTTATGAAATTCTAGGAGCTCAGAAGTGGGATCTTCCTCAAGGGGATCCACTTCTGGGCTTTGATCATTCTCGTGGGCTATAGACCCGAGGGAAGTTGATGCGTGGTTTTCAAAATGACCTGGTTTTGTACTTGGATTTTCAAGTGATTTCGAAATTTTTGGTCTGGCTATGCAAACAACGTTTCTTTTGAAATCCTTTTCTTTTGCCAAAGTCCTACCAGGAGCAGCTATATACAAAATCTTTTTGGTATTTTCCAAATTTTCGATTTTTTTGGGTTTTTGTAAAACAAGAACTTTAGGAACTATACAAAGTACTCTTTTTTCGAGTTTTTGTTTTTCCATTGTTTTTGGGTTTTCTTCTTTTTCGATTTTTTTGATTTTAAACTTTTTAAATGTTTTTGTGTTTTTATAAAAGGGATCTTCCATCATACCTACAAAGGGAAAATACTACGGGTTAGACTCGGAATAGGAGATCTAAATCGTAGGTTTCTTCTAAGGCAGGTTCCAGGGCACCCTTGACCCAGGTGGTCAGAGGGGGTGGTTCTGGCGGTATTTGGGGAGTATAGCCGATCCCATATCGGCCTGGATTGGCCCTAGGAAGGATGGGCTCTAGGAGACCCTGGTTCTGCGCCCCTAGACTCTTGTAGGGCGTGTAGCCCATGTTCAACAACATGTTCCACGACTTTTTGTTTTTTTGAAAAGGCATGGTAGAAATCGTGGTCCTGGAACTTGTTGTCGTCCATATTATGCTCATATTGCCTCTTTTGGGCGGCCCCTTCACACATACAACCTTTCTAGGGTTGTTTAACACGAGCCGGGGTGCTCAATCATAATTTGCCCTAGGTTAGTCTCATGGGCCTAGGAGCTCGATAAACAAGGGGAGTTTATGATCCCCTGAAGCTGTGGGTGACTCTCACCTAGGATCACTATGACCTGGTCCCTGAAAGGGATCTTGACACACTTGTGGAAGGTGGATGGCACAATGCACAAACTGTGTATCCAGGGTCTTCCCAGCAACAGGTTATAATGGGGGTGGATGTCCAAGACATGGAACACCCCCGTGTGTTCGATCCCTCCCGTTTCCATTGGGAGTTCGATGGATCCTAAAGGTCTAGACGCATTCCCATCGTATCCAGTGATAACGATGGGGCTTGGGTTCACTGAAGTCAAGGTGACTCCGATTTTATATGCCACATGAAGTGGAAGGATGTTCAGCCCTCCTCCCCCATTGACTAGGCACCTGTCCAGAGAGTGGTTATTCAGAACCACTATGCAGGGCCTGGTTGTGGGACTCATAGGGTCTATCTACATCATCTTCCGAGAAAGTGATGGGCGATTTTGCTCCTAATAAAGCCACTTGGGCAGATAAGGATTCCGAACTTATGTTCGAATCAACCTTGGCCCTTTCTAGAATTTTCTCTAGCACGAGTCTATGCCTAGGCGAGGTTTGTATAAGCTGTAGGATAGACATGTGGATAAGAATCTTTGAAAGGTGGTTTTCGAAGTCATAAGGATTTAGGATGACTTTATCCTTATCTGATTTTGGCAGAACACCTGGGATACATGCTTTTGAGGGGCCAGGCACACTGACCACATTTTTAGCACTTTGAAGGTGCGGGGGTTGATAGATCCTCTCGGATCTAGTCACTTCCCCCACGACCAGCCTAGGGTTCGCGCTAAATTTGGCTCTAAGGATGAGTTGAGGAGAACCTTGGAGTTTCAGAACTGGTTTTGCCGGGGATTTCACTTTTGGTGGTCCCCGAATGATGACTTGGGCGGGCTTCTTGTACAGTACAAGAATGGGCGCACAAGTGGGTCGACCAGACTCTGATTTTTGCGCTAGTTCCTTAGAAAAGGTGAGGGTACATACCTCCTTTCCTTTCCCACTGCCACTGGCATGTTTGGGAAAGGGTTCTTTGAAGATAGCTTGAGGTGGCTCAGGTTCCGTAGTGACCTGGAGTCGGCCCTCCGCTATCAAGTTCTCAATTTTATTTAAAAGGGAGAAACAGCGTTTGGTATCATGGCCTTTGAGCTGATGATACTTACAAAATCGATTTAAATACCCCCCTTTGGAAGTGACTCCTTCGGGGATTTCGGGGAGTTCTATCATGCCCTGGGCAAGTAGGAGGTCTAGGACCTCCGACACAGGTTGCCCCAGTGGGGTGTACTCCCGTTTTTCAACCAGTTTTTGAAAGGTTTGCTCCCTCTTGTTTTCTAATTTTTCAAAATTTTTGGAAGTGCCTGCCATGCCTGGATCCACCCGGACATTGGCGATTTTACGGGGCTTTGCCCCTTTGTCCATCGTGGGTAGCCCGTATGTGATGGGTTTTTCCAAGCGGGTTTTAGAAACGGCACTTCCTTTCCACAAGTGGTCGTATGTCCCTTTTCGCAAGTTGGTTTCGAAAAGGGAGGCCTTTTTGATCAACTTATGGAAAGTTGAGATCTCATGGAGCGAGAGAAGGGTTTTTTACTCGCTTTTAAAGTTATCCAGGATGAGCATGACTGCGCATCCTTCGGATATGGGCTCTCGCACTTGGCCCAAAAGTGACCTCCATCTTATAATGAAGGCATGTACGTCTTCGTTCATGCCTTGCTTTGTATCCCTTAAGGTATTCAGGGTTGGCGTGACTTCTACGTTGTGTGCAAATCTTTGCATGAAGCAGTTCGCTAACTCTTCAAAAGTAGCGAACTGGCTTAAGTCGTAGGAAGCCAACCATTTGGCAGTTGTGCCTTTAAGGGATAAAGGGAACCAATACATCCATTTCATCGAGTCCTTTTTCTTCTTATGGGCTCGACGCGAGAAAAGTTGCAAGTGAGACCTAGGGTCTCCCATGCCATCATACCGATGGAAGTTCGGTATTTCATCGTCACTGTCTGTTTCGTAATCCATAGGAAGGAAATCAGACAGGGCGTAGCTTCTTTTCTCTTTGTTTTGCCCTTTCAGCAGCTGTTGTAGGGCTTTACGGTCCTTTTGTGTGAAGGACTCGTGGTATTGGTTGCCTTCCATTACGGAGGCCTCTTTGTGCTTGCGAGGTTTTTCAGATATTTTCTTAGGCCTTGGTTCACCATTTGATGAACACGAATCGCCTACTTCAGCCTCTTGGCTGAGAGCATCGATTTTGGCCTCAAACTCCCTTCTCAGGTCCTCGATCTCATCTAGTCTTATTTTGTTTTTGAAAATCCTCCTAGAGTGAGAACTTGATGCGCATGAGCCTTGGCTAGACACTTCACTTGGATTGGATTTTGACATGCTTTTCAAGCTTTTTCAAAATTTCCTAAGTACAAGCAAAGAAAACAAGTTAAAAACGACAACCTTTTTAACAAAATTTTCGCAAACTTCTAACTTAAAACTCGATTTTTGAAAGGCTCACGCCCCACCGGGCATGCCAATCTTTGTAGACGCGCGAAAATCCCTGCCTCTTGGCTTTCTCAGGGCCTCAAGCGGATCCTCTCGTGTGTCTAAGGCCTATTTATATAAACAGGGCGTGTCAACTAGCTTACCTAAGCTAGCGAAGATATATTTTAAGCTGACTTCTAATCGTGGCGACTGTGAGCAAGTGAGCTCTTGTCATCGCAGACCTTCTTGCACCGATGCGCAAGGGTCAGTCTGTACGCTTCGAAAAATTGAGTTTTTAGGGTATAGAAAGCCTACGAAGCGGTTCGAGGTGTTTAATTCGGGTCTTTTAGATACGATTGCAGATTTTAGATCACGTGGATTTACACGTGCCTAAGTCTTTCTTTTTATCCCTTTATGGGACACCTAGTTTGTGTGTTATGAACACTCCACTACATGGGCGAATTTGAGCGGGGCTTGCTTTGTTGCAATATGCATCCTACCTCGTGGTATGGCGTAGATGCAATGCAAACTCACGCTACTCCAAAGGGAAAACCCTAATGTAAAGACAATGCCGAAGGGAAATAACCGAAGGGAAATGACTTGTAATGTAAATGCCAAAGGGAGATATGTATATATGGTATGTATATGGGCCCTTACTTGGGTCTTGCAAATAAGAGCGAAGGCTCAATGTGGGTGCGTGCTTGAATTGAAAGACTTACACACACGACATGAAATTAAACCCAAATATAACTTGCAGTATGGCCTTGATTAAGGTCTTGGGAATAAGAGCGAAAGCTCAATGTGTGTGAGTGCTTGAATTAAAATACTACACACACAACATGAAATTAAACCCAAATAGTATAACACGGCCCTTACTTGGGTCTTTCAAATAAGAGCGAAGGCTCAATGTGTGTGAGTGCTTGAATTGAAAGACTTACACACACGATATGAAATGAAAGCTCAAATAGTATAACACGGCTCTTACTTAGGTCTTTCAAATAAGAGCGAAGGCTTAATGTGTGTGAGTGCTTGAATTGAAAGACTTACACACACGACATGAAATGAAAGCCCAAATAGTATAACACGGCCCTTACTTGGGTCTTTCAAATAAGAGCGAAGGCTCAATGTGTGTGAGTGCTTGAATTGAAAGACTTACACACACGACATGAAATGAAAGCCCAAATAGTATAACACGGCCCTTACTTGGGTCTTTCAAATAAGAACGAAGGCTCAATGTGTGTGAGTGCTTGAATTGAAAGACAACACACCCAACTTAAGCAAAACCATACGAAAATTAAAGTATATATCTACACTTATGTATTAGGGGCTGATTAGGCCCGTATGTGTTCAAAATCGTGCACAACTAAGAGAGTGCACGTGTATGGGTGTGCCAAGCCACGTTATTACAAGCGGGGGGAGACTATGCTCCGTTATTACATCCCCGTATCAAATTGAATCTTAAGCAAGTATACAACTAAGGATAGAGTTAGGCACTTACTAATAGCTGGTCCAAAGAGGCCTTGCTTGAGCGTGGGCTTGGCCTTCGCCTTGGGCTGCAAGCGGGAGCTCCGCGGATTGAACGGCAAGGGGATGCTGGCCGGGTGCCTTGGTGCGCGGAAGAGGAGCCTTGAAGGTGGCCAACTACTTGGGATGGGCTGGTTTCATATGTAGGGCTAAGCTGACTACGTAGGGTCACTAAGGAAGGTGGAGTTTAGAGAGTATGACACTACGGGGGACTAAGGGCATGGTCTAACGGAGCACCTAGGGTTGGCGGGTTGCTAGGGTGGCCGAATGGAATGACAGTCGGTTGGAGTGGCCGACTAGGAGGACTTGATGGTGGCGGGTTGCTAGGGCGGCTAGGAGTGGTGTAAGGGAAGGGAACTAGCTAGGAGATGGGGTCAGGTGGTAGTGGGTGTAGTGGGTGTAGTGGGGTGATATGGGCAGGTCTTAGGGAGTCGGATAGGGTGGCCGAATGGAGCTAAGGTGTCTAGGTAGTGGCGGGTAGTTAGGGTGGCTATGGCCTGGCCGAGTGGGAATGGTGGCGGTAGGTGGCTGAGAGTGGAGAGGGAGTAGAGAAGGAGTAAGGTGGAGGATACTAACCGGTTGATGGGAGGTGGTGGCGGATGGAAGGGGAAGCAGCCGGGTGATTGGGATGCGTAGGGTGAGGTTCGGCCGGGAGGAAGGGTGGCGAAGTGGACCTCGGCTGGAGCGGTGGTGGTGGTGGTGCTCGGCTGGGAGGTAGTGGCACAGGTGGTGGTTGGCTGTGGGGCAGGTGGAGCAGGATGGGAGTCGGCTGGGCTGGAGAGTGGAGGACCCGGCTGGTGGAGGATGGAGCTTCTAGATCGGCCAAAACCCGCCCCAAAGGGGCGGGCTTATATAGGGCTGCAAGAGGCGGTTAGGGGGTGGTTTTGGGGTAGTGGTTAGGTGGTTTAGGTAGGGTGGTATGGTGATAAGGTGGGCTGGAAAGGGTAGGGCCAGATATTTTAAATACAAGGGGTTTGGGTAGGTTGTGTGCTAGGGGTGGTTTAGAGGTTTAGGGTTTAGCTAGGTGGGTTGGTTTTAGGGTAAGGTTTAGTGAGGTAGGTTAGGTGATTAGGCTAGGATTAGGCTAGGTTTAGGGAAATTAACCTAGGTTTAGGAAAGGATTAGGGAAGTGGGTTAGGTGATTAGGTTAGGATTAGGCCAAGATTAGGGAAGTGGGTTAGGTGATTAGGCTAAGATTAGGACAGGATTAGGGTAGAAGGCTAGGATTAGGTGTTTTTAGTTAGGATTAGGTGAAGGAGCTCCCTTTGCATGGCCCGTAGACCCTAATCATATCATGTTGGTGCAGCCCTAGGTTAGGTTTTGGCTAATTACAAGCTTAAACCCACTTAACTAGGCTAACCCACATGATTAACCCCAAACTTGACACACAAGTCAAGCTTAATTACAACACACACTTGATCTTATCCTCCCCCACTCTCTCTCATGCCCATAATCCCACATGAAATTCAAGTGGGCCCCACCTCCATTTATGAGAAGGTGATATGGGCCATGGATATGGATATTGGATTGGATTTTTGAATCCAAATCCAAATCTAAGTCCATACATGGGTTTGGATTGGGATCTGGATATATATGGTCCAGATCCGATCCAAACTGAACTCTGACTCCTTCGAGTTGTGTTCGAAACGAACGGTTTGTGCGGGGTTTGACAGCATCAGTACTCCGTCTGCATTGGGTCTTCGCCAACATGATCGTCCGCCTCTATTTTCACCTTCCGGAGATGACTTCAAATGATGTTTTGATGATAACAGGGCCTTGGACGTTCGAGATCCTGGGGGTGTGGATTTGATACGAGAGTTGTTGTGCCGGGCTCGACATGTGCTCCGGTTCCGGGCTCTCCTTAGCTTTCCTGGTTCTGTCTGGATGAGGCCAAGCTGCTTCGGGGTTTCAAAACATATTTTAAAGGTTTTTAAAAGCCATATTATACATTTTTGAAATATGTAAAGTTCAAAACATATGTACAGGGTTGTCTGGAAGGCTCCTGGGTTTCCAGACTCAAAATGGCTTTTTGGGGCTGCTTTTACAAAACCAGATGGATTTGAGAAATTCGTGGGATTTCGGGGTGTTTACAAATGCCCCTCTTTGGCCTTGTCCAAATCGATTTGGATAAAGGCAAAGATGACAAACACCCCTTTCAATGTCTCCCTAGATCTAGCCACGAAGAATATGGGATCGTCCCAATTTTTAGCAAAATCTCAATTTACAAACTCTGGTAGGAGGAGATATCACGCCAAAGGGTTATATTATGGAATCTGGTCCTAAAATGGGATCATGTTTATGCAAGTGCCATGCGTGGAATGCAAATGACATGGGTGTGGTGCCAAGAGTGGTGACCTCCTAGAGACCAGATGTGGTCGAACTCTAGAGACTTATAAGGCCTACTGCTCCAAGTGAGCAAAATCCTATGTTGTTCGATGTTCGACTTTTCAAAACTTATTTACAAAACTATTTACAAAAGGGACAACTGTCTTGAGTCTCGATCCTAAGGATCTCGAGCTCTTCGTGTTTGCCCTTGTTTGAGTCTTAACACTCGCTTATCTAGCGAAGGTTTTATTATAAAACAAGCTATATTTCAAATTCCTACGCCTTACTCGAAACGTCGAATTCTCAAACAAGATGAAATTCAAGTAAGTAAATCCTATTTTTACTTTAGGATTCCTCGAAATGAACCATGCTTTAGCTTGGGATAAGCCAAGGATGGGAAAGAGATACCACGGTCCCTTCTGAAGCGTCCCGTGGTTTAAGGCATAGAGGGCGGAAAACTGCTCTTTTTGAGCTTTTTGGCCTCTTTTTCCTTTTTTTTTTTTCCATAGAGGGTCTCCCTTTGGGAGTATTTTTTCTTTAATCCCTCTTTTTCATAAGAGAATCGATTTTTCTTTTGAATTCTGGTTTCTTTCTTTTGGAAAGACACTTTGAATGGGAAATTCCCTTTGTTTGGGCCATGTTTTTCCTTTTGGAAGTAGAAGAGAAGAGGGGAGGACTTATCCCAAGCCTACACTCGATCCATTCCAGATCAGCCTATTTAGAAATAGCACGTACTACTTGCAAGTATCTTGCTATATTGAACTAGGCCTTTCTTTGTAAGAAGAAGGGTTTTGAAATTTAACCATGATTTTGAAGACTCCACTCTTTCACAAGTACGAATTCTCTCACTCAGGGTCACACAATTTTGCCTTTGCACCTTATTTTCATGTCTCAGGGCAACTATCCCTATAATTTTCGAAAATTGGAATTTGATCCAAATCCTACACATGATACTTCTTTAAGTATTGAATATTGATAGGATCTGCTAAATTCCTACCTTCTACATCGATCAACCACTACGAATTGTTCGTAGTGGTTGCTCGTACAATATAGGGTCCATCCCAGTTGGGGCGCCACTTTCCCAGGGGGTGTGGGCCACGGTGATGGATGGTTTCTAAGACCAGATCTCCCACTTCAAAGTGGCAAGGTCTCATGTGTTTGCTATAATGTCGGGCTATCCTTTGCCGGTATGCACGAGCATGGTCCATGGCAAGGAGTCGCCTCTCATCTAGCAAATCTAGTTCGGCCATCCTAGCATGCTGAAGCGTCTCTAGGGGGAGGTCGAGTGCAATGGATGTATGGAATGAATGCAGTTGAGTATGAATGGGAAGAATGGCGTTTGTGCCATAGACCAATTCGAATGGTGTGGCATTTGTGGGAGATCGGATAGAAGTCCTATAAGCCCATAAGGCTTCATCTAGCTTCTCATGCCACGTCCTACCCTTCTCTAAGGTTTTCTCAATTATACTAATGGGAGTTTTGGCTTCGGCTTGGCCGTTGCCTTGAGGGTAGTAGGGCGAAGAGAAGTGGTGAGTTATGCCATACGTGTTGCACAACTTAACCATCCGCTCGTTCTTGAATGGGGTGCCATTATCAGACACAAGGTCTCGTGGAACCCCAAATCGAGCCAAGATATTCCTTCCAATGAAAGCCACCACATGTTGTCCCATCACATTGGTTAGGAAAATGGCTTCCACCCACTTGGAGAAATACTCCGTGGCTGCTAAAATAAATCAATGCCCATTCGAGGCTTTTGGAAATATTGGGCCTACGATGTCAAACACCCACATGGTAAATGGCCAGGGGCTGACCACGGAATGCAATGCAGATGAAGGGATATGAATGGCGTGCCCATGCACTTGACATGGATGACACTTCCTAACATGATCGTGGCAATCCTTCTTCAGGGTGGACCAAAAATAGCCCCCTCTAAGTATTTTCATTGCCATCATGTTGGCATTAACATGACCTCCACATTCTCCATCGTGGAACTCATGCATCACTATCCTAGCCTCCTCTAGGTCGATACACATAAGCAGAATGCCGGTAAAACTCTTTTTGTATAAAACTCCACCTAGAATGGTGTATCGGGTCGAAATCTTACGAATGAATGCCTTATCTTTGGATGTGGCATCCTCGGTGAATCTCCCATTTTCTAAAAATTGTTTTATGTCATAAAACCAGGGTTTTTCAATAGACTCTGGGTTGTTTTGGCAAATATCCAAGTCGTGTGTGGATGGGTGGGGCGCATGCCATATTTCCAAAGATCTGGTCCCTGTAATGGGATCGACCTTCAGGGCTGAACCCAAGGAGGAGAGGGCATCGACGATGCCATTATCCTCTCTTCCTACGTGTGTGAGTTTACACGATTGGAAGGACTGGACCAATCGAGTGGCCAACTCATGATATGGAAGTAGTTTCTCATTACGTACTTGCCAAATTTTTAAAACCTGGTTTATGACAAGGAGTGAATCTCCAAAGACCTCAATGCATGATGCCCCTAGAGTTTTCGAAATCCTTAAGCCTTGTATGAGTGCTTCATACTCAGCTACGTTGTTGGAACATTCGAAATCTAAGCGGACTGCTATGGGAATCTCGCCCCTTTCAGGGGAAATTAGGATGACCCCAGCACCAGCCCCTCGTTGGTTTCGTGCCCCATTGAAGTGCATTTTCCATACTTGGTTTTCGAAAGAATTTGCCAAAATGTGGTTTCGAAAATGGTTTTGTAATATGCCTTCATCTGGCATTTCAACAAGTGTGGGATATGCATCCTCTAAGGGGAACTCAGCCACGTAATCTGCTAGGGCTTGCCCCTTAATGGATATCTGGTGATGGTATTTCAGATCGTACTCCATTATAAGGAGCTGCCATTTGCCCAATCTACCCGTGAGAATGGGTTTTTTGAACAAGTGCTTGATTGGATCAAGCTTGGACACTATCCAGATCTCATGATCTAGGAAATAGTGTCTGAATTTCTGGCAGGCCCAAACTAGAGCCAAGCACGTCTTCTCCATGGCTTGATAATTTCGTTCATAAGCTAAGAGCGTTTTCGAAATATAGTAGATGGCATACTCCTTATGGGTGTCATCCTCGTATTGAGCCAACAGGGCTCCTAAAGCATTCGCATGCACGGAGATGTATAGTAAAAGCGGTTTTCCTTGTTTTGGAGGGTTCAAAACGGGGGGATTAACCAAGTATGCCTTCAGTCTCTCGAAGGACTTCTGGCATTTGTCATCCCATAAGAATTTCATGCCCTTCCTCAACAGTTTGTTGAAGGGTTCGCATCTAGTTGCCAGATTTGATATGAATTGGCGAACGGATTGTAAACGACCCTGGAGGCTACGGATTTGGGTGAGATTGGAGGGTGGAGCCATGTCTATGATGGCTCGACACTTAGAGGGGTCGACTTCTATTCCCCTTTGGCTCACCATAAAGCCCAGAAGCTTCCCTGATTCTACCCCGAATACACATTTTTGAGGGTTTAGCTTTACTTTGTAAAGCCTAAGCCTTTCGAAAATCTTTTGCAAACATTCGATATGGGTGCATCGGGTTTTGGATTTCGCCAAGAGAATGATCTCATGAGCTCATGAATCTGATCATGGAAGATCGTGGTCATGGCTCGTTGGTATGTTGCGCCGGTATTTTTCAAACCAAAGGGCATGACTGTATAGCAGTACGTTTCCCATGGGGTTGTGAAAGCGGTCTTACCTTGATCTCGTGGACTTAGTTTGATTTGATTATAGCCTGAATAGCCATCCATAAACGAAAACATTTCATGATTTGCAGTACTATCAACTATCAAATCTATGTTTGGTAATGGATAATTATCCTTTGGAGTGACTTTATTCAGGTTTCTGAAATCGATGCATATTCGAATTTTCCCATTGGTTTTTCGAACTACAACGATATTTGACAACCAATCAGAATACGCAATGGATTTTATAAATCCGGCTTTTAACAGATATTCTAAACCCTCTTTGACTTGCGTGTGTACATTCGGGTGTATTTTCCTAAGCTTCTGCTTTATGGGTTTTACACCTGCATCTAAGGGAAGACGATGTTCGACAATGCTGGGATCTATGCCTGGCATGTCTTCATACGTCCATTGTAAACACCCCGAAATCCCACGAATTTCTCAAATCCATCTGGTTTTGTAAAAGGAGTCCCAAAGGGCCATTTTGAGTCTGGAAACCCAGGAGCCTTCCAGGCACCCCTGTGTATATGTTTTAAACTTTATATTTCAAAAATAGGTAATATGGTTTTTCAAAACCTTTTAAAATATGTTTTCAAACCCCAAAGCAGCTTGGCCTAATCCAAACAGGACCAGGAAAGCTAAGGAGAGCCCGGAACCGGAGCACATGTTGAGCCCGACACAGCAACTCTTGTATCAAATCCACACCCCCTAGGATCTCAAACGTCCAAGACCCTGTTATCATCAAAACATCCTTCGAAGTCATCTCCGGAAGGCGAAAAGAGAGGCGGACGATCATGTTGGCGAAGACCCAACGAAGACGGAGTACTGATGCTGTCAGACCCCACACAAACCGTTCATTTCGAACACAGCTCGAAGGAGTCAGAATTCAGTTTGGATCAGATCTGGACCATATATATCCAGATCCCAATCCAAACCCATGTATGGACTTAGATTTGGATTTGGATTCGAAAATCCAATCCAATATCCATATCCATGGCCCACATCACCTTCTCATAAATGGAGGTGGGGCCCACTTGAATTTCATGTGGGATTAAGGGTATGAGAGAGAGTGGGGGAGGACAAGATCAAGTGTGTGTTGTAATTAAGCTTGACTTGTGCGTCAAGTTTGGGGTTAATCATGTGGGTTAGCCTAATTAAGTGGGTTTAAGCTTGTAATTAGCCAAAACCTAACCTAGGGCTGCACCAACATGATGTGGTTAAGGTCCATGGGCCATGCAAAGGGAGCTCCTTCACCTAAACCTAACCAAAAACACCTAATCCTAGCCTTCTACCCTAATCCCATCCTAATTTGAGCCTAATCACCTAACCCACTTCCCTAATCCCGGCCTAATCCCAACCTAATCACCTAACCCACTTCCCTAATCTTTCCCTAAACCTAGGTTAATTTCCCTAAACCTAGCCTAATCCTAGCCTAATCACCTAACCTACCTCACTAAACCTCACCCTAAAACCAACCCACCTAGCTAAACCCTAAACCTCTAAACCACCCCTAGCACACAACCTACCCAAACCCCTTGTATTTAAAATATCTGGCCCTACCCTTTCCAGCCCACCTTATCACCACACCACCCTACCTAAACCACCTAACCACTACCCCAAAACCAGCCCTAACCGACCTAGCCCAGCCCTATATAAACCCCCCCCTTTGGGGCGGGTTTTTCCCATCTAGAAGCTCCAACCTCCAATCTCGGGTTCTCCACTTTCCAGCCCAGCCGAATCCCCTCCTACTCCACCTGCTCCACATCCAGCCACCACATCTGCCACTACCTCCCAGCCGAGCACCAGCACCACCATCACCCGGCCGAACTCCATCCTACGCATCCCAACCATCTGGCTGCTCCCCTTCCATCCGCCACCACCCCTTCACTCGGTTAGTACCCTACACTCCACCTTACTCCTTCTTCACTCTCTCTCCACTCTCAGCCACCTAACCCCCTACCATATCACCTTAACACCAGCCATTCCACTTGCTGCCACCACTCCCCCTCGGCCAGGCCCATAATCACCCTAACTACCCGCCACCACCTAGACACCTTAGCTCCATTCGGCCACCCTATCCGACTCCCTAAGACCTGCCCATATCACCCCAATACACCTACTACACCCACTACCACCTGGCCCCATCTCCTAGCTAGTTCCCCTCCCTTACACCACTCCTAGCCACCCTAGCAACCCGCCACCATCAAGTCCTCCTAGTCGGCCACTCCAACCGACTGTCATTTCATTTGGCCACCCTAGCAACCCGCCAACCTTAGGTGCCCCATTAGACCTTCCCTTAAGCTTCCCCTTAGTGCCATACTCCCCCAACACTACACTCCCCCTAGTGACCTTACCTAGCCCCTTTAATCCCACACGTCAAGGCGGCACCCTTGCTAGCACCCGACCAGCACCCCTTGCCGTTCAACCTCGCGGAGCTCTCTTTTGCAGCCCAAGGCGAAGGCCAAGCCCACGCTCAAGCAAGGCATCTTCGGACCAGCTATTAGTAAGTGTCTAACTCGATCTTTAGTTGTATACTTGCTTGAGATTCAATTCGATACGGGGTTGTAATAACAGAGCATAGTCTCCCCCCGCTTGTAATAACGTGGCTTGGCACACCCACACATGTGCACTCTCTTAGTTGTGCACGATTTTGAACACACACGGGCCTAATCAGCCCCTAATACATAAATATATACATATACTTTAATTTTTGTAGGGTTTTGCTTAAGTTGGGTGTGTTGTCTTTCAATTCAAGCACTCACACACATTGAGCCTTCGCTCTTATTTGAAAGACCCAAGTAAGGGCCGACCTATACTATTTGGGTTTTCATTTCATGTCGTGTGTGTTGTCTTTCAATTCAAGCACTCACACACATTGAGCCTTCGCTCTTATTTGAAAGACCCAAGCAAGGGCCGTGTTATACTATTTGGGTTTAATTTCATGTTGTGTGCGTAGTACTTCAATTCAAGCACTCACACACATTGAGCTTTCGCTCTTATTCCCAAGACCTTAATCAAGGCCATACTGCAAGTTATATTTGGGTTTAATTTCATGTCGTGTGTATAAGTCTTTCAATTCAAGCACGCACCCACATTGAGCCTTCGCTCTTATTTGAAAGACCCAAGTAAGGGCCGACCTATACTATTTGGGTTTTCATTTCATGTCGTGTGTGTTGTCTTTCAATTCAAGCACTCACACACATTGAGCCTTCGCTCTTATTTGAAAGACCCAAGTAAGGGCCATGCTATACTATTTGGGTTTAATTTCATGTTGTGTGCGTAGTACTTCAATTCAAGCACTCACACACATTGAGCTTTCGCTCTTATTCCCAAGATCTTAATCAAGGCCATACTGCAAGTTATATTTGGGTTTAATTTCATGTTGTGTGTGTAAGTCTTTCAATTCAAGCACGCACCCACATTGAGCCTTCGCTCTTATTTGCAAGACCCGAGTAAGGGCCCATATACATACTCTATATACATATTTCCCTTCAGTTATTTCCCTTCGGCATTGTCTTTTACATTCAGGTTTTCCCTTTGGAGTAGCGTGAGTTTGCATTGCATCTACGCCATACCACAAGGTAGGACGCATATTGCATCAAAGCAAGCCCCGCTCAAATTCGCCCATGTAGTGGAGTATTCATAACACACAAACTAGGTGGCCCATAAAGGGATAAAAAGAAAGACTTAGGCACATGCAAATCTACGTGATCTAAAATCTACAACCGCATCTAAAAGACCCGAATTAGACACCTCGAACCGCTTTGTAGGCTTTCTATCCCAAAAACTCGATTTTTGAAAAGCGTACAGACTGACCATTGCGCATCGGTGCAAGAAGGTCTGCGACGACAAGAGCTCACTTGCTCATAGTCGCCACGATTAGAAGTCAGTTTAAAATATATCTTCGCTAGCTTAGGTAAGCTAGCTGGCTCGCCCTGGTTATATAAATAGGCCTTAGATGCACGAGAGGATCCACTCCAAGCCCAGAAAAGGTGAAGAGGCGTGAGGATTTTTCGTACATCCATAGCACTCGACCTCCCCCTAGAGACGCTTCAGCATGCTAGGATGGCCGAACTAGATTTGCTAGATGAGAGGCGACTCCTTGCTATGGATCATGCTCGTGCATACCGGCAAAGGATAGCCCGACACTATGGCAAACACATGAGACCTCGCCACTTTGAAGTGGGGGATCTGGTCTTGAAAATTATCCATTATCGTGGCCCACATCCAAGAAGGACTGAAGAAAGAAGATTTTGGATTGGATCTGGACATAAATATCCAGATCCAAACCCAAATAATGTTTGGATCGGATTTGGATCTCAAAACCCAAATCCAAGATCCAAACCCAAGACCCACCCCTTGGCCTATAAATAAGACCAAGGGGGGGTGAAAAAGTTCACGTGAAAGTGCTTGGGGAGAGCATGTGAAGAGAGAGAGAGAGAGAGTGGTGCAAAAGTCAACGTTGGTGGGCTTTAGCCATGTGGGCTCAATGAAGGGTGAGGTGGGTTCAAGCCTTGTGACCTTGACCTAGCCTAGGGCTGCAAAAAGGTGGAGTTGATCAAGACGTGGGCTGCAACCATGGAGGCTCGAGATGGACCTAGCATGGGCTGAACAAGGTGGACCGGCTCCAAGAGGTAAGTCCCTAAACCTAGCCCACTTCACCTAACCGACCTAACCCAAACTAGCCCTAAACCGACTCCACCTAACTAGCCACAAACTACCCTAAACCGACCTCACCTGAAACCCTAACTAGCCCTAAACCGACTCCACCTAAACCACCCTAAACCGACCTCACCTAGCACCTAACCTAGCCACCCTACCACCGACTCCACTTAACCCAGCCCCTCACCATTAACCTAACCAAACCTAACCCATATACCACCTAAACCTACCACCGACTCCCCGACCTGCAACCTTTGTTGTGCTCCATCCTGCACCCTTGTTGTGCCCCAGTAGCAGTGCCCTTGTCGTGCCTTAACTCACCTGCGCCCCGGCCTGCACCTCAATAGCGCCCTTGCCATGCCTCACCTTAGCTACGCCCCGACCTGCACCCCTGTCGCGCCTCACCTCACCTGCACCCCCCCTTAGCCTGCACAAAACCTGGCTTGCGCCCTTGCTGCTCCCCTACTGCGCCCCAGCCGTACCCTCGTCGCGCCCTAACCTGCACCTTAGGACCTACCTTGGTTCAAGCCACCTTTGGCTCGACCTAACCCCTCTAAATCCTAACCAAGCTAGGAGTTGGCCGCACCTAGCTCATTCCTATTTTCCTAAACCAAAGCCTAGACCTAGCTAGGACTAGACCCACCATATCCTAAACCTCACCAAGACACCTTGGCCGAACCCAGCCAAGACTAAGCCCAAACCCACTTGGCTACACCCAAATGAATCCACACCCAAGCCTCACGTCGGAACCCACTTAAAGGGAGTTACCTCGTGGCTGCCAAGAAGGACGGACCCGAGTGACACGAGAGGCAAAACCAAACATTTGTAAGTGCCATTTACATTCGGTTTTACACTACTTGTTTAAAGTAAATTCAATTCGGAATGGGGTTGTAATAATGGAGTAAAGTCTCCCCCTGAAATGTAATATTTGTGTATGATACACAACCACACACGTGCACTTGAGCCTTCTCACTCTTAACTGCACACCAAGACACCTACGTGCACTTGAGCCTTTTCGCTCTTATATTGCACGCGATTGCACACACATTGAGCCTTTCCGCTCTTAAGCTAAACGTATATACTTCAATTTGGGTATTTACTTTAGTGAAAGCTGTGTGAGTTGCAATTTAATTTCGGGTGGATTTACATTCAAGTTGGGTGAGTTGCAATTTCAATTTCACACAAAGACACCCATGCCCACTCGAGCCTTTCCGCTCTTCACACTCACGCACATTGAGCCTTTCCGCTCTTAAGCTAAACGTATATACTTCAATTTGGGTATTTACTTTAGTGAAAGCTGTGTGAGTTACAATTTAATTTCGGATGGATTTACTTTAAGTTGTGTGAGTTGTCATTTAAATTTCACATGAGAAACACCCACAAGCACTCGAGCCTTTCTTTACACTCACACACATTGAGCCTTTTCACTCTTAGGATACAACATATTTATATATTTTCCAGTCATGTGTGTTTACTTTAAGTCGAGTTGCATTTCCCTTGGTGTGGATTTACATTTAAGTCACGTGAGTTGCCTTACATTTCGGATATTTACATTGGTGAAAGTTTCATGAGTGTAAACACCCCAAAATCCCACGACTTTCATATAACATACCTGGTTTACAAAATCAACTCCAAAAAGGTACTTTGAGTTCTGAAAACCCAAGAGCCTTCCCAAAACCCTGTAAATATTGCTTTAAGCCTTGTAAATAGTATTTTGAAACCTGTAAATAGTGAAACCCCATGTCCAAATAGGATCTTTTTAAACCTGGGTGTATACACCCCAAAATCCCACGACTTTCCAAAAACATACATGGTTTTACGAAAGCAGCCCCAAAGGGCCATTTTGAGTCTGGAAACCGAGGAGCCTTCCAGAAACCCTGTACATATTTAAAAACACATACGTATTATTTTAAAACTCTGTACATATTGCTTTTACGCCTGCGAATAGTATTTTTTTAAGCCCTTTATCAAATAGGAGTTTTTAAAACTCGGGCTAAGCCCCATTTTCCCAAAAGCTAAAGGTGAACAAGTGGAGTATGTGAAGATGACATTTGATCCAGAAACAGCCCAGCAAACCGGTCACGAAGGCCAAAATCAAAAGCAGCTTCAGAAATATGTTCTGAAGCCCAGAAGAGCAACTTGGCCCGATAAAAGCTAGGTTTGAAAGGCGAAAGAAAGGCCCAGGCACGAAGCAGATGGTAAGCCCGGAGCACCAGAAAGCCAGATCAACCATTCTCACTCAAGCATCCCGAAATCTGAACCAGGAAGACCGAAAATGAGCAGAAACGGAGTCCGAAAAGGAGTCCGGACGACACAGAGTGGGGAAACCCAACACCAGACGGGTCACTGATGAAACCAGGGCCCGCACAGATCGTTCACCTCGAGAAGTCAAGAAGGACTATCCAGAGAAATTTTGATTTGGATCTGGACCATAAATATCCAGATCCAAATCCATATAGTGAATAGTGCTTGGATTTGGGCCAAACCAAATAGTGTTTGCGTCGATCCAAATGGTGTTTGGATTTGTATTGGATCCAAATAGTGTTTGGATTGGATAGGATCTGGACCAAAATATCCATATCCATATCCATAAAAATGTTGAATTTGGATCGGATACGGATCTTAAAATATTCGAGATCCACGATCCAAATCCAAATAGTGTTTGGATTTGGGTCTGGATCTAGATCTCAAACCCAAACCCAAATCCAAGACCCACCTCAAATGCCTATAAATAGAGGTGAGGAGGTCCATTGTAAGGGGTTCACGTGAAATCCAAGGGAGGAGAGAGAAGGTCCAAGGTGAGTGGTTAGTGTAGGATTAGTTAAGGGCTGCCCCACCCTAATTGAAGGGCTGATTTGCTTAGACAAGAGGCTCTAGGTGGCTAATCGGAGCTCAAGCACACCCTAAACCGTTGTTAAGAGGTAAGCCCCTAATCCCCCCTAAACTACTCTTCCTAATCCCTCTAAACCACCTAACCGACCTCACCTAATCCTAATTAAAACTCAACCTAACCCTAACCGACTCACCCTAACCCTAACCGACTCCCACTTAAACCCCCGGCCATCCTAAACTCACCCGCATCCTGTGCATGCCCTGCACGCGCCCTACAAGCGCGCCGTCCCTTATGCACGCCCTGCATGCTCCCTCTCTGCCTTAGCGCCTATGACAGGCGCCTAGCGCCCATCGCCCTAATCACCCGCCTGCCGCCTCCTTCCCAGCCACCGTCACCTGCCACCTTTCCACCCGGTTCCCCTAGTCACCCAACACTTCAACTCCATCCGGCCAGCCACTATCCACCACCACCACTACCTAGCCTAACCGACCTAGCCCCTGTCCCAACCAAACCCCTCCTAGTTCTGCATCACCCCACCTACCTAACGTCGTGACCTTAGCTCCCCATCACCTATCCCTACTCTAACCGCAACCTACCACACGCCATACCACGTCCCATCCGTTACCCATAGCATCCCATACCCAACCTAACCCAATCCCATCCGTGACCCATCACCTTACCCATCCCTTACCCAACAAAACCCGCAACCTTAGTGCCGTGAACCTCATAAAACCCTCAAGCTTGAAGGCTCCATTTAAACATCTTTCGCTTCAAGCTTCAAGGAAGACTCATCCGTGGGTGTGAAGCCAAGCAAACTCATGAGGATTGGAGGGGACAAACATCCGAATCACGTAAGTGTTTTAATTTGGTATTTCATATCTCCTTTCTACGCTTTGATTCAATTTGAATACGGGGTTGTATTAACGGAGCCTTGTCTCCCCCCAATTGTAATTACTTGGTTTGCTACACGAAGCACACATGAGCACTTGAGCCTTAGCTCTTACTCGTACACAAGCACCAACGAGCACCATTGAGCCTTCGCTCTTACTCCTAAGACTCTAGTAAGAGCTACATGAGTCTTTAATTTTATACACTCACACACGCGTGCATTGAGCTTTCGCTCTTATTCTATATATGTATTTCAATTCAGCTGGGTTGTTACATTAAGTCGTGTGAGTTTGTCTTTCGTTTACACACTCACACACAAAGAACACCAGAGTGCTTGCTCGTGCACCTCATGCACAATTTTGGCCTTGGCAACCGCTAAGATATAGCCCTATTTCTATACTTTATGCTGCGTTTTCCCGGTTCAGCTGCGTGTGTTTGTCTTTCCATTTACACACCAACACAACACGTGAACGTTGGTGACCTTTGGGCCCATATATATATAGTTGTATTTCCCTTTCGCTATGTCTTTAAAATTCGGATTTTAAGGTTCAGCTGTGTGAGTTGCATTTCAATTTATACATGGCATACACTTACACAATTGAGCCTTTCCGCTCTTAAGATATAGCTATATTTCCCTTTTGCAATTTCCCTTACACAATTTCCCTTAAGCATTGTCTTTCAATTCCAGGTTTTCTAGTTCAGTTGTGTGAGTTTGCATTGTATATTCGCCATGCCACGAGTTAGGGCGCATACTTGCATCAAAGCAAACCCCATACACCCATGCAAAAATCACCCATACTTAGGCACTTGATGCACACATCACACGCCTAAATTGGCTAAAACCTGAGACATAGGAAATGTGCAAATCCCACGTTTGTAAAATCTGCAACAAAACAAGCAAAACCGATCAAACACTTTGCCTACTTTTCAAAGAGGTTACGTTTGTTCAAAATCAACTTTTTTTAAAAGCGTACAAACTAACCCTTGCGCATCGGTGCAAGAAGGTCTACGACGAGAAAAACTCACTTGTCCACAGTCACCCCAAACAAGTCAGATATTTTCAAAACTTACTTCGCTAGCTTGAGTAAGCTAGCTGGTACGCCCTTTAAGCGACTTAGACATACGAAAAGGTTCGCTCTAGGCCCTAAGAAGCCCGGGGTCGGAAATTTTCTGCGTGTCTACAGATTTGGCACGCCTGGTGGGACGTGGGTCTTGCAAAAAAATCGATCCATACAAACAAACCTCATGAAAAAATTTCAAGGAAAAGTGTTTTAACTCTCTGCTTGTTGCATTTCATACTTAGGTTTTTTGAAAGCATTGAAGCATGTCGAGTCCAGGCTCCCAGGAAGTGTCTAGCCATGGCTCATGCACATCAAATTCTCATTCTAGGAAGTTTTTGAAAACTCGAGATCAAAGAGAAGAGATCGAGGAGTTAAGAAGGGACTTCGAGGCCAAAATCGTTGCTCTTAGACAAGAGGCTGAAGCAGCTAATTCGTGTTCGTCACATGGCGAACCAAAGCCTAAAAAGAGAGTTGAAAAAACTCGCAAAAACAAGGAGACCTCCGCAATGGAAGGCAACCAATACCACGACTCCTTCACACACAAGGATCGCAAGGCCCTACAACAACTGCTGAAAGGGCAAAACAAAGAGAAAAGGGACTACGACCTGTCTGATTTTCTTCCTTTAGACTATGAAACGGATAGTGACAATGAAATACTGAATTTCCATCGGTATGATGGCACGGGAGACCCTAGGTCTCACCTGCAACTTTTCTCTCATCGAGCCCATAAGAAAAAGAAGGACTCGATGAAATGGTTGTATTGGTTCCCTTTATCCCTGTAAACACCCCAAAATCCCACGATTTTCTCAAAATACCTGGTTTTGCAAAAGCATCCCCAAAGGGCTATTTTGAGTCCAAAAATCCAGGAGCCTTCTAGGCAACCCTGTACATATGTTTAAATCATATATGTTTTAAAATATATGTTGTACAGTTTTAAAACCTTTAAAAAGGTATTTTCAAACACCGAAAAGCAACTTGGTCTGATGAAAGCCGGACTAAAGAAGCAAAAGAGAGCCCGGATTTGGAGCATATTTCAAGCCCGGCATATCAACTCTCTTATCATAATCATCCCCAAAATCTTGGACATTCAAGCCCCTGTTATCAACGTTAAAATGATCTCCGTAAGGTGAGAAGAAGAGCGGACGATAATGTTGGCGAAGACCCAACGCAAGACGGAGTACTGATGCTGTCAGGCCCCGCACAAATTGTTCGTTTCGCAATGCCATGAAGGAGTTAGAAAATCAGATTTTGATCGGATCTGGACCATATATATCCAGATCCAAATCCAAACGTGCATCTGGATTTGGATCCAAAGATCCAATCCAATATCCACATCCATGGCCCACATCACCTTCTCATAAATGGAGGTGGGGCCCACAAAGAATTCACGTGAAAAGCTTGGATAGAGAGAGAGAATGGGATAAAGTATGAGTGAGAAGGTTGGTGGGCTTGATTTTTATGTCAAGTTTTGGGTTAATCATATGGGTTTAGCCTAAGAGTGTGGGATTAAGCTTGTATGCACCTACACCTAACCTGGGGCTACACCAACATGTTGCAACTAGGTCCATGGATCAAGGCCAAGGGGATGCTGCTAAAACCTAGCCCTGAACTAACCCACCACACCTAGCCACTCCCCCCTAAACCTGACCTAATCCTAGCCACCCTCACCCAAAACCACCCTAACCATACCTAGCCGACCACACCTAGCTCACCCCACCTAACTAGACCACCTAGACCCTAGCTAGACTAAACCTAATCCTACCTTAACCCACCTAATTAAGCCCTAACCCTTAATTCCCAGCCACCCTAACCGACCTACCCAAACCACCCACGTAGCCGACTAACCCAAACCACCCCACCCCAGCCCATAACATCCTAAATATCTACCCCAAAACCACCCTAACCGACCCCAGCCCATGCCTATAAAAACCCCTCCGAGCTTAGGTGGTTTTGTTTGGGACTGGTTTTTGGGTAGAATAGGATGAGTTTTGGCAAGGGCACTGAAATGTTGCGACAGCCACAAAGATAAGAAAATTGATATCATTATTTAAAGAGCTGACAAAATGATTCCTGAAAAAAGCTGAGAGCACCATCTTCTCTTAAAAAATGATGGCCGAGATATTAATAAATATAGCATGCATGAGCTACAATCGTAGCAACATACTCCCAAGACCCTAGTAAGTGTCGTATTGCAATTTCCCTTGGGTGTTTCAATTCAAGTTGTGTGCGTGGTCTTTCAATTTCCACACTCACACACATTGAGCTTTCGCTCTTACTCCCAAGACCTTAGTCAAGGCCTATTGCAATTATATTTGGCTTTCATTACAAGTCGTGTGAGTTGTCTTTCCATATACACACAACACCCACACACACGTTGGCGACCTTCGGGCCCATATATATTATAAGTATTTCCCTTCGGCTATGTCTTTAAGATTTGGGTTTTAAGGTTCAGTTGTGTGCGTAGTCTTTCCATATATACACGGCACACACTTGCACAATTGAGCCTTTCCGCTCTTAAGATATAGCCATATTTCCCTTTTGCAATTTCCCTTTTGCAATTTACATTAAGTCATTTCCCTTCCGCATTGTCTTTCAATACGAGTTAGGACGCATATTGCATCAAAGCAAGCCCCACACTCCCGCCTAAAAATCGCCCAACTTAGGTCACTTGTGCACACACCTAGTTGGCACGTGCAAATCCCACATGTAATAAAATTTGCAATCGCCCATACAAAGCCCAAACACTTAGGGTATTTTTCAAAAAGGTTCACATTTTAAAAGACTTTACCAAGCGTACAGACTGACCCTTGCGTATCGGTGCAAGAAGGTCTGCGACGAAAAGAGCTCACTTGCTCACAGTCGCCCCGTTAGAAGTCAGATTTCAAAAACTTTCTTCGCTAGCTTAAGCAAGCTAGTTGGCACGCCCTTTTGTTAAATACGACTTAGACACATGAAAAGGTTCACTTCGGGCCTAAGAACCAGAGGTGAGGATTTTCCATGTCTACAGGATTTGGCACGCCCGGTGGGACCTGGGCCTTGTGCAGAGTCATCTCATGTAGAAAAACCTAATGAAAATTTTTCTAAAGTGTTTTTAACTTTGCTTGTTTGCATTTTCATACTTAGGATTTGTTTTGAAAAGCATATTGAAGCATGTCGAGTCCAGGCTCCCAAGAGGTATCGAGCTATGGCTCATGCGCATCAAGTTCTCAATCTAGAAAGTTTTCAAAAAAACAAGAGATTGAAAACTTGAGAAGGGACTTCGAGGCCAAAATCGCCGCTCTTAGCCAAGAGGCTAAAGCAGGCGATTCATGTTCGTCAAATGGCGAACCAAAGGCCAAGAAGAAATTTGAAAAACCTCACAAGCACAAAGAGACTTCCACGATGGAAGGTAACCAATACCACGAGTCCTTCACACACAAGGACCGTAAAGCCCTATAGCAGCTGTTGAGAGGGGCAAAATAAAGAGAAAATAAGTTACGCCCTGTTTGATTTCTTGCTTGTGGACTATGAAACAGATAGTGACGATGAAATACCGAACTTCCATCGATATGATGGCATGGGAGACCCTAGGTCTCACTTGCAGCTTTTCTCTCGTCGAGCCCATAAGAAAAAGAAGGACTCGATGAAATGGGTGTATTGGTTCCCTCTATCACTCAAGGGCACAGTTGCCAAATGGCTGGCTTCCTATGTTCTTAGCCAGTTCGCAACTTTTGAAGAGTTAGCGAACTGCTTTATGCAGAGATTCTCGCATAACGTAGAAGTCACGCCGACTTTAAACACCTTGAGGGATACAAAACAAGGTGTGAACGAGGACGTACATACATTCATCGTTCGTTGGAGGTCTCTCCTAGGTCAATTGCGAGAGCCCATATCCGAGGGGTGTGTAGTCATGCTCATCTTGGATAATTTTAGAAACGAGCTAAAAACCCTTCTCTCGCTTCATGAAATCTTGACTTTCCATAAATTAATAAAGAAAGCATCCCTTTTCAAAACAAATTTGAAAAAGGGGGTGTATGACCACTTATGGAAAGGAAATCCTATTTCGAAAACTCGCTTGGAAAATCCCATCACTTATGGGCCATCCACCGCGGACAAAGGGGCAAAACCCCATAAAATCGCCAATGTCCGGGTGGATCCAAGCCCAGCAAGTGCTTCAAGAGCTTTTGAAAAACAAGAAAATAAAAAGGAGAGGAGTTTTCAAAAGCCCTTCAAAAAACAGGAGTATACTCCATTGAGGCAATCTGTGACGGAGGTCCTAGACCTCCTACTTGCCCAAGGCATGATCGAACTCCCCGAGATTCTCGAGGGAGTCACTTCAATGGGAGGGTTTTTAAACAAGTTCTGCAAGTATCATCGGCTCAAAGGCCATGATACACGGCGATGCTTCTCCCTCCTTAATAAAATTGAGAACTTGATAGCAAAAGGCCGGCTCCAGGTCGTTGAAGAACCTGAGCCTACCCAAGCTATCTTCAAAGAACCCTTCTCCAAGCATGCAAGTACCAGTGGGAAGGGAAAAGAGGTATATACTCTTACAATTTTAAAGAATCTAGCGCATGCATGTGAGTCTGGTTCATCTACTTGTGCGTCTACTCTCATACTGTACAAGAAACCCGCCCAAGTAGTCATCCGGGGACCAGCAAGAGTTTCGTCCCTGGTTAAACCAGTGTTAACCATTCAAAGTGCTCCAAATCTCTCGATTAGAGCCATGATTAGTACGAAACCTAGGTTGATTGTGGGGGACGTAACAAGATCTGGGAGGATCTACCAACCCCCACATCTATAAAGTGCTAAAAAGATGGTCAGCGTGCCTGGCCCTTCAAAAGCATGTATTCCTAGAGTTCCATCGAAAACGGATAAAGGAAATGTTGTTTTGAAGGTATATGATTTCGAAAACCATCTTTCAAAGATTCCTATCAATATGTCCATCCTAGAGCTAATACAAACTTCGCCTAGGCATAGACTAGTGTTAGAGAAAATTCTAGAAAGAGTAAGGGTTAGTTCGAACATTACCCCTGAATCTTTCTCCAAATAAGTGGCATCTATAGAAGCGAAAACGCCCATCGTATTCTTGGAAGACGATGTAGATAGACCCTACGAAGTCCATAACCAGGCCCTGCATATCAAGGTGATTCTGAATAACCACTCTCTGGACAGGTGCCTTGTCGATGGGGGAGGAGGGCTCAACATCCTTCCACTTCATGTGGCGAATCAAATCGGAGTCACCTTGACATCCGTTCATCCAAGTCCCATCGTTATCACTCGATACGATGGGAATGCATCTAGACCAATAGGATCCATCGAACTCCCCATGGAAACAGGAGGGATAGCACACACGGGGGTATTCCATGTTCTAGACATCCACCCCTATTATAACCTGTTGTTGGGAAGGCCTTGGATACATAGCTTGTGCGCTGTGCCATCTACCTTTCACAGGTTTTTCAAGATCCCTTTTAGGGACAAAGTCATTGTGATCCTAGGTGAGAGTCACCCTCAACTTCAGGGGGTCATAAATTCCCCCTGCTTGTCAAGCTCCCAGACCCATGATTTTAAACTGGGGCAAACCATGCTTGAGCCACAAAGGATCACTTTGTATAAACCTAGGAAGGTCGTGTATGTGAAGGGGCCGCCCAAGGCTGGCCCCCTCAAATTTTTGACCCTTCTAGGAAGACCCAAGAATCCCTTATTTCCAAAACCCCTGGACAAAAGCCCTATGTGCACGACATAGACGACAACAAGTTCCAGGACCACGATTTGTATTCAAACTTCTCTAAAAACAAAAAATCGTGAAACATGCTATTAAACATGGGCTATGTGCCTTATAAGAGTCTAGGGGCACAAAATCAGGGTCTCCTAGAACCCATACTTCTTAGGGCCAACCCAAGCCGATATGGGATCAGCTATACTCCCAAAATACCACTAGAGCCACCCTTTGTAACCACCTGGGTCAAGGGTGCCTTGGAGCCTACCCTAGAAGAAACCTATGATTTAGACCTCCTATTCAGAGTCTAACCTGTAGTGTTTTCGCTTTGTAGGTATGATGGAAGATCCCTTTTACAAAAATACAAAAACATTTGAAAAACTCAAAATCAAAAAAATGGAACAATTGCAAAAACCAAAAACATTGGAAAATCAAAAACTTGAAAATAGAGTAGTATGTATAGTTCCCAAAGTTCTAGTTTTGCAAAAGAACAAAAAAATTGAAAAATTACAAAACTCCAAAAAGATTTTATACATAGCTGCTCCTGATAAGGATTTGGAAAAAGGAAAGGATTTCGAAAGAAATGTTGTCTACATAACCAGACCAAAAATTTCGAAATCAATTGAAATTCCAAGTATAAAACCAGGTCTTTTGAAAATCCATGCATCAAATTCCCTCGGGTCTATAACCCACGAGAACGATCGAAGCCCAGAAATGGATCTCCTTGAGGAAGATCCCACTTCTGAGCTCCTTGAATTTCATAAAATTCTCAATTTTGAAAGACCTTCCAATTTAGTAGGAGGAGATTTCATAGAGGTAAACCTAGGGAGTGATTCAAATCCCAAACTCATCAAGGTAGGCACATGTTTGCATGAGCATGAAAGATCAGCATTCATTGCATTTCTACAAACCTACTTAGATGTGTTTGCATGGATGTATGAAGGCATGCCGGGCATAGACCCCAGTATTGTCGAACATCGTCTTCCTTTAGATGCGGATGTGAAACCCATAAAGCAAAAGCTTAGGAAAGTACATCCGAATGTACATGCACAAGTCAAAGAGGGTTTAGAAGATCTGCTAAAAGCCGGATTTATAAAACCCATTGTGTATTCTGATTGGTTATCCAATATCATTATGGTTCGTAAAACCAATGGGAAGATTCGAATATGCATCGATTTCAGAAACCTGAATAAAGCCACTCCAAAGGATAATTATCCTTTACCAAACATAGATTTGATAGTCGATAGTACTGTAAATCACGAGATGTTTTCGTTTATGGATGGCTATTCAAGGTATAATCAAATTAAATTAAGTCCACAAGATCAGGGTAAGACCGCGTTCACAACCCCATGGGGCATGTACTGCTATACAGTCATTCCCTTTGGTTTGAAAAACGCCGGCGCATCATACCAGAGAGCCATGACCATGATCTTCCATGATCAGATTCATGAGCTCATAGAAGTGTATGTGGATAATCTCTTGGCAAAATCCAAATCTCGATGCACTCACATCGAATGTTTACAAAGGATTTTTGAAAGGCTTAGACTTTACAAAGTAAAGCTAAACCCTCAAAAGTGTGTATTCGGAGTGGAGTCCGAAAAGCTTCTAGGCTTTATGGTGAGCCAAAGGGGTATAGAAGTCGACCCCTCTAAGTGTCGAGCCATCATAGACATGGCTCCACCCTCCAATCTCATGCAGATTCGTAGCCTCTAGGGTCGATTACAATCCATTCGTAGGTTTACATCAAACCTGGCGACTAGATGCAAACCCTTCAACAAATTGTTGAGGAAGGGCATGAAATTTTCATGGGATGATGACTGCCAAAAGTCATTTGAAAGACTAAAGGCATACCTAGTTAATCCCCCTGTTTTGAATCCTCCAAAGCAAGGAAAACCTCTTTTACTTTACATTTCTGTGCATGCGAATGCCTTGGGAGCATTGTTAGCTCAATACGAGGATGACACCTATAAGAAGTATGCCATCTATTATATTTTGAAAACTCTCTTGGCTTATGAAAGGAATTATCAAGCCATGGAGAAGACGTGCTTGGCCCTAGTTTGGGCCTGCCAGAAATTTCAACATTATTTCCTAGATCATGAGATCTGGATAGTGTCCAAGCTTGATCCAATCAAGCACTTGTTCGAAAAACCCATTCTCACTGGTAGATTGGGCAAATGGCAACTCCTTCTAATGGAGTATGGCCTGAAATATCATCATCAGATCTCCATTAAGGGGCAAGCCCTAGCTGACTACATGGCTGAATTCCCCCTCGAAGACGCATATCCCACACTTAGTGAAATGCCTGATGAAGGCATATTGCAAAACCATTTTCAAAACCACATTTTGGCAAACTCTTTCGAAAACCAAGTGTGGAAGATGCACTTCGATGGGGCACGAAACCAACGAGGGGCTGGTGCTGGGGTCATCCTCATATCCCCTAAAAAGGGTGAGATCCCCATAGCAATTCGCCTAGATTTCGAATGTTCCAACAATGTGGCTGAGTATGAAGCACTCATACAAGGCTTAAGGGTTTTGAAAACTCTAGGGGCATCATGCATCGAGGTCTTTGGAGATTCGCTCCTTGTTATAAACCAAGTTTTGAAAATTTGGTAAGTGCGAAATGGAAAACTCCTTCCATATCACGAGTTGGCCACTCGATTGGTTGAGTCATTCCAATCGTGTACACTCACACACGTAGGAAGAGAGGATAATGGCATTGTCGATGCCCTCTCATCCTTGGGTTCAGCCCTAAAGGTCGATCCCATTTCGGGAACTCGATCCTTAGAGATATGGCATGCGCCCACTCCATCCACACACGATTTGGATATTTGCCAAAATAATCCAGATTCTGTTAAAAAACCTTGGTTTTATGACATCAAATGTTTTCTAGAAAATGGGGGATTCGCTGAGGATGCCACATCCAAAGATAAGGCATTCATCCGAAAAATTTCTACCCTATACACCATTCTGGGTGGAGTTTTGTACAAAAAAAGTTTTACCGGCATCCTACTCAGATATGTCGATCCAGAGGAGGCTAGGACTGTTATGCATGAATTCCACGATGGAGAATATGGAGGTCATGTTAATTCCAACATGATGGCAATGAAAATACTTAGAGCGGGTTATTTTTGGTCCACCCTGAGAAAGGATTGCCACGATCATGTTAGAAAGTGTCATCCATGTCAAGTGCATGGACACGCCATTCATATCCCCTTACATTCCGTGGTCAGCCCCTGGCCATTTACCATGTGGGCATTTGATATTGTAGGCCCGATCTTTCCGAAGGCATCGAATGGGCATAGGTTCATTTTAGCAGCCATTGAGTATTTCTCCAAGTGGGTGGAAGCCATCTCCCTGACCAACGTACAGGGGAAACATGTGGTGGCTTTCATTAGGAGGAATATCTTGGCTCGATTTGGGGTTCCAAGAGACCTTGTGTCCGATAATGGCACCCCATTCAAAAACAAGTGGATGGTCAAGTTGTGCAACACGTATGGCATAACTCACCACTTCTCCTCGCCCTACTACCCTCAAGGCAACGGCCAAGCCGAGGCCACGAATAAGACTCTCATTAGTACAATTGAGAAGACTTTAGAGAAGGGTAGGACGTGGCACGAGAAGTTGGATGAAGCCTTATGGGCTTATAGGACTTCCATCCGGACTCCCACGAATGCCACACCATTCGAATTGGTCTATGGCACAAATGCTATTCTTCCCATTCATACTCAACTGCATTCATTCCATACATCCATAGCACTCGACCTCCCCCTAGAGACGCTTCAGCATGCTAGGATGGCCGAACTAGATTTGCTAGATGAGAGGCGACTCCTTGCTATGGATCATGCTCATGCATACCGGCAAAGGATAGCCCGACACTATGGCAAACACATGAGACCTCTCCACTTTGAAGTGGGGGATCTGGTCTTGAAAACCATCCATTATCGTGGCCCACATCCACTCAGAAAGTGGCACCCCAAGTGGGTTGATCGATGTAGATATTGGTGTGCGTGCAACCACCACAAACAACTCATATTGGTTGATCGATGTAGAAGGTAAGAATTTAGCAGATTCTATCAATATTCAATACTTAAAGAAGTATTATGTGTAGGATTTGGGTTAAATTCCCATTTTCGAAAACCCTTAGGGATAACTGCTTTGAAACTTCGAAAGTAAGGTTCAAAGGCAAATTGTGTGACCCTGAGCAAGAGAATTCGCACTTGTGAAAGAGTGGAGTTTTCCAAACACGAGGTTACATTTCAAAATCCTTCTTCTTACAAAGAAAGGCCTAGTTCAATATAGCAAGATACTTGCAAGTAGTACGTGCTATTTCTAAATAGGCTGATTTGGAATGGATCGAGTATGACCTTGGGATAAGTCCTCCCCTCTTCTCTTCTCCTTCCAAAAGGAAAATATGGCCAAAACAAAGGGAAATCCCCGCCAAAAGTCTCTTTCCTAAAGAAAGAAACCAGAATCAAAAAGAAAAATTTGATTCTCTTATGAAAAAGAGAGATTAAAGAAAAAATACTCCCAAAGGGAGACCCTCTATGAAAAAAAGGAAAAAAGGCCAAAAAGCTCAAAAAAGAGCAGTTTTTCGCCTTCTATGCCTCAAACCACGAGACACTTCAGAAGGGACAGTGGTATCTCTTTCCCATCCCTAGCTTATCCCAAGTAAAACATGGTTCATTTCAAGGAATCCTAAAGTAAAAATAGGATTTACTTACTTGAATTTCATTTTGTTTGAGAATTCGACGTTTCGAGTAAGGCGTAGGAATTTTGAAATATAGCTTTGTAGACACCCAAAATTTTCTTTTAAAATTCTTACCTTTTTAGGAAAGTGGCCATTTTAGTAATTTTAGGGTTTTTGAAGGAAAAAGGCACTAAACGAGTTTGTTTTGGTACCAAAATTTTATGAAAGCTTTAAAATGATGAAAGAATGCTTTCCGTTCTGAAAATTTCGAATTTTGACAAAATTGGGAAAAATGACGATTTTACCCTTAGTACTGGAAAAACAGGATTTCGTTTCCCTAAAAGATTTATTACGAAAAGTATGTTAAAAGCTTTCCTCTTCAAAAGAAAAAGGCATTGAAAAGACAAGTTGACACCTAAAAAAGAAGGTGGACGCCCAAAAAGGAAAACGGGCATCAAAAAGGGAAAGTGAGCTTCCTAGAAAGAAAAGCTCACATTTGGGAAGAAATCAATTTCTAGAGGGTAAGGTCGGTATTATCAAAAGAAAGGAAAGGTGGAAGCAAGAACGAAAGCCTCCAAAAATGAAGGTTTGGTATCGAACGCCTCTCGTAACGTGTCTACGTTATGTTTGGGTATTGAGGTAATTAGTATTGATATACATCAATTTGCATCGTCATTTGTTACTGGTAAGCTATTGATATGTTATGATAAGAGCAATTTTAATATTCCAACACTCGTGGAAAGGATTGAATGAGCATAAAAGTTGATTTTCAAAAATGTAACATGGGCTTAATTCAAATATGTTCCTAATAGGTAAGTATGTAACATCAGTTGCATTTACTGCTAGACTATCTTAGTAGTGTTCATATGCATTTCGAAGCTTCAGTTCAGATGTTCCATGAATGAGGTTGGAATTGAGAATCAACTGAATAAGGTTTACATCTTTTAATCAATTGGGAATTCTCACGGGCTCAAGTGGAGGTCCCTAGATGAAAGTCAGATTTTTTTTATCAGGATGAAGTCGAATCCTTGTTAGAATCTTATGATCTGTGTGTTGGTGGGGATTGCTTTGAAATGATTCCAGCAAAACTCCAGCACGTGATGATAAAAAGAACTAGCATGAAGGCTGCAAATATTAGCAGTTAGGAACAAGCTATTCACTATTGCAGTAACACAAAAGAAACATTGGACGTGACTCTGAATCTTCAACGGCTTCCAGCTGAATCTGGTCAACAACCTTCAACCGATTACTAGCTGCAGCATATCTGCAACAAATGGATGAAGGCTCTAAAGATCACGATGAGATCAAATGCAGATGACGATTACAGATAACGCTCTCAAATTATAGATAACGTAACAACTCAGATTACAGATCACATTCAGCAACTCAAATGGAATCAAATACAAAAGATCATGATTATCAAATCAGATAAGTTTCAAGGCTTACCTAACAAAGATAAAACCAAAAGAAGATCATGTGCAGATCACGTTCCATATCAGACGAGATCAGTTAGCAGATTGAGTTTATCAAAACAACCAAAACCGAACTCATCCAAATCCCAACCAACAGGCATCCAGAGCCTATAAAAAGGCTCTCCCAGGTGCTGCACAGGGCATCAACCGGGAAGGGCATCAACCAGCGACCATCAACGAACAAGCATCAAGAGGTTCAGTCTGAAAATTCAGAGAAATAGAGAGAGAGAGAGAGAAAGGAAGAGAAGAAGGAGAAGAAGGAAGTCCGGCCTGGTTCAGACGTCCGACGATCATCCGGCGAAGTGCTCCTACGTCCCCTCTCACTCACACAGGTTGGAATCCTTGCACAAATTGGTTTTAATTCATGAGAATCTGAAAAAGCACAGATTCTGGAAATTTGTACATGAATCAAGGCCTTGAGCCCATGTTCTTCATTTATATCGATACAAACATGCATGATTCCTTCATGAACGGAATTAAAATCCATGTTTAGATGATTTCCATGCATCATTAGGACTGATACAGGTTGAATTTTGTTCTAGAATCACGTTAGGAACTTTCTGAAATTTTCTGCAAAACTTGGTTTCTGAAACTGTCTGTGTACATGCGTCTGATCATGGAATTTTTATAGACAAACTGATAAGCCAATTGCTTCAAAATTGTGCATGATAATGTAGACATATCAGACGTTCTTAGATAAAATTTTGAGGAATTTTTATGAACTGTTGCCTAGGCAATTAGATCCGTGAAGTTTATACAAAATCCAGATTGCGTTTTACAGAAACAGAACGTTCAGTAACTGACCTCTGTTCTTTTGCCCATATCTCTTCAACCACTGAATGATATTGGATGAAATTTGATTCTTCGGAAGACTAACATCCGTATCTTTCTAACCCAACAAATTTTATTGAAATTGGATGATTGAGTGCTGAGATATTGCTGTTTTTCTGAGCTTCTGATTCACAGAAACAGGGCTGTTCCGAATTTTATAATAGTTTCTGATTCTGTATTTAATTCTCAGAAAATAAAGAACAAAATTATAAAATAAAAATATATTCTGATTCTACAGACACGTGTCTCCATTCTGTAAAAGTTTTAGAATTTTTGGAGAATCAGAAGTATTTTTAAAAAATTCGAAGAACAGGTCTTTGAAACTGAACAGATTCTGCAACTTTCAGAATCTGAAAATTTTCGGAAATCAAGAACTTAAACACGAATCTGAAACTATTGGAAAATCTGGTTTTTCCTTTCTCGAATTAACGGATTCAAACAAATTTCAAGCGTCTAGGCTGACCCTTGAGCGCCGGTTCAAGAAGGCCTAAGTCGAAAAGATCTCACTTGTCCACAATCGTTCTTAGAAGTCAGAAAATCAGAATTTGTTAGTTTTGATAAACTAACTGGCACGCTCGCGCAACCTGACGTAGTTCGAGGGTTTGATTTCGGATCCCACGATTTGAAATAAAATCACGTCTACAGATTTGGCACGCCCGGTGGGACTTGAGACTTTGAAATTTTGTTTGAATCCATTATACTAATTCAATTTTCAGGTTTGTGATAAGTTGGCTTAAACAGGTGGATCATGCCAAGCACCAAAGGATCTTGCGAGATATCTAATTGAAATTTGTTGGAATCTGTTATGCTAACAAAGTTTCTAGATTTGTGGTAAGTTTGTATACAGGTGGATCATGTCAAGTTCCGAAGCATCTTCCATAATGCGAAGGTGAGGTTCATGCCATAAGAGCAAAATTTCAAATAGGATTGCAAAAGACAAGCTGGCTTCCTTAAAAAGGGGAATGATAAAAGTAGAAGAAAGGATAGCTGCTTTAAAAGCAGAAGAAGAGGAATCTTGCTCCTCCCATGGTAAGAAACATAGGAAATCAAGCCGTTCAAAGAAAACTTCATCTGATTTTCAAAACCAGTTTTCCAAAACCATAGAAAGACTTTCCCAAGAAAAAATTGCTTACCTTACAAAGAAAGCAACCGAAGCTAGAAGGAAACTTGAGGCCTTAGAGGCTAAGATCTACCATGAAAACCTATCTTGTGAATGTGGAGAGAAAATTCATACTCGAAAAGCCCAACCAAGGTCGAAAATCGATGAGGGATACGAGGCTGGAGATGAGGCGAGAGTCCAAATCAAATCAGCTAACCGTTCAAAATATCCAAACACCCCTTTGCACATAGAAAAACCAAAAAAGTTTCCTATTTCAAAAACTTTGGAAAATTTTCAAAAGAGATTTGAAAATCAAAAATTTGGAATTCAAGAAAGCAAAAAAGAAAAGAAAGTTCACATCCCTAAGCGCACAAGTGGACTGGGGCATGAGAGTCACTTCACACCCACCATCCAAAACTTTTCAAAACCGGTTGCTCCGATGGGTTCCATTCCCACAAGCACCATTTCATACACAAGAGAGAACGACTATTGCACACCCATAGACTTGGCAGATGAAGTCAAGGACCTACCAAAGCAATGGGAGCTCGAAGCCCTACAGGAGCTACAACACCCTCAGGATGCCTGCAAGGAAGCTTGCACTCACCATGAAAAGGTAGACAAGCAGGAAGAAGGTATACTTGAAACTCCTCTCTCTCCAAACTCTCTACTCGTTCTTCCTATTCATTGTGTAGGACCACTGGATTACCAAGATTCAAATCACAATTATGCACCCACAACCCCACAAAATGTGTTCAAGGATGTAGATTTGGAAGGTGCGGTGGATGTCCAACACCAAAATGAATTCCAAAATAAGAAAAATGAAATTCCAAATTTGGTAACCCCTAGGGCATGTATCGATAGCCTAGGTACACCTCATCCTATTACCCACCTACTAGGAGAGTCACACCCAGCCAAGGTCACCCATCTCCTAAAAGAGCTCAACTCACCCCATAAACCCGTAGACCTCCAAGGTATAACCAATGAAATTCAAGTGTATAGCCACGTCATAGATGACACAATATTCCAGGGTCATCCCCTTTATCAAAAATTTTCAAAACTTAAAAAGCCTTGGAATATGTTACTAAACATGGGATATACACCTTACCAGGGCCTAGGAGCTAAGAACCAAGGTAGGCTAGAACTCATCCTACCTAGACCAAACCCGAGTCGATATGGATTGAACTATATCCCATCCATACCACCTGAACCACCACCCAGAACCAATTGGGTTAAGGGTGCCCTAGAACCCTCTAATCCCGAAACCTATGGTTTAGACGTCTTATTTAGAGTCTAACTCGTAGTGTTTTCTTTGCAGGTTTAATAGAAGATCCCTTTTTATTTGAAAAAATCCAAAAAAATTATATATTCCCAAAAGCCAAAAAAATGGAAAAACCCAAAAACCCAAAAAAAAAAAAAAAAAAAAATTCTCTTACATAACTTCTGTTGGAAGTGCATATTTTGTATTATTTTATTATTCAAGTCTTTGTTATTTTTGTGCATGAAGTTTTGTGGAGCTGAAAAATTTCAAAAAAAAAATGTTTGTTTTCCCTTCTACTAGTTGTTTCGAAAAATCCAAAAAAAATAGAAAATTTTGAAAAACTCCAAAAATATTATTTTTCAAAAATTGGATTTAGAAATGCTTTCTTCTCTTATCCATGATACTTCCCTAGAAAACAAGAACTTGAGAGTGATCAAAGCAAGGAGGAAAGTCCCCTCATCCATGAGGATGGTCAAGCCTCCAAGCTTTCTAAATTCCATAAAATCGTTGATTTGGAAAATGCTTCAAAGTGTGTAAGTAGGAGTTTCCTAGAAATGCATTAGAGAGTTAACCTACCCAAAATACATCCAAGGATCATATCATGTATCGCCAAGACTTAGGTTGTGCATATCTTTCATGCATCACATTGAAAAACAGTCATATTGTATAGAGATCTGCCATAATATGTGAGTTCTCATGCCATTTCCTCCGAACTAGGGGCATTGAGATGTTATTCCTTAAATACATTTCATAGAAATTGAGTCTATTCATCATATCATAAAGCATGCATTATCATTGTATTATAGGAATGCACCTTGCATAACATAATGCATCCACAAGAAGCCCATACTCCATTTGAAGATGGCAGCCCACAAGGATGGTCACTATGTTGCAAAGGGGCATCATCAATATTGGTAAGTTGATGTTAAGGAAGGAAAATTAGTAGATTCTATAAACGCCCAATACTATATATGGGGTCTACTTTAAATTTCATTTGAAAAGATTTTGAAAATAGATCTCCTTTGAATTTCTGGAAAGAAGGACTAAAGATGGATTATGTGACCCCAAATTAGGGAATTGATACTTTATGAAAAGTGGAGTTTTCGAAAATTATTTGGTAACATGTCAAAAATCTTTTACTTACCAAATGAGGCCTAGTTCAAAATAGCAAGGTGCTTTCAAATGGTAGGTGCTATTAGGAAATAGGACAATCTTGTCTGGATTGATTATCTAAAGGGATGAGTTGTATTCCCTATTTCGCTTCTCTCCAAAAAGGAAAATTGGCAATATTTAAAAGAAAAAGAAAAGAAAAAGAGAATACAAAAACTCCTAGAAAAAGAAGTCTTCCCCGAATAGATCAAGGGAATACAAAAACTTCTTAAAAAGGAGTCTTCTCTTTGAAAGAAAAAAAGAAAAAGAAAAGAGAATGCAAAAACTCCTCCGAGAAGAAGTCTTCCCCAAATAGACAGAGGAAATACAAAAACTTCTTCAAAAGAGGTCTTCTCTTGAAAAATGAAAAAAAAAAAAGGAAAAGCCAAAGCTCAAAAGAGCAATTTTCCATCTCTTTGCCTTAAACCCCGGGATGCTTCAGAAGGGACCGCGGGTAATTCTTTCCCAAATCCCCACAGTTCATCCCGATGGAGAAAAGTTCACCTTGAAAGTCCTAGAGTAAGAATAGGACCTATTTTATTTGAATTCATGTTGTTTGAGAATTAGAATTCGTTGGGTAAGAAAGAGAGCTTTGAAATGTTATTCAAAATCTTCCATAAAACCTCTACTTATTTATGGGTATTAAAACCCGAGTGAAGGGAAATATGAGAAATTGTAAGTCCTTTTTGATAGAAACCAAAAAGAGTTCTCTTTTCAAAAAAGGAATTTTGAAAATCCTAAACATCAAAAGAAACAGGGACCATTGCTTGGGGCAGCTGGCCATCATAGGCTTCTTCTCGAGTTCATGAATCAAAGGTATGAGTCTCTAAACATTCATTTCACACACATGAATGCATTCATAAAGTGATCGTTCATGCATGATTGTCCTAGGATTAGGAGCTCTTGCCAAATCCCTTTTGCTAAGAATCCAAGGAAATAGATGTTATGGAATAAAGAACGATTCCATACTCTCAAGGCAAATCTAGGAAGAAAAGCAAATGGGTGTTTTCTTCTTTGCCATTATCCAAATGAATTTGGAATAATGCCAAAGAGGGGCATCTGTAGACACCCAAAATTTTCTTTTAAAATTCTTACCTTTTTAGGAAAGTGGCCATTTTAGTAATTTTGGGGTTTTTGAAGGAAAAAGGCACTAAACGAGTTTGTTTTGGTACCAAAATTTTATGAAAGCTTTAAAATGATGAAAGAATGCTTTCCGTTCTGAAAATTTCGAATTTTGACAAAATTGGGAAAAATGACGATTTTGCCCTTAGTACTGGAAAAACAGGATTTCGTTTCCCTAAAAGATTTATTACGAAAAGTATGTTGAAAGCTTTCCTCTTCAAAAGAAAAAGGCATTGAAAAGACAAGTTGACACCTAAAAAAGAAGGTGGACGCCCAAAAAGGAAAACGGGCATCAAAAAGGGAAAGTGAGCTTCCTAGAAAGAAAAGCTCACATTTGGGAAGAAATCAATTTCTAGAGGGTAAGGTCGGTATTATCAAAAGAAAGGAAAGGTGGAAGCAAGAACGAAAGCCTCCAAAAATGAAGGTTTGGTATCGAACGCCTCTCGTAACGTGTCTACGTTATGTTTGGGTATTGAGGTAATTAGTATTGATATACATCAATTTGCATCGTCATTTGTTACTGGTAAGCTATTGATATGTTATGATAAGAGCAATTTTAATATTCCAACACTCGTGGAAAGGATTGAATGAGCATAAAAGTTGATTTTCAAAAATGTAACATGGGCTTAATTCAAATATGTTCCTAATAGGTAAGTATGTAACATCAGTTGCATTTACTGCTAGACTATCTTAGTAGTGTTCATATGCATTTCGAAGCTTCAGTTCAGATGTTCTGAATGAGGTTGGAATTGAGAATCAACTGAATAAGGTTTACATCTTTTAATCAATTGGGAATTCTCACGGGCTCAAGTGGAGGTCCCTAGATGAAAGTCAGATTTTTTTTATCAGGATGAAGTCGAATCCTTGTTAGAATCTTATGATCTGTGTGTTGGTGGGGATTGCTTTGAAATGATTCCAGCAAAACTCCAGCACGTGATGATAAAAAGAACTAGCATGAAGGCTGCAAATATTAGCAGTTAGGAACAAGCTATTCACTATTGCAGTAACACAAAAGAAACATTGGACGTGACTCTGAATCTTCAACGGCTTCCAGCTGAATCTGGTCAACAACCTTCAACCGATTACTAGCTGCAGCATATCTGCAACAAATGGATGAAGGCTCTAAAGATCACGATGAGATCAAATGCAGATGACGATTACAGATAACGCTCTCAAATTATAGATAACGTAACAACTCAGATTACAGATCACATTCAGCAACTCAAATGGAATCAAATACAAAAGATCATGATTATCAAATCAGATAAGGTTCAAGGCTTACCTAACAAAGATAAAACCAAAAGAAGATCATGTGCAGATCACGTTCCATATCAGACGAGATCAGTTAGCAGATTGAGTTTATCAAAACAACCAAAACCGAACTCATCCAAATCCCAACCAACAGGCATCCAGAGCCTATAAAAAGGCTCTCCCAGGTGCTGCACAGGGCATCAACCGGGAAGGGCATCAACCAGCGACCATCAACGAACAAGCATCAAGAGGTTCAGTCTGAAAATTCAGAGAAATAGAGAGAGAGAGAGAGAAAGGAAGAGAAGAAGGAGAAGAAGGAAGTCCGGCCTGGTTCCGACGTCCGACGATCATCCGGCGAAGTGCTCCTACGTCCCCTCTCACTCACACAGGTTGGAATCCTTGCACAAATTGGTTTTAATTCATGAGAATCTGAAAAAGCACAGATTCTGGAAATTTGTACATGAATCAAGGCCTTGAGCCCATGTTCTTCATTTATATCGATACAAACATGCATGATTCCTTCATGAACGGAATTAAAATCCATGTTTAGATGATTTCCATGCATCATTAGGACTGATACAGGTTGAATTTCGTTCTAGAATCACGTTAGGAACTTTCTGAAATTTTCTGCAAAACTTGGTTTCTGAAACTGTCTGTGTACATGCGTCTGATCACGGAATTTTTATAGACAAACTGATAAGCCAATTGCTTCAAAATTTTGCATGATAATGTAGACATATCAGACGTTCTTAGATAAAATTTTGAGGAATTTTTATGAACTGTTGCCTAGGCAATTAGATCCGTGAAGTTTATACAAAATCCAGATTGCGTTTTACAGAAACAGAACGTTCAGTAACTGACCTCTGTTCTTTTGCCCATATCTCTTCAACCACTGAATGAAATTGGATGAAATTTGATTCTTCGGAAGCCTAACATCCGTATCTTTCTAACCCAAAAATTTTATCGAAATTGGATGACTGAGTGCTGAGATATTGCTGTTTTTCTGAGCTTCTGATTCACAGAAACAGGGCTGTTCTGAATTTTATAACAGTTTCTGATTCTGTATTTAATTCTCAGAAAATAAAGAACAAAATTATAAAATAAAAATATATTCTGATTCTACAGACACGTGTCTCCATTCTGTAAAAGTTTTAGAATTTTTGGAGAATCAGAAGTATTTTTAAAAAATTCGAAGAACAGGTCTTTGAAACTGAACAGATTCTACAACTTTCAGAATCTGAAAATTTTCGGAAATCAAGAACTTAAATACGAATCTGAAACTATTGGAAAATCTGGTTTTTCCTTTCTCGAATTAACGGATTCAAACAAATTTCAAGCGTCTAGGCTGACCCTTGAGCGTCGGTTCAAGAAGGCCTAAGTCGAAAAGATCTCACTTGTCCACAATCGTTCTTAGAAGTCAGAAAATCAGAATTTGTTAGTTTTGATAAACTAACTAGCACGCTCGCGCAACCTGACGTAGTTCGAGGGTTTGATTTCGGATCCCACGATTTGAAATAAAATCACGTCTACAAGCTTGTTTTCTTATAAAACCTCTGCTAGATTAGCGAGTGTCTGTAGACGCAGAAAATCTCCGCCTCCTGGTTTTTAGGCTTGGAGTGAATCTTTTCGTGTATCTAAGTCCTAAATAAACAGGGCGTGCCAGCTAGCTTACCTAAGCTAGCGAAGATATGTTTTAACCTGACTTCTAACATGGTGACTGTGAGCAAGCAAGCTCTTGTCGTCGCAGACCTTCTTATACCGATGCGCAAGGGTCAGTCTGTACGCTTTTAAAAATCGAGTTTTTGGATATAAGGACCTACGAAAGCGGTTCGACATGTTTGATTCGGGTCTTGTTTGTATGATTTTCAGATTTTAGATCACGTGGATTTGCACGTGCCTAAGTCTTGCTTTTTATCCCTTTATGAGCCACCTAGGTGTGTGTTATGAACACTCCACTAAGATGTGGCGAGTTTGAGCGGGAGTATGGGGTTTGTTTTGATGCAATATGCATCCTAACTCGTGGTATGGTGTATATGAAATGCAAACTCATGCTACTCCAAAGGGAAAACCCGAATTTAAAGACAATGCCGAAGGGAAATAACCGAAGGGAAATGACTTGTAATGGAAATTGCCGAAGGGAAATACATATATAATGTGTAAATGGGCCCTTACTCGGGTCTTGCAAATAAGAGCGAAGGCTCAATGTGGGTGCGTGCGAGAATTGAAGTACTACACACACGACATGAAATGAAACCCAAATATAACTTGCAATATGGCCTTAACTAAGGTCTTGGGAATAAGAGCGAAAGCTCAATGTGTGTGAGTGCTTGAATTGAAGTACTACGCACACAACATGAAATTAAACCCAAATATAAATTGCAGTATGGCCTTAACTAAGGTCTTGGGAATAAGAGCGAAAGCTCAATGTGTGTGAGTGCTTGAATTGAAGTACTACGCACACAACATGAAATTAAACCCAAATATAAATTGCAGTATGGCCTTAACTAAGGTCTTGGGAATAAGAGCGAAAGCTCAATGTGTGTGAGTGCTTGAATTGAAGTACTACACACACAACATGAAATTAAACCCAAATAGTATAACACGGCCCTTACTTTGGTCTTACAAATAAGAGCGAAGGCTCAATGTGTGTGCGTGCTTGAATTGAAAGACAACACATGCAACTTAAGCAAAACCCTATGTAATTTAAAGTATATACATAAACTTATATCTTAGGGGCTGATTAGGCCCGTGTGTGTTCAAAATCGTGCACAACTAAGAGAGTGCACGTGTGTGTGGGTGTGCCAAGCCACGTTATTACAAGCGGGGGGAGACTATGCTCCGTTATTACAACCCTGTATCAAATTTAATGTAAGCAAGTCTACAACTAAGGACCAAGTTAGGCACTTACTTATAGCTGGTCCGGAGGTGACTTGCTTGAGCGTAGGCTTCGCTTCGCCTTGGGCTGCAAGAGGGATCTCCTCGGAGTTGAACGGCAAGGGGAGATGCTGGTCGGGTGACTTGGGTGCTGGGGAAGGGTGCCTTGAAGGTGGCCGGCTGCTAGGAAGGGGCTGCCTTGGTGTTTTGGGCTAAGGTGTCTAAGGAGGGTCACTAAGGGAGGGTGTAGTGTTAGGAAAGGTGGCGCTAAGTGGGAGCCTAAGGGTGTGTATGGTTGGCCGAGTGGGTTTGGTACAGTCGGTTGGAGTGGCCGACTAAGGGGAGTTTGGTGGTGGCCGGCTGCTAGGGTGGCTAGGGATATTATGGATGGGAAGGGAGCTAGCTAGGGTGTGGTGTAAGGTAGAGCTAAGGGCTGGTGAAAAGGGGTATGGGCAGGTTTTGGGGAGTCAAGGAGGGTGGTCGGGTGTTACTAGGGGAAGTGGTTCAAGGCGGGTGATGTAAGGTGGAGGTTTGGCCGAATGGGTGAGGATGGCTAGTGGTTGTGATGGGATGATGTGGTGGCGGTATGGGTGGTTGAGAGTGGAGGGGGAGTGAAGAGGAGGTGGAGCCAAGTGTAGGGTACTAACCGAAAGGGGAAGGAGTTGGCGGATGGAAGAAAGGCAGCCGGGTGACTTGGATGCGTAGTATTCAGCCGGGAGGTGGTGGCGACAGGGAGCTGGCCGGATGGAAGTGGTGGTGTAGGAGGAGCTTGGTGGTGGGTAGCGGTGGTGCAGGTGGATGGCTCGGCTGGGAGGTTGGCCAAGGTCGGCTGGTCCAAGGTGGGCTAGAAGAGATTGAAAAACCCGCCCCTTAGGGGGGGGTTTATATAGGGTTGAAGATGGCGGTTGGGGCTGGTTTTGAGGAGGTGGTAAGGTGGTTTAGGTAGTGGTGGTGTGGTGATAAGGTGGGCTGGTTTTGAGGAGGGGTCAGATATTTTAATACAAGGGGTTTTGGGTATATGGTGTGCTAGGTTTAGGTGGGGTGGTTTAGGGGTTTAGGGCTTAGCTAGGTGGGTTGGTTTTGGGGTGAGGTTTAGTGAGGTGGGTTAGGTGATTAGGCTAGGATTAGGTTAGGTTTAAGGAAATTAAGCTAGGTTTAGGGAAGGATTAGGGAGGTGGGTTAGGTGATTAGGTTGGGATTAGGCCGGGATTAGGGAAGTGGGTTAGGTGATTAGGCTAGGTTTAGGCCAGGATAGGATTAGGGGTTTTTTATTAGGATTGGGTTAGGGAGCTCCCTTTGCATAACCCATAGACCTTGTTGCATCATGTTGGTGCAGCCCTAGGTTAGGTTTTGGCTAATACAAGCTTAAACCCATGCTAATTAGGCTAACCCACATAATTAACCCCAAACTTGACACACAAGTCAAGCTTAATTACAATCAACCCTCAAATCTTATCCTCCCCCACTCTCTCTCATGCCCATAATCCCACGTGAATTTCAAGTGGGCCCCACCTCCATTTATGAGAAGGTGATGTGGGCCATGGATGTGGATATTGGATTGGATCTCTGGATCCAAGTCCAAATCCAAATCCATACATAGGTTTGGATTGGGATCTGGATATATATGGTCCAGATCCGATCCAAATTGAATTCTAACTCCTTCAGGCTGTGTTCGAAACGAACGGTTTGTGCGGGGTCTGACAGCATCAGTACTCCGTCTGCGTTGGGCCTTTGCCAACATGATCGTCCGCTTCTGTTTTCACCTTCCGAAGCTGATTTCAAGTGATGTTTGCTGATAACAGGGTCTTGGACGTTCGAGATCCTGAGGGTGGATTCAACATGAGAGTTGCTGTGCCGGGATCGACATGTGCTCCGGTTCCGGGCTCTCTTTAGCTCTTCTGGTCTTGCTTTGATCAGGCCAAGCTTGCTTTGTGGGGTTTCAAAATACATTTTAACATTTTTTAAAACATATTATACATATTTAAAACATATAAAGTTTAAAACATCTGTACAGGGTTGCCTGGAAGGCTCCTGGGTTTCCAGACTCAAAATGGCCCTTTGGGGCTGCTTTTACAAAACCAGGTTGGTTTGAGGAATTCATGGGATTTCGGGGTGTTTAGAGATGCCCCTCTTTGGCCTTGCCCAAATTGATTTGGATAAGGGCAAAGATGACTGTAAACACCCCGAAATCCCACGAATTCCTTAAAACAACCTGGTTTTGTAAAAGCAGCCCCAAAGGGCCATTTTGAGTCTGGAAACCCAGGAGCCTTCCAGACAACCCTGTACATATGTTTTGAACTTTATATTTCAAAAATATATAATATAGCTTTTAAAAACCTTTTAAACACGTTTTTGAAACCCCGAAGCAGCTTGGCCTCATCCAGACAGGACCAGGGAAGCTAAGGAGAGCCCAGAACCGGAGCACATGTCGAGCCCGGCATAGCAACTCTCGTATCGAATCCACACCCCCAGGATCTCGAATGTCCAAGACCCTGTTATCATCAAAACATCCTTTGAAGTCATTCCCGGAAGGCGAAAACAGAGGCGGACGATCATGTTGGCGAAGACCCAACATAGACGGAGTACTGATGCTGTCAGACCCCGCACAAACCGTTCGTTTCGAACACAGCTCGAAGGAGTCAGAGTTCAGTTTGGATCGGATTTGGACCATATATATCCAGATCCCAATCCAAACCCATGTATGGACTTAGATTTGGATTTGGATCCAGATATCCAATCCAATATCCATATCCATGGCCCATATCACCTTCTCATAAATGGAGGTGGGGCCCACTTGAATTTCACGTGGGATTATGGGCATGAGAGAGAGTGGGGGTGGATAAGATCAAGTGTGTGTTGTAATTAAGCTTGACTTGTGTGTCAAGTTTGGGGTTAATCATGTGGGTTAGCCTAATTAAGTGGGTTTAAGCTTGTAATTAGCCAAAACCTAACCTAGGGCTGCACCAACATGATGTGGTTAAGGTCCATGGGCCATGCAAAGGGAGCTCCTTCACCTAAACCTAACCAAAAACACCTAATCCTAGCCTTCTACCCTAATCCGACCCTAATCTGAGCCTAATCACCTAACCCACTTCCCTAATCCCGGCCTAATCCCAACCTAATCACCTAACCCACTTCTCTAATCCTTCCCTAAACCTAGGTTAATTTCCCTAACCCTAGCCTAATCCTAGCCTAATCACCTAACCTACCTCACTAAACCTCACCCTAGAACCAACCCACCTAGCTAAACCCTAAACCTCTAAACCACCCCCAGCACACAACCTACCCAAACCCCTTGTATTTAAAATATCTGGCCCTACCCTTTCCAGCCCACCTTATCACCACACCACCCTACCTAAACCACCTAACCACTACCCCAAAACCACCCCCAACCGCCTCTTGCAGCCCTATATAAACCCGCCCCTTTGGGGCGGGTTTTTCCCATCTTGAAGCTCCATCTTCCACCAGCCGGGTCCTCCACTCTCCAGCCCAGCCGACTCCCCTCTTGCTCTACCTGCCCCACAGCCAGCCACCACCTACCCCACAGCCAACCACCACCTGCGCCACTACCTCCCAGCCAAGCACCACCACCACCACCACTCCAGCCGAGGTCTACATCGCCACCCTGCCTCCCGGCCGAACTCCATCCTGCACACCCCAACCACCCGGCTGCTCCCCTTTCATCTGCCACCACCTCCCATCATCCGGTTAGTATCCTCCACCTTACTCCTTCTCCACTCCCTCTCCACTCTCAGCCCCCTAACCCACTACCATATCACCCTAATACCAGCCACTTGCCACCACCATTCCCACTCGGTCAGGCCATAACCATCCTAACTACCCGCCACTACCTAGACACCTTAGCTCCATTCGGCCACCCTATCTGACTCCCTAAGACCTGCCCATATCACCCCACTACACCCACTACCACCTGACCCCACCTCCTAGCTAGTTTCCTTCCCTTGCACCACTCCTAGCCGCCCTAGCAACCCGCCACCACCAAGTCCTCCTAGTCGGCCACTCCAACCGACTGTCATTCCATTCGACCACCCTAGCAACCCACCAACCCTAGGTGCTCCGTTAGACCATTCCCTTAGTCCCCCTTAGTGCCATATTCCCTAACACTACACCCTCCCTAGTAACCTCACTTAGGCCCTTTAGCCCAACACACCACAACCAGCCCTTTGCCAAGTAGCCGGCCACCTTCAAGGCTCCCTTCCCGCGCGCCCAAGGCACCCGGCCAGCACCCCTTTTTCGTTCAACTCCGCGGAGCTCCCTCTTGCAACCCAAGGTGAAGGCCAAGCCCACGCTCAAGCAAGGCTTCTTCGGACCAACTATTAGTAAGTGCCTAACTCGGTCCTTAGTTGTATACTTGCTTAAGATTCAATTCGATACGGGGTTGTAATAACGGAGCATAGTCTCCCCCCGCTTGTAATAACGTGGCTTGGCACACCCACACACGTGCACTCTCTTAGTTGTGCACGATTTTGAACACACACGGGCCTAATCAACCCCTAATACATAAATATATATATATACTAATAGCCCTTTGGTTTTGCTTTTGCAAAACCAGGTAATTTGAGAAAATCATGGGATTTTGGGGTGTTTACAGTTGATTTGGATAATGGCAAAGACGACAACACCCCTTTCGATATTTCCCATGCAAGTGTTAATGCGTGGATATGCACATGCATGTCATGGATGAGACGCCAAGAATGGTGACCTCCCAGAGACCAGATAGCATGGTCGAACTTTTGAGACTTACGAAGGCCTACTGCTCCAAGTGAGTAGACCCTATGCTGCTCGATGTTCGATTTTTCAAAATTTATTTACAAAAAAGGAAAACTGCTTTGAGCCTCAATCCTAAGGATCTCAAGCTCTTCCTGTTTGCCTTTGCTTGGGTCTTGACACTCGCTAATCTAGCAGAGGTTTTATAAGAAAACAAGCTATATTTCAAAATTCCTATCTTACCCGAAACGTCGAATTCTCAAACAAAATGAAATTCAAGTAAGTAAATCCTATTTTTACCTTAGGATTCCTCGAAATGAACCATGCTTTACTTGGGATAAGCCAGGGATGGGAAAGAGATACCACGGTCCCTTCTGAAGTGTCCCGTGGTTTGAGGCATAGAAGGCCGAAAACTGCTCTTTTTTGAGCTCTTTGGCCTTTTTTTCTTTTTTTCATAGAGGGTCTCCCTTTGGGAGTATTTTTTCTTTAATCCCTCCTTTCCATAACATAATCGAATTTTTCTTTTTGATTCTGGTTTCTTTCTTTGGGAAATAGATTTTTGGCAGGGATTTCCCTTTGTTTTGGCCACCTTTTCCTTTGGAAGGAGAAGAGTAGAGGGGAGGACCTATCCCAAGGTCATACTAGATCCATTCCAGATCAGCCTATTTAGAAATAGCATGTACTACTTGCAAGTATCTTGCTATATTAAACTAGGCCTTTCTTTGTAAGAAGAAGGATTTTGAAATGTCACCTCGTGTTTGGAAAACTCCACTCTTTCACAAGTGTGAATTCTCTCGTTCAGGGTCGCACAGTTTGCCTTTGAACCTTACTTTCGAAGTTTCAAAGAAGCTATCCCTAAGGGTTTTCGAAAATGGGAATTTAACCCAAATCCTACACATAATACTTCTTTAAGTATTGGATATTGATAGGATCTGCTAAATTCCTACCTTCTACATCGATCAACCAATATGAGTCGTTCGTGATGGTTGCACGTACAACATAGGGTCCATTCCACTTGGGGCACCACTTTCCAAGTGGCTGTGGGCCACGATAGTGGATGATTTTCAAAACCAGATCTTCCACTTCAAAGTGGCGAGGTCTCATGTGTTTGTCATAATGTCGGGCTATCCTTTGCTGGTATGCATGAGCATGATCCATAGCAAGGAGTCGCTTCTCATCTAACAAATCTAGTTCGGCCATCCTAGCATGCTGAAGCGTCTCTAGGGGGAGGTCAAGTGCAATGGATGTATGGAATGAATGTAATTGTGTATTAATGGGAAGAATGGCGTTTGTGCCATAGACCAATTCGAATGGTGTGGCATTTGTGGGAGTCCAGATGGAAGTCCTATAAGCCCATAAGGCTTCATCCAGCTTCTCGTGCCACGTCCTACCCTTCTCTAAAGTCTTCTCAATTATGCTAATGAGAGTCTTATTCATGGCTTCGGCTTGGCCGTTGCCTTGAGGGTAGTAGGGCGAGGAAAAGTGGTGAGTTATGCCATAAGTGTTGCACAACTTAACCATCCGCTCGTTTTTGAATGGGGTGCCATTATCGGACACAAGGTCTCTTGGAACCCTAAATCGAGCCAAGATATTCCTCCTAATGAAAGCCACCACATGTTGCCCCTGTACGTTGGTCAGGGAGATGGCTTCAACCCACGTGGATAAATACTCAGTGGCTACTAAAATGAACCTATGCCCATTCGATGCCTTTGGAAATATTGGGCCTACGATATCAAACGCCCACATGGTAAATGGCCAGGGGCTGACCACGGAATGCAATGAAGATGATGGGATATGAATAGCGTGCCCATGCACTTGACATGGATGACACTTTCTAACATGATTGTGGCAATCCTTTTTCAAGGTGGACCAAAAATAGCCCGCTCTAAGTATTTTCATTGCCATCATGTTGGCATTACCATGACCTCCACATTCTCCATCGTGGAACTCATGCATAACAGTCCTAGCCTCCTCTAAGTCGACACATCTTAGTAGGATGCCGGAAAAACTTTTTTTGTACAAAACCCCACCCAGAATGGTGTATCGGGTATAAATTTTTCGGATGAATGCCTTATCTTTGGATGTGGCATCCTCAGCGAATCCCCCATTTTCTAGAAAACATTTGATGTCATAAAACCAAGGTTTTTCAACAGAATCTGGATTATTTTGGCAAATATCCAAATCGTGTGTGGATGGGGTGTGTGCATGCCATATCTCTAAGGATCGAGTCCTTGAAATGGGATCGACCTTTAGGGCTGAACCCAAGGAGGAGAGAGCGTCGGCAATGCCATTATCCTCTCTTCCTACATGTGTGAGTCTACATTATTGGAATGACTCAACCAATCGAGTGGCCAACTCGTGATATGAAAGAAGTTTTTCATTTCGCACTTGCCAAATTTTCAAAACTTTGTTTATAACAAGGAGCGAATCTCCAAAGACCTCAATGCATGATGCCCCTAGAGTTTTCAAAATTTTTAAGCCTTGTATGAGTGCTTCATACTCAGCTATATTGTTGGAACATTCGAAATCTAGGCGAATTACTATGGGGATCTCACTCTTTTCAGGGGATATGAGGATGACCCCAGCACCAGCCCCTCGTTGGTTTCGTACCCCATCGAAGTGCATCTTCCACACTTGGTTTTCAAAAGAGTTTACCAAAATGTGGTTTTGAAAATGGTTTGCAATATGCCTTCATCAGGCATTTCATTAAATGTGGGATATGCGTCCTCCAGGGGGAACTCAACCACGTAGTCAGCTAGGGCTTGCCCCTTAATGGAGATATGATGATGGTATTTCAGGTCATACTCCATTAAAAGGAGTTGCCATTTGCCCAATCTACCAGTGAGAATGGGTTTTTCGAACAAGTGCTTAATTGGATCAAGCTTGGACACTATCCAGATCTCATGATCTAGGAAATAGTGTCGAAATTTCTGGCAAGCCCAAACTAGGGCCAAGCACGTCTTCTCCATGGCTTGATAATTCCTTTCATAAGCTAAGAGAGTTTTCGAAATATAATAGATGGCATACTCCTTATGGGTGTCATCCTCGTATTGAGCTAACAATGCTCCCAAGGCATTCGCATGTACGAAAATGTAAAGCAAAAGAGGTTTTCCTTGCTTTGGAGGATTCAAAACAGGGGGATTAACTAGGTATGCCTTTAGTCTTTCAAATGACTTTTGGCAGTCGTCATCCCATGAAAATTTTGTTCCCTTCCTCAACAATTTGTTGAAGGGTTTGCATCTAGTCGCAGGTTTGAGATAAACCTACGAATGGATTGCAGCCGACCTTGGAGGCTACGAATCTGCGTGAGATTGGAGGGTGGAGCCATGTCTATGATGGCTCGACACTTAGAGGGGTCGACTTCTATACCCCTTTGGCTCACCATAAAGCCTAGAAGCTCATGAATCTGATCATGGAAGATCGTGGTCATGACTCTCTGGTATGTTGCGCCGGCATTTTTCAAACCAAAGGGCATGACTGTATAGCAGTATGTGCCCCATGGAGTTGTGAATGCGTCTTACTCTGATCTCGTGGACTTAATTTGATTTGATTATACCCTGAATAGCCATCCATAAATGAAAACATTTGGTGATTTGCAGTACTATCGACTATCAAATCTATGTTTTGTAAAGGATAATTATCCTTTGGAGCGGCCTTATTCAGGTTTCTGAAATCGATGCATATTTGAATCTTCCCATTGGTTTTTCGAACAACAACGATATTGGATAACCAATCAGAATACGCAATGGGTTTTATAAATCCGGCTTTTAACAGATCTTCTAAACCCTCTTTGACTTGTGCGTGTACATTCGTATGTATTTTCCTAAGCTTTTGCTTTATGGGTTTCACATCCGCATCTATGGGAAGACGATGTTCGACAATACTGGGGTCTATGCCCGGCATGTCTTCATACGTCCATGCAAACACATCTAAGTAGGTTTGTAGAAATGCAATGAATGTTGATCTTTCATGCTCATGCAAACATGCGCCTACCTTAATGAGTTTGGGATTTGAATCACTCCCTAGGTTTACCTCTATGAAATCTCCTCCTACTGAATTGGAAGGTCTTTCAAAATTGAGAATTTTATGAAATTCTGGGAGCTCAGAAGTGGGATCTTCCTCAAGGGGATCCACTTCTAGGCTTCGATCATTCTCGTGGTTTATAGACCTGAGGGAATTTGATGCATGGATTTTCAAAAGACCTGGTTTTACACTTGGAATTTCTATTGATTTCAAAATTTTTGGCCTGGCTATACAGATGACGTTCCTTTCGAAATCCTATCCTTTTTCCAAAGCCTTACCAGAAGCAGCTATGTACAAAATCCTTTTGGCATTTTGTAAATTTTCGATTTTTTTTGTGCTTTTGAAAAACTAGAACTTTAGGAACTATACAAACTACTCTTTTTTCGAGTTTTTGATTTTCCAATGTTTTTGGTTTTTGTAATTTTTCTATTTTTTCAATTTTGAGTTTTTCAAATGTTTTTGTATTTTTGTAAAAGGGATCTTCCATCATACCTACAAAAGGGAGAACACTATGGGTTAGACTCGGAATAAGAGGTCTAAATCATAGGTTTCTTCTAGAGTAGTCTCCAGGGCACCCTTGACCCAGGTGGTCACAGGGGGTGGCTCCGGTGGTATTTTGGGAGTATAGTCGATCCCATATCGGCTTGGGTTAGCCCTAGGAAGTATGGGTTCTAGGAGACCCTGATTTTGTGCCCCTAGACTCTTATAAGGCAAATAGCCCATGTTTAACAGCATGTTCCATAATTTTTTGTTTTTGGAGAAGTTTGTATATAAATCGTGGTCCTGGAACTTGCTGTCGTCTATGTCGTGCACATAGGGCTTCTTGTCCAGGGGTTTTGGAAATAAGGGATTTTTGGGTCTTCCTAGAAGGGTCAGAACCTTGAGGGGGCCAGCCTTGGGCGGCCCCTTCATATACACGACCTTCCTAGGGTTGCACAGAGTGAGCCTTGGCGGCTCGAGCATGGTTTGCCCCAGTTTTACCAAATGGGTCTGGAGGCTTGATAAGCAGAGGGAATTTATGACCCCCTGAAGTTGAGGGTGACTCTCACCTAGGATCACTACGACTTTGTCCCTGAAAGGGATCTTGACACACCTGTGTAAGGTGGATGGCACAACGCACAAGCTGTGTATCCAGGGCCTTCCCAACAACAGGTTATAATGGGGGTGGATGTCTAGGACATGGAACACCCCCGTGTGTGCTATCCCTCCCGTTTCCATGGGGAGTTCGATAGATCCTATTGGTCTAGACGCATTCCCATCATATCAGTGACAACGATGGGACTTGGATGAACGGATGTCAAGGTGACTCCGATTTGATTCGCCAGATGAAGTGGAAGGATGTTGAGCCCTCCTCCCCCATCGACAAGGCACCTATCCAGAGAGTGGTTATTCAGAACCACCTCGATATGTAGGGCCTAGTTATGGGCTTCGTAGGGTCTATCTATATCGTCTTCCAAGAATACGATGGGCATTTTCGCTCCTATAGAGGCCACATGTTTGGACAAAGATTTAGGGGTAATGTTCAAACTAACCCTTGCTCTTTCTAGAATTTTCTCTAACACTAGTCTATGCCTAGGCGAAGTTTGTATTAGCTCTAGGATGAACATATTGATAGGAATCTTTGAAAGATGGTTTTCGAAATCATACACCTTTAAAACGACATTTCCTTTGTCCGTTTTTTACGGAACTCTAGGAATACATGCTTTTGAGGGACCAGGCACACTGACCACCCTTTTAGCACTTTGTAGATGTGGGGGTTGGTAGATCCTTCCGGACCTTGTCACCTCCCCCATGATCAACCTAGGTTTCGTACTAATCATGGCTCTAATCGAGAGATTTGGAGCACCTTGAATGGTTAAAACTGGTTTAACTGGGGACGGAACTCTTGGTGGTCCCCAAATGATTACTTGGGCGGGTTTCTTATAAAGGATAAGGGTAGACGCACAAGTAGATGAACCAGACTCACATGCATGTGCTAGGTTCTTTGAAATTGTAAGAGCACATACCTCTTTTTCCTTCCCACTGGTACTTGCGTGCTTGGGGAAGGGTTCTTTGAAGATAGCTTGGGCAGGCTCAGGTTCTTCAGCGACTTGGAGCCAGCCTTCTGCTATCAAGTTCTCAATTTTATTAAGGAGGGAGAAGCACCGCCTTGTATCATGGCCTTTGAGCCGATGATACTTGCAGAACTTGTATAAAAACCCTCCCTTCGAAGTGACTCCCTTGGGAATCTCGGGGAGTTCGATCATGCCTTGGGCAAGTAGGAGGTCTAGGACCTCTGTCATAGGTTGCCCCAGCAGAGTATATTCCCGTCTTTCGAAGGGTTTTTGAAAACTCCTCTCCTTTTTATTTTCTGATTTTTCAAAAGTTCTTAAAGCACTTGCCGGGCTTGGATCCACCCGGACATTGGCGATTTTATGGGGTTTTACCCCTTTGTCCGCGGTGGATGGCCCATAAGTGATGGGCTTCTCCAAGCAAGTTTTTGAAATGGGATTTCCTTTCCATAAGTGGTCATACACCTCCTTTTTCAAATTTGTTTCGAAAAGGGATGCTTTCTATATTAATTTATGGAAAGTCGAGATTTCATGAAGCAAGAGAAGGGTTTTCAACTCGTTTCTAAAATTATCCAGGATGAGCATGACTGCACACCCTTCGGATATGGGCTCTCGCACTTGACCCAAGAGAGACCTCCAACGAACGATGAACGTATGTACATCCTCGTTCACACCTTGTTTTGTATCTCTCAAGGTGTTTAAAGTCGGTGAGACTTCTACGTTATGCGAGAATCTCTACATAAAGCAGTTCGCTAACTCTTCAAAAGTTGCGAACTGGCTAAGATCGTAGGAAGCCAGCCATTTGGCAGTTGTGCCCTTGAGGGACAAAGGGAACCAATACACCCACTTCATCGGGTCCTTTTTCTTATGGGCTCGACGAGAGAAAAGTTGCAAGTGAGACCTAGGGTCTCCTATGTCATCATACCAATGGAAGTTTGATATTTCATCGTCACTGTCTGTTTCACAGTCCACAGCAAGAAATCAGACAGGGCGTAGTTTCTTTCCTCTTTATTTTGCCCTCTCAGCAGCTGCTGTAGGGCTTTACGGTCCTTGTGTGTGAAGGACTCGTGGTGTTGGTTACCTTCCATCGCGGAAGTCTCTTTGTGCTTGCAAGGTTTTTCAAAGTTCTTCTTGGCCTTTGGTTCGCCATTGGACGAACATGAATCGCCTGCTTTAGCCACTTGGCTAAGAGCAGCGATTTTGGCCTCGAAGTCCCTTCTCAAATCTTCAATCTCTTGTTTTTTTGAAAACTTTCGAGATTGAGAACTTGATGCGCATGAGCCATGGCTCGATACCCCTTGGGAGTCTGGACTTGACATGCTTCAATATGCTTTTTCAAAACAAATCCTAAGTATGAAAAATGCAAACAAGCAAAGTTTAAAACACTTTAGAAAAAAAAATTCATGAGGTTTTTCTACATGAGATGACTCTGCAAAAGGCCCAGGTCCCACCGGGCGTGCCAAACCTGTAGATACGGAAAATCCTCACTTCTGGTTCTTAGGCCTGAAGTGAATCTTTTTGTGTGTCTAAGTCATTTTTAGCAAAAGGGCGTGCTAGCTAGCTTGCTTAAGCTAGCGAAGAAAGTTTTTGAAATCTGACTTCTATCGAGGGATTGTGAGCAAGTGAGCTTTTTTCGTCGCAGACCTTCTTGCACCGATGCGCAAGGGTCAGTCTGTACGCTTGGCAAAGTCTTTTATTTAAACCTCTTTGAAAATACCCTAAGTGTTTAGGCTTTGTATGTACGATTGCAAATTTTATTACACGTGGGATTTGCACGTACCTATGTCTTTCTTTTTAATCTTTTTAGGGCCAACTAGGTGTGTGCGCAAGTGACCTAAGTTGGGCGATTTTTTGAGCGGGAGTGTGGGGCTTGCTTTGATGCAATATGCGTCCTAACTCGTGGTATGACGTATATGCAATGCAAACTCACACAACTCCAAAGGGAAAACCCGAATTGAAAGACAATGCGGAAGGGAAATGACTTGATGTAAAATTGCAAAAGGGAAATATGGCTATATCTTAAGAGCGGAAAGGGTCAATTATGCAAGTGTGTGCCATATATATATGGAAAGACTACGCACACAGCTGAACCTTAAAACCCAAATCTTAAAGACATAGCCGAAGGGAAATACTTATAATATATATGGGCCCGAAGGTCGCCAACGTGTGCGTGGGTGTTGTGTGTATATTGAAAGACAACTCACATGACTTTGTAATGTAAAACCCAAATATAATTGCAATAGGCCTTGACTAAGGTCTTGAGAGTAAGAGCGAAAGCTCAATGTGTGTGAGTGTAGAAATTGAAAGACAACACACACAACTTGAATTTAAACACCCAAAACGAAATTGCAATAAGGCCTTTACTAAGGTCTTGGGAGTAAGAGCGAAAGCTCAATGTGTGTTTGTGTGGAAATTGAAAGACCACGCACACAACTTGAATTAAAACGCGTAAGGGAAATTGCAATACGGCCCTTACTAGGGTCTTGGGAATAAGAGTGAAAGCTCAATGTGTGTGAGTGTGGAAATTGAAAGACCACGCACACAACTTGAATTAAAACCCACACAACTTAAAACATATAGGTATAACTATATCTTAAGGGCTGATTAGGCCTGTGTGTGTGCTAAAATCGTGTGCAGCTAAGAATGGAATAGGCTCAAGTGCACGTGTGTGTGGGTGTGCCAAACCACATTATTACAAGCAGGGGGAGACAACGCTCCATTATTACAACCTCTATCAAATTTAATTAAACATAAGCAAGTTCATAACAAGGACCAAGTTAGGCACTTACGTATAGCTGGTCCGAGGGTGACTTGCTTGGCTTTGGCCTAGTGAGTCGCCTTGGACAGCCGAAGGGGAGCTCCTTGGGTGTGTGTGGGCACCAAGTAGGGTGAGAGCCGGATGAAGGCTTGAGGATGGCTGGGTGTAAGGACGATGCAAGTGGGGATGTTAGGTGAGTTGGGGCAGGTTCGGGTGTTAGCTAGGTGGTGGCAGGTTGTGGGTGCTAGCTAGGTGGGGGTAGGTTGAGGGTGAAGGCTTAGCTAGGGGCTGAGATAGGTGGCTGAGGGAAGGTGGGGATGTAGGGTGTGAAGTGGCCGGGTGTAGGGGAGATGGTTAGGGTGCAGCAGTGGCGGGGGATGGGATATGTGGCTGGGTAAGAAGGAAAGAGGAAGAGAGGTTAGATAGGGTTGAGATGGGGGTACTAACCGGAGGTGGTTGCTGTGGTGGTGGTAGAAGGAGGTGGTAGCTGGAAGAAGGTGGCAGTTGGGTGGAAAGATGCAGTCGGGTGGGGTATGCAGGTGGCAGCCGAGTGGAAGTGGAGCCGGGTGGAGCGACGGTGGATGCTAGTGCTGCTGGGGGTTGATGGGAGTGAAGTGGGGTGGAAGAGTGGGCTGGTGAGAGAGGAGAGAGAGGGCTGAGAGCTGCCCAAGATCCGCCCCAAAAGGGGGGTTTTTATAGGCATGGGCTGGGGTCGGTTGGGGGTGGTTTTGGGGTAGATATTTAGGATGTTGTGGGCTGGGGTGGGGTGGTTTGGGTAGGTAGACTAGGTGGGTGGTTTGGGTAGGTAGACTAGGTGGGTGGTTTGGGTAGGTCGGTTATGGTAGCTGGGATTTAAGGGTTAGGGACTAATTAGGTGGGTTAAGGTGGGATTAGGTTTAGTCTAGCTAGGGTCTAGGTGGTCTAGTTAGGTGGGGTAAGCTAGGTGAGGTCGGCTAGGTATGGTGTAGGGTGGTTTTGGGTGAAGGTGGCTAGGATTAGGTCAGGTTTACGGGGGAATGGCTAGGTGAGGTGGGTTCATTCAGGGCTAGGTTTAGGAGGCATCCCCTTGGCCTTGATCCATGGACCTAGTTGCAGCCAGGTTCATGTTGGTGCAGCCCCAGGTTAGGTGTAGGTGCATACAAGCTTAATCCCACACTCTTAGGCTAAACCCACATGATTAACCCAAAACTTGACACAAAAGTCAAGCCCACCAACATTCTCACTCATACTTTATCCCCCATTCTCTCTCTTCCCAAGCTTTTCATGTGAATTCTTTGTGGGCCCCACCTCCATTTATGAGAAGGTGATGTGGGCCATGGATGTGGATATTGGATTGGATCTTTGGATCCAAATCCATATGCATGTTTGGATTTGGATCTGGATATATATGGTCCAGATCTGATCCAAATCTGATTTTCTAACTCCTTCATGGCGTTGCGAAACAGACGGTTTGTGCGAGACCTGACAACATCAGTACTCCGTCTTGCATTGGGTCTTCGCCAACATTGTCGTTCGCTCTTCTTCTCACCTTCCAGAGATCATTTTAACATATTTGTTGATAATAGGGGCTTGGATGTCCGAGATTTTGGGGATGATTCTGATACAAGAGTTGATGTGCCGGGCTCGACATATGCTCCGGTTCCAGGCTCTCTTTTGTTTATTCGGTCCTGCTTTCATTAGGCCAAGTTGCTTTTTGGTGTTTCAAAACACCTTTTTAAAGGTTTTAAAACTATATGTGTATATTTTCAAAACATATATGGTTTTAACATATGTACAGGGTTGCTTGGAAGGCTCCTGGGTTTCCAAACTCAAAATAGCCCTTTGGGGCTGCTTTTGCAAAACCAGGTAATTTGAGCAAATCGTGGGATATTGGGGTGTTTACATAGCCCAATATGAGGATGATAGCCATGAAGAATATGCTATTACTATATTTCAAAAACTCAATTGGCATATGAAAGAAATTATCAAGCCATGGAGAAAACGTGCTTGGCCTTGGTATGAGCCTGCCAAAAATTCAGACACTACTTCCTAGATCATGAGATATAGATAGTGTCTAGGCTTGATCCGATCAAGCATTTGTTTGAAAAACCTGTCCTCATGGGTAGGCTTGGTAAATGACTGCTCCTCTTAATGGAGTATGATTTAAAATTCTACCATCAAACCTCCATTAAGGGACAAGCCCTAGCTGATTATGTGGCTGATTTCTCCCTAGAAGAGACATATCTCATACTTGATGAAATACCCGACAAGGGCATCTTTGTAAACGATTTTCAAAACCATGTTTTAGCAAATTATTTAAACGAAAATCAAGTATGGAAAACGCACTTTGATGGGGCAAGAAAACAAAGAGGGGCAGGTGCGGGAGTCATCCTCATATCTCTTGAAAAGGGAGAGATCCCCATTGCTATTCGCCTAGATTTTGAATGTTCCAATAATATAGCCGAATATGAGGCACTCATACAAGGCTTAAAAATTTTGAAAAATCTAGGAGCATCATGCATCGAGGTCTTTGGAGATTCTTTACTTGTCGTAAACATGGTCCTAAAAATTTGGCAGGTCAAGAATGAAAAACTCCTTCCATACCACGAATTGGCCACCAAGCTGGTCGATTCCTTCAAATCATGCACACTCACTCACATAGGTAGAGAGGACAACGGTATAGCAGATGCCCTCTCACCCTTAGGATCAGCCCTAAGGTCCATCCCACCTTGGGAATCCGATTCTTAGAAATATGGCACTCACCCATTCCATCCACCCACGATTTGGAGATTTGCCAAAATGACCAAAATTCTACTGAAAAACCCTGGTTTCAAGACATTAAAAACTTCTTAGAAAATGGAGGATTTTCAGAATTCGTTTCGTCTAAAGACAAAGCTTTTATTCGAAAGATTTCAACCCGATACATGATTTTGGGAGGGATTCTTTATAAAAAGAGTTTTACTGGCATCTTGTTGAGATGTGTAGACCTTGAGGAGGCTAGGATGATAATGCATGAATTCCATGATGGAGAATGTGGAGGGCATGTAAATGCAAACATGATGGCAATGAAAATACTTAGAGCCGGTTATTTTTGGTCCACCCTTAAGCAAGACTATCATGATCATGTTAGGAAATGTCACCCATGTCAAGTGCATGGGCATGCCATTCATATCCCATCATCGACCTTGAATTCCATTGTCAGCCCATGGCCCTTCACCATGTGGGCATTTGACATCGTAGGACCAATCTCCCCAAATGCATCAAATAGACATAGGCTCATCCTAGCAGCCACCGAATATTTTTCTAAATGGGTTGAAGCTACCTCCTTGACTAATGTCGATGGGCAACATGTAGTGGCATTCATTAAGAAGAATATCTTGTCTCAATTTGGAGTTCCTAGAGACCTAGTGTCTGATAATGGCACCCCTTTCAAGAATGAGAAAATGGAATAGTTATTTAATACCTATGGCATCACTTACACTCGACCTCCCCCTAGAGACTTTTCAACATGCTAGGATGGCTGAGCTTGATTTATTAGATGAAAAAAGGCTCCTTGCTATGGATCATGCGCATGCATACCGACAATGGATAGCCCAACATTACGAAAAGCATATGAAGCCTCGCCACTTCAAAGTGGGAGACCATGTATTGAAAATCATCCACCATCATGGCCCACATACACTTGAAAAGTGGCGGCCTAAGTGGGATGGTCTCTATGTTGTAAGGGGAACAACCACCAATAATGCATATTGGTTAATCGATGTCGAGGGTAGGAATGTAGCAGACCCTATAAATGCCCAATATTTGAAAAAATACCATGTGTAGGGTCTAAGCTGAATACCTTTTTGATAATATTTTGAGGGGATCTCTTTTGAAACTTCATAAAGGAAGGATCAAGGTGGATCGTGTGACCCTAAATAAGGGAATCGATGCTTGTGAAAAGCAGAGTTTTCAAAAATCGATGGGTTACATTTCAAAAGTCTTCATCTTACAAAGGAAGGCCTTGTCCAATATAGCAAAATATTTTCAAGTAGTACATTCTATTTCAAAATAGGGTGATCTGGGATGTGTAGACACGGAAAATCCTCGTCTCCGGGTTCTTAGGCCTGAAGCGAATCTTTTCGTGCTTACGTCGCTTTAAAAAAGGGCGTGCCAGCTAGCTTTTTCAAACTAGCGAAGTGATTTTTGAAAATATCTGACTTTTGGGGCGACTGTGGACAAGTGGGTTCTTTTCGTCGCAGACTTTCTTGCACCGGCGCGCAAGGGTCAGTCTGTACGCTTTAGGAAAACTTGATTTTACACAAACATGACTCTTTTGAAAACTTTGAAAGTGTTTTATCGATTGGTTTTGTCAAATTTGCAACTTTTATACATGGGATCTATGCGCTCCTATGTCTCTCGGGTTTTAGCCAATTTTGGCGTGTAGTCGTGTGCATCTAGTGCTCGATTTAAGGCAAGTACTACACGATTTGATCAATCTGGTTCGATGCAAGTATGCTCCCTATCTCGAGTGTGGCAGATATGCAATGCAAACTCACACAACTTGAAGGGAAAACCCAGAATTTAAAGACATAACAGAAGGGAAATAGCAGAAAGGGAAATATGGCTATATCTTAGATGCGGAAGGGAAAATATATATAGCTATATCTTAAGAGCGAGAAGGCTCAATGTGAGTGAGTGCTTTGAGTGTATAAATTGAAAGGCAACTCACACTACTTGAACTTTAAAAACCCAGCTGAAAGGGGAAATACGTATATATATGTAAGAGCGGAAAGGCTCAATGTGAGTGAGTGCTTTGAGTGTATAAAATGAAAGACAACTCACACGACTTGAACCTTAAAACCCAGCTGAATGTATATAAATAGAGCTATATCCTATGGGCTGTTGAGGCCCGTTTTGTGTGCAAAAGGTGTGCAGATAAGAGCGGAAAGGCTCAAGTGTACGTGTGTGATTTGTGTTTCAAACCATAATATTACATCTCGGGGGGAGACTACGCTCTATTATTACAACCCCGTATCGAATTTAATTGAAACTTGAATCAATGTAAAAGATCAGGTTCGAGCACTTACACGTCGTCTGCTTAGACTTTTCTTCTTATCAATGGAATCCGACCTTAGGTACAGCTGTTGGATGGACCTCTCCCTGCGAATCGATCAAGTGCGTGGGGTGTTGATCCTAATCTTGGGTCTAGGCTAGGTCTAAATGAGTGGTCTTGGGTAAGAGTTAAACCAAGGTCCTAAGGGGATACTCGGCCAAAGGGTGGCCGAGTTGGGTTGGTGTGTTGGGAATGATCTTAGGCGGGGTTCTAAGGAAATGGTATAAGGGAATTCTCTACACAAGGATGGCTGATCTAGGTAGTTTTTAGGATTGGCTTAGGTAGAGTTTTAGCTAAGGTAGGAGGTTAAGGCTTTAGGAGTTTAACGGAACGGGTCTAGGGTGAGCTCGGCCAACTAATGGCCGAACTTGGGATGGTCTTGGGTAGGGTTTTAAGGTACGATTCTACGAAAAGGTTGTTAAGGCAATGCTCGGCCAAATGGTGGCCGAGCTGGGTAGATGGTCTTAGGTGGGTTTTTGAAAGCCAGGTTCTAAGTGAATGCTCGGCCAAATGGTGGCCGAACTGGATAGGATTTAGTGGGTGGCTTAGGTAGTTTTAGGCCAATATTCGGCCAGCTAGTGGCCAAGCTCGATGAGTGTGGGTGACTATGGAAATCGAGTGCATTAGGCACTCGGTTTGGTTAGGCCTTTTAGGTTGAATGGCAAGGGATTAAGGGAGGGTTGAAAGCCAAGATTTAAGATGGTTAATGGGGTAGATCTAGGAAAAGCTCGGCCAGATATTGGCCGAGCTTAGGTGGTTTTGTTTGGGGCTAGTTTTTGGGGAGAATAGGACGAGTTTTGGCGAGGCTCGGCCAGCACTTTGGCCGAGCTTGGTTAGTTTTTAGGGAGTATGGTTTTAGGTAGTTTGGAGGGTTAGGAAAAGGGAGGCTTAGTTTAGTGCTTTAGGGACTAACCTTAGTTAGGAAAAACCGTCCAGCTCCTATTGGTTCCACACACCTATCCTTCACGCCTTGAGAGAGCCATCCAAGCTGCCGGATTCCATCTTGTTACAGCACCAAGCCTTGCGTGAAATCAAAAGAGCAGCCCACAACATACACCCACATGTTCAGCCCACAATGGAAAAGCCAAGTCAAGCCACTTTCCTTGACTTGCTTTTCCTCTCTCACTCTCTCTCTATACAACCCAAGCAAGGACATGAAACAAGAAAAAAATTTGCAGCCCCTTTCCACCAGCCCCTCACGTCCTTTTATAGGTTTCTTATGTGGATATTGGATCCTGGATTGATTCTGAAATCCGGATCCAATCCAAGTCTTGTTTGGATCTGGATCTTGGGTCTGGATCTGGATATTTGGATCTAGATTTGATCCAAATTTTTTTCTTCTTCTCTCCTTCTTGGCGTCTTGAGTCGAACGCTTCGTGCGGGCCTTGAGTTTATCAATGATCCGTCTTAAGCGGGGGTTTTCCCCATTTCATCGTCTAAGCTCCTTTTCGCCTTTCCGAACTTTGTTTCAACTGATTTTGGTTGTTTTCGACTTGGATTGTTCGTGATTTCAGGGACACTGTTGGTTGAGCCTCTGATGCTTCTAGCTTGAAGTCCATTTGCAGCCCGGGGCTCCTCTTTTGTCTTTGAATTTGGCCTTTGATCGGGCTGGGCTTGCTCTTTGAGTTTTCTGAATCTCTGCTGCAACTGCTTTAGACCAGGCTTTACCTGTTCATCTGGGCTTTTGCAAAAATAGGACTTTCGTCCACTTTCAAGATTTTTCATGTTTTGAACAGGGTTGGAAAATAGAGTTTTGAAGTGTTTGAGTTCCTGAGTTTTTTGAAATCTCCAAACTTGGCTTTTGAGCTGATTTTCGAACCAGGCGTTTGGTTTTGGAAAATATTTGGGTTTTGGGGTGTTTACAAGATGAATCGAGTAAGTCATTGGGATAAGTCTCTCCCCTTTTCACTTCTCTTCCCCAAAAGAAAAAATTTGGCAAAAAACAGAAAAAAAAGGGAAATCCCTCCAAAAAGTTGCCTTCCAAAGGAGGCAGAATAGGAAAAAGGAAGAAAATCATTCTTCGATTGAAAAAAAAAAGAGGAAAACACGAAAAGAAAAATCCTCCCAAATGGGAGGCCCTCTATGAAAGAAAGAGAAAGAATTTACCAAAAAGCTCAAAAGAGCAAATTTTTTGCCTCTTTGCCTTAAACCATGGGATGCTTCAGAAGGGACCGTGGTAACTCTTTTCCCCTATCCCTATGATTTATCCCAATGGAAAAATATTCATTTCAGAGAGTCCTAAAGTAAAAATAGGATTTGCTTATTTGAATCTCATTTTGTTTGAGAATTAGACGTTGTTGGGTAAGGTGTAGAAATTTTGCAATGTTTCCTGATTTCCTTATAAAACCTCTGCTAAAGTAGTGAGTGTTAAGACTCAAGTGAAGGGAAATGCAAGAAGCTAAAAATCCTTGTGATTGAAATTCAAAGGGTTTTCCCTCTTTCGAAATCGAATTGAGAAAAACCCCGAACATCGAGCAACATGAGACCAGCTCGCTTGGGGCAGTCGGCCTTCATAAGTCTCCCAAGTTCGATCATTGCATGAATAGGGTCTCTAGAAAATCATTTTTTTAGCATATCATCCATGTCACCCACTCATACATGCACACAGGGTCGTCAAACACATGATCCCAATTAGGACTAGAACCACATTAGGAAAAGTCCCCTTTGGCGAAAATCTCCTCTTACCTATCATAAGAAAAGGCTTTTTTTTAGAAAATGGGATGATCCATATTTTCGAGGACAAATCCAGGGAGAAAAACAAAAGGAGTGTGAGCTTCTTTGACATTATCCTAATAAATTTGGATAATGCCAAAGAGGGGTGTAAACACCCCAAAATCAAATGATTTTCCAAAACAAACACCTGGTTTGAAAATCCATTTCAAAACCAAATTTTGAGTTTTCGAAAACCCAGGAGTTGCAAAAGCTTTAAGCTTCTATTTGAAAACCTGTTCAAAATGAAATTTCTTAAATTCGGGCCAAGTCCCAATTTTGTAAAAAGCCAAATCCAACAGGTGGAACCTAATCAAAAGCAGCCTCAAAAGCAGGCTCAAAAGCCTAGAATTCAGCCTAGCCTGACAAAAGCAAGATGAAAAGGCAAAAGGAGAGCCTAGGCTAGAAGCAGACTTCAAGCCCGGAGCATCAAATACCAAGCCAAGAGCATCCACCAAATCATCAGAAATCCAAGCCTGAAACATCGAGAATCAGACAAAACGAAGTCCAAAAAGGTCAGAAGGAGTTCGGACAAAAAGGTTGGGTAAGACCCAACCCAAGACGGAGCACTGATGAAGCCAAGGCCTGTGAAAACTGTCCGTCTCAAAATGCCAAGAAGGACTGAAGAAATGAAATTTTGGATTGGATCTGGACCCAAATATCCAGATCTAAACCCAAATAGTGTTTGGATCGGATTTGAATCTCAAAATCCAAATTCAAGATCCAAACCCAAGACCCACCTCATTTGCCTATAAATAGAGGTGAGGGGGTGGAGTAAGTTCACGTGAATTTGCAATTGGAAGGCTTGGGAAGAGAGAGAATGAGTGGAGGGCATAAAGTAGATATGGTGGGCCATAGCCATGTGGGCTTGATCAAGAGTGGGTTCAAGCCTTGTATGATCCTAAGCTCAACCAAAGGGCTGCACCAACTCAGAGGACGATGGCAAAAGGGCGTGGAGGGAGGGGCTATGCATGGTGGACTGGCTCCAAGAGGTAGGTCTCTCAACCTCACCCTAACCTAGCCTAAACCACCTAACCGACCCCACTAAACCTAGCCTAGACCTAGCCCCTTTCACCTAAACCGACCCAAACTCCCCCAAACTGACTCCCTTAAAAACCACCTAAACCTAACCCTAACTGCACCCTAGCTAGACCATCTTCACCCTAAACCTACCTACTTAACCCACGGCTGAACCTAGTCCAGCCACCCCCTAATCGACCTAACCTAAACCCTCTAATTGAGTGCACTTTGCACTCGGTTTTTCTTCTCACACTCCCCCTAGACAAACCCTGGCCTGCACCTTGTGCAGCACCTGCCACCTTTTGCCCCAACCCCAGCCGAACACCCTGTCGTTCCCTAGCGCCGCACCCCACTTTCCCAGCACCGTAGCACCATCCCCCAGCCCGTATCACACCGCACCTACCGCCTGTCCCTAGCACCGCACCCCACTGTCCCCAGCACCCTACCGTCTACCATCTCCCAGCCACCCTACCATTTGCCATCTCCCTACCAACACCCGGCTTCCCTAGCGCCCCAGCCAGCGTCACTCCCTTGCCACACCAGCCCCCGGCGCACCTAGCGTCACTCCACTACCCCCGCAGCACCCTAGTGCTGCACCCCTTTCCTAGCGCCCTGCCATAGCCTCCATGCCACTCGCCTGCCGTAACCTACCTCCTTAGCGCCACCCTAACAGCCCAGCCCTCACCTCGATCGTGACCTACGTAGCTCCCATCCCATTACCTAAAACCATACTCATCTAACTAGGATCACACCCTAGTCGTGAACAACCATAGCCAACCCACACCTTGGCCGAACCAAGCCCCTCCTAAGCCTAAGCATCCGGCTGCCCCCAAGCACACCCTAAGCCTAAACTCTCATGTCTAAACCCACCTAGGGAGACCTATCTATTGGCTGCCAAGGTGGACGGACCCGAGCAATTGGAGAGGAAAAGCTGACCACTTGTAAGTGTTTAAATTTGGTTTTTACCTTACTCCTTTAAAATTCAATTCAATTCGATACGAGGTTGTAATAATGGAGCGTAGTCTCCCCCCGAAATGTAATATTTGTGATTGATACACAAGAAACACCCACGTGCACTTGAGCCTTTCTGCTCTTAATTGCACACGATTGCACACACATTGAGCCTTTCCGCTCTTAAGCTAAAGTATATATTTCCCTTTGGGTATTTACTTTAGTGAAAGTTGTGTGAGTTGCAATTCAATTCGGGTTGTTACATTCAAGTCGTGTGAGTTTGTCATTTAAATTTCACACTCCCACACAAAAAGTACTCGAGCATTTGCTCCACACTCTCACACATTTTGAGCCTTTGTTGCTCATAAGATATAGCATATTTATATACTTTCAAGCTGCGTGAGTTTTATATTAAGTCGTGTAAGCACTTAATTCCGGGTGGGTTCAATTCAAGTTGTGTGAGTTGTCATTTACATTTACACACCAAGAGCACTCACTCACAATTCAGCCTTTCCGCTCTTACTATATACTTATATTTCAATTTTGGCAAGTTCAATTCAAGTCGTGTGAGTTGTCTTTCCATTTACACACCAAGAGCACTCACTCACAATTGAGCCTTTCCGCTCTTAAGATATAAGTATATTTCAATTCTGCAATTTACATTCAAGTCGTGTGAGTTGCTTTCAAGTTCGGGTATTTTCCTTAAGCTGCGTGAGTTGCACTTTCAACTTCGGGTATTTACATTAAGTTGTGTGAGTTGCTTTCAAATTCAAGCCTAGCTCACATCATCATATCAAACCCGAAAAATATTTGTGCATCCTTGTATTCGTGCATTTTCAAAGAAACCCCGAATCTATGCTCAAACACGCTGAAATTAGGCCACTTGTGCACACACATATCCGGCCTAAATAGCTCAAAACTCAAAGACTTGGAATCGTACAGACCCGTATATAAAACTTACAAACTTAGGCAAAACTCGAGTTTTCAAAACACTTGTATCGTTTCAAAGAGTCCAAATTGTTTTATCAAAGTCTATAAGCGCTTAAACTGACCCTTGAGCACCGGTTCAAGAAGGTTTAAAGCGAAAAGATCCCGCTTGCTCACAATTGCCTTAAAAACGTCAGATATTTTAAAAACTTCGCTAGCTTGAGCAAGCTAGTTGGCATGCCCATAGAAATGATGTAGATACGAAAAGGTTCATTTCCGGCTTTAAAACCAAAAGTGAAATTTTTTGTTGTTTACAAGGGGCATCTATAAACACTCCAAAATGGGAATATTTTCAAACAAACGCCTGAATTTCAAAAACCAGCTCACAACCTTATTTTGAAGCTTTAAAACCCCGAAGTTTTGAAGTTTTAAACCTTTTTCTCAAGAAAATCTTTCGAAATAAAGGTTTTCAAACGCAGGCCAAAACCCAAGTTTTGTAAACCAGCTCAAACAAAGCAGATAAAACCCAATCCAAAAGCATCTCAAGATGGGGCCAAAAAGTGAAGAAAAAGTTCAGCTTGCCCGGATGAAAACGAGGGAGAAAATCCAAACGAGCATATAGGTCAAAATAAGACTTCAGCTCCAAAATGAAGCCAAAGCCCCGACGAAGCTGTCGGAGATCAAGCCACAATCCTGTAAAAACGAAAATCAAGAATTCATGAAGAAATCCAAATTGGCCTCATCAAATGGAAATATCAAACGGGGCCAAACAGATAAAAAACTAGACGAAAACAGTTCATAAAGTGAGAAATGGGTCGGACAAAAGGACTGGAAAAAATCCAGCCTAAAACGAGTCACCGACAAAACTAGGGCCCGTTCAAAACCGCCCGTTTCAAACACCAAAGAAGGATTGAAGAAAGAAAATTTTGGATTGGATCTAGACAAAAATATCCAGATCCAGATCCATTTGGAATTTGGATTGGGTTGGATCCTTAGATCCAAACCCAAATCCAAGACCCACCCCTTGGCCTATAAATAAGGCCAAGGGGGGGGAAACCATTGAGGTGAATTTCAAATGGGCTGGGGGGAGCTTGTAAAGTAAGAGAGAGAGTGTGTGGGAAAAGTGAACAATGGTGGGCCTTAGCCATGTGGGCTTGATCAAGGGCTAAGTGGGCTTGAACCTTGTGGCTTGAACCTAACTTGGGCTGCAACAAAAGGGCGTGGACCAAGACCAAAGTGGTTGCAGCTAGACCGTGGAGGGCTCGAGGTGCATTGATGGTGGACTATGGTGGACCGGCTCCAAGAGGTAAGTCCCTTTGACCGAATACACTTGACCCCTGAACCTAGCCTAGCTTGAAACTACACCCAAACCGCACCCAAGGACCTAACCTACTTGCCTAACACCCTTGACTAAAACCCCTAGCCGAATATTCCCTAAACCTGCCCTAGCCTAGTTGCACTTGACTCAGCCCTAAACCTGACCCAACCGAACCCTAGGTTGCACCTAACCACCACCCCAAAACCACACCCTAGCTCGACCCCTTGCTGGCCCAGCCGAATCCAATCTGACCCACTTAAACCCAGCCATAACCAAACCTGGCCGACTACTTCCTTGACTAAAACCACACCCTAGACACCCCCTTGGTTGGACCAAGGTCGGCTGAACCGACCTTGGCTTGAACCTAGCCTACTGAACCCACCTAGCAATTGCTGCCTTAACTTGCCCGATTTGGAGCTGTGCCTTGACCAAGACGTGGGTGCAACCTACCCCTAACATGCACCCTTGGCCAATTTAGCTCAACCTACCATCCCTCACCCAAAACCGGCCCTAACCTGCCCCAGCTACAACCTAGCTCAACCTTGACTTGCTGTCCTAGAACCCGCCTAGCTAACCCAGCCATGAACCTACCTAAAACCACACTTAACCTGCCCCATCTTGGTTGCAGCCAAGCTTGAACTTGAACCAGCTAGGTTGACTTTCACCTAACCCTAAAACCTAACTCGAACTGAACCTAGCCAGCCTCACCTAAATCTGCACTTAACTCACACCATCTTGCCCATGGCCTGCACCTAACCAAGGCACTGTGGCTCGACCTGCCATAAGCCTGATTAAACCTGCCCTAGACTTTCCTTAAGCCTTGACCAACTAGACCTCTTGTCCAAACCCAGCTGCACCCAATCAAAACCGGTTGCACCTAGGTTGACTCATACTCAAGCTTTGACCTTGGAACCAAACCAAGGGACTTACCTCACAGCTGTGACGAAGGAATACTCGAGCGAACCCGAGAGACAAAACCAAACGAGAACTATAAGTACATTTATATTCGATTTTAAACTACTCAGTTCCATTCAATTCAATTCGGAACGGGGTTGTAGTAATGGAGCGAAGTCTCCCCCCGAGATGTAATATTCGTGGATGAAACACGACCACACATGTGCGCTTGCGCCTTCTCGCTCTTAAACTGCACATGAGGACACCCACGTGCACTTGAGCCTTTTCGCTCTTAGATTGCACACGATCGCACTCACGTGCACTCGAGCCTTCTCGCTCTTAAGCTAATTATATATATTTTCCATTCAGGTAAATTTGCTTCATGAAAGTCGTGTGAGTTGCACTTACTTTCGAGTGGATTTACTTTCCAATCATGTGAGTTGCACTTACTTTCGGGTAAATTTACTTTGTGAAAGTCATGTGAGTTGCACTTACTTTCGGGTGGATTTACTTTCAAGTTGTGTGAGTTGCAATTTGAATTTCACACAAGAACACCCACGAGCACTCGAGCCTTTCTACTCTTTACACTCACACACATTGAGCCTTTCCGATCTTAAGCTAAACATATATACTTCAATTCGAGTGAATTTACTTTGTGAAAGCTGTGTGAGTTGCACTTACTTTCGGGTGGATTTACTTTCAAGTCGTGTGAGTTGCAATTACTTTCAAGTTGTGTGAGTCATAATTTAAATTCCACACAAGAACAATCACGAGCACTCGAGCCTTTCCGCTCTTTACACACACACATTGAGCCTTTTTACTCTTAGGATAAAACATATATATAAATATATTTTTAAGTCGTGTGAGTTTACTTTGTAACAGTAGAGTCGCATTTTAATTTGTGTGAGTTTACTTTAGTGGAAGTAGAGTTGCACTTCAATTTGTGTGGGTTTACTTAAAGTTGAGTGAGTTGCAATTTTAATTTGGGTAAGTTCGCATTATCGCTCTCATAAAAGCCCAAAAAGGATTTCCGCATCCCTACATTCGCTCACTTTCAAAAGCCCTCGAACCACGTTAAAATTAGGCCACACATTCACACACATATCAGGCCTAAATAGGTAAAACTCAAAAAGACTTAGGGTCGTCCAGCATTCGTAATAAAAATTGCAAAGAAGGCACGAATTGAATTCATCAAACACTTATCATTCGAAGTTAATATTTGTTTGGAAAAATGAAATTTCTAAGCGCTTAAACTGACCCTTGAGCGTCGGTTCAAGAAGGTTTAAGCGAAAAGATCCCGCTTTCCCACAATCGCCAAAAAGTCAGAAATATTCCAAAAAACCTTCACTAGTTTGAGTAAGCTAGCTAGCACGCTCGCAAAAGACGTAGGCATGAAAAGGTTCACTTCAGGTTCCATAAACCAGGAGTGGGAATTTTCATGTTTACAGTAGGTTTTGCCAGGCCAAGTCACAGTTCGGTTTGTGCAAGGAGGGGGCTAGCCTAGGGTTCGGTTTAGGGAGTGGTTCAGTTGGGGCAGCAAGGCAAGTGAGCCAGGTGCGTCGGCTAGGGGTATGGTTTAGGGGATGGTTAAAAAGTTTTGAGGCGGTTTAAATGGGGCTGAGCTAGTGGGTTTAAGGGCAGCAAGGGGGTGAGCTAGGTACGGCCAACAAGTCGGTTAGGTGTGGGATGGGTTTTAGGTCAGTTAGGTAGGTTGGTTAGGCCTTGGTTCAAGTCAAGGCAAGCCAAGAGGGTTGCAGCCCAGGGTTCGGTTTCGTGCAGCTAGCCAAAGGTCGGCCAGGATGTGGATTAGGTTTTTGGGTAGGTCGAAAGGGCAAGGTGCACCAGGTTCAAGTGGGTTTAGTTGGGGGCAGGTTCAAGGCAAGATGGACTTAGTTTTGGTGCAGCCAAAAGGGAGGTTAGGTGCAGCACAAGGGCTCAGCCGTGATGGTTCAGGTTCATGCTTGGCTGCAGCCATGATGGGGCAGGTGTTCATTGGGGTTTTGGCACAGCTAGGTAGGTCGATTTAGTGGTTGGTTTAGGGTTAGGTTTGGTGGTGAGGTGTAGGTGTGTCAAGGTCGGTTTAGGTGGGTCGGTTTAGATGGGCAGCAAGTGGGTTAGGTCGGTTTAGATAGGCTGGGTGTGGGTTTAAATGGGTTTTAATGCTAGGTCTGTTCCAAGCAAAGGTTCGGCCAACAGCTCCAAGTGGGTTAGGTTGGTTTGAGTGGGGTCAGTTTAGATAGGCCAAAGGCTTACCTTGGTGCAGCCCACATCCATCACTTGGTGCAGCCACCTTGAGCCCTCAAGTTGCAACCACCTTGGTCTTCTTTGTTGCAGCCCACCTTGAGCCCTCAAGTTGCAACCACCTTGGTCTTCTTTGTTGCAGCCCACACCTAGGTCAAGCCAACATGGTTCAAGCCCACTTAGCCCTAGGTTAAGTCAATAAAGTGAAGCACACCTTTGTTGACTTGCACTCACTCTCTCTCTTACTTTTTCAACCTCCCCCCCTTGGCCCTATTTATAGGCCAAGGGTGGGTCTTGGATTTGGGTTTGGATTCAAGGATCCAACCCAATTCAAATGGATCTGGATCTGGATTTTTTTATCCAGATCCAATCCAAAATTTCTTTCTTCAGTCCTCCTTTGGTGTTTAAAACGGGTGGCTTTGAATGGCTCTAGTTCCGTCGGTGACCCGATTTAGGCTGGACTTTTCCAGTCTTTTTGTTCGACCCATTTCTCATTTTTCGGACTTTTTTGACATTCGGTTTTGATCCGTTTGGTTCTGTCTCAAGCTTGCTTTGGATGAAGTCAATCTTGATTTTTCCAACGGACTTCGGATTTTCGTTTTGACAGGCCTGGTGCTTGATCTCTAACGGCTTCATCAGGGGTTTGGCTTCTATTTTCATTTTAGAGTTGAACTTGATTTTGATCCGAATTCCGGTTTTGACCTTCTGTCTGGCTTTTCTCCGAACGGGCTTGAACTTTTCTTCTTTCTCTTGTTTTGGCCTCGAGCTGGCTTTTGAAGTTTGGGAGTTTAAAAACATGGAATTTTTTGGGTGTTTACATATGCCCCTCTTTGGTAGCAAAGAAAAAACACCCTTTGATTTTTTTCCCAAATTTTCTTGAGAATACACCATTCTTTGTTTCGTAAAAACTCCATTTTCTTTGACCACAGGATGGATTTCCGGTCGAAAGGTGACTTTTCCTAGATGGGCTGCTTTTCCTAGGCATGACCATGCATGAATGATTTTTGAATGCATGCATGAGTGAGCGAACAGGGTGATTTTTTTGGGCGAGTTTATTTTGGGGTTTTTGAGCCCGGAGAGAGCCTTTTGAGGCTGACTGCTCCAAGCAGGTTTTATCCCATGTCTTTTGACATTTTTGGGTTATTTAAATTTTTTTTTTCAAAAGGAACTCCTTTTATCCTTTATCAAAAGGACTTCCAATTTTTCATACTTCCCTTTATTCGAGTTTCGACACCTACTACTTGGTAGAGGTTCTTGGTAAGAAATTTTGGAAAACATTTCAAAGTTTTATTTCCCACAAAACAAAGTCTAATTCTTAAACAAAATGAAATCCAAATAAGTAGATTCTATTCCTACTTTAGGATTTTCATAGTTGAACCTTTTTCCTTTGGGATAAGCTATAGGGATATGGGAAGAGTTACCACGGTCCCTTCTGAAGCGTCTCGTGGTTTTAGACAAAGATTCGAAAAATTGCTCTTTCGAGCTTTGGCTTTCCCTTTTCTTTTTTTCTTTTTCTGATTTTTCAAGAGAAGACCTCTTTTGAAGAAGTTTTTGTGTTCCCTTTTTTGGGAAGACTTCTTTTCCGAGGGGTTTTTGCATTCTCTTTTTCTTTTTCCTTTTTTTCTTTCAAAGAGAAGACTCCTTTTTAAGAAGTTTTTGTATTCCCATTTTTGGAGAAGACTTATTTTTCGAGGAGTTTTGTATTCTCTTTGTCTTTTTCCTTTTCTTTTGAACATTCCCAATTTTCCCTTTTGGAGAGAGAAGTAAAATGGGGGGAAAGCTTATTCCTTTGGTCACTCGATTCAACCAAGATCGTCCCATTTCTTAATAGCATCTGCCATTTGAAAATATTTTGATATTTTGAACAAGGCTCCATTTTGTAAGCCAAGGACTTTTGAAATGTCATCAATTTGTTTTTGAAAACTCTACTTTTCGTAAAGCATAAATTCCTTCATTTGGGGTCATACAATCAACCTTGATCCTTCTTTCAAGAAGTTTCAAAGGAGCTCAATTTTAAGAATATTTTCGAAAGAATTTAACATAGACCCTTTCGAGTATTGGGCGTTTTCGGGGTCTACTAAATTTCTACCCACAATATCAACATGATTTATCGATTTTTGTTGCCCTTTTATGACATGGGGACATTCCTACTTGGGCTGCCACCTTTCTGGGCTTCTTTGGGTGAATGATATGTATGTGATGTATGATATGCATTCCATGTGATTTAATGGAAATACATGCTTTATGAATGATGAAAATATGAAATGTCTTTCACATGACATGATGGAGATACATTTTTCATGAAATTGATTCTCCGTGGAAGGTGTCTAGGGGAGGCATTTTTAAATGCCCCTAGTGTGATGGAGATGAATGATATGCATTCCATGTGATTCGATAGAAATACATGCTTTATGAATGATGAAAATATGAAATGTATTTCACATGACATGATGGAGATACATTTTTCATGAAATTGATTCTCCATGGAAGGTGTCTAGGGGAAGCATTTTTAAATGCCCCTAGTGTGATGGAGATGAAGGATATGCATTCCATGTGATTCAATGGAAATACATGCTTTATGAATGATGAAAATATGAAATGTATTTCACATGACATGATGGAGATACATTTTTCATGAAATTGATTCTCCATGGAAGGTGTCTAGGGGATGCATTTTTAAATGCCCCTAGTGTGAATGGAGATGAATGATTCACACGGCTACATGGTGAAGGGCCATGGTTTTTCCAGGGGAATTTTGAGTTTTTGGGATGTCTTTGCATTTGGCATTTATGGTTTTTCTAACATGATCATGACACTTTTGGCTTAAGGATGGAAAACATAACCAGCCCTAAGTGATCTTCATGGCCATCATATTTGATTTGACATGGTCTCCACATTTTCCATCGTGGGACTCATGTATTTATCCTAACCTCATCAAGGTTTTCATATCAACAAGATGCTGAAAATTTTCTTTTCAAAGTCATATGTAGGGTTAAATTTGTTTAAAACTTGATCTTTTTGAAGAAGCAAATTCGGGAAATCCTCCATTTCCTAAAATTTTCAATGTCTTGAAACCAAGGTATTTTAAATTTTGGTCATTTTGGCAAGCCATCCAAATCATGAGTGCCAATTGTTAATGTTTTGAAAGAACCGACCACTCTAATGGCCAATTCTTCATGAATCTTTCATTTTTGTCTTGCCAAGTTTTTCGAAAGCTTAGTTTATAAAAAGCATCTCCAAAGACTTCAATGTATGAGTTTCTAGATTTTCGAACTTTTTAGGCCTTGTACGAGTGCTTCATACTCGGCAACATCATTTGAATATGCAAAATCTAGCTGAATGGCCATTGGGATTTTCTTCTTTCTCGGGAGATATGAAGATGATTTTGATAATTGCCCCTTGATCGAAATATGTTTTCCATGCTTGATTTTCTTTGAAATAATTTGTCCAAGCATGGTTTTTTAATTCATTTGGAAAATATGCCTTCATGGGGCATTTGATCAAATATGGGGAATGTGTCTCGAAGAGGCACTTCAGCCACACGATATAGGGTTTGTCCCTTAATGGAGTCTTGAGTATGAACTTATACTCCATTGAAAGGGGCTGCCATTTATTTTGCCTACCCGTTAAGATAGGTTTTTCAAATAAGTGCTTTAATGAATCATCATTATCCCTTTTCATGGGAAATGATGTCTCGAATTTGGAAGCCTATACCAAGGCTAAGCACGATTTTTGTTTTGGCTTGAAGATTTCTTTCACATGCCAAATAGAGTTTTCGGAATGTATGGCACACATTCTATGGATACCATTTTCATATTGATCAAGTAAAACACCCAATGCATTCACATGAATTGTAATGCTTCAGAGGTGTAAACACCCCGAAATCCCACGAATTTCTTAAACAAACCTGGTTTTGTAAAAGCAGCCCCAAAGGGCCATTTTTGAGTCTGAAAACCCAGGAGCCTTCCAGACAACCCTGTACATATGTTTTAAACTCTGTATTTCAAAAATATATAATATAGCTTTTGAAAACCTTTTTAAAACATGTTTTGAAACCCCGAAGTGGCTTGGCCCGATCAAGACAGGACCAGGAGAGCTAAAAAGAGCCCAGAACCGGAGCACACGTCGAGCCCGGCACAGCAACTCTTGTATCTGATTCACACCCCCAGGATCTCGAACATCCAAGACCCTGTTCTTATCAAAATATCATTTGAAATCATCTCCGGAAGGCAGAAACGGAGGTGGACGACCATGTTGGCGAAGACCCAACGCAGACGGAGTACTGATGCTGTCAGGCCCCGCCCGAATCGTCCGTTTCGAACCCAGCTCGAAGGAGTCAGAGTTCAGTTTGGATTGGATCTGGACCATATATATCCAGATCCCAATCCAAACCCATATGTGGACTTGGATTTGGATTTGGATCCAGAGATCCAATCCAATATCCATATCCATGGCCCACATCACCTTCTCATAAATGGAAGTGGGGCCCACTTGAAATTCACGTGGGATCATGGGCATGAGAGAGAGTGGGGATGGAAAATATCAAGAGGGTTGTAATTAAGCTTGACTTGTGTGTCAAGTTTGGGGTTAATCATGTGGGTTAGCCTAATTGAGTGGGTTTAAGCTTGTAATTAGCCAAAACCTAACCTGGGGCTGTACCAACATGATATGGTTAAAGTCTATGGGCCATGCGAAGGGAGCTCCTTCACCTAAACCTAACCCAAAACACCTAATCCAAGCCAACCCCCCTAATCCACCCCTAATCTGAGCCTAATCACCTAACCCACTTCCCTAATCCCGGCCTAATCCCAACCTAATCACCTAACCCACTTCCCTAATCCTTCCCTAAACCTAGGTTAATTTCCCTAATCCTAGCCTAAACCTAGCCTAATAACCTAACCTAGCTCACTAAACCTCACCCTAAAACCCAACCACCTAACCTAGCCCTAAACCCCTAAACCACCCCTAGCCCACAATCTACCCAAACCACTAGTTTTCAAAATATCTGGCCCAACCCTTTCCAGCCCACCTTATCTACATACCACCCTACCTAAACCACCTAACCACTACCCCAAACCCAGCCCTAACCGACCTACCCATCCCTATTTAACCCCCCCCCCTTGGGGGCGGGTTTTGGCTAGCTAGTGGCTCTACCCATCCCAGCCGGGTCCCTTCCTTCCCCAAGTCCAGCCGAGTTCCACCATCTCCCACCTGCTCCACCTACACCTCCACCTGCTCCACCTACACCGCCACCTGCTCTCCATCCCACCACCATCTCCTAGCCGGACGCCACCGCCATCTCCCAGCCGGACGCCACCACTTGCTCTCCATCCCAACCACCCGGCTTCTCTCTTCCATCCATCGCCTCTCCCCATTCGGTAAGTACCCCCCAACGCTACCTAACTCCTTCTCTACTCCCTCTCCATTCCTAGCCACCCACCATACCATCATCTCACCTACACATCAGCCCTTTGCTGCCACCATTATCCCTTAGCCGAACCTAGCACAACCTAAACTACCGGCCACTACCTAACCATCCCATCTACATCCGGTTGCCCTATAAGACTCCCATTTGGCCTTCCCTTAAATCCCCTTTAGGTCCATACTCCCCAATACTCTAGACTCTCCTAGTGACCCTACACACTTACTTAGCCCAGCCCTTTAATCGCCCACATCAAGGCGACACCCATTTGCAGTCGACCACCCTCGAGGCACCTATCCCGCGCCCCACTTGCAGCCGGCCAGCACCCTTTGTCATCCACCCTCGTGGAGCTCCCGTTTGCAGCCCAAGGCGAAGGCCAAGCCCACGCTCAAGCAAGGCCTCTACGGACCAGCTACTCGTAAGTGCCTAAACTCGGTCTTTAGTTGTATACTTGCTTGAGATTCAATTTGATACGGGGTTGTAATAACGGAGCATAGTCTCCCCCCGCTTGTAATAACGTGGCTTGGCACACCCACACACGTGCACTCTCTTAGTTGTGCACGATTTTGAACACACACGGGCCTAATCAACCCCTAATACATAAGTATATATATATATACTTTCATTTTCGAAGGGTTTTTGCTTAGGTTGGGTGCGTTGTCTTTTAATTCAAGCACTCACACACATTGAGCTTTCGCTCTTATTTGAAAGACCCAAGTAAGGGCCGACCTATACTATTTGGGTTTCATTTCATGTCGTGTGAGTAAGTCTTTCAATTCAAGCACTCTCACACACATTGAGCCTTCGCTCTTATTCCCAAGACCTTAGTAAAGGCCTTATTGCAGTTATATTTGGGTTTCATTTATGTCGTGTGTGTAGTACTTCAATTCAAGCACTCTCACACACATTGAGCCTTCGCTCTTACTCCCAAGACCTTAGTCAAGGCCATACTGCAATTTATATTTGGGTTTAATTTCATGTCGTGTGTGTAAGTCTTTCAATTCAAGCACGCACCCACATTGAGCCTTCGCTCTTATTTGCAAGACCCGAGTAAGGGCTCATATACATATTATATATACATATCTCCCTTCGACATTTATATTTCAAGTCATTTCCCTTCGATTATTTCCCTTCGGTTATTTCCCTTCAGTTATTTCCCTTCAGTATTGTCTTTACATTTCGGGTTTTCCCTTTAGAGTAGCGTGAGTTTGCATTGCATCTACGCCATACCACGAGGTAGGACGCATATTGCATCAAAGCAAGCCCCGCTCGAATTCGCCCACGTAGTGGAGTGTTCATAACATACAAACTAGGTGGCCCGAAAAGGGATAAAAGAAAAGACTTAGGCACGTGCAAATCCACGTGATCTAAAACATGCAATCGCATTTTAAAGACCCGAAATAGACACCTCGAACCGCTTCGTAGGCTTTCTCTCCAAAAACTTGATTTTTGCAAAGCGTACAGACTGACCCTTACACATCGGTGCAAGAAGGTCTGCGACGACAAGAGCTTACTTACTCACAATCGCCACGTTTAGAAGTCAGTGTTAAATATATCTTCACTAGCTTAAGTAAGCTAGCTGGCACGCCCTGTTTGCATACATAGGCCTTAGACACACGAGAGGATCCGCTCCGAGCCCTGAAAAAGGCAAGAGGCGGGGATTTTCGCGCGTCTACAGAGATTGGCATGCCCGGTGGGACATGAGCCTTTCAAAAATCGAGTTTGTAAGTAGAAGTCTTGCGAAAATTTTGTAAAAAGGTGTCGTTTTAACTTGTTTTCTTTGCTTGTACTTAGGATATTTTGAAAAAGCTTGAAAAGCATGTCAAAATCCAATCCAAGTGAAGTGTCGAGCCAAGGCTCATGTGCATCAAGTTCTCACTCTAGGAGGATTTTCAAAAACAAAATAAAACTAGATGAAATCGAGGACTTGAGAAGGGAGTTTGAGGCCAAAATCGATGCTCTCAGCCAAGAGGCTGAAGTAGGCGATTCATGTTCATCGAACGGTGAACAAAGGCCTAAAAAGAAATCTGAAAAACCTCGCAAGCAAAAAGAGGCCTCCGTAATGGAAGGCAACCAATACCACAAGTCCTTCACACAAAAGGACCGTAAAGCCCTACAACAGTTGCTAAAAGGGCAGAATAAAGAGAAAAGAAGCTACGCCCTGTATGATTTCCTTCCTATGGATTACGAAACAAACAGTGACGATGAAATACCGAACTTCCATCGGTATGATGGCATGGGAGACCCTAGGTCTCACTTGCAGCTTTTCTCACGTCGAGCCCATAAGAAGAAAAAGGACTCGATGAAATGGGTGTATTGGTTCCCTTTATCCCTTAAAAGCACAGCTGCCAAATGGCTGGCTTCCTACGACTTAAGTCAGTTCGCTACTTTTGAAGAGTTAGCGAACTGCTTCATGCAAAGATTTGCACACAACGTAGAAGTCACGCCAACCCTGAATACCTTAAGGGATACAAAGCAAGGCATGAACGAAGACGTACATGCCTTCATTATAAGATGGAGGTCGCTTTTGGGCCAAGTGCGAGAGCCCATATCCGAAGGATGCGCAGTAATGCTCATCCTGGATAATTTTAAAAGCGAATTAAAAACCCTTCTCTCGCTCCATGAGATTTCAACTTTCCATAAGTTGATCAAAAAGGCCTCCCTTTTCGAAACCAACTTACGAAAAGGACATACGATCACCTATGGAAAGGAAGTGCCGTTCCAAAAACCCGTTTGGAAAAGCCCATCGCATATGGGCTGCCCACGACGGACAAAGGGGCAAAGCCCCATAAAATCGCCAATGTCCGGGTAGATCCAGGCATGGCGGGCACTTCCAAAATTTTGAAAAATTAGAAAATAAGAGGGAACGCAATTTTCAAAAACCGGTTGAAAAACGGGAGTATACTCCACTAGGGCAACCTGTGTCGGAGGTCCTAGACCTCCTACTTGCCCAGGGCATGATAGAACTCCCTGAAATCCCCGAAGGAGTCACTTCCAAAGGGGGGTATTTAAACCGATTTTGTAAGTATCATCGGCTCAAAGGCCATGATACCAAACGCTGCTTCTCTCTCTTAAATAAAATTGAGAACTTGATAGCAGAAGGCCGGCTCCAGGTCACTGCGGAACCTGAGCCACCTCAAGCTATCTTCAAGGAACCCTTTCCCAAACATGCCAGTGGTAGTGGGAAAGGAAAGGAGGTATGTACCCTCACCATTTCCAAGGAACTAGCGCAAAAGCCAGAACCTGGTCGACCTACTTGTGTGCCCATCCTTGTCCTATACAAGAGGCCCGCCCAAGTCGTCATTCGGGGACCACCAAAAGTGGAAACCCCCGTAAAACCAGTTTTGAAAATCCAAGGTTCTCCTCAGCTCATCCTTAGAGCCAAGTTTAGCGCGAACCCTAGGCTGGTTGTGGGGGAAGTCACTAGATCCGAGAGGATCTATCAACCCCCGCACCTTCAAGGTGCTCCAAAGGTGGTCAGTGTGCCTGGCCCCTCAAAAGCATGTATCCCTAGTGGTCTGCCAAAAGCAGATAAGGACAAAGTCATCCTAAATCCTTATGATTTCGAAAACCACCTTTCAAAGATTCCTATTCACATGTCTATCCTAGAGCTTATAAAAACCTCGCCTAGGCATAGACTTGTATTAGAGAAAATTCTAGAAAGGGCCAAGGTTGATTCGAACATAAGTCCGGAATCCTTGTCTGCCCAAGTGGCTTTATTAGGAGCAAAATCGCCCATCACTTTTTTGGAAGATGATGTAGATAGACCCTACGAAACCCATAACCAGGCCCTGCATATCGAGGTGGTTCTAAACAACCACTCTCTGGACAGGTGCCTAGTCGATGGTGGAGGAGGGCTCAACATCCTTCCACTTCATGTGGCGTACAAAATCGGAGTCACCTTGACTTCAGTGAACCCAAGCCCAACCGTTATCACTGGATACGATGGGAATGCGTCTAGACCTTTAGGATCCATCGAACTCCCAATGGAAACGGGAGGGATCGAACACACGGGGGTGTTCCATGTCTTGGACATCCACCCCCATTATAACCTGTTGCTGGGAAGGCCCTGGATACACAGTTTGTGCGCTGTACCCTCCACCTTCTACAAGTGTGTTAAGATCCCTTTTAGGGACCAAGTCGTAGTGATCCTAGGTGAGAGTCACCCACAGCTTTAGGGGATCATAAACCCCCCTTGTTTATCAAGCTCCCAGGCCCATGAGGCTAACTTGGGGCAAATTATGGTTGAGCCACCTCAGCTCGTGTTGAACAACCCTAGGAAGGTTGTATGTGTGAAGGGGCCGCCCAAAGTAGGCCCCCTCCCGACTTTAATCCTCTTAGGAAAACCCAAGCGTTCCCTATTTCTAAAACCCCTGGACAAGAAGCCATACGAGCCTAATATGGACGATAGCATGTTCCAGGACCACAACTTGTATCCCATCTTTTCAAAAAACAAAAAGTCGTGGAACATGTTATTGAACATGGGCTACACGCCCTACAAGAGTCTAGGGGCACAAAACCAGGGTCTCCTAGAGCCCATCCTTCCTAGGGCCAACCCAAGCCGATAGGGATCGGCTATACTCCCCGAATACCGCCGGAGCCACCCCCTGTGACCACCTGGGTCAAGGGTGCCCCGGAGCCTGTCTTAAAAGAAACCTATGGTTTAGATCTCCTATTCCGAGTCTAACCCGTAGTGTTTTCCCTTTGTAGGTATGACGGAAGATCCCTTTTCTTAAAATACCAAAAACATTTGAAAAACTTAAAATCAAAAAAATCGAAAAACAAGAAAAACCAAAAACAATGGAAAAACAAAAACTCGAAAAAAGAGTGCTTTGTATAGTTCCCAAAGTTCTTGTTTTACAAAAACCCAAAAAAATCGAAAATTTGGAAAATACCAAAAAGATTTTGTACATAGCTGCTCCTGGTAGGACTTTGGCAAAAGAAAAGGATTTCGAAAGAAACGTTGTCTGCATTGCCAGACCAAAAATTTTGAAATCACTTAAAAATCTAAGTACAAAACCAGGTCATTTTGAAAACCACGCATCAAGTTCCCTCGGGTCTATAGCCCACGAGAATGATCAAAGCCCAGAAGTGGATCCCCTTGAGGAAGATCCCACTTCTGAGCTCCCAGAATTTCATAGAATTCTCGATTTTGAAAGACCTTCCCAATCAGTAGGAGGAGATTTCATAGAGGTGAACCTAGGGGATGATTCCAATCCCAAAACCCTCAAAATAGGCGCATGCTTGCATGAAACTGAAAAGTTAGCATTCATTGCATTTCTACGAACCTATTTAGATGTGTTTGCATGGACGTATGAAGACATGCTGGGCATAGATCCCAGCATTGTCGAGCATCGTCTTCCCTTAGATGCAGGTGTAAAACCCATAAAGCAGAAGCTTAGGAAAATACACCCGAATGTACACATGCAAGTCAAAGAGGGTTTAGAAGATCTGCTAAAAGCCGGATTTATAAAACCCATTGCGTATTCTGATTGGTTGTCAAATATCGTTGTGGTTCGAAAAACCAATGGGAAAATTCGAATATGCATCGATTTCAGAAACCTCAATAAAGCCACTCCAAAGGATAATTATCCTTTACCAAACATAGATTTAATAGTCGATAGTACTGCAAATCATGAAATGTTTCCATTTATGGATGGCTATTCAGGCTATAATCAAATCAAACTAAGTCCACGAGATCAGGGTAAGACCGCCTTCACAACCCTATGGGGCACGTACTGCTATACAGTCATGCCCTTTGGTTTGAAAAATGCCGACGCAACATACCAACGAGCCATGAACACGATCTTCCATGATCAAATTCATAAGCTTGTCTCTTGGCAAAATCCAAAACCCGATGCACCCATATCGAATGTTTACAAAAGATTTTCGAAAGGCTTAGGCTTTACAAAGTAAAGCTAAACCCTCAAAAATGTATGTTCGGGGTAGAATCAGGGAAGCTTCTAGGCTTTATGGTGAGCCAAAGGGGAATAGAAGTCGACCCCTCTAAGTGTCGAGCCATCATACACATGGCTCCACCCTCCAATCTCAACCAAATCCGTAGCCTCCAGGGTCGATTACAATCCGTGCGCCGATTCATATCGAATCTGGCAACTAGATGCGAACCCTTCAACAAACTGTTGAGGAAGGGTACGAAATTCTTATGGGATGACGAATGTCAAAAGTCCTTCGAGAGACTGAAGGCATACTTGGTTAATCCCCCCGTTTTGAATCCTCCAAAGCAAGGAAAACTGCTTTTATTATACATCTCCGTGCATGTAAATGCTTTAGGAGCCCTGTTGGCTCAATACGAGGATGGCACCCATAAGGAGTATGCCATCTACTATATTTTGAAAACTCTCTTGGCTTATGAACGAAATTATCAAGCCATGGAGAAGACGTGCTTGGCCCTAGTCTGGGCCTGCTAAAAGTTCAGACACTATTTCCTAGATCATGAGATCTGGATAGTGTCCAAGCTTGATCCAATCAAGCACTTGTTCGAAAAACCCATTCTCACGGGTAGGTTGGGCAAATGGTAACTCCTTCTAATGGAGTATGATGTGAAATACCATCACCAGATCTCCATTAAGGGGCAAGCCTTGGCAGATTACGTGGCTGAATTCCCCTTAGAGGACGCATATCCCACTCTTGCCGAAATGCCTGATGAAGGCATATTGCAAAACCATTTTCAAAACCACATTTTGGCAAATTCTTTCGAAAACCAAGTGTGGAAGATGCACTTCGACGGGGCACGAAACCAACGAGGGGCTGGTGCTGGGGTCATCCTAATCTCCCCTGAAAAGGGCGAGATTCCCATAGCAGTCCGCTTAGATTTTGAATGTTCCAACAACGTAGCTGAGTATGAAGCACTCATACAAGGCTTAAAGATTTCGAAAACTCTAGGGGCATCATGCATTGAGGTCTTTGGAGATTCGCTCCTTGTCATAAACCAAGTTTTAAAAATTTGGCAAGTACGTAATGAGAAACTACTTCCATATCACGAGTTGGCCACTCGTTTGGTCCAATCCTTCCAGTCGTGTAAACTCACACACATAGGAAGAGAGGACAATGGCATCGCCGATGCCCTCTCCTCCTTGGGTTCAGCCCTGAAGGTCGATCCCATTTCAGGGACCAGATCTTTGGAAATATGGCATGCGCCCCACCCATCCACACACGACTTGGATATTTGCCAAAACAACCTAGAGTCTATTGAAAAACCCTGGTTTTATGACATAAAACAATTTTTAGAAAATGGGGGATTCGCCAAGGATGCCACATCCAAAGATAAGGCATTCATTCGTAAGATTTCGACCCGATACACCATTCTGGGTGGGGTCCTATACAAAAAAAGTTTTACCGGTATTCTGCTTAGGTGTATCGACCTAGAGGAGGCTAGGATAGTAATGCATGAGTTCCACGATGGAGAATGTGGAGGTCATGTTAATGCCAACATGATGGCGATGAAAATACTTAGAGGGGGCTATTTTTGGTCCATCCTGAAAAAGGATTGTCACGATCATGTTAGGAAGTGTCATCCATGTCAAGTGCATGGGCACGCCATTCATATCCCTTCATCCGCATTGCATTCCGTGGTCAGCCCCTGGCCATTTACCATGTGGGCGTTTGACATCGTAGGCCCAATATTTCCAAAGGCCTCGAATGGGCATCGATTTATTTTAGCAGCCACGGAGTATTTCTCCAAGTGGGTGGAAGCCATTTCCCTAACCAATGTAATGGGGCAACAGGTGGTGGCTTTCATCCGGAGGAATATCTTGGCTCGATTTGGGGTTCCACGAGACCTTGTGTCTGATAATGGTACCCCATTCAAGAACGAGCGGATGGTTAAGTTGTGCAACACGTATGGCATAACTCACCACTTCTCCTCGCCCTACTACCCTCAAGGCAACGGCCAAGCCGAAGCCACAAACAAGACTCTCATTAGTATTATTGAGAAAACCTTAGAGAAGGGTAGGACGTGGCACGAGAAGCTGGATGAAGCCTTATGGGCTTACAGGACTTCCATCCGGACTCCCACGAATGCCACACCATTCGAATTGGTCTATGGCACAAACGCCATTCTTCCCATTCATACTCAACTGCATTCATTTCATACATCCATAGCACTCGACCTCCCCCTAGAGACGCTTCAGTATGCTAGGATGGCCGAACTAGATTTGCTAGATGAGAGGCGACTCCTTGCCATGGATCATACTTGTGCATACCGACAAAGGATAGCCCGACATTATAGCAAACACATGAGACCTCGCCACTTTGAAGTGGGAGATCTGGTCTTAAAAACCATCCACCATCGTGGCCCACACCCCCTAGGCAAGTGGCGCCCCAACTGGGATGGACCCTATGTTGTACGAGCAACCACTACGAACAATTCGTATTGGTTGATCGATGTAGAAGGTAGGAATTTAGCAGATCCTATCAATATTCAATACTTAAAGAAGTATCATGTGTAGGATCTGGACTAAATTCCAGTTTTCGAAAATTTAAAGGGATAGCTGCCCTGAGACATGTGAATAAGGTGCAAAGGCGAACTCGTGTGACCTAAGTGAAGAGAATTCGTACTTGTGAAAGAGTGGAGTCTTCAAAATCGTGGTTACATTTCAAAATCCTTCTTCTTACAAAGAAAGGCCTAGTTCAACATAGCAAGATACTTGCAAGTGGTACGTGCTATTTCTAAATAGGCTGATCTGGAATGGATCGAGTGTATGCTTGGGATAAGTCCTCCCCTCTTCTCTTCTCCTTCCAAAAGGAAAACAAAGGCCCAAAACAAAAGGGAATTTCCCATTCGAAGTCTCTTTCCGAAAGAAAGAAACCAGAATTTAAAAGAAAAATCGATTCTCTTATAAAAAAGAGGGATTAAAGAAAAAATACTCCCAAAGGGAGACCCTCTATGAAAAAAAAGGAAAAAGAGGCCAAAAAGCTCAAAAAGAGCAGGTTTTCCGCCTTCTGTGCCTCAAACCACGGGACGCTTCAGAAAGGACCGTGGTATCTCTTTCCCATCCCTGGCTTATCCCAAGCTAAAGCATGGTTCATTTCGAGGAATCCTAAAGTAAAAATAGGATTTACTTACTTGAATTTCATCTTGTTTGAGAATTTGACGTTTCGAGTAAGGCGTAGGAATTTGAAATGAAGCTTGTTTTCTTATAAAACCTCCGCTAGATAAGCGAGTGTTAAGACTCAAACAAGGGCAAGCACGAAGAGCTCGAGATCCTTAGGATCGAGGCTCAAGACAGTTGTCCCTTTTGTAAATAGTTTTGTAAATAAGTTTTGAAAACCGAACATCGAACAGCATAGGATTTGCTCACTTGGAGCAATAGACCTTGTAAGTCTCTAGAGTTCGACCACATCTGGTCTCTGGGAGGTCGCCACTCTTGGCACCACACCCATGTCATTTGCATTCCACGCATGGTACTTGCATGAACATGATCCCATTTAGGACCAGATTCCATAGTAAAACCCTTTGGCATGATATCTCCTCCTACCAGAGTTTGTAAATTGAGATTTTGCTAAAAATGGGACGATCTCATATTCTTCGTGGCTAGATCTAGGGAGACATTAAAAGGGGTGTTTGTCATCTTTGCCCTTATCCAAATCTATTTGGACAAGGCCAAAGAGGGGCATCTGTAAACACCCCGAAATCCCACGAATTTCTTAAACAAACCTGGTTTTGTAAAAGCAGCCCCAAAGGGCCATTTTTGAGTCTGGAAACCCAGGAGCCTTCCAGACAACCCTGTACATATGTTTTAAACTCTGTATTTCAAAAATATATAATATAGCTTTTGAAAACCTTTTTAAAACATGTTTTGAAACCCCGAAGTGGCTTGGCCCGATCAAGAAAGGACCAGGAGAGCTAAAAAGAGCCCGGAACCGGAGCACACGTCGAGCCCGGCACAGCAACTCTTGTATCTGATTCACACCCCCAGGATCTCGAACGTCCAAGACCCTGTTCTTATCAAAATATCATTTGAAATCATCTCTGGAAGGCAGAAACGGAGGTGGACGACCATGTTGGCGAAGACCCAATGCAGACGGAGTACTGATGCTGTCAGGCCCCGCCCGAATCGTCCGTTTCGAACCCAGCTCGAAGGAGTCAGAGTTTAGTTTGGATTGGATCTGGACCATATATATCCAGCTCCCAATCCAAACCCATATGTGGACTTGGATTTGGATTTGGATCCAGAGATCCAATCCAATATCCATATCCATGGCCCACATCACCTTCTCATAAATGGAGGTGGGGCCCACTTGAAATTCACGTGGGATCATGGGCATGAGAGAGACTGGGGATGGAAAATATCAAGAGGGTTGTAATTAAGCTTGACTTGTGTGTCAAGTTTGGGGTTAATCATGTGGGTTAGCCTAATTGAGTGGGTTTAAGCTTGTAATTAGCCAAAACCTAACCTGGGGCTGCACCAACATGATATGGTTAAAGTCTATGGGCCATGCGAAGGGAGCTCCTTCACCTAAACCTAACCCAAAACACCTAATCCAAGCCAACCCCCCTAATCCACCCCTAATCTGAGCCTAATCACCTAACCCACTTCCCTAATCCTGGCCTAATCCCAACCTAATCACCTAACCTACTTCCCTAATCCTTCCCTAAACCTAGGTTAATTTCCCTAATCCTAGCCTAAACCTAGCCTAATCACCTAACCTAGCTCACTAAACCTCACCCTAAAACCCAACCACCTAACCTAGCCCTAAACCCCTAAACCACCCCTAGCCCACAATCTACCCAAACCACTAGTTTTCAAAATATATGGCCCAACCCTTTCCAGCCCACCTTATCTACATACCACCCTACCTAAACCACCTAACCACTACCCCAAACCCAGCCCTAACCGACCTACCCATCCCTATTTAAACCCTCCCCCCCTTGGGGGCGGGTTTTGGCTAGCTAGTGGCTCTACCCATCCCAGCCGGGTCCCTTCCTTCCCCAAGTCCAGCCGAGTTCCACCATCTCCCACCTGCTCCACCTACACCTCCACCTGCTCCACCTACACCGCCACCTGCTCTCCATCCCACCACCATCTCCTAGCCGGACGCCACCACCATCTCCCAGCCAGACGCCACCACTTGCTCTCCATCCCAACCACCCGGCTTCTCTCTTCCATCCACCGCCTCTCCCCATTCGGTAAGTACCCCCCAACGCTACCTAACTCCTTCTCTACTCCCTCTCCATTCCTAGCCACCCACCATACCATCATCTCACCTACACATCAACCCTTTGCTGCCACCATTATCCCTTAGCCGGACCTAGCACAACCTAAACTACTGGCCACTACCTAACCATCCCATCTACATCCGGCTGCCCTATAAGACTCCCATTCGGCCTTCCCTTAAATCCCCTTTAGGTCCATACTCCCCAATACTCTAGACTCTCCTAGTGACCCTACACACTTACTTGGCCCAGCCCTTTAATCGCCCACATCAAGGCGACACCCATTTGCAGTCGGCCACCCTCGAGGTGCCTATCCCGCGCCCCACTTGCAGCCGGCCAGCACCCTTTGTCATCCACCCTCGTGGAGCTCCCGTTTGCAGCCCAAGGCGAAGGCCAAGCCCACGCTCAAGCAAGGCCTCTACGGACCAGCTACTCGTAAGTGCCTAAACTCGGTCTTTAGTTGTATACTTGCTTGAGATTCAATTTGATACGGGGTTGTAATAACGGAGCATAGTCTCCCCCCGCTTGTAATAACGTGGCTTGGCACACCCACACACGTGCACTCTCTTAGTTGTGCACGATTTTGAACACACACGGGCCTAATCTGCCCCTAATACATAAGTATATATATATACTTTCATTTTCGAAGGGTTTTTGCTTAAGTTGGGTGCGTTGTCTTTCAATTCAAGCACTCACACACATTGAGCTTTCGCTCTTATTTGAAAGACCCAAGTAAGGGCCGACCTATACTATTTGGGTTTCATTTCATGTCGTGTGAGTAAGTCTTTCAATTCAAGCACTCTCACACACATTGAGCCTTCGCTCTTATTCCCAAGACCTTAGTAAAGGCCTTATTGCAGTTATATTTGGGTTTCATTTATGTCGTGTGTGTAGTACTTCAATTCAAGCACTCTCACACACATTGAGCCTTCGCTCATACTCCCAAGACCTTAGTCAAGGCCATACTGCAATTTATATTTGGGTTTAATTTCATGTCGTGTGTGTAAGTCTTTCAATTCAAGCATGCACCCACATTGAGCCTTCGCTCTTATTTGCAAGACCCGAGTAAGGGCTCATATACATATTATATATACATATCTCCCTTCGACATTTATATTTCAAGTCATTTCCCTTCGGTTATTTCCCTTCGGTTATTTCCCTTCAGTTATTTCCCTTCAATATTGTCTTTACATTTCGGGTTTTCCCTTTGGAGTAGCGTGAGTTTGCATTGCATCTACGCCATACCACGAGGTAGGATGCATATTGCATCAAAGCAAGCCCCGCTTGAATTCGCCCACGTAGTGGAGTGTTCATAACACACAAACTAGGTGGCCCGAAAAGGGATAAAAGAAAAGACTTAGGCACGTGCAAATCCACGTGATCTAAAACATGCAATCGCATTTTAAAGACCCGAAATAGACACCTCGAACCGCTTCGTAGGCTTTCTCTCCAAAAACTCGATTTTTGCAAAGCGTACAGACTGACCCTTGCACATCGTTGCAAGAAGGTCTGCGACGACAAGAGCTTACTTGCCCACAGTCGCCACGTTTAGAAGTCAGTGTTAAATATATCTTCGCTAGCTTAAGTAAGCTAGCTGGCACGTCCTGTTTGCATACATAGGCCTTAGACACACGAGAGGATCCACTCCGAGCCCTGAAAAAGGCAAGAGGCAGGGATTTTCGCGCGTCTACAAGAGGTTTTTGAAATTTGAAGGATTTATCAAAGTCTTTTTGAAAATCCTTTTGTAAATTATTGTTTCAAATGTTAACCCTTTTTCGAGAGTCTCCTTGAGAAATCAACCTTGAAGGTTTTGGATCTGATCCATATGGAGCTACGCCTATGATGGCTCGATACTTAGGGGGTCGACTCTCATGCCCCTTTTGGCTTGACATAAACCCTGAACTCGAGTTCTAAGATGATGTCTAGACTCGATATTGTTTATGCACATGTATGATTTCAAAATGCAATGCATGATGCTTATGTAAACATGCACACACTATGGGTTAGACTCACTTATAAAAATCCTTAATTTCTCCAAGTCAAGGATTCTACGAATTTCAGGAAGCTTGGAGGTGATTATTCCTCCTTGCTTTGATGGTTCTCAAGCTTTCAATTTTGAGGAAGCTCAGGGCCAGAGAAAGGTGTACATGACCTGCTTGGACGATTTTTGCGTTTGGGAGTATATACAATTTTGGAAATCATTTTGAAACTTTTGAGAATGGGCTTTGTACATGGCCATTGTTTTTTGAAATTTTTGAGATTTTTTCATTTTTTTGTCTTTTTCAAAATACAATTTCAAGGATCAATATAAAGGCTTTCTTTTTGAACTTTTTCCAAATAAAGAATGAAACAAATTTCTTTTTGAAATTTTCAAACTTTCAAATGTTTTTGGGATTTTTGAAGGTTTTCAATTTTTTGGTTTTTAGCAATATCTATTTTTTTTAGAATTTTGAAAAGTAGGGATCTTCCATTGAACCTACAAAGAAAACTTCATGAATTAGACTCTATCAACAAGTCTAAGCCACGGGTTTCAGTTTTAGGAGGTTCTAAAGGGCACCCTTGACCCAGGTAGTCTTAGGTGGTGGCTTAGGGGGTATGGGTGGGCTGTAGCCCAATCAATATCGATTTGAGTTGGCTTCAGGTAGGAGGGATTCTAGCCTACCTTGATTTTTGGCTCCTAGGCCCTTAGGGTATTTTATTTTGGATTATGGGAGTTTGGATTTTGGGGTGATGGAAGACTTGGGCTTGGGGCTTCCACACTACCCTGGTTTGGGAGATATGTTTTTCAAGGGAAGCCATGCTCGCTCCCTTGAGGGTTTTGACTTGCTCCCTAGATGCAACTTGTGGTAACCCTAGGGATGGATTTTTTTGGTTCAGGGTACAAGACTAGGCTTGAAGAAGTGGGTTCTTTTATGGTAGGGTTATGAGTTTCTAGGATGTCGATGCATGCCTTAGGGGTCTACATGTCACCATATTTTGAACTTTTTGTTTTTGGAATTCTTTTTTGTGGTGCGGGACATTTGGCGCACCTTGAAAATCCTGTATTTCGGGCACATTTTGTGGGTTTGTGTGTGCATGGGTGTGATCCAATGCATTTGATGACCCTATTTCGAGTGGAGAGTTTAGAGGAGGATTGAAATGTGACTCTACTTTCACAAAAGTAAACTCACACGAATTTAAGTGCAACTCTACTTTCACAAAAGTAAACTCACACGACTTGAAATATATATAGGTTTATCCTAAGAGCAAAAAGGCTCAATGTGTGTGAGTGTAAAGAGCGGAAAGGCTAGAGTACTCGTGGGAATTTAAATTGCACCTCACACAACTTGAAAGTACATCCACCCGAATGTAATTACAACTCACACGACTTTCACAAAGTAAATTTACCCGAATTGAAATATATATATTTAGCTTAAGAGCGAGAAGGCTCGAGCTGGCTTTTCTCCTTGCTTTTCTCCAAACGGGCTTGAACTTTCCTTCTTTCTCTTGTTTTGGCCTCGAGCTGGATTTTGAAGATTGGGAGTTTAAAAACATGGAATTTTTCGGGTGTTTATATAAAGGAAGAGAGAGAGGGAGTGAAAGTCAACAAAGGTGGGCTTGACTTTGTGGGCTTTGACCTAGGGGAGTGGGTTGCAACCTTGTGGCTTTAACTTAGGGGGTGGGCTGCAACCAAAGTGGATCGACTTGGGCTAGTGGGCTGCAACTAAGAAGACTTTGACCAAGAGTGGCTGCAACAAAAAGGTGGACCGGCTGTACCTTGAACCGAGCTTGACTAATGGTGGGCTGCAACCAAGGTAAGCCCTTTTGACCGAACTGCACCCTCCTTGCTGCACACTTTGGGCTGACCTACACCTAACCGCCTTTGACCTAGTGCTGGCTGAACCTTGCACCGCCTTGAGCCCCTGGCCAAACCACTTGGCCGACCTGCCCTTGGCTGAACCGAGTCCTAGTTGAACCCACCTAGCTCACAACTGAACCTAGCTGAACCGAGCCCTGGATGAACCCACCTAGCTCACCCTTTGACAGAACCAAACCCTTGGGTTGCGCCTCGAACCTACCTTGACTTGCACCGCCTTGAACCCTTGGGCTGCACCTCGAACCTACCTTGACTTGCACCACTTGGCCGAACCTTGGGCTGCATCACTTGGGCTGAACCACCTTGGGCCGACCTACCTTGGCTGCACCACTTGGCCAAACCTTGGGCTGCATCACTTGGGTTGAACCACCTTGAAGGCTGCACCTTGTCCTAGCCAAATCACGAGCTTGATCGAAGGGAAAAGTGTAAGTTTTTTTAAAACTTTTATTTCAAACTGCTTTTCCTTTTAAATTCAATTCGAAACGGGGTTGTATTAATGGAGCGAAGTCTCTCCCCTTGTTGTAATATTTGTGCATGAACACGATCGCACCTAGGAGCACTTGAGCCTTTTTGTTCTTAAAATGGTGGATGAACACGATCGCGCACACAAGTACTTGAGACTTCTCGCTCTTAAACTGGTGGATGAACACGATCGCACCCACGAGCACTTGAGCCTTTTCGCTCTTAAACTAGTGGATGAACACGATCGTACCCACGAGCACTTGAGCCTTTTCGTTCTTTACACTCACATGCACTTGAGCCTTTCCGCTCTCTGCCCTAATATACATTATAAAAATTCTATACTTCGAACCCCTTTTGTTCTTAAGCAAGTATACGTACTTCAATTCGCGTGAGTTTACTTTCGTGAAAGTAGAGTGAGTTGCACTTAAATTCGCATGAGTTTACTTTCGTGAAAGTAGAGTGAGTTGCACTTAAATTCACGTGAGTTTACTTTCGTGAAAGTAGAGTTGCACTTAAATTCGCGTGAGTTTACTTTTGTGAAAGTAGAGTTGCATTTCAATTCGCGTGGGTTTACTTTTGTGAAAGTCGAGTGAGTTGCAATTTCAATTTGGGTGAGTTCGCATCATTATTCTCAAAAACCCAAAAAGATTTCTAGCATCTCTGCATCCACTCATTGCGACAAAATCGCTCGAACCACACTGAAATTAGGCCACACATTCCACACACACATGAGGCCTAAATAGATAAAAACTTGCAAGAAAATTAGGGATGCCCAGCCCCGTAATAAAATTTGCAAAGAGTGCACGAATCGAATTCGTCAAAACACTTATTGTTTGAAGTAAAAACTGGTTTGAAAATCGAAGTTTCTAAACGCTTAAACCGACCCTTGAGCGTCGGTTCAAGAAGGTTTAAAGCGAAAAGAGTCCACTTGCCTACAATCGCCAAAGTCAGAAAATCATTTCAAAAACCTTCGCTAGTTTGAGTAAGCTAGCTGGCACGCTCGCGCAAGCATAAGCACGAAAAGGTTCACTTCGAGTCTTATAACCTGGGAGTGAAAATTTTCATGTTTACATTGGACCAATAGGAGCCATAAGTATGTGTTTAAAATCATGTCCCAACGAACCTAGGTCACCTGAGTCAAGGCCACCCAGGCCATGGCCACTTGGCACCAAGGCCTCCTGGGCCACCAGGGGGCCAACGGCTAGTAAAATAGTCGTTGGTGTAAGCATGAAAATTTTCACTTCCGGTTTATGAGACCAGAAATGAACCTTTTATTGCCTAAGTCATTTCTGCGAGCGTGCCAACTAGCTTACTCAAACTAGCGAAGGTTTTTGAAAGATTTCTGACTTTCTGGCGATTGTGGGAAAGCAGGATCTTTTCGCTTAAACGATCTTGAACCGATGCTCAAGGGTCAGATTAAACGCTTAGAAACTTTGATTTTTCAAATCAAATACAAAACTTTGAAATATGAGTGTTTTACGAATTTTGATGTATGCCTTGTTTGCAATTTTTATTGCGACTTTTGGACGACGCTAAGTCTTTTGAGTTTTATCTATTAGGCCTGATATGTGTGTGAATATGTGGCCTATTTTCAACGTGGCTTGAGCGAGGATTCGGGGGCTTTTTAAAGCGAGTGAATGCAAGGATGCAGAAATCCTTTTAAGGTTTTGAAAGCGATGATGTGAGCTAGGCTCGAATTGAAAGTGCAACTCACACAGCTTTCACTAATGTAAATACCTAAAATTGAAGTGCAACTCACACATCTTTCACCAATGTAAATACCAGAAATGTAAGGCAACTCACGCGACTTAAATGTAAATCCACACAAGGGAAAATGCAATTCAACTTAAAGTAAACTCACACGACTTGAAAATATATAAATATGTTTTATCCTAAGAGCAAAAAGGCTCAATGTGTGTGAGTGTAAAGAGCGGAAAGGCTCGACTGCTTGCGGGGTGTTTCTCGTGTGAAGTTGAAATTGCAACTCACACGACTTGAAATTAAATCCACCCAAAATTAATTGCAACTCACACAACTTTCACTAAAGTAAATACCCAAATTGAAGTATATATGTTTAGGTTAAGAGCGGAAAGGCTCAATGTGTGTGAGTGTGAAGAGCGAAAAGGCTCGAGTGGTCGTGGGTGTTCTTGTGTGAAATTGAAATTGCAACTCACACGACTTGAAATTAAATCCACCCGAAATTAATTGCAACTCACACAGCTTTCACCAGATACTACAGGAGAGTAGTCCTAGACAAGGAATGGCAGTTAACTAGTTCTGACTTTGACCATAGAGGTAAGACTACTCCTGACTTGGGCCATGCAACTAATTTTGAGAAAACTTTAGCTGAATAAGCAAGCTTTCAAGAACTATAAGTTATAAGAAAAAATGCACCCAATTGCAATATTTAGTGAGAAGTGAATACAGCTAGTGGAAAATACTCAACTTATGAGAAAGAATTTTACGTCATGTTTGAGCTGTAGATCATTGGTCACTATTTGCTACCAAAGAGTTTGTTCTTTTCCCTAATCATGAAGCATTGAAGCACTCAAACTTAAGTTGGAATTGGGTAGGAGTTTCTAGAATCTTATAGCTTTTCCATCAAACATAAGTTGGAAAAGCTTAATAAAGTGGTGATGCATTGAGTAGGAGGCATTTCTCTTAACAGCATGGAGATAAAGGTATCGGGACTTGAAGTCATCACCAAATTATATGCAAAGTACCCTGATTTCAGCTCCACTTGGGAAGCATGTACTTCTGCAGGTTCTTTTAATCATTTCATGTTGCCGGATAGGTTTCCTTTTAAAGACAATCAACTGTGTATACCAAATTGTTCTCTGGATGAGGCAATCGTTGGAGAGGCGCATGGAGGTGGTTTAGCTAGGTAGAAACAAGACCTCCCTTTTGCTAGGAAAATTCTATTGGCCAATCATGTAATAAAAATTGCCCAAAGGTGCACTGTCTGTCACAAAGTTAAAGGTCATTGGCCGAAAATGGGTGTAAACACCCCCAAAATCAAATTATTTTCAAACAAACACCTGGTTTGCAAAAACCATTTTCAAACCAAATTTTGAAACTTTCAAAACCCAGGAGTTGCAAAGTTTTAAACTTTTTTGTCTCAAAACCCTTCAAAACAAAGGTTTCTTAAACTCGGGCCAAAATCCAAAATTTGTTAAGCATCCAAATCAAGCAGGTGGAGCCTGATCGAAAAGCAGCTCCAAAAATAGGTCAAAAGCCAAAGTTCAGCCCAGCCTGATGAAAGTAGGGCCAAAAAGCAAAAGAAGAATCCAGGCTAGAAGCAGACTTCTGCCTTGGAATGTGAAATGCCAAGCCAAAGCACCAACAAAGCCATCAGAAATCCAAGCCCAAGCTCTAAATATCAGAAATCAAACCAAAAACGAAGTCCAGAACGTGAGAAGATGGTTGGACAAGAAGGTCGGGAAAAACCCAGCCCAAGATGGAGCACAAATGAAGCCAGGACCCGTGAAAACCGCCCATCTCAAAACACCAAGAAGGACTGAAGAAACAAAATTTTGGATTGGATCTGGACATAAATATCCAGATCCATACCCAAATAGTGTTTGGATCGGATTTGGATCATAAAAACCAAATCCAAGATCCAAACCCAAGACCCACCCCTTTGCCTATAAATAGAAGCAAGGGGGGGGGGGGGGGTGAAAGTTCACGTGAACTTGCTTGGGAGAGGCTTGGGGGAGTGCATAAAGTAAGAGAGAGAAGAATGGTGGGCTTGACTTTGTTAAGTGGGTTAGCCATGTGGGCTTGATCAAGGGTGTGGGTTCAAACCTTGTGAACCTAGACTACCCATGGGGCTGCACCAATATGATGGAACGGCATGGACATATGGCTGCAAAAGGGTGGACTCGGCTCCAAGAGGTGGGTCTCTAACCCTAACCCTAACCTAGCCCTAACTGACCCACTTAGACCTAGCCCACTTCACCCAATCGACCCCACAAAACCTCACCCTAACCTAGCAAACCGACTCTACCCACTTCACCCAACCGACTCCACCTACTTCACCCAACCGACTCCACCCACTTGCCCTAAACCGACCTACCCATAACCCCTAAACGTGACCCACTTGACCCTAACCGACCTGACCTAGCCTTGAACCATCTCCATTGGACCTAGCCATAAGACCATAACTGAGTGCACCTTGCACTCGGTTTCAACCTAACCGAAACAACCGCACCTCGCCCGGTCGGCCTGCTGCATACGCCCCCCCCAGCCGCTGCACTCCCGCATCACACACCTGCCACCGTGCTGTAGACCTCCTACAGTGCCCCGACGCACTTGCTGCGCCACACCTGCCACACACCCCCTACAGTGCCTGTTGCGCACCCCTTGGCCTACGCACCGCAGTGCCTCACCGCACCATCCGCTCCCGCGCACCGCTACACTCCAACAGCACACCCTACCGTGTTGTAACCAGCTTGCTACACCTTGCTGCGCCAACACTCCCAATTGCAGACCCCCTGCACACCCCACAACACCCGCACCAGCTCCTGACCTACACTCTAGCAGTGCCTTCCCTGCACGCCACGTCCAGCGCGCTGCCGCTGTGCCTAGACCTATCCCGTGACCCACCTATATCCCACTCTAAACAAGCCGAGTGCCCCCTAGCACTTGGCCAAGACCTGTTGGCCTTGCACCAACCTTGGCTAACCACCTCCCACGGCCCAGCCCAACCTCACCTAGCTAGGACTTGCCTAACCTAAACCTTTGGCCGAACCCAGCCCATACTAAGCCCCAAACTTACTTGGCCGCGCCCAAGTAAATCCATACCCAAGTCTCATGTCGGAGCCCACCTAAAGAGACCTATCTCGTGGCTGTCAAGGAGGACGGACCCGAGCGACTCGAGAGGCAAAACCGACCACTTGTAAGTGTCTATTTACATTCGGTTTTACATTACTCGCTTAAGCTAAATTCAATTCGATACGGGGTTGTAATAATGGAGCGAAGTCTCCCCCCGAAATGTAATATTTGTGTTTCATACACATCCACACACGCGCACTTGAGCCTTCTCGCTCTTAATTGCACACGAAGGACACCCACGTACACTTGAGCCTTTCCACTTTTATATTGCACACACATTGAGCCTTTCTACTCTTAAGCTAAAGTATATATTTCAATTTGGGTATTTACTTTAGTGAAAGCTGTGTGAGTTGCAATTTAATTCCAGGTGGATTTACATTCAAGTTGTGTGAGTTGTCATTTAAATTTCACACTTACACATACGTGCATTGAGCCTTTCCACTCTTAAGCTAAAGTATATATTTCAATTTGGTTATTTACTTTAGTGAAAGTCGTGTGAGTATCATTTAAATTTCACACTTACACACACGTGCATTGAGCCTTTCCGCTCTTAAGGTAAAGTATATATTTCAATTCGGGTATTTACTTTAGTGAAAGTTGTGTGAGTTGTAATTTCAATTTCACACGAGAAGCACACAAAAGCACTCGAGCCTTTCCGCTCTATACACACACACATTTAGCCTTTTCGCTCTTAGGATACAACATATTTATATATTTTCAAGTTGTGTGAGTTTACTTCACGTCAAGTTGCATTTCCCTTTGTGTGGATTTACATTAAGTCGCGTGAGTTGCTTTACATTTCGGGTATTTACATTTGTTAAAGCTGCGTGAGTTGCACTTCAATTTCGGGTATTTACATTTGTGAAAGTTGTGTGAGTTGCCCTTTCAATTCGAAACTAGCTCACATCATCATTTCAAAACCTGAAAAGATTTTCCATCCTTGCATTCATTAGCTTTCAAAGAAGCCCCAAATCTACGCACAAACCACGTTGAAAATAGGCCACATATGCACACACATATCAGGCCTAAATAGCTCAAACTCCAAAGACTTAGGTTTGTCCAAAGTCATAATAAAACTTGCAAAGAAGGCATACATCGAGATTCATCGAACACTGGTATTTTAAAAGTTTTGTAAAAATGAAGTTTTAATGGTTTAAACTGACTCTTGAGCATCGGTTCAAGAAGTTTTAAATGAAAAGATCCCGCTTTCCCAAAATCGCCAGAAAAGTCAGAATATTTCAAAAATCTTCGCTAGCTTGAGCAAGCTAGGTGGCATGCTCGCAGAAACGACTTAGGTGCGAAAAGGTTCATTTCTGGCGTAAAAAACCAGGAGTAGAAATTTTCACACCTACAATGGGCTGGCCTTTACACTCCACTTCCAGTACATAAAGTACCATGGGAAGATGTTAGCATGGATTCCATTGTTAGACTGCCCGAACTCAAAGAAAAAATGATTCAATTTTTGTTGTTGCTCATAATTTCTCAGAAAGGGCTTATCTTGTTTCTTGCATCACTTCTTATGCTTCATATGTTGTCGAGCCTAATCATAAGGAAATTGTAAAGATTCATAGAGTTTCTAATTCACACTTCAGATCGAGATTTGAAACTTATGAGTCATTTTTCAGGAAATCTATTGAGAAAAATGGGCATGAGGTTGCAATCAAACAGAACCTTGGGAAACTTTTAAGGAGCTTGGTGAAGACAAGTTTTAGAGACTGGGATTTTCTCTTATCACATGTGGAGTTTGCTTACAACAAGACAAGAGTCAAACTACTGATAGTAGTGCCTTTGAAGCTGTTTATCTAGCGAACCTTTGGACTTACTTCCTATTCCTTTGAAACATCAATCTAGTAGGACGTTGAAAATCAAGAAGTTGCATGAACAGATTTGTGAGAAGATACTAAAACAAAATTTGAAGTATCAAGTTCAAGCAAATGAGCATAGAAGATTTGCTAAATTCAAGGAGATTTAGTGTGTAATCTTAAGAAAGGATGTTTTTCTCCCAGAACATTTGCAAAGCCAACTGATCCTTATAAGGTGTTGAAGCAAGTTGGCGAACATACACACAAAGTCAAGCTTCCAGCTTAATATGTGTCTGGCATTTTTCAGTGTTGAGGACCATCTCCTTATCCTTTTCTTTTTAATACAAGAGGAGGTCCTAGCCAAACATACACACTTCATGTACCCCCGGGGAGTAGAACTCCCCATCAACAACTCAGGCATCAATACTCACTATTCGTGAAGACACTAAAGACTGGAAGACAAGTCCTTTCAAGTCAGGGGCAATGTTAATAAAATCGTATTGTATCGTATGCTACGATATGATTTTATTGTGTATCATATAAGAATATGACATGATACAGGTATGTGTATCACATTGTGTGATTTATCGTATCGTATCGTATGAGTTGATGCCGATTTGTATGGTATAAAAACCCGAGATCCAAGTTTTCAAAATTCATTTTATCATCCCAAATCCTATTTCACTCCAATTCTTTGTTCTCAAACCCTTTCCTGAATATTGCTTTTGTTTCTTTTGTGGAGAAATCCCAAGATTATTGAGTTTTTCTACTAAATCCCTTTCCCATTTCTAAGGGTTTTGTCAAATTCGTGACATAAACTCTTTCTTTTCATTCTACCCAATTTTTCACTTGAAAATTTTGGAGTTTTCATAGATTTTGTGATTCTTAACCTTTCAAAATCTTCTTTCTTCTTATTGTTTATCTCTTCTGTACCTAATGGCTTTCGATCAAGCTGATACAATATGAAAGTATTGCATTCCAATGTACAAAAGTAATAGGCTAGTGAATAAATGTATTTTTTCAATAAAGTTAAACGTGAAGGTATTTCTCATATGAAGCACTATCTTGCAGGAACCAAGAAGGATGATAGTGCTTGTCTTTATATGTCCAAATGTAGACACGGAAAATTCTCACTTCCGGTTCTTAGGCCCGAAGTGAACATTTTTGTGTGTCTAAGTCGTTTTTATAACAAAGGTGTGCCAGCTAGCTTACTCAAGCTAGAGAAGTAAGTTTTGAAATCTGACTCTTTCGGGGCGACTGTGAGCAAGTGAGCTCTTTTCGTCACAGACCTTCTTGCAATGATACGCAAGGGTTAGTCTGTACGCTTGGCAAAGTCGTTTTAAATCAAATAACCTTTTTGAAAATACCCGAAGTGTTTGGGCTTTGTTTGTATGATTGCAAGTTTTATTTCACATGGGATTTGCACGTGCCTATGTCTTTCACTTTTATGCTTTTTAGGGCCAACTAGGTGTGTACGCAAGTGACCTAAGTTGGGCGATTTTTGCATGGGAGTGTGGGGTTTGCTTTGATGCAATATGCGTCCTAACTCGTGGTATGGCGAATATGCAATGCAAACTCACACAACTCCAAGGGAAAACCCGAATTGAAAGACAATGCTTAAGGGAAATGGCGTAATGTAAATTGCAAAAGGGAAATTGCAAAAGGGAAATATGGCTATATCTTAAGAGTGGAAAGGCTCAATTGTGTAAGTGTGTGTCGTGTATATATGGAAAGACTACTCACACAGCTGAACCTTAAAACCCAAATCTTAAAGACATAGCGGAAGGAAAATACTTATAATATATATGGGCCCGAAGGTCGCCAACGTGTGCGTGGGTGTTGTGTATATATGTAAAGACAACTCACACGACTTGTAATGTAAAACCCAAATATAATTGCAATATGGCCCTTACTAGGGTCTTGGGAGTAAGAGCGAAAGCTCAATGTGTGTGAGTGTGGAATTGAAATACCACGCGCACGACTTGAATGAAACACCCAAATAAAATTGCAATATGGCCCTTACTAGGGTCTTGGGAGTATGAGCAAAAGCTCAATGTGTGTGAGTGTGGAATTGAAAGACAACACCCACGACTTGTAATGGAAAACCCACGTAACCGAATATATATAAATATAACTATATCTTAAGGGCTGTCAAGGCCCGTGTGTGTGCCAAAAGGGTGTGCAACTAAGAGCGGAAAGGCTCAAGTGCACATGTGTGTTGGTGTGCCAAACCACATTATTACAATCGGGGGGAGACAACGCTCCATTATTACAACCCCGTATCAAATTTAATTAAATGTAAGCAAGTTCATATAAGGGACCGAGTTAGGCACTTACGTATAGCTGGTCCGTGCTCAACTTGCTTGGCTTTAGCCTCGTGAGTCGCCTTGGGCAACCAAAGGGGAGATCCTTAGGTGGATGTGGGCGACATGTAGGGGTGTTGGCCGGGTGGTATCTTGATGCTGGCCGGGTGGTATCTTGATGCTGGCCGAGTGGAAGGAACGACAGGTAGGGGTGCTGGCCGGGGGGTGAAGTGGCAGGTGGATGGGCTAGGTTGGTGTGGTGTTTGGCTGGGAAGAAGGGGGATTAAGGGAGGTATTCAGCTAGGAGCTAAGGTGGGTGGGGTTGAGGGAAGGTAGTGGGGTATGAGGCAGGTCGGTCGGGTGTAAGGGAGAGGGGATGGATGAGCTAGGTGGCGGATGGATGGGAGTGTGCAGCTGGAAAAGAAGGAGGTGAAGGGTTAGATAGGGTTGAGGTGGGGTACTAACAGTGAATGGAGGTGGTGCTGGTGGATGGAAGTGGTGGCCGGATGGTGGTGGAAGAAGAGTGGCAGCCGAAGGGTGGAGCTCCTCGCCGAAGATGGAAGATGGTGGAGTCGGTTGAAGTGGAGAGGTGGTAGCCGGGTGATAGAGTGGCGGTGGAATGGCAGGTGGATGGAAGGTGGTGGAGCTTGGAGGGAGTGGGGGTGAGAGTGGAGAGGTGGTAGCCGGGTGATGGAGTGGAGGTGGAATGGAAGGTGGTGGAGCTTGGAAGGAGTGGGGGTGAGAGTGGAGGAGAGAGAGTGGAACCTGCAAGAAAGGGGGGTCTTTATAGGCTGGAAATGGGTTGGGTCAGTTAGGGGGGTATGGGCCAGATATTTGTAATAAGGTGGGCATGGGACATGGTTTGGGGTAGGTCGGTTAGGGGGGGCTGGTTAGTGGTTTAGGGTAGGTCAGTTAGGTGGGCTGGGACTTAGTAGTTAGGGGTTTAATTAGGTGCACTAAGGTGGGTTTAGGCTTAGTTGGTTAGGGTCTAAGTAGTCTAGCTAGGTGAGGTTGGCTAGGTGAGGTCGGCTAGGTGAGGTTGGGGTGGTTTGGGTGAGAATGGCTAGGTTTGGGTTAGGTTTTAGGGCAAATGGCTAGGTGTGGTGGGCTAGCTTAGGGCCAGGTTTAGGAACCTCCCTTGGCGCCGGTCCATTGGCCCAGTTGCAGCCATGTCCAAGTTGGTCCAGCCCCAAGTTAGGTGTAGGTGCATACAAGCTTAAACCCACACTCTAGGCTAAACCCACAAGGTTAACCCACCCTTGACCAAAAGTCAAGCCTACCAACTTTCTCACTCATACTTTATCACTCCCTTTCTCTCTCTACCCAAGCCTTCCAAGGCTTTTCACGTGAAATATCTGTGGGCCCCACACCTCCATTTATGAGAAGGTGATGTGGGTCATGGATGTAGATATTAGATTTGGATCTTGGAATCCAAATCCAAATCCAAATACATGTTGGGTTTGGATCTGGATATATATGGTCCAGATCCGGCCCAAATCTGATTTTTTTTATTCCTTCATGGTGTTTCAAAACGGACGGTTTGTGCAGGGCCTTACTTCATCAGTACTCCGTCTTGCGTTGGGTCTTCGCCAACATGGTCGTCCGCTCTTCTTCTCACCTTCTGGAGTTTATTTTGAGCAAATTTCTGGTATTTGGGGCTTAGATGTCTAAAAATTTGGGGATGATTTTGATACGAGAGTTGATGTGCCGGGCTTGAAGTATGCTCCAGGTTCGGGCTCTCCTTTGCCTTTTCGGTCCTGCTTTCATCAGGGCAAGCAGTTTTCGGGGTTTTAAAATACATTTTTAAGGTTTAGAACTACATGTATACAGTTTTAAAACATATATATAGGTTCAAAGTATGTACAGGGTTGTCTGGAAGGCTCTTAGGTTTCCAGACTCAAAATAGCCCTTTGGGGATGCTTTTGTAAAACCAGGTATATTTGAGAAAGTCGTGGGATTTTGGGGTGTTTACAAAACAAGGGGAAATCCCCCCCAAAATCTCTTTCCCAAAGAAAGAAACCTAAGTCAAAAGCAAAATTCGATTCTTTCATGGAAAAGAGGGATTAAAGAAAAAATACTCCTAGAGGGAGACCCTCTATGGAAAAAAGAAAGAAAAGGCCAAAAAGCTCAAACAGAGCAGTTTTCTGCCTTCTATGCCTAAAACCACGGGACGCTTCAGAGGGGACCGTGGTATCTCTTTCCCATCCCTACGACTTATCCCAAGTAAAACATGGTTCATTTCAAGGAATCCTAAAGTAAAAATAGGATTTACTTACTTGAATTTCATTTTGTTGGAGAATTCGACGTTTTGAGTAAGGCGTAGGAATTTTGAAATTTAGCTTGTTTTCTTATAAAGCCTCCTTTAGATTAGCGAGTGTCAAGACTCAAGCAAAGGCAAACGCGAAGAGCTCGAGATCCTTAGGACCGAGGCTAAAAGCAGTTTCCCTATTGTAAATAGATTTGAAAAAATCGAACATCGAGCAACATAGGGCCCGCTCACTTGAAGCAGCAGGTCTTCGTAAGTCTCAAGAGTTCGACCATACCATCTGGTCTCTAGGAGGTCGCCCTTCTTGGCGTCTCATCCATGTCATGCATGTTCATATTCACGCATGAAGACTTGCATAACATGATCCCCATTTAGGACCAGAAACCATAGAAAACTATTCCCTTTGGCGTGATATCTCCTCCTATCAGGTTTTAAAGAGAGATTTTGCTAAAAACATTGGGACGTTCCCATATTTTCATGGTTAGATCCAGGAAAACATTGAAAGGGGTATTGTCGTCTTTGCCATTATCCAAATCTATTTGGATAATGCCAAAGAGGGGCATCTGTAAACAACCCAAAATCCTATGACTTTCTTAAATATACCTGGTTTTACAAAAGCAGCTCCAAAGGGCGATTTTGAGTCTGGAAACCTAGGAGCCTTCCAGACAACCCTGTACATATTTGAAAACATGTACATATATTTTAAAACTCTGTATATATTGTTTTTTAAACTGTAAATAAGTGTTTTGAAGCCCCATATCCGAATAGGAGTTTTGAAATCCGGGCTCAGCCCCATCTTCCCCAAAAGGCCAAGGCGAGCAGGTGGAGCTCACGAAGACGACACCTGACCCAGAAGCAGCCTAGCAAGCCGCTCTCGAAGGCCAACACTAGAAGCAGCTTCAGAAGTTCATTCTAAAGCCCAAAAGAGTACCCTGGCCTGATAAAAGCCAGGATCGAAAGGTGAACGGAAGGCTCAGGCACGAAGCAGATGGCAAGCCAGGAGCACCAGAAAGCCAAATTGACCATTCTCACTTCAATATCCTGAATCTGAACCGAGAGGACTAGAAATGAGCATAAACGGAGTCCAAAAGGCAAAACAGGATCGGACGACACCGATTGGGGAAACCCAACACCAGACGGGTCACTAATGAAACCAGGGCCCGCACAGATCGTACGCCTCGAGAAGCCAAGAAGGACTATCTAGAGAAATTTTGGTTTGGATCTAGACCATAAATATCTAGATCCAAATCCATATAGTGAATAGTGTTTGGATTTGGGCCGATCCAAATAGTGTTTGGGCCGATCTAAATAGTGTTTGGATTGGATTGGATCTGGATCAAAATATCCAGATCCATATCCATAAAAATGTATAATTTGGATCGGATTTGGTCAAAAATATCCATATCCAGATCCAAATAGTGTTTGGATTTGGATCGAGATCCAAACCCAAACCCAAACCCAAATCCAAACCCACCTCAAATGCCTATAAATAGAGGTGAGGGGGTCCATTGTAAGGGGTTCACGTGAATCTCAAGGGAGGAGAGAGAAGTTCCAAGGTGACTGTTTAGGGCTTTATTTAATTTAGGGTTTTTGCTAATTGTGCTTAGTGAGAGATTAGTTAAGGGGCCCCACCCTAATCGAAGGGTTGAATTTGCTTGGACAAAGAAGATTAAGGTGGTTGATTTGAGCGTAAGCCCCCCCTAATTCGTCCCTACGAGGTAAGTCCCTAAGCACTCCCTAAACCACTCTCTCTCTAATCCTTCTAAACCACCCTAATCACTACCCTAACTAGCCCAGCCATCCTAAAACCCACTTAAACTAACCTAACAACCGACCTATCCAAGACCTAGCACTACCCATCGCTTCAACTTACAAGCCACCCAGACCACCCGCACGCCAGGCACCGACGCCCGGCACCCTATGCTCAGGCACCGATAGCCCACGTCAGGCCCCGCCTTAGTGCCTAGCGCGGGCAACCTGCCCGCCTGACCCCACTGCAACCGACCTCCCCTAACCGACCTTCCCTGCCGATTCTAGCCAACCTAGCCTAGTTAGAACCCCTAACTCCCATCCCACCTACTTAGTCCCATGATCACCTCCCTTAGGATCCCAACTATCCTACCACCGCCTCGCATTACACCCATCCCACACCTAACCGAACCCCACTCCCAACCAAAAACCCTAACTCTCGTACAAACCATCCCGTCTCCCTTGCCACACCACCACCTTAGTCCCTATCCTACCCTATTCCACATCCCACCTAAGACTAAACACCACGGTAGCAGCCCACTTTCCTATCCCATACCACCCCATATCATCCCATATCCCTTAGAAAACCCCACTCCCATCCATGACCATCTCCCTTAGAACCCCATTCCATACCCAACTCTCATCTGTGACCCATAATACCTCCTATCCCTACACCTTACACCTTATCCATCCCACACCTAACCAAACCCGCAGCCATCATCTCTGTTTCCACCCAAGCTCAAAAACCTCAGGTTTCATTTTTAACCTCATATCCTTCGTCAAGTTTAGGATTGGTTTTCCTTTCATGATCTCTATATGCCCGAGATGAGTTGCTATGTGATTGATGTGCCTTAATCTCCTGCATTAAGGCGTCCATCTTTCTAAAAATTTCTTTGATAGCAGCCAACTCTTCTTAGAATTTAGATGATTGGAACAACCGTTTTGAGTTACTCGACGAGGATTTCCTTGGCTTTTCATCCATTTCTTGCAAAATTTTTGGTGCATTTTAAAAACACTTGTTTGAAAAGATTTGAAGCTTTACTTGTTTGTTTTGAAGTTCGCTTAAGACCCGAGTCCCACCGGGCATGCTAATTCTGTAAACATGAAAATTTTCACTCCCAAGTTAGAAAACTCAAAGTAAACCTTTTCGTGCCTACGCTTGCGTGAGCGTGCCAGCTAGCTTACACAAACTAGCGAAAATTTTAAAATGATTTTCTCACTTTTCGTGATTGTAGGCAAGCGAACTCTTTTCACTTTAAACCTTCTTGAACCGATGCTCAAGGGTCGGTTTAAGCGCTTAGGAACTTCGATTTTCAAACAAATTTTTACTTCAAATTAACTGAACAATCAATGTTTTTAAAGAATTTGGTTTGTGCACTTTTGCCACTTTTTATTACGGGGTTGGACGTCCCTAAGATTTTTGCAAGTTTTATTTATTTAGGCCAGATGTGTGTGTGGAATGTATGACCTAGTTTTAGCATGGTCGGAGCAAGTGTTTGAGCGATTTGCCCCAATGAGCGGATGCAGAGATGCTATAAATTTTGTTTTGGATTTTTGAGAACGATGATGCGAACTCACCCGAATTGAAATTGTGCCCACTCTACATCCGAAGTAAAACTCACGCGAATTTAAAGTGCATTCACTCTACTTTTGCGAAAGTAAAACTCATACGAATTGAAAGTGCTTTCATTCTACTCTTATGAAAGTAAAACTCACGCGAATTGAAAGTGCATTCATCTACTTTCACGAAAGTAAAACTCACGCGAATTGAAAGTGCGTTCACTCTACTTTCACGAAACTAAAACTCACGCGAATTGAAAGTGCATTCACTCTACTTTCACGAAAGTAAAACTCACGCGAATTGAAATATATATATTTAGCTTAAGAGAGTGAAAAGGCTTGAGTGCACGTGAGTGTAAAGAGCGAAAAGGCTCGAGTGCTCGTAGGTGTGATCGTGTTCAATCCACCAATTTAAGAGCGGAAAGGCTCAAGTGCATGTGAGTGTAAAGAGCTAAAAGGCTCGAGTGTACGTGGGTGTTATCGTGTTCATACACCAATATTACAACATGGGGGGAGGCTTCACTCCATTAATACAACCCCTTTTCGAATTGAATTTAATAGAGAAAAATGGCTTAAAAATACAGTTTAAAGCACTTACAAATTTCTCTGTTCGCTTTTTGCTCTTTTGATGCAGCCCCTTTCGCCTCACTTGGTTCGTTCCAAGTCAGCCCCAAGGTTCGGTTCAATGCAGCCCCTTTGATGCAGTTTGGCTAACCCAAGGTGCAGTCGGGTCCTTGGTGCAGCGCCCCCCCTTGGTGCAACTCCAAGCTCTTCACGTGAGCTCCACCTTCTCTCCTCTCTCCTCACTTTCAAACCTCCAATCCCTTCAAGTGAACCCCTTTGGCCCTATTTATAGGCCAAGAGTGGATCTTTGGATCGGGTTTAGAACCTTAGATCCAACCCGATCCAATTTTCAATGGGACATGGATCTGCACCAAAGGGTGCAGATCCAATCCATTTTTTTTGTCTTCTTGTGGGGTATGGATTTGGATCTTTTAGTCCAGATCCAATCCAAAAATTTTCTTTTGAGTCCTTTGGTGCATGAAATTAACAGTTTTTTAGCGGGCTCTGGTTCCTCAATGACCCAATTTTAGACTGGGTTTTTCCAGACTCTTTAACCAGCCAATGTCTGCTTTCAAGACCTTTCATTTGATGCTTGATTTGATCCGTTTGGTCCAATCTCGAGCTTGTTTTTGATGAGGTCGATCCCAAATTTTGAAGCAGACCTTGATTTCCATTTTGACATGCCCGGTTCTTGATTTTTGAGGGTTTCATCAGGATCTTGGTTTCATTTCACCTTTTTGAAGTTGAACTTGCTTCGATATGAACACAGGATTCGATCTTTAATCTGGCTTTCATCCGGACAGGCTTGGCCCATCCTTTACTTTTTGACTTGACCTCGAGTTGGCTTTTTTGGATCGGGTTTCACTTGTCCGTTTTGATCTGCTTTGAAATCCATGGGATTTTATCTTGAATTTAAAATCTTTATTTTGAAATATTTCTAAAAAGGTTTAAGCTTTAAAATTTTGGGTTTTTAAAGGTTTCAGAAGGCTATAAGTTGGATTTTTGAAACTTAGGAGTTTTGAAAAATATCACCATTTTTAGGATGTTTACAATGGTATCTTATTTTCACTTTTGGCCCTATTGAGTCAAGATCTAAGTGCATCTTTTTCTTTAGGAGTTAGAGAATCTCTAACATATTTCTTTATTTTTTTCTTATAATATGATACTTTATCCAAAGTAATACCCTTTTCCTCATACTCTATGGTATTTCTCCAAAGCTATTCTATCATTTCTACTCTCTCTTATCTATTCTAACATTCTACATCATTGAGATCATATCCTTCTCTGAACCATATATTGCATGTCATATAAAGCCATACCATTCACACGAATTGCATGCATGTTCTTGAACAAAACCTTAGGATCCTAAGTGTTCATGTGTGTGAGTTCTATATAAAATATACACTCACGTATACAAAAAAATGTTGGGGTGCACTTGTGCACTAGTGTGTAGCTATGTGAGTGTGCAACAAACATGTGTGATCTATACTACTTCATTGCATATGGAGTGTTTCAACCAATATATTAAAAAACAAATAGAAACTTTAAATTTAGACTAGCCAAACAAATTGGTAGACCTAATGATTGCGCCAAGCATGCCAAAAAATATTGTATATAAATTTTTGGTTTTATAGAACTGCCATTCAAAAGTGCAACCTACTTGAAAAAATAGAAGAAATTAGTAGGAACTTTTCTCTAATTGCTCCTTATGTGTTGTGGGTCTGTCTTGGTTCTTTTCGCTGGAAATCTTCTTATTCCATTGAGCAAGGGTCAATCCCTTGCTTTAACAATTCATTTAGCTAATTGAATATGAATTTTTTATGCACTTGAAGGAAAAGGTGAAGGTGAGGGAGGTTCTACTCGCTGTCAAGTTGTGGCTTAGTCTTGATATATGCTGGTATAAAGTTTTTAAAGATTGGTTAGGTTGATCTGGTTTGGTCTTGGACTTGAATGTTTAAGGGACAGATTTTAGGTAACCAACTATGGGTTAGTTTTTGCTTGCTTGTATTTGGTTTTGAGTTGCCTAATGCTAACAAGCCAGTATTCAGACTAGGGTTCAAAGTGATCAAGGTAAGGTTGTATGCATTGTATTTATAAAATTTGATGGATTTCTAAAGGAGAAAAGTCCCTGGTTGGCTATGTGTAGTGCTTTGGTTGGTTGGGTCATTTTAGGGGAGATTAAGGGGTAATTCGAGTGGCAGAGAGTTTCATATGGGAGGTTAGGTTATGTTGTCGATTAACTAGGTCTTGGGGCTGTGTGGATTTGTGTTATAGATTTTTGGAGACTCAAGATGTCTAGTATGGGAAAAGGCTTAGTTGTTGTTGTTGTTGTTGGAGACTCAAGATAGGACTATTGCTTCTACTAAAGTCTGGCACTGGTTTAAAGCAGTCACTTTAGGTGTTTACAGTTCTTAATATTGGTTTTAGATTATAGTGTGGTATGGGGCAGTAAGCAAAACAGAAGGAATATCAATAAGAACTGTGGGCTAAAACATAAAGGAAGTTCAAACGCTTATGATGAAGATGGCAACCAGATTTGGGTAAGTGCACTTTGATGGATCTAAAAATATGTGAACTAGATTGGCAGGATCTAAATGCAGACCTCTAATGTTAATGCTGATGAATCAAGGGTGATATGTTAAATAGAATTGGTAAGGCATAAAAATTTCTAAAACACTTTCTATTTATAGTGAACATTGATTTAGATGACTAAGATGAGAATAAGAAGAGTATGAAGCTAATAATGCAATGGACGATGTGCAATGAGTGATGTGATAAATAATACAAAATAAATGATGACTTTAATGCCAAAGGACGATACATAACTAAAATCTAAACCGAATGAAGTGTAATGATGAAATAATACGGAAGCTCTAAGTTGGGAAACTATAATGCAAGGGACCAATATATGCATTAAAAACTAGTAATTAATGCAGAATAAGGAGCAAGGCATGAGAGTTAATGCCAAACCAATAACCTAAAATTATTATGATATGAGAACTATTTAGAGACAAAATCAAAATCAACTAACATGGACTATTAATGTAACTATGGTGCAAAACTAATAATATTAACAAGTACAATAATGAAAGCTAAATAATGAATGTAGTGCTAATTGTAATGAACTATAACTGAGTTAAGAGAACGGAAACCTTCATGATCTGCATGCACCAAAAAGAATTGGAGCTGAACAACCTCTCCCTTATTGAAGTCTCACAATAGACTAATGAAAAAAGAGGAAAAGGGAGAAAAAAGAGAAGAGGGAGAAAGAACTTGATTGCATGATAGTTATTCGAGAGATTTTTAGAGATAGATTACAAGGAGTGCTTGAGCCCTATTTATAGTTTTTACAGCACACGTCGATAGATACAATGGAATCAAAGATCATAAAAATATTTGGTTTGTTGAAATCCAAATGATCTTGAGCAGCTTTTTCTCTGAAATTTCCAGCAATAACATGGTCTTCATTTAGTTCCCCAGCTGAACCAGGTACACATTTGCATGAACCAAGGGTGGGACATCCCAAGCCTCTTAATTTTTCACCAGTCCATGTGCCATGCATTCCATTTGAGTCTTGAATTCACCTAGCAAGATGGATCGAGCCAAGTCTTGCATCTTGATTCAAGTAGGTCGTGTCAAATTGGCATAAGTAGGGGTCAATGTTGGGTCGGCTTACCTCAAGGCCTTGAAAAGGATTAAGTTGAGTCGGGACCAAAGAGGCTGAACTGAACTTGGTTTTATATGGGTTGACTAAGATCAAACCTAACTGAGATCAAGGTCAAGTGAGATGAGCCTAGCTCTGTCAAGGTCGAGTGAGGTCAAGTGGTTGGGCCATTGGGTCAAGTTAAATTGAGTCAAGCTAGAAGAATTCATTTCAAACGTGAATAATTTATTTAATCACATAAGTATAAAATGTGAAGAATTAATTTACTTATGTAAATAAATAATATTGGTTTCCCAAATGGATGAGATTAGATTTTTTAGGCACGAAAATAGGAACTAAAAGCAAGAAACTTTTCCACGTTTTTAATCAATCCATATGTATTCTTATCAATGACAAAACTTTAAATACAAGATCCATATGAAAAGTAACCCTCTCCTATATGTATATGCATTTTGAAGTCTTATTTGTGTATGTTAAACCCACATTTAATGTTTTATATATGTGTATATATACATATATATATATATATATATATATATATATATATATATATATATATATATATATATATATATATATATATATATATATATATGTGTATCCACCATACATAATTTTCTTAAAAGCCATGTGGATACATGTAATATTTCATATAAAACTATTCTAGGGCTCAACTCAACAGAGTTTTAGGAAAAAGTGGATGTAACTGGCTAAAGAAACTAAGATTTCATAAATCCGATTCCGAGCTCAGAGGTACCTCAAAGGGGCTGGACCTAAACCTTGGTCAGCCTAATATGATGGATAGTTCTCGGTGGGACCCACATTAATATCATAGAGTTGCTACCAAATCTTTAAGCTAGATCTTGTCTCTTTCCCTTAAAATATTTGTATCAGTCTTAATTGATTCGGTGATGAATTGGACCCGGATATGTCCAAAAGTACTTGCTTCATATTTGTCTTTCTTTTCCTAAAACCATCTTAACTTGGATTCCACATTTGAGCTAATTTTTAAAAATTTAGACTCAAGACATCACTCTATGTGCCTCAAGATTGACTTTTCTAAACTAGTCTTCAAAATCATATTTTCCTAAGAAAGTTTTGGGTATTTATAGTAACCAAGTTTGTAAAGACCATATTCTAACTATGTAAAGGTCTGATGTCACCTTTAATGTTGAATGGAGCATGAGATGGCTTAAGGACACTGGGAATAAGTTTGGGATTATACGAAAATGTGCATTACCTTTACTTAGTTTAAGCCTACACCCTAAAGTTAAAAAATGTGCCTTCCTTAGTAGAAGCCAAGCCATACAAGCCCTATGTGTCATGTGTATGCTAGTTGAGTCTTGTTATTGGGTTTCACATACATACATCCACCTTGGTCGCCGCTGGAAGCTCTTGACATAGGCAACTAGCATGCAGCCCCCTTGGTTGATTCTCTCTTGGCCATGGTAGATGTGTAATCTAACTTAGTTACACGTCCATTTGCAGGTCACACCAAACCTCAGCCAAGCCTACCTCATTACAGCTGGTAAGCCTAGCTCAACCTAACCTTAGAACTGAATCTATGACTCACTTACTAGTTGAGCTTTAAGATGCGTTTACTCAACCTAAAACCTCGTTCCTCTTTGTGCCTTTAATCATCCTATTATCTTGAAATCAAACCTTGGTCATATTTTCTTCAAGCCTAAAACATGTCTATTCTCAAACAAAATTTATTGATAGTTCAAGAGATGCTAAAGCAAGAATGATTAATAGAGGTTTTGTATTTATTATGAAACTCTTAATGATGCCACTATGGACGATAAATTTTTTATTGCATGTGTGAATTTCAATTCCTATGATAGACCTAAAACACACAATGCACTATCTCTAAACGGTTGAAATATAATCCTTCAAATTTGTATGGGTATGGGATCAGTTGATGTATACATTAATAAGGCCTTTCACTTCTGTAAGGGTCAATTATTGAGCATTAAGGTTGTCCTAATTAGTCGGTACATATATGTGGCTATCTAAGGAGTGCTCAAGGTAGGGCAAAATATAGATTGTGAGACTAGGTGGTGAAAGGGAAGTAACAGGATAATATCCGAACTTGCTCATAAAAATCGATATATGCTCGGGAATGATTATAACGGAATATCAGGCAACCGAACATGCCAGAGATAGTGCATATATCAATTAAGAACCTATGGGTAATGAGTCATATCTTGAACAATTTTAGACCCTCATTTGAAATCCAAAACAAAGGGTTAGGAGAAAAAAGGAAACCTAAAATGAAGAGAGGAAACTGACCTATTATTTAGGGAAAGAAGTTCTATTGAAAATCAAAGTTTTGCTCCTATTTAAGACATTAGAAGTGTTGTCTCAGCCTCACGAGAACCTAGAAGAACTATAATGTGAGCATTCTGCATAAAGTTGTTGAGGATTTGGTTGTATATCGATTAGTAAAGGATTAGGTTTTTCATGCTTTTTGTGTGCCCTTATTCCGAACAGTTTTCTGGCGATCCGGTGGTCATCCAATCGAGTTGAAACTCCAAAACAATAGGGTCATGCTTTTAGGGTTGGATTGAACTAGGATAGTCAGTTCCAAAGAGGTAGGGTCAGAAGTGTTAGTGGGAAACTGACTGACTTATAGCTGTAGCTCGAATGGTTTACTTGTTCGCACCGATTTATGCTCGAAGACAAAGAGAACTGGGATCATGATACATATGAGGGAGGAGTCTAATTACATTGGTTCGAATCCAATTCGTTCATTTTCATTATAGTGAACAAATCAATTCAACTAAACTAGAAATGTGCGCGTACGCGCGTGCGTGCTTTCATTTCCGCTCGACTGGGGCTTGGTGTGAATTACAAAAGGGCAGTCATGACTGTCTTGGTGTAGACACGGAAAATGATTTTGGGGTGTTTACACTTGGGTAAGGGTGGATCAAGCAAAGGCTGAGAGAGAGAGAGAGAGAGAGAGAGAGAGAGAGAGAGAGAGAGAGTTGGGCAAAGTAGAAATATACAAAACCTAAACGTATGACTCAAGTAGCAGATGCATGACTTCAAAAGGCAGGCTTGTTTGGGCTTGGCTTTGATTATGGAAGACACATTTTTTGCCTTCAGGTGTGCAATTTGCTATTATAGGTAAAGATAATGTACATCTTGGTATAACCCAAATTTTCTTGAGCTACGTCATACCCAATACAAGATTCACTCCCTTGTTGTCAATAGGGTAGAAGCCTATGGTGGCATCAAACCCTTACATAATGAAAAAAATGTTTTCACGTATTTGGTTAAAAGGTAGAAGAATGACGTGGGAAATCCTCCCAAGTCAAGTACTGTCAATGGTCCAATGCTATTCGTTCCACTAATTAATATGCATCTCTTTTGAGGCCGTTGAAGGCAACAGAGACCTTAATTTTTCTCACCTATGGCACCAAAAAATTTTCATATATGCACCACCTTTTAGAGCCATTTCTTGAAATTGCCAGTGGAGAACATAGGTATCGTTATGAAAATCTTCATTGCTTAAATCGTATGTGCAAACGCAAAGCAAGGAGTTTGTCATTAGCTTTTAAAACTTGTTGCCTCTGAAATGTTCCATCAATCAGCCTATGAGATTATAGTAATTCAGTTGGTAGGCGTGTTGTTGCTCATGACGACAAGGAGGTTGACAAGGAGCATGACATTAAGAAGAAAGAGTTAAAGTTTCTTCACAATTCACGAACTTCGGCTACTTCTATGGTTGCACAAATCATCGACAATAGAGGAGGAGCCGAATGCAGGTCACAATACATGGGAACGAGTCACTCAAGTGGCCTTCGGATACTTCTTGGTCAATATGGATTGGCCGCTTGAAGGACTACTGGATGGGTAGCTACATTGGCAATCGGTAACATTCAAGGAACCTCTATGATACTTGGCACAAGGATTCTTATGGACCCACAACTTGACTAATTCTAAACCTGCAATATTTCGAAGGCAGAGATTATAGTCCCTTTGAGCACTAGCATTTGAAGCAATGGGAACACCTTATTAACCCAAGGTATCTCCTTCCTTCGAGCGTGAACAAAGAGATGGAAAGGACATATAGTGGTCATAAGCAGAGGTGGACTAGCGCATCTAACGACCAGTTGGCAGAAATAAGGCAGGAGAATCAATAAATTGGTAAAGAATCAACTAAAGATAAACACCCTTGGAGAATCCTAAAATCAAGGGTTTATTCTCAAAGCATTCTCTCTTAAGTTGTAGTGTCTTACGTCCTCCATAAAAAGGCACTATGCACATGTAATGGGATCCCCTCACCAATCCATATAGCCTGGCCTTTACCTTTCCTTCACTTTTCTTTGTCATTTACTTCCTTATCTGTTTGTGTTTGACTATAATTATATTCATGCATTTTACATTATCTCATCTTTATTTTCATCTAATCATTTAGTACTTTACTTTTCTATGCCTTTACTTTCATATTTTTAATCACTTCTTTAGATAAGGTCTTAACAGTAACCTCTTCCACCCTCTCCTTTCTTCCTCAAATACTCTTACTTGTTTGAATAAGGCTTTAATAGTAATTTCTTTGGATAAGGAGTTAATATTTCAACGATTCTAAAGGGTGTGTTCAATAAAAGGTTTCTGATAGTTGAGAATTTTGATTTTAGGTATTGTGGTGTCAAGCTCACATTTATATCAAATGCAAAACCATGGATGGAAGAGCACTATAGTTTCATGAAACTTATTTTTAGCCAAAAATCTGGCCCATGTTAGGAGGTGGGTCTCAAGATTTAAACCCAAGTTAAAGTTTTTCTCTTTATCTCTCTTTATGGTCGATACCGTTCAATCCTACATTTCTTTCCTTTGTCCGAAGAAACCCTTGATCTTTCTTTCTCCTTTCTTTTGATGTTTTTCTTTCTTACTTGATTGTTATTTTAAGTTGTCGATCTTTCCTCTACGAGACAAAACCCTCGATGTTTCTATCTACTCCTTAATCATCCTTCTTTCTTACACAAGTTATCGGGTGATGCTATGTGAGACAACCAAAGTTGTTTTCTGGTTTTTTATTTTTTCTCTATTTTTTCTTATTTTCTTCTTTTTTATTTGTTGACATTTGTTTCTTTTTGGTTGTTCTCCTATCGAGTTTTTTGGAGGGTGATCTTTAGGAAGACGAACGCAGGCATGAAATCCTCAATCCCCGTTGTTAATTCCATATGAGTGTAAGCACGGTACCTGTACAAGGGTGAATCATAGACACATGGTTGCGACACGTCCTCAGAGGGAAGCCGAGCAGCGTGCACTTTAAAGAAGTCGACAGTCAGAATTAAGAGGTGTCATTTCGTAATGTCCTCTGAATATAGGGGCCCCAAGGAAAAGGGAGAAAGTTCCTGGTTCATTTTTATAATACAATTTAAATAAATGCTCGATATCCAGTGGCTCGCACTCGGATTAGATGAGGCTGCGGCTCGTTCTTCTTCTCTAACTGGAGAAAATACGAAGAAAACGATGTACGTCCCTCTAAACTCGGTGCCTCTTCTCTGCTTTTGTTTTCATGCTTTAGCTTATCTCATATTGATGCTCGTTTCTATACTGAAATCCCTGCAAATTTCGACTCATAAACTGAATCTCCCTCTAAGATCTCCATTTCACTCGTAAGTTCCCGTTCAAGAATTCACAAGCGTCGGTGATTCTGCAGCTCACTATAACAAAACCAGGTCCAGATTCTCACTATTAATTTCGTGTTTCTCTTTTTTCCTTGAACCCGCTCTTCTTCCAACCTTTTTCTGTTTCTTATATCTTATTTTTAGCATGACCCACAAGCCTATTTGTGTCTCTCTTTGAGAGGAATCTGGTAGCCTTTCACTCATGGTATCCCTTATTCAGTTCCTCAGTTCATTCCCAAACATCCCATCCAAAGAAAAGAGAAGAAAGAATGGTTGTCCTGAAAAGCCCCAGAAATCTCTCTTCAGGGTTCTAGCAGTTAACAGTGCCTCTGTTCCTCCCCTAGAGAAGGATACCATCACACTGCCAAATTGGAGAAATGGGAAGGGTGATCCAAGGGCAAAGGAAATCAGGCTCAATGATGCCTTCCTTTACCTGGAATACATGTTTGAAAAGGGTCATAGCCCAGATACATCTCAGTGTACTGAGCTCTTGTATGATCTATGCAAATCTAACAAAATTAGGAAAGCGATCAAGGTCTTGGATCTGATTATTGAGTCAGGAAACGTTCCTGATGTAGCTTCATATACTTTCCTTGTTAATCAGTTATGCAAAAAGGGAAATGTTGGTTTTGCGATGCAGTTGGTTGAAAGAATGGACGAGCATGGCTGCCCTCCTAACACAATTACATACAATTCTCTCGTTAGGGGCCTATGCATGCATTCCAGCTTGCAACAAAGCCTTCAATTTCTAAAAAAGCTGATGAAGAAGGGCCACACACCAAACGCCTTTACTTACTCTATATTGCTAGAGGCTGCTTACAAAGAGAGGGGCATAGATGAGGCTCTCAAGCTCTTGGACAAGATTGTGAGCAAAGGGGGCAAGCCTAATCTTGTCACACACAATGTTTTGGTAACTGGATTTTGCAAACAAGGTAGATTGGATGAAGCCATTCAATTCTTCAGGGAATTGCCATCGAAGGGATTTGAGCCGAATGTAGTCACATACAACATCTTGTTGAGAAGCTTATGCTTTGATGGCCGATGGGAAGAAGCAGAAGAGTTGTTGTCTGAGATGGGTGATAAAGATTGCACTCCAAGTTTGGTCACTTACAATATTTTGATTGGGTCCCTTTGTCTCCATGCCCGAACTGACCAGGCCATAGACATTTTGGAGGAGATGGGCAGGAATAAAATCAAGCCAAATGCTGCAAGCTATAACCCGATTATTTCAAGCTTCTGTAGACAGGAAAAGTTGGATGTTGTGGTCAAGTTCCTTGATCAAATGATGTCTCGACATTGTTATCCTAATGAAGGGACCTATAATGCACTTGCTATTCTATGCAACGTGGGGAAGATTCAAGAAGCTTTCTCTATTATTCAATCACTGGGCAACAGACAAAGTTCTTCAATTCATGAATTCTATAAGAATGTGGTGACATGTTTGTGCAGAAAAGGGAACACATTACCTGCATTTCAGCTTCTTCTTGAGATGACAAAAAGTGGTTTTACTCCTGATGCATATACAATTTCATCATTGATAAGGGGTTTATGCTTGGAGAACATGTTGGAGGAAGCTATGGAGATTTTAATTATCATGGAAGAATACAATTGCAGGCCTGAGATTGAGAATTACAACGCCCTCTTACTCGGATTATGCAAAGCACAGAGAACAGATATGACTGTGGATGTGCTCAAGATAATGATTGAGAAAGGATATGTGCCCAATGAAACTACGTACACAATTATTGTAGAAGGCCTTGCTCATGAAGATGAAACTGAATTAGCATCACTAGTTCTAAAGGAATTATACTTAAAGAAAGTTTTGAGTCAAAATACTATGGAGAGACTCATGATGCAATATGATATGGAGTAAAATGTAGAACCCAGGTAAACGGGGCCATGCTAAATTCTTGTCACATTTACTGATGATGGTTGAAGAACTGCTGAACCGAAACAATATTTTGCGGCATTGGGGATTCACAGTTCTTTCAATAATGATTTACTTGAGATTTAAAGCGGGAGTGTATCCTCTGGATAACCTGTTGAGTCTCACCGCTTCGCCCACTTGATTTTCTTCAGGTGTTACTTGCACTTAAGCCCCAAACGTGAATACAATATTTGCTTTCTAAAACAGCCATTTGAAATCCTATGACGTTCAGCAGCATAGACAAGTTCTGGATGGGATGAAAATCGAATTTGTTTGTATTTATTTTTATCAAGTTTTTCTGCCTTTTATTAGCATACCATGATTTTGTTTGAGATGACGTTACGATGAATAGAGGGTCCATTTTAAATAATTCAAATTCATACTTGGAAAATTTTATAATCAAACCGCACCATTTTATTCGATTCATAATCAAAGCCATTGCTAAAGTTAATTTAGCAGGGTAATCATCATATAAATAATTCAAATCCCTATTTTAGTGTTACAGATCATTGTTTTTTTTACAAAATCAGGGTAATTATCGATTTATCACTTGATGGCTTACACAAGGTAGATTCATGAAAACTCTGTGTGTGTGTGTTTGTGTCTGGCTTGGACAGTGAAAGGTGGAATCAACGGCCAGAAACCACTCGTTTCCTAAGAACATTTCCAGACACATAACTCTTAGGTTTCTGTAAAGCCTTAAAACTTAAACGTTGACAATAGACTTTAGCCCCTTCATAGAAGTTGAAGCTCATCTACAGCAGATGGACCGCATAGCCAGAATGTCCACTTCCTATATTGAGCGGAAAGGTAAAAGCTCAAAATAGAATTGAATTTCATATGCAAAATCACAAAGTTTCCCTTAAAATTCAAACTTAAACTTTGAGATCTTTGCAAAGTTTGAAGCATACTCAACAACAAATTGTTTCCCTTTGTTGTCTCTAAAACAACAGTTTCATAGAAATGACAATGCATAAAATGCTAGAAGACGAAGGGCGTACTAAATAACTATGATTCTCATTTTTAAATGAGAAAAGAATAACAATGTGTTCTCGAGAATTTGATTGTGCATATCTCGGTTACTAATGTGGTTGCTTAAATAGGTAAAATATTCGATAAAGATAACAACAACAACAACAACAACAACTAAACCTTTTCCCATACTAGACGGAGTCGGCTACATGGATTCTTTGTTTCCACAGATCCCTATCTTGTGCCATGTTAGCAGTTAACTCCCAATAAGCTAGATCGTTCTTTATTGTTTCTTTCCAACACTTTTGTGGTCACCCTCTACCTCTTTTAATACTTTCCAAATTTAGTTTTTCTAACCTTCTTAAAGGTTCTTCTTTTGATCTTCTTTCTATATGTCCATACCATCTTAAACGATGTTCTCTCATTTTATCCTCTATTGGTGTCACTCCTACTTTGTTTCTAATAACCTCATTATGTATACAGTCTTTTCTTGTATGACCACTCATCCATCTCAACATCTTCATTTCTGTCACAGATATCTTTTGTACATGTTCATGATTAACTGCCCAACACTCAGAACCATAAAACATGGCAGGCCTAATTGCTGCTCTATAATATTTACCTTTTAATTTTAATAGTATCTTCTTATCACAAAGAATACCTGATGCTCCTCTCCATTTTAACCAACCAGCATTAATTCTATGCGTAACATCTCCATCATTCTTCCATCACTCTAAAAAATTGACCCTAGGTATTTAAAACTTTCCTTCTGAGAAATGCAATATGTGCCTATTTTAATTTCTATGTCTTCTGAAGTAACCAAATGATCAAACTTACATTCCATATATTCTGTCTTTGTTCTACTAAGTCGGACGCCTTTGCTTTCTAATGTTTCTCTTCATAGTTCCAATTTTCTATTAACTTTTTCCTTAGACTCCTCCACTAATACAATGTCATCTGCAAATAACATACACCAAGGTACTTCATCTTGAATATGTTTTGTTAACTCATCCATCACCATTATAAATAAGCATGGGCTTAAAGTTGATCCTTGATATGCTGAAAAGATAAAATGGGTTAAATTACTTCTACTCTTAGGAAAAGTTAAAGGATAAGAAAAAACTGTAATTGTATCATTGAACTCCCTCCCCCTTTGATTACATATGCCTAGCATATTTATAGACTTTCACAAAAACAATAAATATCATACTAAGCTTCTCAAGCATGATCTTTAATAACTCACTACTTCTATATTTATGCCATGGTCACATTGATTGAGATGTATCAACTGACTTCATAATCCTCAAGATTAGCTTGAGGTGATAGGCCCATCTCACACTTCGAGATATATTTGTCTCCACATGTTTGGGGTTTCAATTCTTGATCAGCCATGCATGCTTTTTTTTTTAGATCCTCGCCCTTTTGCCATGCATCCTTGTGCATTTTCTAACATGATGCCCTTAAAACAAACCAAACAAAGCTATATAATTTTAGGTCATAAGGTATTATATCATATACGACGTTGTAACATCACTTTGTGAATGGGAATCTAATAAAAATGTCAAGTGAAATGAACTTTTGGGAAGAAAGACTACGTGACGTTGCCGTACTCAGAATGCCTAAAAGTCTTTGCATCAACTTCTTCAACTAGATCTGAGGGCACCAACTCCCTTAAGACAGTCTATTATCTAGTTGATGGCATAACAAGAATACCACAAACACACATGGTTCCTTCCAGTCCTCCCGAAATCAAAAGAGAACCCAGCCAGTTTTGGTTCCAATTCAGCACTATTGGTGTGAATCTAAGTAGTCAATAGCGGTTAGCAGTCGACCTTGATATAGTGGGTTGTTAGTGGTGCTATAGCGGCTCTGGCGGGTCGCCCGCTAAGGGTCACCTGCTATAGAGCACTATTGATAACCTAGGATTGGATAATCGAGTTTCTTTTATTTAGAATTCTATTTAAAATAAAATAAGTAGTTAATAATATTTCACCCATACTAAAGTTATCATTTCTTATAATATTCTATTTTTCTTTTTACCAGAACATTTTGTTGTTAAGAATAAGGAGTCATAGTTTGATGTATGACTACTTTTGACTCAAAATAGTTAGTATTATAGTATTTTGTTGATTATCTGTTCTCAAAACTTAACAAAAGTTTCATGTTGACGTTGTACTTGAGTTTTGAAAATCTTAAATTTTTTCAAAACCTATCTTTCGTATATATCAATATACATGGCATAATCTAGTGTAATCATCAATAAAAGTTGCAAAATACATTTTTCTCTCATATTGTTGACTAATCATGCAAATCATAAACATCTAAATGAATTAAATTTAAAATTTTAGAACTTTTTTCAATTCTTGAAAATAAAAGTCTAGCGGTTTTGGTATGCATCTAGGTAAAACATAAATGCATTAGCTTGTCAATTTTTGGAATCAAATCAAATTTAGCAATATCATGAAATTTTCTAAAGTTCACATGCCTCAAACAAAGATGCTCCAAACTGAACAATTGAATAATATAAGTAGAAACAACATCATTGTTATTAAGATTCAACTAAAAATATCGTGTGTAGACTCTTCAATCTAACCTCTTAACAACATTATCTCCAGTTCCCTCTAGAATCTTTTGTTATTGGAGGATGCAAACTACTTTGAAAATACCGTGTGTAGACTCTTCAATCTACGCTATTAACTTTAGTCTCTTCAACCTCGTGATATTACTTAATCTAGAAAAATACATGAAATATTCTGGTTGGCTTTATTGTTGGTTTTACCACCTGTTGTTTTAAACAAGTTGTTCTTAGTTGGGCCTTTAATGCTCTACTTTGTCTAGTAATATCTTGGATCTCACATGCATTTAACAATTTCTTTAAAATTCAAAGTTAGTGAAGGTCCTGCTAGATGAGTCCTACATGGCTTATAACATGGCTTTCATGGTTAGTTCTTTGTATCTAGTTCTAGTTGGACTCAATCAAGTTTGGCCGATTCACCTCAACATCATTAATAATAAGAATTTTTCTTGAAGTAAATTTGAGTTCAACCATACATTTGTCTTTCACTTGAGTTGTATAAGCATTGTTAATATACAAAATCGATCCATCTTCTTCTATTAAAGTTTTCAAGAGATTTTATCTTTTGCACACATGGTGAGATGCACTAGAGTCTACCCATCAAGATTCAATGTCTTCTATCATATTTACTTTTGATAATGATGGCAACAAGATTGTCCTTAGAAGAATTAGGACTCTTGTCTTTATTCAACTTTTTCAAGTACCAACATTTACTCTTATAATGATCGGGTTTTCCATAATAATAGCATCAACGTTACTTTTTCTTAGGCATAGTGTCCCTATTATCGTTTTCCTGATGTAAAATCTCGATTTCTTTTCTTTGAAGGCTCTATAGACTTTGTTTCCTTTGTGACATTGTCTTTCTCTTAAGTAGATCAGTCTTTAGAATAATCTTGCTTTCGATGCTCTTCCTCAAGCATAAGGTGATTAATTACTTGTTCAAGAGAAATGTTTTCCTTCTTATGTTCAAGTTCTTTTAAAATCTTTTTATGGAGGAGGAAGTTTGTCTATGATAGAGGAGATAATGATAGTTTCATCCATTTTCATCTAATGTTGTTTAAAATTATTCAAGATCCGTTCAAGCTCACGCAATTACTCTATAATAGATTTGCCATCTTATTATTATTGAAATGGGTAAAAATAAATTTTTTACTTATTATTCAAGATCGGTCTTAAAAATAAATTTGCCATCATATACCTCGCTTCAGGTTTGTCACATATGTCCTTTGCATATGTCAATATTTAGTAGGTGTCGAATAAGGTATCTTACATACCACTCTGGATGTGACCCATGCAATTGTAGTCATCATTGTTGAATCTTTGTTGTTTGGGAGCTTCTTCAAGGGTCTCATTCTCCTTCATGCAATGAGAATATAGACAACCTTTAAAGTGATAAGAAGGAAGTGCATATTTTTTTGCCACCATCAAACCTATCCAACTTAATGAAGTTGGATTCCATCTCCAGTTGAAAAATAACCATCTTGAGCAAAATAAACATAAAGATTGTTGCAGTAGAACTTCTTATAGATGGCACAATTTTTTAAGTAGTCGACACTTGAGAGAATAAATTTAAAATCCTAAAAAAGATTAGGATAATACTATTTTTTGAAGTACAGGAAATACTAATCTTTAGATTTATTTAACCGAATGTAATGGACCTAAACAGATACCTTTAGGATACAAAGAAGACCCTCGGTTTGTCTTGAACGACTATAACCAAGTCTTAGACACATCAATAAAACAAAGATGGTGATGTTACAAATCCAATTAGTGATATAATAAAACTTATAAACTCTCTTAAAAAACTAAGTATGAAAGCACTCACACCATGAGAGAATAGTTAGTTAAATCTTGTTTACAATACTATTGTATAAACATGGTAAAGATGTAACTCATGATATGCTATTAAGTGGTAGCTTTTTTTATGGTTCTTGGTGGTGGTCTAAGTGGCTAGGAGGAAGTTTGGGTGGCAGAACAGCAAAACAAGGGCGATCTAGCAACTATTTGAGCACTATCATGATAGGTCAACCATGGATGTTCAAGTGAGTGGGGCAATGAGAGATGATGTTTCACTTCATTTTAGTTGGGTGGTGGTTAATGTAGACGGTCCCAAATGGAGATTGATGACAATTGTTGGCTACAGAAGATGAAAGATTCATGCTACTACAGGCAATTAAGTTTAGAAGCAGGTGTTCTTGGCAGAGAAGATGCTTAGGATTGAAGTATTAGCAAAAACATGACCATTGCTCACCATAACTCAAAACACACACACCAACAACATGTGCAAGAATAACTCTTATCAAACAACATTCACATCCACGGTACTCAACAAACATGAGTAAACCAAACTGTTAAGAGGTTAGGTATTGAATCTATTGATGATTTTTTAGTTATTGTGAATATGCATTGTGACTTTATAGTTGATTTTCTTCGATGGACATCAACGTTTAGTTTCTTTTCTTCAATGTTGTGAATCTGCAAACTATATGTTTGATAAAATGCTTGAATGAGATGTCGGTTATTTGTGATTACTGCTTAATAGCTTATTGTAGCAATGATGGTTTTTCCATTGTGTATTTTGTTTAACGAACACAATTTGTAACAATGATGGTAAATATAGAAGGCACCAAGTCCATTTTATCGATGAGTTTGACCCTTCTTGAATGATTTAGATTGCATGTTACAATTGTGAAATTGGTGAGTTTGGGCATGGTGCTTTCATATGGCATTTGGGATAGGAACTTCAATAGCTTTTGTTGGAAGATTTGGTGAATCATGACATTCTTTTGATTCCCTTCTATATATGCTTTTGGGTTGCTATTTGCTATGAGCATAATTGAGGCATAATGCTTCTGTATGCACATTGTAATAACAATGTCTATCTAAAATTTGCATTTGTGTTTGTAGACGTGAATTTTTATTTCAAAATTTATTAAGATTTGAAAAGAAATTCTCGAAGCTACGTCGTGTGCACGAGCGTGCCAGTTAGTTTACCAAAACTAACAAAGATTGATTTTCTAACTTCATTAGACGATTGTAGATAAGTGTCAGCCTAGACAGGAACCGATGCTCAAGGGTCAGCCTAGACGCTTGGAAAATATTTGAAATCCGTTAAATTTCGAAAAAGCAAAACCCTACTTTGAATGTTTGAGAAAATCGTGATTTAGTTCTTGATTTTGAAAATTTCAGGTTCTGAAAAACAGAAACTGATTCTGTTTTCAGAGACCTGTTCTGTGATTTTTTTAAAATACTTTTGAGTTTTGGAAAATTCTGAAAATTTTATAGAGAATATTTTTATTTTTGATTTTAGTGCTATAGGTTCTCAAAATTAAATCTAAAACTACACATTAGTCAGGAACTCGAAACAGTTCTGTGCCAGAACATTAAAGACTCAAAAAAACCGTGATATCTCTATGCTCAGACATTCAATTTTTATGAATTTGTTTTGTTGGAAAGGTACGGATGTTAGCTTTCCAAAGCAACAATTTTCATTCGATTTGTATGTACAGAGATATTCAAGAAATATCAGACATATGTCATAGAGTTTTCTGATTTTCCAAAACCTGTTCTGGTTTTTATAAAACTTTTCAGATTCAATTGACCACGTTTTATAATGCATAAAATCTTCAAATGTTTACCAGACATTCATGGATATATGTCTAGTTTAGACGTGCCAAATTTTGACTTGATTGGTGTAGACATGCAAAAATTTTCACTCCGGGTTCTTAGGCCTGAAGCGAATCTCTTTCGTGTCTAAGTCGCTTTTAAAGGGCGTGCCAGCTAGCTTACTTAAACTAGCGAAGTAAGTTTTGAAATATCTAACTTAGGGGGCGACTTTGGACAAGTGGGCTCTTTTTGTCGCAAACCTTCTTGAACCGATGCTCAAGGGTCAGTTTGTATGCTTAGAAATCTCGATTTTAAACAAGCATGGCCTTTTTGAAAAGGTATGAAAGTATTTGATCGATTTGTTTATCTAATTACAGATTTTATTTACGTAGGGTTTGCACGTATCTATATTTTTGAGTTTTATCTACTTAGGCGTGAGGTGTGTGCATCAAGTGCCTAAGTCTTGGCGTGTTTTGCACAGATTTGTTCGGGGTTGTTTTGATGCAAGTATGCGCACTATCTCGAGTATGACGGATATGTAATGCAACTCACACAACTGAACCTTAAAACCCGAATTTGAAAGACATAGCTGAAGGGAAATTGCGGAAGGAAAATATAGATATCTTAAGAGTGGAAAGGCTCAATGTGTGTGTGTGTGTGTTGTGTATAAATTGAAAGACAACTCACACGACTTCAATGTAAAGCCACTCGACTTAAATGTAAAGTGCGGAAATGGGAAATACGTATATATATATGGGCTTGAAGGTCACCAACGTGTGCGTGTGTGTTGTGTATAAATGTAAAGACAACTCACACGACTTGGAATGTAAAACCCAGCCGAAAGGGAGATACAACTATATATATATGAGTCCAAAGGTCGTCAATGTGTGCGTGTATGTTGTGTATATATTGAAATGCAACTCACACGACTGAAAATTAACAACCCGGAATTAAAAGACATACACAACTGAACCGAAAAAACTTACGCAGCTGAAAGTATATAGATATGTCTATATTTTAGGGGTTGCCGAGGCCAAAATGTGCGTGAGTGCTTGAGCAAGTGCTTGGTGTTCCTTGGGTGCGAGTGTGTAATTGAAATGACAAACTCACACGACTTGAACCTTAAAACCCGAATGAAATTGCAGCGTATATGGCTCTTACTAGAGTCTTTGGAGTAAGAGCAAAGGCTCAATGGTGTACATGGGTGCTTGGTGTACGAGATAAGAGCTAAGGCTCAAGTACACTTGTGTGTCTCGTGTATGAGATAAGAGCTAAGGCTCAAGTGCACGTATGTATCTCGTGTACCAAGCAACAATATTACATCTCGGGGGGAGACAACGCTCCATTAATATAACCCCGAATCCGATTTAAATTAAATATAAAGCAAGTTAGCGTAAGAGACCAAGTTTAGACACTTACAAATAGCTGGTCCGTCTTCACTTGCTCGTGATTGGGCTTGTGTCCACTTTAGGCAACCAAGGACGTGCTCCCTTGAAGCTTGAGGCGTGAAGTGGTTGGCCGAAGGTTGAGCTTGGTGGGGTTTGGCTTGAGAGGTAAGGCTCACGGGTGTGTAGGGCGCAGGGCTTTAGTGGGATAGGCAAGGGAGGTCACGGGTTTTGGTGGGGCTATGGCAAGGTGGCTGAGGTGTGGAGTGTAAGACGATGGGATGGAAGGCTAGGATGTGGTGTAGGCTAGGCTGTGGCGTGGTAGGGTGGCAGGGAGTTGGTGGTAGTGGTAGGGGCAGTAGGTCGGCTAAGGGTGATGTGGGATGATAGAGGTAGGTCGGCTAGGCTAGGAGACGGCACGGGGGTGACAGGTGTCGAGGAGGCGCGCGGCGTCAGGGACCGGGTGCGGGGCGCGCGGGCAGCATGCAGGGCGGCAGTGGCACGCTGGCAGCGCGTAGGGTGCACGAGTGGTGTAGGGGGCATTCGGGTGAGGGCAGGCGGTGAAGTGGAGGTGGTTGTGGTTTAGGTAGAGTCAGTTGGAAGGGTGGATTAGCTAGGTGGGTTCGGCTAGGTCTAGGTGGAGTCGGCTTAGGTGGTTTAGAGGGTTAAGAAGAGATGGGTTTAGGGTGGATTAGGGCTTACCTTTAGGGGATGGCCGGCTAGGTGGTGCTCAAGGGTGGCGCAACCACTTCACTCCTTCCACGCGCAGGTAGGTTCCGCCCAAGTGGTGGTGCAACCCACACTTAACCCCATTTAGCCCACAATTAACCCACTAAACAAAATTAAGAAAACACTAAGCACTCACCGTAATACCCTCTCTCCTCTAAGCTCCTTCCTTTGTATTTCACGTCCACTCTTGGGGACCCCCTCACTCCTATTTATAGGCAAATGAGGTGGGTCTTGGATATGGGTCTTGGGTTTGGATCGTGGAATCCATGTCCGATCCAAACACTATTTGGATATGGATCTTGGATCTCGGATATTTTGAGATCTATATCCGATCCAAATCCAACATTTTTATGGATATGGACCTGGATATTTTGGTGTAGATTCGATCCAATCCAAATACTATTTGGATCCAATCCAAATCCAAACACTATTTGGATCGACCCAAATCCAAATACTATTTGGATATGGATCTGGATATTTATGGTACAGATCCAATCCAAATTTTCTCTGGATGTTCCTTCTTGGCTTTTTGAGGCGGACGTTTTGTACGGGTACTAGCTTCATCAGCGCTCCGTCTGGTGCTGGGTTTTCCCCAATTTTGTCGTCCAGACTCCATCTCGTCATTGTGGATTCTGTTTCTGCTTAGTTTCACCATTTCTAGCTCAGATTCATGCTGCTTGGGTGGAGGTATTTGATTTGGCTTCTGGGTGTGCCGTGCTTGCATTCTGCATCGAGCCTGGACCTTCCTTTCGCCTTTTGACCCTGGCTTTTATCAGGCCAAGGTGTTGCTTTTGGGCTTCTGCCCCTGTTTTCTTTGGCTACTTCGGATTTGGCCTTCGTGGGCTGGTTTCTGGGCTGCTTCTCGATCAGGTGTCGTCTTCCTTGCTTCACCTGTTCGTCTTTGGCTTTTTGGGAAAAATGGGGCTTAGCTCGATTTTAAGGCATTTATATTGGATACGGGGTTCAAAACGGTATTCACAAGCCTTTTTGGGAAGCTCTTGGGTTTTCGAAAATGTAAAATGGCCTTTTGGGTTGATTTGCAAATCAGGGATTTGTTTTCTTAAAATCGTGGGATTTTGGGGTGTTTACAGATGCCCCTCTTTGGCATTATCCAAATGAATTTGGATAATGGTAAAGACGATAACACCCATGTTTGCTTTCTCCCTGGATCTATCATTGAGAATATAGGATCGTCTCAGTTTTGAGAAAAATATTTTCTTTAGGCTTGGTAGGAGGAGATTTTCGCCAAAGGGGACTTACCTATATGGTTCTAGTTCTAAATGGGATTTGTGCAAGTAGCCATGCGTGAATATGGATGAGTGGCATGGAATGAGATGCTAGGAAGTATGGTTTCCTAGAGACTTATTGTAATAGTCGAACTAGGGAGTCTTATGAAGACCTGTTGCACCAAGTGAGCTGGTCTTATGTTGCTCGATGTTCGAGGAGTTTCTAAACTCGTTTTTGAAAGAGGAAAGCTCATTTCAGCTTCAATCCTAAGGATTTCAGCTTTTCGTGTTTTCTCTTTATTTGAGTCTTGACACTCGCTAATGTAGCGGAGGTTTTATTTGAAATCAAGCCATATTTCAAAATTCCTATGCCTTACTCAGACGTCTAACTCTCAAACAAGATGAGATTCAAGTAAGTAAATCCTATTTTTACTTTAGGATTCCTTAGAATGAACCTTTCTTCACCTTGGGATAAGTCGCAGGGATGGGAAAGAGTTTACCACGGTCCCTTCTAGAGTGTCCCGTGGTTTAAGGCATAGAGGCGGAAAGCTGCTCTTTTTGAGCTTTTTGGCCGTTTTTCTGTTTTTTTCGTAGAGGGTCTCCCTTTGGGAGTATTTTTTCTTTATTCCCTCTTTTCCATAGAATACAAGATTTTTCTTTTGATTCACCTTTCTTTTGGGAAAGAGATTTTGCAGGGATTTCTCTTTTCTTTTGGCCAAGTTTTCCTTTTAGGGAAGAGAAGAGAAACGGGAAAGGACTTATCCCAAGGATCTACTCGATTCATCCCAGATCAGCCTATTTAGAAATAGCACGTACACCTTGCAAGTATCTTGCTATTTTGAACCAGGCTTTCTTTTGTAAGAAGAAGGATTTTTGAAATGTGACCTATTGGTTTTGGAAAACTCCGCTTTTTCACAAGCAATCGAGTCTCTCATTCAGGGTTACACGATTTGCTTTGATCCTCACTCACGAAGTTTCAAAAGGAGGTTTTCAAAACTATTTTCGAAATAGGGCTTAGCTTAGACCCTACACGTAGTATTTTTTCAAAAATTGAGCATTTATAGGGTCAGCTAAGTTCCAACCCTCAACATCAATTACCCAATATGCATTGTTCGTGGTGGTTCCATGCACAACATAAGGGCTATCCCACTTGGTCCGCTACTTTCCAAGTAGATGTGGGCCATGATATTGGATAATTTTGAGCACAAGGTCTCCCACTTTGAAGTGGCGAGGTCTCATATGCTTCTCATAGTGTCGGGCTATCATTTGCCGGTATGCATGTGCATGATCCATGGCAAGGAGCCTTCGCTCATCTAATAAGTCAAGTTCGGCCATCCTAGCATGTTGTAGCGTCTCTAGGAGAAGGTCGAATGCAATGGATGTATGAAATGAATGAATTTTGGTATGAATGGAGAGAATGGTGTTTGTGCCATAGACCAACTCAAATGGTGTGGCATTTGTTGGAGTTCAGATGGAAGTCCTATAAGCCCATAAGGCTTCATCTAGCTTCTCGTGCCGCATCCTACCCTTCTCTAAAGTCTTCTCAATAATGCTTATGAGAGCCTTATTTGTGGCTTCGGCTTGGCCGTTGCCTTGAGGGTAGTAGGGCGATGAGAAGTGGTGAGTTATGCCATACGTGTTACATAACTTAACCATCCTCTTGTTTTTGAAGGGGGTACCATTGTCGGATACTAAGTCCTTTGGAACCCCAAAGCGAGCCAGAATGTTTTTCCTAATGAATGCCACTACATGTTGCCCCTGAACATTGGTCAGGGAGGTAGCTTCAACCCACTTAGAAAAGTATTCAGTGGCTGCTAATATGAACCTATGCCCATTTGATGCATGAGGGAATATTGGTCCTATGATGTCAAACGCCCACATGATGAATGGCCAAGGGCTGACCACAGAATGCAATGAGGATGACGGGGTATGGATGGCGTGTTCATGCACTTGACATGGATGACACTTCCTAACATGGTCATGGCAATCCTGCTTTAAGGTAGACCAAAAATAACCCGCTCTAAGTATTTTCATTGCCATCATATTGGCATTAACATGACCTCCACATTCTCCATCGTGGAATTCATGCATTATTATCCTAGCCTCCTCAAGGTCGACACACCTTAGTAAGATGCCAGAAAAGCTCTTTTTATAAAGAACCTCTCCCAAAATAGAATATCGGGTTGAAATTCTTCGTATGAAAGCTTTGTCTTTAGATGTAGCGAATTCGGAAAATCCTCCACTTTCTAGAAAACTTTTTATGTCGTGAAACCATGGTTTTTCAGTATCAGTTTGTTTGTTTTGGTAAATTTCAAGATCGTGTGTGGATGGAGTGGGCGAATGCCATATTTCTAAGGGTTTGGTTCCCAAAGTGGGATCGACCCTTAGGGCTGAGCCCAAGGATGACAGGGCATCGGCCACGCCATTATCCTCTCTTCCTACATGTGTGAGAGTACACGATTTGAATGACTCGACCAGCTTGGTGGCCAACTCGTGGTATGGAAGAAGTTTTTCGTTTTTAACTTGCCAAACTTTTAACACTTGGTTTATGACAAGTAAAGAATCTCCAAAGACTTCGATGCATGATGCCCCTAGAGTTTTCGAAATTTTTAAGCCTTGTATGAGTGCTTCATACTCGGCTGTGTTGTTGGAACATTTGAAATCTAGGCGAATGTCTATGGGTATTTCTCCCTTTTCAGGGGATATGAGGACGATGCCTGCCCCAACCCCTCTTTGGTTTCGTGCCCCATCGAAGTGCATCTTCCACACTTGGTTTTCATTTAAACAGTTTGCTAAAATATGATTTTGAAATTGGTATTGAAATATGCCTTCATCGGGCATTTTGTCAAGTGTGGGATACGCATCTTCCAAGGGAAAGTCGACCACATAGTCTGCTAGGGCTTGCCCCTTGATGGATGTTTGATGGTAGAATTTCAGGTCATACTCCATCAAGAGGAGCTGCCATTTACCCAGCCTACCCATGAGGATAGGTTTTTCAAACAAATGCTTGATTGGATCAAGCCTATACACTATCCAGATCTCATGATCTAGGAAATAGTGTCGAAATTTCTGGCAGGCTCACACCAAGGCCAAGCAAGTCTTCTCCATGGCTTGATAGTTTCTTTCATAAGCCAAGAGAGTTTTCGAAATGTAATAGATGACATACTCCTTGTTGGTATCATCCTCATATTGAGCTAGTAACGCACCCAAAACATTCGCATACACAGAAATATAGAGTAAAAGAGGTTTTCCTTGCTTTAGAGGGTTTAAAACAGGAGGATTAACCAAATACGCTTTTAGTCTTTCGAAAGCCTTTTGGCAATCATCGTCCCATACTAATTTCACCCCTTTTCTCAAAAGTTTGTTGAACGGTTCACATCTTGTAGTGAGGATTGAAATAAACCTACGAATTGATTGGAGGTGACCTTGGAGGCTACGAATTTGCGTGAGATTGGAGGGCGGAGTCATGTCTATGATGGCTCTACACTTAGAGGGGTCGACTTCAATGCCCCTTTGGCTTACCATAAAGCCTAAGAGCTTACCAGATTCGACTCCGAACACGTACTTTTGAGGGTTTAGCTTTACTTTGTAAAGCCTAAGCCTTTCGAAAAAATTTTGTAAGCATTCAATATGAGTGCATCGAGTTTTTGATTTAACCAAGAGATCATCCACATATACCTCTACGAGCTCATGAATCTGATCGTGAAAGATCGTAGTCATAGCTCTTTGGTAGGTGGTGCCGGCATTTTTCAAACGAAAGAGCATGACTGTATAGCAGTACATGCCCCAGGGTATTGTGAAAGCAGTTTTAGCCTGATCTCTTGGGGTTAATTTGATTTGGTTATACCCTGAATAGCCATCCATGAATGAAAACATTTCATGATTTGCAGTACTATCGACTATCAAATCAATGTTAGGTAAAGGAAAGTTATCCTTTGGAGTGGCTTTGTTCAGTTTTCTAAAATCGATGCATATTCGAATTTTCTCATTGGATTTTCGAACTACAACAATATTTGACAACCAATCAGAATTCGCAATGGGTTTTATAAAACCAGCTTTTAGCAGATCTTCTAAACCCTCTTTAACTTGTGCATGCACGTTCGGATGAATCTTTCTAAGCTTTTGCTTTATGGGTTTCGAATTTGAATCTAGGGGAAGACAATGCTCTATGACTCTTGGGTCTATACTCGGCATGTCTTCATACGTCTATGCAAACACATCTATATAGGTTTTCAAAAATGCAATGAATGATGATGCTTCATGCTCATGCAAACATGTGCCTATCTTAATGTGTTTGGGCTTTGTTTCACTCCCTAGGTTGATCTCTAAGAAATCCCCTCCTACAGCATTTGAAGGTTTTTCAAAATCGAGAATTTTATGAAACTCTAGGAGCTCGGAGGTTGGATCTTCCTCCGAGCTTTGATCATTCTCGAAAGTATTGAATCCTAAGGAATTTGAACTTGGTGCATGGGTTTTGAAAACACCGGTTTTTGACTTGGAATTTCAATGGGTTTCGAAACTTTTGGTCTTGTTATGAAGACAACTTTCTTTTTGAAATCCTTAGCTTTTTCCAAACTTTTACCAGGAGCTGGTATATATAGGATTTTGTTTTTGGAGCTTTCTAAATTTTCGATTTTTTTGGATTTTTGTAAAGCAAAGACACTTGGAGCTATACAAACTATAATTTTTTTGGTTTTTGCATAAATTTCTAATGTTTTTGGTTTTTGAGGTTTTCCAAATTGTTTTTGAATTTCGAGATTTTTCCAATTTTTTTGATTTTTGGTTTAAGAAGGGATCTTCCATCATACCTACAAAGGAAAACGCCACAAGTTAGACTCTAAATAAGAGGTCTAAATCGTAGGTTTCTACTTCACTAGGCTCCAAGGCACCCAGGTGGTCACAGGTGGGGGATCTGGTGGTATTTTGGGAGTATAACCGATCCCATATCGGCTTGGATTGGCCTTTGGTACTATGGGCTCTAGGAGACCCTGGTTTTGTGCTCCTAGACTTTTGTATGGCATATATCCCATATTCAATAGCATGTTCTATGATTTTTTGTTTTTTGAAAAGTTTTTGTATAGTTCATGATTCTGGAACTTGCTATCGTCCATGTTATGCTCATATGGCTTTCTATCTAGGGTTTTTGGAATGGATGACTCTTGGCCTTACCTAGGATGGTTAGAGTTTTGAGTGGGCGAGCCTTGGGCTGCCCCTTGATGTATAAAACCTTTCTAGGCTTTGGAAGGACGAGCTTGGGTGGCTCGACCAAGACTTGCCCCAGGTTGGCCTCGTAGGCTTGAGAGCTTGACAAGCATGGGAAATTCTGTATTCCTTGAAGCTGAGGGTGACTCTCACCTAGAATTACCACGACTTGATCCTCGAAGGGAATTTTGACACACCTATGGAAGGTGGATGATACAGCTCACAGGCTGTGTATCCAAGGCCTTCCCAGTAATAGGTTGTAGTGGGAGTGGATGTCTAAGACATGGAACACCCCCATGTGAGTTATCCCTCCCGTTTCCATGGGTAATTCTATGGATCCTAAGGGTCTAGATGCATTCCCATCGTATCCCATAAGGAGTATGCCATCTACTATATTTCGAAAACTCTCTTGGCTTATGAACGAAATTATCAAGCCATGGAGAAGACGTGCTTGGCCCTAGTCTGGGCCTGCCAGAAATTCAGGCACTATTTCCTAGATCATGAGATCTGGATAGTGTCCAAGCTTGATCCAATCAAGCACTTGTTCGAAAAACCCATTCTCACGGGTAGATTGGGCAAATGGCAACTCCTTCTAATGGAGTATGATCTGAAATACCATCACCAGATTTCCATTAAGGGCCAAGCCCTAGCAGATTACGTGGCTGAATTCCCCTTAGAGGACGCATATCCCACTCTTGTCGAAATGCCTGATGAAGGCTTATTGCAAAACTATTTTCAAAACCACATTTTGGCAAATTCTTTCGAAAACCAAGTGTGGAAGATGCACTTCGATGGGGCACGAAACCAACGAGGGGCTGGTGCCGGGGTCATCCTAATCTCTCCTGAAAAGGGCGAGATTCCCATAGCAGTCCGCTTAGATTTCGAATGTTCCAACAACGTAACTGAGTATGAAGCACTCATACAAGGCTTAAAGATTTCGAAAACTCTAGGGGCATCATGCATCGAGGTCTTTGGAGATTCTCTCCTTGTCATAAACTAGATTTTAAAAATTTGGCAAGTACGTAATGAGAAACTACTTCTATATCATGAGTTGGCCACTCGATTGGTCCAAACCTTCCAGTCATGTAAACTCACACACATAGCAAGAGAGGACAATGGCATCGCCGATGCCCTCTCCTCCTTGGGTTCAGCCCTGAAGGTCGATCCCATTTCAGGGACCAGATCTTTGGAAATATGGCATACGCCCCACCCATCCACACACGACTTGGATATTTGCCAAAACAACCCAGAGTCTATTGAAAAACCCTGGTTTTATGACATAAAACAATTTTTAGAAAATGGGGGATTCACTGAGGATGCCACATCCAAAGATAAGGCATTCATTCGTAAGATTTCGACCCGATACACCATTCTGGGTGGGGTTTTATACAAAAAAAGTTTTACCGGCATTCTGCTTAGGTGTATCGACCTAGAGGAGGCTAGGATAGTGATGCATGAATTCCACGATGGAGAATGTGGAGGTCATGTTAATGCCAACATGATGGCAATGAAAATACTTAGAGGGGGCTATTTTTGGTCCACCCTGAAAAAGGATTGTCACGATCATGTTAGGAAGTGTCATCCATGTCAAGTGCATGGGCACGCCATTCATATCCCTTCATCTGCATTGCATTCTGTGGTCAGCCCCTGGCCATTTACCATGTGGGTGTTTGACATCGTAGGCCCAATATTTCCAAAGGCCTCGAATGGGCATCGATTTATTTTAGCAGCCACGGAGTATTTCTCCAAATGGGTGGAAGCCATTTCCCTAACCAATGTAATGGGGCAACATATGGTGGCTTTCATTCGGAGGAATATCTTGGCTCGATTTGGGGTTCCACGAGACCTTGTGTCTGATAATGGTACCCCATTCAAGAACAAGCGGATGGTTAAGTTGTGCAACACATATGGCATAACTCACTATTTCTCCTCACCCTACTACCCTCAAGGCAACGGCCAAGCCGAAGCCACAAACAAAACTCTCATTAGTATTATTGAGAAAACCTTAGAGAAGGGTAGGACATGGCATGAGAAGATGGATGAAGCCTTATGGGCTTATAGGACTTCCATCCGAACTCCCACGAATGCCACACCATTCAAATTGGTCTATGGCACAAACGTCATTCTTCCTATTCATACTCAATTGCATTCATTCCATACATCCCTAGCACTCGACCTCCCCCTAGAGACGCTTCAGCACGCTAGGATGGCCGAACTAGATTTGCTAGATGAGAGGCGACTCCTTGCCATGGATCATGCTCGTGCATACCGACAAAGGATAACCCGACATTATAGCAAACACATGAGTAAGAGAATTCGCACTTGTGAAAGAGCGGAGTCTTCAAAATCGTAGTTACATTTCAAAATCCTTCTTCTTACAAAGAAAGGCCTAGTTCAATATAGCAAGATACTTGCAAGTAGTACGTGCTATTTCTAAATAGGCTGATCTGGAATGGATCGAGTGTAGGCTTGGGATAAGTCCTCCCCTCTTCTCTTCTCCTTCCAAAAAAGAAAACAAAGGCCCAAAACGAAAGGGAATTTCCCATTCAAAGTCTCTTTCCAAAAGAAAGAAACCAGAATTTAAAAGAAAAATCGATTCTCTTATAAAAAAGAGGGATTAAAGAAAAAATACTCCCAAAGGGAGACCCTCGATGAAAAAAAGGAAAAAGAGGCCAAAAAGCTCAAAAAAAGAGCAGTTTTCCGCCTTCTATGCCTTAAACCACGGGACGCTTCAGAAGGGACCGTGGTATCTCTTTCTCATCCCTAGCTTATCCCAAGCTAAAGCATAGTTCATTTCGAGGAATCCTAAAGTAAAAATAGGATTTACTTACTTGAATTTCATCTTGTTTGAGAATTCGACGTTTCAAGTAAGGCGTAGGAATTTGAAATATGCCTTGTTTTCTTATAAAACCTCCGCTAGATAAACGAGTGTTAAGACTCAAACAAGGGCAAACACGAAGAGCTCGAGATCCTTAGGATCGAGGCTCAAGACAGTTGTCCCTTTTGTAAATAACTTTTGTAAATAAGTTTTGAAAACCGAACATCGAACAGCATAGGATTTGCTCACTTGGAGCAGTAGGCCTTGTAAGTCTCTAGAGTTCGACCACATCTGGTCCCTGGGAGGTCGCCACTTTTGGCACCACACCCATGTCATTTGCATTCCATGCATGGTACTTGCATGAACATGATCCCATTTTAGGACCAGATTCCATAGTATAACCCTTTGGCGTGATATCTCCTCCTACCAGAGTTTGTAAATTGAGATTTTTGCTAAAAATGGGGACGATCCCATGTTCTTCGTGGATAGATCTAGGGAGACATTGAAGGGGGTGTTTGTCATCTTTGCCCTTATTCAAATCTATTTGGACAAGGCCAAAGAGGGGCATCTGTAAACACCCCGAAATCCCACGAATTTCTCAAATTCATCTGGTTTTGTAAAAGCAGCCCCAAAGGGCTATTTTGAGTCTGGAAACCCAGGAGCCTTCCAGACAACCCTGTACATACGTTTTAAACTTCATATTTCAAAAATATATAATATGGCTTTTGAAAACCTTTTAAAACACGTTTTTGAAACCCCGAAGCAGCTTGGCCTAATCCAGACAGGACCAGGAGAGCTAAGAAGAGCCCAGAACCGGAGCACATGTCGAGCCCGGCACAACAACTCTTGTATCAAATTCATACCCCAAGGATCTCGAACGTCCAAGACCCTGTTATTATCAAAATGTCATTTGAAGTCATCTCCGGAAGGCAGAAACGGAGGCGGACGATCATATTGGCGAAGACCCAACGCAGACGGAGTGCTGATGCTGTCAGACCCCGCACAAATCGTCCGTTTCGAACACAGCTCGAAGGAGTCAGAGTTCAGTTTGGATCGGATCTGGACCATAGATATCCAGATCCCAATCCAAACCCATATGTGGACTTGGATTTTGATTTGGATCCAGAGATCCAATCCAATATCCATATCCATGGCCCACATCACCTTCTCATAAATGAAGGTCGGGCCCACTTGAATTTCACGTAGGATTATGGGCATGAGAGAGAGTGGGGATGGATAAGATCAAGAGTGTTGTAATTAAGCTTGACTTGTGTGTCAAGTTTGGGGTTAATCATGTGGGTTAGCCTAATTGAGTGGGTTTAAGCTTGTAATTAGCCAAAACCTAACCTAGGGCTGCACCAACATGAGGTGGTTAAGGTCTATGGGCCATGCAAAGGGAGCTCCTTCACCTAAACCTAACCCAAAACACCTAATCCTAGCCTTCCACCCTAATCCACCCCTAATCTGAGCCTAATCACCTAACCCACTTCCCTAATCCCGGCCTAATCCCAACCTAATCACCCAACCCACTTCCCTAATCCTTCCCTAAACCCAGGTTAATTTCCCTAAACCTAGCCTAAACCTAGCCTAATCACCTAACCTAGCTCACTAAACCTCACCCTAGAACCCAACCACCTAACCAAACCCTAAACCCCTAAACCCCTAAACCACCCCTAGCCCACAATCTACCCAAACCACTAGTATTTAAAATATCTGGCCCTACCCTTTCCAGCCCACCTTATCTTCATACCACCCTACCTAAACCACCTAACCACTACCCCAAACCCAGCCCTAACCGACCTACCCATCCCTATATAAACCCCCCCCCCTTGGGGGCGGGTTTTCCAAGCTAGAAGCCTTCCCCAAGCCCAGCCGGGTCCTCTCCTTCCCCCACTTCCCCAAGCTCCACCTGCTCCACCACCGCCACCACCATTCCAGCCGAAGCCCCCTCCATCATCATCCTCTTCACCCGACCGAACCAGCCGAACCCCCACATCCGGCTACTCCTCAACCACCCGCCGCGTCTTCATCCGGTTAGTACCCCACACTCTACCTAGCTCCTTCTCTACTCCCTCTCCACTCCCAGCCACCCACCCACCATACCACCACCTTACCCTAATATCAGCCACTACCCGCCACCACTCCCACTCGGCCAAGCCTTAGTCACCCTAACTACCCGCCACTACCTAACTACCCTAGCTACACCCGGCCACCCTATTAGACTTCCTAAGATCTCCCCATTGCACTCCCTTACACCCACTACCCCCCACTACCACCTAGCCTCATCACCTAGCTAGCCTCCTTCCCATACTCCACCCATAGCTATCCTAGCAGCCCGCCACCACCATATTTCTCTAGTCGGCCACTCCAACCGACTATCCCTTCCATCCGGCCAGCCACCCCTTTTCCCCTAGGTGTCCCATTCGATCCTCCCTTAGGCTCCCCTTAGGGCCATACTCCCTAACACTATATCCTCTCCTAGTGACCTTGCCTAGCCCCTTTAATCCCCCACATCAAGGTGACACCCTTGCTTGCAGCCGGCCATCTCCAAGGCGCCCATCCCGCACCCCATTAGCAGCCGGTCAGCACCCTTTGTCGTTCGCCCTCACGGAGCCCCCGTTTGCAGCCCAACGCTAAGGCCAAGCCCACGCTCAAGCAAGGCCTCTATGGACCAGCTACTAGTAAGTGCCTAACTCGGTCTTTAGTTGTATACTTACTTGAGATTCAATTCGATACGGGGTTGTAATAACGGAGCATAGTCTCCTCCGCTTGTAATAACGTGGCTTGGCACACCCACACACGTGCACTCTCTTAGTTGTGCACGATTTTGAACACACACGGGCCTAATCAGCCCCTAATACATAAGTATATACATATACTTTCATTTTTGTAGGGTTTTCGCTTAAGTTGGGTGCGTTGTCTTTCAATTCAAGCACTCACACACATTGAGCCTTCGCTCTTATTTGAAAGACCCAAGTAAGGGCCGACCTATACTATTTGGGTTTCATTTCATGTCGTGTGGGTGAGTCTTTCAATTCAAGCACTCTCACACACATTGAGCCTTCGCTCTTATTTGAAAGACCCAAGTAAGGGCCGACCTATACTATTTGGGTTTCATTTCATGTCGTGTGTGTAAGTCTTTCAATTCAAGCACTCTCTCACACATTAAGATTTCGCTCTTACTCCCAAGACCTTAGTCAAGGCCTATTGCAGTTATATTTGGGTTTAATTTCATGTCGTGTGTGTAAGTCTTTCAATTCAAGCACTCTCACACACATTGAGCTTTCGCTCTTACTCCCAAGACCTTAGTCAAGGCCTATTGCAGTTATATTTGGGTTTAATTTCATGTCGTGTGTGTAAGTCTTTCAATTCAAGCACTCTCACACACATTGAGCTTTCGCTCTTACTCCCAAGACCTTAGTTAAGGCCATACTGCAATTTATATTTGGGTTTAATTTCATGTCGTGTGTGTAAGTCTTTTCCTTCAAGCACGCACCCACATTGAGCCTTCGCTCTTATTTGCAAGACCCGAGTAAGGGCTCATATATATATCTCCCTTCGGCATTTATATTTCAAGTCATTTCCCTTCGGTTATTTTCCTTCGGTTATTTCCCTTCAGTATTGTCTTTACATTCGGGTTTTCCCTTTGGAGTAGCGTGAGTTTGCATTGCATCTACGCCATACCACGAGGTAGGACGCATATTGCATCAAAGCAAGCCCCGCTCGAATTCGCCCATGTAGTGGAGTGTTCATAACACACAAACTAGGTGGCCCGAAAAGGGATAAAAGAAAAGACTTAGGCACGTGCAAATCCACGTGATCTAAAACATGCAATCGCATCTAAAAGACCCGAATTAGACACCTCGAACCGCTTCGTAGGCTTTCTCTCCCAAAACTCGATTTTTGCAAAGCGTACAGACTGACTCTTGCGCATCGGTGCAAGAAGGTCTGCGACGACAAGAGCTCACTTGCTCACAGTCGCCACGTTTAGAAGTCAGTGTTAAATATATCTTCGCTAGCTTAGGTAAGCTAGCTGGCACGCCCTGTTTGCATAAATAAGGCCTTAGACGCACGAGAGGATCCGCTCTGAGCCCTGAAAAGGTGAGAGGCGGGGATTTTTCGCCCGTCTACACTACCCTTCTCTAAGGTTTTCTCAATTATGCTAATGAGAGTCTTGTTTGTGGCTTCGGCTTGGCCGTTGCCTTGAGGGTAGTAGGGCGAGGAGAAGTGGTGAGTTATGCCATACGTGTTGCACAACTTAACCATCCGCTCATTTTTGAATGGGGTACCATTATCAAACACAAGGTCTCGTGGAACCCCAAATCAAGCCAAGATATTCCTCTGGATGAAAGCCACCACATGTTGCCCCATTACATTGGTTAGGGAAATGGCTTCCACCCACTTGGAGAAATACTCTGTGGCTACTAAAATAAATCGATGCCCATTCGAGGCCTTTGAAAATATTGGGCCTACTATGTCAAACGCCCACATGGTAAATGGCTAGGGGCTGACCACGGAATGCAATGCAGATGATGGGATATGAATGGCGTGCCCATGCACTTGACATGGATGACACTTCCTAACATGGTCGTGACAATCCCTTTTCAGGGTGGACCAAAAATAGCCCCCTCTAAGTATTTTCATTGCCATCATGTTGGCATTAACATGTCCTCCACATTCTCCATCGTGGAACTCGTGCATCACTATCCTAGCCTCCTCTAGGTCGATACATCTAAGCAGAATGCCGGTAAAACTTTTTTTGTACAAAACCCCACCCAGAATGGTGTATCGGGTCGAAATCTTACGAATGAATGCCTTATCTTTGGATGTGGCATCTTCGGCGAATCCCCCATTTTCTAAAAACTGTTTGATGTCATAAAACCAGGGTTTTTCAATAGACTCTGGGTTATTTTGGCAAATATCCAAGTCGTGTGTGGATGGGTGGGGCGCATGTCATATTTCCAAAGATCTGGTCCCTGAAATGGAATCGACCTTCAGGGCTGAACCCAAGGAGGAGAGGGCATCGGCGATGCCATTGTCCTCTCTTCCTACATGTGTGAGTTTACACGATTGGAAGGATTGGACCAATCAAGTGGCCAACTCGTGATATGGAAGTAGTTTCTCATTACGTACTTGCCAAATTTTTAAAACCTGGTTTATGACAAGGAGCGAATCTCCAAAGATCTCAATGCATGATGCCCCTAGAGTTTTCGAAATTCTTAAGCCTTGTATGAGTGCTTCATACTCAGCTACGTTGTTGGAACATTCGAAATCTAAGCGGACTGCTATGGGAATCTCGCCCTTTTCAGGGGAGATTAGGATGGCCCCAGCACGAGCCCCTCGTTGGTTTCGTGCCCCATCGAAGTGCATCTTCCACACTTGGTTTTCGAAAGAATTTGCCCAATCTACCCTTGAGAATGGGTTTTTCGAACAAGTGCTTGATTGGATCAAGCTTAGACACTATCCAGATCTCATGATCCAGGAAATAGTGTCTGAATTTCTGGCAAGCCCAAACTAGGGCCAAGCACGTCTTCTCCATGGCTTGATAATTTCGTTCATAAGCCAAGAGAGTTTTCGAAATGTAGTAGATGGCATATTCCTTATGGGTGTCATCCTCGTATTGAGCCAACAGGGCTCCTAAAGCATTTACATGCACGGAGATATATAATAAAAGTGGTTTTCCTTGCTTTGGAGGGTTCAAAACGGGGGGATTAACCAAGTATGCCTTCAGTCTCTCGAAGGACTCCTGGCATTCGTCATCCCATAAGAATTTCGTGCCCTTCCTCAACAGTTTGTTGAAGGGTTCGCATCTAGTGGCCAGATTCGATATGAATCGGCGAACGGATTGTAAGCGACCTTGGAGGCTACGGATTTGGGTGGGATTGGAGGGTGGAGCCATGTCTATGATGGCTCGACACTTAGAGGGGTCGACTTCTATTCCCCTTTGGCTTACCATAAAGCCTAGAAGCTTCCCTGATTCTACTCCGAACACACATTTTTTAGGGTTTAGCTTTACTTGGTAAAGCCTAAGCCTTTCGAAAATCTTTTGTAAACATTCGATATGAGTGCATCGGGTTTTGGATTTTGCCAAGAGATCATCTACATACACTTCTACAAGCTCATGAATTTGATCATGGAAGATCGTGGTCATGGCCCGTTGGTATGTTGTGCCGGCATTTTTCAAACCAAAGGGCATGACTGTATAGCAGTACATGCCCCATGGGGTTGTGAAGGCGGTTAGACCCCTGATCTCGTGGATTTAGTTTGATTTGATTATAGCCTGAATAGCTATCCATAAATGAAAACATTTCATGATTTGCAGTACTATCGACAATCAAATCTATGTTTGGTAAAGGATAATTATCCTTAGGAGTGGCTTTATTCAGGTTTCTGAAATCGATGCATATTCGAATTTTCCTATTGGTTTTTCGAACCACAACGATATTTGACAACCAATCAGAATACGCAATGGGTTTTATAAATCCGGCTTTTAGCAGATCTTCTAAACCCTCTTTGACTTGCGTGTGTACATTCGGGTGTATTTTCCTAAGCTTCTACTTTATGGGTTTTACACCTGCATCTAAGGGAAGACGATGCTCGACAATGCTGGGATCTATGCCCGGCATGTCTTCATACATCCATGCAAACACATCTAAATAGGTTTGTAGAAATGCAATGAATGCTAACCTTTCGGTTTCATGCAAGCATGTGCCTATTTTGATGGTTTTGGGATTGGAATCATCCCCTAGGTTCACCTCTATGAAATCTCCTCCTACTGATTGGGAAGGTTTTTCAAAATCGAGAATTCTATGAAATTCTGGGAGCTCAGAAGTGGGATCTTCCTCAAGGACATCCACTTCTGGGCTTTGATCATTCTCGTGGGCTATAGACCCGAGGGAATTTGATGCGTGATTTTCAAAATGACCTGGTTTTGTACTTGGATTTTCAAGTGATTTCGAAACTTTTGGTCTGGCTATGCAGACGACGTTTCTTTCGAAATCCTTTTATTTTGTCAAAGTCCTACCAGGAGCAGCTATGTACAAAATCTTTTTGGTATTTTCCAAATTTTCGATTTTTTTGGGTTTTTGTAAAACAAGAACTTTGGGAACTATACAAAGCACTCTATTTTCGAGTTTTTGTTTTTCTATTGTTTTTGGTTTTTCTTGTTTTTCGATTTTTTTGATTTTAAACTTTTCAAATGCTTTTGTGTTTTTAGAAAAGGGATCTTCCGTCATACCTACAAAGGGAAAACACTACGGGTTAGACTCGGAATAGGAGATCTAAATCGTAGGTCTCTTCTAAGGCAGGCTCCGGGGCACCCTTGACCCAGGTGGTCATAGGGGGTGGCTCTGGCGGTATTCGGGGAGTATAGCCGATCCCATATCGGCTTGGGTTGGCCCTAGGAAGGATGGGCTCTAGGAGACCCTGATTCTGTGCCCCTAGACTTTTGTAGGGCGTGTAGCCCATGTTCAACAATATGTTCCACGACTTTTTGTTTTTTGAAAAAGTTTGATATAAGTCGTGGTCTTGGAACATGCTATCGTCCATATTGTGCTCATATGGCCTCTTGTTCAGGGGCTTTGGAAATAGGGAATGCTTGGATCGTCCTAGAAGGGTTAGAATCGGGAGGGGGCCTGCTTTGGGCGGCTCCTTCACACATACAACCTTCCTAGGGTTGTTTAACACGAGCCGAGGTGGCTCCACCATGATTTGCCCTAGGTTAGCCTCGTGGGCCTGGGAACTCGATAAACAAGGGGAGTTTATGATCCCCTGAAGTTGTGGGTGACTCTCACCTAGGATCACTATGACCTAGTCCCTAAAAGGGATCTTGACACACCTGTGGAAGGTGGATAGCACAGCGCACAAACTGTGTATCCAGGGCCTTCCCAGCAACAGGTTATAATGGGATGGATGTCCAAGACATGGAACACCCCCGTGTGTTCGATCCCTCCCGTTTCTATTGGGAGTTCGATGGATCCTAAAGGTCTAGACGGATTCCCATCGTATCCAGTGATAATGATGGGGCTTGGGTTCATTGAAGTCAAGGTGACTCCGATTTTATACGCCACATGAAGTGGAAGGATGTTGAGCCCTCCTCCACCATCGACTAGGCACCTGTCTAGAGAGTGGTTATTCCGAACCACCTCGATATGTAAGGCCTGGTTATGGGTTTCGTAGGGTCTGTCTACATCATCTTCCGAGAAAGTGATGGGCGATTTTACTCCTAATAAAGCCACTTGGGCAGACAAGGATTCCGGACTTATGTTCGAATCAACCTTGGCCCTTTCTAGAATTTTCTCTAATACAAGTTTATGCCTAGGCGAAGTTTTTATAAGCTCTAAGATAGACATGTGAATAGGAATCTTTGAAAGGTGGTTTTCGAAGTCATAAGGATTTAGGATGACTTTGTCCTTATCTGCTTTTGGCAGACCACTAGGGATACATGCTTTTGAGGGGCCAGGCACACTGACCACCTTTTGAGCACCTTGAAGGTGCGGGGGTTGGTAGATCCTCCCGGATCTAGTGACTTCCCCCACAACCAGCCTAGGGTTCGCGCTAATTTTGGCTCTAAGGATGAGCTGAGGAGAACTTTGGATTTTCAAAGCTGTTTTTACTGGGGATTCCACTTTTGGTGGCCCCCGAATGACGACTTGGGCGGGCTTCTTGTACAGTACAAGAATGGGCGCACAAGTGGGTCGACCAGGTTCTGGTTTTTACGCTAGTTCCTTGAAAATGGTGAGGGTACATACCTCCTTTCCTTTTCCACTACCACTGGCGTGTTTGGGAAAGGGTTCCTTGAAGATAGCTTGAGGTGGCTCAGGTTCCGCAGTGACCTGGAGCCAGTCTTCTGCTATCAAGTTCTCAATTTTATTTAAGAGGGAGAAGCAACGTTTGGTATCATGGCCTTTGAGCCGATGATACTTACAAAATCGGTTTAAATACCCCCTTTGGAAGTGACTCCTTCGGGGATTTCAGGGAGTTCTATCATGCCCTGGGCAAGTAGGAGGTCTAGGACCTCCGACACAGGTTGCCCCGGCGGAGTGTACTCCCGTTTTTCAACCAGTTTTTGAAAATTTCGCTCCCTCTTATTTTCTAACTTTTCAAAATTTTTGGAAGTGCCTGCCACGCCTGGATCTACCCAGACATTGGCGATTTTATGGGGCTTTGCTCCTTTGTCCATCGTGGGTAGCCCGTATGTGATGGGTTTTTCCAAGCGGGTTTTAGAAATGGCACTTCCTTTTCACAAGTGATCGTATGTCCCTTTTCGTAAGTTGGTTTCGAAAAGGGAGGCCTTTTTTATCAACTTATGAAAAGTTGAGATCTCATGGAGCGAGAGAAGGGTTTTTAACTTGCTTTTAAAGTTATCTAGGATGAGCATGACTGCGCATCCTTCGGATATGGGCTCTCGCACTTGGCCCAAAAGCGACCTCCATCTTATAATGAAGGCATGTACGTCTTCGTTCATGCCTTGCTTTGTATCCCTTAAGGTATTCAGAGTCGGCGTGACTTCTACGTTGTGTGCAAATCTTTGCATAAAGCAATTCGCTAACTCTTCAAAAGTAGCGAACTAGCTTAAGTTGTAGGAAGCCAACCATTTGGCAGTTGTGTCTTTAAGGGATAAAGGGAACCAATACACCCATTTCATCGAGTCATTTTTCTTCTTATGGGCTCGACGTGAGAAAAGCTGCAAGTGAGACCTAGGGTCTCCCATGCCATCATACCCATGGAAGTTCGGTATTTCATCGTCACTGTCTGTTTCGTAATCCATAAGAAGGAAATCAGACAGGGCGTAGCTTCTTTTCTCTTTATTCTGCCCTTTCAGCAACTACTGTAGGGCTTTACGGTCCTTTTGTGTGAAGGACTCGTGGTATTGGTTGCCTTCCATTGCGGACGCCTCTTTGTGCTTGCGAGGTTTTTCAGATTTTTTCTTAGGCCTTTGTTCACCGTTTGATGAACATGAATCGCCTACTTCAGCCTCTTGGCTGAGAGCATCGATTTTGGCCTCAAACTCCCTTCTCAAGTCCTCAATTTCATCTAGTTTTTTGTTTTTGAAAACCCTCCTAGAGTGAGAACTTTATGCGCATGAGCCTTGGCTCGACACTTCACTTGGATTGGATTTTGACATGCTTTTCAAGCCTTTTCAAAATGTCCTAAGTACAAGCAAAGAAAATAAGTTAAAATGACACATTTTTACAAAATTTTCGCAAGACTTCTACTTAAAAACTCGATCTTTGAAAGGCTCACGTCCCACCGGGCGTGCCAATCTCTGTAGACGCGCGAAAAATCCCCGCTTCTCACCTTTTCAGGGCTCGGAGCGGATCCTCTCGTGTGTCTAAGGCCTATTTATGCAAACAGGGCGTGCCAGCTAGCTTACCTAAGCTAGCGAAGATATATTTAACACTGACTTCTAATCATAGCGACTGTGAGCAAGTGAGCTCTTGTCGTCGCAGACCTTCTTGCACCGATGCACAAGGGTCAGTCTGTACGCTTTGCAAAAAACGAGTTTAGGGAGAGAAAGTCTACGAAGCGGTTCGAGGTGTCTAATTCGGGTCTTTTAGATGCGGTTGCATTTTTTAGATCACGTGGATTTGCACGTGCCTAAGTCTTTCCTTTTATCCCTTTTCGGGCCACCTAGTTTGTGTGTTATGAACACTCCACTACATGGGCGAATTCGAGCGGGGCTTGCTTTGATGCAATATGTGTCTTACCTCGTGGTATGGCGTAGATGCAATGCAAACTCACGCTACTCCAAAGGGAAAACCCGAATATAAAGACAATACTGAAGAAAAATAACCGAAGGAAAATAACCGAAAGGAAATGACTTGAAATATAAATGCCGAAGGGAGATATGTATATAGAGTATGTATATGAGCCCTTATTCGGGTCTTGCAAATAACAGCGAAGGCTCAATGTGGGTGCGTGCTTGAATTTGAAAGACTTACACACACGACATGAAATTAAACCCAAATATAAATTGCAGTATGGCCTTAACTAAGGTCTTAGGAATAAGAGCGAAAGCTCAATGTGTGTGAGTGCTTCAATTGAAGTACTACGCACACGACATGAAATTAAACCCAAATATAACTGCAATAGGCCTTGACTAAGGTCTTGGGAGTAAGAGCGAAAGCTCAATGTGTGTGAGATTGCTTGAATTGAAAGACTTACACACACGACATGAAATGAAACCCAAATAGTATAGGTCGGCCCTTACTTGGGTCTTTCAAATAAGAGCGAAGGCTCAATGTGTGTGAGAGTGCTCGAATTAAAAGACAACACACCCAACTTAAGCAAAACCAAAAATGAAAGTATATGTATATACTTATGTATTAGGGGCTGATTAGGCCCGTGTGTGTTCAAAATCGTGCACAACTAAGAGAGTGCACGTGTGTGGGTGTGCCAAGCCACGTTATTACAAGCGGGGGGAGACTATGCTCCGTTATTACAACCCCGTATCGAATTGAATCTCAAGCAAGTATACAACTAAAGACCGAGTTAGGCACTTACTAATAGCTGGTCCGTAGATGCCTTGCTTGAGCGTGGGCTTGGCCTTCGCCTTGGGCTGCACAAGGGAGCTCCGCAAGGTTTGAACGGCAAGGGGAGTTGGCCGAATGTCCTTGGTGCGCTGGAGAGGCGCCTTGAAGGTGGCCGGCCACTAGAGATGGGTTGTTTTTGGTGTATTGGGTTAAAGGACCTAAGGAGGGTCACTAAGGGAAAGAGCTAGCTAGGATATGATGATGGCTGGCGGATGGCTGGCCGAAGAAAGGGGATGACAGTCGGTTGGGGTGGCCGAATGGGGGAGTTTGGTGGTGGCGGATTGTTGGGGTGGCTAAGAGTGATGTAAGGTAGGGGAACTAGCTAGGATATGGGACTGGGTGGTAGTGGGTATGGTTGGTGTCTTGGGGTGATGTGGGCAGGTTTTAGGGAGTCGGATAGGGTGGCCGAATGGGACTAAAAAGGCTAAGTGGTGGCGGGTAGTTAGGGAGCTATGGGTTCGGCTGAGTGAGAAGGGTGGCGGCGAGTGGAAGGGTTGACGTTAGGGTGGTAGGGGAGTGGATTAGGTGGCTGAGAGTGGAGAGGGAGTGAAGAGGTGGAAAGGCAGGACGTAGGGGACTTACCGGGTGAAGAAGAGGGTGGCGCTCGGCTGGAAGGGAGTTGGGCAGGCAGTGGCGTTCGGCTGGAAGGTGGTGGTGTAGGTGGTGGTGCAGGTGGTGGTGGGATGTGGAGCAGGTGGAGCAGGCGGCTGAGATTGGGGAAGTGGAGGACCCGGCTGGGCTCTGGGAAGGCAGCTAGGTGATGAAACCCGCCCCCAAGGGGGGGGGTTTATATAGGGCTGGGTAGGTCGGTTAGGGCTGGGTTTGGGGTAGTGGTTAGGTGGTTTAGGTAGGGTGGTATGATGATAAGGTGGGCTGGAAAGGGGTAGGGCCAGATATTTTAGATACAAGTGGTTTGGGTAGGTTGTGGGCTAGGGGTGGTTTAGAGGTTTAGGGTTTAGTTAGGTGGGTTGGTTCTAGGGTGAGGTTTACTGAACTAGGTTAGGTGATTAGGCTAGGATTAGGCTAGGTTTAGGGTAATTAACCTAGGTTTAGGGAAGGATTAGGGAAGTGGGTTAGGTGATTAGGTTGGGATTAGGCCAGGATTAGGGAAGTGGGTTAGGTGATTAGGTTTAGATTAGGGGCGGATTAGGGTGGAAGGCTAGGATTAGGTATTTTGGGTTAGGTTTAGGTGAAGGAGCTCCCTTTGCATGGCCCATGGACCTTAACCACATCATGTTGGTGCAGCCCTAGGTTAGGTTTTGGCTAATTACAAGCTTAAACCCACTTAATTAGGCTAACCCACATGATTAACTCCAAACTTGACACACAAGTCAAGCTTAATTACAACCACACTTGATCTTATCCATCCCCACTCTCTCTCATGCCCATAATCCCACGTGAATTTCAAGTGGGCCCCACCTCCATTTATGAGAAGGTGATGTGGGCCATGGATATGGATATTGGATTGGATCTCTGGATCCAAATCCAAATCCAAGTCCATACATGGGTTTGGATTGGGATCTAGATATATATGGTCCAGATCCGATCTAAACTGAACTCTGACTCCTTCGAGCTGTGTTCGAAATGAACGGTTTGTGCGGGTCCTGATAGCATCAGTACTCCATCTGCGTTGGGTCTTCACCAACATGATCGTCCGCCTCTGTTTTCGCCTTCAGGAGATGACTTCAAATGATGTTTTGATGATAACAGGGTCTTGGACGTTCGAGATCCTGGGGGTGTGGATTTGATACGAGAGTTGCTGTGCCGGGCTCGACATGTGCTCCGGTTCCGGGCTCTCCTTAGCTTTCCTGGTCCTGTCTGGATTAGGCCAAGCTGCTTCGGGGTTTCAAAACATGTTTTTAAAAGGGTTTTAAAAGCCATATTGTATGTTTTCGAAATACAGAGTTCAAAACATATGTACAGGGTTGTCTGGAAGGCTCTTGGGTTTCCAGACTCAAAATGGCCCTTTGGGGCTGCTTTACAAAACCAGATGGATTTTGAGAAATTCGTGGGATTTCGGGGTGTTTACAGGCACCAACCTTCATTTTTAAGAACCTGAGACTAAATGACAGGTTGACTTGCCAAACAATGTCGAAATTAGCAGGTTTCAAACATTTTATAAAAAAAACATTTATATTTGAAAACATCAAATCCTCAAATATTGCTTTGGAAAAACACTGGGTTTCATTCCTAGTTTTTGTTTGCAAAGGTGACCTACTTTTGCTCCGTGAGTCAGTCTATAACCACCTTAACCATTTAACCCTTCTTATGGGTGTGGGGTATCGAATCACTTTATCCACTTCAATGGGTGTAAGGAGACGTACCACTTTAACCTTGGGTATCAGTTCTTGGAATGAGACCCTTCTCAATCGGGCGAATTTCTGAGGTCTGGTTTAAATTTAACTTGTTTTTGAATATCAGGAGTTTTGAAATTTCATAAATTTATAATTTGCAAACATTTTTGGGTTTCATTCCCAATGTTACCTTTTTCATTTGTTTATAAAAGAAATTGTTTGAAATCATGCTTTCTTTGAAGGCAATTACTTAAAAAGGCAAAATCCTACCAATTTGGTCCTGAGGGCAAAATTGTTATTTTCATAAAATTTTGTCAAAATTCAAAATTTTTCTGAAAGGGAAGCAACATTCCATCATTTTTTAGGCTTCCATAAAATTTTGATGTCAAAACAAGCTCATTTGATGCATTTAATTCAAAAACCCAAAACTGCCAAAAATAACTACTTTCCTAAAAGGTAAAAAGTGTAAAAAAAATTGGGTGTTTACAACACGTTACTTTCCTTTTTCTTGACTGATGATGTCTTTCCCTTCTTAGAAGTCGGTTTCCTTCCGAATGTGAACTTTCTTTCCTTGGGTACCCGCTTTCCTTTTTAATGTCGACTTTCCTTTTTGGGTATCGACCTTCCTTTTTGGGTGTCAACTTACCTTTTTGAACGTCAACTTCCTTTTTTGATGCCGATTTGTTAGCTTTCCTTTCTTGACGCCGACTTTCTGTTTTTGACACTAGCCTGCTTCTTTCACTCTTGCAACTAAAAATGACAGGTTACTTGGCCCAACAATGCCAAGATTGGCAGGTGCTTGATTGTTGCCTTTTTTTTGTTTATGCCATCTCTTCTTTTTGGGGAATTTGCCTCTTTTCGGTCCGAATTTATATATGGCAAGTTTCAAATACTTTATAAAAAAACATTTTATATTTGAAAACATCAAATTTAATAAAATCTTCAAATATTTCTTTGGAAAAGCACTAGGTTTCATTCCCAGTTTTTGTTTGCAAGGGTGACCTACTTTTGCTCCGTGAGTCAATCTATAACAACCTTGACCATTTAACCCTTCTCATGGGTGTGGGGTATCGAACCACTTTAACCACTTCAACGAGTGTAAGGTATCGAACTACTTTAACCTTGGGTATCAGGTCTTGTTATGAGATCCTTCTCAATCGAGTGAATTTCTGAGGTCTGGTTTGATTTATTTTTGAATATGAGGGGTTTTGGAATTTCATAAATTTATAATTTGCAAACATTTTTGGGTTTAATTCTCAATGTTACCTTTTTCATTTGTTTATATAAAAAGAATTGTTTGAAATCATCATTTCTTTAAAGGCAATTACTTAAAAGGGCAAAATCCTGCCAATTTGATCCTGAGGGTGAAATCGTTATTTTTATAAAATTTTGTCCAAATTCAAATTTTTCTGAAAGAGAAGCAACATTCCATCATTTTGAGGCTGCCATAAAATTTTGATACCAAAACGAGCTCATTTGATGCATTTTATTTAAAAACTCAAAGCTGTCAAAAATAGGCAATTTTCTAAAAGTTAAAAAAAATTATTTAAAAAAAAAATTAGGTGTTTACAGATGCCCCTCTTTGGCATTAATCAAAATTTATTTGGATAATGACAAAGAAGAAAACACCCATTTGCTTTCCTTCCCAGATATATCTTGAGAATATACGATTTTCCTTATTCCATATTATCAATTTCCTCGGATCGACTTTGCATAAGAGGAGATTTTCGCCAAACTGGCCTTGACGAGACCTAGTCCTAGGTAACCATGCATGGGCGACCACTTTATGAATGCTTGCAGTGAATGATTCAAATGCTAAGAGACTCATACTTATGATTTGTAAGCTTGAGAAGGAGCTTATGGAAGTCAGCTGCCTCAAGTGGAATGGTTCCTATATGGTTGTAAACACCCCGAAATCCTACGATTTTCTCAAACATGCCTGGTTTTACCAAAGCAACCCCAAAGGGCTATTTTGAGTCTGGAAACCCAAGAGCCTTCCAGACATCCCTGTACATATTTGTAAATCTATACGTATAGCTTTTAGACTATAAACAGTATGTTGAAGCCCCAAAAGACTCTTGGCCTGACAAAAGAGGATCGAAAAGGCAATAGAGAGCCTGGACCCAAAGCATACTTCAAGCCCGGCATATCAACTCTCATGTCAAAAGCATCCCCAAATTCTCAGACATCCAAGCCCCAAATATCAGAAAAATTATCAAAATGAACTCCTGAAGTTGAGAAGATCGGACGACAATGTTGGCGAAGACCCAATGCAAGACGGAGTACTGATGAAGTTAGGCCCCGCACAAACCGTCCGTTTCGAAACACCATGAAGGAATCAAAAAATCAGATTTGGGTCGGATCTAGACCATATATATCCAGATTCAAACCCAACATGTATTTAGAGTTGGATTTGAATCCTAAGATCCAAATCCAATATCTGTATCCATGGCCCACTTCACCTCATAAATGGGGGTGAGGGGCCCACAATATTTCACGTGAAATGCCTTGGAAGGCTTGGGTAGAGAGAGAAAGGGGGTCATAAAGTATGAGTGAGAAAGTTGGTAGGCTTGACTTTTAGTCAAAAGTGGGTTAGCCTTGTGGGTTAACCAAGAGTGTGGGTTCAAGCTTGTATGTACCTACACTTGACCTAGGGCTGCACCAACTTGGACATGGCTGTAACTAAGGCAATGGACCGGCGCCAAGGGGTGGTTCCTAAACCTAGCCCTAAGCTAGCTCACCTCACCTAGCCATTTCCCCTAAAACCTAACCCAAACCTGACCTAAACCTAACCCTTCTCACCCAAAACCGCCCCAACCTCACCTAGCCGACCTCACCTAGCTAGACCACCTAGACCCTAACCAACTAAGCCTAAACTAACCTAACTAAGTCCGTAACCACTATGTCCCAGCCCACCTAACCAACCTACCCCAAACCACTAACCAACCCACCTAACTGACCTACCCCAAACCATGTCCCAGCCCACCTAAATGAAAAGATCTAGCCCACCATTATCCAGCCCACCAAAACAAATATCTGGCCCATCAACCGACCTAAGCTCCTAGCCACCAACCCCTAGCTAGCCTATATAAACCCCCTCCTTCATGCGGGTTCCCTCTCTTGGCTCCTCTTCATCCATCCCTTCACCCTTGGGACCCGGCCAGCACCTCTCTTCATCAACCCACCACCCTTCCAACTTCGACGAGGAGCTCCACCCGACCACCTTCCATCCACCTGCCGCCTCCTTCCCAGCTGGCACTCCTTCCATCCTCTTCCAACCGACCACTCCAACACCACCAGCAGCTCCATCCTTCCCGGTTAGTACCACCTCCCCTTTCACCTCCCGGGACTCCTCTCTTCACCCTCTTCTTCCCAACCGAGCATCATTCAACGCCTGCACATCCACCTGCCACCACTCCCATCCGCCTGCCCTTCTCCCTGTCACCCAGCCAGCATCTCCCTTATTCCCAGCCGAGCACCACCACACGCCTGCCCATCCACCTGCTATCCTTAGTCACCCCTTTCCAGCATCCCTTCACCATTCCCCAACACCTCCTCTACTTCTAGCCGAGACCTACCTGTCCCCAAAACCCATCCCAACTCCTAGTAACACGCCTTAGCCCAACCTACCTTCTCTACCACGCCTCAACACCAACCGATCAGCACTCCTACCTACCGCAACCATCTACCTAAGGGACTCTCCTTGGCTGCCCAAGGCGACTCATTAAGGCCTAGTCCACGCAAGTTGAACATGGACCAACTACATGTAAGTGCCTAAACTCGGTCCATTATATGAACTTGCTTTATAATTCAATTAAATTTTGATATGGGGTTGTAATAATGGAGCGTAGTCTCCTCCCAAGATGTAATAACGTGATTTGACACACAAGCACCTACGTGCACTTGAGCCTTTCCGCTCTTAGCTGCACACCTTTTTGCACACACACGGGCCTTGACAACCCCTAAGATATAATTTTATTTATATAAGTTCAGCTGCATGTGTTTTCATTTAAGTTGTGGGTGTTGTCTTTCAATTCTACACTCACACACATTGAGCTTTCGCTCTTACTCCCAAGAACCTAATAAGGGCCATATTACAATTTAATTTGGGGTTTTCATTTAAGTTGTGTGTATTGTCTTTCAATTTCCACACTCATACACATTGAGCTTTCGCTCTTATTCCCAAGACCCTAGTAAGGGCCATATTGCAATTATATTTGGGTTTTACATTACAAGTCGTGTGAGTTGTCTTTACATATACACACAACACCCACGCACACGTTGGCGACCTTCGAGCCCATATATATATAGTCGTATTTCCCTTCCGCTATGTCTTTAAGATTTGGGTTTTAAGGTTCAGCTGTGTGAGTAGTCTTTCCATATATACACGATACACACTTACACAATTGAGCCTTTCTGCTCTTAAGATATAGCCATATTTCCCTTTTGCAATTTCCCTTTTGCAATTTACATTACGCAATTTCCCGTAAGCATTATTTTTCAATTTCGGGTTTTCCCTTGGAGTTGTGTGAGTTTGCATTGCATATTCGCCATACCACGAGTTAGGACGCATATTGCATCAAAGCAAATCCCATACTCTCGTGCAAAAATCGCCCAACTTAGGTCACTTGCGCACACACCTAGTTGGCCTAAATAGCATAAAATTGAAAGACAGGCACGTGCAAATCCCACGTGAAATAAAATTTGCAATCACACAAATAAAACCCAAATCAAACACCTCAAGTATTTTTCAAAGAGGTTACTTTGTAGATACCGAAAATTTTCACTTACGGTTTCTTAGGCCTGAAGTGAACCTTTTCGCAATCTACTTCGCTTTATGGGCGTGCCAGCTAGTTTGCTTTAACTAGCAAAGTATGTTTTGAAAATAATCTGACTTTTGAAAGGCGATTGTAGGCAAGCGGGATTTTTACGTCGCAGACCTTCTTGCACCGATGCGCAAGGGTCAGTCTGTATGCTTAGAGACTTCATTTTTAAAACAAGTTTAACTCAAAATATATTTTAAATGAAGAAGTGTTTTAAAACCTTTTAAAAACCATGCATTTGGGCGATTTTGATTTTGTAAGGGTTGGACGACCCTAAGTCTTTCAAATTTTAATCTACTTAGGCACGATGTGCGTGCATCGAAATAGCCTAAGTCTTGGCGTGTGTGCATGATTGATTCGGGTTGTTTTTGTATGATTTTTAGATTTTAGATCACGTGGATTTGCACGTGCCTAAGTCTTCCTTTTTATCCCTTTATGGGCCACCTAGGTGTGTGTTATGAACACTCCACTACATGGGACGAATTTGAGCGGGAGTACGGGGTTTGCTTCGATGCAATATGCATCCTAACTCATGGTATGGCGTAGATGCAATGCAAACTCACGCTACTCCAAAGGGAAAACCCGAATGTAAAGACAATGCCGAAGGGAAATGACTTGTAATGTAAATGCCGAAGGGAGATATGTATATAAGGTATATATGGGCCCTTACTCGGGACTTGCAAATAAGAGCGAAGGCTCAATGTGGGTGCGTGCTTGAATTGAAAGACTACACACACGACATGAAATGAAACCTAAATATAAATTGTAGTATGGCCTTAACTAAGGTCTTGGGAGTAAGAGCGAAAGCTCAATGTGTGTGAGTGTAGAATTGAAGTACTACGCACACGACATAAATAAAACCCAAATATAACTGCAATAGGCCTTGACTAAGGTCTTGGGAGTAAGAGCGAAGGCTCAATGTGTGTGCGTGTGGAAAATGGAAAGACAACACACACAACTTAATTAAAAACCCCCGCGACTTAAAATATATAAATACAACTATATCTTAGGGGCTGGTTAGGCCCATGTATGTATGCAAAAGTGTGCAACTAAGAGCGGAAAGGCTCAAGTGCACATGTGTGTGGGTGTGTCAAACCACGTTATTACAATCGGGGGGAGACGAAGCTCCTTTACTACAACCCCGTATCAAAATTTAATTGAATATAAAGCAAGTAAATGTAATAGACCAAGTTTAGACACTTACAAATAGCTGGTCCATGTTCAACTTGCTTGCACGTGGGCTCACGGTTCACCTTGGGCAGCCAAGAGGGGGTTATCCTAGGTGGCTTTGAGAGAGGTTCTATGAGGCACGGTTAGGGTCTTAGGGGAACTAAGGTTCGGCCAAGACGGGGGTTGTTTAGGGTCTGTCCTAGGGTGCAGGTCAGGTTGGCAGGGAGGCAGTCGGGTCGGCAGGGAGGCAGTCAGGTCGGCAGGGAGGCGTTTGGCGCCTGGCGCAGCAGACGGGAGCCTGGCGCAGCAGACGGGCGCCTGGCGCGGCTACAGTGGCGCGGGGCGCGCTGGGGGGGTTCTGGTGCTAAAGGGGCGGCAGGGCGCTGAGGGGCGTTCTGCCGCTAAAGGGGCGGCAGGGCACTGAGGGGCGCCGCAGTGGCACGGGATGGCGTCAGGGCGTGCGGACAGGGCGCAGGGCGCACGACAGGCGCGGTAGGGGGTTCGGGTGACGCGTAGGGCGCGGTCCGGTTAGATTTAGGTCGGTTCGAGTCTAGGGTTAGGTTTGGTCGAACCTAGGCTGGGTTAGGGCTAGGTTTAGTTAGGGTTAGGTTCAGTTGGGGTTAGGTTCAGTTGGGGTTAGGTAGGTTCGAACCTAGGCTAGGTTGGGGGTTAGGTTTAGAGGGGTGTAGAGAGAATGGCTAGGTTAGGTTAGGCTTACCTCTTGGAGCCGGTCCTTCATGGCTTGAGCCCACGTCTCCATGGTTGTAGCCTCTTGGTCCAGCCCACCTTGGTTGCAGCCCCTTGGTCTAGACCCACATAGCCCACATGGCTTGAACCCACCTCACCCAATGAGCCCACATGGCTAGGTCTATCACTCCCTCTCTCTCCTCCCAAATATTTGCATGAACCCTTTACATGGACCCCCTCACCTCTATTTATAGAGATTTGAGGTGGGTCTTGGATTTGGGTTTGGGTTTGGATCCATACCCAAATCCAAACACTATTTGGATCTGGATATTGGATCTCGAATATTTGGAGATCCATATCCGATCCAAACCCAACATTTTTATCGATATGGATATGGATATTTTGATCCAGATTCGATCCAATTCAAACACTATTTGGATCCAATCCAAATCCAAACACTATTTGGATTGGCCTAAATCCAAACACTATTTGGATTGGCCTAAATCCAAACACTATTCATAACATGGATTTGGATCTGGATATATATGGTCCAGATCCAAATCAAAATTTCTTCGGATAGTCCTTCTTGGCTTCTCGAGGCGAACGATCTGTACGGGCACTGGCTTCATCAGCGCTCCGTCTGGTACTGGGTTTTCCCCAACTTTGTCGTCCGGACTCCGTCTTGCCGTTTTGGACTCCGTTGAGCTTTTCATCAAACGAGCTTTGCTTTCTTTTGTCTTTTTATCAGGGAGTGATTTCTGAAGCTCTAGGCTTGAATCCTCTTCAGGCCTAGGGTCTTCTTTTGCCTTCTGTACCTGTTTTCACATTTTAAAACAGGTTGTCGTTTTGGCTCAAATGAGTTTTTTGGTGTTTTTGAGAGTTTTTGAAATATAGAAGATTTGGGGTGTTTACATACTTGTTTAAAAATGACTTTGCCAAGCGTAGAGACTGACCCTTGCGCATCGGTGCAAGAAGGTCTACGACGAAAAGAGCTCACTTACTCACAGTCACCCCAAACGAGTCAGATTTTCAAAACTTACTTCGCTAGCTTGAGTAAGCTAGCTGGCACGCCCTCTTTTTATAAAAACGACTTAGACATACGAAAAGGTTCACTTCAGGCCTAAGAACCGGAAGTGAGAATTTTCCGTGTCTACAAATTTGGCACGCCCGGTGGACCTAGGCCTTGTGCAAAGTCAATTCATATAGAAAAACCTCACGAAAAATTTTCAAAGAAAGTGTTTTTAACTTTTGTTTATTGCATTTCATACCTAGGATTTTTGAAAAGCATTGAAGCATGTCGAGTCCAAGCTCTCAAGAAGTGTCTAGCCACGACTCATATGCATCAAGTTCTCACTCTAGGAGGTTTTCGAAGAAACAAAACAAACTAGAAGAGATTGAGGACTTGAGTAGGGATTTTGAGGCCAAAATCGCTGCTCTTAGCCAAGAGGCTAAAGCAGCTGACTCATGTTCGTCAAATGGCGAACCAAAGGCCAAGAAAAAGTTTGAAAAACCTCGCAAACATAAAGAGACTTCTACAATGGAAGGCAACCAATACCACAAGTGCTTCACACACAAGGACCGTAAAGCCCTACAGCAGCTGCTGAGAGGGTAAAATAAAGAGAAAAGGAGTTATGCCCTTTCTGATTTCTTGCCTGTGGACTATGAAACAGACAGTGACGATGAAATACCGAACTTCCATCGGTATGATGGCATGGGAGACCCTAGGTATCACTTGCAACTTTTCTCTCGTCGAGCCCATAAGAAAAAGAAGGACTCGATGAAATGGGTGTATTGGTTCCCTTTGTCCCTCAAAGGCACAACTGCCAAATGGCTGGCTTCCTACGACCTTAGCCAGTTCGCAACTTTTGAAGAGTTAGTGAACTGCTTTATGCAGAGATTCTCGCATAACGTAGAAGTCACGCTGACTTTAAATACATTGAGGAATACAAAACAAGGCATGAACGAAGACGCACATACGTATATCGTTCGTTGGAGGTCTCTCCTAGGACAAGTGTGAGAGCCAATATCCGAAGGATGCGCAGTCATGCTCATCCTAGATAATTTCAAAAACGAGTTGAAAACCCTTCTCTCGCTTCATGAGATCTCAATTTTCCATAAGTTGATAAAAAAAGCATCCATTTTCGAAACAAATTTGAAAAAAGGGATTTATGATCACTTGTGAAAAGGAAGCGTGGTTTCAAAAACTCGCTTAGAGAAGCCCAACACTTATGGTCTACCCACCACGGATAAAGGGGTAAAACTCCACAAAATTGCAAATGACTGGGTGGATCCAAGCCCAGCAAGTGCTTCAAAAAGTTTTGAAAAAATAGAAAATAAAAGGGAGAAAAGTTTTCAAAACCCCTTTGAAAGATGGGAGTACACTCTGCTGGGGCAACCTATATCGGAGGTCCTAGACCTCCTACTCGCCCAAGGTATGATTGAACTCCCCGAGATTCCTGAGAGAGTCACTTCAAAGGGGGGATTTTTAAACAGATTCTACAAGTATCATCGGCTCAAACGCCATGATACAAAGCGGTATTTCTCCCTCCTAAATAAAATTAAGAACTTGATAGCAGAAGGCCGGCTCCAGGTCGTTGAGGAACTTGAGCCTGCCCAAGCTATCTTCAAAGAACCCTTCCCCAAGCACACAAGTACCAGTGGGAAGGGAAAAGAGGTATGTGCTCTCACGATTTCGAAGAGTCTAGCACATACATATGAGTCTGATTTGTCTACTTGTGCATCTACTCTTATACTTTATAAAAAACCCACCCAAGTAGTCATCCGGGGACCACCAAGAGTTTCGTCCCCAATTAAACCAGTTTTGAAAATTCAAGGTGCTCCAAATCTTTCTATTAGAGCCATGTTAGGTGCGAACCCTAGGTTGATCGTGGGGGAGGTGACAAGATCCGGGAGGATCTACCAACCCCCACATCTACAAAGTGCTAAAAAGGTGGTCAGTGTGCTTGGCCCCTCAAAAGCATGTATTCCTAGAGTTCCACCGAAAACGGACAAAGGAAATGTCGTATTAAAAATATATGATTTCGAAAACCATCTTTCAAAGATTCCTATCAACATGTCCATCCTAGAGCTAATACAAACTTCGCCTAGGCATAGACTCGTGTTAGAGAAAATTCTACAAAGAGCAAAGTTAGTTCGAACATAACCCCAGAATCCTTGTCCAATCAAGTGGCATCCATAGGAGCTAAAATGCCCATCATATTCTCGGAAGACAATGTAGAAAGACCCTACGAGTCCCATAACTAGGCCCTACATATCGAGGTGGTTCTGAATAACCACTCTCTAGATAGGTGCCTAGTCGATGGGGGAGGAGGGCTCAACATCCTTCCACTTCATATGGCGAACCAAATCAGAGTCACCTTGACATCCGTAAACCCAAGTCCCATCGTCATCACTGGGTACGATGGAAATGCGTCTAGACCACTAGGATCTATCGAACTCCCCATGGAAACGGGAGGGATAGCACACACGGGGGTGTTCCATGTCCTGGACATCCACCCCCACTATAACCTGTTGTTGGGAAGGCCCTGGATACACAGCCTGTGTGTTGTGCCATCCACCTTCCACAGGTGTGTCAAAATCTCTTTTAGGGACAAAGTTGTAGTGATCGTAGGTGAGAGTCATCCTCAGCTTCAAGGGGTTATAAATTCCCCTTGCTTGTCGAGTTCCCAGACCCATGAGGTAAAACTGGGGCAGACCCTCCTCGAGCCACCAAGGCTCACATTGAACAACCCTAGGAAGGTCGTATATGTGAAGGGGCCACCCAAGGCTGGCCCCCTCAAAGTCCTAACCATCCCAGGAAAACCCAAAAATCTCCTATTTCTAAAACCCATGGACAAAAAGCCCTATGTGCATAACATAGACGATAGCAAATTTCAAGACCACGATTTATATCAAACTTTCTCTAAAAATAAAAAATCATGGAACATGCTATTAAATATGGGCTATTTGCCATATAAAAGTCTAGGGGCACAAAATGAGGGTCTCCTAGAACCCATACTGCCTAGGACAAATCTAAGCCGATATGGGATCGGCTATACTCCCAGAATACCACTAGAACCACCCCCTGTGACCACCTGGGTCAAGGTTGCCCTAGAGTCTACCTTAGAAGAGACCTACGATTTAGACCTCTTATTCAGAGTCTAACCTATAGCGTTTTTCCTTTATAGGTATGATGGAAGATCCCTCAATCAAAAATACAAAAACATTTGGAAAACTCGAAATTCAAAAAATGGAAAAATTACAAAAGCCAAAAACACTTGAAAATGAAAAACTCGAAAAAAGAGTAGTTTGTATAGTTCCCAAAATTCTCGTTTTAAACACAAAAAAATAAAAAATTTACAAAATTCTAAAAAGATTTTGTACATAGCTGCTCCTGGTAAGGATTTGGGAGAAGCAAAAGATTTCGAAAGAAACGTTGTCTGCATAATCAGACCAAAAATTTCAAAATCAATAGAAATTCCAAGTGTGAATCCAGGTCTTTTTAAAATCAATACATCAAATTCCCTAGGATCCATAAACCTCGAGAATGATCAAAGCCCAGAGGTGGATCCCCTTGAGGAAGATCCCACTTCTGAGCTCCTAGAATTTCATAAAATTCTTGATTTTGAAAAGCCTTCAAATTCAGTAGGAGGAGATTTCATAAAGATAAACCTAGGGAGTGATTCAAAGCCCAAACTCATTAAGGTAGGCGCATGTTTGCATGAGCATGAAAGGTCATCATTCATTGCATTTCTAAAAACCTACTTAGATGTGTTTGCATGGATGTATGAAGACATGCCGGGCATAGACCCGAGTGTTGTCGAACATCGTCTTCCCTTAGATGCGGACGTGAAACCCATAAAGCAAAAGCTTAGGAAAATACATCCGAACGTGCACGCCCAAGTCAAAGAGGGTTTAGAAGATCTGTTAAAAGCCAGATTTATAAAACCCATTACGTATTCTGATTGGTTATCCAATATAGTTGTTGTTCGAAAAACTAGTGGGAAGATTCGAATATGCATCGCCTTTAGAAACCTGAATAAAGCCACTCCCAAGGATAATTATCCTTTACCAAACATAGATTTGATAGTCGATAGTACTACAAATCACGAAATGTTTTCGTTTATGGATGACTATTCAGGGTATAACCAAATCAAACTAAGCCCACGAGATCAAGGTAAGACCGCTTTCACAACCCCATTGGGCACGTACTGCTATATAGTCATACACTTTGGTTTGAAAAATGCTGGTGCCACATACCAAAGAGCTATGACCACGATCTTTCATGATCAGATTCATGAGCTTGTAGAGGTATATGTGGATGATCTCTTGGCCAAATCCAAAACTCGATGCACTCATATCGAATGCTTACAAAAGATTTTCGAAAGGCTTAGACTTTACAAAGTAAAGCTAAACCCTCAAAAATGAGTATTCGGAGTAGAGTCCAAAAAGCTTCTAGGCTTTATGGTGAGCTAAAGGGGTATAGAAGTCGACCCCTCTAAGTGTTGAGCCATCATAGACATGGCTCCACCCTCCAATCTCACGCAGATTCATAGCCTCCAAGGTCGATTGCAATCCATTCGCAGGTTTATCTCAAACCTGGCGACTAGATGCGAACCCTTCAACAAGTTGTTGAGAAAGGGCACGAAATTTTCATGGGATGACGACTGCCAAAAGTCATTTGAAAGACTAAAGGCATACTTAGTTAATCCCCCTGTTTTAAATCCTCCAAAGCAAGGAAAACCTCTTCTGCTTTACATTTTCGTGCATGCGAATGCCTTGGGAGCTTTGTTAGCTCAATATGAGGATGACACTCACAAGGAGTATGCCATATATTATAGTTCAAAAACTCTCTTGGCTTATGAAAGGAATTATCAAGCCATGGAGAAGATGTGCTTGGCCCTAGTTTGGGCCTGCCAGAAATTTCGACACTATTTCCTAGATCTGGAGATCTGGATAGTGTCCAAGCTTGATCCAATCAAGCATTTGTTCGAAAAACCCATTCTCACTGGTAGATTGGGCAAATGGCAACTCCTTCTAATGGAGTATGACCTGAAATACCATCATCAGATCTCCATAATGGGGCAAGCCCTAGCTGACTACGTGGCTAAGTTCCCCCTGGAAGGCTCATATCCCACACTTAATGAAATGCCTGATGAAGGCATATTACAAAACCAATTCCAAAACCACATTTTGGCAAACTCTTTCGAAAACCAAGTGTGGAAAATGCACTTCAATGGGGCACGAAACCAACAAGGGGTTGGTGCCGGGGTCATCCTCATATCCCCTGAAAAGGGTGAGATACCTGTAAACACTCCGAATTTTCCAAAAATCAAAAACTCTCAAAAACACAAAAAGCTCGTTTGAGCCAAAACGATAACCTGTTTTAAAATATGAAAATAGGTACAAAAGGCAAAAGAGAAGAGCCCCAGCAAGAAGAGAAATCAAGCCTGGAGTCTCAAAAGCCACCCCCTGTTTGAAAATGGAAGAAAAAAGAGCCCGTTTGGAGAAAAGCCTAACAAAAGAGTAAAAATGTAATTTGGGTCAAAGAAAAAGCATAAAGTAGCTCCAAAATGCAGAAAGAAGCCCAGTACCTGAGGAAGTCGACAGAAGTCCGAGACACGTCCCGTCAGAATGAAGAACGGAATCCGTGCGGCAATCTGAGTTCGATATCAACAGGAACCGACCAAAAAACAAAACGGCGGACTGAAATGAACACCGAAAAAGTCTTGAAAAGCAGAACACCGATTGGAAGAAAGACTTGGGGAAGACCCAGGCTAGAGTTGGGCGTCCGATGAATCGAAGCCCGCTCGAAACCGATGGCGAAAAACACCAGAAAAGACCAAAAAACCAAGGAGTAGAAGAAAAGTCTGGATTGGGTCTGGACCCAAAAATATCCAGATCCAGATCCAAATTGTGTTTGGATTGGATCTAGATCTCAAAATCCAAGATCCGAGATCCAAACCTAAATAAATATTTGGACTGGATCTGAATCTCAAAATATCCGAGATCCGCGATCCAGATCCACATAGAGTTTGGATTGGATCCGGATAGCCAGACCCAAATCCAAGACCCAAGATCCAAGACTCACTTAAAACCTCTATAAATAGAGGTGTTGGGCTTGAAAAAAGGCAAGAGTGAGGCTCCAGGGAAGCACCTCACGTGAATAAAGGGGGGGGATGAGAGAGAAAAAGGCCCATAGGCCAAGTTCATTTGTTTGAGTGCTTGGGATTGGCTCATGGAGCCAAGGGCTGCACCAACCAAGGGATGTCCCCTACAAGCTGGCTGGGAGCGTTGCATGGTGGAGCTTGGTGGCTTGGAGCGGTGCTGCAACTAGGTAAGCTTCTAAGACCTAAAACCTAACCCCTTTCTTCCCTAAACCTCTCCAGACCACCCATCCTACCCAAACATCCTCCCAAAACCACCACCAAACCAGCCAAGTGCTGGCCGCTTTTCACCAAGTCTTCCACCCAAAACCACCACCTAAACAACCTATCCTAAGACCAAAACCAGTTCGGCCAGGTGCTGGCCGAACTTCACCTTGAATCCCATCAAGTTCGGCCAACCTTGGCCGAACTTCTCTTTGAGAACCACCTAGCTCAAGCCACCTTGGCTCGAGCTTTTTCCCTAAAACCCACGGCCTGCAAGTGCAGGTCGTGTCCCATTTTCTACCTAAGTCCCAGCCTACCCTAAAGGCAGGCCAACTATCTAAAAACCAGCCCAACCTTTGGCTGGTTTCCCTTTCCCACACACCCAAAACAGCCCGGCCAAAGTTGGCCAGGCGTCCTTCCTTTCACCAAGGCCATTCACCTTGAAACCACTTGGCCATACTGGCCGTGGTCCCTTACCTAAGCTCTCCTTGGCCCATCTTAGTTAGCCAGCCCTCAACCTAGTCGTGGTTTGCCTAGGATCAGCCCCCATACTTACCTAAGTCGACCCAAGACAACCCCACAACAACCTTGGCCGAACCTTAGAGCAAGTCACTCCTACTCGAGCCACCTTGGCTCGAGTTTCACAAGACCAAAACCAAGGCCAAAGTGCTGGCCTAATCCCAAGTCAAAAACCATACCTAAACCCAAGGCCAAAGGTTGGCCGAATCCCATACAAAAACCCAATCACTCGAGCCAAGGTGACTCGAGTCTTACCTTGCCCAAACCAGCCCCAACTAGCCCCAAACCCATTGTAGCTTGCGGCTCCCGGAACTCCAAGTCTCTCCAAGCTCTCAAGCTCTCCGGCTTCGCTCCCACATGCCCCGGACTCCATAAGAAGAAGGCGGATTCGCCCCTTGTACGATCCTAACTCAAAAGGCTGGAAAGTGTAAGTTGATTTTGATATATAACAAATCCCTTTCTATTCAATTCAATTCGTCATATGGGGTTGTAATAACGGAGCATCGTCTTCCCCTCGGATGTAATACATGTGCAAAATACACACACGTACACTCGAGCCTTTTCGCTCTTATCTGCACACTTTTGCACACAAACGGGCCTCAACAGCCCATAGGATATAGCCCTATTTATATACATTCAGCTAGGTTTTAAGGTTCAAGTCGTGTGAGTTGTCTTTCATTTTATACACTCAAAGCACTCACTCACATTGAGCCTTTCCGCTCTTACGTATATATACGTATTTCCCTTTCAGTTGGGTTTTAAATTTAAGTTGCGTGAGTTGCCTTTCAATTTATACACTCAAAGCACTCACTCACATTGAGCCTTCTCGCTCTTATATATATCTATATCTCCCTTCTGCTGCGTTTTACGGTTCAGTTGCGTGTGTTGCATTTCAATTTATACACAACACCCACGCACACATTGGGTCATTTGATCTCTTTATAGTCAAGACAATCTTCAAAAAATTAGATGAACATTTAATTACTTATAAGAGTGGCTTATCACAAACATAAATTGATTACTTTATTTGTAGAAAAAAAGATAGAGCGTGTTGTAAAGATTGTAAGGTAATTCCAGGAGAAAGCTTAACCACCCAACATCGACTTTTAGTTATGGATTTACAAATAAAAAAATGGACAAAGAAGAAAAGAGTGCATTGAGCTATTCGGACTCAATGGTGGAACCTCAAAAGCGATAAAGAAGATATATTTAAACAGAAAGTCCTTCAAGGAGATGTTTGGAATTATGTTGGCACACCTTGTGATATGTGGAACAATATGACTATACATATTAGGAAAGTAGCGAAAGATGTGTTAGGGGTATCTAAGGGAGGTGTACCGGCACAAAAAGAAGCTTGGTGGTGGAGTGAAGTAGTACAAAATAAAATCAAGGCAAAGAGGGCATGTTACAAATTACATTATGCTAAGAAAACTAGTCAAACTTTAGAAGCTTATAAGAAAGCAAAGAAGGAAGCAAAAAAGGCCGTTAGTGAAGCAAAAGCTAAGATTTGGGAGGACCTATATAAAAAACTCAACTCAAAAGAGGGTGAAAGAGATATTTTTAGGATAGCTAGGGCTAGAGATAAGAAAACTAAAGATCTTAATTATGTTAGATGCATAAAAGACGAAGATGAAAAAATTCTAGTGGCAAATGATGATATAAGAAATAGATGGAAAAACTATTTTTATAATCTTTTTAATGAAAATAAAGATGTTAGTATTAGTTTAGGAGATTTAGCCAAGTCAGAAAAGTATATAAACCACAATTTCTTCCGACGTATTGAAAAGAATGAAGTGAAAGAGGCTCTTAAACATATGAAGAGTGGTAAATCGGTAGGACCAGATAATATTCCTATAGAAGTTTGGAAAATACTAGGAGAAATAGGAATCACTTGGCTCACAAGACTATTTAATGAAATAGAGAGAAACCAAAAGATGCCCGAGGAATGGAGAGCGAGTACACTTATACCCATATATAGGAACAAGTGAGATATTTAGAATTGTGTGAATTATTGAGGAATCAACTTGATTATTGCGAATTATCAAGTTAATGCATTTAGAATTGTTCGAAAATGGAAGAAAAAAGAGCCCGTTTGGAGAAAAGCCCAACAAAAGGGTAAAAATGTAATTTGGGTCAAAGAAAAAGCGTAAAGCAGCTCCAAAATGCATAAAGAAGCCCAGTACCTGAGGAAGTCGACAGAAGTCTGAGACACGTCCCGTCAGAATGAAGAACGGAACCCGTGCGGCAATCTGAGTTCGATATCAACAGGAACCGGCCAAAAACCAAAACGGCGGACTGAAATGAACGCCGAAAAAGTCCTAAAAAGCAGAACACCGATTGGAAGAAAGACTTGGGGAAGACCCAGGCCAGAGTTGGGCGTCCGATGAATCAAAGCCCGCTCGAAACCGACGGCGAAAAGCACCAGAAAAGACCAGAAAACCAAGGAGCAAAAGAAAAGTCTGGATTGGGTCTGGACCCAAAAATATCCAGATCCAGATCCAAATTGTGTTTGGATTGGATCTGGATCTCAAAAATCCAAGATCCAAGATCCAAACCCAAATAAATATTTGGACTGGATCTGAATCTTAAAATATCCGAGATCCGCGATCCAGATCCACATAGAGTTTGGATTGGATCCGGATAGCCAGACCCAAATCGAAGACCCAAGATCCAAGACCCACTTAAAACCTCTATAAATAGAGGTGTTGGGCTTGAAAAAAGGCAAGAGTGAGGCTCCAAGGAAGCACCTCACGTGAATAAAGGGGGGGGATGAGAGAGAAAGAGGCCCATAGGCCAAGTTCATTTGTTTGAGTGCTTGGGATTGGCTCATGGAGCCAAGGGCTGCACCAACCAAGGGACGTCCCCTACAAGCTGGCTGGGAGCATTGCATGGTGGAGCTTGGTGGCTTGAGCAGCGGCTTGGAGCGGTGCTGCAACTAGGTAAGCTCCTAAGACCTAAAACCTAACCCCTTTCTTCCCTAAACCTCTCTAGACCACCCATCCTACCCAAACATCCTCCCAAAACCACCACCTAAACAACCTATCCTAAGACCTAAACCAGTTCGGCCAGGTGCTGGCCGAACTTCACCTTGAATCCCATCAAGTTCAGCCAACCTTGGCCGAACTTCTCTTTGAGAACCACCTAGCTCGAGCCACCTTGGCTCGAGCTCTTTCCCTAAAACCCACGGCCTGCAAGTGCAGGTCGTGTCCCATTTTCTACCTAAGTCCCAGCCTACCCTAAAGGCAGGCTAACTATCTAAAAACCAGCCCATCCTTTGGCTGGTTTCCCTTTCCCACACACCCAAAACAGCCCGGCCAAAGTTGGCCAGGCGTCCTTCCTTTCACCAAGGCCATTCACCTTGAAACCACTTGGCCATACTGGCCGTGGTCCCTTACCTAAGCTCTCCTTGGCCCATCTTAGTTAGCCAGCCCTCAACCTAGTCGTGGTTTGCCTAGGATCAGCCCCCATACTTACCTAAGTCGACCCAAGACAACCCCACAACAACCTTGGCCGAACCTTAGAGCAAGTCACTCCTACTCGAGCCACCTTGGCTCGAGTTTCACAAGACCAAAACCAAGGCCAAAGTGCTGGCCTAATCCCAAGTCAAAAACCATACCTAAACCCAAGGCCAAAGGTTGGCCGAATCCCATACAAAAACCCAATCACTCGAGCCAAGGTGACTCGAGTCTTACCTTGCCCAAACCAGCCCCAACTAGCCCCAAACCCATTGTAGCTTGCGGCTCCCGAAACTCCAAGACTCTCCAAGCTCTCAAGCTCTCCGGCTTCGCTCCCTCATGCCCCGGACTCCATAAGAAGAAGGCGGATTCGCCCCTTGTACGATCCTAACTCAAAAGGCTGGAAAGTGTAAGTTGATTTTGATATATATCAAATCCCTTTCTATTCAATTCAATTCGTCATATGGGGTTGTAATAACGGAGCATCGTCTTCCCCCCGGATGTAATATATGTGCAAAATACACACACGTACACTCGAGCCTTTTCGCTCTTATCTGCACACTTTTGCACACAAACGGGCCTCAACAGCCCATAGGATATAGCCCTATTTATATACATTCAGCTGGGTTTTAAGGTTCAAGTCGTGTGAGTTGTCTTTCATTTTATACACTCAAAGCACTCACTCACATTGAGCCTTTCCGCTCTTACGTATATATACGTATTTCCCTTTCAGTTGGTTTTAAATTTAAGTTGCGTGAGTTGCCTTTCAATTTATACACTCAAAGCACTCACTCACATTGAGCCTTCTCGCTCTTATATATATCTATATCTCCCTTCTGCTGCGTTTTACGGTTCAGTTGCATGTGTTGCATTTCAATTTATACACAACACCCACGCACACATTGAGCCTTTTCGCTCTTAAGATATAGATATATTTAAATTTCTGCAATTTACATTCAAGTCGTGTGAGTTGCATTCAATTTGGGTTTTCCCTTCTGCTAAGTCTTTAAATTTCGGGTTTTACATTCAAGTTGTGTGAGTTGCATTGCATACTCGCCATACTCGAGCTAGGTTGCATACCTGCATCGAACAAACCCGAACAAAATGTGCAAACACGCCTAAGTGGATAAAATTGAAAGACTTAGGGTCGCCCAAATCAAAACTCACCATGAGTCTCTAAGCCCTAGGTTGCATGATTTCAAAAGGATTTTCAAACACCTAATCATTCAAAAATCGAATTTGAGTTTAACTTGTTCAAACGAAGTCTCTAAGCGTACAGACTGACCCCTGCGCGTCAGTGCAAGAAGGTCTGCGACGTAAAGATCCCGCTTGCCTACAATCGCCTTTCAAAAGTCAGATATTTCAAAAAACTACTTCGCTAGTTTGAGTAAGCTAGCTGGCACGCCCTAAAAGCGAACGTAGATTGCAAAAAGATTCGCTCTAGTTCTAAGAAACCAGGAGTCGAGGATTTTCCGTGTCTACAATACCCATAGCAATTCGCCTAGATTTCGAATGTTCCAACAACATAGTTGAGTATGAAGCACTCATACAAGGCTTAAGGATTTCGAAAACTCTAGGGGCATCATGTATCGAGGTCTTTGGAGATTCACTCCTCGTTATAAACCAAGTTTTAAAAATTTGGCAAGTTAGAAACGAAAAGCTTCTTCCATATCACGAGTTGGCCACTCAATTGGTTGAGTCCTTCCAATCGTGTACACTCAAACACGTAGGAAGAGAGGATAATGTCGTTGCCGACGCCCTCTCCTCCTTGGGTTCAGCCCTAAGGGTCGATCCCACTCTAGGAACCCGATCCTTAGAAATATGGCATGCGCCCACTACATCTACACAAGATCTGAAAATTTGCCAAAACAATCCAGATTCTGTTGAAAAACCTTGGTTCTATGACATCAAATGTTTTCTAGAAAATGGGGGATTCGTTGAGGATGCCACATCCAAAGATAAGGCATTCATCCGGAAAATTTCTACCTGATACACGATTTTGGGTGGGGTTTTGTATAAAAAGAGTTTTACCGGCATCTTACTAAGATGTGTTGACCGAGAGGAGGCTAGGACTGTTATGCATGAATTCCACGGTGGAGAATGTGGAGGTCATGTTAATGCCAATATGATGGCAATGAAAATACTTAGGGTGGGTTATTTCTGGTCCACCCTGAAAAAGGATTGCCACGATCATGTTAGGAATTGTCATCCATGTCAAGTGCATGGGCACGCCATTCATATCCCTGGCCATTTACCATGTGGGCGTTTGATATAGTGGGACCAATTTTCCCAAAGGCATTGAATGAACATACGTTCATTTTAGCAGCCACTGAGTACTTCTCCAAGTGGGTCGAAGCCATCTCCCTAACCAATGTACAGGGGCAACATGTGGTGGCTTTCGTTAGGAAGAATATCTTGACTCGATTTGGAGTTCTAAGAGACCTTGTGTCCGATAATGGCACCCCATTCAAAAACGAGCGGATGGTCAAGTTGTGCAACACCTATGGCATAACTCACCACTTCTCCTCCCCCTACTACCCTCAAGGCAACGACCAAGCCGAAGCCACAAATAAGACTCTCATTAGCATAATTGAGAAGACTTTAGAAAAGGGTAGGACGTGGCATGAGAAGCTGGATGAAGCCTTATGGGCCTATAGGACTTCCATCCGGACTCCCATGAATGCCACGCCATTTGAGTTGGTCTATGGCACAAATGCCATTCTTTCCATTCATACACTCATTCATTTCATACGTCCATTGCACTCGACCTCTCCCTAGAGATGCTTTAGCATGCTAGGATGGTCGAACTAGATTTGTTAGATGAGAGGAGACTCCTTGCTATGGATCATGCTCATGCATACCGGAAAAGGATCGCCCGACACTACGACAAACATATGAAACCTCGCCACTTTGAAGTGGGAGATCTGGTTTTAAAAGTCATCCACTATCGTGGCCCACATCCACTTGGAAAGTGGCGCCCCAAGTGGGATGGACCCTATGTTGTGCGTGTAACCACCACGAATAACTCATACTGGTTGATTGATGTAGAAGGTAGGAATTTAGCAGATCCTATCAATATTCAATACTTGACAAAGTATTATGTGTAGGGTTTGGGTTAAAATCCCCATTTTCGAAAATTCTTAGGGATAGCTGCTTTGAAACCTCGAAAGTAAGGTAGGAATTCGCACTTGTGAAAGAGTGGAGCTTTCCAAATATGTGGTTACGTTTCAAAATCCTTCTTCTTACAAAGAAAGGCCTAGTTCAATATAGCAAGATACTTGCAAGTAGTACGTGCTATTTCTAAATAGGCTGATCTAAAATGGATTGAGTATGACCTTGAGAAAAGTCCTCCCCTTTTCTCTTCTCCTTCCAAAAGAAAAATGTGGCAAAAAACAAAGGGAAATCCCCGCCAAAATCTCTTTCCCAAAGAAAGAAACATGAATCAATAGAAAATTCGATTCTTTTATGGAAAGAGGGATTAAAGAAAAAATACTCTCAAAGGGAGACCCTCTATGAAAAAAAGAAAGTTCTAAGAAGGTGGTCAGTGTGCCTAGCCCCTCAAAAGCATGTATTCCTAGAGTTCCGCCAAAATCGGACAAAGGAAATGTCGTTTTAAAGGTATATGATTTCGAAAACCATCTTTCAAAGATTCCTATCAACATGTCCATCCTAGAGCTAATACAAACTTTGCCTAGGCATAGACTAGTGTTAAAGAAAATTCTAGAAAGAGCAAAGGTTAGTTCGAACATTATCCCAGAATTTTTGTCCAAACAAGTGGCCTCTATAGGAGCAAAAACGCCCATCGTATTCTCGGAAGACAATGTAAAAAGACCCTACGAGTCCCATAACCAGGCTCTATATATCGAGGTGGTTATGAATAACCACTCTCTGGATAGGTGCCTTGTCGATGGAGGAGGAGGGCTCAACATCCTTCCACTTCATGTGGTGAACCAAATCGGAGTCACCTTGACATCCGTGAATCCGAGTCCCATCGTCATCACTGGATATGATGGGAATACGTCTAGACCACTAGGATCTATCAAACTCCCCATGGAAACGGGAATACCACCAGAACCACCCCCTGTGACTACCTGGGTCAAGGGTGCTCTGGAACCTATCTTAGAAGAAACCTATGATTTAGACCTCTTATTCAAAGTCTAACCTGTAGTGTTTTCCCTTTGTAGGTATGATGGAAGATCCCTTTATCAAAAATACAAAAACATTTGAAAAACTCAAAATCCAAAAAATGGAAAAATTACAAAAGCCAAAAACATTGGAAAACGAAAAATTCGAGAAAAGAGTAGTTTGTATAGTTCCTGTAAACACCCGAATTTTTTTCAAGTATTTTCAAAAACTACTAAATTTTGAAGGCCAATTTAAAGCCTTTATGAACCTTTAAATTCAAAATCCTGAAATTTTAAAGTTTAGACCTTCTGCGAGAATATTTCAAAATAAAGGTTTTAAATCTAAATAGCCCATGAGTTTCGAAGCAGGCGAAGACCCAATCCAGGCCTCGATTCCCGGAAAGAAGATAAAGTGCATCAAGATACGGATCAAGTTAAATCAGATTGATTCTCAAAAGCGGAGAAGATTGAAGCATATCAAGTTCAAATTTAACAACTTATCCAAATGGAAGGTCAAGACCGATCAAATCCAAGTTTGTCTGATCAAGATGGGGTCAACTTGGAACCAAGACTCGAGGCCATGGTAACAAGCTCATTCAATTCTAGAAGATTTCAAGTGTAACTCAAAAGCAAAAGGGGGGAGCCGAATCAAAGAAAGAAGCGAATTCAAGTGGGTCGAAGTTTAAAGAAATCAGCCCAAACAAAACATGTTGCACATTGTAAGGTTGTTTAGAACCAACTGCATGCTCTAGGGCTACACCAAGCCATGGCACCTATACCAGCCCATATGGGCTGGTCCGAATCGACTCAATGAAGAACTACAAGAAGTCGGTTTGGAGCGGATCAAATCCATCAAGCTAAAGCTCCAACCCGCCCCACAAGAAACCACTAGAACCAGCCCCCCTTGGCCTATAAAAGGCCCAAGAGGGGGGGGCAGGTTCCATGACTTGGAGATTGGAGAGAGAAGAGAGAGACCTTGGATGGTGTGTGCTAGATTAGGTGCAAAAATTTTCAGCAAGGAGGGACGTCTTCTATTGTGGGAGAAGAAGGGGAAGCTAGGTGAGAGCTTGTAGGAGTTGAGAAGGAAGGCCATCAAGAGGAAGGCCGGCTTCATCATTGAAACCCGGTCCTTCACCATCCAAAACTCGTGTAAGACCTTTCTTTCTTAATCTAAGTTTCATTCTCTTCCATTCAATTCATTAAATGGGGTTGTATTAATGGAGTTTCATCTCCCCCGAGTTGTAATAATCTAGCTTGGCTGCCATTTCAATTTCGTGGATGAAACACTATACACCCACATGCACGCCAAGGGTTTGCTTTAATGCTTCTCCCTTCCTATATGCTATATACCCTCTATACTTCTAACCCCCTCTATGTCTAAGCTATAAAGTACTTTCCATTCATTTATATTCCAGCAAATTTGCTTTAAGGGTTGTTGCATTTTAATTTCGTGTGGGTTATGCATCATTACATTTATAAAACAGAAAACCGGATTTCAGCATCTTTGCATATGTCTGTTTCTATAATTTTAATTTTGTGATGCTTGCTCCGATTGTCTCAAAATTTGGCACACTGATTCCACACATATTTGGACACTCTGTATAAAATTGGCAAGATTTTAGGGCCACTCAGCCACGTAATAAAAGCATATTAAGAACGACCAGATTTCTGCACCACTCTCTGCACAGTCGGATTTCCTGAAATAGAGGTTGGGTAAAAGTCTCATATCTCTGTCCACAGGAGTCAAAATTAATTGATTTTTGATGCATTGGAAAGCTAACATCCATAGCTTTCCAGCAACATCAAAATCATCAAAATCGGAGTTCTGAGCAGAGAGATACAGACTCATCTTTGAGTTTCTGTATTTTTGAAACAGAACTGTTCCAAGTCAGTGAGGTGGTCTGAGTAGATTATTTGTTTCTGATTCAATACTACTCCAAATGCAGATTTGAAAAAGGCTACAGTCTCTCCACACTACCAGCTTCGTCTGAGAAAATTTTGATAATTTTTGGAAGTCTGTAACACCTTGAAAACTCTCCTAGAAAACAGCTCTGAAAACAGAATTCTCTGTTTTCAGCAGCTTGTGTTTTTCCAAGTATTGAATCCGAGTGCACAAGTTCAACAAATTTTTCGAAGACACTTGTTTATGTAAAAGGGAATCATGTTTGCTGTAAAATGAAATTCCTAAGCGCTCAACACTGACCCTTGAGCATCGGCTCAAGAAGGTGTGAGTGAAAAGATCCCGCTTGCACACAATCGCCTAGAAGTCTTACAAACATTTGCTAGTTTTAAACTAGTTGGCACGCTCGCGCAAGCGTAGGGGTGAAAAATTTCATTTCAAGTTTGTCTCATAAACTTTGGAATGAGAATTTTCATGTCTACAGAAATGGCACGCCCGGTGGGACTCGGGTCTTGAGGAATTTCTAAGCAAATAAGACTCCCAAAAATCTTTTCAAAGTGTTTTTAACATTGGTAAATTGTGCACGTGTAGGATTTTCAAGGCCCATAAGATCATGTCAAGTTCGGATGGTTCTTACGAGGTATCGAGCCGGGCTTCATGCTCGTCAAGTCAATTTTCGAAAAGATTTTCAAAACAAATTTCAAAAACAAGAAAGAGTCATTAGAAGAATTGAGGAAAGAATTCGAAGCAAGAATCGCCGCTCTCAGCCAAGAGGCCGAAGCGGTCGAATCCTACTCATCCCATGGGAGGCAAACTAGGGCTCGAAAGAAAACAAACAAACCCAGAAAACCCAAAGAGACCTCCACTATGGAGGGGGACAGAGAGCTTGAGTCATTCACATTGAAAGATCGCAAGGCCCTTCAACAACTACTAAGGGGTCAAGCCAAGGAAAAGAGGTCATATGCCCTATCCGATTTTTTACCTTTTGATTACCAAACGGATAGCGACGATGACATACCGAATTTTTATCGGTATGATGGGACGGGGGATCCTAAATCCCACCTCTAACTCTTTTCCCACCGAGCATACAAAAAGAAGAAAGACTCGGCTAAGTGGATCTACTGGTTCCCCCTCTCCCTTAAGGGAACTGCTTCCAAGTGGCTCGCTTCCTATGACTTGAGCCAATTTGCCACTTTTGAAGAGTTGGCAAATGGGTTCATGCAAAGATTTTCACACAACGTGGAAGTGACCCCACTTTGAACACCCTAAGGGGCACGAAACAAGCCACGAACGAGGATGCTCATGCATTTATCGTTCGATGGAGGTCTTTATTGGGGCAAGTAAGAGAGCCCATCTCAGAAGGATGTGCCGTGATGCTCATCCTTGAAAATTTCAAACCCGAGCTGAAAATGCTCATTTTCCTCCATGAAATTTCTACTTTCCACAAACTAATCAAGAAAGCTTCTCTATTCGAAGCAAATATAAAAAAGGGGGTCTACGATGATTTGTGGAAAGGCAAAATTTTTTCGAAAACTCGTTTTGAAAAGCCCAGGACTTACGAGCCAACTACTACGGACAATGGGGCAAAACCCCAAAAAGTTGCAAATGTCCTAGTAGAACCAAGCCCGGCCGACACTTCAAAAATTGAACTGAAGAACAAGAAGGTTCAAAAGTCTTTCGAAAAAAGGGAGTACACCCCGCTGGGGCAGCCCATCACAGAGGTCCTCGACCTCCTGCTCGCCCAGGGAATGGTGACACTTCCGGAAGTTCCCGAGGGGACACCCCCTAAAGGGAAATTTTTAAACAAGTTTTGCAAGTATCATAGGCTCAAAGGCCATGATACAAATCACTGCTACACCCTTTGTAAAAAGCCCTAGTCTTTTGAAAGTGGTAGATGTTCCAAAACCGTGTGCCTTGCCTAGCACTTTCATAGAACCCAAATGTCTCAAGAGCGATCAAAGCGAAGAGGAAGATCCCCTCGTCCCTGAGGAGGACCAAACCTCCGAGCTTCCCGAGTTCCATAGAATCCTTGATTTAGAAAAACCTTCAAATTCTATAGGAGGGGATTTTGTGGAAGTAAATCTAGGGAGTGAGTCTAATCCTAAGCATGTTAAAATAGGCGCATGTTTACATGAGCATGAAAGGACATCATTCATCACATTTCTCAAATCATATGTAGATGTGTTTGCATGGACCTACGAAGACATGCCGGGTTTAGACCCAATGGTAGTAGAGCATCGTCTTCCCCTAGAATCAAATGCCAAACCCATAAAGCAAAAGCTTAGAAAGATTCACCCCGATGTACATGCACAAGTGAAAGAGGGTTTAGAAGATCTTTTAAAAGCCAGATTTATAAAACCTATTGCGTACTCAGAATGGCTTTCAAATATTGTTGTAGTTCGAAAATCCAATGGGAAAATTAGGATTTGCATTGATTTTAGAAATTTGAACAAAGCCACTCCAAAAGACAATTTTCCTCTAGCAAATATTGATTTGATAGTAGATAGCACTGTAAATCATGAAATGTTTTCTTTCATGGATGGCTATTCGGGTTACAATCAAATCAAGTTAGCACCAAAAGATCAGGCAAAAACTGCTTTTACTACACCTTGGGCACATACTGTTACACAGTTATGCCATTTGGTTTGAAAAATGTCGGTGCCACATACCAAAGAGCTATGACTACTATCTTTCATGACCAAATTCATGAGCTCTTGGAAGTATATGTGAATGACCTTTTGGTGAAATCAAAAACCCGAGGTACTCACATTGAGTCTTTGCAAAAAGTTTTCGAAAGGCTTAGGCTTTACAAAGTGAAACTAAACCCTCAAAAATGTGTATTCGGGGTAGAATCAGGTAAGCTTTTGGGCTTTATGGTGAGCCAAAGGGGTATTGAAGTAGACCCCTCTAAGTGTTGAGCCATCATAGATATGCCTCCACCATCCAACTTGACCCAAATCTGAAGCCTCCAAGGTCGCCTCCAAGCCATTAGGAGGTTCATTTCAAATTTAGCAACAAGATGCGAACCTTTTAACAAACTTTTGTGAAAAGGGGTAAAATTTTTGTGGGACGAGGATTGTCAAAAAGCTTTTGAAAGATTGAAAACTTATTTGGTGAATCCTCCAATTTTGAAACCTCCAAAGCAAGGAAAACCTTTACTTCTTTACATTTCCATACATAAGAATGCATTGGGTGCTTTATTAGCCCAATATGAGGATGATGGCCACAAAGAGTGTGCCATTTACTATATTTCGAAAACTCTCTTGGCATATGAAAGAAATTATCAAGCCATGGAGAAAACGTGCTTGGCATTAGTATGGGCTTGCCAAAAGTTTAGACATTACTTCCTAGATCATGAGATATGGATAATGTCTAAGCTTGATCCGATCAAGCACTTGTTTGAAAAACCTATCCTAACGGGTAGGCTTGGTAAAGGGTAACTCCTCTTAATGGAATATGACTTGAAATATCACCACCAAACCTCCATTAAGGGGCAAGCCCTAGCCGATCATATGACCGAGTTCTCCTTGGAAGAAACATATCCCATACTTGATGAGATGCCCGATGAAGGCATATTTGCAAACGATTTTCAAAACCATGTTTTAGCAAACTGTTTTAATGAAAACCAAGTATGGAAAATGTACTTTGATGGGGCACGTAACCAACAAGGGGCAGGTATTGGAGTCATTCTCATATCCCCCGAAAAGGGAGAAATACCCAGTGCAATTCGTCTAGATTTTGAGTGTTCAAATAATGTGGCTGAATATGAGGCTCTCATACAAGGCCTAAAAGTCTTGAAAAATCTAGGGGCAGCTTGCATTGAAGTCTTTGGAGACTCTTTACTGGTTGTGAATGATTTCGTATCACGAGTTGGCCACCAAGTTGGTCGACTCTTTCAAATCATGCACACTCACTCACATAGGGAGAGAGGACAACACCATAGCGGATGCCCTCTCCTCCTTAGGATCTGCTTTAAGGGTCGATCCCACCTTGGGAACCCGATCCCTAGAGATATGGTACTCACCCGTTCCATCCACGCACGATTTAGAGATTTGCCAAAACGACCAAAATCTAAATGATAAACCTTGGTTTTATGACATTAAAAACTTTTTAGAAAACGGAGGATTTCCCGAATACGCTTCTTCAAAAGATCAAGCTTTTATTAGAAAAATTTCAACCCGGTATGTAATTTTGGAAGGGGTGCTTTATAAGAAAAGTTTTACAGGCATCTTGTTGCGATGTGTAGACCTTGAAGAGGCTAGGACCATAATGCACGAGTTCCACGATGGAGAGTGTGGAGGCCATGTTAATGCAAATATGATGGCCATGAAGATACTTAGAGCTGGGTATTTTTGGTCCACCCTAAGACAAGATTGCCATGATCATGTTAGAAAATGTCATCAATGTCAAATACATGGGCATATCATTCACACCCCATCATCCACTTTGCATTCCATCATGAGCCCTTGGCCTTTTGCCATGTGGGCGTTCGATATCGTAGGACCCATATCCCCCAATGCATCCAATGGACATAGGTTCATCCTAGCGGCCACCGAATATTTCTCTAAATGGGTTGAAGCTACATCCTTGGCCAATGTCCAAGGACAACATGTAGTGGCATTCATTAAGAGAAATATCTTGGCCCGATTTGGAGTACCGAAAGACCTAGTGTCCGATAATGGCACCCCATTCAAGAATGAGAAGATGGAAAAATTGTGTGTCACATATGGCATGACTCAACACTTCTCATCGCCCTACTACCCTCAAGGCAACGGCCAAGCCGAAGCCACAAACAAAACCCTCATAAGCATCATTGAGAAAACCCTAGAAAAAGGTAGGACATGGCATGAGAAGCTCGACGAAGCCTTGTGGGCTTATAGAACTTCCATTCGAACCCCAACAAATGCCACCCCATTCGAGTTGGTCTATGGCACGAGTGCCATACTCCCCATTCATACCAAGCTTCATTCATTTCATACATCACTAGCATTAGATATTCCATTAGAAACCCTACAACATACTAGAATGGTCGAACTTGACTTGTTGGATGAAAAGAGGCTACTTGCTATGGATCATGCACATGCATATAGGCAAAGGGTAGCCCGACACTATGAGAAGCACATGAAGGCTCGCCACTTCAAAGTGGGAGACCTACTGCTAAAAACCATTCACCACCGAGGCCCACACCCCCTTGGAAAGTGGCGGCTCAAGTGGGATGGTCCTTATGTTGTGCGTGGAACCACCACTAACAATGCTTATTAGTTGGTTGATGTTGACGGCAGGAACTTGGTAGACCCTATAAATGCTCAGCATTTGAAAAGATATCATGTATAGGGTCTACTCTCTTTTGAAAATATTTTGAATGGGATCTCCTTTGAACTTCTTGAAGAAGGATCAAGGTGGATCGTGTGACCCTAAACAAGGGAAATAGGGTCTCATGAAAGGTAGAGTTTTCAAAATTTATGGGCTATATTTCAAAAGTCCCCATCTTACAAAATCGAGCCTTTTTCAAAATAGCAAAATATTTCCAAATGGTATATGCTATTTCAAAATAGGGTGATCTTAGATGAATCGAGTAAACCATTGGGATAAGTCTCTCCCCATTTCGCTTCTCCTTCCCAAAAAGGAAAATTTGGCAAAATAAAAAAGAGGATATCCCTCCAAAAATTTATCTTCAAAAGAAAAAGAAAAGAAAAGCAGAAAAGAGTGCTTTGATTGAAAAAGAAAGAGAAAAAAGCAAAATCCTTCAAAAAGAAAAAGGGAGGCCCTCTATGAAAAAAGAAAAAAAAAATTGCCAAAAGCTCAAAATGAGCAAATTTTCCTCTTTTTGGCCTTAAACCACGGGACGCTTCAGAAGGGACCGTGGTAATTCTTTCCCTATCCCTATGACTTATCCTAGTGGAGAAAGGTTTTATTTAGGAAAATCCTAAAGTAGGAATAGGATTTATTCATTTGAATCTTATTTTGTTTGAGAATTAGACTTTGTTGTGTAAGTAGGAGAGTTTTGCAATGTTTCCTAGTTTTCCTATAAAAATCTCTACCAAGTAGTAGGTATTATGAACCGAGTAAAGGAAAATACAAGAAGCTGAAAATCCTTGTGATTGAAGCTAAAAAGGATTTCCCCTTTCTTTTGGAAAGTTGTGAAAACCCGAAAACATCAAGCCACATAAGGGCCATGATCACTTGGGGCAGTCAACCTTCACAAGCCTCCCAAGTTCGATCCTTGCATGTTAAGAGTCTCTAAAAGAATCATCGTGTGCATATCACTCACACCTTTCATACATGCCCATGCATGCATTTCAAAACCATTGAGTACATGATCGATATTAGGACCAAGGTCATAGCAGATTGAGTCCCCTTTGGCTCTAAATCCCCTCTTACTTATTTTTAAAAGTTAGGCACTCAGATGATCCATGCTCTTGAGAAAGGTTCGGAAAGAAGAGTAAAACGGTGTTTTCTTCTTTGACATTATCCAAACACAGTTGGATTAATGCCAAAGAGGGGCATCTGTAAACACCCGAAATTTTTTCAAGAATTTTCAAAAACTACTAAATTTTGAAGGCCAATTTAAAGCTTTTATGAACCTTTAAATTCAAAATCCCCAAATTTTAAAGTTTAGACCTTCTGTGAGAATATTTCAAAATAAAGGTTTTAAATCTAAATAGCCCATGAGTTTTGAAGCAGGCGAAGACCCAATCCAGGCCTCGATTCCCGAAAAGAAGATAAAGTGTATCAAGATACGGATTAAGTTAAATCAGATTGATTCTCAAAAGCGGAGAAGATTGAAGCATATCAAGTTCAAATTCAACAACTTATCCAAATGGAAGGTCAAGACCGATCAAATCCAAGTTTGTCCGATCAAGATGGGGCCAACTTGGAACCAAGACTCGAGGCCATGGTAACAAGCTCATTCAATTCTAGAAGATTTCAAGTGTAACTCAAAAGCAATAGGGGGGAGCCGAATCAAAGAAAGAAGCGAATTCAAGTGGGTCGAAGTTTAAAGAAATCAGCCCAAACAAAACATGTTGCACATTGTAAGGTTGTTTAGAACCAACCGCATGCTCTAGGGCTACACCAAGCCATGGCACCTATACCAGCCCATATGGGCTGATCCGAATCGACTCAATGAAGAACTACAAGAAGTCGGTTTGGAGCGGATCAAATCCACCAAGCTAAAGCTCCAACCCGCCCCACAAGAAACCACTAGAACCAGCCCCCCTTGGCCTATAAAAATGCCCAAGAGGGGGGGGCAGGTTCCATAACTTGGAGATTGGAGAGAGAAGAGAGAGACCTTGAGTGGTGTGTGCTAGATTAGGTTCAGAAATTTTCAGCAAGGAGGGACGTCTTCTATTGTAGGAGAAGAAGGGGAAGCTAGGTGAGAGCTTGTAGGAGTTGAGAAGGAAGGCCATCAAGAGGAAGGTCGGCTTCATCATTGAAACCCGGTCCTTCACCATCCAAAACTCATGTAAGACCTTTCTTTCTTAATCTAAGTTTCATTCTCTTCCATTCAATTCATTAAATGGGGTTGTATTAATGGAGTTTCATCTCCCCCCGAGTTGTAATAATCTAGCTTGGCTGCCATTTCAATTTCGTGGATGAAACACTATACACCCACATGCACGCCAAGAGTTTGCTTTAATGCTTCTCCCTTCCTATATGCTATATACCCTCTATACTTCTAACCCCCTCTATGTCTAAGCTATAAAGTACTTTCCATTCATTTATATTCCAGCAAATTTGCTTTAAGGGTTGTTGCATTTTAATTTCGTATGGGTTATGCATCATTACATTTATAAAACAGAAAACCGGATTTCAGCATTTATGCATATGTCTGTTTCTGCAATTTTAATTTTGTGATGCTTGCTCCGATTATCTCGAAATTTGGCACACTGATTCCACACACATTTGGACACTCTGTATAAAATTGGCAAGATTTTAGGGCTGCTCAGCCACATAATAAAAGCATATTAAGAACGACCAGATTTCTGCACCACTGTCTGCACAGACAGATTTTCTGAAATAGAGTTTGGGTAAAAGTCTCATATCTCTGTCCACAGGAGTCAAAATTAATTGATTTTTGATGCATTGGAAAGCTAACATCCATAGCTTTCCAGCAACATCAAAATCATCAAAATCAGAGTTCTGAGCAGAGAGATACAGACTCATCTTTGAGTTTCTGTATTTCTGAAATAGAACTGTTCCGAGTCAGTGAGGTGGTCTGAGTAGATTATTTGTTTCTGATTCAATACTACTCCAAATGCAGATTTGAAAAAGGCTACAGTCTCTCCACACTTCCAGCTTTGTCTGATAAAATTTTGATAATTTTTGGAAGTCTGTAACACCTTGAAAACTCTCCTAGAAAACAGCTCGGAAAACAAAATTCTCTGTTTTCAGCAGCTTGTGTTTTTCCAAGTATTGAATTCGAGTGCACAAGTTCAACAAATTTTTCGAAGACACTTGTTTATGTAAAAGGGAATCATGTTTGCTGTAAAATGAAATTCCTAAGCGCTCAACACTGACCCTTGAGCATCGGCTCAAGAAGGTGTGAGTAAAAAGATCCCGCTTGCACACAATCGCCTAGAAGTCTTACAAACATTTGCTAGTTTTAAACTAGTTGGCACGCTCGCGCAAGCATAGGAGTGGAAAATTTCATTTCAAGTTTGTCTCATAAACTTTGGAATGAGAATTTTCATGTCTACAGTTCCCAAAGTACTCGTTTTACAAAAGAACAAAAAAATCAAAAATTTACAAAATTCCAAAAAGATTTTGTACATAGCTGCTCCTGGTAAGGATTTGGGAAAAGCAAAAGATTTCGAAAGAAATATTGTCTGCATAACCAGACCAAAAGTTTCGGAGTCGATGGAAATTCCAAATGTGAAACCAGGTCTTTTGAAAATCCATGCATCAAATTCCCTAGGATCTATAAACCACGAGAATGATCAAAGCCCGGAGGTGGATCCCCTTGAGGAAGATCCCACTTTTGAGCTCCCAGAATTTCATAAAATTCTCGATTTTAAAAAGCCTTCAAATTTAGTAGGAGGAGATTTCATAAAGATAAACCTAGGGAGTGATTCAAAGCCCAAACTCATTAAGGTAGGCGCATGTTTGCATGAGCATGAAAGATCATCATTCATTGCATTTCTAAAAACCTACTTAGATGTGTTTGCATAGACGTATGAAGACATACCGGGCATAGACCCCAGTATTGTCGAACATCGTCTTCCCTTAGATACGGATGTGAAGCCCATAAAGCAAAAGCTTTGGAAAATACATCTGAACGTGCATGCCCAAGTCAAAGAGGGTTTAGAAGATTTGTTAAAAGCCGGATTTATAAAACCCATTGCTTATTCTGATTGGTTATCCAATATCGTTTTTTTTTGAAAAACCAATGGGAAGATTCGAATATGCATCGATTTTAGAAACCTGAATAAAGCCACTCCAAAGGATAATTATCCTTTACCAAACATAGATTTGATAGTCGATAGTACTGCAAATCACGAAATGTTTTCGTTTATGGATGGTTACTCAGGCTATAATCAAATCAAACTAAGCCCACGAGATCAGGGTAAGACCGCTTTCACAACCCCATGGGGCACGTACTGCTATATAGTCATGCCCTTTAGTTTGAAAAATGTCGGCGCCACATACCAGATAGCTATGACCACGATCTTCCATGATCAGATTCATGAGCTCGTAGAGGTATATGTGGATGATCTCTTAGCAAAATCCAAATCTCGGTGCACTCATATCAAATGCTTACAAAAGATTTTCGAAAGGCTTAGACTTTACAAAGTAAAGCTAAACCCTCAGAAGTGTGTGTTCGGAGTAGAGTCCGAAAAGCTCTTAGGCTTTATGGTGAGCCAAAGGGGCATAGAAGTCGACCCGTCTAAGTGTCGAGCCATCATAGACATGGCTCCACCCTCCAATCTCACGCAGATTCGTAGCCTTTAAGGTCGATTGCAATCCATTCGCAGGTTTATCTCAAACCTAGCAACTAGATGGAATGACAACTGCCAAAATTCATTTGAAAGACGAAAGGCATATTTAGTTAATCCCCCTATTTTAAATCCTCCAAAGCAAGGAAAACCGCTTCTGCTTTACATTTCCGTGCATGCGAATGCCTTGGGAGCTTTGTTAGCTCAATACGAGGATGACACCCACAAGGAGTATGTCATCTATTATATTTCGAAAACTCTCTTGGCTTATTGTAAACACCCCGAAATCCCACGAATTTCTCAAATCCATCTGGTTTTGTAAAAGCAGCCCCAAAGGGCTATTTTGAGTCTGGAAACCCAGGAGCCTTCCAAACAACCCTGTACATATGTTTTGAACTCTGTATTTCAAAAATATACAACATGGCTTTAAAAACCTTTTAAAACACATTTTTGAAACCCCGAAGCAGCTTGGCCTAATCCAAACAGGACTAGAAAAGCTAAGGAGAGCCCGGAACCAGAGCACATGTCGAGCCCGATACAACAACTCTCGTATCAAATCCACCCCCAGGATCTCGAACGTCCAAGATCCTGTTATCATCAAAACATCATTTGAAGTCATCTCCGAAAGGTAGAAATAGAGGCGGACGATCATGTTGGCGAAGACCCAACGCAGATGGAGTACTGATGCTGGCAGGCTCCGCACAAACCGTTCATTTCGAATACAGCCCGAAGGAGTCAGAATTCAGTTTGGATTGGATCTGGACCATATATATCCAGATCCCAATCGAAACCCATGTATGGACTTAGATTTGGATTTGGATTCAAAAATCCAATCCAATATCCATATCCATGGCCCACATCACCTTCTCATAAATGGAGGTGGGGCCCGCTTGAATTTCATGTGGGATTATGGGCATGAGAGAGAGTGAGGGAGGATAAGATCAAGTGTGTGTTGTAATTAAGCTTGACTTGTGTGTCAAGTTTGGGGTTAATCATGTGGGTTAGCCTAATTAAGTGGGTTTAAGCTTGTAATTAGCCAAAACCTAACCTAGGGCTGCACCAACATGATATGATTAGGGTCCATGGGTCATGCAAAGGGAGCTCCTTCATCTAATCCTAACCAAAAACACTTAATCCTAGCCTTCTACCCTAATCCGGTCCTAATCCTAGCCTAATCACCTAACCCACTTTCCTAATCCCGGCCTAATCCCAACCTAATCACCTAACCCACTTCCCTAATCCTTCCCTAAACCTAGGTTAATTTCCCTAAACCTAACCTAATCCTAGCCTAATCACCTAACCCACCTCACTAAACCTCACCCTAAAACCAACCCACCTAGCTAAACCCTAAACCTCTAAACCACCCCACCTAAACCTAGCACACAACTTACCCAAAACCCCTTGTATCTAAAATATCTGGCCCTACCCTAATACCAGCTCACCTTACTACCTTACCACCACCCCTTGACCACCTAACCACTACCCCAAAACCAGCCCCACCGCCCTTCACAAAGGCTATAAACCCCCCCCCCTAGTGGGCGGGTTTTCAAGCCTTGGGTCCCCCATTCCTAGCCGATCACCTTCATCCTCCACCTGCCCCACTCCCAGCCGGCTCCTCCACCTACACCACCACCAGCCACCACCGTGCTCCACCTGCTCCACCACTCCCCAGCCATCCGTCGCCATCCTCTTCATCCGGCCGAACCAGCCATTCCACCACACCCGGCTTCTCCTCAACCACCCGCCGCCTCCCATCATCCGGTTAGTATCCCATACTCCATCTCACCTCTTCTCCACTTCCCCTCCACTCTTAGCCACCTATACTATCACCACTTTACCCTAACACCAGCCACCTGCCGCCACCATTCCCATTCGGCCAAGCCTCACCCAACCTAACTACCCGCCATTACCTAGACACCCTAGCTATACCCGGCCACTCCATTGAACTCCCTAAGACTTGCCCACTCTACCTCATCACATCCACCACTACCTTACCCCCCATCCCCTAGCTAACTTCTTTCCCATCCTCCACCCATAGCCACCCTAGCAGCCCGCCACCACCAAGTTCCCCTAGTCGGCCACTCCAACCGACTGTCACCTTCCATTCGGCCAGCCACCCGCCAACCTTAGGTGCTCCATTAGACACTCCCTTAGGCTCCCCTTAGTGTCATACTCCCTAACCTCACAACCCTTCCTTAGTGACTCTACACACTCACCTTAACCCCTCGCACAAAACCAGCCCTTCGCTAAGTAGCCGGCCACCTTTGAGACGTCTCCTCCGCGCACCTAAGGCACCCGGCCAGCAGCCCCTTTGCAGTTCAACTCTGCGGAGCTCCCTCTTGCAGCCCAAGGCGAAGGCCAAGCCCACGCTCAAGCAAGGCATCTTCGGACCAGCTATTAGTAAGTGCCTAACTCGGTCCTTAGTTGTATATTGCTTAAGATTCAATTTGATACGGGGTTGTAATAACGGAGCATAGTCTCCCCCCGCTTGTAATAACATGGCTTGGCACACCCACACACGTGCACTCTCTTAGTTGTGCACGATTTTGAACACACACGGGCCTAATCAGCCCCTAATACATAAATATATATATGTACTTTAATTTTCGTAGGGTTTTGCTTAAGTTGGGTGTGTTGTCTTTCAATTCAAGCACTCACACACATTGAGCCTTCGCTCTTATTTGAAAGACCCAAGTAAGGGCCGAGCTATACTATTTGGGTTTTCATTTCATGTCGTGTGTGTAAGTCTTTCAATTCAAGCACTCACACACATTGAGCCTTCGCTCTTATTTGAAAGACCCAAGTAAGGGCCGTGCTATACTATTTGGGTTTTCATTTCATGTCGTGTGTGTAAGTCTTTCAATTCAAGCACTCACACACATTGAGCCTTCGCTCTTATTTGAAAGACCCAAGTAAGGGCCGTGTTATACTATTTGGGTTTAATTTCATGTCATGTGCGTAGTACTTCAATTCAAGCACTCACACACATTGAGCTTTCGCTCTTATTCCCAAGACCTTAATCAAGGCCATACTGCAAGTTATGTTTGGGTTTTATTTCATGTCGTGTGTGTAAGTCTTTCAATTCAAGCACGCACCCACATTGAGCCTTCGCTCTTATTTTCAAGACCCAAGTAAGGGCACGTATATACCCTATATATATATCTCCCTTCGGCATTTACATTACAAGTCATTTCCCTTCGGTTATTTCCCTTCGGCATTGTCTTTACATTCGGGTTTTCCCTTTGGAGTAGCGTGAATTTGCATTGCATCTACGCCATACCACGAGGTAGGATGCATATTGCATCGAAGCAAGCCCCGTATACCCACTCAAATTCACCCCATGTAGTGGAGTGTTCATAACACACACTTAGGAGGACCATCAAGGGATAAAAAGAAAGACTTAGGCACGTGCAAATCCACGTGATCTAAAATTTGCCATCGTATTAAAAACCTGAATCAAAAACACCTCGAATCACTTCGTAAGCTTTTTCTATCCCAAAAACTCGATTTTTCAAAGCGTACAGACTGACCCTTGCGCATCGGTGCAAGAAGGTCTGCGACAACAAGAGCTCACTTGCTCACAGTCGCCACGTTAGAAGTCAGGTTCAAATATATCTTCGCTAGCTTAGGTAAGCTAGCTGGCACACCCTGTTTATATAAATAGGCCTTAGACACACGAGAGGATCCGCTCTAGGCCTTGAGAAGCCAGAGGCGGGGATTTTTGCGCGTCTATACTTATGAAAGGAATTATCAAGACATGGAGAAGATGTGCTTCGCCCTAGTTTGGGCCTACCAGAAGTTTCGACACTATTTCCTAGATCATGAGATCTGGATAGTGTCCAAGCTTGATCCAATCAAGCATTTGTTCGAAAAACCCATTCTCACTAGTAGATTGGCCAAATGGCAACTCCTTCTAATGGAGTATGACCTGAAATACCATCATCAGATCTCCGTTAAGGGGCAAGCCCTAGCTGACTATGTGGTTGAGTTCCCCCTAGAGGACGCATATCCCACACTTGATGAAACGCCTGATGAAGGCATATTGCAAAACCAATTTCAAAACTATATTTTGGCAAACTCTTTCGAAAACCAAGTGTGGAAATGCATTTTGACGGGGCACGAAACCAACGAGGGGCTGGTGCCGGGGTCATCCTCATATCCCCTGAAAAGGGTGAGATCCCCATAGCAATTCGCCTAGATTTCGAATGTTCCAACAATATAGCTGAGTTTGAAGCACTCATACAAGGCTTAAGGATTTCAAAAACTCTAGGGGCATCATGCATCGAGGTCTTTGGAGATTCACTCCTCGTTATAAACCAAGTTTTGAAAATTTGGCAAGTGCGAAATGAAAAACTGCTTCCATATCACTAGTTGGCCACTCGATTGGTCGAGTCGTTCCAATCGTGTACACTCACACACGTAGGAAGAGAGGATAATGGCGTTGCCGATGCCCTCTCCTCCTTGGGTTCAGCCCTAAGGGTCGATCCCACTCTGGAAACCCGATCCTTAGAAATATGGCATGCGCCCACTCCATCTACACACGATCTGAAAATTTGCCAAAACAATCCAGATTCTGCTGAAAAACCTTGGTTCTATGACATCAAATGTTTTCTAGAAAATGGGGGATTCATTGAGGATGCCACATCCAAAGATAAAGCATTCATCCGAAAAATTTCTACCCGATACACAATTTTGGGTGGGGTTTTGTATAAAAAGAGTTTTACCAGCATCCTACGATGGACTGTTATGCATGAATTCCACGATGGAGAATGTGGAGGTCATGTTAATGCCAACATGATGGTAATGAAAATACTTAGAGCGGGTTATTTTTGGTCCACCCTGAGAAAAGATTGCCACGATCATGTTAGGAAGTGTCATCCATGTCAAGTGCATGGGCACGCCATTCATATCCCATCATCTTCATTGCATTCCGTGGTCGGCCCCTGGCCATTTACCATGTGGGCATTTGATATTGTAGGCCCTATATTTCCAAAGGCATCGAATGGGCATAGGTTCATTTTAGCAGCCACTAAGTACTTCTCCAAGTGGGTCGAAGCCACCTCCCTGACCAGCGTACAGGGGCAACATGTGGTGGCTTTCATTAGGAGGAATATCTTGGCTCGATTTGGAGTTCCAAGAGACCTTGTGTCCGATAATGGCACTCCATTAAAAAATAAGCGGATGGTCAAGTTGTGCAATACCTATGGCATAACTCACCACTTCTCCTCTCCCTACTACCCTCAAGGCAATGGCGAAGCCGAAGCCACGAATAAGACTCTCATTAACATAATTGAGAAGACTTTAGAGAAGGGTAGGACGTAGCATGAGAAGCTGGATGAAGCCTTTTGGGCTTATAGGACTTCCATCCGGACACCCATGAATGCCACGCCATTCGAGTTGGTCTATGGCACAAATGCCATTCTTCCCGTTCATACACAATTGCATTCATTCCATACATCCATTGCACTCGACCTCCCCCTAAAGACGCTTCAGCATGCTAGGATGGCCGAACTAGATTTATTAGATGAGAGGCGACTCCTTGCTATAGATCATGCTCATGCATACCGGCAAAGGATAGCCCGACACTATGACAAACATATGAGACCTCGCCACTTTGAAGTGGGAGATCTGGTTTTAAAAATCATCCACTATCATGGCCCACATCCACTTAGAAAGTGGCACCCCAAGTGGGATGGACCCTATGTTGTGCGTGCAACCACCACGAACAACTCATATTGGTTGATCGATGTCGAAGGGAGGAATTTAGCAGATCCTATCAATATTTAATACTTAAAAAAGTATATGTAGGGTTTGAGTTAAATTCCCATTTTCAAAAATCCTTAGGGATAGCTGCTTTGAGACTTCAAAAGTAAGGTTCAAAGGCAAATTGTGTGACCCTGAGCGAGAGAATTCGCACTTGTGAAAGAGTGGAGTTTTCCAAATACGTGGTTACATTTCAAAATCCTTCTTCTAAAGAAAGGCCTAGTTCAATATAGCAAGATACTTGCAAGTAGTACCTGCTATTTCTAAATAGGCTGATCTGGAATGGATCGAGTATGACCTTGGGATAAGTCCTCCCCTCTTCTCTTCTCCTTCCAAAAGGAAAATATGGCCAAAAATAAAGGGAAATCCTCCACAAAACCTCTTTCCCAAAGAAAGAAACATGAATCAAAAAGAAAAATTCGATTCTTTTATGGAAAAGAGGGATAAAAGAAAAAATACTCCCAAAGGGAGACCCTCTACGAAAAAAAGGAAGAAAAGGCCAAAAAGCTCAAAAAGAGCAGTTTTCTGCCTTCTGTGCCTAAAACCACGGGACGCTTCAGAAGGGACCGTGGTATCTCTTTCCCATCCCCCTGGCTTATCCCAAGTAAAACATGGTTCATTTCATGGAATCCTAAAGTAAAAGTAGGATTTACTTACTTGAATTTTATTTTGTTTGAGAATTCGATGTTTCGAGTAAGGCGTAGGAATTTTGAAATATAGCTTGTTTTCTTATAAAACCTCCGCTAGATTAGCGAGTGTCAAGAATCAAGCAAAAGGCAAATGCTAAGAACTCGAGATCCTTAGGATTGAGGCTAGAAGCAGCTTTTCCTTTTGTAAATAGATTTTGAAAAATCGAACATCGAGCAACATAGGGCTCGTTCACTTGAAGCAGCAGGTCTTCGTAAGTCTCAAGAGTTCGACCATACCATCTAGTCTCTAGGAGGTCGCCCTTCTTGGCGTCTCATCCATGTCATGCATGTGCATATTCATGCATGAACACTTGCATAACATGATCCCCATTTAGGACCAGAAACCATAGAAAACTATTCCCTTTGGCGTGATATCTCCTCCTATCAGGTTTTAAAGAGCGATTTTGCTAAAAACATTGGGACGATCCCATATTTTCATGGTTAGATCCAGGGAAACATTGAAAGGGGTGTTGTCGTCTTTGCTATTATCCAAATCTATTTGGATAATGCCAAAGAGGGGCATCTGGCCATATTTTCCTTTTGGAAGGAGAAGAGAAGAGGGGAGGACTTATCCCAAGGTCATACTCGATCCATTCCAGACTAGCCTATTTAGAAATAGCACGTACTACTTGCAAGTATCTTGCTATATTGAACTAGGCCTTTCTTTGTAAGAAGAAGGATTTTGAAATGTAACCACATATTTGGAAAGCTCCACTCTTTCACAAGTGCGAATTCTCTCACTCGAAGTCACACAATTCACCTTTGAACCTTGCTTTCGAAGTTTCAAAGCAGTTATCCCTAAGAATTTTCGAAAATGGGAATTTAACCCAAACCCTACACATAATACTTCTTCAAGTATTGAATATTGATAGGATCTACTAAATTCCTACCTTCTACATCGATCAACCAGTATGAGTTGTTCGTGGTGGTTGCACGCACAACATAAGGTCCATCCCACTTGGGGCACCACTTTCCAAGTAGATGTGAGCCACGATGGTGGATGATTTTCAAAACGAGATCTCCCACTTCAAAGTGGCGAGGTTTCATATGTTTGTCATAGTGTCAGGCTATCCTTTGCCGGTATGCATGAGCATGATCCATAGCAAGGAGTCGCCTCTCATCTAGCAAATCTAGTTCATCCATCTTAGCATGCTGAAGCGTCTCTAGGGGAAGGTCGAGTGCAATGGATGTATGAAATGAATGCAATCGTGTATGAATGGGGAGAATAAAGTTTGTGCCATAGACAAACTCAAATGGCGTGGCATTCGTGGGAGTCCTGATGGAAGTCCTATAAGCCCATAAGGCTTCATCTAGCTTCTCATGTCACGTCCTACCCTTCTCTAAAGTTTTTTCAATAATACTAATGAGAGTCTTATTGGTGGCTTCGGCTTGGCCGTTGCCTTGAGGGTAGTAGGGCGATGAGAAGTGGTGAGCTATGCCATAGGTGTTGCACAACTTAACCATCCGCTCGTTTTTTAATGGGGTGCCATTATTAGACACAAGGTCTCTTGGAACTCCAAATCGAGCCAAGATATTTTTCCTAATGAAAGCAACCACATGTTGCCCCTGGACATTGGTCAGGGAGGTGGCTTCGACCCATTTGGAAAAGTATTCAGTGGCTGCTAAAATGAACCTATGCCCATTCGATGCCTTTGGAAATATTGGTCCTACAATATCAAACGCCCACATGGTGAATGGCAAGAGGCTGAACACAGAATGCAATGATGATGAGGGGATATGAATGGCGTGTCCATGCACTTGACATGGATGACACTTCATAACATGATCGTGGCTGTCTTTTCTCAGAGTGGACCAAAAATACCCAGCTCTAAGTATTTTCATCGCCATCATGTTGGCATTGACATGACCTCCACATTCTCCATCGTGGAATTCATGCATAACAGTCCTAGCCTCCTCTAGGTCGACACATCTTAGTAAGATGCTGGTAAAACTCTTTTTATACAAAACCTTACCCAAAATCGTGTATCAGGTAGAAATCTTTCGGATGAATGCCTTATCTTTGGATGTGGCATCCTCAGTGAATCCCCCATTTTCCAAAAAACACTTTATTTTGTAAAACCAAGGTTTTTTATCAGAATCTGGGTTATTTTGGCAAATTTTTAAATCGTATATGGAAGGAGTGGGTGCGTGCCATATCTCTAAGGATCAGGTTCCCAAAGTGGGATCGACCCTTAGGGCTGAACCCAAGGAGGAGAGGGTGTCGGCAACGCCATTATCCTCTCTTCCTACGTGTGTGAGTGTACACGATTGGAACGACTCAACCAATCGAGTGGCTAACTAGTGATATGGGCCTGAAGGTCGCCAACGTGTGCGTGGGTGTTGTGTATATATGTAAAGACAACTCACATGACTTGTAATGTAAAACCCAAATAAAATTGCAATATGGCCCTTATTAGGGTCTTGGGAGTAAGAGCGAAAGCTCAATGTGTGTGAGTGTAGAATTGAAAGACCACGCACATGACTTGAAGGAAAACACCCAAATTAAATTGCAATATGGCCCTAGTCTTGGGAATAAGAGCGAAAGCTCAATGTGTGTGAGTGTAGAATTGAAAGACAACACCCACGACTTAAATGAAAACCCACGTAGCTGAATATATATATGTATAACTATATCTTAGGGGCTGTCAAGGCCCGTGTGTATGTGCCAAAAGGTGTGCAACTAAGAGCAGAAAGGCTCAAGTGCACGTGGGTGTTGGTGTGTCAAACCAAGTTATTACAATCGGGGGGAGACAATGCTCCATTATTACAACCTCGTATCAAAATTTAATTAAATGTAAGCAAGTTCATATAATAGACCAAGTTAAGACACTTACATGTAGCTGGTCCATGTTCAACTTGCTTGGATTTGGCCTCGTGAGTCGCCTTGGGTAGCCAAGAGGAGCTCCTTAGGTGGGTGCTTGCGGCAGGTAGGGGTTAGAGTGTGGTGGCTGGAAGAAGGTGTCTTGGTGCTGGCCGAGTGGAAGGAGGTGTCTAGGTGCTGGCCGAGTGGTAGAGTGTCCAAGTGCAACAGGTGGAAGGGCCGGTGTCTCGGTCGGCTGGAGTGGAGAGGTGCTGGCTGGATGGATGGAAGGTGGCGGGTGGATGGGAGTGTGCAGTTGGGAATGAAAGAGGTGCGGGTTAGATGAGGTTGAGGTAGGGTACTGTAAACACCCCGAAATCCCACGAATTTCTCAAATCCATCTGGTTTTGTAAAAGCAGCCCCAAAGGGCCATTTTGAGTCTGGAAACCCAGGAGCCTTCCAGACAACCCTGTATATATGTTTTAAACTTTTATATTTCAAAAATACATGATATGGCTTTTAAAAACCTTTTTAAACATGTTTTTGAAACCCCGAAGCAGCTTTGGCCTAATCCAGACAGGAACCAGAGCACATGTCGAGCCCGGCACAGCAACTCTCATATCAAATCCACACCCCCAGGATCTCGAATGTCCAAGACCCTGTTACCATCGAAACATTGTTTGAAGTCATCTCCGGAAGGCGAAAACAGAGGCGGACGATCATGTTGGCGAAGACCCAACGCAGATGGAGTACTGATGCTGTCAGACCCCACACAAACGGTTCGTTTCGAACACAGCTCGAAGGAGTCTAAGTTCAGTTTAGATCGGATCTGGACCATATATATCCAGATCCCAATCCAAACCCATGTATGGACTTAGATTTGGATTTGGATTCAAAAATCCAATCCAATATCCATATCCATGGCCCACATCACTTTCTCATAAATAGAGGTGGGACCCACTTGAATTTCACGTGGGATTATGTGCATGAGAGAGAGTGGGGGTGGATAAGATCAAGTGTGTGTTGTAATTAAGCTTGACTTGTGTGTCAAGTTTGGGGTTAATCATGTGGGTTAGCCTAATTAAGTGGGTTTAAGCTTGTAATTAGCCAAAACCTAACCTAGGGCTGCACCAACATGATGTGGTTAAGGTCTATGGGCCATGCAAAGGGAGCTCCTTCACCTAAACCTAACCAAAAACACCTAATCGTAGCCTTCTACCCTAATCCCATCCTAATCTGAGCCTAATCACCTGACCCACTTCTTTAATCCCAGCCTAATCCCAACCTAATCACCTAACCCACTTCCCTAATCCTTCCCTAAACCTAGGTTAATTTCCCTAAACCTAGCCTAATTCTAGCCTAATCACCTAACCTACCTCACTAAACCTCACCCTAGAACCAACCCACCTAGCTAAACCCTAAACCTCTAAACCACCCCTAGCCCACAACCTACCCAAACCACTTGTATTTAAAATATCTGGCCCTACCCTTTCCAGTCCACCTTATCACCACACCACCCTACCTAAACCACCTAACCACTACCCCAAAACCAGCCCTAACCGACCAAGCCCAGCCCTATATAAACCCCCCCCCTTGGGGGAGGGTTTTCCCATCTAGAAGCTCCAACCTCCAATCCCGGGTCCTCCCCTTTCCAGCTCAGCCGACTCCCCTCCTGCTCCACCTACCCCACAGTCAGCCACCACCTGCGCCACTACCTCCCAGCCAAGCACCACCACCGCCACCACCATTCCAGCCGAAGTCCCCCTCGCCATCCTCTTCACCCGACCGAACCAGCCGAGCCCCCACATCCGGCTGCTCCTCAACCACCCGCCGCCTTCCACCATCCGGTTAGTACCCTACACTCCACCTTATTCCTTCTTCACTCCCTCTCCACTCTCAACCACCTAACCCACTACCATATCACCCTAACATCAGCCATTCCACTTGCTGCTACCACTCCCCCTCGGCCAGGCCCATAATCACCCTAACTACCCGCCACCACCTAGACACCCTAGCTCCATTCGGCCACCCTATCCGACTCCCTAAGACCTGCCATATCACCCCAATATACCTACTACACCCACTACCACCTGGCCCCATCTCCTAGCTAATTCCCTTCCCTTACACCACTCCTAGCCACTCTAGCAACCCGCCACCATCAAGTCCTCCTAGTCGGCCACGCCAACCGACTGTCATTTCATTCGGCCACCCTAGCAACCCGCCAACCTTAGGTGCCCCATTAGATCTCTCCTTAAGCTTCCCCTTAGTGCCATACTGCCTTAGTGACCCTACTTAGCCCCTTTAATCCCACACGTCAAGGCGGCACCCTTGCTAGCAGCCGGCCACCTTGAAGGCACCCGGCCAGCACCCCTTGCCGTTCAACCTCGTGGAGCTCCCTTTTGCAGCCCAAGGCGAAGGCCAAGCCCACGCTCAAGCAAGGCATCTTCGGACCAGCTATTAATAAGTGCCTAACTCGGTCTTTAGTTGTATACTTGCTTGAGATTCAATTCATTACGAGGTCGTAATAACGGAGCATAGTCTCCCCCCGCTTGTAATAACGTGGCTTGGCACACCCACACACGTGCACTCTCTTAGTTGTGCACGATTTTGAACACACAAGGGCCTAATCAGCCCCTAATACATAGATATATACATATACTTTAATTTTTTGTAGGGTTTTGCTTAAGTTGGGTGTGTTGTCTTTCAATTCAAGCACTCACACACATTGAGCCTTCGCTCTTATTTGAAAGACCTAAGTAAGGGCCGACCTATACTATTTGGGTTTTCATTTCATGTCGTGTGTGTAAGTCTTTCAATTCAAGCACTCACACACATTGAGCCTTCGCTCTTATTTGAAAGACCCAAGTAAGGGCCGACCTATACTATTTGGGTTTTCATTTCATGTCGTGTGTGTAAGTCTTTCAATTCAAGCACTCACACACATTGAGCCTTTGCTCTTATTTGAAAGACCCAAGTAAGGGCCGACCTATACTATTTGGGTTTTCATTTCATGTCGTGTGTGTAAGTCTTTCAATTCAAGCACTCACACACATTGAGCCTTCGCTCTTATTTGAAAGACCCAAGTAAGGGCCGACCTATACTATTTGGGTTTTCATTTCATGTCGTGTGTGTAAGTCTTTCAATTCAAGCACGCACCCACATTGAGCCTTCGCTCTTATTTGCAAGACCCGAGTAAGGGCCCATATATATACTCTATATACATATCTCCCTTCGGCATTTACATTACAAGTCATTTCCCTTCGGTTATTTCCCTTCGGTTATTTCCCTTCGGCATTGTCTTTACATTTCGGGTTTTCCCTTTGGAGTAGCGTGAGTTTGCATTGCATCTACGCCATACCACGAGGTAGGACGCATATTGCATCAAAGCAAGCCCCGCTCAAATTCGCCCATGTAGTGGAGTGTTCATAACACACAAACTAGGTGGCCCATAAAGGGATAAAAAGAAAGACTTAGGCACGTGCAAATCCATGTGATCTAAAATCTGCAATCATATCTAAAAGACCCGAATTAGACACCTCGAACCGCTTCGTAGGCTTTCTACACCAAAAAAACTCGATTTTTCAAAGCGTACAGACTGACCCTTGCGCATCGGTGCAAGAAGGTCTGCGACGACAAGAGCTCACTTGCTCACAGTCGCCACGATTAGAAGTCAGTTTAAAATATATCTTCGCTAGCTTAGGTAAGCTAGCTGGCACGACCTGTTTACATAAATAGGCCTTAGACGCACGAGAGGATCCACTCCAAGCCCAGAAAAGGCGAAGAGGCGTGGGGATTTTCGCGCGTCTACAGGGATTGGCACGCCCGGTGGGACGTGAGCCTTTGAAAAGTCGAGTTTTTAAGTTAGGAGCTTACAAAAATTTTCAAAGAGGTGTCATTTTTAACTTGTTTTCTTTGCTTGTACTTAGGACATTTTGAAAAAGCTTGAAAAGCATGTCAAAATCCAATCCAATTGAAGTGTCGAGCCAAGGCTCATGCGCATCAAGTTCTCACTCTAGGAGGATTTTTAAAAACAAAATAAAACTAGATGAAATCGAGGACTTGAGAAGGGAGTTTGAGGCCAAAATCGATGCTCTCAGCCAAGAGGCTGAAGTAGGCGATTCATGTTCATCAAACGGTGAACAAAGGCCTAAGAAAAAATCTGAAAAACCTCGCAAGCACAAAGAGGCCTCCGTAATGGAAGGCAACCAATACCACGAGTCCTTCACACAAAAGGACCGTAAAGCCCTACAGCAGTTGCTGAAAGGGCAGAATAAAGAGAAAAGAAGCTACGCCCTGTCTGATTTCCTTCCTATGGATTACGAAACAGACAGTGACGATGAAATACCGAACTTCTATCGGTATGATGGCATGGGAGACCCTAGGTCTCACTTGCAGCTTTTCTCGCATCGAGCCCATAAGAAGAAAAAGGACTCGATGAAATGGGTGTATTGGTTTCCTTTATCCCTTAAAGGCATAGCTGCCAAATGGCTGACTTCCTACGACTTAAGCCAGTTCGCTACTTTTGAAGAGTTAGCGAACTGCTTCATGCAAAGATTTGCACACAACGTAGAAGTCACGCCGACTCTGAATACCTTAAGGGATACAAAGCAAGGCATGAACGAAGATGTACATGCCTTCATTATAAGATGGAGGTCGCTTCTGGGCCATGTGCGAGAGCCCATATCCGAAGGATGCGCAGTAATGCTCATCCTGGATAATTTTAAAAGCGAGCTAAAAACCCTTCTCTCGCTCCATGAGATCTCAACTTTCCATAAGTTGATCAAAAAGGCCTCCCTTTTCGAAACCAACTTGCGAAAAGGGACATACGATCACTTGTGGAAAGGAAGTGCCGTTTCAAAAACCTTCGGTTTTTCAATTCAAGCACGCACCCACATTGAGCCTTCGCTCTTATTTGCAAGACCCGAGTAAGGGCCCATATATATACTCTATATACATATCTCCCTTTGGTATTTACATTACAAGTCATTTCCCTTCGGTTATTTCCCTTCGGTTATTTCCCTTCGGCATTGTCTTTACATTTCGGGTTTTCCCTTTGGAGTAGCGTGAGTTTGCATTGCATCTACGCCATACCACGAGGTAGGACGCATATTGCATCAAAGCAAGCCCCGCTCAAATTCGCCCATGTAGTGGAGTGTTCATAACACACAAACTAGGTGGCCCATAAAGGGATAAAAAGAAAGACTTAGGCACGTGCAAATCCACGTGATCTAAAATCTGCAATCGTATTTAAAAGACCCGAATTAGACACCTCGAACCGCTTCGTAGGCTTTCTATACCAAAAAAACTCGATTTTTCAAAACGTACAGACTGACCCTTGCGCATCGGTGGAAGAAGGTCTGCGACGACAAGAGCTCACTTGCTCACAGTCGCCACGATTAGAAGTCAATTTAAAATATATCTTCGCTAGCTTAGGTAAGCTAGCTGGCACGTCCTGTTTACATAAATAGGCCTTAGACGCACGAGAGGATCCACTCCAAGCCCAGAAAAGGCGAAGAGGCGTGGGGATTTTCACGGTGCTGGTGGTGTTGGAGTGGCTGGCTGGAAGAGGATGAAAGGTGGATGGAAGGTAGCGGGCAAGTGGATGGAGCGCTCGGTTGGGAGTGGAAGCGATGAAGCGGGGTGCTCGCCGGGTCCCAAGGATGAAGGGATGGATGAAGGTGGAGCCAAAAGAGTTGGCCGGGTCCTAGGAGGATGGAGAGAGAGCCAACCCGCATGAAGGAGGGGGCTTATATAGGCTAGGATTGGGCTAGGTCGGTTGGTGGGTTGTGGGCCAGATATTTTCAATTAGGTGGGCATGGGACACGGTTTGGGGTAGGTCGATTAGGGGGGCTGGTTAGTGGTTTGGGGTAGGTCGGTTAGGTGGGCTGGGACATAGTGGTTAGGGGCTTAGTTAGGTGCACTAAGGTTGGTTTAGGCTTAGTTGGTTAAGGTCTAGGTGGTCTAGCTAGGTGAGGTTGGGGCGGTTTTGGGTGAGAAGGGTTAGGTTTAGGTTAGGTTTGGGTTAGGTTTTAGGGGAAATGGCTAGGTGAGGTGAGCTAGCTTAGGGCTAGGTTTAAGAACCACCCCTTGGTGCCGGTCCATTGCCTTGATTACAGTCATGTCCAAGTTGATGCAGCGCTAGGTCAAGTGTAGGTGCATACAAGCTTAAACCCACACTCTTGGCTAAACCCACAAGGCTAACCCACTCTTGACCAAAAGTCAAGCCTACCAACTTTCTCACTCATACTTTATGGCCCCCTTTCTCTCTCTACCCAAGCCTTCCAAGGCATTTCATGTGAAATATAGTGGGCCCCTCACCTCCATTTATGAGGAGATGAAGTGGGCCATGGATATAGATATTGTATTTGGATCTTGGGATCCAAATCCAAATCCAAATACATGTTGGGTTTGGATCTGGATATATATGGTCCAAATCCAACTCAAATCTGATTTTTTGATTCCTTCATGGAGTTTCGAAACGGACGGTTTGTGCGGGACCTGACTTCATCAGTACTCCGTCTTGCGTTGGGTCTTCGCCAACATTGTCGTCCGCTCTTCTTCTCACCTTCAGGAGTTCATTTTGAGCATTTTTTTGATATTTTGGGGCTTGGATGTTTGAGAATTTGGGGATGCTTTTGATACGAGAGTTGATGTACCAGGCTTGAAGTATGCTTCGGGTCCGGGCACTCCTTTGCCTTTTCGGTCCTGCTTTTGTCAGGCTAGGGGGTTTTTGGGGTTTCAAAATACTTTTTTTAAAGTTTAAAACTATATGCATAAAGTTTTAAAGCATAGATACAGGTTTGGAATATGTACAGGGTTGTTTGGAAGGCTCCTGGGTTTCTAGACTCAAAATAGACCTTTGGGGCTGCTTTTGTGAAACTAGGCATTTTTTAGAAAATCGTGAAATTTTGTGGTGTTTACAGATGCCCCTCTTTAGCATTATCCAAATAGAATAGATTTGGATAATGGCAAAGATGACAACACCCCTCTTCAATGTCTCCCTAGATCTATCCACGAAAATATGGGATCATCCCAATTTTTGAGCAAAATCTCTCTTTTAAAACCTGGTAGGAGGAGATATCATGCCAAAGGGGAAAACTTTCTATGGTTTCTGGTCCTAAATGGGATCATGTTATGCAAGTGTTCATGCATGGATATGCACAAGCATGACATGGATGAGACGCTAAGAGGGGCGACCTCCCAGAGACCAGATGGCATGGTCGAACTCTTGAGACTTACGAAGACCTACTGCTCCAAGTGAGCGGGCCCTATGTTGCTCGATGTTCGATTTTTTAAAATCTATTTACAAAAGGAAAACTGCTTTTAGCCTCAATCCTAAGGATCTCGAGCTCTTCGCGTTTGCCTTTGCTTGAGTCTTGACACTTGCTAATCTAGCGGAGGTTTTATAAGAAAACAAGTTATATTTCAAAATTCCTACGCCTTACTTAAAACATCGAATTCTTAAACAAAATGAAATTCAAGTAAGTAAATCCTATTTTTACTTTAGGATTCCTCGAAATGAACCATGTTTTATTTGGGATAAGTCGTAGGGATGGGAAAGAGATATCATGGTCCCTTCTGAAGCGTCCCATGGTTTGAGGCATAGAAGGCGGAAAACCACTCTTTTTGAGCTTTTTGGCCTTTTCTTTCTTTTTTTCATAGAGGGTCTCCCTTTGGGAGTATTTTTTCTTTAATCCCTCTTTTCCATAAGAGAATCGAATTTTGCTTTTGATTCAGGTTTCTTTCTTTGGGAAAGAGATTTTGGCGGGGATTTCCCTTTGTTTTTTGCCATATTTTCCTTTTGAAAGGAGAAGAGAAGAGGGGAGGACTTATCCCAAGGTCATACTCGATCCATTCCAGATCAACCTATTTAGAAATAGCACGTACTACTTGCAAGTATCTTGCTATATTGAACTAGGCCTTTCTTTGTGAGAAGAAGGATTTTGAAATGTAACCACGTATTTGGAAAGCTCCACTCTTTCACAAGTGCGAACTCTCTTGCTCAGGATCAGACAATTCGTCTTTGAACCTTACTTTCGAGGTTTCAAAGCAGCTATGCTTAAGGATTTTCGAAAATGTGAATTTAACCCAAACCCTACACATAATACTTCTTTAAGTATTGAATATTGATAGGATCTGCTAAATTCCTAACTTCTACATCGATCAATAAATATGAGTTGTTCGTGGTGGTTGCATGCACAACATAGGGTTCATCCCACTTGGGACGCCACTTTCCAAGTGGATGTGGGCCACGATAGTGGATGATTTTCAAAACCAGATCTCCCACTTCAAAGTGACGAGGTTTCATATGTTTGTCATAGTGTTGGGCTATCCTTTGCCGGTATGCATGAGCATGATCCATAGCAAGGAGTCGCCTCTCATCTAACAAATCTAGTTCGGCCATCCTAGCAAGTTGAAGCGTCTCTAGTGGGAGGTAGAGTGCAACAGATGTATGGAATGAATTTAATTGTGTATGAATGGGGAGAATGGCGTTTGTGCTATAGACCAACTGAAATGGCGTGGCATTCGTGGGAGCCTAGATGGAAGTCCTATAAGCTTATAAGGCTTCATCCAGCTTCTCATGCCATGTCCTACCCTTTTCTAAAGTCTTCTCAATTATACTAATGAGAGTCTTATTGGTGGCTTCGGCTTGGCCGTTGCCTTGAGAGTAGTAGGACGAGGAGAAGTGGTGAGTTATGCCATAGGTGTTGCACAACTTGACCATCCGCTCGTTTTGGAATGGGGTGCCATTATCGGACACAAGGTCTCTTGGGACTCCAAATCGAGCCAAGATATTCCTCCTAATGAAAGCCACCACATGTTGCCCCTGTACGTTGGTCAGGGAGATGGCTTCGGCCCACTTTGAGAAGTACTCAATGGCTGCTAAAATGAATCTATGCCCATTCGATGCCTTTGGAAATATTGGGCCTACGATATCAAATGCCCACATGGTAAATGGGCCAAGTGCAAGAGCCAATATCAGAAGGATGCGCAGTTATGCTCATCCTGGATAATTTTAAAAGTGAGCTAAAGACCCTTCTCTCGCTCCATGAAATCTCAACTTTCCATAAGCTGATCAAAAAAGCATCCCTTTTCGAAACAAACTTGAAAAAGGGGATATACGATCATTTATGGAAAGGAAGTGCCGTTTCCAAAACCCGCTTGGAAAAGCCTATCACTTATGGGCTACCCACGATGGACAAAGGGGAAAAGCCCCATAAAATCGCCAATGTCCGGGTGGATCCAGGTTTGGCGGGCACTTCAAAGAATTTTGAAAAATTAGAAAACAAAAGGGAGAGAAATTTTCAAAAGCCTATTGAAAAACGGGAGTACACACCGCTGGGGCAACCTGTGTCGGAGGTCCTAGACCTCCTACATGGCCAAGGCATGATTGAACTTCCCGAAATAACCGAGGATGTCACTTCCAAAGGGGGATATTTAAACCGTTTTTGCAAATATCATCGGCTCAAAGGCCATGATACAAAGCGTTGTTTCTCCCTTTTAAACAAAATCGAGAACTTGAAAGCAAAGGGTCGGCTCTAGGTCACTGCAGAACCTGAGCCAACTCAAGCTATCTTCAAAGAACCCTTTCCCAAGCACGCCAGTAGTAGTGGGAAAGGAAAGGAGGTATGTACCCTCACCTTTTCGAAAAATCTAGCACAATCGTCAGAGTCTGGTCAACCCACTTGTGCGTCTACTCTTGTACTTTACAAGAAGCCCGCCTAAGTCGTCATCCGGGGACCACCAAGAGCTGAATCCCTGGCAAAACCAGTTTTAAAACTTCAAGGTGCTCCTAAACTCTTAATTAGAGCCAATACAAGTGTGAACCCTAGGTTGGTCGTGGGGGAAGTGACTAGAACTGGGAGGATCTATCAACCCCCGCACCTATAAAGTGCTAAAAAGGTGGTCAGTGTGCCTGGCCCCTCAAAAGCATGTATTCCTAGAGTTCTGCTAAAGGCAGACAATGGAAAAGTCGTCCTAAACCCTTATGATTTCGAAAACCATCTTTCAAAGATTCCTATCCACATGTCCATCCTAGAGCTTATACAAACTTCGCCTAGGCATAGATCGTGCTAGAGAAAATTCTAGAAAGAGCTAAGGTTAGTTCGAACTTAAGTCCTGAATCCCTGTCTGACCAAGTGGCGTCAATAGGAGCAAAATCCCCATCACTTTCTTGGAAGATGATGTAGATAGACCCTACGAGTCCCATAACCAGGCCCTGCATATCGAGGTAGTTATGAATAACCACTCTTTGGACAGGTGCCTAGTCGATGGGGGAGGAGGGCTCAACATCCTTCCACTTCATGTGGCATACCAAATCGAAGTCACCTTGACTTCTGTGAACCCAAGCCCCATCGTTATCACTAGATACGATGGGAATGCGTCTAAACCTTTAGGATCGATCAAACTCCCGATGGAAACAGGAGGGATCACACACACGGGGGTGTTCCATGTCTTCGACATCCACCCCCATTATAACCTGTTGCTGGGAAGGCCTTGGATACACAGCCTGTGCGTTGTACCATCTACCTTCCACAGGTGTGTCAAGATCCCTTTCAGGAACCAAGTCGTGGTGATCCTAGGTGAGAGTCACCCTCAGCTTCAGGGGATCATAAACTCCCCTTGTTTGTCGAGTTCCCAGGCCCATGAGGCTAACCTGGGGTAGACCATGGTCGAGCCACCAAGGCTCGTGTTAAACAACCCTAGGAAGGTTGTTATGTGAAGGGGCCGCTCAAAGCAGGCCCCCTCCCAATCTTAACCCTTCTAGGAAGACCCAAACGTCCCTTATTTCCAAAACCCCTGGACAAAAAGCCATACGAGCACGATATTGACGACAGCAAGTTCCAAGACCACGATTTGTATCATAATTTTTCAAAAACCAAAAAATCGTGGAACATTCTGTTGAATATGGGTTACATGCCCTATAAAAGTCTAGGGGCACAAAACCAGGGTCTCCTAGAGCCCATCCTTCCTAGGGCCAACCCAAGCCGATACGAGATCGCCTATACTCCCAAAATACCGCTAGAGCTACCCCTAGTGACCACCAGGGTCAAGGGTGTCCTGGAGCCTACCCTAGAAGAGACCTACGATTTAGACCTCTTATTCCGAGTCTAACCCGTAGTGTTTTCCCTTTGTAGGTATGATGGAAGATCCCTTTAATAAAAATACAAAAACATTTGAAAAACTTGAAATCGAAAAAATAAAAAAAAGGCAAAAACCAAAAACAATGGAAAATCAAAAAGTCAAAAATAGAGTGGTTTGTATAGTTCCTAAAGTTCTTGTTTTGCAAAAACCTAAGAAAATCGAAAATCTACAAAATACCAAAAAGGTTTTGTACATAGCTGCTCCTGGTAAGACTGGAAAAAGATTTCGAAAGGAACGTCGTCTGCATAGCCAGACCAAAAATTTCGAAATCGATTGAAAATCCAAGTATAAAACCAAGTCTTCTGAAAACTCACGCATCAAATTTCCTCGGGTCTATAACCCACGAGAATGATCGAAGCCCAGAAGTGGATCCCCTTGAGGAAGATCCCACTTTTGAGCTCCTAGAATTTCATAAAATTCTCGATTTTGAAAGACCTTCCAATTCAATAGGAGGAGATTTCATAGAAGTAAACCTAGGGAGTGATTCCAATCCCAAACTCATCAAGATAGGCGCATGTTTGCATGAACATGCAAGATCAGCATTCATTACATTTCTATAAACCTATCTAGATGTGTTTGCATGGACGTATGAAGACATGCCGAGCATTGACCCCAGCATTGTCAAACATCGTCTTCCCTTAGATGCGGATGTAAAACCCATAAAGCAGAAGCTTATGAAAATACACCCGAATATACACACACAAGTCAAAGAGGGTTTAGAAGATCTGTTAAAAGCCGGATTTATAAAACCCATTGCGTATTCAGATTGGTTATCAAACATCGTGGTGGTTCGAAAAACCAATGGGAAAATTCGAATATGCATCGATTTCAGAAACCTGAATAAAGCCACTCCAAAGGATAATTATCCTTTACTAAACATAGATTTGATAGTCGATAGTACTGCAAATTATGAAATGTTTTCGTTTATGGATGGCTATTCAGGCTATAATTAAATCAAACTAAGTCCGCGAGATCAGGGTAAGACCGCCTTCACAACCCCATGGGGCACGTACTGCTATACAGTCATGCCCTTTGGATTGAAAAATGCCGGCGCAACATACCAGTGACCCATGACCACAATCTTCCATGATCAAATTCATGAGCTCGTAGAAGTGTATGTAGATGATCTCTTGGCGAAATCCAAAACCCGATGCACTCACATCGAATGTTTGCAAAAGATTTTCGAAAGGCTTAGGCTTTACAAAGTAAAGCTAAACCCTCAAAAATGTGTATTCGGGGTAGAATCAGGGAAGCTTCTAGGCTTTATGGTAAGCCAAAGGGGTATAGAAGTCGACCCCTCTAAGTGTCGAGCCATCATAGACATGGCTCAACCCTCCAATATCACCCAAATTCGTAGCCTCCAGGGTCGATTACAATCCGTTCGTCGATTCATATCGAATCTGGCGACTAGATGCGAACCCTTCAACAAGTTGTTGAGGAAGGGCACGAAATTCTTATGGGATGACGACTGCTATAGACGCAGAAAATTCCCGCTCCTGGTTCTTAGGCCTGAAACGAACCTTTTCGTTTACCTAAGTCCTATTTAAACAAACAGGGCGTGCCAGCTAGCTTACTTAAGCTAGCGAAGATATATTTTAAACCTGACTCCTAACGTGGCGACTGTGAGCAAGCAAGCTCATGTCGTCGCAGACCTTCTTGCACCGATGCGCAAGGGTCAGTCTTTTTGCTTTTAAAATCGAGTTTTTGAGTGTAAGAACCTACGAAACCGGTTTGAAGTGTTTGATTCGGGTTGTTTTGTATGACTTTCAGATTTTATTTCACGTGGATTTGCATGTGCCTAAGTCTTTTTTTTTATCCCTTTTTGGGCCAACTAGGTGTGTGTTATGAACACTAAACTAAAATGTGGCGACTTTGAGCGGGAGTATGGGGTTTGCTTTGATGCAATATGCGTCCTAACTCATGGTATGGCGTATATGCAATGCAAACTCACGCAACTCCAAAGGGAAAACCCGAATTTAAAAGACAATACCGAAGGGAAATGACTTGTAATGGAAATTGCCGAAGGGAAATGACTTGTAAATGTAAATTGCCGAAGGGAAATTGCAAAGGGGAAATATGGCTATATCTTAAGAGCGGAAAGGCTCAATTGTGCAAGTGTGTGTCGTGTATATATGGAAAGACTACGCACACAGCTGAACCTTAAAACCCAAATCTTAAAGACATAGCCGAAAGGGAAATACGTATATAGTATATATGGGCCCTTACTTGGGTCTTGGAAGTAAGAGCGAAGGCTCAATGTGAGTGCATGCGAGAATTTAAAGACTACACACACGACATGAAATGAAACCCAAATATAAATTGCAATATGGCCTTAACTAAGGTCTTGGGAGTAAGAGCGAAAGCTCAATGTGTGTGAGTGCTAGAATTGAAGTACTACGCACACAACATGAAATTAAACCCAAATATAAATTGCAATATGGCCTTAACTAAGGTCTTGGGAGTAAGAGCGAAAGTTCAATGTGTGTGAGTGCTAGAATTGAAGTACTACGCACACAACATGAAATTAAACCCAAATATAAATTGCAATATGGCCTTAACTAAGGTCTTGGGAGTAAGAGCGAAAGCTCAATGTGTGTGAGTGCTTGAATTGAAGTACTACACACATGACATGAAATTAAACCCAAGGATAGTATAACACGGCCCTTACTTGGGTCTTGCAAATAAGAGCGAAAGCTCAATGTGTGTGAGTAAGAGAATTTAAAGACAACACACCCAACTCAAGCAAAACCCTACGCAACTTAAAGTATATAAATAAACTTATATCTTAAGGGCTGATTAGGCCCATGTGTGTTCAAAATCGTGCACAACTAAGAGTGAGGTAGGCTCAAGTGCACGTGTGTGTGGGTGTGCCAAGCCACGTTATTACAAGCGGGGGGAGACAACGCTCCGTTATTACAATTCCGTATCAAATTTAATTTAACTTAAGCAAGTCTACAACTAAGGACCGAGTTAGGCACTTACTTATAGCCGGTCCGGAGGTGACTTGCTTGAGCGTGGGCTTGGGCTTCACCTTGGGCTGCAAGAGGGAGCTCCTCAGAATGGCACGGCAAAGGGGTGTGCTGGCCGGGTGACAAGGGAGCGCAGGTGTGGCGCCTTGGAGCTTGCCGACTGCTAGGGGTGTGCTGCCGTGGTGTCTCGGGCTAAGGTGATTAAGGAAGGTCACTAAGGCGTAGGGAAGGCTCTATGGAAGGTGGCGCTAAGGGGAGCCTAAAGGGAAGATGTCTAAGGAAGAGGGTGTGGCTGGCCGAATGAGTTGGGTGCAGTCGGCTATGACTAGCCGACTAGGGGGTGTTTTAAGTGGTGGCCGGCTAGGGTAGCTAGGGGGTGTTTGGGGAATGGCGAGGGAACTAGCTAGGGTGTTGTGGAAGGTGGAGTTAATGGGTGACTAAGAGTGGAGGGGGCAGGTCCTAGGGAGCAAGGTAGGGTGGTGTATGGTTGTCACTAAGGGGAAGGTAGAGGATCGGGTGGTGGAATGGGCTATGTCTGGCCGATGGGTAAGGGTGGCGGGAAGGTAGTGTTGGCGAGGTGGTATGGTGGTATGGGTGGTTGAGAGTGGAGGGGGAGTGAAGAGGAGGTGGAGTTGGGTTGAGGTACTAACCGGATGGGTGAAGGAGGTTGGTGTGTGGAAGAAGGGCAACCGGGTGGAAGGAAGGGAGCTGGCCAGGCGACTGTGGTGGTGATGTGGAATGGAACAGGCCAGATGGAAGTGGTGGCGCGAGGTGGAGCTTGGCCAGGGGTAGTGGTGGTGCAGGTGGAAGAAGGGAGCAAAGTGAGAGGGCTCGGCTGGCCCAAGAGCTGGAAAAAGAAATTGAAAAACCCACCCACTAGGGGGGGTTTATATAGATTTTCAAAAGGCGGTTGGGGGTGTTTTTGAGAGGGTGGTAAGGTGGTTAGGTGGTGGTGGTGTGGTGATAAGGTGGGCTGGTTTTGAGGAGGGGCCAGATATTTTGCTTTAAGGGGTTTTAGGGATATGGTGTGCTAGGTTTAGGTGGGGTGGTTTAGGGGTTTAGGGCTTAGCTAGGTGGGTTGGTTTTGGGATGAGGTTTAGTGAGGTGGGTTAGGTAATTAGGCTAGGATTAGGTTAGGATTAAGGGAATTAGGCTAGGTTTAGGGAAGGATTAGGGAGGTGGGTTAGGTGATTAGGTTGGGATTAGGCTGGGATTAGGGAAGTGGGTTAGGTGATTAGGCTAGGATTAGGCCGGGATTAGGGTAAAAGGCTAGGATTAGGAGTTTCGGCTTAGGATTGGGTTAGGGAGCTCCCTTTGCATAACCCATAGACTTCATTGCATCATGTTGGTGCAGCCCTAGGTTAGGTTTTGGCTAATACAAGCTTAAACCCATACTAATTAGGCTAACCCACATGATTAGCCCCAAACTTGACACACAAGTCAAGCTTAATTACAATTCCCCTCATGCTTATCCTCCCCATTCTCTCTCATGCCCATAATCTCACGTGAACTTCAAGTGGGCCCCACCTCCATTTATGAGAAGGTGATGTGGGCCATGGATGTGGATATTGGATTGGATCTCTAGATCCAAATCCAAATCCAAATCCACACATACGTTTGGATTGGGATCTGAATATATATGGTCCAGATCCAATCCAAACTAAATTCTGACTCTTTCAGGCTGTGTTCGAAACAAACGGTTTGTGCGGGGTCTGACAGCATCATTACTCCGTCTGCGTTGGGTCTTCACCAACATGGTCGTCCGCTTCTGTTTTCACCTTCCGGAGATGATTTCAAAGGGTTTCTGATGATAACAGGGTCTTGGACGTTCGAGATCCTGGGAGTGGATTCAACACGAGAGTCGCTGTGCCGAGCTCGACATGTGCTCCGGTTCCGGGCTCTCTTTAGCTCTTCTAGTCCTGCTTTCATCAGGCCAAGCTGCTTTATGGGGTTTCAGAACGTATTTTAAAAGGTTTTAAAAGCATATTATACATATTTTAAAGCGTATATAGTTTAAACATATGTACAGGGTTGTCTGGAAGGCTCCTGGGTTTCCAGACTCAAAATAGCCCTTTGGGGATGCTTTTACAAAAACCAGGTTCATTTGAGAAGTTCTGGGATTTTGGGGTGTTTACAGATGCCCCTCTTTGGCATTGTCCAAATTGATTTGGATAATGGCAAAGACGACAAACACCCCTTTCAATGTCTCCCTAGATCTATCCACGAAAATATGGGATCGTCCCAATCTTTAGCAAAATCTCACTTTTAAAACCCTGGTAGGAGGAGATATCACGCCAAAGGGATTTATTATGGAATCTGGTCCTAAATGGGATCATGTTTATGCAAGTGCCATGCGTGGAAATGTAGATGCATGACATGGGTGTGGTGCCAAGATTGGCGACCTCCCAGAGACTAGATATGGTCGAACTCTTGAGACTTACAAGGCCTGCTGCTCCAAGTGAGCAGATCCTATGCTGTTCGATGTTCGATTTTTCAAAATCTATTTACAAAACTATTTACAAAATGGACAACTGTCTTGAGTCTTAATCCTAAGGATCTCGAGCTCTTCGTATTTGCCTTTGCTTGAGTCTTGACACTCACTTATTTAGCGGAGGTTTTATAAGAAAACAAGGCATATTTCAAATTCCTACGTCTTACTCGAAACGTTGAATTCTCAAGCAAAATGAAATTCAAGTTAGTAAATCCTATTTCTACTTTAGGATTCTTCGAAATGAATCATGTTTTAATTGGGATAAGCCAGGGATGGGAAAGAGATACCACGGTCCCTTCTGAAGCATCCCGTGGTTTAAGGCATAGAAGGTGGAAAACTGCTCTTTTTTGAGCTTCTTGGCCTCTTTTTCTTTTTTTATCATAGAGGGTCTCCCTTTGGGAGTATTTTTTTCTTTAATCCCTCGCTTTTTCACAAGAGAATCGATTTTTCTTTTGAATTCTGGTTTCTTTCTTTTGGAAAGAGACTTTGAATTGGAAATTCCCTTTATTTGGGCCATGTTTTCCTTTTGGAAGGAGACGAGAAGAGGCGAGGACTTTTCCCAAGCTTACACTCGATCCATTCCAGATCAGCCTATTTTGAAATAGCACATACTACTTGCAAGTATCTTGCTATATTGAACTAGGCCTTTCTTTATAAGAAGAAGGATTTTGAAATGTAACCACGATTTTGAAGACTCCACTCTTTACAAGTGTGAATTCTCTCACTCAGGGTCACACGACCTTGCCTTTGTACTTTATTTTTAGGTCTTAGGGCAGCTATCCCTAAAATTTTCGAAAATGGGGAATTTAATCCAAATCCTATACATAATACTTCTTTAAGTATTGAATATTGATAGGATCTGCTAAATTCCTACTTTACATATATACACAACACCCACGCACACGTTGGCGACCTTCGGGCCCATATATATATAGTTGTATTTCCCTTCTGCTATGTCGTTATGATTTGGGTTTTAAGGTTCAGCTGTGTGAGTAGTCTTTCCATATATACACAACACACACTTACACAATTGAGCCGTTCCGCTCTTAAGATATAGCCATATTTCCCTTTTGCAATTTCCCTTTTGCAATTTACATTACGCAATTTCCCTTAAGCATTGTCTTTCAATTCAGGTTTTCCCTTGGAGTTGTGTGAGTTTGCATTGCATATTCGCCATACCACAAGTTAGGACGCATATTGCATCAAAGCAAACCCCACACTCCCGTGCAAAAATCGCCCAACTTAGGTTACTTGCGCACACACCTAGTTGGCCCTAAAAAGTATAAATATTGAAAGACATAGGCACGAGCAAATCCCACGTGAAATAAAACTTGCAACCATACAAACAAAACCCAAACACTTCGGGTATTTTCAAAGAGGTTATTTGTTAAAAACGACTTTACCAAGCATACAGACTAACCCTTGCGCATCGGTGCAAGAAGGTCTACGACGAAAAGAACTCACTTGCTCACAGTCACCCCGAAAGAGTCAGATTTTTAAAACTTACTTCGCTAGCTTGAGTAAGCTAGCTGGCACGCCATTGTTATAAAAATGACTTAGACATACGAAAAGGTTCACTTCGGGCCTAAGAACCGGAAGTGAGAATTTTCCATGTCTACAGACTTGCACTCCAGCAACATCACCTTGGAACCAAACCAAGGGACTTACGTCGCGGCTGCTACGAAGGAAGACCCGAGCGAACCCGAGAGACAAAACCGAATGAAAACTTGTAAGTACAGTTTCGGTTTTTAAATCACTTGTTTCAATTTAATTCAATTTATAATGGGATTGTAATAACGGAGCAAAGTCTCCCCCCGAGTTGTAATATTCATGAATGAAACATGACCACACACTTGCACTTGAGCCTTCTCGCTCTTAAACTGTACATGAAGACACCCACGTGCACTTGAGCCTTTTCGCTCTTAGATTGCACACGATCGCACTCACGCACACACTGAGCCTTTTCGCTCTTAAGCAAAACATATATACTTCAATTTGGGTAAATTTACTTTGTGAAAGTCGTGTGAGTTGCACTTACTTTCGGGTGGATTTACTTTTAAGTCGTGTGAGTTAAACTTACATTTCGGGTAAACTTACTTTCGTGAAAGCAGTGTGAGTTGCAATTACATTCGGGTGGATTTACTTTCAAGTTGTGTGAGTTGCAATTTAAATTTTACACAAGAACACCCACGTGCACTTGAGCCTTTCCGCTCTTAAGCTAAACATATATACTTCAATTTGGGTAAATTTACTTTGTGAAAGTCATGTGAGTTGCACTTACTTTTGGGTGGATTTACTTTCAAGTCTGTGAGTTGCAATTACATTTGGGTGGATTTACTTTCAAGTTGTGTGAGTCGTAATTTAAATTCCACACGAGAACACCCACGAGCACTCGAGCCTTTCCGCTCTTTACACTCACACACATTGAGCCTTTTCGCTCTTAGGATAAAACACATATATATTTTCAAGTTGTGTGAGTTTACTTTAGTGGAAGTAGAGTTGCACTTCAATTTGTGTGGGTTTACTTAAAGTCGAGTGAGTTGCAATTTTAATTTGGGTGAGTTCGCATCATCACTCTCGGAAAAGCCCAAAAAGGATTTCTGCATCCCTGCATTCGCTTGCTTTCAAAAGCCCTCGAATCTTCGCTCAAACCACGTTGAAATTAGGCCAAACATTCACACATATATCAACCCTAAATAGGTAAAACTCACAAAGACTTAGGGTCGTCCAGCATTCGTAATAAAAATTACAATGAAGGCATGAATCGAATTCATCAAACACTGATCATTCGAAGTTAACACTTGTTTTAAAAAATTGAAGTTTCTAAGCATCAAACCCTTGAGCATCGGTTCAAGAAGATTTAAACGAAAAGATCCCGCTTTCCCACAATTGCCAAAAAGTCAGAAATATTTCAAAAACCTTTGCTAGTTTGAGTAAGCTTGTTATCACGCTCGTAAAAAGACATAAGCATGAAAAGGTTCACTTCAGGTTTCACAAACTCAAGTGTGAAAATTTTTCATGTTTACAATCCTCAACCTCTTTTAACATTTCCAATTTTTTATATTTTCTTATGGGAGTATCTTTTGGTCGTCTTTCTATATGTTCAAACCATCTTAAATGATTTTCCTTCATTTTATCCTCTATTGGTGTTACTCCCTATTTGTTTCTAATAACCTTATTATATATACGATCTTTCCATATGTGACGATTAATCTATCTCAACATCTTTATTTATTCTACGAATATCTTTTGTACATGTTGATGATTAATTGCCTAATACTCAAAACAATAAAACATAACAGGTCTAATCATTGCTCTATAATATTTATCTTTCAACTTTACTGGTATCTTCTTATCACATGAATAACCGATGCCCCTCTCCATTTTAACCTACCGACATTAATTCTATACGTAACATCTCCATTAATTTTTTTATCACTATGAAAAATTGACCCTAGGTATTTAAAACTTTCCTTATAAGGGATGTAATAATGTGTGTCAATCTTAATTTCTATGTCCACTAAATTAACAAAATGATCAAAATTACATTCCATATATTTTGTCTTTGTTCTACTAAGTCGGAAGCCTTTACTTTCCAATGTTTTTTTCCATAGTTCTAATTTCCTATTAATTTTTTTCTTAGACTCGTCCACTAACACAATGTCATTTGCAAATAACATATACACTAAGGTAGTTCATCTTGAATATATTTTGTTAACTCATCAATGACTAATATAAATAAATATAGACTTAAAATTAATCTCTAATGTAACCCAATGTTAACTTCAAAGGATTTTGTCGTTCCTTCATGAGTCCTCATACATGTTTTTGCATCATCATACATATTTATTATAAGATTTATATATGCCAATGGGATACCTCTCTTTTCCAAGGTTATCCAAAGAATATCTATTGATACCCTATCGTAAGCTTTTTCTATAACAAAAAATATAATGTTAAGGTTCTTCTTTTTTGCTCTAAAATGTTCTATAAAATATCTCAATAGGTGAATCACGTCAATAATATATCTACCAAACATGAATCCAATTTGCTCACAATACTTGTCTTAACTTACGTTCGATAATTATTTTCCATAATTTTATAGTATGACCAGTTAACTTGATATCTCGATCATTCGTACAATTTTAAATATCTCCCTTTTTCTTATATATGGGTACAAATATACTCGCACTCTATTCCTCAAGCATCTTTTGAGTTCTTCATATTTCATTAAATAGTATTGTAAGCCAAGTGAGCCCCATCTCTCATAAGATTTTTTATACTTTATAAAACCTATAATAGATAAATCCGACAAAGTTTTACAGTGGCTTTGAGAAGCCTAACACAACCCTCCTCCTCTTTAATAGAAGTATGCTGCATGAAATTGTTTGACCATCAAGTGCAACAAAAAGAGTTTCATATTTAACCTCATTGTTTGAGTCTTGTAGACACGGAAAATTCTCACTTCTGGTTCTTAGGCCCGAAGTAAACCTTTTCGTATGTCTAAGTTCGTTTTTGTAAAAAGGGGCGTGCCAGTTAGCTTACTCAAGCTAGCGAAGTAAGTTTTGAAAATCTAACTCGTTTGGGGCGACTGTGAGCAAGTGAGCTCTTTTCGTCGCAGACCTTCTTCACCGATGCGCAAGGGTCAATCTGTATGCTTAGCAAAGTCGTTTTTTAAACAAGTAACCTCTTTGAAAATACACGAAGTGTTTGATTGGGTTTTGTTTCTATTGTTTAGATTTTATTTCACGTGGGATTTGCACGTGCCTATGTCTTTCAATTTTATGCTATTTAAGCCAACTAGGTGTGTGCACAAGTGACCTAAGTTGGGCAATTTTTGCACGGGAGTATGGGGTTCGCTTTGATACAATATGCATCCTAATTCGTGGTATGGTGAATATGCAATGCAAACTCACACAACTCCAAGGGAAAACCCGAAATTGAAAGACAATGCTCAAGGGAAATTGCAAAAGGGAAATATGGCTATATCTTAAGAGCGGAAAGGCTCAATTGTGTAAGTGTGTGTCATGTATATATGGAAAGACTACTCACACAGTTGAACCTTAAAACCCAAATTTTAAAGACATAGCGGAAGGGAAATACAACTATATATATATGAGCCCGAAGGTCGCCAACGTGTGCGTGGATGTTGTGTATATATGTAAAGACAACTCACACGACTTGGAATGTAAAACCCAAATTGAATTGCAATATGGCCCTTATTAGGGTCTTGGGAGTAAGAGCGAAAGCTCAATGTGTGTGAGTGTGGAATTGAAAGACCATGCATACAACTTGAATGAAAACCCCAAATTAAATTGCAATATGGCCCTTATTAGGGTCTTGGGAGTAAGAGCGAAAGTTCAATGCGTGTGAGTGTGGAATTGAAAGACAACACCCATGACTTAAATGAAAACCCACGCAGCTGAACTTATATAAATAAAATTATATCTTAGGGGCTGTCAAGGCCCGTGTGTGTGCAAAAAAGGTGTGCAACTAAGAGCGGAAAGGCTCAAGTGCACGTGGGTGCTTGTGTGTTAAACCAAGTTATTACATCTTGGGGGGAGACTACGCTCCATTATTACAACCCCATGTCAAAATTTAATTGAATATAAAGCAAGTTCATATAATGGACCATGTTTAGGCACTTACATGTAGCTGGTCCATCTTCAACTTGCGTGGACTTGGACTTGTGATCCGCCTTGGGAAGCCAAGAGGAGTCCCTTAAGTGGATGGTTGCGGCAGGTAGGAGTGTTGGACGGCTGATGTTGAGGGGTGGTAGGGAGGGTAGGCTAAGCTAGGGTATGGTGCTAGGAGTTGGGGTAAGTTTGGGGACAGGTAGGGCTTGGCTGGAAGTGGAGAGGGTTGGAAAATGGTGAAGGGATGCTGAGACTTGGGCGACTAAGGGTGGCCGGGGGATGGGCAGGCGTTGGGTAGTGCTTGGCTGGGAGTTAAGGTGTGGTGTTAGGTGGAGTTAGTTGCGAGGAAGGATGGAGTTGCTGGCAAGTGGTGTTGGCCGGGTAGAAGGGAGGTGTTAGGGAATGGTGAAGGGGGAGTGGTACTAACTAGGAAGGAGGCGGCAGGTGGAGTTGGAGTGGGGCGGCTGGAAGTGTTGGCTGGGGCAGGTGAATGGGAGTGCTCGGCTGGGTGGATGGAAGGTGGCCGGGTGGAGCTCCTCGCCGAAGGTGGCCGGTTGATGAAGAGAGGTGCTGGCCGGGTCCCAAGGGTGAAGGGAGCATGAAGAACCGAGAAAAGAACCCGCATGAAGGTGGGGGTTTATATAGGCATGAGAAGGATAAGGGAGCTAGGGACTTAGTTAGGTTGGTGAGTGGGTAGTTAGGGTGTGGCTGGGTCTAGTTTAGGAAGCAAGGTCGGTTGGGCTTCTAATAGCTAAGGTCGGTTAGGCTTAGCTAGTTAGGTAGTGGCTGGGTCTAGTTAGGAACCAAGCTTAGTTAGGTGGGCTGTGGGTAGATATTTATATTAGGTGGGCTGGGACATATTGTGGGCTAGATATTTTAGAGGTTGGGATGGGGGTGGCTGCTATTAGCTTAGGTCAGTTTGGGGATATTGTGGGCTGGGTTTGGGGTTTGGGGTAGGTCGGTTAGGTGGGTTGGGTTTAGTTGGTTAGAGACTTAGTTAGGTGAACTAAGGTTAGCTTAGGGCTAGTTGGTTAGGGTCTAGGTGGTCCAGCTAGGTGAGGTGGGTGCGGTTTTGGGTGAGAAGGGCTAAGTCATGTTAGGTTTGGGTTAGGTTTTAGGAATAATGGCTAGGTGAGGTAAGCTAACCTAGGGCTAGGTTTAGGAACCACCCCTTGGCGCCGGTCCATTGCAGCCATGTCAAGTTGGTGCATCCCTAGGTCAAGTGTAGGTGCATACAAGCTTGAACCCACACTCTTGGTTAAACCCACAAGGCTAACCCACTTTTGCCCAAAAGTCAAGCCTACCAACTTTCTCACTCTTACTTTATGGCCCCCTTTCTCTCTCAACCCAAGCCTTCCAAGGCATTTCACGTGAAACTTTGTGGGCCCCTCACCCCCATTTATGGGGAGGTGAAGTGGGCCATGGATACAGATATTTCGGATCAAAATCCAAATACATTTAGGGTTTGGATCTGGATATATATGGTCCAGATCCGATTCAAATCTGATTTTTTGATTCCTTCATTGCGTTTCGAGACGGACGGTTTGTGCGGGGCCTGACTTCATTAGTACTCCGTCTCGTGTTGGGTCTTTGCCAACATTGTCGTCCGATCTTCTTCTCACCTTCAGGATTTCATTTTGATCATTTTTCTGATATTTGGGGCTTTGATGTCTGAGAATTTGGGGATGCTTTTGACATGAGAGTTGATATGCCGGGCTTGAAGTATGCTTCGGGTTCGGGCTCTCCTTTGCCTTTTTGATTCGCTTTTATCAGGCCAAGAGGCTTTTGAGGTTTCAAAACGCTGTTTATAGTCTAAAAGCTATATGTATAGAGTTTTAAAATGTATATACAGGTTCAAAATATGTACAAGGTTGTCGGGAAGGCTCTTGGGTTTCTAGAAACAAAATAACCCTTTGGGCTGCTTTTATAAAACCAGGTATGTTTGAGAAAATCGTGGGATATTGGGGTGTTTACAGATGCCCCTCTTTGGCATTTATTTGGATAATATCAAAGACGACAACACCCCTTTCAATGTCTCCCTAGATCTATCCACGAAAATATGGGATCGTCATAATTTTTGAGCAAAATCTCTCTTTTAAACCTGGTAGGAGGAAATATCACGCCAAAGGAGAACTTTCTATGGTTTCTGGTCCTAAACAGGGATCATGTTATGCAAGTGTTTATGCGTGAATATGCACATGCATGACATGGATGAGACGCCAAGAAGGGCGACCTCCCAGAGATCAGATGGCATGGTCGAACTCTTGAGACTTACGAAGACCTACTGCTCCAAGTGAGCAGGCCCTATGTTGCTTGATGTTCGATTTTTCAAAATCTATTTACAAAAGGAAAACTGCTTTTAGCCTCAATCCTAAGGATCTCAAGCTCTTCGCGTTTGCCTTTGCTTGAGTCTTGACACTCGCCAAAGTAGCGGAGGTTTTATAAGAAAATAAGCTATATTTCAAAATTCCTACGCCTTACTCAAAACGTCGAATTCTCAAACAAAATGAAATTCAAGTAAGTAAATCCTATTTTTACTTTAGGACTCCTCGAAATGAACCATGTTTTTCTTGGGATAAGTCGTAGGGATCAGAAAGAGATGCCACGATCCCTTCTGAAGCGTCCCGTGGTTTTAGGCATAGAAGGCGAAAAACTGCTCTTTTTGAGCTTTTTGGCCTTTTCTTCCTTTTTTTCATAGGGGGTATCCCTTTGGGAGTATTTTTTCTGTAATCCCTCTTTTCCATAAAAGAATCAAATTTTGCTTTTGATTCAGGTTTCTTTCTTTGGGAAAGATTTTAGCGGGGATTTCCCTTTGTTTTTGGCCATATTTTCCTTTTGGAAGGAGAAGAGAAGAGGGGAGGACTTATCCCAAGGTCATACTCGATCCATTCCAGATTAGCCTATTTAGAAATAGCACGTACTACTTGCAAGTATCTTGCTATATTGAACTAGGCCTTTCTTAGCACGTACTACTTGAAATGTAACCACTTATTTGGAAAGGTCCACTCTTTCACAAGTGCGAATTCTCTTGCTCAGGGTCACACAATTCGCCTTTGAACCTTACTTTCGAGGTTTCAAAGCAGCTATCCCTAAGAATTTTTGAAAATGGGAATTTAACCCAAACCCTACACATAATACTTCTTCAAGTATTGAATATTGATAGAATCTGCTAAATTACTACCTTCTACATCGATCAACCAATATGAGTTGTTCTCGGTGGTTTCACACACAACATAGGGTCCATCCCACTTAGGGCGCCACTTTCCAAGTGGATGTGGGCCACGATAGTGGATGATTTTCAAAACCAGATCTCCCACTTCAAAGTGGTGAGGTTTCATATGTTTGTCATAGTGTCGGGCGATCCTTTGCCGGTATGCATGAGCATGATCCATAGCAAAGAGTCGCCTCTCATCTAACAAATTTAGTTTGGCCATCCTAGCATGTTGAAGCGTCTCTAGGGGGAGGTCAAGTGTAATGGATGTATGGAATGAATGCAGTCGTGTATGAATGGGGAGAATGGCGTTTGTGCCATAGACCAACTCAAATGGCGTGGCATTTGTGGGAGTCCAGATGAAAGTCCTATAAGCCCATAAGGCTTCATCCAGCTTCTCATGCCACATCCTACCCTTTTCTAAAGTTTTCTCAATAATACTATTGAGAGTCTTATTAGTGGCTTCGTCTTGACCGTTGCCTTGAGGGTAGTAGGGCGAGAAGAAGTGGTGAGTTATGCCATAGGTGTTGCACAACTTGACCATCCGCTCGTTTTTGAATGGGATGCCATTATCAGACACAAGGTCTCTTGGAACTCCAAATCGAGTCAAGATATTCCTCCTAATGAAAGCCACCACATGTTGCCCCTGTACGTTGGTCAGGGAGATGGCTTCGACCCACTTGGAGAAGTATTCAATGGCTACTAAAATGAACCTATGCCCATTCGATGCCTTTGGGAATATTGGACCTACAATATCAAACGCCCACATGGTAAATGGCCAGGGGCTGACCACGGAATGCAATGAAGATGAGGAGATATGAATGGCGTGCCCATGCACTTGACATGGATGACACTTCCTAACATGATCGTGGCAATCCTTTTTCAGGGTGGACCAAAAATAACCCGCCCTAGGTATTTTCATTGCCATCATGTTGGCATTGACATGACCTCCACATTCTCCATCGTGGAATTCATACATAACAGTCCTAGCCTCCTCTAGGTCGACACATCTTAGTAGGATGCCGGTAAAACCTTTTTTATACAAAACCCCACCCAAAATCGTGTATCGGGTAGAAATTTTTCAGATGAATGCCTTATCTTTGGATGTGGCATCTTCAGCGAATCCCCTATTTTCTAGAAAACATTTTATGTCATAGAACCAAGGTTTTTCAACAGAATCTGGATTATTTTGGCAAATTTCCAAATCGTGTGTGGATGGAGTGGGTGCATGCTATATTTCTAAGGATCGAGTTCCCAAAGCGGGGTTGACCCTTAGGGCTGAACCCAAGGATGAGAGGGCGTCGGCAATGCCATTATCCTCTCTTTCTACGTGTGTGAGTGTACACGATTAGAAGGATTCGACCAATCGAGTGGCCAACTCATGATATGGAAGAAGCTTTTTGTTTCTAACTTGCCAAATTTTTAAAACTTGGTTTATAACGATGAGTGAATCTCCAAAGACTTCGATGCATGATGCCCCTAGAGTTTTCAAAATTTTTAAACCTTGTATGAGTACTTCATACTCGGCTATGTTGTTGGAACATTCGAAATCTAGGCGAATGGCTATGGGAATTTCGCCCTTTTCAGGGGATACGAGGATGATACTTGCCCCGACCCCTCTTTGGTTTCGTGCCCCATCAAAGTGCATCTTCCACACTTGGTTTTCGAAAGAGTTTGCCAAAATATGGTTTTGAAATTGGTTTTGCAATATGCCTTCATCAGGCATTTCATTAAGTGTGGGATATGCGTCCTCTAAGGGGAACTCAGCCACGTAGTCTGCTAGGACTTGCCCCTTAATGGAGATCTGATGATGGTATTTCAGGTCATACTCCATTAGAAGGAGTTGTCATTTGCCCAATCTACCAGTGAGAATGGGTTTTTCGAGCAAGTGCTTGATTGAATCAAGGTTGGACACTATCGAGATCTCATGATCTAGGAAATAGTGTCAAAATTTCTGGCAGGCCCAAACTAGGGCCAAGCACGTCTTCTCCATGGCTTGGTAATTCCTTTCGTATGCCAGGAGAGTTTTCGAAAGATAGTATATGGCATACTCCTTGTGAGTGTCATCCTCGTATTGAGCTAACAAAGCTCCCAAGGCATTCACATGCACGGAAATATAAAGTAGAAGAGGTTTTCCTTGCTTTGGAGGATTTTAAACAGGGGGATTAACTAGGTATGCCTTTAGTCTTTCAAATGACCTTTGACAGTCGTCATCCCATGAAAATTTTGTGCCCTTTTCTCAACAACTTGTTGAAGGGTTCGCATCTAGTCGCCACGTTTGATATAAACCTACGAATGGATTGTAATCGACTTTAGAGGCTACGAATCTGCATGAGATTGGAGGGTGGAGCCATGTCTATGATGGCTCTACACTTAGAGGGGTCGACTTCTATGCCCCTTTGGCTCACCATAAAGCCTAAGAGCTTTTCGGACTCTACTTCGAACACGCATTTCTGAGGGTTTAGCTTTACTTTGTAAAGTCTAAGCCTTTCGAAAATCTTTTGTAAGCATTCGATATGAGTGCATCGAGTTTTGGATTTGGCCAAGAGATCATCCACATATACCTCTACGAGCTCATGAATCTGATCATGGAAGATCGTGTTCATAGCCCTCTGGTATGTGGCGCCGACATTTTTCAAACCAAAGGGCATGACTATATAGCAGTATGTGCCCCATGGGGTTATGAAAGCGGTCTTACCCTGATCTCGTGGGTTTAGTTTGATTTGGTTATACCCTAAATAACCATCCATAAATGAAAACATTTCGTGATTTGCAATACTATCGACTATCAAATCTATGTTTGGTAAAGGATAATGATCCTTGGGAGTGGTTTTATTCGCTTTCTAAAGTCGATGCATATTCGAATTTTCCCATTGGTTTTTGAACAACAACTATATTGGATAACCAATCAGAATACGCAATGGGTTTTATAAATCCGGCTTTTAACAGATCTTCTAAACCCTCTTTGACTAGTGCGTGCATATTCGGATGTATTTTCCTAAGCTTTTGCTTTATGGGTTTTACATCCGTATCTAAAGGAAGACGATGTTCGACAACGCTCGGGTCTATGCCCGGCATGTCTTCATACGTCCATGCAAACACATCTAAGTAGGCTTTTAGAAATGCAATGAATGATGATGTTTTATGCTCATGCAAACATGCGCCTACCTTAATGAGCTTGGGCTTTGAATCACTCCCTAGGTTTATCTCTATGAAATCTCCTCCTACTGAATTTGAAAGTTTTTCAAAATCGAGAATTTTATGAAATTCTGGGAGCTCAGAAGTGGGATCTTCCTTAGGGGGATCCACCTCTAGGCTTTGATCATTGTTGAGGTTTATAGATCCTAGGGAATCTGATGCATGGATTTTAAAAAGACCTGGTTTCACACATGGAATTTCTATTGATTTCGAAATTTTTGGTCTGATTATGAAGACAACGTTTCTTTTGAAATCTTTTGCTTTTTCCAAATCCTTACCAGGAGCAACTATGTACAAAATCTTTTTGTAAAACGAGAACTTTGGGAACTATTCAGGCTACTCTTTTTTCGAGTTTTTCATTTTCAAGTGTTTTTAGCTTTTGTAATTTTTCCATTTTTTTAGTTTCGAGTTTTTCAAATGTTTTTGTATTTTTGATTGAGGGATCTTCCATCATACCTACAAAGGGAAAACGCTACAGGTTAGACTCTGAATAAGAGGTCTAAATCGTAAATCTCTTCTAAGGTAGGCTCCTCGGCACCCTTGACCCAGGTGGTCACAGGGGTGGTTCTGGTGGTATTTTGGGAGTATAGCAGATCCCATATCGGCTTGGATTTGCCTTAGGCAGTATGGGTTCTAGGAGACCCTGATTTTGTGCCCATAGACTTTTATATAGCAAATAGCCCATATTTAACAGCATATTCCAAGATTTTTTGTTCTTAGAGAAATTTTGATATAAATCGTGGTCCTGGAACTTGTTGTCATCTATGTTATGCACATAAGGCTTTTTGTCTAGGGGTTTTGGAAATAGGAGATTTTTGGGTTTTCTTGAGATGGTCAGGACTTTGAGAGGGCCAGCCTTGGGTGACCCCTTCACATATACGACCTTCCTAGGGTTTTTCAATGTGAGCCTTGGTGGCTCGAGCAAGGTCTGCCCCAGTTTTACCTCGTGGGTCTGGGAACTCGACAAGCAAGGGGAATTTATGACTCCTTAAAGCTGAGGATGACTCTCACCTAGGATCACTACGACTTGGTCCCTGAAAGAGATTTTGACACACCTGTGGAAGGTGGATGGCACAGCACACAGGCTGTGTATCCAAGGCCTTCCCAACAACAGGTTATAGTGGGGGTGGATGTCCAGGACATGGAACACTCCCGTGTGTGCTATCCCTCCTGTTTCCATGGGGAGTTCGATAAATCCTAGCGATCTAGACGTATTTTCATCGTATCCAGTGATGACGATGGGGCTTGGATTTACGAATGTCAAGGTGACTCCGATTTGGTTCGCCACATGAAGTGGAAGGATGTTGAGCCCTCTTCTCCCATCGACTAAGCACCTATCTAGAGAGTGGTTATTTAGAACCACCTCGATATGTAGGGCCTGGTTATGGGACTCGTAGGGTCTTTCTACATCGTCTTCCGAGAATACGATGGGTGTTTTCGCTCCTATAGAGGCCACTTGATTGGACAAGGATTCTGGGGTTATGTTCGAACTAACCTTTGCTCTTTCTAAAATTTTCTCTAACATGAGTCTATGCCTAGGCGAAGTTTGTATTAGCTCTAGGATGGACATGTTGATAGGAATCTTTGAAAGATGGTTTTCGAAATCATATATTTTTAACACGATATTTCCTTTGTCCGCTTTCGATGGAACTCTAGGAATACATGCTTTTGAGGGGCCAAGCACACTGACCACCTTTTTAGTACTTTGCAGATGTGGGGATTGATAGATCCTCCCGGATCTTGTCACCTCTCCCACGATCAACCTAGGGTTTGCACCTAACATGGCTCTAATCGAAAGATTTGGAGCACCTTGAATTTTTAAAACTGGTTTAACCAAGGACGGAACTCTTGGTGGTCCTCGGATGACAACTTGGGCAGGTTTTTTGTAAAGTATGAGAGTAGATGCATAAGTAGACAAACCAGACTCATATGCATGTGCTAGACTCTTTGAAATCGTGAGAGCACATACCTCTTTTCCCTTCCCACTGGTACTTGCGTGCTTGGGGAAGGGTTCTTTGAAGATAACTTGGGCAGACTCAGGTTCCTCAATGACCTGGAGCCGGCCTTCTGCTATCAAGTTCTCGATTTTATTTAACAGGGAGAAACACCGCTTTGTATCATGGCCTTTGAGCTGATGATACTTGCAGAATCCGTTTAAAAATCCCCCTTTAGAAGTGACTCCCTCGGGAATCTCGGGGAGTTCGATCATTCCTTGGGCAAGTAGGAGGTCTAGGACCTCCGACACAGGTTGCCCCAGTGGAGTGTACTCCCGTCTTTCAAAGGGTTTTTGAAAGTTTTTCTCCCTTTTATTTTCTAGTTTTTCAAAATTTTTTGAAGCACTTGGATCCACCCGGACATTGGCGATTTTGTGGGGCTTTTCCCCTTTATCCACGGTGGGTAGCCCATAAGTGTTGGGCTTCTCCAAGCGAGTTTTTGAAACCACGCTTCCTTTCTAGAGATGATCATAAATCCTTTTTTTCAAATTTGTTTCAAAAAGAGATGCTTTTTTCATCAACTTATGAAAAGTTGAGATTTCGTGAAGGGAGAGAAGGGTTTTTAACTCGTTTTTAAAATTATCCAGGATGAGCATGACTGCGCATCCTTTGGATATTGGCTCTCGCACTTGTCCTAGGAGAGACCTCCAACGAACGATAAACGTATGTACATCTTCGTTCACACCTTGTTTTGTATCCCTCAATGTATTTAAAGTCGGCGTGACTTCTACGTTATGCGAGAATCTCTCCATAAAGCAGTTCGCTAACTCTTCAAAAGTTGTGAACTGGCTAAGGTTGTAGGAAGTCAGTCATTTTACAGCTGTGCCTTTGAGGGATAAAGGGAACCAATACACCCATTTCATCGAGTCCTTCTTTTTCTTATGGGCTCGACGAGAAAAAAGTTGCAAGTGAGACCTAGGGTCTCCCATGCCATCATACCGATGAAAGTTTGGTATTTCATCGTCACTGTCTGTTTCATAGTCCACAGGCAAGAAACAAGACAGGGCGTAACTCCTTTTCTCTTTATTTTGCCCTCTCAATAGCTGTTGTAGGACTTTACAGTCCTTGTGTGTGAAGGACTCGTGGTATTGGTTGTCTTTCAATGCGGAAGTCTCTTTATGTTTGCGAGTTTTTTCAAACTTTTTCTTGGCCTTTGGTTCACCATTCGATGAACATGAGTCAGCTGCTTCAGCCTCTTAGCTAAGAGCAGCGATTTTGGCCTCAAAATCTCTTCTCAAGTCCTCAATCTCTTCTAGTTTGTTATGTTTTTTCGAAAACCTCTTAGAATGAGAACTTGATGTGCATGAGCTGTGGCTAGACACTTCTTGGGAGCCTGGACTCGACATGCTTCAAATGCTTTCAAAAATCCTAAGTATGAAATGCAACAAACAAGATTTAAAACAATTTCTTTGGAAAAAAAATTCGTGAGGTTTCTCTATATGAATTGACTTTGCACAAGGCCTAGGTCCCACCGGGCATGCCAAATTTCATAGACACAGAAAATTCTCACTTCTGGTTCTTAGGCCCAAAGTGAACCTTTTTGTATGTCTAAGTTCGTTTTTGTAAAAAGGGGCGTGCCAGTTAGCTTACTCAAGCTAGCGAAGTAAGTTTTGAAAATCTAACTCGTTTGGGGCGACTGTGAGCAAGTGAGCTCTTTTCGTCGCAGACCTTCTTCACCGATACGCAAGGGTCAGTCTGTATGCTTAGCAAAGTTGTTTTTTAAACAAGTAACCTCTTTGAAAATATACGAAGTGTTTCATTGGGTTTTGTTTCTATTGTTGCAGATTTTATTTCATGTGGGATTTGCACGTGCCTATGTCTTTCAATTTTATGCTATTTAGGCCAGCTAGGTGTGTGCGCAAGTGACCTAAGTTGGGCGATTTTTGCACGGGAGTATGGGGTTCGCTTTGATACAATATGCATCCTAATTCATGATATGGCGAATATGTAATGCAAACGCACACAACTCCAAGGGAAAACCCGAAATTGAAAGACAATGCTTAAGGGAAATTGCAAAAGGGAAATATGGCTATATCTTAAGAGTGGAAAGGCTCAATTGTGTAAGTGTGTGTCGTGTATATATGGAAAGACTACTTACACAGCTGAATCTTAAAACCCAAATCTTAAAGACATAGCGGAAGGGAAATACAACTATATATATATGAGCCCGAAGGTCGCCAACGTGTGCGTGGATGTTGTGTGTATATATAAAAACAACTCACACGACTTGGAATGTAAAACCCAAATTGAATTGCAATATGGCCCTTATTAGGGTCTTGGGAGTAAGAGCGAAAGCTCAATGTGTGTGAGTGTGGAATTGAAAGATCATGCACACAACTTGAATGAAAACCTCAAATTAAATTGCAATATGGCCCTTATTAGGGTCTTGGGAGTAAGAGCGAAAGCTCAATGTGTGTGAGTGTGGAATTGAAAGACAACACCCATGACTTAAATGAAAACCCACGCAGCTGAACTTATATAAATAAAATTATATCTTAGGACTGTCAAGGCCCGTGTGTGTGCAAAAAAGGTGTGCAACTAAGAGCGGAAAGGCTCAAGTGCACGTGGGTGCTTGTGTGTTAAACCAAGTTATTACATCTTGGGGGGAGACTACGCTCCATTATTACAACCCCATGTCAAAATTTAATTGAATATAAAGCAAGTTCATATAATGGACCAAGTTTAGGCACTTACATGTAGCTGGTCCATCTTCAACTTGTGTGGACTTGGACTTGTGATCCGTCTTGGGAAGCCAAGAGGAGTCCCTTAAGTGGATGGTTGCGGCAGGTAGGAGTGCTGGCCGGCTGATGTTGAGGGGTGGTAGGGAAGGTAGGCTGAGCTAGGGTATGGTGCTAGGAGTTGGGGTAAGTTTGGGGACAAGTAGGGCTCAGCTGGAAGATGAGAGGGTTGGAAAATAGTGAAGGGATGCTGAGACTTGGGCGACTAAGGGTGGCCGGTGGATGGGCAGGCGTTGGGTAGTGCTCGGCTGGGAGTTAAGGTGTGGTGTTAGGTGGAGTTAGTGGCCGGGAAGGATGGAGTTGCTGGCAAGTGGTGTTGGCTGGGTAGAAGGGAGGTGTTAGGGAATGGTGAAGGGGGAGTGGTACTAACTAGGAAGGAGGCGGCAGGTGGAGTTGGAGTGGGGTGGCTGGAAGTGTTGGCTGGGGCAGGTGAATGGGAGTGCTCGGTTGGGTGGATGGAAGGTGGCCGGGTGGAGCTCCTCATCGAAGGTGGCCGGTTGATGAAGAGAGGTGCTGGCCGGGTCCCAAGGGTGAAGGGAGCATGAAGAACCGAGAAAAGAACCCGCATGAAGGAGGGGGTTTATATAGGCATGGGAAGGATAAGGGAGCTAGGGACTTAGTTAGGTTGGTGAGTGGGTTGTTAGGGTGTGGCTGGGTCTAGTTTAGGAAGCAAGGTCGGTTGGGCTTCTAATAGCTAAGGTCGGTTAGGCTTAGCTAGTTAGGTAGTGGCTGGGTCTAGTTAGGAACCAAGCTTAGTTAGGTGGGCTGGGGGGGTAGATATTTATGTTAGGTGGGCTGGGATATATTGTGGGCTAGATATTTTAGGGGTTGGGATGGGGGTGGCTGTGGTTAGCTTAGGTCGGTTTGGAGATATTGTGGGCTGGGTTTGTGGTTTGGGGTAGGTCGGTTAGGTGGACTGGGTTTAGTTGGTTAGAGACTTAGTTAGGTGAACTAAGGTTAGCTTAGGGCTAGTTGGTTAGGGTCTAGGTGGTCCAGCTAGGTGAGGTGGGTGCGGTTTTGGGTGAGAAGGGTTAAGTCTAGGTTAGGTTTGGGTTAGGTTTTAGGAATAATGGCTAGGTGAGGTAAGCTAACCTAGGGCTAGGTTTAGGAACCACCCCTTAGCACCGGTCCATTGCAGCCATGTCAAGTTGGTGCATCCCTAGGTCAAGTGTAGGTACATACAAGCTTGAACCCACACTCTTGGTTAAACCCACAAGGCTAACCCACTTTTGACTAAAAGTCAAGCCTACCAACTTTCTTACTCTTACTTTATGGCCCCCTTTCTCTCTCTACTCAAGCCTTCCAAGGCATTTCACGTGAAACTTTGTGGGTCCCTCACCCCCATTTATGGGGAGGTGAAGTGGGCTATGGATACAGATATTGGATTTGGATCTTCGGATCAAAATCCAAATATATTTTGGGTTTGGATATGGATATATATGGTCCAGATCCGACCCAAATCTGATTTTTTGATTCCTTCATGGCGTTTCGAGACGGACGGTTTGTGCGGGGCCTGATTTCATCAGTACTCCGTCTCGCGTTGGGTCTTTGCCAACATTGTCGTCTGATCTTCTTCTCACTTTCAGGATTTTATTTTGATCATTTTTTTGATATTTGGGGCTTCGATGTTTGAGAATTTGGGGATGCTTTTGACTTGAGAGTTGATATGCCGGGCTTGAAGTATGCTTCGGGTCTGGGCTCTCCTTTGCCTTTTTGATCCTCTTTTATCAGGTCAGGAGGCTTTTGGGGTTTCAAAACGCTGTTTATAGTCTAAAAGCTATATGTATAGAGTTTTAAAACGTATATATAGGTTCAAAGTATGTAAAGGGTTGTCGGGAAGGCTCCTGGGTTTCCAGACTCAAAATAGCCCTTTGGGGCTGCTTTTGTAAAACCAGGTATATTTGAGAAAATCGTGAGATATTGTGGTGTTTACAAGGCTCTATGCTAATTCGTGAAAGATCCCAACATAGAGCTTTTGAGGTTCGCCATTAAGTTCTATAGAGGTAGGACTGGTTGCCCTCAATGAGGAAACCTATTAGACATTGACTGCTCATAGTTTGTCGATGACAAGAATATTGAATTCTCCTCACTTCACAGCCCACCTGACAAGTCGTCCTAAGGTCTTTGGCCTAAGGAAATGGTTGTCCATGTATTGATGGTATAAGCCTTAAAATAAGGTCTTGCCTTTGTAATATAGATGATTATCATAGTACTTTCTTGTGGAGATAATGGTTTGTACACAAATTCATTCTTACTCAAATTTATTATTGAAACTTTTTCAAGGTTTCATAAGCCAAATTAATAATAAAGATTTGAATTCAAAAAGTAAAATATATTATTATATTTTCTATTTTTTGTATTTCATTTTTAATGCACACCGTGTTTCACTTTTTAATTAAAATCTTAATTGTTGATTATTGAACATATGGTTTTGAAAATATACCACTATCTCCCTTCTTATATATTAAAATGATGTAGTGTACGTTTTTTCCCTTTCACGTTGAGACATTTTCTATTTTCTTTTGCAGCCCTAGGGAGGCTTGCATCCTCCTCTTGAAGAGGTTTCTTCCGAAAACAAATTAAATTAAGATGAGAGAAGAAGGGCGAGAAATGAAAAATGCACGGCGCGAGCGGGGCACCTCCGTGATGTGATGATTGCGTTCGCTTCCCTTTCTTCCCTTGCGTTCGCTTCACATAACTCCCTCTCTCTCTGTGTGTGTGTGCATCGCCGGGTCGCTTCGTAATTCAGTCGATCGACAAGCACCACATCGTCCTCTCTCTCTCTCTCTCTCTCTCTCTCTCTCTCTCCCTCTTCTGAGATGCGGCCTTGGAGCCATTGATGTCTTCGCACCCAAAACGTCCGTCCGCTGGCATCACCGCACCAGTCGCCCCCATGAAGAAGCCGAAGCCCCAGCAATCCCTCGATAAGAACGGTCTAAGCCATTGCTCTGCCCCGCAGGATGCCGACACCATGCTCGTCGACGATGCCGGCGCCGGAGTTGACGTCCCGCCGCCTGCCGCGCAGGCCGTAGCCCTTGGGATCGGATGCAGCGGCAGCACCGGCATGTCAGCCAACCTTTCCCGCAAGAAGGCCACCCCACCTCAGCCCGCCAAGAAGCTCGTCATCAAGCCCTTCAAAGGTATTTACCCTCTATTAAGCATGAAAAACCCTAATTGCTTTTGTTTCCAGATTGTCGTACTTCATGGGTAGCTCGCTGCCTTCGAATGTGCAGGTTTGGAACTTCTTCTCCATTCCCCTATTTCTGCAACTTCATTTTTTCAAAAGTATCGTTTCAAAATTGTGGGATTTTGTGAACGCGGGGGTTACCTTCGAATCTTCTCATTTTGGGACTAATTTCCTTCCCTCCTTCCTCTCCATTTCCAGATTGCAGGGTTTTGCGGCTAGTTTTAATATCTTGGCTTCTAGTCGTTTCCCCTGCACTTGATTCCTGCAATTCGTTTTCTGCTCCTCTGTTAAATGTTTAGTTTCATTCAGATTGCAGGATTTTGTGGGTAGTGTGAATTTCTTTAAACGTGTTTGACTACAGCTAGGTCTTCTCTTAACCGTCACTTCTGCACTTCATTCCTCTAATTTTCTTTTAACGTTTTACTATCATGTCCAGATTGCGGGATCTTGTGCGTGGTGAGATGTCTTCTTTTAGGGACCAATTACCCCCTTTCCGAAAGTTAAAGCAATACACTCTTTTCCCTTTCCTTCGGTTTAATTACCGTTTCTTCTTTATGTGAGAGGGCTTTACTGTCAGGTTCCAGATTGGGGGATCTTTGTGAATGGCTCAAATATATTGGTCGATTATACCCTTCCTCATCAATTCTGTGATCCCTTTCTTTGTCGTTTTGAGTCCTGTTTTCACAACCTCGTTAGATGCTTCGGTCCTTTATATAACGCTTGTATTAGCTCAAATGGTTGATTATATGGTCCAGATAGTGTAATCTGGATGTTCTGAGAAATATGTGATCCATTCCGTAAGGAGTTGTATGCATCGCAATTATGTCTATGAGGTTTTAGGTTTGAAAACTGTCATGTTTCTTCCAGGAAGAAGAGTAGAATTTACTTGTGATCCGTTACCATTTCTAAGTATTAGATCTATGCTGAATTTTTGGGGAGTTAAATACTCCGTTTTCAATTCCTTAATGAAAATGAGAGGTGATCCTTAGCTGTTTTAGCCTTTTAGGTATGGGATTCTGCTGCGCCTCTCATGTCTACCAGTACCAACTACCATCTTTTCTTCTTCATGATCAAGACCAGAGTGGATATACAGATCTACTTTGGTTACCTATTCATTCAAGTTTGCTTTGTAGTTTGTCCATTCATCCAGGTCTCCTGTTTTGGACACATAAATAGGTTGGTCCCAGTTGAGCAATTTCAATGTGATGATCCCATGTTGGGATCAATGGTTCCCTTGGAATCAATTCACAAGCTACCAAATTCAGTCAGAAAGAAGACCCTTGATCTTTAAAATCATTCTAGTCATGTTAGGCTTTTTAACTTATGCAGAATGTGTAATACAACGGCTCCAAACATGTTTGATATTCATACACATTGCTTGCTTTTCCTCGACTTCTCCTTTTCAGTTAACCAGCTGCTTACAGAATATGAGTTTGCCTACTTGCTTGAAATGCATCTTCTTGAGTCACAGGATCCTAAGTGACACATAATAATGTTTCTAGTCCAAGACAAGCCATGTAGATAGTTTGCTCTTTAAAGGGCAGTATGCATGAGCCAAGACAATTTTTTTGGCGCTGAATTTGAAGTTCTAAGCATAAAAGCATTCCTTCACTGTGAAAACTTTTCTCTATCTCCAGCCATAACCCAAACTGCGAGTAGGTTTGATGAGTTAACCCTTCTTTGTTCTCTTCAATTTCCAATGATTGCTTCTCTAGAATAGCTGCATTGACTGCAGAATGGCCCTCCAACGAGGGCATGAAGAGTAATTTGAGGTGCATTGTCACCTTCTTTCTTTATTGTTTGGCTGTATCCCTTTTCCCATTTCTGCTGTTTTACCAAGGTCCTTATCTTCTGACCAAGTAGAGAAACTTTTTTGTTTTTGCAATTATTTGCTTAGATGCTGCTGGCCCTCATAATAGTAATACACATCCTTTATCACTTTGACATAACCATCATGTTTGGTTTCAACTTTTTCTTATGAATTCCTGAGGGATTTTCATTTTGATAATTGCTCTTGCCCTTATTATCCCCTATTCAATCTAGCTGGTTGACATTTTGTTAAAAAGTGTTGTGATATTAACTGAAAACTCTGGGAAACTCTTCCTCTACTAAGAAAGCTTGTTTCATAAACTTCCCTTATTGTGTGTTTGTTTCACAGTACCAGGCTTTTGGTTTTGGAACTACAATTCCAAGCCCATATGGGACAAGAAATGATGCTACAGATGGACCATGGTTCCATGTTTGGTTCACACTTGGAATTGACACTCGGTACTATAGTTCCATGTTTGAATTGTTCATGGAACTGGTACTCCAATTTCAACTTCCCCATAGTTTAATTTTTTATTTTTGTGGAATTGGATCTCTTTTTAATTATGTTAGATGAATCAAGGATGAGGATGAAAAAATTCTAGTGGTAAAGGTTTCTCCATCTGATTTGGTTTATATGGGTATATCTTATAACTAGGGCTAGAGATAAGAAAACTAAAGATCTTAACTATGTTAGATGCATCAAGGACGAGTATGAAAAAATTCTAGTGGTAAATGATGATATAAGAAATAGATGGAAAAACTATTTTTATAAGCTTTTTAATGAAAATAAAGATGTTAGTATTAACTTAGGAGAGTTAGCCAAATCAGAAAAGTATATAAACTACAATTTCTACCGATGTATTCAAAAGAATGAAGTTAAAGAGGCTCTTAAACATATGAAGGGTGGTAAATCGGTAGGACAAGATAATATTCCTATAGAAGTTTGGAAAATAGTAGGAGAAATAGGAATCACTTGGCTCACAAGACTATTTAATGAAATATGGAAAAACCAAAAGATGCCTGAGGAATGGAGAGCAAGTACACTTATACCCATATATAAGAACAAGGGAGTCATTCAAAATTGTGCGAATTATCGAGGTAATCAAGTTAATGAGCCATACTATGAAATTGTGGGAAAGAATTATCGAACGTAGGTTAAGACAAGTATAAAGTACAACAGAGAACCAATTTGGATTCATGCCAGGCAGATCTACCATTGAAGCGATTCACCTTTTGAGACATCTTATGGAACATTTTAGGGCAAAAAAGAAAGACCTTCATTTGATATTTATTGATCTAGAAAAAGCTTATGATAGAGTAGTGAGGGAGGTTCTTTGGAGAATTTTAGAAAAAAGAGGTATCCCATTGACATTCATTAACTTTATAAGAGACATGTATGATGGTGCAAAAACATGTGTGAGGACTCATGAAGGAATGACATACTTCTTTGAAGTTAATATTGGGTTACATCAAGGTTCAACTTTAAGTCCATACTTATTTATAATGGTGATTGATGAGTTAACAAAACATATTCAAGATGAAGTACCTTGGTGTATGTTATTTGCAGATGACATTGTATTAATGGAGGAGTCTAAGGAAAAAGTTAATAGAAAATTGGAACTATGGAGAGAAACATTAGAAAGCAAAGGCCTCTGACTTGAATATGTGGATGTAAGTTTGATTCTTTGGTTACCTTAGAGGACATATAAATTAAAATTGGCACATATTGCATCCCCCAAAAGGAAAGTTTTAAATACCTGGGGTCAATTTTTCAGAGTGATGGAAGAATTGATGGAGATATTACGTATAGAATTAATGCTGGTTGGTTAAAATGGAGAGGAGCATTATGTATTCTTTGTGATAAGAAGATACCATTAAAGTTAAAAGGTAAATATTATCGAGCAGCAATTAGGCCTGTCATGTTTTATGGTTCTGAGTGTTAGGCGGTTAATCATCAACATGTACAAAAGATGTCTGTGACAGAAATGAAGATGTTGAGATGGATGAGTGGTCATACAAGAAAAGACTGTATACATAATGAGGTTATTAGAAACAAATTAGGAGTGGCACCAATAGAGGAAAAAATGAGAGAATATCGTTTAAGATGGTTTGGACATATAGAAAGAAGATCAAAAGAAGAACCTGTAAGAAGGTATGAAAAACTAAATTTAGAAAGTATTAAAATAGCTAGAGGACGACCACAAAAGTGTTGGAAAGAAACAATAAAGAATGATCTAGCTTATTGTGAGTTAACTGCTAACATGACACACGATAGGGATCTGTGGAAACAAAGAATCCATGTAGTCGACCCCGTCTAGTATGGGAAAAGGCTTAGTTGTTGTTGTTGGATCTCTTTTTAACTTTTTTTCAATGTTGGTTTATGCTTATGTTTTCTAGAGAAATTTTGCCAGTCTCTCCTTGCTAAGAGATAGTTCCGACTACCAAGAAGGAGAGCTATAATATACTGATATCATCTAAAGAGAAGAGAATGAGGAAAAAGGTCTTTTTAAGTCCATGATAACTTGAGCAATATAACAATACAGTTAACAACTACAACTTTGCGCCCATTACAAAATCAAAACCAGCTACAACTTCAAGTTCATAGCAACTACAACTTCAAAGCCGAAATAAAGTCCTTCCAAACACTTTCAACTACTTTATCGTGCCAAGCCTTTATCTCTCATTGATTTGCTTCCTGTATCAAACCATTCCATTGAACAATTAGTAATAGAAAAGGAAAATCACAATAATATCGAAGTATACGAAAGTAGCATGTGTAGAAATGTAACTTAATTAAAACTGTATAGAAATGTAACTTAATTAAAACTTTATGTACATCAATACAATAAATTACCTCTACATCATACTATCGGAACTTCAACATCCTTCATGCTAATGTGTGTAGCTTCTAAAACACAAATATTTAGATACATATAAGAAGGTATCATATTGAAGGGTATACACATTGTCAGATGGTGAATGGTTGCGACATCATATAAAGTACAACAAATGCTCATAACAATTGCAACAAATAACAAAACTAATAATGCAACTCATGAATTAAAGACAAGTAAAATGAAAAAGTTCTTTCTAAGGCTAAAATGACACAAAGAGTAGTTTTTATGCATAAAAGAATGATGTTATTTCCTGAAATTTGGATATTGAGTGTTGGAAGTAGGATAACCAGTGTTGACGTATTCTTTTGTCAAGTAGGATAACCAGTGTTGACGTATTCTCTTGTCAAGTAGGATACTGAGTGTTGGAAGTAGTTACCGTTTACATGCATAAAGGAAAACCAAAGGTACTTCACAAAGGCAGGTTATCTAGAGTCAAAGATGAGAGCCTTTACACAAAGGCAATTTGATTTGGATCACCATAATTCTCAGGTGCTTCTGCTGCCTGACAGTTAGAATTATAATTGGATTGAAAAGGTTGGAAACCTAAATCAAATTCAGGGCACGTTAAATCCATCCACACATTGATTTCTATGCAGTCACAATCCACAATAATCTGGTTTTATCTCTTTTAACAATATATTAATGTCTTCTGTTTTTGAACTCTATGTCATCAATAGCGGTTAGCGGGTTGTTAGCGGTCGATCCTGATATAGCGGTAGCGGGGATATAGCAGATTTAGTGGTACACTTTTATTTATGATTAAAAAATTATATATATATATAATAGGTTCTCTAATTTCTAAGAAATATCAAGAAACACAACCACTTCTTTCATAAATATGAATCAAATTAAATAAACAAATTCTACTTTTAACTTCTAAGGAAACACATAGACATAAGGACGATACAACCGAAGTCACAATTGAGTACTTTCAGGCAACACAAAGACAATTAATATAAGTGACATAAAAAATGGATATCTTGGAAATAACGGACTTCAATTCCAAGAGTATAGGAGATCTTCTATTCAACATGCACCAATTTCTAACAAAGAAGCAAAACAAGCAGAAAAAGAAACATGCACCATACCTTAACCATCTCAACATCATTGTAGAGAGAGCACAAAATGATCATCAAGATAGAGTGAATATATTTTGTAATATCCCAATCTTGAAAATCATTTGACGAGCTTTAGGACCCCATTGATCTACAGGAGGCTGGATGTATTTACCAGCACTCCAAGGCTCCGACCCTGGCGGGTTCCACTTAGCCTTCAAACTGAGGGCCCTAGCTAGGTGTTTTATGCCACAAACGGGAATTGTGGTTAAGGGTCTCTCTCAGACGTGCTTTGAGAAAGTTGATCTCATTGTAGGTCCTCTCTCTTTTCATCTATTTGGGATCAAGCCTTATTGTACCTCACCACTCATCTTTGCTTCTCATTCTTTGAGAGAGATGATCTATCTTAATGACAAGGACAAAATATATTGTTTTTTTTTTTCCTTAAATCACTAAAGCTGCATTAATGACCAATTTCCTTATTAAGTCGAAGAATATTGTCACTTCCAAAACTGTATACTTTCGTAATTCAAGGAGAATGCAACTCAAAAACTATCTGAAGATGGGTTTTCCTTTTTCTATAGGAAGATGAACTCTAAAATTCGGGCTCTGTCTGAAAAGGTCCGTATCTCGGTGGCTGCACGTAAATTATGAAAAGAAATTTCGGCAACACTTCTACGAGTCATTGCTGGATGGCCGAAATCGAGACTAGTTACAAGCTGGAATGCCCCGTAAAGATGTGAAAGCAAAAAAGACCAAGACAAGACTGAGAAGAGAGGTCTTCTAAAATTATCGAATTCGAGATAGATCGAAACCCCAAAGCTTCTCCTCTAGGCTTCGTCTGGCCCTTAGTGTGGTTTCGTCCAAACGGGATCCTCCTCCCGCCCCTGACCCGGAGGGGAGGTAGCCGCTTCAATTCGTCAATCTCGATGTCAGCTTTGGCAGGTTCACGTTGTGGTGGTTCGCCCTCCTCCGATGAGCGGCGGAGGCGGAGAGAGAAGAGAGAAAGAAAGGGAGAGGTTACTTGTTGCAGATGACAATGGATGCGGTAGCGACGGTGGTTGCTGCCAGTGTTATCTGTATCGCACGTATTGTATCATGGAACGTCATGATAGGATACATGGGTCTGTATCGTAGAAGCTTAAGTATCGTGCCGTATCGTGCCGTATCGTGCGATACAACACCATATCGCCCGTATCGCACGAATTTTACAATTATAGATGATTGAGAGCATACATGAGAGGAGACAACAAAAGGATGATTTAGAGATCTTTGACGAAGAGGATGATGATGCTATTAGATTGACTGATAGTATTCCTTCTGATGGTAGAACAAAGATTCGTAGTAGTAGTTCTCGACCATCAACCAGGAGAAAGAGGGTTGTTGAAGATTTTGCAAGTGGAAGTGCTAGAAGAGGAAGAACTTTTTCTAGCATACATTTATTTTTTTCTCCTACCACTACACATTGTGCTCAAATTCGTGTTGCTATGGCTTCAGAACAACTGCATGAGTAGGCAGACCTTACAGTGGGCAAATGGTTTTATGATGCATGCATTCCATTTAATGCAACAAACAATTTTTATTTTAAAGCAGTGACAGATGCAATTGCTAATATTGGTCCACGATATAAGATGTCTTCTTATAAGAAGTTGAGAGGAAAGTTATTAGATAAGACTGTCCTTGAAGTGCAAGAATATTGTTCGACTTTAAGAGAGTCATTAAAGGAGAGAGGATGCACTATCATGACAGATGGATGGACAAATAGGCGAAGAAGGACTTTGTTAAACTTTCTTGTCTACTATCTAAATGACTTATAAACATGTTAGAGGAGAGGCATACTGCAAAGATCCTAAGACAAGAGTTTGATAAGGTGACATGCGAGGTTGGGCTAGAGAATGTAGTCCAATTCATTATAGATACTGCAGCTAACTCTAAAACAGTTGGGAAGGAGTTAGCAGATACTTATGAGACTTTCTATTGGACACCATGCACGTCCCATTATTTAGATCTCATCCTTGAGGATATTGGTAAGATGAATGAGATAAAGGCAACAATTGAGTGTTGCCAAGATATCACCAAATTTATCTACAATCGTGCCTTTGTATTGTATATGATGACGAGATATACAAATGGTGCAGAGCTTCTTCGTACAACTACAACTTGATTTGTAACTAATTTCTTATATATACAAAGCATTGTGAGACAAAATCAAACCTTAAAGAGAATGTTCTCCTCAGATGAGTGACAACAATTTGCAGAGTTACCTCAAAATAGAAGAAACAGAAAGTTAAATGAGATTTCTAATATAGTCTTCAGGAGTACATTTTAGAATGCATGTGTTAGACTGTTGAGGATTACATATCCTTTAGTTAAGGCTTTGAGATTGGATAGGGCAAAAGAAACCATTAGAAGTAATTTCAATGGAAGAAAGAGGGATCATGTGTTCGGGTGGAACATTATCGATAATAGATAGAACAAACAATTGCATCAACCTATTCATGCAATAACATATTACCTAAACCCAATAATCAGGTACTCAATAAGCTTTAAAAGGACAATGAGGTTAATCGAGGCATCATTGATTGTATAGACAGATTAGTCCCTAATGAAACTAGAGCAAATGCTAACATCGAGAAATGAAGATCTATGATAATGCTCTTCACTTGATGGGTTTGCCTGTAGCAATCCGCAACCACACTAATATGCACTTAGGTAAATTGTTTATCTTCGTATTTAAGTTTCTTAAATCTTATATTTATTGTGGATTAAATCCCTTATGTTTGTCTTTTTTTATAGATGTTTGGTGGAATAGGTTTGAAAGTGATTGCTTAAACCTTAAATATTTTCCAGTAAGAGTTTTGAGCCGAACCTTTAGTACAACGGGTTGTGAAAGGAATTGGAGTATCTTTTACATCAACACAAAAAATCACAAGTTGGAACATAAGCAGCTCAATGACTTAGTTTTCATCCGTTGTAACATGCGGCTTCGACAAATGTAATGTTGTATTAGTTACTACTTAAAGATTCAATTGAATATTTTATTTAACTTCAATTATTAATGTTATTTACTAATTACTTATCTTTCTTTTTTGTAGGCAATTAAAAAAGTTAAATAGAGAAGAAAGCCAATTTGATCCAATAAGTTTGAATAATTTTGATATATTAGAGGAGTGGATTATGAAAGATAATGAAGAAAATGCACTCCTAACCGAAGAATACATTGCATGGATTAATTTGGAAGGAGCGCAACATCATCAAGGAGATGAAGATTTTGATTTTGAAGCAGAAGGTGGTGAAAATCTTCTTCAAGGAGAAGATGTAGATTATTTAGTTGATGATCCTGATTATAATATGTAAATGTAAATTTATTTTATTTTTGCTTCAAAATATGTAATTTTTTTTCAATTATTGAATGGTGAATGATGAATATGTATTAAACTTTGTATTATATGAATTCTTTGCAATTATCAATTTTTTTACTAATTTTTTAGTATTAAATTACGATACACTACGATACGCGTCGAACAACACTGGTTGTTGCTACACGATGGTGGTGGCAGAGAGTGCAAATGTAGTAGACGCGTGGGAGGCTGGAGAGAGAGGCAAGACGGGAGAGGCAAAATTTAACCTATTTGAGTCGGATCGATAATTGGATATTGGATCGACCCGATCCAACATCATGTTGTATACTAAAATTGCTATAGTGGTGTTAGCGGCGCTAACAACGCCCTCGAGGGACGCCCGCTATAGCTACCATGCTATAACGGTTCTTGTCCCACTATAGCGGTCCTCTAGCATGCTATTGATAACATAGTTTGAACTACATGATACTAATCAAAATTCATCTTGCTCATTGTCACATGCACCAATGATACCGTACATAACACCTAAAATGCAAGATCAAGAGAAAATATGAAAAATTCAGTAAGTAATTCTAGCAATAATAAAACATACCAAAGAGATGCCGTATTAAATTTCAGCAGCATGAACTAAATTAGCTACATGCATCAATGATAAATAAAGAAAATGAAATGCACAAAATAAAATGCAAGATCAAGTAAATTAGCCATTGGCATCACTAGCATGATTCCTACTGCCATAGCTCAGTAGTCTGCTCCTATAGATGGCAGGAACACCCTTTGTATTTTTCATCTCTGGATTAGTCACCTAGTAATACACAAAATTCAGTGATGGAGTGTCTGTCATTAACATTTCCACCCCAATTTGCATTTAGTATAAGCAGTTATGTTTAAAGAACAGGAAGATGGAAAAAGTATCCATTTTAGATATTGTGCTTAACATATCTTATCATTCTCATTATTGTACTCAAATGAACTATATTGGGTGCATGTCAAAACTAGCGCTGTGTTGATGCACCTACCTTCTGATGATAAAGTGTTGGATCTTTCATGGGTTCACAATTAGTGGTTCTAGTATGTCCACCTTCTTTTCATCAGGAAGTTCTGGCCTATTCATATCTTTATCTAGTTTGTTGTGAGACAAGAACCCCCCCCCCCCCCCCCCTCTTATTACACACCACTTCGATGCTCAGAAGGTAATTTAAGCGACCCAAGTCTTTCATTTCAAACTCCTTATTGGCTGTACTCGACTTACTGATTTCCTTTCTTGTCACCTTAATAATCACAAGTAAAATGACAATTCTTGCAACAATTTTCCTTCAAAGTAGGGCAGTATCAGTATAATAATAATAAAACCCATGATCAATCATGGACCTATTAAATTTACTAAACCACACTTTGTGAGCTCATTTTAGACTGTACTGAGCTTTTCTTAATCTAAATACCTTACCTTTGGAGACCTCCAACCCAGGTGGTGGTTTGTACGGACTTTCTTATGTAGATACCTATTCATAAAGGCATCCTTTATATCCATTTGAAAGATATTATACTTTTTAATAAAATAAACCACTATAAGAGTCCTTCCAATAATCATGCTGGCAATTGGAGCAAAGGTTTCGTTATAGCCAATCCTATATTATTGTGCATAACCCTTAGCAATCTTGCTTTGCATAGGTATCTATAATGTATGGATGAATATCCTTGTATACCCATCACTTTTGGTTGCCTATCTATAGAACCATCACTTTTGGTTTTTTGCCTTGTATACCCATCTATAATGTATGAATTTTCTATCCTTCGGATTGACCATTATTTTCCCAGTTTTAACTCTTGTTAGGGCACTAAGTTCCTCATATTGCACTCACCCATCCAATGACTTCTTGGCCTCATCATAATTTTTGTGGTTCTTCATTGAATAGTCATTAGGGCCTTTTGTCATGGACTGAAACTCTCTCGGAAGAACCTTGATGGGGCTCTTCTTTCCCCATTTGAAGTTCTAATTTTATTTGTTTCTACAATCTCACCTGGTTATATATTATCCTTGCTACATCTTACATAATATCTTTCAAATGGAGTCATGATATTTCTTGTTTAAATAGGTATACTGTAAGAGGATTAGTACTATCATTATTAATAGACTCATGATTTTGATCTTTATCTACTATGCTCTCAAGAACACCCTTAATAAAAGAATATTGAGCAAGATCTTTCCAATTGATTTATAGTAAAATTCTTTTTTCATACACTTAACATGAAAAACTCCGCTCATGTAAGGGATCACCCTTGCATGGCTCGCCCTAAGCCCAGATAAAGGAGGAGGGTTGCGTTAGGTTTCCGACAACCAGCGTAAAACTTTGTCGGACTTAACAACATGGATTCTACAAAAAACAAAGAATCCATGTAGCCGACCCCATCTAGTATGGGAAAAGGCTTAGTTGTAGTTGTAGTAGTAGTAACATCTTTAGAAACATAGAGTTTGTAACAAGACACTAACACCTGAAGACTTTGAGACATGCATGATTGGGTGCAATTTTACAAAGATTTTCCACAAGAGATATGCTGTTCAAAACTTTTGATGGCACAGTAGAAGTCAAAGCAGCTTTGGCCATAAATGCTCGGGAACCCCAATAGAAATCAGTGAATCCTTGCAGTTTCAACAGTGTGCCTACTATTCCAGCAAGACCCTCTTATGAAGGGGTCTTTACAGTGTACGATCCCTGATTTTCAAGATCATTTTTTAACTCTTTTGAAATGAACCCTTCTCTAGAATCTAACCTAAAAATCTCTATGTTGGTCTTAAATTGATACTCCACATGATTGTGAAGTAAACATTTTGAAAATATAGTTAATAAGTAAATCCATCCATGTAGCAGACCCCATCTAGTATGGGAAAAGGCTTAGTTGTTGTTGTAGTTAATAAGTAAATCCATGTATATCTTGTGAAATCATCCAAAAAATTAATATGTAATGGATGTGGGTCCCAAATACATTTGAATGCACAATTTCAAAAGGTTTTTGAGTAGTAAAGATTCACTCCAGAAAAGGTGTGTGCTTCATCATCCTTAAAACATGGTCTGTGTAAGAAAACTTCCAATTTTATTATAAGTGATGGATAATTACATAATTTCAATCTATTGGGATGCCCCAATATCTTGTGCCATGGATATAAATCATTTTTTAACACGCAAATCATATTACAAGCAACATCTTGATTTGCAAATCATCCATCACACAAAATCTTCCTTCTTCGTAGCTGTATCCAGTCACCGTTTCTAGAGGTGATCCTGCATCATATTACAAAAATTGCTTTAGAAAAACCAAGAGGTTCTCATATCGGAAACTCCCTTGCTTTTGAGCTTTAGCCCTAGATTCATGGGCCACATAGACATGTGAATCAAAGATTTTTGTTTTGGACATGGATAAGAAACTTTCCTCACATGTCACGTGGAAAGAAGTGTCTACCTGCTGAGGTGATCTGACTAACTCTCCTAAGCTAATACTAACATCTTTATTTTCATTAAAGAGCTTATAGAAATAAATTTTTCATCTATGTTTATGTCATTTGTCATTAGAATTTTCTCATCCTTGTCTTTGATGTATCTCCTTAGTTTTCTTATCTCTAGCCCTACCTATCCTAAAAATATCTCATTCACTCTCTTTTGAGTTGAGTTTTTTATATAAATCCTCCTAAATTTTAGCTTTTGTTTTACTAACGGCCTTTTTTACTTCTTTTTTTCTTTCTTATAAGCCTCACAAGTTTCACTAGTCTTCTTCGCATAATGTAATTTGTAACATGCCCTCTTTGCCTTAATTTTATCTTGCACCACTTCACTTCACCACCAAGTTTTTTTCGTACTAGTATGCCTCCCTTAGATTCATCTAACACATCTTTTGCCACTTTCCAAATATGGATAGCCATATTGTTTCATATATCACAAGGTGTACCTACATAATTCCAAGCATCTCTTTGAAGAACTTGTTTTTTGGAGGCCTAATTGTTGCTCTATAATATTTATCTTTCAACTTTAATGATATCTTCTTGTCATATAGAATACCTTATGCCCCCTCTCCATTTTAACCAACCTGTATTAATTCTATGCATAACATCTCCATCAATTTTGTTGTCGTCCTTAAAAACTGATCCTAGTTATTTAAAACTTTCCTTGTGAATGATGCAATATGTGTCAATCTTAATTTCTATATCCTTTGAAGTAACCAAATGATTAAACTTACATTCTTTAATTTTTGTCTTTATGCTAAGTTGAAAGCCTTTACTTTATGGTATTTCTCTATGTAGTTTCAATTTCCCATAAACTTTTTCCTTAGACTCTTCCACTAATATAATATCATCCACTAATAACATACACTAAGGTATTTTATTTTGAATATTAACACTCTTTTTGTCTTAATTTTATCTTACACCACTTCACTCCACCACCATGCTTCCTTTTCTTCCGATATAACTCCTTTAGATTCACCTAACATATCTTTTGTCACCTTCATAATATGCATAGTCATATTGTTCTATATATGAGAACATGTACCTACGCAATTCCAAGCATCTCCTTGAAGAACTTTTTGTTTCTTTTTACTTTTGAGGTTTCACCATTTAGTTCAAATAACAATATGCACTCTTTCCTTTTGTGTCCACTTTTTATCAACAAATTTATAGCTAAAAGTTGATGTTGGGTAATAAGCTTTCTCCTGTAATTCGGTTCCCATATCATTTCCCATATATTATATATCCACTACACTATCCTTTAAATATTTATTTATAATAGTAGCAACTCCATTTCGAGCTTAATCATAATTTAAAACTTGTATGATCAATCTCGTTTATTTTTCTTCAACCTACTTTGTCTCTTATAAACATAAAACGTGAATCTTTCTCCTAATCATAGTATATACTAACTTCATTAGTTTGCTGATCAATGTTTCGATATTCTAAGTACCAATGCAAATCTTATTATCTAGGACCAACTTCCTTAACCCCTCACATCTGTCCCCGATAAAAATGTGGAGACCTAGATAATGTAGCAGGACTAACTTCTTTACCTACACCTGTTCATGATGTGAAAGCCCTCTCTGCATTTGATTCACTATATCCGGGTGAAGATATAGAGGCTCCTGCTTACTTTTCACTACATTTAGGCTCTGCAGTGCATCACTAAAAGGAGATGTCCTAACGCAATGCTCATAATTTATAGAATTTACGGTAGATAAATATGACAATTTTATGCTGGTTGTCGGAAGCCTAATGCAACCCTCCTCTTTTATCCGGGCTTGGAACCGTCCATGCAAGGGTGATCCCATTTATATCATTTTATTCACTAATTCATCACATTTATACATACTATTCAATAGGTTGTTAATTGGTGAGGCCTCACATAAGTAATTGGTAGAGTAATGTATGATGTTTAGGACAAGTTCTTTTGCTAACATTTGGTTGTCTATAATTACCACGTGTTCGTGCGAGGTGACTGAGGTTTTCAACAACAACAACAACAACAACAACAAAGCCTTTTCTTATACTAGATGGGGTCGGCTACATGGATTCTTTGTTTCCATAGAGCTCGATCATGTGCCATGCTAACATTTAACTCAACATAAGCTAAATCGTAGTGCATACTAAGCGTCAGTCACTTTGTTTCAATAATCATAGTGCATACTAAGCAAATTTTCATGAGCACTTTTCGCAAGAGCTGATGAGGTAGCCAATACCTCTAATCGTGGTTCTGAATGTATCTTTAGATACATAATGCTCTTCTACATGAACATGATTGAGCTTGTGCACATGACCCTGTGCATTGATAAATGCCCTTGGTGTCTATAGTTACTTGAACTGAACCAATAGGATGATTAAGGGAGACTGCTATCTGCATATTCATGCTATTGGATATTTTCTACGGGTCACATCCCTCTTGTAATCCTCTAATAAAAGTGATCTGATAACCTTTTCTTTTTATCCTTACTATATCCGTCCCTGGTGAAGTTAAGCCGAAGGTGGCAACTAATTTCGAGGAGGATACTTGGTCAGTGTTGAAGTCAGCCATCGCTGCTGTCTTCCTGAAGCAACCAGTTTCTTGCAGCCTTGAGGAACTTTATCAGGTTCTTTTTTCTTATTTATTCATTTATTGTTTAAATGCCCAACTTTCTATTCTAATTGTTTTTTCCTGTTGAAAACTGACAGTGTTATGGTACTCCTTACTTTAAAATTTGCAGGCTGTATCCAATCTTTGCCTGCACAAGATGGGAGGGAGTCTTTATGAGCGAATAATGAATGAATGTGAAGTCCACATATCTGCAAAGCTTAACTCCTTGGTTGGCCAAAGCCCTGACCTGGTGGTCTTTTTGTCCCTTCTAGAGAAATGTTGGCAGGATCATTGTGATCAGATGTTGATCATTCGTAATATAGCCCTTTACCTTGACAGAACATATGTGAGGCAAAATTCAAATATTCGCTCCTTATGGGACATGGGGTTGCAACTTTTCCGCAAGCACCTAGCTTTATGTCCAGAAGTCGAGCACAAAACTGTTACTGGTCTATTGAGGTTGATTGAGAAAGAGAGGTATTTTGAAATGTTATATGTTGAATGTGCTTTGCAACTACTTTTATTGACAATATTACTACAAGCTACCACATCTCTGAATGCCTTTTTGTTAAATTTCAGCAAAGTTACTCTGATCTCTGTCTGAAGATTCTGGATGCCCTTGTTTGTACTCGTTTAAGATTCTATACTTATGTAACAGTATGATATGCTGTAGTAGTAAAATTGTTCTTTCTGGTGGCTATATGCATCCGCTTCTGAAACTTTCCAAATAGGAGCAGATGAAAAAAGTAGTGTCTTCAAATGAAAACATCCTCACAGCAGGAAGTTTCCAACTTATGGGCAGAAAATGAAACAATTATCCAGAAGGTAGTCAAATCTCTGAAGCAGCCAATATTTAAGGGATAATTTTGCTTGCTCCTCTGTTAGGCTCATATTTGTTCGTCAATCATATATGTTTACAAGCTAATTATCACATTTTTCTTCCACGTGTTCTTTGTTGTCCCCTATCAGGATCTTGAATTTTACACTAACTTATATTACTGACATATTAGAATCAGAAATCTGAATGTTATACATATTATTATTACTCAAGTCAGATTAGGTGAAGCAGTGGATAGAACTCTTCTAAACCATCTTTTGAAGATGTTTACTGCTCTGGGAATTTATGCAGAAAGCTTTGAGAAGCCGTTCCTTGAAGGCACTTCTGAATTTTATGCTGCTGAAGGTGTAAAGTACATGCAGCAGTCAGATGTTCCTGATTATCTGAAGCATGTGGAGGTGCTTCCTTTTCCTTGTCCCCTTGTATTTTCTTCTTAGCTTTAGTTATTTACATTGCTATGTGCTCCTTTTAGTAATTCTTAAATAAATGGATCATGTCATGTCAGAATTTTTGCCGGACCATAAAAGTTATCTTTCTCTGTATATTCAATCCCTTCCCATGTCCCATATTGCATATTTACTGTAGGGATATTGTTGGGTACTCATTTTTGCAGACAAGATTGCAAGAGGAACATGAAAGATGTTTGATCTACTTGGATGCAAGTACTAGGAAGCCATTGATAGCAACGGCAGAAAAGCAACTTCTTGAACGTCATATACCTGCCATTCTTGATAAGGTTCTGATCACCACCAGCTTTTGGATTTTTCTCTGGTGATTTTTTTTTTTAAATTCTTTTTTCCCGTTGCTTCAATTTTATTTCTTGTGTTACAGGGTTTCTCTATGCTTATGGATGGGAATCGTATTGAAGACCTTCGGAGAATGTACTCGCTCTTTTCAAGGGTCAATGCCCTTGAGTCACTAAGGCAGGCCCTTAGTTCGTACATCAGGAGAACTGGGCAGGGCATTGTTATGGATGAGGAGAAAGATAAAGATATGGTTTCATCTCTTCTCTCGAGAATTATTTTATGGTTATGCAACTGTACTTGACAGTTGACACTGTTGTTGTCATCTTGTTATCCAGATAGCAGTATGGATTTTAATTGAAAAATACACAAAAAAGATAGAAAGGGAATACTATGTGAACAGTTATTAAACAGGAAATTTGCAAAGATCTGCCTTAGATCAACTCTTTGCCATATCAGGAAGTTAACAGTGTTAAAACAAAAGGTATAACAATTGTAGTTTATTTGCCAGTTCGCATTTCTACTTAATTAAGCAAGGAAAACAACCTGCTTCCGGGGCAGGGGGACCAGAGGGATTAAGGACAATCTTTTAATGGTAAAAAGGTAAAAAGAACAAAAGCATGAGGAAGAACAAAAAGCAGTCAGAGATGGAGAACGCTATACATATATCAAACGGCACAGCAAAAAGCTATACATATAACTAACAGCATAGGTTTTGATCATTTCTAAAGTTTTTAAAATGGTAAAAGAACCACAATAAGGGAAACAAGGAACTTTTCCCCTAAGGGAACTTCGATCAAGATATATGGAGAACTTTTTAACCTTTTATTGGAGGTTGATATTGGCCTTAAATATCTTGTTCCATGTTGGCTGCATTTTGATAACCAGTGCATAAAGGATATGAACATTACCTGTTCTTGAACTCTCTTGTGAAGGTATGGTTGCACTCCACGTCCCAGCCATTTGCCAGCCACTTTATCAGTTGAGTGCTTCATAGTTTAGGCACTGTCACGTCAGGCTAGCTCTTTTGAAAAAACTTGATCCATATCCCTTCTTCATATTCTTCCAGTTTCACTCTATGTTATCAATAGCGGTTAGTGGGTTGTTAGCGGTCGACCCTGATATAGCGGTAGCGGGGATATAGCAGATTTAGCGGTACACTTTTATTTATGATTAAAAAATTATATATATATATATATAATGGGTTCTCTAATTTCTAAAAAATATCAAGATCTTAAGTAGATTATTGCCATGAATAGATAATAACACATCAGCTGCAACAACTAATCAAGCACGGTAGCACCTACCAACAGTCTCAAGAACACATGATACTTGCACAAGTGGAAGAATCCAACGGATATTAAACTACAAAATTACATGCCATATGCATTAAAAATTTGAGTAATAGGACAACCATGAACAAAGAACGAATTGAAGAGAAGGGAGCAAACCTGCTCATTATCTGCTCGAGTAATATCTTTATTGAGAAAGAGAGAGTCACCCGAGAAAGAGAGACCTGTGGCAAAAATGTAAGAGATATGCACAACTTATCATGTGATCATCATGTTGAATTGATTAAAGAATGAAAAGGAAGGAGGATCCATGATAACCTTCTGAAAGCTGAAACAATGTCAAATTGTAATTTATCCCAACAAAAACCTTCTGGGTGTAAGAGCATGCACACGCAGATAAATACACACACAAACTTACATGGAACATGCATTGGCGACCACTAAACTACATGCAAGTCACCAAGGTGTTAGATGTAAAGCAGGAAAAAGATCAGTAGAAGGCATGATGATGATGCCCATTGCCAGCAAACAAGCACAAGTTGTATCCATAGTTTAAGAGTTCCTCAAATGAATTACTTGCAGAGGACCTTAGACCAGACCAGCATTGTCAGCAAAACATATCCATAACTAGAAGATGGTATTCAATCGTCGATTTAGTAGGTGACATGCAAAAAGTTGTAATTTGATTCCCATTTCGCATATGATAACTGACAAGGTCACCATAAAGCAGTCACTCGGTATCTTTGGCGCTATAGAGTCTTAAGACGCATCATGTTCCTCTCTACAGAATTCCAGTTCAAAGCACAAGAAAACTATCCTGCATACCACCAGCTCCAAGCATTTTTACAAGACTGAAGAACTGAACTCATTATGAACTCAAAACCAAATCCATGAGTTCAAATTTTGGTAGACGACTCTTCAAGGTCAGTGGTCACAAATCGAAAGCCCTCGCGCAAAAGCTAAGGAATTGACAGGGAAGCAGGATCGAGCTCCCAACAAGTTTCCTTCGGCAGAATTGAGTCTTCTCTTTCTGAAAGCTTCCTATCAGGAATCTGATGAGATATTCTTCGAATATCATCTTTACCAATCCAATGAACGGCATAGGGACCCAACTCTCTTCTCTTGAAGATGGTCTTGAACCCTTTGACCTTCTCAAGATACGCCATGCTCAATCCCTGAATCTCCCGAGAGGGAAGCCAACGGGAGAGAAAGAGAGAGTCACCCGAGAGGGAAGCCAACGGGAGAGAAAGAGAGAGTCACCCGAGAGGGAGAGGCGGGACAGGGGGACGAACGAGGGTTTCGTCCCCTTTTATAGCAATTGGATCGGGTCGATCTGGATTGACCCGACCTAAACAATTTCATATATCCGCCAACAACGCTATAACGGACCGCTATAGCACTGTCAACGGCGCTATAGCGGCCATGGCGGGTCGCCCGCAAAGTGTTGCCCGCTATAGCGTTTTTGAACCCACTAAAACGCTATAGCAGGTGCTATAGCGCGCTATTGATAACATAGGTTTCAATGCCTATCAATTCTATTATTTCTCTCAATCAACTCAACCAGGAACTGTGTTTTGTGCATAACCACCATTGGTGATTCTGCATGAGAAGGTTTTCTCATATGTTCTAGGTCACCCAGTAACAATTTTTGAAACTTCACTACCATTCCGTAAAGAATCTATAATTCATGTATGTACTGTCCCATGTTCCCTTGCACTTCTAAAAGTGCTTTTCTAGTTACGATTGCTTATCTTTTTGTATATTTCACCAGGTCCATACAATCAAATATCATTAGCATGCTATTCTTTATTTCTAGAACAAACTATAGTTTCCTGCTGTTTTATGTTGCCATATTCAATCACTGGATATATGGAATACGTGCCATGAAAGTTGGTTTAACCTTTTTTGGCCTTGAACTATGTGCTATTTGCATCAGCGCACATGGTTCTCTTCTATAAATGCAGATAATCCCAGTATGGTTTCAATTGCCCAAATTCTTTCTATAGTGGCACTGAGCATTGTTCGTTGCATCCACATGCTTTGTGTTTAAGAAACTTCCCGTTTCTGTAATAGTAGCACTCAAACTTAATTTTCTTTGGTTGTTGTGAAGAATGCAATTTATGTGTAAGACAAAAGTGATTATATGTCAGATCCTAGTTTTGGGTTCAAAACGAAAACAAAAACGAAAACCAAGTCTTTTCACACACTACGTGCAGTTGGCTACAAAGAATTCTTAGTTTTCCAGTTAGCTTGATCTTGTGCATGTTAGCGTTCAACTCCAACAGAGCATGCTCTCTAGTTTCTTTTCACGGTTTAGAGGCCTTCCTCTCCCTTTATAGTGTTCACTGTTCAAAACACATTCTCGTTGGATCTTCGTGTAGGCACCTTTCCAAATGTCCGAACCACCTTAAGTGTGTCTTGATTGGAACCACACCAGTTATTTCTCTAATAATCTCTCTGCAGATATGATCTTCTCTTTTTTGTCCATTGATCCACCTTAACATCTTTATTTTTGCTATCGACATCCTCTGTACATGTTGATAGTTTGTTGCCAACACTAAGCAATGCTCGTCTTACATATGATCCTGTATTTAGGGCGTGTCACAAATCTTGTCTATCAATTCAATCCGACTTGCAGCACTGATAGCACAAGGTTCTATTCAGCTTGTAATTGTGTTCATCTTCCTGCACCTTTTACATTATCCTCCAGCACAATAAAGAGGACATGGTTTCTTGTTGTTGGAACCAGTTCTTTCTAATTTCGTGTCTGAATTGTCTCAATTCTGCAAGTGTGTTTGACTGTGGATTAACAGGATAGTAGCTGCTTTCATTGCAAGAGTAATTTGAAGCATGCTGCCTGTGTTTTCCGAAATTATTGCCATCTGTCATTATGTTTACCTGTCTACAGAACCAGTCAGCGGAGCTTATTGCCAAGTTTCTGGATGAGAAACTCCGTGCTGGTAACAAGGGCACATCTGAAGAAGAATTAGAGAACACACTTGACAAAGTGCTTGTGTTATTTCGTTTTATACAGGTAATAACTTTTTCTTGTTTCATTCTTGTCCAGGTTTCAGCATATGCTTGGTTGAGCTTTTTCTGGAAGCTTTTCAGCATTTTCCCCTTTGGCCATATTTTTTTTAGTGTGCTTTAGCTGGGGCTTTTCAATTCCATGTCATCATACTGCTAACTGACACCTAGTTTTCTTACCTTGTCTTAGGGTAAAGATGTTTTTGAAGCATTCTACAAGAAGGATCTCGCAAAAAGGTTGTTGTTGGGGAAAAGTGCATCCATTGATGCTGAGAAGTCAATGATCTCAAAGGTAAATGACGTGATAATTGAAGTTCAGCATCATATACATATAACAAGGCATCACACTCTTGCATTTCCTGTACTACAGCATCATCAGCTTCTTGCATTATGGTCACTGTAGAATCAGTTGCCCTCTTTCCATCTAGGCTATTAAATCAGCCTTTCCTGGCCTGTAAGCATGAAAAGGCTTCATATTTCTCAAGGATAGGAATGAAAATGGTAGGTATGATCATGATTGACCAGGTCCTCGTATCATTTTTATCAGTAGCTCTATAGCTGAAGCTAGACTCATCTGCATCTAGCATCTAGCATCATTACCCGGAATATCTGAATGGTGCACGAATGTCTGACCCATGCATGTGCATGCACGTGGGTGTGCTGTTGTTATCATGCTCTGGGATATCATGTCGCAAGAAATGTTCTCTGTAATATACTGCTTACATCTTACTTTTTTTTGTTATAATAGCTTAAAACAGAATGTGGGAGCCAGTTTACAAATAAGCTAGAAGGAATGTTCAAGGTACAACTTCTTCGTTAGTTCCCATAAATTTTCAATTATAATTAGGAATCTGAGGGATGCACCATATTGCGATCCTAAACAGATCCCATTATATGAAGTTCAAATTTTGTAAATGACTAGTTACAATAAATAATGTAAGTATGCTTTGTGCCATATCTTGGTTGCATGAGTATCAATGTGATCAAGGTGTCGTAATTTGGAACTTCTTTGGGGTCTCAATGAACGTTGAAAACTTTTGGTGTTAATTTTTATTCTTTTTGCTCCCTTATTACACCTTTTGCATGCCGATGAACGTGTGGACCTGGGACTACCATGATGAGTATGTTCCCTGGCCCTGCACACACTGCCCATTGACATTTCTGGGGCACTGCGGTATTTAATGTTCAGCTTGTGTCTTTTCACTAGAAATCAAGACTCCTGTCCTCAAAGGCTATACCAGTCTTAAACTTAAGGTTCATGTTGCTCATGAAATGGATGAATGATTTGAATGATAGAATCTTGCGTTTGGCTTATGTTTATGGATAGCTCTATCTGACCTAGCTTGGATGCAGACTTGAGGAACATGCTGCTGATGTTGCTTTATAATCTCTAAGAGAGACACTTATGGTGGTTTGCACACTTCGAGAGGCAGCAAGCTGAAGTTTTGGTAATATGGCATGAGAAATTAGATAACAATGGGTTGGAAAGAGACAAGGGAGGCCTCAGAAGTGTTAGAAGGAAATAGTAAATTATCGTCTTGATTTATTAGAGGTCAATTCTAATGTGACTCAATATCAAGCACAATGACAAGAAGCCATGCCCCACACAGTGTGGGAGGAGGCTTGGTTCTGGTTCGGTTGGTGTATAAATCGTAGAACTTCTGTTTAGAAGCAGAATCTGGTTTTGAATGTGGATTGCTTTTCCATTCTATTGTCATCGGTATGATTTACGACACGGGATTGTATTGTATGATCTATTGTCTTTTGCATTAAAATATCAGAAAGTACAAATGGTCGGTTTCTAGTAAAAACTACAAGCATCAATAAAAAACATCAACCTTAAAATGTTTTAAGTAGCAGGGCTCATAAAAATATTAAAACCTATGCATGTGTATGTGTTCATGAGTGTGAGAGAGGGATGGATGGAGTTCATTGCAATGTTGTAAAACTTATCGTATATCATAGGGCAGCACGATATGATACACGATATTGTATCATGCTCTATGATTTATCAGACTGTATTGTGTTGTATCACACAATATGCTATGATACGACTTTTGTCACATGAGGGGCTCTCTTTCCTAGGGAGTCATATCGTAAAAGTCGATGTTAGGTTATAGGATATAAAACTCGAGAAACTCGGGGGTTTTTTCTGGTGTTTTGCTTGCTCTCAAACCCTTCCTTACCACCTGTCATGCTCTCAAACGATTTTCATAGCTTGCATTTATTCGATTTCATGGAGAAATCACATGTTTTTAGTTTCAAAACCTTGCAAATCCATAGGGTTCTTTTCAAATCCGTGGCATGCTCTCTTTCTTTCATCCCTACTCTTTTGTAACCCGATCTTTTACTTAAAAAATTTAGGGCTTTCATAGATTCCGAGATTCTCTACCTTCATAAAGCCTTTTACTTATTGTGGTTTATCTTTGGTCGGCTTAATGGCATAAGAACGAGGTGATCTAGCATGGAAGTATTGCACCTTGGTATATAATAACAATAGGCTTGTTAATAAGTATATGTTTTGTAACGAAGTAAAGCATGAAGGCATTTTTCGCATAAAACACTATCTTGTGGGAGCTAAAAAGGATTCAAGTGCTTGTCATTGGGTGCGTAAAAGTGTAAAGTATGAAATTCAACAAGTTTTGGAGCTCACATAGGAAAGGAAGAGATTACGATAAAGAGAGAGCAAAAATAGGCGGTTGAGATATGTCTTAAGATGTTTCACGAGAAGAAATTCATGCTATGGCTATAAAGGAGGAGGAAGAGACAACTGAGGATAGAAGGAAAAGACGAGATAAAGAAAAGAGTATAGGTTCTAGTGATAATAGTAGGAGGGTTAGTTCTAGTGGTACTACAAGAGCCCATGTTCTCTCAATGGCTTCAAGGAGTTGTAGAGGGGGTACTAGAGGCAGTGAAATATATTCATTGTATTCTTAACGTACAACTTCTAGAGTTAAACAAGGTATTAGATCAGCTATGACTTTCAGGAAGGTAATTGATAAAGTATATTTAAAGTATGTAGAGTTTTTATAAAAATTGCCTCCCTTTTAATGTTGCAAATTTATTTTTCTTTTAAGACATGGTAGATGTTATTGCTAGTGTAGTATCTGGTTATAAGGTTCATACTTATCATGCTTGATTTTTTATTTTTTTTAACTACAAAAACGATACGTTGCAATACGGTATGACCAAAATGATATACAATACGATATGTGATGAACAACATTGTTTCCAACTAGTTGTACTGAAAGTTTGGTTGAGAACTCTTATTGTAAAATCTCTCATCACTTTCAAAAGATCAAATTTAAACATCTATTTCACTATAAAGATAAATGATTCATATGTTTAGTTAGGTTATATTAGTACGGTTTCAAATGACTTTATATAAGCCCATCAAGTGAAGAGAATTATCATGCATTTCCATCTCTCAATGTATACCATTTGCTCACTCTCAACCAATCTACTATACAACAAATGATATCTCTATTAACTTCATTATATCTTTTAAATGTCGTAGAGTACCTAAATGCTGAATTTATGTTACTCTATAATATTTATTATTAATAATTCTCCATTCATGCACATAAGCACTCTTTTTGTCACGAAGGTTACTCCTGATAACCTTATAGATGGCTTTACCTCAATATCAATCAATCTCAAAACCTTCATTAGAGGGCATGCAATATTTAATGGCGTAATACAAGAGTTTCAAAATATACTCTTAAAGACCATCTCTGAAATCTCATTCAATTTTCTATTCCTCCTATTTTTGAGGCAAATTTGCAAACTATTGCCACTCATCTAAAGTAATCATTCTCTTCAAGGCTTATTTTTGTTTCACATGACAAAATTCATAGCAAACCGAGTAGCCGTAGTACAAAGGAGTTTTGCACCATCAAGACATCTTTTCATTGTACATAATACAAATGCATGGTTATAAATAAATTTGATGATATCTTGACAGTATTGAGTTAGTCCCTTTATCTCATCATCTCTCTAATATCTTGAAGAAACAAATATCTCCAAGAATGAGATCTATAGAATGAGTTGCTCATGGTACCTAATAAAAAGTATTATAGCTCTCAACTAACTCCTTTGCAATTGCCTTGTAATTAGCCCCATTATTTGTAATTAATTGAACTACATTTTCACGCCCAACATCCAACATTACCTTATCAAATTCTTACTTTAAAACCTTTGTGGTATGGTGTTCCTCTAACATGTCAAGCAACCTCCAAAACATGTCTTTTAGGGTCAGTAGACAAGGAAACTCAAAGTCCTTCACCCGTCTCTCCATCTATATGCCCTCAAAGGTTAAACAAAACAATACTTTTGAATCTCAACAACAGTCTTGTCTAGCAATTTCTCTCTCAACTTATTCTAAGAGGGCATCTTATACCCTGGCTCAATGTTAGCGATGGCATCTCCCATTATTTGGAAATGAAATGAATTCACCACATTAAAGAGAAATCATGCATCATAAAACCATATATGCACTACAAGGTTAAAAGTTATTGATCCCTGTCCCATAATACTTTGGCATAATGAATTGCAGTACCTACTATTGATTCTGTTAAACTTTTGATGTTTGTTGGCTTAGTGTTGGTTCTTGTCATGTGGTTTTTCCTGAGATGCGTCAGGAATGCTGTTGAAGTGGTAGCTATTTGGTCTATTTCTCAGGCAAACTAACTTCCTTTTCTGATAGATTATTTTATCTTCTAGAATACGTTAAGGTGAATTGCATTCAGCATAGTTAGTGTGGATCCATATTACCCAGTCAATATCCTGGCATTCAAATGTTCTGTTTTATGAATTTACTGATAATAAAATCTGTGAACACCGAATCCCTGTATCCATGTGTTCACAACGAGTAATCTAGATGGCGCTGCATGCCCTGAATTCTCAGCCATTTTCCTCCAAAGGCCAACACTGGGTGACCCATACATAAAGGCATGCAGATGTCGGGTTCTTATCTCTGTGTGTGTGTGCACATGCAGCCGCACCTTTAGAAGGCTAAGATCTATATGTTGTAATATAACTTTTGAGATTCCTGAACAATTTAGAAGGTGATAATTTCTGGTTTTTTAGAGACACTCTTGGGTTTTGTATGTTGGAATCTGTAGGCTTACCAATATGGCTGTAGTCATGATAATCTGTTTGTAGGTTGTCAGGTATTTTCGATATGTTTTAATCACATCGAAATGCATATAAGCTTATAAAAGTGCATATCTGGTTTCTGTTCTGGTTCTACACGAGTACTGTACATTCTCATTTAATTTCTTTCTGTAAAGAAACCTTATGCATCTCATACATGTTTGATGGTAATATTTTAATGTATTTGCTTTCATAGGACATAGAATTGTCCAGAGAAATAAATGAATCCTTCAAGCAGTCATCTCAGGCAAGAACAAAGCTTCCGTCGGGGATAGAATTGAATGTGCATGTACTGACAACTGGGTATGTGTATTTCACTTGCTTCTGCATGCACGACTGAGAAGCATCTTTTTTCTGTATTATCTTATATCATCTATCTCGTGTTTTTCAGCTACTGGCCGACCTATCCTCCAATGGATATTCGGCTTCCTTATGAACTGAATGTTTATCAGGTAAGATCAATTCGCCCAAACTAATGTTGAGATTACTGACTTGTGAAAAACTTTGTATGTTTTTCTGAGAACATTGCTCTTCGTTTCTTTATGAACAGGACATCTTTAAGGAGTTTTATTTGAGTAAATATAGTGGTCGGCGATTAATGTGGCAAAACTCTTTGGGTCACTGTGTATTGAAGGCAGAGTTTCCTAAAGGTAAAAAGGAGTTGGCAGTATCCCTCTTTCAGGTGGGTTTTCGGCTCAGTTGCGCCTAATTTTGTTTAGCTGAGCAAGACGGTTTATTCAAGAAAATAGTTTTTATTCTCAACAGACGGTCGTATTGATGCTGTTCAATAGTACCCAAAAGCTTAGTTTTCAATGTATCAAGGACTCCACAGGCATTGAAGATAAAGAGTTGAGAAGGACGCTGCAGTCTCTTGCATGTGGGAAAGTTCGCGTCCTACAAAAGGTGCATAAAAGCTTATCCTCTTGAGACAAGTGGGAGTTGGAGTCACGTGTTTTGTTTGATTTTGCAGTTGCCAAGAGGAAGAGATGTAGAAGATGAAGACTCTTTCTTATTCAACGAAGAATTCACTGCTCCCTTGTACCGCATAAAGGTTTGGTTCTGTTTTTCATATTAACAATTTGGGTCTGAAGTTTGAGCGGCCTCATTTTTGGAATAGGTGAATGCGATTCAAATGAAAGAGACAGTGGAGGAGAAAGAGAGCACCACTGAGAGGGTCTTCCAGGATCGGCAATATCAGGTTTACTTCTAACCAGATGTCAATGTGTAGTACGCATCTGTTGTCGCAAGTCATTGTTGTAGTCAATTATATGCTTTATCTTTGATATTTTGTTATCGTGGGTTAATAAAAAAATACACCATGGTTACGAGAGCAGGTTGATGCTGCTATTGTACGAATAATGAAAACAAGGAAGGTTCTGAGCCACACACTTTTGATCACTGAGCTCTTTCAGCAGGTAATCTCTGTTTCCCTCTGAAACTTGGTCTTACGCTTCGTTCTGCTGGAGGAAATAATCTATATATTTGTTGGTGCACAGCTCAAATTCCCAGTAAAACCTGCAGACTTGAAGAAAAGGATTGAAAGCCTTATTGACCGCGAGTATCTAGAACGTGATAAGAACAATCCACAGATATACAACTACTTGGCTTGAGTGCGCTTCACAAATTTACAAACTCTGACTCGACTGAGAATATGTCTAGTCTGGTTTTGACATTACCGGGCAACAGTTCCGATTACACTAAAATCACCTCGTCTCTTCATGTATAGTAGTAATGCAGCGAACTTGCAATGTAAATGATTCACTTGTTTCCTTTTCTAGTCATTCTTCTTTCTTGTTGGGAGTTGATGCCTGCGTGGATCTCTGGGCCAGAAGGCAACTTCTAGTGTGTGTCCTATGATGATATTTTCATATGCAAATTTTTAAAATGGGGCGGTATCAAGAGGTTCTTATTCTTGGTTACTGAAACAGCATTGAATCCATAGAAAATGGTTATCTACGTAAGAAGAAACAAATGAAGTAATTTAGCTGTAAGCTGGATTATTGAAGTAGGAAGTTTTTTGTTCCATTTTCTGCCTTCATAGTCTAGCGGGGTTGGGGCCGACCCTTGTCCCGGTCAGGCAGGATGTATTGAGGGATCCTGCCCTGCGACCCTCATTTTACCGTCATTTTCGTTATACTGTCCACACCCAACCATGTAGATGCATTAGAACGTGATTATATTATAAAAATCAGAACTATGCGTGTATGTTTTTGAGGTCGACGAAAACGTATCTACTTTTTCTTATCTTTACAAGTCGCGTATCCCTTTTTACCAACTGCACTCTCCCTTGTCGACTTTGCCTTTTTCCTTGTGGTTGTACTCTTTCTATATGACCGTTGTCGCCACTGCACTCCGTCACTCTCTCACACACTTGCTGTCTCTTTCACCACAACCACCATACCTAAACACCCTCTCTCTCTCTCTCTCTCCGATTTAGGCGCTGCAGAGTTCCAATTCATGAACGATACAGGAGATGGGGGCCTGATTTAGTGTACCCCACTTTCTGGGAGACACATTCAAAGTAGCCTCCTTTTTTTGAGGGTGATACAAAGATAGTGTGCCGGTTGCGTTTGTTTTCATAAACTCGATCTTTTCCTTGGTCAATAGTTAACTGAACAAATAGGGGTGTGCATCGAAATTACCTGAAAAACAAAGATGCTATATTTCATTTAACTGAACCCGGACAGGCTTATAGACCTAACCCACCTGAACCGATCCAAATTAGTTCGTTTGGCTATTTGGGTTGGCCTATTCGAGAATCCAGTGGTAAAGTGGCTCTACATTTGTTGTAAAATAAACTGGATAATTTTATGGTCCTATACTCAAATAGAAGTTATTAGTTCAAACCAAATTCAAACTTAGTTATTAACGTCCAAATTCAGTTACAAGATTACTCATTGCTCGTTTCCAGTTAACATATACAAAACATAAAAGAACTTGAGTCGTATTCAATCTTTCAAATCAAGCAATCACACTTGCAATAGAAGAGAGTTCCCAATACAACAAGAGTCACTCAAGGCCCCAAATTCATCATTATTAACGAAAAGAATGGAGCAGTGTTCAAACCAAATCCAAACTTAGTTATTAAAATCCAAATTCAGTTACAAGATTGCTCATTGCTCGTTTCCAGTTAACATATACAAAATGTAAAGAACTCGAGTCATATTCAATCTTTCACATCAAGTAATCACACTTGCAATAGAAGAGAGTTCACAATACAATAAGAGTTACTCAAGGCCCAAAATTCATCATTATTAACAAAAAGAATGGAGGAGTGTTCAAAACCAAGAAGAGTAACTCTTATTGGTTCATCTCAAACCCAAAATCCACAAACTCCTAACACCCTTGCCACAAATCCTGCACAATCCAGGGCACAACCACAAAACTCAAATACCGACAGCGATCAAGAATGCTCATCGTCTGCTGGAGGCTCATGCAACTGATTCATCCGTATTTGAGCAACCATATCCAAAGACCGCGTCTCATCATCTCTCGAATCTACGACACCAGATTCCTTCTTCACCACCATATCCAAGCTCTTTCCTATTTTGGCAGCAACGATGGAGACATTCTCGTCTTCATCGTCCTTCTCATCCTTTTTTGGCATCATCAATGACAGAGATACAGGGAGGATGTGTAGCGGGTCGGGCGGTTTGGATCCAGACCCACCCGGATAGAAAGCAATAAGGCTGACACAACCTTGTTGCACAGCAAGACAGCAATGAGCAGGTTGGCTTGCTGTCAATGCTGGGCAGTTACTGGTTCTAGAAGGCCTTTAAAGGGGCCTCCATAGTGAGCAGCGTCGAGACGTATTCGGCAAGCCACGAGAATTTCGAGCATCGATCGAAATATCGTGAGTTCCTACCTATTTTTCAGATTTCCCTTTTTCTCGATCTTTCATGAAAAAACTGGTTGATGATCGTCGTTTTAGGCTTGGGTCGAAGCACTGAGGTAGAATAAAGGGTTTTGGCAGGTTTGAGTAAGTCATGAGTGTCGATTTGGCCAGGAAACAGTTTCGATTCACGAAATTTTTCTCAATTTCTGCAACATCTTGTTTTATAGAGTTTTTCGGCTAAAATGACACCACTGGCGACCGATGCTAGATCAAATTAGAAGAGAAGGAGCATACAATCGGTTGGAGATCATCGTCGGCCTTAGAAGTCACCGAAAACTAGTGAAATTGATGCCAAAAAATCAAGGAACCGGCCCCTTTTGGGCATGTCCCGATTTTCGTGTCATGTCGTGTTCAAAATGCCTTGAATCGATACATATTGATATAGTGTTCTCATGTCTCATGTTAAAGAACAATTCTGTATCAAAACATGTCAGAAATAAGTTCTTTGTTAGAAATGGGTTAGCTTTGGGTTGAGTCTCGAAATTGGTTTTGGGTCAAAAACATGACCTATGTCAGTAATTTCAGGTTATGTGTCGACACAGTGACACAAACTACCTACTGTGCCACTCAGTTCGGATCTAGGATAGCTTAAACGGATCCATATTAGGTTTTGAGTGATTTTAGGGTCATTTGAAATATGATTTGGATACAACTTATTGTGTTAGATTCATAGTTAAATAAATTTTAATATTTTAATTATTTATAATTTTTAGAGATTAAAATTGAAAGATTTGGTGGTGATAAGAGTGGCCCAACGGTTTGAGGATTGAATCTTACCGCTCCTTGAAGTAGGGGTTATGTATTCTTTTATAGTACAATGTTAGAAGTGATTTTCTTGCTTTAGATAGATTTAAATGTTCATGATTGATACATGTTTTATTGATGTTTATAAAATGATGTTCACAATCATGAATTATTTGATATGATTTTGAAATAGAACGTGTTTATGACATTGATTTGCATGTGTTGTATGAACATGGTAATTTAAATGTTGTATAAATTTGGATTTGGATATTTGTAGATCTGAATATGATTTGTGAATGTAATAAACTATAACTGGTTTTAAAAATGTAATGATGTGTGAATATATCAGTTATACTTGTGTGGAGTCTCTAGAAACTTATAAGTCCCTCGAGCAATCTAGCTTGAGACGAATACAATGTGTATTCTCAAGCACTCTATCGTGAGAGTCGGCTTGGTTACCGAGGTCACGTTAAGAAGGACCGAACGACTTTCGTGGGCTTTGGGGGCAAACGAAGTATGGGATGGGGTTATCCTGAATCTGGCACTTCAAAGACACACGAGATAAAATAGAAGTTGGATGAGCTTTTTTTTATATTTTAAATGGTATAATTAGTAAATGATTTAGAAAAACTTGTTTTTCTAGATTATTGTTTGGTGGACCTGTATCATTTTTTAGGTATTATTTAGAACTTTGATATGAATATTTATTTCAATTGTAGATGTTTCATTGAATTAAATTAACATAATGCCCGTGCCAAAAACGACCTCGAAATGAAGATATGAAGAGAATCAAATACAACCAACCTTTTGTAATTCAAATTTTTAAAACGCAAAAGTTTCTGACACAGGGTTTCACCGTCTAATTTTTCTCGTCGGATTCCGAATCACTGATAACATACTTCGCCATGTGTCTGTTCCTCTGCGGTCTCTCCCTTGCCGGTACCTCAACCACCGCCTCCGCCTCCTCCTTTGGACTCTGGTCTTTCGACGCCGACGAACTCTCCTCACTTGTTTCAGTGCTGCTACTCACCTTATCCATTACAGAGCCACTCTTCTTATTGAAGGGTGATGGTCTCATCTTTCTAACCTTCCTCTCTGGTGAAATCCCAGTGTTCTCCATTGGCTTCAGAAGTTCACTAATTAGTTTCTGGCCCAAAATAGGCTTAATCTTAGTTCCTCCTGCAGCTACTGCTCTCTTCTTCTTCCCAGCAGCATTATTTGCAGTGCTTTTGATGACCTTATCGGTTTTTGGTGCCCTTCCCCTCCTCCCTCCTTGCACAGCGACGGGAGCATCGAAGTCAGAACCAGAATCATCTGCTTCCTCAAAATCTTCGTCACTCGTATCTACCTGCTTTTTCCCTCTTGGTTTCCTAGGCTTCTGCTTTCCCTGGACACCACCATCATCTTCCTCAGCTACTGATTCCAGTTGCTTGTCTTCATCATCAGAGATCTCCGCATACACTGGCTGCGGTTTCTGTGCCACCCTTTTGCTTGGCTCTTTTCTCCGTGGTTCTACAATCACTTCGGTATCCACGGCTGACAATACACAATGCAATAAAAAAAGCTCAAAGAAATGCATACTAGTGAATTCAAGTTCCGTGTATACTTCCATTTGAGAAAGCTATGTTACATGGCTGGATGTGGACGACACCCGTGCAACATATCAATGCTTTAAAAAGTCACGGGTTTAGTGTAATATTTACCTGATTGATCGGAGGGTGAAGAATTAAGGTTGTATTTCGCTAGACGGTTTTTGAGCTCAAGTAGTTCTTCATCTTCATCATCACTTCCTATATCCTTCATTGAGCTGGGTTTTTTGGGTGCTCTTTTTCTAGGTTTAGGTGCTTCTGCTAGTTACAAATGATGCAGGATAAGTACGGCCTATTAAAAACTTTTCAATGAACAGATACACTTTTCAATGAACAGATTATAGCAAAATGTCAATACCTTTCACTGCTTTTGTGTGAATACTTGAAGTTTCAGGCTCGATTTCCATCTGTTCAGTAACAGTAGTGGTACTGGCCTTTTTGGTAATATTCTTTCTCGGATTCTTCCCGACTTGCCGGAATATCCTCGAGGCATTATCAGCCATGTTATTCAATTCATTCTCCTCATCCTTGGCTTCTTGCAAGGCTAATTCCTGAATGTTCGTCACATAAGAAATGGTTATAGACAAAGGATAAGCCACATGAGCGCTAAGAAAGTTAAATTTGCATACATCAAACTGAGTCAGGAAGGTATCAAGATCTTTGAGCCATAATGACTCTGGTGTCGCCTTCTCCAGTTCATCAACCTCATTGTGTAGCTTATCTCTCTGAGCACAGAGCTCTTGGACCTTCTCAAGAGTCAATGAACCAATTGGCATCGACAGCAGATACTCATAGCCGCCATTGTCCTTGTAAGGACTTTCTTGACTCTCCACATTGTCCTGAGTCACACCAGCAACTGCAGGACCAGCCCTCTTGCTTCGCTTTGAGAATTTACGAAACCCTTTTCTGTGTAGCTCATCCAGCAGCTCTGCTCTCTTTCTGTTACTTACTACAATCTCTCCTTTTACAACTCCAAGGATGAATCTCACTTTGTCATCCAATTTCAATAGCTCTTCTGTAAGATTGTCCAAGAGGACCCTCTGGAAATTATTCAAAGATTTCAGCTATGTCAGATGGGTGAATGGGAACTCTGCAGAAGGGTGCAAATGTATGTTTTGGACATGGCAATTTTCCAAAATTCATGTACATATTGTAAAATTGTTGGCCAAATGAATAAAAAAATGTTAATCTGTCAAAGTGTGAGTAGATCAAGATTACAGGTTTCATGTTAATGAAGGAATAATTGGTGAAAATTCATTTACTGCCTCGACTTATACTAAAAATGTGTGCTGAGTCAGATACAGGGAAGGACAGGTTTTGATAGTGTTGGACGCACTGCAGCACTCTTGTAGAGTCAGTCTATGTGACACAAGACTTTAATAACAAAACCTCAATATAACAGAACCACAAAAAGCATCATTAACCTTTCGTTTCTTATAGAAAAATCGCCTAATGGGAACAAATTCTTCAAGAACTGCAACAAGAATGATGTCCATGTTAGCAAAAGATTAATCCATAGAACGAACACGGCAAAGAAGGAAAATGTCCCGGAGCTTAAACGATGCTCACTTTGCTCAGGGCAATCATATCTCTTGATATTGCCATCTGCATCAAAGAGGTGCATGTTGCTGGTGCTAATGCTAGTGGTGAGCTTGAATTTCTTCAACAACCCCTCCTGAAGGGCGATTTTCATGTTCTCTTCAGTCAGGAAAACCTCAAAATGTACTTTTGTATCGGTGTTGTGTTCCCGATAGTCCTGTATATGTGGAGATCTCTGTAAGCAACATATTAAGGAAACACAAACACCAATGAAAAAGAGGGAAAAGGGTTCGAGTACCAACCTTAATGAATGGTTCCTTGATCTTGTCATTCCCAGACATCATGGTCTCCAAGAATTCCTTGTAATCTTGTGTCCACTTACGTATTGGCAGCTCCGTAATTCTCAACATCGTCTCGTTGATTTGCTCTACAGTGCCACTAACCGTGTAGGTCACACCAGCTTCCTTTGTTGAGGATTTTTCAATCGTTCCCTATAACAAGTAAACAAGTATTAGCGAAACCCAGGTGAGGAACCATGAACTCCATGCTTCTGAACGGAAAACTTCTTACCTTGAAACCTTTGTACCAGGGATCCATGGGAAACATGGGCTTTCCACTCAATAGACTTTTCACGTTAGCCACAATATCTCTTGGATTGTAATTTGGGATGAAAGAACTCCATCCTGTCCCTATTCCTTCACTGCCATTGACCAAAACCATCGGTATGATCGGCATGTACCTGCAACACGTTACAAGAAATATTCAGACATACTTTCTCTTCTAGAAAACATGTAGAGAAAATGCGTCTGGATAAGTGATTGTGAAGTACCATTTTGGTTCAATCGTCAAGCCATCTTCCTCCATGTAATCAAGAAGAATGTCATCATCTTTGGGGAACAGGAAACGAGTTAAAGGTGACATACGGGTATAAATGTATCGAGCGCTGGCATGATCTTTTCCTCCCTAATTCAAATAATATAAAGATTTAAGCCACACAAAAACTCATGAGAAGGAAACAATGCAACAAAACAGGAAAACAAATATAACATGCCTGGTTTCTAGTACCAAACTGTCCTGATGGAAACAACAGGTTGATATTGTTGCTCCCAACATAATTCTGAGCCATACCAATCATAGTACTAGCAAGACTTTGATCACCATGGTGGTAGGCAGAATGCTCCGATACATAACCAGAGAATTGTGCGACCTGTTGAAAAGAAGACGACTATGATGTACCATATGAGAATATACATGCATATACGCATATCCAAGTATTTGTGAGAATACTTGGAAAGCTGGAACAGTAAATAGGTAGGATCTTGATTAATGATATAAGCAGTTTTTCTTTACCTTCACGTCTGATGTCAAATCCCGCTTGAAACAACAGAAGAGAATTTTCCTTTGGCCTGGTTTCAGCCCATCAAGCATGGTAGGTATTGATCTTTCTAAGTCTGCCCGAGAGAACAGAATGAGCTCCTTGTTAACAAAATCCCTGTAATTGATGAGCTTTTGAGTTTGATCAAGATAGGTTCCTTGCTGCAAAAACGTACAAACATAAATCAGTTGGTTGAAGGAGAAAGGAAGCAATTGAAGGCAGTCAAACAAGAACAAAGTGATGATACCTGATACTGCTTAAGCCAGGTCTTCCGCTCCTCTATCTTTTTCTTGCTGAATGCCAGTTCAATGGCATCTCCATCACGATCATCCGCCCATCTGAATTCCTTCTTGTGTTTCACAAGGTTGCTGAAGTACTCCTTTCCTTCCTTCGAGGTACTAGTTCCCAACCCCTATACAAAGGCCAGAAAGCAAGGATCCAATCCATACCAAGATGAAAAATATAAAAAGCACATTGGCATCACTCACAACAAACCAACCTTGGATCATCTGAAATTTGAAAACATACCTTATAGTACTTGATAGACCAACCCTTTGCGTTTCTTCCCACACATTCCCACCACGCTTCAAACTCAGGCATGGAATAGAAAGACAACACGGTGCCGTTCTTATGTGTCGCCTACACAGAAAGTGAAAGTCAGGCTATTAAGAGCTGCCAATGTACCGTAAAGCAGTCGTTCAAGTAGGCAGTGGTAAGACAGACCTTGACAATTGGAGTGATAAATTCCACCAAGAAGGAAGGTATTCTCAACAGAGATGGCCAGAAAGAATGTATGAAATTTATGAGCAGCCCTTTGATATGAGAGCCATCGTGATCCTGCATGAAGGTTCTTATCAGCTATGAGTCTTCAAGGCAAATGAAATGATTTCTAACAACTTGGCAATACAATGATATTCCACAATATGCATGATTCTTCCATTTAAAAATCGATAGTACGTACAGGCTTGCATGCATATCAAAAGTTTTAACTAAAGTTGAACATTTATATTTGCTTTTGGAGATTGGATTTTATGTAATATCTATGCAACATATTCACCTGATCAGTCATGATCATAAGATGGCCATACCGAAGGGACTTAACACTGTCATACACTTTTCCATGCTGAAGACCGAGTATCCTCTTAATGTTTTGGATCTCTGCGTTCTCCATGATCTGTTTATGACTAGCTTCTCTTACATTTAGGAGCTTTCCTCTCAATGGGAACACTCCATAGTGATTTCGCCCCACAACTGAAATACCAGCCATCTACACAAACAGCATATTCTAGGTCATGAGCAAGACCAACCTGAATGAACTCAATAATGGTTGAGGTTTCTTACGGCAAGAGCTTTGGCTGAATCTCCTTCAGTCAAAATCAGCGTGCATTCTTCAGAATGTTTTCCTCCTGCATCATTAGCATCTTCCAGCTTCGTGATCCCTGTGAGCCTCTGCCTTTTTGATCCATCAGTCTTCTTCAGGTCCTTGCTCTGTTTAAAGTCTGCCCAGGAAAGCAAACTCTCTACTACTCCCGACTTTGCCACTGGATCATGCAAACGATTGTCTAACCACATTATGACTCTTTACTGACGACACGAAACGCAATTTAAGGCACGGGAAGGAAAACAATCATACCTTTCTTCAAAAACTCTTGTGAAAGTTCACATTTTGTACCAAAGCTTCCTTGACGAGTTGTCAAGGTCTCTTTGGTTTGAGAGTCGAATGCAGGGTTGTCAACGAGACAATTGACAAAAACCCACAAGTGGCTCTTCACAGTGTGAACCTTCATGGCTGCATTTTTATTCTTCTTGTTTACAATGTGCACGATATGGTTTGTAATTTGACTAGTAACATATTCAACATGGGTTCCACCTTTAATGGTAGCAATACTGTTCACAAAGCTAACCTGAAAGAGTACGTGTTACAGTAAGTATATGAAATTTGACATAGAACATCAGAAACGTCGAAACATTAATAAAATTATAACGGATGCGGCACCTGTTGGAATTGTCCCTCACTTAGACTAACACATATCTCCCATCTGTCATTAACCTTCTCTGTTATCCTGAAATATCATTGAAATACGACAAAATTTACGTTAGTCATGAGACCTGAGAGTTGCACGATGAACTCCGAAAAGAATGAGAGATAGTTTGATCAAGGCAGATTAGGTACCTTGGAAGAGGATCCGGCCTGAATTTGGAAGCAGATTCTAGGTAGAGATTGACATAATCACCAAATGATTTCACCGGCAAGCGCTGCCCATTGAGCTCGACCTTAACAGTTTTGCCAAGGCAACCTGCCAGATCAACGACTCGCTTCTTCATCAAAGCCAAGACATCGTCTTCCAAATGGGTCATGTTGAATTTTGCCAAGTCCGGCTTAAAGCTAACCTTTGTCCAGTTTTCTCCTTCCTTGCACTTCGTTATGGAAGGCTCGGATTTGTTGCCCATATTGTTCGTAAACACCTTTAAAAGTTCATCGAAAACGTTAGATGGAAAGAAGAAAGTTCATTCTTCTCATTAAATAAAACGTTAGACTCCCATACTCATAACTTCGAGAAGAAGCTTTCTTAAACAAAAACCAGAGGTCATCTTCTATAAAAATCATAAGAAAGCTGCAGAAGATACGATAGGCATGTGATTGAAGTGTAAAAAAATACCTGCTTATACTTCTTCTGGCGTTTGCCATCAGCGGTCTCGATCACAAACTCAGTGGAGAAGATATTAGTAAGCTTGGCGCCGTAACCGTTGCGTCCGCCGGTGGTCTTCTTGACGTTATCGTCGTAGTTGCTGCTCGTGAGCAAGTGCCCGAAGATCAATTCGGGGACATACACCTTCTCCTCCTGGTGGATCTCCACGGGGACACCATCGCCGTTGTTGTACACGCTGATAAGGTTCTGTTCGACGTCGATGGAGACCTTGATGGAGTCCATGGAAGGGTCCCTCTGCTTGTTATCAGCGGCATTAACAAGGATTTCGTCGAAGATCTTGTAGAGTCCCGGGACGTAGGTGACGGGGCGATGGACCATCTCGTTGTTGATGTCGTCGTAGACCCATAGGGTTTGCGTGTGCTTCTCAATGGAGCCTACGTAGGTGTCGGGTCGGAGGAGAATGTGCTCGAGTTGGGTCTTCTTCTGGTACATCTCCTCGATTTGATTGCAATGGTTTCTTGGTGATGGCCATTGTTGACACAGAGATTGTGTCTCAGAGAGAAAGAGACAGGAAAATCGAAGAAGGGCGAGAATAAGTAGAGGGCTTATCCAACGGTCATGGATTTTGAATTTTGAATTTGAATTTTGAATGGAGCTTGCCTCTTTGACAAAGGACGGTTCGGATTTCTTTACCGGAAAGGATCGGATGGTTGTACGAGGGGTTCACTTCTCGACGCTCTTATTTAAAGTTTTGAACGAAGGGAGCAGGAGAACACGGCCTCGGTTCAGGGGCATTTAAGAAATTGTATCAGGTCAGATCATGAGAACGGGTCAGAGCCGTGCAACATGGGATTCGGTTCATTTGGATCTTGTTGGAACATTTTTTGGGCGTAATTGCTCCTCACACACCCGCTTTACTAAACAGTCTTTTGAAAAAAAATATTGAACCGAGCTCCATCCACTTTCTCTCTCTTCCCTTACCCCCTTCTACATTAACAACACCATCGCCACTTCTACACCCCTACTGCTGGCGTTTCCTATTACCTTCACCTTCGCTCTCATATCCAACCTTCTCTACTAGTGGCTAATGACTTTTATCCTTGCTTGAAGAGTTTTCTACTCTCATTAACCTTCAATTTATTTGTTTTTACTTTTATTAATTTTAATATATTTTTAACTATATTCAATTTTCACACAACCACTTTACAAACATTATTCCAAGGATTTCATCCATCTATCAAAGAAAAGCAAAAACAATTGATAAAAAAACACATTTGATACATGTCCCCTTGTCTTTTTGTTATACTTACATTATACATTCTTTAACTTTATCTTAATTATAAGATGTCAAAGAAATCAATTGAAACATTAATTATGGTATAGTAAATTATTGATATACTATACATGATGACATATGACATTGAGATTGATGATAGTGAACCAAATGACCCATCTATTGATTTGTCTGTTGATATATGGTACATGATGCATTTAATTATTCACTTGTGTATACCAAAGGTACCATATTGTGCAATCGGGATAACCTAATTCAGAGGGTAAGAGATGTTGGGAGAAAATATAAAATTATTATTATCATCATTCTTCGATTGAAAAAATAAAGGAGTAAAAAGAAGTGAAGTATAGTTTGGGTATGAAAGAAGTGGTGAATGCCCATTTTTACTTATAAGAGTGAAACAAATGGTTTATAATTGTTCAATATGGCTAATGGCATACATAGTCACTCTTTAGCCTTATATTTAGAAAGGCATGTATTTGTAAGTAGATTGAATGATGTTTAGTATAGTATGATAATGAGACAAGCAAAAGTCATTGCATACATATTTTGTTACAATTAGGGATATTTATGGGATGGGGAAGAATTGGGCTTTAAAGTCCCCGTTTCCATCACCATTTAAGAACCTTGTCCTCTTCCCCATGATGGGAACCAAAAACACCACCATCCCCATATCCCATGGGTTTCGTGGAAAAAAAACGAATGTTCAAACAGAGGTTAGAACTCACAAAATGAAACCTAATTTATGCAATGCTTTATTTTCATTAATATTGAATTTGAGCTCATGTTTAAATAAAAAATACTAGAAAAAATTATCATGTCATGTTTTTCCACATACAAACCTAATCTCAAACTGTTTTTTCACTAGGATAAGCACATATACTAGATCATATCTTATAGATGCAACAACTAATACATTAATAAGAATAGTTGGAGTGCCTCCTATAATAATTGTAAATAATTTAACCTATAAAACATCAGTAAAGTAATTATTTTTCATATATACCTGATGTTTTTCAAGTTTGTATTGCTTAATGTACATAGTTTCCTTCTCGCTCTTTGAAATATGTTGTGTGGTTATAGAATCCATCCACCAATCAATCACATAGATTATGTTTTGCTTCTCATTTGAGTATTTTTTGAGAGTTGCCCTCATTTCTCTTTTTATTATGACAATCCCGTTTGAAATGCTCCATCTTACCACAATTGAAGTACTTAATGCAAGAAGTGAGTTCCTATAATTTCTTAAAATTTTGATCCCCTTTATTAAATTTGCCCAACTTTTTATTTGGCTTCTTTTATTATAGTTGTTCCTCAAGCTCCACCCTAAATCATCTTGAGCTATAAGCATTTTTTTTCCTTTTTCTTAAAAAAGGTGAAGTCAGGATACCTATTTAATTATATTATCTCCTTCTTTCATAGTGTGAGAGGTATATTTTTGAAGTAATAATTGAACATTTAATTTGATTGTAGTGTCATATATGACAATTCTTGTGTCAAAGAGTTCTTTCATGATTTTCATTCCTCAAATATCTTAACCAAGTCATCATTCATATACATAAGCACAATGCATGATGGTTTTTGTTATTGAATCATCCTTTTTGAAGGTTTGTAAATAGTCATTTGCTCATCTGTTGCTTCAGCTTTAGGTGACAAATTAGTTTCCTTAGTTAAGAGATTCTCCTCAACCATATTTAGAAGTTATGATCATTTAATTTTTTTGTCTTTACCAATTTAGAGACACATATTCTGATAGTTATTTGTTATATATTTAACAAAAATAACAATTAGACAATCTATGTATTTCAAGTAGGAAATATTAGACAAGCAATAGATAAAAAAATAAATATAATTGTAAAAATAATTAAGATTAACTACCCAATCACTAAACATAATAACACAAAATAACATCTACTATTCTGCAAATAACTTGAGACACCTAAAGTTTCATAAAAGTTGTGAGCATCATCTTCAAAATAACCAAGTCTTAAAATTTAAAACAAGTTCATTGAAAAAATGTAGGAGATAAAGTTATAAATTTCCTTTATACAAGAGCATAATAGTAAAACTACAACCTTGTATGATAATGATATTTATCATAAAAGGAAGGTATAATAATAAATTTATATAGACGATATTTAAGAATGAATAATGAATAAAAACATAAATTTGCCTCAAAAAACTGACTTATAATTTCTTTAGAAAATATGGGTATAAATGTAATTGAGCTCTTAGCTTTCTTTAAATTTGAGATGGGCAAAATAATAATATTGCCTCGAGAATTTTTGAAATTTAAATTAAAAAATAAAACCAAGGCAGTTTCTGTAAAATCGATAGTGGTTTTTACAGAAACGTAAACCAGCGGCACCCACTGAATGGCGCTGCAGTCTTCTAAAGACCAGGCTGTTTGCAACCCTGATTTTCTCGCTGTTTTTGCGCGTGCGAAAGAGAGGGAGAGAGGGAAGGGAATAAAGGAGGAGGGGAGAGGTCAGTACGGTAGAGTGTGCCTGCCATCTGATAGCCGCCTTACGCCTCCGTTCGATTCTAAGCACAGGCGGCCTCCTTTGTCTTTCGGGCATTCTCAAAGAATCCCGTCTTTCCTCCCTTTGTGTTATGTTTCGTTCTTCTGCCTTCTAGCTTTTTGTTTAGATTGAGAACAAATTGAAAGAAGAAGACAAGCCATGGAGAACATTGTTTTCAGTTTAATAGATAAGCTGCCATTTCCTTCCTCCTTTTTTTACTTGTTCTTTTGTTTGAATTGATCATAAACCCTAAGTTACTGTTTTTTCTCCTTTTCTTTTCTGGGAAAACAAAGAACAGACCTTTCGGTGTTAGTCAAATTTTCAGTTTTTCTGATGTGTTTGGTTTAAGAATAAATAAAAAAAGATTTTAAGAACAAAAAACTGAACATTAATTATTCTAAAAGAGGTTTTAGATTCAGTTTTCTCTCTTTTTCCTTTTTCTTTTACTACTATTTCTCTATCTAAGTAATATGGAAGCATAGGGTTGTTAGGGATCGATCATGATATAACGATAGCTGGATTTATGATTAAAATTTTTATATATAATAAGTTTTTTAATTTTTAAGAAATATAAACAAAACATAATTACTTTTTTCATAATAAATATGAATCAAACAAAATAAATAAATTCTACTTTTAACTTCTAAATAAACTTATTTTGATTTATTGAAGTGACGGAGCCCAACTTGAAACTGCATTTTGCTATGTCCAAGCAAGTCCGTGAAAGACCGGGAAACTACTACTTCAAACAAAGCAACCGGCTCTCAGCTCTTTATGCTTTAAACAAAGGCAACACAAATGACGGCGATTGTAATGTTAAAGAAAGCTTTCTCATTGTTCATCTTTTCCCACAAATGATCGAATTTGTGTTTCAGATTCGATTTGTATGATTATGTAACATCTACTACTTAAGCAGTAATATTTTATAAAGATACACAGACAAAGTAAGAAGTGTTATTATGTGCATGACATACCAGATATAAAAACTTGGAGTATCGGACCAGCAGCATTGGCAACATCTGTGATTGCTCATTTCCATGTTCAGTGGCAATCGCCTACTCTTACTTAGAAAATGCTGCTTCCGCATAGCTTTGAAAAGGCCAAAATTTGCATAATAGCATCCTAACATTGCTAGAAATAAGTACAAACTCAAAATTTAACTTACCATATTATATTCCATGTTTGCATGCTTAACTACCTCCTCAAGAAGACCAGGTGCAATTTCTAAATGTATCAGACGGTATTCAGCACATGCACCTGCTATATCCCCATTGTGTTCCTTAAATCTAGCAGTAAATAAATGAATCTCGGGCTGTCTCTGCCAGAAATATTTTGAAATTATCATGAGCAACTGCTTCAAAGCAAAAATTATGAAACCAAATGCCACATGGAAACCAAAGGCAGAGGTCTGTAACCTTATTCAAACATAGTTAGGATTAACTGGTATGTAGCAGATACAAGCGAAGATCAACCAAATGAAAAGAGAAGCGGTTCCATAGACAGAAAATTGGGCAGCACATTAAGAGCCGGCCAACAACACATATCTCTCAATGACAACATAGATGTATCGACTGATCCACTTCCAGTACTAGAAACTTGGTCTTAAATTCTTGATACTCTCACGTAGCCTAAGGTAACAGAATATCATACTTTGAAATATTGGAGAAAATTATACAACACATCCAATACCACAATTACCAAAGTGGAAAAAGCAATGAAAATCTACAGATTTGCTGCGAATATGAGTTTAACCAAATAAAATAGTTTAATTTGTTACCATAAAAAATAAACTTACTGATATGAAAGGGTCATTGAACTTGAACAACTTCTCCCTAGTTGCATATGTGTGTTTTTGTGTTCACCGACTTCGGCACAGTTTTATCCAAATAGCAGTTGTCACTTATACCTCAACAAAACTAGCTAGAAATGGCAAAACTTTTAAATCCATTAGATATAGAGTCTAGACTCCAGAAGATATGTACCATCAAAATAAGTACAAGGAGCTTGAGGAGTAGACTGTTGCCATCCATCCATTTCCATTTCATGAGGCATTGGCAGTGTTTGGGTAGGAAGGAGTAAAATGCCTTTGGCCGTGGGTACGAGATAACATATCGAGGAAGTGAACCGATGGTGTGAAGAGAGAGACAAGGAGAGAAAGAGAGAGACAGAGCAAGGGAGACGACAGAGATAGGTGGCAGATGAGGAGAAAGAGAGAGGGCGAGAGCAGAGAGAAAGGGAAAGAACTTACATGCGGCGTGGATGACAATGGTGGATGATGGAGGTGGTGGTGGTGATCATCGATGTCTGTGCGACGAATGATGGAGGTGGTGGTGGCGGTCGTTGACGTCTATGCGACTCATGGTGGAGAGAGCAGTGGCAAGAGGCGGGAGAGAGATGACGAAAGGCGAGAGAGAGACAATGACATAGCGGTGGATGATGGAGGTGGCGGTGGCGGCCATCGACGTCTGTGCAGCTGATGGCAGAGAGAGGAGTGGTGAGAGGCGGGAGAGAGACAATCACTACCTTAGGTTTTATGTACTTCGGATCGGGTCAATCCAATAGATATTGAATCGACCTGATCCAAACTCATTTGTACGCTAACAATGATATAGCAGACCACTATAGTAGTGTTAACAGTACTAATTGCACCCAAATAGGCTACCCACTATTTAATGAGCGCTATAGCGGTCCAAGGTTCGCTAAAATGTTATAGCACGATATTGATAACATAGCTTGTGATGAACGACAACTGAACGAAAACTAGATGTCATGAACAACAACCTCAACAGATGTTGGGGACAATCTTGGTAAAAAGAACAGAGAACGATATAACATACTAAACTTATGTTTTATATTTTTATTTATACTTTTTTCCCAGTGTAGATGTGAATTTTTATTCCGAAGTCTATGTAGAGGTTTGAAATTAAATTCGCAAGTTACGAATGCATGAGCGTGCTAGTTAGTTTGCTCAAACTAACAAAAATGATTTCTTATTTCTGTAGCGATTGTGGGTAAGTGAATTCATTTTGACGTAGGCTTTCTTGAACCGATACTCAAGGGTCAGCCTAAACGCTTTTAAGATTGTTTGAGATTTGGTGAGTTTTCAAAATCCAATTTCAATTCCCAAAAGTTTTGCAAAAATCATGAACTTAATTCTTGAATGAAAACATTTCAAATCCTGAAAAATAACCACTGGTTCTAGAGACTTATTTTCAGATTTTTTTATAGCTTTTAAGTCTTTAAAAATCTTTAAAATTTTAACTAAAAGCAGAGTTGATATGAAGATTCAAGAACTATTTTTATTTCAATTTTAAATGTTGTAAATGTATGCAATTAAATTTGAGAAAGTACCTTACTCAGATATTCGGGATAGATCCATGACAAAAGCATAAAGGCTTAGAAAAATGACTGTATCTTGGAAATCAGATCTCTGATTTCTATGAAATTTGTTTATTAGAAAAGTTATGGATCTTAGCTTTTCAGTGGAACCATTTTCAATCAAATTGGTTTAATGCACACAAAGTTATGTGATTATGATCCAACCTCTATTGCAGGAAGTGTGGGTTTTACATACTATGTTTCGATTGTACTTGGTATTCTCTGATTTTATTTATGGTCTTTCACAACCTTAAAATTCTTGAAAATTTTATTAATAATAGGTCTATGTATGTAGATTAGGTGTGCAAAATTTCAGTGCATTTAGAGTAGGGAGTAAGAAAATAAAAATCTTTCATCAGACATATGTAGAGTATAGAAAACAAATTTTCAGTTTTTATATGGTACATGAATGCATTTCATCCAAATTAAAAGACAATCTATAACAATTAAAATATCTAAAGCAAATGAATGGAATTATGATTATAGTATAAGCATAGAGGGGATTAGGAGATATAAGATCTTACAATGTATATTGAGATAGGAGGAACTAAAAATCAAATACATAGTATGCATCCATAAATGTAAAGAAAATTGGGTAGCATAACCTCTTAATTATTACATCAGAGATGAAGTCATAAGCTCCTTAATTACAACCTAATTGAATTGAATGAAAGAGGAGAAGAAAGCATTTGAAAAGAGAAGGAAAGAAAAGACCTTTATCGTGGAAGATCATCTAATAGCCGACGACTTGGTGGTGGTGGCTTGGGGGCGACACCTCTTCTTCCTCCTTCTCCTTCCTATCTCTCTCTTTCTCTCCCTCTCTTGCTGTAGGATTTTTCCTCTCTCTTAGATACCTCAAACCAGCCCTCAAGGCCTCCCTTTATAGATTTCAATCGGGGCTTTCTATGGGTTTGGGTCTTGACTTGATATCCAATTCAATTTTGATTTGATCCAAAGAAATTTTTGGTCCATAGCTGCACATGGGTGCATGTGGGCTGGGGAGTGGTCCCCTTTTTGTTCCATGTGGGTTGGGTGCAACCCACATGACTCGTTTTCGATCTTGGGCTTAGTTTAGTTGAACTCGAGTCACCCTAGCCCGTTTTGGGTGCTTGGCTCGATCTAGGCGGTTTGTGATGGCTGCTTAATGACTTGAGGTGAGTCTTGACCTTATCTTTTGACTCGCCTTAGCTTGTCACACTTCATGCCTTGACTTTGCTTCTGCCTTAATTTGATTGAGCTCAATCTTGATGGTGCCTCTTATTGTGCCTTAGTCATATGGTGACCTTGACTTTGTCTTGAATGAGTTTGATGCAGCCACTTGAGTTTGAATTTTAATTGAATCTCCTTTTGAGTTGGATTGGATCAAGCTTAGCTTGGGATGAGCCCTGCTTGGCTTTGAGATTTGATTGGGGCTTGAGATTTGATCATGACTTGACCTATTTCTTCGAGTTCAGTTGGCATCTTGACTTGTTCGGATTGGGTCGAGCCTTAGTCGGCTAGACTTGGTCTGGCCCTGAGTCACCCTCTTACTTTATTTGGATGCGCTTGTCTTTGTGGATTCATCCTTATCTCTTCCCGAAAATTATGTCTCCTATTGATTCAGGCCTTGCTCTATCTTTGGGCAAATCAACATCTTTTAGATTTTAATTCTAAAATTTGATTATGTAACTTCAGGATTCAAAACATTTTCATTTCAAAATAATGTTTTAGAATTTTATGAAATTCGTATGATGTGTTCAAATCGTGAATTTTAAAATATGCCCTAATTATTTTTAAAAACATTTTTAGGGTATTTACAACCAGTTACACATTTTCATTGTGGGTTTCCCTACCAGTTTAAGGAGATTACATCTATGTGATATCTAAGTTAAAACGACTTTTCTTATGTAATTCTTTTTTTGTTTTCATAAAAAGTGGATTTCGTGAAATCTGGAAAGAAAGTTCTCTTTTTTTTTATTCCATGAGTGCTCATAATAAAGACCAAATTAAGTGGCCTACTGGTAACCTCATTCTCCACAAAGAGACTTTCATTGGGCTTATGGCCGAAGTGGAGGTATTGAACTCATGAGCTCCTTCAAGGGATTAGTGAGAGTTGGAGCCGGGAAACTTATATTAGGGAATCTAAACCAATTAACTCAACCACCAAACATGAATTTTAATTTGCAAAAAGCAATCATGGTTTGATGGCTTTCTGGTGTTGGTCCTTTGACACATGAGCGGGGATCATCACTCATGTAAAACAAAATAACATTAAATGGCATAAGACGATCTTCTGCGTAAAAATATTGATCTTCAACAGATGTGGTGTTGGAGAAGAGCAGCACATCCAAAACAATAGAATATGTGGGCACTTTGGTATGCAAATAAATAATTTCGGAACTGCTAGCATTAGTGAATGGCTTGAACTTCTATTATTTAACTACTTTAAGATATTTGATTATTTAATACATTTAATAATTGATAGAATAATAAAAATGTCCGCTTTTATACCCGCCCTCCTTATCAATTAGAGGGAGGGCGCCCTTTGGTGCTCAACCACAATTTGATGTTGAAATGAAAATGTTTAATTAGTTAATTTCATATTGTTAATTCCGCTCATGTAAGGGATCACCCTTGCATTGCCGGTCCCAAGTCCGGATAAAGGAGGAGGGTTGTGTTAGGCTTCGACAACAAGCGTAAAACTTCGTCGGATTTTTATAACATGGATTACAAGAATTATGAGCATTGCTTTGGGGCGTTCCCGCCTAGCGACATGCTGCAAAGCCCGAATGCAGTAATAAGTAAGCAAGGGCCACTACATTTTCGCCTGAATGTAGTGAATCAATTACAGAGAGAGTTCTCACTTCATGGACAGGTGTGGATAAGGAAGTTAGTCCCGCTACATTGCTACCCGAATGTAGTGAATAATTTTCAGAGAGGGTCTCCACATTTTGATTATGGACGGATGCGGGGGGTAAGGAAGCTAGTCCTAGATAATAAGATTCGTATTGGTTCTTGGAATATCGGAACATTATCCGATAAGCTAATAGAGGTGGTAGATACTATGATTCGGAGAAAGATTCATATTCTATTTTTACAAGAGACAAAATGGGTTGGAGAAAAAGCAAATGAGATAAAGGATACAGGTTTTAAATTATGGTACTCGGGTAAAGAAAAGGCTCAAAATGGAGTTGGTATTATCATAAATAAAGATTTAAAGGATAGTGTACTAGACATACAATGATATGGTGACCGAATCATGATATTGAAATTAGTGTTAGGAGCAAAGGTTTTGAATATAGTTTGTGCTTACGCACCCCAAGTAGGACTAGAAGATAGTATAAAGACAGTTTTTTGGAAAGAGTTAGATAAGGTGATTCAAAAGATTCCACAAAGGGAGATGATTTGTTTAGGGGAAGACTTAAATGAACATATCGGTAAAGAGGCATTAGGATATCAAGGGATTCATGGAAACTTTGGTTTTGGGGATATAAATGAAGAAGGTAGGGAGATTTTAAATTTTGCTATGATATTTGATCTCTTTATAGTCAATACAATCTTCAAAAAAACGAGATGAACATTTAATTACTTATAAGAGTGGCTTATCACAAACACAAATTGATTACTTTATTTGTAGAAAAAAAAATAGAGAGTGTTGTAAAGATTGCAAGGTAATTCTTGGAGAAAGCTTAACCACCCAACATCGACTTTTAGTTATGGATTTACAAATAAAAAAATGGACAAAGAAGAAAAGAGTGCATCGAGCTATTCAGACTAAATGGTGGAACTTAAAAAGTGAGAAAGAATATATATTTAAACAGAAAGTCCTTCAAGGAGATGTTTGGAATTATGTTGGTACACCCTGTGATATGTGGAACAATATGACTATACATATTAAGAAAGTGGCGAAAGATGTGTTAGGTGTATCTAAAGGAGGTGTACCAACACAACAAGAAGCTTGGTGGTGGAGTGAAGTGGTGTAAAATAAAATCAAGGCAAAATGGGCATGCTACAAATTACATTATGCTAAGAAAACTAGTGAAACTTTAGAGACTTATAAGAAAGCAAAGAAAGAAGCGAAAAAAGTCGTGAGTGAAGAAAAAGCTAAAATTTGGGAGGATTTATATAAAAAACTCAACTCAAAAGAAGGTGAAAGAGATATTTTTAGGATAGCTAGGGCTAGAGATAAGAAAACTAAAGATCTTAATTATGTTAGATGCATCAGAGACGAGGATGAAAAAATTCTAGTGACAAATGATGATATAAGAAATAGATATAAAAACTATTTTTATAAGCTTTTTAATGAAAATAAAGATGTTAGCATTAGCTTAGGAGAGTTTGCCAAATCAGAAAAGTATATAAACCACAATTTCTACCGACGTATTCAAAAGAATGAAGTCAAAGAGGCTCTTAAACATATGAAGGGTGGTAAATCGGTAGGACCAGATAATATTCCTGTAGAAGTTTGGAAAATACTAGGAGAAATAGGAATCACTTGGCTCACAAGACTATTTAATGAAATATAGAAAAACCAAAAGATGCCTGAGGAATGGAGAGCAAGTACACTTATACCCCATATATAAGAATAAGGGAGACATTCAAAATTGTACGAATTATTGAGGTATCAAGTTAATGAGTCATACTATGAAATTATAGGAAAGAATTATCGAACGTAGGTTAAGACAAGTATCAAGTACAACAGAGAACCAATTTGGATTCATGCCAGGCAGATCTACTATTGAAGCATTTCACCTTTTGAGACGTCTTATAAAACATTTTAGAGCAAAAAAGAAAGACCTTCACATGATATTTATTGATATAGAAAAAGCTTATGATAGGGTACCGAAGGAGGTACTTTGGAAAACTTTGGAAAAAGGAGGTATCCATTGAAATACATTAACCTTATAAGAGACATGTATGATGGTGCAAAAACATGTGTGAGGACTCATGAAGGAATGACAAACTTCTTCGAAGTTAATATTGGGTTACATCAAGGATCAACTTTAAGTCCATACTTATTTATAATGGTAATGGATGAGATAACAAAACATATTCAAGATGAAGTACCTTGGTGTATATTATTTGCAGATAACATTGTATTAGTGGAGGAGTCTAAGGAAAAAGTTAATAGAAAATTGGAACTATGGAGAGAAAGATTAGAAAGCAAAGGCCTCCGACTTAGTAGAACAAAGACAAAATATATAGAATGTAAGTTTGATCATTTGGTTACCTCAAAGGACATAAAAATTAAAATTGGCACACATTGCATCCCCCAAAAGGAAAGTTTTAAATACCGAGGGTCAATTTTTCAGAGTGATGGAAGAATTGATGGAGATGTTACGCATAGAATTAATGCTGGTTGGTTAAAATGGAGAGGAGCATCAGGTATTCTTTGTGATAAGAAGATACCATTAAAGTTAAAAGGTAAATATTATAGAGTTGTAATTAGGCCTGCCATGTTTTATGGTTCTGAGTGTTGGGCGGTTAATTATCAACATGTACAAAAGATGTTTGTGACAGAAATGAAGATGTTGAGATGGATGAGTGGTCATATAAGAAAAGACCGTATACATAATGAGGTTATTAGAAACAAATTAGGAGTAGCTCCAATAGAAGATAAAATGAGAGAATATCATTTAAGATGGTTTGAACATATAGAAAGGAGATCAAAAGAAGAACCTGTAAGAAGGTTAGAAAAACTAAATTTAGAAAGTATTAAAAGAGGTAGAGGATGACCACAAAAGTGTTGAAAAGAAACAATAAAGAATGATCTAGCTTATTGTGAGTTAACTGCTAACATGGCACACGATAGAGATCTGTGGAAACAAAGAATCCATGTAGCCGACCCCGTCTAGTATGGGAAAAGGCTTAGTTGTTGTTGTAGTAGTTAATTTCATATTGTTAATGCAGGACTGGAGCATGGGTACACAACAACCGAACAGTTCCACACTGATGCACACGCCATGCTCTATTATAGATGCTATGGGACATGGCAATCATCACCCGAAACCTTTTCTTGCTCATGACCAATCCAACGGCACAAAGCTTTTCTTCTTAGAGGAGTCCTTGAAGCCTGGTTGCAAAATGAACCTGACCATGGCGAGGCTAAAACAAGGCCCCTCTTTCTTACCTCGTGAAGAAGCTCAAGCAATTCCCTTTTCATCTACAAAACTTTCTAGCATTCTAAGAATTCTGTCAACAAACCTGGTTCTCGCGATGGATCTGTTATAAGGCAAATGCTTCTCGACTGTGAGAGGCCTCCAATTAATGGGGAAACCAAGCACTATACAACAACATTGGAAGCCATGATCAGTTTTGCAATCTCAGAACTTGGAACTAGTGACTTACATGTACTGACCGTTTCGCTGATTGCTGATGATGGCAGTAGAATGAATGCCACAGCTTTATGTCATTGTGATACGTCAAGCTGGAATCCTGGACATGTGGGCTTCCAAATGGTTGGTGTTAAGCCTGGAATTGTTCCTGTGTGTCACTTTCTTGAGGAAGGTTTTGCTTGGGTGCCGAACTGAACTGTATAGTTGACCAAGTACATTTTGTAGATGCAGCATTTTGTGCACTAATTGTTGAACAAAATGTGTGGATGGTGGTCGTGTTTTGGGTGAAAGTTAATCTTTTTTATTATATGTAATACTATGCATTGTAAGACTATGAACTGCTCTTGGGTCAAAATGGTCTCAGATAGATTCCAACAGCCTTCACTGTGGGAATATGTCAACAAACAATCACAAAAAGTCACATTTCTGCTGGTGCGCTGAAGTCGGTATGGGTAATTTCACCTTTTCGATAGAACTGAACCTCACCTGTAGCGTAACATCTTTTTAAATGCATGCACACCCCTTTCTCAAACTACCATTCTCATTCGCACACCCCTTATGTCCCCTTTCTCAAACTACCCTTCTCATTCGCACACCCCTTATGTCACTCCTCTATACCGTCTCTCCTTTTCCTTCTCTCTCCCCTCTCTACCGGGGATTATAGGTACAAGAGCATTTGTACTAATCAGGAGTATCAGAAAAACTCGGCATCCAAATCATTGATGGTTGTGGACTACAAATGTTGGAAAATAGCACTGTGCCAATGATTTCAAACGATCAAGCTATGGCTAGTGATGAGGAGATATGGCCATGATAACCTCAAGGAGCATATAAGAAGCGATGTGAAGCTTGCAATTCTTTTTGAGAAGCTAGTTTTTGAAGATATGAGGTTCAGGTTGTGGTGGTGTTTAGAGAATTTGCACCGGTGTGCTTTCCGCTCAAGGCAAAGGATGAGGGTCATCAAACTAAGTTAAATTGTGTGTTGGATAGTGTCGTGCTTCGGTTCTTTGCCTGAAACGACGGTATGCAACAGAACTGAGATCTGTGCAAGGACTGGGTGATTACATTTCTTTGGATGGAAGAAGGAATAGGTTGGAATGGTATACAAAGTTTCCCACATACGGCTTTCTGAGTGAAGATTTCTTTATTTATTTTTTGTAATTTTCAATCCTCTTCTTTATAGTATTTATAGAGAGTGATCACGACTTCATCTTCTTAGTTTTCTCGTATGAGCTTTCCACCATTTTTCACCTTTTGTAACATATATGTTTTTTGTACATAACATTTTTCCTTGGATTTACAGCCAAGAATGGTCATATACAATGTTACATCTCTCACTTAGCCATTTGAGCCAAGTATCTTGACATACTTGTTTTGCCTCCCACTTTTGTAGGGTTTTTCAAGTTATGTCATGTATGATTGTTATTTCAATCCTTACCAGTTGTGTGGTTTCTTACCTATACAACATTCAAAATATATCTCAAGCTCATGTTTATAACATATTTTGAGAAAAAATCTTCTGTTATGCCTTTTATAAAGGGGCCTACCAACATATCATTAGTAATGCATATTTTCTTTCTCATGACCATATCATGAATATAGTAGTATTTAACCATTATATGCTTGCTTTTAGAGTTATGAGCTCCACTATGAATCAGAGTAATTACTGTATTATGGTCATAATAAATGACAATCGACTCATTATCTATATCCCACTTCAAATCACGTATGAAACAACTTATCCAAACGACACTAGTTGCATCCATACAAGTCACATACTCAGCTTCCTCTGTATGGAATGGTACACAACTTTGTTTCTTACAAGACTAAGAAACAACTCTACCTCCAAATAAGAATATTTGACCCGAGCTTGATTTGTTGTCATCTTTGCCCCAACAAAGTCAACATCTGAGTATTCTACTACTTTTAGTTTATCTGCTTGAAAACATAGTTTCTTCGCTTAAGATATCTTAGAATCCTTTTTACAGCTATCGAATACTGTCATCCAAGATTACTTTGATATCTACTAAAAAAACCAACAATGAAGTTGATATCAAGTTTTGTACATAATATAGTATACATCAAGCTAACAACAACTTGTTCATAAGGAACATTAGGCTTATTGTCTCTCACACCTAAACAGTCAACCTTACTTAATTTGACCCCTTTTGCAATGGGTGTAGATAAAGATTTGTATTCACCCATTTTGAATTTCTTGAAAATTTATTTTATTTCGTGCCACCATAATTTAAAAAAAAACTCAGGGGCAAATTAGGAAATTTACCCTTCTATCTTGTTTTGAAATATTTCAAAAAAGACTTGTGATAGAATAATAAAATGACACTTGGTTTTCCTTTAAAATTTGTGATAAATAGAGTGTAGAACCCTAATTGTTCTCCTCAACCAATTTTATGATGTTTTTAAAAAGACAGGGGTAGTATTGTCTTTATACACCATGATGGAATTGTGAAATTTAGTTTGTCTTGGGGCAATTGGGTAATTTAACATGATGGATTTTGTAATTTTCAAAAATTGTTAGAGGACAGTTTTGTCTTTTCATTCATTAATGGCAAAACTGTCTTTTTACTTAAAAATATAGGGGTTTTTTGTAATTTTGTCTTGTGATAGATTTAAAAAATAAAAAAATGCTAAGGGTAGAATGAACTTTTAGTTTAACTGCCCGAGGCGGTTTCGACATCCATTGATTCGTCGCTCATGGTTTTGAAAAAACCGTTGGGCAGTTTTCAAAACTCTTGAGAAGAGGAAGATAGAGAAAAGAGGGAGGAAAAGAGAGAAAGTTAAAAGAACGAGAGAGGAGAGAATACAACAGGGGAGGGAGAGAGGAATACAAGAGGAGAGAGAGGGAGGGGAGAAGGAGGGATCGCTCCATCGGTCTGCGTTGACCTCGCCTCTCCAACTTCACACTTCTTTTGTTTTTGGGTGTTTTTGCTTCTGTGCTCTTCTGGTTTCTTGCCTTTTGGGCATTCTTCTGGCCTTTCACTTTGAGCATTTTTCTGTCCTTTTGCCTTTTGAGCGTTCTTCTGGCCTCTCGCTTTGAGCGTTCTTCTACCCTTTCACCTTTTGGGCGTTCTTCTGACTCTATGCTCTTCTTGTGTATTATATTTTTTGTTTGATATTCTTACCTATTTTGGAGGTTCTAGACGAATCAGGCCTTGATATCACTATTGGATATTGTCATGCTTCAGTTCTTTGCCTGAAATGATGATCAATAGATCTTTGCTGGAAGGGTGGTCGCCTTTCTTTGGTTGATAGAAGAAATAGGTTAGAATGGTATACACGATTTTCCACATACGACTTTCTCAAGGGAGATTTCTAGTGATCACGACTTCATCTTCCTCGTTTTTTCATATGAGCTTTCTTTTATAAGCCGTTTTTCATCTTTTGTATCGTATATGTTTAATCTTGTATATGTTTTTTTTAACATTTTTTCTTGGATTTAGAATGGTCATACACACCGTTACACTGTGAGCCTCTCGGGCGTTCAAATACAGTGGCAGAGTTTACGTTAGTTTCTAAATTGCATACGGTGCTTACATAATGCAGTTTGCGATTGGCGTAATCTTGACAGAGAAACACCATGTTCCTGCAGCTTGGATGATGGTACAAGAACACGGTAATATTGTTCTTGGCAAAGAAGCCCAAGCATTAGTAGGATATACAGGGAAGAATATTCACCATATGATTCCTTCCTGAACATATTGGACTCTTGTTATAGCAATCAGATAGAGCAAATGATAGACATTGACATGATCCCCAACGATTCTACGTAATTACAGAGATAACACTAAATCTTCATCCCTTCTTTAATAAGAACAGGGTTTATCTCGCAGTATAAATACATCAAAGGACCCTACCGGTTATGTATCACATACTTCCTCAATTATGATTGATCCCTTTTCTTGATTTTTTGTCCTCTCTCTTCCTTGAGTGTCGGAGAAGGTAACCGGGATCCATTCTCAGGCTTCTCTTGATCTCTTTAGTTGATAAAAGCACACAAACTGTTCACTTTTTTCTTATGATTTTGCCTAGAGAAATGACAACCATTTAGAGATTTGTCTGTTAGAAAACTTAGTTCATCAGATCACACAGACTAAATCGTTAAGTTGATAAAATATATTAGAAGTACCTAAATTCATCGCAGAAGCTGAGAGTCGGGTTTCCAGCCCTTCAAGTCGACAGGATCAACTGCTAGACGAGAACGTAGTGATTATTGATTTCTCCATCTAAAGAGACCCCAGAGGAGAGGTGGATTATCGCATGATTCGGGATCATAGCCTGTCAACATATAACCATAAGAGCTTATTGAAATTTCTGATTTTGCTCATTATTAAATTTTTAATAACTCCGCCCATGTAAGGGATCACCCTTGCATTGCCGGTCCCAAGCCCGGATAAAGGAGGAGGGTTGTGTTAGGCTTCTGACAGCCAGCGTAAAACTTCGTCGGATTTCTACAACATGGATTACAAAAATTATGAGCATTGCTTTGGGGCGTTCCCGCCTAGCGACGTGCTGCAGAGCCCGAATGCAGTAAGAAGTAAGCAAGGGCCACTACATTTTCGCCCGAATGTAGTGAATCAATTGCAGAGAGGGTTCCCACATCATGGACGGGTGTGGGTAAAGAAGTTAGTCCCGCTACATTGCCGCCCGAATGTAGTGAAAAATTTTCAGAGAGGGTCTCCGCATTTTGATTATGGACGGATGCGGGGGTAAGGAAGCTAGTCCTAGATAATAAGATTCGTATTGGTTCTTGGAATATCGGAACATTATCGGGTAAGCTAATGGAGGTGGTAGATACTATGATTCGGAGAAAGATTCATATTCTATGTTTACAAGAGACAAAATGGGTTGGAGAAAAAGCAAAGAAGATAGAGGATATAGGTTTTAAATTATGGTACTCAGGTAAAGAAAAGGCCCGAAACGGAGTTGGTATTATCATAAATAAAGATTTAAAGGAGAGTGTAGTAGACATACAACGATATGGTGACCGAATCATGACATTGAAATTAGTGTTAGGAGTAGAGGTTTTGAATATAGTTTGTACTTACGCACCCCAAGTAGGACTAGAAGATAGTATAAAGACAGTTTTTTGGGAAGAGTTAGATAAGGTGTTTCAAAAGATTCCACAAAGGGAGATGATTTGTTTAGGAGGAGATTTAAATGGACATGTCGGTAAAGAGGCATTAGGATATCAAGGGATTCATGGAAACTTTGGTTATGGGGATATAAACGAGGAAGGTAGGGAGATTTTAAATTTTGCTATGTCATTTGATCTCTTTATAGTCAATACAATCTTCAAAAAACGAGATGAACATTTAATTACTTATAAGAGTGGCTTATCACAAACACAAATTGATTACTTTATTTGTAGAAAAAAAGATAGAGCGTGTTGTAAAGATTGTAAGGTAATTCCAGGAGAAAGCTTAACCACCCAACATCGACTTTTAGTTATGGATTTACAAATAAAAAAATGGACAAAGAAGAAAAGAGTGCATCGAGCTATTCGGACTAAATGGTGGAACCTCAAAAGTGAGAAAGAAGATATATTTAAACAAAAAGTCCTTCAAGGAGATGTTTGGAATTATGTTAGCACACCCTCTGATATGTGGAACAATATGGCTATACATATTAGGAAAGTGGCAAAAGATGTGTTAAGGGTATCTAAGGGAGGTGTACCGGCACAAAAAGAAGCTTGGTGGTGGAGTGAAGTAGTACAAAACAAAATCAAGGCAAAGAGGGCATGTTACAAATTACATTATGCTAAGAAAACTAGTGAAACTTTAGAAGCTTATAAGAAAGCAAAGAAGGAAGCAAAAAAGGCCGTTAGTGAAGCAAAAGCTAAGATTTGGGAGGACTTATATAAAAAACTCAACTCAAAAGAGGGTGAAAGAGACATTTTTAGGATAGCTAGGGCTAGAGATAAGAAAACTAAAGATCTTAATTATGTTAGATGCATAAAAGACGAGGATGAAAAAATTCTAGTGGCAAATGATGATATAAGAAATAGATGGAAAAACTATTTTTATAATCTTTTTAATGAAAATAACGATGTTAGTATTAGTTTAGGAGATTTAGCCAAGTCAGAAAAGTATATAAACCACAATTTCTACCGACGTATTCAAAAGAATGAAGTCAAAGAGGCTCTTAAACATATGAAGAGTGGTAAATCGGTAGGACCAGATAATATTCCTATAGAAGTTTGGAAAATACTAGGAGAAATAGGAATCACTTGGCTCACAAGACTATTTAATGAAATATGAAAAAACCAAAAGATGCCCGAGGAATGGAGAGCAAGTACACTTATACCCATATATAAAAACAAGGGAGACATTCAAAATTGTGCGAATTATCGAGGTATCAAGTTAATGAGTCATACTATGAAATTATGGGAAAGAATTATTGAACGTAGGTTAAGACAAGTATCAAGTACAACAAAGAACCAATTTGGATTTATGCCTGGTAGATCTACTATTAAAGCGATTCACCTTTTGAGACGTCTTATGGAACATTTTAGAGCAAAAAAGAAAGACCTTCACATGATATTTATTGATCTAGAAAAAGCTTATAATAGGGTACCGAGGGAGGTTCTTTGGAGAACTTTGGAAAAAAGAGGTATCCCATTGACATATATTAACCTTATAAGAGACATGTATGATGGTGCAAAAACATGTGTGAGGACTCATGAAGGAACGACAGACTTCTTTGAAGTTAATATTGGGTTACATCAAGGATCAACTTTAAGTCCATACTTATTTATAATGGTGATGGATGAGTTAACAAAACATATTCAAGATGAAGTACCTTGGTGTATGTTATTTGCAGATGACATTGTATTAGTGGAGGAGTCTAAGGAAAAAGTTAATAGAAAATTAGAACTATGGAGAGAAACATTAGAAAACAAAGGCCTCCGACTTAGTAGAACAAAGATAGAATATATGGAATGTAAGTTTGATCATTTGGCTACTTCAGAGGACATAGAAATTAAAATTGGCACACATTACATTCCCCAAAGGGAAAGTTTTAAATACCTAGGGTCAATTTTTCAAAGTGATGGAAGAATTGATGGAGATGTTACACATAGAATTAATGCTGGTTGGTTAAAATGGAGAGGAGCATCAGGTATTCTTTGTGACAAGAAGATACCATTAAAATTAAAAGGTAAATATTATAGAGCAGCAGTTAGGCCTGCCATGTTTTGTGGTTCTGAGTGTTGGGCAGTTAATCATCAACATGTACAAAAGATGTCTGTGACAGAAATGAAGATGTTGAGATGGATGAGTGGTCATACAAGAAAAGACCGTATACATAATGAGGTTATTAGAAACAAATTAGGAGTGGCACCAATAGAGGATAAAATGAGAGAACATCGTTTAAGATGGTTTGGACATATAGAAAGAAGATCAAAAGAAGAACCTGTAAGAAGGTTAGAAAACCTAAATTTGGAAAGTATTAAAAGAGGTAGAGGACGACCACAAAAGTGTTGGAAAGAAACAATAAAGAATGATCTAGCTTATTGGGAGTTAACTGCTAACATGGCACACGATAGAGATCTGTGGAAACAAAGAATCCATGTAGCCGACCCCGTCTAGTATGGGAAAAGGCTTAGTTGTTGTTGTTGTTGTTGCTCATTATTAAATTTTTAATGATATCTGCACAGTGGATTCCAGACCTTTTGTGAAATGTAATTAGAGCCCATATTTTGAATCCAAATTAGGTCAGTTAATCTACCAATCAATTAGATAATGTTGGTGAAAATTGTATGACTGTATGACTACTTCATGTAATATATAACATATACATGCCAACATCAACAAAAACCCATGAAAATCCATATACAAATATAGCATGGAACAAGCAAAGAAAACACAGAGGTATAGAGGAGAAGAGAGAGTGCGAGCACTAACTGCAGATTAGGAGAATCCTAATATTGTTTTATGGATAAAATAGTGGATTGGGTCTTAGATCCAATCCAAACGACATATCTCTTTACCCACAACTATTCTCCCATGTAGGAACCATTTAACCGTTAGATCATAACTTTTTTGTACAAAGACAATTCTCAAACACGAGCTCACCTAATCTGTACACAGGCATGTAGTTATCTATGTCTCAAAACTCTTTAAACTAAAATTCATGAATATCATTTATATAAAATGTTAAATTCTTTCACTCATCAATGTGGGTTAAACTTTGTCTCTTGGTCAAATCCGTTCACATGACTTTTACACTTTACGACTTTTACATTTATCAAAAATATATCAAATAAATATTTAACATAAACTAAATGTAATTAATACACACGGACTTAATTGGCCCAATGATCACTAATTCCAACATATAAGACATAATAAATAACAAATAGATATAATTAATTAATATTAATTCTGACATATAAGACATAATAAATAACAAATAGATATACGTACGTGTGTGTGTTGGAGCACCTTGTCAAATAAAATCAAGTAGCGTCAACTTTCCAACATTTTCGGGAATGATGCTTTAAAGCATAGAGAGCCGAAAAAAGCGAGGCAAACAGGCGTCTTCTGTTGTAGTGCAAGTCTGTCTTTTAGGGATCTAATTGGTGTTTCTTAAACAACAAAACCTTTTGTTGAATGCACGAATGTCTAGCAGGAAACATCTCGTGAACATGTTTCTGTTGCACATTTTCTTCATTGAGGATTTGATGTTTGAGGCTGTTGGGGAACTGATATTGAGGCTAAAAAGCCCAAACTAGTGCCCCATTCAGACTAGCATCCAAGCTATTAACCCTGCCCGTTTAGCCATCGAAGCATTACAAGTTTCTGGTAATGCATTTATATCACATCAAGGAGCACTTAAGCGCATGGTATTCATACTTTCTGGCAGCATACTTTTTGATGTAAACCTTTTAATGTTTTGTCTTCTTCAAGGTCATCTAGATGTATAATTACTGCCGTATTTGATTTTCTTTTTACCTGTTATAAGCCCTCTAATCTTGTGTGCTCCACATACACACACATATAGAAAGAGACAGAGAGACGCGGTGACAATCTGAAGTTCACTGAAGCATATTCAAGTTACAGTTTCACAAACCATAGGATGCTTAATTGAAGTTCTTTTCTTTTTTAATTCAAGTTACCTTTGAAAGGCATTAAGATGTAAAGTTATGAGCAAATTTGAGGCCAACTAAACTTTACGGGCATGTTTTATGGGTAAATTCGAATCTTTTCCCTTTTCACCGTTAATTATGTGAAGAGTGAAGTCCGTACAACTTATTTTCAACAAGATATTGGGTGGTATACCTATGAAAATCCCTTGAAAATAAGATGTACGTACTTCACTCTTCACATAATTAAATTAGATGGTACAATCATGAAATTAAATTAGATCCAAATTGTACGTACTTCACTCTTCAATACCTTTATCCTAATCCTTATTGGGCGTGATCATAAATGGTACAATCATGCAATTAAATTAGATCAAAATAAAATATTATCAATTAAAATAAAAGAGTTTCGAAATCAAAATAATACCAACTTCAATTTTGGTGATGGGGTTCATTAACAAGTCCCTATCCAAAAAAAGATAAATAAATAAAACAAGCATATCTCCTACTCTTTAAACCGAATCCTATCGTCTCTCTCTACTCTACTATATGATCCAACTGCAACTCGCCTCATAGTGCCCTTAGCAGCTCGCCTCAGGAGTAAATGTAAAATGGTAAATACATTTGGGTTGATAACCCTAACACATACCCAATAGATAAACCATCACTTCCCCGTGACATCGTTCTAGAAACATATAAAATCTAAAACACAATGCAAAGTATAACCACTGTCTAATCTACGATATTTATCAACCTTCACGGTCAAAATATTCAAACCTCAATATGTATTCAAATGATCACAATCACACGCATAATTATCTATACACGTAATTTAGTTTTCAAGCTCATCTACTTAGCTAGGTACACGTAATTTATGTATTCAAACCTCAATATGTCTTCAAATTCTACACTAACAAGAAAAGCTTTGACGCAATGAATTGGTCATAAGCTAGGAAAGGTATCGGATGATCATTTTCATGATTCATATCAAGCCATGTGTTACAACACCGCATATTTGTTTACATCAGTGAAGGCCGTTGGCCTGCTGCAACCACACTCCTTTCTGGCAGTAAACGAGAGAGAAATTAAGTGGCCTTTTGCACTTCAAAGTTAAGTGAAGGTTGAGCTACCTAGTATTCTCTGTAGCTTTTTCCCTGCATCTTCCAAATTTAAGTCTCTCTCTCTCTCTCTCTCTCTCTCTCTCTCTCTCTCGTGATCGTGATCGTGTCATGGCAGGCAACTTGGTGCAAAATGGTGTCCACAGTTTTCGCTGCAAGCGAGCTTCACTTCTACAAAAGAAAAGGTAAAGTTGAGCATACCCATCTCCACGCAGTCTTAGTTCTGAGAATGCATAGTACGTATAATCAAAAGCATCGACTCTCACAAAAAATATAACCACCATCTACACAGTTTTTCCACAAGTAGTGAAGAAAATGTGGCAACTATACTAAATAAAAATACTTAGTCTGATCTACAAATACAGTTCAGCTCAGCTGGGCACCCAAGCAAAACCTTCTTCAAGAAAGTGGCAAATAGGAACAATTCCAGGCTTAACACAGAGGATCTGGAAGCTTAGATGCTCGGGGTTCCAGTTTGACGTATCAAAATGACATAAAGCTATTGCATTCATTTTATTGTCATCATCCGCAATCAGAGAAACCATGTAAGTTTTTGTGTCAGGCAGCTTGTGACAATATAACACTGCATATGTATACGGCATGTCACTGGTTTGAATCCTTCACTTCAGAAACACGAACCCCGTATACTCCGGCTTGAATATTGAATTGTTTATTGACAATTGAACTGGACAACACATGTATGCCACTGGTTCCAGGATCGGTGACAGTAAAACTGATCATGGCGGCCAATGATCTTGTGCAGTGCTTGGTTTCTCCCTTGATTGGAGGTCGCTCAGTCAACAAGCGTTTCCCTTGTCAGAAATGCGTTGTAAGACTCGGCTTTTATTGAGAACATTCTTAGGATACTATCAAGTTTTGAAATTGAGAAGGGAATCGCTTGAGCTTCTTCATGTGATAAGAAAGTAGGGCCACTACTACCTCCTTGTTTAGGTGTGCTCAACATTACTAGCTTCATTTGGCGACCAGGCTTCAAATTCTCCACTAAGAAGAAAAGCTTCGTGGCATTGAATTGGTCATGAACAAGGAAAGGTTTCTGGTGATCATTGTGAGGCTTGAAAACAACCCATTGATTCCATATCGGAATATAGGGAATGGGGCCTTGTTGTAGAACACCGTAGGATGTCGTCGTGCTGTAACCATGCGCCTTTTCTGCAGTAAACAAGAGCCTCAGTGAAATTTTGTACTTCAAACTCAAGCGGGCAGTGTCCTCCTTGGCAAGGGGGATGGTCTTGAAAGCTTTCAAGACGAGAGATGAAGTGGTAGGCACGATAGGTCGAACCTAAAAATTGAATTTGCAAATACCATTTCCAAAATACTTCAATTTTACAAAAACAACGTCGACTCAACAAAATGCAATCAAATATAAAATAATATAAAAAAGAAATGCAACACCATATTTAACGTGAAATGCCTTATAAAATAACATTCTTGTAGCACATTAGTTCATGCATCATCTCAAGAACAAAAGACAAGGAAAAGAATTTGAAATGGCAGTAAAGCCACACAAGAGTTTTAGCTTATGACAATGTTGAGTGGTCAGTTCTTCGTTTTATAATGGAAAAGATGGGCTTTTGCAAGAAAATGGAGAGAACAAGTTAAAGAATTCATTACAGCTGTCTTTCTCTGTTATCATCAAAATCATCGCAGTTCCTCATATCGGAATGCAAGATAAATATCTTGGCCTACCATCTATGAACATCGATCAAAAAGACAAATATTTTAGTCCATAAAGGAGCGTGTATGAAACTCCAACATTGGAAAGGGTGTGTACTTCTGGCAGGAGGCAAATAAGTCCTTATGGAAGCGATAGGCACAGCCATGCCCGTACATTTCATATATTGTTTTCAACTACCAAATAACTTGATTGGGGATTTACATAAGATGAAGTTTGATTCTGGTGGGGGAAGAAAGAGAGGAAAAAGTAACAACATTGGGTCGCGTGAAATGTTGTGTAGAAAGAAGCCGGAGGCCGTGAAGCAATGGACAAAGCCTTTGCAGAAATTTTTAGCGCAGAATCAGCTATAGTCCGCCCTCAGGTTATCTTGGCATTGTCAATTGCTCTTTATGTTGCAGCATGTGAAGAGCGGATGTGCTTGTTAGTTTCGCGTGCTTCACTGCTGCGGTTTTTCTCTGAGACTCGTGCAATAGCTTGTGCATTTTGCTTCTCTACGACACGGGAATATGACAGCAATAGGGTTTTCATGTTCTTGTAGGAGAGAGATCATCAAGGTAGGTTTTGAATGTTTTATATGAATGTTTCGTTGCTGGGAAGTCTTAAAATATCATCTAAACGAATGTTTCATTATGAGATCTTTGTCTAGCTTTATCAGTGTCTCTTATGAAGTAGTTTTGATTGTGGGTCAACACCTGGTGATGTTATTCGAGCACTCTTTCATGATTTGCTTCTTGCACGTCAGATGTTTGGAGAAGCAATCAAGGTATTGTTTTTTTTTTGGGAAGGAAAGATCCGTTTTGCATTGTCATCTCCGTTATTAAGATATATAGTTTCTTCCCTTCCCCAAGGAAGCCTCCTTATTGCAGAGGTCATGGCATCCAAAGGTTACAAGATTCAATCAATTCCTGAGTTCTTCGTCATGACACAGTACAGGTGCTTACAATGTTGTTGAGAAAGATATCTGCCTTTCTGTATTGCAAATATTATCTTTATCTTGTAGTAGTTCATTTAGATTCAGTTTGTTCTTAATTCCTTTTTTATTGAACACCTCCAAAAAATTTGTGTTAGTTGAATTTTAGTAGATTGAACGGTTTTCTGAGACCCCGACTATAGGAAAGGGATTTGCTTCAAGTTCAAAAACAAACAGCTGGAGGTAGGGACGGCAAAGTTTGTCCCGACCATCAACTCGACATGAGTGGTTCGTTTTAGTGTCTGGAGTTAGGCACCCTTGGTGGGGTTTGTGTCCTGCAAAAGTAACCCGAAACCTTTTTACCTGAATCGAAATTGATGTATATTTTAAGTACTTTTATGTATCATATGATAGATAAATTATGTACATTAAGTATAACTATGTGTTTGCTTGTGTGCGTGTGTATGTAATATGCTGTACACAACCAGGCTCGACCTTAAAACGACTCGAAATAAATATTGGTGTATATTTTAGGCGTTTATATGTATAATATTCTGCATATGTTATGTATATATATATATATATATCACATATGGGTTGTAGTTGGGTCAACCGTGGCCCAACCCAACCTGACTAGGGTCGTGTCAGGGTCTTCAACATGGACCCCAATAGTGAAGCGGGTCGGATTTACCTGATTTTGACCGGACCCAAAATGACCTGACCCGGTGGCCAGGTTTGCCTCCTCTAGCTGGAGGAGTCTCCACGGATAGTTTGTGATGCACCTTGAGTCTTTTTTCCACACATATGTGGAGTAAAACAATTTAGACCGGAAGACAGGGTTGTCTTACTTGATCAAAGAGATACGTGTAAAATGTTACATAAAGAAAACGTATACATGTATAAAATTACAGTAATAAAATAAAAAACGGCTCGTAACCGATAACTTAAACGTAAAAACTAGGAAAATGAAGCCGTAATCAATCTCTATAAATACTATATTTGAACATAAAAAGAATCGATTCATAGAGAAATGAAGAAATCTTTCATGCGAAAGTTGTCTATAAAAAACCGTGTAAACCAATCCATTTTCTTCCTTCTCCCAATCTCAAGAGAGGTGAGCATCCTGTTTCTACACAGATCCGAGTTCCGCTGCATCACCAGTGTTCCCGGCAATGAACCGGAGTGCATCCATCAACCCCGACAATACCGACATTAAAAGAAAGTCTTTAAAGTTGCTAAAAGATTGTCGAAAAGCGTTTTCAGGTGGTGCCACTGGGGAGACAGGAGCGGTTGTTATCATTTTGTGGATGCTGTTCAAAGAAGCTGCCCAGTAGACTTGATCTCTTGTTAGCATGGCTCTTGAGTGGTCGGCACTCCAGAGATATCGAATTTAACCGTGAAGTTCGACGCATGCTAAACATTGACCTTTACGTTTATTTACTCGCTGATCCAAGAAGCCAATCTCTGGAACAACTTTTGGTTCTGGATGGGAGGTTGCTTATGTAATTTATGGAGATGATCCTGGACCATTTAGATTATTCGAGTGTGTAGATATCTTTCAACATCATTGGGGATTTTTTGGCTCATGTGCACCAACCTCCTACTCAAAGTAATTTCTTATATTTCATTAATTTTCTACAAGTTCCTCTAGGATGTGATTTATACGTTGTAGTAAAAAATCCGTTCTAGACACGCCATTATTGTGTATACAAATAGTTTCTTAGAGAGCTTCGAGATTCAAGAGTCCACAATATATCAAAGTATGATGCTTAACAAAATCATCAATTTTATTGTGAAACTACTCGCTGCATTCAAATGCACGGTATCGTGTAGTATTGCAGTTATTTTCTCCTGTAAACCACTCCTTTTTGCTGTTTTTGGATAGGGAAGCCACCATGATATGGTTGTAGACGACGGCTTCCAATTGATGTTCTGACCTGAATGTGCACTGCGAAACAGGTCGTCTTTGTACAGGGCGCATTTGTTGATGGCAGCATGAGTCAGCTATCATGTGATGATGGCTCACTGAGATAGCCATTAGCAGTTTTCTGTCAGATAAACATTACGATGTTCTTATTCTTTCTCCACATACATGGTTCTCTGATCCATCTTCTCTGGATGTTTGTAGCAGGGAGGAACTCATTGGACTCGGTGGGCCGTTGTTATGGATGAGGTCTTTATAAGGAAACGGTCATTCTCGACAACCCCATCACAGAAACGCTGGACTGGACATCCAGCCATTAAATATGGATGGGATGCCGGAAAGAGTGGTTGTAATGGCTATCAAAAGCCGAAACCGCCGGATAATTTCTGAATAAAATTGTAACGGTCCGGATAAGGAGCTCCATGATAGGAAACCCCAGTGAAAAAATTCGGGAAGATGATGGAGCACTGTTCTATAAATAGAGAGCAGCGCAAGAGATCGATATCAATCATTCACACACATACAGAAAAATACCAAGAAACATAAAGCCTTCTTCCCAAGCAAACCCCATTACGAGAAAACCTCAAAAACATCAAAAACACATACCTGATTTCCGTTGCTATGTACCTCAACAAGAAGATCCGGGGATATCAGGAGGTCGACGACGAGCTAAATCCAACAAGAAAGTCGATAATTTACTCACATCTGGTATCAAAGCCTGGTTTTTTTACCCTGTATTGGTACACATTAGTGTTAAATAAAGAAAAAGAGAAGAGGAGGAGAGCTTCCTGTGTTTTTTCAGAAATAGCAGAGAACTCCGTCTGAGTCGAGACAAGGGAGAGGGCAAACATTGCCTGAGTCAAGACAGAGCAGAGATCAGCCGTAAGACAAAGAACGCTGCCGGAAATCCTCAGCTAGTAGGCCAGAGGTCGGCCGCAAAAGGCAAGAAAGTTGATTTGGTTATACCCTGAATAGCCATCCATAAATGAAAACATTTCATGATTTGCAGTACTATCGACTATCAAATCTATGTTTGGTAAAGGATAATTATCCTTTGGAGTGGCTTTATTCAGGTTTTTAAAGTCGATGCATATTCGAATTTTCCCATTGGTTTTTCGAACAACAACTATATTGGATAACCAATCAGAATACGCAATGGGTTTATAAATCAGGCTTTTAATAGATCTTCTAAACCCTCTTTGACTTGTACGTGAACGTTCGGATGTATTTTCCTAAGCTTTTGCTTTATGGGTTTCACATCCACATCTAAGGGAAGACGATGCTCGACAATACTCGGGTCTATGCCCGGCATGTCTTCATACGTCCATGCAAACACATCTAAGTAGGTTTTTAGAAATGCAATGAATGATGATCTTTCATGCTCATGCAAACATGCGCCTACCTTAATGAGTTTGGGCTTTGAATCACTCCCTAGGTTTATCTCTATGAAATCTCCTCCTACTGAATTTGAAGGCTTTTCAAGATTGAGAATTTTATGAAATTCTGGGAGCTCAGAAGTGGGATCTTCCCCAAGGGGATCCACCTCTGGGCTTTTATCACTCTCGAGGTTTATAGATCCTAGGGAATTTGATGCGTGGATTTTTAAAAGACCTGGTTTTATACTCAGAATTTCTATTAATTTCGAAATTTTTGGTCTGGTTATGTAGACGACGTTTCTTTCGACCAGAAGCAGCTATGTATAAAATCTTTTTGGAATTTTGTCAATTTTCGATTTTTTTGTGTCTTTGTAAAACGAGTACTTTGGGAACTATACAAACTACTCTTTTTTCGAGTTTTTCATTTTCAAATGTTTTTGGCTTTTGTAAATTTTTCATTTTTTGGATTTCGAGTTTTTCAAATGTTTTTGTATTTTTGATTGAGGGATCTTCCATCATACCTACAAAGACACAGGTGGTCATAGGGGGTGGTTCTGGTGGTATTTTGGGAGTATAGCCGATCTCATATCGGCTTGGATTGGCCCTAGGTAGTATGGGTTCTAGGAGACCCTGATTTTGTGCTCCTAGACTTTTATATGGCAAATAGCCCATATTTAACAGCATGTTCCACGACTTTTTGTTTTTAGAGAAATTTTGACACAAATTGTGATCTTGGAACTTGCTGTCGTCTATGTTATGCACATAGGGCTTTTTGTCCAGGGGTTTTGGAAATAGGGGATTCTTGGGCTTTCCTGGAATGGTCAAAACTTTGAGGGGGCCAGCCTTGGGTGGCCCCTTCACATATATGACCTTCCTAGGTTTTTTCAATATGAGCCTTGGTGGCTCGAGCAAGGTCTGCCCCAGTTTTACCTCGTGAGTCTGGGAACTTGACAAGCAAGGGGAATTTATGACCCCTTGAAGCTGAGAATGACTCTCACCTAGGATTACTATGACTTTTCCCTGAAAGGGATTTTGACACACCTGTGGAAGGTGGACGGCACAGCACACAAGCTGTGTATCCAGGGCCTTCCCAATAACAGGTTATAATGGGAGTGGATGTCCAGGAATTTAAACACCCCCGTGTGTGCTATCCCTCCCGTTTCCATGGGGAGTTCGATAGATCCTAGTGGTCTAAACGCATTACCATCGTACCCTGTGATGATGATGGGGCTGGGGTTTACGGATGTCAAGGTGACTCCGACTTGGTTCGCCACATGAAGTGGAAGCATGTTGAGCCCTCCTCCCCCATCAACTAGGCACCTATCCAGAGAGTGGTTATTCAGAACCACCTCGATATGTAGGGCCTGGTTATGGGACTCGTAGGGTCTTTCTATATCGTCTTTTGAGAATACAATGGGCGTTTTTGCTCTTATGGAGGCCACTTGTTTGGACAAGGATTCTGGGGTTATGTTCGAACTAACCTTTGCTCTTTCTAGAATTTTCTCTAACACGAGTCTATGCCTAGGAGAAGTTTGTATTAGCTCTAGGATGGACATGTTGATAGGAATCCTTGAAAGATGGTTTTCGAAATCATATACCTTTAACACGACATTTCTTTTGTCCGTTTTCGGTGAAACTCTAGGAATACATGCTTTTGAGGGGCCAGGCACACTGACCACCTTTTTAACACTTTGCAGATGTGGGGGTTGATAGATCCTCCCGGATCTTGTCACCTCCCCCATGATCAACCTAGGTTTCACACTTAACATGGCTCTAATCGAAAGCTTTGGAGCACCTTGAATTGTTAAAACTAGTTTAACCGGGGATGGAACTCTTGGTGGTCCCCGGATAACCACTTGGGCGAGTTTTTTGTAAAGTATGAGAGTAGATGCACAAGTAGACAAACCAGACTCATATGTATGCGCTAGACTCTTTGAAATCGTGAGAGCACATACCTCTTTTCCCTTCCCACTGGTACTTGCGTGCTTGGGGAAGGGTTCTTTGAAGATAGCTTGGGCAGACTTAGGTTCCTCAGCGACCTGGAGCCGGCCTTCTGCTATCAAGTTCTCAATTTTATTTAACAGGGAGAAACACTACTTTGTATCATAGCCTTTGAGCCGATGATACTTGCAGAATTTGTTTAAAAATCCCCCCTTTGAAGTGACTCCCTCTGGAATCTCAGAGAGTTCAATCATACCTTGGGCGAGTAGGAGGTCTAGGACCTCCGATACACGTTGCCCTAGTGGAGTGTACTCCCGTCTTTCAAAGGGTTTTTGCAAACTTTTCTCCCTTTTATTTTCTATTTTTTCAAAATTTGTTGAAGCACTTGTCGGGCTTGGATCCACTCGGACATTGGCAATTTTGTGGGGTTTTGCCCCTTTGTCCGCGGTGGGTAGCCCATAAGTGTTGGGCTTCTCCAAGCAAGTTTTTGAAACCATGCTTCCTTTCCACAAGTGATCATAAATCCCTTTTTTCAAATTTATTTCAAAAAGGGATGCTTTTTTTATCAACTTATGGAAAGTTGAGATTTCATGAAGCGAGAGAAGGGTTTTCACTCGTTTTTAAAATTATCCAGGATGCGCAGTATCCAGGATGAGCATGACTGCGCATCCTTCGGATATTGGCTCTCGCACTTGACCTAGGAGAGACCTCCAACGAACGATGAACGTATGTACGTCTTCGTTCATACCTTGTTTCGTATCCCTCAAGGTGTTTAAAGTTAGTGAGACTTCTACGTTATGCGAGAATCTCTGCATAAAGCAGTTCGCTAACTCTTCAAAAGTTACAAACTGACTAAGGTCGTAGGAAGCCAACCATTTGGCAACTGTGCCTTTGAGGGACAAAGGGAACCAATACACCCATTTCAAAAGTTGTAAGTGAGACCTAGGGTCTCCCATGCAATCATACCTATAAACACCCCGAATTTTCCAAAAATCAAAAACTCTCAAAAACACAAAAAGCTCGTTTGAGCCAAAACAACAACCTATTTTAAAATGTGAAAACAGGTACAAAAGGCAAAAGGAGAGCCCCGGCAAGAAGAGGAATCAAGCACGGAGTCTCAAAAGCCACCCCCGGTTCAAAAATGGAAGAAAAAAGAGCCCGTTTGGAGAAAAGCCCGACAGAAGGGTAAAAATGTAATTTGGGTCAAAGAAAAAGCACAAAGCAGCTCCAAAATGTAGAAAGAAGCCTAGTACCTGAGGAAGTCGACAAAAGTCTGAGACACGTCCCGTCAGAATGAAGAACGGAATCCGTGCGGCAATCTAAGTTCGATATTAATAGGAACCGGCCAAAAACCAAAACAGCGGACCGAAACGAATGCCGAAAAAGTCCTAAAAAGTAGAACACCGGTTCGAAGAAAGACTTGGGGAAGACCCAGGCCAGAGTTGGGCGTCCGATGAATCGAAACCCGCTCGAAACCGACGGTGAAAAGCACCAGAAAGGACCAGAAAACCAAGGAGCAGAAGAAAAGTCTAGATTGGGTTTGGACCCAAAAATATCTAGATCCAGATCCAAATTGTGTTTGGATTGGATCTGGATCTCAAAATATGTGAGATCCGAGATTCAAACCCAAATAAATTGTGTTTGGATTGGATCTGGATCTCAAAATATCTGAGATCCATGATCCAGATCCATATAGAGTTTAGATTGGATCTAGATAGCTAGACCCAAATCCAAGACCAACTTAAAACCTCTATAAATAGAGGTGCTGGGCTTGAAAAAAGAGGCACGAGGGAACTCTCCAGGGAAGCTCCTCACGTGAATAAAAGGGGGGGGGAAGAGAGAGAAAGAGGCCCATAGGCCAAATTCATTTTTTTTGAGAGTTTGGGTTGGCTCGTGAAGCCAAGGGCTGCACCAACCAAGGAATGTCCCCTACAAGCTGGCTGGGAGCGTTGCATGGTGGAGCTTGGCGGCTTGAGTGGCGGCTTGGAGCGGTGCTGCAACTAGGTAAGCCCCTTTCTTCCCTAACCTCTCTAGACCACCCATCCTACCCAAACGTCCCCTAAAACCACCACCAAACCAGCCAAGTGCTAGCCGTTTTTCACCAAGGTTCCCACCCTAAAACCACCACTAACTAAGCTACCCTAGGACCTAAATCAGTTCGGCCAAGTGCTGGCCGAACGCCACCTTGAACCCCATCAAGTTCGGCCAACCTTGACCGAACTTCTCTTTGAATCAACCTAGCTCGAGTCACTCCTACTCGAGCCTTTTTCTAAACCCACGGCCTGCAAGTGCAGGCCGTGTTCTTGGCTTTTTCACCTAAGGATTGGCATGCCTTGAGGCAGGCCACCTACCCTAAAAACCACCCAGCCACGGGCTGGGTTTTTCCCCCCCCACTCACCTAAAACAGCTCGGCCACCTTTGAGGCAGGCCACTTAAACCTTACTAAACCACATCTAAACCTAGCCGTGACTAACCTAGGACAGCCAACACCTAACCTAGGACCAGCCCCAACCACGCCCTAAAGTCACTCCTACTCGAGCCACCTTGGCTCGAGTTTCACAAGACCTAAACAAAACCCTATCACTCGAGCGACCTTGGCTCGAGTCACGCCTAACACCAAGTCTATCCTATACCAAACCCAAGGCCAAAGGCTGGCCGGATTAACTCTACCCTAAACCAAGTTCACTCGAGCCACCTTTGGCTCGAGTCACACAAGTAAACCTAAGGCCAAGTGTTGGCCGAACCCTAGAGGAAATCACTTCACTCGAGCCACCTTGGCTCGAGTTTCAGAAGACCAAAACCTAACCCCAAATGCTGGCCGAATCCCAAGTCCCACAAGCTAAACCCAAGGCCAAAGTGCTGGCCTAATCCCAAGTCAAAAACCATACCTAAACCCAAGGCCAAAGGTTGGCCGAATCCCACACAAAAACCCTATAACTCGAGCCAAGGTGGCTCGAGTCTTACCTTGCCCAAACCGGTCCCAACTAGCCCCAAACCCATTGCAGCTTGCAGCTCCCGGAACTCCAAGTCTCTCCAAGCTCTCAAGCTCTCCGGCTTCGCTCCCACATGCCCCGGACTCCATAAGAAGAAGGCGGATTCGCCCCTTGTACGATCCTAACTCAAAAGGCTGGAAAGTGTAAGTTGATTTTAATATATATCAAATCCCTTTCTATTCAATTCAATTCGTCATATGGGGTTGTAATAACGGAGCATCGTCTCCCCCCCGATGTAATATATGTGCAAAACACACACACGTACACTCGAGCCTTTCCGCTCTTATCTGCACACTTTTGCACACAAACGGGCCCCAACAGCCCATAGGATATAGCCCTATTTATATATATTCAGCTAGGTTTTAAGGTTCAAGTCGTGTGAGTTGTCTTTCATTTTATACACTCAAAGCACTCACTCACATTGAGCCTTTCCGCTCTTACGTATATATACGTATTTCCCTTTTAGCTGGGTTTTAAATTTAAGTTGCGTGAGTTGCCTTTCAATTTATACACTCAAAGCACTCACTCACATTGAGCCTTCTCGCTCTTATATATATCTATATCTCCCTTCTGCTGCGTTTTACGGTTCAGTTGCGTGTGTTGCATTTCAATTTATACACAATACCCACACACACATTGATCCTTTCCGCTCTTAAGATATAGATATATTTAAATTTCTGCAATTTACATTCAAGTCGTGTGAGTTGCATTCAATTTGGGTTTTCCCTTTTGCTAAGTCTTTCAATTTCGGGTTTTAAGGTTCAGTTGTGTGAGTTGCATTGCATACTAGCCATACTCGAGCTAGAGTGCATACCTGTATCAAATAAAACCCGAACAAATCGTGCAAACATGCCTAAGTGGTTGAAACTGAAAGACTTAGGGTCGCCCAAGCCTAGTAAAAGCAAAAACTCGCCAAGTGCATGATTTCCAAAGTTTTCAAACACCTAATCATTCAAAAATCGAATTTAAGTTTAACTTGTTCAAACGAAGTCTTTAAGCGTACAGACTGACCCTTGCGCATCGGTGCAAGAAGGTCTGCGACGAAAAGATCCCGCTTGCCTACAATCGCCTTTCAAAAGTCATATATTTAAAAACTATTTCGCTAGTTTGAGTAAGATAGCTGGCACGCCCTAAAAGCGAACGTAGATTGCGAAAAGATTCACTCTAGGCCTAAGAAACCTGGAGTCGAGGATTTTTCGTGTCTATAATACCGATAGAAGTTCGGTATTTCATCGTCACTGTCTGTTTCATAGTCCACAAAGAAGAAATCATATAGGGCATAACTCTTTTTCTCTTTATGTTGCCCTCTCAGCAGCTGCTATAGGGCTTTACGGTCCTTGTGTGTGAAGGACTCGTGGTATTGGTTGCCTTCTAATGCGGAAGTCTCTTTATGTTTATGAGGTTTTTCAAACTTTTTCTTGGCCTTTGGTTCGGCATTTGACGAACATGAGTCACCTGCTTCAGCCTCTTGGCTAAGAGCAGCGATCTTGGCCTCGAAATCCCTTCTCAAGTCCTCAATCTCTTTTAGTTTGTTTTGTTTTTTCGAAAACCTCCTAAAGTGAAAACTTGATGCGCATGAGCCGTGGCTAGATAATTCTTGGGAGCCTAGACTTGACATGCTTCAAATGCTTTCAAAATCCTAGGTATGAAATGCAACAAAGAAAGCTTAAAACACTTTCTTTAAAAAAATTTCGTGAGGTTTTTCTATATGAACTGACTTTCCACAAGGCCCAGGTCCCACTAGGCGTGCCAAATCTGTAGACATGGAAAATTCTTACTTTTGGTTTCTTAGGCTCGAAGTGAACCTTTTCGTGTGTCTAAGTCATTTTTTATAACAAGAGGGCGTGCCAGCTAGCTTACTAAAGCTAGCGGAGTAAGTTTTAAAATCTGACTCTTTTGGGGCGACTGTGAGCAAGTGAGCCCTTTTCATCGCAGACCTTCTTGCACCGATGCGCAAGGGTCAGTCTGTATACTTGGCAAAGTCGATTTGAAGAAGTAACCTCTATGAAAATACACGAAGTGTTTTGGGTTTTGTTTGTATGATTGCAAATTTTATTTCACGTGGGATTTGCACGTGCCTATGTCTTTCAATTTTATGTTATTTAGGCCAACTAGGTGTGTGCGCAAGTGACCTAAGTTGGGTGATTTTTGCACGGGAGTGTGAGGTTTGCTTTGATGCAATATGCGTCCTAACTCATGGTATGGTGAATATACAATGCAAACTCACACAACTCCAATGGAAAACCCGAAATTGAAAGACAATGCTTAAGGGAAATTGCGTAATGTAAATTGCAAAAGGAAAATTGCAAAAAGAGAAATATGGCTATATCTTAAGAGCGGAAAGGCTCAATTGTGTAAGTGTGTGTCATGTATATATGGAAAGACTACTCACACAGCTGAACCTTAAAACCCAAATCTTAAAGACATAGCGGAAGGGAAATACAACTATATATATATGGGCCCGAAGGTCGCCAACGTGTGTGTGGGTGTTGTGTATATATGTAAAGACAACTCACACTACTTGTAATGTAAAACCCAAATAGAATTGCAATATGGCCCTTATTAGGGTCTTGGGAGTAAGAGCAAAAGTTCAATGTGTGTGAGTGTAGAATTGAAAGACCACGCACACGACTTGAAGGAAAACACCCAAATTAAATTGCAATATGGCCCTAGTCTTGGGAATAAGAGCGAAATCTCAATGTGTGTGAGTGTAGAATTGAAAGACAACACCCACGACTTAAATGAAAACCCACGTAGCTGAATATATATATGTATAACTATATCTTAGGGGCTGTCAAGGCCCGTGTGTGTGTGCCAAAAGGTGTGCAACTAAGAGCGGAAAGGCTCAAGTGCACGTGGGTGTTGGTGTGTCAAACCAAGTTATTACAATCGGGGGGAGACAACGCTCCATTATTACAACCCCGTATCAAAATTTAATTAAATGTAAGCAAGTTCATATAATAGACCAAGTTAAGACACTTACATGTAGCTGGTCCATGTTCAACTTGCTTGGATTTGGCCTCGTGAGTCGCCTTGGGCAGCCAAGAGGAGCTCCTTAGGTGGGTGCTTGCGGCAGGTAGGGGTTAGAGTGTGGTGGCTGGAAGAAGGTGTCTTGGTGCTGGCCGAGTGGAAGGAGGTGTCTAGGTGCTGGTCGGGTGGTAGAGTGTCCAAGTGCAGCAGGTGGAAGGGCTGGTGTCTCGGTCGGCTGGAGTGGAGAGGTGCTGGCTGGATGGATGGAAGGTGGCGGGTGGATGGGAGTGTGCGGTTGGGAATGAAAGAGGTGCGGGTTAGATGAGGTTGAGGTAGGGTACTAACCAGGAAGGAGGCGATGCTGGTGGTGTTGGAGTGGCTGGCTGGAAGAGGATGAAAGGTGGATGGAAGGTAGCCGGCAGGTGGATGGAGCGCTAGGTTGGGAGTGGAAGGGATGAAGCGGGGTGCTCGCCGGGTCCTAAGGATGAAGGGATGGATGAAGGTGGAGCCAAGAGAGTTGGCCGGGTCCTAGGAGCATGGAGAGAGAGCCAACCCGCATGAAGGAGGGGGCTTATATAGGCTGGGATTGGGCTAGGTCGGTTGGTGGGTTGTGGGCCAGATATTTTCAATTAGGTGGGCATGGGACACGGTTTGGGGTAGGTCAATTAGGGGGGCTGGTTAGTGGTTTGGGGTAGGTCGGTTAGGTGGGCTAGGACATAGTGGTTAGGGGCTTAGTTAGGTGCACTAAGGTTGGTTTAGGCTTAGTTGGTTAGGGTCTAGGTGGTCTAGCTAGGTGAGGTTGGGGCGGTTTTGGGTGAGAAGGGTTAGGTTTAGGTTAGGTTTGGGTTAGGTTTTAGGGGAAATGGCTAGGTGAGGTGAGCTAGCTTAGGGCTAGTTTTAGGAACCACCCCTTGGTGCCAGTCCATTGCCTTGATTGCAGCCATGTCCAAGTTGATGCAGCCCTAGGTCAAGTGTAGGTGCATACAAGCTTAAACCCACACTCTTAGCTAAACCCACAAGGCTAACCCACTCTTGACCAAAAGTCAAGCCTACCAACTTTCTCACTCATACTTTATGGCCCCCTTTCTCTCTCTACCCAAGCCGTCCAAGGCATTTCACGTGAAATATAGTGGGCCCCTCACCTCCATTTATGAGGAGATGAAGTGGGCCATGGATATAGATATTGTATTTGGATCTTGGGATCCAAATCCAAATCCAAATACATGTTGGGTTTGGATCTGGATATATATGATCTAGATCCGACCCAAATCCGATTTTTTAATTCCTTCATGGTGTTTCGAAATGGACGGTTTGTGCGGGGCCTGACTTCATCAATACTCCGTCTTGTGTTGGGTCTTCGCCAACATTGTCGTCCGCTCTTCTTCTCACCTTCAGTAGTTCATTTTGAGCATTTTTTTGATATTTTGGGGCTTGGATGTCTGAGAATTTGGGGATGCTTTTGATACGAGAGTTGATGTGCCGGGCTTGAAGTATGCTTCGGGTCTGGGCTCTCTTTTGCCTTTTTGGTCCTGCTTTTGTCAGGCCATGGGACTTTCGGGGTTTCAAAACACTTTTTTTAAAGTTTAAAACTATATGCATAAAGTTTTAAAACGTAGATACAGGTTTGGAATATGTACAGGGGGTTCTGGAAGGCTCTTGGGTTTCCAAACTCAAAATAGCCCTTTGGGGCTGCTTTTGTGAAACTAGGCATTTTTTAGAAAATCGTGGGATTTTGGGGTGTTTACAGCAGATAACGTTTCTTTCGAAATCTTTAACTTTTTCCAAATCCTTACCAGGAGTACAAAATCTTTTTGGAATTTTGTCAACTTTCAATTTTTTGTGTTTTTGTAAAACGGGAATTTTGGGAACTATACAAACTACTCTTTTTTCGAATTTTTCATTTTCAAGTGTTTTTGGCTTTTGTAATTTTTCCATTTTTTGAATTTCGAGTTTTTCAAATATTTTTGTATTTTTGATTGAGGGATCTTCCTTCATACCTACAAAGGGAAAACACTATAGGTTAGACTCTAAACAAGAGGTCTAAATCGTAGGTCTCTTCTAAGGTAGGCTCAAGGGCACCCTTGACCCAGGTGGTCATAAGGGGTGGTTCTAGTGGTATTCTGGGAGTATAGCCGATCCCATATCGGCTTGGATTGGCCTTGGGCAAGACGGGCTCTATGAGACCATGATTTTGTGCCCCTAGACTTTTATATGGTAAATAACCCATATTTAACAACATGTTCCACGATTTTTTGTTTTTAGAGAAATTTTTATATAAATCGTGGTCCTCGAACATGCTGTCGTCTATGTTATGCACATAGGGCTTTTTGTCTAGGGGTTTTGGAAATAGGGGATTTTTGGGTTTTCTTGGGATGGTCAGGATTTTGAGGGGGGCAGCTTTGGGCGGCCCCTGGACATATACAACCTTCCTAGGGTTTTTGAGTGTGAGCCTTGGTGGCTCGAGTAGGGTCTGCTCCAGATTTGCCTCGTGGGTCTGGGAACTTGACAAGCAAGGGGAATTTATGATCCCTTGAAGCTGAGGATGACTCTCACCTAGGATCACTACGATTTGGTCCCTGAAAGGGATTTTGACACACCTGTGGAAGGTCGATGGCCTAGCACACAGGTTGTGTATCCAAGGCCTTCCCAACAACAGGTTATAGTGGGGGTGGTTGTCTAGGACATGGAACACCCCCATGTGTGCTATCCCTCCCATTTCCATGGGGAGTTCGATGGATGCTAGTGGTCTAGACGGATTCCCATCGTACCCAGTGATGATGATGGGGCGCGGGTTTACGGATGTCAAGGTGACTCCGATTTGGTATGCCACATGAAGTGGAAGGATGTTGAGCCCTCCTCCCCCATCAACTAGGCACCTATCTAGAGAGTGGTTATTCAGAACCACCTCGATATGTAGGGCCTGGTTATGGGACTCGTAGGGTCTTTCTACATCGTCTTCCAAGAATATGATGGGTATTTTCGCTCCTATGGATGCCACTTGGTTGGACAAGGATTTTGGGGTTATGTTCGAACTAACCTTTTCTCTTTCTAGAATTTTCTCTAACACGAGTCTATGCCTAGGCGAAGTTTGTATTAGCTCTAGGATGGACATGTTGATAGGTGTAGACATGAAAATTCTCATTTCAAAGTTTATGAGACAAACTTGAAATGAAACTTTCCACCCCTACGCTTGCGCGAGCGTGCCAGCTAGTTCAAAACTAGCAAATGTTTGTAAGACTTCTAAGCGATTGTGTGCAAGCAGGATCTTTTCACTCACACCTTCTTGAGCCGATGCTCAAGGGTCAGTGTTGAGCGCTTAGGAATTTCATTTTACAGCAAACATGATTCCCTTTTACATAAACAAGTGTCTTTGAAAAATTTGTTGAACTTGTGCACTCGGATTCAATACTTGGAAAAACACAAGTTGCTGAAAACAGAGAATTCCGTTTTCAGAGCTATTTTCTAGGGGCGTTTTCAAGGCATTACAGACTTCCAATAATTATCAAAATTTTACCAGACAAAGCTGGTAGTGTGGAGAGACTGTAGCCTTTTTCAAATCTGCATTTGGAGCAGTATTGAATCAGAAACAAATAATCCACTCAGACCACCTCACTGACTCGGAACAACTCTGTTTCAGAAATACAGAAACTCAAAGGTGAGTCTGTATCTCTCTGCTCAGAACTCCGATTTTAATGATTTTGATGTTGCTGAAAAGCTATGGATGTTAGCTTTCCAATGCATCAAAAATCAACCAATTTGGACTCCTGTGGACAGAGATATGGGACTTTTACCCAACCTCTGTTTCAGGAAATCCGACTGTGCAAATAGTGGTGCAGAAATCTGGTCGTTCTTAATATGCTTTTATTACGTGGCTGAGCGGCCCTAAAATCTTGCCAATTTTATACAGAGTGTCCCAATGTGTGTGGAATCAGTGTGCCAAATTTCAAGACAATCGGAATAAGCATCACAAAATTAAAATTATGGAAACAGACATATGCAGAGATGCTGAAATCTGGTTTTCTGTTTTATAAACGTAATGATGCATAACCCAACCGAAATTAAAATGCAACAACCCTTAAAGCAAATTTGCTGGAATATAAATGAATGGGAAGTACTTTATAGCTTAGACATAGAGGGGGTTAGAATTATAGAGGGTATATAGCATATAGGAAGGGAGAAGCATTAAAGCAAACACTTGGCGTGCATGTGGGTGTATAGTGTTTCATCCACGAAATTGAAATGGCAGCAAAGCTAGATTATTACAACTCGGGGGGAGATGAAACTCCATTAATACAACCCCATTTAATGAATTGAATGGAAGGGAATGAAACTTAGATTAAGTAAGAAAGGTCTTACACGAGTTTTGGATGCGAAGGACCGGATTTCAATGATGAAGCCGGTCTTCCTCTTGATGGCCTTCCTTCTTAACTCCTACAAGCTCTCACCTAGCTTCCCCTTCACTAGAAAACGTCCCCCCTTTGCTGAAATTTTCTGCACCTAGTCTAGCACACACCACCCAAGGTCTCTCTCTTCTCTCTCTTCTCTCTCTTCTCCAAGTTATCCAAGTTATGGAACCCGCCCCCCCTCTTGGGCCTTTTTATAGGCCAAGGGGGGCTGGTTCTAGTGGCTTCTTGTGGGGCGGGTTGGAGCTTTAGCTTGGTGGATTTGATCCGCTCCAAACCGGCTTCTTGTAGTTCTTCATTGAGTCTATTCGGACCAGCCCGTATGGGCTGGTATAGGTGCCATGGCTTGGTGTAGCCCTAGAGCATGCGGTTGGTTTTAAACAACCTTACAATGTGCAACATGTTTTGTTTGGGCTGATTTCTTTAAACTTCGACCCACTTGAATTCGCTTCTTTCTTTGATTCGGCTCCCACCTCTTGCTTTTGAGCTACACTTGAAATCTTCTAGAATTGAATGAGCTTGTGACCATGGCCTCGAGTCTTGGTTTCAAGTTGGCCCCATCGGACAAACTTGGATTTGATCGGTCTTGACCTTCCATTTGGATAAGTTGTTGAATTTGAACTTGATATGCTTCAATCTTCTCCACTTTTGGGAATCAATCTGATTTAACTTGATCCGTATCTTGATACACTTTATCTTCTTTTCGAGAATCGAGGCCTGGATTGGGTCTCCGCCTGCTTCGAAACTCATGGGCTATTTGGATTTAAAACCTTTATTTTGAAATATTCTCCCAAAAGGTCTAAACTTTAAAATTTGGGGATTTTGAATTTAAAGGTTCATAAAGGCTTTAAATTGGCCTTCAAAATTTAGGAGTTTTTGAAAATACTTGAAAAAATTTCGGGTGTTTACAGATGCCCCTCTTTGGCATTAATCCAACTGTGTTTGGATAATGTCAAAGAAGAAAACACCCTTTTACTCTTCTTTCCGAACCTTTCTCAAGAGCATGGATCATCTGAGTGCCTAACTTTTAAAAATAAGTAAGAGGGGATTTAGAGCCAAAGGGGACTCAATCTGCTATGACCTTGGTCCTAATATCGATCATGTACTCAATGGTTTCGAAATGCATGCATGGGCATGTATGAAGGGTGTGAGTGATATGCACACGATAATTCTTTTAGAGACTCTTAACATGCAAGGATCGAACTTGGGAGGCTTGTGAAGGTTGACTGCCCCAAGTGATCGTGGCCCTTATGTGGCTTGATGTTTTCGGGTTTTCACAACTTTCCAAAAGAAAGGGGAAATCCTTTTTAACTTCAATCACAAGGATTTTCAGCTTCTTGTATTTCCCTTTACTCGGGTCATAATACCTACTACTTGGTAGAGATTTTTATAGGAAAACTAGGAAACATTGCAAAACTCTCCTACTTACACAACAAAGTCTAATTCTCAAACAAAATAAGATTCAAATGAATAAATCCTATTCCTACTTTAGGATTTTCCTAGATAAAACCTTTCTCCACTAGGATAAGTCATAGGGATAGGGAAAGAATTACCACGGTCCCTTCTGAAGCGTCCCTTGGTTTAAGGCCAAGAAGAGGAAAATTGGCTCCCTTTTGAGCTTTTGGCAAATTTTTTTTTTCTTTTTTTCATAGAGGGCCTCCCTTTTTCTTTTTGGAGGATTTTGCTTTTTTCTCTTTCTTTTTCAATCAAAGCACTCTTTTCTGCTTTGCTTTTCTTTTTCTTTTGAAGATAAAATTTTGGAGGGATATCCTCTTTTCTATTTTGCCAAATTTTCCTTTTTGGGAAGGAGAAGCGAAATGGGGAGAGACTTATCCCAATGGTTTACTCGATTCATCTAAGAACACCCTATTTTGAAATAGCATATACCATTTGGAAATATTTTGCTGTTTTGAACAAGGCTCGATTTTGTAAGATGGGGACTTTTGAAATATAGCCCATAAATTTTGAAAACTCTACCTTTCATAAGATCCTATTTCCCTTGTTTAGGGTCACACGATCCACCTTGATCCTTCTTCAAGAAGTTCAAAGGAGATCCCATTCAAAATATTTTCAAAAGAGAGTAGCCCCTATACATGATATCTTTTCAAATGTTGAGAATTTATAGGGTCTACCAAGATCCTACCGTCAACACCAACCAACCAATAAGCACTGTTAGTGGTGGTTCCACGCACAACATAAGGACCATCCCACTTGGGCCGCCACTTTCCAAGGGGGTGTGGGCCTCGGTGGTGAATGGTTTTTAGCACTAGGTCTCCCACTTTGAAGTGGCGAGCCTTCATGTGCTTCTCGTAGTGTCGGGCTACCCTTTGCCTATATGCATGTGCATGATCCATAGCAAGTAGCCTCTTTTCATCCAACAAGTCAAGTTCGACCATTCTAGTATGTTGTAGGGTTTCTAATGGAATATCTAATGCAAGTGATGTATGAAATGAATGAAGCTTGGTATGAATGGGGAGTATGGCACTCGTGCCATAGACCAACTCGAATGGGGTGGCATTTGTTGGGGTTCGAATGGAAGTTCTATAAGCCCACAAGGCTTCGTCGAGCTTCTCATGCCATGTCCTACCTTTTTCTATGGTTTTCTCAATGATGCTTATGAGGGTTTTGTTTGTGGCTTCGGCTTGGCCGTTGCCTTGAGGGTAGTAGGGCGATGAAAAGTGTTGAGTCATGCCATATGTGACACACAATTTTTCCATCTTCTCATTCTTGAATGGGGTGCCATTATCGGACACTAGGTCTTTTGGTACTCCAAATCGGGCCAAGATATTTCTCTTAATGAATGCCACTACATGTTGTCCTTGGACATTGGCCAAGGATGTAGCTTCAACCCATTTAGAGAAATATTCGGTGGCCGCTAGGATGAACCTATGTCCATTGGATGCATTGGGGGATATGGGTCCTACGATGTCGAACGCCCACATGGCAAAAGGCCAAGGGCTCACGATGGAATGCAAAGTGGATGATGGGGTGTGAATGATATGCCCATGTATTTGACATTGATGACATTTCCTAACATGATCATGGCAATCTTGTCTTAGGGTGGACCAAAAATACCCAGCTCTAAGTATCTTCATGGCCATCATATTTGCATTAACATGGCCTCCACACTCTCCATCGTGGAACTCGTGCATTATGGTCCTAGCCTCTTCAAGGTCTACACATCGCAACAAGATGCCTGTAAAACTTTTCTTATAAAGCACCCCTCCCAAAATTACATACCGGGTTGAAATTTTTCTAATAAAAGATTGATCTTTTGAAGAAGCATACTCAGGAAATCCTCCATTTTCTAAAAAGTTTTTAATGTCATAAAACCAAGGTTTATCATTTGGATTTTGGTCGTTTTGGCAAATCTCTAAATCGTGCGTGGATGGAACGGGTGAGTGCCATATCTCTAGGGATCGGGTTCCCAAGGTGGGGAGAGGGCATCCGCTATGGTGTTATCCTCTCTCCCTATGTGAGTGAGTGTGCATGATTTGAAAGAGTCGACCAACTTGGTGGCTGTAGACGCGCGAAAAATCCCCGCCTCTTCGCCTCTTTCGTGGCTTGGAGTGGATCTTATCGTGCGTCTAAGGCCTAGATATACAAACAGGGCGTGCCAGCTAGCTTACTTAAGCTAGCGAAGATATATTAACACTGACTTCTAAACGTGGCGACTGTGAGCAAGTGAGCTCTTGTCGTCGCAAACCTTCTTGCACCGATGCGCAAGGGTCAGTCTGTACGCTTTTGCAAAAATCGAGTTTTAGGGAGAAAGTCTACGAAACGGTTCGAGGTGTCTATTTCGGGTTTTTAAGATGCGATTGCATGTTTTAGATCACGTGGATTTGCACGTGCCTAAGTCTTTTCTTTTATCCCTTTTTGGGTCGCCTAGTTTGTGTGTTATGAACACTCCACTACATGGGCGAATTCGAGCGGGGGTTGCTTCGATGCAATATGCGTCCTACCTCGTGGTATGGCGTAGATGCAATGCAAACTCACGCTACTCCAAAGGGAAAACCCGAAAATGTAAAGACAATGCTGAAGGGAAATAACAGAAGGGAAATAACCGAAGGGAAATAACAGAAGGGAAATAACAGAAGGGAAATATGTATATATCTTATGTATATGAGCCCTTACTCGGGTCTTGCAAATAAGAGCGAAGGCTCAATGTGGGTGCGTGTTTGAATTGAAAGACTTACACACACGACATGAAATTAAACCCAAATATAAATTGCAGTATGGCCTTGACTAAGGTCTTGGGAGTAAGAGCGAAGGCTCAATGTGTGTGAGAGTGCTTGAATTGAAGTACTACACACACGACATAAATGAAACCCAAATATAACTGCAATAAGGCCTTTACTAAGGTCTTGGGAGTAAGAGCGAAGGCTCAATGTGTGTGAAAGTGCTTGAATTGAAAGACTACTCACACGACAAGAAATGAAACCCAAATAGTATAGGTCGGCCCTTACTTGGGTCTTTCAAATAAGAGCGAAAGCTGAATGTGTGTGAGAGTGTTTAAATTGAAAGACTTACTCACACGACAAGAAATGAAACCCAAATAGTATAGGTCGGCCCTTACTTGGGTCTTTCAAATAAGAGCGAAAGCTCAATGTGTGTGAGAGTGTTTAAATTGAAAGACAACACACCCAACTTAAACAAAACCCTTCGGAAATGAAATATATACGTACACTTATATATTAGGGGCTGATTAGGCCCGTGTGTGTTTGAAATTGTGCACGACTAAGAGAGTGCACGTGTGTGGTTGTGCCAAGCCACGTTATTACAAGCGGGGGGAGACTATGCTCCGTTATTACAACACCGTATCAAATTGAATTTCAAGCAAGTGTATGATCAAAGACCGAGTTTAGAAACTTACAAGTAGCTGGTCCGTAGAGGTCTTGCTTGAGCGTGGCCTTGGCTTTGGGCTGCAAACGGGAGCTCCGCGAAGGTACGTGACCAAGAGTGTTGGCCGGCTGCAAATGGGCGCGGGATGGACGCCTCGAAGGGGACCGGTGGCAAGTGGGCGGCGCCTCTAAGTAGGGAGTTTAGAGTGGCTGACTAAGTGGGTCTTAGGGTCACTAGGGAAGTTAGGGACTTAGGGAAACTGGACCTAAAAGGTGAGCTAGTGGGAAGGCCAAATAGGACACCTAGGGAAGGGATCGGCCGAATGGGAGATGGTGGCTGAGCAATGGCCAGCCACTTGGGTTATCCTAGGTTCGGCTAGGCTTAGGTGGTGGCGGCAAAGAGGTGGAACTAAGGGGAAGATGGGTGGTTAAGGGTGGAGAGGTGGTAGAGAGTGGTTTTGAGGGAGTTAGGGGGACTTACCGAATGGGAAGGAGTGGCGGCAAAGGTGGCTGTCGGCTGGTGGAAGATGGGAGAAGGAGAGGGCCCGGCTGAGTGAGGTGGCGGTGTCCGGCTGGGGGGGGGGGCAGTGATGGTGGACGGAAGAGGGAGAGTGGCGGAGCAGGTGGCGGCTGGTGGGGCTGGAGCTGCTGGGAAGACGGGTGAGAGATGGGAGAAGGAAGAGGGCCCGGCTGGGTGGTGGAGTGTGGTTCCCACTTGGAAAACCCGCCCACAATGGGGGGGGTTTAAATAGGGGATGGGTAGGTCGGTTAGGGCTGGGTTATGGGTAGTGGTTAGGTGGTTTAGGTAGGGTAGTATGTAGATAAGGTGGGCTGGATGGGATTGGGCCAGATATTTTAAAACTAGGGGTTTGGGAAAATCGTGGGCTAAGGGTGGTTTAGGGGTTTAGGGCTAGGTTAGGTGGTTGGGTTTTAGGGTGAGGTTTAGTGAGCTAGGTTAGGTGGTTTAGGCTAGGTTTAGGCTAGGTTTAGGGAAATTAATCTAGGTTTAGGGAAGGATTAGGGGAGTGGGTTAGGTGATTAGGTTGGGATTAGGCCGGGATTAGGGAAGTGGGTTAGGTGATTAGGTTCAAATTAGGGGTGGATTAGGGGTTTAGGTTAGGTTTAGGCATTTTGGGTTAGGTTTAGGTGAAGGAGCTCCCTTAGCATGGCCCATAGACCTTGATCACCCCATGTTGGTGCAGCCCTAGGTTAGGTTTTAGCTAATTACAAGCTTAAACCCACTCAATTAGGCTAAACCACAAGATTAAACCCAAACTTGACACACAAGTCAAGCTTAATACAACACTCTTGATATTTATCACCCCCACTCTCTCTCATGCCCAATATCCCACGTGAATTTCAAGTGGGCCCCACCTCCATTTATGAGAAGGTGATGTGGGCCATGGATATGGATATTGGATTGGATTTCTGGATCCAAATCCAAATCCAAATCCACATATGGGTTTGGATTGGAATCTGGATATATATGGTCCAGATCCAATCCAAACTGAACTCTGACTCCTTCGGGCCGGGTTCGAGACGGACGATTCGTGCGGGGCCTGACAGCATCAGTGCTCCGTCTGCGTTGGGTCTTCGCCAACATGGTCGCCCGCCTCCGTTTCTGCCTTCCGGAGATGACTTCAAATGATATTTTGGTAAGAACAGGGTCTTGGACGTTCGAGATCCTGGGATGTGAATGAGATGCAAGAGATGCTGTGCCGGGCTCGACAGGTGCTCCGGTTCCGGGCTCTTCTTGGCTCTCCTGGTCCTGTCTTGATCGAGCCAAGCCACTTCGGGGTTTCAAAACATGTTTTAAAAGGGTTTTCAAAAGCTATATCATATGTTTTTGAAAGATAAAGTTTAAAACATATGTACAGAGTTGTTTGGAAGGCTCCTGGGTTTCTAAACTCAAAATGGCCCTTTGGGGGCTGCTTGTATAAAACCAGAGGGATTTTGAGAAATTCGTGGGATTTCGGGGTGTTTACAGATGCCCCTCTTTGGCCTTGTCCAAATAGATTTGGATAAGGGCAAAGATGACAAACACCCCTTTTAATATCTCCCTAGATCTAGCCACGAAGAATATGGGATCGTCCCATTTTAACAAAATCTTAATTTTACAAACTCTGGTAGGAGGAGATATCACGCCAAAGGGTTTTACTATGGAATCTGGTCCTAAATGGGATCATGTTCATGCAAGTACCGTGCGTGGAATGCAGATGACATGGGTGTGGTGCCAAGAGTGGCGACCTCCCAGAGACCAGGTGTGGTCGAACTCTAGAGACTTACAAGGCCTACTGCTCAAAGTGAGCAAAAAACCCTATGCTGTTCGATGTTCGGCTTTTAAAAACTTATTTACAAAAGCTATTTACAAAAGGGGCAACTGTCTTGAGCCTCGATCGTAAGGATCTCGAGCTCTTCATGCTTGCCCTTGTTTGAGTCTTAACACTCGCTTATCTAGCGGAGGTTTTATAAGAAAACAAGCTTCATTTCAAATCCCTACGCCTTACTCGAAACGTCGAATTCTCAAACAAGATGAAATTCAAGTAAGTAAATCCTATTTTTACTTTAGGATCCCTCGAAATGAACCATGCTTTAGCTTGGGATAAGCCTGGGAGGGGAAAGAGATACCACGGTCCCTTCTGAAGCGTCCCGTGGTTTGAGGCATAGAAGGCGGAAAACTGCTCTTTTTGAGCTTTTTGGCCTCTTTTTCCTTTTTTTCCATAGAGGGTCTCCCTTTGGGAGTATTTTTTCTTTAATCCCTCTTTTTCATAAGAGAATCGATTTTTCTCTTTCAAGTCTGGTTTCTTTCTTTTGGAAAGAGACTTTAAATGGGAAATTCCCTTTTGATTTGGGCCTTTGTTTCCCTTTTGGAAGGAGAAAAGAAGAGGGGAGGACTTATCCCAAGCCTACACTCGATCCATTCCAGATCAGCCTATTTAGAAATAGCACGTACTACTTGCAAGTATCTTGCTATGTTGAACTAGGCCCTTCTTTGTAAGATGAAGGATTTTGAAATGCAACCATGATTTTGAAAACTCCACTCTTTCACAAGTGTGAATTCTCTCACTTAGGGTCACACGAATTGCTTTTGCACCTTATTCACACGTCTCAGGGCAGCTATCCCTTTAAAATTTTCGAAAACTGGAATTTAATCCAGATCCTACACATGATACTTCTTTAAGTATTGAATATTGATAGGATCTGCTAAATTCCTACCTTCTACATCGATCAACCAATACGAATTGTTCGTAGTGGTTGCTCGTACAACATAGGGTCCATCCCAGTTGGGGCGCCACTTGCCTAGGGGGTGTGGGCCACGATGATGGATGGTTTTTAAGACCAGATCTCCCACTTCAAAGTGGCGAGGTCTCATGTGTTTGCCATAATGTCGGGCTATCCTTTGCCGGTATGCACGAGCATGATCCATAGCAAGGAGTCGCCTCTCATCTAGCAAATCTAGTTCGGCCATCCTAGCATGTTGAAGCGTCTCTAGGGGGAGGTCGAGTGCAATGGATGTATGGAATGAATGCAGTTGGGTATGAATGGGAAGAATGGCGTTTGTGGCATAGACCAATTCGAATGGTGTGGCATTCGTGGGAGTCCGGATGGAAGTCCTATAAGCCCATAAGGCTTCATCCAGCTTCTCATGCCACCTCCTACCCTTCTCTAAGGTCTTCTCAATGATACCAATGAGAGTCTTGTTTGTGGCTTCGGCTTGACCGTTGCCTTGAGGGTAGTAGGGCGAGGAGAAGTGGTGAGTTATGCCATACGTGTTGCACAACTTAACCATCCGCTCGTTCTTGAATGGGGTACCATTATCAGACACAAGGTCTCGTGGAACCCCAAATCGAGCCAAGATATTCCTCCGGATGAAAGCCACCACATGTTGCCCCATTACATTCGTTAAGGAAATGGCTTCCACCCACTTGGAGAAATACTCCGTGGCTGCTAAAATAAAACGATGCCCGTTCGAGGCCTTTGGAAATATGGGGCCTACAATGTCAAACGCCCACATGGTAAATGGCCAGGGGCTGACCACGGAATGCAATGCAGATGAAGGGATATGAATGGCGTGCCCATGCACTTGACATGGATGACACTTCCTAACATGATCGTGACAATCCTTTTTCAGGGTGGACCAAAAATAGCCCCCTCTAAGTATTTTCATCGCCATCATGTTGGCATTAACATGACCTCCACATTCTCCATCGTGGAACTCGTGCATCACTATCCTAGCCTCCTCTAGGTCGATACACCTAAGCAGAATGCCGGTAAAACTCTTTTTGTATAAGACCCCACCCAGAATGGTGTATCGGGTCGAAATCTTACGAATGAATGCCCTATCTTTGGATGTGGCATCCTCGGTGAATCCCCCATTTTCTAAAAATTGTTTTATGTCATAGAACCAGGGTTTTTCAATAGACTCTGGGTTGTTTTGGCAAATATCCAAGTCGTGTGTGGATGGCTGGGGCGCATGCCATATTTCCAAAGATCTGGTCCCTGAAATGGGATCGACCTTCAGGGCTGAACCCAAGGAAGAGAGGGCATCGGCGATGCTATTGTCCTCTCTTCCCACGTGTGTGAGCTTACACGACTGGAAGGATTGGACCAATCGAGTGGCCAACTCGTAATATGGAAGTAGTTTCTCATTACGTACTTGCCAAATTTTTAAAACCTGGTTTATGACAAGGAGCGAATCTCCAAAGACCTCGATGCATGATGCCCCTAGAGTTTTCGAAATCCTTAAGCCTTGTATGAGTGCTTCATACTCAGCTACGTTGTTGGAACATTCGAAATCTAAGCGGACTGCTATGGGAATCTCGCCCTTTCAGGGGAGATTAGGATGATCCCGGCACCAGCCCCTCGTTGGTTTCGTGCCCCGTCGAAGTGCATCGTCCACACTTGGTTTTCAAAAGAATTTGCCAAAATGTGGTTCTGAAAATGGTTTTGCAATATGCCTTCATCAGGCATTTCGACAAGAGTGGGATATGCGTCCTCCAAGGGGAAGTCAGCCACGTAATCTGCTAGGGCTTGCCCCTTAACGGAGATCTGGTGGTGGTATTTTAGATCATACTCCATTAGAAGGAGTTGCCATTTGCCCAATCTACCTGTGAGAATGGGTTTTTCGAACAAGTGCTTGATTGGATCAAGCTTGGACACTATCCAGATCTCATGATCTAGGAAGTAGTGTCTGAATTTCTGGCAGGCCCAGACTAGGGCCAGGCACGTCTTCTCCATGGCTTGATAATTTCGTTCATAAGCCAAGAGAGTTTTCGAAATATAGTAGATGGCATACTCCTTATGGGTGTCATCCTCGTATTGAGCCAACAGGGCTCCTAAAGCGTTTACATGCACGGAGATGTATAATAAAAGCGGTTTTCCTTGCTTTGGAGGATTCAAAACGGGGGGATTAACCAAGTATGCCTTTAGCCTCTGGAAGGACTTTTGGCATTCGTCATCCCATAAGAATTTCGTACCCTTCCTCAACAGTTTGTTGAAGGGTTCGCATCTAGTTGCCAGATTCGATATGAATCGGCGCACAGATTGTAATCGACCCTGGAGGCTACGGACTTGGGTGAGATTGGAGGGTGGAGCCATGTCTATGATGGCTCGACACTTAGAGGGGTCGACTTCTATTCCCCTTTGGCTCACCATAAAGCCTAGAAGCTTCCCTGATTCTACCCCGAACACACATTTTTGAGGGTTTAGCTTTACTTTGTAAAGCCTAAGCCTTTCGAAAATCTTTTGTAAACATTCGATATGGGTGCATCGGGTTTTGGATTTCGCCAAGAGATCATCTACATACACTTCTACAAGCTCGTGAATTTGATCATGGAAGATCGTGTTCATGGCTCGTTGGTATGTTGCGCCGGCATTTTTCAAACCAAAGGGCATGACTGTATAGCAGTACGTGCCCCATGGGGTTGTGAAGGCGGTCTTACCCTGATCTCGTGGACTTAGTTTGATTTGATTATAGCCTGAATAGCCATCCATGAATGAAAACATTTCATGATTTGCAGTACTATCGACTATCAAATCTATGTTTGGTAAAGGATAATTATCCTTTGGAGTGGCTTTATTCAGGTTTCTGAAATCGATGCATATTCGAATTTTCCCATTGGTTTTTCGAACTACAACGATATTTGACAACCAATCAGAATACGCAATGGGTTTTATAAATCCGGCTTTTAGCAGATCTTCTAAACCCTCTTTGACTTGCGTGTGTACATTCGGGTGTATTTTCCTAAGCTTCTGCTTTATTGGTTTTACACCTACATCTAAGGGAAGACGATGCTCGACTATGCTGGGATCTATGCCCGGCATGTCTTCATACGTCCATGCAAACACATCTAAATAGGTTCGTAGAAATGCAATGAATGCTAACTTTTCAGTTTCATGCAAGCATGCGCCTATTTTGATGGTTTTGGGATTGGAATCATCCCCTAGGTTCACCTCTACGAAATCTCCTCCTACTGATTGGGAAGGTCTTTCAAAATCGAGAATCCTATGAAATTCTGGGAGCTCAGAAGTGGGATCTTCCTCAAGGGGATCCACTTCTGGGCTTTGATCATTCTCGTGGGCTATAGACCCGAGGGAACTTGATGCGTGTTTTTCAAAATAACCTGGTTTTGTACTTGGATTTTCAAGTGATTTCGAAATTTTTGGTCTGGCTATGCAGACGACGTCTCTTTCGAAATCCTTTTCTTTCGCCAAAGTCATACCAGGAGCAGCTATGTACAAAATCTTTTTGGTATTTTCCAAATTTTCGATTTTTTTGGGTTTTTGTAAAACAAGAACTTTGGGAACTATACAAAGCACACTTTTTTTGATTTTTTGTTTTTCCATTGTTTTTGGTTTTTCTTGTTTTTCGATTTTTTTGGATTTTAAGTTTTCAAATGTTTTTGGTATTTTTAGAAAAAGGGATCTTCCGTCATACCTACAAAGGGAAAACACTATGGGTTAGACTCGGAATAGGAGGTCTAAACCATAGGTCTCTTCTAAGACAGGCTCCGGGGCACCCTTGACCCAGGTGGTCACAGGGGGTGGCTCCGGCGGTATTCGGGGAGTATAGCCGATCCCATATCGGCTTGGATTGGCCCTAGGAAGGATGGGCTCTAGGAGACCCTGGTTTTGTGCCCCTAGACTTTTGTAGGGCGTGTAGCCCATGTTCAATAACATGTTCCACGACCTTTTGTTTTTTGAAAAGATGGGATATAAGTCGTGGTCCTGGAACATGCTATCGTCCATATTAGGCTCGTATGGCCTTTTGTCCAGGGGTTTTGGAAATAGGGAACGCTTGGGTTTTCCTAGGAGGATTAGAGTCGGGAGGGGGCCTGCTTTAGGCGGCCCCTTCACACATACAACCTTCCTAGGGTTGTTCAACACGAGCCGAGGTGGCTCAACCATAATTTGCCCCAGGTTAGCCTCTTGGGCCTGGGAGCTTGATAAACAAGGGGAGTTTATGATCCCCTGAAGTTGTGGGTGACTCTCACCTAGGATCACTACGACTTGGTCCCTAAAAGGGATCTTGACACACTTGTGGAAGGTGGATGGCACAGCGCACAAACTGTGTATCCAGGGTCTTCCCAGCAACAGGTTATAATGGGGGTGGATGTCCAAGACATGGAACACCCCCGTGTGTTCGATCCCTCCCGTTTCCATTGGGAGTTCGATGGATCCTAAAGGCCTAGATGCATTCCCATCGTATCCAGTGATAACGATGGGGCTTGGGTTTACTGAAGTCAAGGTGACTCCGATTTTGTACGCCACGTGAAGTGGAAGGATGTTGAGCCCTCCTCCACCATCGACTAGGCACCTGTCCAGAGAGTGGTTGTTTAGAACCACCTCGATATGCAGGGCCTGGTTATGGGTTTCGTAGGGTCTATCTACATCATCTTCCGAAAAGGTGATGGGCGATTTTGCTCCTAATAAAGCCACTTGGGCAGACAAGGATTCCGGACTTATGTTCGAATCAACCTTGGCCCTTTCTAGAATTTTCTCTAAGACAAGTCTATGCCTAGGCGAGGTTTTGATAAGCTCTAGGATAGACATGTGAATAGGAATCTTTGAAAGGTGGTTTTCGAAATCATAAGGATTTAGGATGATTTTGTCCTTATCTGCTTTTGGCAGACCACTAGGGATACATGCTTTTGAGGGGCCAGGCACACTGACCACCTTTTGAGCACCTTGAAGGTGCGGGGGTTGGTAGATCCTCCCGGATCTAGTGACTTCCCCCACGACCAGCCTAGGGTTTGCGCTAGACTTGGCTCTAAGGATGAGCTGAGGAGAACCTTGGATTTTTAAAACTGGTTTTGTCGGGGTTTCCACTTTTGGCGGTCCCCGAATGACGACTTGGGCGGGCCTCTTGTATAATACAAGGATGGGCGCACAAGCAGGTCGACCAGGTTCGGGCTTTTGCGCTAGTTCCTTGGAAATGGTGAGGGTACATACCTCCTTTCCTTTCCCACTGCCACTGGCGTGTTTGGGAAAGGGTTCCTTGAAGATAGCTTGAGGTGGCTCAGATTCCGCAGTGACCTGGAGCCGGCCCTCCGCTATCAAGTTCTCAATTTTATTTAGAAGAGAGAAGCACCGTTTGGTATCATGGCCTTTGAGCCGATGATACTTGCAAAATCGGTTTAAATACCCCCCTTTGGACGTGACTCCTTCGGGGATTTCAGGGAGTTCGATCATGCCCTGGGCAAGTAGGAGGTCTAGGACCTCCGACACAGGTTGCCCCAGCGGAGTGTACTCCCGTTTTTCAATTGGTTTTGAAAAGTTGCGTTCTCTCTTATTTTCTATTTTTTCAAAATTTTTAGAAGTGCCCGCCATGCCTGGATCCACCCGGACATTGGCGATTTTATGGGGCTTTGCCCCTTTGTCCGTTGTGGGCAGCCCATATGCGATGGGCTTTTCCACACGTGTTTTGGGAACGGCACTTCCTTTCCATAAGTGGTCGTATGTCCCTTTTCGCAAGTTGGTTTCGAAAAGGGAGGCCTTTTTGATCAACTTATGGAAAGTTGAAATCTCATGGAGCGAGAGAAGGGTTTTTAACTCGTTTTTGAAATTATCCAGGATGAGCATTACTGCGCATCCTTCGGATATAGGCTCTCGCACTTGGCCTAAAAGAGACCTCCATCTTATAATGAAGGCATGCACGTCTTCGTTCATGCCTTGCTTTGTATCCCTTAGGGTATTCAGGGTTGGCGTGACTTCCACGTTGTGTGCAAATCTTTGCATGAAGCAGTTCGCTAACTCTTCAAAAGTAGCGAACTGGCTTAAGTCGTAGGAAGCCAGCCATTTGGCAGCTGTGCCCTTAAGGGATAGAGGGAACCAATACACCCATTTCATCGAGTCCTTTTTCTTCTTATGGGCTCGACGTGAGAAAAGCTGCAAGTGAGACCTAGGGTCTCCCATGCCATCATACCGATGGAAGTTTGGTATTTCATCGTCACTGTCTGTTTCGTAATCCATAGGAAGGAAATCAGACAGGGCGTAGCTTCTTTTCTCTTTATTTTGCCCTTTCAGCAGTTGCTGTAGGGCTTTACGGTCCTTTTGTGTGAAGGACTCGTGGTATTGGTTGCCTTCTATTACGGAGGCCTCTTTTTGCTTGCGAGGTTTTTCAATTTTCTTTTTAGGCCTTTGTTCACCGTTTGATGAACACGAATCGCCTACTTCAGCCTCTTGGCTGAGAGCATCGATTTTGGCCTCAAATTCCCTTCTCAAGTCCTCGATTTCATCTAGTTTTATTTTGTTTTTCAAAATCCTCCTAGAGTGAGAACTTGATGCGCATGAGCCTTGGCTCGACACTTCACTTGGATTGGATTTTGACATGCTTTTCAAGCTTTTTTCAAAATTTCCTAAGTAACAGCAAAGAAAACAAGTTTAAAACGACACCTTTATAAGATTTTCGCAAGACTCCTACAAGTAAACTCGATTTTTAAAAAAGGCTCACGTCCCACCGAGCGTGCCAATCTCTGTAGACGCGCGAAAAATCCCCGCCTCTTCGCCTCTTTCGTGGTTTGGAGTGGATCTTATCGTGCGTCTAAGGCCTAGATATACAAACAGGGCGTGCCAGCTAGCTTACTTAAGCTAGCGAAGATATATTAACACTGACTTCTAAACGTGGCGACTGTGAGCAAGTGAGCTCTTGTCGTCGCAGACCTTCTTGCACCGATGCGCAAGGGTCAGTCTGTACGCTTTTGCAAAAATCGAGTTTTAGGGAGAAAGTCTACGAAACGGTTCGAGGTGTCTATTTCGGGTTTTTAAGATGCGATTGCATGTTTTAGATCACGTGGATTTGCACGTGCCTAAGTCTTTTCTTTTATCCCTTTTTGGGTCGCCTAGTTTGTGTGTTATGAACACTCCACTACATGGGCGAATTCGAGCGGGGGTTGCTTCGATGCAATATGCGTCCTACCTCGTGGTATGGCGTAGATGCAATGCAAACTCACGCTACTCCAAAGGGAAAACCCGAAAATGTAAAGACAATGCTGAAGGGAAATAACAGAAGGGAAATAACCGAAGGGAAATAACAGAAGGGAAATAACAGAAGGGAAATATGTATATATCTTATGTATATGAGCCCTTACTCGGGTCTTGCAAATAAGAGCGAAGGCTCAATGTGGGTGCGTGTTTGAATTGAAAGACTTACACACACGACATGAAATTAAACCCAAATATAAATTGCAGTATGGCCTTGACTAAGGTCTTGGGAGTAAGAGCGAAGGCTCAATGTGTGTGAGAGTGCTTGAATTGAAGTACTACACACACGACATAAATGAAACCCAAATATAACTGCAATAAGGCCTTTACTAAGGTCTTGGGAGTAAGAGCGAAGGCTCAATGTGTGTGAAAGTGCTTGAATTGAAAGACTACTCACACGACAAGAAATGAAACCCAAATAGTATAGGTCGGCCCTTACTTGGGTCTTTCAAATAAGAGCGAAAGCTGAATGTGTGTGAGAGTGTTTAAATTGAAAGACTTACTCACACGACAAGAAATGAAACCCAAATAGTATAGGTCGGCCCTTACTTGGGTCTTTCAAATAAGAGCGAAAGCTCAATGTGTGTGAGAGTGTTTAAATTGAAAGACAACACACCCAACTTAAACAAAACCCTTCGGAAATGAAATATATACGTACACTTATATATTAGGGGCTGATTAGGCCCGTGTGTGTTTGAAATTGTGCACGACTAAGAGAGTGCACGTGTGTGGTTGTGCCAAGCCACGTTATTACAAGCGGGGGGAGACTATGCTCCGTTATTACAACCCCGTATCAAATTGAATTTCAAGCAAGTGTATGATCAAAGACCGAGTTTAGAAACTTACAAGTAGCTGGTCCGTAGAGGTCTTGCTTGAGTGTGGCCTTGGCTTTGGGCTGCAAACGGGAGCTCCGCGAAGGTACGTGACCAAGAGTGCTGGCCGGCTGCAAATGGGCGCGGGATGGACGCCTCGAAGGGGACCGGTGGCAAGTGGGCGGCGCCTCTAAGTAGGGAGTTTAGAGTGGCTGACTAAGTGGGTCTTAGGGTCACTAGGGAAGTTAGGGACTTAGGGAAACTGGACCTAAAAGGTGAGCTAGTGGGAAGGCCAAATAGGACACCTAGGGAAGGGATCGGCCGAATGGGAGATGGTGGCTGAGCAATGGCCAGCCACTTGGGTTATCCTAGGTTCGGCTAGGCTTAGGTGGTGGCGGCAAAGAGGTGGAACTAAGGGGAAGATGGGTGGTTAAGGGTGGAGAGGTGGTAGAGAGTGGTTTTGAGGGAGTTAGGGGGACTTACCGAATGGGAAGGAGTGGCGGCAAAGGTGGCTGTCGGCTGGTGGAAGATGGGAGAAGGAGAGGGCCCGGCTGAGTGAGGTGGCGGTGTCCGGCTGGGGGGGGGGGCAGTGATGGTGGACGGAAGAGGGAGAGTGGCGGAGCAGGTGGCGGCTGGTGGGGCTGGAGCTGCTGGGAAGACGGGTGAGAGATGGGAGAAGGAAGAGGGTCCGGCTGGGTGGTGGAGTGCGGTTCCCACTTGGAAAACCCGCCCACAATGGGGGGGGTTTAAATAGGGGATGGGTAGGTCGGTTAGGGCTGGGTTGTGGGTAGTGGTTAGGTGGTTTAGGTAGGGTAGTATGTAGATAAGGTGGGCTGGATGGGATTGGGCCAGATATTTTAAAACTAGGGGTTTGGGAAAATCGTGGGCTAAGGGTGGTTTAGGGGTTTAGGGCTAGGTTAGGTGGTTGGGTTTTAGGGTGAGGTTTAGTGAGCTAGGTTAGGTGGTTTAGGCTAGGTTTAGGCTAGGTTTAGGGAAATTAATCTAGGTTTAGGGAAGGATTAGGGGAGTGGGTTAGGTGATTAGGTTGGGATTAGGCCGGGATTAGGGAAGTGGGTTAGGTGATTAGGTTCAAATTAGGGGTGGATTAGGGGTTTAGGCTAGGTTTAGGCATTTTGGGTTAGGTTTAGGTGAAGGAGCTCCCTTAGCATGGCCCATAGACCTTGATCACCCCATGTTGGTGCAGCCCTAGGTTAGGTTTTAGCTAATTACAAGCTTAAACCCACTCAATTAGGCTAAACCACAAGATTAAACCCAAACTTGACACACAAGTCAAGCTTAATACAACACTCTTGATATTTATCACCCCCACTCTCTCTCATGCCCAATATCCCACGTGAATTTCAAGTGGGCCCCACCTCCATTTATGAGAAGGTGATGTGGGCCATGGATATGGATATTGGATTGGATTTCTGGATCCAAATCCAAATCCAAATCCACATATGGGTTTGGATTGGAATCTGGATATATATGGTCCAGATCCAATCCAAACTGAACTCTGACTCCTTCGGGCCGGGTTCGAGACGGACGATTCGTGCGGGGCCTGACAGCATCAGTGCTCCGTCTGCGTTGGGTCTTCGCCAACATGGTCGCCCGCCTCCGTTTCTGCCTTCCGGAGATGACTTCAAATGATATTTTGGTAAGAACAGGGTCTTGGACGTTCGAGATCCTGGGATGTGAATGAGATGCAAGAGATGCTGTGCCGGGCTCGACAGGTGCTCCGGTTCCGGGCTCTTCTTGGCTCTCCTGGTCCTGTCTTGATCGAGCCAAGCCACTTCGGGGTTTCAAAACATGTTTTAAAAGGGTTTTCAAAAGCTATATCATATGTTTTTGAAAGATAAAGTTTAAAACATATGTACAGAGTTGTTTGGAAGGCTCCTGGGTTTCTAAACTCAAAATGGCCCTTTGGGGGCTGCTTGTATAAAACCAGAGGGATTTTGAGAAATTCGTGGGATTTCGGGGTGTTTACAGTGGCCAACTCATGATACGGAATGAGTTTTTCATGTTTGACTTGCCAAACTTTTAAAACTTGGTTCACAACCAGTAAAGAGTCTCCAAAGACTTCAATGCAAGCTGCCCCTAGATTTTTCAAGACTTTTAGGCCTTGTATGAGAGCCTCATATTTAGCCACATTATTTGAACACTCAAAATCTAGACGAATTGCAATGGGTATTTCTCCCTTTTCAGGGGATATGAGAATGACTCCAACACCTGCCCCTTGTTGGTTACGTGCCCCATCAAAGTACATTTTCCATACTTGGTTTTCATTTAAACAGTTTGCTAAAACATGGTTTTGAAAATCATTTGCAAATATGCCTTCATCGGGCATCTCATCAAGTATGGGATATGTTTCTTCCAAGGGGAACTCGGCCATATGATCGGCTAGGGCTTGCCCCTTAATGGAGGTTTGGTGGTGATATTTGAAGTCATATTCCATTAAGAGGAGTTGCCATTTACCAAGCCTACCCGTTAGGATAGGTTTTTCAAACAAGTGCTTGATCGGATCAAGCTTAGACACTATCCATATCTCATGATCTAGGAAGTAATGTCTAAACTTTTGGCAAGCCCATACTAATGCCAAGCACGTTTTCTCCATGGCTTGATAATTTCTTTCATATGCCAAGAGAGTTTTCGAAATATAGTAAATGACACACTCTTTGTGGCCATCATCCTCATATTGGGCTAATAAAGCACCCAATGCATTCATATGTATGGAAATGTAAAGAAGTAAAGGTTTTCCTTGCTTTGGAGGTTTCAAAATTGGAGGATTCACCAAATAAGTTTTCAATCTTTCAAAAGCTTTTTGACAATCCTCGTCCCACAAAAATTTTACCCCTTTTCGCAAAAGTTTGTTGAAAGGTTCGCATCTTGTTGCTAAATTTGAAATGAACCTCCTAATGGCTTGGAGGCGACCTTGGAGGCTTCGGATTTGGGTCAAGTTGGATGGTGGAGGCATATCTATGATGGCTCGGCACTTAGAGGGGTCTACTTCAATACCCCTTTGGCTCACCATAAAGCCCAAAAGCTTACCTGATTCTACCCCGAATACACATTTTTGAGGGTTTAGTTTCACTTTGTAAAGCCTAAGCCTTTCGAAAACTTTTTGCAAAGACTCAATGTGAGTAACTCGGGTTTTTGATTTCACCAAAAGGTCATCCACATATACTTCCAAGAGCTCATGAAAGATAGTAGTCATAGCTCTTTGGTATGTGGCACCGGCATTTTTCAAACCAAACGGCATAACTGTATAACAGTATGTGCCCCAAGGTGTAGTAAAAGCAGTTTTTGCCTGATCTTTTGGTGCTAACTTAATTTGATTGTAACCCGAATAGCCATCCATGAAAGAAAACATTTCATGATTTGCAGTGCTATCTACTATCAAATCAATATTTGGTAGAGGAAAATTGTCTTTTGGAGTGGCTTTGTTCAAATTTCTAAAATCAATGCAAATCCTAATTTTCCCATTGGATTTTCGAACTACAACAATATTTGAAAGCCATTCTGAGTACGCAATGGGTTTTATAAATCCGGCTTTTAAAAGATCTTCTAAACCCTCTTTCACCTGTGCATGTACATCGGGGTGAATCTTTCTAAGCTTTTGCTTTATGGGTTTGGCATTTGATTCTAGGGGAAGACGATGCTCTACTACCATTGGGTCTAAACCCGGCATGTCTTCGTAGGTCCATGCAAACACATCTACATATGATTTGAGAAATGTGATGAATGATGTCCTTTCATGCTCATGTAAACATGCGCCTATTTTAACATGCTTAGGCTTAGACTCACTCCCTAGATTTACTTCCACAAAATCCCCTCCTACGGAATTTGAAGGTTTTTCTATATCAAGGATTCTATGGAACTCGGGAAGCTCGGAGGTTTGGTCCTCCTCATGGACGAGGGGATCTTCCTCTTCGCTTTGATCACTCTTGAGAAATTTGGGTTCTATGAAAGTGCTAGGCAAGGCACACGGTTTTGGAACATCCACCACTTTCAAAAGACTAGGGCTTTTCACAAAGACAATGTTTTTGGGTTTTCCAAGATTTTCGATTTTTTTGGCTTTTTCGAAATTGCTCTTCGGAGATGGAATGTATAAAACCTTGTTTTTGGTGTTTTCGCATTTTTCAATTTTTTGGCTTTTTGTAAACACAAGGAAGGAACAAAAACCACATTCTTTTTGAAATTTTCAAAATTTTCAATTTTTTTGGCTTTTTGTAAACAAATAGAAGGAGGAGAAATGTAAATCACATTCTTTTCAAGATTTTTGAAATTTTCTATTGTTTTTGGTTTTTGGGAACTTTCTAAATGTTTTTGGATTTTGCAAATTTCTAATTTTTTTGGGTTTTTGGATGTGGCGGGGTCTTCCATCAAACCTACAAAGAAAACACCATGCATTAGGCTCTAAATAAGAGGTCTAAGTCATAGGTTTCGGTGTTAGGAGGCTCTAAGGCACCCTTGACCCAAGTAGTCGTGGGTGGAGGTTCGGGTGGTATGGATGGGTCGTAGCCTATCCCATACCGGTTTTGGTTTATGTTTGACACTATGGGTTCAAGACGACCTTGGTTTTGGCTTCCTAGGCCTTGATAAGGCATATAACCCATGTTCAACATCATGTTCCAAGGCTTCTTTAATTTTGAAAATGTTTTATAAAGAGGATGGCCTTTGAACTTGGTGTCGTCTATGTCATGCTCAAACACTTTTATGGACTTGGGGAGGACTTTGGGTAGTTTTGAGATGGTCTTGAGCGGGCTAGCCTTGGGTGGCCCTTTTATGTGCACGACACCTTTTGGTTTGGGATCAGCTACCAAGGGTTCATCTAGTTTTGGCTCATGAGTTTTATCACCTGATAAGCATGGGAAATTTTGTATTCCCTGTAACTGGGGGTGATTTTCTCCTAGAATTACCACAACATGATTTTGGAGGGGTATTTTGACACACCTATGAAAGGTGGATGGCACAGCCCGCAAGCTGTGTATCCATGGCCTTCCTAGGAGTAGGTTATAATGGGGGTGTATGTCTAAAACATGAAACACCCCGGAATGACTTACGCCCCCTACTTCTATGGGTAACTCTATGACTCCTAAAGGTTTGGATGCGTTCCCATCGTATCCTGTGATCACGATGGAACTCGGGCTTAGAGAGGTCAAGGAGACTCCTATTTTGTAGGCTATGTGTAGTGGAAGTATATTTAGACCTCCTCCACCATCAACCAAACACTTGTCTAGAGGATGGTAATTCAATACCACCTCTATATGCAAGGCTTGGTTATGGTTTTGGTAGGGTTGTTCTAGCTCTTCTTCCGAAAACACAATGGGAGTTTTAGCACAAATGGGTGAGACTATGAATGAGAGGGACTCAGGGGTTATGGTTGGGTTAACCTTGGCCTTCTCTAAGATCTTTTCTAAAACTTGTCTATGCCTAGGAGATGTTTGGATAAGTTCTAGGATAGACATGTTTATGGGAATCTTAGCAAGGTGATTTTTGAAATCATATGGGGTTAACACATTGTTTTTACCCATGAGATGCGATGCTTTGGGAATGCATGATTTTGAAGGGCCGGGGATAACGACCACTTCCTTGCTAGCATCTTTTGCTAAGTGTGGGGGTTGGTAGATCCTTCCGGATCTAGTGACCTCGTCCACACCTTCCCTATGGCTCGTTCCTAGGTGGGCTCTAGTTTGATGCTTGGGAGCACCTCGAATCTCTAATAAGGCTCTAGCCGGGGGCGAGACTCTAAGCGCTCCCCGAATCACTACTTGTTTGGCTTTTTTTATTACGAGTAGTGGTGTGTGACAAGTAGTGCGATCCGTATGCCATGCATGTTCCGAACCATTCAAATGAGAGGAGAGAGCATATACCTGCTTGTCCTTCCCGCTAGTGCTTGCATGGTTGGGGAAGGGTTCCTTGAGTACGGCTTGGGCGGGCTCCGGTTCCTCGGTGACCTGGAGCCGGCCTTGCTCGATCAAGTCCTCTATTTTGTTTAAAAGGGTGTAGCAGTGATTTGTATCATGGCCTTTGAGCCTATGATACTTGCAAAACTTGTTTAAAAATTTCCCTTTAGGGGGTGTCCCCTCGGGAATTTCCGGAAGTGTCACCATTCCCTGGGCGAGCAGGAGGTCGAGGACCTCTGTGATGGGCTGCCCCAGCGGGGTGTACTCTCTTTTTTCGAAAGACTTTTGAACCTTTTTGTTCTTCGGTTCAAATTTTGAAGTGCCGGCCGGGCTTGGTTCTACTCGGACATTTGCAATTTTTTTGGGGTTTTGCCCCATTGTCCGTAGTAGTTGGCCCGTAAGTCCCGGGCTTTTCAAAACAAGTTTTCGAAAAAATTTTGCCTTTCCACAAGTCATCGTAGACCCCCTTTTTCATATTTGCTTCGAATAGGGAAGCCTTCTTGATTAGTTTGTGGAAAGTGGAAATTTCATGGAGGGAAAGGAGCATTTTCAGCTCGGGTTTGAAATTTTCAAGGATGAGCATCACGGCACATCCTTCTGAGATGGGCTCTCTTACTTGCCCCAATAAAGACCTCCATCGAACGATAAATGCATGAGCATCCTCGTTCGTGGCTTGTTTTGTGTCCCTTAGGGTGTTCAAAGTGGGGGTCACTTCCACGTTGTGTGAAAATCTTTGCATGAACCCATTTGCCAACTCTTCAAAAGTGACAAATTGGCTCAAGTCATAGGAAGCGAGCCACTTGGAAGCAATTCCCTTAAGGGAGAGGGGGAACCAGTAGATCCACTTAGCCGAGTCTTTCTTTTTCTTATATGCTCGACGGGAAAAGAGTTGGAGGTGAGATCTAGGATCTCCCGTCCCGTCATATTGATGAAAATTCGGTATGTCATCGTCGCTATCCGTTTGGTAATCGGAAGGTAAAAAATCGGATAGGGCATATGACCTCTTTTCCTTGGCCTGGCCCCTTAGTAGTTGTTGAAGGGCCTTGCGATCTTTTAATGTGAACGACTCGAGCTCTCTATCCCCCTCCATGGTGGAGGTCTCTTTGGGTTTTCTGGGTTTGTTTGTTTTCTTTCGAGCCCTAGTTTGCCTCCCATGGGATGAGCAGGATTCGACCGCTTCGGCCTCTTGGCTGAGAGCGGCGATTCTTGCTTCGAATTCTTTCCTCAATTCTTCTAATGACTCTTTCTTGTTTTTGAAATTTGTTTTTGAAAATCTTTTCGAAAATTGACTTGACGAGCATGAAGCCCGGCTCGACACCTCGTAAGAACCATCCGAACTTGACATGATCTTATGGGCCCTTGAAAATCCTACACGTGCACAATTTACCAATGTTAAAAACACTTTGAAAAGATTTTTGGGAGTCTTATTTGCTTAGAAATTCCTTAAGACCAGTGTCCCACCGGGCGTGCCATTTCTGTAGACATGAAAATTCTCATTTCAAAGTTTATGAGACAAACTTGAAATGAAACTTTCCACCCCTACGCTTGCGCGAGCGTGCCAGCTAGTTCAAAACTAGCAAATGTTTGTAAGACTTCTAAGCGATTGTGTGCAAGCGGGATCTTTTCACTCACACCTTCTTGAGCCGATGCTCAAGGGTCAGTGTTGAGCGCTTAGGAATTTCATTTTACAGCAAACATGATTCCCTTTTACATAAACAAGTGTCTTTGAAAAATTTGTTGAACTTGTGCACTCGGATTCAATACTTGGAAAAACACAAGTTGCTGAAAACAGAGAATTCCGTTTTCAGAGCTATTTTCTAGGGGAGTTTTCAAGGCATTACAGACTTCCAAAAATTATCAAAATTTTATCAGACAAAGCTGGTAGTGTGGAGAGACTGTAGCCTTTTTCAAATCTGCATTTGGAGCAGTATTGAATCAGAAACAAATAATCCACTCAGACCACCTCACTGACTCGGAACAGCTCTGTTTCAGAAATACAGAAACTCAAAGGTGAGTCTGTATCTCTTTGCTCAGAACTCCGATTTTAATGATTTTGATGTTGCTGAAAATCTATGGATGTTAGCTTTCCAATCCATCAAAAATCAACCAATTTGGACTCCTGTGGACAGAGATATGGGACTTTTACCCAACCTCTGTTTCAGGAAATCCGACTGTGCAAACAGTGGTACAGAAATCTGGTCGTTCTTAATATGCTTTTATTACGTGGCTGAGCGGCCCTAAAATCTTGCCAATTTTATACAGAGTGTCCCAATGTGTGTGGAATCAGTGTGCCAAATTTCAAGACAATCGGAGTAAGCATCACAAAATTAAAATTACGGAAACAGACATATGCAGAGATGCTGAAATCCGGTTTTCTGTTTTATAAACATAATGATGCATAACCCACCCGAAATTAAAATGCAACAACCCTTAAAGCAAATTTGCTGGAATATAAATGAATGGAAAGTACTTTATAGCTTAGACATAGAGGGGGTTAGAAGTATAGAGGGTATATAGCATATAGGAAGGGAGAAGCATTAAAGCAAACACTTGGCGTGCAAGTGGGTGTATAGTGTTTCATCCACGAAATTGAAATGGCAGCAAAGCTAGATTATTACAACTCAGGGGGAGATGAAACTCCATTAATACAACCCCATTTAATGAATTGAATGGAAGGGAATGAAACTTAGATTAAGTAAGAAAGGTCATACACGAGTTTTGGATGCGAAGGACCGGATTTCAATGATGAAGCCGGTCTTCCTCTTGATGGCCTTCCTTCTTAACTCCTACAAGCTCTCACCTAGCTTCCCCTTCACTAGAAAACGTCCCCCCTTTGCTGAAATTTTCTGCACCTAGTCTAGCACACACCACCCAAGGTCTCTCTCTTCTCTCTCTTCTCTCTCTTCTCCAAGTTATCCAAGTTATGGAACCCGCCCCCCCTCTTGGGCCTTTTTATAGGCCAAGGGGGGCTGGTTCTAGTGGCTTCTTGTGGGGCGGGTTGGAGCTTTAGCTTGGTGGATTTGATCCGCTCCAAACCGGCTTCTTGTAGTTCTTTATTGAGTCGATTCGGACCAACCCGTATGGGCTGGTATAGGTGCCATGGCTTGGTGTAGCCCTAGAGCATGCGGTTGGTTTTAAACAACCTTACAATGTGCAACATGTTTTGTTTGGGCTGATTTCTTTAAACTTCGACCCACTTGAATTCGCTTCTTTCTTTGATTCGGCTCCCACCTCTTGCTTTTGAGCTACACTTGAAATCTTCTAGAATTGAATGAGCTTGTGACCATGGCCTCGAGTCTTGGTTCCAAGTTGGCCCCATCGGACAAACTTGGATTTGATCGGTCTTGACCTTCCATTTGGATAAGTTGTTGAATTTGAACTTGATATGCTTCAATCTTCTCCACTTTTGGGAATCAATCTGATTTAACTTGATCCGTATCTTGATACACTTTATCTTCTTTCCGAGAATCGAGGCCTGGATTGGGTCTCCGCCTGCTTCGAAACTCATGGGCTATTTGGATTTAAAACCTTTATTTTGAAATATTCTCCCAAAAGGTCTAAACTTTAAAATTTGGGGATTTTGAATTTAAAGGTTCATAAAGGCTTTAAATTGGCCTTCAAAATTTAGGAGTTTTTGAAAATACTTGAAAAAATTTCGGGTGTTTACAATAGGAATCTTTAAAAGATGGTTTTCAAAATCATATAAGTTTAACACGACATTTCCTTTGTCTGCTTTCGACGGAACTCTAGGAATACATGCTTTTGAGGGGCTAGGAACACTGACCGCCTTTTTAGCACTTTGCAAATGTAGGGGTTGATAGATCCTCCCGAATCTTGTCACCTCCCCCACGATCAACCTAGGGTTCGCACCTAACATGGCTCTAATCGAAAGTTTTGGAGCACCTTAAATTTTCAAAATTGGTTTAACCGGGGATGGTACTCTTGGTGGTCCCCGGATGATTACTTGGGCGGGTTTTTTGTGAAGTATGAGAGTAGATGCACAAGTAGAGAAACCAGACTCATATGCATGCGCTAGACTCTTCAAAATTGTGAGAGCACATACCTCTTTTTCCTTCCCACCGGTACTTGCATGCTTGGGGAAGGGTTCTCTAAAGATAGCTTGGGCAAGCTCGGGTTCCTCAGTGACCTGAAGCCGGCCTTCTACTATCAAGTTCTCGATTTTATTTAGGAGGAAAAAGCATTGCTTCGTATCATGGCCTTTGAGCCGGTGATACTTGTAGAATCGATTGAGAAATCTTCCTTTGGAAGTGATTCCCTCCAGAATTTCAGGGAATTCAATCATATCCTGGCCGAGTAGGAGGTCTAGGACCTCCGACATAGGTTGCCCCAGCGGAGTGTACTCCTGTTTTTCAAATGTTTTTTGGATTTTCTTGTCTTTTCGATTTTCAAAATTATCAAAATTCTTTGAAGTGGTCGCCAGGCTTGGATCCACCCTAACATTGGCGAATTTGTGGGGTTTGCCCCCTTTATCTATGGTGTGTAGCCCATAAATGTTGGGCTTTTCCAAGCGAGTTTTTGAAACTATGCTCCCTTTCCACAAATGATCATAAATCCCTTTCTTCAAATTTGTTTCGAAAAGAGATGCTTTTTTTTATCAACTTGTAGAAAGTTGAGATTTCGTGAAGCGAGAGAAGGGTTTTCAACTCGTTTTTAAAGTTATCCAGGATGAGCATGACTGCGCATCCTTCGGATATTGGCTCTCGCACTTGTTCAAGGAGAGATCTCCAACGAACGATAAACATATGCATGTCTTCGTTCATGCCTTGTTTTGCATCCCTCAACGTGTTTAAAGTTGGCGTGACTTCTACGTTATGCGAGAATCTCTGCATAAAGTAGTTCACTAACTCTTCAAAAGTAGCGAACTGGCTAAGGTAGTAGGAAGCCAGCCATTTGGCAACTGTGCCTTTGAGGGACAAAGGGAACCAATACACCCATTTCATCGAGTCCTTCTTTTTCTTATGGGCTCGACGAGAGAAAAGTTGCAAATGAGACCTGGGGTCTCCCCCATCATACCGATGGAAGTTCGGTATTTCATCATCACTGTCTGTTTCATAGTCTACAGGTAAGAAATCAGACAGGGCGTAACTCCTTTTCTCTTTGTTTTGCCCTCTCAGCAGCTGCTATAGGGCTTTACGGTCCTTATGTGTGAAGGACTCGTGGTATTGGTTGCCTGCCATTGCGGAGGTCTCTTTATGTTTGCGAGTCTTTTCAAAGTTTTTCTTGGCCTTTGGTTCACCATTTGACGAACATGAGTCAACTGCTTCAGCCTCTTGGCTAAGAGCAGCGATTTTGGCCTCAAAATCCCTTCTCAAGTCCTCAATTTCTTCTAGTTTGTTTCGATTTTTCGAAAATCTCCTAGAATGAGAACTTGATGTGCATGAGCCATGGTTCGACACTTCATTGGGTTCCAGATTTGACATGCTTCAATGCTTTCAAAATCCTAAGTATGAAATGCAACAAACAAAAGTTAAAACACTTTCTTTGAAAAGAATTTCGTGAGGTTTCCTTGTATGACTTGACTTTGCACAAGGCCCAGGTCCCATCGGGCGTGCCAATCCTGTAGACACACGGAAATTTTCCGACTCCGGGCTTCTTAGGGCCTAGAGCGAACCTTTTTGTATGTCTAAGTTGCTAAAAGGGCGTGCCAGCTAGCTTACTCAAGCTAGCGAAGTAAGTTTTCACAAGATCTGACTCGTTTGGGGCGATTGTGAGCAAGTGGGCTCTTTTTGTCGCAGACCTTCTTGCACCGATGCGCAAGGATCAGTCTGTACGCATAGCAAAGTCGATTTTGAACAAATGTAACCTTTTTGAAAACATACGAAGTGTTTTGATTGTGTTTTGCTTGTATTGTTGCAGATTTTATTTCACGTGGGATTTGCACGTGCCTATGTCTTTGATTTTAGTCAATTTGGGAGTGAGATATGTGCATCAAGTGCCTAAATGTGGCGAGTTTTGCATGGGTGTATGGGGTTTGCTTTGATGCAATATGCATCCTAACTCGTGGTATGACGAATATGCAATGCAAACGCACACAAATGAACGGGAAAAACCCGGAATTGAAAGACAATGCTTAAGGGAAATTGCAAAAAAGGGAAATATAGCTATATCTTAAGAGCGGAAAGGCTCAATTGTGTAAGTGTATGCCGTGTATAAATTGAAATGCAACTCACACAGCTAAACCTTAAAACTTGAAATTTAAAGACATAGCGAAAGGGAAATACAACTATATATATATGGGCCCGAGGGTCGCCAACGTGCACGTGTTGTGTTTGTGTATAAATGGAAAGACAACACATGCAGCTGAACCGGGAAAACGCAGCGGAAAATATAGAAAATATGTCTATATCTTAGCAGCTGCCAAGGCCAAAATGGTGCGTGAGGTTCACGAGCAAGCGCTCGAGTGTTCTTTGTGTGTAAGTGTGTAAATGAAAGACAAACTCACACGACTTCATGAAACAACCCAGCTGAATGTAAATACTTTATATAGAATAAGAGCGAAGGCTCAATGCACGCGTGTGTGAGTATATAAATTGAAGACAAACCGACGCAGCTCTTACTAGAGTCTTAGGAGTAAGAGAGAAGGCTCAATGGTGCACGTGGGTGGTTGTGTATGAGTGTAAACACCCCAAAATCCCACGATTTTCTCAAATTACCTGGTTTTGCAAAAGCAGCCCCAAAGGGCTATTTTGAGTCTGAAAACCCAGGAGCCTTCCAGACAACTCTGTACATATGTTGAAACCATATATGTTTTAAAAGTATATACATACAGTTTTGAAACCTTAAAAATGTGTTTTGAAACCCCAAAAAGCAGCTTGGCCTGATGAAAGCAGGACCGAAGAGGCAAAAGAGAGCCTGAACCCGGAGCGTATTTCAAGCTTGGCACATCAACTCTCGTATCAGAATCATCTCCAGATTCTCGGACATCGAAGCCCCTGATATCAATAATATGTTCAAAATGATCTCCAGAAGGTGAGAAGAAGAGCGGATGACAATATTGGCAAAGACCCAACGCAAGACGGAGTACTGATGCAGTCAGGCCCCGCATAAACCGTCCGTTTCGAAATGCCATGAATTAATCAGAAAATCAGATTTGGGTCAGATCTGGACCATATATATCCAGATCCAAACCCAAACATGCATCTGGATTTGGATTTGGATTTGAATCCAAAGATCCAAATCCAATATCCACATCCATGGCCCACATCACCTTCTCATGAATGGAGGTGGGGCCCATAGAGATTTCACGTGAAAAGCTTGGGTAGAGACAGAAATGGGGTGATAAAGCATGAGTGAGAAAGTTTGTGGGCTTGACTTTTGGTCAAGGATGGGTTAACCATGTGGGTTTAGTCTAGAGTGTGGGTTTGAGCTTGTATGCACCTACACCTAACCTGGGGCTGCACCAACATGAACATGGCTGCAACTAGGTCCATGGATCGATGCCAAGGGGATGCTCCTAAACCTAGCCCTAAGCTAACCCACCTCACCTAGCCACTCCCCTCTAAACCTGACCCAATCCTAGCCATCCTCACCCAAAACCACCCCAACCTCACCTAGTCGACCTCACCTAGCTCACCTCACCTAACTAGACCACCTAGACCCTAGCTAGACTAAACCTAATCCCACCTTAATACCCCTAATTAGGCCCTTAACCACTAATTCCCAACCTCCCTAACCGACCTACCCTAAACACCCATACCACCCATCCTAACCAACCTACCCAAACCACCCCACAAGCCCACCTTATCATAAATATCTAGCCTAAACCACTCCCAACCGACCCCAGCTCTTTTGCCTATAAAAACCCATTTTTCTTGCATGAAAAGGACTCTCTCCCATCTCTCTCCTACCCTCTCTTCCACCCCATCTCACTCCCACTCTCCCCCAGCTGCACCAACATCCACCGCCACTCCACCCGGCTGCCACTCTATTCGACTGCACACTCCATTCGGCTGCCACCTCCTTCCACCACCTCATCCACCAGCACCCCGGTTAGTACCCCATCTCAGCCCCATCTAGCCTCTCATCCCCCCTTTCTTACCCAGCCATACACTCCATCACCCGCCACCACAACCGCCTCGCCTTCTCCCTTACACCCGGCCACATCACACCCTACCTCACCACCTTCCCTTAGCATCATCTCCCTCAGCCCCTAGCTAGACCTTCTCCCTTAACCCGCCACCACCTAGCCAACACCGTAACCTGCCACGACTCAACCAACATCCCTACTTGCTGCGCCCATCACCCGGCCATCATCAAGGCTCTATTCGGCTAAGACCCTACCTGCTGCCAATCCACATCCAAGGAGCTCCCCTTCGGTTGTCCAAGGTGACTCACTAGGCCAAAGCCAAGCAAGTTGAGCCTGGACTAGCTACACGTAAGTGCCTAACTCGGTCCATATTATGAACTTGCTTACATTTAATTAAATTTGATACGGGGTTGTAATAATGGAGCGTTGTCTCCCCCCAGTTGTAATAATGTGGTTTGGCACACCAACACACACATGCACTTGAGCCATTTCGCTCTTAGCTGCATACAATTTTGGCACACACATGGGCCTAATCAACCCTTAAGATATAGTTATACTTATGTATATTAAGCTGCGTGGGTTTTAACTTAAGTCGTGGGTGTTGTCTTTCAATTTCCACACTCACACACATTGAGCTTTCGCTCTTATTCCCAAGACCCTAGTAAGGGCCGTATTGCAATTTCCCTTGGGTGTTTTAATTCAAGTTGTGTGCGTGGTCTTTCAATTTCCACACTCACACACATTGAGCTTTCGCTCTTACTCCCAAGACCTTAGTAAAGGCCGTATTGCAATTTCATTTGGGGTGTTTTAATTCAAGTTGTGTGCGTGGTCTTTTAATTTCCACACTCACACACATTGAGCTTTCGCTCTTATTCCCAAGACCCTAGTGAGGGCCAAATTGCAATTTCGTTTGGGTGTTTAAATTCAAGTTATGTGCGTAGCATTTCAATTCTACACTCACACACATTGAGCTTTCGCTCTTACTCCCAAGACCTTAGTCAAGGCCATATTATTATATTTGGGTTTACATTACAAGTCGTGTGAGTTGTCTTTACATATACACACAACACCCACGCACACGTTGGCGACCTTCGGACCCATATATATTATAAGTATTTCCCATCGGCTATGTCTTTAAGATTTGGGTTTTAAGGTTCAGCTGTGTGCGTAGTCTTTCCATATATACACGACACACACTTGCACAATTGAGCCTTTCCTCTCTTAAGATATAGCCATATTTCCCTTTTGCAATTTACATTAAGTCATTTCCCTTCCGCATTGTCTTTCAATTCGGGTTTTCCCTTTGGAGTTGTGTGAGTTTGCATTGCATATTCGTCATACCACAAGTTAGGATGCATATTGCATCAAAGCAAACCCCACACTCCCGTGCAAAAATCACCCAACTTAGGTCACTTGTGCACACACCTAGTTGGCCCTAAAAAGCATAAAAAGAAAGACATAGGCATGTGCAAATCCTACGTGTAATAAAACTTGTAATCGTACAAACAAAGCCCAAACACTTCGAGTATTTTTCAAAGAGGTTTAATTTAAAAGACTTTGCCAAGCGTGCAGACTGACCCTTGAGCATCGGTGCAAGAAGGTCTGCGACGAAAAGAGCTCACTTGTGTAGACACGGAAAATCCTCACTTCTGGTTCTTAGGCCCGAAGTGAACCTTTTCATGTGTCTAAGTCGTATTTAACAAAAGGGCGTGCCAGCTAGCTTGCTTAAGTTAGCGAAAAAAGTTTTTGAAATCTAACTTCTATCGGGGCGATTGTGAGCAAGTGAGCTCTTTTCGTCGCAGACCTTCTTGCACCGATGCGCAAGGGTCAGTCTGTACGCTTGGCAAAGTCTTTAACATTTAAACCTCTTTGGAAAATACCCGAAGTGTTTGGGCTTTGTATGTACGATTGCAAGTTTTATTACACGTGGGATTTGCACGTGCCTATGTCTTTCATTTTATGCTTTTTAGGGCCAACTAGGTGTGTGCACAAGTGACCTAAGTTGGGCGATTTTTGCACGGGAGTATGGGGTTTTCTTTGATGCAATATGCATCCTAACTCGTGGTCTGGCGTATATGCAATGCAAACTCACACAACTCTAAAGGGAAAACCCGAATTGAAAGACAATGCGGAAGGGAAATGACTTAATGTAAAATTGCAAAAGGGAAATTGCAAAAGGGAAATATGGCTATATCTTAAGAGCAGAAAGGCTCAATTGTGCAAGTGTGTGTCGTGTATATATGGAAAGACTACGCACACAATTGAACCTTAAAAGCCAAATCTTAAAGACATAGCCGAAGGGAAATACTTATAATATATATGGGCCTGAAGGTCGCCAACGTGTGCGTGGGTGTTGTGTGTATATGTAAAGACAACTCACACGACTTGTAAAGTAAACCCAAATATAATTGCAATATGGCCTTGACTAAGGTCTTGGGAGTAAGAGCGAAAGCTCAATGTGTGTGAGTGTAGAATTGAAATGCTACGCACACAACTTGATTTTAAACACCCAAACGAAATTGCAATATGGCCCTCACTAGGGTCTTGGGAATAAGAGCGAAAGCTCAATGTGTGTGAGTGTGGAAATTGAAAGACCACGCACACAACTTGAATTAAAACACCCCAAATGAAATTGCAATACGGGCTTTACTAAGGTCTTGGGAGTAAGAGCGAAACCTCAATGTGTGTGAGTGTGGAAATTGAAAGACCACACACACAACATGAATTAAAACCCATGCAACTTAAAACATATAGGTATAACTATATCTTAAGGGCTTATTAGGCCCGTGTCTGTGCCAAAATTGTGTGCAGCTGTAGACACAGAAAATCCTCGTCTCCGGGTTCTTAAGCTTGAAGTGAATTTTTTTCGTGCTTACGTCGCTTTAAAAAGGGGCGTGCCAGCTAGCTTTCTCAAACTAGCGAAGTAATTTTTGAAAATATCTGACTTTTGGGGCGACTGTGGACAAGTGGGTTCTTTTCATCGCAGACTTTCTGGCACCGGCGCGCAAGGGCCAGTCTGTACGCTTTAGGAAAACTCGATTTTACACAAACACGACTCTTTTGAAAACTTGAAAGTGTTTTATCAATTGGTTTTGTCAAATTTGCAACTTTTATACATGGGATCTATGTGCTCCTATGTCTCTCGGGTTTTAGCCAATTTTGGCGTGTAGTCGTGTGCATCCAGTGCTCGATTTAAGGCAAGTTCTACACGATTTGATCAATCTAGTTCGATGCAAGTATGCTTCCTATCTCGAGTTTGGCAGATATGCAATGCAAACTCACACAACTTGAAGGGAAAACCCAGAATTTAAAGACATAGCAGAAGGGAAATAGCAGAAAGGGAAATATGGCTATATCTTAGATGCGGAAGGGAAAATATATATAGCTATATCTTAAGAGCTAGAAGGCTCAATGTGAGTGAGTGCTTTGAGTGTATAAATTGAAAGGCAACTCACACGACTTGAACCTTAAAAACCCAGCTGAAAGGGGAAATACATATATATATGTAAGAGCGGAAAGGCTCAATGTGAGTGAGTGCTTTGAGTGTATAAAATGAAAGACAACTCACACGACTTAAACCTTAAAACCCAGCTGAATGTATATAAATAGAGCTATATCCTATGGGCTGTTGAGGCCCGTTTTATGTGCAAAAGGTGTGCAGATAAGAGCGGAAAGGCTCGAGTGTACGTGTGTGATTCTTGTTTCAAGCCATAATATTACATCTCGGTGGGAGACTATGCTCCATTATTACAACCCCGTATCGAATTTAATTGAAACTTGAATCAATGTAAAAGATCAGGTTCGAGCACTTACACGTCGTCTGCTTAGACTTTTCTTCTTATCAATGGAATCCGACCTTAGGTACAGTTGTTGGATGGACCTCTCCCTGCAAATCGATCAGGTGCGTGGGGTGTTGATCCTAATCTTGAGTCTAGGCTAGGTCTAAATGAGTGGTCTTGGGTAAGAGTTAAGCCAAGGTCCTAAGGGGATACTCGGCCAAAGGGTGGCCGAGTTGGGTTGGTGTGTTGGGAATGATCTTAGGTGGGGTTCTAAGGAAATGGTATAAGGGAATGCTCTACACAAGGATGGCTAATCTAGGTAGTTTTTAGGATTGGCTTAGGTAGAGTTTTAGCTAAGGTAGGAGGTTAAGGCTTTAGTTGTTTAATGGAACGGGTCTAGGGTGAGCTCGGCCAACTAATGGCCGAACTTGGGATGGTCTTGGGTAGGTTTTGAAAGCCAGGTTCTAAGTGAATGCTCGGCCAAATGGTGGCCGAGCTGGATAGGATTTAGTGGGTGGCTTAGGTAGTTTTAGGCCAATATTCGGCCAGCTAGTGGCCAAGCTCGATGAGTGTGGGTGACTATGGAAATCGAGTGCATTAGGCACTCGGTTTGGTTAGGCCTTTTAGGTTGAATGGCAAGGGTTTAAGGGAGGGTTTAAGACCAAGATTTAAAATGGTTAATGGGGTAGATCTGGGAAAAGCTCGGCCAGATATTGGCCAAGCTTAGGTGGTTTTGTTTGGGACGGGTTTTTGGGTAGAATAGGATGAGTTTTGGCAAGGCTCAGCCAGCACTTTGGCCGAGCTTTGTTAGTTTTTAGGGAGTATGGTTTGGGTAGTTTGGAGGGTTAGGGAAAGAGAGGCTTAGTTTAGTGCTTTAGGGACTAACCTTAGTTAGGAAAAACCGTCCAGCTCCTATTGGTTCCACGCACCCATCCTTCACGTCTTGAGAGAACCATCCAAGCTGCCGGATTCCATCTTGTTACAGCACCAAGCCTTGCGTGAAATCAAAAGAACAGCCCACAACATACACCCACATGTTCAGCCCACAATGGAAAAGCCAAGTCAAGCCACTTTCCTTGACTTGCTTTTTCTCTCTCACTCTCTCTCTCTCCAACCCAAGCAAAGACGTGAAACAAGAAAAAATTTTGCAGCCTCTTCTCACCTGCCCCTCACGTCCTTTTATAGGCCTCTTATGTGGATATGGATCCTGGATTGATTCTGAAATCCGGATCCAATCCAAGTCTTGTTTGGATCTGGATCTTGGGTCTGGATCTAGATATTTGGATCTAGATTTGATCCAAATTTTTTTTCTTCTTCTCTCCTTCTTGGCATCTTGAGTCGAACGCTTCGTGCGGGCCTTGAGTTTATCAACGATCCGTCTTAAGCAGGGTTTTTCCCCATTTTATCGTTCGAGCTCCTTTTCTCCTTTCCGGACTCTGTTTCAACTGATTTTGGTTGTTTTCGACTTGGATTGTTCGTGATTTCAGGGGCACTGTTGGCTGGGCCTCTGATGCTTCTGGCTTGAAGTCCATTTGTGGCCTGGGCTCCTCTTTTGCCTTTGAATTTGGCTTTTCGTCAGGCTTGGGCTTGCTCTTTGAATTTTCTGAATTTCTGTTGCAACTACTTTGGGCCAGGCTTTACCTGTTCATCTAGGCTTTTGCAACAATAGGACTTTCGCCCATTTTCAAGAATGTATGTTCCGACAGGGTTGCAAAATGGAGGTTTGAAGTATTTGAGTTCCTGGGTTTTCGAAAATTCCAATTTTGGCTTTCTGAGCTCATTTTCGAACCAGGCATTTGTTTTTGTAAAATTTTTGAAATTTGGGGTGTTTACAGATGCCCCTCTTTGTCATTATCCAAATTGATTTGGATAATGGCGAAGAAGATAACACCCCTAATCGTTTTCTCCCCGGATTCGATCTTGAGAATATGGGATCGTCCCAGTATTTGAGAAAAATATTTCCTTTTAAGCCTGACAGGAGGAGATTTTTCGCAAAAAGGGGACTTTCTATAGATCTAGCCCTAAATGAAGATTATGTATGAGGTGCTCATGCGTGGATATGTAGAGTGTATGACATGGCTGAAGTGCCAGAAAGGGGTGACCCCCTAGAGACCAGATATATAGTCGAACTTTTGAGACTTCATGAAAACCTGCTGATCCAAGTGAGCGGGCCTTACGTCTGCTCGATGCTCGAGTTTTTTTTTAAATTTGTTTTAAGAGGGAAAACTTTTCTGAACCATTGATCCTAAGGACCTTTAGCTCCTTGTGTTTGCCTTTACTTGAGTCTCGACACTCGCTAATCTAGCAGAGGTTTTATGAGAAAACAAGCCATATTTCAAAATTTTTACGCCTTACTCAAAACGTCGTATTCTTAAACAAGATGAAATTTAAGTAAGTAAATCCTATTTTTACTTTAGGATTCCCTGAAATGAAACATGTTTCGCTTGGGATAAGTCATGGGGATGGGAAAGAAGTACCACGGTCCCTTCTGAAGTGTCCCGTGGTTTGAGGCAAAGAAGGCGGAAAACTGCTCTTTTTGAGCCTTTTGGCCTTTTTCTTTCTTTTTTTCATAGAGGGTCTCCCTTTGGGATTATTTTTTCTTTAATCCCTCTCTTTCATAGAAGACTTGAATTTTCTTTTTGATTTATTCTTCTTTCTTTGGGAAACAGATTTTTGGCAGGGATTTCCCTTTGTTTTGGCCAAGTTTTCCTTTTGGAAGGAGAAGAGAATAGGGGAGGACTTATTCCAAGGTCATACTCGATCCATTCTAGGTTAGCCTATTTAGAAATAGCACGTACAACTTGCAAGTATCTTGCTATATTGAATTAGGCCTTTCTTTGTAAGAAGAAGGATTTTGAAATGTAGCCACGTATTTGGAAAGCTCTGTTTTTTCACAAAATGTCGATTCTTTTATTCAGGGTCACACCACTTACCTTTGATCCTTAGTTTCAAAGTTTCAAAGTAGTTTTCCCTAAAATATTTTCACAAAAGGGGAATTTAACTCAGACCCTATACATGATATTTTTTCAAATACTAAATATTGATAGGATCTGCTAAATTCCTACCCTCAACATCGGTTAACCAATAAGAATTGTTCGTGGTGGTTCCACGCACGACGTAGGGTCCATCCCACTTGGGCCGCCACTTTCCAAGTGGATGTGGGCCACGATGGTGGATGATTTTCAAAACGATCTCTCCCACTTCAAAGTGGCGAGGTTTCATATGTTTCTCATAATGTCGGGCGATCCTTTGCCGGTATGCGTGAGCATGGTCAATAGCAAGGAGTCGCCTCTCATCTAATAGATCTAGTTCGGCCATCCTAGCATGCTGAAGCATCTCTAGGGGGAGGTCGAGTGCAATGGATGTATGAAATGAATGCAGACGTGTATGGATGGGGAGAACGGCGTTTGTGCCATAAACAACCCACCTAGCTAAACCCTAAACCTCTAAAACCTTAAAGACATAGCTAAACCTCAATCCTAAGGATCTCGATCTCTTCGTATTTGCCCTCGTTTGAGTCTCAATCCTAAGGATCTCGAGCTCTTCGTATTTGCCCTCGTTTGAGTCTTCAAACTCGCCTATCTAGCGAGGTTTTATAAGAAAACAAGTTATATTGCAAATTCCTATGCCTTACTCGAAACGTCGAATTCTCAAACAAGATGAAATTCAAGTAAGTAAATCCTATTTTTACTTTAGGACTCCTCGAAATGAACCATACTTTAGCTTGGGATAAGCCAGGGATGGGAAAGAGATACCACAGTCCCTTCTGAAGCGTCCCGTGGTTTAAGGCATAGAAGGCGGAAAACTGCTCTTTTTGAGCTTTTTGGCCTCTTTTTCATTTTTTTCATAGAGGGTCTCCCTTTGGGAGTATTTTTTCTTTAATCCCTCTTTTTCACAAGAGAATCGATTTTTCTTTTGAATTCTGGTTTCTTTCTTTTGGAAAGAGACTTTGAATGGGAAATTCCCTTTGTTTGGGCTTTTGTTTTCCTTTTGGAAGGAGAAGAGAAGAGGGGAGGACTTATCCCAAGCCTACACTCGATCCATTCCAGATCAGCCTATTTAGAAATAGCACGTACTACTTGCAAGTATCTTGCTATATTGAACTAGGCCTTTCTTTGTAAGAAGAAGGATTTTGAAATGTAACCACGATTTTGAAGACTCCGCTCTTTCACAAGTGCGAATTCTCTCACTCAGGGTCACACGACTTTGCCTTTGCCCCTTATTTTCATGTCTCAGGGCAGCTATCCCTTTAAAATTTTTGAAAACTGGAACTTAATCCAAATCCTACACATGATACTTCTTTAAGTATTGAATATTTATAGGATTTGCTAAATTCCTAACTTCTACATCGATCAACCAATACGAATTGTTCGTAGTGGTTGCTCGTTATCGACGTGTGAAAATCCCCACGCCTCCCCGCCTTTTCTGGGCTTGGAGTGGATCCTCTCGTGCGTCTAAGGCCTATTTATGTAAACAGGGGGTGCCAGCTAGCTTACCTAAGCTAGCGAAGATGTATTTTAAACTGATCTCTAATCGTGGTGACTGCGAGCAAGTGAGCTCTTGTCGTCGCAGACCTTCTTGCACCGATGCACAAGGGTCAGTCTGTACGCTTTGCAAAAATCGAGTTTTTTGGGATAGAAAGCCTACGAAGCGGTTCGAGGTGTCTAATTTCGGGTCTTTTAGATGCGATTGCAGATTTTAGATCACGTGGATTTGCATGTGCCTAAGTCTTTCCTTTTATCCCTTTATGGGCCACCTAGTTTGTGTGTTATGAACAATCCACTACATGGGCGAATTCGAGCGGGGCTTGCTTTGATGCAATATGCGTCCTACCTCGTGGTATGGCGTAGATGCAATGCAAACTCACGCTACTCCAAAGGGAAAACCCGAAATGTAAAGACAATGCCAAAGGGAAATAACCGAAGGGAAATAACTGAAGGGAAATGACTTGAAATGTAAATGCCGAAGGGAGATATGTATATAGAGTATGTATATGGGCCCTTACTCGGGTCTTGCAAATAAGAGCGAAGGCTCAATGTGGGTGCGTGCTTGAATTGAAAGACTTACACACACGACATGAAATTAAACCCAAATATAACTTGCAGTATGGCCTTGATTAAGGTCTTGGGAATAAGAGCGAAAGCTCAATGTGTGTGAGTGCTTGAATTGAAGTACTACGCACACAACATGAAATTAAACCCAAATAGTATAACACGGCCCTTACTTGGGTCTTTCAAATAAGAGCGAAGGCTCAATGTGTGTGAGTGCTTGAATTGAAAGACTTACACACACGACATGAAATGAAACCCAAATAGTATAGGTCGGCCCTTACTTGGGTCTTTCAAATAAGAGCGAAGGCTCAATGTGTGTGAGTGCTTGAATTGAAAGACTTACACACATGACATGAAATGAAACCCAAATAGTATAGGTCGGCCCTTACTTGGGTCTTTCAAATAAGAGCGAAGGCTCAATGTGTGTGAGTGCTTGAATTGAAAGACTTACACACACGACATGAAATGAAACCCAAATAGTATAGGTTGGCCCTTACTTGGGTCTTTCAAATAAGAGCGAAGGCTCAATGTGTGTGAGTGCTTGAATTGAAAGACAACACACCCAACTTAAGCAAAACCCTACAAAATGAAAGTATATGTATATACTTATGTATTAGGGGCTGATTAGGCCCGTGTGTGTTCAAAATCGTGCACAACTAAGAGAGTGCAGGTGTGTGGGTGTGCCAAGCCACGTTATTACAAGCGGGGGGAGACTATGCTCCTTTATTACAACCCCGTGTCGAATTGAATCTCAAGCAAGTATACAACTAAAGACCGAGTTAGGCACTTACTAATAGCTGGTCCGAAGATGCCTTGCTTGAGCGTGGGCTTGGCCTTCACCTTGGGCTGCAAAAGGGAGCTCCACGAGGTTGAACGGCAAGAGGAGGTGTTGGCCGGAGGTCCTTGGTGCGCGGAAGAGGCGCCTTGAAGGTGGCCGGCTACTAGAGATGGGCTGTTTTTTTTTTGGTGTGTTGGGTTAAAGGACCTAAGTAGGGTCAGTAAGGGAGTATGGCACTAAGGGAAGCTCAAAGGAAGACCTAATGGGGCAACTAAGGTTGGCGGGTTGTTGGCCGAGCGAAGGAGCAACAGTCGGTTGGAGTGGCCGACTAGGGGAGTTTGGTGGTGGTGGGCTGCTAGGGCGGCTAGGAGTGGTGTAAGGGAAGGGAGCTAGCTAGGAGATGGGACCAGGTGGTAGTGGGTATGGTAGGTGTCTTGGGGTGATGTGGGCAGGTTTTAGGGAGTCGGATAGGGTGGCCGAATGGGACTAAAAGGGCTAGGTGGTGACGGGTAGTTAGGGAGCTGTGGGTTCGGTTGAGTGAGAAGGGTGGCAACGAGTGGAAGGGCTGATGTTAGGGTGATAGGGGAGTGGATTAGGTGGCTGAGAGTGGAGAGGGAGTGAAGAAGGAGTAAGGCAAGATGTAGGGTACTTACCGAGTGAAGAAGTGGTGGCGGGTGAAAGGGAATCAGCCGGATGGTGGTGGCGTTCGGCTGAAAGGCAGTGGTGTAGGTGGTGGCGGGATGTGGAGCAGGCGGTGGTGGGATGTGGAGCAGGTGGAGCAGGTGGGATTCGGCTGGACTTGGGGAAGTAGAGGACCCGGCTGGGAATGGGTGGGCTGCTAGGTGATGAAACCCGCCCCCAAGGGGGGGGGGGTTTATATAGGGCTGGGTTAGGTCGGTTAGGGCTGGGTTTGGGGTAGTGGTTAGGTGGTTTAGGTAGGGTGGTATGATGATAAGGTGGGCTGGAAAGGGTAGGGCCAGATATTTTAGATACAAGTGGTTTGGGTAGGTTGTGGGCTAGGGGTGGTTTAGAGGTTTAGGGTTTAGTTAGGTGGGTTGGTTCTAGGGTGAGATTTAGTGAGCTAGGTTAGGTGATTAGGCTATGATTAGGCTAGGTTTAGGGTAATTAACCTAGGTTTAGGGAAGGATTAGGGAAGTGGGTTAGGTGATTAGGTTGGGATTAGGGAAGTAGGTTAGGTGATTAGGCTCAGATTAGGGGCAGATTAGGGTGGAAGGCTAGGATTAGGTATTTTTGGTTAGGTTTAGGTGAAGGAGCTCCCTTTGCATGGCCCATAGACCTTAACCACATCATGTTGGTGCAGCCCTAGGTTAGGTTTTGGCTAATTACAAGCTTAAACCCACTTAATTAGGCTAACCCACATGATTAACCCCAAACTTGACACACAAGTCAAGCTTAATTACAACACTCTTTGATCTTATCCACCCCCACTCTCTCTCATGCCCATAATCCCACGCGAAATTCAGGTGGGCCCAACCTCCATTTATGAGAAGGTGATGTGGGCCATGGATATGGATATTGGATTGGATTTTTGAATCCAAATCCAAATCCAAGTCCATACATGGGTTTGGATTGGGATCTGGATATATATGGTCCAGATTCAATCCAAACTGAACTCTGACTCCTTCGAGCTGTGTTCGAAACGAACGGTTTGTGCGGGGTCTGACAGCATCAGTGCTCCGTCTGCATTGGGTCTTCGCCAACATGATCGTCCGCCTCTGTTTTCGCCTTCTGAAGATGACTTCAAATAATGTTTTGATGATAACAGGGTCTTAGACGTTCGAGATCCTGGGGGTGTGGATTTGATATGAGAGTTGTTGTGTCGGGCTCAACATGTGCTCCGATTCCGGGCTCTCCTTAGCTCTTCTAGTCCTATCTGGATTAGGCCGAAGCTGCTTCGGGGTCTCAAAACATGTTTTAAAAAGGTTTTAAAAGCCATATTGTATATTTTTGAAATACAGAGTTCAAAACATATGTACAAGGTTGTCTGGAAGGCTCCTGGGTTTCTAGACTCAAAATAGCCCTTTGGGGTTGCTTTTACAAAACCAGGTTGTTTCGAGGAATTCGTGGGATTTCGGGGTGTTTTCAGATGCCCCTCTTTGGCCTTGTCCAAATCGATTTGGATAAGGGCAAAGATGACAAACACCCCTTTCAATGTGTCCCTAGATCTATCCATGAAGAATATGGGATCGCCCCAATCTTTTAACAAAATCTCAATTTAAAACTCTGGTAGGAGGAGATATCACGCCAAAGGGTCTTACTTATGGAATCTGGTCCTAAATGGGATCATGTTTATGCAAGTACCATGCGTGGAATGCAGATGACATGGGTGTGGTGCCAAGAGTGGCGACCTCCCAGAGACCAGATGTGGTCGAACTCTAGAGACTTACAAGGTCTGTTGCTCTAAGTGAGCAGATCCTATGCTGTTCGATGTTCGGTTTTCAAAACTTATTTACAAAAACTATTTACAAAAAGGGACAACTGTCTTGAGTCTCGATCCTAAGGATCTCGAGCTCTTCGTGCTTGCCCTTGTTTGAGTCTTAACACTCGCTTATCTAGCGGAGGTTTTATAAGAAAACAAGTTGTATTTCAAATTCCTACGCCTTACTCGAAACGTCGAATTCTCAAACAAGATGAAATTCAAGTAAGTAGATCCTATTTTTACTTTAGGATTCCTCGAAATGAACCATGTTTTAGCTTTGGGATAAGCCAGGGATGGGAAAGAGATACCATGGTCCCTTCTGAAGCGTCCAGTGGTTTGAGGCATAGAAGGTGGAAAACTGCTCTTTTTGAGTTTTTTGGCCTCTTTTTTTCCTTTTTCATAGAGGGTCTCCCTTTGGGAGTATTTTTTCTTTAATCCCTCTTTTTCACAAGAGAATCGATTTTCTTTTGAATTCTGGTTTCTTTCTTTTGGAAAGATACTTTGAATGGGAAATTCCCTTTTGTTTGGGCCTTTATTTTCCTTTTGGAAATAGAAGAGAAGAGGGGAGGACTTATCCCAAGCCTACACTCGATCCATTCCAGATCAGCCTATTTAGAAATAGCACGTACTACTTGTAAGTATCTTACTATATTGAACTAGGCCTTTCTTTGTAAGAAGAAGGATTTTGAAATGTAACCACGATTTGGAAAACTCCACTCTTTCACAAGTGCGAATTCTCTCACTCAAGGTCACACGACTTTGCCTTTGCACCTTATTTTCATGTCTTAGGGAAGCTATCCCTAAAATTTTCGAAAATTGGAATTTAATCCAAATCCTACACATGATATTTCTTTAAGTATTGAATATTGATAGGATCTGCTAAATTCCTACCTTCTACATCGATCAACCAATACGAGTTATTCGTAGTGGTTGCTCGTACAACATAGGGTCCATCCCAGTTGGGGCGCCACTTTCCTATGGGGTGTGGGCCACGATGATGGATGATTTTTAAGACCAGATCTCCCACTTCGAAGTGGCGAGGTCTTATGTGTTTGCTATAATGTCGGGCTATCCTTTGCCGGTATGCACGAGCATGATCCATGGCAAGGAGTTGCCTCTCATCTAGCAAGTCTAGTTCGGCCATCCTAGCATGCTGAAGCGTCTCTAGGGGGAGGTCGAGTGCTATGGATGTATGGAATGAATGCAGTTGAGTATGAATGGGAAGAATGACATTTGTGCCATAGACCAATTCGAATGGTGTGGTATTCGTGGGAGTCCGGATGGAAGTCCTATAAGCCCATAAGGCTTCATCCAGCTTCTCGTGCCACGTCCTACCCTTCTCTAAGGTTTTCTCAATTATGCTAATGAGAGTCTTGTCTGTGGCTTCGGCTGGGCCGTTGCCTTGAGGGTAGTAGGGTGAGGAGAAGTGGTGAGTTATGCCATACGTGTTGCACAACTTAACCATCCGCTCATTTTTGAATGGGGTGCCATTATCAGACACAAGGTCTCGTGGAACCCCAAATCGAGCCAAGATATTCCTCCGGATGAAAGCCACCACATGTTGCCCCATTACGTTGGTTAGGGAAATGGCTTCCACCCACTTGGAGAAATACTCCGTGGCTGCTAAAATAAATCGATGCCCATTCGAGGCCTTTGGAAATATTGGGCCTACGATGTCAAACGCCCACATGGTAAATGGCCAGGGGCTAACCACAGAATGCAATGCAGATAAAGGGATATGAATGGCATGCCCATGCACTTGACATGGATGACACTTCCTAACATGATCGTGGCAATCCTTTTTCAGGGTGGACCAAAAATAGCCCCCTCTAAGTATTTTCATTGCCATCATGTTGGCATTAACGTGACCTCCACATTCTCCATCGTGGAACTCGTGCATCACTATCCTAGCCTCCTCTAGGTCGATACACCTAAGCAGGATGCCGGTAAAACTTTTTTTGTATAAAACCCCACCCAGAATGGTGTATCGGGTCGAAATCTTACGAATGAATGCCTTATCTTTGGATGTGGCATCCTCGGCGAATCCCCCATTTTCTAAAAATTGTTTGATGTCATAAAACTAGGGTTTTTCAATAGACTCTGGGTTAGTTTGGCAAATATCCAAGTCGTGTGTGGATGGGTGGGGCGCATGCCATATTTCCAAAGATCTGGTCCCTGAAATGGGATCGACCTTCAGGGCTGAACCCAAGGAGGAGAGGGCATTGGCGATGCCATTGTCCTCTCTTCCTACGTGTGTGAGTTTACACGATTGGAAGGACTGGACCAATCGAGTGGCCAACTCGTGATATGGAAGTAGTTTCTCATTACGTACTTGCCAAATTTTTAAGACTTGGTTTATGACAAGGAGCGAATCTCCAAAGACCTCGATGCATGATGCCCCTAGAGTTTTCGAAATTCTTAAACCTTGTATGAGTGCTTCATACTCAGCTACGTTGTTGGAACATTCGAAATCTAAACGGACTGCTATGGGAATCTCGCCCTTTTCAGGGGAGATTAGGATGACCCCAGCACCAGCCCCTCGTTGGTTTCGTGCCCCATCGAAGTGCATCTTCCACATTTGGTTTTCGAAAGAATTTGCCAAAATGTGGTTTTGAAAATGGTTTTGTAATATGCCTTCATCAGGCATTTCAACAAGAGTGGGATATGCGTCCTCTAAGGGGAACTCAGCCACATAATCTGCTAGGGCTTGCCCCTTAATGGAGATCTGGTGATGGTATTTCAGATCATACTCCATTAGAAGGAGTTGCCATTTGCCCAATCTACCCGTGAGAATGGATTTTTCGAACAAGTGCTTGATTGGATCAAGTTTGGACACTATCCAGATCTCATGATCTAGGAAATAGTGTCTGAATTTCTGGCAGGCCCAGACTAGGGCCAAGCACGTCTTCTCCATGGCTTGATAATTTCGTTCATAAGTCAAGAGAGTTTTTGAAATGTAGTAGATGGCATATTCCTTATGGGTGTCATCCTCGTATTGAGCCAACAGGGCTCCTAAAGCATTTGCATGCACGGAGATGTATAATAAAAGCGGTTTTCCTTGCTTTGGAGGGTTCAAAACGGGGGGATTAACCAAGTATGCCTTCAGTCTTTCGAAGGACTTCTGGCATTCGTCATCCCATAAGAATTTTGTGCCCTTCCTCAATAGTTTGTTGAAGGGTTCGCATCTAGTGGTCAGATTTGATATGAATCGGCAAACGGATTGTAAACGACCCTGGAGGCTACGGATTTGGGTGAGATTGGAGGGTGGAGCCATATCTATGATGGCTCGACACTTAGAGGGGTCGACTTCTGTTCCCCTTTGGCTCACCATAAAGCCCAGAAGCTTCCCTGATTCTACCCCGAAGACACATTTTTGAGGGTTTAGCTTTACATTGTAAAGCCTAAGCCTTTCGAAAATCTTTTATAAACATTCGATATGGGTGCATCGGGTTTTGGATTTTGCCAAGAGATCATCTACATACACTTCTACAAGCTCATGAATTTGATCATGGAAGATCATGGTCATGGCTCGTTGGTATGTTGCGCCGGCATTTTTCAAACCAAAGGGCATGACTGTATAGCAATACGTGCCCCATGGGGTTGTGAAGGCGGTCTTACCCTGATCTCGTGGACTTAGTTTGATTTGATTATAGCCTGAATAGCCATCCATAAACGAAAACATTTCATGATTTGCAATACTATCGACTATCAAATCTATGTTTGGTAAAGGATAGTTATCTTTTGGAGTGGCTTTATTTAGGTTTCTGAAATCGATGCATATTCGAATTTTCCCATTGGTTTTTCGAACCACAACGATATTTGATAACCAATCAGAATACGCAATGGGTTTTATAAATCCGGCTTTTAGCAGATCTTCTAAACCCTCTTTGACTTGCATGTGTATATTCGGGTGTATTTTCCTAAGCTTCTGCTTTATGGGTTTTACATCTGCATCTAAGGGAAGACGATGCTCGACAATGCTGGGGTCTATGCCCGGCATGTCTTCATACGTCCATGCAAACACATCTAAATAGGTTCATAGAAATGCAATGAATGCTAACCTTTCAGTTTCATGCAAGCATGCGCCTATTTTGATGGTTTTGGGATTGAAATCATCCCCTAGGTTTACTTCTATGAAATCTCCTCCTACTGATTGGGAAGGTTTTTCAAAATCGAGAATCTTATGAAATTCTAGGAGCTCAGAAGTGGGATCTTCCTCGAGGGGATCCACTTCCGGGCTTTGATCATTCTTGTGGGCTATAGACCCGAGGGAATTTGATGCGTGGTTTTCAAAATGACCTGGTTTTGTACTTGGATTTTCAAGTGATTTCGAAACTTTTGGTCTGGCTATGCAGACGACATTTCTTTCGAAATCCTTTTCTTTTGTCAAAGTCCTGCCAGGAGCAGCTATGTACAAAATCTTTTTGGTATTTTCCAAATGTTCAATTTTTTTGGATTTTTGTAAAACAAGAACTTTGGGAACTATACAAAGCACTGTATTTTCAAGTTTTTCCATTGTTTTTGGTTTTTCTTGTTTTCGATTTTTTTGATTTTAAGCTTTTCAAATGTTTTTGTGTTTTTAGAAAAGGGATCTTCCGTCATACCTACAAAGGGAAAACACTACGGGTTAGACTCGGAATAGGAGATCTAAATCGTAGGTTTCTTCTAAGGCAGGTTCCGGGGCACCCTTGACCTAGGTGGTCATAGGGGGTGGCTCCGACGGTATTCGGGGAGTATAGCCGATACAATATCGGCTTGGATTGGCTCTAGGAAGGATGGGCTCTAGGAGACCCTAGTTCTGTGCCCTTAGACTCTTGTAGGGCGTGTAGCCCACGTTCAACAACATGTTCCACGACTTTTTGTTTTTTGAAAAAGTTTGGTACAAGTCGTGGTCCTGGAACATGCTATCGTCCATATTGTGCTTATATGGCCTCTTGTCCAGGGGCTTTGGAAATAGGGAACGCTTGGGTTTTCCTAGAAGGGTTAAGGTCGGGAGGGGGCCTGCTTTGGGCGGCCCCTTTACACATACAACCTTCCTAGGGTTGTTTAACATGAGCCGAGGTGGCTCAATCACGATTTGCCCCAGGTTAGCCTCATGGGCCTAGGAGCTTGATAAACAAGGGGAGTTTATGATCCCTTGAAGCTGTGGGTGACTCTCACCTAGGATCACTACGACCTGGTCCCTAAAAGGGATCTTGACACACCTGTGGAAGGTGGATGGCACAGCGCACAAACTGTGTATCCAGGGCCTTCCCAGCAACAGGTTATAATGGGGGTGGATGTCCAAGACATGGAACACCCCCGTGTGTTCGATCCCTCCCGTTTCCATTGGGAGTTCGGTGGATCCTAAAGGTCTAGACGTATTCCCATCGTATCCAGTGATAACGATGGGGCTTGGGTTCACTGAAGTCAAGGCGACTCCGATTTTATACGCCACATGAAGTGGAAGGATGTTGAGCCCTCTTCCACCATCGACTAGGCACCTGTCCAGAGAGTGGTTATTCAGAACCATCTCGATATGCATGGCCTGGTTATGGGTTTCGTAGGGTCTATCTACATCATCTTCTGAGAAAGTGATGGGCGATTTTGCTCCTAATAAAGCCACTTGGGCAGACAAGGATTCCGGACTTATGTTCGAATCAACCTTGGCCCTTTCTAGAATTTTCTCTAATACAAGTCTATGCCTAGGCGAGGTTTTTATAAGCTCTAAGATAGACATGTGAATAGGAATTTTTGAAAGGTGGTTTTCGAAGTCATAAGGATTTAGGATGACTTTGTCCTTATCTGTTTTTGGCAGAACACTAGGGATACATGCTTTTGAGGGGCCAGGCACACTGACCACCTTTTGAGTACCTTGAAGGTGCGGGGGTTGGTAGATCCTTCCGGATCTAGTTACTTCCCCCACGACCAGCCTAGGGTTCGCGCTAAATTTGGCTCTAAGGATGAGCTGAGGAGAACCTTAGATTTTCAAAGCTGGTTTTGCCGGGGATTCCACTTTTGGTGGTCCCCGAATGACGACTTGGGCGGGCTTCTTGTACAGTACAAGAATGGGTGCACAAGTGGGTCAACCAGGTTCTGTTTTTTGTGCTAGTTCCTTAGAAATGGTGAGGGTACATACCTCCTTTCCTTTCCCACTGCCACTGGCGTGTTTGGGAAAGGGTTCCTTGAAGATAGCTTGAGGTGGCTCAGGTTCCGCAGAACAGTGACCTGGAGCCGGCCTTCTGCTATCAAGTTCTCAATTTTATTTAAGAGGGAGAAGCAGCGTTTGGTATCATGGCCTTTGAGCCGATGATACTTACAAAATCGGTTTAAATACCCCCCTTTAGAAGTGACTCCTTCGGGGATTTCAGGGAGTTCTATCATGCCCTGGGCAAGTAGGAGGTCTAGGACTTCCGACACAGGTTGCCCCAGCGGAGTATACTCCCGTTTTTCAACTGGTTTTTGAAAATTTTGCTCCCTCTTATTTTCTAACTTTTCAAAATTTGTGGAAGTGCCCGCCACGCCTGGATCCACCCGGACATTGGCGATTTTATGGGGCTTTGCCCCTTTGTCCATCGTGGGTAGCCCGTATGTGATGGGCTTTTCCAAGCGGGTTTTGGAAACGACACTTCCTTTCCACAAGTGATCGTATGTCCCTTTTTGCAAGTTGGTTTCGAAAAGGGAGGCCTTTTTGATCAACTTATGGAAAGTTGAGATCTCATGGAGCGAGAGAAGGGTTTTTAACTCGCTTTTAAAGTTATCCAAGATGAGCATGACTACGCATCCTTCGGATATGGGCTCTCGCACTTGGCCCAAAAGCGACCTCCATCTTATAATGAAGGCATGTACGTCTTCGTTCATACCTTGCTTTGTATCCCTTAAGGTATTCAGAGTCGGCGTGACTTCTACGTTGTGTGCAAATCTTTGCATGAAGCAGTTCGCTAACTCTTCAAAAGGAGCGAACTGGCTTAAGTCGTAGGAAGCCAGTCATTTGGCAGCTGTGCCTTTAAGGGATAAAGGGAACCAATACACCCATTTCATCGAGTCCTTTTTCTTCTTATGGGCTCGACGTGAGAAAAGCTGCAAGTGAGACCTAGGGTCTCCCATGCCATCATACCGATGGAAGTTCGGTATTTCATCATCACTGTATGTTTCGTAATCCATAGGAAGGAAATCAGACAGGGCGTTGCTTCTTTTCTCTTTATTCTGCCCTTTTAGCAACTGCTGTAGGGCTTTATGGTCCTTTTTGTAAACACTCGAAATTTTTTTCAAGTATTTTCAAAAACTCCTAAATTTTGAAGGCCAATTTAAAGCCTTTATGAACCTTTAAATTCAAAATCCCCAAACTTTAAAGTTTTGACCTTTTGGGAGAATATTTCAAGATAAAGGTTTTAAATCCAAATAGCCCATGAGTTTCGAAGCAGGCGGAGACCCAATCCAGGCCTCGATTCCCGAAAAGAAGATAAAGTATATCAAGATACGGATCAAGTTAAATCAGATTGATTCCTAAAAAAAAGTGGAGAAGATTGAAGCATATCAAGTTCAAATTCAACAACTTATCCAAATGGAAGGTCAAGACCGATCAAATCCAAGTTTGTCCGATCAAGATGGGGCCAACTTGGAACCAAGACTCGAGGCCATGGTAACAAGCTCATTCAATTCTAGAAGATTTCAAGTGTAACTCAAAAGCAAAGTGTGGGAGCCGAATCAAAGAAAGAAGTGAATCCAAGTGGGTCGAAGTTTAAAGAAATCAGCCCAAACAAAACATGTTGCACATTGTAAGGTTGCTTAAAACCAACCGCATGCTCTAGGGCTACACCAAGCCATGGCACCTATACCAGCCCATATGGGCTGGTCCGAATCGACTCAATGAAGAACTACAAGAAGCCGGTTTGGAGCGGATCAAATCCACCAAGCTAAAGCTCCAACCCGCCCCACAAGAAGCCACTAGAACCAGCCCCCCTTGGCCTATAAAAAGGCCCAAGAGGGGGGGCGGGTTCCAATAACTTGGAGAAGAGGGAGAGGAGAGAGAAGAGAGAGACCTTGGGTAGTGTGTGCTAGACTAGGTGCAAAAAATTTCAGCAAAGGGGGGACGTTTTCTAGTAAAGGGGAAGCTAGGTGAGAGCTTGTAGGAGTTAAGAAGGAAGGCCATCAAGAGGAAGACCGGCTTCATCATTGAAATCCGGTCCTTCGCATCCAAAACTCATGTAAGACCTTTCTTACTTAATCTAAGTTTCATTCTCTTCCATTCAATTCATTAAATGGGGTTGTATTAATGGAGTTTCATCTCCCCCCGAGTTGTAATAATCTAGCTTTGCTGCCATTTCAATTTCGTGGATGAAACACTATACACCCACATGCACGCCAAGTGCTTGCTTTAATACTTCTCCCTTCCTATATGCTATATACCCTCTATACTTCTAACCCCCTCTATGTCTAAGCTATAAAGTACTTCCCATTCATTTATATTCCAGCAAATTTGCTTTAAGGGTTGTTGCATTTTAATTTCGGGTGGGTTATGCATCATTACATTTATAAAACAGAAAACCGGATTTCAGCATCTCTGCATATATCTGTTTCCGCAATTTTAATTTTGTGATGCTTACTCCGATTGTCTTGAAATTTGGCACACTGATTCCACACACATTGGGACACTCTGTATAAAATTGGCAAAATTTTAGGGCCAGTCAGCCACGTAATAAAAGCATATTAAGAACGACCAGATTTCTGCACCACTGTCTGCACAGTCGGATTTCCTGAAACAGAGGTTGGGTAAAAGTCCCATATCTCTGTCCATAGGAGTCCAAATTGGTTGATTTTTGATGCATTAGAAAGCTAACATCCATAGCTTTCTAGAAACATCAAAATCATTAAAATCGGAGTTCTGAGCAAAGAGATACAGACTCATCTTTGAGTTTCTGTATTTCTGAAACAGAGCTGTTCCGAGTCAGTGAGGTGGTCTGAGTAGATTATTTGTTTCTGATTCAATACTGCTCCAAATGCAGATTTGAAAAAGGATACAGTCTCTCCACACTACCAGCTTCGTCTGGTAAAATTTTGATAATTTTTGGAAGCCTATAACACCTTGAAAACTCCCCTAGAAAGTAGCTTTGAAAACAGAATTCTCTGTTTTCAGCAACTTGTGTTTTTCCAAGTATTGAATCCGAGTGCACAAGTTCAACAAATTTTTCAAAGACACTTGTTTATGTAAAAGGGAATCATGTTTGCTGTAAAATGAAATTCCTAAGCGCTCAACACTGACCCTTGAGCATCGGCTCAAGAAGGTGTGAGTGAAAAGATCCCGCTTGCACACAATCGCTTAGAAGTCTTACAAACATTTGCTAGTTTTGAACTAGCTGGCACGCTCGCGCAAGCGTAGGGGTGGAAAGTTTCATTTCAAGTTTGTTTCATAAACTTTGAAATGAGAATTTTCATGTCTACAGAAATGGCACGCCCGGTGGGACTCGGGTCTTAAGAAATTTCTAAGCAAATAAGACTCCCAAAAATCTTTTCAAAGTGTTTTTAACATTGGTAAATTGTGCACGTGTAGGATTTTCAAGGGCCCATAAGATCATGTCAAGTTTGGATGGTTCTTACGAGGTGTCGAGCCGGGCTTCATGCTCGTCAAGTCAATTTTCGAAAAGATTTTCAAAAACAAATTTCAAAAACAAGAAAGAGTCATTAGAAGAATTGAGGAAAGAATTCGAAGCAAGAATCGCCGCTCTCAGCCAAGAGGCCGAAGCGGTCGAATCCTGCTCATCCCATGGGAGGCAAACTAGGGCTCGAAAGAAAACAAACAAACCCAGAAAACTCAAAGAGACCTCCACCATGGAGGGGGATAGAGAGCTCGAGTCGTTCACATTAAAAGATCGCAAGGCCCTTCAACAACTACTAAGGGACCAGGCCAAGGAAAAGAGGTCATATGCCCTATCCGATTTTTTACCTTCCGATTACCAAACGGATAGCGACGATGACATACCGAATTTTCATCGATATGACGGGACGGGGGATCCTAGATCTCACCTCCAACTCTTTTCCCGTCGAGCATATAAGAAGAAGAAAGACTCGGCTAAGTGGATCTACTGGTTCCCCCTCTCCCTTAAGGGAATTGCTTCCAAGTGGCTCGCTTCCTATGACTTGAGCAAATTTGCCACTTTTGAAGAGTTGGCAAATGGGTTCATGCAAAGATTTTCACACAACGTGGAAGTGACCCCCACTTTGAACAGCCTAAGAGACACAAAACAAGCCACGAACGAGGATGCTCATGCATTTATCGTTCGATGGAGGTCTTTATTGGGGCAAGTAAGAGAGCCCATCTCAGAAGGATGTGCCGTGATGCTCATCCTTGAAAATTTCAAACCCGAGCTGAAAATGCTCCTTTCCCTCCATGAAATTTCCACTTTCCACAAACTAATCAAGAAGGCTTCCCTATTCGAAGCAAATATGAAAAAGGGGGTCTACGATGATTTGTGGAAAGGCAAAATTTTTTCGAAAACTCGTTTTGAAAAGCCCGGGACTTATGGGCCAACTACTACGGACAATGGGGCAAAACCCCAAAAAGTTGCAAATGTCCGAGTAGAACCAAGCCCGGCCGGCACTTCAAAATTTGAACCGAAGAACAAAAAGGTTCAAAAGTCTTTCGAAAAAAGGGAGTACACCCCGTTGGGGCAACCCATCACAGAGGTCCTCGACCTCCTCCTCGCCCAGGGAATGGTGACACTTCTGGAAATTCCCGAGGGGACACCCCCTAAAGGGAAATTTTTAAACAAGTTTTGCAAGTATCATAGGCTCAAAGGCCATGATACAAATCACTGCTACACCCTTTTAAACAAAATAGAGGACTTGATCGAGCAAGGCCGGCTCCAGGTCACCGAGGAACCGGAGCCCCCCCAAGCCGTACTCAAGGAACCCTTCCCCAACCATGCAAGCACTAGCAGGAAGGACAAGCAGGTACATGCTCTCTCCTCTCATTTGAATGGTTCGGAACATGCATAGCATACGGATCGCACTACTTGTCACACACCACTGCTCGTAATAAAAAAAGCCAAACAAGTAGTGATCCGGGGAGCGCTTAGAGTCCCGCCCCCGGCTAGAGCCTTATTAGAGATTCGAGGTGCTCCCAAGCATCAAACTAGAGCCCACCTAGGAACGAGCCATAGGGAAGGTGTGGACGAGGTCACTAGATCCAGAAGGATCTACCAACCCCCACACTTAGCAAAAGATAATAGCAAGGAAGTGGTCGTTATCCCCGGCCCTTCAAAATCATGCATTCCCAAAGCATCGCATCTCATGGGTAAAAACAATGTGTTAACCCCATATGATTTTGAAAATCACTTTGCTAAGATTCCCATAAACATGTCTATCCTAGAGCTTATCAAAACATCCCCTAGACATAGACAAGTTTTAGAAAAGATCTTAGAAAAGGCTAAGGTTAACCCAACCATAACCCCTGAGTCCCTCTCCTTCCTAGTCTCACCCATTTGTGCTAAAACTCCCATTGTGTTTTCGGAAGATGAGCTAGAACAACCCTACCAAAACCATAACCAAGCCTTGCATATAGAGGTGGTATTGAATCACCATCCTCTAGGCAAGTGTTTGGTTGATGGCGGAGGAGGTCTAAATATACTTCCACTACACATAGCCTACAAAATAGGAGTCTCCTTGACCTCTCTAAACCCGAGTTCCATCGTGATCACAGGATACGATGGAAACGCATCCAAACCTTTAGGAGTCATAGAGTTACCCATAGAAGTAGGGGGCATGAGTCATTCCGGGGTGTTTCAAGTTTTAGACATACACCCCCATTATAACCTACTCCTAGGAAGGCCATAGATACACAGCTTGCGGGCTGTGCCATCCACCTTTCATAGGTGTGTAAAAATACCCCTCCAAAACCAAGTTGTGGTAATTCTAGGAGAGAATCACCCTCAGCTGCAAGGAATACAAAATTTTCCATGCTTATCAGGTGATAAAACCCATGAGCCAAAACTAGATGAACCCTTGGTAGCTCATCCCAAACCAAAAGGTGTCGTGCACATAAAAGGGCTGCCCAAGGCTAGCCCGCTCAAGACCATCTCAAAATTACCCGAAGTCCTCCCCAAGTCCATAAAAGTGTTTGAGCATGACATGGACGACACCAAGTTCCAAGGCCATCCTCTTTATAAAACATTTTCAAAATTAAAGAAGCCTTGGAACATGATGTTGAACATGGATTATATGCCTTATCAAGGCCTAGGAAGCCAAAACCAAGATCGTCTTGAACCCATAGTGTCAAACATAAACCAAAACCGGTATGGGATAGGCTACGACCCATCCATACCACCCGAACCTCTACCCACGACTACTTGGGTCAAGGGTGCCTTAGAACCTCCTAATACCGAAACCTATGACTTAGACCTCTTATTTAGAGCCTAATGCATGGTGTTTTCTTTGTAGGTTTGATGGAAGACCCCGCCACATCCAAAAACCCAAAAAAATTAGAAATTTGCAAAATCCAAAAACATTTAGAAAGTTCCCAAAAACAAAAAACAATAGAAAATTTCAAAAATCCCGAAAAGAATGTGATTTACATCTCTCCTTCTTCTAGTTGTTTACAAAAAGCCAAAAAAATTGAAAATTTTGAAAATTCCAAAAAGAATGTGGTTTTTGTTCCTTCCTTGTGTTTACAAAAAGCCAAAAAAATTAAAAAATGCGAAAACACCAAAAACAAGGTTTTATACATTCCATCTCCGAAGAGCAATTTCGAAAAAGCCAAAAAAATCGAAAATCTTGGAAAACCCAAAAACATTGTCTTTGTGAAAAGCCCTAGTCTTTTGAAAGTGGTAGATGTTCCAAAACCGTGTGCCTTGCCTAGCACTTTCATAGAACCCAAATTTCTCAAGAGCGATCAAAGCGAAGAGGAAGATCCCCTCGTCCATGAGGAGGACCAAACCTCCGAGCTTCCCGAGTTCCATAGAATCCTTGATTTAGAAAAACCTTCAAATTCCGTAGGAGGGGATTTTGTGGAAGTAAATCTAGGGAGTGAGTCTAATCCTAAACATGTTAAAATAGGCGCATGTTTACATGAGCATGAAAGGACAACATTCATCACATTTCTCAAATCATATGTAGATGTGTTTGCATGGACCTACGAAGACATGCCGGGTTTAGACCCAATGGTAGTAGAGCATCGTCTTCCCCTAGAATCAAATGCCAAACCCATAAAGCAAAAGCTTAGAAAGATTCACCCCGATGTACATGCACAGGTGAAAGAGGGTTTAGAAGATCTTTTAAAAGCCGGATTTATAAAACCCATTGCGTACCCCGATGTACATGCCACTCCAAAAGACAATTTTCCTCTACCAAATATTGATTTGATAGTAGATAGCACTGCAAATCATGAAATGTTTTCTTTCATGGATGGCTATTCGGGTTACAATCAAATTAAGTTAGCACCAAAAGATCAGGCAAAAACTGCTTTTACTACACCTTGGGGCACATACTGTTATACAGTTATGCCGTTTGGTTTGAAAAATGCCGGTGTCACATACCAAAGAGCTATGACTACTATCTTTCATGACCAAATTCACGAGCTCTTGGAAGTATATGTGGATGACCTTTTGGTGAAATCAAAAACCCGAGTTACTCACATTGAGTCTTTGCAAAAAGTTTTCGAAAGGCTTAGGCTTTACAAAGTGAAACTAAACCCTCAAAAATGTATATTCGGGGTAGAATCAGGTAAGCTTTTGGGCTTTATGGTGAGCCAAAGGGTTATTGAAGTAGACCCCTCTAAGTGCCGAGCCATCATAGATATGCCTCCACCATCCAACTTGACCCAAATCCGAAGCCTCCAAGGTCGCCTCCAAGCCATTAGGAGGTTCATTTCAAATTTAGCAACAAAATGCGAACCTTTCAACAAACTTTTGCGAAAAGGGGTAAAATTTTCGTGGGACGAGGATTGTCAAAAAGCTTTTGAAAGATTGAAAACTTATTTGGTGAATCCTCCAATTTTGAAACCTCCAAAGCAAGGAAAACCTTTACTTCTTTACATTTCCATACATACGAATGCATTGGGTGCTTTATTAGCCCAATATGAGGATGATGGCCACAAAGAGTGTGCCATTTACTATATTTCGAAAACTCTCTTGGCATATGAAAGAAATTATCAAGTCATGGAGAAAACGTGCTTGGCATTAGTATGGGCTTGCCAAAAGTTTAGACATTACTTCCTAGATCATGAGATATGGATAGTGTCTAAGCTTGATCCGATCAAGCACTTGTTTGAAAAACCTATCCTAACGGGTAGGCTTGGTAAATGGCAACTCCTCTTAATGGAATATGATTTGAAATATCACCACCAAACCTCCATTAAGGGGCAAGCCCTAGCCGATCATATGGCCGAGTTCCCCTTGGAAGAAACATATCCCATACTTGATGAGATGCCCGATGAAGGCATATTTGCAAACGATTTTCAAAACCATGTTTTAGCAAACTGTTTTAATGAAAACCAAGTATGGAAAATGTACTTTGATGGGGCACGTAACCAACAAGGGGCAGGTGTTGGAGTCATTCTCATATCCCCCGAAAAGGGAGAAATACCCATTGCAATTCGTCTAGATTTTGAGTGTTCAAATAATGTGGCTGAATATGAGACTCTCATACAAGGTCTAAAAGTCTTGAAAAATCTAGGGGCAGCTTGCATTGAAGTCTTTGGAGACTCTTTACTGGTTGTGAACCAAGTTTTAAAAGTTTGGCAAGTCAAACACGGAAAACTCATTCCGTATCATGAGTTGGCCACCAAGTTGGTCGACTCTTTCAAATCATGCACACTCACTCACATAGGAAGAGAGGATAACACCATAGCGGATGCCCTCTCCTCCTTAGGATCCGCCTTAAGGGTCGATCCCACCTTGGGAACCCGATCCCTAGAGATATGGCACTCACCCGTTTCATCCACGCACGATTTAGAGATTTGCCAAAACGACCAAAATCCAAATGATAAACCTTGGTTTTATGACATTAAAAACTTTTTAGAAAACGGAGGATTTCCCGAATATGCTTCTTCAAAAGATCAAGCTTTTATTAGAAAAATTTCAACCCGGTATGTAATTTTGGGAGGGGTGCTTTATAAGAAAAGTTTTACGGGCATCTTGTTGCGATGTGTAGACCTTGAATAGGCTAGGACCATAATGCACGAGTTCCACGATGGAGAGTGTGGAGGCCATGTTAATGCAAATATGATGGCCATGAAGATACTTAGAGCTGGGTATTTTTGGTCCACCCTAAGACAAGACTGCCATGATCATGTTAGGAAATGTCATCAATGTCAAGTACATGGGCATATCATTCACACCCGATCATCCACTTTGCATTCCATCGTGAGCCCTTGGCCTTTTGCCATGTGGGCGTTCGACATCGTAGGACCCATATCCCCCAATGCATCCAACGGACATAGGTTCATCCTAGCGGCCACCAAATATTTCTCTAAATGGGTTGAAGCTACATCCTTGGCCAATGTCCAAGGACAACATGTAGTGGCATTCATTAAGAGAAATATCTTGGCCCGATTTGGAGTACCAAAAGACCTAGTGTCCGATAATGGCACCCCATTCAAGAATGAGAAGATGGAAAAATTGTGTGTCACATATGGCATGACTCAACACTTTTCATTGCCCTACTACCCTCAAGGCAACAGCCAAGCCGAAGCCACAAACAAAACCCTCATAAGCATCATTGAGAAAACGATAGAAAAAGGTAGGACATGGCATGAGAAGCTCGACGAAGCCTTGTGGGCTTATAGAACTTCCATTCGAACCCCAACAAATGCCACCCCATTCGAGTTGGTCTATGGCACGAGTGCCATACTCCCCATTCATACCAAGCTTCATTCATTTTATACATCACTTGCATTAGATATTCCATTAGAAACCCTACAACATATTAGAATGGTCGAACTTGACTTGTTGGATGAAAAGAGGCTACTTGCTATGGATCATGCACATGCATATAGGCAAAGGGTAGCCCGACACTACAAGAAGCACATGAAGGCTCGCCACTTCAAAGTGGGAGACCTAGTGCTAAAAACCATTCACCACCGAGCCCCACACCCCCTTGGAAAGTGGCGGCCCAAGTGGGATGGTCCTTATGTTGTGCGTGGAACCACCACTAACAATGCTTATTGGTTGGTTGATGTTGACGGTAGGAACTTAGTAGACCCTATAAATGCTCAACATTTGAAAAGATATCATGTATAGGGGCTATTCTCTTTTGAAAATATTTTGAATGGGATCTCCTTGGAACTTCTTGAAGAAGGATCAAGGTGGATCGTGTGACCCTAAACAAGGGAAATAGGATCTTATGAAAGGTAGAGTTTTCAAAATTTATGGGCTATATTTCAAAAGTCCCCATCTTACAAAATCGAGCCTTGTTCAAAACAGCAAAATATTTCCAAATGGTATATGCTATTTCAAAATAGGGTGTTCTTAGATGAATCGAGTAAACCATTGGGATAAGTCTCTCCCCATTTCGCTTCTCCTTCCCAAAAAGGAAAATTTGGCAAAATAGAAAAGGGGATATCCCTCCAAAATTTTATCTTCAAAAGAAAAAGAAAAGCAAAGCAGAAAAGAGTGCTTTGATTGAAAAAGAAAAAGGAAAAAGCAAAATCCTCCAAAAAGAAAAAGGGAGGCCCTCTATGGAAAAAAAAAAAAAAAAATTGCCAAAAGCTCAAAAGGAGCAAATTTTCTTCTTCTTGGCCTTAAACCACGGGACGCTTCAGAAGGGACCGTGGTAATTCTTTCCCTATCCCTATGACTTATCCTAGTGGAGAAAGGTTTTATCTAGGAAAATCCTAAAGTAGGAATAGGATTTATTCATTTGAATCTTATTTTGTTTGAGAATTAGACTTTGTTGTGTAAGTAGGAGAGTTTTGCAATGTTTCCTAGTTTTCCTATAAAAATCTCTACCAAGTAGTAGGTATTATGACCCGAGTAAAGGGAAATACAAAAAGCTGAAAATCCTTGTGATTGAAGCTAAAAAGGATTTCCCCTTTCTTTTGGAAAGTTGTGAAAACCCGAAAACATCAAGCCACATAAGGGCCATGATCACTTGGGGCAGTCGACCTTCACAAGCCTCCCAAGTTCGATCCTTGCATGTTAAGAGTCTCTAAAAGAATCATCGTGTGCATATCACTCACACCCTTCATACATGCCCATGCATGCATTTCAAAACCATTGAGTACATGATCGATATTAGGACCAAGGTCATAGCAGATTGAGTCCCCTTTGGCTCTAAATCCCCTCTTACTCATTTTTAAAAGTTAGGCACTCAGATGATCCATGCTCTTGAGAAAGGTTCGGAAAGAAGAGTAAAAGGGTGTTTTCTTCTTTGACATTATCCAAACACAGTTGGATCAATGCCAAAGAGGGGCATCTGTAAACACCCGAAATTTTTTTCAAGTATTTTCAAAAACTCCTAAATTTTGAAGGCCAATTTAAAGCCTTTATGAACCTTTAAATTCAAAATCCCCAAACTTTAAAGTTTTGGCCTTTTGGGAGAATATTTCAAGATAAAGGTTTTAAATCCAAATAGCCCATGAGTTTCGAAGCAGGCGGAGACCCAATCCAGGCCTCGATTCCCGGAAAGAAGATAAAGTGTATCAAGATACGAATCAAGTTAAATCAGATTGATTCCCAAAAAAAAGTGTAGAAGATTGAAGCATATCAAGTTCAAATTCAACAACTTATCCAAATGGAAGGTCAAGACCGATCAAATCCAAGTTTGTCCGATCAAGATGGGGCCAACTTGGAACCAAGACTCGAGGCCATGGTAATAAGCTCATTCAATTCTAGAAGATTTCAAGTGTAACTCAAAAGCAAAGGGTGGGAGCCGAATCAAAGAAAGAAGTGAATCCAAGTGGGTCGAAGTTTAAAGAAATCAGCCCAAACAAAACATGTTGCACATTGTAAGGTTGCTTAAAACCAACCGCATGCTCTAGGGCTACACCAAGCCATGGCACCTATACCAGCCCATACGGGCTGGTCCGAATCGACTCAATGAAGAACTACAAGAAGCCGGTTTGGAGCGAATCAAATCCACCAAGCTAAAGCTCCAACCCGCCCCACAAGAAGCCACTAGAACCAGCCCCCCTTGGCCTATAAAAAGGCCCAAGAGGGGGGGCGGGTTCCAATAACTTGGAGAAGAGGGAGAGGAGAGAGAAGAGAGAGACCTTGGGTGGTGTGTGCTAGACTAGGTGCAGAAAATTTCAGCAAAGGGGGGACGTTTTCTAGTAAAGGGGAAGCTAGGTGAGAGCTTGTAGGAGTTAAGAAGGAAGGCCATCAAGAGGAAGACCGGCTTCATCATTGAAATCCGGTCCTTCGCATCCAAAACTCGTGTAAGACCTTTCTTACTTAATCTAAGTTTCATTCTCTTCCATTCAATTCATTAAATGGGGTTGTATTAATGGAGTTTCATCTCCCCCCGAGTTGTAATAATCTAGCTTTGCTGCCATTTCAATTTCGTGAATGAAACACTATACACCCACATGCACGCCAAGTGTTTGCTTTAATGCTTCTCCCTTCCTATATGCTATAAACCCTCTATACTTTTAACCCCCTCTATGTCTAAGCTATAAAGTACTTCCCATTCATTTATATTCCAGTAAATTTGCTTTAAGGGTTGTTGCATTTTAATTTCGGGTGGGTTATGCATCATTACATTTATAAAACAGAAAACCGGATTTCAGCATCTCTGCATATGTCTATTTCCGTAATTTTAATTTTGTGATGCTTACTCCGATTGTCTTGAAATTTGGCACACTGATTCCACACACATTGGGACACTCTGTATAAAATTGGCAAGATTTTAGGGCCACTCAGCCACGTAATAAAAGCATATTAAGAACGACCAGATTTCTGCACCACTGTCTGCACAGTCGGATTTCCTGAAACAGAGGTTGGGTAAAAGTCCCATATCTCTGTCCACAGGAGTCCAAATTGGTTGATTTTTGATGCATTAGAAAGCTAACATCCATAGATTTCCAGAAACATCAAAATCATTAAAATAGGAGTTCTGAGCAAAGAGATACAGACTCATCTTTGAGTTTCTGTATTTCTGAAACAGAGCTGTTCCGAGTCAGTGAGGTGGTCTGAATAGATTATTTGTTTTTGATTCAATACTGCTCCAAATGCAGATTTGAAAAAGGCTACAGTCTCTCCCACTACCAGCTTCGTCTGGTAAAATTTTGATAATTTTTGGAAGTCTGTAACACCTTGAAAACTCCCCTAGAAAGTAGCTCTGAAAACAGAATTCTCTGTTTTCAGCAACTTGTGTTTTTCCAAGTATTGAATCCGAGTGCACAAGTTCAACAAATTTTTCAAAGACACTTGTTTATGTAAAAGGGAATCATGTTTGCTGTAAAATGAAATTCCTAAGCGCTCAACACTGACCCTTGAGCATCGGCTCAAGAAGGTGTGAGTGAAAAGATCTCGCTTGCACACAATCGCTTAGAAGTCTTACAAACATTTGCTAGTTTTGAACTAGCTGGCACGCTTGCGCAAGCGTAGGGGTGGAAAGTTTCATTTCAAGTTTGTTTCATAAACTTTGAAATGAGAATTTTCATGTCTACAGAAATGGCAACGAGTGGAAGGGCTGATGTTAGGGTGATAGGGGAGTGGATTAGGTGGCTGAGAGTGGAGAGGGAGTGAAGAAGGAGTAAGGCAAGATGTAGGGTACTTACCGAGTGAAGAAGTGGTGGCGGGTGAAAGGGAATCAGCCGAATGGTGGTGGCGATGGTGGTGGCGTTCGGCTGAAAGGCAGTGGTGTAGGTGGTGGCGGGATGTGGAGCAGGCGGTGGTGGGATGTGGAGCAGGTGGAGCAGGTGGGATTCGGCTGGACTTGGGGAAGTAGAGGACCCGGTTGGGAATGGGTGGGCTGCTAGGTGATGAAACCCACCCCCAAGGTGGGGGGTTTATATAGGGCTGGGTTAGGTCGGTTAGGGTTGGGTTTGGGGTAGTGGTTAGGTGGTTTAGGTAGGGTGGTATGATGATAAGGTGGGCTGGAAAGGGTAGGGCCAAATATTTTAGATACAAGTGGTTTGGGTAGGTTATGGGCTAGGGGTGGTTTAGAGGTTTAGGGTTTAGTTAGGTGGGTTGGTTCTAGGGTGAGGTTTAGTGAGCTAGGTTAGGTGATTAGGCTATGATTAGGCTAGGTTTAGGGTAATTAACCTAGGTTTAGGGAAGGATTAGGGAAGTGGGTTAGGTGATTAGGTTGGGATTAGGCCAGGATCAGGGAAGTAGGTTAGGTGATTAGGCTTAGATTAGGGGCGGATTAGGGTGGAAGGCTAGGATTGGGTATTTTTGGTTAGGTTTAGGTGAAGGAGCTCCCTTTGCATGGCTCATAGACCTTAACCACATCATGTTGGTGCAGCCCTAGGTTAGGTTTTGGCTAATTACAAGCTTAAACCCACTTAATTAGGCTAACCCACATGATTAACCCCAAACTTGACACACAAGTCAAGCTTAATTACAACACTCTTTGATCTTATCCACCCCCACTCTCTCTCATGCCCATAATCCCACGCGAAATTCAAGTGGGCCCCACCTCCATTTATGAGAAGGTGATGTGGGCCATGGATATGGATATTGGATTGGATTTTTGAATCCAAATCCAAATCCAAGTCCATACATGGGTTTGGATTGGGATCGGGATATATATGGTCCAGATCGAATCCAAACTGAACTCTGACTCCTTCGAGCTGTGTTCGAAACAAATGGTTTGTGCGGGGCCTGACAGCATCAGTGCTCCGTCTGCGTTGGGTCTTCGCCAATATGATCGTCCTTCTCTGTTTTCGCCTTCCGGAGATGACTTCAAATAATGTTTTGATGATAACAGGGTCTTGGACGTTCGAGATCCTGGGGGTGTGGATTGGATATGAGAGTTGCTGTGTCGGGCTCGACATGTGCTCCGGTTCCGGGCTCTCCTTAGCTCTCCTGGTCCTGTCTGGATTAGGCCGAAGCTGCTTCGGGGTCTCAAAACATGTTTTAAAAAGGTTTTAAAAGCCATATTGTATATTTTTGAAATACAGAGTTCAAAACATATGTATAGGGTTGTTTGGAAGGCTCTTGGGTTTCCAGACTCAAAATAGCCCTATGGGGCTGCTTTTACATAACCAGGTTGTTTCGAGGAATTCGTGGGATTTCGGGGTGTTTACACTCGTACAACATAGGGTCCCTCCCAGTTGGGGTGCCACTTTCCCAGGGGGTGTGGGCCACAATGATGGATGGTTTTCAAGACCAGATCTCCCACTTCAAAGTGGCGAGGTCTCATGTGTTTGCTATAATGTCGGGCTATCCTTTGCCGGTATGCATGAGCACGATGCATGGCAAGGAGTCGCCTCTCATCTAAAAAATCTAGTTCGGCCATCCTAGCATGCTGAAGTGTCTCTAGGGGGAGGTCGAGTGCAATAGATGTATGAAATGAATGCAGTTGAGTATGAATGGGAAGAATGGCGTTTGTGCCATAGACCAATTCGAATGGTGTGGCATTCGTGGGAGTCCGGATGGAAGTCCTATAAGCCCATAAGGCTTCGTCCAGCTTCTCGTGCCACGTCCTACCCTTCTCTAAGGTTTTCTCAATTATACTAATGAGAGTCTTGTTTGTGGCTTCGGCTTGACCGTTGCCTTGAGGGTAGTAGGGCGAAGAGAAGTGGTGAGTTATGCCATACGTGTTGCACAACTTAACCATCCGCTAGTTCTTGAATGGGGTACCATTATCAGACACAAGGTCTCGTGGAACCCCAAATCGAGCCAAGATATTCCTCCGGATGAAAGCCACCACATGTTGCCCCATCACGTTGGTTAGGGAAATGGCTTCCACCCACTTGGAGAAATACTCCGTGGCTGCTAAAATAAATCGATGCCCATTCGAGGCCTTTGGAAATATTGGGCCTACGATGTCAAACGCCCACATGGTAAATGGCCAGGGGCTGACCACGGAATGCAATGCAGATGAAGGGATATAAATGGCGTGCCCATGCACTTGACATGGATGACACTTCCTAACATGATCGTGACAATCCTTTTTCAAGGTGGACCAAAAATAGCCCCCTCTAAGTATTTTCATTGCCATCATGTTGGCATTAACATGACCTCCACATTCTCCATCGTGGAACTCATGCATCACTATCCTAGCCTCCTCTAGGTCGATACACCTAAGCAGAATGCTGGTAAAACATTTTTTGTATAAGACCCCACCCAGAATGGTGTATCGGGTCGAAATCTTACGAATGAATGCCTTATCTTTGGATGTGGCATCCTCGGCAAATCCCCCATTTTCTAAAAACTGTTTGATGTAAGAAAACCAGGGTTTTTCAATAGACTCTGGGTTATTTTGGCAAATGTCCAAGTCATGTGTGGAGGGGTTGGGCACATGCCATATTTCTAAAGATCGAATCCCTGAAATGGGATCAACCTTTAGGGTTGAACCCAAGGAGGAGAGGGCATCGGCGATGCCATTGTCCTCTCTTCCTACGTGTGTGAGTTTACACGATTGGAAGGACTGGACCACTCGAGTGGCCAACTCGTGATATGGAAGTAGTTTTTCATTACGTACTTGCCAAATTTTCAAAACCTGGTTTATGACAAGGAGGGAATCTCCAAAGACCTCGATGCATGATGCCCCTAGAGTTTTCGAAATCCTTAAGCCTTGTATGAGTGCTTCATACTCAACTACGTTGTTGGAACATTCGAAATTTAAGCGGACTGCTATGGGAATCTCGCCCTTTTCAGGGGAGATGAGGATGACCCCAGCACCAGCCCCTCGTTGGTTTCGTGCCCCATCGAAGTGCATCTTCCACACTTGGTTTTCGAAATTGTTTGCTAAAATATGGTTTTGAAAATGGTTTTGCAATATGCCTTCATCAGGCATTTCAACAAGTGTGGGATATGCGTCCTCCAAGGGGAACTCAGCCACGTAATCTGCTAGGGCTTGCCCCTTAATGGAGATCTGGTGATGGTATTTCAGATCATACTCCATTAGAAGGAGTTGCCATTTTCCCAATCTACCCGTGAGAATGGGTTTTTCGAACAAGTGCTTGATTGGATCAAGCTTGGACACTATCCAGATCTCATGATCTAGGAAATAGTGTCTGAATTTCTGGCAGGCCCAGACAAGGGCCAAGCACGTTTTCTCCATGGCTTGATAATTTCGTTCATAAGCCAAGAGAGTTTTTGAAATGTAGTAGATGGCATACTCCTTATGGGGGTCATCCTCGTATTGAGCCAACAGGGCTCCTAAAGCATTCGCATGTACGGAGATGTATAGTAAAAGCGGTTTTCCTTGTTTTGGAGTGTTCAAAACGGGGGGGATTAACCAAGTATGCCTTCAGTCTCTCGAAGGACTTCTGGCATTCGTCATCCCATAAGAATTTCGTGCCCTTCCTCAATAGTTTGTTGAAGGGTTCGCATCTAGTTGCCAGATTCGATATGCATCGGTGAATGGATTGTAAACGACCCTGGAGGCTACGGATTTGAGTGAGATTGGAGGGTGGAGCAATGTCTATGATGGCTCGACACTTACAGGGGTCGACTTCTATTCCCCTTTGGCTCACCATAAAGCCTAGAAGCTTCCCTGATTCTACCCTGAATACACATTTTTGAGGGTTTAGCTTTACTTTGTAAAGCCTAAGCCTTTCAAAAATCTTTTGTAAACATTCGATATGGGTGCATCGGGTTTTGGATTTTGCCAAGAGATCATCTACATACACTTCTACGAGCTCATGAATCTGATCATGGAAGATCGTGGTCATGGCTCGTTTGTATGTTGCTATAAACGCGCGAAAATCCAATGCCTCTTGCCTCTTTTGAGGGCTCGGAGCGGATTCTCTCGTACGTCTAAGGCCTATGTATGCAAACAGGGTGTGCCAGCTAGCTTACCTAAGCTAGCGAAGATATTTTTAACACTGACTTCTAAACGTGGCGACTGTGAGCAAGTGAGCTCTTGTCGTCGCAGACCTTCTTGCACCGATAAGCAAGGGTCAGTCTGTACGCTTTGCAAAAAATCGAGTTTTTTGGGATAGAAAGCCTACGAAGCGGTTCGAGGTGTCTATTTCGGGTCTTTTAAATGCGATTGCATGTTTTAGATCACGTGGATTTGCACGTGCCTAAGTCTTTTCTTTTATCCCTTTTCGGGCCACCTAGTTTGTGTGTTATGAACACTCCACTACATGGGCGAATTCGAGCGGGGCTTGCTTTGATGCAATATGCGTCCTACCTCGTGGTATGGCGTAGATGCAATGCAAACTCACGCTACTCCAAAGGGAAAACCCCAAATGTAAAGACAATACTGAAGGGAAATAACCGAAGGGAAATAACCGAAGGGAAATGACTTGTAAAGTAAGTGCCGAAGGGAGATATGTATATAGAGTATGTATATGAGCCCTTACTCGGGTCTTGCAAATAAGAGCGAAGGCTCAATGTGGGTGCGTGCTTGAATTGAAAGACTTACACACACGACATGAAATAAAACCCAAATATAAATTGTAGTATGGCCTTGACTAAGGTCTTGGGAGTAAGAGCGAAGGCTCAATGTGTGTGAGAGTGCTTGAATTGAAGTACTACACACACGACATAAATGAAACCCAAATATAACTGCAATAAGGCCTTTACTAAGATCTTGGGAATAAGAGCGAAGGCTCAATGTGTGTGAGAGTGCTTGAATTGAAAGACTTACACACACGACATGAAATTAAACCCAAATAGTATAGGTCGGCCCTTACTTGGGTCTTTCAAATAAGAGCGAAAGCTCAATGTGTGTGAAAGTGCTTGAATTGAAAGACTTACTCACACGACATGAAATGAAACCCAAATAGTATAGGTCGGCCCTTACTTGGGTCTTTCAAATAAGAGCGAAAGCTCAATGTGTGTGAAAGTGCTTGAATTGAAAGACTTACTCACACGACATGAAATGAAACCCAAATAGTATAGGTCGGCCCTTACTTGGGTCTTTCAAATAAGAGCGAAATCTCAATGTGTGTGAGTGCTTGAATTGAAAGACAACGCACCCAACTTAAGCAAAAACTCTTCGAAAATGAAAGTATATATATATACTTATGTATTATGGGCTGAATAGGCCCGTGTGTGTTCAAAATCGTGCACAACTAAGAGAGTGCACGTGTGTGGGTGTGCCAAGCCACGTTATTACAAGCGGGGGGAGACTATGCTCTGTTATTACAACCCCGTATCAAATTGAATCTCAAGCAAGTATACAACTAAAGACCGAGTTTAGGCACTTACGAGTAGCTGGTCCGTAGAGGCCTTGCTTGAGCATGGGCTTGGCCTTTGCCTTGGGCTGCAAACGGGAGCTCCGCGAGGGTGAATGACAAAGGGTGCTGGCCGGCTGCAAGTGGGGCGCGGGATAAGCGCCTCGAAGGTGGCCGGCTGCAAATGGGTGTCGCCTTGATGTGGGGGATTAAAGGGGCTGGGCCAAGTGAGTGTTTAGGGTCACTAGGAGAGTATAGAATGTTGGGGAGTATGGACCTAAAGGGAGTTTAAGGGAAGGCCGAATGGGAGTCTTAGGGGAAAAGAAATGGCTGGCCGGGTGTAGTTAGGGTAGCTAGGTAGTGGCCGGTGGTTTAGGTTGTGCTAGGTTCGGCTAAGGGAGAATGGTGGCAGCAAAGGGCTAATGTGTAGGTAAGTTGGTGGTATGGTGGGTGGCTAGGAGTGGAGAGGGAGTAGAGAAGGAGCTAGGTGGAGTGGGGGGGGGTACTTACCGAATGGAATGAAGATGGTACCTGGCTGGGAGGAAGATGGGCAGACTGTGAAGCTCGGCCGGGAGATGGTGGAGATGGCGGTGCAAGCGGTGGTGGGATGGAGGGATGGTGGTGGTGCAGGCGGCGCAGGTGGAGCAGCGGGGGCAGGTTCGGCTAGGTGAGGAAATGGGGAAGAGAGGGCCTGGCTGGGATTGGTGAGGGCTGCTAGCTAGGAAAACCCGCCCCCAAGGGGGGGGGGGTTATATGGGGATGGGTAGGTCGGTTAGGGCTGGGTTTGGGGTAGTGGTTAGGTGGTTTAGGTAGGGTGGTATGTAGATAAGGTGGGCTGGAAAGGTTTGGGCCAGATATTTTGAAAACTAGTGGTTTGGGTAGATTGTGGGCTAGGGGTGGTTTAGGGGTTTAGGGCTAGGTTAGGTGGTTGGGTTTTAGTGTGAGGTTTAGTGAGCTAGGTTAGGTGATTAGGCTAGGTTTAGGCTAGGATTAGGGAAATTAACCTAGGTTTAGGGAAGGATTAGGGAAGTGGGTTAGGTGATTAGGTTGGGATTAGGCCGGGATTAGGGAAGTGGGTTAGGTGATTAGGCTCACATTAGGGGTGGATTAGGGGGGTAGGCTTGGATTAGGTGTTTTGGGTTAGGTTTAGGTGAAGGAGCTCCCTTTGCATGGCTCATAGACCTTAACCACCTCATGTTGGTGCAGCCCTAGGTTAGGTTTTGGCTAATTACAAGCTTAAACCCACTCAATTAGGCTAAACCACATGATTAACCCCAAACTTGACACACAAGTCAAGCTTAATTACAACCCTCTTGATATTTTTCATCCCCACTCTCTCTCATGCCCATGATCCCACGTGAATTTCAAGTGGGCCCCACCTCCATTTATGAGAAGGTGATGTGGGCCATGGATATGGATATTGGATTGGATTTTTGAATCCAAATCCAAATCCAAGTCCACACATGGGTTTGGATTGGGATCTGGATATATATGGTCCAGATCCAATCCAAACTGAACTCTGACTCCTTCGAGCTGGGTTCGAAACGGACGATTTGTGCGGGGCCTAACAGCATCAGTACTCCGTCTGCGTTGGGTCTTCGCCAACATGGTCGTCCGCCTCCGTTTCTGCCTTCCGGAGATGACTTCAAATGACATTTTGATAAGAACAGGGTCTTGGACGTTCGAGATCCTGGGGATGTGAATCAGATACAAGAGTTGCTGTGCCGGGCTTGACGTGTGCTCCGGTTCCGGGCTCTTCTTAGCTCTCCTGGTCCTGTCTGGATTAGGCCAAGCTGCCTTGGGGTTTCAAAAACGTGTTTTAAAAGGTTTTCGAAAGCCATATTATATATTTTTGAAATACAGAGTTTAAAACGTATGTACAGGGTTGTCTGGAAGGCTCCTGGGTTTCCAGACTCAAAATAGCCCTTTGGGGCTGCTTATACAAAACCAGATTTGTTTAAGAATTCGTGGGATTTTGGGGTGTTTACAGATGCCCCTCTTTGGCCTTGTCCAAATAGATTTGGATAAGGGCAAAGATGACAAACACCCCTTTCAATGTCTCCCTAGATCTAGCCACGAAGAATATGGGATCGTCCCAATTTTAGCAAAATCTCAATTTACAAACTCTGGTAGGAGGAGATATCACGCCAAAGGGTTTTACATGGAATCTGGTCCTAAATGGGATCATGTTTATGCAAGTGCCATGCGTGGAATGCAGATGCATGACATGGGTGTGGTGCTAAGAGTGGCGACCTCCCAGAGACCAGATGTGGTCGAACTCTAGAGACTTACAAGGCCTGTTGCTCCAAGTGAGCAAAATCCTATGCTGTTCGATGTTCGGTTTTCAAAACTTATTTACAAAAGCTATTTACAAAAGGGACAACTGTCTTGAGCCTCGATCCTAAGGATCTCGATCTCTTCGTGCTTGCCCTTGTTTAAGTCTTAACACTAGCTTATCTAGCGGAGGTTTTATAAGAAAACAAGCTTCATTTCAAATTCCTATGCCTTACTCGAAACGTCGAATTCTCAAACAAGATGAAATTCAAGTAAGTAAATCCTATTTTTACTTTAGGATTCCTCGAAATGAACCATGCTTTAGCTTGGGATAAGCCAGGGATGGGAAAGAGATACCACGGTCCCTTCTGAAGCATCCCGTGGTTTAAGGCATAGAAGGCGAAAAACTGCTCTTTTTGAGCTTTTTGGCCTCTTTTTCCTTTTTTTCATAGAGGGTCTCCCTTTGGGAGTATTTTTTCTTTAATCCCTCTTTTTCACAAGAGATTCGATTTTTCTTTGGAAATCTGGTTTCTTTCTTTTGGAGAGATACTTTGAATGGGAAATTCCCTTTATTTGGGCCTTTGTTTTCCTTTTAGAAGGAGAAGAGAAGAGGGGAGGACTTATCCCAAGCATACACTCGATCCATTCCAGATCAGCCTATTTAGAAATAGCACGTACTACTTGCAAGTATCTTGCTATGTTGAACTAGGCCTTTCTTTGTAAGAAGAAGGATTTTGAAATGTAACCACGATTTTGAAAACTCCACTCTTTCACAAGTGCGAATTCTCTCACTCAGGGTCACACGAGTTGCTTTTGCACCTTATTCACATGTCTCAGGGCAGCTATCCCTTTAAATTTTCGAAAACTGGAATTTAGTCCAGATCCTACACATGATACTTCTTTAAGTATTGAATATTGATAGGATCTGCTAAATTCCTACCTTTTACACCGATCAACCAATACGAATTGTTCGTAGTGGTTTCTCGTACAACATAGGGTCCATCCCAGTTGGGGCGCCACTTGCCTAGGGGGTGTGGGCCACGATGGTGGATGGTTTTTAAGACCAGATCTCTCACTTCAAAGTGGCGAGGTCTCATGTGTTTGCTATAATGTCGGGCTATCCTTTGCCGGTATGCGCGAGCATGATCCATGGCAAGGAGTCGCCTCTCATCTAGCAAATCTAGTTCGGCCATCCTAGCATGATGAAGCATCTCTAGGGGGAGGTCGAGTGCTATGGATGTATGGAATGAATGCAGTTGGGTATGAATGGGAAGAATGGCATTTGTGCCATAGACCAACTCGAATGGTGTGGCATTCGTGGGAGTCCGGATGGAGGTCCTATAAGCCCATAAGGCTTCATCCAGCTTCTCGTGCCACGTCCTACCCTTCTCTAAGGTTTTCTCAATAATACTAATGAGAGTCTTGTTTGTGGCTTCGGCTTGACTGTTGCCTTGAGGGTAGTAGGGCGAGGAGAAGTGGTGAGTTATGCCATACGTGTTGCACAACTTAACCATCCGCTCGTTCTTGAATGGGGTACCATTATCAGACACAAGGTCTCGTGTAACCCCAAATCGAGCCAAGATATTCCTCCGGATGAAAGCCACCACATGTTGCCCCATTACATTCGTTAGGGAAATGGCTTCCACCCACTTGGAGAAATACTCCGTGGCTGCTAAAATAAAACTATGCCCATTCGAGGCCTTTGGAAATATTGGGCCTACAATGTCAAACGCCCACATGGTAAATGGCCAGGGGCTAACCACGGAATGCAATGCAGATGAAGGGATATGAATGGCATGCCCATGCACTTGACACGGATGACACTTCCTAACATGATCGTGACAATCCTTTTTCAGGGTGGACCAAAAATAGCCCCCTCTAAGTATTTTCATTGCCATCATGTTGGCATTAACATGACCTCCACATTCTCCATCGTGGAACTCATGCATTACTATCCTAGCCTCCTCTAGGTCGATACACCTAAGCATAATGCCGGTAAAACTTTTTTTGTATAAAACCCCACCCAGAATGGTGTATCGGGTCGAAATCTTATGAATGAATGCCTTATCTTTGGATGTGGCATCCTCGGTAAATCCCCCATTTTCTAAAAATTGTTTTATGTCATAGAACCAGGGTTTTTCAATAGACTCTGGGTTGTTTTGGCAAATATCCAAGTCATGTGTGGATGGGTGGGGCGCATGCCATATTTCCAAAGATCTGGTCCCTGAAATGGGATCGACCTTCACGGCTGAACCCAAGGAGGAGAGGGCATCAGCGATGCCATTGTCCTCTCTTCCTACGTGTGTGAGTTTACACGACTGGAAGGATTGGACCAATCGAGTGGCCAACTCATGATATGGAAGTAGTTTCTCATTACATACTTGCCAAATTTTTAAAACCTGTTTTATGACAAGGAGCGAATCTCCAAAGACCTCGATGCATGATGCCCCTAGAGTTTTCGAAATCCTTAAGCCTTGTATGAGTGCTTCATACTCAGCTACGTTGTTGGAACATTCGAAATCAAAGCGGACTGCTATGGGAATCTCGCCCTTTTCAGGGGAGATTAGGATGACCCCTGCACCAGCCCCTCGTTGGTTTCATCCCCCATCGAAGTGCATCTTCCATACTTGGTTTTCGAAAGAGTTTGCCAAAATATGGTTTTGGAAATGGTTTTGCAATATGCCTTCATCAGGCATTTCAACAAGAGTGGGATACGCGTCCTCTAAGGGGAATTCAGCCACGTAATCTGCTAGGGCTTGCCCCTTAATGGAGATCTGGTGATGGTATTTTAGATCATACTCCATTAGAAGGAGTTGCCATTTGCCCAATCTACCCGTGAGAATGGGTTTTTCGAATAAGTGCTTGATTGGATCAAGCTTGAACACTATCCAGATCTCATGATCTAGGAAATAGTGTCTGAACTTCTGGCAGGCCCAGACTAGGGCCAAGCACGTCTTCTCCATGGCTTGATAATTTCGTTCATAAGCCAAGAGAGTTTTCGAAATATAGTAGATGGCATACTCCTTATGGGTGTCATCCTCGTATTGAGCCAACAGGGCTCCTAAAGCATTTGCATGCACAGAGATGTATAATAAAAGCGGTTTTCCTTGCTTTGGAGGATTCAAAACAGGGGGATTAACCAAGTATGCCTTCTGTCTCTCGAAGGACTTTTGGCATTCGTCATCCCATAAGAATTTCGTACCCTTCCTCAACAGTTTGTTGAAGGGTTCGCATCTAGTTGCCAGATTCGATATGAATCGGTGAACGGATTGTAATCGACATTGGAGGCTACGGATTTGGGTGAGATTGGAGGGCGGAGCCATGTCTATGATGGCTCGACACTTAGAGGGGTCGACTTCTATTCCCCTTTGGCTCACCATAAAGCCTAGAAGCTTCCCTGATTCTACCCCGAACACACATTTTTGAGGGTTTAGCTTTACTTTGTAAAGTCTAAGCCTTTCGAAAATCTTTTGTAAACATTCGATATGGGTGCATCGGGTTTTGGATTTCGCCAAGAGATCATCTATATACACTTCGACAAGCTCATGAATTTGATCATGGAAGATCGTGGTCATGGCTCGTTGGTATGTTGCGCCGGCATTTTTCAAACCAAAGGGCATGACTGTATAGCAGTACGTGCCCCATGGGGTTGTGAAGGCGGTCTTACCCTGATCTCGTGGACTTAGTTTGATTTGATTGTAGCCTGAATAGCCATCTATGAATGAAAACATTTCATGATTTGCAGTACTATCGACTATCAAATCTATGTTTGGTAAAGGATAATTATCCTTAGGAGTGGCTTTATTCAGGTTTCTAAAATCGATGCATATTCGAATTTTACCATTGGTTTTTCGAACTACCACGATATTTGACAACCAATCAGAATACGCAATGGGTTTTATAAATCCGGCTTTTAGCAGATCTTCTAAACCCTCTTTGACTTGCGTGTGTACATTCGGGTGTATTTTCCTAAGCTTCTGCTTTATGGATTTTACACCTGCATCTAAGGGAAGACAATGCTCGACAATGCTGGGATCTATGCCCGGCATGTCTTCATACGTCCATGCAAACACTTCTAAATAGGTTTGTAGAAATGCAATGAATGCTAACTTTTCAGTTTCATGCAAGCATGCGCCTATTTTGATGGTTTTGGGATTGGAATCATCCCCTAGGTTCACCTCTATGAAATCTCCTCCTACTAATTGGGAAGGTCTTTCAAAATCGAGAATTCTATGAAATTCTGGGAGCTCAGAAGTGGGATCTTCCTCAAGGGGATCCACTTCTGGGCTTTGATCATTCTCGTGGGCTATAGACCCGAGGGAACTTGATGCGTGGTTTTCAAAATGACCTGGGTTTGTACTTGGATTTTCAAGTGATTTCGAAATTTTTGGTCTGGCTATGTAGACGATGTTTCTTTCGAAATCCTTTTCTTTTGCCAAAATCCTATCAGGAGCAGCTATGTACAAAATCTTTTTGGTATTTTCCAAATTTTCAATTTTTTTGGATTTTTGTAAAACAAGAACTTTGGGAACTATACAAAGCACTCTTTTTTCGAGTTTTTGTTTTTCCATTATTTTTGGTTTTTCTCGTTTTTCGATTTTTTTTTATTTTAAGTTTTTCAAATGTTTTTGTATTTTTAGCAAAAGGGATCTTCCGTCATACCTACAAAGGGAAAACACTACGAGTTAGAATCGGAATAGGAGATCTAAATCGTAGGTCTCTTCTAAGGCAGGTTCCGGGGCACCGTTGACCCAAGTGGTCACAGGGGGTGGCTCCGGCGGTATTCGGGGAGTATAGCCGATCCCATATCGGCTTGGATAGGCCCTAGGAAGGATGGGCTCTAGGAGACCCTGGTTCTGTGCCCCTAGACTTTTGTAGGGCATGTAGCCCATGTTTAATAACATGTTCCATGACTTTTTGTTTTTTGAAAAGGTTGGATACAAGTCGTGGTCCAGGAACATACTATCGTCCATATTGTGCTCGTATGGCCTCTTGTCCAGGGGCTTTGGAAATAGGGAACGCTTGGGTTTTCCTAGAAGGATTAAAGTCAGGAGGGGGCCTGCTTTGGACGGCCCCTTCACACATACAACCTTCCTAGGGTTGTTTAACACGAGCCGAGGTGGCTCAACCATAATTTGCCCCAGGTTAGCCTCATGGGCCTGAGAGCTTGATAAACAAGGGGAGTTTATGATCCCCTGAAGCTGTGGGTGACTCTCACCTAGGATCACTACGACCTGGTCCCTAAAAGGGATCTTGACACACCTGTGGAAGGTGGATGGCACAGCGCACAAACTGTGTATCCAGGGCCTTCCTAGCAGTAGGTTATAGTGGGGGTGGATGTCCAAGACATGGAACACCCCCGTGTGTTCGATCCCTCCCGTTTCCATTGGGAGTTCGATGGATCCTAAAGGTCTAGATGCATTCCCATCGTATCCAGTGATAACGATGGGGCTTGGGTTCACTGAAGTCAAGGTGACTCCGATTTTATACGCCACATGAAGTGGAAGGATGTTGAGCCCTCCTCCACCATCGACTAGGCACCTGTCCAGAGAGTGGTTGTTTAGAACCACCTCGATATGCAGGGCCTAGTTATGGATTTTGTAGGGTCTATCTACATCATCTTCAGAAAAAGTGATGGGCGATTTTGCTCCTAGCAAAGCCACTTGGGTAGACAAGGATTCCAGACTTATGTTCGAATCAACCTTGGACCTTTCTAGAATTTTCTCTAATACCAGTCTATGCCTAGGCGAGGTTTTTATAAGCTCTAGAATAGACATGTGAATAGGAATCTTTGAAAAGTGGTTTTCGAAGTCATAAGGATTTAGGATGACTTTGTCCTTATCTGCTTTTGGCAGACCACTAGGGATACATGCTTTTGAGGGGCCAGGCACACTGACCACCTTTTGAGCACCTTGAAGGTGCGGGGGTTGATAGACCCTCCCGGATTTAGTGACTTCCCCCACGATCAACCTAGGGTTCGCGCAAATTTTGGCTCTAAGGATGAGCTGAGGAGAACCTTGGATTTTTAAAACTGGTTTTACCGGGGTTTCCACTCTTGGTGGTCCCCGAATGACGACTTGGGCGGGTTTCTTGTATAGCACAAGAACGGGTGCACAAGTGGGTCAACCAGGTTCTGGTTCTTCCGCTAGTTCCTTGGAAATGGTGAGGGTACATACCTCCTTTCCTTTCCCACTGCCACTGGCGTGTTTGGGAAAGGGTTCCTTGAAGATAGCTTGAGGTGGCTTAGGTTTTGCAGTGACCTGGAGCCGGCCTTCTGCTATCAAGTTCTCAATTTTATTTAAGAGAGAGAAGCAACGTTTGGTATCATGGCCTTTGAGCCGATGATACTTACAAAATCGGTTTAAATACCCCCCTTTGGAAGTGACTCCTTCGGGTATTTCAGGGAGTTCTATCATGCCCTGGGTAAGTAGGAGGTCTAGGACCTCCGACACAGGTTGCCCCAGCGGAGTATACTCCCGTTTTTCAACCGGTTTTTGAAAATTTCGCTCCCTCTTATTTTCTAACTTTTCAAAATTTTTGGAAGTGCCCGCCACGCCTGGATCCACCCGGACATTGGCGATTTTATGGGGCTTTGCCCCTTTGTCCATCGTGGGTAGCCCCTATGTGATGGGCTTTTCCAAGCGGGTTTTGGAAACGACACTTCCTTTCCACAAGTGATCGTATGTCCCTTTTCGCAAGTTGGGTTCGAACAGGGAGGCCTTTTTGATCAACTTAAGGAAAGTTGAAATCTCATGAAGCGAGAGAAGGGTTTTTAACTCACTTTTAAAATTATCCAGGATGAGCATTACTGCGCATCCTTTGGATATGGGCTCTCGCACTTGGCCCAAAAGCGACCTCCATCTTATAATGAAGGCATGTACGTCTTCGTTCATGCCTTGCTTTGTATCCCTTAAGGTATTCAGGGTTGGCGTGACTTCTACGTTGTGTGCAAATCTTTGCATGAAGCAGTTCGCTAACTCTTCAAAAGTAGCGAACTGGCTTAAGTCGTAGGAAGCCAGCCATTTGGCAGCTGTGCCTTTAAGGGATAGAGGGAACCAATACACCCATTTCATCGAGTCCTTTTTCTTCTTATGGGCTCGACGTGAGAAAAGCTGCAAGTGAGACCTAGGGTCTCCCATGCCATCATACCGATGGAAGTTCGGTATTTCATCGTCACTGTCTATTTCGTAATCCATAGGAAGGAAATCAGATAGGGCGTAGCTCCTTTTCTCTTTATTCTGCCCTTTCAGCAACTGCTGTAGGGCTTTACGGTCCTTTTGTGTGAAGGACTCGTGGTATTGGTTGCCTTTCATTACGGAGGCCTCTTTGTGCTTGCGAGGTTTTTTAGATTTCTTTTTAGGCCTTTGTTCACCGTTTGATGAACATGAATCGCCTACTTCAGCCTCTTGGCTGAGAGCATCGATTTTGGCCTCAAACTCCCTTCTCAAGTCCTCGATTTCATCTAGTTTTATTTTGTTTTTGAAAATCCTCCTAGAGTGAGAACTTGATGCGCATGAGCCTTGGCTCGACACTTCACTTGGATTGGATTTTGACATGCTTTTCAAGCTTTTTCAAAATGTCCTAAGTACAAGCAAAGAAAACAAGTTAAAATGACACCTTTTTACAAAATTTTCGCAAGACTTCTATTTAAAAGAAAATCGATTTTTGAAAGGCTCACGTCCCACCGGGCGTGCCAATCTCTATAAATGCGCGAAAATCCAACGCCTCTTGCCTCTTTTCAGGGCTCGGAGTGGATCCTCTCGTACGTCTAAGGCCTATGTATGCAAACAGGGCGTGCCAGCTAGCTTACCTAAGCTAGCGAAGATATTTTTAACACTGACTTCTAAACGTGGCGACTGTGAGCAAGTGAGCTCTTGTGGTCGCAGACCTTCTTGCACCGATGCGCAAGGGTCAGTCTGTACACTTTGCAAAAAATAGAGTTTTATGGGATAGAAAGCCTACGAAGCGGTTCGAGGTGTCTATTTCGGGTCTTTTAAATGCAATTGCATGTTTTAGATCACATGGATTTGCACGTGCCTAAGTCTTTTCTTTTATCCCTTTTCGGGCCACCTAGTTTGTGTGTTATGAACACTCCACTACATGGGCGAATTCGAGCGGGGCTTGCTTTGATGCAATATGCGTCCTACCTCGTGGTATGGCGTAGATGCAATGCAAACTCACGCTACTCCAAAGGGAAAACCCCAAATGTAAAGACAATACTGAAGGGAAATAACCGAAGGGAAATAACCGAAGGGAAATGACTTGTAAAGTAAGTGCCGAAGGGAGATATGTATATAGAGTATGTATATGAGCCCTTACTCGGGTCTTGCAAATAAGAGCGAAGGCTCAATGTGGGTGCGTGCTTGAATTGAAAGACTTACACACACGACATGAAATAAAACCCAAATATAAATTGCAGTATGGCCTTGACTAAGGTCTTGGGAGTAAGAGCGAAGGCTCAATGTGTGTGAGAGTGCTTGAATTGAAGTACTACACACACGACATAAATGAAACCCAAATATAACTGCAATAAGGCCTTTACTAAGGTCTTGGGAATAAGAGCGAAGGCTCAATGTGTGTGAGAGTGCTTGAATTGAAAGACTTACACACACGACATGAAATGACACCCAAATAGTATAGGTCGGCCCTTACTTGGGTCTTTCAAATAAGAGCGAAAGCTCAATGTGTGTGAAAGTGCTTGAATTGAAAGACTTACTCACACGACATGAAATGAAACCCAAATAGTATAGGTCGGCCCTTACTTGGGTCTTTCAAATAAGAGCGAAAGCTCAATGTGTGTGAAAGTGCTTGAATTGAAAGACTTACTCACACGACATGAAATGAAACCCAAATAGTATAGGTCGGCCCTTACTTGGGTCTTTCAAATAAGAGCGAAAGCTCAATGTGTGTGAGTGCTTGAATTGAAAGACAACGCACCCAACTTAAGCAAAAACTCTTCGAAAATGAAAGTATATATATATACTTATATATTATGGGCTGATTAGGCCCGTGTGTGTTCAAAATCGTGCACAACTAAGAGAGTGCACGTGTGTGGGTGTGCCAAGCCACGTTATTACAAGCGGGGGGAGACTATGCTCCGTTATTACAACCCCGTATCAAATTGAATCTCAAGCAAGTATACAACTAAAGACCGAGTTTAGGCACTTACGAGTAGCTGGTCTGTAGAGGCCTTGCTTGAGCGTGGGCTTGGCCTTCGCCTTGGGCTGCAAACGGGAGCTCCGCGAGGGTGAATGGCAAAGGGTGCTGGCCGGCTGCAAGTGGGGCGCGGGATAGGCGCCTCGAAGGTGGCCGGCTGCAAATGGGTGTCGCCTTGATGTGGGGGATTAAAGGGGCTGGGCCAAGTGAGTGTTTAGGGTCACTAGGAGAGTATAGAATGTTGGGGAGTATGGACCTAAAGGGAGTTTAAGGGAAGGCCGAATGGAAGTCTTAGGGGAGAAGAAATGGCTGGCCGGGTGTAGTTAGGGTAGCTAGGTAGTGGCCGGTGGTTTAGGTTGTGCTAGGTTCGGCTAAGGGAGAATGGTGGCAGCAAAGGGCTGATGTGTAGGTAAGTTGGTGGTATGGTGGGTGGCTAGGAGTGGAGAGGGAGTAGAGAAGGAGCTAGGTGGAGTGGGGGGGGGTACTTACCGAATGGAATGAAGATGGTACCCCGCTGGGAGGAAGATGGGCAGACTGTGAAGCTCGGCCGGGAGATGGTGGAGATGGCGGTGCAAGCGGTGGTGGGATGGAGGGATGGTGGTGGTGCAGGCGGCCCAGGTGGAGCAGCGGGGGCAGGTTCGGCTAGGTGAGGAAATGGGGGAAAGAGAGGGCCCGGCTGGGATTGGTGAGGACTGCAAGCTAGGAAAAACGCGCCCCAAGGGGGGGGGTTTATATAGGGATGGGTAGGTCGGTTAGGGCTGGGTTTGGGGTAGTGGTTAGGTGGTTTAGGTAGGGTGGTATGTAGATAAGGTGGGCTGGAAAGGGTTGGGCCAGATATTTTGAAAACTAGTGGTTTGGGTAGATTGTGGGCTAGGGGTGGTTTAGGGGTTTAGGGCTAGGTTAGGTGGTTGGGTTTTAGGGTGAGGTTTAGAGAGCTAGGTTAGGTGATTAGGCTAGGTTTAGGCTAGGATTAGGGAAATTAACCTAGGTTTAGGGAAGGATTAGGGAAGTGGGTTAGGTGGTTAGGTTGGGATTAGGCCGGGATTAGGGAAGTGGGTTAGGTGATTAGGCTCAGATTAGGGGTGGATTTGGGGGGTAGGCTTGGATTAGGTGTTTTGGGTTAGGTTTAGGTGAAGGAGCTCCCTTTGCATGGCCCATAGACCTTAACCACCTCATGTTGGTGCAGCCCTAGGTTAGGTTTTGGCTAATTACAAGCTTAAACCCACTCAATTAGGCTAAACCACATGATGATATTTTCCATCCCCACTCTCTCTCATGCCCATGATCCCACGTGAATTTCAAGTGGGCCCCACCTCCATTTATGAGAAGGTGATGTGGGCCATGGATATGGATATTGGATTGGATTTTTGAATCCAAATCCAAATCCAAGTCCACACATGGGTTTGGATTGGGATCTGGATATATATGGTCCAGATCCAATCCAAACTGAACTCTGACTCCTTCGAGCTGGGTTCGAAACGGACGATTTGTGCGGGGCCTGACAAAATCAGTACTCCGTCTGCGTTGGGTCTTCGCCAACATGGTCGTCCGCCTCCGTTTCTGCCTTCCGGAGATGACTTCAAATGACATTTTGATAAGAACAGGATCTTGGACGTTCGAGATCCTGGGGATGTGAATCAGATACAAGAGTTGCTGTGCCGGGCTTGACGTGTGCTCCGGTTCCGGGCTCTTCTTAGCTCTCCTGGTCCTGTCTGGATTAGGCCAAGCTGCCTTGGGGTTTCACAAACGTGTTTTAAAAGGTTTTCGAAAGCCATATTATATATTTTTGAAATACAGAGTTTAAAACATATGTACAGGGTTGTCTGGAAGGCTCCTGGGTTTCCAGACTCAAAATAGCCCTTTGGGGCTGCTTATACAAAACCAGATTTGTTTAAGAATTCGTGGGATTTCGGGGTGTTTACAATTGCGCCGGCATTTTTCAAACCAAAGGGCATGACTGTATAGCAGTACGTGCCCCATGGGGTTGTGTAGGCGGTCTTACCCTGATCTTGTGGACTTAGTTTGATTTGATTATAGCCTGAATAGCCATCCATAAATGAAAACATTTCATGATTTGCAGTACTATCGACTATCAAATCTATGTTTGGTAAAGGATAATTATCCTTTGGAGTGGCTTTATTCTGGTTTATGAAATCGATGCATATTCGAATTTTCCCATTGGTTTTTCAAACTACAACGATGTTTGACAACCAATCAGAATACACAATGGGTTTTATAAATTCGGCTTTTAACAGATCTTCTAAACCCTCTTTGACTTGCGTGTGTACATTCGGGTGTATTTTCCTAAGCTTCTGCTTTATGGGTTTTACACCTGCATCTAAGGGAAGACGATACTCGACAATGCTGGGGTCTATGCCCGGCATGTCTTCATACGTCCATGCAAACACATCTAAATAGGTTCGTAGAAATGCAATGAATGCTAACTTTTCATATTCATGCAAACATGCACCTATTTTGATGGATTTGGGATTGGAATCATCCCCTAGGTTCACCTCTATGAAATCTCCTTCTACTGATTGGGAAGGTCTTTCAAAATTGAGAATTTTATGAAATTCTGGGAGCTCAGAAGTGGGATCCTCTCCAAGGGGATCTACTTCTGGGCTTCGATCATTCTCGTGGGCTATAGAACCGACGGAAGTTGATGCGTGGTTTTCAAAAAGACCTGGTTTTGTACTTGAATTTTCAAGTGATTTCGAAATTTTTGGTTTGGCTATGCAGACGACGTTTCTTTCGAAATCCTTTTCTTTTGCCAAAGTCCTACCAGGAGCAGCTATGTACAAAATCTTTTTGGTATTTTCCAAATTTTCGATTTTTTTGGGTTTTTGTAAAACAAGAACTTTGGGAACTATACAAAGCACTCTATTTTCGAGTTTTTGTTTTTCCATTGTTTTTGGCTTTTCTTCTTTTTCGATTTTTTTTATTTTAAGTTTTGCAAATGTTTTTGTATTTTTATAAAAGGGATCTTCCATCATACCTACAAAGGGAAAATGCTACGGGTTAGACTCAGAATAGGAGATCTAAATCGTAGGTCTCTTCTAAGACAGGTTCCGGGGCACCCTTGACCCAGGTGGTCATAGGGGGTGGCTCCGGCGGTATTCGGGGAGTATAGCCGATCCCGTATCAGCTTGGATTGGCCCTAGGAAGGATGGGCTCTAAGAGACCCAGGTTCTGCGCTCCTAGACTTTTATAGGGCGTATAGCCTATGTTGAACAACATGTTCTATGACTTTTTGTTTTTTGAAAAGGCCTAGTACAAGTCGTGGTCCTGGAACATGTTGTCGTTCATATTGTGCTCATATGGCCTTTTGTCTAGGGGCTTTGGAAATAGGGAACGCTTGGGTTTTCCTAGAAGGGTTAAGATCGGGAGGGAGCTTGCTTTGGGCGGCCCCTTCACACATATAACCTTCCTAGGGTTGTTTAACACGAGCCAAGGTGGCTCAACCATAATTTGCCCTAGGTTAGCCTCATGGGCCTGGGAGCTGGATAAAAAGGGGAGTTTATGATCCCCTGAAGCTGTGGGTGACTCTCACCTAAGATCACTACGACCTGGTCCTTGAAAGGAATCTTGACACACCTGTGGAAGGTGGATGGCACAGCACACAAATTGTGTATCCAGGGTCTTCCCAGCAACAGGTTATAATGGGGGTGGATGTCCAAGACATGGAACACCCCCGTGTGTTCGATCCCTCCCGTTTCCATTGGTAGTTCGATGGATCCTAAAGGTCTAGACGCATTCCCATCGTATCCAGTGATAACGATGGGGCTTGGGTTTACTGAAGTCAAGGTGACTCCGATTTTATACGCCACATGAAGTGGAAGGATGTTGAGCCCTCCTCCACCATCGACTAGGCACCTGTCCAAAGAGTGGTTATTCAGAACCACCTCGATATACAGGGCTTGGTTGTGGGATTCGTAGGGCCTATCTACATCATCTTCCGAAAAAGTGATGGGTGATTTTGCTCCTAATAAAGCCACTTGGGCAGACATGGATTCCGGACTTATGTTCGAATCAACCTTGGCCCTTTCTAGAATTTTCTCTAATACAAGTCTATTCCTACAAACCTTGCTCCTAAAGGTTTGTTCGAATCTTTGGAAGGTGGTTTTTGAAGTCATAAGGATTTAGGATGACTTTGTCCTTATCTGCTTTTGGCAGAACCGTAGGGATACATGCTTTTGAGGGGCCAGGCACACTGACCACCTTTTTAGCACCTTGAAGGTGTGGGGGTTGGTAGATCCTCCTGGATCTAGTAACTTCCCCCACGACCATCCTAGGGTTCGCGCTAAACTTGGCTCTAAGGATGAGCTGAGGAGAACCTTGGATTTTCAAAACTGGTTTTGTCGGGGATTCCACTTTTGGTGGTCCCCGAATGACGACTTGGGTGGGCTTCTTGTATAATACAAGAGTGGGCGCACAAGTGGGTCGACCAGGATCTGGTTTTTGCGCTAGTTCCTTAGAAATGGTGAGGGTACATACCTCCTTTCCTTTCCCACTGCCACTGACGTGTTTGGGAAAGGGTTCTTTGAAGATAGCTTGAGGGGGCTTAGGTTTTGCAGTGACCTGGAGCCGACCTTCTGCTATCAAGTTCTCAATTTTATTTAAAAGGGAGAAGCAACGTTTGGTATCATGGCCCTTGAGCAGATGATATTTACAAAATCGGTTTAAATACCCCCCCTTGGAAGTGACTCCTTCAGGAATTTCGGGGAGTTCTATCATGCCCTGGGCAAGTAGGAGGTCTAGGACCTCCGACACAGGTTGCCCCAGTGGAGTGTACTCCCATTTTTCAACCGATTTTTGAAAGGTTTGCTCCCTTTTGTTTTCTAGTTTTTCAAAATGTTTGGAAGTGCCTGCCACGCCTGGATCCACCTGGACATTGGCGATTTTATGGGGCTTTTCCCCTTTGTCCATCGTGGGTAGCCCGTATGTGATGGGCTTTTCCAAACGGGTTTTAGAAATGGCACTTCCTTTCCACAAGTGATCGTATGTCCCTTTTTGCAAGTTGGTTTCGAAAAGGGATGCCTTTTTGATCAACTTATGGAAAGTTGAGATCTCATGGAGTGAGAGAAGGGTTTTTAACTCGCTTTTAAAGTTATCCAGGATGAGCATGACTGTGCATCCTTCGGATATGGGCTCTCGCACTTGGCCCAAAAGCGACCTCCATCTTATAATGAAGGCATGTACGTCTTCGTTCATGCCTTGCTTTGTATCCCTTAAAGTATTCAGGGTTGGCGTGACTTCTACGTTGTGTGCAAATCTTTGCATGAAGCAGTTCGCTAACTCTTCAAAAGTAGCGAACTGGCTTAAGTCGTAGGAAGCCAGCCATTTGGTAGCTGTGCCTTTAAGGGATAAAGGGAACCAATACACCCATTTCATCGAGTCCTTTTTCTTCTTATGGGCTCGACGCAAGAAAAGCTGCAAGTGAGACCTAGGGTCTCCCATGCCATCATACCGATGGAAGTTCGGTATTTCATCGTCACTGTCTGTTTCGTAATCCATAGGAAGGAAATCAGATAGGGCGTAGCTTCTTTTCTCTTTATTCTGCCCTTTCAGTAGCTGCTGTAGGGCTTTACGGTCCTTTTGTGTGAAGGACTCATGGTATTGGTTGCCTTCCATTACGGAGGCCTCTTTGTGCTTGCGAGGTTTTTCAGATTTTTTCTTAGTCCTTTGTTCACCGTTTGATGAACATGAATCCCCTACTTTAGCCTCTTGGCTGAGAGCATCGATTTTGGCCTCAAACTCCCTTCTTAGGTCCTCGATCTCATCTAGTTTTATTTTGTTTTTGAAAATCCTCCAAGACTGAGAACTTTATGCGCATGAGCCTTGGCTCGACACTTCACTTGGATTGGATTTTGACATGCTTTTCAAGCTTTTTCAAAATGTCCTAAGTAAAAGCAAAGAAAACAAGTTAAAAATGACACCTTTTTAACAAAAATTTTAGCAAACTTCTAACTTAAAACTTGATTTTTGAAAGGCTCACGTCCCACCGGGCGTGCCAATCTCTGTAGATGCAGCGAAAATCCCCGCCTAAGTGAAAAGCGGATCCTCTTGTATGTCTAAGGCCTATTTATATAAACAGGGCGTGCCAGCTAGCTTACCTAAGCTAGCGAAGATATATGTTAAACGAACTTCTAATCATGGCGACTGTGAGCAAGTGAGTTCTTGTCGTCGCAGACCTTCTTGCACCAATGCGCAAGGGTCAGTCTGTACGCGTTGAAAAATTGAGTTTTTGGGATAGAAAGCTTACGAAGATGTTCGAGGTGTCTAATTCGGGTCTTTTAGATACGATTGCAGATTTTAGATCACATGGATTTGCACGTGCCTAAGTCTTTCTTTTTATCCGTTTATGGGCCACCTAGTTTGTGTGTTATGAACACTCCACTACATGGGCGAATTTGAGCGGGAATACGGGGCTTGCTTCGATGCAATATGCGTCCTACCTCGTGGTATGGCGTAGATGCAATGCAAACTCACGCTACTCCGAAGGGAAAACCCGAATGTAAAGACAATGCCGAAGGGAAATAACCGAAGGGAAATATGTATATAGGGTATATACGTGCCCTTACTTGGGTCTTGCAAATAAGAGCGAAGGCTCAATGTGGGTGCGTGCTTGAATTGAAAGACTTACACACACGACATGAAATGAAACCCAAATATAACTTGCAGTATGGCCTTGATTAAGGTCTTGGGAATAAGAGCGAAAGCTCAATGTGTGTGAGTGCTTGAATTGAAAGACTTACACACATGACATGAAATGAAACCCAAATAGTATAGGTCGGCCCTTACTTTGGTCTTTCAAATAAGAGCGAAGGCTCAATGTGTGTGAGTGCTTGAATTGAAAGACACACACATGACATGAAATGAAACCCAAATAGTATAGGTTGGCCCTTACTTGGGTCTTTCAAATAAGAGCGAAGGCTCAATGTGTGTGAGTGCTTGAATTGAAAGACAACACACCCAACTTAAGCAAAACCCTACAAAATGAAAGTATATGTATATACTTATGTATTAGGGGCTGATTAGGCCCGTGTGTGTTCAAAATCGTGCACAACTAAGAGAGTGCAGGTGTGTGGGTGTGCCAAGCCACGTTATTACAAGCGGGGGGAGACTATGCTCCGTTATTACAACCCCGTATCGAATTGAATCTTAAGCAGGTATACAACTAAGGACCGAGTTAGGCACTTACTAATAGCTGGTCCAAAGAAGCCTTGCTTGAGCGTGGGCTTGGCCTTCGCCTTGGGCTGCAAGAGGAAGCTCCGCGGAGTTGAACGGCAAGGGGGTACTGGTCGGGTGCCTTAGGTGCGCGGAGCAGATGCCTCAAAGGTGGCCGGCTACTTAGCGAAGGGCTGGTTGTGGTGTGTTGGGCTAAAGGGCCTAAGTGAGGTTACGAGGGAGGGTGTAGTGTTAGGGAATATGGCACTAAGGGGGAGCCTAAGGGAAGGTCTAATGGAGCACCTAAGGTTGGCGGGTGGCTGGTCGAATGAAGAGGTGACAGTCGGTTGGAGTGTCCGACTAGGAGCTTAGTGGTGGCGGGCTGCTAGGGTGGCTAGGCCATGGTGGATAGGAGGGGAACTAGCTAGGATATGGGGTAAGGTAGTGGTGGTTGTGGTGAGGTGATAGGGGCAGGTTTTAGGGAGTTGGATGGGGTAGACGGGTGTAGCTAGGGTGGTTAGGTAGTGGCGGGTAGTTAGGGTGGTTATGGCCTGGCCGAGTGGGAATGGTGGCGGTAAGTGGCTGGCAGTAGGGTAAGGTGGTGGTATGGTGGGTGGCTGAGAGTGGAGAGGGAGTGAAGAAGGGGTAAGGTGGAGTGTGGGGTACTAACCGGGTGAAGAGGCGGGGGCGGATGGAAGGGGAGCAGTCGGTTGTGGTGGAGTGGCTGGTTCGGCCGGGTGAAGAAGATGGCGATGTGGACCTCGGCTAGAGTGGTGGTAGTGGTGGTGGTGCTCGGCTGGAAGGTAGTGGCGCAGGTGGTGGCTGGCTGTGGGGCAAGTGGAGCAAGGTTGGAGTCGGCTGGGCTGGAGAGTGGAGGACCCGGCTGGTGGAAGAGGGAGCTTGAAGATGGGAAAACCCGCCCCAAAGGGGGGGGGTTTATATAGGGCTGCAAGAGGCGGTTGGGGGTGGTTTTGGGGTAGTGGTTAGGTGGTTTAGGTAGGGTGGTGTGGTGATAAGGTGGGCTGAAAAGGGTAGGGCCAGATATTTTAAATACAAGGGGTTTGGGTAGGTTGTGTGCTAGGGGTGGTTTAGAGGTTTAGGGTTTAGCTAGGTGGGTTGGTTTTAGGGTGAGGTTTAGTGAGGTAGGTTAGGTGATTAGGCTAGGATTAGGCTAGGTTTAGGGAAATTAACCTAGGTTTAGGGAAGGATTAGGGAAGTGGGTTAGGTGATTAGGCTCAGATTAGGACCGGATTACGGTAGAAGGCTAGGATTAGGTGTTTTTGGTTAGGTTTAGGTGAAGGAGCTCCCTTTGCATGACCCATGGACCCTAATCATATCATGTTGGTGCAGCCCTAGGTTAGGTTTTGGCTAATTACAAGCTTAAACCCACTTAATTAGGCTAACCCACATGATTAACCCCAAACTTGACACACAAGTCAAGCTTAATTACAACACACACTTGATCTTATCCATCCCCACTCTCTCTCATGCCCATAATCCCACGTGAAATTCAAGTGGGCCCCTCCTCCATTTATGAGAAGGTGATGTGGGCCATGGATATGGATATTGGATTGGATTTTTGAATCCAAATCCAAATCTAAGTCCATACATGGGTTTGGATTGGGATCTGGATATATATGGTCCAGATCCAATCCAAACTGAATTCTGACTCCTTCGAGTTGTGTTTGAAACAAACAGTTTGTGCAGGGTCTGACAACATCAATACTCCGTCTACGTTGGGTCTTCGCCAACATGATCGTCCGCCTCTGTTTTAGCCTTCCAAAGATGACTTCAAATGATGTTTTGATGATAACGGGGTCTTGGACGTTCGAGATCCTGGGGGTGTGGATTTGATACGAGAGTTGCTGTGCCGGGCTTGACATGTGCTCCGGTTCCGGGCTCTCCTTAGCTTTCCTGGTCCTACCTGGATTAGGCCAAGCTGCTTCGGGGTTTCAAAAACATGTTTTAAAAGGTTTTTTTAAAGCCATATTATATATTTTTGAAATATAAAGTTCAAAACATATGTACAGGGTTGTTTGGAAGGCTCCTGGGTTTCCAGACTCAAAATGGCCCTTTGGGGGCTGCTTTTACAAAACCAGATGGATTTGAGAAATTCATGGGATTTCGGGGTGTTTACAGATGCCCCTCTTTGGCCTTGTCCAAATCGATTTGGATAAGGGCAAAGATGACAAACACCCCTTTCAATGTCTCCCTAGATCTAGCCATGAAGAATATGGGATCGTCCCAATTTTTAGCAAAATCTCAATTTACAAACTCTGGTAGGAGGAGATATCATGCCAAAGGGTTGTACTATGGCATCTGGTCCTAAAATGGGATCATGTTTATGCAAGTGCCATGCGTGGAATGCAGATGACATGGGTGTGGTGCCAAGAGTGGCAACCTCCCAGAGACCAGATGTGGTGGAACTCTAGAGACTTACAAGGCTTGTTGCTCCAAGTGAGCAGATCCTATGTTGTTCGATGTTCGATTTTCAAAACTTATTTACAAAACTATTTACAAAAGGGACAACTGTCTTGAGTCTCAATCCTAAGGATCTCGAGCTCTTCGTATTTGCCCTCGTTTAAGTCTTCACACTCGCTTATCTAGCGGAGGTTTTATAAGAAAACGAGTTATATTGCAAATTCCTATGCCTTACTCGAAACGTCGAATTCTCAAACAAGATGAAATTCAAGTATGTAAATCCTATTTTTACTTTAGGACTCCTCGAAATGAACCATGCTTTAGCTTGGGATAAGCCAGGGATGGGAAAGAGATACCACTGTCCCTTCTAAAGCGTCCCGTGGTTTAAGGCATAGAAGGCGGAAAACTGCTCTTTTTGAGCTTTTTGGCCTCTTTTTCATTTTTTTCATAGAGGGTCTCCCTTTGGGAGTATTTTTTCTTTAATCCCTCTTTTTCACAAGAGAATCGATTTTTCTTTTGAATTCTGGTTTCTTTCTTTTGGAAAGAGACTTTGAATGGAAAATTCCCTTTGTTTGGGGTTTTGTTTTCCTTTTGGAAGGAGAAGAGAAGAGGGGAGGACTTATCCCAAGCCTACACTCGATCCATTCCAGATCAGCCTATTTAGAAATAGCACGTACTACTTGCAAGTATCTTGCTATATTGAACTAGGCCTTTCTTTGTAAGAAGAAGGATTTTGAAATGTAACCACGATTTTGAAGACTCCGCTCTTTCACAAGTGCGAATTCTCTCACTCAGGGTCACACGACTTTGCCTTTGCACCTTATTTTCATGTCTCAGGGCAGCTATCCCTTTAAAATTTTTGAAAACTGGAACTTAATCCAAATCCTACACATGATACTTCTTTAAGTACTGAATATTTATAGGATCTGCTAAATTCCTACCTTCTACATCGATCAACCAATACAAATTGTTCGTAGTGGTTGCTCGTACAACATAGGGTCCCTCCCAATTGGGGTGCCACTTTCCCAGGGGGTGTGGGCCACGATGATGGATGGTTTTCAAGACCAGATCTCCCACTTCAAAGTGGCGAGGTCTCATGTGTTTGCTATAATGTCGGGCTATCCTTTGCCGGTATGCACGAGCATGATCCATGGCAAGGAGTCGCCTCTCATCTAGCAAATCTAGTTCGGCCATTCTAGCATGCTGAAGTGTCTCTAGGGGGAGGTCGAGTGAAATAGATATATGAAATGAATGCAGTTGAGTATGAATGGGAAGAATGGCGTTTGTGCCATAGACCAATTCGAATGGTGTGGCATTCGTGGGAGTCCGGATGGAAGTCCTATAAGCCCATAAGGCTTCGTCCAGCTTCTCGTGCCACGTCCTACCCTTCTCTAAGGTTTTCTCAATTATACTAATGAGAGTCTTGTTTGTGGCTTCGGCTTGACCATTGCCTTGAGGGTAGTAGGGCAAAGAGAAGTGGTGAGTTATGCCATACGTGTTGCACAACTTAACCATCCGCTCGTTCTTGAATGGGGTACCATTATCAGACACAAGGTCTCGTGGAACCCCAAATCGAGCCAAGATATTCCTTCGGATGAAAGCCACCACATGTTGCCCCATCACGTTGGTTAGGGAAATGGCTTCCACCCACTTCGAGAAATACTCTGTGGCTGCTAAAATAAATCGATGCCCATTCGAGGCCTTTGGAAATATTGGGCCTACGATGTCAAACGCCCACATGGTATTGTGGAAAGACTACGCACACAGCTGAACCTTAAAACCCAAATCTTAAAGACATAGCCGAAAGGATAATACATATATAGTATATATGGGCCCTTACTTGGGTCTTGGAAGTAAGAGCGAAGGCTCAATGTGGGTGCATGCGAGAATTTAAAGACTACACACACGACATGAAATGAAACCCAAATATAAATTGCAATATGGCCTTAACTAAGGTCTTGGGAGTAAGAGCGAAAGTTCAATGTGTGTGAGTGCTAGAATTGAAGTACTACGCACACAACATGAAATTAAACCCAAATATAAATTGCAATATGGCCTTAACTAAGGTCTTGGGAGTAAGAGCGAAAGCTCAATGTGTGTGAGTGCTTGAATTGAAGTACTACACACACGACATGAAATTAAACCCAAGGATAGTATAACACGGCCCTTACTTGGGTCTTGCAAATAAGAGCGGAAGCTCAATGTGTGTGAGTGTGAGAATTTAAAGACAACACACCCAACTCAAGCAAAACCCTACGCAACTTAAAGTATATAAATAAACTTATATCTTAAGGGCTGATTAGGCCCATGTGTGTTCAAAATCGTGCACAACTAAGAGCGAGGTAGGCTCAAGTGCACGTGTGTGTGGGTGTGCCAAGCCACATTATTACAAGCGGGGGGAGACAACGCTCAGTTATTACAACCCCATATCAAATTTAGTTTAACTTAAGCAAGTCTACCACTAAGGACCGAGTTAGGCACTTACTTATAGCTGGTCCGGAGGTGACTTGCTTGAGCGTGGGCTTGGGCTTCACCTTGGGCTGCAAGAGGGAGCTCCTCGGAATGGCACGGCAAAGGGGTGTGCTGGCCGGGTGATAAGGAAGCGCGGGTGTAGCATCTTGGAGCTTGCCGGCTGCTAGGGGGGTGCTGCCGTGGTGTCTCGGGCTGAGGTGATTAAGGAAGGTCACTAAGGCGTAGGTAAGGCTCTATGGAAGGTGGCGCTAAGGGGAGCCTAAAGGGAAGATGTCTAAGGAAGAGGGTGTGGCTGGCCGAATGAGTTGGGTGCAGTCAGCTATGACTGACCGACTAGGGGGTGTTTTAAGTGGTGGCCGGCTAGGGTAGCTAGGGGGTGTTTGGGGAATGGCGAGGGAACTAGCTAGGGTGCTGTGGAAGGTGGAGTGAATGGGTGACTAAGAGTGGAGGGGGCAGGTCCTAGGGAGCAAGGTAGGGTGGTGTATGGTTGTCACTAAGGGGAAGGTAGAGGATTGGGTGGTGGAATGGGCTATGTCTGGCCGAATGGGTAAGGGTGGCGGGAAGGTAGTGTTGGCGAGGTGTTATGGTGGTATGGGTGGTTGAGAGTGGAGGGGGAGTGAAGAGGAGTTGGAGTTGGGTTGAGGTACTAACCGGATGGGTGAAGGAGGTTGGTGTGTGGAAGAAGGGCAGCCGGGTGGAAGGAAGGGAGCTGGTCGGGCGACTGTGGTGGCGACGTGGAATGGAACAGGCCGGATGGAAGTGGTGGCGCGAGGTGGAGCTTGGCCGAGGTAGTGGTGGTGCAGGTGGAAGAAGGGAGCAAAGTGAGAGGGCTCGGCTGGCCCAAGAGCTGGAAAAAGAAATTGAAAAACCCGTCCACTAGGGGGGGTTTATATAGATTTTCAAAAGGCGGTTGGGGGTGGTTTTGAGAGGGTGGTAAGGTGGTTAGGTAGTGGTGGTGTGGTGATAAGGTGGGCAGTTTTTGAGGAGGGGCCAGATATTTTGCTTTAAGGGGTTTTAGGGATATGGTGTGCTAGGTTTAGGTGGGGTGGTTTAGGGATTTAGGGCTTAGCTAGGTGGGTTAGGTGATTAGGCTAGGATTAGGTTAGGATTAAGGGAATTAGGCTAGGTTTAGGGAAGGATTAGGGAGGTGGGTTAGGTGATTAGGTTGGGATTAGGCCGGGATTAGGGAAGTGGCTTAGGTGATTAGGCTAGGATTAGGCCGGGATTAGGGTAAAAGGCTAGGATTAGGGGTTTCAGCTTAGGATTGGGTTAGGGAGCTCCCTTTGCATCACCCATAGACTTCATTGCATCATGTTGGTGCAACCCTAGGTTAGGTTTTGGCTAATACAAGCTTAAACCCATACTAATTAGGCTAACCCACATGATTAACCCCAAACTTGACACACAAGTCAAGCTTAATTACAATTCCCCTCATGCTTATCCTCCCCATTCTCTCTCATGCCCATAATCCCACATGAACTTCAAGTGGGCCCCACCTCCATTTATGAGAAGGTGATGTGGGCCATGGATGTGGATATTGGATTGGATCTTTGGATCCAAATCCAAATCCAAATCCACACATACGTTTGGATTGGGATCTGAATATATATGGTCCAGATCCAATCCAAACTGAATTCTGACTCCTTCAGGCTGTGTTCGAAACGAACGGTTTGTGCGGGGTCTGACAGCATCAGTACTCCGTCTCCGTTGGGTCTTTGCCAACATGGTCGTCCGCTTCCGTTTTCACCTTCCGGAGATGATTTCAAAGGGTTTCTGATGATAACAGGGTCTTGGACGTTCGAGATCCTGGGGTGGATTAAACACGAAAGTCGTTGTGCCGGGCTCGACATGTGCTCCAGTTCTGGGCTCTCTTTAGCTCTTCTGGTCCTGCTTTCATCCGGCCAAGCTGCTTTGTGGGGTTTCAGAACGTATTTCAAAGGTTTTAAAAGCATATTATACATATTTTAAAGCGTATACAGTTTAAACATATGTACAGGGTTGCCTCGAAGGCTCCTGGGTTTCCAAACTCAAAATAGCCCTTTGGGGTTGCTTTTACAAAACCAGGTTTTATTTGAGAAGTTCGTGGGATTTTGGGGTGTTTACAGATGCCCCTCTTTGGCATTGTCCAAATCGATTTGGATAATGATAAAGATGACAAACACCCCTTTTAATGTCTCCCTAGATCTAACCACGAAAATATGGGATCGTCCCAATCGTTAGCAAAATCTCAGTTTTAAAACCCTGGTAGGAGGAGATATCACGCCAAAGGGATAGACAGAACGGTTTCTGGTCCTAAAATGGGATCATGTTATGCAAGTGTCGATGCGTGGAAATGTAGATGCATGATATGGGTGTGGTGCCAAGAGTGCCGACCTCCTACAGACCAGATATGGTCGAACTCTTGAGACTTACAAGGCCTGCTGCTCCAAGTGAGCAGATCCTATACTGTTCAATGTTTGATTTTTCAAAATCTATTTACAAAAGCTATTTACAAAAGGGACAACTGTCTTGTGTCTCAATCCTAAGGATCTCGAGCTCTTCGTGTTTGCCTTTGCTTGATTCTAGACACTCGCTTATCTAGCGGAGGTTTTATAAAAAAGCAAGTTATATTTCAAATTCCTACGCCTTACTCGAAACGTCGAATTCTCAAACAAAATGAAATTCAAGTAAGTAAATCCTATTTTTACTTTAGGATTCCTCGAAATGAACCATGTTTTAGCTTGGGATAAGCCAGGGATGGGAAAGAGATACCACGGTCCCTTCTGAAGCGTCCCGTGGTTTAAGGCATAGAAGGGAGAAAACTGCTCTTTTTTGAGCTTTTTGGCCTCTTTTTCCTTTTTTCATAGAGGGTCTCCCTTTGGGAGTATTTTTTCTTTAATCCCTCTTTTTCACAAGAGAATCGATTTTTCTTTTGAATTCTGGTTTCTTTATTTTGGAAAGAGACTTTGGATGGGAAATTCCCTTTATTCGGGCCATGTTTTCCTTTTGGAAGGAGAAGAGAAGAGGGGAGAACTTATCCCAAGCTTACACTCGATCCATTCCAGATCAACCTATTTAGAAATAGCACATACTACTTGCAAGTATCTTGCTATATTGAACTAGGCCTTTCTTTGTAAGAAGAAGGATTTTGAAATGTAACCACAATTTTGAAGACTCCACTCTTTACAAGTGTGAATTCTCTCACTCAGGGTCACATGACCTTGCCTTTGCACCTTATTTTTAGGTCTCAGGGCAGCTATCCCTAAAATTTTTGAAAATGGTGAATTTAATCCAAATCCTACACATAATACTTCTTTCAGTATTGAATATTGATAGGATCTGCTAAATTCCTACCTTCTACATCGATCAACCAATACAAGTTCGTGGTGGTTGCACGTACAACATAGGGTCCATCCCACTTGGGGCGCCACTTTCCAAGGGGATGTGGGCCACGATAGTGGATGATTTTCAAAACCAGATCTCCCACTTCAAAGTGGCAAGGTCTCATGTGTTTGCCATAGTGTCGGACTATCCTTTGCCGGTATGCACGAGCGTGATCCATAGCAAGGAGTCGCCTCTCATCTAGCAAATCTAGTTCGGCCACTCTAGCATACTGAAGCGTCTCTAGGGGGAGGTCGAGTGCTATGAATGTATGAAATGAATGCAGTTGAGTATGAATGGGAAGAATGGCGTTTGTGCCATAGACCAATTCGAATGGTGTGGCATTCGTGGGAGTCCGGATGGAAGTCCTATAAGCCCATAAGGCTTCATCCAGCTTCTCGTGCCACGTCCTACCCTTCTCTAAAGTCTTCTCAATTATGCTAATGAGAGTCTTGTTTTTGGCTTCGGCTTGGCCGTTGCCTTGAGGGTAGTAAGGCGAAGAGAAGTTGTGAGTTATGCCATACGTGTTGCACAACTTAACCATCCGCTCGTTCTTGAATGGGGTGCCATTATCAGACACAAGGTCTCGTGGAACCCCAAATCGAGCCAAGATATTCCTCCTAATGAAAGCCACCACATGTTGCCCCAGCACGTTGGTTAGGGAAATGGCTTCCACCCACTTGGAGAAATACTCAGTGGCTGCTAAAATGAATCGATGCCCATTCGAGGCTTTTGGAAATATAGGGCCTACGATGTCAAACGCCCACATGGCAAATGGCCAGGGGCTGACCACGGAATGTAATGCAGATGAGGGGATATGAATGGCGTGCCCATGCACTTGACATGGATGACACTTCCTAACATGATCGTGACAATCCTTTTTCAGGGTGGACCAAAAATACCCCCTTCTAAGTATTTTCATTGCCATCATGTTGGCATTAACATGACCTCCACATTCTCCATCGTGAAATTCATGCATCACTATCCTAGCCTCCTCTAGATCGATACACCTAAGCAGGATGCCGGTAAAACATTTCTTATATAAAACCCCTCCCAGAATGGTGTATCGGGTCAAAATTTTATGGATGAATGCCTTAACTTTAGACGTGGCATCCTCGACGAATCCCCCATTTTCTAGAAAGTGCTTGATATAGTAAAACCAGGGTTTTCCAATAGAATCTGGGTTATTTTGGTAAATATCCAAATCGTGTGTGGATTGGTTGGGCGCATGTCATATTTCTAAAGATCGGGTCCCTGAAATGGGATCGACCTTTAGGGCTAAACCAAAGGAGGAGAGGGCATCGACAATGCCATTATCCTCTCTTCCCACGTGTGTGAGATTACATGATTGGAAAGACTCAACCAATCGAGTGGCCAACTCGTGATAAGGAAGTAGTTTTTCGTTACGTAGTTGCCAAATTTTCAAAACCTGGTTTATAACAAGGAGCGAATCTCCAAAGACCTCGATGCATGATGCCCCTAGAGTTTTCGAAATCCTCAAGCCTTGTATGAGTGCTTCATACTCAGCTATGTTGTTGGAGCATTCGAAATCTAGGCGGATTGCTATGGGAATCTCACCCTTTTCAGGGGAGATGAGGATGACCCCAGCACCAGCCCCTCGTTGGTTTCGTGCCCCATCGAAGTGCATCTTCCACACTTGGTTTTCAAAAGAGTTTGCCAAAATGTGGTTTTGAAAATGGTTTTGCAATATGCCTTCGTCGGGCATTTCATCACATGTGGGATATGCGTCCTCCAAGGGGAACTCAGCCACGTAGTCAGCTAGGGCTTGCACCTTAATGGAGATTTGGTGATGGTATTTTAAGTCATACTCCATTAGAAGGAGTTGCCATTTGCCCAATCTACCTGTGAGAATGGGTTTTTCGAACAAGTGCTTGATTGGATCAAGCTTGGACACTATCCAAATCTCATGATCTAGGAAATAGTGTCTGAATTTCTGGCAGGCCCAGACTAGGGCCAAGCACGTCTTCTCCATGGCTTGATAATTTTGTTCATAAGCCAAAAGAGTTTTCGAAATATAGTAGATGGCATACTCCTTATGGGTGTCATCCTCGTATTGAGCCAATAGAGCTCCCAAAGCATTCGTATGCACGAAAATGTAAAGTAAAAGCGGTTTTCCTTGCTTTGGAGGATTCAAAACGGGGGGATTAACCAGGTATGCCTTTAGTCTCTCGAAGGACTTCTGGTAGTCGTCATCCCATAAGAATTTCGTACCCTTCCTTAACAGCTTGTTGAAGGGTTCGCATCTAGTCGCCAGATTTGATATAAATCGGCGAACGGACTGTAATCGACCCTGGAGGCTACGAATTTGTGTGAGATTGGAGGGTGGAGCCATGTCTATGATGGCTCGACACTTAGAGGGGTCAACTTCTATACCCCTTTGGCTTACCATAAAGCCTAAAAGCTTCCCAGATTCTACCCCAAATATACATTTTTGAGGGTTTAGCTTTACTTTGTAAAGCCTAAGCCTTTCAAAAATCTTTTGCAAACATTCGATATGAGTGCATCGGGTTTTGGATTTCGCCAAGAGATCATCTACATACACTTCTACGAGCTCATGAATCTGATCATGGAAGATCGTGGTCATGGCTCTCGGGTATGTTGCACCGGCATTTTTCAAACCAAAGGGCATGATTGTATAGCAGTACGTGCCCCACGGGGTTGTGAAGGCGGTCTTACCCTGATCTCGTGGACTTAGTTTGATTTGATTATAGCCTGAATAGCCATCCATAAACGAAAACATTTCATGATTTGCAGTACTATCGACTATCAAATCTATGTTTGGTAAAGGATTATTATCCTTTGGAGTGGCTTTATTCAGGTTTCTGAAATCGATGCATATTCGAATTTTCCCATTAGTTTTTCGAACTACAACGATGTTTGACAACCAATCAGAATACGCAATGGGTTTTATAAATCCGGCTTTTAACAGATCTTCTAAACCCTCTTTAACTTGCATGTGTACATTCGGGTGTATTTTCCTAAGCTTCTGCTTTATGGGTTTTACATCCGCATCTAAGGGAAGACGATGTTCGACAATGCTGGGGTCTATGCCCGGCATGTCTTCATACGTCCAGGCAAACACATCTAAATAGGTTCGTAGAAATGCAATGAATGTTGATCTTTCATGCTCATGCAAACATGAGCCTATCTTGATGGTTTTGGGATTGGAATCATTCCCTAGGTTCACCTCTATGAAATCTCCTCCTACTGAATTGGAAGGTCTTTCAAAATCGAGAATTTTATGAAATTCTGGGAGCACCGAAGTGGGATCTTCCTCAAGGGGATCCACTTCTGGGCTTCGATCATTCTCGTGGGTTATAGACCCGAGGGAATTTGATGCGTGAGTTTTCAAAAGACCTAGTTTTGTACTCGAATTTTCAATTGATTTCGAAATTTTTGGTCTGGCTATGCAGACGACGTTCCTTTCAAAATCTTTTTCCAAAGTCCTACCAGGAGCAGCTATATACAAAATCTTTTTGGTATTTTGTAGATTTTCGATTTTTTTAGGTTTTTGTAAAACAAGAACTTTAGGAACTATACAAACTACCCTATTTTCGGGTTTTTGATTTTCCATTGTTTTTGGTTTTTCCTCTTTTTTTATTTTTTTGATTTTTAGTTTTCCAAATGTTTTTGTATTTTTATGAAAGGGATCTTCCATCATACCTACAAAGGGAAAACACTACGGGTTAGACTCGGAATAAGAGGTCTAAATCGTAGGTCTCTTCTAGGGTAGGTTCTAGGGCACCCTTGACCCAGGTGGTCACAGGGGGTGGCTCTGGCGATATTTTGGGAGTATAGCCGATCCCATATCGGCTTGGGTTGGCCCTAGGAAGGATGGACTCTAGGAGACCCTAGCTTTGTGCTCCTAGACTTTTATAGGGCGTGTAGCCCATATTCAACAGCATGTTCCATGATTTTTTATTTTTTGAAAAATTATGGTATAAATCGTGGTCCTGGAACTTGCTGTCATCCATATCGTGCTCGTATGGCTTTTTGTCCAGGGGTTTTGGAAATAAGGGATGCTTGGGTCTTCCTAGAAGGGTTAGGATTGGGACGGGGCTTGCTTTGGGCGGCCCCTTCACATATACAACCTTCCTAGGGTTATTTAACACGAGCCTTGGTGGCTCGACCATGGTCTGCCCCAGGTTAGCCTCATGGGCCTGAGAACTCGACAAACAAGGGGAGTTTATGATCCCCTAAAGCTGAGGGTGACTCTCACCTAGGATCACCACGACTTGGTCCCTGAAAGGGATCTTGACACACTTGTGGAAGGTGGATGGCACAGCGCACAAGCTGTGTATTCAGGGCCTTCCCAGCAACAGGTTATAATGAGGGTGGATGTCTAAGACATGGAACACCCCCGTGTGTGTAATCCCTCCCGTTTCCATCGGGAGTTCGATCGATCCTAAAGGCCTAGAGCATTCCCATCGTATCCAGTGATAACGATGGGGCTTGGGTTTATAGAAGTCAAGGTGACTCCGATTTGGTACGCCACATGAAGTGGAAGGATGTTGAGCCCTCCTCCCCCATCGACTAGGCACCTGTCCAGAGAGTGGTTATTCAGAACCACCTCGATTGCAGGGCCTGGTTGTGGGACTCGTAGGGTCTATCTATATCATCTTCCGAAAAGGTGATGGGTGATTTTGCTCCTATTAAAGCCACTTGGTCAGACAGGGATTTCGGACTTATGTTCGAATTAACCTTGGCTCTTTCTAGAATTTTCTCTAGCACGAGTCTATGCCTAGGCGAAGTTTGTATAATCTCTAGGATGGACATGTGGATAGGAATCTTTGAAAGATGGTTTTCGAAATCATAAGGGTTTAGGACGACTTTCCCATTGTCTGTTTTTGGCAGAACTCTAGGAATACATGCTTTTGAGGGGCCAGGCACACTGACCAACTTTTTAGCACTTTGGAGGTGCGGGGGTTGATAGATACTCCCGGATCTAGTCACTTCCCCCACGACCAACCTAGGGTTCACACTAAAATTGGCTCTAATTATGAGTTGAGGAGCACCTTGAAGTTTTAAAACTGGTTTTGTCGGGGATTCAACTCTTGGTGGTCCTCGGATGATGACTTGGGGGGGCTTCTTGTAAAGTACAAGAGTGGACGCACAAGTGGGTCGACCAGACTCGGATGAATGCGCTAGTTCTTTTGAAAAGGTGAGGGTACATACCTCCTTTCCATTCCCACTGCTACTGGCGTACTTGGGAAAGGGTTCTTTAAAGATAGCTTGAGTTGGCTCAGGTTCCCCAGTGACCTGGAGTCGGCCTTCCGCTATCAAGTTCTCGGTTTTGTTTAAAAGGGAGAAACAATGCTTTGTATCATGGCCTTTGAGCCGATGATACTTGTAAAAACGATTTAAATATCCCCCTTTGGAAGTGACTCCCTCGGGGATTTCGGGAAGTTCGATCATGCCTTGGGCAAGTAGGAGGTCTATGACCTCTGACACAGGTTGCCCCAGCGGTGTGTACTCCCGTTTTTCAATCGGCTTTTGAAAATTTCTCTCCCTTTTGTTTTCTAGTTTTTCAAAATTTTTGGAAGTGCCCGCTACACCTAGATCCACCTGAACATTGGCGATTTTATGGGGCTTTGCTCCTTTGTCCATCGTGGGTAGCCCATAAGTGATCGGCTTTTCCAAGCAGATTTTGGAAACTGCACTTCCTTTCCATAAGTGATCGTATATCCCCTTTTTTAAGTTTGTTTCGAAAAGGGATGCTTTTTTGATCAACTTATGGAAAGTTGAGATCTCATGGAGCGAGAGAAGGGTCTTTAGCTCGCTTTTAAAATTATCCAAGATGATAATGACTGCGCATCCTTCGGATATGGGCTCTCGCACTTGGCCCAAAAGGGACCTCCATCGAATAATGAAGGCATGTACGTCTTCGTTCATGCCTTGCTACGTATCCCTTAAAGTGTTTAAAGTCGGCGTGACTTCTACGTTATGTGCAAATCTTTGCATGAAGCAGTTCGCTAACTCTTCAAAAGTAGCGAACTGGCTTAGATCGTAGGAAGCCAACCATTTGGCAGTTGTGCCTTTAAGGGATAAAGGGAACCAATACACCCATTTCATCGAGTCTTTTTTCTTCTTATGGGCTCAACGCGAGAAAAGTTGCAAGTGAGACCTAGGGTCTCCCATGCCATCATACCGGTGGAAGTTCGGTATTTCATCGTCACTGTCTATTTTGTAATCCATAGGAAGGAAATCAAATAGGGCATAACTCCTTTTCTCTTTATTTTGCCCCTTCAGTAACTGTTGTAGGGCTTTACGGTCCTTTTGTGTGAAGGACTCATGGTATTGGTTGCCTTCCATTACGGAGGCCTCTTTGTGCTTGCGAGGTTTTTCAGTTTTTTTCTTGGCCCTTTGTTCACCATTCGATGAACATGAATCGTCTACTTCAGCCTCTTGGCTGAGAGCATCGATTTTGGTCTCGAATTCCCTTCTCAAGTCCTCTATCTCGTCTAGTTTGATCTAATTTTTCAAAATCCTCCTAGAGTGAGAACTTGATGCGCATGAGCCTTGGCTCGACACTTCACTTGGGTTGGATTTTGACATGCTTTCAAGCTTTTCAAAATTCCTAAGTACAAGTAAAGAAAAGAGTTAAAACAACACCTTTTGAAAATATTTTCGCAAAATTCCTAGAGTGACTCGATTTTAAAAGACTCACATCCCACTGGGCGTGCCAAATAACTGTAGACGCAAAAAATTCCCGCTCCTGGTTCTTAGGCCTAAAGCGAACCTTTTCATGTGCCTAAGTCCTATTTAAACAAACAGGGCATGCCAACTAGCTTACTTAAGCTAGCGAAGATATATTTTAAACCTGACTCCTAACGTGGCGACTGTGAGTAAGCAATCTCTTGTCGTCGCAGAACTTCTTGCACCGATGCGCAAGGGTCAGTCTGTACGCTTTTAAAATCGAGTTTTTGAGTGTAAGAACCTACGAAAGCGGTTTGAGGTGTTTGATTCGGATTGTTTTGTATGACTTTCAGATTTTATTTCACGTGGATTTGCACGTGCCTAAGTCTTTGTTTTTATCCCTTTTTGGGCCAACTAGGTGTGTGTTATGAACACTCAACTAAAATATGGCGACTTTGAGCGGGAGTATGGGGTTTGCTTTGATGCAATATGCGTCCTAACTCGTAGTATGGCGTATATGCAATGCAAACTCATGCAACTCCAAAGGGAAAACCCGAATTTAAAAGACAATACCGAAGGGAAATGACTTGTAATGGAAATTGCCAAAGGGAAATGACTTGTAAATGTAAATTGCCGAAGGGAAATTGCAAAGGGGAAATATGGCTATATCTTAAGAGCGGAAAGGCTCAATTGTGCAAGTGTGTGTCGTGTATATATGGAAAGACTACGCACACAGCTGAACCTTAAAACCCAAATCTTAAAGACATAGCTGAAAGGAAAATACGTATATAGTATATATGGGCCCTTACTTGGGTCTTGGAAGTAAGAGCGAAGGCTCAATGTGGGTGCGTGCGAGAATTTAAAGACTACACACACGACATGAAATGAAACCCAAATATAAATTGCAATATGGCCTTAACTAAGGTCTTGGGAGTAAGAGCGAAAGTTCAATGTGTGTGAGTGCTAGAATTGAAGTACTACGCACACAACATGAAATTAAACCCAAATATAAATTGCAATATGGCCTTAACTAAGGTCTTGAGAGTAAGAGTGAAAGCTCAATGTGTGTGAGTGCTTGAATTGAAGTACTACACACATGACATGAAATTAAACCTAAGGATAGTATAACATGGCCCTTACTTGGGTCTTGCAAATAAGAGTGGAAGCTCAATGTGTGTGAGTGCGAGAATTTAAAGACAACACACCCAACTCAAGCAAAACCCTATGCAACTTAAAGTATATAAATAAACTTATATCTCAATGTGTGTTCAAAATCGTGCACAACTAAGAGCGAGGTAGGCTCAAGTGCACATGTGTGTGGGTGTGCCAAGCCACGTTATTACAAGCGGGGGGAGACAATGCTCTGTTATTACAACCCCGTATCAAATTTAATTTAACTTAAGTAAGTCTACAACTAAGGATCGAGTTAAGCACTTACTTATAGCCGGTCCGGAGGTGACTTGCTTGAGCGTGGGCTTGGGCTGCAAGAGGGAGCTCCTCGGAATGGCACGGCAAAGGGGTGTGCTGGCCGGGTGACAAGGGAGTGCGGGTGTGGCGCCTTGGAGCTTGCCGGCTACTAGAGGGGTGCTGCCGTGGTGTCTCGGGCTGAGGTGATTAAGGAAGGTCACTAAGGCGTAGGGAAGGCTCTATGGAAGGTGTCGCTAAGGGGAGCCTAAAGGGAAGATGTCTAAGGAAGAGGGTGTAGCTGGCCGAATGAGTTGGGTGCAGTCGGCCGACTAGGGGGTGTTTTAAGTGGTGGCCGGCTAGGGTAGCTAGGGGGTGTTTGGGGAATGGCGAGGGAACTAGCTAGGGTGCTGTGGAAGGTGGAGTGAATGGGTGACTAAGAGTGGAGGGGGCAGGTCCTAGGGAGCAAGGTAGGGTGGTGTATGGTTGTCACTAAGGGGAAGGTAGAGGATCGGGTGGTGGAATGGGCTATGTCTGGCCGAATGGGTAAGGGTGGCGGGAAGGTAGTGTTGGCGAGGTGTTATGGTGGTATGGGTGGTTGAGAGTGGAGGGGGAGTGAAGAGGAGTTGGAGTTGGGTTGAGGTACTAACCGGATGGGTGAAGGAGGTTGATGTGTGGAAGAAGGGCAGCCGGGTGGAAGGAAGGGAGCTGGTCGGGCGACTGTGGTGGCGACGTGGAATGGAACATGCCGGATGGAAGTGGTGGCGCGAGGTGGAGCTTGGCTGGGGGTAGTGGTGGTGCAGGTGGAAGAAGGGAGCAAAGTGAGAGGGCTCGGTTGGCCCAAGAGCTGGAAAAAGAAATTGAAAAACCCACCCACTAGGGGGGGGTTTATATAGATTTTCAAAAGGCGATTGGGGGTGGTTTTGAGAGGGTGGTAAGGTGGTTAGGTGGTGGTGGTGTAGTGATAAGGTGGTCTGGTTTTGAGGAGGGGCCAGATATTTTGCTTTAAGGGGTTTAGGGATATGGTGTGCTAGGTTTAGGTGGGGTGGTTTAAGGGTTTAGGGCTTAGCTAGGTGGGTTGGTTTTGGGGTGAGGTTTAGTGAGGTGGGTTAGGTGATTAGGCTAGGATTAGGTTAGAATTAAGGGAATTAGGCTAGGTTTAGGGAAGGATTAGGGAGGTGGGTTAGGTGATTAGGTTGGGATTAGGCCGGGATTAGGGAAGTGGGTTAGGTGATTAGGCTAGGATTAGGTCGAGATTAGGGTAAAAGGCTAGGATTTGGGGTTTCGGCTTAGGATTGGGTTAGGGAGCTCCCTTTGCATAACCCATAGACTTCATTGCATCATGTTGGTGCAACCCTAGGTTAGGTTTTGGCTAATACAAGCTTAAACCCATACTAATTAGGCTAACCCACATGATTAACCCCAAACTTGACACACAAGTCAAGCTTAATTACAATTCCCCTCATGCTTATCCTCCCCATTCTCTCTCATGCCCATAATCCCACGTGAACTTCAAGTGGGCCCCACCTCCATTTATGAGAAGGTGATGTGGGCCATGGATGTGGATATTGGATTGGATCTCTGGATCCAAATCCAAATCCAAATCCACACATACGTTTGGATTGGGATCTGAATATATATGGTCCAGATCCAATCCAAACTGAATTCTGACTCCTTCAGGCTGTGTTCGAAACGAACGGTTTGTGCGGGGTCTGACAGCATCAGTACTCCGTCTGCGTTGGGTCTTCGCTAACATGGTCGTCCGCTTCCGTTTTCACCTTCCGGAGATGATTTCAAAGGGTTTCTGATGATAACAGGGTCTTGGACGTTCGAGATCCTGGGGTGGATTAAACACGAGAGTCGTTGTGCCGGGCTCGACATGTGCTCCAGTTCTGGGCTCTCTTTAGCTCTTCTGGTCCTGCTTTCATCTGGCCAAGCTGCTTTATGGGGTTTCAGAATGTATTTTAAAAGGTTTTAAAAGCATATTATACATATTTTAAAGCGTATATAGTTTAAACATATGTACAGGGTTGCCTGGAAGGCTCCTGGGTTTCCAGACTCAAAATAGCCCTTTGGGGCTTCTTTTACAAAACCAGGTTTTATTTGAGAAGTTCGTGGGATTTTGGGGTGTTTACAGACCCGAGGAAATTCGATGTATGGATTTTCGAAAGGCCTGGTTTTACACTTGAAATTTCTATTGGTTTCAAAATTTTTGGTCGGGTTATACAGACGACGTTTCTTCCGAAATCTTTTCCTTTTTCCAAAGCCTTACCAGGAGCAGCTATGTACAAACTCTTTTTGGAGTTTTGTAATTTTTCGATTTTTTTGTGCTTTTGCAAAACTAGAACTTTGGGAACTATACAAACTACTTTTTTTTCGAGTTTTTGATTTTCCAATGTTTTTGGTTTTTGCAATTTTTCCATTTTTTCGATTTTGAGTTTTTCAAATGTTTTTGTATTTTTGTAAAAGGGATCTTCCATCATACCTATAAAGGGAAAACACTACGGGTTAGACTGGGAATAAGAGGTCCAAACCCTAGGTTTCTTCTAGGGTAGGCTCTAGGGCACCCTGAAACCAGGTGGTCACAGGGGGTGGCTCTGGTGGTATTTTGGGAGTATAGCCGATCCCATATCGGCTTGGATTGGCCAGAGGAAGTATGAGTTCTAGGAGACCCTGATTTTGTGCCCCTAGACTCTTATAAGGCACATAGCACATGTTCAACAGCATGTTCCACGATTTTTTATTTTTAGAAAAGTTTGAATACAGATCGTGGTCCTGGAACTTGCTGTCATCTATGTTGTGCATATAGGGCTTCTTGTCCAGGGGTTTTGGAAATAAGGGATTCTTGGGTCTTCCTAGAAGGGTCAGAACCTTGAGGGGGCCAACCTTGGGCCCCTTCACATACATGACCTTCCTAGGGTTGTTCAATACGAGCCTTGGTGGCTCAAACATGATTTGCCCTAGTTTTACCTCATGAGTCTGGGAGCTTGACAAGCAGGGGGGATTTATGAGCCCCTGAAGTTGAGGATGACTCTCACCTAGGATCACAACGACTTTATCCCAGAAAGGGATCTTGACACACCTGTGGAAGGTGGATGGCACAGCGCACAAGCTGTGTATCCCGGGCCTTCCCAACAACAGGTTATAATGGGGGTGGATGTCCAGGACATGGAACACCCCCGTGTGTGCTATCCCTCCCGTTTCTATGGGGAGTTCGATAGATCCTATTGGTCTAGACGCATTCCCATCGTATCCAGTGATAACGATGGCACTTGGGTGAACGGATGTCAAGGTGACTCCGATTTGATTCGCCACATGAAGTGGAAGGATGTTGAGCCCTCCTCCCCCATCGATAAGGCACCTATCCAGAGAGTGGTTATTCAGAACCACCTCGATATGTAGGGCCTGGTTATGGGACTCGTAGGGTCTCTATCTACATCGTCTTCCGAGAATACGATGGGCGTTTTCGCTCCTATGGAGGCCACTTGTTTGGACAAAGATTCAGGGGTAATATTCAAACTAACCCTTGCTCTTTCTAGAATTGTCTCTAACACTAGTCTATTTCTAGGCGAAGTTTGTATTAGCTCTAGGATGGACAGATTTTTTCTTAGGCCTTTGTTCACCGTTTGATGAACACGAATCGCCTACTTCAGCCTCTTGGTTGAGAGTATCGATTTTGGCCTCAAACTCCCTTCTCAGGTCCTCGATTTCATCTAGTTTTATTTTGTTTTTGAAAATCCTCCTAGAGTGAGAACTTGATGCGCATGAGCCTTGGCTCGACACTTCACTTGGATTGGATTTTGACATGCTTTTCAAGCTTTTTCAAAATTTCCTAAGTACAAGCAAAGAAAACAAAGTTAAAAATGACGCAGGAAAATCGCCGCCTCCCCTTTTGGCTTTTCAGGGTCTGGAGCGGATCCTCTCTTGTGTCTAAGGCCTATTTGTATAAACAGGGCGTGCCAGCTAGCTTACCTAAGCTAGCGAAGATATATTTTATCCTGACTTCTAACGTGGCAACTGTGAGCAAGTGAGCTCTTGTCGTCGCAGACTTTCTTGCACCGATGCGCAAGGGTCGGTCTGTATGCTTTTAAAAATCGAGTTTAGGATAGAAAAAAAAGCTTTACGAAAGTGGTTCGAGGTGTTTTTGATTCGGATCTTTTAAATGCGATTACAGATTTTAGATCACGTGGATTTGCACGTGCCTAAGTCTTTCTTTTTATCCCTTTATGGGCCACCTAGGTGTGTGTTATGAACACTCTACTACATGGGGCGAATTTGTACGGGAGTACGGGGCTTGCTTCGATGCAATATGCGTCCTACCTCGTGGTATGGCGTAGATTCAATGCAAGACTCACGCTACTCCAAAGGGAAAACCCGAATGTAAAGACAAGGCCGAAGGGAAATGACCGAAGGGAAATAACCGAAGGGAAATAACCGAAGGGAAATGACTTGTAATGTAAATGCCAAAGGGAGATATGTATATAAGGTATATATATGGGCCCTTACTTGGGTCTTGCAAATAAGAGCGAAGGCTCAATGTGGGTGCGTGCTTGAATTGAAAGACTTACACACACGACCTGAAATAGAACCCAAATATAACTTGCAATATGGCCTTGATTAAGGTCTTGGGAGTAAGAGCGAAAGCTCAATGTGTGTGAGTGCTTGAATAGAAGTACTACACACACAACATGAAATTAAACCCAAATAGTATAACACGGCCCTTACTTGGGTCTTTCAAATAAGAGCGAAGGCTCAATGTGTGTGAGTGCTTGAATTGAAAGACTTACACACACGACATGAAATGAAACCCAAATAGTATAGCATGGCCCTTACTTGGGTCTTTCAAATAAGAGCGAAGGCTCAATGTGTGTGAGTGCTTGAATTGAAAGACTTACACATATGACATGAAATGAAACCCAAATAGTATAGCACGGCCCTTACTTGGGTCTTTCAAATAAGAGCGAAGGCTCAATGTGTGTGAGTGCTTGAATTGAAAGACTTACACACACGACATGAAATGAAACCCAAATAGTATAGCGCGGCCCTTACTTGGGTCTTTCAAATAAGAGCGAAGGCTCAATGTGTGTGAGTGCTTGAATTGAAAGACAACACACCCAACTTAAGCAAAAAACCTACGTAAGTTAAAGTACATATATATATTTATGTATTAGGGGCTGATTAGGCCAGTGTGTGTTCAAAATCGTGCACGACTAAGAGAGTGCACGTGTGTGGGTGAGCCAAGCCATGTTATTACAAGCGGGGGGAGACTATGCTCCGTTATTACAACCCCGTATCGAATTAAATTTTAAGCAAGTATACAACTAAGGACCGAGTTAGGCACTTTCTAATAGTTGGTCCGAAGATGCCTTGCTTGAGCATGTGCTTGGCCTTCGCCTTGGGCTGCAAGAGGGAGCTCCGCGAAGTTGAACGGCAAGAAGGGCTGCTGGCCGGCTGGAAATGGGGCGCGGGATAGGTGCCTTGAAGGTTGCCGGCGGCTTAGCAAAGGGCTGGTTTTGTGTGTTGGGCTAAAGTGACTAAGTAGGGTCACTAAGGGAGGTTGTAGGGTTAGGAAGTATGGCACTAAGGTGGGGCCTAAGGGAATGTCTAAGGGAGTATCTAGGGGAAGGATATGGCTGGCGGGTGGCTGGCCGAATGGGTGTGGGACAGTCGGTTGGAGTGGCCGACTAAGGGAGGCTCGGTGGTGGTGGTTGCTAAGGTAGCTAGGGCTGTGGTAGATGGGAAAGGAACTAGCTAGGGTATGGGGTAAGGTGGTGATGGGTGTGGTGAGGTGATATGGGCAGGTCTTAGGGAGTTGGATGGAGTGGCCGGGTGTAGCTAGGGTGTCTAGGCAATGGCGGGTAGTTAGAGTGGTTGAGGCTTGGCCGAATGGGAGTGGTGGCGGCAAGTGGCTGGTGTTAGGGTAAGGTGGTGGTAGTGCAGGTGGCTGAGAGTGGAGAGGGAGTGAAGAAGAAGTAGAGTGGAGTATGGGGTACTAACCGAATGAAGACGCGGTGGTGGATGGAAGGGGAGCTGCCGGGTGGTTGAAATGGAGGGTTCGGCCGGATGGAAGTGGTGGCGACAGGTGGCTAGGCGGCTGTGGTGTGGTGAAGCAGGTGGAGCACGGTGGTAGCTGGCCGTGGTGCAGGTGGAAGACCCGGCTGGAAGTGGTGCAGGTGGCTGGGCTCGGTTGGGCTGGAAAGGGGGGTGAGATAGAATGGGAAAACCCGCCCCTTAGGGGGTGTTTATATAGGGCTGTCAAAGTTGGTTGGGGCTGGTATTAGGGTAGTGGTAAGGTGGTCTAGGGGTGGTGGTATGGTAGTAAGGTGGGCTGGTTTTAGGGTAGGGCCAGATATTTTAAATACAAGGGGTTTTGGGTAGATTGTGTGCTAGGTTTAGGTGGGGTGGTTTAAAGGTTTAGGGTTTAGCTAGGTGGGGTTGGTTTTGGGGTGAGGTTTAGTGAGGTGGGTTAGGTGATTAGGCTAGGATTAGGTTAGGTTTAGGGAAATTAACCTAGGTTTAGGGAAGGATTAGGGAAGTGGGTTAGGTGATTAGGTTGGGATTAGGCCGGGATTAGGGAAGTGGGTTAGGTGATTAGGCTAGGATTAGGACAGGATTAGGGTAAAAGGCTAGGATTAGGTGTTTTTGGTGAGGATTAGATTAAGGAGCTCCCTTTGCATGACCCATAGACCTTAATCACATCATGTTGGTGCAGCCCTAGGTTAGGTTTTGGCTAATTACAAGCTTTAACCCACTTTAATTAGGCTAACCCACATGATTAACCCCAAACTTGACACACAAGTCAAGCTTAATTACAACACACACCTTGATCTTATCCTCCCCCACTCTCTCTCATGCCCATAATCCCATGTGAAATTCAAGTGGGCCCCACCTCTATTTATGAGAAGGTGATGTGGGCCATGGATGTGGATATTGGATTGGATCTCTGGATCCAAATCCAAATCGGAGTCCACACATGGGTTTGGATTGGGATCTGGATATATATAGTCCAGATCCGATCCAAACTAAATTCTGACTCCTTCGGGCTATGTTCGAAACGAATGGTTTGTGCGGGGTCTGACAACATCAGTACTCCGTCTGCGTTGGGTCTTCGCCAACATGATCGTCCGCCTCTGTTATCGCCTTCCGAAGATGACTTCAAATGATGTTTTGATGATAACAGGGTCTTGGACGTTCGAGATCCTGGGGGTGGGTTAAATGTAAGAGTTGTTGTGCCGGGCTTGACATGTGCTCCGGTTCCGGGCTCTCCTTTTCTTTCCTGGTCCTGTCTGGATTAGGCCAAGCTGCTTCGGGGTTTCAAAATCATGTTTTAAAAAGGTTTTTAAAGCTATATTATACATTTTTGAAATATGTAAAGTTCAAAACATATGTATAGGGTTGCCTGAAAGGCTCCTGGGTTTCCAGACTCAAAATGGCCCTTTGGGGCTGCTTTTACAAAACCAGGCTGTTTTGAGGAATTCGTAGGATTTCGGGGTGTTTACAGATGCCCCTCTTTGGCCTTGTCCAAATCGATGTGGATAAGGGCAAAGATGACAGACACCCCTTTCAATGTCTCCCTAGATCTAGCCACGAAGAATATGGGATCGTCCCAATTTTTAGCAAAATCTCAATTTACAAACTCTGGTAGGAGGAGATATTACGCCAAAGGGATTTACTTATGGAATCTGGTCCTAAATGGGATCATGTTTATGCAAGTTTCGTGCGTGGAATGCAGATGCATGACATGGGTGTGGTGCCAAGAGTGGCGACCTCCCAAAGACCAGATGTGGTCGCACTCTAGAGACTTACAAGGCCTACTGCTCCAAGTGAGCAAATCCTATGCTGTTCGATGTTAGACTTTTCAAAATCCATTTACAAAAGCTATTTACAAAAGGGACAACTGTCTTGAGCCTCGATCCTAAGGATCTCGAGCTCTTCGTGCTTGCCCTTGTTTGAGTCTTAACACTCGCTTATCTAGCGGAGGTTTTATAAGAAAACAAGGCCTATTTCAAATTCCTATGCCTTACTCGAAACGTCGAATTCTCAAACAAGATGAAATTCAAGTAAGTAAATCCTATTTTTACTTTAGGATTCCTCGAAATGAACCATGCTTTAGCTTGGGATAAGCCAGGGATGGGAAAGAGATACCACGGTCCCTTCTGAAGCGTCCCGTGGTTTAAGGCATACAAGGTGGAAAAACTGCTCTTTTTGAGCTTTTTAGCCTCTTTTTCCTTTTTTTCATAGAGGGTCTCCCTTTGGGAGTATTTTTTCTTTAATCCCTCTTTTTCATAAGAGAATCGATTTTCTTTTGAATTCTGGTTTCTTTCTTTTGGAAAGAAACTTTGAATGGGAAATTCCCTTTGTTTGGGCTTTTGTTTTCCTTTTTGGGAAGGAGAAGAGAAGAGGGGAGGACTTATCCCAAGCCTACACTCGACCCATTCCAGATCTGCCTATTTAGAAATAGCACGTACTACTTGCAAGTATCTTGCTATATTGAACTAGGCCTTTCTTTGTAAAAAGAAGGATTTTGAAATGTAACCACGATTTTGGAGACTCCACTCTTTTACAAGTGCGAATTCTCTCACTCAGGGTCACATGATTTTGCCTTTGCACCTTATTCTCATGTCTTAGGGCAACTATCCCTAAATTTTTCGAAAAATGGAATTCAATCCAAATCCTACACATGATACTTCTTTAGGTACTGAATATTGATAGGATCTGCTAAATTCCTACCTTCTACATCGATCAACCAATACGAATTGTTTGTGGTGGTTGCTCGTACAACATAGGGTCCATCCCACTTGGGGCGCCACTTTCCGAGTGGATGGGGGCCACGATAGTGGATGATTTTCAAAACTAGATCCCCCACTTCAAAGTGGCGAGGTCTCATGTGTTTACCGTAATGTCGAGCTATCCTTTGCCGGTATGCATGAGCATGATCCATGGCAAGGAGTCGCCTCTCATCTAGCAAATCTAGTTCGGCCATCTTAGCATGCTGAAGCGTCTCTAGGGGGAGGTCGAGTGCGATGGATGTATGAAATGAATGCAGTTGAGTATGAATGGGAAGAATGGCGTTTGTGCCATAGACCAATTCGAATGGTGTGGCATTCGTGGGAGTCCGGATGGAAGTCCTATAAGCCCATAAGGCTTCATCCAGCTTCTCGTGCCACATCCTACCCTTCTCTAAAGTTTTCTCAATTATACCAATGAGAGTCTTGTTTGTGGCTTCGGCTTGGCCGTTGCCTCGAGGGTAGTAGGGTGACGAGAAGTGGTGAGTTATGACATACGTGTTGCACAACTTAACCATCCGCTCGTTCTTGAATGGGGTACCATTATCAGAAACAAGGTCTCGTGGAACCCCAAATCGAGCCAAGATATTCCTCCTAATGAAAGCCACCACATGTTGCCCCAGCACGTTGGTTAGGGAAATGGCTTCCACCCACTTGGAGAAATACTCAGTGGCTGCTAAAATGAATCGATGCCCATTCGAGGCTTTTGGAAATATAGGGCCTACGATGTCAAACGCCCACATGGTAAATGGCCAGGGGCTGACCACGGAATGCAATGTAGATGAAGGGATATGAATGGCATGCCCATGCACTTGACATGGATGACACTTCCTAACATGATCGTGGCAATCCTTTTTCAAGGTGGACAAAAAATAGCCCCCTCAAAGTATTTTCATTGCCATCATATTGGCATTGACATGGCCTCCACATTCTCCATCGTGGAATTCATGCATCACTATCCTAGCCTCCTCTAAGTCGATACACCTAAGCAGAATGCCGGTATAACTTTTTTTGTATAAAACCCCACCCAGAATGGTGTATCGGGTCGAAATCTTGCGAATGAATGCCTTATCTTTGGATGTGGCATCCTCGGCGAATCCCCCATTTTCTAGAAATTGTTTTATGTCATAAAACCAGGGTTTTTCAATAGATTCTAGGTTATTTTGGCAAATGTCCAGATCGTGTATGGATGGGTTGGGCGCATGCCATATTTCTAAAGATCGGGTCCCTGAAATGGGATCGACCTTTAGGGCTGAACCCAAGGAGGAGAGGGCATCGGTGATGCCATTGTCCTCTCTTCCTACTTGTGTGAGTTTACACGATTGGAAGGATTGGACCAATCGAGTGGCCAACCCGTGATATGGAAGTAGTTTTTCATTACGTACTTGCCAAATTTTCAAAACCTGGTTTATGACAAGGAGCGAATCTCCAAAGACCTTGATGCATGATGCCCCTAGAGTTTTCGAAATCCTTAAGCATTGTATGAGTGCTTCATACTCAGCTACGTTGTTGGAATATTCGAAATCTAAGCGGACTGCTATAGGAATCTCACCCTTTTCAGGGGAGATGAGGATGACCCCAGCACCAGCCCCTCATTGGTTTTGTGCCCCATCGAAGTGCATCTTCCACACTTGGTTTTCGAAAGAATTTGCCAAAATGTGGTTTTGGAAATGGTTTTGTAATATGCCTTCATCAGTGTAGACATGAAAATTCTCATTTCAAAGTTTATGAGACAAACTTGAAATGAAACTTTCCACACCTATGCTTGCGCGAGCGTGCTAGCTAGTTGAAAACTAGCAAATGTTTGTAAGACTTCTAGGCGATTGTGTGTAAGCGGGATCTTTTCACTCACACCTTCTTGAGCCGATGCTCAAGGGTCAGTGTTGAGCGCTTAGGAACTTCATTTTACAGCAAAACATGACTCCCTTTTACATAAACAAGTGTCTTTAAAAAATTTGTTGAACTTGTGCACTCGGATTCAATACTTGGAAAAACACAAGTTGTTGAAAACAGAGAATTCTGTTTTTAGAGCTGTTTTCTAGGGGAGTTTTGAAGGCGTCACAGACTTCCAAAAATTATCAAAATTTTACCAGACGAAGCTGGTAGTGTGGGACTGTACCCTTTTTCAAATCTGCATTTGGAGCAGTATTGAATCAGAAACAAATAATCTTCTCAGACCACCTCACTGACTCGGAACAGTTCTGTTTCAAAAATACAAAAACTAAATGATGAGTCTATATCTCTCTGCTCAAAACTCCGATTTTGATGATTTTAATGTTGTTGGAAAGCTATGGATGTTATCTTTCCAATGCATTAAAAATCAACTGATTTGGATGCCTGTGGATAGAGATATGTGACTTTTACCCAACCTCTATTTCAGGAAATCCGACTGTGCAGACAGTGGTGCAGAAATCTGGTCGTTCTTAATATGCTTTTATTACATGGCTGAGCGGCCCTAAAATCTTGCCAATTTTATATAGAGTGTCCAAATGTGTGTGGAATCAGTGTGCCAAATTTTGAGACAATCGGAGCAAGCATCACAAAATTAAAATTACAGAAACAGATATATGCAGAGATGCTGAAATCCGGTTTTCTGTTTTATAAATGTAATGATGCATAACCCACACGAAATTAAAATGCAACAACCCTTAAAGCAAATTTGCTGGAATATAAATGAATGGAAAGTACTTTATAGCTTAGACATAGAGGGGGTTAGAAGTATAGAGGGTATATAGCATATAGGAAGGAAGAAGCATTAAAGCAAACACTTGGCGTGCATGTGGGTGTATAGTGTTTCATCCACGAAATTGAAATGGCAGCAAAGCTAGATTATTACAACTCGGGGGGAGATGAAACTCCATTAATACAACCCCATTTAATGAATTGAATGGAAGAGAATGAAACTTAGATTAAGTAAGAAAGGTCTTACACGAGTTTTGGATGGTGAAGGACCGGGTTTCAATGATGAAGTCGGCCTTCCTCTTGATGGCCTTCCTTCTCAACTCCTACAAGCTCTCACCTAGCTTCCCCTTCTTCCCCCACACTAGAAGACGTCCCTCCTTTCTGAAAATTTCTGCACCTAGTCTAGCACACACCACCCAAGGTCTCTCTCTTCTCTCTCCAATCTCCAAGTTATTGACCCCGCCCCCCCTCTTGGGCCTTTTTATAGGCCAAGGGGGGCTGGTTCTAGTGGTTTCTTGTGGGGCGGGTTGGAGCTTTAGCTTGGTGGATTTGATCCGCTCCAAACCGGCTTCTTATAGTTCTTCATTGAGTCGATTCGGACCAGCCCATATTTGCTGGTATAGGTGCCATGGCTTGGTGTAGCCCTAGAGCATGCGGTTGGTTTTAAACAACCTTACAATGGGCAACATGTTTTGTTTGGGTTGATTTCTTTAAACTTCGACCCACTTGAATTTGCTTCTTTCTTTGATTCGGCTCCCACCTTTTGCTTTTGAGTTACACTTGAAATCTTCTTAAATTGAATGAGCTTGTTACCATGGCCTCGAGTCTTGGTTCCAAGTTGGCCCCATCTTGCTCGGACAAACTTGGATTTGATCGGTCTTGACCTTCCATTTGGATAAGTTGTTGAATTTGAACTTGATATGCTTCAATCTTCTCCGCTTTTGGGAATCAATCTGAACCTGATTTAACTTGATCCGTATCTTGATACACTTTATCTTCTTTTCGGGAATCGAGGCCTGGATTGGGTCTTCGCCTGCTTCGAAACTCATGGGCTATTTGGATTTAAAACCTTTATTTTGAAATATTTTCCCAGAAGGTCTAAACTTTAAAATTTGGGGATTTTGAATTTAAAGGTTCATAAAGGCTTTAAATTGGCTTTCAAAATTTAGGAGTTTTTGAAAATACTTGAAAAAATTTCGGGTGTTTACAGATGCCCCTCTTTGGCATTAATCCAACTGTGTTTGGATAATGTCAAAGAAGAAAACACCCTTTTACTCTTCTTTCCGAACCTTTCTCAAGAGCATGGATCATCCGAGTGCCTAACTTTTTAAAAATAAGTAAGAGGGGATTTAGAGCCAAAGGGGACTCAATCTGCTATGACCTTGGTCCTAATATCGATCATGTACTCAATGGTTTGAAATGCATGCATGGGCATGTATGAAGGGTGTAAGTGATATGCACACGATGATTCTTTTAGAGACTCTTAACATGCAAGGATCGAACTTGGGAGGCTTGTGAAGGTCGACTGCCCCAAGTGATCATGGCCCTTATGTGGCTTGATGTTTTCGGGTTTTTACAACTTTCCAAAAGAAAGGGGGAATCCTTTTTAGCTTGAATCACAAGGATTTTCAGCTTCTTGTATTTCCCTTTACTCGGGTCATAATACCTACTACTTGGTAGAGATTTTTATAGGAAAACTAGGAAACATTGCAAAACTCTCCTACTTACACAACAAAGTCTAATTCTCAAACAAAATAAGATTCAAATGAATAAATCCTATTTCTACTTTAGGATTTTCCTAGATAAAACCTTTCTCCACTGGGATAAGTCGTAGGGATAGGGAAAGAATTACCACGGTTCCTTCTGAAGCGTCCCGTGGTTTAAGGCCAAGAAGGGGAAAATTTGCTCTTTTTGAGCTTTTGGCAATTTTTTTTTCTTCTTCTTCTTTTCTTTTCATAGAGGGCCTCCCTTTTTCTTTTTGGAGGATTTTGCTTTTTCCTCTTTCTTTTTCAATCAAAGCACTCTTTTCTGCTTTGCTTTTTCTTTTGAAGATAAATTTTTGGAGGGATATCCTCTTTTCTATTTTGTCAAATTTTCCTTTTTGGGAAGGAGAAGCGAAATGGGGAGAGACTTATCCCAATGGTTTACTCGATTCATCTAAGATCACCCTATTTTGAAATAGCATATACTATTTAGAAATATTTTGCTATTTTGAAAAAGGCTCGATTTTGTAAGATGGGGACTTTTGAAATATAGCCCATAAATTTTGAAAACTCTACCTTTCATAAGACCCTATTTCCCTTGTTTAGAGTCACACGATCCACCTTGATCCTTCTTCAAGAAGTTCAAAGGAGATCCCATTCAAAATATTTTCAAAAGAGAGTAGACCCTATACATGATATCTTTTCAAATGCTGAGCATTTATAGGGTCTACCAAGTTCCTACCGTCAACATCAACCAACTAATAAGCATTGTTAGTAGTGGTTCCACACACAACATAAGGACCATCCCACTTGGGCCGCCACTTTCCAAGGGGGTGTGGGCCTCGGTGGTGAATGGTTTTTAGCACTAGGTCTCCCACTTTGAAGTGGCGAGCCTTCATGTGCTTCTCGTAGTGTCCTGCTACCCTTTGCCTATATGCATGTGCATGATCCATAGCAAGTAGCCTCTTTTCATCCAACAAGTCAAGTTCGACCATTCTAGTATGTTGTAGGGTTTCTAATGGAATATCTAATGCAAGTGATGTATGAAATGAATGAAGCTTGGTATGAATGGGGAGTATGGCGCTCGTGCCATAGACCAACTCGAATGGGGTGGCATTTGTTGGGGTTCGAATGGAAGTTCTATAAGCCCACAAGGCTTCATCGAGCTTCTCATGCCATGTCCTACCTTTTTCTATGGTTTTCTCAATGATGCTTATGAGGGTTTTGTTTGTGGCTTCGGCTTGGCCGTTGCCTTGAGGGTAGTAGGGCGATGAGAAGTGTTGAGTCATGCCATATGTGACACACAATTTTTCCATCTTCTCATTCTTGAATGGGGTGCCATTATCAGACACTAGGTCTTTTGGTACTCCAAATCAGGCCAAGATATTTCTCTTAATGAATGCCACTACATGTTGTCCTTGGACATTGGCCAAGGATGTAGCTTCAACCCATTTAGAGAAATATTCGGTGGCCGCTAGGATGAACCTATGTCCATTGGATGCATTGGGGGATATGGGTCCTACGATATCGAACGCCCACATGGCAAAAGGCCAAGGGCTCACGATGGAATGCAAAGTGGATGATGGGGTGTGAATGATATGCCCATGTATTTGACATTGATGACATTTCCTAACATGATCATGGCAATCTTGTCTTAGGGTGGACCAAAAATACCCAGCTCTAAGTATCTTCATGGCCATCATATTTGCATTAACATGGCCTCCACACTCTCCATCGTGGAACTCGTGCATTATGGTCCTAGCCTCTTCAAGGTCTACACATCGCAACAAGATGCCCGTAAAACTTTTCTTATAAAGCACCCCTCCCAAAATTACATACCGGGTTGAAATTTTTCTAATAAAAGCTTGATCTTTTGAAGAAGCGTATTCAGGAAATCCTCCGTTTTTTAAAAAGTTTTTAATATCATAAAACCAAGGTTTATCATTTGGATTTTGGTCATTTTGGCAAATCTCTAAATCGTGCGTGGATGGAACGGGTGAGTGCCATATCTCTAGGGATCGGGTTCCCAAGGTGGGATCGACCCTTAAAGCGGATCCTAAGGAGGAGAGGGCATCCGCTATGGTATTGTCCTCTCTCCCTATGTGAGTGAGTGTGCATGATTTGAAAGAGTCGACCAACTTGGTGGCCAACTCGTGATACGGAATGAGTTTTTCGTGTTTGACTTGCCAAACTTTTAAAACATGGTTCACAACCAGTAAAGAGTCTCCAAAGACTTCAATGCAAGCTGCCCCTAGATTTTTCAAGACTTTTAGGTCTTGTATGAGAGCCTCATATTCAGCCACATTATTTGAACACTCAAAATCTAGACGAATTGCAATGGGTATTTCTCCCTTTTCAGGGGATATGAGAATGACTCCAACACCTGCCCCTTGTTGGTTACGTGCCCCATCAAAGTACATTTTTCATACTTGGTTTTCATTAAAACAGTTTGCTAAAACATGGTTTTGAAAATCGTTTGCAAATATGCCTTCATCGGGCATCTCATCAAGTATGGGATATGTTTCTTCCAAGGGGAACTCGGCCATATGATCGGCTAGGGCTTGCCCCTTAATGGAGGTTTGGTGGTGATATTTCAAGTCATATTCCATTAAGAGGAGTTGCCATTTACCAAGCCTACCCGTTAGGATAGGTTTTTCAAACAAGTGCTTGATCGGATCAAGCTTAGACACTATCCATATCTCATGATCTAGGAAGTAATGTCTAAACTTTTGGCAAGCCCATACTAATACCAAGCACGTTTTCTCCATGGCTTGATAATTTCTTTCATATGCCAAGAGAGTTTTCGAAATATAGTAAATGGCACACTCTTTGTGGCCATCATCCTCATATTGGGCTAATAAAGCACCCAATGCATTCGTATGTATGGAAATATAAAGAAGTAAAGGTTTTCCTTGCTTTGGAGGTTTCAAAATTGGTGGATTCACCAAATAAGTTTTCAATCTTTCAAAAGCTTTTTAACAATCCTCGTCCCACGAAAATTTTACCCCTTTTCGCAAAAGTTTGTTAAAAGGTTCGCATCTTGTTGCTAAATTTGAAATGAACCTCCTAATGGCTTGGAGGCGACCTTGGAGGCTTCGGATTTGGGTCAAGTTGGATGGTGGAGGCATATCTATGATGGCTCGACACTTAGAGGGGTCTACTTCAATACCCCTTTGGCTCACCATAAAGCCCAAAAGCTTACCTGATTCTACCCCGAATACACATTTTTGAGGGTTTAGTTTCACTTTGTAAAGCCTAAGCCTTTCGAAAACTTTTTGCAAAGACTCAATGTGAGTAACTCGGGTTTTTGATTTCACTAAAAGGTCATCCATATATACTTCCAAGAGCTCGTGAATTTGGTCATGAAAGATAGTAGTCATAGCTCTTTGGTATGTGGCACCGGTATTTTTCAAACCAAACGGCATAACTGTGTAACCCGTAAAAGCAGTTTTTGCCTGATCTTTTGGTGCTAACTTAATTTGATTGTAACCCGAATAGCCATCCATGAAAGAAAACATTTCATGATTTGCAGTGCTATCCACTATCAAATCAATATTTGGTAGAGGAAAATTGTCTTTTGGAGTGGCTTTGTTCAAATTTCTAAAATCAATGCAAATCCTAATTTTCCCATTTTTCGAACTACAACAATATTTGAAAGCCATTCTGAGTACGCAATGGGTTTTATAAATCCGGCTTTTAAAAGATCTTCTAAACCCTCTTTCACTTGTGCATGTACATCGGGGTGAATCTTTCTAAGCTTTTGCTTTATGGGTTTGGCATTTGATTCTAGGGGAAGGCGATGCTCTACTACCATTGGGTCTAAACTCGGCATGTCTTTGTAGGTCCATGCAAACACATCTACATATGATTTGAGAAATGTGATGAATGATGTCCTTTCATGCTCATGTAAACATGCGCCTATTTTAACATGCTTAGGATTAGACTCACTCCCTAGATTTACTTCCACAAAATCCCCTCCTACGGAATTTGAAGGTTTTTCTAAATCAAGGATTCTATGGAACTCGGGAAGCTCGGAGGTTTGGTCCTCCTCATGGACGAGGGGATCTTCCTCTTCGCTTTGATTGCTCTTGAGACATTTGGGTTCTATGAAAGTGCTAGGCAAGGCACACGGTTTTGGAACATCTACCACTTTCAAAAGGCTAGGGCTTTTCACAAAGACAATGTTTTTGGGTTTTCCAAGATTTTCGATTTTTTTGGCTTTTTCGAAATTGCTCTTCGGAGATGGAATGTATAAAACCTTGTTTTTGGTGTTTTCGCATTTTTCAATTTTTTTGGCTTTTTGTAAACACAAGGAAGGAACCAAAACCACATTCTTTTTGGAATTTTCAAAATTTTCAATTTTTTTGACTTTTTGTAAACAAATGGAAGGAGGAGAAATGTAAATCACATTTTTTTCAAGATTTTTGAAATTTTCTATTGTTTTTGGATTTTGGGAACTTTCTAAATGTTTTTGGATTTTGCAAATTTCTAATTTTTTTGGGTTTTTGGATGTGGCGGGGTCTTCCATCAAACCTACAAAGAAAACACCATGCATTAGGCTCTAAATAAGAGGTCTCAGTCATAGGTTTCGGTGTTAGGAGGTTCTAAGGCACCCTTGACCCAAGTGGTCGCGGGTGGAGGTCCAGGTGGTATGGATGGGTCGTAGCCTATCCCATACCGGTTTCGGTTTATGTTTGACACTATGGGTTCAAGACGACCTTGGTTTTGGCTCCCTAGGCCTTGATAAGGCATATAACCCATGTTCAACATCATGTTCCAAGGCTTCTTTAATTTTGAAAATGTTTTATAAAGGGGATGGCCTTGGAACTTGGTGTCATCCATGTCATGTTCAATCACTTTTATGGACTTGGGGAGGACTTTGGGTAGTTTTGAGATGGTCTTGAGCGGGCTAGCCTTGGGCGGACCTTTTATGTGTACAACACCTTTTGGTTTGGGATGAGCTACCAAGGGTTCACCTAGTTTTGACTCATGGGTTTTGTCACCTGATAAGCATGGGAAATTTTGTATTCCCTGCAGTTGGGGGTGATTCTCTCCTAAAATTACCATAACTTGGTTTTGGAGGGGTATTTTTACACACCTATGAAAGGTGGATGGCACAGCCCGCAAGCTGTGTATCCATGGCCTTCCTAGGAGTAGGTTATAATGGGGGTGTATGTCTAAAACATGAAACACCCCGGAATGACTCATGGCCCCTACTTCTATGGGTAACTCTATGACTCCTAAAGGTTTGGATGTGTTTCCATCGTATCCTGTGATCACGATGGAACTCGGGTTTAGAGAGGTCAAGGAGACTCCTATTTTGTAGGCTATGTGTAGTGGAAGTATATTTAGACCTCCTCCGCCATCAACCAAACACTTGTCTAGAGGATGGTGATTCAATACCACCTCTATATGCAAGGCTTGGTTATGGTTTTGGTAGGGTTGTTCTAGCTCATCTTTCGAAAACACAATGGGAGTTTTAGCACAAATGGGTGAGACTAGGAAGGAGAGGGACTCAAGGGTTATGGTTGGGTTAACCTTGGCCTTCTCTAAGATCTTTTCTAAAACTTGTCTATGTCTAGGGGATGTTTGGATAAGCTCTAGGATAGACATGTTTATGGGAATCTTAGCACGGTGATTTTCAAAATCATATGGGGTTAACACATTGTTTTTACCCATGAGATGCGATGCTTTGGGAATGCATGATTTTGAAGGGCCGGGGATAATGACCACTTCCTTGCTAGCATCTTTTGCTAAGTGTGGGGGTTGGTAGATCCTTCCAGATCTAGTGACCTCGTCCACACCTTCCCTATGGCTCGTTCCTAGGTGGGCTCTAGTTTGATGCTTGGGAGCACCTCGAATCTCTAATAAGGCTCTAGCCGGGGGCGGGACTCTAAGCGCTCCCCGGATCACCACTTGTCTGGCTTTTTTTATTACGAGCAGTGGTGTGTGACAAGTAGTGCGATCCGTATGCCATGCATGTTCCAAACCATTCAAATGAGAGGAGAGAGCATATACCTGCTTGTCCTTCCCGCTAGTGCTTGCATGATTGGGGAAGGGTTCCTTGAGTATGGCTTGGGCGGGCTCCGGTTCCTCGGTGACCTGGAGCCTGCCTTGCTCGATCAAGTCATCTATTTTGTTTAAAAGGGTGTAGCAGTGATTTGTATCATGGCCTTTGAGCCTATGATACTTGCAAAACTTGTTTAAAAATTTCCCTTTAGGGGGTGTCCCCTCGGGAACTTCCGGAAGTGTCACCATTTCTTGGGCGAGCAAGAGGTCGAGGACCTCTGTGATGGGCTGCCCTAGCGGGGTGTACTCCCTTTTTTCGAAAGACTTTTGAACCTTCTTGTTCTTCAGTTCAATTTTTGAAGTGCCGGCCGGGCTTGGTTCTACTCGGACATTTGCAACTTTTTGGGGTTTTGTCCCATTGTCCGTAGTAGTTGGCCCGTAAGTCCCAAGCTTTTCAAAACGAGTTTTCGAAAAAAGTTTGCCTTTCCACAAGTCATCGTAGACCCCCTTTTTCATATTTGCTTCGAATAGGGAAGCCTTCTTGATTAGTTTGTGGAAAGTGGAAATTTCATGGAGGGAAAGGAGCATTTTTAGCTCGGGTTTAAAATTTTCAAGGATGAGCATCACAGCACATCCTTCTGAGATGGGCTCTCTTACTTGCCCCAATAAAGACCTCCATCGAACGATAAATGCATGAGCATCCTCGTTTGTGGCTTGTTTCGTGTCCCTTAGGGTGTTCAAAGTGGGGGTCACTTCCACGTTGTGTGAAAATCTTTGCATGAAACCATTTGCCAACTCTTCAAAAGTGACAAATTAGCTCAAGTCATAGGAAGCGAGCCACTTGGAAGCGGTTCCCTTAAGGGAGAGGGGGAACCAGTAGATCCACTTAGCCGAGTCTTTCTTATTTTTGTATGCTCGGCGGGAAAAGAGTTGGAGGTGGGATCTAGGATCCCCCGTCCCGTCATACCGATAGAAATTTGGTATGTTATCGTCGCTATCCGTTTAGTAATCGGAAGGTAAAAAATCGGATAGAGCATATGACCTCTTTTCCTTGGCCTGACCCCTTAGTAGTTGTTGAAGGGCCTTGCGATCTTTTAATATGAACGACTCGAGCTCTCTGTCCCCCTCCATGGTGGAGGTCTCTTTGGGTTTTCTAGGTTTGTTTGTTTTCTTTCGAGCCCTAGTTTGCCTCCCATGGGATGAGCAGGATTCGACCACTTCGGCCTCTTGGCTGAGAGCGACGATTCTTACTTCGAATTCTTTCCTCAATTCTTCTAATGACTCTTTCTTGTTTTTGAAATTTGTTTTTGAAAATCTTTTCGAAAATTGACTTGACGAGCATGAAGCCCGGCTCGACACCTCGTAAGAACCATCCGAACTTGACATGATCTTATGGGCCTTGAAAATCCTACACGTGCACAATTTACCAATGTTAAAAACACTTTGAAAAGATTTTTGGGAGTCTTATTTGCTTAGAAATTCCTCAAGACCCGAGTCCCACCGGGCGTGCCATTTCTGTAGACATGAAAATTCTCATTTCAAAGTTTATGAGACAAACTTGAAATGAAACTTTCCACACCTATGCTTGCGCGAGCGTGCTAGCTAATTCAAAACTAGCAAATGTTTGTAAGACTTCTAGGCGATTGTGTGTAAGCGGGATCTTTTCACTCACACCTTCTTGAGCCAATGCTCAAGGGTCAGTGTTGAGTGCTTAGGAACTTCATTTTACAGCAAAACATGACTCCCTTTTACATAAACAAGTGTCTTTGAAAAATTTGTTGAACTTGTGCACTCGGATTCAATACTTGGAAAAACACAAGCTGCTGAAAACAGAGAATTCTGTTTTTAGAGCTGTTTTCTAAGGGAGTTTTGAAGGCGTCACAGACTTCCAAAAATTATCAAACTTTTACCAGACGAAGCTGGTAGTGTGACTGTACCCTTTTTCAAATCTGCATTTGGAGCAGTATTGAATCAGAAACAAATAATCTTCTCAGACCACCTCACTGACTCGGAACAGTTCTGTTTCAGAAATACAGAAACTCAAATATGTGTCTGTATATCTCTGCTCAGAACTCCAATTTTGATGATTTTGATGTTGCGGGAAAGCTATGGATATTAGCTTTCCAATGCATCAAAAATCAACTGATTTGGACGCCTGTGGACAGAGATATGGGACTTTTACCCAACCTCTATTTCAGAAAATCCGACTGTGCAGACAGTGGTGCAGAAATCTGGTCATTCTTAATATGCTTTTATTACGTGGCTGAGTGGCCCTAAAATCTTGCCAATTTTATACAGAGTGTCCAAATGTGTGTGGAATCAGTGTGCCAAATTTCGAGACAATCGGAGCAAGCATCACAAAATTAAAATTGCAGAAACAGACATATATAGAGATGCTGAAATCCGGTTTTCTGTTTTATAAATGTAATGATGCATAACCCACACGAAATTAAAATGCAACAACCCTTAAAGCAAATTTGCTGGAATATAAATGAATGGAAAGTACTTTATAGCTTAGACATAGAGGGGGTTAGAAGTATAGAGGGTATATAGCATATAGAAAGGAAGAAGCATTAAAGCAAACACTTGGCGTGCATGTGGGTGTATCATCCACGAAATTGAAATGGCAGCAAAGCTAGATTATTACAACTCGGGGGGAGATGAAACTCCATTAATACAACCCCATTTAATGAATTGAATGGAAGAGAATGAAACTTAGATTAAGTAAGAAAGGTCTTACACGAGTTTTGGATGGTGAAGGACCGGGTTTCAATGATGAAGCCGGCCTTCCTCTTGATGGCCTTCCTTCTCAACTCCTACAAGCTCTCACCTAGCTTCCCCTTCTTCCCCCACACTAGAAGACGTCCCTCCTTGCTGAAAATTTCTGCACCTAATCTAGCACACACCACCCAAGGTCTCTCTCTTCTCTCTCCAATCTCCAAGTTATTGACCCTGCCCCCCCCCTCTTGGGCCTTTTTATAGGCCAAGGGGGGCTGGTTCTAGTGGTTTCTTGTGGGGCGGGTTGGAGCTTTAGCTTGGTGGATTTGATCCGCTCCAAACCGGCTTCTTATAGTTCTTCATTGAGTCGATTCGAACCAGCCCATATTTGCTGGTATAGGTGCCATGGCTTGGTGTAGCCCTAGAGCATGCGGTTGGTTTTAAACAACCTTACAATGGGCAACATGTTTTGTTTGAGCTGATTTCTTTAAACTTCGACCCACTTGAATTTGCTTCTTTCTTTGATTTGGCTCCCACCTTTTGCTTTTGAGTTACACTTGAAATCTTCTCGAATTGAATGAGCTTGTTACCATGGCCTCGAGTCTTGGTTCCAAGTTGGCCCCATCTTGCTCAGACAAACTTGGATTTGATCGGTCTTAACCTTCCATTTGGATAAGTTATTGAATTTGAACTTGATATGCTTCAATCTTCTCCGCTTTTGGGAATCAATCTGAACCTGATTTAACTTGATCCGTATCTTGATACACTTTATCTTCTTTCCGGGAATCGAGGCCTGGATTGGGTCTTCGCCTGCTTTGAAACTCATGGGCTATTTGGATTTAAAACCTTTATTTTGAAATATTCTCCTAGAAGGTCTAAACTTTAAAATTTGGGGATTTTGAATTTAAAGGTTCATAAAGGCTTTAAATTGGCTTTCAAAATTTATGAGTTTTTGAAAATACTTGAAAAAATTTCGGGTGTTTACAATCAGGCATTTCAGCATGTGTGGGATATGCGTCCTCTAAGGGGAACTCAGCCACGTAATCTGCTAGGGCTTGCCCCTTAATGGAGATCTGGTGATGGTATTTCAGGTCATACTCCATTAGAAGGAGTTGCCATTTTCCCAATCTACCCGTGAGAATGGGTTTTTCGAACAAGTGCTTGATTGGATCAAGCTTGGACACTATCCAGATCTCATGATCTAGGAAATAGTGTCTGAATTTCTGGCAGGCCCAGACTAGGGCCAAGCACGTCTTCTCCATGGCTTGATAATTTCGTTCAATAGCCAAGAGAGTTTTCGAAATGTAGTAGATGGGATACTCCTTATGGGTGTCATCCTCGTATTGAGCCAATAGGGCTCCTAAAGCATTCGTATGCACGGAGATGTAAAGTAAAAGCGGTTTTCCTTGCTTTGGAGGGTTCAAAACGGGGGGATTAACCAAGTATGCCTTTAGTCTCTCGAAGGACTTCTGGCATTCGTCATCTCATAAGAATTTCGTGCCCTTCCTGAACAGCTTGTTGAAGGGTTCGCATCTAGTCTCCAGATTCGATATGAATCGGCGAACGAATTGTAAACGACCCTAGAGGCTACGGATTTGAGTGAGATTGGAGGGTGGAGCCATGTCTATGATGGCTCGACACTTAGAGGGGTCGACTTCTATACCCCTTTGGCTCACCATAAAGCCTAGAAGCTTCCCTCCCCGAATACACATTTTTGAGGGTTTAGCTTTACTTTGTAAAGCCTAAGCCTTTCGAAAATCTTTTGTAAACATTCGATGTGAGTGCATCGGGTTTTGGATTTTGCCAAGAGATCATCTACATACACTTCTACGAGCTCATGAATTTCATCATGGAAGATCGTGGTCATGGCTTGTTGGTATGTTGCGTCGGCATTTTTCAAACCAAAGGGCATAACTGTATAGCAGTACGAACCCCATGGGGTTGTGAAGGCGGTCTTACCCTGATCTCGTGGACTTAGTTTGATTTGATTATAGCCTGAATAGCCATCCACAAATGAAAACATTTCATGATTTGCAATACTATCGACTATCAAATCTATGTTTGGTAAAGGATAATTATCCTTTGGAGTGGCTTTATTCAGGTTTCTGAAATCGATGCATATTCGAATTTTCCCATTGGTTTTTTGAACTGCAACGATGTTTGACAACCAATCAGAATACGCAATGGGTTTTATAAATCCGGCTTTTAACAGATCTTCTAAACCCTCTTTGACCTGCATGTGTACATTCGGGTGTATTTTCCTAAGCTTCTGCTTTATGGGTTTTACATCTACATCTAAGGGAAGACGATGCTCGACAATGCTGGGGTCTATGCCCGGCATGTCTTCATACGTCCATGCAAACACATCTAAATAGGTTCGTAGAAATGCAATGAATGCTAACTTTTCATATTCATGCAAACATGCGCCTATTTTGATGGATTTGGGATTGGAATCATCCCCTAGGTTCACCTCTATGAAATCTCCTTCTACTGATTGGGAAGGTCTTTCAAAATTGAGAATTTTATGAAATTCTGGGAGCTCAGAAGTGGGATCCTCTCCAAGGGGATCTACTTCTGGGCTTCGATCATTCTCGTGGGCTATAGACCCGAGGGAAGTTGATACATGATTTTCAAAAAGACCTGGTTTTGTACTCGGATTTTCAAGTGATTTTGAAATTTTTGGTCTGGCTGTGCAGACGACGTTTCTTTCGAAATCCTTTTCTTTTGCCAAAGTCCTACCAGGAGCAGCTATATACAAAATCTTTTTGGTATTTTCCAAATTTTTGATTTTTTTGGGTTTTTGTAAAACAAGAACCTTGGGAACTATACAAAGCACTTTATTTTCGAGTTTTTGTTTTTCCATTATTTTTGGAATGCTTGGGTTGTCCTAGCAGAGTTAGAATCGGGAGGGGGCCGCTTTGGGCGGCCCCTTCACACATACAACCTTTCTAGGGTTGTTTAACACGAGCCTTGGCGGCTCAATCACAATTTGCCCCAGGTTAGCCTCATGGGCCTGGGAGCTCGATAAACAAGGGGAGTTTATGATCCCCTGAAGCTGTGGGTGACTCTCACCTAGGATCACTACGACCTGGTCCCTGAAAGGGATCTTGACACACCTGTGGAAGGTGGATGGCACAGCGCACAAGCTGTGTATCCAAGGTCTTCCCAGTAACAGGTTATAATGGGGTGGATGTCCAAGACATGGAACACCTCCGTGTGTGCGATCCCTCCCGTTTCCATTGGGAGTTCGATGGATCCTAACGGCCTAGACGCATTCCCATCGTATCCAGTGATAATGATGGGGCTTGGGTTCACTGAAGTCAGAGTGACTCCGATTTTATATGCCACATGAAGTGGAAGGATGTTGAGCCCTCCTCCCCCATCGACTAGGCACCTATCCAGAGAGTCGTTATTCAGAACCACCTCGATATGCAGAGCCTGGTTGTGGGACTCGTAGGCTCTATCTACATCATCTTCCGAGAAAGTGATGGGCGATTTTGCTTTTAATAAAGCCACTTGGGCAGACAAGAATTTCGGACTTATGTTCGAATCAACCTTGGCCCTTTCTAGAATTTTCTCTAGCACGAGTCTATGCCTAGGCGAGGTTTGTATAAGCTCTAGGATAGACATGTGGATAGGAATCTTTGAAAGGTGGTTTTCGAAGTCATAAGGATTTAGGATGACTTTATCCTTGTCTCCTTTCGGCAGAACACTAGGGATACATGCTTTTGAGGGGCCAGGCACACTGACCACCTTTTTAGCACCTTGAAGGTGCGGAGGTTGATAGATCCTCCCGGATGTAGTTGTAGACACCCAAAATTTTCTTTTAATTCTTACCTTTTAGGAAAGTATCCATTTTTGGTAATTTTAGGTTTTCGAAGGAAAAAGGCACTAAACGAGTTTGTTTTGGTACCAAAATTTTATGAAAGCTTTAAAATGATGAAAGAATACTTTCCTTTCTGAAAAATTCGAATTTTGACAAAATTGGAAAAAAATAACGATTTTGCCCCTGGCATGGAAAAGCTGGATTTCGTTTTCTTAAAAGATTTATGACAAAAACATATGTTGAAAGCTTGCCTTTTAAAAAGATACAGGCATTTTGGTTTGAAAAAATGCAGGGGCCACGTACTGTTATGCCTTTTGGTTTGAAAAATGCAGGGGCCACGTACCAAAGAGCCATGACCACGATTTTCCATGATCAAATTCATGAGCTTTTGGAAGTATACGTAGATGATCTCTTAGTAAAATCAAAAACCCGAAATTTACATTTGGAAACTTTGCAAAAGGTTTTTGAAAGACTTAGGATTTATAAAGTGAAATTGAACCCTCAAAAATGCGTTTTTGGAGTGGAATCAAGGAAGCTTCTAGGGTTTATGGTCAGCCAAAGAGGTATAGAGGTCGACCCTTCTAAATGTCGAGCCATCATAGACATGCCTCCACCTTCTAATTTGACCCAGATTCGAAGTCTCCAAGGACGACTTCAAGCAATTCGGAGATTTATCTCCAACTTAGCCACGAGATGTGAGCCTTTCAACAAACTCCTAAGGAAAGGGGTTAGGTTTGATTGGGATAGTGATTGTCAAAACGCTTTTGAAAGACTAAAATCATATTTGACAAACCCTCCCGTTTTGAAACCTCCAAAACCAGGAAAACCTTTGTTACTTTACATTTCCATTCATGAGAATGCATTGGGAGCTTTGCTGGCTCAATATGAAAATGATAGTCTTAAAGAATATGCTATTTACTATATTTCAAAAACTCTGTTGGCATATGAAAGAAAATATCCAGCCATGGAGAAGACGTGTTTAGCTTTGGTATGGGCTTGCCAAAAGTTTAGGCAGTATTTCCTAGATCATGAGATCTGGATAGTATCTAAACTAGACCCTATCAAACATCTTTTCGAAAAACCTATCTTAACAGGTAGGCTTGGTAAATGGCAGCTTCTTTTGATGGAATATGATTTAAAATTCCATCACCAAAGTTCTATCAAGGGGCAGGCCTTGGCCGACCATGTTGCTGACTTACCTTTGAAAGATACGTATTCCATACATGACAAAATGCCCGATGAAGGCATCTTTTCCCATGACTTTCAAAAACATATTTTATCAAATCATTTCAATAATAACCAAGTATGGAAAATGTATTTTGATGGGTCAAGAAATCAACATGGAGCAGGTGTGGGAATCTTGCTCATATCCCCTGAAAAGGCAGAAATCCCAATGGCTTTCCGATTAGATTTTTCATGTACCAATAATGTGGCTGAATATGAAGCACTCATACAAGGCCTAAAAGTCTTGAAAAATCTAGGGGCATCACGAGTGGAAATTTTGGGAGATTCCATGCTTGTTATAAATCAAGTTTCAAAAATTTGGCAGGTTAAGAATAAGAAGTTGACTCCCTACTTTGAATTAGCTAGCCAATTGGTGAGCTCTTTCCAAGAATGCACACTCACTCACATAGGCAGGGAGGATAATAGTGTGGCAGACGCCCTGTCATCACTAGGATCTTCCATAAAAATAGACCCCTTTACGGGAGCTAGGTTTTTAGAAATCGTCCACCTGCCTAATCCATCCACACACAGTTTTGAAACCTGCCAAAATGACCAAAATAGCAATGAAAAACCCTGGTTTTATGATATTAGAAACTTTTTAGAAAATGGAAGTTTTCCTGATTTTGCTTCCCCTAAAGATAAGATTTTTATAAGGAAAGTTTCAACCCGATATGTTATCTTGGGAGGCGTCCTTTATAAGAAAAGTTTCACTGGGATTTTGTTGAGGTGTATAGATGACGAAAAGGCTAAGGTAATCATGCATGAATTCCACAATAGGGAATGTGGAGGTCATGTCAATGCTAATATGATGGCAATGAAAATACTTAGAGCAGGGTATTTCTGGTCCACACTAAAGCAGGATTGTCACCAACATGTTAGGAAGTGTCACCAATGTCAAGTACATGGGAACGCCATCCATATTCCATCATCAGCATTGCATTCAGTCGTGAGTCCATGGCCCTTCACCATGTGGGCATTTGACATCATAGAACCCATCTCACCCGTTGCCTCAAACGGGCATAGATTCATTTTAGGAGCAACGGAATATTTTTCTAAATGGGTTGAAGCTACTTCCTTGGCTAACGTCCAAGGGCAACAGGTAGTGGCATTCATTAAGAAAAATATACTTACTAGATTTGGAATCCCAAGGGATTTAGTTTCAGATAATGGCACTCCCTTTAAGAATGAAAAAGTCAAGAAATTATGTAGAACCCATGGGATTACCCAACATTTTTCATCACCCTACTATCCCCAAGGTAACGGTCAAGCCGAAGCTACCAATAAGACCCTCATAAGCATAATAGAAAAGACCTTAGAGAAGGGCATGGCATGGCATGAGAAATTAGATGAGGCTCTATGGGCTTATAGGACATCCATTCGCACACCCACAAACACTACACCATTTGAATTAGTTTATGGTACAAGTGCCATATTACCCATCCATGCCAAACTGCATTCATATCATACTGCTTTAGCATTGGACCTACCTATAGAAACTCTACAAGAAGCTAGGTTGGTCGAGCTTGACCTTATTGATGAAAAAAGACTTCTTGCCATGAATCATGCATATGCATATAGGCAAAGGATAGCTAGGCACTATGAAAAACACATGAAAGCTCGCGATTTCAAGGTAGGAGACCTAGTCCTGAAAATCATCCATCATAGAGGCCCACATCCACTAGGAAAATGGCGACCCAAATGGGATGGCCCTTATGTCATAATAGGAGCAACTTCTAATAATGCCTATTGGTTGGTTGATGCAGAAGGAAAGAATCTGGCAGATCCCATCAATGCCCAGTATTTGAAAAGGTATTACATCTAAAATCCCCCTTATTTCCATTTAAAAAAAAGAAAGAAAAATGTTTCCAAAAACAAAGAGGGAGGATTGGAGAATCTCCTCTAAATTTCTAGGAAAGTATACAGAAGATGGATTACTCAATCCCAAGTTAAGAGGCTGGTGTGATATAAAAGGTAGAGTTTCAAAAACATTTCCTGGTGATGTTCCAAAGATCTTTGACTTGCCGTACGAAACCTAGTTTTGAAAGAGCAGGATATTTTCAAATGACAGGTGCTATTAGGAAATAGGATGTTCCTATTCAAGTCAATAATCCAAAAGGATGAGTTGTTTCCCATTCAATATCCCTGAGGAGAGGAAAAAGTCAAAAGTCAAAAAAAAAAAAGGGAAGGAAACAAAAACCTCCAATATAGAGGCCTTCCTAGAGAAAAAAAAAAAGAAGGAAAGAAAAAGCTCAAAAGAGCAGCTTCCTTTAAAATCCCATCTATTTGGAACCCCAGGACGCTTCAGAAGGGACCGCGGGTAATGCTTCCTCAAAAAACTTCACAGCTCATCCTTATGGAGAAAAGGCTCGTTAGGAAAGTCCTGGAGTAAGAATAGGACCTGCTCAATTTGGATCTCATGCTGTTCCCAAGATTAGGTCTTTGTAAAGTAAGAAGGGGAGCTTTGAAATGCTATCCAAAAGTTTCCATAAAACCTCTACTGAGTAGTAAGCATCAACATCTAAATGAAGGAAAAGGTGAGAAATTGGAAGTATCATTTTCTAGAAGCTGACAGGAGTTTCCTTTTGAAAAGATGATTTCCAAAACTCCAAGCATCAAAAAGGCAATCTTAAGGAGTCATCCCATTTGAGGCAGCTACCGTTTATAGGCATGAAATCTCATAACATTTGAAACATGCATACATAAACTGGTAGTCCATAGATCCCATAACATTTGACATGTGCATACATGTACTGGTCGTCCATAGATGCATAAAAGTCAGTTTTGTCTCAGTCCCTCAAATGAAAATCTCCTTATAGTAGTCATTTCAGGAAAAGAGATGTCAGGAAACAAAGGGGATCATATTTTCTCAAGATGTCTCTAAGGAAGAAAAGCAAATGGGTGTTGTCTTCTTTGCCATCATCCAAATAAATTTGGATGATGCCGAAGAGGGGCATCTGTAGACACCCAAAATTTTCTTTTAATTCTTACCTTTTAGGAAAGTATCCATTTTTGGTAATTTTGGGTTTTCGAAGGAAAAAGGCACTAAACGAGTTTGTTTTGGTACCAAAATTTTATGAAAGCTTTAAAATGATGAAAGAATACTTTCCTTTCTGAAAAATTCGAATTTTGACAAAATTGAAAAAAAATGAAGATTTTGCCCCTGGCATGGAAAAGCTGGATTTCGTTTTCTTAAAAGATTTATGACAAAAACATATGTTGAAAGCTTGCCTTTTGAAAAGATACAGGCATTTATAAGACAATTTGACACATGAAAAGGCAGGTGGGTTCCCAAAAAGGAGAGCGGGCATCAAAAAGGGAAAGTGAGCTTCCCAAAAAGAAAAGTTCATATTCGGAAAGAAATCAGTTGCCCGAGGGAAAAGTTGATGTTATCAAAGAAAAGAAAAGATGGAAGCAAGAACGATATCTTCCGAAAAGCAAGGTTTGGTATCGAACACCTTTCGTAACATGTCCATGTTATGCTTGGGTGTCGAGGTAATTAGTGTATTGATATGCATCAGTTTTGCATTGTCATATGTTACTGTTATGTTACTTTTATGTTAAGAACAATGTTAAAGTTTTTAACACTCATGAGGGAAATCTAGTGAGCATGATGGTTGGTTTTCAAAAACGTAACATGGGCTTACTTGAAGGCTTTTGTAGTAAAGCATGTAATATGGATTTGCATAACTACTTTCACAGCAAATGTGCAGTTATGTTCTCAAAGTGCAAGCAGACTGAACGAGTGACTCTTGGATGGAGCCACCTCTGAAATGCTGCAAGGCCAGATAGCTCCTTCTTAAGGATCTTTTACCAATTACCAATGTTATGGATGATGCAATGGATGATATTGTTCGACAGACAAAGGAGTTGGACCCGATCTAGTAACTTATAACATCATGTCATCTGCTCTAAAGAATGGTGCTCAGTACCCAAAGGCAATTTCATACTTTGAACTCATGAAGGGTACACATATTCAGTTGAATACAGTTACATATAATATAAACACCCATTTAAAATTGGGAAGCGTGCTAAAACAGTGGATATATTCAATTCAATGAGATCGAGAAAGGAAGGTTGCAGTCCCGATATTGTGACATTCACCAGCAGTAAGATGATGGAGCAACCAGACCTCTCTGACCAAGATGTTACATTTGTCACCAAGTTCATTGATTTCCTGATAATAAAGATGGTACCAGACTGGAAACCATCTTCCATCGTTCAGTCACTAAATGCAACAGATTGTATCTAAGCGGAAATATGCTCATATGAACTCCATCGATTTTCTCTTTGAGGCTAGAGATGAAGATCAGGCACTTCATCTTTTTGACAAGGGAAAGAAGAAACAATTGGAAGGAGCTCATGTGGAATTTAAAGACGCTTGGTGTGTCGTGCTTTATGGACCTTCATTGGTCTAGAAAACATACTTGGAGGCTTGCTTTTTCATGGGAAATTTGATGTTCGAACGCATGGTTCCACAATACAAACCTATTCTATAAATTTTCAACTGAGAAACTGAATAGGTTCATCCTTCAGAACAAACTGTGCATGCTTGGGTTCCTCCTGCCAAATGGAGGTTGTTTCTTCCTTTGGGGCAATACAGCAACACGATGCACCATGCTTGAACTCACCTTTCCACCGAATTCTGCAAGGAACGCCTTGTGGCCCCCTGACAGCACGATTTTCTAAGTTCTGGCCTAACTCGATAACAAGAGAGAAGAGAAAAGTATACGTACCATACCAAGTTCAGCGTGAATTCCAATCTTCCAAGTATAGCCAAATTCAACGATAACAGCAACAAAGGAGACGCTCCAGCAGAATTGGAAGCAAGGCAACTCCACCTACCTCTTTTAGAAGACACCAACTTGTCGATTCCAGCTCCATAACAGCAACCAGCTCTACTTGCCATTCCAATTTCAGCAAGAGATATCAACAGCAAGATCCTTAACTTTCCAAATTCACAGAACCAGCAGCAACTTTCCAAGTTTCGATTTTTACAGCAATAACATGCCTTTCACGTTAAATCCAGCAAGGAAACTTGCCTTGCCACTGTTACACCCAAGAGGCATCTTTTGGCCTATAAAAGGAGCCTCAAGGAGGCTGCAAAGGGCATCAACCAACGAGCATCAAGAGGGAACCAGAAAACAGGAACATTCAGTCCGAAAATTCAGAGAAATAGAGAGAGAGAGAGAAAGGAAGAGAAGAAGGAGAAAAAGGAAGTTCGGCCTGGTTCCGACGTCCGACGATCGCCCGGCGAAGTGCTCCTACGTCCCCTCTCACTCACACAGGTTGGAATTCTTGCACAAATTGGTTTTAATTCATGAGAATATGAAAAAGCACAGATTCTGGAAATTTGTACATGAATCAAGGCCTTGAGCCCATGTTCTTCATTTATATCGATACAAACATGCATGATTCCTTCATGAACGGAATTAAAATCCATGTTTAGATGATTTCCATGCATCATTAGGACTGATACAGGTTGAATTTCATTCTAGAATCACGTTAGGAACTTTCTGAAATTTTCTGTAAAACTGGTTTCTGAAACTGTCTGTGCACATGCATCTGATCACAGAATTTTTATAGACAAACGGATAATCCAATTGCTTCTAAATTTTGTATGAATAATCTAGACATATCAGACGTTCTTAGATAAAAGTTTGAGGAATTTTTATAAACTATTGTCTAGTCAATTAGCTCTGTGAAGTTTATATAAAATCCAGATTGCGTTTTACATAAACAAAACATTCAGTAATAGACCTCTGTTCTTTTGCCCATATCTCTGCAACCACTGAGTGAAATTGGATGAAATTTGATTCTTTGAAAACCTAACATCCGTATCTTTCTAACACAAATTTTATCGAAATTGGATGACTGAGTGCTGAGATATTGCTGTTTTTCTGAGCTTCTGATTCACAGAAACAGGGCTGTTCTGAATGTTATAATAGTTTCTGATTCTGTATTTAATTCTCAGAAAATAAAGAACTAAATTATAAAATAAAAATATATTCTGATTCTACACATACGTGTCTCTATTCTATAAAAGTTTTAGAATTTTTAGAGAATCAGAAATATTTTTAAAAATTCAGAGAACAGGCCTTTGAAATTGAACAGGTTCTGCAAATCTAAGAATCTGAAAATTTTCAGAAATCAAGAACCTAAACATAAATCTGAAACTTTGGAAAATCTGTTTTTTTTTCTTTCTAATGGATTCAAACAAATTTCAAGCGTCTAGGCTGACCCTTGAGAGTCGGTTCAAGAAGGCCTAAGTCGAAAAGATCTCACTTGTCCACAATCGTTCTAAGAAATCAGAAAAACATAATTTGTTAGTTTTAGCAAACTAACTGGCACACTTGCGCAACCCGACGTAGTTCGAGGGTTTGATTTTGAATCCCACGATTTGAAATAAAATCACGTCTACAGAATTGGCACGCCCGGTGGGACTTGAGTCTTAGAAACTTGTTTGAATCCGTGATACTAACTAAATTTTTAGGTTTGTGATAAGATTCCATTCACAGGTTGATCATGTCGAGCTCAAAAGGATCTTGCGAGGTATCCAGTCGGGTCTCCCACTCTACCAGCCGCTACTCAAACAAAATTTCAAAAGGCTTTTCAAAAGGAGACAGGTTCGCTGCCCTAAGGGAGGGAATAAAGGTACTAAGAGAAGAAATCGACGCTTTAAGCCAAGAAGCTGAAGTAGTCGAATCCTGCTCTTCCCATGATAGGAAAACCAAAACGAATAGGAAATCAAACCACTCTAGGAAGCCTAGGATCGTTTCCAAAATTGAAGAAGAACTTGAGCCCGAATCCTTCACCATGAAAGATCGAAAGGCTCTACATCAACTTTTGAAAAACCAAAAACATGAGAAAAAGTCCTATGCCTTATTAGATTTCCTACCTTTCGATTACCAAACCGATAGTGATGATGAGATACCCAGCTTCCACCGTTATGATAGAAATGGAGACCCTAGGTCTCATCTCCAACTTTTCTCCCGAAGTACCTATAAAAAGAAAAAAGACTCCTCTAAGTGGGTCTATTGGTTCCCTCATTCTCTAAAAGGAAATGCTGCAAAATGGTTAGCCTCTTATGACTTAAGCCAGTTTACCGATTTTGAAGAATTAGCCAACTGTTTTATGCAAGAATTTTCTCACAATGTTGAAGTTACTCCCACCTTAAATACATTGAGGGATACCAAACAAGGCCCTAACGAAGACGCCCACGCTTTCATCGTTAGATGGAGATCAATCCTAGGGCAAGTCAAAGAACCTATCTCCGAAGGGTGTGCAGTGATGCTCATCCTAGACAATTTCAAAACTGATTTGAAAATCCTCCTTTCCTTACATGAGATTTCTACTTTCCAAAAATTGATCAAGAAAGCTTCCCTCTTCGAGACTAATTTGAAAATGGAAACTTATGAAGATTTATGGAAAGAAAAAAGTTTTCCAAAAAAGTTTGAAAAACCTGGGGCATATGGGCCACATGCACCAGAGGGAGGAATAAAAGTACCAAAAGTGGCTAATGTTCGAGTAGAGCAAGGTTCAGCAGGACCCTCAAAACCTTTAGGGCAAAAAGATTTCGAAAAAAACCAAAAAAATAAAAAGAGATTTGAAAGAAGGGAGTACACTAACCTAGGACAACCACTCACAGAGGTCCTAGACATCCTATTGGCACAAGGTCTCACAACACTCCCGGAGATTCCCGAAGGGGCACCACCCCAAGGAAAGTTTTTAAACAAGTTTTGTAAATATCATAGGCTCAAGGGCCATGATACCCAACACTGCTACGCCCTGAAGAATAGGATAGAGGATTTGATCGAGCAAGGTAAGCTGCACGTGTCTGAAGAGCCGGAGTCACCCCAGGCCATTTTTAAAGAACCCTTCCCTAACCATGCCAGTACAAGTGGGAAGGAAAAAGAGGTATGCTCCCTATCACACTCCAATCATGCAGTGCATATCGTGCATCCCACACCTCACACACCACACTTTCCTGAAATAAAAAATGCCCAAGCAATAGTGATCCAGGGAGCGCTTAGAAACCCGCCCCCGGCTAAAGCCTTGGTAGTGATTCGGGGTGTCCCGAGACACCAAGTTAGAGCCAAAGTAGGAACAAGCCCTAGGGATAGTGTAGAGGAAGTGACTAGATCGAGGAGGATCTATCAACCCCCACACTTAGCAAAACAAACAAGCAAGGGAGTGGTCGTTCTACCAGGCCCCCCACAAGCATGCATACCAAACTCATCCCAGGGTGTCGATAAAAAGGGTGTGGTAATAAACCCCTATGACCTAGAAATGCATCTTTCTAAACTCCCCATAAACATGTCTATCTTGGAATTGATAAAAATTTCTCCCAAGCATAGACGAGTCCTAGAGGAGATTTTAGAGAAGACTAGAGTCGACACTACCATATCCCCTGAATCCCTATCTACCTTGGTTTCTCCCGTCTTTGCAAAAACTTCCATTGTATTCACAGAGAATGATTTGGGAAAGTATGATGTGATCCATAACCAAGCACTCCATATAGAAGTGGTGTTAAACGGCTACCCTATTAGTAAATGCCTAGTCGATGGAGGAGGAGGCCTTAATATCCTCCCCCTCCATGTGGCTTTCCAAATAGGAATCTCTACCTCTATGCTTGAACCGAGTCCCATAACCATTATAGGATATGATGGGAACCCATCCAACCCCTTAGGCTCCATAAAATTACCCATGAAAGTCGGACAAATACCTCACGAGGGATTATTCCATGTCTTGGATATAAATCCCCATTACAACCTATTATTGGGAAGACCATGGATACACTCTCTTAGAGCCGTCCCATCCACCTTCCACAGATGTCTCAAAATCCCATGGAAAAATCGGGTAGTGGTTGTTTTTGGAGAAGACCATCCCCAATTAAATGGAATACAAACCTTTCCTTGTATATCAGGGGAGCCAAATCAGGAAGTAAAGACCAATCGGGAAACTGCCAAAATAAACCTCCCTAAAATAGCCAAACCTTCCAAAATGAGAGTAGTCCGTATTTTAGGCAAGTCAAAACCTTCCAAATCCCTCCATCTTCCCAAAAGAACCATTAGGATGAGTAAACCTGCCATAGATGATTCATCTTTCCAAAATCATCCTCTATATCAAAAATTTTCAAAATTCAAAAAACCTTGGAAGATGTTGCTAAATATGGGATATACTCCTTACCAAGGATTGGGGGTTCAAGGCCAAGGAAAACTAGAGCCTATTATACCTATGCCAAATATAGGATGCCATGGTTTAGGATATAGCCTATCCATACCACTCGAGCCACCACCCGAAACCAATTGGGTTAAGGGTGCCTTAGAACCTGTTAAAACCGAGACCTATGGTTTAGACATCTTATTTGGAGTCTAATTCATAGCGTTTTCTTTGCAGGTTGGATGGAAGATCCCTCTTTTGAGAAAAATACAAAAAAAGTATATATTTCCAAAAACCAAAAAAATCTAGAAAAACCCAAAAACCCAAAAAAATGTTTGATTTCCAAAGATTTAGTTGTTCCCCCTTTTGTTATTTATGGTGAAAATTATCAAAAATCCAAAAAAATGTTGGTTTCCCCTTCTGTTTGTTTTCAAAAATCCAAAAAAATAGAAAATTATGAAAACTCAAAAAAAATGTTTATTTCCCAAAAACAGAAAGGTTTAGATTCAAAAATGTCTTCTTTTGATATTTTCCTAGAGACAAAAATGCTTGAAAATGATCAAGGTGAAAAGGAGGATCCCCTCATTTATGAGGATGATCTTGCCTCTAGCCTGCCTGAATTCCATAAAGTCCTAGACTTGGATAAACCTTCTAGTGCCGTAGGGGGAGATTTTGTGGAAGTCAACTTAGGGAGTGAGTCAAATCCAAAGAAAGTCAAGATAGGTCTTTGTTTGCATGAGCATGAGAGAGCATCCTTCATTGCATTCTTAAAAGACTATATAGACGTATTTGCATGGACTTATGAGGATATGCCTGGTTTAGATCCTCGTGTGGTAGAGCATCAGTTGCCATTAGACCCCCAAGTCAAACCCATAAAATAAAAACTTAGGAAAATTCATCTTGATATCCACTCCCAAGTAAAAGAAGGGTTAGAAGATCTTTTAAAAGCTGGATTTATAAAACCCATTGCATATTCTGATTGGCTTTCAAATATTGTTATAGTTAGAAAAAGCAATGGAAAAATTCGTATTTGCATAGATTTTCGAAATTTGAATAAAGCCACTCCAAAAGATAACTTTCCGCTTCCAAATATAGATTTGATAGTAGATAGCACTGCAAATCATTAAATGTTTTCTTTTATGGATGGCTATTCGGGTTACAATCAAATTAAACTAGCACCAAAAGACCAAGCCAAAACGGCTTTCACTACTCCTTGGGGTACGTATTGCTATACTGTTATGCCTTTTGGTTTGAAAAATGCAGGGGCCACGTACCAAAGAGCCATGACCACGATTTTTCATGATCAAATTCATGAGCTTTTGGAAGTATACGTAGATGATCTCTTAGTAAAATCAAAAACCCGAAATTTACATTTGGAAACTTTGCAAAAGGCTTTTGAAAGACTTAGGATTTATAAAGTGAAATTGAACCCTCAAAAATGCGTTTCTGGAGTGGAATCAGGGAAACTTCTAGGGTTTATGGTCAGCCAAAGAGGTATAGAGGTCGACCCTTCTAAATGTCGAGCCATCATAGACATGCCTCCACCTTCTAATTTGACCCAGATTCGAAGTCTCCAAGGACGACTTCAAGCAATTCGGAGATTTATCTCCAACTTAGCCACGAGATGTGAGCCTTTCAACAAACTCCTAAGGAAAGGGGTTAGGTTTGATTGGGATAGTGATTGTCAAAACGCTTTTGAAAGACTAAAATCATATTTGACAAACCCTCCCGTTTTGAAACCTCCAAAACCAGGAAAACCTTTGTTACTTTACATTTCCATTCATGAGAATGCATTGGGAGCTTTGTTGGCTCAATATGAAAATGATAGTCTTAAAGAATATGCTATTTACTATATTTCAAAAACTCTGTTGGCATATGAAAGAAAATATCCAGCCATGGAGAAGACGTGTTTAGCTTTGGTATGGGCTTGCCAAAAGTTTAGGCAGTATTTCCTAGATCATGAGATCTGGATAGTATCTAAACTAGACCCTATCAAACATCTTTTCGAAAAACCTATCTTAACAGGTAGGCTTGGTAAATGGCAGCTTCTTTTGATGGAATATGATTTAAAATTCCATCACCAAAGTTCTATCAAGGGGCAGGCCTTGGCCGACCATGTTGCTGACTTACCTTTGAAAGATACGTATTCCATACATGACAAAATGCCCGATGAAGGCATCTTTTCCCATGACTTTCAAAAACATATTTTATCAAATCATTTCAATAATAACCAAGTATGGAAAATGTATTTTGATGGGTCAAGAAATCAACATGGAGCAGGTGTGGGAATCTTGCTCATATCCCCTGAAAAGGCAGAAATCCCAATGGCTTTCCGATTAGATTTTTCATGTACCAATAATGTGGCTGAATATGAAGCACTCATACAAGGCCTAAAAGTCTTGAAAAATCTAGGGGCATCACGAGTGAAAATTTTGGGAGATTCCATGCTTGTTATAAATCAAGTTTCAAAATTTTGGCAGGTTAAGAATGAGAAGTTGACTCCCTACTTTGAATTAGCTAGCCAATTGGTGAGCTCTTTCTAAGAACGCACACTCACTCACATAGGCAGGGAGGATAATAGTGTGGCAGACGCCCTATCATCACTAGGATCTTCCATAAAAATAGACCCCTTTACGGGAGCTAGGTTTTTAGAAATCGTCCACCTGCCTAATCCATCCACACACAGTTTTGAAACCTGCCAAAATGACCAAAATAGCAATGAAAAACCCTGGTTTTATGATATTAGAAACTTTTTAGAAAATGGAAGTTTTCCTGATTTTGCTTCCCCTAAAGATAAGATTTTTATAAGGAAAGTTTCAACCCGATATGTTATCTTGGGAGGCGTCCTTTATAAGAAAAGTTTCACTGGGATTTTGTTGAGGTGTATAGATGACGAAAAGGCTAAGGTAATCATGCATGAATTCCACAATGGGGAATGTGGAGGTCATGTCAATATCTCTGCAACCACTGAGTGAAATTGGATGAAATTTGATTCTTTGAAAACCTAACATCCGTATCTTTCTAACACAACAAATTTTATCAAAATTGGATGACTGAGTGCTGAGATATTGCTGTTTTTCTGAGCTTCTGATTCACAGAAACAGGGTTGTTCTGAATGTTATAATAGTTTCTGATTCTGTATTTAATTCTCAGAAAATAAAGAACTAAATTATAAAATAAAAATATATTCTGATTCTACACATACGTTCTCTATTCTATAAAAGTTTTAGAATTTTTGGAGAATCAAAAATATTTTTAAAAATTCAGAGAACAGGCCTCTGAAATTGAACAGGTTCTGCAAATCTAAGAATCTGAAAATTTTCAGAAATCAAGAACCTAAACACAAATCTGAAACTTTGGAAAATCTGGTTTTTTTTCTTTCTTTCTAATGGATTCAAACAAATTTCAAGCATCTAGGCTGACCCTTGAGCGTCAGTTCAAGAAGGCCTAAGTCGAAAAGATCTCACTTGTCCACAATTGTTCTAAGAAGTCAGAAAAACATAATTTGTTAGTTTTAGCAAACTAACTGGCACACTTGCGCAACCCGACGTAGTTCGAGGGTTTGATTTTGAATCCCATGATTTGAAATAAAATCACGTCTACAGTAGTCACTTCCCCCACGACCAGCCTAGGGTTCGCGCTAAATTTGGCTCTAAGGATGAGTTGAGGAGAACCTTGGAGTTTCAAAACTGGTTTTGCTGGGGATTCCACTTTTGCTGGAGCCGGCTCTCCGCTATCAAGTTCTCAATTTTATTTAAAAGGGAGAAACAACATTTGGTATCATGGCCTTTGAGCAGGTGATACTTACAAAATCGATTTAAATACCCCCCTTTGGAAGTGACTCCTTCGGGGATTTCGGGAAGCTCTATCTTGCCTTGGGCAAGTAGGAGGTCTAGGACCTCCGACACAGGTTGCCCCAGCGGTGTATATTCCCGTTTTTCAACCGGTTTTTGAAAGGTTCGCTCCCTTTTGTTTTCTAGTTTTTCAAAATTTTTGGAAGTACCTGCCATGCTTGGATCCACCCAGACATTGGCGATTTTATGGGGCTTTGCCCCTTTGTCCATCGTGGGTAGCCCGTATGTGATGGGCTTTTCCAAACGGGTTTTGGAAACGACACTTCCTTTCCATAAGTGATCGTATGTCCCTTTTCTCAAGTTGGTTTCGAAAAGGGATGCCTTTTTGATCAACTTATGGAAAGTTGAGATCTTATGGAGCGAGAGAAGGGTTTTTAACTCGCTTTTAAAGTTATCCAGGATGAGCATGACTGCGCATCCTTCGGATATGGGCTCTCGCACTTGGCCCAAAAGTGACCTCCATCTTATAATGAAGGCATGTACGTCTTTGTTCATGCCTTGCTTTGTATCCCTTAAGGTATTCAGAGTCGGCGTGACTTCTACGTTGTGTGCAAATCTTTGCATGAAGCAGTTCGCTAACTCTTCAAAAGTAGCGAACTAACTTAAGTTGTAGGAAGCCAGCCATTTGGCAGTTGTGCCTTTAAGGGATAAAGGGAACCAATACACCCATTTCATCGAGTCCTTTTTCTTCTTGTGGGCTCGACGTGAGAAAAGCTGCAAGTGAGACCTAGGGTCTCCCATGCCATCATACCGATGAAAGTTCGGTATTTCGTCGTCACTATCTGTTTTGTAATCCATAGGAAGGAAATCAGACAGGGCGTAGCCTCTTTTCTCTTTGTTTTGCCCTTTCAGCAGCTGCTGTAGGGCTTTACGGTCCTTTTGTGTGAAGGACTCGTGGTATTGGTTGCCTTCCATTACGGAGGCCTCTTTGTGCTTGCGAGGTTTTTCAGATTTTTTCTTAGGCCTTTGTTCACCGTTTGATGAACACGAATCACCTACTTCAGCCTCTTGGCTGAGAGCATCGATTTTGGCCTCAAACTCCCTTCTCAGGTCCTCGATTTCATCTAGTTTTATTTTGTTTTTGAAAATCCTCCTAGAGTGAGAACTTGATGCGCATGAGCCTTGGCTCAACACTTCACTTGGATTGGATTTTGACATGCTTTTCAAGCTTTTTCAAAATTTCCTAAGTACAAGCAAAGAAAACAAAGTTAAAAACGACACCTCTTGAAAAATTTTTGCAAGCTTCTAAAAACTCAATTTTTGAAAGGCTCACGTCCCACCGGGCGTGCCAATCTCTGTAGACACAAGAAAATCCCCGACTCCCCTTTTGGCTTTTCAGGGTCTGGAGCGGATCCTCTCTTGTGTCTAAGGCTTTTCAGGCTTACCTAAGCTAGCGAAGATATTTTTAACACTGACTTCTAAACGTGGTGACTGTGAGCAAGTAAGCTCTTGTCGTTGCAGACCTTCTTGCACCAATGCGCAAGGGTCAGTCTGTACGCTTTGCAAAAATCGAGTTTTGGGATAGAAAGTCTACGAAACGGTTTCGAGGTGTCTAATTCGGGTCTTTTAGATGCGATTGCATGTTTTAGATCACGTGGATTTGCACGTGCCTAAGTCTTTTCTTTTATCCCTTTTCGGGCCACCTAGTTTGTGTGTTATGAACACTCCACTACATGGGCGAATTCGAGCGGGGCTTGCTTTGATGCAATATGCGTCCTACCTCGTGGTATGGCGTAGATGCAATGCAAACTCACGCTACTCCAAAGGGAAAACCCGAATGTAAAGACAATACTGAAGGGAAATAACCGAAGGGAAATAACCGGAAGGAAATAACCGAAGGGAAATGACTTGTAAAGTAAGTGTCGAAGGGAGATATGTATATAGAGTATGTATATGAGCCCTTACTTGGGTCTTGCAAATAAGAGCGAAGGCTCAATGTGGGTGCGTGCTTGAATTGAAAGACTTACACACACGACATGAAATTAAACCCAAATATAAATTGCAGTATGGCCTTGACTAAGGTCTTGGGAGTAAGAGCGAAGGCTCAATGTGTGTGAGTGCTTGAATTGAAGTACTACACACACGACATAAATGAAACCCAAATATAACTGCAGTAAGGCCTTTACTAAGGTCTTGGGAATAAGAGCGAAAGCTCAATGTGTGTGAGAGTGCTTGAATTGAAAGACTTACCCACACGACATGAAATGAAACCCAAATAGTATAGGTCGGCCCTTACTTGGGTCTTTCAAATAAGAGCGAAAGCTCAATGTGTGTGAGAGTGCTTGAATTGAAAGACTTACCCACACGACATAAATGAAACCCGAATAGTATAGGTCGGCCCTTACTTGGGTCTTTTAAATAAGAGCGAAAGCTCAATGTGTGTGAGTGCTTGAATTGAAAGACAACGCACCCAACTTAAGCAAAACCCTTCGAAAATGAAAGTATATGTATATACTTATGTATTAGGGGCTGATTAGGCCCATGTGTGTTCAAAATCGTTCACAACTAAGAGAGTGCACGTGTGTGGGTGTGCCAAGCCACGTTATTACAAGCGGGGGGAGACTATGCTCCGTTATTACAACCCCGTATCAAATTGAATCTCAAGCAAGTATACAACTAAAGACCGAGTTTAGGCACTTACGAGTAGCTGGTCCGTAGAGGCCTTGCTTGAGAGTGGGCTTGGCCTTCGCCTTGGGCTGCAAATGGGAGCTCCGCGAGGGTGAACGACAAAGGGTGCTGGCCGGCTGCAAATGGGGAGCGGGATAGGCGCCTTGATGGTGGCCGGCTGCAAGTGGGTGTCGCCTTGATGTGGGGGGATTAAAGGGGCTGGGCCAAGTGAGTATGTAGGGTCACTAAGAGAGTATAGAGTGTTAGGGAGTATGGACCTAAGGGGAGCTTAAGGGAAGGTCGAATGGGACACCTTGGGGAAAAGAGATGGCTGGCCGGGTGTAGCTAGGGTAGTTAGGTAGTGGCGGGTAGTTTAGGGTGTTATGGTGGGGTTTAGGTGGCTGAGAGTGGAGAGGGAGTGAAGAAGGTGAGATGAAGGATGGGGTACTAACCGTGCTTGAAGAGAGGCGGTGGATGGTGTAGACGCGCGAAAATCCCCGCCTCTCGCCTTTTCAGGGCTCGGAGCGGATCCTCTCGTGTGTCTAAGGCCTATATATGCAAACAGGGCGTGCCAGCTAGCGTACTTAAGCTAGCGAAGATATTTTTAATACTGACTTCTAAACGTGGCGACTGTGAGCAAGTAAGCTCTTATCATCGCAGACCTTCTTGCACCGATGCGCAAGGGTCAGTCTGTACGCTTTGCGAAAATCGAGTTTTTGGAGAGAAAGTCTACGAAGCGGTTCGAGGTGTATATTTCGGGTCTTTAAAATGCGATTGCATGTTTTAGATCACGTGGATTTGCACGTGCCTAAGTCTTTTCTTTTATCCCTCTTCGGGCCACCTAGTTTGTGTGTTATGAACACTCCACTACATGGGCGAATTCGAGCAGGGCTTGCTTTGATGCAATATGCATCCTACCTCATGGTATGGCATAGATGCAATGCAAACTCACGCTACTCCGAAGGGAAAACCCGAAATGTAAAGACAATACTGAAGGGAAATAACCGAAGGAAAATAACCGAAGGGAAATGACTTGTAAAGTAAGTGCCGAAGGGAGATATGTATATAGATTATGTATATGAGCCCTTACTCGGGTCTTGCAAATAAGAGCGAAGGCTCAATGTGGGTGCGTGCTTGAATTGAAAGACTTACACACACGACATGAAATTAAACCCAAATATAAATTGCAGTATGGCCTTGACTAAGGTCTTGGGAGTAAGAGCGAAGGCTCAATGTGTATGAGTGCTTGAATTGAAGTACTACACACACGACATAAAATGAAACCCAAATATAACTGCAATAAGGCCTTTACTAAGGTCTTGGGAATAAGAGCAAAGGCTCAATGTGTGTGAGAGTGCTTGAATTGAAAGACTTACTCACACGACATGAAATGAAACCCAAATAGTATAGGTCAGCCCTTACTTGGGTCTTTCAAATAAGAGCGAAAGCTCAATGTGTGTGAGAGTGCTTGAATTGAAAGACTTACTCACACGACATGAAATGAAACCCAAATAGTATAGGTCGGCCCTTACTTGGGTCTTTCAAATAAGAGCGAAAGCTCAATGTGTGTGAGTGCTTGAATTGAAAGACAACGCACCCAACTTAAGCAAAAACCCTTCAAAAACGAAAGTATATGTATATACTTATATATTATGGGCTGATTAGGCCTGTGTGTATTCAAAATCGTGCACAACTAAGAGAGTGCACGTGTGTGGGTGTGCCAAGCCACGTTATTACAAGCGGGGGGAGACTATGCTCCGTTATTACAACCCCGTATCAAATTGAATCTCAAGCAAGTATACAACTAAGGACCGAGTTAGGCACTTACTAGTAGCTGGTCCGTAGAGGCCTTGCTTGAGCGTGGGCTTGGGCCTTCGCCTTGGGCTGCAAACGGGAGCTCCGCGAGGATGAACGACAAAGGGTGCTGGCCGGCTGCAAATGGGGCGTGGGATAAGCGCCTTGAAGATGGCCGGCTGCAAGTGGGTGTCGCCTTGTTGTGGGGGGTTAAAGGGGCTGGGCCAAGTATGTATGTAGGGTCGCGAATGGAGAGTATAGAGTGTTAGGGAATATGGACCTAAGGGGAGTTGAAGGGAAGGTCAAATGGGAGTCCTAGGGGAATGTGGTGGTAGCGGGCTGCTAGGATGACTAGGTTCGGCTGAGTGAGAAGGGTGGCAGCAAAGGGGAATGGCTGGTGGTAGGGTGTTGTGGTAGGGTTTAGGTGGCTGAGAGTGGAGAGGGAGTAGAGAAGGTGAGACGAAGTAAGGGGTACTAACCGAATGGAAAGAAGAAGGCGCTCTGCTGGAAGGGAGGAGGGCAGGTAGTGAGGCTCGGCCGGGAGGTGGTGAAGATGGCGGTGCAAGTGGTGGTGGGATGGAGGGATGGTGGTGGTGCAGGCGGAACAAGTGGGGCAGGTGGAGCAGGTTCGACTGGGCTGGGAAGAGTGGTCCCGGCTGGGCTGGGAAGAGTCGCTAGATAGGAGAGGACCCGGCTGGGATCTAGGTGGGCTTCTAGATAGGAAAATCCGCCCCCAAGGGGGGGGGGTTATATAGGGATGGGTAGGTCGGTTAGGGCTGGGTTTGGGGTAGTGGTTAGGTGGTTTAGGTAGGGTGGTATGAAGATAAGGTGGGCTGGAAAGGGTAGGGCCAGATATTTTAAAAACTAGTGGTTTGGGTAGATTGTGGGCTAGGGGTGGTTTAGGGGTTTAGGGCTAGGTTAGGTGGTTGGGTTTTAGGGTGAGGTTTAGTGAGCTAGGTTAGGTGATTAGGCTAGGTTTAGGCTAGGTTTAGGGAAATTAACCTAGGTTTAGGGAAGGATTAGGGAAGTGGGTTAGGTGATTAGGTTGGGATTAGGCCGGGATTAGGGAAGTGGGTTAGGTGATTAGGCTCAGATTAGGGGTGGATTAGGGTGGTAGGCTAGGATTAGGTATTTTGGGTTAGGTTTAGGTGAAGGAGCTCCCTTTGCATGGCCCATAGACCTTAACCACCTCATGTTGGTGCAGCCCTAGGTTAGGTTTTGGCTAATTACAAGCTTAAACCCACTCAATTAGGCTAACCCACATGATTAACCCCAAACTTGACACACAAGTCAAGCTTAATTACAACACTCTTGATATTATCCATCCCCACTCTCTCTCATGCCCATAATCCCACGTGAATTTCAAGTGGGCCCCACCTCCATTTATGAGAAGGTGATGTGGGCCATGGATATGGATATTGGATTGGATCTCTGGATCCAAATCCAAATCCAAGTCCACACATGGGTTTGGATTGAGATCTGGATATATATGGTCCAGATCCAATCCAAACTGAACTCTGACTCCTTCGAGTTGGGCTCGAAACGGACGATTTGTGCGGGGTCTGACAGCATGAGTACTCCGTCTGCATTGGGTCTTCGCCAACATGGTCATCCGCCTCCATTTCTGCCTTCCGGAGATGACTTCAAATGACATTTTGATAAGAACAGGGTCTTTGACGTTCGAGATCCTGGGGGTATGGATGTGATACGAGAGTTGCTTTGCCGGGCTTGATATGTGCTCCGGTTCCGGGCTCTCTTCGACTTCGCTGGTCCTGTCTTGATTAGGCCAAGCTGCTTTGGGGTTTCAAAAACGTGTTTTAAAAGGTTTTCAAAAGCTATATTATATATTTTTGAAATACAGAGTTTAGAACATATGTACAGGGTTGTCTGGAAGGCTCCTGGGTTTCCAGACTCAAAAATGGCCCTTTGGGGCTGCTTGTATAAAACCAGATGGATTTTGAGAAATTCGTGGGATTTCGGGGTGTTTACAGATGGAAGAAAGCAGCCGGGTGTGGTGGAGCAAATGGTTCGGCCGAGGGCAGGGGTGGTGACAGGTGGTGGTGTAGGTGGCGGTGCCGGTGGTGGTGCAGATGGAGCAGGTGGAGCAGGTGGCTGGGTTCGGCTGGGCTGGGAAGTGGGGTCCCGGTTGAGCTTGGGGAAGGTGACTGGATAGGAAAACCCGCCCCCAAGGGGGGGGGTTTATATAGGGATGGGTAGGTCGGTTAGGGCTGGGTTTGGGGTAGTGGTTAGGTGGTTTAGGTAGGGTGGTATGAAGATAAGGTGGGCTGGAAAGGGTAGGGCCAGATATTTTAAAAACTAGTGGTTTGGGTAGATTGTGGGCTAGGGGTGGTTTAGGGGTTTAGGGTTTGGTTAAGTGGTTGGGTTCTAGGGTGAGGTTTAGTGAGCTAGGTTAGGTGATTAGGCTAGGTTTAGGCTAGGTTTAGGGAAATTAACCTAGGTTTAGGGAAGGATTAGGGAAGTGGGTTAGGTGATTAGGTTGGGATTAGGCCGGGATTAGGGAAGTGGGTTAGGTGATTAGGCTCAGATTAGGGGTGGATTAGGGTGAAAGACTAGGATTAGGTGTTTTGGGTTAGGTTTAGGTGAAGGAGCTCCCTTTGCATGGCCCATAGACCTTAACCACCTCATGTTGGTACAGCCCTAGGTTAGGTTTTGGCTAATTACAAGCTTAAACCCACTCAATTAGGCTAACCCACATGATTAACCCCAAACTTGACACACAAGTCAAGCTTAATTACAACACTCTTGATCTTATCCACCCCCCACTCTCTCTCATGCCCATAATCCCACATGAAATTCAAGTGGGCCCCACCTCCATTTATGAGAAGGTGATGTGGGCCATGGATATGGATATTGGATTGGATCTCTGGATCCAAATCCAAATCCAAGTCCACGCATGGGTTTGGATTGGGATCTGGATATATATGGTCCAGATCCAATCCAAACTGAACTCTGACTCCTTCGAGCTGGGTTCGAAACGGACGATTTGTGCGGGGTCTGACAGCATGAGTACTCCGTCTGCGTTGGGTCTTCGCCAACATGGTCGTCTGCCTCCGTTTTTGCCTTCCGGAGATGACTTCAAATGATATTTTGATAATAACAGGGTCTTCGACGTTCGAGATCCTGGGGTATGGATTTGATACGAGAGTTGCTGTGCCGGGCTTGACATGTGCTCCGGTTCTGGGCTCTTTTTGACTTCGCTGGTCCTGTCTTGATTAGGCCAAGCTGCTTTGGGGTTTCAAAAACGTGTTTTAAAGGTTTTCAAAAGCCATATTATATATTTTTGAAATATGAAGTTTAAAATATATATACAGGGTTGTCTGGAAGGCTCCTGGGTTTCCAGACTCAAAATGGCCCTTTGGGGCTGCTTGTACAAAACCAGGTTTATTTAAGAAATTCGTGGGATTTCGGGGTATTTACAGATGCCCCTCTTTGGCCTTGTCCAAATAGATTTGGGTAAGGGCAAAGATGACAAACACCCCTTTCAATGTCTCCCTAGATCTAGCCACGAAGAATATGGGATCGTCCCAATTTTAGCAAAATCTCAATTTACAAACTCTGGTAGGAGGAGATATCACGCCAAAGGGTTGTACTATGGAATCTGGTCCTAAATGGGATCATGTTTATGCAAGTACCATGAGTGGAATGCAAATGACATGGGTGTGGTGCCAAGAGTGGCGACCTCCCCGAGACTAGATGTGGTCGAACTCTAGAGACTTACAAGGCCTACTGCTCTAAGTGAGCAAATCCTATGCTGTTCGATGTTCGGTTTTCAAAACTTATTTACAAAAGTTATTTACAAAAGGGACAACTGTCTTGAGCCTCGATCCTAAGGATCTTGAGCTCTTCATGCTTGCCCTTGTTTGAGTCTTAACACTCGCTTATCTAGCGGAGGTTTTATAAGAAAATAAGGCATATTTCAAATTCCTACGCCTTACTCGAAACGTTGAATTCTCAAACAAGATGAAATTCAAGTAAGTAAATCCTATTTTTACTTTAGGATTCCTCGAAATGAACCATGCTTTAACTTGGGATAAGCCAGGGATGGGAAAGAGATACCACGGTCCCTTCTGAAGCATCCCGTGGTTTGAGGCATAGAAGGCGGAAAACTGCTCTTTTTGAGCTTTTTGGCCTCTTTTTCCTTTTTTTCATAGAGGGTCTCCCTTTGGGAGTATTTTTTCTTTAATCCCTCTTTTTCACAAGAGATTCAATTTTCCTTTTAAATTATGGTTTCTTTCTTTTGGAAAGAGACTTTGAATGGGGAATTCCCTTTTGTTTTGGGCCTTTGTTTTCCTTTTGGAAGGAGAAGAGAAGAGGGGAGGACTTATCCCAAGCATACACTCGATCCATTCCAGATCAGCCTATTTAGAAATAGCACGTACTACTTGCAAGTATCTTGCTATGTTGAACTAGGCCTTTCTTTGTAAGAAGAAGGATTTTGAAATGTAACCACGATTTTGAAAACTCCACTCTTTCACAAGTGCGAATTCTCTCACTCAGGGTCACACGTTTTTGCCTTTGCACCTTATTCACATGTCTCAAGGTAGCTATCCCTAAAAATTTTCGAAAATGGAATTTAATCCAGATCCTACACATGATACTTCTTTAAGTATTGAATATTGATAGGATCTGCTAAATTCCTACCTTCTACATCGATCAACCAATACGAATTGTTCGTAGTGGTTGCTCGTACAACATAGGGTCCATCCCAGTTGGGGCGCCACTTGCCTAGGGGGTGTGGGCCACGATGGTGGATTGTTCGTAGAGGTCTCATGTGTTTGCTATAATGTCGGGCTATCCTTTGCCGGTATGCACGAGCATGATCCATGGCAAGGAGTCGCCTCTCATCTAGCAAATCTAGTTCGGCCATCCTAGCATGCTGAAGCGTCTCTATGGGGAGGTCGAGTGCTATGGATGTATGGAATGAATGCAGTTGAGTATGAATGGGAAGAATGCCGTTTGTGCCATAGACCAATTCGAATGGTGTGGCATTCGTGGGAGTTCGGATGGAAGTCCTATAAGCCCATAAGGCTTCATCCAGCGTGCCACGTCCTACCCTTTTCTAAGGTTTTCTCAATAATACTAATGAGAGTCTTGTTTGTGGCTTCGGCTTGGCCGTTGCCTTGAGGGTAGTAGGGCGAGGAGAAGTGGTGAGTTATGCCATACATGTTGCACAACTTAACCATCCGCTCGTTTTTGAATGGGGTACCATTATCAGACACAAGGTCTCGTGGAACCCCAAATCGAGCCAAGATATTCCTCCGGATGAAAGCCACCACATGTTGCCCCATTACATTGGTTAGGGAAATGGCTTCCACCCACTTGGAGAAATACTCCGTGGCTGCTAAAATAAATCGATGCCCATTCGAGGCCTTTGGAAATATTGGGCCTACGATGTCAAACGCCCACATGGTAAATGGCCAGGGGCTGACCACGGAATGCAATGCAGATGAAGGGATATGAATGGCGTGCCCATGCACTTGACATGGATGACACTTTCTAACATGTTCGTGACAATCCTTTTTCTGGGTGGACCAAAAATAGCCCCCTCTAAGTATTTTCATCACCATCATGTTGGCATTTACATGACCTCCACATTCTCCATCGTGGAACTCATGCATCACCATCCTAGCCTCCTCTAGGTCGATACACCTAAGCAGAATGCCGGTAAAACTTTTTTTGTATAAGACCCCACCCAGAATGGTGTATCGGGTTGAAATCTTACGAATGAATGCTTTATCTTTGGATGTGGCATCCTCGGTGAATCCCCCATTTTCTAAAAATTGTTTTATGTCATGAAACCAGGGTTTTTCAATAGACTCTGGGTTGTTTTGGCAAATATCTAAGTCATGTGTGGATGGGTGGGGCGCATGCCATATTTCCAAAGATCTGGTCCCTGAAATGGGATCGACCTTCAAGGCTGAACCCAAGGAGGAGAGGGCATCGGCGATGCCATTGTCCTCTCTTCCTACGTGTGTGAGCTTACACGACTGGAAGGATTGGACCAGTCAAGTGGCCAACTTATGATATGGAAGTAGTTTCTCATTACGTACTTGCCAAATTTTTAAAACCTGGTTTATGACAAGGAGCGAATCTCCAAAGACCTCGATGCATGATGCCCCTAGAGTTTTCGAAATCCTTAAGCCCTCTATGAGTGCATCATACTCAGCTACGTTGTTGGAACATTCGAAATCTAAGTGGACTGCTATGGGAATCTCACCCTTTTCAGGGGAGATTAGGATGACCCCGGCACCAGACCCTCGTTGGTTTCGTGCCCCATCGAAGTGCATCCTCCACACTTGGTTTTCGAAAGAATTTGCCAAAATGTGGTTTTGAAAATGGTTTTGCAATATGCCTTCATCAGGCATTTCGACAAGAGTGGGATATGCGTCCTCTAAGGGGAATTCAGCCACGTAATATTCTAGGGCTTGCCCCTTAATGGAGATCTGGTGATGGTATTTCAGATCATACTCCATTAAAAGGAGTTGCCATTTGCCCAATCTACCCGTGAGAATGGGTTTTTCGAACAAGTGCTTGATTGGATCAAGCTTGGACACTATCCAGATCTCATGATCTAGGAAATAGTGTCTGAATTTCTGGTAGGCCCAGACTAGGGCCAAGCACGTCTTCTCCATGACTTGATAATTTCGTTCATAAGCCAAGAGAGTTTTTGAAATGTAGTAGATGGCATACTCCTTATGGGTGTCATCCTCGTATTGAGCCAACAGGGCTCCTAAAGCATTTGCATGCACAGAGATGTATAAGAAAAGCGGTTTTCCTTGCTTTGGAGGATTCAAAACAGGGGGATTAACCAAGTATGCCTTCAGTCTCTCGAAGGACTTTTGGCATTCGTCATCCCATAAGAATTTCGTACCCTTCCTCAACAGTTTGTTGAAGGGTTCGCATCTAGTTGCCAGATTCGATATGAAGGGCGGAGCCTGGAGGCTACGGATTTGGGTGAGATTGGAGGGCGGAGCCATGTCTATGATGGCTCAACACTTAGAGGGGTCGACTTCTATTCCCCTTTGGCTCACCATAAAGCCTAGAAGCTTCCCTGATTCTACCCCAAACACACATTTTTGAGGGTTTAGCTTTACTTTGTAAAGCCTAAGCCTTTCGAAAATCTTTTGTAAACATTCGATATGGGTGCATTGGGTTTTGGATTTTGCCAAGAGATCATCTACATACACTTCTACAAGCTCATGAATTTGATCATGGAAGATCATGGTCATGGCTCGTTGGTATGTTGCGCCGGCATTTTTCAAACCAAAGGGCATGACTGTATAGCAGTACGTACCCCATGGGGTTGTGAAGGCGGTCTTACCCTGATCTCGTGGACTTAGTTTGACTTGATTATAGCCTGAATAGCCGTCCATGAATGAAAACATTTCATGATTTGCAGTACTATCGACTATCAAATCTATGTTTGGTAAAGGATAATTATCCTTTGGAGTGGCTTTATTCAGGTTTCTGAAATCGATGCATATTCGAATTTTCCCATTGGTTTTTCAAACCACAATGATATTTGACAACCAATCAGAATACACAATGGGTTTTATAAATCCGGCTTTTAGCAGATCTTCTAAACCCTCTTTGACTTGCGTGTGTACATTCGGGTGTATTTTACTAAGCTTTTGCTTTATGGGTTTTACACCTGCATCTAAGGGAAGACGATGTTCGACAATGCTGGGATCTATGCCCGGCATGTCTTCATACGTCCATGCAAACACATCTAAATAGGTTCGTAGAAATGCAATGAATGCTAACCTTTTGGTTTCATGCAAGCATGATGGTTTTGGGATTGGAATCATCCCCTAGGTTCACCTCTATGAAATCTCCTCCTACTGATTGGGAAGGTCTTTCAAAATCGAGAATTCTATGAAATTCTGGGAACTCAGAAGTGGGATCTTCCTCAAGGGGATCCACTTCTGGGCTTTGATCATTCTCGTGCGCTATAGACCCGAGGGAATTTGATGCGTGGTTTTCAAAATGACCTGGTTTTGTACTTAGATTTTCAAGTGATTTCGAAATTTTTGGTCTGGCTATGCAGACAACGTTTCTTTCGAAATCCTTTTCTTTTGCCAAAGTCCTACCAGGAGCAGCTATGTATAAAATCTTTTTGGTATTTTCCAAATTTTCGATTTTTTTGGGTTTTTGTAAAACAAGAACTTTGAGAACTATACAAAGCACTATTTTTTCGAGTTTTTGTTTTCCATTGTTTTTGGTTTTTCTTGTTTTTCGATTTTTTTGATTTTAAGCTTTTCAAATGTTTTTGGTATTTTTAGAAAAGGGATCTTCCGTCATACCTACAAAGGAAAAACACTACGGGTTAGACTCGGAATAGGAGATCTAAATCGTAGGTCTCTTCTAAGGCAGGCTCTGGGGCACCCTTGACCCAAGTGGTCATAGGGGGTGGCTCCGGCGATATTCGGGGAGTATAGCCGATCCCATATCGGCTTGGATTGGCCTTAGGAAGGATGGGCTCTAGGAGACCCTAGTTCTGCGCCCCTAGACTCTTGTAGGGCGTGTAGCCCATGTTCAACAACATGTTCCACGACTTTTTGTTTTTTGAAAAGGTTTGATACAAGTCGTGGTCCTGGAACATGCTATCGTCCATATTAGGCTCGTATGGCCTCTTGTCCAGGGGCTTTGGAAATAGGGAACGCTTGGGTTTTCCTAGGAGGATTAAAAACGAGAGGGGGCCTGCTTTGGGCGGCCCCTTCACACATACAACCTTCCTAGGGTTGTTCAACACGAGCCGAGGTGGCTCAACCATAATTTGCCCCAGGTTAGCCTCATGGGCCTGGGAGCTTGATAAACAAGGGGAGTTTATGATCCCCTGAAGCTGTGGGTGACTCTCACCTAGGATCACTACGACCTGGTCCCTAAAAGGGATCTTGACACACCTGTGGAAGGTGGATGGCACAGCGCACAAATTGTGTATCCAAGGCCTTCCCAGTAACAGGTTATAATGGGGGTGGATGTCTAAGACATGGAACACCCCCGTGTGTTCGATCCTTCCCGTTTCCATTGGGAGTTCGATGGATCCTAAAGGTCTAGACGCATTCCCATCGTATCTAGTGATAACGATGGGGCTTGGGTTCACTGAAGTCAAGGCGACTCCGATTTTGTACGCCACATGAAGTGGAAGGATGTTGAGCCCTCCTCCACCATCGACTAGGCACCTGTCCAGAGAGTGGTTGTTTAGAACCACCTCGATATGCAGGGCCTGGTTATGAGTTTCGTAGGGTCTATCTACATTATCTTCCGAGAAAGTGATGGGCGATTTTGCTCCTAATAAAGCCACTTGGGCAGACAAGGATTCCGGACTTATGTTCGAATCAACCTTGGCCCTTTCTAGAATTTTCTCTAATACAAGTCTATGCCTAGGTGAGGTTTTTATAAGCTCTAGGATAGACATGTGAATAGGAATCTTTGAAAGGTGGTTTTCAAAGTCATAAGGATTTAGGATGACTTTGTCCTTATCTGCTTTTGGCAGAACACTAGGGATACATGCTTTTGAGGGGCCAGGCACACTGACCACCTTTTGAGCACCTTGAAGGTGTGGGGGTTGATAGATCCTCCCAGATCTAGTGACTTCCCCCATGACCAGCCTAGGGTTCGCGCTAAACTTGGCTCTAAGGATGAGCTGAGAAGAACCTTGGATTTTTAAAGCTGATTTTACCGGAGATTCCACTTTTGGTGGTCCCCGAATGACGACTTGGGCGGGCTTTTTGTATAGTACAAGAATGGGTGCACAAGTAGGTCGACCAGGTTTGGGTTTTTGCGCTAGTTCCTTGGAAATGGTGAGGGTACATACTGTAGACACGGAAAATCCACGACTCCGGGTTTCTTAGGCCTGAAGTGAACCTTTTCGTGCTTATGTTCGCTTTTAGGGCGTGCCAGATAGCTTACTCAAACTAGCGAAGTAGTTTTTGAAATATCTGACTTTTTGAAAGGCAATTGTAGGCAAGCGGGATCTTTTCATCGCAGACCTTCTTGCACCGACGTGCAAGGGTCAGTCTGTACGCTTAGAGACTTCGTTTGAAACAAGTTAAACTCAAAATGGATTTTTGAATAAACAAGTGTTTGAAAATCCTTTTGAAATCATGCACTTGGCGAGTTTTTGATTTGGGCGACCCTAAGTCTCAATTTTATCCATTTAGGCGTGTTTGCACGTTTTGTTCGGGTTTGTTCGATGCAGGTATGCAACCTAGCTCGAGTATGGCGAGTATGCAACTCATTACATGGAGTCTGGGGCACGTGGGAGCGAAGCCGGAGAGCTTGAGAGCTTGGGGAGACTTGGAGTTCCGAGAGCTACAAATTATACCGGGTTTAGGGCCGCTTGGGGCTGGTTTGGGTAAGGGATGACTCGAGTCACCTTGGCTCGAGTGATTGGGTTTTTGTATGGGATTTGGCCAACGCTTGGTCTTGGTTTAGTGAGGTTTAGACTTAGGATTAGGCCAGCACTTGGCCTTGGTTTAGGTCGTGTTTAAGCTTAGGATTAGGCAAGCACTTGGCCTTGGTTTAGGTCATGTTTTGGACCTGGTATTGGGCATGACTCGAGCCAAGGTGGCTCGAGTGATAGGATATGGTTTAGGTCTTGTGAAACTCGAGCCAAAGTGGCTCGAGTGGTAGTTGTTTGCTCTAGGGTTCGGCCAACATTTGGCCTTGGTTTAGATCTTGTGAAACTCGAGCCAAGGTGGCTTGAGTAAGAGTGGTATTAGGGTGTAGTTGGTCCTAGTCTAGGTGCTGAAGATGGGACACGGTTAAGCTAGGGATGATACGTGGCCAGGTTTAGGTAGGGTTCACTAGGTTGCCAAGGTGAGCTTAGGGGCTGGTTCACGGCCAGCCCTTAGCCTAAGGTTTTGGGCTGGGATGGCCTGCCTTTAGGGCAGGCCTTGGTTGATTGTAGGTGGGACACCTTCTGCTCTAGCAGGCCGTGGGTCTTAGGTAGGTGGGCTGGCTAAGGCCGGCCAGGTTTTTGGCAAGAAAAAAACAAGGAAGCCCGGCCACCTTTGGCCGGGCTGTTTTAGGTAGTTGGAGGGGGAAAACCAACCACGGGCTGGGCTGGTTTTTAGGTAGTTGGCCTGCCCTAAAGGCAGGCCACCTTGGGTAGGAAAAGGGGACACGGCCTGCTGGTGCAGGCCGTGGGTTTTTGGGGGAAAAGGACTCGAGCCAAGGTGGCTCGAGTTAGGTTGAAGTTCGGCCAAAGATGGCCGAACTTGGTTGGGTTGAAGGGGGGAGTTCGGCCAGGTGGTGGCCGAACTAGGTTTAGGTCTTGGAGCAGCCTAGCTAGGTGGTTGTCTAGGGTAGATGTTTTGGAAAAATCGGCCAGGACTTGGCTGTTTAGGTAGTGTTTTTAGGGGCGGTTCTTGGTGGTTGATGGGTGGTCTAGAGAGGTTAGGGAAGAGGGAGTCTAGGTTAGGTTTGGGGGCTTACCTATTTGCAGCACCGCTCCAGCCACCACTCAAGCCGCCAAGCTCCCCCACGATCTCCACTCCCAGCCAGCTTGAAGAAGACGTTCGTTTGGTGCAGCCCTTGCCTCCACGGGCCAATCCCATCTCAAACAAAAAAATGTTTTGGGCCTATCAGGCTCTTTCTCTCTCATCCCCCCCTTTATCTCACGTGAGGAGCTTCCCTGGAGAGTTCTCTCGTGAATGATTTCCAGCCCACTCACCTCTATTTATAGAGGTTTTAAGTGGGTCTTGGATCTTGGGTCCTGGATTTGGGTCTGGCTATCCGGATCCAATCCAAACCCTGTTTGGATCTGGATCATGGATCTCGGATATTTTTGAGATCCAGATCCAGTCCAAATATTTATTTGGGTTTGGATCTCGGATCTCGGATCTTGGATTTTGAGATCTAGATCCAATCCAAACACAATTTGGATCTGGATCTGGATATTTTGGGTCCAGATCCAGTTCAAACTTTTTCTTCTACTCCTTGGTTTTCTGGTCCTTTTTGGTGCTTTTCACCGTCGGTTTCGAGCGGACTTCGATTCATCGGACGGCCAACTCTGGCCTGGGTCTTCCCCAAGTCTTTGTTCCAACCAGTGTTCTGCTTTTCAGGACTTTTTCGGCGTTTGTTTCGGTCTGCCGTTTTGGTTTTTGGCCGGTTCCTGTTGATATCGAACTTAGATTGCCGCACGGATTCCGTTCTTCATTCTGACGGGACGTGTCTCGGACTTCTGTCGACTTCCTCAGGTACTGGGCTTCTTTCTGCATTTTGGAGCTGCTTTGTGCTTTTTCTTTGACCCAAATTACATTTTTACCCTTCTATCGGGCTTTTCTCCAAACGAGCTCTTTTTTCTTCTGTTTTTGAACAGGGGGTGGCTTCTGAAATTCTGGGCTCGAATCCTCTTCTTGCCTGGGCTTTTCTTTTGCCTTTTGTACCTATTTTCACATTTTAAAACAGGTTATCGTTTTGGCTCAAACGAGTTTTTTTTGTATTTTTGAGAGTTTTTGATTTTTGGAAAATTCGGGGTGTTTACAGATGCCCCTCTTCGGCATTATCCAAATTGATTTGGATAATGGCGAAGAAGATAACACCCCATTTTGGTTTTTCTCTCAAATTTTCTCGAGAATACACCATTTTTATTTCGCAAAACCCTGTTTTCTTTTACCACAGGTGGGGATTTTTAACAAAAAGGGGACTTTTCCTAAGTTGCCCTATGTATGATCATGCATGGACGATTTTTGGATGCATGCATGAGAAAAACGTTTTTGTTTTTGGGGTTTTGAGCCCGAAGAGTGCCTTTTGAGGCAGGCCGCTTCGAGCAAGTTTTACCCATGTCTTCTAGACGTTTTCGGGTTTTTGAGCTTTGGAGAGAGAGCCTTTTGAGGCTGTCTGCTCTAAGCAAGTTGTACCCTTGTCTTTTTGACATTTGTGGGTTTTTCAAAAATTTCTTTTTGAAAAGGAACTCCTTTTAACTTGTATCGAAAAGGACTTCCATTTTTCATACTTCCCTTCATTCGGGTTTCAATACCTGCTACTCAATAGAGGTTTTTGGGTAGGAAAACTTGGAAAACATTTCAAAGTTCCATTTCCTACAAAACAGAGTCGAGTTCTCAAACAAAATGAAATCCAAATAAGCCGATTTTATTCGTACTTTAGGATTTTCGCAAATTTGAATCTTTTTCCTCGGGGATAAGCCGTAGGGATACGGGAAAGAGATACCACGGTCCCTTCTGAAGCGTCCCGTGGTTTTAGGCAAAGAGTCGGAAAATCGCTCTTTGAGCTTTGGCTTTTTGTTTCTTTTTTTCACAGAGGGTCTCCCTTTGGGAGTATTTTTTCATTAATCCCTCTTTTCTTTTAAAGGAGAGCAGCTCTTTGGAGGAGTTTTTGTATTCCCTGTTTTTTTCTTTCTTTTGAACACAGCCAATTTTCCTTTTTGGAGAGAAAGTAGAATGGGGGAAGGCTTATCCCTTTGTTTACTCGATTCAAACGAGATCATCCTATTTCTTAATAGCATCTGCTATTCGAAAATATTTTGATATTTTGAACAAGGCTTAATCTTGTAAGCCAGGGTTCTTTGAAATATCGCCAATTTGTTTTTGGAAGACTCTACCTTTCGAAAAGTATAAATTCCTCCATTCAGGGTTGTACAATCTACTTCGATCCTTCTTTCAAGAAGTTTCAAAGGAGTTCGATTTTTCAAAATCTTTTCGAAAAAGGAATTTAACATAAACCCTTTTGAATATTCGGGTATTTTCGGGGTTTTGCTAATTTCGACCCACAACATCAACAGATTTTTCGAATTTTTCTTGCCCTTTTGAAGACATGGGGACATTCCTACTCAGGTTTGTCAACCTCTTGGGCTTTCTTTGGGGTGATATGATATGGATATGATGCATGCTATGCACTCCATGTGTTTCAAAATGGGAATACACGATTTTATGCAAGAGTGAACATATGAAATGTATCTCACAAGTCACGAAGGAGATGCATTCTATGAAATTCGTTTCTTCGTGGAAGGTGTCTAGGGGCTATATTTAAAAATGCCCCTAGCTTGAGGGAAATTTCGCATGGCCACATGGTGAAGGGCCATGGCTTTTCAAAAGGATTATGGATGGACAATGGTATGTTCATGTCCATGCACTTCCACGATTTTCCTAACATGATCATGCTACTTTTTGCTCAAGGATGGAAACATAACCAGCCCTAAGTGATCGTCATGGCTATCAGGTTTCGATTTTGACATGGTCTCCATATTTCATCGTGAGATTTATGTTCTTATCCTAACACAATCAAGGTTTTAACCAGAAGTTGAAAATCTTTCTTTTCAAAGCCATATGTAGGGTTATATTTTCGAAATTTTGATCCCTTTTGAGAAAGCAATTTTGGGAAATCCTCCCTTTGTGTATGAAGATGGTTTTATACCCGCCCTTTTGATCGGAATATGTTTTCCATACTTGGTTTTGGTCAAGCAGGGTTTTTGGAATTCATTTTGAAAATTCGTGCCTTCATGGGGCATTTGATCAAGTATGGGGAATGTGTCTCATAGAGGCACTTCAGCCACATGATACAGGGCTTGTCCCTTATATTGAGTCTTGAGTTTTGAACTCATACTCTGTTGAAAAGGGGCTGCCATTTTGCCTACCTGTTGAGATAGGATTTTAAAAATGAGTGCTTTAATGAACATCATTCCCCTTTCCATGACATGGGAGATGATGTCTCGAATTTTGGAAGCCTACAGCAAGGCTAAGCACAATTTTTCTTTTGGCTTAGTGATTTTTGTCACATGCCAATAGAGTTTTCGAAATGTATGGCATATTTAGTATGAACAATATCTTCCTTTGATCAAGTCAAGCAAACAATGCAGGATTTGCAAAGCATGGAAGGTTTTTATCAAAAAGAATTTTGAAAAGGCTTTTGTGAAATGATAACTTTTTTCGAGATTCTCATTTCCGTTTTAAAAATTTTCCTTGAAGGTGTTGGATTTGATTCGTATGGAGACCTGCTTATGAAGGCTCGATACTTAGGGGGTCGACTTTCATTGCCCCTTTGGTTTTTCAAAACCCTGAATTCGAGTTCTAAGATGATATCTAGACTCGATGCACATGTATGATTTCAAGATGTGATGCATGATGCTTATGCTCACACTACGGGTCAGGCTTGTTTCTAAAAATCCCCAATCTTTGCATAAGTCAAGGATCTTGCGAATTTCAGGAAGTTCAGAGGTTTTTTATTCCTCCTGGCTTTGGTGATTCTCGAGCTTTTCATTTTGAAAAAGCTCTAGACAAAAGGGTGTTCAAGATCAGCTTTTTGGATTTTTTTTGGTTTTTGGGAGTTATATACAATTTTCGAAAAACATTTTTACAATTTTCGAAAATGGACTTTTGTACATGGCCAAAGGCTTTAAAACAAATTTCTTTTTGGATTTTTCATTTTTCCAAATGTTTTTGAGATTTTATTTTGGGTTTTCAGTTTTTTTAGTTTTTGGCAAATATCTGATTTTTTTGGCTTTTTCAAAAGGAGGGATCTTCCCATGAACCTACAAAGAAAACATTCATGAATCAGACTCTAATTAATAGGTCTAAGACATGGGTTTTGGGTTTTAGAGGTTCTACAGGGCACCCTTGACCCAGATGGTCTTAGGTGGCGGTTCTGGGGGTATGGGTGGGCTATAGCCCAATCCATACTTTTGTCGATTGGCCTGAGGTAGGACAGGTTCGAGCCTTCCTTGGTTTTGGGTTCCTAGGCCCTGGTAGGGCTTATATCCCATATTCAGAATCATGTTCCAAGACTTCTTGTTTTTTGAAAAGTTTTTGTATAAATCATGGCCTTGGAACATGGAATCGTCCATGTCAGGGATATATACCCTTTTGGATTTTGGGATTTTGGATTCTGGGGTGATGGAAGACTTGGGCTTCCATACAACCCTGGTTTGGGAGATTTGTTTTTCAAGGGAAGCCGTGCTTGGTCCCTCGAGGAGTTTTGGATATTTCGGGACGTTTTTGTCTTCAAGGGAAACCGTGCTTGGTCCCTCGATAGACTTTGGATATTTTGGGGTGTTGGAAGACTCGTGCTTCCATACAACCCCGAATTGGGAGATTTTGTCCTCAAGGAAAGCCATGTTTGGTTCCTTGAGGAACTTTGGATATTGCAGGGTGATGGAAGGCTTGAGCTTCCACACAACCTGTATTTGAGAGAATTTTTCTTCGAGGGAAGACAAGCTTGCTCCCTCAAATTTTTTGGCTTGCTCCCTAGGTTCAACTCGTGGTGCCCCTAGGGATGGATTTTTTTGTTTCAAAGCTCTAATCTTGGTTCCAGGGTACAAGATTAGGCTCGAAGAAATGGGTTTTTCTATGGCAGGGTTATGAGCTCCTAAGATGTCGATGCATGCATTAGGGGTCTCCATGTCTACCATTTTTTCAACTTCTTTTTGTTTTTGTTTTTGAAATTCTTTTGGCTGGTGCGGGATATTTGGCGCACCTTGAAAATTCTCTAACTTAGGCACATTTCGTGGGTTTGTGTGTGCAGAGGGGTTATCCAATGCATCTGATGACTCTATATGAAGAAGAGAGTTTTGAGAAGGATAAGTTTCAGGCATACCTCTTTGTGGCTTGTCTACCTTTTCATGGTGAGAGCAGGCCGTTTTCCCGGGTAACTCTGTTTTGAGCCCCCGGGGTTTCACGAGGCGTTCCTTTTCGAAACCTACCTGTTTTTCATTCTGGTCCCTTTGTGGGGTGCGGGTTTCATGTCCCACTCTGTGTGTGTGCCTAGACTTAGGACTTTCAATTGAATTTTTCAAAATTTCAAAGTTTGATTTTTCAATTTTTTTGTCTTTTTGAAAGTTTTCAAGATTTTTTTGATTTTTTGAAACAGAAACAACTTTTTTAGAATTTTCTTTGGAATTTTTGAATTTTGGATCTGTGGGAGTGGAGGACTCGCCCCTTTTTGGGTTTTGGCCTTTTTCCTCAATTCCTTCGTCAATTTTGAATTTGGTTTTCTTTTCATAATCTTTATGCGCCCGAGAAGAGCTGCTATGGGATTTATGGGTTTTAAGCTCCTTGCTTAAAACATCCATTTTTTTGAAAGTTACCCATATATCAGCTAGCATTTTTCGTTCTTTGGCTGTTTTGAAAACCTCTTTTGATTTACTGAACGAGGATTTTGGAAGTGTGGGAGTGGAGGACTCGCCCCTTTTTGGGTTTTGGCCTTTTACTTCACATCCTTCGTCGAGTTTGAGATCGGTTTTCTTTTCATGATCTTTGTGCACCCGAGAAGAGCTGCTATGGGATTTATGGGCTTTAAGCTCCTTGCTTAAAACATCCATTTTTTCTTTGAAAATCGCCTGTATATCAGCTATTGCTTCTCGTTTTTTGGCTTTTCTAGAAACCTCTTTTGATTTACTCGACGAGGATTTTGGCTTTTGCTCCATTTTCTGCAAATTTTCTAAGTATGCACGATTTTTGGAAAATACCTTTTTTTTCGAAAATTTGAGTGTAATTTGTTTGAAGTCTACTTAAGTCCCGGGTCCCACCGGGCATGCCAAATCTGTAAACACGGAAAATTTTCACTTGCGGGTTCTTAGGCCTGAAGTGAACCTTTTCGTGCTTACGTTCGCTTTTAGGGCGTGCCAGCTAGCTTACTCAAACTAGCGAAGTAATTTTTGAAATATCTGACTTTTTGAAAGGCAATTGTAGGCAAGCGGGATCTTTTCGTCGCAGACCTTCTTGCACCGACGCGCAAGGGTCAGTCTGTACGCTTAGAGACTTCGTTTGAAACAAGTTAAACTCAAAATCGATTTTTGAATAAACAGGTGTTTGAAAATCCTTTTGAAATCATGCACTTGGCGAGTTTTTGATTTGGGCGACCCTAAGTCTCTCAATTTTATCCATTTAGGCGTGTTTGCACGTTTTGTTCGGGTTTGTTCGATGCAGGTATGCAACCTAGCTCGAGCATGCCGAGTATGCGATGCAACTCACACAACTTGAATGTAAAACCCGAAATTTAAAGACTTAGCAGAAGGGAAAACCCAAATTGAATGCAACTCACACGACTTGAATGTAAATTGCAGAAATTCAAATATCTCTATATCTTAAGAGCGGAAAGGCTCAATGTGTGTGTGGGTGTTGTGTATAAATTGAAATGCAACACACGCAACTGAACCGTAAAACGCAGCAGAAGGGAGATATAGATATATGTAAGAGCGGAAAGGCTCAATTGTGGTGTGTGTGTATGTGTATAAATTGAAAGACAACACACACGACTGAATTTAAAACCCAGAATTGAAATGCGTACACAACTGAACCGGGAAAACTCACGCAGCAGAAAGTATATAGATATGGCTATATCTTAGTGGCTTCTGAGGCCAAAATGTGCGTGAAGTGTTTGAGCAAACGCTCGGGTGTTTCTTGGGTGCGAGTGTGTAATTGAAAAACAAACTCACACGACTTAATGTAACAACCCAGCTTAATTGAAATACGTACGTATAATAAGAGCAAAAAGGCTCAATTGTGTACGTGGTGCTTGTGTACGAGATAAGAGCGAAAAGGCTCGAGTGTACGTGTGTGTCTCGTGTGTCCAGCACTGTTATTACATCCAGGGGGAGACGATGCTCCGTTATTACAACCCCGTATCAAATTGAATTGAATACGAAAAACAACTTGATATATATCAAAATAAACTCATATTTTCCAGATTCTTGAGTTATGCTCGTACAAGAGGTGAGTCCATCATCATTACATGGAGTCCGGGGCACGTGGGAGCGAAAACGGAGAGCTTGAGAGCTTGGGGAGACTTGGAGTTCCGAGAGCTGCAAATTATACCGGGTTTAGGGCCGCTTGGGGCTGGTTTGGGTAAGGGATGACTCGAGTCACCTTGGCTCGAGTGATTGGGTTTTTGTATGGGATTTGGCCAACGCTTGGTCTTGGTTTAGTGAGGTTTAGACTTAGGATTAGGCCAGCACTTGGCCTTGGTTTAGGTCGTGTTTAAGCTTAGGATTAGGCAAGCACTTGGCCTTGGTTTAGGTCATGTTTTGGACCTGGTATTGGGCATGACTCGAGCCAAGGTGGCTCGAGTGATAGGATATGGTTTAGGTCTTGTGAAACTCGAGCCAAAGTGGCTCGAGTGGTAGTTGTTTGCTCTAGGGTTCGGCCAACATTTGGCCTTGGTTTAGATCTTGTGAAACTCGAGCCAAGGTGGCTCGAGTAAGAGTGGTATTAGGGTGTAGTTGGTCCTAGTCTAGGTGCTGAAGATGGGACACGGTTAAGCTAGGGATGATACGTCGCCAGGTTTAGGTAGGGTTCACTAGGTTGCCAAGGTGAGCTTAGGGGCTGGTTCACGGCCAGCCCTTAGCCTAAGGTTTTGGGCTGGGATGGCTTGCCTTTAGGGCAGGCCTTGGTTGATTGTAGGTGGGACACGGCCTGCTCTAGCAGGCCGTGGGTCTTAGGTAGGTGGGCTGGCTAAGGCCGGCCAGGTTTTTGGCAAGAAAAAAACAAGGAAGCCCGGCCACCTTTGGCCGGGCTGTTTTAGGTAGTTGGAGGGGGAAAACCAACCACGGGCTGGGCTGGATTTTAGGTAGTTGGCCTGCCCTAAAGGCAGGCCACCTTGGGTAGGAAAAGGGGACACGGCCTGCTGGTGCAGGCCGTGGGTTTTTGGGGGAAAAGGACTCGAGCCAAGGTGGCTCGAGTTAGGTTGAAGTTCGGCCAAAGCTGGCCGAACTTGGTTGGGTTGAAGGGGGGAGTTCGGCCAGGTGGTGGCCGAACTAGGTTTAGGTCTTGGAGCAGCCTAGCTAGGTGGTTGTCTAGGGTAGATGTTTTGGAAAAATCGGCCAGGACTTGGCTGTTTAGGTAGTGTTTTTAGGGGCGGTTCTTGGTGGTTGATGGGTGGTCTAGAGAGGTTAGGGAAGAGGGAGTCTAGGTTAGGTTTGGGGGCTTACCTATTTGCAGCACCGCTCCAGCCACCACTCAAGCCGCCAAGCTCCCCCACGATCTCCACTCCCAGCCAGCTTGAAGAAGACGTTCGTTTGGTGCAGCCCTTGCCTCCACGGGCCAATCCCATCTCAAACAAAAAATGTTTTGGGCCTATCAGGCTCTTTCTCTCTCATCCCCCCCTTTATCTCACGTGAGGAGCTTCCCTGGAGAGTTCTCTCGTGAATGATTTCCAGCCCACTCACCTCTATTTATAGAGGTTTTAAGTGGGTCTTGGATCTTGGGTCCTGGATTTGGGTCTGGCTATCCGGATCCAATCCAAACCCTGTTTGGATCTGGATCATGGATCTCGGATATTTTTGAGATCCAGATCCAGTCCAAATATTTATTTGGGTTTGGATCTCGGATCTCGGATCTTGGATTTTGAGATCCAGATCCAATCCAAACACAATTTGGATCTGGATCTGGATATTTTGGGTCCAGATCCAGTTCGAACTTTTTCTTCTACTCCTTGGTTTTCTGGTCCTTTTTGGTGCTTTTCACCGTCGGTTTCGAGCGGACTTCGATTCATCAGACGGCCAACTCTGGCCTGGGTCTTCCCCAAGTCTTTGTTCCAACTGGTGTTCTGCTTTTCAGGACTTTTTCGGCGTTTGTTTCGGTCTGCCGTTTTGGTTTTTGGCCGGTTCCTGTTGATATCGAACTCAGATTGCCGCACGGATTCCGTTCTTCATTCTGACGGGACGTGTCTCGGACTTCTGTCGACTTCCTCAGGTATTGGGCTTCTTTCTGCATTTTGGAGCTGCTTTGTGCTTTTTCTTTGACCCAAATTACATTTTTACCCTTCTATCGGGCTTTTCTCCAAACGAGCTCTTTTTTCTTCTGTTTTTGAACAGAGGGTGGCTTCTGAAATTCTGGGCTCGAATCCTCTTCTTGCCTGGGCTTTTCTTTTGCCTTTTGTACCTATTTTCACATTTTAAAACAGGTTATCGTTTTGGCTCAAACGAGCTTTTTTTGTATTTTTGAGAGTTTTTGATTTTTGGAAAATTCGGGGTGTTTACACATACCTCCTTTCCTTTCCCACTGCCACTGGTGTGTTTGGGAAAGGGTTCCTTGAAGATAGCTTGAGGTGGCTCAGGTTCCGCAGTGACCTGGAGCCGGCCTTCTACTATCAAGTTCTCAATTTTATTTAAGAGAGAGAAGCATCGTTTGGTATCATGGCCTTTGACCCGATGATACTTACAAAATCGGTTTAAATACCCCCTTTGGAAGTGACTCCTTCAAGGATTTCAGGGAGTTCTATCATGCCCTGGGCAAGTAGGAGGTCTAGGACCTCTGACACAGGTTGCCCCAGCGGAGTATACTCCCGTTTTTCAACTGGTTTTTGAAAATTGCGCTCCCTCTTATTTTCTAATTTTTGAAAATTTTTGGAAGTGCCCGCCATGCCTGGATCCACCCGGACATTGGCGATTTTATGGGGCTTTGCCCCTTTGTCCGTCGTGGGTAGCCCATATGCGATCGGCTTTTTCAAACAGGATTTTGGAACGGCACTTCCTTTCCATAAGTGATCGTATGTCCCTTTTTGCAAGTTGGTTTCGAAAAGGGAGGCCTTTTTGATCAACTTATGGAAAGTTGAAATCTCATGGAGCGAGAGAAGCGTTTTTAACTCGCTTTTAAAATTATCCAGGATGAGCATTACTGCGCATCCTTCGGATATGGGCTCTCGCACTTGGCCCAAAAGCGACCTCCATCTTATAATGAAGGCATATACGTCTTCGTTCATGCCTTGCTTTGTATCCCTTAAGGTATTCAGAGTCGGCGTGACTTCTACGTTGTGTGCAAATCTTTGCATGAAGCAGTTCGCTAACTCTTCAAAAGTAGCGAACTGGCTTAAGTCGTAGGAAGCCAGCCATTTGGCAGCTGTGCGTTTAAGGGATAAAGGGAACCAATACACCCATTTCATCGAGTCCTTTTTCTTCTTATGGCCTCGACGTGAGAAAAGCTGCAAGTGAGACCTAGGGTCTCCCATGCCATCATACCGATGGAAGTTCGGTATTTCATCGTCGTTGTCTGTTTCATAATCCATAGGAAGGGAATCAGACAGGGCATAGTTTCTTTTCTCTTTATTCTGCCCTTTCAGCAACTGCTGTAGGGCTTTACGGTCCTTTTGTGTGAAGGACTCGTTGTATTGGTTGCCTTCCATTACGAAGGCCTCTTTGTGCTTGCGAGGTTTTTCAGATTTCTTTTTAGGACTTTGTTCACCGTTTGATGAACATGAATCGCCTACTTCAGCCTCTTGGCTGAGAGCATCGATTTTGGCCTTGTAAACACCCCGAAATCCCACGAATTTCTTAAATAAACCTGGTTTTGTAAAAGCAGCCCCAAAGGGCCATTTTTTATTCTGGAAACCCAGGAGCCTTCCAGACAACCCTGTACATATGTTTTAATCTCTGTATTTCAAAAATATATAATATAACTTTTGAAAACCTTTTTCAAACATGTTTTGAAACCCCGAAGTGGCTTGGCCCGATCAAGACAGGACTAGGAGAGCTAAAAAGAGCCCGGAACCGGAGCACACGTCGAGCCCGGCACAGCAACTCTTGTATCTGATTCACACCCCCAGGATCTCGAACGTCCAAGACCCTGTTCTTATCAAAATATCATTTGAAATCATCTCCGGAAGGCAGAAACGGAGGCGGACGACCATGTTGGCGAAGACTCAACGCAGACGGAGTACTGATGTTGTCAGGCCCTGCCCGAATCGTCCGTTTCGAACCCAGCTCGAAGGAGTCAGAGTTCAGTTTGGATTGGATCTGGACCATATATATCCAGATCCCAATCCAAACCCATATGTGGACTTGGATTTGGATTTGGATCCAGAGATCCAATCCAATATCCATATCCATGGCCCACATCACCTTCTCATAAATGGAGGTGGGGCCCACTTGAAATTCACGTGGGATCATGGGCATGAGAGAGAGTGGGGATGGAAAATATCAAGAGGGTTGTAATTAAGCTTGACTTGTGTGTCAAGTTTGGGGTTAATCATGTGGGTTAGCCTAATTGAGTGGGTTTAAGCTTGTAATTAGCCAAAACCTAACCTGGGGCTGCACCAACATGATATGGTTAAAGTCTATGGGCCATGCGAAGGGAGCTCCTTCACCTAAACCTAACCGAAAATACCTAATCCAAGCCAACTCCCCTAATCCACCCCTAATCTGAGCCTAATCACCTAACCCACTTCCCTAATCCCGGCCTAATCCCAACCTAATCACCTAACCCACTTCCCTAATCCTTCCCTAAACCTAGGTTAATTTCCCTAATCCTAGCCTAAACCTAGCCTAATCACCTAATCTAGCTCACTAAACCTCACCCTAAAACCCAACCACCTAACCTAGCCCTAAACCCCTAAACCACCCCTAGCCCACAATCTACCCAAACCACTAGTTTTCAAAATATCTGGCCCAACCCTTTCCAGCCCACCTTATCTACATACCACCCTACCTAAACCACCTAACCACTAGCCCAAACCCAGCCCTAACCGACCTACCCATCCCTATTTAAACCCCCCCCCCCTTGGGGGTGGGTTTTGGCTAGCTAGTGGCTCTACCCATCCCAGCCGGGTCCCTTCCTTCCCCAAGTCCAGCCAAGTTCCACCATCTCCCACCTGCTCCACCTACACCTCCACCTACTCCACCTACACCGCCACCTGCTCTCCATCCCACCACCATCTCCTAGCCGGATGCCACCACTTGCTCTCCATCCCAACCACCCGGCTTCTCTCTTCCATCCACCGCCTCTCCCCATTCGGTAAGTACCCCCCAACGCTACCTAACTCCTTCTCTACTCCCTCTCCATTCCTAGCCACCCACCATACCATCATCTCACCTACACATCAGCCCTTTGCTGCCACCATTATCCCTTAGCCGAACCTAGCACAACCTAAACTACCGGCCACTACCTAACCATCCCATCTACATCCGGCTGCCCTATAAGACTCCCATTCGGCCTTCCCTTAAATCCCCTTTAGGTCCATACTCCCCAATACTCTAGACTCTCCTAGTGACCCTACACACTTACTTGGCCCAGCCCTTTAATCGCCCACATCAAGGCGACACCCATTTGCAGCCGGCCACCTTCGAGGCGCCTATCCCGCGCCCCACTTGAAGCCGGCCAACACCCTTTGTCATCCACCCTCGTGGAGCTCCCGTTTGCAGCCCAAGGCGAAGGCCAAGCCCACGCTCAAGCAAGGCCTCTATGGACCAGCTACTCGTAAGTGCCTAAACTCGGTCTTTAGTTGTATACTTGCTTGAGATTCAATTTGATACGGGGTTGTAATAATGGAGCATAGTCTCCCCCCGCTTGTAATAACGTGGCTTGGCACACCCACACACGTGCACTCTCTTAGTTGTGCACGATTTTGAACACACACGGGCCTAATCAGCCCCTAATACATAAGTATATATATATACTTTCATTTTCGAAGGGTTTTTGCTTAAGTTGGGTGCGTTGTCTTTCAATTCAAGCACTCACACACATTGAGCTTTCGCTCTTATTTGAAAGACCCAAGTAAGGGCCGACCTATACTATTTGGGTTTCATTTCATGTCGTGTGAGTAAGTCTTTCAATTCAAGCACTTTCACACACATTGAGCCTTCGCTCTTATTTGAAAGACCCAAGTAAGGGCCGACCTATACTATTTGGGTTTAATTTCATGTCGTGTGAGTAAGTCTTTCAATTCAAGCACTCTCACACACATTGAGCCTTCACTCTTATTCCCAAGACCTTAGTAAAGGCCTTATTGCAGTTATATTTGGGTTTCATTTATGTCGTGTGTGTAGTACTTCAATTCAAGCACTCTCACACACATTGAGTCTTCGCTCTTACTCCCAAGACCTTAGTCAAGGCCATACTGCAATTTATATTTGGGTTTAATTTCATGTCGTGTGTGTAAGTCTTTAAATTCAAGCACGCACCCACATTGAGCCTTCGCTCTTATTTGCAAGACCCGAGTAAGGGCTCATATACATATTATATATACATATCTCCCTTCGACATTTATATTTCAAGTCATTTCCCTTCAGTTATTTCCCGTCGGTTATTTCCCTTCAGTTATTTCCCTTCAGTATTGTCTTTACATTTCGGGTTTTCCCTTTGGAGTAGCGTGAGTTTGCATTGCATCTACGCCATACCACGAGGTAGGACGCATATTGCATCAAAGCAAGCCCCGCTCGAATTCGCCCACGTAGTGGAGTGTTCATAACACACAAACTAGGTGGCCCGAAAAGGGATAAAAGAAAAGACTTAGGCACGTGCAAATCCACGTGATCTAAAACATGCAATCGCATTTTAAAGACCCGAAATAGACACCTCGAACCGCTTCGTAGGCTTTCTCTCCAAAAACTCGATTTTTGCAAAGCGTACAGACTGACCCTTGCACATCGGTGCAAGAAGGTCTGCGACGACAAGAGCTTACTTGCTCACAGTCGCCACGTTTAGAAGTCAGTGTTAAATATATCTTCGCTAGCTTAAGTAAGCTAGCTGGCACGCCCTGTTTGCATACATAGGCCTTAGACACACGAGAGGATCCGCTCCGAGCCCTGAAAAAGGCAAGAGGCGGGGATTTTCACACGTCTACAGAGATTGGCATGCCCAGTGGGACGTGAGCCTTTCAAAAATCGAGTTTGTAAGTAGAAGTCTTGCGAAAATTTTGTAAAAAGGTGTCGTTTTAACTTGTTTTCTTTGCTTGTACTTAGGATATTTTGAAAAAGCTTGAAAAGCATGTCAAAATCCAATCCAAGTGAAGTGTCGAGCCAAGGCTCATGCGCATCAAGTTCTCACTCTAGGAGGATTTTCAAAAACAAAATAAAACTAGATGAAATCGAGGACTTGAGAAGGGAGTTTGAGGCCAAAATCGATGCTCTCAGCCAAGAGGCTGAAGTAGGCGATTAATGTTCATCGAATGGTGAACAAAGGCCTAAAAAGAAATCTGAAAAACCTCGCAAGCAAAAAGAGGCCTCCGTAATGGAAGGCAACCAATACCACGAGTCCTTCACACAAAAGGACCGTAAAGCCCTACAACAGTTGCTAAAAGGGCAGAATAAAGAGAAAAGAAGCTACGCCCTATCTGATTTCCTTCCTATGGATTATGAAACAGATAGTGACGATGAAATACCGAACTTCCATCGGTATGATGGCATGGGAGACCGTAGGTCTCACTTGCAGCTTTTCTCACGTCGAGCCCATAAGAAGAAAAAGGACTCGATGAAATGGGTGTATTGGTTCCCTTTATCCCTTAAAGGCACAGCTGCCAAATGGCTGGCTTCCTACGACTTAAGCCAGTTCGCTACTTTTGAAGAGTTAGCGAACTGCTTCATGCAAAGATTTGCACACAACGTAGAAGTCACGCCAACCCTGAATACCTTAAGGGATACAAAGCAAGGCATGAACGAAGACGTACATGCCTTCATTATAAGATGGAGGTCGCTTTTGGGCCATGTGCGAGAGCCCATATCCGAAGGATGCGCAGTAATGCTCATCCTGGATAATTTTAAAAGCGAATTAAAAACCCTTCTCTCGCTCCATGAGATTTCAACTTTCTATAAGTTGATCAAAAAGGCCTCCCTTTTCGAAACCAACTTGCGAAAAGGGACATACGATCACCTATGGAAAGGAAGTGTCGTTCCAAAAACCCGTTTGGAAAAGCCCATCGCATATGGGCTGCCCACGACGGACAAAGGGGCAAAGCCCCATAAAATCGCCAATGTCAGGGTAGATCCAGGCATGGCGGGCACTTCCAAAAATTTTGAAAAATTAGAAAATAAGAGGGAACGCAATTTTCAAAAACCGGTTGAAAAACGGGAGTATACTCCGCTAGGGCAACCTGTGTCGGAGGTCCTAGACCTCCTACTTGCCCAGGGCATGATAGAACTCCCTGAAATCCCCGAAGGAGTCACTTCCAAAGGGGGTATTTAAACCGATTTTGTAAGTATCATCGGGTCAAAGGCCATGATACCAAACGATGCTTCTCTCTCTTAAATAAAATTGAGAACTTGATAGCAGAAGGCCGGCTCCAGGTCACTGCGGAACCTGAGCCACCTCAAGCTATCTTCAAGGAACCCTTTCCCAAACACGCCAGTGGATGTGGGAAAGGGAAGGAGGTATGTACCCTCACCATTTCCAAGGAACTAGCGCAAAAGCCAGAACCTGGTCGACCTACTTGTGCGCCCATCCTTGTACTATACAAGAGGCCCGCCCAAGTCGTCATTCGGCGACCACCAAAAGTGGAAACCCCAGTAAAACCAGTTTTGAAAATCCAAGGTTCTCCTCAGCTCATCCTTAGAGCCAAGTTTAGCGCGAACCCTAGGCTGGTCGTGGGGGAAGTCACTAGATCCGGGAGGATCTATCAACCCCCGCACCTTCAAGGTGCTCAAAAGGTGGTCAGTGTGCCTGGCCCCTCAAAAGCATGTATCCCTAGTGGTCTGCCAAAAGCAGATAAGGACAAAGTCATCCTAAATCCTTATGATTTCGAAAACCACCTTTCAAAGATTCCTATTCACATGTCTATCCTAGAGCTTATAAAAACCTCGCCTAGGCATAGACTTGTATTAGAGAAAATTCTAGAAAGGGCCAAGGTTGATTCGAACATAAGTCCGGAATCCTTGTCTGCCCAAGTGGCTTTATTAGGAGCAAAATCGCCCATCATTTTTTCGGAAGATGATGTAGATAGACCCTACGAACCCCATAACCTGGCCCTACATATCGAGGTGGTTCTAAACAACCACTCTCTGGACAGGTGCCTAGTCGATGGTGGAGGAGGGCTCAACATCCTTCCACTTCATGTGGCGTACAAAATCGGAGTCACCTTGACTTCAGTGAACCCAAGCCCCATCGTTATCATTGGATACGATGGGAATGCGTCTAGACCTTTAGGATCCATCGAACTCCCAATGGAAACGGGAGGGATCGAACACACGGGGGTGTTCCATGTCTTGGACATCCACCCCCATTATAACCTGTTGCTGGGAAGGCCCTGGATACACAGTTTGTGCGCTGTGCCATCCACCTTCCACAGGTGTGTTAAGATCCCTTTTAGGGACCAGGTCGTAGTGATCCTAGGTGAGAGTCACCCACAGCTTCAGGGGATCATAAACTCCCCTTGTTTATCAAGCTCCCAGGCCCATGAGGCTAACCTGGGGCAAATTATGGTTGAGCCACCTCGGCTCGTGTTGAACAACCCTAGGAAGGTTGTATGTGTGAAGGGGCCGCCCAAAGCAGGCCCCCTCCCGAATTTAATCCTCTTAGGAAAACCCAAGCGTTCCCTATTTCCAAAACCCCTAGACAAGAGGCCATACGAGCCTAATATGGACGATAGCATGTTCCAGGACCACGACTTGTATCCCATCTTTTCAAAAAACAAAAAGTCGTGGAACATGTTATTGAACATGGGCTACATGCCCTACAAGAGTCTAGGGGCACAAAACCAGGGTCTCCTAGAGCCCATCCTTCCTAGGGCCAACCCAAGCCGATATGGGATCGGCTATACTCCCTGAATACCGCCGGAGCCACCCCCTGTGACCACTTGGGTCAAGGGTGCCCCGGAGCCTGTCTTAGAAGAGACCTATGGTTTAGATCTCCTATTCCGAGTCTAACCCGTAGTGTTTTCCCTTTGTAGGTATGACGGAAGATCCCTTTTCTAAAAATACCAAAAACATTTGAAAAACTTAAAATCAAAAAAATCAAAAACAAGAAAAACCAAAAACAATGGAAAAACAAAAACTCGAAAAAAAGTGCTTTGTATAGTTCCCAAAGTTCTTGTTTTACAAAAACCCAAAAAAATCAAAAATTTGGAAAATACCAAAAGATTTTGTACATAGCTGCTCCTGGTAGGACTTTGGCAAAAGAAAAGGATTTCGAAAGAAACGTCGTCTGCATAGCCAGACCAAAAATTTCGAAATCACTTGAAAATTCCAAGTACAAAACCAGGTCATTTTGAAAACCACGCATCAAGTTCCCTCGGGTCTATAGCCCACGAGAATGATCAAAGCCCAGAAGTGGATCCCCTTGAGGAAGATCCCACTTCTGAGCTCCCAGAATTTCATAGAATTCTCGATTTTGAAAGACTTCCCAATCAGTAGGAGGAGATTTCATAGAGGTGAACCTAGGGGATGATTCCAATCCCAAGACCATCAAAATAGGCGCATGCTTGCATGAAACTGAAAAGTTAGCATTCATTGCATTTCTACGAACCTATTTAGATGTGTTTGCATGGACGTATGAAGACATGCCGGGCATAGATCCCAGCATTGTCGAGCATCGTCTTCCCTTAGATGCAGGTGTAAAACCCATAAAGCAGAAGCTTAGGAAAATACACCCGAATGTACACACGCAAGTCAAAGAGGGTTTAGAAGATCTGCTAAAAGCCGGATTTATAAAACCCATTGCGTATTCTGATTGGTTGTCAAATATCGTTGTGGTTCGAAAAACCAATGGGAAAATTCGAATATGCATCGATTTCAAAAACCTGAATAAAGACACTCCAAAGGATAATTATCCTTTACCAAACATAGATTTGATAGTCGATAGTACTGCAAATCATGAAATGTTTTCATTCATGGATGGCTATTCAGGCTATAATCAAATCAAACTAAGTCCACGAGATCAGGGTAAGACCGCCTTCACAACCCCATGGGGCACATACTGCTATACAGTCATTCCCTTTGCTTTGAAAAATGCCGGCGCAACATACCAACGAGCCATGAACACGATTGTAAACACCCTGAAATCCCATGAATTCTTAAACAAATCTGGTTTTGTATAAGCAGCCCCAAAGGGCTATTTTGAGTCTGGAAACCCAGGAGCCTTCCAGACAACCCTGTACATACGTTTTAAACTTTGTATTTCAAAAATATATAATATGGCTTTCGAAAACTTTTTAAAACACGTTTTTGAAACCCCAAGGCAGCTTGGCCTAATCCAGACAGGACCAGGAGACGTAAGAAGAGCCCAGAACCGGAGCACACGTCAAGCCCGGCACAGCAACTCTTGTATCTGATTCACATCCCCAGGATCTCGAACGTCCAAGACCCTGTTCTTATCAAAATGTCATTTGAAGTCATCTCTGGAAGGCAGAAACGGAGGCGGACGACCATGTTGGCGAAGACCCAACGCAGACGGAGTACTGATGCTGTCAGGCCCCGCACAAATCGTCCGTTTCGAACCCAGCTCGAAGGAGTCAGAGTTCAGTTTGGATTGGATCTGGACCATATATATCCAGATCCCAATCCAAACCCATGTGTGGACTTGGATTTGGATTTGGATTCAAAAATCCAATCCAATATCCATATCCATGGCCCACATCACCTTCTCATAAATGGAGGTGGGGCCCACTTGAAATTCACGTGGGATCATGGGCATGAGAGAGAGTGGGGATGGAAAATATCAAGAGGGTTGTAATTAAGCTTGACTTGTGTGTCAAGTTTGGGGTTAATCATGTGGTTTAGCCTAATTGAGTAGGTTTAAGCTTGTAATTAGCCAAAACCTAACCTAGGGCTGCACCAACATGAGGTGGTTAAGGTCTATGGGCCATGCAAAGGGAGCTCCTTCACCTAAACCTAACCCAAAACACCTAATCCAAGCCTACTCCCCTAATCCATCCCAAATCTGAGCCTAATCACCTAACCCACTTCCCTAATCCCGGCCTAATCCCAACCTAATCACCTAACCCACTTCCCTAATCCTTCCCTAAACCTAGGTTAATTTCCCTAATCCTAGCCTAAACCTAGCCTAATCACCTAACCTAGCTCACTAAACCTCACCCTAAAACCCAACCACCTAACCTAGCCCTAAACCCCTAAACCACCCCTAGCCCACAATCTACCCAAACCACTAGTTTTCAAAATAGCTGGCCCAACCCTTTCCAGCCCACCTTATCTACATACCACCCTACCTAAACCACCTAACCACTACTCCAAACCCAGCCCTAACCGACCTACCCATCCCTATATAAACCCCCCCCCTTGGGGGCAGGTTTTTCCTAGCTAGCAGCCCTCACCAATCCCAGCCGGGCCCTCTCTTTCCCCCATTTCCTCACCTAGCCGAACCTGCCCCCGCTGCTCCACCTGCACCGCCTGCACCACCACCATCCCTCCATCCCACCATCGCTTGCACCGCCATCTCCACCATCTCACGGCCGAGCTTCACAGTCTGCCCATCTTCCTCCCAGCCGGGTACCACCTTCTCCCCATTCGGTAAGTACCCCCCACTCTACCTAGCTCCTTCTCTACTCCCTCTCCACTCCTAGCCACCCACCATACCGCCACCTTACCTACACATCCGCCCTTTTGCTGCCATCATTCTCCCTTAGCCGAACCTATCACAACCTAAACCACCGGCCACTACCTAGCTACCCTAACTACACCCGGCCAGCCATTTCTTCTCCCCTAAGACTCCCATTCGGCCTTCCCTTAAACTCCCTTTAGGTCCATACTCCCCAACATTCTATACTCTCCTAGTCACCCTAAACACTCACTTGGCCCAGCCCCTTTAATCCCCCACATCAAGGCGACACCCATTTGCAGCCGGCCACCTTCGAGGCGCCTATCCCGCGCCCCACTTGCAGCCGGCCAGCACCCTTTGTCATTCACCCTCGCGGAGCTCCCGTTTGCAGCCCAAGGCGAAGGCCAAGCCCACACTCAAGCAAGGCCTCTACGGACCAGCTACTCGTAAGTGCCTAAACTCGGTCTTTAGTTGTATACTTACTTGAGATTCAATTTGATACGGGGTTGTAATAACAGAGCATAGTCTCCCCCCGCTTGTAATAACATGGTTTGGCACACCCACACACGTGCACTCTCTTAGTTGTGCACAATTTTGAACACACACGGGCCTAATCAGCCCATAATACATAAGTATATATATATATATACTTTCATTTTCGAAGGGTTTTTGCTTAAGTTGGGTGTGTTGTCTTTCAATTCAAGCACTCACACACATTGAGCTTTCGCTCTTATTTGAAAGACCCAAGTAAGGGCCGACCTATACTATTTGGGTTTCATTTCATGTCTTGTGAGTAAGTCTTTCAATTCAAGCACTTTCACACACATTGAGCTTTCGCTCTTATTTGAAAGACCCAAGTAAGGGCCGACCTATACTATTTGGGTTTCATTTCATGTCGTGTGAGTAAGTCTTTCAATTCAAGCACTTTCACACACATTGAGCTTTCGCTCTTATTTGAAAGACCCAAGTAAGGGCCGACCTATACTATTTGGGTTTAATTTCATGTCGTGTGTGTAAGTCTTTCAATTCAAGCACTCTCACACACATTGAGCCTTCGCTCTTATTCCCAAGACCTTAGTAAAGGCCTTATTGCAGTTATATTTGGGTTTCATTTATGTCGTGTGTGTAGTACTTCAATTCAAGCACTCTCACACACATTGAGCCTTCGCTCTTACTCCCAAGACCTTAGTCAAGGCCATACTGCAATTTATTTGGGTTTTATTTCATGTCGTGTGTGTAAGTCTTTCAATTCAAGCACGCACCCACATTGAGCCTTCGCTCTTATTTGCAAGACCCGAGTAAGGGCTCATATACATAATCTATATACATATCTCCCTTCGGCACTTACTTTACAAGTCATTTCCCTTCGGTTATTTCCCTTCGGTTATTTCCCTTCAGTATTGTCTTTACATTTCGGGTTTTCCCTTTGGAGTAGCGTGAGTTTGCATTGCATCTACGCCATACCACGAGGTAGGACGCATATTGCAACAAAGCAAGCCCCGCTCGAATTCGCCCATGTAGTGGAGTGTTCATAACACACAAACTAGGTGGCCCGAAAAGGGATAAAAGAAAAGACTTAGGCACGTGCAAATCCACGTGATCTAAAACATGCAATCGCATTTAAAAGACCCGAAATAGACACCTCGAACCGCTTCGTAGACTTTCTATCCCAAAAAACTCGACTTTTTGCAAAGCGTACAGACTGACCCTTGCGCATCGGTGCAAGAAGGTCTGCGACGACAAGAGCTCACTTGCTCACAGTCGCCCCGTTTAGAAGTCAGTGTTAAAAATATCTTTGCTAGCTTAGGTAAGCTAGCTGGCACTCCCTGTTTGCATACATAGGCCTTAGACGTACGAGAGAATCCGCTCCGAGCCCTGAAAAGAGGCAAGAGGCGTTGGATTTTCGCGTGTTTACAGCGATCTTCCATGATCAAATTCATGAGCTTGTAGAAGTGTATGTAGATGATCTCTTGGCAAAATCCAAAACCCAATGCACCCATATCGAATGTTTACAAAAGATTTTCGAAAGGCTTAGGCTTTACAAAGTAAAGCTAAACCCTCAAAAATGTGTGTTCGGGGTAGAATCAGGGAAGCTTCTAGGCTTTATGGTGAGCCAAAGGGGAATAGAAGTCGACCCCTCTAAGTGTCGAGCCATCATAGACATGGCTCCACCCTCCAATCTCACCCAAATCCGTAGCCTCCAGGGTCGATTACAATCCGTGCGCCGATTCATATCGAATCTGGCAACTAGATGCGAACCCTTCAACAAACTGTTGAGGAAGGGTACGAAATTCTTATGGGATGACGAATGCCAAAAGTCCTTCGAGAGACTGAAGGCATACTTGGTTAATCCCCCCGTTTTGAATCCTCCAAAGCAAGGAAAACCGCTTTTATTATACATCTCCGTGCATGTAAATGCTTTAGGAGCCCTGTTGGCTCAATACGAGGATGGCACCCATAAGGAGTATGCCATCTACTATATTTCGAAAACTCTCTTGGCTTATGAACGAAATTATCAAGTCATAGAGAAGACGTGCTTGGCCCTAGTCTGGGCCTGCCAGAAGTTCAGACACTATTTCCTAGATCATGAGATCTGGATAGTGTCCAAGCTTGATCCAATCAAGCACTTGTTCGAAAAACCCATTCTCACGAGTAGATTGGGCAAATGGCAACTCCTTCTAATGGAGTATGATCTGAAATACCATCACCAGATCTCCATTAAGGGGCAAGCCCTGGCATATTACGTGGCTGAATTCCCCATAGAGGACGCATATCCCACTCTTGTCGAAATGCCTGATGAAGGCATATTGCAAAACCATTTTCAAAACCACATTTTGGCAAATTCTTTCGAAAACCAAGTGTGGAAGATGCACTTCGACGGGGCACGAAACCAACGAGGGGCTGGTGCTGGGGTCATCCTAATCTCCCCTGAAAAGGGCGAGATTCCCATAGCAGTCCGCTTAGATTTCGAATGTTCCAACAACGTAGCTGAGTATGAAGCACTCATACAAGGCTTAAAGATTTCGAAAACTCTAGGGGCATCATGCATTGAGGTCTTTGGAGATTCGCTCCTTGTCATAAACCAAGTTTTAAAAATTTGGCAAGTACGTAATGAGAAACTACTTCCATATCATGAGTTGGCCACTCGTTTGGTCCAATCCTTCCAGTCGTGTAAACTCACACACATAGGAAGAGAGGACAATGGCATCGCCGATGCCCTCTCCTCCTTGGGTTCAACCCTGAAGGTCGATCCCATTTCAAGGACCAGATCTTTGGAAATATGGCATGCACCCCACCCATCCACACACGACTTGGATATTTGCCAAAACAACCCAGAGTCTATTGAAAAACCCTGGTTTTATGACATAAAACAATTTTTAGAAAATGGGGGATTCACCGAGGATGCCACATCCAAAGATAAGGCATTCATTCGTAAGATTTCGACCCGATACACCATTCTGGGTGGGGTCCTATACAAAAAAAGTTTTACCGGCATTCTGCTTAGGTGTATCGACCTAGAGGAGGCTAGGATAGTAATGCATGAGTTCCACGATGGAGAATGTGGAGGTCATGTTAATGCCAACATGATGGCGATGAAAATACTTAGAGGGGGGTTATTTTTGGTCCACCCTGAAAAAGGATTGTCACGATCATGTTAGGAAGTGTCATCCATGTCAAGTGCACGGGCACGCCATTCATATCCCTTCATCCGCATTGCATTCCGTGGTCAGTCCCTAGCCATTTACCATGTGGGCGTTTGACATCGTAGGCCCAATATTTCCAAAGGCCTCGAATGGGCATCGATTTATTTTAGCAGCCACGGAGTATTTCTCCAAGTGGGTGGAAGCCATTTCCCTAACCAATGTAATGGGGCAACATGTGGTGGCTTTCATTCGGAGGAATATCTTGGCTCGATTTGGGGTTCCACGAGACCTTGTGTCTGATAATGGTACCCCATTCAAGAACGAGTGGATGGTTAAGTTGTGCAACACGTATGGCATAACTCACCACATCTCCTCGCCCTACTACCCTCAAGGCAACGTCCAAGCCGAAGCCACAAACAAGACTCTCATTAGTATTATTGAGAAAACCTTAGAGAAGGGTAGGACATGGCACGAGAAGCTGGATGAAGCCTTATGGGCTTACAGGACTTCCATCCCGACTCCCATGAATGCCACACCATTCGAATTGGTCTATGGCACAAACGCCATTCTTCCCATTCATACTCAACTGCATTCATTTCATACATCCATAGCACTCGACCTCCCCCTAGAGACGCTTCAGCATGCTAGGATGGCCGAACTAGATTTGCTAGATGAGAGGCGACTCCTTGCCATGGATCATGCTCGTGCATACCGGCAAAGGATAGCCCGACATTATAGCAAACACATGAGACCTCGCCACTTTGTAGTGGGAGATCTGGTCTTAAAAACCATCCACCATCGTGGCCCACACCCCCTAGGCAAGTGGCACCCCAACTGGGTTGGACCCTATGTTGTACGAGCAACCACTACGAACAATTCGTATTGGTTGATCGATGTAGAAGGTAGGAATTTAGCAGATCCTATCAATATTCAATACTTAAAGAAGTATCATGTGTAGGATCTGGACTAAATTCCAGTTTTCGAAAATTTAAAGGGATAGCTGCCCTGAGACATGTGAATAAGGTGCAAAGGCGAACTCGTGTGACCTAAGTGAAGAGAATTCGCACTTGTGAAAGAGTGGAGTCTTCAAAATCGTGGTTACATTTCAAAATCCTTCTTCTTACAAAGAAAGGCCTAGTCCAACATAGCAAGATACTTGCAAGTGGTACGTGCTATTTTGTAAACACCCAAATTTTTCTTATAAAATTTTTACCATTTTAAGAAAGTGGCCATTTTGGCAAATTTTGGGGTTTTTGAAGGAAAAAGGCACTAAACGAGTTTGTTTTGGTACCAAAATTTTATGGAAGCTTTAAAATGATGAAAGAATGCTTTCCGTTCTGAAAGTTTTGAGTTTTGACAAAATTTGGAAAAATGACGATTTTGCCCTTAGTACTGGAAAAACAGGATTTTGTTTCCCTAAAAGATTTATTACGAAAAGTATGTTGAAAGCTTTCCTCTTCAAAAGAAAAAGGCATTGAAAAGACAAGTTGACACCTAAAAAAGAAGGTGGACGCCCAAAAAGGGAAAACGGGCATCAAAAAGGGAAAGTGAGCTTCCTTGAAAGGAAAGCTCACATTTGGAAAGAAATCAATTTCTAGAGGGTAAGGTCGGTATTATCAAAAGAAAGGAAAGGTGGAAGCAAGAACGAAAGCCTCCAAAAATGAAGGTTTGGTATCGAACGCCTCTCGTAACGTGTCTACGTTATGTTTGGGTATTGAGGTAATTAGTATTGATATACATCAATTTGCATTGTCATCTGTTACTGTTATGTCACTTTGATGTTAAGAATAATGTTAATGTTCCAACACTCAAAGCAAGCATGAAAGTTGGTTTTTCAAAAACGTAACATAGGCCTATTTGAATACGTTCATAATAGGTAGGTATGTAACATGGATTTGCATAGCAACGTTCATGACATATGCAGATAACAGAAGACTGCTTGAGTACTCTTATACATCTCGAAGTTCAATACAGCAAGCAGTATCTAAGCACATAAAACATTCGGTGCATAAGTTCATACTCAAAACGTTTGTTTTCAAGTCCTCTTGGGTTTAAAAAACAACTAATCTTCAAGGTGATCAGCAATAAAGAACTTGGTAATCAGCCTCTGTAACAGGAGATTCATCATGAACCCATACACTCCAGGGGAGAAGGGGAGGAATCCTGTTTGCCCATTGACATCAAAAGAGCTCGATAGTATTGAGCTGAACCCCAGTATAACACTTCGGAACACAATTGAAGAATGGTATCTAAGAAAGGAGGCCGTTCAGCTTGACATTGCTAAGAGGCCATCGAAAACTCTGAAGAGGAACTTCTGAACACCTTGAAGTACAATCATGGCTTCTGTGGGAGAAAAGGATTGAATAAGTTTGTCATCCGCAGTAATGACTTGATACAAAATCTGGTTGACATGTTAAAGAGTAGCAGTATGAAAATGAGATATAGAGCACTTCAAACACTTCAGATAATGACGGAAGGAAATGATGAAAATAAAGAAGTTCTGGTTGAAGACAACAACATATGTACTGTTGTGAAATTGATAGCACATGAAGATTCCATGGAGCAGCAGCAGCAGCAGCGGCAGAATTTAATAAGCTATATAGCTGCAGAATTTGCTGAACAGAATCAAGTATCTGGGCCAGTGATGCCAAACTGTTTGGCAATCTGAACAGTTTGAATAGTGGATGCTGGATTATGTGAACTTGCAATGATAAGGTACAGCAGTAAGAATTTGAGAAAGAGGTGTCCGACTTACCTTGGTACCATTGCCAGGCCAACACATTGCAGTATAATTGCATTACAATCTGTCGAATCCAAGAATACGTGACAGCAAAAAGCTGCATATAGTGGCACACCGAAGCCTGACGCAACCATAGCAAGCCAAGGTCACCTGAGTGCGTGGGATCTCCTCAACTACGTGAATCCTGATGTAGAGGTAAAAGGAAGAGATTTTCAAAAGAGACAGAGTCAAGCTGCCTCAGAACAGGACAATATGGTGAGTTCAGCCACTTGAACTCATCAACGTCTTCAACATGAATCGAAGAATTCCCCAGTAAATTCAGCAAAAACCACATACTCATGGCATCAGAGTTCAACTTGTCAGTCACCAAAAACGTGTTTCCTCACCAGATAACGTTCAATACGTTATCTGAAAACAAAACATCATGGGGCGTTGAAGGATAACATAGAACATTCAACGACTCCTAGCTGCGTTTCTGTCAACAACTTCAACAACCTTCAACAAACCTTCAACAACTCCTAGCTGCAGCATATCTGCAACAGACTGAAGAAGGAGGAGAAGATCACATTCAAGGCAGATGAGATCAAAGAAGGATAAGATAACGTTCAAGGCTTACCAGATAAAGGAAGATCATCAAATGTAGATAACGTTATCAACTGCAGATAACGTCCCAACCAATTTACAAGAAATCAAATGCCGATGATATTCAAATTACAAGGTAACGTCCAACAACAGATAAAGTTCAGCAACACAGATCAGATCACGGTTCAGATAAGATGAAATCAGGCACCAGATGAGATCTTATCAAAACAATCAAGATCAAGCTCATCCAAATCCCAACAAACATGTATTCGTGAGCCTATAAAAGGGCTCTCCCAGGTGCTGCAGTGGGGAACCGGGAAGGAACAACAAGGCATCAATCAGCGACCATCAACCAACGAGCATCAAGAGGTTCAGTCCGAAAATTCAGAGAAATAGAGAGAGAGAGAGAGAGAGAAAGGAAGAGAAGAAGGAGAAGAAGGAAGTCCGGCCTGGTTCCTACGTCTGACGATCGTCCGGCGAAGTGCTCCTACATCCCCTCTCACTCACACAGGTTGGAATTCTTGCACAAATTGGTTTTAATTCATGAGAATCTGAAAAAGCACAGATTCTGGAAATTTGTACGTGAATCAAGGCCTTGAGCCCATGTTCTTCATTTATATCGATACAAACATGCATGATTCCTTCATGAATGGAATTAAAATCCATGTTTAGATGATTTCCATGCATCATTAGGACTGATACAGGTTGAATTTCGTTTTAGAATCCCGTTAGGAACTTTCTGAAATTTTCTGCAAACTTGGTTTCTGAAACTGTCCGTGCACATGCGTCTGATCACGGAATTTTTATAGACAAACGGATAAGCCAATTGCTTCGAAATTTTGCATGATAGACATATCAAACGTTCTTAGATAAAATTTTGAGGAATTTTTATGAAATGTTGCCTAGCCAATTAGATCCGTGAAGTTTATACAAAATCCAGATTGCGTTTTACAGAAATAGAACATTTAGTAACAGACCTCTGTTCTTTTGCCCATATCTCTTCAACCACTGAATGAAATTGGATGAAATTTGATTCTTCGGAAACCTAACATCCGCATCTTTCTAACACAATAAATTTTATCGAAATTGGATAACTGAGTGCTGAGATATTACTGTTTTTCTGAGCTTCTGATTCACAGAAATAGGGCTGTTCCGAACTTTATAACAGTTTCTGATTCTGTATTTAATTCTCAGAAAATAAAGAACAAAATTATAAAATAAAAATATACTCTGATTCTAGACACACGTGTCTTTATTCTGTAAAAGTTTTAGAATTTTTGGAGAAACAGAAGTATTTTTAAAAATTCGAAGAACAGGTCTTTGGAACTGAACAGATTCTACAACTTTCAGAATCTGAAAATTTTCAGAAATCAAGAACTTAAACACAAATCTGAAACTATTGAAAAATCTGGTTTTTCCTTTCTCGAATTAACGGATTCAAACAAATTTCGAGCGTCTAGGCTGACCCTTGAGCGCCGGTTCAAGAAGGCCTAAGTCGAAAAGATCTCACTTGTCCACAATCGTTCTTAGAAGTCAGAAAATCAGAATTTGTTAGTTTTGATAAACTAACTGGCACGCTCGTGCAACCTGACGTAGTTCGAGGGTTTGATTTCGGATCCCACGATTTGAAATAAAATCACGTCTACAGATTTGGCACGCCCGGTGGGACTTGAGACTTTGAAATTTTGTTTGAATCCATTATACTAATTCAATTTTCAGGTTTGTGATAAGTTGGCTTAAACAGGTTGATCATGTCGAGCTCAGAAGGATCTTGTGAGGTATCCAGCCGGGTCTCCCTCTCTACCAGCCGCTGCTCGAACAAAATTTCAAAAAGCTTTTCAAAAGGAGACAGGTTCGCTGCCCTAAGGGAGGGAATAAAGGTACTAAGAGAAGAAATCGATGCTTTAAGCCAAGAAGCTGAAGCAGTCGAATGCTGCTCTTCCCATGATAGGAAAACCAAAACGAATAGGAAATCAAACCACTATAGGAAGCCTAGGGTCGTTTCCAAAATTGTAGAAGAACTTGAGCCCGAATCCTTCACCATGAAAGATCGAAAGGCTCTACATCAACTTTTGAAAAACCAAAAACATGAGAAAAAATCCTATGCCTTATCAGATTTCCTACCTTTCGATTACCAAACCGATAGTGATGATGAGATACCCAGCTTCCACCGTTATGATGGAAACGGAGACCCTAGGTCTCATCTCCAACTTTTCTCCCGAAGTGCCTATAAAAAGAAAAAAGACTCCTCTAAGTGGGTCTATTGGTTCCCTCATTCTTTAAAAGGGAGTGCTGCAAAATGGTTGGCCTCTTATGACTTAAGCCAGTTTGCTGATTTTGAAGAATTAGCCAATTGTTTTATGCAAAGATTTTCGCACAATGTTGAAGTTACCCCCACTTTAAATACATTGAGGGACACCAAACAAGGCCCTAACGAAGACGCCCATGCGTTTATCGTTAGATGGAGATCAATCTTGGGGCAAGTCAAAGAACCTATCTCCGAAGGGTGCGTAGTGATGCTCATACTAGACAATTTCAAAACTGATTTGAAAGTCCTCCTTTCCTTACATGAGATTTCTACTTTCCAAAAATTGATCAAGAAAGCTTCCCTTTTCGAGACCTATTTGAAAAAGGGAACTTATGAAGATTTATGGAAAGGAAAAAGTTTTCCAAAAAAATTTGAAAAACCTGGGGCATATGGGCCACATGCACCAGAGGGAGGGATAAAAGTACCAAAAGTGGCTAATGTTCGAGTAGAGCAAGGTTTAGCAGGACCCTCAAAACCTTCAGGGCAAAAAGATTTCGAAAAGAACCAAAAAAATAAAAAGAGATTTGAAAGAAGGGAGTACACTAACCTAGGACAACCACTCACGAAGGTCCTAGACATCCTATTGGCACAAGGTCTCACAACACTCCCAGAGATTTCCGAAGGGGCACCACCCCAAGGAAAGTTTTTAAATAAGTTTTGTAAATATCATAGGCTCAAGGGCCATGATACCCAACATTGCTACACCCTGAAGAATAGGATAGAGGATTTGATCGAGCAAGGTAAGTTGCACGTGTCTGAAGAGCCGGAGTCACCCCAGGCCATTTTTAAAGAACCCTTCCTTAACCACGCCAGTACGAGTGGGAAGGAAAAAGAGGTATGCTCCCTATCACACTCTAATCATGCAGTGCATATCGTGCATCCCACACCTCACACACCACACTTTCCTGAAATAAAAAATGCCCAAGCAATAGTGATCCGAGGAGAGCCTAGAAACCCGCCCCCGGCTAGAGCCTTGGTAGTGATTCAAGGTGTCCCGAGACACCAAGTTAGAGCCAAAATAGGAACGAGCCCTAGGGATAGTGTAGAGGAAGTGACTAGATCCGGGAGAATCTACCAACCCCCACACTTAGCAAAACAAACAAGCAAGGGAGTGGTCGTTCTACCAGGCCCCCCACAAGCATGCATACCAAACTCATCCCAGGGTGTCGATAAAAAGGGTGTGGTAATAAACCCCTATGACCTAGAAATGCATCTTTCTAAACTCCCCATAAACATGTCTATCTTGGAACTGATAAAAATTTCTCCCAAGCATAGACGAGTCCTAGAGGAGATTTTAGAGAAGACTAGAGTCGACACTACGATATCCCCTGAATCCCTATCTACCTTGGTTTCTCCCGTCTTTGCAAAAACTTCCATTGTATTCACAGAGAATGATTTGGGAAAGTATGATGTGATCCATAACCAAGCACTCCATATAGAAGTTATGTTAAACGGCTACCCTATTAGTAAATGCCTAGTCGATGGAGGAGGAGGCCTTAATATCCTTCCCCTCCATATGGCTTTCCAAATAGGAATCTCTACCTCTATGCTTGAACCAAGTCCCATAACCATTACAGGATATGATGGGAACCCATCCAATCCCTTAGGCTCCATAAAGTTACCCATGAAAGTCGGACAAATATCTCACGAGGGATTATTCCATGTCTTGGATATAAATCTCCATTACAACCTATTATTAGGAAGACCATGGATACACTCTCTTAGAGCTGTCCCATCCACCTTCCACAGATGTCTAAAAATCCCATGGAAAAATCGGGTAGTGGTTGTTTTTGGAGAAGACCATCCCCAATTGAATGGAATACAAACCTTTCCTTGTATATCAGGGGAACCAAACCAGGAAGTAAAGACCAATCGGGAAACTGCCAAAATAAACCTCCCTGAAATAGCTAAACCTTCCAAAACGAGAGTAGTTCGCATTTTAGGCGAGTCAAAACTTTCCAAATCCCTCCATCTTCCCAAAAGAATCATTAGGATAAGTAAACCTGCCATAGATGATTCATCTTTCCAAAATCATCCTCTATATCAAATATTTTCAAAATTCAAAAAACCTTGGAAGATGTTGCTAAATATGGGATATACTCCTTACCAAGGATTAGGGGTTCAAGGCCAAGGAAAACTAGAGCCTATTACACCCATGCCAAATATAGGACGCCATGGTTTAGGGTATAGCCTATCCATACCACCCGAGCCACCACCCGAAACCAATTGGGTTAAGGGTGCCCTAGAACCCGCTAATCCCGAAACTTATGGTTTAGACGTCTTATTTAGAGTCTAACTCATAGTGTTTTCTTTGCAGGTTTGATGGAAGATCCCTTTTTATTTGAAAAAAATCTAAAAAAATTATATATTCCCAAAAGCCAAAAAAAATGGAAAAACACAAAAACCCAAAAAAAAAAATTGAAAAATTTGAAATTCCCAAAAAGAAAGTTTTATTCGTTCCTCCTTTTGCTATTTGCTTTAAAAAATCCAAAAAAAATAGAAAATTATAAAAATTTCAAAAAAAAAGAAATGTTTGTTTTCCCTTCTACTAGTTGTTCCGGAAAATCCAAAAAAATAAAAAAATTTGAAAAACTCCAAAAATATTATTTTTCAAAAATTGGATTTAGAAATGCCTTCTTCTCTTATCCATGATACTTCCCTAGAAAACAAGAACTTGAGAGTGATTAAAGCAAGGAGGAAAGTCCCCTCATCCATGAGGATGGTCAAGCCTCCAAGCTTTCTATATTCCATAAAATCATTGATTTGGAAAAGCTTCAAAGTGTGTAAGAATTTTCTAGAAATGCATTAGAGAGTTAACCTACCTAGAATACATCCAAGGATCATATCATGCATCACCAAGACTAAGGTTGTGCATATCTTTCGTGCATCACATTGAAAAACAATCATGTCATATAGAGATCGGCCATGATATGTGAGTTCTTGTGCTATTCACTCCAAACTAGGGGCATGGAGATGTTATCCCTTAAATACATTTCATAGAAACTGAGTGTATTCATCATATCATAAAGCATGCATTACCATTGTATTATAGGAATACATCTTGCATGACATAATGCATCCACAAGAAGCCCGCACTCCATTTGAAGATGGCGGCCCACAAGGATGGTTCCTATGATGCAAAGGGGCATCACAAAAGGAATGCTGGTAAGTTGATGTTAAGGAAGGAAAATTAGTAGATTCTATAAATGCCCAATACTATGTGTGGGGTCTACTTTAAATTCCATTTGAAAAGATTTTGAAAATAGAACTCTTTGAATTTCTGGAAAGAAGGACCAAAGATGGATTATGTGACCCCAAATTAGGGAATTGATACTTTATGAAAAATGGAGTTTCCAAAAATTATTTGGTAACATGTCAAAAATCTTTTACTTACCAAATGAGGCCTAGTTCAAAATAGCAAGGTGCTTTCAAATGGTAGGTGCTATTAGGAAATAGGACAATCTTCCCTGGATTGATTATCTAAAGGGATGAGTTGTATTCCCCATTTCGCTTCTCTTGAAAAAGGAAAATTGGCAATATTCAAAAGAAAAAGAAAAGAAAAAGAGAATACAAAAACTCCTAGAAAAAGAAGTCTTCCCCGAATAGATCGAGAGAATACAAAAACTTCTTAAAAAGGAGTCTTCTCTTTGAAAGAAAAAAAAAGAAAAAGAAAAGAGAATGCAAAAACTCCTCCGAGAAGAAGTCTTCCCCAAATAGACAGAGGGAATACAAAAACTTCTTCAAAAGAGGTCTTCTCTTGAAAAATGAAAAAAAAAGAAAGAAGGAAAAGCCAAAGCTCAAAAGAGCAATTTTCCATCTCTTTGCCTTAAACCCCGGGACGCTTCAGAAGGGACCGCGGGTAATTCTTTCCCAAATCCCCATAGCTCATCCCGATGGAGAAAAGTTCACCTTGAAAGTCCTAGAGTAGGAATAGGACCTATTTCATTTGAATTCATGTTGTTTGAGAATTAGAATTCGTTAGGTAAGAAAGGGAGCTTTGAAATGTTATTCAAAATCTTCCATAAAACCTCTACTTATTTATGAGTATTAAAACCCAAGTGAAGGGAAATATGAGAAATTGTAAGTCCTTTTTGATAGAAACTAAAAAGAGTTCCCTTTTCGAAAAAGAAATTTTGAAAATCCTAAACATCAAAAGAAACAGGGACCATTGCTTGGGGCAGCTGGCCATCATAGGCTTCTTCTCGAGTTCGTGAATCAAAGGTATGAGTCTCTAAACATTCATTTCACACACATGACTGCATTCATAAAGTGATCGTTCATGCATGATTGCTCTAGGACTAAAAGCTCTTACCAAATCCCATTTTGCTAAGAATCCAAGGAAATAGATGTTATGGAATAAAGAACGATTCCATACTCTCAAGGCAAATCTGGGAAGCAAAGCAAATGGGTGTTTTCTTCTTTGCCATTATCCAAATTAATTTGGAATAATACCAAAGAGGGGCATCTGTAAACACCCAAAATTTTCTTATAAAATTTTTACCTTTTTAGGAAAGTTGCCATTTTGCCAAATTTTGGGGTTTTTGAAGGAAAAAGGCACTAAACGAGTTTGTTTTGGTACCAAAATTTTATGGAAGCTTTAAAATGATGAAAGAATGCTTTCCGTTCTGAAAGTTTTGAGTTTTGACAAAATTTGGAAAAATGACGATTTTGCCCTTAGTACTGGAAAAACAGGATTTTGTTTCCCTAAAAGATTTATTACGAAAAGTATGTTGAAAGCTTTCCTCTTCAAAAGAAAAAGGCATTGAAAAGACAAGTTGACACCTAAAAAAGAAGGTGGACGCCCAAAAAGGGAAAACGGGCATCAAAAAGGGAAAGTGAGCTTCCTAGAAAGAAAAGCTCACATTTGGAAAGAAATCAATTTCTAGAGGGTAAGGTCGGTATTATCAAAAGAAAGGAAAGGTGGAAGCAAGAACGAAAGCCTCCAAAAATGAAGGTTTGGTATCGAATGCCTCTCGTAACGTGTCTACGTTATGTTTGGGTATTGAGGTAATTAGTATTGATATACATCAATTTGCATTGTCATCTGTTACTGTTATGTCACTTTGATGTTAAGAATAATGTTAATGGTCCAACACTCAAAGCAAGCATGAAAGTTGGTTTTTCAAAAACGTAACATAGGCCTATTTGAATACGTTCATAATAGGTAGGTATGTAACATGGATTTGCATAGCAACGTTCATGACATATGCAGATAACAGAAGATTGCTTGAGTACTCTTATACATCTCGAAGTTCAATACAGCAAGCAGTATCTAAGCACATAAAACATTCGGTGCATAAGTTCATACTCAAAACGTTTGTTTTCAAGTCCTCTTGGGTTTAAAAAAACTAATCTTCAAGGTGATCAGCAATAAAGAACTTGGTAATCAGCCTCTGTAACAGGAGATTCATCATGAACCCATACACTCCAGGGGAGAAGGGGAGGAATCCTGTTTGCCCATTGACGTCAAAAGAGCTCGATAGTATTGAGCTGAACCCCAGTATAACACTTCGGAACACAATTGAAGAATGGTATCTAAGAAAGGAGGCCGTTCAGCTTGACATTGCTAAGAGGCCATCGAAAACTCTGAAGAGGAACTTCTGAACACCTTGAAGTACAATCATGGCTTCTGTGGGAGAAAAGGATTGAATAAGTGTGTCATCCGCAGTAATGACTTGATACAAAATCTGGTTGACATGTTAAAGAGTAGCAGTATGAAAATGAGATATAGAGCACTTCAAACACTTCAGATAATGACAGAAGGAAATGATGAAAATAAAGAAGTTCTGGTTGAAGACAACAACATATGTACTGTTGTGAAATTGATAGCACATGAAGATTCCATGGAGGAGCAGCAGCAGCAGCGGCAGAATTTAATAAGCTATATAGCCGCAGAATTTGCTGAACAGAATCAAGTATCTGGGCCAGTGATGCCGAACTGTTTGGCAATCTGAACAGTTTGAATAGTGGATGCTGGATTATGTGAACTTGCAATGATAAGGTACAGCAGTAAGAATTTGAGAAAGAGGTGTCCGACTTACCTTGGTACCATTGCCAGGCCAACACATTGCAGTATAATTGCATTACAATCTGTCGAATCCAAGAATACGTGACAGCAAAAAGCTGCATATAGTGGCACACCGAAGCCTGACGCAACCATAGCAAGCCAAGGTCACCTGAGTGCGTGGGATCTCCTCAACTACGTGAATCCTGATGTAGAGGTAAAAGGAAGAGATTTTCAAAAGAGACAGAGTCAAGCTGCCTCAGAACAGGACAATATGGTGAGTTCAGCCACTTGAACTCATCAATGTCTTCAACATGAATCGAAGAATTCCCCAGTAGATTCAGCAAAAACCACATACTCATGGCATCAGAGTTCAACTTGTCAGTCACCAAAAACGTGTTTCCTCACCAGATAACGTTCAATACGTTATCTGAAAACAAAACATCATGGGGCGTTGAAGGATAACATAGAACATTCAACGACTCCTAGCTGCGTTTCTGTCAACAACTTCAACAACCTTCAACAAACCTTCAACAACTCCTAGCTGCAACATATCTGCAACAGACTGAAGAAGGAGGAGAAGATCACGTTCAAGGCAGATGAGATCAAAGAAGGATAAGATAACGTTCAAGGCTTACCAGATAAAGGAAGATCATCAAATGTAGATAACGTTATCAACTGCAGATAACGTCCCAACCAATTTACAAGAAATCAAATGCCGATGATATTCAAATTACAAGGTAACATCCAACAACAGATAAAGTTCAGCAACACAGATCAGATCATGGTTCAGATAAGATGAAATCAGGCACCAGATGAGATCTTATCAAAAGAATCAAGATCAAGCTCATCCAAATCCCAACAAACATGTATTCGTGAGCCTATAAAAGGGCTCTCCCAGGTGCTGTAGAGGGGAACCGGGAAGGAACAACAAGGCATCAACCAGCGACCATCAACCAACGAGCATCAAGAGGTTCAGTCCGAAAATTCAGAGAAATAGAGAGAGAGAGAGAGAGAAAGGAAGAGAAGAAGGAGAAGAAGGAAGTCCGGCCTGGTTCCTACGTCCGACGATCGTCTGGCGAAGTGCTCCTACGTCCCCTCTTACTCACACAGGTTGGAATTCTTGCACAAATTGGTTTTAATTCATGAGAATCTGAAAAAGCACAGATTCTGGAAATTTGTACGTGAATCAAGGCCTTGAGCCCATGTTCTTCATTTATATCGATACAAACATGCATGATTCCTTCATGAATGGAATTAAAATCCATGTTTAGATGATTTCCATGCATCATTAGGACTGATACAGGTTGAATTTCGTTTTAGAATCACGTTAGGAACTTTCTGAAATTTTCTGCAAACTTGGTTTCTGAAACTGTCCGTGCACATGCGTCTGATCACGGAATTTTTATAGACAAACGGATAAGCCAATTGCTTCGAAATTTTGCATGATAGACATATCAGACGTTCTTAGATAAAATTTTGAGGAATTTTTATGAAATGTTGCCTAGCCAATTAGATCCGTGAAGTTTATACAAAATCCAGATTGCGTTTTACAGAAACAGAACGTTCAGTAACAGACCTCTGTTCTTTTGCCCATATCTCTTCAACCACTGAATGAAATTGGATGAAATTTGATTCTTCGGAAACCTAACATCCGTATCTTTCTAACACAACAAATTTTATCGAAATTGGATAACTGAGTGCTGAGATATTACTGTTTTTCTGAGCTTCTAATTCACAGAAACAGGGCTGTTCTGAACTTTATAACAGTTTCTGATTCTGTATTTAATTCTCAGAAAATAAAGAACAAAATTATAAAATAAAAATATACTCTGATTCTACACACACGTGTCTTTATTCTGTAAAAGTTTTAGAATTTTTGGAGAATCAGAAGTATTTTTAAAAATTTGAAGAACAGGTCTTTAGAACTGAACAGATTCTACAACTTTCAGAATCTGAAAATTTTCAGAAATCAAGAACTTAAACACAAATCTGAAACTATTGAAAAATCTGGTTTTTCCTTTCTCGAATTAACGGATTCAAACAAATTTCAAGCGTCTAGGCTGACCCTTGAGCGCCGGTTCAAGAAGGCCTAAGTCGAAAAGATCTCACTTGTCCACAATCGTTCTTAGAAGTCAGAAAATCAGAATTTGTTAGTTTTGATAAACTAACTGGCATGCTCGCGCAACCTGACGTAGTTCGAGGGTTTGATTTCGGATCCCACGATTTGAAATAAAATCACGTCTACATATTTCTAAATAGGCTGATCTGGAATGGATCGAGTGTATGCTTGGGATAAGTCCTCCCCTCTTCTCTTCTCCTTCCAAAAGGAAAACAAAGGCCCAAAACAAAAGGGAATTTCCCATTCGAAGTCTCTTTCCGAAAGAAAGAAACCAGAATTTAAAAGAAAAATCGATTCTCTTATAAAAAAGTGGGATTAAAGAAAAAATACTCCCAAAGGGAGACCCTCTATGAAAAAAAGGAAAAAGAGGCCAAAAAGCTCAAAAAGAGCAGGTTTTCCGCCTTCTGTGCCTCAAACCACGGGACGCTTCAGAAAGGACCGTGGTATCTCTTTCCCATCCCTGGCTTATCCCAAGCTAAAGCATGGTTCATTTCGAGGAATCCTAAAGTAAAAATAGGATTTACTTACTTGAATTTCATCTTGTTTGAGAATTCGACGTTTCGAGTAAGGCATAGGAATTTGAAATGAAGCTTGTTTTCTTATAAAACCTCCGCTAGATAAGCGAGTGTTAAGACTCAAACAAGGGCAAGCACGAAGAGCTCGAGATCCTTAGGATCGAGGCTCAAGACAGTTGTCCCTTTTGTAAATAGTTTTGTAAATAAGTTTTGAAAACCGAACATCGAACAGCATAGGATTTGCTCACTTGGAGTAATAGACCTTGTAAGTCTCTAGAGTTCGACCACATCTGGTCTCTGGGAGGTCGCCACTCTTGGCACCACAACCATGTCATTTGCATTCCACGCATGGTACTTGCATGAATATGATCCCATTTAGGACCAGATTCCATAGTAAAACCCTTTGGCATGATATCTCCTCCTACCAGAGTTTGTAAATTGAGATTTTGCTAAAAATGGGACGATCCCATATTCTTCGTGGCTAGATCTAGGGAGACATTAAAAGGGGTGTTTGTCATCTTTGGCCTTATCCAAATCTATTTGGACAAGGCCAAAGAGGGGCATCGGTAAACACCCCGAAATCCCACGAATTTCTTAAACAAACTTGGTTTTGTAAAAGCAACCCCAAAGGGCCATTTTTGAGTCTGGAAACCCAGGAGCCTTCCAGACAACCCTGTACATATGTTTTAAACTCTGTATTTCAAAAATATATAATATAGCTTTTGAAAACCTTTTTAAAACATGTTTTGAAACCCCGAAGTGGCTTGACCCGATCAAGACAGGACTAGGAGAGCTAAAAAGAGCCTGGAACCGGAGCCCACGTCGAGCCCGGCACATCAACTCTTGTATCTGATTCACACCCCCAGGATCTCGAACGTCCAAGACCCTGTTCTTATCAAAATATCATTTGAAATCATCTCTGGAAGGCAGAAACGGAGGCGGACGACCATGTTGGCGAAGACCCAACGCAGACGGAGTATTGATGCTGTCAGGCCCCGCCCGAATCGTCCGTTTCGAACCCAGCTCGAAGGAGTCAGAGTTCAGTTTGGATTGGATCTGGACCATATATATCCAGATCCCAATCCAAACCCATATGTGGACTTGGATTTGGATTTGGATCCAGAGATCCAATCCAATATCCATATCCATGGCCCACATCACCTTCTCATAAATGGAGGTGGGGCCCACTTGAAATTCACGTGGGATCATGGGCATGAGAGAGAGTGGGGATGGAAAATATCAAGAGGGTTGTAATTAAGCTTGACTTGTGTGTCAAGTTTGGGGTTAATCATGTGGGTTAGCCTAATTGAGTGGGTTTAAGCTTGTAATTAGCCAAAACCTAACCTGGGGCTGCACCAACATGATATGGTTAAAGTCTATGGGCCATGCGAAGGGAGCTCCTTCACCTAAACCTAACCCAAAACACCTAATCCAAGCCAACCCCCCTAATCCACCCCTAATTTGAGCCTAATCACCTAACCCACTTCCCTAATCCCGGCCTAATCCCAACCTAATCACCTAACCCACTTCCCTAATCCTTCCCTAAACCTAGGTTAATTTCCCTAATCCTAGCCTAAACCTAGCCTAATCACCTAACCTAGCTCACTAAACCTCACCCTAAAACCCAACCACCTGACCTAGCCCTAAACCCCTAAACCACCCCTAGCCCACAATCTACCCAAACCACTAGTTTTCAAAATATCTGGCCCAACCCTTTCTAGCCCACCTTATCTACATACCACCCTACCTAAACCACCTAACCACTACCCCAAACCCAGCCCTAACCGACCTACCCATCCCTATTTAAACCCCCCCCTCCTTGGGGGCGGGTTTTGGCTAGCTAGTGGCTCTACCCATCCCAACCGGGTCCCTTCCTTCCCCAAGTCCAGCCGAGTTCCACTATCTCCCACCTGCTCCACCTACACCTCCACCTGCTCCACCTACACCGCCACCTCCTCTCCATCCCACCACCATCTCCTCTCTGGACGCCACCACCATTGCCCAGCCGAACGCCACCACTTGCTCTCCATCCCAACCACCCGGCTTCTCTCTTCCATCCACTGCCTCTCCCCATTCGGTAAGTACCCCCCAACGCTACCTAACTCCTCTACTCTCTCTCCATTCCTAGCCACCCACCATACCATCATCTCACCTACACATCAGCCCTTTGCTGCCACCATTATCCCTTAGCCGAACCTAGCACAACCTAAACTACCGGCCACTACCTAACCATCCCATCTGCATCCGGCTGCCCTATAAGACTCCCATTCGGCCTTCCCTTAAATCCCCTTTAGGTCCATACTCCCCAATACTCTAGACTCTCCTAGTGACCCTACACACTTACTTGGCCCAGCCCTTTAATCGCCCACATCAAGGCGACACCCATTTGCAGCCGTCCACCTTCGAGGCGCCTATCCCGCGCCCCACTTGCAGCCGGCCAGCACCCTTTGTCATCCACCCTCGTGGAGCTCCCGTTTGCAGCCCAAGGCGAAGGCCAAGCCCACGCTCAAGCAAGGCCTCTACGGACCAGCTACTCGTAAGTGCCTAAACTCGGTCTTTAGTTGTATACTTGCTTGAGATTCAATTTGATACGGGGTTGTAATAACGGAGCATAGTCTCCCCCCACTTGTAATAACGTGGCTTGGCACACCCACACACGTGCACTCTCTTAGTTGTGCACGATTTTGAACACACACGGGCCTAATCAGCCCCTAATACTAAGTATATATATATACTTTCATTTTCGAAGGGTTTTTGCTTAAGTTGGGTGCGTTGTCTTTCAATTCAAGCACTCACACACATTGAGCTTTCGCTCTTATTTGAAAGACCCAAGTAAGGGCCGACCTATACTATTTGGGTTTCATTTCATGTCGTGTGAGTAAGTCTTTCAATTCAAGCACTTTCACACACATTGAGCCTTCGCTCTTATTTGAAAGACCCAAGTAAGGGCCGACCTATACTATTTGGGTTTAATTTCATATCGTGTGAGTAAGTCTTTCAATTCAAGCACTCTCACACACATTGAGCCTTCGCTCTTATTCCCAAGACCTTAGTAAAGGCCTTATTGCAGTTATATTTGGGTTTCATTTATGTCGTGTGTGTAGTACTTCAATTCAAGCACTCTCACACACATTGAGCCTTCGCTCTTACTCCCAAGACCTTAGTCAAGGCCATACTGCAATTTATATTTGGGTTTAATTTCATGTCGTGTGTGTAAGTCTTTCAATTCAAGCACGCACCCACATTGAGCCTTCGCTCTTATTTGCAAGACCCGAGTAAGGGCTCATATACATATTATATATACATATCTCCCTTCGACATTTATATTTCAAGTCATTTCCCTTCGGTTATTTCCCTTCAGTTATTTCCCTTCAGTATTGTCTTTACATTTCGGGTTTTCCCTTTGGAGTAGCGTGAGTTTGCATTGCATCTACGCCATACCACGAGGTAGGACGCATATTGCATCAAAGCAAGCCCCGCTCGAATTCGCCCACGTAGTGGAGTGTTCATAACACACAAACTAGGTGGCCCGAAAAGGGATAAAAGAAAAGACTTAGGCACGTGCAAATCCACGTGATCTAAAACATGCAATCGCATTTTAAAGACCCGAAATAGACACCTCGAACCGCTTCATAGGCTTTCTCTCCAAAAACTCGATTTTTGCAAAGCGTACAGACTGACCCTTGCACATCGGTGCAAGAAGGTCTGCGACGACAAGAGCTTACTTACTCACAGTCGCCACGTTTAGAAGTCAGTGTTAAATATATCTTCGCTAGCTTAAGTAAGCTAGCTGGTACGCCCTGTTTGCATACATAGGCCTTAGACACACGAGAGGATCCGCTCCGAGCCCTGAAAAAGGCAAGAGGCGGGGATTTTCGCGCGTCTACAGGCCTCAAACTCCCTTCTCAGGTCCTTAATTTCATCTAGTTTTATTTTGTTTTTGAAAATCCTCCTAGAGTGAGAACTTGATGCGCATGAGCCTTGGCTCAACACTTCACTTGGATTGGATTTTGACATGCTTTTCAAGCTTTTTCAAAATGTCCTAAGTACAAGCAAAGAAAACAAGTTAAAAATGACACCTTTTACAAAATTTTCGCAAGACTTCTACTTAAAAACTCGATTTTTTGAAAGGCTCAGGTCCCACCGGGCGTGCCAATCTCTGTAGACGAGTGAAAATCCCCGCCTCTCACCTTTTCAGGGCTCGGAGCGGATCCTCTCGTGTGTCTAAGGCCTATGTATGCAAACAGGGCATGCCAGCTAGCTTACCTAAGCTAGCGAAGATATTTTTAACACTGACTTCTAAACGTGGTGACTGTGAGCAAGTAAGCTCTTGTCGTCGCAGACCTTCTTGCACCGATGCGCAAGGGTCAGTCTGTACGCTTTGCAAAAATCGAGTTTTGGGATAGAAAGTCTACGAAGCGGTTTTGAGGTATCTAATTCGGGTCTTTTAGATGCGATTGCATGTTTTAGATCACGTGGATTTGCACGTGCCTAAGTCTTTTCTTTTATCCCTTTTCGGGCCACCTAGTTTGTGTGTTATGAACACTCCACTACATGGGCGAATTCGAGCGGGGCTTGCTTTGATGCAATATGCATCCTACCTCGTGGTATGGCGTAGATGCAATGCAAACTCACACTACTCCAAAGGGAAAACCCGAATGTAAAGACAATACTGAAGGGAAATAACCGAAGGGAAATAACCGAAAGGAAATAACCGAAGGGAAATGACTTGTAAAGTAAGTGCCGAAGGGAGATATGTATATAGAGTATGTATATGAGCCCTTACTTGGGTCTTGCAAATAAGAGTGAAGGCTCAATGTGGGTGCGTGCTTGAATTGAAAGACTTACACACACGACATGAAATTAAACCCAAATATAAATTGCAGTATGGCCTTGACTAAGGTCTTGGGAGTAAGAGCGAAGGCTCAATGTGTGTGAGTGCTTGAATTGAAGTACTACACACACGACATAGATGAAACCCAAATATAACTGCAGTAAGGCCTTTACTAAGGTCTTGGGAATAAGAGCGAAGGCTCAATGTGTGTGAGAGTGCTTGAATTGAAAGACTTACCCACACGACATGAAATGAAACCCAAATAGTATAGGTCGGCCCTTACTTGGGTCTTTCAAATAAGAGCGAAAGCTCAATGTGTGTGAGAGTGCTTGAATTGAAAGACTTACCCACACGACATAAATGAAACCCAAATAGTATAGGTCGGCCCTTACTTGGGTCTTTCAAATAAGAGCGAAAGCTCAATGTGTGTGAGTGCTTGAATTGAAAGACAACGCACCCAACTTAAGCAAAACCCTTCGAAAATGAAAGTATATGTATATACTTATGTATTAGGGGCTGATTAGGCCTGTGTGTGTTCAAAATCGTGCACAACTAAGAGAGTGCACGTGTGTGGGTGTGCCAAGCCACGTTATTACAAGCGGGGGGAGACTATGCTCCGTTATTACAACCCCGTATCAAATTGAATCTCAAGCAAGTATACAACTAAAGACCGAGTTTAGGCACTTTACGAGTAGCTGGTCCGTAGAGGCCTTGCTTGATCGTGGGCTTGGCCTTCGCCTTGGGCTGCAAACGGTAGCTCCGCGAGGGTGAACGACAAAGGGTGCTGGCCGGCTGCAAATGGGGCGCGGGATAGGCGCCTTGATGGTGGCCGGCTGCAAGTGGGTGTCGCCTTGATGTTGGGGGATTAAAGGGGCTGGGCCAAGTGAGTATGTAGGGTCACTAAGAGAGTATAGAGTGTTAGGGAGTATGGACCTAAGGGGAGCTTAAGGGAAGGTCGAATGGGACACCTAGAGGAAAAGAGATGGCTGGCCGGGTGTAGCTAGGGTAGTTAGGTAGTGGCGGGTAGTTTAGGGTGTTCTGGTGGGGTTTAGGTGGCTGAGAGTGGAGAGCGAGTGAAGAAGGTGAGATGAAGGATGGGGTACTAACCTTGCTTGAAGAGAGGCGGTGGATGGAAGAAAGCAGCTGGGTGTGGTGGAGCAAATGGTTCGGCCGAGGGCAGGGGTGGTGACAGGTGGTGGTGACAGGTGGCGGTGCCGGTGGTGGTGCAGATGGAGCAGGTGGAGCAGGTGGAGCAGGTGGCTGGGTTCGGCTGGGCTGGGAAGTGGGGTCCCGGCTGGGCTTGGGGAAGGTGACTGGATAGGAAAACCCGCCCCCAAGGGGGGGGGGGTTTATATAGGGATGGGTAGGTCGATTAGGGCTGGGTTTGGGGTAGTGGTTAGGTGGTTTAGGTAGGGTGGTATGAAGATAAGGTGGGCTGGAAAGGGTAGGGCCAGATATTTTAAATACTAGTGGTTTGGGTAGATTGTGGGCTATGGGTGGTTTAGGGGTTTAGGGTTTGGTTAAGTGGTTGGGTTCTAGGGTGAGGTTTAGTGAGCTAGGTTAGGTGATTAGGCTAGGTTTAGGGAAAGTAACCTAGGTTTAGGGAAGGATTAGGGAAGTGGGTTAGGTGATTAGGTTGGGATTAGGCCGGGATTAGGGAAGTGGGTTAGGTGATTAGGCTCAGATTAGGGGTGGATTAGGGTGGAAGACTAGGATTAGGTGTTTTGGGCTAGGTTTAGGTGAAGGAGCTCCCTTTGCATGGCCCATAGACCTTAACCACCTCATGTTGGTGCAGCCCTAGGTTAGGTTTTGGCTAATTACAAGCTTAAACCCACTCAATTAGGCTAACCCACATGATTAACCCCAAACTTGACACACAAGTCAAGCTTAATTACAACACTCTTGATCTTATCCACCCCCCACTCTCTCTCATGCCCATAATCCCACGTGAAATTCAAGTGGGCCCCACCTCCATTTATGAGAAGGTGATGTGGGCCATGGATATGGATATTGGATTGGATCTCTAGATCCAAATCCAAATCCAAGTCCACGCATGGGTTTGGATTGGGATCTGGATATATATGGTCCAGATCCAATCCAAACTGAACTCTTACTCCTTTGAGCTGGGTTCGAAACGGACGATTTGTGCGGGGTCTGACAGCATCAATACTCCGTCTGCGTTGGGTCTTCACCAACATGGTCGTCCGCCTCCGTTTCTGCCTTCCGGAGATGACTTCAAATGATATTTTGATAATAACAGGGTCTTGGACGTTCGAGATCCTAGGGGTATGGATTTGATACGAGAGTTGTTGTGCCAGGCTTGACATGTGCTCCGGTTCCGGGCTCTTTTTGACTTCGCTGGTCCTGTCTTGATTAGGCCAAGCTGCTTTGGGGTTTCAAAAATGTGTTTTAAATTTTTTCAAAAGCCATATTATATATTTTTGAAATATGAAGTTTAAAACATATATACAGGGTTGTCTGGAAGGCTCCTAGGTTTCCAGACTCAAAATGGCCCTTTGGGGCTGCTTGTACAAAACCAGGTTTATTTAAGAAATTCGTGGGATTTCGGGGTGTTTACACTTACCTAAGCTAGCGAAGATATATTTTATCATGACTTCTAATGTGGCGACTATGAGTAAGTGAGCTCTTGTCGTCGCAGACTTTCTTACACCGATGCACAAGGGTCGTTCTGTATGCTTTCAAAAATCGAGTTTAGGGTAGAAAAAAAAGCTTTGTGAAAGCGGTTCGAGGTGTTTTTGATTCGGGTCTTTTAAATGCGATTACAGATTTTAGATCATGTGGATTTGCACGTGCCTAAGTCTTTCTTTTTATCCATTTATGAGCCACCTAGGTGTGTGTTATGAACACTCCACTACATGGGGTGAATTTGTGTGGGAGTACGGGGCTTGCTTCGATGCAATATGCATCCTACCTCGTGGTATGGCGTAGATGCAATGCAAAACTCACGGTACTCCAAAGGGAAAACCCGAATGTAAAGACAAGGCCGAAGGGAAATGACTTGTAATGTAAATGCCGAAGGGAGATATGTATATAAGGTATATATATGGGCCCTTACTTGGGTCTTGCAAATAAGAGCGAAGGCTCAATGTGGGTGCGTGCTTGAATTGAAAGACTTACACACACGACATGAAATAGAACCCAAATATAACTTGCAATATGGCCTTGATTAAGGTCTTGGGAGTAAGAGCGAAAGCTCAATGAGTGTGAGTGCTTGAATTGAAGTACTATGCACACAACCTGAAATTAAGCCCAAATAGTATAACACGGCCCTTACTTGGGTCTTTCAAATAAGAGCGAAGGCTCAATGTGTGTGAGTGCTTGAATTGAAAGACTTACACACACGACATGAAATGAAACCCAAATAGTATAGCACGGCCCTTACTTGGGTCTTTCAAATAAGAGCGAAGGCTCAATGTGTGTGAGTGCTTGAATTGAAAGATTTACACACACGACATGAAATGAAACCCAAATAGTATAGCACGACCCTTACTTGGGTCTTTCAAATAAGAGCGAAGGCTCAATGTGTGTGAGTGCTTGAATTGAAAGACTTACACACACGACATGAAATGAAACCCAAATAGTATAGCGTGGCCCTTACTTGGGTCTTTCAAATAAGAGCGAAGGCTTAATGTGTGTGAGTGCTTGAATTGAAAGACAACACACCCAACTTAAGCAAAAACCCTACGTAAGTTAAAGTATATATATATATATTTATGTATTAGGGGCTGATTAGACCCATGCGTGTTCAAAATCGTGCACGACTAAGAGAGTGCACGTGTGTGGGTGTGTGAAGCCACGTTATTACAAGCGGGGGGAGACTATGCTCCGTTATTACAACCCCGTATCGAATTAAATTTTAAGCAAGTATACAACTAAGGACCGAGTTAGGCACTTACTAATAGCTGGTCCGAAGATGCCTTGCTTGAGCGTGGGTTTGGCCTTCGCCTTGGGCTGCAAGAGGGAGCTCCGCGGAGTTGAACGGCAAGAAGGGCTGCTGGCCAGCTGGAAATGGGGCGCGGGATAGGCACCTTGAAGGTGGCCGGCGGCTTAGCAAAGGGCTGGTTTTGTGTGTTGGGCTAAAGTGACTAAGTAGGGTCACTAAGGGAGGTTGTAGGGTTAGGAAGTATGGCACTAAGGTGGGGCCTAAGGGAATGTCTAAGGGAGTATCTAGGGGAAGGATATGGCTGGCGAGTGGCTGGCCGAATGGGTGTGGGACAGTCGGTTGGAGTGGCCGACTAAGGGAGGCTCGGTGGTGGTGGTTGCTAAGGTAGCTAGGGCTGTGGTAAATGGGAAAGGAACTAGCTAGGGTATGGGGTAAGGTGGTGATGGGTGTGGTGAGGTGATATGGGCAGGTCTTAGGGAGTTGGATGGAGTGGCCGGATGTAGCTAGGGTGTCTAGGCAATGGCATGTAGTTAGAGTGGTTGAGGCTTGGCCGAATGGGAGTAGTGGCGGCAAGTGGCTGGTGTTAGGGTAAGGTGGTGGTAGTGCAGGTGGCTGAGAGTGGAGAGGGAGTGAAGAAGAAGTAGAGTGGAGTATGGGGTACTAACCGAATGAAGAGGCGGTGGCGGATGGAAGGGGAGCTGCTGGGTGGTTGAAATGGAGGGTTCGGCCGGATGGAAGTGGTGGCGACAGGTGGCTGGGCGGTTGTGGTGTGGTGGAGCAGGTGGAGCATGGTGGTAGCTGGCCGTGGTGCAGTTGGAAGACCCGGCTGGAAGTGGTGCAGGTGGCTGGGCTCGGTTGGGCTGGAAAGGGGGGTGAGATAGAATGGGAAAACCTGCCCCTTAGGCAGGGGTTTATATAGGGCTGTCAAAGTCTGTTGGGGCTGGTATTAGGGTAGTGGTAAGGTGGTCTAGGGGTGGTGGCATGGTAGTAAGGTGGGCTGGTTTTCGGGTAGGGCCAGATATTTTAAATACAAGGGGTTTTGGGTAGATTGTGTGCTAGGTTTAGGTGGGGTGGTTTAGAGGTTTAGGGTTTAGCTAGGTGGGTTGGTTTTGGGGTGAGGTTTAGTGAGGTGGGTTAGGTGATTAGGCTAGGATTAGGTTAGGTTTAGGGAAATTAACCTAGGTTTAGGGAAGGATTAGGGAAGTGGGTTAGGTGATTAGGTTGGGATTAGGCCGGGATTAGGGAAGTGGGTTAGGTGATTAGGCTAGGATTAGGACAGGATTAGGGTAAAAGGCTAGGATTAGGTGTTTTTGGTTAGGATGAGATTAAGGAGCTCCCTTTGCATGACCCATAGACCTTAATCACATCATGTTGGTGCAGCCCTAGGTTAGGTTTTGGCTAATTACAAGCTTTAACCCACTTTAATTAGGCTAACCCACATGATTAACCCCAAACTTGACACATAAGTCAAGCTTAATTACAACACACACCTTGATCTTATCCTCCCCCACTCTCTCTCATGCCCATAATCCCACGTGAAATTCAAGTGGGCCCCACCTCCATTTATGAGAAGGTGATGTGGGCCATGGATGTGGATATTGGATTGGATCTCTGGATCCAAATCCAAATCTGAGTCCACACATGGGTTTGGATTGGGATCTGGATATATATAGTCCAGATCTGATCCAAACTGAATTCTGACTCCTTCGGGCTGTGTTCGAAACGAACGGTTTGTGCGGGGTCTGACAGCATCAGTACTCCGTCTGCGTTATGTCTTCGCCACCATGATCGTCCGCCTCTGTTTTCGCCTTCTAGAGATGACTTCAAATGATGTTTTGATGATAACAGGTTCTTGGACGTTCGAGATCCTAGGGGTGGGTTCAATGTAAGAGTTGTTGTGCCGGGCTTGACATGTGCTCCGGTTCCGGGCTCTCCTTATCTTTCCTGGTCCTGTCTGGATTAGGCCAAGCTGCTTCGGGGTTTCAAAAACGTGTTTTAAAAAGGTTTTTAAAGCTATATTATACATTTTTGAAATATGTAAAGTTCAAAGCATATGTACAGGGTTGCCTGGAAGGCTCTTGGGTTTCCAAACTCAAAATGGCCCTTTGGGGCTGCTTTTACAAAACCAGGCTGTTTTAAGGAATTCGTGGGATTTCGGGGTGTTTACAGATGGTTTTCGAAATCATACACCTTCAAAATGACATTTCCTTTCTCCGTTTTTTATGGAACTCTAGGAATACATGCTTTTGAGGGACCAGGCACACTGACCACCTTTTTAGCAGTTTGTAGATGTGGGGTTGGTAGATCCTCCTGGACCTTGTTACCTCCCCCACGATCAACCTATGTTTCGTACTAATCATGGCTCTAATCAAGAGATTTGGAGCACCTTGAATGGTTACCACTAGTTTAACCGGGGACGAAACTCTTGGTGGTCCCCGGATGACTACTTGGGCAGGTTTCTTGTAAAGGATAAGAGTAGACGCACAAGTAGATGAACCAGACTCATATGCATGCACTAGATTCTTTGAAATCGTGAGAGCACATACCTCTTTTCCCTTCCCACTGGCACTTGTGTGCTTGGGGAAGGGTTCTTTGAAGATAGCTTGGGCAGGCTCAGGTTCTTCAGTGACCTGGAGCCGGCCTTCTGCTATCAAGTTCTCAATTTTATTAAGGAGGGAGAAGCACCGCCTTGTATCATGGCCTTTGAGCTGATGATACTTGCGAAACTTGTTTAAAAACCCTCCCTTCGAAGTGACTCCCTCAGGAATCTCGGGGAGTTTGATCATGCCTTAGGCAAGTAGGAGGTCTAGGACCTCCGTCACAGGTTGCCCCAGCGGAGTGTACTCCCGTCTTTCGAAGGGTTTTTGAAAACTCCTCTCCTTTTTATTTTCTAGTTTTTCAAAAGTTCTTGAAGCACTTGCCGGGCTTGGATCCACCCGAACATTGGCGATTTTATGGGGTTTTGCCCTTTTGTCCGTGGTGGATGGCCCATAAGTGATGGGCTTCTCCAAGTGAGCTTTCGAAATGGGATTTCCTTTCCATAAGTGGTCATACACCCCCTTTTTCAAATTTGTTTCGAAAAGGGATGCTTTCTTTATTAACTTATGGAAAGTCGAGATTTCGTGAAGCGAGAGAAGGGTTTTCAGCTCGTTTCTAAAATTATCCAGGATGAGCATCACTACACATCCTTTGGATATGGGCTCTCGCACTTGACCTAGGAGAGACCTCCAACGAATGATGAATGTATGTACGTCCTCGTTTACACCTTGTTTTGTATCCCTCAAGGTGTTTAAAGTCGGCGTGACTTCTACATTATGCGAGAATCTCTGCATAAAGCAGGTCGCTAACTCTTCGAAAGTTGCGAACTGGCTGAGATCGTAGGAAGCCAGCCATTTGGCAGCTGTGCCCTTGAGGGACAAAGGGAACCAATACACCCATTTCATCGAGTCCTTCTTTTTCTTATGGGATCGACGAGAGAAAAGCTGCAAGTGAGACCTAGGGTCTCCCATGCCATCATACCGATGAAAGTTTGGTATTTCGTCGTCACTGTCTGTTCATAGCCTACAAGTAAGAAATCAGACAGGGCGTAGCTTCTTTTCTCTTTATTTTGCCCTCTCAGCAGCTGCTGTAGGGCTTTACGGTCCTTGTGTGTGAAGGACTCGTGGTATTGGTTACCTTCCACTGCGGAAGTCTCTTTGTTTTTGCGAGGTTTTTCAAATTTCTTCTTGGCTTTTGGTTCACCATTTGACGAACACGAATCGCCTGCTTCAGCCTCTTGTCTAAGAGCGGTGATTTTGGCCTCGAAGTCCCTTCTCAAGTTTTCAATCTCTTGTTTTTTCAAAAACTTTCTAGATTGAGAACTTGATGCGCATGAGCCATGGCTCGATACCTCTTGGGAGCCTAGACTCGACATGCTTCAATATGCTTTTCGAAACAAATCCTAAGTATGAAAATGCAATAAACAAAGCTAAAACACTTTTAGAAAAATTTTCATGAGGTTTTTCTACATGAAATGACTCTGCACAAGGCCCAGCTCCCACCGGGCATGCCAATCCTGTAGACACGGAAAATCCTCACTTTTGGTTCTTAGGCCCGAAGTGAACCTTTTCGTGTGTCTAAGTCATATTTAACAAAAGGGCATGCCAGCTAGCTTGCTTAATCTAGCGAAGAAAGTTTTTGAAATCTGACTTCTATCGGGGCGACTATGAGCAAGTGAGCTCTTTTCGTCGCAGACCTTCTTGCACCGATGCGCAAGGGTCAGTCTGTACACTTGGCAAAGTCTTTAAAATTTAAACCTCTTTGGAAAATACCTGAAGTGTTTGGGCTTTGTATGTACGATTGCAAGTTTTATTACACGTGGGATTTGCACGTGCCTATGTCTTTCTTTTTATGCTTTTTAGGGCCAACTAGGTGTGTGCACAAGTGACCTAAGTTGGGCGATTTTTGCACGGGAGTATGGGGTTTTCTTTGATGCAATATGCGTCCTAACTCGTGGTATGGCGTATATGCAATGCAAACTCACACAACTCCAAAGGGAAAACCCGAATTGAAAGACAATGCGGAAGGAAAATGACTTAATGTAAATTTGCAAAGGGAAATTGCAAAAGGGAAATATGGCTATATCTTAAGAGCGGAAAGGCTCAATTGTGCAAGTGTGTGTCGTGTATATATGGAAAGACTACGCACACAGCTGAACCTTAAAACCCAAATCTTAAAGACATAGCCGAAGGGAAATACTTATAATATATATGGGCTCGAAAGTCGCCAACGTGTGCGTGGGTGTTGTGTGTATATGTAAAGACAACTCACACGACTTGTAATGTAAAACCCAAATATAATTGCAATATGGCCTTGACTAAGGTCTTGGGAGTAAGAGCGAAAGCTCAATGTGTGAGTGTGGAAATTGAAAGACCACGCACACAACTTGAATTAAAACACCCAAGGGAAATTGCAATACGGCCTTTACTAAGGTCTTGGGAGTAAAAGCGAAAGCTCAATGTGTGTGAGTGTGGAAATTGAAAGACCACGCACACAACTTGAATTAAAACACCCAAGGGAAATTGCAATACGGCCCATACTAGGGTCTTGGTATTAAGAGCGAAAGCTCAATGTGTGTGAGTGTGGAAATTGAAAGACCACGCACACAACTTGAATTAAAACCCACGCAACTTAAAACATATAGGTATAACTATATCTTAAGGGCTGATTAGGCCCGTGTGTGTGCTAAAATTGTGTGCAGCTAAGAGCAGAATAGGCTCAAGTGCATGTGTGTGTGGGTGTGCCAAACCACATTATTACAAGCGGGGGGAGACAACGCTCCATTATTACAACCCCGTATCAAATTTAATTAAATGTAAGCAAGTTCATAACAAGGACTAAGTTAAGGCACTTACGTATAGCTGGTTCGGGTGTAACTTGCTTGGCTTTGGCCTATGTGAGTCGCCTTGGACAGCCGAAGGGGAGCTCCTTGGATGCAGGTGGGCGCCAAGTATGGTCTTAGCCGAATGAAGACTTGAAGATGGCTGGGTGGTAGGCGCAGCAAGTGGGGATGTTGGGTGGTGTTGTGGTAGGTTAGGGTACTAGCTAGGTGGTGGCAAGTTAAGGGTGAAGGCTTAGCTAGGGGTTGGGAATTGGATGGCTAAGGGAATGTGGGGAGGTAGGTTGTGAAGTGGCCGGGTGTATGGGAGATGGCTAGGGTGCAGCAGTGGCGGGTGATGAAGTGTGTGGCTGGGTAAGAAGGGGAGAGGAAGATAGGTTAGATGGGGCTGAGATGGGGGTACTAACCGGGTGTGGTGGAGGAGGTGATGGCCGGAGGTGGCAGCCAAATGGGTTGTGCAGCCGAGTGAGGGAGTGGAAAGGTGGCAGTCAGGTGGAGTGCGCAGGTGGCAGCCGGGTGGAAGTGCAACCAGGTGGAGTGGCGGTGGATGGGGGTGCTGTTGGGGGAGAATGGGAGTGAAGTGGGGTGGAAGAGAGGGCAGGAGAGAGAGGGATCTAAAACCCGCCCCAAAGGGTTGGGTTTGATAGGCATGGGCTGGGGTCGGTTGGTAAGGTGGTATGGGGTAGATATTTAGGATATAGTGGGCTGGTGGTGTAGTTTGGGTAGGTCGGCTAGGGGGGAGTGGTATGGTGGTTTAGGGTAGGTCAGTTAGGGTGGCTGAGAATTAAGGGTTAGGGCCTAATTAGGTGGGTTATGGTGGGATTAGGTTTAGTCTAGCTAGGGTCTAGGTGGTCTAGTTAGGTGGGGTGAGCTAGGTGAGGTCGGCTAGGTATGGTTGAGGTGGTTTTGGGTGAGGGTGGCTAGGATTGGGTCAGGTTTAGGGGGGAGTGGCTAGGTGAGGTGGGTTAGCTTAGGGCTAGGTTTAGGAGCATCCCCTTGGCATCGTTCCATGGGCCTAGTTGCTGCCTTGTTCATGTTGGTGCAACCCCAGGTTAGGTGTAGGTGCATACAAGCTTAATCCCACACTCTTAGGCTAAACCCACATGATTAACCCAACCTTGACTAAAGTCAAGCCCACCAACTTTCTCACTCATACTTTATCATCCCATTCTCTCTCTACCCAAGCTTTTCACGTGAATTCTCTGTGGGCCCCACCTCCATTTATGAGAAGGTGATGTGGGCCATGGATGTGGATATTGGATTGGATCTTTAGATCCAAATCCAAATCCAAATCTAAATGCATGTTTGGGTCTAGATCTAGATATATATGGTCCAGATCCGGCCCAAATCTGATTTTCTGACTCCTTCATGGTGTTGCGAAACAGATGGTTTGTGCGGAGCCTGACTGCATCAATACTTCGTCTTGTGTTGGGTCTTCACCAACATTATGGTCCGCTCTTCTTCTCACCTTCCGGAGATCATTTTGACAAATTTGTTGATAACAAGGGCTTGGATGTCCGAGATTTTGGGGATGATTCTGATACGAGAGTTGATGTGCCGGGCTTGAAATATGCTCCGGGTCCGGGCTCTCTTTCACTTCTCTGGTCCTGCTTTCATCAGGCCAAGTTGCTTTTTGGGGTTTCAAAACACCTTTTTAAGGTTTGAAAAGTTGTATGTATATATTTTAAAACATATATGGTTTAAACATATGTATAGGGTTGTTTGGAAGGCTCCTGGGTTTCCAGACTCAAAATAGCCCTTTGGGGCTGCTTTTACAAAACCAGGTAATTTGAGAAAATCGTGGGATTTTGGGGTGTTTACAACTTGCTCACAGTCACCCCGATAGAGTCAGATTTCAAAAACTTTCTTCACTAGCTTAAGCAAGCTAGCTGGCATGCCCTTTTTGTTAAAAACGACTTAGACACACGAAAAGGTTCACTTCTGGCCTAAGAACCAGAAGTGGAAATTTTCCGTGTCTACAACGAGTAAGAGCTAAAGCTCAAGTGCTCATGTGTACTTTGTGTAACAAACCAAGTTATTACAATCGGGGGCAAATAAGGCTCCGTTAATACAACCCGGTGTTCAAATTGAATTAAAGCGTAGAAAGGAGATATGAAATGCTGAATGAAAACACTTACGTGATTCGATTCTTTGTCCACTCCAATTCACGAGCTTGATTGGGTTCACACCCACGGATGAGTCTTCCTTGAAGCTTGAAGCGAAAGGTGGCTGAACGTAGCCTTGAAGCGTGGGGTTTTATGAGGTTCACGGCTCTAGGGTGTTCGGGCTTTTAAGCTTGGGTGGAAAGAGGGATGATGGCTGCGGGTTTGGTTAGGTGTGGGATGGATAAGGTGTAAGGTTTAGGGGTAGGAGGTGGTATGGGTCACAGATGAGAGTTGGGTATGGAATGGGGTCCTAAGGGAGATGGTCATGGATGGAAGTGGGGTTTTCTAAGGGATATGGGATGATATGGGGTGGTATGGGATAGGAAAGTGGGTTGCTACCGTGGTGTTTAGTCTTAGGTGGGATGTAGAATAGGGTAGGATAGGGACTAAGGTGGTGGTGTGGCAAGGGAGATGGGATGGTTTGTACGAGAGTTAGGGTTTTTGGTTGGGAGTGGGGTTCGGTTAGGATTGGGATGGGTGTAATGCGAGGCGGTGGTAGGATAGTTGGGATCCTAAGGGAGGTGATCACGGGACTAAGTAGGTGGGATGGGAGTTAGGGGTTCTAACTAGGCTAGGTCGGCTAGAATCAGCAGGGAAGGTCGGTTAGGAGAGGTCGGTTGCAGTGGGGTCAGGCGGGCAGGATGCCCACGCTGGGCGTTGAGGCGGTGCCTGACGCGGGATGTCGGCGCTTGAGCGTAGGGCGTCGGGCATTGGCGCCTGGCGCGTGGGTGGTGCGCAACGCACGATAGTGCGTAGGGGTACCCGGGTGGCTTAGCAGTAATAACATTATCTATTTATTGAATATATGTTATTTAACCATTTATTATATTCAATTTGTGATTACTTATCTTTTCTTATATATTTTTGAAGATGCTCATGTCTGATGGCTCTCAATGTTGTCTACTTTCTATCTTGGCAATAGTACCTGCATACAATTGTCATGAATTATGATCGATCATTCCACGCACATATTTACATATACATATAAATAAGAAGACGGGTGTTAATTGTAGACGTAAATTTTTATTTCGATGTCTATATGGAGATTCGAAACGAAATTCTCAAACTACATCGTGTATGCGAGCGAGTCAGTTAGTTTACTCAAACTAACAAAGATTGATTTTTGACTTCTGTGTAGCGATTATGGACAAGTGATCTCTTTCGGCGTAGGCCTTCTTGAACCGATGCTCAAGGATCAACTTAGACGTTTTGAAAATCATTTGAGATCCAGTAAGTTTTCGAAAACAAGATTCTAATTTCAAAAGCTTGACAAAATTGTGATTTTGGTTCTTAACTTAAAAATATTTTAAGTCTTGAAAAACAGAAACAGGTTCTGTTTTCAAAGGCTTGTTCCTAATTTTTTTGAAATAGTTTTGAGTTTCCAAAAATTTTGAAAATTTTACAGAGAACAAATTTTTGATGTACAGATTTAGAAAATATTTTTATTTTTATTTTATATCTGTAGATTTATGTAATTAATTCCAAAAATACACTCTACTCAGATTCTCGAGACAGACCCATGCTAGAAAGTTAGAGGTTTAGAAAAACTATTGTATTTTTATGATTAGACCTCTGATTTCTATGAAATTGGTCTTGTTGGAAAGCTATAGATTTCAGATTTCTAATGAGACTATTTTCAATCAAATTGGTTTAGAAAAACTATTGTATTTTTATGATCAGACCTTCGATTTCTATAAAATTGGTCTTGTTAGAAAGCTATAGATTTCAGATTTCTAATGAGACTATTTTCAATCAAATTGGTTCACTGTGTACAAAGATATTGGATAATAGCCCAACCTCTATCACAATAACTTCTGGTTTTCCAGAATTTGTTCCGATTTTAATAAAACTTTTCTTATTTCATTGGTGACTTTTCACAAGCCTAAAATTCTTAAAATTTTTATTGAAAGTGTGTTGGTCTGTGTAGATTAGACGTAAAATTTCTTAACATTTGGAGCATGAGATATTGAAATAAAATTTGTTTACCAAACATTTGTAGAGTGTAGAAGTTTTCAGATTTTTAGATTTGTGCCTGTATTAAATCTATAGGAGGATTAAGAGGTCTATAATCTATAGCTATAAAAAGAAAATCCTAATTATCACGTAAGTATAGTAGGATTAAGAGGTCTATAATCGTATATTATGTTATGGAGTAGAAAGAATCTAAATTGAAATATATAACAAATAGCATATGAATGAAAGAAAGACGGGGCAACATATGAACCTCAATTAATACATCATCATGGAGACATGAGCTCCTTAATTACAACCTCATAAAGCTTAATGAAAAGGAGATATAATTGTAAAGAATAAAGGAAGAATGAACCTATGGCGGAGGGATTGGAGGACAACCAATGGTTAGTGGTGGCGCACCTTCTTCTTCCTCTCTTCCTCTTTCTCTCTCTCCCTCTTTCCCTCTTTTTCTCCCCCTCTCTTTCTCTCCCTCTTGTTGGGTCATGGGAGGATGGATGGTTGGATGGTTTGATTGAACTCGGATTGATAATTTGCAGTACCTTTGAGGCCCCTTTTATAGGCCAAGTATTGTCTCTTTGATGTAAATTTTCATAAGGCAAGTTGCTTTATTGAAGATGGCTGCATGTGGCAAGTGAAAGTTGGTCATTCTTGCTAAAAGTTGCTCCCTTGGATAAGGTAAGTGAAGTGTTGCATATGGACCTTTCAAACCGGCTGTTGTCTTTTGGTAAGTGGGTTCGGTCAAGTGGGTTTAGCCAAGGAACTAGGTCCGCCAAGATGTGTTCAGCCAAGTAGGTTCAGCCAAGGAACTAGGTCTGCCAAGATGTGTTGGTTCCCAGTTCGTACACACATTTGAATTTAAGGAAGTCATGCCATTGGGAAGACATTCAAGAAGGACCGTTCTATTGTGAATCAAGTAAGCAACAACAATACCATGAGAACCTAATGATTGTTGTTGCAAGTAAGTGGCATAAAATGCACTAGAAGTTGGGACAGGAGTTGCTTGAAATGGTAGGTGGTTGCTTCCTCTTGGACTTGATTCAATGCACCCAGAACTAGAAGTTAATCGGTCCTCTTGGATTTGGGAACTTCTATGCTGAATTTGGCAAGAAGTCAAGGTTGGAATCAGGTGAGGCCTGATGTGGTAGGTTGCTGAGATTACTTGATAGCTGGAAAGCTTGCTCCCTTAATACTGCAGAATTCGATAGTGCCTTGGCAAGTTCATTATTGCCCACTTCCAAGATTTTATTTTTATGAAGTATTCCTTCATGAAGAACTTTCCTAGCAAGTCTTCCCAGAAATTCAATCATATAAACATTCTTATCTAACATGCGAGAAACTAGATGGGGTATCAGTAGCCTCCCAGATGTTGATTTTTTGATAGAATAAGCCATACTCAAGTTTGAAGGTGGTTTTTGCTATATCAGTTAAAATTCTTTAAATAGGCCACTGTAATCAAGGCCAGCTTCAGGAAGACCAAACTCATTCACAAATGACACATTAATGTACGATTTCAACCTTGGTCCAAGGGAAATGAGTTGCCTGAATGCATCCTCAACTATATGATCTCGACGTACAACGATTTCCACTGACCCTAGACTTGGTCCGACTATTTCTCCAGCCATTCTTTGAGAGTCCTTGTCTGATTTGATAAATTCATGGAACAACTGAACCTCGTAGTGGCATGAATTGGTCCTACAACACCTCCTAACATAATTGGACGAAAGATTATCCTTTATCTCATCCTTCACATTCTCTTTCAAGATGTTGCTAGAACGGAAATCTTGACTTCCTGGTTCATGCTTGTAAACATGAAAATTTCCACTCCCAAGTTATAAAAAACTTGAAGTGAACCTTTTCGTGTCTATACTTGCGCGAGCATACCAGCTGGCTTACACAAACTAGCGAAGACTTTTTAAACATTTTTCTGACTTTTTGGCGATTGTAGGCAAGCAGACTCTTTTCGCTTTAAACTTTCTTGAACCGATGCTCAAGGGTCGATTTAAGCGCTTAGAAACTTCAATTTCCAAACAAGTCTTTACTTCAAATTATATGAACGACAAGTGTTTTTTGAAAGAATTCAGTTCGTGCACTTTTGCCAATTTTATTACGAGATTGGACGACCCTAAATTTTTTGCAAGTTTTACTTACTGTAGCATGATGTGTGTGGAATGTGTGGGCCTAGTTTCAGCGTGATCGGAGTGAGTGTCGAGAGATTGTCGCGATGAGCGGATGTAGAGATGCTAGAAATCCTGTTTTAGGTTTTTGAGAACAATGATGCGAACTCACCCGAATTGAAATTGCACCCACTCTACATCCGAAGTAAAACTCACACGAAATGAAAGTGCGGTCACTCTACATTCCCAAAAGTAAAACTCACGCGAAATGAAAGTGCAATCACTCTACATTTCCGAAAGTAAAACTCACATGAAATGAAAGTGCAGTCACTCTACTTTCCCGAAAGTAAAACTCACATGAAATGAAAGTGCAGTCACTCTACATCCTCGAAAGTAAAACTCATGCAAAATGAAAGTGCAGTCACTCTACATCGCCGAAAGTAAAACTCACATGAAATGAAATATGTATATTGGCTTAAGAAGAGAGGGGATTCAAAGTATAGAAGGTTTATAAAGTATATTGGGGTAAGAGAGCGAAAAGGCTCGAGTGCACGTGGGTGTGATCGTGATCATCCACCAATTAAGAGCGAAAAGGCTCGAGTGCACGTGGGTGTAATCGTGATCATCCACCAATTAAGAGCGAAAAGGCTTGAGTGCACATGAGTGTAATCATGACCATCCACCAATTAAATGACAAGCGAAAAAAGCTAATCAATATTACAACATGGGGGGAGGTTGCGCTCCATTAATACAACCCCTTCTTAATTGAATTAAACGGAGAAAATGGTTTAAAATCAAAGTTAAAAGGCACTTACAAGTTTTTCCAAATGTTGAAAATTCCACGTTTTGAATTTCGGCAGTCTTCTTCCTTGCAAGCTTCCCCTCACTCGAGCCCTTTAGTGCAACCCCTTCCCTTTGCTCAAGTCCACCTTCTCTCTCTTGGTTCGGTCCAAGCTAGCCCATGTCTAGATGCTTACCTTCAACCGTGCTCCACTCGGCCAAGCCCCCAAGCCCTTTCTCCACTCGGCCAAGCCCCCAAGCCCTTGCTCCACTCAGCCTCTTGCTTTAAGCTCCACCTTCTTGGCCGGGTCCTCCCCTTCTCCTCTAAGCTTGCTCGAGCTCCACCTTCTCAACTCAAGCCACTCCTCCAACCCCTTCAGAAGCCCCCCCCCCCATGGCCAAGGGAGTGGATCTTTTGGGGCGGGTTGGATCTTTTGGTCCAACCCGATCCAAGGGTCCTTTGGGACATGGATTTGGATCTTTTGGTCCAGATCCAATCCAAAAATTCTTTTGTGTCCTTCTTTGGGGACATGAAATGGACGTTTTTTAAGCAAGCTCCGGTTTCTCGGTGACTCGATTTTAGACTTGGTTTTTTCCAATCCTTTTAACTAGCTAATGCTTGCTTTCAGGACTTTTCATTTGATGCTTGGTTTGATCCCTCTGGCCCTGTCTTGAGCTTGCACTTGATGAGGTTGATCCCAGATTTGAAGTGGATACTGATTTCAGTTTTGATAGGCATGGTTCTTGATTTTAGTCTCTCACGGTGCTTGATTCTTGATGGCTTCATCAGGGTCTTGATTTCATTCTGTATTTTGAAATTTGAACTCGCCTTGAACTGAACACCGGATTCAATCTTCCATCTCGCTTTTATCCAGATAGGCTTGGCCCATCCTTCACTTTTCGACTTGATCTTGAGTTGGATTTTGGATCGAGTTTCGTCTGTTTGCTTGATCCATTTTGCAATCCATGGGCTTTTAACTTTAAAACCTTTATTTTGCAATATTTCCTAAAAGGTTTAAACTTTAAAATTTGAGGTTTTTAAAGGTTCAAAAAGGTTGTAGATTGGTTTTTGAAATTCAGGAGTTTTTGAAAACATCACAATTTTGGGTGTTTACAGATGCTCCTCTTTGGCATTAATCCAAATTGATTTGGATAATGTCAAAGAAGAAACACCCTTTATGGATTTACTTCTCAAATTTTCTTGAGAACATAAATCATCATTCATTTCGTAAAACTCCCTTTTCTTGGATCATAGGAGAGGGATTTCCAGTCAAAAAGAACTTTTCCTATGTGGGGTACTTTTCCTAGGTATGATCATGCATGAATGACTTTTGAATGCATGCGTGAGTGAGTGAGGTGAGCTTTTGGGAGAGTCAATTTTGGGGTTTTTGAGCCTGGAGAGAGCCTTTAAAGGCCAACTGTCTCAAGCAGGTTTTATCCCATGTCTTTTTGACATTTTGGGTTTTTGAAAATTTCTTTTTCAAAAGGAACTCCTTTTATCTTTGATAAAAAAGGACTTCCAATTTTTCATACTTCCCTTCATTTGGGTTTCGACACCTACTACTTGGTAGAGGTTTTTTGGAAAATATTTCAAAGTTCCATTTCCCATAAAACAAAGTCTAATTTTCAAACAAAGTCTAATTCTCAAACAAAATGAAATCCAAATGGGTAGATTCTATTCCTACTCTAGGTTTTTCATGGTTTGAAACTTTTTCCATTGGGATAGGCTGCGGGGATATGGGAAAGAGTTACCATGGTCCCTTCTGAAGCGTCTTGTGGTTTAAGGCAAAGAGTCATAAAATTACTCTTTTGAGCTTTGGCTTTCTTTTTTTTTCTCATTTTTCAAAAGAAGACCTCTTTTAAAGAAGTTTTTGTATTCCCTCTGCCTATTCAGGGAAGTCTTCTTCTCGAAGGAGTTTTTGCATTCTCTTTTCTTTTTCCTTTTTTTCTTTCAAAAAGAAGACTCCTTTTGAAGAAGTTTTTGTATTCACTTTTCTTTTCAGTGAAGACTTCTTTTTCGAGGAGTTTTTATATTCTCTTTGTCTTTTCTTCTTCTTTTGAACATTGTCAATTTTTCTTTTTGAAGAGAGAAGCAAAATGGGGGGAAAGCTTATCCATTTAGTTACTCAATTCAACCAAGATCATCCCATTTCTTAATAGCATCTACCATTTGAAAACATTTTGCTATTTTGAACAAGACTTCATTTTGTAAGCCAAAGATTTTTGAAATGTTACCAATGTGTTTTTGAAAAACTCTACTTTTCGTAAAGCTTCAATTCCTTCATTTAGAGTCATACAATCAATCTTGATCCTTCTTTCAATAAGTTTCAAAGGAGCTCAATTTTAAAAATCTTTTTGAAATAATTTAACATAGACCCCCTAAATAATTTTTTTCAAGTATTGGGGATTTTCGGGGTCTACTAAATTTCTACCCATAACATCGATCAATCCATTTTTGTTACCCTTTTTATGACATGGGGACATTCCTACTTGGGCTGCCACCTTTTTGGGCCTCTTTCGGTGAATGAGGTGTATATGATGTATGATATGTAACAATGCACTCCATGTGATTCAATGGAAATACATGCTTTATGAAATGATGACAATATGAAATGTATTCCACATGATATGACGGAGATACATGTTTTATGAAATTGATTCTCCATGGAAGGTGTCTAGGGGATGCATTTTTAATGCCCCTAGTTTGATGAAGATGAATGATTCACATGGCAGCATGGTGAAGGGCTATGGATTTTCAAAGGGAATTCTAGATGGACGATGGGATGACATGTCCATGCACTTGGGATTTTTCTTTTCTCGGGAGATATGAAGATGATTTCTATACCTGCCCCTTAGATGATTCTTTGTCTTATCAAAATACATTTTCCACGCTTGATTTTCCTTAAAACAATTTGTTAAAGCATGGTTTTGAAATTCATTTATAAAATATGCCTTCATCGGGCATTTTATCAAGTATGGGGAATGTGTCTCAAAGAGGCAATTCAGCCATACGATATAGGGCTTGTCCCTTAAGGGAGTCTTGAGGATGAACTCCTACACCATTAAAAGGGACTGCCATTTATCTTGCCTACCCATTAAGATAGGTTTTTCAAATAAGTGCTTGAATGAATCAACATTATTCCTTTTCCATGACATGGGAAATAATGTCTCGAATTTGGAAGCCTATACCAAGGCCAAGCACGATTTCTCTATTGGCTTGATAATTTCTTTCACATGCCAAATAGAGTTTTCGAAATGTAATAAATGGCGTACTTTCTATGGCTATCATCTTCATATTGATCAAGTAAAACATCCAATGCATTCACATGAATTGGAATGTAAAGCTTTACTTTGGAGGTTTTGAAAATTTGAGGATCTACCATAAATTTTTCAAAAGCTTTTTGAAAATCATCATGTAAATTTTTAACCCTTTTCTCAAAAGGTCTCGTTGAGAGGTTTAGCATCTTTTTGGCTAGATTGGAGTCAACCTTGAAGGTTTCGGATTTGATCCATATGGAGACATGCCTGTGATGGCTCGATACTTAGGGGGTCAACTCTCATGCCCCTTTGGCTTTACACAAAACTCGAGTTCTAAGATGATGTCTAGACCTGATATTGTTTATGCAAATATATGATTTCAATAATGCAATGCCTGATTCTCATGTAAACATGCATACACTATGGGTTAGACTCACTCTAAAAATCCTCAATTTTTCCAAGTCAAGGATTCTATGAATTTCGAGAAGCTTGGAGGTATGATCATTCCTCCTTGCTTTGATGATTCTCAAGCATTAAAATTTTGGAGAAGCTCTAGGCAAGAGGGTTCTATCAAGCTTGGATGATTCCGTATTTGGGGAATATAGACAATTTCTGAAAAATTCGAAAATGGGCTTTGTACATGGCCATTATTTTTGGAGTTTTTGAATTTTTTTGAATTTTTTGTCTTTTTGAAATACAAATTCAAGGATCAATATAAAGCTTTCTTTTTGAAACTTTTTCTAAATAAAAAATGGGGGAATGAATGAAACAGATTTCTTAAAATTTTAAGATTTTCAAATGTTTTTGGGATTTTGAAGGTTTTCAATTTTTTTTGTTTTTGAGAATATCTATTTTTTTTGGATTTTTGAAAAGGAGGGCTCTTCCATCAAACCTACAAAGAAAACTTCATGAATTAGACTCTAATCAATAGGTCTAAGCCATGGGTTTCAGTTGTAGTGGGTTCTAAGGGCACCCGTGACCCAAGTGGTCTTAGGTGGTGGCTCAGGGGGTATGGATGGGACGTAGCCCAATCCATATTGATTTAGGTTTGATTTGGGTAGGATGGGTTCTAACCTACCTTGATTTCTGGCTCCTAGGCCCTTGTAGGGTTTATATCCCATGTTTAAGATCATGTTCCAAGGCTTTTTGATTTTTGAAAAGGTTTTATAAAGTTTGTGCCCTTGGAGCATTGAATCGTCCATGTCAGGGTTATATACCTGCTTTATTTTGGGTGGGAGATTGGAGTTTGGGGTGGTGGAAGACTTGGGCTTCCACACGACCCTAGGTTGGGAGATATGGTTTTTAAGGAAAGCCATGATTGGTCCCTTGAGGGTTTTGAGAAGGTTTGAGAAAGTGGGTTCATTCATGGTAGGGGTTCCTAGGATGTTGATGCATGCCTTAGGATCTACCATATTTTTAACTTTATTTTGTTTTTGTTTTTGAAATTCTTTTTTGTGGTGTGGGACATTTGGCGCACCTTGAAAATCCTTATTTTCGGGCACGTTTTGTGGGTTCATGGGTGCATGAGTGTGATTCAATGCATCCGATGACCCTATATCAAGAGGAGAGTTTAGAGGAGGGTTTTAGGCATACCTCCTTTTGGCTCATCTACCTTTTCATGGTGAGAGCAGGCCTTGTCCTCGGGTGACTCTGTTTTGAGCTCCCGTTGCTTTTCGAGGCGTTCCTTTTCTAATCCTACCTTTATGTGACTCTCGTCCTCTCGTGAGACTTGTGGGGTGTGGATTTCGTGTCCCACTGTGTTTGTGTGCCCCGAATCAGGAACATTCTTTCTAGCTTTCAGAATTTCAAAGTTTTGTTTTTCAATTTGTTTTGAAAATTTTCCAGATTTTTTTGAGTTTTTGAAGTATGAAAATATTTTTTTGGTTTTTCTTTTGAACTTAGAGTGCTTAGAGGCTTGGGAATGGATGATTTGATCCGCCTTTAGGCTTCATCTCCAGCCTCATATCGTTCGTCAAGTTTAGGATTAGTTTTCCTTTCATGATCTCTATGTGCCCGAGATGAGCTGCTATGTGATCGATGTGTCTTAGCCTCATGGCTTAAAGCGTTGATCTTTCTAAAAATTTCTTTGATAGAAGCTAGCTCTTCTTGGGCTTTAGATGATTTGGAAAACCATTTTGAGTTACTTGACGAGGATTTCCTTGGCTTCTCATCCATTGTTTATAAATTCGTGCACAAGTTTGAAAACACATTTTTCAAACTTTTAAAGTTCTACTTGTTTGAATTAAAGTTCCCTTAAGACCAAAGTCCCACCGGGCGTGCCAATCCTTTAAACATGAAAATTTCTACTCTCAAGTTATAAAAAACTTGAAGTAAACCTTTTCGTGTCTACGCTTGCGTGAGTGTGTCAGCTAGCTTACACAAACTAGCGAAGACTTTTTAAATGTTTTTCTGACTTTTTGGTGATTTTAGGCAAGCAGACTCTTTTCCCTTTAAACTTTCTTGAACCAATGCTCAAGGGTCGATTTAAGTGCTTAGAAACTTCAATTTCCAAACAAGTCTTTACTTCAAATTATATGAATGATAAGTATTTTTTGAAAGAATTCGGTTCGTGCACTTTTGCCAATTTTATTATGGGATTGGACGACCCTAAATGTTTTGCAAGTTTTACTTACTGTGGCATGATGTGTGTGGAATGTGTGGGCCTAGTTTCAGCATGATTGGAGTGAGTATCGAGAGATTGTCGCGATGAGCGGATGTAGAGATGCTAGAAATCCTGTTTTAGGTTTTTGAGAACAATGATGCGAACTCACCCGAATTGAAATTGCACCCACTCTACATCCGAAGTAAAACTCACACGAAATGAAAGTGCGGTCACTCTACATTCCCAAAAGTAAAACTCACGTGAAATGAAAGTGCAATCACTCTACATTTCTGAAAGTAAAACTCACATGAAATGAAAGTGCAGTCACTCTACTTTCCCGAAAGTAAAACTCACACGAAATGAAAGTGCAGTCACTCTACATTCTCGAAAGTAAAACTCACACAAAATGAAAGTGCAGTCACTCTACATCGCCGAAAGTAAAACTCACGCGAAATGAAATATGTATATTGGCTTAAGAAGAAAGGGGATTCGAAGTATAGAAGGATTATAAAGTATATTGGGGTAAGAGAGCGAAAAGGCTCGAGTGTACGTGGGTGTGATCGTGATCATCCACCAATTAAGAGCCAAAAGGCTCGAGTGCGCGTGGGTGTAATCGTGATCATCCACCAATTAAGAGCGAAAAGGCTCGAGTGCACATGAGTGTAATCATGATCATCCACCAATTAAGAGTGAAAAGGCTCGAGTGCACGTGGGTGTAATCGTGATCATCCACCAATTAAATGACAAGCGAAAAGAGCTAACCAATATTACAACATGGGGGGAGGTTGCGCTCCATTAATACAACCCCTTCTTAATTGAATTAAAAGGAGAAAATGGTTTAAAATCAAAGTTAAAAGGCACTTACAAATTTTTTCAAATGCTGAATATTCCAAGTTTTGAATTTCGGCGGTCTTCTTCCTTGCAAGCTTCCCCTCACTCGAGCCCTTTGGTGCAACTCCTTCCCTTTGCTCAAGCCCATCTTCTCTCTCTTGGTTCGGTCCAAGCTAGCCCACGTCTAGACACTTACCTTCAACCGTGCTCCACTCGGCCAAGCCCCCAAGCCCTTGCTCCACTCGGCCTCTTCCTTCAAGCTCCACCTTCTTGGCAGGGTCCTCCCCTTCTCCTCCAAGCTTGCTCGAGCTCCTCCTTCTCTCCTCAAGCCACTCCTCCAACCCCTTCACAAGCCCCCCCTGGCCTTATTTATAGGCCAAGGGAGTGGATCTTTTTGGGCGGGTTGGATCTTTTGGTCCAACCCGATCCAGGGTCCTTTGGAGCATGGATTGGATCTTTTGGTCCAGATCCAATCCAAAAATTCTTTTGTGTCCTTCTTTGGGAGCATGAAATGGGCGGTTTTTAAGCGGGCTCCGGTTCCTCGGTGACCCGATTTTAGACTGGGTTTTTTCCAATCCTTTTAACCGGCCAATGCTTGCTTTCAGGACTTTTCATTTGATGCTTGGTTTGATCCCTCTGGCCCCGTCTCGAGTTTGCACTTGATGAGGTTGATCCCATATTTGAAGTGGATACTAATTTCAGTTTTGATAGGCGCAATTCTTCATTTTAGTCTCTCACGGTGCTTGATTCTTGATGACTTCATCAGGGTCTTGATTTCATTCTGCATTTTGAAATTTGAACTCGCCTTGAACTGAACACCGGATTCAATCTTCCATCTCGCTTTTATCGAAATAGGCTTGGCCCACCCTTCACTTTTCGACTTGATCTTGAGTTGGATTTTGGATCGAGTTTCGCCTGTTCGCTTGATCTGTTTTGTAATCCATGGGATTTTAACTTTAAAACCTTTATTTTGCAATATTTCCTAAAAGGTTTAAACTTTAAAATTTGAGATTTTTAAAGGTTCAAAAAGGTTGTAGGCTGGTTTTTGAAATTCAGGAGTTTTTGAAAATATCACAATTTTGGGTATCTACAATGCTGAAGTCAACCCAAGCTTGTGGACTGAATTCGGTAAGTGATCAAAGCATGTATCAAGCTTGCCAAATCATACAAAGTTGCTTTGATCCTTCCATGTTAAAATTGATAAGGCTTGGTAACTTACCAAACTGCATGTCACAACTGCCAAATTACATAACAAGGTCATCGATGGCTTGTCAAATTGAACATCACAACTTGCCAAATTAGACATTGCACCTTTCCAATCGAGCACCACTTTCCTTTTTCATTGACGCTGACTTTTCCTTTTTAATACTTGAAACAAAAAATGACAGGTTACCTTGCCCAATAGTGTCGAAATTGGCAGGTGTTCGGTCGTTGCCTTTTTGGTTCATACCACCTCCTCTTTCTGTCTGAGTTTTATATATGACAAGTATGGTTTCAAACATTTTTTTTTAATGAAAACATTTTATATTTGGAAACATCAAATTTAATGAAATCTTCAAATATTATTCTTCGAAAACACTTATATATGAGCCCAAGGGCGTCAATGTAAAGTGCGGAATGGGAAATACTTATATATATATATGAGCCCAAGGGCGTCAATGTGTTCGTGTGTGTTTGTGTGTAAATGGAAAGACAACTCACACACACGACTTGAAATTTAATTTGCGGAATGGGGAAATATAGATATAAGAGTGGAAAGGCTCAATGTGTGCGTGTGTGTTGTGTATAAATGTAAAGACAACTCACACGACTGAAATTTAACAACCCCGAATGTAAAGACATACACAGCTGAACCGGGAAAAGTCACGCAGCTGAAAGTATATAGATATGATTATATCTTGGTGGCTGCCAAGGCCAAAAGGTGCGTGAGAGTGTTTGAGCAAGAGCTCGGGTGTCTTTGGGTGCGACTGTGTGTAAACATCCTGAAATCCCACAAATTCCTCAAAACAACCTGGTTTTGTAAAAGCGTCTTACCTCGTGGTATGGCGTAGATGCAATGCAAACTCACGCTACTCCAAAGGGAAAACCCGAATGTAAAGACAATGCCGAAGGGAAATAACCGAAGGGAAATGACTTGTAATGTAAATGCCGAAGGGAGATATGTATATAGGGTATATATATGGGCCCTTACTTGGGTCTTGCAAATAAGAGCGAAGGCTCAATGTGGGTGCGTGCTTGAATTGAAAGACTTACACACACGACATGAAATAAAACCCAAATATAACTTGCAATATGGCCTTGATTAAGGTCTTGGGAATAAGAGCGAAAGCTCAATGTGTGTGAGTGCTTGAATTGAAAGACAACACACCCAACTTAAGCAAAAACCCTACGAAAATTAAAGTATATATATATATATATTTATGTATTAGGGGCTGATTAGGCCCGTGTGTGTTCAAAATCGTGCACAACTAAGAGAGTGCACATGTGTGGGTGTGCCAAGCCACGTTATTACAAGCGGGGGGAGACTATGCTCTGTTATTACAATCCTGTATCGAATTGAATTTTAAGCAAGTACACAACTAAGGACCGAGTTAGGCACTTACTAATAGCTGGTCCGAAGATGCCTTGCTTGAGCGTGGGCTTGGCCTTCGCCTTGGGCTGCAAGAGGGAGCTCCGCGGAGTTGAACGGCAAGGGCTGCTGGCCGGGTGCCTTGGGCGCGCGGAAGGGGAGCCTTGAAGGTGGCCGGCTGCTAAGGATGGGCTGGTTTTGGTGTGTTTGGCTAAAGGGCCTAAGTAAGGTCACTAAGGAGGGTGTAGTGTTAGGGAGTATGGCACTAAGGGGGAGCCTAAGGGAAGGTCTAATGGAGCACCTAGGGGAAGGAGGTGGCTGGCCGAATGGAAGTGACAGTCGGTTGGAGTGGCCGACTAGGGGAACTTGGTGGTGGCGGGCTGCTAGGGTGGCTATGGGTGGAGTATGGGAAGGAAGCTGGCTAGGGTATGGGGTAAGGTGGTGGTGGGTGTAGTGAGGTGATATGGGCAAGTTTTAGGGAGTTGGGTGGAGTGGCCGAGTGTAGCTAGGGTGTCTAGGTAGTGGCGGGTAGTTAGGGTGGTTATGGCCTGGCCGAATGGGAGTGGGGGAGGCGATGAATGGCTGGTGTTAGGGTAGGGTGGTGGTAGTATAGGTGGCTGAGAGTGGAGGGGGAGTGGAGAAGAGGTGAGATGGAGTATGGGATACTAACCGGCGGTGATGGGAAGCGGCGGGTGATTGAGGGGCAGCCGGGTGTGGTGGATTGGCTGGTTCGGCCGGATGAAGAGGATGGCGACGGATGGCTGGGGAGTGGTGGGGCACAGTGGTGGCTGGTGGTGGTGCAAGTGGAGGAGCCGGCCGAAAGTGGTGCAGGTGGCTGGGCTTGGTTGGGCTGGAGAGGGGATGAGATCGGATGGTGGAAGATGATCATGGGAGATGGGAAAACCCACCCCTTAGGGGTGGGTTTTTATAGGGCTGCAAGAGGTGGTTGGGGCTGGTATTAGGGTAGTGGTTAGGTGGTCTAGGGGTGGTGGTATGGTGGTAAGGTGGGCTGGAAAGGGTAGGGCCAGATATTTTAAATACAAGGAGTTTTGGGTAAGTTGTGTGCTAGGTTTAGGTGGGGTGGTTTAGAGGTTTAGGGTTTAGCTAGGTGGGTTGGTTTTGGGGTGAGGTTTAGTGAGGTGGGTTAGGTGATTAGGCTAGGATTATGTTAGGTTTAGGGAAATTAACCTAGGATTAGGAAAGTGGGTTAGGTGATTAGGTTGGGATTAGGCCGGGATTAGGGAAGTGGGTTAGGTGATTAGGCTCATATTAGGACCGGATTAGGGTAGAAGGCTAGGATTAGGTGTTTTTGGTTAGGATTAGATAAAGAAGCTCCCTTTGCATGACCCATAGACCCTAATCATATCATGTTGGTGCAGCCCTAGGTTAGGTTTTGGCTAATTACAAGCTAAACCCACTTAATTAGGCTAACCCACATGATTAACCCCAAACTTGACACACAAGTCAAGCTTAATTACAACACACACTTGATCTTATCCTCCCCCACTCTCTCTCATGCCCATAATCCCACGTGAAATTCAAGTGGGCCCCACCTCCATTTATGAGAAGGTGATGTGGGCCATGGATATGGATATTGGATTGGATTTTTGAATCCAAATCCAAATCTAAGTCCATACATGGGTTTGGATTGGGATCTGGATATATATGGTCCAGATCTAATCCAAACTGAATTCTGACTCCTTCGAGTTGTGTTCGAAAAGAACGGTTTGTGTGGGGCCTGACAACATCAGTACTCTGTCTGCGTTGGGTCTTCGCCAACATGATCGTCCGCCTCTATTTTCGCCTTCTGGAGATGACTTCAAATGATATTTTGATGATCACAGGGCCTTGGACGTTCGAGATCCTGGGGGTGGATTCAATATGAGAGTTGCTGTGCCGGGCTCAACATGTGCTCCGGTTTTGGGCTCTCTTTGGCTTTTCTGGTCTTGTCTTGATCTGGGTAAGCTGCTTCGGGGTTTCAAAAACATGTTTAAAAAGGTTTTTAAAGCCATATTAAATATTTTTGAAATATGTAAAGTTCAAAACATATGTACAGGGTTGCCTGGAAGGCTCCTAGGTTTCCAGACTCAAAATAGCCCTTTGGGGCTACTTTTACAAAACCAGGTTGTTTTGAGGAATTCGTGGGATTTTGGTGTGTTTACAGATGCCCCTCTTTGGCCTTGTCCAAATTGATTTGGATAAGGGCAAAGATGACAAACACCCCTTTTCAATATCTCCCTAGATCTATCCACGAAGAATATGGGATCATCCCAATTTTTAGCAAAATCTCGATTTACAAACTCTGGTAGGAGGAGATATCACGCCAAAGGGATTTACATGGAATCTGGTCCTAAATGGGATCATGTTTATGCAAATGTTCATGAGTGGAATGCAGATGCATGATATGGGTGTGGTGCCAAGAGTGGCGACCTCCCAGAGACCAGATGTGGTCGAACTCTAGAGACTTACAAGGCTTGTTGCTCCAAGTGAGCAGATCCTATGCTGTTCGATGTTCGATTTTCAAAACTTATTTACAAAACTATTTACAAAAGGGACAACTGTCTTGAGTCTCGATCCTAAGGATCTCGAGCTCTCCGTGCTTGCCCTTGTTTGAGTCTTAACACTCGCTTATCTAGCGGAGGTTTTATAAGAAAACCAGCTATATTTCAAATTCCTAAGCCTTACTCGAAACGTCGAATTCTCAAACAAGACGAAATTCAAGTAAGTAAATCCTATTTTTACTTTAGGATTCCTCAAAATGAACCATGCTTTAGCTTGGGATAAGCCAGGGATGGGAAAGAGATACCACGGTCCCTTCTGAAGTGTCCCGTGGTTTAAGGCATAGAAGGCGGAAAACTGCTCTTTTTTTGAGCTTTTTGGCCTCTTTTTCCTTTTTTTTCATAGAGGGTCTCCCTTTGGGAGTATTTTTTCTTTAATCCCTCTTTCTCACAAGAGAATCGATTTTTCTTTGGAATCCTGGTTTCTTTCTTTTGGAAAGATACTTTGAATGGGAATTTCCCTTTGTTTGGGCCATGTTTTTCCTTTTGGAAGTAGAAGAGAAGAGGGGAGGACTTATCCCAAGCCTACACTCGATCCATTCCAGATCAGCCTATTTAGAAATAGCACATACTACTTGCAAGTATCTTGCTATGTTGAACTAGGCCTTTCTTTGTAAGAAGAAGGATTTTGAAATGTAACCACGATTTTGAAGACTCCACTCTTTCACAAGTGCGAATTCTCTCACTCAGGGTCACATGACTTTGCCTTTGCACCTTATTCTCATGTCTCAGGGCAGCTATCCCTAAAATTTTCGAAAACTAGAATTTAATCCAAATCCTACACATGATACTTCTTTAAGTATTGGATATTGATAGGATCTGCTAAATTCCTACCTTCTACATCGATCAACCAATACGAATTGTTCGTGGTGGTTGCTCGTACAACATAAGGTCCATCCCACTTGGGGCGCCACTTTTCGAGTGGATGTGGGCCACGATAATGGATGATTTTCAAAACTAGATCCCCCACTTCAAAGTGGCGAGGTCTCATGTGTTTGCTATAATGTCGGGCTATCCTTTGCCGGTATGCACGAGCATGATCCATGGCAAGGAGTCACCTCTCATCTAGCAAATCTAGTTCGGCCATCCTAGCATGCTGAAGCATCTCTAGGGGGAGGTCGAGTGCAATGGATGTATGGAATGAATGCAGTTGAGTATGAATGGGAAGAATGGCGTTTATGCCATAGACCAATTCGAATGGCGTGGCATTCGTGGGAGATCGGATGGAAGTCCTATAAGCCCATAAGGCTTCATCCAGCTTCTCATGCCACGTTCTACCCTTCTCTAAAGTCTTCTCAATTATACTAATGAGAGTCTTGTTTGTGGCTTCGGCTTGGTCGTTGCCTTGAGGGTAGTAGGGCGAAGAGAAGTGGTGAGTTATGCCATACGTGTTGCACAACTTAACCATCTGCTCGTTCTTAAATGGGGTACCATTGTCAGACACAACGTCTCGTGGAACCCCAAATCGAGCCAAGATATTCCTCCGGATAAAAGCCACCACATGTTGCCCCATTACGTTGGTTAGGGAAATGGCTTCCACCCACTTGGAGAAATACTCCATGGCTGCCAAAATAAATCGATGCCCATTCGAGGCTTTTGGAAATATTGAGCCTACGATGTCAAACGCCCACATGGTGAATGGCCAGGGGCTGACCACGGAATGCAATGCAGATGAAGGGATATGAATGGCATGCCCATGCACTTGACATGGATGACACTTCCTAACATGATCGTGACAATCCTTTTTTAGGGTGGACCAAAAATAGCCCCCTCTAAGTATTTTCATTGCCATCATGTTGGAATTAACATGACCTCCACATTCTCCATCGTGGAATTCATGCATCACTATCCTAGCCTCCTCTAGGTCGATACACCTAAGCAGAATGCCGGTAAAACTCTTTTTGGATAAAACCCCACCCAGAATGGTGTATCGGGTTGAAATTTTACGGATGAATGCCTTATCTTTGGATGTGGCATCCTCGGCGAATCCCCCATTTTCTAGAAATTGTTTTATGTCATAAAACCAGGGTTTTTCAATAGATTCTGGGTTATTTTGACAAATGTCCAGATCGTGTGTGGATGGGTTGGGCGCATGCCATATTTCTAAAGATTGGGTCCCTGAAATGGGATCGACCTTTAGGGTTGAACCCAAGGAGGAGAGGGCATCGGCGATGCCATTGTCCTCTCTTCCTATGTGTGTGAGTTTACACGATTGGACCAATCGAGTGGCCAACCCGTGATATGGAAGTAATTTTTCATTACGTACTTGCCAAATTTTCAAAACCTGGTTTATGACAAGGAGCAAATCTCCAAAGACCTTGATGCATGATGCCCCTAGAGTTTTCGAAATCCTTAAGCCTTGTATGAGTGCTTCATACTCAGCTACGTTGTTGGAACATTTGAAATCTAGGCAGACTGCTATGGGAATCTCGCCCTTTTCAGGGGAGATCAGGATGACCCCAGCACCAGCCCCTCGTTGGTTTTGTGCCCCATCGAAGTGCATCTTCCACACTTGGTTTTCGAAAGAATTTGCCAAAATGTGGTTTTGAAAATGGTTTTGTAATATGCCTTCATCAGGCATTTCAACAAGTGTGGGATATGCGTCCTTTAAGGGGAACTCAGCCACGTAATCTGTTAGGGCTTGCCCCTTAATGGAGATCTGGTGATGGTATTTTAGGTCATACTCCATTAGAAGGAGTTGCCATTTGCCCAATCTACCCGTGAGAATGGGTTTTTTGAACAAGTGCTTGATTGGATCAAGCTTGGACACTATCCAGATCTCATGATCTAGGAAATAGTGTCTGAATTTCTGACAGGCCCGGACTAGGGCCAAGCACGTCTTCTCCATGGCTTGATAATTTCATTCATAAGCCAAGAGAGATTTCGAAATGTAGTAGATGGCATACTCCTTATGGGTGTCATCCTCGTACTGAGCCAACAGGGCTCCTAAAGCGTTCGCATGCACGGAGATGTAAAGTAAAAGTGGTTTTCCTTGCTTTGGAGGGTTCAAAACGAGGGGATTAACCAAGTATGCCTTTAGTCTCTCGAAGGACTTCTGGCATTCGTCATCCCATAAGAATTTAGTGCCCTTCCTTAACAGTTTGTTGAAGGGTTCGCATCTAGTCGTCAGATTCGATATGAATCGACGAATGGATTGTAATCGTCCTTCGAGGCTGCGGATTTGGGTGAGATTGGAGGGTGGAGCCATGTCTATGATGGCTCGACACTTAGAGGGGTCGACTTCTTTACCCCTTTGGCTCACCATAAAGTCTAGAAGCTTCCCTGATTCTACCCCGAATACACATTTTTGAGGGTTCAGCTTTACTTTGTAAAGCCTAAGCCTTTCGAAAATCTTTTGCAAACATTCGATGTGAGTGCGTCGAGTTTTGGATTTTGCCAAGAGATCATCTACATACACTTCTACGAGCTCATGAATTTGATCATGGAAGATCGTGGTCATGGCTCGTTGGTATGTTGCACCGACATTTTTCAAACCAAAGGGCATGACTGTATAGCAGTACGTGCCCCATCGGGTTGTGAAGGCGGTCTTACCCTGATCTCGTGGACTTAGTTTGAATTGATTATAGCCTGAATAGCCATCCATAAACAAAAACATTTCATGATTTGCAGTACTATCGACTATCAAATCTATGTTTGGTAAAGGATAATTATCCTTTGGAGTGGCTTTATTCAGGTTTCTGAAATCGATGCATATTCGAATTTTCCCATTGGTTTTTCGAACTACAACGATATTTGATAACCAATCAGAATACACAATGGGTTTTATAAATCCGGCTTTTAGCAGATCTTCTAAACCCTCTTTGACTTGCGTGTGTACATTCGGGTGTATTTTCCTAAGCTTCTGCTTTATGGGTTTTACACCTGTATCTAAGGGAAGACGATGCTCGACAATGCTGGGGTCTATGCCCGACATGTCTTCATACGTCCATGCAAACACATCTAAATAGGTTCGTAGAAAGGCAATGAATGCTAATCTTTCAGGTTCATGCAAACATGCGCCTATTTTGATGGTATTGGGATTGGAATCATCCCCTAGGTTCACCTCTATGAAATCTCCTCCTATTGATTGGGAAGGTCTTTCAAAATCGAGAATTTTATGAAATTCTGGTAGCTCGGAAGTGGGATCTTCCTCAAGGGGATCCACTTCCGGGCTTTGATCATTCTCGTGGGCTATAGACCCGAGGGAATTTGATGCGTGATTTTCAAAAGACCTGGTTTTGTACTCGGATTTTCAAGTGATTTCAAAATTTTTGGTCTGGCTATGCAGACGACATTTCTTTCGAAATCCTTTTCTTTTGCCAAAGTCCTACCAGGAGCAGCTATATACAAAATCTTTTTGGTGTTTTCCAAATTTTCGATTTTTTTGGGTTTTTGTAAAACAAGAACTTTGGGAACTATACAAAGTACTCTTTTTTTGAGTTTTTGTTTTTCCATTGTTTTTGGTTTTTCTTCTTTTTCGATTTTTTTTATTTTAAACTTTTCAAATGTTTTTGTATTTTTATAAAAGGGATCTTTCATCATACCTACAAAGGGAAAACGCTATGGGTTAGAGTCGGAATAGGAGATCTAAATCGTAGGTCTCTTCTAAGTCAGGTTCTGGGGCACCCTTGACCCAGGTGGTCACAGGGGGTGGCTCTGGCGGTATTCGGGGAGTATAGCCGATCCCATATCGGCTTGGGTTGGCCCTAGGAAGGATGGGCTCTAGGAGATCCTCGTTCTGCGCCCCTAGACTCTTGTAGGGCGTGTAGCCCATGTTCAACAACATGTTCCACGACTTTTTGTTTTTTGAAAAGGTTTGGTATAAACCGTGGTCCTGGAACTTGTTGTCGTCCATATTGTGCTCATATGGCCTCTTGTCCAGGGGCTTTGGAAATAGGGAATGCTTGGGTTTTCCTAGAAGGGTTAGAATCGGGAGGGGGCCTGCTTTGGGCGGCCCCTTTGTAGACGCGCGAAAATCCCCGCCTCTCACCTTTTCAGGGCTCGGAGCGGATCCTCTCGTGGGTCTAAGGCCTATGTATGCAAACAGGGCGTGCCAGCTAGCTTACCTAAGCTAGCGAAGATATATTTAACACTGACTTCTAAACGTCGCGACTGTGAGCAAGTAAGCTCTTATCATCGCAGACCTTCTTGCACCGATGCGCAAGGGTCAGCCTGTACGCTTTGCAAAAATCGAGTTTTGGAGAGAAAGTCTACGAAGTGGTTCGAGGTGTCTAATTCGGGTCTTTTAGATGCGATTGCATTTTTTTAGATCACGTGGATTTGCACGTGCCTAAGTCTTTTCTTTTATCCCTTTTCGGGCCACCTAGTTTGTGTGTTATGAACACTCCACTACATGGTCGAATTCGAGCGGGGCTTGCTTTGATGTAATATGCATCCTACCTCGTGGTATGGCATAGATGCAATGCAAACTCACGCTACTCCAAAGGGAAAACCCGAAATGTAAAGACAATACTGAAGGGAAATAACCGAAGGGAAATAACCGAAGGGAAATGACTTGTAAAGTAAGTGCCGAAGGGAGATATGTATATAGAGTATGTATATGAGCCCTTACTCGGGTCTTGCAAATAAGAGCGAAGGCTCAATGTGGGTGCGTGCTTGAATTGAAAGACTTACACACACGACATGAAATTAAACCCAAATATAAATTGCAGTATGGCCTTGACTAAGGTCTTGGGAGTATGAGCGAAGGCTCAATGTGTGTGAGAGTGCTTGAATTGAAGTACTACGCACACGACATAAATGAAACCCAAATATAACTGCAATAAGGCCTTTACTAAGGTCTTGGGAGTAAGAGCAAAAGCTCAATGTGTGTGAGAGTGCTTGAATTGAAAGACTTACACACACGACATGAAATGAAACCCAAATAGTATAGGTCGGCCCTTACTTGGGTCTTTCAAATAAGAGCGAAGGCTCAATGTGTGTGAGAGTGCTTGAATTGAAAGACTTACACACACGACATGAAATGAAACCCAAATAGTATAGGTCGGCCCTTACTTGGGTCTTTCAAATAAGAGCGAAGGCTCAATGTGTGTGAGAGTGCTTGAATTGAAAGTCTTACACACACGACATGAAATGAAACCCAAATAGTATAGGTCGGCCCTTACTTGGGTCTTTCAAATAAGAGCGAAGGCTCAATGTGTGTGAGTGCTTGAACGGAAAGACAACGCACCCAACTTAAGCAAAAACCCTACAAAAACAAAAGTATATGTATATACTTATGTATTAGGGGCTGATTAGGCCCGTGTGTGTTCAAAATCGTGCAAACTAAGAGAGTGCACGTGTGTGGGTGTGCCAAGCCACGTTATTACAAGCGGGGGGAGACTATGCTCCGTTATTACAACCCCGTATCAAATTGAATCTCAAGCAAGTATACAACTACAGACCGAGTTTAGGCACTTACGAGTAGCTGGTCCGTAGAGGCCTTGCTTGAGCGTGGGCTTGGCCTTCGCCTTGGGCTGCAAACGGGAGCTCCGCGAGGGTGAACGACAAAGGGTGCTGGCCAGCTGCAAATGGGGCACGGGATAGGCGCCTTGAAGATGGTCGGCTACAAGTGGGTGTCGCCTTGGTGTGGGGGATTAAAGGGGCTGGGCCAAGTGAGTATGTAGGGTCACTAGGAGAGTATAGAGTGTTAGGGAGTATAGACCTAAGGGGAGCTTAAGGGAAGGTCGAATGGGAGTCTAATAGGGTGGCCGGATGTAGTTAGGTTGGTTAGGTAGTGGCGGGTAGTTAGGATATACTAGGTTCGGCTGAGTGAGAAGGGTGGCAGTAAAGGGGAATGGCTGGTGGTAGGATGTTATGGTAGGGGGGTTAGGTGGCTGAGAGTGGAGAGGGAGTGAAGAAGGTGAGACGAAGGAGGGGGTACTAACCGTGCTTGAAGAGAGGCGGTGGATGGAAGAAAGCAGCCGGGTGCGGTGGAGCAGGTGGTTCGGCCGAGGGCAGGGGTGGTGACAGGTGGTGGTGTAGGTGGCGATGCAGGTGGTGGTGCAGATGGAGCAGGTGGAGCAGGTGGCTGGGTTCGGTTGGGCTGGGAAGTGGGGTCTCGGCTGGGCTTGGGGAAGGCGACTGGATAGGAAAGCCCGCCCCCAAGGGGGGGGGGGGGGGTTATATAGGGATGGGTAGGTCGGTTAGGGCTGGGTTTGGGGTAGTGGTTAGGTGGTTTAGGTAGGGTGGTATGAAGATAAGGTGGGCTGGAAAGGGTAGGGCCAGATATTTTAAATACTAGTGGTTTGGGTAGATTGTGGGCTAGGGGTGGTTTAGGGGTTTAGGGCTTGGTTAGGTGGTTGGGTTTTAGGGTGAGGTTTAGTGAGCTAGGTTAGGTGATTAGGCTTGTTTAGGTTAGGTTTAGGGAAATTAACCTAGGTTTAGGGAAGGATTAGGGAAGTGGGTTAGGTGATTAGGTTGGGATTAGGCCGGGATTAGGGAAGTGGGTTAGGTGATTAGGTTGGGATTAGGGGTGGATTAGGGTGGAAGGCTAGGATTAGGTGTTTTGGGTTAGGTTCAGGTGAAGGAGCTCCCTTTGCATGGCCCATAGACCTTAACCACTTCATGTTGGTGCAGCCCTAGGTTAGGTTTTGGCCAGCTTGCATTGAAGTCTTTGGAGACTCTTTACTGGTTGTGAACCAAGTTTTAAAAGTTTGGCAAGTCAAACACGAAAAACTCATTCCGTATCACGAGTTGGCCACCAAGTTGGTCGACTCTTTCAAATCATGCACACTCACTCACATAGGGAGAGAGGACAACACCATAGCGGACGCCCTCTCCTCCTTAGGATCCGCTTTAAGGGTCGATCCCACCTTGGGAACCCGATCCCTAGAGATATGGCACTCACCCGTTCCATCCACGCACAATTTAGAGATTTGCCAAAATGACCAAAATCCAAATGATAAACCTTGGTTTTATGACATTAAAAACTTTTTAGAAAACGGAGGATTTCCCGAATATGCTTCTTCAAAAGATCAAGCTTTTATTAGAAAAATTTCAACCCGGTATGTAATTTTGGGAGGGGTGCTTTTTGGAGCTGGGTATTTTTGGTCCACCCTAAGACAAGATTGCCATGATCATGTTAGGAAATGTCATCAATGTCAAATACATGGGCATATCATTCACACCCCATCATCCACTTTGCATTCCATCGTGAGCCCTTGGCCTTTTGCCATGTGGGCATTCGACCCCATATCCCCCAATGCATCCAATGGACATAGGTTCATCCTAGCGGCCACCGAATATTTCTCTAAATGGGTTGAAGCTATATCCTTGGCCAATGTCCAAGGACAACAGGTAGTGGCATTCATTAAGAGAAATATCTTGGCCCGATTTGGAGTACCAAAAGACCTAGTGTCCGATAATGGCACCCCATTCAAGAATGAGAAGATGGAAAAATTGTGTGTCACATATGGCATGACTCAACACTTCTCATCGCCCTACTACCCTCAAGGCAACGGCCAAGCCGAAGCCACAAACAAAACCCTCATAAGCATCATTGAGAAAACCATAGAAAAAGGTAGGACATGGCATGAGAAGCTCGACGAAGCCTTGTGGGCTTATAGAACTTCCATTCAAACCCGAACCAATGCCACCCCATTCGAGTTGGTCTATGGCACGAGTGCCATACTCCCCATTCATACCAAGCTTCATTCATTTCATACATCACTTGCATTAGATATTCCATTAGAAACCCTACAACATACTAGAATGGTCGAACTTGACTTGTTGGATGAAAAGAGGCTACTTGCTATGGATCATGCACATGCATATAGGCAAAGGGTAGCCCGACACTACGAGAAGCACATGAAGGCTCGCCACTTCAAAGTGGAAGACCTAGTGCTAAAAACCATTCACCACCAAGGCCCACACCCCCTTGGAAAGTGGCGGCCCAAGTGGGATGGTCCTTATGTTGTGCGTGGAACCACCACTAACAATTCTTATTGGTTGGTTGATGTTGACGGTAGGAACTTGGTAGACCCTATAAATGCTCAGCATTTGAAAAGATATCATGTATAGGGTCTACTCTCTTTTAAAAATATTTTGAATGGGATCTCCTTTGAACTTCTTGAAGAAGGATCAAGGTGGATCGTGTGACCCTAAACAAGGGAAATAGGGTCTTATGAAAGGTAGAGTTTTCAAAATTTATGGGCTATATTTCAAAAGTCCCCATCTTACAAAATTGAGCCTTTTTCAAAATAGCAAAATATTTCCAAATGGTATATGCTATTTCAAAATAGGGTGATCTTAGATGAATCAAGTAAACCATTGGGATAAGTCTCTCCCCATTTCGCTTCTCCTTCCCAAAAAGGAAAATTTGGCAAAATAGAAAAGAGGATATCCCTCCAAAATTTTATCTTCAAAAGAAAAAGAAAAGCAAAGCAGAAAAGAGTGCTTTGATTGAAAAAGAAAGAGGAAAAAGCAAAATCCTCCAAAAAGAAAAAGGGAGGCCCTCTATGAAAAAAAAAAGAAAAAAAAATTGCCAAAAGCTCAAAAGGAGCAAATTTTCCTCTTCTTGGCCTTAAACCACGAGACGCTTCAGAAGGGACCGTGGTAATTCTTTCCCTATCCCTATGACTTATCCTAGTGGAGAAAGGTTTTATCTAAGAAAATCCTAAAGTAGGAATAGGATTTATTCATTTGAATCTTATTTTGTTTGAGAATTAGACTTTGTTGTGTAAGTAGGAGAGTTTTGCAATGTTTCCTAGTTTTCCTATAAAAATCTCTACCAAGTAGTAGGTATTATGACCCGAGTAAAGGGAAATACAAGAAACTGAAAATCCTTGTGATTGAAGCTAAAAAGGATTTCCCCTTTCTTTTGGAAAGTTGTGAAAACCCGAAAACATCAAGCCACATAAGGGCCATGATCACTTGGGGCAGTCGACCTTCACAAGCCTCCCAAGTTCGATCCTTGCATGTTAAGAGTCTCTAAAAGAATCATCGTGTGCATATCACTCACACCCTTCATACATGCCCATGCATGCATTTCAAAACCATTGAGTACATGATCGATATTAGGACCAAGGTCATAGTAGATTGAGTCCCCTTTGGCTCTAAATCCCCTCTTACTTATTTTTAAAAGTTAGGCACTCAGATGATCCATGCTCTTGAGAAAGGTTCGGAAAGAAGAGTAAAAGGGTGTTTTCTTCTTTGACATTATCCAAACACAGTTGGATTAATGCCAAAGAGGGGCATCTGTAAACACCCGAATTTTTTTCAAGTATTTTCAAAAGCTCCTAAATTTTGAAGGCCAATTTAAAGCCTTTATGAACCTTTAAATTCAAAATCCCCAAATTTTAAAGTTTAGACCTTCTGGGAGAATATTTCAAAATAAAGGTTTTAAATCCAAATAGCCCATGAGTTTCGAAGCAGGCGGAGACCCAATCCAGGCCTCGATTCCCGGAAAGAAGATAAAGTGTATCAAGATACGGATCAAGTTAAATCAGATTGATTCCCAAAAGTGGAGAAGATTGAAGCATATCAAGTTCAAATTCAACAACTTATCCAAATGGAAGGTCAAGACCGATCAAATCCAAGTTTGTCCGATCATGATGGGGCCAACTTGGAACCAAGACTCGAGGCCATGGTAACAAGCTCATTCAATTCTAGAAGATTTCAAGTGTAACTCAAAAGCAAAAGGTGGGAGCCAAATCAAAGAAAGAAGCGAATTCAAGTGGGTCGAAGTTTAAAGAAATCAGCCCAAACAAAACATGTTGCACATTGTAAGGTTGTTTAAAACCAACCGCATGCTCTAGGGCTACACCAAGCCATGGCACCTATACCAGCCCATATGGGCTGGTCCGAATCGACTCAATGAAGAACTACAAGAAGCCGGTTGGGAGCGGATCAAATCCACCAAGCTAAAGCTCCAACCCGCCCCATAAGAAACCACTAGAACCAGCCCCCCTTGGCCTATAAAAATGCCCAAGAGGGGGGGCAGGTTCCATAACTTGGAGATTGGAGGGAGAAGAGAGAGAAGAGAGAGAAGAGAGAGACCTTGGGTGGTGTGTGCTAGACTAGGTGCAGAAAATTTCAGCAAAGGGGGGACGTCTTCTAGTGAAGGGGAAGCTAGGTGAGAGCTTGTAGGAGTTAAGAAGGAAGGCCATCAAGAGGAAGACCGGCTTCATCATTAAAATCCGGTCCTTCACATCCAAAACTCGTGTAAGACCTTTCTTACTTAATCTAAGTTTCATTCTCTTCCATTCAATTCATTAAATGGGGTTGTATTAATGGAGTTTCATCTCCCCCCGAATTGTAATAATCTAGCTTTGCTGCCATTTCAATTTCGTGGATGAAACACTATACACCCACATGCACGCCAAGTGTTTGCTTTAATGCTTCTCCCTTCCTATATGCTATATACCCTCTATACTTCTAACCCCCTCTATGTCCAAGCTATAAAGTACTTCCCATTCATTTATATTCCAGCAAATTTGCTTTAAGGGTTGTTGCATTTTAATTTTGTGTGGGTTATGCATCATTACATTTATAAAACAGAAAACCGGATTTCAGCATCTCTGCATATGTCTATTTCCGTAATTTAAATTTTGTGATGCTTATTCTGATTGTCTTGAAATTTGGCACACTGATTCCACACACATTGGGACACTCTTTCTAAAATTGGCAAGATTTTAGGGCCGCTCAGCCACGTAATAAAAGCATATTAAGAACAACCAGATTTCTGCACCACTGTCTGCACAATCGGATTTCCTGAAATAGAGGTTGGGTAAAAGTCCTATATCCCTGTCCACAGGAGTTCAAATTGGTTGATTTTTGATGCATTGGAAAGTTAACATCCATAGCTTTCCAGAAACATCAAAATCATCAAAATCGGAGTTCTGAGCAGAGAGATACAGACTCATCTTTGAGTTTCTATATTTCTGAAATAGAGCTGTTCCGAGTCAGTGAGGTGGTCTGAGTAGATTATTTGTTTCTGATTCAATACTGCTCCAAATGCAGATTTAAAAAAGGATACAGTCTTTCCACACTACCAGCTTCGTCTGGTAAAATTGTGATAATTTTTGGAAGTCTATAATACCTTGAAAACTCCCCTAGAAAACAGCTCTGAAAACAGAATTCTCTGTTTTCAGCAACTTGTGTTTTTCCAAGTATTGAATCCGAGTGCACAAGTTCAACAAATTTTTCAAAGACACTTGTTTATGTAAAAGAGAATCATGTTTGCTGTAAAATGAAATTCCTAAGCGCTCAACACTGACCCTTGAGCATCTGCTCAAGAAGGTGTGAGTGAAAAGATCCCGCTTGCACACAATCGCCTAGAAGTCTTACAAACATTTGCTAGTTTTGAACTAGCTGGCACGCTCGCGCAAGCGTAGGGGTGGAAAGTTTCATTTCAAGTTTGTCTCATAAACTTTGGAATGAGAATTTTCATGTCTACAGTTAGGTTTTGGCTAATTACAAGCTTAAACCCACTTAATTAGGCTAACCCACATGATTAACCCCAAACTTGACACACAAGTCAAGCTTAATTACAACACACACTTGATCTTATCCTCCCCCATTCTCTCTCATGCCCATAATCCCACGTGAAATTCAAGTGGGCCCCACCTCCATTTATGAGAAGGTGATGTGGGCCATGGATATGGATATTGGATTGGATTTTTGAATCCAAATCAAAATCTAAGTCCATACATGGGTTTGGATTGGGATCTGGATATATATGGTCCAGATCCGATCCAAACTGAATTCTGACTCCTTCGAGCTGTGTTCGAAACGAATGGTTTGTGCGGGGCCTAACAGCATCAGTACTCTGTCTACGTTGGGTCTTCGCGAACATGATCGTTCGCCTCTGTTTTCGCCTTTCGGAGATGACTTCAAGTGATGTTTGATGATCACAGGGTCTTGGACGTTCGAGATCCTGGGGGTGGGTTCAATGCAAGAGTTGTTGCACCGGGCTTGACATGTGGTCTGGTTCCGGGCTCTCCTTAGCTTTCCTGGTCCTATCTTGATCAGGCCAAGCTGCTTCGGGGTTTCAAAAACATGTTTAAAAAGGTTTTTAAAGCCATATTATATATTTTTGAAATATGTAAAGTTCAAAACATATGTACAGGGTTGCCTGGAAGGCTCTTGGGTTTCCAGACTCAAAATAGCCCTTTGAGACTGCTTTTACAAAACCAGGTTGTTTTGAGGAATTCGTGGGATTTCGAGGTGTTTACAATCTCCCGGCTGCCCTTCTTCCATCCACCGACCTTCATCATCCATTCGGTTAGTACCTTACACTTTGCTCCACCTCCTCTTCACTCCCGCTCCACTCTCAACCACCCATATCACCACCACTTAGCATCTTCCTTTGCCATCCACCACCCTCACCCATTCGGCCAGACCTAAACCCCTTACACCAACCGACCCTTTACCTTCTCCCTTAGTGATACCCGACCACCCTACTTGGCTCCCTAAGACCTGCCCCTTTTACTTCCCACCAGCCCTTAGTTCCACCTTCCATGGCAACCTAGCTAGCTCCCTTCCCATCCATAACATCCTAACTGTCCTAGCAGCCGGCCACCACTAAACCATCCCTAGTCGGCCATCCCTAGCCGACTGCACCCAAGTCCTCCCAGCCAGCCATACTTTTCCCATAGGCATTCCCTTAGGCTTCCCTTAGCACCACCTTCCCTAGCACCAGCCTACCTTAGTGACCCTCCCTCATCACCTTAGCCCAAAGTACCACGACAGCCCCCTCCTAGCAGCCGACAAGCACCAAGGCGCCTCACCCGTGCTCCCTTGTCACCCGACCAGCACCTCCCTTTGCCGTCCCACTCCGAGGAGCTCCCTCTTGCAGCCCAAGGCGAAGCCAAGCCTACGCTCAAGCAAGTCACCTCTGGACCAGCTATAAGTAAGTGCCTAACTCGGTCCTTAGTTGTAGACTTGCTTAAATTAAATTAAATTTGATACGGGGTTGTAATAACGGAGCATAGTCTCCCCCCTCTTGTAATAACGTGGCTTGGCACACCCACACACACATGCACTTGAGCCTACCTCGCTCTTAGTTGTGCATGATTTTGAACACACAGGGGCCTAATCAACCCCTAAGATATAAATTTATTTATATAGTTTATGTTGCGTAGGGGTTTTGCTTGAGTTGTGTGTGTTGTCTTTTAATTCTCGCACTCACACACATTGAGCCTTCGCTCTTATTTGTAAGATCCACGTAAGGGCCATGTTATACTATCCTTGGGTTTAATTTCATGTTGTGTGCATAGTACTTCAATTCAAGCACTCACACACATTGAGCTTTCGCTCTTATTCCCAAGACCTTAGTTAAGGCCAAATTGCAATTTATATTTGGGTTTCATTTCATGTCGTGTGTGTAGTACTTCAATTCTCGCACGCACCCACATTGAGCCTTCACTCTTATTTTCAAGACCCAAGTAAGGGCCCATATATACATTATATACGTATTTCCCTTCGGCAATTTCCCTTCGGCAATTTCCATTACAAGTCATTTTCCTTCGGCATTGTCTTTTAAATTCTGGTTTTCCCTTTGGAGTTGCGTGAGTTTGCATTGCATATACGCCATACCATGAGTTAGGATGCATATTGCATCAAAGCAAACCCCATACTCCCGCTCAAACTCGCCACATTTTAGTGGAGTGTTCATAACACACACCTAGGTGGCCCCAAAGAGGGATAAAAAGAAAGACTTAGGCACGTGCAAATCCACGTGAACTAAAATCTGAAAGTCATACCAAAAGACCCGAATCAAACACCTCAAACCACTTTCGTAAGTTCTTACACTCAAAAACTTGATTTTTAAAAGCGTACAGACTGACCCTTGCGCATCGGTGCAAGAAGGTCTGCGACGACAAGAGCTTACTTGCTCACAGTCGCCACATTAGAAGTCAGGTTTTAAAATATATCTTCGCCAGCTTAAGTAAGCTAGCTGGCACGCCTTGTTTGTTTAAATAGAACTTAGGCACACGAAAAGGTTCGCTCCAGGCCTAAAGAACCAGGAAGCAGAAATTTTCTGCGTCTACAGTAGTTTGGCACACCTGGTGGGAGGTGAGCCTTTTAAAAGTCGAGTCACTCTAGGAACTTGCGAAATTTTTTTAAAGAGGTGTTGCTTTAATTCTTTTTCTTTACTTGTACTTAGGAATTTTGAAAAAGCTTGAAAGCATGTCAAAATCCAACCCAAGTGAAGTGTCGAGCCAAGGCTCATGCGCATCAAGTTCTCACTCTAGGAGGATTTTGAAAAACAAGATCAAACTAGACGAGATAGAGGACCTGAGAAGGGTATTCGAGGCCAAAATCGATGCTCTCAGCCAAGAGGCTGAAGTAGGTGATTCCTGTTCATCGAATGGTGAACAAAGGGCCAAGAAAAAATCTGAAAAACCTCGCAAGCACAAAGAGGCCTCCGTAATGGAAGGCAACCAATATCATGAGTCCTTCACACAAAAGGACCGTAAAGCCCTACAGCAGCTACTGAAAGGGCAAAATAAAGAGAAAAGGAGTTACGCCCTGTCTGATTTCCTTCCTATGGATTACGAAACAGACAGTGACAACGAAATACCGAACTTCCATCGGTATGATGGCATGGGAGACCCTAGGTCTCACTTGCAACTTTTCTCGCGTCGAGCCCATAAGAAGAAAAAGGACTCGATGAAATGGGTGTATGGGTTCCCTTTATCCCTTAAAGGCACAGTTGCCAAATGGCTGGCTTCCTACGATTTAAGCCAGTTTGCTACTTTTAAAGAGTTAGCAAACTGCTTCATGCAAAGATTTACACACAACGTAGAAGTCACGCAGACTCTGAACACTTTAAGGGATACAAAGAAAGGCATGAATGAAGACGTACATGCCTTCATTATACGATGGAGGTCACTTTTGGGCCAAGTGCGAGAGCCCATATCCGAAGGATGCGCAGTCATGCTCATCCTGGATAATTTTAAAAGTGAGTTAAAGACCCTTCTCTCGCTCCATGAGATCTCAACTTTCCATAAGTTGATAAAAAAAGCATCTCTTTTCGAGACAAACTTGAAAAAGGGAATATATAATCACTTATGGAAAGGAAGTACCGTTTCTAAAACCCGCTTGGAAAAACCCATCACTTATGGGCTACCCACAATGGACAAAGGGGCAAAGCCCCATAAAATCGCCAATGTTCGGGTGGATCCAGGCATGGCGAGCACTTGTAAAAATTTTGAAAAACTAGAGAACAAAAGGGAGAGAAATTTCCAAAAACCGATTGAAAAACGGGAATACACACCACTAGGGCAACCTGTGTCGGAGGTCCTAGACCTCCTAATTGCCTAAGGCATGATCGAACTTCCCGAAATCCCAGAAGGAGTCACTTCCAAAGGGGGTATTTAAATCGATTTTGCAAGTATCATTGGCTCAAAGGCCATAATACCAAATGTTGTTTCTCCCTTTTGAATAAAATTGAGAACTTGATAGCGAAGGGTCGGCTCCAAGTCACTACGAAACCTGAGCCACCTCAAGCTATCTTCAAAGAACCCTTTCCCAAACACGCCAATGGCAGTGGGAAAGGAAAGGAGGTATGTACTCTCACCTTTTCAAAAGAACTAGCGCAAAACTCTGAGTCTGGTCGACCCACTTGCGCGCCCACTCTTGTATTGTACAAGAAGCCCGCTCAAGTCGTCATCTGGGGACCACCAAGAGTTGAATCCCCGGCTAAACCAGTTTTGAAACTTCAAGGTGCTCCTCAACTCATACTTAGATCTAATTTTAGTGCGAACCCTAGGCTGGTCGTGGGGGAAGTGACTAGATCCGGGAGGATCTATCAACCCCCGCACCTATAAAGTGCTAAAAAGGTGGTCAGTGTGCCTGGCCCCTCAAAAGCATGTATTCCTGGAGTTCTGCCAAAAGCAGACAAGGGGAAAGTCATCCTAAATCCTTATGATTTCGAAAACCATCTTTCAAAGATTTCTATCCACATGTCTATCCTAGAGCTTATACAAACTTCGCCTAGGCATAGACTCGTGCTAGAGAAAATTCTAGAAAGAGCCAAGGTTGATTCGAACATAAGTCGGGAATCCTTGTCTGACCAAGTGGCCTTAATAGGAGCAAAATCGCCCATCACTTTCTCGGAAGATGATGTAGATAGACCCTACGAGTCCCATAACCAGGCCCTGCATATCGAGGTGGTTATGAATAACCACTCTCTGGACAGGTGCCTAGTCGATGGGGGAGGAGGGCTCAACATCCTTCCACTTCATGTGGCGTATCAAATCGGAGTCACCTTGACTTCTATGAACTCAAGCCCCATCATTATCACTGCATACGATGGTAATGTGTCTAGGCCTTTAGGATCGATCGAACTCCCAATGGAAATGAGAGGGATCACACACACGGGGGTGTTCCATGTCTTGGACATCCACCCCCATTATAACCTGTTGCTGGGAAGGCCCTGGATACACAGCTTGTGCGCTGTGCCATCCACCTTCCACAGGTGTGTCAAGATCCCTTTTAGGGACCAAGTCGTAGTGATCCTAGGTGAGAGTCACCCACAACTTCAGGGGATCATAAACTCCCCTTGTTTGTCGAGCTCCCAGACCCATGAGTTTAACTTGGGGCAGACCATGGTCGAGCCACCAAGGCTCGTGTTAAACAACCCTAGGAAGGTTGTATATGTGAAGGGGCCGCCCAAAGCAGGCCCCCTCCCGATTCTAACCCTTCTAGGAAAACGCAAGCGTTCCCTATTTCCAAAGCCCCTGGACAAGAGGCCATATGAGCACAATATGGATGACAGCAAGTTCCAGGACCACGATTTATACCAAACCTTTTCAAAAAACAAAAAGTCATGGAACATGTTGTTGAACATGGGCTACACGCCCTACAAGAGTCTAGGGGTGTAGAACCAGGGTCTCCTAGAGCCCATCCTTCCTAGGGCCAACCCAAGCCGATACGAGATCGGCTATACTCCCAAAATACCGCGAGAGCCACCCCCTGTGACCACCTGGGTCAAGGGTGCCCTGGAGCCTACCTTAGAAGAGACCTACGATTTAGACCTATTCCGAGTCTAACCCGTAGCGTTTTCCCTTTGTAGGTATGATGGGAAATCCCTTGCATAAAAATACAAAAACATTTGGAAAACTTAAAATCAAAAAAATCGAAAAAGAGGAAAAACCAAAAACAAGGGAAAAACAAAAACTCGAAAATAGAGTGGTTTGTATAGTTCTTAAGGTTCTTGTTTTACAAAAACCCAAAAAAATCGAAAATCTAGAAAATACCAAAAGGATTTTGTACATAGTTGCTCCTGCTAAGACTTTGGAAAAAGATTTTGAAAGGAACGTCGTCAGCATAGCCAGACCAAAAATTTCGAAATCAATTGAAAATCCAAGTACAAAACCAGGTCTTTTGAAAAATCACGCATCAAATTCCCTCGGGTCTATAACCCACGGGAATGATCGAAGCCCAAAAGTGGATCTCCTTGAGGAAGATCCCACTTATGAGCTCCTAGAATTTCATAAAATTCTCGATTTTGAAAGACCTTCCAATTCAGTAGGAGGAGATTTCATAGAGGTGAACCTAGGGAATGATTCCAATCCCAAAACCATCAAAATAGGCGCATGCTTAAATGAACATGAAGGATCAGCATTCATTGCATTTCTATGAACCTATTTAGATGTGTTTGCATGGACGTATGAAGACATGCCGGGCATAGACCCCAGCATTGTCGAACATCGTCTTCCCTTAGATGCGGATGTAAATAAAGCAGAAGTTTAGGAAAATACATCCGAATGTACACACGCAAGTCAAAGAGGGTTTAGAAGATCTATTAAAAACCGGATTTATAAAACCCATTCCGTATTCTGATTGGTTGTCAAACATCGTTGTAGCTCGAAAAACCAATGGGAAAATTTGAATATGCATCGATTTCAGAAACCTGAATAAAGCCACTCCAAAGGATAATTATCCTTTACCAAACATAGATTTGATAGTCGATAGTACTTCAAATCATGAAATGTTTTTGTTTATGGATGGCTATTCAGGCTATAATCAAATCAAACTAAGTCCACGAGATCAGGGTAAGACCGCCTTCACAACCCCATGGGGCACGTACTGCTATACAGTCATGCCCTTTGGTTTGAAAAATGCCGGTGCAACATACCAGAGAGCCATGACCACGATCTTCCATGATCAAATTCATGAGCTCATAGAAGTGTATGTAGATGATCTCTTGGCAAAATCCAAAACCCGATGCACTCATATTGAATGTTTGCAAAAGATTTTCGAAAGGCTTAGGCTTTACAAAGTAAAGCTAAACCCTCAAAATTGTGTATTCGGGGTAGAATCAGGGAAGCTTCTAGGCTTTATGGTGAGACAAAGGGGTATAGAAGTCGACCCCTCTAAGTGTCGAGCCATCATAGACATGGCCCCACCCTCCAATCTCATCCCAATTCGTAGCCTCCAGGGTCGACTACAGTCCGTTCGCCGATTCATATCAAATTTGGCGACTAGATGCAAACCCTTAAACAAGCTGTTGAGGAAGGGCACGAAATTCTTATGGGATGACGAATGCCAGAAGTCCTTCGAGAGACTAAAGGCATACCTGGTTAATCCTCCCATTTTGAATCCTCCAAAGCAAGGAAAACCGCTTTTACTCTACATCTGCTTTAGGAGCCCTACTGGCTCAATACGAGGATGACACCCATAAGGAGTATGCCATCTACTATATTTCGAAAACTCTCTTGGCTTATGAACGAAATTAACAAGCCATGGAGAAGACGTGCTTGGCCCTAGTCTGGGCCTGCCAAAAATTCAAATACTATTTCCTAGATCATGAGATCTGGATAGTGTCCAAGCTTGATCTAATCAAGCACTTGTTCGAAAAACCCATTCTCACGGGTAGATTGGGCAAATGGCAACTCCTTCTAATGGAGTATGACCTGAAATACCATCACCAGATCTCCATTAAGGGGCAAGCCCTAGCAGACTACGTGGCTGAGTTCCCCCTGGAAGACGCATATCCCACATTTGATGAAATGCCTGACAAAGGCATATTGCAAAACCATTTCCAAAACCACGTCTTGGCAAACATTTTCGAAAACCAAGTGTGGAAGATGCACTTCGAAAACCAAGTGTGGAAGATGCACTTCGATGGGGCACGAAACCAACGAGGGGCTGGTGTTGGGGTCATCCTCATCTCCCCTGAAAAGGGCGAGATTCCCATAGTAGTCCGCCTAGATTTTGAATGTTCCAACAACGTAGCTGAGTATGAAGCACTCATACAAGGCTTAAGGATTTCGAAAACTCTAGGGGCATCATGCATCGAGGTCTTTGGAGATTCGCTCCTTGTTATAAACCAGGTTTTGAAAATTTGGCAAGTACGTAATGAAAGACTGCTTCCATATCACGAGTTGGCCACTCGATTGGTTCAGTCCTTCCAATCGTGTAAACTCACACACGTAGGAAGAGAGGACAATGGCATCGCCGATGCCCTCTCCTCCTTGGGTTCAGCCCTAAAGGTCGATCCCATTTCAAGGACCCGGTCTTTAGAAATATGGCATGCGCCCAACCCATCCACACACGACTTGGATATTTGCCAAAATAACCCTGATTCTATTGAAAAACCCTAGTTTTACGACATCAAATATTTTTTAGAAAGTGGGGGATTCGCCGAGGATGCCACATCCAAAGATAAGGCATTCATCCGTAAGATTTTGACCCGATACACCATTCAGGGTGGGGTTCTATACAAAAAGAGTTTTACCGGCATCCTGCTTAGGTGTATCGATCTAGAGGAGGCTATGATAGTGATGCATGAGTTCCACGATAGAGAATGTGGAGGTCATGTTAATGCCAACATGATGGCAATGAAAATACTTAGAGGGGGCTATTTTTGGTCCACCATGAAAAAGGATTGTCACGATCATGTTAGGAAGTGTCATCCATGTCCAGTGCATGGGCATGCCATTCATATCCCATCATCTGCATTGCATTCCACGGTCAGCCCCTGGCCATTCACCATATGGGCGTTTGACATCATAGGCCCTATCTTTCCAAAAGCCTCGAATGGGCATCGATTCATTTTAGCAGCCACAGAGTATTTCTCCAAGTGGGTGGAAGCCATTTCCCTGACCAACGTGCTGGGGCAACATGTGGTGGCTTTCATTAGGAGGAATATCTTGGCTCGATTTGGGGTTTCACGAGACCTTGTGTCTGATAATGGTACCCCATTCAAGAACGAGCGGATGGTTAAGTTGTGCAACACGTATGGCATAACTCACCACTTCTCTTCGCCCTACTACCCTCAAGGCAACGGCCAAGCCGAAGCCACAAACAAGACTCTCATTACCATAATTGAGAAAACCTTAGAGAAGGGTAGGACGTGGCACGAGAGGCTAGATGAAGCCTTATGGGCTTATAGGACTTCCATCCAGACTCCTACGAATGCCACACCATTCGAATTGGTCTATGGCACAAACGCCAGTCTTCCCATTCATACCCAACTGCATTCATTCCATACATCCATTGCACTCGACCTCCCCTAGAGATGCTTCAGCATGCTAGGATGGCCGAACTAGATTTGCTAGATGAGAGGCGACTCCTTGCTATGGATCATGCTCGTGCATACCGGCAAAGGATAGCCCGACACTATGGCAAACACATGAGACCTCGCCACTTTGAAGTGGGGATCTGGATTTGAAAATCATCCACTATCGTGGCCCACATCCACTTGGAAAGTGGCGCCCCAAGTGGGATGGACCCTATGTTGTACGTGCAACCACCACGAACAACTCATATTGGTTGATCGATGTAGAAGGTAGGAATTTACAGATCCTATCAATATTCAATACTTAAAGAAGTATTATGTGTAGGATTTGTAGTAAATTCCCCATTTTCAAAAATTTTTAGGGATAGCTGTGTAGACGCGCGAAAATCCCCGCCTCTCGCCTTTTCAGGGCTCGGAGCGGATCCTCTCGTGTGTCTAAGGCCTATGTATGCTAACAGGGCGTGCCAGCTAGCTTACCTAAGCTAGCGAAGATATTTTTTAACACTGACTTCTAAACGTGGCGACTGTGAGCAAGTAAGCTCTTGTCGTCGCAGACCTTCTTGCACCGATGCGCAAGGGTCAGTTTGTACGCTTTGCAAAAATCGAGTTTTGGAGAGAAAGTCTACGAAGCGGTTCAAGGTGTCTATTTTAGGTCTTTAAAATGCGATTGCATGTTTTTAGATCACGTGGATTTGCACGTGCCTAAGTCTTTTCTTTTATCCCTTTTCGGGCCACCTAGTTTGTGTGTTATAAACACTCCACTACATGGGCGAATTCGAGCGGGGCTTACTTTGATGCAATATGCGTCCTACCTCGTGGTATGGCGTAGATGCAATGCAAACTCACGCTACTTCAAAGGGAAAACCCGAAATGTAAAGACAATACTGAAGGGAAATAACCGAAGGGAAATAACCGAAGGGAAATAACCGAAGGGAAATAACCGAAGGGAGATATGTATATAGATTATGTATATGAGCCCTTACTCGGGTCTTGCAAATAAGAGCGAAGGCTCAATGTGGGTGCGTGCTTGAATTGAAAGACTTACACACACGACATGAAATTAAACCCAAATATAAATTGCAGTATGGCCTTGACTAAGGTCTTGGGAGTAAGAGCGAAGGCTCAATGTGTGTGAGAGTGCTTGAATTGAAGTACTACACACACGACATAAATAAAACCCAAATATAACTGCAATAAGGCCTTTACTAAGGTCTTGGGAATAAGAGCGAAGGCTCAATGTGTGTGAGAGTGCTTGAATTGAAAGACTTACACACACGACATGAAATGAAACCCAAATAGTATAGGTCGGCCCTTACTTGGGTCTTTCAAATAAGAGCGAAAGCTCAATGTGTGTGAGTGCTTGAATTGAAAGACAACACACCCAACTTAAGCAAAACCCTTCGAAAATGAAAGTATATATATACACTTATGTATTAGGGGCACTGATTAGGCCCGTGTGTGTTCAAAATCGTGCACAACTAAGAGAGTGCACGTGTGTGGGTGTGCCAAGCCACGTTATTATAAGCGGGGGGAGACTATGCTCCATTATTACAACCCCGTATCAAATTGAATCTCAAGCAAGTATACAACTAAAGACCGAGTTTAGGCACTCACGAGTAGCTGGTCCGTAGATGCCTTGCTTGTGCGTGGGCTTGGCCTTCGCCTTGGGCTGCAAACGGGAGCTCTGCGAGGGTGAATGACAAAGGGTGCTGGCCGAGTGCAAGTGGGGCGCGGGATGGGCGCCTCGAAGGTGGCCGGCTGCAAGTGGGTGTCGCCTTGATGTGGGGAATTAAAGGGGCTGGGCCAAGTGAATATGTGGGGTCACGAATGGAGAGTATAGAGTGTTAGGGAGTATGGACCTAAGGGGAGTTTAAGGGAAGGCCGAATGGGAGTCCTAGGGGGTGAGATGGTTGGCCGGGTGTAGTTAGGGTAGTTAGGTAGTGGCCGGTGGTTTAGGTTGTGATAGGTTCGGCTAAGTGAGAATGGTGGCAGCAAAGGGCTGATGTGTAGGTAAGGTGGTGGTATGGGGGGTGGCTAGGAGTGGAGAGGGAGTAGAGAAGGAGCTAGGTAGAGTAGGGGGTACTTACCGAATGGAATGAAGATGGCGCTCGGCTGGGCTTGGGGAAGGCAGTGAGGCTTGGCCGGGAGGTGGTGGAGATGGCGGTGCAAGCGGTGGTGGGATGGAGGGATGGTGGTGGTGCAGGCGACGCAGGTGGAGCAGCTGGGGAAGTGGAGGAGGTGGAGCAGGTTCGGCTGGACTTGGGGAAGGAGAGGACCCGGTTGGGATCTAGGTGGGCTTCTAGCTAGGAAAACCCGCCCCAAGAGGGGGGGGTTTATATAGGGAAATTAACCTAGGTTTAGGGGAGGATTAGGGAAGTGGGTTAGGTGATTAGGTTGGGATTAGGCCGGGATTAGGGAAGTGGGTTAGGTGATTAGGCTCAGATTAGGGATGGATTAGGGTGGTAGGCTAGGATTAGGTGTTTTGGGCTAGGTTTAGGTGGAGGAGCTCCCTTTGCATGGCCCATAGACCTTAACCACCTCATGTTGGTGCAGCCCTAGGTTAGGTTTTGGCTAATTACAAGCTTAAACCCACTCAATTAGGCTAACCCACATGATTAACCCCAAACTTGACACACAAGTCAAGCTTAATTATAACACTCTTGATATTATCCATCCCCACTCTCTCTCATGCCCATAATCCCACGTGAATTTCAAGTGGGCCCCACCTCCATTTATGATAAGGTGATGTGGGCCATGGATATGGATATTGGATTGGATCTCTGGATCCAAATCCAAATCCAAGTCCACACATGGGTTTGGATTGGGATCTGGATATATATGGTCCAGATCCAATCCAAACTAAACTCTGACTCCTTCGAGCTGGGTTCGAAACGGACGATTTGTGTGGGGCCTGACAGCATCAGTACTCCGTCTGCGTTGGGTCTTCGCCAACATGGTCGTCCGCCTCCGTTTCTACCTTTCGAAGATGACTTTAAATGACATTTTGATAAGAATAGGGTCTTGGACGTTCGAGATCCTGGGGGTATGGATGTGATACAAGAGTTGTTGTGCCGGGCTCGACATGTGCTCCAGTTCCGGGCTCTTCTTAGCTCTCCTGGTCCTGTCTGGATTAGGCCAAGCTGCTTTGGGGTTTCAAAAACGTGTTTTAAAAGGTTTTTAAAAGCCATATTATATATTTTTGAAATATGAAGTTTAAAACGTATGTACAGGGTTGTCTGGAAGGCTCTTGGGTTTCCAGACTCAAAATGGCCCTTTGGGGTTGCTTGTACAAAACCAGATGAATTTGAGAAATTCGTGGGATTTCGGGGTGTTTACAGATGCCCCTCTTTGGCCTTGTCCAAATCGATTTGGATAAGGGCAAAGATGACAAACACCCCTTTCAATGTCTCCCTAGATCTAGCCACGAAGAATATGGGATCGTCCCAATTTTAGCAAAATCTCAATTTACAAACTCTAGTAGGAGGAGATATCACGCCAAAGGGTTCTACTATGGAATCTGGTCCTAAATGGGATCATGTTCATGCAAATACCGTGCGTGGAATGCAAATGACATGGGTGTGGTGCCAAAAGTGGCGACCTCCCAGGGACCAGGTGTGGTCGAACTCTAGAGACTTACAAGGAATACTGCTCCAAGTGAGCAAATCCTATGCTGTTCGATGTTCGGTTTTCAAAACTTATTTACAAAAGCTATTTACAAAAGGGACAACTGTCTTGAGCCTCGATCCTAAGGATCTCGAGCTCTTCGTGCTTGCCATTGTTTGAGTCTTAACACTCGCTTATCTAGCGGAGGTTTTATAAGAAAACAAGCTTCATTTCAAATTCCTACGTCTTACTCGAAACGTCGAATTCTCAAACAAGATGAAATTCAAGTAAGTAAATCCTATTTTTACTTTAGGATTCCTCGAAATGAACCATGCTTTAGCTTGGGATAAGCTAGGGATGGGAAAGAGATACCACGGTCCCTTCTGAAGCGTCCTGTGGTTTAAGGCATAGAAGGCGGAAAACTGCTCTTTTTGAGCTTTTTGGCCTCTTTTTCTTTTTTCCATAGAGGGTCTCCCTTTGGGAGTATTTTTTCTTTAATCCCTCTTTTTCACAAGAGATTCGATTTAAATTCTGGTTTCTTTCTTTTGGAAAGAGACTTTGAATGGGGAATTCCCTTTTGTTTGGGGCCTTTGTTTTCCTTTTGGAAGAAGAAGAGAAGAGGGGAGGACTTATCCCTTTGCACTCGATCCATTCCAGATCAGCCTATTTAGAAATAGCACGTACCACTTGCAAGTATCTTGCTATGTTGAACTAGGACTTTCTTTGTAAGAAGAGGATTTTGAAATGTAACCACGATTTTGAAAACTCCACTCTTTCACAAGTGCGAATTCTCTCACTCAGGGTCACACGAGTTGCCTTTGCACCTTATTCACATGTCTCAGGGCAGCTATCCCTTAAAATTTTCGAAAACTGGAACTTAATCCAGATCCTACACATGATACTTCTTTAAGTATTGAATATTGATAGGATCTACTAAATTCCTACCTTCTACATCGATCAACCAATACAAATTGTTCGTAGTGGTTGCTCGTACAACATAGGGTCCATCCCAGTTGGGGCGCCACTTGCCTAAGGGGTGTGGGCCACGATGGTGGATGGTTTTTAAGACCAGATCTCCCACTTCAAAGTGGCGAGGTCTCATGTGTTTGCTATAATGTCGGGCTATCCTTTGCCGGTATGCACGAGGATGATCCATGGCAAGGAGTCGCCTCTCATCTAGCAAATCTAGTTCGGCCATCCTAGCATGCTGAAGTGTCTCTAGGGGGAGGTCGAGTGCTATGGATGTATGAAATGAATGCAGTTGAGTATGAATGGGAAGAATGGAGTTTGTGCCATAGACCAACTCGAATGGTGTGGCGTTCGTGGGAGTCCGGATGGAAGTCCTATAAGCCCATAAGGCTTCATCCAGCTTCTCGTGCCACGTCCTACCCTTCTCTAAGGTTTTCTCAATAATACTAATGAGAGTCTTGTTTGTGGCTTCGGCTTGGCCATTGCCTTGAGGGTAGTAGGGCGAGGAGAAGTGGTGAGTTATGCCATACATGTTGCACAACTTAACCATCCGCTCGTTCTTGAATGGGGTGCCATTATCAGACACAAGGTCTCGTGGAACCCCAAATCGAGCCAAGATATTCCTTCGGATGAAAGCCACCACATGTTGCCCCATTACATTGGTTAGGGAAATGGCTTCCACCCACTTGGAGAAATACTCCGTGGCTGCTAAAATAAATCGATGCCCATTCGAGGCCTTTGGAAATATTGGGCCTACAATGTCAAACGCCCACATGGTAAATGGCCAGGGGCTGACCACGGAATGCAATGCAGATGATGGGATATGAATGGCATGCCCATGCACTTGACATGGATGACACTTCCTAACATGATCGTGACAATCCTTTTTCAGGGTGGACCAAAAATAGCCCCCTCTAAGTATTTTCATCGCCATCATGTTGGCATTAACATGACCTCCACATTCTCCATCGTGGAACTCATGCATCACTATCCAAGCCTCCTCTAGGTCGATACACCTAAGCAGGATGCCGGTAAAACTCTTTTTGTATAGAACCCCACCCAGAATGGTGTATCGGGTCGAAATCTTACGAATGAATGCCTTATCTTTGGATGTGGCATCCTCGGTGAATCCCCCATTTTCTAAAAATTGTTTTATGTCATAAAACCAGGGTTTTTCAATAGACTCTGGGTTGTTTTGGCAAATATCCAAGTCGTGTGTGGATGGGTGGGGCGCATGCCATATTTCCAAAGATCTGGTCCCTCAAATGGGATCGACCTTCAGGGCTGAACCCAAGGAGGAGAGGGCATCGGCGATGCCATTGTCCTCTCTTCCTACGTGTGTGAGTTTACACGACTGGAAGGATTGGACCAATCGAGTGGCCAACTTGTGATATGGAAGTAGTTTCTCATTACGTACTTGCCAAATTTTTAAAACCTGGTTTATGACAAGGAGTGAATCTCCAAAGACCGCGATGCATGATGCCCCTAGAGTTTTTGAAATCCTTAAGCCTTGTATGAGTGCTTCATACTCAGCTACGTTGTTGGAACATTCAAAATCTAAGCGGACTACTATGGGAATCTCGCCCTTTTCAGGGGAGATTAGGATGACCCCTGCACCAGCCCCTCGTTGGTTTCGTGTCCCATCGAAGTGCATCTTCCACACTTGGTTTTCAAAAGAATTTGCCAAAATGTGGTTTTGAAAATGGTTTCGCAATATGCCTTCGTCAGGCATTTCAACAAGAGTGGGATACGCGTCCTCTAAGGGGAATTCAGCCACGTAATCTGCTAGGGCTTGCCCCTTAATGGAGATTTGGTGATGGTATTTCAGATCATACTCCATTAGAAGGAGTTGCCATTTGCCCAATCTACCCGTGAGAATGGGTTTTTCGAACAAGTGCTTGATTGGATCAAGCTTGGACACTATCCAGATCTCATGATCTAGAAAATAGTGTCTGAATTTCTGGCAGGCCCAGACTAGGGCCAAGCACGTCTTCTCCATGGCTTGATAATTTCGTTCATAAGCCAAGAGAGTTTTCGAAATATAGTAGATGGCATACTCCTTATGGGTGTCATCCTCGTATTGAGCCAACAGGGCTCCTAAAGCATTTACATGCACGGAGATGTATAATAAAAGCGGTTTTTCTTGCTTTGGAGGATTCAAAACAGGGGGATTAACCAAGTATGCCTTCAGTCTCTCGAAGGACTTTTGGCATTCATCATCCCATAAGAATTTCGTACCCTTCCTCAACTGTTTGTTGAAGGGTTCGCATCTAGTTGCCAGATTCGATATGAATCGGCGCACGGATTGTAAACGACCCTGGAGGCTACGAATTTGGGTGAGATTGGAGGGTGGAGCCATGTCTATGATGGCTCGACACTTAGAGGGGTCGACTTCTATTCCCCTTTGGCTCACCATAAAGCCTAGAAGCTTCCCTGATTCTACCCCGAACACACATTTTTGAGGGTTTAGCTTTACTTTGTAAAGCCTAAGGCTTTCGAAAATCTTTTGTAAACATTCGATATGGGTGCATCGGGTTTCGGATTTCGCCAAGAGATCATCTACATACACTTCTACAAGCTCATGAATTTGATCATGGAAGATCGTGTTCATGGCTCGTTGGTATGTTGCACCGGCATTTTTCAAACCAAAGGGCATGACTGTATAGCAGTACGTGCCCCATGGGGTTGTGAAGGCAGTCTTACCCTGATCTCGTGGACTTAGTTTGATTTGATTATAGCCTAAATAGCCATCCATAAATGAAAACATTTCATGATTTGCAGTACTATCGACTATCAAATCTATGTTTGGTAAAGGATAATTATCCTTTGGAGTGGCTTTATTCAGGTTTCTGAAATCGATGCATATTCGAATTTTCCCATTGGTTTTTCGAACTACAACGATATTTGATAACCAATAAGAATACGCAATGGGTTTTATAAATCCGGCTTTTAGCAGATCTTCTAAACCCTCTTTGACTTGCGTGTGTACATTCGGGTGTATTTTCCTAAGCTTCTGCTTTATGGGTTTTACACCTGCATCTAAGGGAAGACGATGCTCGACTATGCTGGGATCTATGCCCGGCATGTCTTCATATGTCCATGCAAACACATCTAAATAGGTTCGTAGAAATGCAATGAATGCTAACTTTTCAGTTTCATGCAAGCATGCGCCTATTTTGATGGTTTTGAGACTGGAATCATCCCCTAGGTTCACCTCTATGAAATCTCCTCCTACTGATTGGGAAGGTCTTTCAAAATCGAGAATTCTATGAAATTCTGGGAGCTCAGAAGTGGGACCTTCCTCAAGGGGATCCACTTCTGGGCTTTGATCATTCTCGTGGGCTATAGACCTGAGGGAACTTGATGCGTGGTTTTCAAAATGACCTGGTTTTGTACTTGGATTTTCAAGTGATTTCGAAATTTTTGGTCTGGCTATGCAGACGACATTTCTTTCGAAATCCTTTTCTTTTGCCAAAGTCCTACCAGGAGCAGCAATGTACAAAATCTTTTTAGTATTTTCCAAATTTTTGATTTTTTTGGGTTTTTGTAAAACAAGAACTTTGGGAACTATACAAAGCACTCTTTTTTCGAGTTTTTGTTTTTCCATTGTTGTTGGTTTTTCTTGTTTTTCGATTTTTTTTATTTTAAGTTTTTCAAATGTTTTTGGTATTTTTAAAAAAGGGATCTTCCGTCATACCTACAAAGGGAAAACACTACGGGTTAGACTCGGAATAGGAGGTCTAAATTGTAGGTCTCCTCTAAGGCAGGCTCCGGGGCACCCTTGACCCAGGTGGTCACAGGGGTGGCTCCGGCGGTATTCGGGGAGTGTAGCCGATCCCATATCGGCTTAGGTTGGCCCTAGGAAGGATGGGCTCTAGGAGACCCTGGTTCTGTGCCCCTAGACTTTTGTAGGGCGTGTAGCCCATGTTTAACAACATGTTCCATGACTTTTTATTTTTTGAAAAAGTAGGATACAAGTCGTGGTCCTGGAACATGCTATCGTCCATATTAGGCTCGTATGGCCTCTTGTCCAGGGGCTTTGGAAATAGGGAACGCTTGGGTTTTCCTAGGAGGATTAAAGTCGGGAGGGGGCCTGCTTTGGGCGGCCCCTTCACACATACAACCTTCCTAGGGTTGTTCAACACGAGCCGAGGTGGCTCAACCATAATTTGCCCCAGGTTAGCCTCATGGGCCTAGGAGCTTGATAAACAAGGGGAGTTTATGATCCCTTGAAGCTGTGGGTGACTCTCACCTAGGAACACTACGACCTGGTCCCTAAAAGGGATCTTGACACACCTGTGGAAGGTGGATGGCACAGCGCACAAACTGTGTATCTAGGGCCTTCCTAGCAACAGGTTATAATGGGGGTGGATGTCCAAGACATGGAACACCCCCGTGTATTCGATCCCTCCCGTTTCCATTGGGAGTTCAATGGATCCTAAAGGTCTAGACGCATTCCCATCGTATCCAGTGATAACGATGGGGCTTGGGTTCACTGAAGTCAAGGTGACTCCGATTTTGTACGCCACATAAAGTGGAAGGATGTTGAGCCCTCCTCCACCATCGACTAGGCACCTGTCCAGAGAGTGGTTGTTTAGAACCACCTCGATATGCAGGGCCTGGTTATGGGTTTCGTAGGGTCTATCTACATCATCTTCCGAAAAAGTGATGGGCGATTTTGCTCCTAATAAAGCCATTTGGGCAGACAAGGATTCCGGACTTATGTTCGAATCAACCTTGGCCCTTTCTAGAATTTTCTCTAATACAAGTCTATGCCTAGGCAAGGTTTTTATAAGCTCTAGGATAGACATGTGAATAGGAATCTTTGAAAGGTGGTTTTCGAAGTCATAAGGATTTAGGATGACTTTGTCCTTATCTGCTTTTGGCAGACCACTAGGGATACATGCTTTTGAGGGGCCAGGCACACTGACCACCTTTTGAGCACCTTGAAGGTGCGGGGGTTGGTAGATCCTCCCAGATCTAGTGACTTCCCCCACGACCAGCCTAGGGTTTGCGCTAAACTTGGCTCTAAGGATGAGCTGAGGAGAACCTTGGATTTTTAAAACTGGTTTTACCCGGGTTTCCACTTTTGGTGGTCCCCGAATGACGACTTGGGCGGGCCTCTTGTATAGTACAAGGATGGGCGCACAAGTAGGTCGACCAGGTTCTGGCTTTCGCGCTAGTTCCTTGGAAATGGTGAGGGTACATACCTCCTTTCCTTTCCCACTGCCACTGGCGTGTTTGGGAAAGGGTTCCTTGAAGATAGCTTGAGGTGGCTCAGGTTCCGCAGTGACCTGGAGCCGGCCTTCTGCTATCAAGTTCTCAATTTTATTTAAGAGAGAGAAGCATCGTTTGGTATCATGGCCTTTGAGCCGATGATACTTACAAAATCGGTTTAAATACCCCCCTTTGGAAGTGACTCCTTCGAGGATTTCAGGGAGTTCTATCATGCCCTAGGCAACTAAGAGGTCTACGACCTCCAACACAGGTTGCCCCAGCGGAGTATACTCCCGTTTTTCAACCGGTTTTTGAAAATTGCGTTCCCTCTTATTTTCTAATTTTTCAAAATTTTTGAAAGTGCCCGCCACGCCTGGATCTACCCGGACATTGGCGATTTTATGGGGCTTTGCCCCTTTGTCCGTCGTGGGCAGCCCATATGCGATGGGCTTTTCCAAACGGATTTTTGGAACGGCACTTCCTTTCCATAGGTGATCGTATGTCCCTTTTCGCAAGTTGGTTTCGAAAAGGGAGGCCTTTTTTATCAACTTATGGAAAGTTGAAATCTCATGGAGCGAGAGAAGGGTTTTTAATTCGCTTTTAAAATTATCCAGGATGAGCATTACTGCGCATCCTTCGGATATGGGCTCTCGCACTTGGCCCAAAAGCGACCTCCATCTTATAATGAAGGCATGCACGTCTTCGTTCATGCCTTGCTTTGTATCCCTTAAGGTATTCAGGGTTGGCGTGACTTCTACGTTGTGTGCAAATCTTTGCATGAAGCAGTTCGCTAACTCTTCAAAAGTAGCGAACTAACTTAAGTCGTAGGAAGCCAGCCATTTGGTAGCTATGCCTTTAAGGGATAGAGGGAACCAATACACCCATTTCATCGAGTCCTTTTTCTTCTTATGGGCTTGACGTGAGAAAAGCTGCAAGTGAGACCTAGGGTCTCCCATGCCATCATACCGATGGAAGTTCGGTATTTCATCGTCACTGTCTGTTTCGTAATCCATAGGAAGGAAATCAGACAGGGCGTAGCTCTTTTTCTCTTTATTCTGCCCTTTCAGCAATTGCTGTAGGGCTTTACGGTTCTTTTGTGTGAATGACTCATGGTATTGGTTGCCTTCCATTACGGAGGCCTCTTTTTGCTTGCGAGGTTTTTCAGATTTCTTTTTAGGCCTTTGTTCACCGTTCGATGAACATGAATCGCCTACTTCAACCTCTTGGCTGAGAGCATCGATTTTGGCCTCAAACTCCCTTCTCAAATCCTCGATTTCATCTAGTTTTATTTTGTTTTTGAAAATCCTCCTAGAGTGAGAACTTGATGCGCATGAGCCTTGGCTCGACAGTTCACTTGGATTGGATTTTGACATTCTTTTAAGCATTTTCAAAAAATGTCCTAAGTACAAGCAAAGAAAACAAGTTTAAAAATGACACCTTTTACAAAATTTTCGCAAGACTTCTACTTAAAACTCGATTTTTGAAAGGTCACGTCCCACCGGGCGTGCCAATCTCTGTAGACACGCGAAAATCCCCGCCTCTCGCCTTTTCAGGGCTCGGAGCGGAACCTCTCGTGTGTCTAAGGCCTATGTATGCAAACAGGGCGTGCCAGCTAGCTTACCTAAGCTAGCGAAGATATTTTTTAATACTGACTTCTAAACGTGGCGACTGTGAGCAAGTAAGCTCTTGTCGTCGCAGACCTTCTTGCACCGATGCACAAGGGTCAGTCTGTACGCTTTGCAAAAATCGAGTTTTGGAGAAAAAGTCTACGAAGCGGTTCGAGGTGTCTATTTCAGGTCTTTAAAATGCGATTGCATGTTTTTAGATCATGTGGATTTGCACGTGCCTAAGTCTTTTCTTTTATCCCTTTTCGGGCCACCTAGTTTGTGTGTTATAAACACTCCACTACATGGGCGAATTCAAGCGGGGCTTGCTTTGATGCAATATGCGTCCTACCTCGTGGTATGGCGTAGATGCAATGCAAACTCACGCTACTCCAAAGGGAAAACCCGAAATGTAAAGACAATACTGAAGGGAAATAACCGAAGGGAAATAACCGAAGGGTAATAACCGAAGGGAGATATGTATATCGATTATGTATATGAGCCCTTACTCGGGTCTTGCAAATAAGAGCGAAGGCTCAATGTGGGTGCGTGCTTGAATTGAAAGACTTACACACACGACATGAAATTAAACCCAAATATAAATTGCAGTTTGGCCTTGACTAAGGTCTTGGGAGTAAGAGCGAAGGCTCAATGTGTGTGAGAGTGCTTGAATTGAAGTACTACACACACGACATAAATAAAACCCAAATATAACTGCAATAAGGCCTTTACTAAGGTCTTGGGAATAAGAGCGAAGGCTCAATGTGTGTGAGAGTGCTTGAATTGAAAGACTTACACACACGACATGAAATGAAACCCAAATAGTATAGGTCGGCCCTTACTTGGGTCTTTCAAATAAGAGCGAAAGCTCAATGTGTGTGAGTGCTTGAATTGAAAGACAACACACCCAACTTAAGCAAAACCCTTCGAAAATGAAAGTATATATATACACTTATGTATTAGGGGCTGATTAGGCTCGTGTGTGTTCAAAATCGTGCACAACTAAGAGAGTGCACGTGTGTGGGTGTGCCAAGCCACGTTATTACAAGCGGGGGGAGACTATGCTCCGTTATTACAACCCCGTATCAAATTGAATCTCAAGCAAGTATACAACTAAAGACCGAGTTTAGGCTCTTACGAGTAGCTGGTCCGTAGAGGCCTTGCTTGAGCGTGGGCTTGGCCTTCGCCTTGGGCTGCAAACGGGAGCTCTACGAGGGTGAATGACAAAGGGTGCTGGCCGGGTGCAAGTGGGGCGCGGGATGGGCGCCTCGAAGGTGGCCGGCTGCAAGTGGGTGTCGCCTTGATGTGGGGAATTAAAGGGGCTGGGCCAAGTGAATATGTGGGGTCACGAATGGAGAGTATAGAGTGTTAGGGAGTATGGACCTAAGGGGAGTTTAAAGGAAGGCCGAATGGGAGTCCTAGGGGGTGAGATGGTTGGCCGGGTGTAGTTAGGGTAGTTAGGTAGTGGCCGGTGGTTTAGGTTGTGATAGGTTCGGCTAAGTGAGAATGGTGGCAGTAAAGGGCAGATGTGTAGGTAAGGTGGTGGTATGGGGGGTGGCTAGGAGTGGAGAGGGAGTAGAGAAGGAGCTAGGTAGAGTAGGGGGTACTTACCGAATGGAATGAAGATGGCGCTCGGCTGGGCTTGGGGAAGGCAGTGAGGCTTGGCCGGGAGGTGGTGGAGATGGCGGTGCAAGCGGTGGTGGGATGGAGGGATGGTGGTGGTGCAGGCGGCGCAGGTGGAGCAGCTGGGGAAGTGGAGGAGGTGGAGCAGGTTCGGCTGGACTTGGGGAAGGAGAGGACCCGACTGGGATCTAGGTGGGCTTCTAGCTAGGAAAACCCGCCCCAAGAGGGGGGGCTTTATATAGGGAATTGGGTAGGTCGGTTAGGGCTGGGTTTGGGGTAGTGGTTAGGCGGTTTAGGTAGGGTGGTATGAAGATAAGGTGGGCTGGAAAGGGTTGGGCTAGATATTTTAAAAACTAGTGGTTTGGGTAGATTGTGGGCTAGGGGTGGTTTAGGGGTTTAGGGCTAGGTTAGGTGGTTGGGTTCTAGGGTGAGGTTTAGTGAGCTAGGTTAGGTGATTAGGCTAGGTTTAGGCTAGGTTTAGGGAAATTAACCTAGGTTTAGGGGAGGATTAGGGAAGTGGGTTAGGTGATTAGGTTGGGATTAGACCGGCATTAGGGAAGTGGGTTAGGTGATTAGGCTCAGATTAGGGATGGATTAGGGTGGTAGGCTAGGATTAGGTGTTTTGGGCTAGGTTTAGGTGGAGGAGCTCCCTTTGCATGGCCCATAGACCTTAACCACCTCATGTTGGTGCAGCCCTAGGTTAGGTTTTGGCTAATTACAAGCTTAAACCCACTCAATTAGGCTAACCCACATGATTAACCCCAAACTTGACACACAAGTCAAGCTTAATTACAACACTCTTGATATTATCCATCCCCACTCTCTCTCATGCCCATAATCCCACGTGAATTTCAAGTGGGCCCCACCTCCATTTATGAGAAGGTGATGTGGGCAATGGATATGGATATTGGATTGGATCTCTGGATCCAAATCCAAATCCAAGTCCACAGATGGGTTTGGATTGGGATCTGGATATATATGGTCCAGATCCAATCCAAACTGAACTCTGACTCCTTCGAGCTGGGTTCGAAATGAACGATTTGTGCGGGGCCTGATAGCATTAGTACTCCGTCTACGTTGGGTCTTCGCCAACATGGTCGTCCGCCTCCGTTTCTGCCTTACGGAGATGACTTCAAATGACATTTTGATAAGAACAGGGTCTTGGACGTTCGAGATCCTGGGGGTATGGATGTGATACAAGAGTTGCTGTGCCGGGCTCGACATGTGCTCCGGTTCCGGGCTCTTCTTAGCTCTCCTGGTCCTGTTTGGATTAGGCCAAGCTGCTTCGGGATTTCAAAAACGTGTTTTAAAAGGTTTTTAAAAGCCATATTATATATTTTTGAAATATGAAGTTTAAAACGTATGTACAGGGTTGTGTGGAAGGCTCCTGGGTTTCCAGACTCAAAATGGCCCTTTGGGGCTGCTTGTACAAAACCAGATGAATTTGAGAAATTCGTGGGATTTCGGGGTGTTTACAAGCAGCCCTGAGACCTGAAAATAAGGTGCAAAGGCAAAGTCGTGTGACCCCGAGTGAGAGAATCCGCACTTGTTAAAAAGTGGAGTCTTCAAAATCGTGGTTACATTTCAAAATCCTTCTTCTTACAAAGAAAGGTCTACTTCAACATAGCAAGATACTTGCAAGTAGTACGTGCTATTTCTAAATAGGCTGACCTGGAATGGATCGAGTGTGAGCTTGGGATAAGTCCTCCCCTCTTCTCTTCTCCTTCCAAAAGGAAAACAAAGGCCCAAATGAAGGGAATTTCCCATTCAAAGTATCTATCCAAAAGAAAGAAACCAGAATTCAAAGAAAAAAAATAAATAAATCGATTCTCTTGTGAAAAAGAGGGATTAAAGAAAAAATACTCCCAAAGGGAGACCCTCTATGAAAAAAAAAAAGGAAAAAGAGGCCAAAAAGCTCAAAAAGGGGAGTTTTTCGCCTTCTCTGCCTAAAACCACGGGATGCTTCAGAAGGGACCGTGGTATCTGTTTCCCATCCCTGGCTTATCCCGAGCTAAAGCATGGTTCATTTTGAGGAATCCTAAAGTAAAAATAGGATTTACTTACTTGAATTTCATTTTGTTTGAGAATTCGACGTTTTGAGTAAGACGTAGGAATTTGAAATATAGCTTGTTTTCTTATAAAAACTCCGCTAGATAAGCGAGTGTCAAGACTCAAGCGAGGGCAAACACGAAGAGCTCGAGATCCTTAGGATTGAGACTCAAGACATTTGTCCCTCTTGTAAATAGTTTTTGTAAATAGATTTTGAAAATCAAACATCGAACAGCATAGGATTTGCTCACTTGGAGCAGCAGGCCTTGTAAGTCTCTAGAGTTCGACCACATCTGGTCTCTGGGAGGTCGCCACTCTTGGCACCACACCCATGTCATGCATCTACATTCCATGCATGACACTTGCATAACATGATACCATTTTAGGACCAAAAACCCTTTTGTAGATCCCTTTGGCGTGATATCTCCTGCTACCAGGGTTTTAAAACTGAGATTTTGCTAAAGATTGGGATGGTCCCATATTTTCGTGGATAGATCTAGGGAGACATTGAAAGGGGTGTTTGTCATCTTTGCCCTTATCCAAATCGATTTGGACAAGGCCAAAGAGGGGCATCTGTAAACACCCCGAAATCCCACGAACTTCTCAAATCAACCTGGTTTTGTAAAAGCAGCCCCAAAGGGCCATTTTGAGTCTGGAAACCCAAGAGCCTTCCAGGCAACTGTATACAGATGTTTTAAAACTTTATATGTTTTAAATATGTGTAATATAGTTTTGGAAACTTTAAAATATGTTTTGAAACCCCACGAAGTGGCTTGGCCTGATCAAAGCGGGACCAGAAGAGCCAAAGAGAGCCTGGAACCGAAGCACATGTCGAGCACGGCACAACAACTCTCGTGTTGAATCCACCCCCAGGATCTCGAATGTCCAAGACCCTGTTATCATCAAACATCACTTGAAATCATCTCCGGAAGGTGAAAACAGAAGCGGACGATCATGTTGGCGAAGACCCAACGCAGACGGAGTACTGATGTTGTCAGACCTCGCACAAACCGTTTGTTTCGAACACAGCCTGAAGGAGTCAGAATTCAGTTTGGATTGGATCTGGACCATATATATCCAGATCCCAATCCAAACCTATATGTGGATTTGGATTTGGATTTGGATCCAGAGATCCAATCCAATATCCACATCCATGGCCCACATCACCTTCTCATAAATGGAGGTGGGGCCCACTTGAAATTCACGTGAGATTATGGGCATGAGAGAGAATGGGGGAGGATAAGATTTGAGGGTAATTGTAATTAAGCTTGACTTGTGTGTCAAGTTTGGGGTTAATCATGTGGGTTAGCCTAATTAGTATGGGTTTAAGCTTGTATTAGCCAAAACCTAACCTAGGACTGCACCAACATGATGCAAAAGGTCTATGGGTTATGCAAAGGGAGCTCCCTAACCCAATCCTAAGCCAAAACCCCTAATCATAGCCTTTTACCCTAATCCCGTCCTAAACCTAGCCTAATCACCTAACCCACTTCCCTAATCCTGGCCTAATCCCAACCTAATCACCTAACCCACTTCCCTAATCCTTCCCTAAACCTAGCCTAATTTCCTTAAACCTAACCTAATCCTAGCCTAATCACCTAACCCACCTCACTAAACCTCACCCCAAAACCAACCCACCTAGCTAAGCCCTAAACCCCTAAACCACCCCACCTAAACCTAGCACACCATATACCTAAAACCCCTTTAAACAAAATATCTGGCACCTCCTCAAAACCAGCCCACCTTATCACCACACCACCACCACCTAAACCACCTTACCACCCTTCAAATACCAGCCCCAACCGCCATTTCAAAACCTATATAAACCCCCCCCTAGTGGGCGGGTTTTCCATCTTTTTTCCACCTTGGGCCAGCCGACCTTGGCCAATCACCTCCCAGCCGAACCTTCCACCTTGCTCCACCTGCACCACTTCTATCCGGCCAAGCTCCACCTTGCACCATCACTGCCTCCCAGCCTGCTCCACTCCACGTCGCCACCACCTCCCGGCCAAACCCCATCTTCCTTCATCACCCGGCTGCCCTTCTTCCATCCACCGACCTTCGTCATCCATTCGGTTAGTACCTTACACTTAGCTCCACCTCCTCTTCACTCCCCCTCCACTCTCAACCACCCATATCACCACCACTTAGCATCTTCCTTTGCCATCCACCACCCTCACCCATTCGGCCAGACCTAAACCCCTTACACCAACTGACCCTTTACCTTCTCCCTTAGTGATACCCGACCACCCTACTTGTCTCCCTAAGACCTGCCCCTTTTACTTCCCACTAGCCCTTAGTTCCACCTTCCACGGCAACCTAGCTAGCTCCCTTCCCATCCATAACATCCTAACTATCCTAGCAGCCGGCCACCACTAAACCATCCCTAGTCAGCCATCCCTAGCCGACTGCACCCAAGTCCTCCCGGCCAGCCATACTTTTCCCTTAGGCATTCCCTTAGGCTTCCCTTAGCGCCACCTTCCCTAGCACCAGCCTACCTTAGTGACCCTCCCTCATCACCTTAGCCCAAAGTACCACGACAGCCCCCTCCTAGCAGTCGACAAGCACCAAGGTGCCTCACTTGTGCTCCCTTGTCACCCGGCCAGCACCTCCCTTTGCCGTGCCACTCCGAGGAGCTCCCTCTTGCAGCCCAAGGCGAAGCCAAGCCTATGCTCAAGCAAGTCACCTCCGGACTAGCTATAAGTAAGTGCCTAACTCGGTCCTTAGTTATAGACTTGCTTAAATTAAATTAAATTTGATACGGGGTTGTAATAACGGAGCATAGTCTCCCCCCGCTTGTAATAACGTGGCTTGGCACACCCACACACACGTGCACTTGAGCCTACCTCGCTCTTAGTTGTGCACGATTTTGAACACACACGGGCCTAATCAGCCCCTAAGATATAAATTTATTTATATAGTTTATGTTGCGTAGGGGTTTTGCTTGAGTTGTGTGTGTTGTCTTTCAATTCTCGCACTCACACACATTGAGCCTTCGCTCTTATTTGTAAGACCCAAGGGCGGTGTTATACTATCCTTGGGTTTAATTTCATGTTGTGTGCGTAGTACTTCAATTCAAGCACTCACACACATTGAGCTTTCGCTCTTACTCCCAAGACCTTAGTTAAGGCCATATTGTAATTTATATTTGGGTTTAATTTCATGTTGTGTGCGTAGTACTTCAATTCAAGCACTCACACACATTGAGCTTTCGCTCTTATTCCCAAGACCTTAGTTAAGGCCATATTGCAATTTATATTTGGGTTTCATTTCATGTCGTGTGTGTAGTACTTCAATTCTCGCACGCACCCACATTGAGCCTTCGCTCTTATTTGCAAGACCCAAGTAAGGGCCCATATATACATTATATACGTATTTCCCTTCGGCAATTTCCATTACAAGTCATTTCCCTTCGGCAATTTCCCTTCGGCATTGTCTTTTAAATTTGGGTTTTCCCTTTGGAGTTGCGTGAGTTTGCATTGCATATACGCCATACCACGAGTTAGGACGCATATTGCATCAAAGCAAACCCCATACTCCCGCTCAAACTCGCCACATTTTAGTGGAGTGTTCATAACACACCTAGGTGGCCCCAAAGAGGGATAAAAATAAAGAGTTAGGCATGTGCAAATCCACGTGAACTAAAATTTGAAAGTCATACCAAAAGACCCGAATCAAACACCTCAAACCGCTTTCGTAAGTTCTTACACTCAAAAACTCGATTTTTAAAAGCGTACAAACTAACCCTTGCGCATCGATGCAAGAAGGTCTGCGATGACAAGAGCTTACTTGCTCACAGTCGCCACATTAGAAGTCAGGTTTTAAAATATATCTTTGCTAGCTTAAGTAAGCTAGCTGGCACGCCCTGTTTGTTTAAATAGAACTTAGTCACACGAAAAGGTTCGCTCCAGGCCTAAAGAACCAGGAAGCAGAAATTTTCTGCGTCTACAGGCTGCCACCTTCGGCCACCACCTCATCCACCAGCACCACGGTTAGTACCCCATCTCAGCCCCATCTAGCCTTCCACCCCTTTCTTACGCAGCTGCACACTCCACCACCTACCACAACCACCCAGCCTTCTCCCTTACACTCGGCCCAACTATACCCTACTTCACTACTTTCCCTTAGCACCAACTACCCCAGCCCCTAGCTAAACCTTCACCCTTAACCTGCCGCCACGTAGCCAACACCCTAACCTGCCACAACCCAACCAACATCCCTACTTGCCGTGCCCATCACCCGGCCAACACCAAGACATCCATCCGGCTAGCACCCTACTTGCCGCCCACACACATCCAAGGAGCTCCCCTTCGGCTGTCTAAGATGACTCACTAGGCCAAAGCCAAGCAAGTTGAGTATCTTACAACTACACGTAAGTGCCTAACTCGGTCCTTATTATGAACTTGCTTACATTTAATTAAATTTGATAGGGGTTGTAATAATGGAGCGTTGTCTCCCCCCGGTTGTAATAATGTGGTTTGGCACACCAACACACACGCGCACTTGAGCCATTCCGCTCTTAGCTGCACACCATTTTGGCACACACACGGGCCTAATCAGCCCTTAAGATATAGTTATACTTATATATATTAAACTGCGTGGGTCTTTTAATTCAAGTTGTGTGCGTAGCATTTCAATTCTACACTCGCACACATTGAGCTTTCGCTCTTATTCCCAAGACCCTAGTAAGGGCCATATTGCAATTTCGTTTGGGTGTTTAAATTCAAGTTGTGTGCGTGGTCTTTAAATTCCACACTCACACACATTGAGCTTTCGCTCTTACTCCCAAGACCCTAGTAAGGGCCGTCTTGCAATTTCGCTTGGGTGTTTTAATTCAAGTTGTGTGCGTAGTTTTTCAATTCTACACTCACACACATTGAGCTTTCGCTCTTACTCCCAAGACCCTAGTAAGGGCCATATTGCAATTATATTTGGGTTTTACATTACAAGTCATGTGAGTTGTCTTTACATATACGCACAACACCCATGCAAACGTTGGCGACCTTCGGGCCCATATATATTATAAGTATTTCCCTTCGGCTATGTCTTTAAGATTTGGGTTTTAAGGTTCAGCTGTGTGCGTAGTCTTTCCATATATACACGACACACACTTACACAATTGAGCTTTTCCGCTCTTAAGATATAGCCATATTTCCCTTTTGCAATTTCCCTTTTGTAATTTACATTAAGTCAATTTCCCTTCCGCATCGGTGCAAGAAGGTCTGCGACAAAAAGAGCTCACTTGCTCATAGTCGCCCCGATAGAGTCAGATATCAAAACTTTCTTCGCTAGCTTAAGCAAGCTAGCTGGCACGTCCTTTTTGTTAAAAACGACTTAAACACACGAAAAGGTTCACTTCGGGCCTAAGAACCAGAAATGGGAATTTTCCGTGTCTACACACGTGCCCTGCTCCCTCTCTACCTTAGCGCCTGTTGCCCTACCACCTGCCTGGCGCCTAGCGCCTGGCGTCTGCCCTGCTACATCTGCATCCAGTCGACCCCGACTCCCATCCCATCCAGCGCCTCATCTTCCGTCGACCTGCCAACTGACCTAAATCCTACCTTCCACCGACCTGCAACCATCTCCTAGCTGCCCATCCCGCTGCCTCACATCCCACCTCACAACCCAGCCGAACCCATCCTAACTAGACACTCCCATCCGCCGCCTTACATTCCATACACCCATGACCTCCTTGCCAACACCCCCACCAAAAACCAGTGACCTTGCCTTGCCCATCCCCCACCTAACACCTCGTCGTGACCACCTGGCCATAACCCCCACACAAAACCCATAGCTCACCACCTTGGCCGTAACCCCACAAAACCCTACCAAAACCCACCTCTTGCCGTGAACCTCCATCTCTCGCGCCTAAACCCCATCAAGCTCAAAGGCTCCACCCAGCCACTTTTCACCTCAAGCTTCAAGGGAGGCCCGTTCGTGATTGTAAAGCCAAGCCCATGTAGATTGGAGTGGACAAACATCCGAATCACTTGTAAGTGCTTCAAATTCGGTATTTCATATCTCCTTCTACGTTTAATTCAATTTGGATAGGGGTTGTATTAACGGAGCATTGTCTCTCCCCGGGTTGTAATATTGGTGCTTGATACACAAGACACACACAAGCACTTGAGCCTTAGCTCTTAACTCATACACAAGCCGAGCCTTCGCTCTTACTCCTAAGACTCTAGTAATAGCTGTGTGAGTTGTCTTTAATTTTATACACTCCACACACGCGTGCATTGAGCCTTCGCTCTTACTATGTATACATATTTCAATTCAGCTGGGTTGTTACATTAAGTCGTGTGAGTTTGTCTTTCATTTACACACTCGCACCCAAAGAACACCCGAGCGCTTGCTCAATCACCTCACGCACCATTTTGGCCTCGGCAACCACTAAGATATAGCCATATTTCTGTATCTTTTGCTGTGTTTTCCCGGTTCAGCTGCGTGTGTTGCCTTTACATTTATACACCAACACAACATGTGCACATTGTCGACCTTCGGGCTCATATATATATAGTTGTATCTCCCTTTCCGTTGGGTTTTACATTTCAGTTGCGTGCATTGTCTTTTCATTTACACACAACACATACACGCACGTTGGCGACCTTCGGGCCCATATATATATAAGTATTTCCCTTCTGCACTTTACATTCAAGTCGAGTGGGGTTTTACATTCACGTCGTGTGAGTTGCCTTTCAATTTATACACAACACACATGCCCACAATTGAGCCTTTCCGCTCTTAAGATATAGCTATATTTCCCTTTTGCAATTTCCCTTCGGCTATGTCTTTTAATTTCGGGTTTTAAAGGTTCAGTTGTGTGAGTTTGCATTGCATATCCGCCATACCATGAGATAGGGCGCATACTTGCATCAAAGCAACCTCGAACCACCCGTGCAAAATCGCCAAGACTTAGGCACTTGCTGGACACATCTCACGCCTAAGTAGCTAAAATCAAAGATATAGGATACGTGCAAAACCCCACGTAAGATAAAATCTGCAACAAGAAAAACCAAATCGATCAAAACACTTTTAAAAAGGTCATACTTGTTCAAAATTGAGTTTTCTAAAGTGTACAAACTGACCCTTGAGTATTGGTTCAAGAAGGTTTGCGACGAAAAGAGCCCACTTGTCCACAGTCGCCCCATAAAGTATGATATTTCGAAAACTTACTTCGCTAGCTTGAGTAAGCTAGCTGGCACGCCCTTTAAGCGACTGAGACATACGAAAAGGTTCACTTCAGGCCTAAGAACCCAGAGTGGAAATTTCCGTGTATCTACAGGGGTCACGGCTAAGGTAAGCTGGGAACCGGCGGTGGCAGGTAGGTGAGTGTTGGCTGGGACTAGTGGGGTGCTGGGTGAGATGGGATACGGCAGGCAGGTGGAGCTGGGAAGTAGGGTGTTTAGTTGGGAGAGGGTGCAGGCGGCAGGTGCACTTGGCAGGGGCAAGTGGGTGTGTAAACACCCCAAAATCCCATGATTTTGCAAAAACATACACCTGGTTAAAAATCAATCCAAGAGGCCAAATATGAGATTTTTGAAAACCTAGGAGCTTCCAAAAGCTTGTAAATTCTGTTTTGAAACCCCGTATCCAATGTGGATTTCTTAAACTCGGGCCAAGTCCCATTTTGCCAAAAAACCAAAGACGAATAGGTGAAGCATGGAAGACAACACCTGATCAAGAAGTAGCCCAGAAAGCAGCTCAAAAGAGCCTAAATGCCAAAGCAGCCTCAGAAACAAGTGTAGAAGCCCAAAAGCAGCACCTTGGCCTGATAAAAGCTAGGGTCAAAAGGCGAAAGGAAGGCCCAGGCCCGATGCAGACTGCCAGCCCGGAGCACCCGAAAGCCAAGTCAAGTACATCCACCCAAGCAACATAAATCTGAACCAGAAAAGACAAAAATAAGTAGAAATAGAGTCCAAAAAGGCAAGAAGGAGTCCGGACGACAAATTTGGGGAAAACCCAACACCAGACAGAGCGTTGATGAAGCCAGGGCCCGCACAAAACGTCCGCCTCAAAAAGCCAAGAAGGACCATCCAGAGAAAATTTGGATTGGATCTGGACCATAAATATCCAGATCCATATCCAAATAGTGTTTGGATTTGGATTGGATCCAAATAGTGTTTGGATTGGATCAGATCTGGACTAAAATATCCAGATCTATATCCATATAAATGTTTAGATTTGGGTCAGATATGGATCCAAAATATCTGAGATCGAGATCTAGACCCAAATAGTGCTTGGATTGGATCTGGATTCCAAGACCCAAATCCAAAACCCATATCCAAGACCCACCTCATTTTCCTATAAATAGGAGTGAGGGGTCCCCAAAAATCACACATGAATTTGCTTGGGGAGGAGAGAGAGTGAGTGATAAACCTAGCCATGTGGGCTCAAGGATGAGTGTGGGTTCAAGCCTTGTGGGCTAAGTGGGCTGCAACCAAGGTGGACCGGCTCCAAGAGGTAGGTCCCCTAATCCTAGCCTAATCCCCCCCAAATCTTAGCCTAAACCTAGCCTAATCACCTAACCCACTTCACTAAACCTCACCCTAACTGAACCTAACCTAACCTAACCGACTCAAGCCAAGCACCTAAGCTAAAGCCCCAAAACCCCCTCGGCATATCCCAAACACCCGCGCGCCCCTATCGTGCCCTGCCACGCTATCCTTTGCACCCCGCGCCCCTGCCGGGCTGCCTTGTGCGCCCCACGCCCTGCTAGTGCCAGCACCCTAGCGCCCGATGTCTTAGCGCCAGACGCCTTGACACCGCCCTTGTCTAGCGCCTGCACCAGTTGTCCCGGCCGCCTTGCTGCCCCACTCCTGCCGACCAGCCACACCTTAGGAACCCCGAAACCTCCCCCCTTTTAGGGCTGCTTAGGCTAACCACACCCTTAGGCCCACTTAGGACCAACCCCACTTAGGTCGTGACCTTCCCTAGGACCGACCTTAGGCAAACCACCCTTGTTGCCGTGACCTCCTACCCAACCTAGGTTCCTCCGGCTTCTAAACCTACACCTCTTCAAATCCCACTCAAACTCTCTCAAACCCACCTAGGGAGACCCCTCTTGGCTGCCCAAGGTGGACACAAGCCTGAGGTGGACGCAAGCCCAAACGTGAGCAAGGAAAAGAAAGCCCAAATCACTTGTAAGTGTTTAAAATTCGGTATTTACATTACTCCTTTCATACTCAATTTAATTCGGATATGGGGTTGTAGTAATGGAGCATTGTCTCCCCCCGAGTTGTAATACGGATGCTTGACACACAAGACACATATGTGCACTTGAGCCTTAGCTCTTATCTCGTACACGAGACACACACGTGCACTTGAGCTTTAGCTCTTATCTCGTACACCAAGCACCCACGTACACAATTGAGCTTTTGCTCTTACTCCGAAGACTCTAGTAAGAACCATATAAGCTGCAATTTCATTCGGGTTGTTACTTTAAAGTCGTGTGAGTTTGTCATTTCAATTCCACACTTTCACCCAAGGAACACCCAAGCACTTGCTCAAGCACTCACGCACATTTTGGCCTTGGCAGCCCTTAAGATATAGTCCTATCTATATACTTTCAGCTGCGTGAGTTTTCCCGGTTCAGCTGTGTACGTCTTTACATTCCGGGTCGTTAATTTTCAATCGTGTGAGTTGTCTTTACATTTATACACAACACACACGCACACATTAAGCCTTTCCGCTCTTATATCTATATTTCCCTGTTCCGCAAGTTAAATGTCAGTCATGTGTGTGAGTTATCTTTCAATTTATACACCACACACACGAACACATTGATGCCTTAGGGCTCATATATATATATATACGTATTTCCCATTCCGCACTTTACATTTAAGTCGGGTGGCTTTTAAATTCAAGTTGTGTGAGTTGTCTTTCAAATTTATACACAACACACACGCACACATTGAGCCTTTTTGCTCTTATATCTATATCTCCCTTCCGCAATTTACATTCAAGTCATGTGAGTTGCATTCAATTTGGGTATTTCCCTTCAGCTATGTCTTTCAAATTCGGGTTTTACATTCAAGTTGTGTGAGTTGCATAGCATATCCGCCAAACTCGAGATATTGCACATACTTGCATCCAAAGAAGCCCCGAATACCCTGTGCAAACATGCCAATCTTAGGCCACTTGATGCACACATATCCCGCCTAAGTAGATAAAACTGAAAGACTTAGATACGTGCAACCCCACGTAAATAAAATCTGCAAATAGGCATACAATCGCTCAAATACTTTCGTATTCTTTTCAAAAGGCCATGCTTGTCCCAAAATCGATATTTTCTAAGTGTTTAAACCGACTCTGAGCACCGGTTCAAGAAGGTTTACAACGAAAAGATCCCACTTGTTCACAGTCGCCCCATAAGTCAGATATTTCAAAAATACTTCGCTAGTTTGAGTAAGTTAGCTGTCACGCCCTAAAGCGACTTAGACACGAAAAAGGTTCACTTCAGGCCTAAGAACCCATAGTAAAAATTTCCACGTGTCTACATGAATTGGCATGCCCAGTGGGACCTGGGTCTTAAGGAAAATCGATAAAAACAAGCAAAGCTCTTGAAATTTTTTCCAGAAAAGTATTTAACTCTTTGCCTTTTGTGCATTTCATAGTTGGTTTTTTGAAAAGCATCGGAGTCATGTCGAGTTCAGACTCCAATGAGGTGACCAGCCAGGTCTTGCGCACATCAAGTTCTCACTCAAAGAGATTTTCGAAAACCAAAAATAGGAGAGAGGAAATAGAGGATTTGTGAAAAGACTTTGAAGCCAAGATCGCTGCATTTAGCCAAGAGGCCGAGACAGCTGATTCGTGTTCGTCTCACGGCGAACCAGCAAAGGCTAAAAAGAAATGTGAAAAACCTCGCAAACCCAAGGAAACCTCCGCTATGGAGGGAAACCAATACCACGAGTCCTTCACTCACAAGGACCGTAAAGCCCTACAGCAGCTGCTAAAAGGGCAAAATAATGAGAAAAGAATGTACGCCCTGTCTGATTTCCTTCTCTAGATTACGAAACAGATAGTGACGACAAAATACCGAATTTACATCGGTATGATGGCACGGGAGATCCTAGATCTCACTTGCAACTCTTTTCTCGTTGAGCCCACAAGGAAAAGAAGGACTCGATGAAGTGGATTTATTGGTTTCCCCTTTCCCTCAAAGGAACTGCTTCAAAATGGCTCACTTCTTACGATTTGAGTTAGTTCACAAACTTTGAAGAGTTAGCGAACTACTTTATGCAAAGATTTTCGCATAACATAGAAGTAACACCAACTCTAAATACTTTGAGGGATACGAAACAAGCGGCGAATGAGGATGTACATGCATTCATCGTTCGATGGAGGTCCCACCTGGGGCAAGTGAGAGAGCCGATATCGAAAGGGTGTGCAGTGATGCTCATCCTCGATAATTTCAAAAATGATTTGAAAACCCTTCTCTCCCTACATGAAATCTTGACTTTCCACAAGTTAATCAAGAAAGCTTCCCTTTTCGAAACAAATTTAAAGAAGGGAGTCTACGATCACTTATGGAAAGGGAGTGTTGCTCCTTTCCACTCAGAGGAATTTGCTTTCTCGACTTCAAAGAGTCTAATGCATTCATCTCATGCTAGTTTGACTACTTGTGCTCCATCTCTCATCCTTCATAGGAAAATCGCCCAAGTAGTAATCCGAGGAGCACCTAGAGTCCCGCCCCCGGTTAGAACCATTTTACAAATTCAAGGTGCTCCAAAGCACACAAGTAGAGCCACAATAGGCGCAAGCCCTAGGCAGATCGTGGGGGAGGTGACTAGGTCCGAAAGGATCTATCAACCCCCACATCTACAAAATGCTAAAAAAGTGGTCAGTATTCTTGGCCCTTCAAAAGCATATATTCCTAGAGTTTCGCAAAAAACGAACAAAGGAAAAAATGTTTTAACCTTGTATGATTTTGAAAATCATCTTTCAAAGATTGCAATTAACATGTCCATCCTAGAGCTTATACAAACCTCGCCTAGGCATAGACTTATCTTAGAAAAAATCCTAGAAAGAGCCAAGGTTAGCTCAAGTATAACCCCTGAGTCCTTGTCAATCCAAGTGGCACCTATATGTGTAAAAACGCCCATTGTGTTCTCTGAAGAGGATATCAAAAGACCAGATGAAACCCACAACCAAGCCCTGCATATCGAGGTGGTATTGAATCACCATTCTCTGGACAGGTGCCTAGTTGATGGGGGAGGAGCTCTCAACATCCTTCTGCTCCACGTAGCGTATCAAATCGGAGTCACCTTGACCTCAGTATACTCAAGCCCCATCGTAATCACTGGATACAATGGGAATACATCTAGACCTCTAGGAGCCGTGGAATTGCCCATGGAAACGGGGGGCATAGCTCACTTGGGGTGTTCCATGTCTTAAACATCTACCCCCACTACAACCTATTGTTGGGAAGACCCTGGATACACAACCTATAAGCTGTGCCATCCACCTTCCATAGGTGTGTCAAAATCTCCTACGAAGACCATATAGTGGTAATTCTAGGTGAGAGTCATCCTTAGCTTCAGGGAATTCAAAATTTCCCATGCTTGTCAGCTTCTCAAGACCACAAGGACAACTTTGGTCGAGACAACCAAACTCGTCCTCCCGAAACCTAGGAAGGTCTTGTGTATCAGAGGGCAGCCCAAGGCTTGCCCACTCAAAACCTAGGAAGTGTCATTTGTTCCCTAAGCCCCTAAACAAAAAAAAGTACATGCATAACATGGACGATAGCAAGTTCCAGAATCACGAACTATATCAAAATTTTTTAAAAAACAAAAAATTGTAGAACATGCTATTGAACATGGGATACATGCCCTACCAAAGTCTAGGGAATCAAAACCAAGGTTGCCTCGAGCCCATAATGCCTAGAGCAAACCCAAGCCGATATGGGATCGGCTATATTCCAAAAATACCACCAGAACCATCACTTGTGACCACCTGGGTCAAGAGTGCCCTAGAGCCTAGTGAAGCAGAAACCTACGATTTAGACCTCTTGTTTAGAGTCTAACTTGTGGCATTTTCCTTTATAGGTATGATGGAAGATCCCTTCTTAAACCAAAATCCCAAAAAATTGAAAAATCTCAAAATTCAAAAAATTGGAAAATCTCAAAAACCAAAAACATTTGAAAAGGATAAAAAAATCAAAAAAAGAGTTGTTTGTATAGCTCCAAGTGTCTTTGCTTTACAAAAATCCAAAAAAATCGAAAATTTAGAAATCTCCAAAAACAAAATCCTGTATATACTAGCTCCTGGTAAAAATTTGGAAAAGCCCAAGGATTTCGAAGAGAAAATTGTCTTCATAACAAGACCAAAAGCTTTGAAACCTATAGAAATTCCAAAACAAAAACCAGGTGTTTTCAAAGCCCATGCATCAAGTTCAAATTCCTTAGGATTCAATATTCTCGAGAATGACCGAAGCATGGAAGAAGATCCCCTTCTCCTTGAGGAGGATTCAACTTCCGAGCTCCCCGAGTTTCATAAAATTCTCGATTTTGAAAAACCTTCAAATTCTGTAGGAGGGGATTTCATAGAAATCAACCTAGGGGTGAAACAAAGCCCAAACACATTAAGATAGGCGCATGTTTGCATGAGCATGAAAAATCATCATTCATTGCATTCTTGAAAACCTATATCGATATGTTTGCATGGACGTATGAAGACATGCCGGGTATAGACCCAAGAGTCGTAGAGCATTGTCTTCCCCTAGATTCGGATTCAAAACCCATAAAGCAAAAGCTTAGAAAGATTCATCTGAACGTACATGCACAAGTTAAAGAGGGTTTAGAAGATCTGCTAAAAGCCGGTTTTATAAAACCCATTGCGTATTCTGATTGGTTGTCAAATATTGTTGTAGTTCGAAAATCCAATGAGAAAATTCGAATATGCATCGATTTTAGAAACCTGAACAAAGCCACTCCAAAGGATAACTTTCCTTTACCTAACATTAATTTGATAGTCGATAGTACTGCAAATCATGAAATGTTTTCTATCATGGATGGCTATTCAGGATAGAACCAAATCAAATTAGCCCCAAGAGATTAGGCTAAAACTGCTTTCACCACACCTTGGGGCACATAATGCTATACAGTCATGCCCTTTGGCTTGAAAAATGCCGGCGCCACCTACCAAAGAGCCATGACTACGATCTTTCACGATCAAATTCATGAACTCGTAGAGGTATATGTGGATGATCTTTTGGCTAAATCAAAAACTCGATGCACCCATATCAAATGTTTACAAAAAATTTTTGAAAGGCGTAGACTTTGCAAAGTAAAGCTAAACCCTCAAAAATGCGTTTTCGGAGTAGAATCCGGTAAGCTCTTGGGCTTTATGGTAAGCCAAAGGGGCATAGAATTCAACCCCTCTAAGTGTAGAGAAATCTGTAAACACCCCGAAATCCCACGAATTCTTAAACAAATCTGGTTTTGTATAAGCAGCCCCAAAGGGCTATTTTGAGTCTGGAAACCCAGGAGCCTTCTAGACAACCCTGTACATACGTTTTAAACTCTGTATTTCAAAAATATATAATATGGCTTTCGAAAACCTTTTAAAACACGTTTTTGAAACCCCAAGGCAGCTTGGCCTAATCCAGACAGGACCAGGAGAGCTAAGAAGAGCCCGGAACCGGAGCATACGTCAAGCCCGGCACAACAACTCTTGTATCTGATTCACATCCCCAGGATCTCGAACGTCCAAGACACTGTTCTTATCAAAATGTCATTTGAAGTCATCTCCGGAAGGCAGAAACGGAGGCGGACGACCATATTGGCGAAGACCCAATGCAGACGGAGTACTGATGCTGTCAGGCCCCGCACAAATCGTCCGTTTCGAACCCAGCTCGAAGGAGTCAGAGTTCAGTTTGGATTGGATCTGGACCATATATATCCAGATCCCAATCCAAACCCATATGTGGACTTGGATTTGGATTTGGATCCAGAGATCCAATCCAATACCCATATCCATGGCCCACATCACCTTCTCATAAATGGAGGTGGGGCCCACTTGAAATTCACGTGGGATCATGGGCATGAGAGAGAGTGGGGATGGAAAATATCAAGAGTGTTGTAATTAAGCTTGACTTGTGTGTCAAGTTTGGGGTTAATCATGTGGGTTAGCCTAATTGAGTGGGTTTAAGCTTGTAATTAGCTAAAACCTAACCTAGGGCTGCACCAACATGAGGTGGTTAAGGTCTATGGGCCATACAAAGGGAGCTCCTTCACCTAAACCTAACCCAAAACACCTAATCCTAGCCTACCACCCTAATCCACCCCTAATCTGAACCTAATCACCTAACCCACTTCCCTAATCCCGGCCTAATCCCAACCTAATCACCTAACCCACTTCCCTAATCCTTCCCTAAACCTAGGTTAATTTCCCTAAACCTAGCCTAAACCTAGCCTAACCACCTAACCTAGCTCACTAAACCTCACCCTAAAATCCAACCACCTAACCTAGCCCTAAACCCCTAAACCACCCCTAGCCCTCAATCTACCCACCTAGCCCTAGTCTATGGGCCATGCAATTTATATTTGGGTTTTATTTCATGTCGTGTGTGTAAGTCTTTCAATTGAAGCACGCACCCACATTGAGCCTTCGCTCTTATTTGCAAGACCCGAGTAAGGGCTCATATACATACTCTATATACATATCTCCCTTCGGCACTTACTTTACAAGTCATTTCCCTTCGGTTATTTCCCTTCAGTATTGTCTTTACATTTCGGGTTTTCCCTTTGGAGTAGCGTGAGTTTGCATTGCATCTACGCCATACCACGAGGTAGGACGCATATTGCATCAAAGCAAGCCCCGCTCGAATTCGCCCATGTAGTGGAGTGTTCATAACACACAAACTAGGTGGCCCGAAAAGGGATAAAAGAAAAGACTTAGGCACGTGCAAATCCACGCATGCAATCGCATTTAAAAGACCCGAAATAGATACCTCGAACCGCTTCGTAGGCTTTCTATCCCAAAAAACTCGATTTTTTGCAAAGCGTACAGACTGACCCTTGCTCATCGGTGCAAGAAGGTCTGCGACGACAAGAGCTCACTTGCGTACAGACTGATCCACGCTTAGGTAAGCTAGCTGGCACGCCCTGTTTGCATACATAGGCCTTAGACGTACGAGAGGATCCGCTCCGAGCCCTGAAAAGAGGCAAGAGGCGTTGGATTTTCGCGCGTTTACAGAGATTGGCACCCCCGGTGGGACGTGAGCCTTTCAAAAATCGAGTTTGTTTTAAATAGAAGTCTTGCGAAAATTTTGTAAAAAGGTATCATTTTAACTTGTTTTCTTTGCTTGTACTTAGGACATTTTGAAAAAGCTTGAAAAGCTTGTCAAAATCCAATCCAAGTGAAGTGTCGAGCCAAGGCTCATGCGCATCAAGTTCTCACTCTAGGAAGATTTTCAAAAAAAAATAAAACTAGATGAAATCGAGGACTTGAGAAGGGAGTTTGAGGCCAAAATCGATGCTCTCAGCCAAGAGGCTGAAGTAGGCGATTCATGTTCATCAAACGGTGAACAAAGGCCTAAAAAGAAATCTGAAAAACCTCGCAAGCACAAAGAGGCCTCCGTAATGGAAGGCAACCAATACCACGAGTCCTTCACACAAAAGGATCGTAAAGCCCTACAGCAGTTGTTGAAAGGGCAGAATAAAGAGAAAAGGAGCTACGCCCTGTCTGATTTCCTTCCTATGGATTACGAAACAGACAGTGACGATGAAATACCGAACTTCCATCGGTATGATGGCATGGGAGACCCTAGGTCTCACTTGCAGCTTTTCTCACGTCGAGCCCATAAGAAGAAAAAGGACTCGATGAAATGGGTGTATTGGTTCCCTCTATCCCTTAAAGGCACAGCTGCCAAATGGCTGGCTTCCTACGACTTAAGCCAGATCGCTACTTTTAAAGAGTTAGCGAATTGCTTCATGCAAAGATTTGCACACAACGTAGAAGTCACGCCAACCCTGAATACCTTAAGGGATACAAAGCAAGGCATGAACGAAGACGTACATGCCTTCATTATAAGATGGAGGTCGCTTTTGGGCCAAGTGCGAGAGCCCATATCCGAAGGATGCGCAGTAATGCTCATCCTGGATAATTTCAAAAGTGAGTTAAAAACCCTTCTCTCGCTTCATGAGATTTCAACTTTCCATAAGTTGATAAAAAAGGCCTCCCTTTTCGAAACCAACTTGCGAAAAGGGACATACGATCACTTGTGGAAAGGAAGTACCGTTTCCAAAACCCGCTTGGGAAAGCCCATCACATACGGGCTACCCACGATGGACAAAGGGGCAAAGCCCCATAAAATCGCCAATGTCCGGGTGGATCCAGGCGTGGCGGGCACTTCCAAAAATTTTGAAAAGTTAGAAAATAAGAGGGAGCAAAATTTTCAAAAACCGGTTGAAAAACGGGAGTATACTCCGCTGGGGCAACCTGTGTCAGAGGTCCTAGACCTCCTACTTGCCCAGGGCATGATAGAACTCCCTGAAATCCCCGAAGGAGTCACTTCCAAAGGGGGGTATTTAAACCGATTTTGTAAGTATCATCGGCTCAAAGGCCATGATACCAAACGTTGCTTCTCCCTCTTAAATAAAATTGAGAACTTGATAGCAGAAGGCCGGCTCCAGGTCACTGCGGAACCTGAGCCACCTCAAGCTATCATCAAGGAACCCTTTCCCAAACACGCCAGTGGCAGTGGGAAAGGAAAGGAGGTATGTACCCTCACCATTTCCAAGGAACTAGCGCAAGAACCAGAACCTGGTCAACCCACTTGTGCGCCCGTTCTTGTGCTATACAAGAAACCTGCCTAAGTCGCCATTCGGGGACCACCAAGAGTGGAAACCCCGGTAAAACCAGTTTTAAAAATCCAAGGTTCTCCTCAGCTCATCCTTAGAGCCAAGTTTAGCGCGAACCCTAGGCTGGTCGTGGGGGAAGTCACTAGATCCGGGAGGATCTATCAACCCCCGCACCTTCAAGGTGCTCAAAAGGTGGTCAGTGTGCTTGGCCCCTCAAAAGCATGTATCCCTAGTGGTCTGCCAAAAGCAGATAAGGACAAAGTCATCCTAAATCCTTATGATTTCGAAAACCACCTTTCAAAGATTCCTATTCACATGTCTATCTTAGAGCTTATAAAAACCTCGCCTAGGCATAGACTTGTATTAGAGAAAATTCTAGAAAGGGCCAAGGTTGATTCGAACATAAGTCCGGAATCCTTGTTTGCCCAAGTGGCTTTGTTAGGAGCAAAATCGCCCATCACTTTTTCGGAAGATGATGTAAATAGACCCTACGAAACCCATAACCAGGCCCTGCATATCGAGGTGGTTCTAAACAACCACTCTCTGGACAGGTGCCTAGTTGATGGTGGAGGAGGGCTCAACATCCTTCCACTTCATGTGGCGTACAAAATCGGAGTCACCTTGACTTCAGTAGACCCAAGCCCCATCGTTATCACTGGATACGATGGAAATGCGTCTAGGCCTTTAGGATCCATCAAACTCCCAATGGAAATGGGAGGGATCGAACACACGGGGGTGTTCCATGTCTTGGACATCCACCCCCATTATAACCTGTTGCTGGGAAGGCCATGGATACACAGTTTGTGCGCTGTGCCATCTACCTTCCACAGGTGTGTCATGATCCCTTTTAGGGACCAGGACGTAGTGATCCTAGGTGAGAGTCACCCACAGCTTCAGGGGATCATAAACTCTCCTTGTTTATCAAGCTCCCAGGCCCATGAGGCTAACCTGGGGCAAATTATGGTTGAGCCACCTCGGCTCGTGTTAAACAACCCTAGGAAGGTTGTATGTGTGAAGGGGCTGCCCAAAGCAGGCCCCCTCCTGACTTTAATCCTCCTAGGAAAACCCAAGCGTTCCCTATTTCCAAAGCCCCTGGACAAGAGGCCATACGAGCACAATATGGACGATAGCATGTTCCAGGACCATGAATTGTATCCAACCTTTTCAAAAAACAAAAAGTCATGGAACATGTTATTAAACATGGGCTACATGCCCTACAAAAGTCTAGGGGCACAGAACCAGGGTCTCCTAGAGCCCATCCTTCCTAGGCCCAATCCAAGCCGATATGGGATCGGCTATACTCCCCGAATACCGCCGGAGCCACCCCCTGTGACCACCTGGGTCAAGGGTGCCCCAGAGCTTGTCTTAGAAGAGACCTACGATTTAGATCTCCTATTCCGAGTCTAACCTGTAGTATTTTCCCTTTGTAGGTATGACGGAAGATCCCTTTTCTAAAAATACCAAAAACATTTGAAAAACTTAAAATAAAAAAAAATCGAAAAACGAGAAAAACCAAAAACAATGGAAAAACAAAAACTCGAAAAAAGAGTGCTTTGTATAGTTCCCAAAGTTCTTGTTTTACAAAAACCCAAAAAAATCAAAAATTTGGAAAATACTAAAAAGATTTTGTACATTGCTGCTCCTGGTAGGACTTTGGCAAAAGAAAAGGATTTCGAAAGAAACGTTGTCTGCATAGCCAGACCAAAAATTTCGAAATCACTTGAAAATCTAAGTACAAACCCAGGTCATTTTGAAAACCACGCATCAAGTTCCCTCGGGTCTATAGCCCACGAGAATGATCAAAGCCCAGAAGTGGATCCCCTTGAAGAAGATCCCACTTCTGAGCTCCCAGAATTTCATAGAATTCTCGATTTTGAAAGACCTTCCCAATCAGTAGGAGGAGATTTCATAGAGGTGAACCTAGGGGATGATTCCAATCCCAAAACCATCAAAATAGGCGCATGCTTGCATGAAACTGAAAAGTTAGCATTCATTGCATTTCTACGAACCTATTTAGATGTGTTTGCATGGACGTATGAAGACATGCCGGGCATAGATCCCAGCATTGTCGAGCATCGTCTTCCCTTAGATGCAGGTGTAAAACCCATAAAGCAGAAGCTTAGGAAAATACACCCGAATGTACACACGCAAGTCAAAGAGGGTTTAGAAGATCTGCTAAAAGCCGGATTTATAAAACCCATTGCGTATTCTGATTGGTTGTCAAATATCGTGGTAGTTCGAAAAACCAATGGGAAAATTCGAATATGCATCGATTTTAGAAACCTGAATAAAGCCACTCCTAAGGATAATTATCCTTTACCAAACATAGATTTGATAGTCGATAGTAATGCAAATCATGAAATGTTTTCATTCATGGATGGCTATTCAGGCTACAATCAAATCAAACTAAGTCCACGAGATCAGGGTAAGACCGCCTTCACAACCGCATGGGGCACGTACTGCTATACAGTCATGCCCTTTGGTTTGAAAAAATGCCGGCGCAACATACCAACGAGCCATGACCACGATCTTCCATGATCAAATTCATGAGCTTGTAGAAGTGTATGTAGATGATCTCTTGGCAAAATCCAAAACTCGATGCACCCATATCGAATGTTTACAAAAGATTTTTGAAAGGCTTAGGCTTTACAAAGTAAAGCTAAACCCTCAAAAATGTGTGTTCGGGGTAGAATCAGGGAAGCTTCTAGGCTTTATGGTGAGCCAAAGGGGAATAGAAGTCGACCCCTCTAAGTGTCGAGCCATCATAGACATGGCTCCGCCCTCCAATCTCACCCAAATCCGTAGCCTCCAAGGTCGATTACAATCCGTTCGCCGATTCATATCGAATCTGGCAACTAGATGCGAACCCTTCAACAAACTGTTGAGGAAGGGTACGAAATTCTTATGGGATGACGAATGTCAAAAGTCCTTTGAGAGACTGAAGGCATACTTGGTTAATCCCCCTGTTTTGAATCCTCCAAAGCAAGGAAAACCGCTTTTATTATACATCTCCGTGCATGCAAATGCTTTAGGAGCCCTGTTGGCTCAATACGAGGATGACACCCATAAGGAGTATGCCATCTACTATATTTCGAAAACTCTCTTGGCTTATGAACGAAATTATCAAGCCATGGAGAAGATGTGCTTGGCCCTAGTCTGGGCCTGCCAGAAGTTCAGACACTATTTCCTACATCATGAGATCTGGATAGTGTCCAAGCTTGATCCAATCAAGCACTTATTTGAAAAACCCATTCTCACGGGTAGATTGGGCAAATGGCAACTCCTTCTAATGGAGTATGATCTAAAATACCATCACCAGATCTCCATTAAGGGGTAAGCCCTAGCAGATTACGTGGTTGAATTCTCCTTAGAGGACGCGTATCCCACTCTTGTTGAAATGCTTGATGAAGGCATATTGCAAAACCATTTCCAAAACCATATTTTGGCAAACTCTTTCGAAAACCAAGTATGGAAGATGCACTTCGATGGGGCACGAAACCAACGAGGGGCTGGTGCAGGGGTCATCCTAATCTCCCCTGAAAAGGGCGAGATTCCCATAGCAGTCCGCTTAGATTTCGAATGTTCCAACAACATAGTTGAGTATGAAGCACTCATACAAGGCTTAAGGATTTCGAAAACTCTAGGGGCATCATGCATCGAGGTCTTTGGAGATTTGCTCCTTGTCATAAACCAGGTTTTAAAAATTTGGCAAGTACGTAATGAGAAACTACTTCCATATCATGAGTTGGCCACTCGATTGGTCCAATCCTTCCAGTCGTGTAAACTCACACACGTAGGAAGAGAGGACAATGGCATCGCCGATGCCCTCTCCTCCTTGGGTTCAGCCCTGAAGGTCGATCCCATTTCAGGGACCAGATCTTTGGAAATATGGCATGCGCCCCACCCATCCACACACGACTTGGATATTTGTCAAAACAACCCAGAGTCTATTGAGAAACCCTGGTTCTATGACATAAAACAATTTTTAGAAAATGGGGGATTTACCGAGGATGCCACATCCAAAGATAAGGCATTCATTCGTAAGATTTCGACCCGATACACCATTCTGGGTGGGGTTTTATACAAAAAAAGTTTAACCGGCATTCTACTTAGGTGTATCGACCTAGAGGAGGCTAGGATAGTAATGCATGAGTTCCACGATGGAGAATGTGGAGGTCATGTTAATGCCAACATGATGGCAATGAAAATACTTAGAGGGGGCTATTTTTGGTCCACCCTGAAAAAGGATTGTCACGATCATGTTAGGAAGTGTCATCCGTGTCAAGTGCATGGGCACGCCATTCATATCCCTTCATCTGCATTGCATTCCGTGGTCAGCCCCTGGCCATTTACCATGTGGGCGTTTGACATTGTAGGCCCAATATTTCCAAAGGCCTCGAATGGGCATCATTTTATTTTAGCAGCCACGGAGTATTTCTCCAAGTGGGTGGAAGCCATTTCCCTAACGAATGTAATGGGGCAACATGTGGTAGCTTTCATCCGGAGGAATATCTTGGCTCGATTTGGGGTTCCATGAGACCTTGTGTCTGATAATGGTACCCCATTCAAGAACGAGCGGATGGTTAAGTTGTGCAACACGTATGGCATAACTCACCACTTCTCCTTGCCCTACTACCCTCAAGGCAACGGCCAAGCCGAAGCCACAAACAAGACTCTCATTAGTATTATTGAGAAAACCTTAGAGAAGGGTAGGACGTGGCACGAGAAGCTGGATGAAGCCTTATGGGCTTATAGGACCTCCATCCAGACTCCCACGAATGCCACACCATTCGAGTTGGTCTATGGCACAAACGCCATTCTTCCCATTCATACCCAACTGCATTCATTCCATACATCCATAGCACTCGACCTCCCCCTAGAGACGCTTCATCATGCTAGGATGGCCGAACTAGATTTGCTAGATGAGAGGCGACTCCTTGCCATGGATCATGCTCGCACATACCGGCAAAGGATAGCCCGACATTATAGCAAACACATGAGACCTCGCCACTTTGAAGTGGGAGATCTGGTCTTAAAAACCATCCACCATAGACCCTAGGCAAGTGGCGCCCCAACTGGGATGGACCCTATGTTGTACGAGCAACCATTACGAACAATTCGTATTGGTTGATCGATGTAGAAGGTAGGAATTTAGCAGATCCTATCAATATTCAATACTTAAAGAAGTATCATGTGTAGGATCTGGACTAAATTCCAGTTTTCGAAAATTTAAAGGGATAGCTGCCCTGAGACATGTGAATAAGGTGCAAAAGCAACTCGTGTGACCCTGAGTGAGAGAATTAGCACTTGTGAAAGAGTAGAGTTTTCAAAATCGTGGTTACATTTCAAAATCCTTCTTCTTACAAAGAAAGGCCTAGTTCAACATAGCAAGATACTTGCAAGTAGTACGTGCTATTTCTAAATAGGCTGATCTGGAATGGATCGAGTGTATGCTTGGGATAAGTCCTCCCCTCTTCTCTTCTCCTTCTAAAAGGAAAACAAAGGACCAAATAAAGGGAATTTCCCATTCAAAGTATCTTTCCAACAGAAAGAAACCAGATTTCCAAAGAAAAATTGAATCTCTTGTGAAAAAGAGGGATTAAAGAACAAATACTCCCAAAGGGAGACCCTCTATGAAAAAAAGGAAAAAGAGACCAAAAAGCTCAAAAAGAGCAGTTTTCCGCCTTCTATGCCTTAAACCACGGGACGCTTCAGAAGGGACCGTGGTATCTCTTTCCCATCCCTGGCTTATCCCAAGCTAAAGCATGGTTCATTTCGAGGAATCCTAAAGTAAAAATAGGATTTACTTACTTGAATTTCATCTTGTTTGAGAATTCGACGTTTCGAGTAAGGCATAGGAATTTGAAATGAAGCTTGTTTTCTTATAAAACCTCCGCTAGATAAGCGAGTGTTAAGACTTAAACAAGGGCAAGCACGAAGAGCTCGAGATCCTTAGGATCGAGGCTCAAGACAGTTGTCCCTTTTGTAAATAGCTTTTGTAAATAAGTTTTGAAAACCGAACATCGAACAGCATAGGATTTTGCTCACTTGGAGCAACAGGCCTTGTAAGTCTCTAGAGTTCGACCACATCTGGTCTCTGGGAGGTCGCCACTCTTGGCACCACACCCATGTCATGCATCTGTATTCCACGCATGGCACTTGCATAAACATGATCCCATTTAGGACCAGATTCCATGTAAAACCCTTTGGCGTGATATCTCCTCCTACCAGAGTTTGTAAATTGAGATTTTGCTAAAATTGGGACGATCCCATATTCTTCGTGGCTAGATCTAGGGAGACATTGAAAGGGGTGTTTGTCATCTTTGCCCTTATCCAAATCTATTTGGACAAGGCCAAAGAGGGGCATCTGTAAACACCTCGAAATCCCACGAATTCTTAAACAAATCTGGTTTTGTATAAGCAGCCCCAAAGGGCTATTTTGAGTCTGGAAACCCAGGAGCCTTCCAGACAACCCTGTAGATACGTTTTAAACTCTATATTTCAAAAATATATAATATGGCTTTCGAAAACCTTTTAAAACACGTTTTTGAAACCCCAAGGCAGCTTGGCCTAATCCAGACAGGACCAGGAGAGCTAAGAAGAGCCCGGAACCGGAGCACACGTCAAGCCCGGCACAACAACTCTTGTATCTGATTCACATCCCCAGGATCTCGAACGTCCAAGACCCTGTTCTTATCAAAATGTCATTTGAAGTCATCTCCGGAAGGCAGAAACGGAGGCGGACGACCATGTTGGCGAAGACCCAACGCAGACGGAGTACTGATGCTGTCAGGCCTCGCACAAATCGTCCGTTTCGAACCCAGCTCGAAGGAGTCAGAGTTCAATTTGGATTGGATCTGGACCATATATATCCATATCCCAATCCAAACCCATATGTGGACTTGGATTTGGATTTGGATCCAGAGATCCAATCCAATGCCCATATCCATGGCCCACATCACCTTCTCATAAATGGAGGTGAAGCCCACTTGAAATTCACGTGGGATCATGGGCATGAGAGAGAGTGGGGATGGAAAATATCAAGAGTGTTGTAATTAAGCTTGACTTGTGTGTCAAGTTTGGGGTTAATCATGTGGGTTAGCCTAATTGAGTGGGTTTAAGCTTGTAATTAGCTAAAACCTAACCTAGGGCTGCACCAACATGAGGTGGTTAAGGTCTATGGGCCATGCAAAGGGAGCTCCTTCACCTAAACCTAACCCAAAACACCTAATCCTAGCCTACCACCCTAATCCACCCCTAATCTGAACCTAATCACCTAACCCACTTCCCTAATCCTGGCCTAATCCCAACCTAATCACCTAACCCACTTCCCTAATCCTTCTCTAAACCTAGGTTAATTTCCCTAAACCTAGCCTAATCACCTAACCTAGCTCACTAAACCTCACCCTAAAACCCAACCACCTAACCTAGCCCTAAACCCCTAAACCACCCCTAGCCCACAATCTACCCAAACCACTAGTTTTCAAAATATCTGGCCCAACCCTTTCCAGCCCACCTTATCTACATACCACCCTACCTAAACCACCTAACCACTACCCCAAACCCAGCCCTAACCGACCTACCCATCCCTATATAAACCCCCCCCTTGGGGGTGGGTTTTTCCTAGCTAGCAGCCCTCACCAATCCCAGTCGGGCCCTCTCTTCCCCATTTCCTCACCTAGCCGAACCTGCCCCCGCTGCTCCACCTGCGCCGCCTGCACCACCACCATCCCTCCATCCCACCACCGCTTGCACCGCCATCTTCACCATCTCCTGGCCGAGCTTCACAGTCTGCCCATCTTCCTCCCAGCCGGGTACCACCTTCTCCCCATTCGGTAAGTACCCCCCACTCTACCTAGCTCCTTCTCTACTCCCTCTCCACTCCTACCACCCACTATACCGCCACCTTACCTACACATCAGCCCTTTTGCTGCCATCATTCTCCCTTAGCCGAACCTATCACAACCTAAACCACCGGCCACTACCTAGCTACCCTAACTACACCCGGCCAACCATTTCTTCTCCCCTAAGACTCCCATTCGGCCTTCCCTTAAACTCCCTTTAGGTCCATACTCCCCAACATTCTATACTCTCCTAGTGACCCTAAACACTCACTTGGCCCAGCCCCTTTAATCCCCCACATCAAGGCGACACCCATTTGCAGCCGGCCACCTTCGAGGCGCCTATCCCGTGCCCCACTTGCAGCCGGCCAGCACCCTTTGTCATTCACCCTCGCGGAGCTCCTGTTTGCAGCCCAAGGCGAAGGCCAACCCCACGCTCAAGCAAGGCCTCTACGGACCAGCTACTCGTAAGTGCCTAAACTCGGTCTTTAGTTGTATACTTGCTTGAGATTCAATTTGATACAGGGTTGTAATAACGGAGCATAGTCTCCCCCCGCTTGTAATAACGTGGCTTGGCACACCTACACACGTGCACTCTCTTAGTTGTGCACGATTTTGAACACACACGGGCCTAATCAGCCCATAATACATAAGTATATATATATACTTTCATTTTCGAAGAGTTTTTGCTTAAGTTGGGTGCGTTGTCTTTCAATTCAAGCACTCACACACATTGAGCTTTCGCTCTTATTTGAAAGACCCAAGTAAGGGCCGACCTATACTATTTGGGTTTCATTTCATGTCGTGTGAGTAAGTCTTTCAATTCAAGCACTTTCACACACATTGAGCTTTCGCTCTTATTTGAAAGACCCAAGTAAGGGCCGACCTATACTATTTGGGTTTCATTTCATGTCGTGTGAGTAAGTCTTTCAATTCAAGCACTTTCACACACATTGAGCTTTCGCTCTTATTTGAAAGACCCAAGTAAGGGCCGACCTATACTATTTGGGTTTAATTTCATGTCGTGTGTGTAAGTCTTTCAATTCAAGCACTCTCACACACATTGAGCCTTCGCTCTTATTCCCAAGACCTTAGTAAAGGCCTTATTGCAGTTATATTTGGGTTTCATTTATGTCGTGTGTGTAGTACTTCAATTCAAGCACTCTCACACACATTGAGCCTTCGCTCTTACTCCCAAGACCTTAGTCAAGGCCATACTGCAATTTATATTTGGGTTTTATTTCATGTCGTGTGTGTAAGTCTTTCAATTGAAGCACGCACCCACATTGAGCCTTCGCTCTTATTTGCAAGACCCGAGTAAGGGCTCATATACATACTCTATATACATATCTCCCTTCGGCACTTACTTTACAAGTCATTTCCCTTCGGTTATTTCCCTTCGGTTATTTCCCTTCGGTTATTTCCCTTCAGTATTGTCTTTACATTTCGGGTTTTCCCTTTGGAGTAGCGTGAGTTTGCATTGCATCTACGCCATACCACGAGGTAGGACGCATATTGCAACAAAGCAAGCCTCGCTCGAATTCGCCCATGTAGTGGAGTGTTCATAACACACAAACTAGGTGGCCCGAAAAGGGATAAAAGAAAAGACTTAGGCACGTGCAAATCCAGGTGATCTAAAACATGCAATCGCATTTAAAAGACCCAAAATAGACACCTCAAACTGCTTCGTAGGCTTTCTATCCCAAAAAACTCGATTTTTTGCAAAGCGTACAGACTGACCCTTGCGCATCGGTGCAAGAAGGTCTGCGACGACAAGAGCTCACTTGCTCACAGTCGCCACGTTTAGAAGTCAGTGTTAAAAATATCTTCGCTAGCTTAGGTAAGCTAGCTGGCACGCCCTGTTTGCATACATAGGCCTTAGACGTACGAGAGGATCCGCTCCGAGCCCTGAAAAGAGGCAAGAGGCGTTGGATTTTCGCGCGTTTACACCATCATAGACATGTCTCCACCCTCCAATCTTATGCAAATTCGTAGCCTCCAAGGTCGCCTCCAATCAATTCGCAGGTTCATCTCAAACCTCGCTGCAAGATGCAAACCTTTCAACAAACTTTTGAGAAAAGGGGTGAAATTCATATGGGACGATGATTGCCAAAAGGCTTTCGAAAGAATAAAAGCGTATTTGGTTAATCCTCCTATTTTAAACCCTCCAAAGCAAGGAAAACCACTTTTACTCTATATTTCTGTGCATACAAATGCTTTGGGTGCATTATTAGCTCAATATTAGGATGAAACCCAAAAAGAGTATGCCATCTACTATATTTCGAAAACTCTATTGGCTTATGAACGAAATTATCAAGCCATGGAGAAGACTTGCTTGGCCCTGTTGCGGGCCTACCATAAATTTTGACACTTGTAGACACGCAAAAATTTCCACTCCGGGTTCTTAGGCCTAGAGTGAACCTTTTCGTATGTCTAAGTCACTTTAAAAGGGTGTGCCAGCTAGCTTAATCAAACTAGCAAAGTAAGTTTTAAAATATCTGACTTATGGGGCGACTATGGACAAGTGGGCTCGTTTCGTTGCAAACCTTCTTGAACCGATGCTCAAGGATCAATTTGTACGCTTAGAAAACTCCATTTTAAGCAAGCAGGGCCTTTTTGAAAAGGTATGAAAATATTTGATCGTTTGTTTGTCTAATTGCAGATTTTATTCACGTGGGATTTGCACGTTCCTATGTCTTTGGTTTTAGCCACATAGGCGTGAGATGTGTGCATCAAGTACCTAAGTCTTGGCGATTTTGCATGGGTTGTTCGAGATTGCTTTGATGCAAGTATGCGCCCTATCTCGTGGTATGGCAGATATGCAATGCAAACTCACGCAACTTGAAGGGAAAACCCGGAATTGAAAGACATAGTGGAAGGGAAATTGCAAAAGGGAAATATAGCTATATCTTAAGAGCGGAAAGGCTCAATGTGTGTGTGTGTGTGTTGTGTATAAACTGAAAGACAACTCACATGACTTGAATGTAAAACTCCGCTCGACTTAAAGGTTAAGTGCGGAAGGGAAATACTTATATATATATGGGCCCGAAGGTCGCCAACGTGTGCGCGTGTTTGTGTATAAATGTAAAGACAACTCACACGACTTCATGTAACAACCCAACTGAATGTAAATACATATATATAATAAGGGCGAAGGCTCAATGCACACGTGGGTGAAGTGTGTAAATTGAAGACAACTCACACGACTCTTACTAGAGTCTTTGGAGTAAGAGCGAAGGCTCAATCGTGCATGTGTGTGCTTGATGTACGAGATTAAGAGCTAAAGCTCAAGTACTCGTGTGTGCTTCGTGTATCAAGCATTGTTATTACATCCCGGGGGGAGACAAAGCTCCGTTAATACAACCCCGTATTTGAATTGAATTAAGTACAAAGCAAGTTAGCGTAAGGGACCAAGTTTAGACACTTACAAATAGCTGGTCCGTCTTCACTTGCTCGTGATTGGGCTTGTGTTTCACTTTGGGCAACCAAGGACGTGCTCCCTTGAAGCTTGAGACGTGAAGTGGCTGGCTGGGCCTAGAGCTTGGTGGAGTTTGGCTTGAGAGGTAAGGCTCACGGGTTTTGGTGGAGCTATGGCAAGGTGGTAGGTCACGGCTCTAAAGGGTGGTAGACCCTAAGTGGTGGCAGACCCAAAGGCTGGCTAAGGTCGGTCCTAGGTGGAAGCTGGCTGGAAAATGGCAGGCAGCCATTCTGTGCTAAGACGCAGTAGGAAATACAGGTGCGGTGCTCAAGTGCCAGGCGCTGGGCAGGGGGCACCGCAGTGGCGCGCGGAGGGCGCGGGTGACGCGCGGAAGGCGCAGCAGGTCTGGTAGGGGCGCGTCTGGCTGGCTGGGGTGTGCTTGGGGTCTAGCTTAGGTGTTTTAGGGATAATTGGAGTTGGCTGGGTTAGGTTAGGCCTAATGAGGGTTAGGGGTGTTGTGGGGTAGTTAGGTGGGTTCGGCTAGGTCTAAGTGGGGTCGGCTTAGGTGGTTTAGAGGGGTTCGAGAGAGGTGGGCTAGGTGAGTTTGCTAGGCTTACCTTAGGACGCGGTCTTGGGGTGTGCTCAAGCTCCAAGCCAGCCACTCCATGCCTTCTTGTTCAAGCAAATCCAGCCCTAAATCAAGGTGGTGCAACCCACACTAATCCCCCTTTAAGCCCACAATTAACCCACTAAACAAAATCAAGAAAGCACTAAGCACTCTCCTTAATACCCTCTCTCTCCTCCAAGCTCCTCCAAGTTGGATTTCACGTGTACTTTTTGGAGACCCCCTCACTCCTATTTATAGGCAAATGAAGTGGGTCTTGGATATGGGTCTTGGGTTTGGATCGTGGAATCCATGTCCAATCCAAACACTATTTGGATCTGGATCTTGGATCTCAGACATTTTGAGATCCATATCTGATCCAAATCCAACAATTTTATGGATATGGATCTGGATATTTTGGTCCAGATCTGATCCAATCCAAACACTATTTGGATCCAATCCAAATCCAAACACTATTTGGATATGGATATGGATATTTATGGTTCAAATCCAATCCAAATTTTCTCTGGATGGTCCTTCTTGGCTTTTCGAGGCGGACGATCTGTGCGGGCCCTGGCTTCATCAGCGCTCCGTCTAGTGTTGGGTTTCCCCAATCTTTGTCGTCCGGACTCCTTTTCACATTTTCAGACTCTATTTCTACTTGATTTCGCTATTTCTTGGTCAGATTCATGCTGCTTCGAAGGATGTATTTGATTTGGCTTTTGTGTGTGTCATGCTTGCATTCTTCATCGAGCCTGGGTCTTCCTTTCACCTTTTGAACTTGGCTTTTATCAGGCCAGGATGCTCTTCTGGGCTCTGGAAACTGTTTCTGAGCTTGTGTCTGGAATTGGCCTTCATGAGCCACTTGTTGGGCTGCTTCTTGATGAGTTGTCATCTTTGCATGCTTCACCTATTCATCTTGGAAAATGGGACTTAGTCCGGGTTTAAAAAGCTCCTATTTGGACATGGGGTTTCAAAACACTATTTACATGTTTAAAGCAATATTTACAGGGCTTTGGGAAGGCTCCTGGGTTTTTAGAACTCAAAGTGCCTTTTGGAGTTGATTTTGTAAACCAAGTATGTTTTATGAAAGTTGTGGGATTTTGGGGTGTTTACAGATGCCCCTCTTTGGCATTATCCAAATTGATTTGGATAATGGCAAAGACGACAACACCCCTGTTTGCTTTCTCCCTGAATCTACCCTTGAGAATATGGGCTTGTCCCAATTTTTAGAAAACATTTTCTTTTAAGCCTGGTAGGAGGAGATTTTTGCCAAAGGAGACTTACCTACATGGTTCTAGTCCTAATTGGGATTGATGCAAGCTTCCATGCGTGAATATGGATGAGTGGCATGGAATGAGATGCTAGGAAGTATGGTTTCCTAGAGACTTATTGTAATGGTCGAACTAGGGAGTCTTATGAAGACCTGCTGCACCAAGTGAGCTGGTCTTATGTTGCTCGATGATCGAGGATTTTCTAAACTCATTTTTGAAAGAGGAAAGCTCCTTTTTAGCTTCAATCCTAAGGACTTCAGCTTTTCATGTTTTCCCTTTATTTGAGTCTTGACACTCGTTAATCTAGCGGAGGTTTTATTTGAAATCAAGCCATATTTCAAAATTCCTACGCCTTACTTAGACGTCTAACTCTCAAACAAGATGAGATTCAAGTAAGTAAATCCTATTTTTACTTTAGGATTTCTTAGAATGAACCTTTCTTCACCTTGGGATAAGTTGCAGGGATGGGAAAGAGTTTACCACGGTCCCTTCTGGAGTGTCCCGTGGTTTAAGGCATAGAGGCGGAAAACTGCTCTTTTTGAGCTTTTTGGCCTTTTTTCTTTTTTTTTTTGTAGAGGGTCTCCCTTTGGGAGTATTTTTTCTTTATTCCCTCTTTTCCATAGAATTCACGATTTTCTTTTGATTCGCCTTTCTTTTGGGAAAGAGACTTGTAAACACCCTGAAATCCCACGAATTTCTCAAAATAAACCTGGTTTTATAAAAGTTGCCCCAAAGGGCTATTTTGAGTCTGGGAACCTAAGAGCCTTCCAGACAAACCTTGTACATATGTTTAAACTATATATGTTTTAAAGTATGTATAATATAGTTTTAAAACCTTTTAAAATATGTTTTGAAACCCCACAAAGCGACTTGGCCTGATGAAAGCAGGACTAGAAGAGCAAAAGAGAGCCCAGAATCGGAGCACATGTCGAGCCCAGCACATCAACTCTCGTGTTAGATTCATCCCCAGAATCTCGAACATCCAAGCCCCTGTTATCAAACATACTCTTTGAAATCATCTCTAGAAGGTGAAAACAGGAGCGGACGACCATGTTGGCGAAGACCCAACGCAAGACGGAGTATTGATGCTGTCAGGCCCCGCACAAACCGTTCATTTCAAACATACCCTGAAGGAGTCAGAATTCAGCTTTGGATCAGATCTGGACCATATATATCCAGATCCCAATCCAAACACATATGTGGATTTGGATTTGGATCCAAAGATCCAATCCAATATCCACATCCAGGGCCCACATCACCTTCTCATAAATGGTGGTGGGGCCCACTTGAAATTCATGTGGAATCTTGGGCATGAGAGAGAATGGGGAGGATTAAATGTGAGGGAAATGTATTAAGCTTGACTTGTGTGTCAAGTTTTGGGTTAATCATGTGGGTTAGCCTAATTAGTGTGGGTTTAAACTTGTATGAACCTACACCTAACCTAGGGCTGCACCAACATGATGCAATTAAGTCCATGGGCCATGTAGAGGGATGCTCCTAACCCTAACCCTAGCCTAACCCCCTAATCCTAGCCATTTGCCCTAAACCCGACCTAATCCTAGCCTAACCACCTAACCTACTTCCCTAATCCTTCCCTAATCCCAACCTAATCACCTAACCTACCTCCCTAATCCTTCCCTAAACCTAGCCTAATTACCCTAATCCTAACCTAATCTTAGCCTAAACACCTAACCCACCTCACTAAACCTCACCCTAAACCCAACCCACCTAGCTAAGCCCTAAACCTCTAAACCACCCCACCTAAAACTCTAGCACACCATATCCCTAAAACCACCTAAACTAAATATTTGCCCCCCCTAAATATCTGGCCCACCTTATCCCCAAACCATCACCACCTAACCACTAAACCATCCCCCCAAAACCAGCCCAAACCGACCCACCCAAATCCTATAACCCCCCCCCCCCTAGTGGGCGGGTTTTCATGCATGATTGGGCTAGCCGAGCCCCCTCTCCTCTCTCACCCCTTTCACTCTTCTCTCACCTGCTCCATCTTGGAACCCGCCACCGTCATCTCCCGGCCAGCACCACTCCACGCCACCATCATCTCCCAACCAACTCCACTCCACGCCACCATCACCTCCCGGCCAGCTCCATTCCTTGACACCCGACTGCACCAACCTACCACCGTTCGGTTGCCTCCCTTGGACACCCGCCACCTTCACCTTCCTCTCCGGTTAGTACCCTATCCTAACATCACCCTCTCTTCACTCCCCCTCCACTCTCAATCACCACATACCACCCTTCCTTAGTCTAACCTCCACTTCATCCAGCCGGCCACCACCTAACTACCTGCCACCATTCAACCACAACCGACTGTAACTCCCTCAGCCCTACCTTCCCTTAGGCAGCCCCCACTCCTCAATGACACACCCCCTAGCTCCCCTTCCTTTCCTAAGCACCCCCTAACTACCCCAACCAAGGTAGCAGCACCGTTTGGCTAGCGCCAAGGCAGCACCCCCTCCCATCACTCGGCTAGCGCCAGCCACACCCGCTGCACCCTTGTCACCTGGCCAACACCCCTTTGCCACGCCCATCCGAGGAGCTCCCTCCTGCAGCCCAAGGCGACACTCAAGCCCAAGCTCAAGCAAGTCACCTCCGGACCAGCTATACGTAAGTGCCTAACTCGGTCCTTGTTTATAGACTTGCTTAAGCTTAATTAAATTTGATATAGGGTTGTAATAACGGAGCATTGTCTCCCCCCGCCTGTAATAAAGTGGTTTGGCACACCCACACACACGTGCACTTGAGCCTATCTCGCTCTTAGCTGCACACGATTTTGACACACACATGGGCCTAATCAGCCCTTAAGATATAGACTTATTTATATAATTTAAGTTGCGTGGGGTTTTGCTTAAGTTGTGTGCGTTGTCTTTCAATTCTCGCACTCACACACATTGAGCTTTCGCTCTTATTTTCAAGACCCAAGTAAGGGACTATTACCATTTTGTTTTGGGGTGTTTTACTTCATGTCGTGTGCGTAGTACTTCAATTCTACACTCACACACATTGAGCTTTCGCTCTTACTCCCAAGATCTTAGTCAAGGCCTATTGCAATTTATATTTGGGTTTAATTTCATGTTGTGTGCGTAGTACTTCAATTCTACACTCACACACATTGAGCTTTCGCTCTTACTCCCAAGATCTTAGTTAAGGCCATATTGCAATTTATATTTGGGTTTCATTTAAGTCGTGTGAGTTGTCTTTCAATATACACACAACACCCACGCAACACGTTGGCGACCTTCGGGCCCATATATATTATAAGTATTTCCCTTTCGGCTATGTCTTTAAGATTTGGGTTTTAAGGTTCAGCAGTGTGCGTAGTCTTTACATATATACACGGCACACACTTGCACAATTGAGCCTTTCCGCTCTTAAGATATATCCATATTTCCCTTTTACAATTTTCCTTTTGCAATTTACATTTCAAGTCATTTCCCTTCCGCATTGTCTTTCAATTCGGGTTTTCCCTTTGGAGTTGCGTGAGTTTGCATTGCATATATGCCATACCACGAGTTAGGATGCATATTGCATCAAAGCAAACCCCACACTCCCGCTCAAAGTCGCCCCACTTAGGTCACGTGTTCATAACACACGTCTAGTTGGCCCGAAAAGGGATAAAAAGAAAGACATAGGCACGTGCAAATCCATGTGAAATAAAATCTGAAAACCATACCAAAAAAGCCTTAGTCGAACACCTCAAACTTTTTCGTAGGTTCTCATATTTAAAACTCGATTTTCTAAGCGTACAGACTGACCCTTGCGCATCGATGCAAGAAGGTCTGCGACGAAAAGAGCTTGCTTGCTCACAGTCGCCACGTTAGGAGTCAGATTTTAAAATATCTCTTTGCTAGCTTAAGCAAGCTAGCTGGCACGCCCTTTTGCTTAATAAGACTTAGACACACGAAAAGATTCGCTTTAGGCCTAAAAACCAGGAGCGGGAACTTTCTGTGTCTACAAGACTTTGCAGGAATTTCCCTTTTTCTTTTTGGCCAAGTTTTCCTTTTAGGGAAGAGAAGAAAAACAGGGGAGGACTTATCCCAAGGATCTACTCGATTCATCACAGATCAACCTATTTAGAAATAGCACGTACTACTTGCAAGTATCTTGCTATTTTGAATAAGGCCTTCGTTTGTGAGAAGAAGGATTCTTGAAATGTGACCCATTGGTTTTGGAAAACTCCGCTTTTTCACAAGTACTCGAGTCTCTCATTCGGGGTTGCACGATTTGCTTTGATCCTTACTCACGAAATTTTAAAAGGGGGTTTTCAAAATATTTTTGAAATAGGGCTTAGCTTAGACCCTACACATGGTATTTTTTCAAAAATTGAACATTCATAGGGTCGGCTAAGTTCCTACCCTCAACATTAATTAGCCAGTATTCATTGTTCGTGGTGGTTCCACGCACAACATAAGGGCCATCCCACTTGGGCCGCCACTTTCTAAGTGGATGTGGGCGACGATATTGGATAATTTTGAGCAACAAGGTCTCCCACTTTGAAGTGGCGAGGTCTCATATGCTTCTCATAGTGTCGGGCTATCCTTTGCTGGTATGCATGAGCATGATCCATAGCCAGGAGTCACCTCTCATCTAACAAGTCTAGTTCGGCCATCCTAGCATGTTGAAGCATCTCTAGGGGAAGGTCGAGTGCAATGGATGTATGAAATGAATGAATTTCATCTCATAATGTCGGGCTATCCTATAATGTCGGGCTATCCTTTGCCGGTATGCACGAGCATGATCCATGGCAAGGAGTCGCCTCTCATCTAGCAAGTCTAGTTCGGCCATTCTAGCATGCTGAAGCGTCTCTAGGGGGAGGTCGAGTGCTATGGATGTATGGAATGAATGCAGTTGAGTATGAATGGGAAGAATGGCGTTTGTGCCATAGACCAATTCGAATGGTGTGGCATTCGTGGGAGTCCGGATGGAAGTCCTATAAGCCCATAAGGCTTCATCCAGCTTCTCATGCCACGTCCTACCCTTCTCTAAAGTCTTCTCAATAATGCTTATGAGAGTCTTATTGGTGGCTTCGGCTTGGCCGTTGCCTTGAGGGTAGTAGGGCGATGAGAAGTGGTGAGTTTGCCATACGTGTTACATAAATTAACCATCCTCTCGTTTTTGAAGGGGGTATCATTGTCGGACACTAAGTCCTTTGGAACCCCAAAGCGAGCCATAATATTTTTCCTAATGAACACCACTACATGTTGCCGCTAAACATTGGTCAAGGAGGTAGCTTCAACCCACTTGGAAAAGGATTCGGTGGCTGCTAATATGAACCTATGCCCATTTGATGCATGAGGGAATATTGGCCCTATGATATCAAATGCCCACATGGTGAATGGCCAGGAGCTGACCTCGGAATGCAATGAAGATGAAGGGATATGGATGTCGTGCCCATGCACTTGACACGGATGACACTTCCTAACATGATCGTGGCAATCCTTTTTCAGAGTGGACCAAAAATAACCTGCTCTAAGTATTTTCATTGCCATTGTATTGGCATTAACATGGCCTCCACATTCTCCATTGTGGAATTCATGCATTATTGTAGATGTGCGAAAATCTCCACGCCTTCCCGCCTTTTCTGGGCTTGGACTGGATCCTCTCGTGCGTCTAAGGCCTATTTACGTAAACAGGGCGTGCTAGCTAGCTTACCTAAGCTAGCGAAGATATATTTTAAACTGACTTCTAATCGTGGCGACTGTGAGCAAGTGAGCTCTTGTCGTCGCAGACCTTCTTGCACCGATGCGCAAGGGTCAGTTTGTACGCTTTGCAAAAATCGAGTTTCTGGGATAGAAAGCCTACGAAGCGGTTTGAGGTGTCTAATTCGGGTCTTTTAGATGCGATTGCAGATTTTAGATCACGTGGATTTGCACGTGCCTAAGTCTTTCCTTTTATCCCTTTATAGGCCACCTAGTTTGTGTGTTATGAACACTCCACTACATGGGTGAATTTGAGCGGGGCTTGCTTTGATGCAATATGCGTCCTACCTCGTGGTATGGCGTAGATGCAATGCAAACTCACGCTACTCCAAAGGGAAAACCCGAAATGTAAAGACAATGCCGAAGGGAAATAACCGAAGGGAAATGACTTGAAATGTAAATGCCGAAGGGAGATATGTATATAGAGTATGTATATGGGCCCTTACTTGGGTCTTGCAAATAAGAGCGAAGGCTCAATGTGGGTGCGTGCTTGAATTGAAAGACTTACACACACGACATGAAATTAAACCCAAATATAACTTGCAGTATGGCCTTGATTAAGGTCTTGGGAATAAGAGCGAAAGCTCAATGTGTGTGAGTGCTTGAATTGAAGTACTACGCACACAACATGAAATTAAACCCAAATAGTATAACACGGCCCTTACTTGGGTCTTTCAAATAAGAGCGAAAGCTCAATGTGTGTGAGTGCTTGAATTGAAAGACTTACACACACGACATGAAATGAAACCCAAATAGTATAGGTCGGCCCTTACTTGGGTCTTTCAAATAAGAGTGAAAGCTCAATGTGTGTGAGTGCTTGAATTGAAAGACAACACACCCAACTTAAGCAAAACCCTACAAAATTAAAGTATATGTATCTATTTATGTTTTAGGGGCTGATTAGGCCCGTGTGTGTTCAAAATCATGCACAACTAAGAGAGTGCACGTGTGTGGGTGTGCCAAGCCACGTTATTACAACGGGGGGAGACTATGCTCCGTTATTACAACCCCGTATTGAATTGAATCTCAAGCAAGTATACAACTAAAGACCGAGTTAGGCACTTACTAATAGCTGGTCCGAAGATGCCTTGCTTGAGCGTGGGCTTGGCCTTTGCCTTGGGCTGCAAAAGGGAGCTTCGCGAGGTTGAACGGCAAGGGGAGGTGCTGGCCGAGTGTCCTTGGTGCGCGGAAGAGGCGCCTTGAAGGTGGCCGGCTACTAGGGACGGTTTGTTTTTGGCGTGTTGGGCTAAAGGGCCTAAGTAGGGTCACTAAGGATAGGTAGCCTCCTCTAGGTCGATACACCTAAGCAGAATGCCGGTAAAACTTTTTTTGTATAAAACCCCACCTAGAATGGTGTATCGGGTCGAAATCTTACGAATGAATGCCTTATCTTTGGATGTGGCATCCTCGGTGAATCCCCCATTTTCTAAATACTGTTTGATGTCATAAAACCAGGGTTTTTCAATAGACTCTGGGTTGTTTTGGCAAATATCCAAGTCGTGTGTGGATGGGTGGGGCGCATGCCATATTTCCAAAGATCTGGTCCCTGAAATGGGATCGACCTTCAAGGTTGAACCCAAGGAGGAGAGGGCATCGGCGATGCCATTGTCCTCTCTTCCTACGTGTGTGAGTTTACACGATTGGAAGGACTGGACCAATCGAGTGGCCAACTCGTGATATGAAAGTAGTTTTTCATTTCGTACTTGCCAAATTTTCAAAACCTGGTTTATGACAAGGAGCGAATCTCCAAAGACCTCGATGCATGATGCACCTAGAGTTTTCGAAATCCTCAAGCCTTGTATGAGTGCTTCATACTCAGCTACGTTGTTGGAACATTCGAAATCTAAGCAGACTGCTATGGGAATCTCGCCCTTTTCAGGGGAGATTAGGATGACCCCAACACCAGCCCCTCGTTGGTTTCGTGCCCCATTGAAGTGCATCTTCTACACTTGGTTTTCGAAAGAATTTGCCAAAATGTGGTTTTGAAAATTGTTTTGCAATATGCCTTCATCAAGCATTTCAACAAGAGTGGGATATGCGTCCTCTAAGGGGAACTCAGCCACGTAATCTGCTAGGGCTTGCCCCTTAATGGAGATCTGGTGATGGTATTTCAGATCATACTCCATTAGAAGGAGTTGCCATTTGCCCAATCTACCCGTGAGAATGGGTTTTTCGAACAAGTGCTTGATTGGATCAAGCTTGGACACTATCCAGATCTCATGATCTAGGAAATAGTGTCTGAATTTCTAGCAGGCCCAGACTAGGGCCAAGCACGTCTTCTCCATGGCTTGATAATTTCGTTCATAAGCCAAGAGAGTTTTCGAAATGTAGTAGATGGCATACTCCTTATGGGTGTCATCCTCGTATTGAGCCAACGGGGCTCCTAAAGCATTCGTGTGCACGGAGATGTATAATAAAAGCGGTTTTCCTTGCTTTGGAGGGCTCAAAACGGGGGGATTAACCAAGTATGCCTTCAGTCTCTCGAAGGACTTCTGGCATTCGTCATCCCATAAGAATTTCGTGCCCTTCCTCGACAGTTTGTTGAAGGGTTCGCATCTAGTTGCCAGATTCGATATGAATCGGCGAACGGATTGTAAACGACCTTGGAGGCTACGGATTTGGGTGAGATTGGAGGGTGGAGTCATGTCTATGATGGCTCGACACTTAGAGGGGTCGACTTCTATTCCCCTTTGGCTCACCATAAAGCCTAGAAGCTTCCCTGATTCTACCCCGAATACACATTTTTGAGGGTTTAGCTTTACTTTGTAAAGCCTAAGCCTTTCGAAAATCTTTTATAAACATTCGATATGGGTGCATCAGGTTTTGGATTTTGCCAAGAGATCATCTACATACACTTCTACGAGCTCATGAATCTGATCATGGAAGATCGTGGTCATGGCTCGTTGGTATGTTGCACCGGCATTTTTCAAACCAAAGGGCATGACCATATAGCAGTACGTGCCCCATGGGGTTGTGAAGGCGGTCTTACCCTGATCTCGTGGACTTAGTTTAATTTGATTATAGCCTGAATAGCCATCCATGAATGAAAACATTTCATGATTTGCAGTATTATTGACTATCAAATTTATGTTTGGTAAAGGATAATTATCCTTGGGAGTGGCTTTATTCAGGTTTCTGAAATCGATGCATATCTGAATTTTCCCATTGGTTTTTTGAACCACAACGATATTTGACAACCAATCAGAATACGCAATGGGTTTTATAAATTCGGCTTTTAGCAGATCTTCTAAACCCTCTTTGACTTGCATGTGTACATTCGGGTGTATTTTCCTAAGCTTCTGCTTTATGGGTTTTACACCTGCATCTAAGGGAAGACGATGTTCGACAATGCTGGGATCTATGCCCAGCATGTCTTCATACGTCCATGCAAACACATCTAAATAGGTTCGTAGAAATGCAATGAATGCTAACCTTTCAGTTTCATGCAATCCTGCGCCTATTTTGATGGATTTGGGATTGGAATCATCCCCTAGGTTCACCTTTATGAAATCTCCTCCTACTGATTGGGAAGGTCTTTCAAAATCGAGAATTTTATGAAATTCTGGGAGCTCAGAAGCGGGATCTTCCTCCAGGGGATCCACTTCTGGGCTTTGATCATTCTCGTGGGCTATAGACCCGAGGGAATTTGATGCGTGGTTTTCAAAATGACCTGGTTTTGTGCTTGGATTTTCAAGTGATTTTCAAACTTTTGGTCTGGCTATGCAGACGGCGCTTCTTTCGAAATCCTTTTCTTTTGTCAAAGTCTTACCAGGAGCAGCTATGCAGCGATTTTTTTGGGTTTTTGTAAAACACGAACCTTGGGAACTATACAAAGCACTCTATTTTCGAGTTTTTGTTTTTCCATTATTTTTGGTTTTTCTTGTTTTTCAATTTTTTTGTTTTTAAGCTTTTCAAATGTTTTTGTATTTTTAGAAAAGGGATCTTCCAACATACCTACAAAGGGAAAACATTACGGGTTAGACTCGGAATAGGAGATCTAAATTGTAGGTTTCTTCTAAGGCAGGTTCCGGGGCACCCTTGACCCAGGTGGTCACAGGGGGTGGCTCTGGCGGTATTCGGGGAGTATAACTGATCCCATATCGGCTTGGATTGGCCCTAGGAAGGATGGGCTCTAGGAGACCCTGGTTCTGTGCCCCTAGACTTTTGTAGGGCGTGTAGCCCATGTTCAACAACATGTTCCACGACTTTTTGTTTTTCGAAAAAGTTTGATACAAGTCGTGGTCCTGGAACATGCTATCGTCCATATTGTGCTCATATGGCCTCTTGTCCAGGGGCTTTGGAAATAGGGAATGCTTGGGTTTTACTAGAAGGGTTAAGATCGGGAGGGGGCCTGCTTTGGGCGGCCCCTTCACACATACAACCTTCCTAGGGTTGTTTAACACGAGCCGAGGTGGCTCAATCACAATTTGCCCCAGGTTAGCCTCATGGGCCTGGGAGCTTGATAAACAAGGGGAGTTTATGATCCCCTGAAGCTGTGGGTAACTCTCACCTAGGATCACTACGACCTGGTCCCTAAAAGGGATCTTGACACACCTGTGGAAGGTGGATGACACAGCGCACAAACTGTGTATCCAGGGCCTTCCCAGCAACAGGTTATAATGGGGGTGGATGTCCAAGACATGGAACACCCCCGTGTATTCGATCCCTCCCGTTTCCATTGGGAGTTCGATGGATCCTAAAGGTCTAGATGCATTCCCATCGTATCCAGTGATGACGATGGGGCTTGGATTTACTGAAGTCAAGGTGACTCTAATTTTATACGCCACATGAAGTGGAAGGATGTTGAGCCCTCCTCCACCATCGACTAGGCACCTGTGGTTATTCAGAACCACCTCGGTATGCAGGGCCTGGTTATGGGTTTCGTAGGGTCTATCTACATCATCTTCCGAGAAAGTGATGGGCGATTTTGCTCCTAATAAAGCCACTTGGGCAGACAAGGATTCCGGACTTATGTTCGAATCAACCTTGGCCCTTTCTAGAATTTTCTCTAATACAAGTCTATGCCTAGGCGAGGTTTGTATAAGCTCCAAGATAGACATGTGAATAGGAATCTTTGAAAGGTGGTTTTCGAAGTCATAAGGATTTAGGATGACTTTGTCCTTATCTGCTTTTGGCAGAACACTAGGGATACATGCTTTTGAGGGGCCAGGCACACTGACCACCTTTTGAGCACCTTGAAGGTGCGGGGGTTGATAGATCCTCCCGGATCTAGTGACTTCCCCCACGACCAGCCTAGGGTTCGCGCTAAATTTGGCTCTAAGGATGAGCTGAGGAGAACCATGGATTTTTAAAACTGGTTTTGCCGGGGATTCCACTTTTGGTGGTCCCTGAATGACGACTTGGGCGGGCTTCTTGTACAGTACAAGAACGGGCGCACAAGTGGGTCGACCAGGTTCTGGTTTTTACGCTAGTTCCTTAGAAATGGTGAGGGTACATACCTCCTTTCCTTTCCCACTGCCACTGGCGTGTTTGGGAAAGGGTTCTTTGAAGATAGCTTGAGGTGGCTCAGGTTCCGCAGTGACCTGGAGCCGACCTTCTGCTATCAAGTTCTCAATTTTATTTAAGAGGGAGAAGCAGCGTTTGGTATCATGGCCTTTGAGCCGATGATACTTACAAAATCGGTTTAAATACCCCCCTTTGGAAGTGACTCCTTCGGGGATTTCAGGGAGTTCTATCATGCCCTGGGCAAGTAGGAGGTCTAGGACCTCCGACACAGGTTGCCCCAGCGGAGTGTACTCCCATTTTTCAACCGGTTTTTGAAAATTCCGCTCCCTCTTATTTTCTAACTTTTCAAAATTTTTGGAAGTACCCGCCACGCCTGGATCCACCCGGACATTGGCGATTTTATGGGGCTTTGCCCCTTTGTCCATCGTGGGTAGCCCGTATGTGATGGGCTTTTCCAAGCGGGTTTTGGAAACGGCACTTCCTTTCCACAAGTGATCGTATGTCCCTTTTCGCAAGTTGGTTTCGAAAAGGGAGGCCTTTTTGATCAACTTATGGAAAGTTGAGATCTCATGGAGCGAGAGAAGGGATTTTAACTCGTTTTAAAGTTATCCAGGATGAGCATGACTGCGCATCCTTTGGATATGGGCTCTCGCACTTGGCCCAAAAGCGACCTCCATCTTATAATGAAGGCATGGACGTCTTCGTTCATGCCTTGCTTTGTATCCCTTAAGGTATTCAGAGTCGACGTGACTTCTACGTTGTGTGCAAATCTTTGCATGAAGCAGTTCGCTAACTCTTCAAAAGTAGCGAACTGGCTTAAGTCGTAGGAAGCCAGCCATTTGGCAGCTGTGCCTTTAAGGGATAAAGGGAACCAATACACCCATTTCATCGAGTCCTTTTTCTTCTTATGGGCTCGACGCGAGAAAAGCTGCAAGTGAGACCTACGGTCTCCCATGCCATCATACCGATGGAAGTTCAGTATTTCATCGTCACTGTCTATTTCGTAATCCATAGGAAGGAAATCAGACAGGGCGTAGCTTTTTTTCTCTTTATTCTGCCCTTTCAGCAACTGCTGTAGGGCTTTACGGTCCTTTTGTGTGAAGGACTCGTGGTATTGGTTGCCTTCCATTACGGAGGCCTCTTTGTGCTTGCGAGGTTTTTCAGATTTTTTCTTAGGCCTTTGTTCACCGTTTGATGAACATGAATCACCTACTTCAGCCTCTTGGCTGAGAGCATCGATTTTGGCCTCAAACTCCCTTCTCAAGTCCTTGATTTCATCTAGTTTTATTTTGTTTTTGAAAATCCTCCTAGAGTGAGAACTTGATGCGCATGAGCCTTGGCTCGACACTTCACTTGGATTGGATTTTGACATGCTTTTCAAGCTTTTTCAAAATGTCCTAAGTACAAGCAAAGAAAATAAGTTAAAATGACACCTTTTTACAAAATTTTCGCAAAACTTCTACCTTAAAAACTCGATTTTGAAAGGCTCACGTCCCACCGGGCGTGCCAATCTCTATATACGCGCGAAAATCCCCACGCCTCCCCGCCTTTTCTGGGCTTGGAGTGGATCCTCTCGTGCGTCTAAGGCCTATTTACGTAAACAGGGCGTGCCAGCTAGCTTACCTAAGCTAGCGCAGATATATTTTAAACTGACTTCTAATCGTGGTGACTGTGAGCAAGTGAGCTCTTGTCGTTGCAGACCTTCTTGCACCGATGCGCAAGGGTCAGTCTGTACGCTTTGCAAAAATCGAGTTTTTGGGATAGAAAGCCTACGAAGCGGTTCGAGGTGTCTAATTCGGGTCTTTTAGATGCGATTGCAGATTTTAGATCACGTGGATTTGCACGTGCCGAAGTCTTTCCTTTTATCCCTTTATGGGTCACCTAGTTTGTGTGTTATGAACACTCCACTACATGGGCGAATTTGAGTGGGGCTTGCTTTGATGCAATATGCGTCCTACCTCGTGGTATGGCGTAGATGCAATGCAAACTCACGCTACTCCAAAGGGAAAACCCGAAATGTAAAGACAATGCCGAAGGGAAATAACCGAAGGGAAATGACTTGAAATGTAAATGCCGAAGGGAGATATGTATATAGAGTATGTATATGGGCCCTTACTCGGGTCTTGCAAATAAGAGCGAAGGCTCAATGTGGGTGCGTGCCTGAATTGAAAGACTTACACACACGACATGAAATTAAACCCAAATATAACTTGCAGTATGGCCTTTATTAAGGTCTTGGGAATAAGAGCGAAAGCTCAATGTGTGTGAGTGCTTGAATTGAAGTACTACGCACACAACATGAAATTAAACCCAAATAGTATAACACGGCCCTTACTTGGGTCTTTCAAATAAGAGCGAAAGCTCAATGTGTGTGAGTGCTTGAATTGAAAGACTTACACACACGACATGAAATGAAACCCAAATAGTATAGGTCGGCCCTTACTTGGGTCTTTCAAATAAGAGCGAAAGCTCAATGTGTGTGAGTGCTTGAATTGAAAGACTTACACACACGACATGAAATGAAACCCAAATAGTATAGGTCGGCCCTTACTTGGGTCTTTCAAATAAGAGCGAAAGCTCAATGTGTGTGAGTGCTTGAATTGAAAGGCAACGCACCCAACTTAAGCAAAACCCTTCGAAAATGAAAGTATATATACTTATGTATTAGGGGCTGACTAGGCCCGTGTGTGTCCAAAATTGTGCACAACTAAGAGAGTGCACGTGTGTGGGTGTGCCAAGCCACGTTATTACAAGCGGGGGGAGACTATGCTCCGTTATTACAACCCCGTATCGAATTGAATCTCAAGCAAGTATACAACTAAAGACCGAGTTAGGCACTTACTAATAGCTGGTTCGAAGATGCCTTGCTTGAGCGTGGGCTTGGCCTTTGCCTTGGGCTGCAAAAGGGAGCTCCGGAAGGTTGAACGGCAAGGGGAGGTGCTGGCCGAGTGTCCTTGGTGCGCGGAAGAGGCGCCTTGAAGGTGGCCAGCTACTAGGGACGGTTTGTTTTTGGCGTGTTGGGCTAAAGGGCCTAAGTAGGGTCACTAAGGATAGGGTTTAGTTTTAAGGTAGGTTGTGCAAAGGGTGAACCTAAGGGAAGGTCTAATGGATCACCTAGGGTTGGCGGGTTGCTATGGTGGCCGAGTGAAGTGTCAGTCGGTTGGAGTGGCCGACTAGGAGGACTTGGTGGTGGCGGGTAGTTAGGATGGCTAGGAGTGATGTAAGGTAGGGGAACTAGCTAGGAGATGGGGCCAGGTGGTAGTGGGTGTATTGGAATGATATGGGCAGGTTTTAGGGAGTCGGATAGGGTGGCCGAATGAAGCTAAGGTCTCTAGGTGGTGGCGGGTAGTTAGGGTGGCTACAGGTTTGGCTGAGTGGGGCTGGTGGCAGCAAGTGGAAGGGCTGGTGTTAGGGTGATATGGGAGTGGATTAGGCGGCTGAGAGTGGAGAGGGAGTGAAGAAATAGTAAGGTAGAATGTAGGGTACTTACCGGGTGAAGAGATGGTGGCGGGTAGAAAGGAATCAGCCGGATGATGGTGGTGGTGGTGGCGGTCGGCTGGAAGGTAGTGGTGCAGGTGGTGGCGGGATGTGGAGTAGGTGGTGGCGGGATGTGGAGTAGGTGGTGGCGGGATATGGAGCAGGTGGGGATTCGGCTGAGCTGGGGAAGTGGAGGACCCGGCTGGGAAGGTGGGGCTGCTCGATTCTGAAACCCGCCCCCAAGGGGGGGGGTTATATAGGGCTGGGCTAGGTCTGTTAGGGCTGGGTTTGGGGTAGTGGTTAGGTGGTTTAGGTAGGGTGGTATGATGATAAGGTGGGCTGGAAAGGGTAGGGCCAGATATTTTAAATATAAGTGGTTTGGGTAGGTTGTGGGCTAGGGGTGGTTTAGAGGTTTAGGGTTTCAGTTAGGTGGGTTGGTTCTAGGGTGAGGTTTAGTGAGCTAGGTTAGGTGATTAGAATAGGATTAGGCTAGGTTTAGGGAAATTAACCTAGGTTTAGTGAAGGATTAGGGAAGTGGGTTAGGTGATTAGGCTTAGATTAGGGCCGGATTAGGGTGGAAGGCAAGGATTAGGTGTTTTGGGTTAGGTTTAGGTGAAGGAGCTCCCTTTGCATGGCCCATAGACCTTAACCACATCATGTTGGTGCAGCCCTAGGTTAGGTTTTGGCTAATTACAAGCTTAAACCCATTTAATTAGGCTAACCCACATGATTAACCCCAAACTTGACACACAAGTCAAGCTTAATTACAACACACACTTGATCTTATCCACCCCCCACTCTCTCTCATGCCCATAATCCCACGTGAAATTCAAGTGGGCCCCACCTCCATTTATGAGAAGGTGATGTGGGCCATGGATATGGATATTGGATTGGATCTCTGGATCCAAATCCAAATCCAAGTCCATACATGGGTTTGGATTGGGATCTGGATATATATGGTCCAGATCCGATCCAAACTGAACTCTGACTCCTTCGAGCTGTGTTCGAAACGAACGGTTTGTGCGGGGCCTGACAGCATCAGTACTTCGTCTTCGTTGGGTCTTCACCAACATGATCGTACGCCTCTGTTTTCGCCTTCCGGAGATGACTTCAAATGATGTTTTGATGATAATAGGGTCTTGGATGTTCGAGATCCTGGGGGTGTGAATTTGATACAAGAGTTGCTGTGCCGGGCTCGACATGTGCTCCGGTTCCAGGCTCTCCTTAGCTTTCATGGTCCTGTCTGGATTAGGCTGAAGCTGCTTCGGGGTTTCAAAAACGTGTTTTAAAAGGTTTTTAAAGCCATATTATATATTTTTGAGATATAGAGTTCAAAACATATGTACAGGGTTGTCTGGAAGGCTCTTGGGTTTCCAGACTCAAAATAGCCCTTTGGGGCTGCTTTTACAAAACCAGATGGATTTTAGAAATTCGTGGGATTTCGGGGTGTTTATAATTATAATCCTAGCCTCCTCTAGGTCGACACACCTCAGTAAGATGCTGGTAAAACGTTTTTTGTATAGAACCCCACCCAAAATCTCGTATCGGGTAGAAATTTTTTGGATGAATGCCTTATCCTTGGATGTGGCATGTTCGACAAATCTTCCATTTTCTAAGAAACACTTTATGTCATAAACCCAAGGTTTTTCATCAGAATCTGGGTTGTTTTGGCAAATTTCCAAATCGTGTGTGGATGGAGTGGGTGCATGCCATATTTCTAAGGATCGGGTTCCCAAAGTGGGATCGACCCTTAGGGCTGAACCCAAGGATGAGAGGGCATCAGCAATGCCATTATCCTCTCTTCCTACGTGTGTGAGCATGCACGATTGGAAGGATTCAACCAATCGAGTGGCCAACTCGTGATATGGAAGAAGCTTTTCGTTTCTAACTTGCCAAATTTTTAAAACTTGGTTCATAACGAGTAATGAATCTCCAAAGACCTCAATGCACAATGCCCCTAGAGTTTTTGAAATTTTTAAGCCCTGTATGAGTGCTTCATATTGTAAACACCCCAAAATCCCACGAATTGCTCAAAATACCTGGTTTTGCAAAAGCAGCCCTAAAGGGCTATTTTGAGTCTGGAAACCCAGGAGCCTTCTAGGCAACCCTGTACATATGTTTAAATCATATATGTTTTAAAAATATGTGTTATACAGTTTTAAAACCTTTAAAAAGGTGTTTTGAAACCTCGAAAAGCAACTTGGCCTGATGAAAGCAGGACCAGAGAAGCGAAAGAGAGCCCGAAACCGGAGCATATGTCAAGCCCGACACATCAACTCTCGTATCAGAATCATCCCCAAAATCTCAGACATCCAAGCCCCTGTTATCAATAAATTTGTTAAAATGATCTCCAAAAGGTGAGAAGAAGAGCGGACGACAATGTTGGCGAAGACCCAACGCAAGATGGAGTACTGATGCTGTTAGGTCCCGCACAAACCGTTCATTTCGAAATACCATGAAGGAGTCAGAAAATCAGATTTGGATCAGATCTGGACCATATATATCCAGATCCAAATCCAAACAGCATATGGATTTGGATTTAGATTTGGATCCAAAGATCCAATCCAATATCCACATCCATGGCCCACATCACCTTCTCATAAATGGAGGTGGGGCCCACAAGAAATTCACGTGAAAAGCTTGGGAAGAGAGAGAATGGGTGATAAAGTATGAGTGAGAAATATGGTGGGCTTGACTTTTGTGTCAAGTTTTGGGTTAATCATGTAGGTTTAGCCTATGAGTGTGGGATTAAGCTTGTACGCACCTACACCTAACCTGGGGCTGCACCAACATGCTGCAACTAGGTCTACGAATCAAGGCCAAGGGGATGCTGCTAAAACCTAGCCCTAAGCTAACCCACCTCACCTAGCCATTCCCCCCTAAACCTGACCTAATCCTAGCCACCCTCACCCATAACCACCTAACTATACCTAGCCGACCTCACCTAGCTCACCCTACCTAACTAGACCACCTAGACCCTAACTAGATTAAACCTAATCCTACCTTAACCCACCTAATTAGCCCCTAACCCTAATTCCCAGCCACTCTAACCGACCTACCCAAACCACCCACCTAGCCAACCTACCCAAACCACCCCACCCCAGCCCACAACATCCTAAATATCTACCCCCAAAACCACCCCAACCGACCCCACCCATGTCTATAAAAACCCCCCTTTTGGGGCGGGTTTTGCAGGGGATCTTGGGCAGCTCTCAGCCCTCTCTCTCCTCTCTCACCTGCCCTCTCTCTCATCCCACTTCACTCCCATCCTACACCAGCAGCGCCACCTCCACCGCCACTTCCACCCGGCAGCACTTCTGTAGACGCCCAAAAATCCCCGCCTCTCGCCTTTTCAGGGCTCGGAGCGGATCCTCTCGTGTGTCTAAGGCCTATGTATGCAAACAGGGCGTGCCAGCTAGCTTACTTTTGTCGTCTAAACGTGGCGACTGTGAGCAAGTAAGCTCTTGTCGTCGCAGACCTTCTTGCACCGATGCGCAAGGGTCAGTCTGTACGCTTTGCAAAAATCAAGTTTTTGGAGAGAAAGTCTACGAAGCGGTTCGAGGTATCTATTTCGGGTCTTTAAAATGCGATTGCATGTTTTAGATCACGTGGATTTGCACATGCCTAAGTCTTTTCTTTTATCCCTCTTCGGGCCACCTAGTTTGTGTGTTATGAACACTCCACTACATGGGCGAATTCGAGCGGGGCTTGCTTTGATGCAATATGCGTCCTACCTCGTGGTATGGCGTAGATGCAATGCAAACTCACGCTACTCCAAAGGGAAAACCCGAAATGTAAAGACAATACTGAAGGGAAATAACCGAAGGGAAATAACCGAAGGGAGATATGTATATAGATTATGTATATGAGCCCTTACTCGGGTCTTGCAAATAAGAGCGAAGGCTCAATGTGGGTGCATGCTTGAATTGAAGTACTACACACACGACATAAATGAAACCCAAATATAACCGCAATAAGGCCTTTACTAAGGTCTTGGGAATAAGAGCAAAGGCTCAATGTGTGTGAGAGTGCTTGAATTGAAAGACTTACACACACAACATGAAATGAAACCCAAGTAGTATAGGTCGGCCCTTACTTGGGTCTTTCAAATAAGAGCGAAAGCTCAATGTGTGTGAAAGTGCTTGAATTGAAAGACTTACTCACACGACATGAAATGAAACCCAAATAGTATAGGTCGGCCCTTACTTGGGTCTTTCAAATAAGAGCGAAAGCTCAATGTGTGTGAGTGCTTGAATTGAAAGACAACGCACCCAACTTAAGCAAAAACCCTTCGAAAATGAAAGTATATATATCTACTTATGTATTAGGGGCTGATTAGGCCCGTGTGTGTCCAAAATCGTGCACAACTAAGAGAGTGCACGTGTGTGGGTGTGCCAAACCACGTTATTACAAGCGGGGGGAGACTATGCTCCGTTATTACAACCCCGTATCAAATTGAATCTCAAACAAGTATACAACTAAAGACCGAGTTAGGCACTTACTAGTAGCTGGTCCGTAGAGGCCTTGCTTGAGCGTGGGCTTGGGCCTTCGCCTTGGGCTGCAAACGGGAGCTCCGCGAGGATGAATGATAAAGGGTGCTGGCCGGCTGCAAATGGGGCGTGGGATAGGCGCCTTGAAGATGGCCAGCTGCAAGTGGGTGTCGCCTTGGTGTGGGGGGTTAAAGGGGCTGGGCCAAGTATGTATGCAGGGTCACGAATGGAGAGTATAGAGTGTTAGGGAGTATGGACCTAAGGGGAGTTTAAGGGAAGGCCGAATGGGAGTCTTAGGGGAATGTGGTGGTAGCGGGCTGCTAGGATGACTAGGTTCGGCTGAGTGAGAAGGGTGGCAGCAAAGGGGAATGGTTGGTGGTAGGGTGTTGTGGTAAGGTTTAGGTGGCTGAGAGTGGAGAGGGAGTAGAGAAGGTGAGACAAAATAAGGGGTACTAACCGAATGGAAAGAAGAAGGCGCTCGGCTGGAAGGGAGGAGGGCAGGTAGTGATGCTCGGCCGGGAGGTGGTGAAGATGGCGGTGCAAGTGGTGGTGGGATGGAGGGATGGTGGTGGTGCAGGCGGAACAGGTGGGGCAGGTGGAGCAGGTTCGGCTGGGCTGGGAAGAGTGGTCCCGGCTGGGCTGGGAAGAGTCGCTAGATAGGAGAGGACCCGGCTGGGATCTAGGTGGGCTTCTAGATAGGAAAACCCGCCCCCAAAGGGGGGGGGTTTATATAGAGATGGGTAGGTCGGTTAGGGCTGGGTTTGGGGTAGTGGTTAGGTGGTTTAGGTAGGGTGGTATGAAGATAAGGAGGGCTGGAAAGGGTAGGGCCAGATATTTTAAAAACTAGTGGTTTGGGTAGATTGTGGGCTAGGGGTGGTTTAGGGGTTTAGGGCTAGGTTAGGTGGTTGGGTTTTAGGGTGAGGTTTAGTGAGCTAGGTTAGGTGATTAGGCTAGGTTTAGGCTAGGTTTAGGGAAATTAACCTAGGTTTAGGGAAGGATTAGGGAAGTGGGTTAAGTGATTAGGTTGGGATTAGGCCGGGATTAGAGAAGTGGGTTAGGTGATTAGGCTCAGATTAGGGGTGGATTAGGGTGGAAGGCTAGGATTAGGTATTTTGGGTTAGGTTTAGGTGAAGGAGCTCCCTTTGCATGGCCCATAGACCTTAACCACCTCATGTTGGTGCAGCCCTAGGTTAGGTTTTGGCTAATTACAAGCTTAAACCCACTAAATTAGGCTAACCCACATGACTAACCCCAAACTTGACACACAAGTCAAGCTTAATTACAACACTCTTGATATTATCCATCCCCACTCTCTCTCATGCCCATAATCCCACGTGAATTTCAAGTGGGCCCCACCTCCATTTATGAGAAGGTGATGTGGGCCATGGATATGGATATTGGATTGGATTTTTGAATCCAAATCCAAATCCAAGTCCATACATGGGTTTGGATTGGGATCTGGATATATATGATCCAGATCCAATCCAAACTGAACTCTGACTCATTCGAGCTGGGTTCGAAATGGACGATTTGTGTGGGGTCTGACAGCATCAGTACTCCGTCTGCGTTGGGTCTTTGCCAACATGGTCGTCCGCCTCTGTTTCTGCCTTCCGGAGATGACTTCAAATGACATTTTGATAAGAACAGGGTCTTGGACGTTCGAGATCCTGGGGGTATGGATGTGATACGAGAGTTGCTGTGCCGGGCTTGATATGTGCTCCGGTTCCGGGCTCTCTTCGACTTCGCTGGTCCTGTCTTGATTAGGCCAAGCTGCTTTGGGGTTTCAAAAACGTGTTTTAAAAGGTTTTCAAAAGCTATATTATATATTTTTGAAATACAGAGTTTAAAACATATGTACAGGGTTGTCTGGAAGGCTCCTGGGTTTCCAGACTCAAAAATGGCCTTTTGGGGCTGCTTGTATAAAACCAGATGGATTTTGAGAAATTCGTGGGATTTCGGGGTGTTTACAACTTCCACCCGACTGCACCCTTCCACCCGACTGCACCCATCCACCTCCACTTCCACCCGGCTGCCACCTTCTTCCAGTTGCCACCTCCGGCCACCACCTCCGGTTAGTACCCCATCTTTGCCCTATCTAACTCCTCTTCCTCCCCCCCTCTTATCCAGTCACACCGTCCATCACCCGCCACTACTACACCCTAGCCATCTCCCATACACCTGGCCACTTCACACCCCATATCACCACCTTCCCTCAGCCACCCATCTCAGCCCCTAGCTAAGTCATCACCCTCAACCTGCCACCACCTAACTAATACCCGAACCTGCCCTAACTCACTCAAAGACCCCATTTGCTGCATTATCCCCCCTGGCCTTCATCAAGGCACCCACTCGGCTAAGACCCTACTTGGCACCCATACGCACCAAAGGAGCTCCCCTTCGGTTGTCCAAGGTGACTCACTAGGCCAAAGCCAAGCAAGTCACACCCGGACCAGCTATACGTAAGTGCCTAACTCGGTCCTTGTTATGAACTTGTTTACATTTGATTAAATTTGATACGGGGTTGTAATAATGGAGCGTTGTCTCCCCCCGCTTGTAATAATGTGGTTTGGCACACCCACACACACGTGCACTTGAGCCTATTTCGCTCTTAGCTGCACACGATTTTGACATACACATGGGCCTAATCAGCACTTAAGATATAGCTATACTTATGTATATTTAAGTTGCGTGGATTTTCATTAAGTTGTGTGTGTTGTCTTTCAATTTCCACACTCACACACATTGAGCTTTTGCTCTTACTCCCAAGACCCTAGTAAGGGCCATATTGCAATTTCCCTTGGGCGTTTTAATTCAAGTGGTGTGCGTGGTCTTTCAATTTCCACACTCACACACATTGAGCTTTCGCTCTTACTCCCAAGACCTTAGTAAAGGCCTTATTGCAATTTTATTTTGGGTGTTAAAATTCATGTCGTGTGCGTAGCATTTCAATTCTACACTCACACACATTGAGCTTTCGCTCTTACTCCCAAGACCTTAGTCAAGGCCATATTGCAATTATATTTGGGTTTCATTACAAGTCGTGTGAGTTGTCTTTCAAATATACACACAACACCCACTCACACGTTGGCGACCTTCGGGCCCATATATATTATAAGTATTTCCCTTCGACTATGTCTTTTAGATTTGGGTTTTAAGATTCAGCAATGTGCGTAGTCTTTCCATATATACATGGCACACACTTGCACAATTGAGCCTTTTCGCTCTTAAGATATAGCCATATTTCCCTTTTGCAATTTCCCTTTTCCAATTTACATTAAGTCATTTCCCTTCCGCATTGTCTTTCAATTCGGGTTTTTCCTTTGGAGTTGTGTGAGTTTGCATTGCATATACGCCACACCACGAGTTAGGATGCATATTGCATCAAAGCAAGCCCCACACTCCCGCTCAAAATCGCCCAACTTAGGTCACTTATGCACACACCTAGTTGGCCCTAAAAAGATAAAAAGAAAGACATAGGCACGTGCAAATCTCACGTGTAATAAAATCTGAAATCGTACATACAAAGACCAAACACTTAGGGTATTTTTCAAAGAGGTTTAATTAAAAAGACTTTGCCAAGCATACAGACTGACCCTTGCGCATCGATGCAAGAAGGTCTGCGACGAAAAGAGCTCACTTGCTCACAGTCGCCCCGATAGAAGTCAGATTTCGAAAACTTTCTTCGCTAGCTTAAGCAAGCTAGCTGGCACGCCCTTTTGCTAAAATACGACTTAGACACACGAAAAGGTTCACTTCAGGCCTAAAAACTAGAAGTGAGGATTTTTCGTGTCTACACATACTCGGCTATATTGTTGGAACACTCGAAATCTAGGTGAATCGCTATGGGGATTTCACCCTTTTGAGGGGATACGAGGATGATGCCTGCCCCAGCCCCTCTTTGGTTTTGTGCCCCATCGAAGTGCATCTTTCACACTTGGTTTTCATTTAAACAGTTTGATAAGATATGATTTTGAAATTGGTTTTGAAATATGCCTTCATTGGTGTAAACACCCGAAATTTTTTCAAGTATTTTCAAAAACTCCTAAATTTTGAAAGCCAATTTAAAGCCTTTATGAACCTTTAAATTCAAAATCCCCAAATTTTAAAGTTTAGACCTTCTGGGAGAATATTTCAAAATAAAGGTTTTAAATCCAAATAGCCCATGAGTTTCGAAGCAGGCGAAGACCCAATCCAGGCCTCGATTCCTGGAAAGAAGATAAAGTGTATCAAGATACGGATCAAGTTAAGTCAGATTCAGATTGATTGAAGCATATCAAGTTCAAATTCAACAACTTATCCAAATGGAAGGTCAAGACCGATCAAACCCAAGTTTGTCCGATCAAGATGGGGCCAACTTGGAACCAAGACTCGAGGCCATGGTAACAAGCTCATTCAATTCGAGAAGATTTCAAGTGGAACTCAAAAGCAAAAGGTGGGAGCCGAATCAAAGAAAGAAGCGAATTCAAGTGGGTCGAAGTTTAAAGAAATCAGCCCAAACAAAACATGTTACACATTGTAAGGTTGTTTAAAACCAACTGCATGCTCTAGGGCTGCACCAAGCCATGGCACCTAGACCAGCCCACATGGGCTGGTCCAAAACGACTCAATGAGGAACTACAAGAAGCCGGTTTGGAGCGGATCAAATCCACCAAGCAAAAGCTCCAACCCGCCCCACAAGAAACCCCTAGAATCAGCCCCCCTTTGCCTATAAAAAGGCCAAGAGGGGGGGCGGGTTCCATAACTTGGAGATTGGAGAGAGAAGAGAGAGAAGAGAGAGACCTTGGGTGGTGTGTGCTAGACTAGGTGCAGAAATTTTCAGCAAGGAGGGACGTCTTCTAGTGTGAGGGAAGAAGGGGAAGCTAGGTGAGAGCTTGTAGGAGTTGAGAAGGAAGGCCATCAAGAGGAAGGCCGGCTTCATCATTGAAACCCGATCCTTCACCATCCAAAACTCGTGTAAGACCTTTCTTACTTAATCTAAGTTTCATTCTCTTCCATTCAATTCATTAAATGGGGTTGTATTAATGGAGTTTCATCTCCCCCCGAGTTGTAATAATCTAGCTTTGCTGCCATTTCAATTTCATGGATGAAACACTATACACCCACATGCACGCCAAGTGTTTGCTTTAATGCTTCTTCCTTCCTATATGCTATATACCCTCTATACTTCTAACCCCCTCTATGTCTAAGCTATAAAGTACTTTCCATTCATTTATATTCCAGCAAATTTGCTTTAAGGGTTGTTGCATTTTAATTTCGTGTGGGTTATGCATCATTACATTTATAAAACAGAAAACCGGATTTTAGCATCTCTACATATGTCTGTTTCTGTAATTTTAATTTTGTGATGCTTGCTCCGATTGTCTCAAAATTTGGCACACTGATTCCACACACATTTGGACAATCTGTATAAAATTGGCAAGATTTTAGAGCTGCTCAGCCATGTAATAAAAGCATATTAAGAACGACCAGATTTCTGCACCATTGTCTGTACAGTCGGATTTCCTGAAATAAAGGTTGGGTAAAAGTCCCATATCTCTGTCCATAGGAGTCCAAATTGTTTGATTTTTGATGCATTAGAAAGCTAACATCCATAGCTTTCCAGAAACATCAAAATCATCAAAATCAGAGTTCTGAGCAGAGAGATACAGACTCATCTTTGAGTTTCTGTATTTCTGAAACAGAACTGTTCCGAGTCAGTGAGGTGGTCTGAGTAGATTATTTGTTTCTGATCCAATACTACTCCAAATGCAGATTTGAAAAAGGCTACAGTCTCTCCACTACCAGCTTCGTCTGGTAAAATTTTGATAATTTTTGGAAGTCTGTAATACCTTGAAAACTCCCCTAGAAAACAGCTCTGAAAACAGAATTCTCTGTTTTCAGCAACTTGTGTTTTTCCAAGTATTGAATCCGAGTGCACAAGTTCAACAAATTTTTCAGAGACACTTGTTTATATAAAAGGGAGTCATGTTTGCTGTAAAATGAAATTCTTAAGCGCTCAACACTGACCCTTGAGCATCGACTCAAGAAGGTGTGAGTGAAAAGATCCCGCTTGTACACAATCGCCTAGAAGTCTTACAAACATTTGCTAGTTTTGAACTAGCTGGCACGCTCGCGCAAGCATAGGTGTAGAAAGTTTCATTTCAAGTTCGTCACATAAACTTTGAAATGAGAATTTTCATGTCTACAATCCGGCATTTTTTCATGTGTGGGGTATGCATCTTCCAAGGGGAAGTTGGCCACATAGTCGGCTAGGGCTTGGCCCTTGATGGATGTTTGATGGTGGAATTTCAGGTCATACTCCATCAAGAGGAGCTGCCATTTACCTAGCCTACCCATGAGGATAGGTTTTTCAAACAAATGCTTGATTGGATCAAGCCTAGACACTATCCAGATCTCATGATCTAGGAAGTAGTGTCGAAATTTCTGGCAGGCCCACACCAAGGCCAAGCAAGTCTTCTCCATGGCTTGATAATTTCATTCATAAGCCAATAGAGTTTTTGAAATATAGTAGATGGCATACTCTTTATGAATATCATCCTCATATTGAGCTAGTAATGCACCCAAAGTATTCGTATGCACAGAAATATAGAGTAAAAGAGGTTTTCCTTGCTTTGGAGGGTTTAAAACAGGAGGATTAACCACATATGCTTTTAATCTTTCATCCCATAAAAATTTCATCCCTTTTCTTAAAAGTTTGTTGAAGGGTTCGCATCTAGTTGCAAGGTTTGAGATAAACCTGCGAATGGATTGTAGATGACCTTGGAGGCTATGAATCTCCGTGAGATTGGAGGGTGGAGCCATATCTATGATGGCTCTACACTTAGAGGGGTCAACTTCAATGCCCCTTTGGCTTACCATAAAGCCTAAGAGCTTGCCAGATTCGACTCCGAACACGCACTTTTGAGGGTTTAGCTTTACTTTGTAAAGCATAAGCCTTTCAAAATTTTTTTGTAAGCATTCGATATGAGTGCATCGACTTTTTGATTTTGCCAAGAGATCATCCACATATACCCTTACGAGCTCATGAATCTGATCATGAAGGATCGTAGTCATAGCTCTTTGGTAGGTAGCACTGGCATTTTTCAAACCAAAGGGCATGACTGTATAGCAGTACGTGCCCCAGGGTGTTGTGAAAGCAGTTTTAGCCTGATCTCTTGGGGCTAATTTGATTTGGTTATACCCTGAATAGCCATCCATGAATGAAAACATTTCATGATTTGTAGTACTATCGACTATCAAATCAATGTTGGGTAAAGGAAAGTTATCCTTTGGAGTGGCTTTGTTCAGGTTTCTAAAATCGATGCATATTCGAATTTTCCCATTGGATTTTCGAACTACAACAATGTTTGATAACCATTCAGAATACGCAATGGGTTTTATAAAACCAGCTTTTAGCAGATCTTCTAAACCCTCTTTAACCTGCATATGCACATTCGGATGAATCTTCCTAAGCTTTTGCTTTATGGGTTTCGCATCCGAATCTAGGGGAAGACAATGCTCTACGACTCTTGGGTCTATACCTGGCATGTCTTCATACGTCCATGCAAACACATCGATGTAGGTTTTTAAAAATGCAATGAATGATAATGCTTCATGCTCATGCAAACATGCACCTATCTTAATGTGTTTGGGCTTTATTTCACTCCCTAGGTTGATTTCTACGAAATCCCCTCCTACAACATTTGAAGGTTTTTCAAAATTGAGAATTTTATGAAACTTTGGGAGCTCGGAGGTTGGATCTTCCTCCGGGCTTTGATCATTCTCGAGAGTATTGAATCATAGGGAATTTGAACTTGATGCATTGGTTTTGAAAACACCTGGTTTTTGACTTGGAATTTCAATAGGTTTCGAAATTTTTGGTCTTGTTATGAAGACAACTTTCTTTTCGAAATCCTTGGCCTTTTCCAAACTTTTACCAGGAGCGGGTATATACAGGATTTTGTTTTTGGGTATTTTTGAATTTTCAATTTTTTTGGATTTTTGTAAAGCAAGGATATTTGGAGCTATACAAACAACAGTTTTTTTGGTTTTTGCATAAATTTCTAATGTTTTTGGTTTTTGAGTTTTTCCAATTTTTTGAATTTTGATTTTTTCCAATTTTTTTGATTTTTGGTTTAAGAAGGGATCTTCCATCATACCTACAAAGGAAAACTCCACAAGTTAGACTCTAAACAAGAGGTCTAAATCGTAGGTTTCTGCTTCACTAGGCTCCAAGGCACCCTTGACCCAGGTGGTCACATGTGGGGGCTCTAGGGGTATTTTGGGAGTATAGCCGATCCCATATCGGCTTGGATTGGCCCTTGGCAGTATGGGCTCTAGGAGACCCTGGTTTTGTGCCCCTGGACTTTTGTATGGCATATATCCCATATTTAATAGCATGTTCCATGATTTTTTATTTTTTGAGAAATTTTGATATAAATCATGATTCTAGAACTTGTTATCGTTCATGTTATGATCATATGGCTTTTTGTTTAGGGGTTTTTGGAATAGGCAACTCTTGGCCTTACCTAGGATGGTCAGGGTTTTGAGTGGGCGAGCCTTGGGCTGCCCCTTGATGTATAAAACCTTCCTAGGTTTTGGAATGACGAGCTTGGGTGGCTCAACCAAGACTTGCCCCAGGTTGGCCTCGTAGGCTCGAGAGCTTGACAAGCATGGGAAATTCTGTATTCCCTGAAGCTGAGGGTGACTCTCACCTAGAATTATACGACTTGGTCTTCAAAAGGGATTTTGACACACCTATGGAAGGTGGATGGTACAGCTCACAGGCTGTGTATCAAGGGTCTTCCCAACAATAGGTTATAGTGGGGGTGGATGTCTAAGACATGGAACACCCCCATGTGAGTTATCCCTCCCGTTTCCATGGGTAATTCTATGGATCCTAAGGGTCTAGACGCATTCCCATGAGTTATCCCTCCCGTTTCCAATGATCACGATGGGGCTTGGGTTTACGGAGGTCAAGGCGACTCTGATTTGATACGCCACGTGGAGTGGAAGGATGTTGAGACCTCCTCCCCCATCAACTAGGCACCTGTCCAGAGAATGGTGATTCAATACCACCTTGATATGCAGGGCCTGGTTGTGGGATTCATATGGTCTTTCGATATCCTCTTCAAAGAACACAATGGGCATTTTTGCACCTATAGACGCCACTTGGGTTGATAGGGACTCAGGGGTTATGTTTGAGCTAACCTTGGCTCTTTCTAGAATTTTCTCCAAAACAAGTCTATGCCTAGGCGAGGTTTGTATCAGCTCTAGGATGGACATATTAATTGGAATCTTTGAAAGATGATTTTCAAAATCACACAAGGTTAAAACAACTTTGCCTTTGTCCGTTTTGGCGAGACCCTAGGAATACATGCTTTTGAAGGGCCAGGAACACTGACCACTTTTTTAGCACTTTGTAGATGCGGGGGTTGATAGATCCTTTCGGACCTAGTCACCTCCTCCATGATCAACCTAGGGCTCTCACCTATGATGGCTCTATTCGTGTGCTTTGAAGCACCATGAATTTGTAAAACAGGTTTAACCAGGGGCGGGCTTTTAGGCACTCCCCGGATCACTACTTGGGCGATTTTCCTATGAAGGATGAGAGATGGTGCACAAGTAGATAACCGAGAATGATATGCATGCGCTAGACTCTTTGAAATAGTTAAAGCACATACCTCTTTGCCTTTCCCATTGGTACTTGCATGGTTGGGGAAGGGTTCTTTGAAAATAGCTTGGAAAGGCTCTGGTTCCTCAGTGACCTAGAGCCGGCCCTACTCGATCAAGTTCTCAATCTTGTTCAGTAGGGAAAAACAATGCTTTGTATTATGGCCTTTGAGCAGATGATACTTGCAAAATCGATTTAAGAATCTCCCTTTGGAAGTGGTTCCCTCAGGAATCTCGGGGAGTTCGATCATTCCTTGGGCAAGTAGGAGGTCCAAGACCTCCGACACAGGTTGTCCCAGTGGAGTATACTCCTATTTTTAAAAGGTTTTTGTATTTTTTTCTTTTTTGTTTTCAAAAATCTCAAAAATTTTTGAAGTGCTCGCCGGGCTTGGATCCACTCGGACGTTTGCAACTTTGTGGGGTTTTGCCCCTTTGTCCATGGTAGGTAACCCGTAAGTTCCAGGTTTTTCCAAGCGGCTTTTCGAAACCACACTCCCTTTCCATAAATGATCGTAGACGTCTTTCTTCAAATTAGTTTAAAAAAGGGATGCCTTTTTAATCAACTTGTGGAAAGTCGAGATTTCGTGGAGGGAGAGAAGGGTTTTCAACTCGTTTTTGAAATTTGATCCTTGTTTAGTATCCCTCAAAGTGTTTAAAGTGGGCGTGACTTCTACATTATGCGAAAATCTTTGCATAAAGCAGTTTGCCAACTCTTCAAAGGTTGCAAACTGACTTAGATCGTAGGAAGCCAGTCATTTGGAAGTTGTGCCTTTGATGGAAGGGGGAAACCAATGCACCCATTTCATTGAGTCCTTCTTTTTCTTGTGGGCTCGACGAGAGAAAAGTTGCAAGTGAGACCTAGGGTCTCCCGTGCCATCATACTAATGGAAATTCGGTATTTCATTGTCACTATCTATTTCATAATCTAAAGGAAGAAAATCAAACAGGGCATAGGTTCTTTTCTCTTTGTTTTGCCCTTTTAGCAGCTGCTGTAGGGATTTACGGTCCTTGTGAGTGAAGAACTCGTGGTATTGGTTTCCCTCCATAGCAGAGGTCTCTTTGTGCTTTCGAGACTTTTCAAATTTCCTTTTGGCCTTTATGGGTTGGCCATGTGATGAACACAAATCAGCTGCTTCAGCCTCTTGGCTAAGGGCAACGATCTTGGCCTCAAAATCCCTTCTCAAATCCTCGATTTCCTCTTTTTTGTTTCGATTTTTCGAAAATCTCCTAGAGTGAGAACTTGATGTACGCGAGACCTGGCTGTCACTTCATTGGAGACTGAACTCGACATGATTCCGATGCTTTTTAAAAACCCAACTATGAAATGCACAAGACAAAGAGTTAAAATACTTTTGTTGAAAAATTTTTCAAGAGGTCTGCTTGTTTGTATCAATTTTTCTTAAGACCCACGTCCCACCGGGCATGCCAAAATCTGTAGATACGCAGAAATTTCTACTCTGGGTTCTTAGGCCTAGAGTGAACCTTTTCATATGTCTAAGTCGCTTTAAAAGGGCGTGCCAGCTAGCTTACTCAAACTAGCGAATTAAGTTTTAAAATATTTGACTTATGGGGCGACTGTGGATAAGTGGGTTCTTTTCGTTGCAAACCTTCTTGAACCGATGCTCAAGGGTCAGTTTGTCTTGAACCTCCAAAATGACAACCTGTTTTAAAATGTGAAAACAGGTACAAAAGGCAAAAGGAGAGCCCCGATAAGAAGACTAAATCGAGCTTGGAGTCTCAAAAGCCACCCCCTACTCAAAAACGGAATAAAAGAGAGCCCGTTTAGAGAAAAGCCCCACAGAAGGGTAAAAATGTAATTTGGGTCAAAGAAAAAGCGCAAAGCAGCTCCAAAATGCAAAAAGAAGCCTAGTAGCTGAGGAAGTCGACAGAAGTCCGAGACACGTCCCGTCAGAATGAAGAACGGAATCCGTGCGGCAATCTGAGTTCGATATCAATAGGAACCGGCCAAAAACCAAAACGGCAAACCGAAATGAACACTGAAAAAGTCCTGAAAAGCAGAACACCGGTTGGAAGAAAGACTTGGGGAAGACCCAATCCAGAGTTGGGCCTCCGATGAATCGAAGCCCGCTCGAAACCGATGGTGAAAAGCACCAGAAAGGACCAGAAAACCAAGGAGCAGAAGAAAAGTCTAGATTGGGTCTGGACTCAAAAATATCCAGATCCAGATCCAAATAGTGTTTGGATTGGATATGGATCTCAAAATATTCGAGATTCGAGATCCAAATCCAAATAAATATTTGGAGTGGATCTGGATCTCAAAATATCCGAGATCCTCGATCCAGATCCACATAGGGTTTGGATTGGATTCGGATACCCAGACCCAAATCCAAGACCCAATATCCAAGACCCATTTGAAACCTTTATAAATAGAGGTGAGGGGGCTTGAAAAATCCGGGACGTGAGGCTCAAAGGGGAGAGGCCTTTCACGTGAAAAATGGGGGGGTGAGAGAGAAAGGCCCTATTGGCCAAAAACATTTTGTTTGAGAGCTTGGGATTGTCCCATGGAGGCAAGGGCTGCACCAACAAGTTGGCGTCTCCTTCAAGCTGGAGTGGAGCATTGCATGGTGGAGCTTGGCGGTTTGAAGGCGGTCGGGAGTGGAGCTACACCCTAAGGTAAGTCCCCTAAGCCCTAACCTAACCCATTTCTTCCCCTAGCCACTCTAGACCACCTAAACCTTCCCCTAAAAACACCACTAAACCAGCCAAGTTCTGGCCAGGCTTCCTTGCTTCTTGGCCAAAACCTGGCCTGTTTTAAGGCAGGCCACCTTAACCGTTGTTCTTCCCCCACTCACCTAAAATCTGGCCTGCCCTTTTGGCAGGCCATCTACCTTTTAAACCAGCCCCTAACCTAGGTCGTGTCCCACTTAAAACCATCCAAGGCCTGCCTTTAGGGCAGGCCATTCAAGCCTAAGAACACGGCCTGTAAGAGCGGAATGGCTAAGAGCGGCTGGTTAGGCCCGTGTGTGTGCAAAAATGGTGTGCAGCTAAGAGCGGAACGGCTCAAGTGCACGTGTGTGTTGGTGTGCCAAACCACATTATTACAACTGAGGGGAGACAACTCTCCATTATTACAACCCCGTATCAAATTTAATTAAATGTAAGCAAGTTCATAATAAGGACCGAGTTAGGCACTTACGTGTAGCTGGTCCGGGCTCAACTTGCTTGGCTTTGGCCTAGTGAGTTGTAGACATGGAAAATCTTCGACTCCAGGTTTCTTAGGCCTGGAGTGAATCTTTTCGCAATCTACATTCGCTTTTAGGGCGTGCCAACTAGCTTACTCAAACTAGCGAAGTATGTTTTGAAATATCTGACTTTTGAAAAGCAATTGTAGGCAAGCGAGATCTTTTCGTCGCAGACCTTCTTGCACCGATGCGCAAGGGTCAGTCTGTACACTTAGAGACTTCGTTTGAAACAAGTTAAACTCAAGATCGATTTTTGAATAAAGAAGTGTTTTAAAATCCTTTTGAAATCAAGCACTTGGCGAGTTTTTGATTTGGGCGACCCTAAGTCTTTCAGTTTTAACCACTTAGGCGTGGAGTGTGTGTGAAGTGGCCTAAGATGGGCATTTTCGCACGATTTGTTCGGGTTTGTTCGATGCAGGTATGCACTCTAGCTCGAGTGTTGCAAGTATGCAATGCAACTCACACAACTTAAATGTAAAACCTGAAATTTAAAGACTTAGTAGAAGGGAAAACCCAAATTGAATGCAACTTACACGACTTGAATGTAAATTGCAGAAATTTAAATATATCTATATCTTAAGAGCGGAAAGGCTCAATGTGTGCGTGGGTGTTGTGTATAAATTAAAATGCAACACACACAATTGAACCGTAAAACGCAGCAGAAGGGAGATATAGATATATGTAAGAGCGAAAAGGCTCAATTATGGTGTGTGTGTGTATGTGTATAAATTGAAAGACAACACACACGACTGAATTTAAAACCCGGAATTGAAATGCGTACACAACTGAACCGGGAAAACTCATGCAGCAGAAAGTATACAGATATGGCTATATTTTGTGGCTTCTGAGGCCAAAATGTGCGTGAGGTGTTTGAGCAATCACTCGGGTGTTTCTTGGGTGCGAGTGTGTAATTGAAAGACAAACTCACACGACTTAATGTAACAACCCAACTGAATTGAAATACGTATGTATATGATAAGAGCGAAAACGCTCAATTATGTACGTAGTGATTGTGTACGAGATAAGAGCAAAAAGGCTCAAGTGTACGTGTGTGTCTCGTGTGTCCAGCACCGTTATTACATTCCGGGGGGAGACGATGCTCCGTTATTACAACCCCGTATCACGAATTGATTTGAATGGAAAGGGATTTGATATATATCGAAATTAACTTACACTTTCCAGCCTTTTGAGTTAGGATTGTACAAGGGGCGAGTCCAACATCATCTCATGACATACGATGCATGTGGGAGCGAAGCCGGAGAGCTTGAGAGCTTGGAGAGACTTGGAGTTCCGGGAGCGGCAAGCTATAATGGGTTTGGGGCTACTTGGGGCCGGTTTGGGCAAGGTATGACTCAAGCCACCTTGGCTCGAGGGATAGGTTTTTTTTTGGTTTAGGATTCAGCCAACACTTGGCCTTAGGTTTTGGTCTTGTAAAACTCGAGCCAAGGTGGCTCGAGTGAAGTGATTTGCTCTAGGGTTCGACCAACAGTTGGCCTTAGGTTTTGCTTGTGTGACTCAAGCCAAAGGTGGCTCGAGTGAACTTAGTTTAGGGTAGAGCTGATCCAGCCAGCCTTTGTCCTTGGGTTTGGTATAGGATAGACTTGGTATTAGGCATGACTCGAGCCAAGGTGGCTCGAGTGATAGGATTTGGTTTAGGTCTTGTGAAACTCGAGCCAAGGTGGCTCGAGTAGGAGTGACTTTAGGGTGTGGTTGGGGCTGATCCTAGGTTAGGTGTTGGCTGTCCTACACTAGTCATGGCTAGGTTTAGGTGTGGTTTAGTAAGGTTGGCCAAGATAGCTTAGGGGCTGGTTCACGGCCAGCCCTTGGCCTAAGGTTTTGGGCTGGAGATAGGACACGGCCTGCCTTGTGGCAGGCCATAGGGTTTTGGTTGAGTGACCTACCGAATGGCAGGTCCTATTGGGTTGAAAGGCCTGCCTTAAGGCAGGCCTGGTATGGGTCTCAAAGAAGGGAACACACGGCCTGGCTTGGCCATGTTTTTAGGTTTAGGTGGCCTGTCGAATGGCAGGCCAAGTCTTGGTGAAAAGGAAGGAAGCCCTGCCACCTTTGGCCAGGCTATTTTAGGTAGTTGGGGAGGGAAAACCAGCCAAAGGCTGGGCTGGTTTTTAGGTAGTTGGCCTGCCTTTAGGGCAGGCCAGAACTTAGGTAGAAAATGGGACACGGCCATCAGGTTTTAGTTTGGACATGTTCTCCATATTTCATCGTGAGATTCATGTTCTTATCCCAACATAATCAAGGTTTTCATATGAACCTGAAGTTTTGAAAATCTTTCTTTTCAAAGTATATGTAGGGTTAAATTTTTGAAATTTTGATCCCTTTTGAGAAAGCAATTTTGGGAAATCCTCCCTTTTATATGAGGATGGTTTCATAGTAGCCCTTTTGATTTGAAATATGTTTCCTATACTTGATTTTGGTCAAGCAGGGTTTTTGGAATTCATTTTGAAAATTTGTGCCTTCATAGGGCATTTGATCAAGTATGGGGAATGTGTCTCAAAGAGGCACTTCAGCCACACGATGCAGGGCTTGTCCCTTATATTGAGTCTTGAGTTTTGAACTAATAATCTGTTGAAAGGGGCTGCCATTTTGCCTACCTGTTGAGATAGGATTTTAAAAATGAGTGCTTTAATGAACATCATAACCCTTTCCATGACATGGGAGATGATGTCTGGAATTTTTAGGGCCTACAGCAAGGCCAATCACAATTTTTCTTTTGGCTTAGTCATTCCTTTCACACGCCAAAAGAGTTTTCGAAAATGTATGGCACATTTAGTATGAACAACATCTTCATTTGATCAAGTCAAGCAAACAATGCAGGATTTGCAAAGCATGGAAGGTTTTTATCAAAAGAATTTTGAAAAGGCTTTTGTGAAATGATAACCCTTTTTTCGAGACTCTCATTTCCGTTTGAAATTTTCCTTGAAGGTGTTGGATTTGATTCGTATGGAGACCTGTCTACGAAGGCTCGATACTTAGGGGGTCGACTTTCATTGCCCCTTTGGTTTCACAAAAAAACCCAGAATTCGAGTTCTAAGATGATATCTAGACTCGATGCACAAGTATGATTTCAAGATGTGATGCATGATGCTTATGCACACACTATGGGTTAGGCTTATTTCTAAAAATCCCCAATCTTTGCATAAGTCAAGGATCTTGCGAATTTCAAGAAGTTCGAAGGTTTTTATTCCTCCTGGCTTTGGTGATTCTCGAGCTTTTCATTTTGAAAAGGCTCTAGACAAAAGGGTATTCAAGATCAACTTTTTGGATTTTTTTCGTTTTTGGGAGTTATATACAATTTTTGAAAAGCATTTTTACAAACAACAAACAACAACTAAGCCTTTTCCCATACTAGACGGGGTCGGCTACATGGATTCTTTGTTTCCACAGATCTCTATTGTGTGCCATGTTAGCATTTAACTCCCAATAAGCTAGATCATTCTTTATTGTTTCTTTCCAACACTTTTGTGGTCGTCCTCTACCTCTTTTAATACTTTCCAAATTTAGGTTTTCTAACCTTCTTACAGGTTCTTCTTTTGATCTTCTTTCTATATGTCCAAACCATCTTAAACGATGTTCTCTCATTTTATCCTCTATTGGTGCCACACCTAATTTGTTTCTAATAACCTCATTATGTATACGGTCTTTTCTTGTATGACCACTCATCCATCTCAACATCTTCATTTCTGTCACAGACATCTTTTGTACATGTCCATTTTTACAATTTTCAAAAATGGACTTTGTACATGGCCAAAGGCTTTAAAACAAATTTCTTTTTGGAATTTTCATTTTTCCAAATGTTTTTGAGATTTTGTTTTGGGTTTTCAATTTTTTTGGGTTTTTGGCAAATATCTGATTTTTTTGGTTTTTTCAAAAGTAGGGATCTTCCATTGAACCTACAAAGAAAACATTCATGAATCATACTCTAATCAGATAGGTCTAAGACATGGGTTTCAGTTTTAGAGGTTCTATAGGGCACCCTTGACCCAGATGGTCTTAGGTGGCGGCTCTGGGGGTATGGGTGGGCTGTAGCCCAATCCATGCTTTTGTCGATTGGCCTGAGGTAGGACAGGTTTGAGCCTACCTTGGTTTTGGGTTCCCATGCCCTGGTAGGGCTTATATCCCATATTCAGAATCATGTTCCAAGACTTCTTGTTTTTTGAAAAGTTTTTGTATAAATCATGGCCTTGGAACAAGGAATCATCCATGTCAGGGGTATATACCCTTTTGGATTTTGGGATTTTGGATTCTGGGGCGATGGAAGACTTGGGCTTCCATACAACCCTGGTTTGGGAGGTTTGCTTCTCAAAGTAAACCGTGCTTGGTCCTTTGAGAAGTTTTGGATATTTTAGGGTGTTTTTGTCTTCAAGGGAAACCGTGCTTGGTCCCTCGATAGACTTTGGATATTTTGGGGTGATGGAAGACTTGTGCTTCCATACAACCCTGAATTGGAAGATTTTGTCCTCAAGGAAAGCCATGCTTGGGTCCTTGAGGAACTTTGGATATTGCAGGGTGATGGAAGACTTGAGCTCCCTCCCATACAACCTGTTTTTGGGAGAATTTTTCTTCGAGGGAAGACAAGCTTGCTCCCTCGAATTTTTTGACTTGCTCCCTAGGTTCAACTCGTGGTGCCCCTAGGGATGGATTTTTTTGTTTCAAAGCTCTAATCTTGGTTCCAGGGTAAAAGACTAGGCTCGAAGAAGTGGGTTTTTCTATGGCAGGGTTATGAGCTCCTAAGATGTCGATGCATGCATTAGGGGTCTCCATGTCTACCATTTTTTGAGTTTGTTTTTGTTTTTGTTTTTGAAATTCTTTTGGCTAGTGCAGGATATTTGGCGCACCTTGAAAATTCTCTAACTTAGGCACATTTCGTGGGTTTGTGTGTGCAGAGGGTTTATCCAATGCATTTGATGACCCTATATGAAGAAGAGAGTTTTGAGAAGGATGGGTTTCAGGCATACCTCTTTGTGGCTTGTCTACCTTTTCAAGGTGAGAGCAGGCCGTTTTCCCGGGTAACTCTATTTTGAGCCCCCGGGGCCTCACGAGGCGTTCCTTTTCGAAACCTACCTATTTTCAGGCATACCTCTTTGTGGGGTGTGGGTTTTATGTCCCTCTGTGTGTGTGCCTAGACTTAGGAATTGCACTTGAATTTTTCGAAATTTCAAAGTTTGATTTTTCAATTTTTTTGTCTTTTTTCGAATAGTCTGTTTTCGAATTTCCTTTGGATTTGTGGGATTTTGGAAATATGGGAGTAGAGGACTCGCCCTTTTCTGGGGTTTGACCTTTTACCTCAATTCCTTCATCGATTTTGAATTTGGTTTTCTTTTCACAATCTTTGTGCGCCTGAGAAGAGCTGCTATGGGATTTATGGGTTTTAAGCTCCTTGCTTAAAACATCCATTTTTTTGAAAATCACCCGTATATCAGCTAGCGTTTCTCGTTCTTTGGCTATTTTGAAAACCACTTTTAATTTACTCGACGAGGATTTTGGTAGTGTGGGAGTGGAGGACTCGCCCTTTTCTGGGGTTTGGCCTTTTACCTCACATCCTTCATTGAGTTTAAGATCGGTTTTTTTTCACGATCTTTATGTGCCCTAGAAGAGCTGCTATGAGATCGATGGGCTTTTAAAGCATTCATCTTTTGAAACATTTTTTGAATATCATCGAGCTCTCTTTGGCTTTATCTGTTTTCAAAGTCTTTTTTAGTTCACTCAATGAGGATTGTATCTTTTCATCCCTTTTCTTGCAAATTTCAAAAGTATGCATGATTTTGGAAAACACTTTTTTCGAAAATTTGAGTGTAACTTGTTTGTTTGAACTCTACTTAAGTCTAGGGTCCCACCGAGCATGCCAAAATCTGTAGACACGGAAAATCTTCGACTCTGGGTTTCTTAGGCCTAAGTGAATCTTTTCACAATCTACGTTCGCTTTTAGGGCATGCCAGCTAGCTTACTCAAACTAGCGAAGTATGTTTTGAAATATCTGAGTTTTGAAAGGCAATTGTAGGCAAGCGGGATCTTTTCATCGCAGACCTTCTTGCACCGATGTGCAAGGGTCAGTTTGTACGCTTAGAGACTTCGTTTGAAACAAGTTAAAATCAAGATCGATTTTTAAATAAAGAAGTGTTTTAAAATCCTTTTGAAATCATGCACTTGGCGAGTTTTTGATTTGGGCGACCCTAAGTCTTTCAGTTTTAACCACTTAGGTGTGGAGTGTGTGTGAAGTGGCCTAAGATGGGTGTTTTTGCACGATTTGTTCGGGTTTGTTCGATGTAGGTATGCACTCTAGCTCGAGTGTTGCGAGTATGCAATGCAACTCACACAACTTAAATGTAAAACCCAAAATTTAAAGACTTAACAGAAGGGAAAACCCAAATTGAATGCAACTCACACGACTTGAATGTAAATTGCAGAAATTTAAATATATCTATATCTTAAGAGTGGAAAGGCTCAATGTGTGCGTGGGGGTGTAAACACCCCGAAATCCCACGAATTTCTTGATTTCATCTGGTTTTGTACAAGCAGCCCCAAAGGGCCATTTTTGAATCTGGAAACCCAGGAGCCTTCCAGACAACCCTGTATATATGTTTTAAACTTTATATTTCAAAAATATATAATATGGCTTTTGAAAACCTTTTAAAACACGTTTTTGAAACCCCGAAGCAGCTTGGCCTAATCAAGACAGGACCAACAATGTCAAAGAGAGCCCGGAACCGGAGCACATGTCAAGCCCGGCACAGCAACTCTTGTATCACATCCATACCCCCAGGATCTCGAACGTCCAAGACCCTGTTCTTATCAAAATGTCATTTGAAGTCATCTCCGGAAGGCAGAAACGGAGGAGGACGACTATGTTGGTGAAGACCCAACGCAGACGGAGTACTGATGCTGTCAGGCCCCGCACAAATCGTCCGTTTCGAACCCAGCTCAAAGGAGTCAGAGTTCAGTTTGGATTGGATCTGGACCATATATATCCAGATCCCAATCCAAACCCATGTGTGGACTTGGATTTGGATTTGGATCCAGAGATCCAATCCAATATCCACATCCATGGCCCACATCACCTTCTCATAAATGGAGGTGGGGCCCACTTGAAATTCACGTGGGATTATGGGCATGAGAGAGAGTGGGGATGGAAAATATCAAGAGTGTTGTAATTAAGCTTGACTTGTGTGTCAAGTTTGGGGCTAATCATGTGGGTTAGCCGAATTGAGTGGGTTTGAGCTTGTAATTAGCCAAAACCTAACCTAGGGCTGCACCAACATGAGGTGGTTAGGATCTATGGGCCATGCAAAGGGAGCTCCTTCACCTAAACCTAACCCAAAACACCTAATCCACCCCTAATCTGAGCCTAATCACCTAACCCACTTCCCTAATCCCGGCCTAATCCCAACCTAATCACCTAACCCACTTCCCTAATCCTTTCCTAAACCTAGGTTAATTTCCCTAAACCTAGCTTAAACCTAGCCTAATCACCTAACCTAGCTCACTAAACCTCACCCTAAAACCCAACCACCTAACCTAGCCCTAAACCCCTAAACCACCCCTAGCCCACAATCTACCCAAACCACTAGTTTTCAAAATATCTGGCCCTACCCTTTCCAGCCCACCTTATCTTCATACCACCCTACCTAAACCACCTAACCACTACCCCAAACCCAACCCTAACCGACCTACCGATCCCTATATAAACCCCCTTGGGGGCGGGTTTCCCTATCTAGTGGCTTCACCCATCCCAGCCGGGTCCCCTCCTTCCCCAAGTCCAGCCGAGTCCCACCATCTCCCACTTGCTCCACCTGCTCCACCCACATCGCCACCTGCTCTCCATCCCACCACCATCTCCCAGCCGGACGCCACCACTTGCACTACTTCCCAACCACCCGGCTTCTCTCTTCCATCCACCTTCTCTCCCCATTCGGTAAGTACCCCCCACTCTACCTAACTCCTTCTCTACTCCCTCTCCACTCCTAGCCACCCACTATACCACCACCTTACCTACACATCAGCCCTTTGCTGCCACCACTCTCACTTAGCCGAACCTATCACAACCTAAACTACCGGCCACTACCTAACCATCCTATCTACATCCGGCCACCCTATAAGACTCCCATTCGGCCTTCCCTTAAACTCCCTTTAGGTCCATACTCCCCAATACTCTAGACCCTCCTAGTGACCCTACACACTCACTTGGCCCAGCCCCTTTAATCCCCCACATCAAGGCGACACCCATTTGCAGCCGGCCACCTTCGAGGCGCCTATCCCGCGCCCCACTTGCAGCCGGCCAACACCCTTTGTCATTCACCCTCGCGGAGCTCCCGTTTGCAGCCCAAGGCGAAGGCCAAGCCCACGCTCAAGCAAGGCCTCTACGGACCAGCTACTCGTAAGTGCCTAAACTCGGTCTTTAGTTGTATACTTGCTTGAGATTCAATTTGATACGGGGTTGTAATAACGGAGCATAGTCTCCCCCCGCTTGTAATAACGTGGCTTGGCACACCCACACACGTGCACTCTCTTAGTTGTGCACGATTTTGAACACACACGGGCCTAATCAGCCCATAATATACAAGTATATACCTATACTTTCATTTTCGAAGGGTTTTTGCTTAAGTTGGGTGCGTTGTCTTTCAATTCAAGCACTTTCACACACATTGAGCTTTCGCTCTTATTTGAAAGACCCAAGTAAGGGCCGACCTATACTATTTGGGTTTCATTTCATGTCGTGTGAGTAAGTCTTTCAATTCAAGCACTTTCACACACATTGAGCTTTCGCTCTTATTTGAAAGACCCAAGTAAGGGCCGACCTATACTATTTGGGTTTCATTTCATGTCGTGTGTGTAAGTCTTTCAATTCAAGCACTCTCACACACATTGAGCCTTCGCTCTTATTCCCAAGACCTTAGTAAAGGCCTTATTGCAGTTATATTTGGGTTTCATTTATGTCGTGTGTGTAGTACTTCAATTCAAGCACTCACACACATTGAGCCTTCGCTCTTACTCCCAAGACCTTAGTCAAGGCCATACTGCAATTTATATTTGGGTTTAATTTCATGTCGTGTGTGTAAGTCTTTCAATTCAAACACGCACCCACATTGAGCCTTCGCTCTTATTTGCAAGACCCGAGTAAGGGCTCATATACATAATCTATATACATATCTCCCTTCGGTTATTTCCCTTCGGTTATTTCCCTTCAGTATTGTCTTTACATTTCGGGTTTTCCCTTTGGAGTAGTGTGAGTTTGCTTTGCATCTACGCCATACCATGAGGTAGGATGCATATTGCATCAAAGCAAGCCCCGCTCGAATTCGCCCATGTAGTGGAGTGTTCATAACACACAAACTAGGTGGCCCGAAAAGGGATAAAAGAAAAGACTTAGGCACGTGCAAATCCACGTGATCTAAAACATGCAATCGCATTTTAAAGACCCGAAATAGACACCTCGAACCGCTTCATAGACTTTCTCTCCAAAACTCGATTTTTGCAAAGCGTACAGACTGACCCTTGCGCATCGGTGCAAGAAGGTTTGTGACGACAAGAGCTTACTTGCTCACAGTCGCCACGTTTAGAAGTCAGTGTTAAAAATATCTTCGCTAGCTTAAGTAAGCTAGCTGGCACGCCCTGTTTGCATACATAGGCCTTAGACACACGAGAGGATCCGCTTCGAGCCCTGAAAAAGGCGAGAGGCGGGGATTTTCGCGCGTCTACAGAGATTGGCACGCCCGGTGGGACGTGAGCCTTTCAAAAATCGAGTTTTTTTTTTAAGGAGTCTTGCGAAAATTTTGAAAAGGTGTCATTTTTAACTTGTTTTCTTTGCTTGTACTTAGGACATTTTGAAAAAGCTTGAAAAGCATGTCAAAATCCAATCCAAGTGAAGTGTCGAGCCAAGGCTGATGCGCATCAAGTTCTCACTCTAGGAGGATTTTCAAAAACCAAATAAAACTAGATGAAATCGAGGACTTGAGAAGGGAGTTTGAGGCCAAAATCGATGCTCTCAGCCAATAGGCTGAAGTAGGCGATTCATGTTCATCGAACGGTGAACAAAGGCCTAAAAAGAAATCTGAAAAACCTCGCAAGCAAAAAGAGGCCTCTGTAATGGAAGGCAACCAATACCACAAGTCCTTCACACAAAAGGACCGTAAAGCCCTATAGAAGTTGCTGAAAGGGCAGAATAAAGAGAAAAGAAACTACGCCCTGTCTGATTTCCTTCCTATGGATTACGAAATAGACAATGACGATGAAATACCGAACTTCCATCAGTATGATGGCATGGGAGACCCTAGGTCTCACTTGCAGCTTTTCTCACGTCGAGCCCATAAGAAGAAAAAGGACTCGATGAAATGGGTGTATTGGTTCCCTCTATCCCTTAAAGGCACAGCTGCCAAATGGCTGGCTTCCTACGACTTAAGCCAGTTCGCTACTTTTGAAGAGTTAGCGAACTACTTCATGCAAAGATTTGAACACAACGTAGAAGTCACGCCAACCCTGAATACCTTAAGGGATACAAAGCAAGGCATGAACGAAGACGTGCATGCCTTCATTATAAGATGGAGGTCGCTTTTGGGCCAAGTGCGAGAGCCCATATCCGAAGGATGCACAGTAATGCTCATCCTGGATAATTTTAAAAGCGAGTTAAAAACCCTTCTCTCGCTCCATGAGATTTCAACTTTCCATAAGTTGATCAAAAAGGCCTCCCTTTTCAAAACCAACTTACGAAAAGGGACATACGATCACCTATGGAAAGGAAGTGCCGTTCCAAAAAACCGTTTGGAAAAGCCCATCGCATATGGGCTGCCCACGACGGACAAAGGGGCAAAGCCCCATAAAATCGCCAATGTCCGGGTGGATCCAGGCATGGCGGGCACTTCCAAAAATTTTAAAAAATTAGAAAATAAGAGGGAACGCAATTTTCAAAAATTGGTTGAAAAACCGGAGTATACTCCGCTGGGGCAACCTGTGTTGGAGGTCCTAGACCTCTTACTTGCCCAGGGCATGATAGAACTCCCTGAAATCCCCGAAGGAGTCACTTCCAAAGGGGGGTATTTAAACCGATTTTGTAAGTATCATCGGCTCAAAGGCCATGATACCAAACGCTGCTTCTCTCTCTTAAATAAAATTGAGAACTTGATAGCAGAAGGCCGGCTCCAGGTCACTGCGGAACCTGAGCCACCTCAAGCTATCTTCAAGGAACCCTTTCCCAAACACGCCAGTGGCAGTGGGAAAGGAAAGGAGGTATGTACCCTCACCATTTCTAAGGAACTAGCGCGAAAGCCAGAACCTGGTCGACCTACTTGTGCGCCCATCCTTGTACTATACAAGAGGCCCGCACAAGTCGTCATTCAGGGACCACCAAAAGTGGAAACCCCGATAAAACCAGTTTTAAAAATCCAAGGCTGGTCGTGGGGGAAGTTTAGCTCATCCTTAGAGCCAAGTTTAGCGCGAACCCTAGGCTGGTCGTGGGGGAAGTCACTAGATCCGGGAGGATCTATCAACCCCCGCACCTTCAAGGTGCTCAAAAGGTGGTCAGTGTGCCTGGCCCCTCAAAAGCATGTATCCCTAGTGGTCTGCCAAAAGCAGATAAGGACAAAGTCATCCTATATCCTTATGACTTCGAAAACCACCTCTCAAAGATTCCTATTCACATGTCTATCCTAGAGCTTATAAAACCCTCGCCTAGGCATAGACTTGTATTAGAGAAAATTCTAGAAAGGTCCAAGGTTGATTCGAACATAAGTCCAGAATCCTTGCCTGCCCAAGTGGCTTTATTAGGAGCAAAATCGCCCATCACTTTTTCGGAAGATGATGTAGATAGACCCTACGAAACCCATAACCAGGCCCTGCATATCGTGGTGGTTCTAAACAACCACTCTCTGGACAAGTGCCTAGTCGACGGTGGAGGAGGGCTCAACATCCTTCTACTTCATGTGGCGTACAAAATCGGAGTCACCTTGACTTCAGTGAACCCAAGCCCCATCGTTATCACTGGATACGATGGGAATGCGTCTAGACCTTTAGGATCCATCAAACTCCCAATGGAAACGGGAGGGATCGAACACACGGGGGTGTTCCATGTCTTGGACATCCACCCCCATTATAACCTGTTGCTGGGAAGGCCCTGGATACACAGTTTGTGCGCTGTGCCATCCACCTTCCACAGGTGTGTCAAGATCCCTTTTAGGGACCAGGTCGTAGTGATCCTAGGTGAGAGTCACCCACAGCTTCAGGGGATCATAAACTCCCCTTGTTTATCAAGCTCTCAGGCCCATAAGGCTAACCTGGGGCAAATTATGGTTGAGCCACCTCGGCTCATGTTGAACAACCCTAGGAAGGTTGTATGTGTGAAGGGGCCACCCAAAGCAGGCCCCCTCCCAACTTTAATCCTCCTAGGAAAACCCAAGCGTTCCCTATTTCCAAAGCCCCTGGACAAGAGGCCGTACGAGCCTAATATGGACGATAGCATGTTCCAAGACCACGACTTGTATCCTACTTTCTCAAAAAACAAAAAGTCGTGGAACATGTTGTTAAACAAGGGCTACACGCCCTACAAGAGTCTAGGGGCGCAGAACCAGGATCTCCTAGAGCCCATCCTTCCTAGGGCCAACCCAAGCCGATATGGGATCGGTTATACTCCCCGAATACCGCCGGAGCCACCCCCTGTGACCACTTGGGTCAAGGGTGCCCCGGAGCCTGCCTTAGAAGAGACCTACAATTTAGATCTCCTATTCCGAGTCTAACCCGTAGTATTTTCCCTTTGTAGGTATGACGGAAGATCCCTTTTCTAAAAAATACAAAAACATTTGAAAAGCTTAAAATCAAAAAAATCGAAAAACAAGAAAAAACAAAAACTCGAACAAAAGAGTGCTTTGTGTAGTTCCCAAAGTTCTTGTTTTACAAAAACCCAAAAAAATTGAAAATTTGGAAAATACCAAAAAGATTTTATACATAGCTGCTCCTGGTAGGACTTTGGCAAAAGAAAAGGATTTAGAAAGAAACGTCATCTGCATAGCCAGACCAAAAATTTCGAAAACATTTGAAAATCCAAGTACGAAACCAGGTCATTTTAAAAACCACGCATCAAGTTCCCTCGGGTCTATAGCCCACGAGAATGATCAAAGCCCAGAAGTGGATACCCTTGAGGAAGATCCCACTTCTGAGCTCCTAGAATTTCATAGAATTCTCGATTTTGAAAGACCTTCCCAATCAGTAGGAGGAGATTTCATAGAGGTGAACCTAGGGGATGATTCCAATCCCAAAACCATCAAAATAGGCGCATGATTGCATGAAACTGAAAAGTTAGCATTCATTGCATTTCTACAAACCTATTTAGATGTGTTTGCATGGACGTATGAAGACATGCCGGGCATAGATCCCAACATTGTCGAGCATCGTCTTCCCTTAGATGTAGGTGTAAAACCCATAAAGCAGAAGCTTAGGAAAATACACCCGAATGTACACACGCAAGTTAAAGAGGGTTTAGAAGATCTACTAAAAGCCAGATTTATAAAACCCATTGCGTATTCTAATTAGTTATCAAATATCATTGTAGTTCAAAAAACCAATGGGAAAATTCGAATATGCATCGATTTCAGAAACCTGAATAAAGCCACTCCAAAGGATAATTATACTTTACCAAACATAGATTTGATAGTCGATAGTACTGCAAATCATGAAATGTTTTCGTTTATGGATGGCTATTCAGGCTATAATCAAATCAAACTAAGTCCACGAGATCAGGGTAAGACCGCCTTCACAACCCCATGGGGCACATACTGCTATACAGTCATGCCCTTTGGTTTGAAAAATGCCGGCGCAACATACCAATGAGCCATGAACACGATCTTCCATGATCAAATTCATGAGCTTGTAGAAGTGTATGTAGATTATCTCTTGGCGAAATCCAAAACCCGATGCACCCATATCGAATGTTTACAAAAGATTTTCGAAAGGCTTAGGCTTTACAAAGTAAAGCTAAACCCTCAAAAATGTGTGTTCGGGGTAGAATCAGGGAAGCTTCTAGGCTTTATGGTAAGCCAAAGGGGAATAGAAGTCGACCCCTCTAAGTGTCGAGCCATCATAGACATGGCTCCGCCCTCCAATCTCACCCAAATCCGTAGCCTCCAGGGTCGCTTATAATCCGTTCGCCGATTCATATCGAATCTGGCAACTACATGCGAACCCTTCAACAAACTGTTGAGGAAGGGTACGAAATTCTTATGGGATGACGAATGACAAAAGTCCTTCGAGAGACTGAAGGCATACTTGGTTAATCCCCCTGTTTTGAATCCTCCAAAGCAAGGAAAACCGCTTTTATTATACATCTCCGTGCATGCAAATGCTTTAGGAGCCCTGTTGGCTCAATACGAGGATGACACCCATAAGGAGTATGCCATCTACTATATTTCGAAAACTCTCTTGGCTTATGAACGAAATTATCAAGCCATGGAGAAGACGTGCTTGGCCCTAGTCTGGGCCTACCAGAAATTCAGACACTATTTCCTAGATCATGAGATCTGGATAGTGTCCAAGCTTGATCCAATCAAGCACTTATTCGAAAAACCCATTCTCACGGGTAGATTGGGCAAATGGCAACTCCTTCTAATGGAGTATGATCTGAAATACCATCACCAAATCTCCATTAAGGAGCAAGCCCTGGCAGATTACGTGGTTGAGTTCCCCTTAGAGGACGCATATCCCACCTTTGTCGAAATGCCTGATGAAGGCATATTGCAAAACCATTTTCAAAACCATATTTTGGCAAATTCTTTCGAAAACCAAGTGTGGAAGATGCACTTCGACGGGGCACGAAACCAACGAGGGGCTGGTGCTGGGGTCATCCTAATCTCCCCTTAAAAGGGCGAGATTCCCATAGCAGTCCGCTTAGATTTCGAATGTTCCAATAACGTAGCGGAGTATGAAGCACTCATACAAGGCTTAAGGATTTCGAAAACTCTAGGGGCATCATGCATCGAGGTCTTTGGAGATTCGCTCCTTGTCATAAACCAGGTTTTAAAAATTTGGCAAGTACGTAATGAGAAACTACTTCCATATCACGAGTTGGCCACTCGATTGGTCCAATCCTTCCAGTCGTGTAAACTCACACACATAGGAAGAGAGGACAATGGCATCGCCGATGCCCTCTCCTCCTTGGGTTCAGCCCTGAAGGTCGATCCCATTTCAGGGACCAGATCTTTGGAAATATGGCATGTGCCCCACCCATCCACACACGACTTGGATATTTGCCAAAACAACCCAGAGTCTATTGAAAAACCCTGGTTCTATGACATAAAACAATTTTTAGAAAATGGGGGATTCACCGAGGATGCCACGTCCAAAGATAAGGCATTCATTCATAAGATTTCGACCTGATACACCATTCTGGGTGGGGTTTTATACAAAAAGAGTTTTACCGGCATTCTGCTTATGTGTATCGACCTAGAGGAGGCTAGGATAGTGATGCATGAGTTCCACGATGGAGAATGTGGAGGTCATGTAAATGCCAACATGATGGCAATGAAAATACTTAGAGGGGGCTATTTTTGGTCCACCCTGAGAAAAGATTGTCATGATCGTGTTAGGAAGTGTCATCCATGTCAAGTGCATGGGCACGCCATTCATATCCCATCATCTGCATTGCATTCCGTGGTCAGCCCTTGGCCATTTACCATGTGGGCGTTTGACATTGTAGGCCCAATATTTCCAAAGGCCTCGAATGGGCATCGATTTATTTTAGCAGCCACAGAGTATTTCTCCAAGTGGGTGGAAGCCATTTCCCTAACCAATGTAATGGGGCAACATGTGGTGGCTTTCATCCGGAGGAATATCTTGGCTCGATTTGGGGTTCCACGAGACCTTGTGTCTGATAATGGTACCCCATTCAAGAACGAGCGGATGGTTAAGTTGTGCAACACGTATGGCATAACTCACCACTTCTCCTCGCCCTACTACCCTCAAGGCAACGGCCAAGCCGAAGCCACAAACAAGACTCTCATTAGTATTATTGAGAAAACCTTAGAGAAAGGTAGGACGTGGCACGAGAAGCTGGATGAAGCCTTATGGGCTTATAGGACTTCTATCCGGACTCCCACGAATGCCACACCATTCGAATTGGTCTATAGCACAAACGCCATTCTTCCCATTCATACCCAACTGCATTCATTCCATACATCCATAGCACTCGACCTCCCCCTAGAGACGCTTCAGCATGCTAGGATGGCCGAACTAGATTTGCTAGATGAGAGGCGACTCCTTGCCATGGATCATGCTCGTGCATACCGGCAAAAGATAGCCCGACATTATAGCAAACACATGAGACCTCACCACTTGGAAGTGGGAGATCTGGTCTTAAAAACCATCCACCATCGTGGCCCACACCCCCTAGGCAAGTGGCGCCCCAACTGGGATGGACCCTATGTTGTACGAGCAACCACTACGAACAATTCGTATTGGTTGATCGATGTAGAAGGTAGGAATTTAGCAGATCCTATCAATATTCAATACTTAAAGAAGTATCATGTGTAGGATCTGGATTAAATTCCAGTTTTCGAAAATTTTAAAGGGATAGCTGCCCTGAGACATGTGAATAAGGTGTAAAAGCAAAGTCATGTGACCCTGAGTGAGAGAATTCACACTTGTGAAAGAGCGGAGTTTTCAAAATCGTGGTTACATTTCAAAATCCTCCTTCTTCCAAAGAAAGGCCTAGTTCAACATAGCAAGATACTTGCAAGTAGTACGTGCTATTTCTAAATAGGTTGATCTGGGATGGATCGAGTGTAGGCTTGGGATAAGTCCTCCCCTCTTCTCTTCTATTTCCAAAAGGAAAACAAAGGCCCAAAACAAAAGGGAATTTCCCATTCAAAGTCTCTTTCCAAAAGAAAGAAACCCGAATTTAAAAGAAAAATCGATTCTCTTATAAAAAAAAGAGGGATTAAAGAAAAAATACTCCCAAAGGGAGACCCTCGATGAAAAAAAGGAAAAAGAGGCCAAAAAGCTCAAAAAGAGCAGTTTTCCGCCTTCTGTGCCTCAAACCACGGGACGCTTCAGAAGGGACCGTGGTATCTCTTTCCCATCCCTGGCTTATCCCAAGCTAAAGCATGGTTCATTTCGAGGAAATCTTAAAGTAAAAATAAGATTTACTTACTTGAATTTCATCTTGTTTGAGAATTTGACGTTTCGAGTAAGGCGTAGGAATTTGAAATGAAGCTTGTTTTCTTATAAACCTCCGCTAGATAAGCGAGTGTTAAGACTCAAACAAGGGCAAGCACAAAGAGCTCGAGATCCTTAGGATCGAGGCTCAAGACAGTTGTCCCTTTTGTAAATAACTTTTGTAAATAAGTTTTGAAAACCGAACATCGAACAACATAGGATTTTGCTCACTTGGAGCAGTAGGCCTTGTAAGTCTCTAGAGTTCGACCACATCTAGTCTCTGGGAGGTCGCCACTCTTGGCACCACACCCATGTCATTTGCATTCCACGCATGGTACTGGCATGAACATGATCCCCTTTAGGACCAGATTTCATGTAGAACCCTTTGGCGTGATATCTCCTCCTACCAGAGTTTGTAAATTGAGATTTTGCAAAAAATTGGGGCGATACCATATTCTTCGTGGATAGATCTAGGGAGACATTAAAAGGGGTGTTTGTCATCTTTGCCCTTATCCAAATCGATTTGGACAAGGCCAAAGAGGGGCATCTGTAAACACCCCGAAATCCCACGAATTTCTCGATTTCATCTGGTTTTGTACAAGCAGCCCCAAAGGGCCATTTTTGAATGTGGAAACCCAGGAGCCTTCCAGATAACCCTGTATATATGTTTTAAACTTTATATTTCAAAAATATATAATATGGCTTTTAAAAACCTTTTAAAACACGTTTTTGAAACCCCAAAGCAGCTTGGCCTAATCAAGACAGGACCAACAATGTCAAAGAGAGCCCGGAACCGGAGCACATGTCAAGCCCGGCACAGCAACTCTTGTATCACATCCACACCCCTAGGATCTCGAACGTCCAAGACCCTGTTCTTATCAAAATATCATTTGAAGTCATCTCCGGAAGGCAGAAACGGAGGCGGACGACCATGTTGGCGAAGACCCAACGCAGACGGAGTACTGATGCTGTTAGGCCCCGCACAAATCGTCCGTTTCGAACCCAGCTCGAAGGAGTCAGAGTTCAGTTTGGATTGGATCTGGACCATATATATCCAGATCCACAATCCAACCCATATGTGGACTTGGATTTGGATTTGGATCCAGAGATCCAATCCAATATCCATGTCCATGGCCCACATCACCTTCTCATAAATGGAGGTGGGGCCCACTTGAAATTCACGTGGGATTATGGGCATAAGAGAGAGTGGGGATGGATAATATCAAGAGTGTTGTAATTAAGCTTGACTTGTGTGTCAAGTTTGGGGTTAAGCATGTGGGGTAGCCTAATTGAGTGGGTTTAAGCTTGTAATTAGCCAAAACCTAACCTAGGGCTGCACCAACATGAGGTGGTTAGGATCTATGGGCCATGCAAAGGGAGCTCCTTCACCTAAACCTAACCCAAAACACCTAATCCTAGCCTTTCACCCTAATCCACCCCTAATCCGAGCCTAATCACCTAACCCACTTCCCTAATCCTGGCCTAATCCCAACCTAATCACCTAACCCACTTCCCTAATCCTTCCCTAAACCTAGGTTAATTTCCCTAAACCTAGCCTAATCACCTAACCTAGCTCACTAAACCTCACCCTAAAACCCAACCACCTAACCTAGCCCTAAACCCCTAAACCACCCCTAGCCCACAATCTACCCAAACCACTAGTTTTCAAAATATCTGGCCCTACCCTTTCCAGCCCACCTTATCTTCATACCACCCTACCTAAACCACCTAACCACTACCCCAAACCCAGCCCTAACCGACCTACCCATCCCTATATAAACCCCCCCCTTGGGGGCGGGTTTCCCTATCTAGTGGCTTCACCCATCCCAGCCAGGTCCCCTCCTTCCCCAAGTCCAGCCGAGTCCCACCATCTCCCACTTGCTCCACCTGCTCCACCCGCACCGCCACCTGCTCCACCCGCACCACCACCTGCTCTCCATCCCACCACCATCTCCCAACCGGACGCCACCACTTGCACTACTTCCCAACCACCCGGCTTCTCTCTTCCATCCACCGCCTCTCCCCATTCGATAAGTACCCCCCACTCTACCTAACTCCTTCTCTACTCCCTCTCCACTCCTAGCCACCCACCATACCACCACCTTACCTACACATCAGCCCTTTGCTGCCACCACTCTCACTTAGCCGAACCTATCACAACCTAAACTACCGGCCACTACCTAACCATCCTATCTACATCCGGCCACCCTATAAGACTCCCATTCGGCCTTCCCTTAAACTCCCTTTAGGTCCATACTCCCCAATACTCTAGACCCTCCTAGTGACCCTACACACTCACTTGGCCCAGCCCCTTTAATCCCCCACATCAAGGCGACACCCATTTTGCAGCCGGCCACCTTCGAGGCGCCTATCCCGCGCCCCACTTGCAGCCGGCCAGCACCCTTTGTCATTCACCCTCGCGGAGCTCCCGTTTGCAGCCCAAGGCGAAGGCCAAGCCCACGCTCAAGCAAGGCCTCTACGGACCAGCTACTCGTAAGTGCCTAAACTCGGTCTTTAGTTGTATACTTGCTTGAGATTCAATTTGATACGGGGTTGTAATAACGGAGCATAGTCTCCCCCCGCTTGTAATAACGTGGCTTGGCACACCCACACACGTGCACTCTCTTAGTTGTGCACGATTTTGAACACACACGGGCCTAATCAGCCCATAATATACAAGTATATACCTATACTTTCATTTTCGAAGGGTTTTTGCTTAAGTTGGGTGCGTTGTCTTTCAATTCAAGCACTTTCACACACATTGAGCTTTCGCTCTTATTTGAAAGACCCAAGTAAGGGCCGACCTAAAGAGACTCCACACATAATGTATGTTTTAAAATATGTATAATACAATTTTAAAACCTTTTAAAATACGTTTTGAAACCCCACAAAGCGACTTGGCCTGATGAAAGTAGGACCATAAGAGCTAAAGAGAAACCGGAACCGGAGCACATGTCGAGCCCGGCATAACAACTCTCGTGTTAGATTCATCCCCAAGATCTCGAACATCCAAGTCCCTGTTATAAACAAAACTCTTTGAAATCATCTCCGGAAGGTGAAAACAGAAGCGGACGACCATGTTGGCAAAGACCCAAAGCAAGACGGAGTACTGATGCTGTCAAACCCCGCACAAACCGTTCGTTTCGAACATACCCTGAAGGAGTCAGAATTTAGTTTTGGATTTGATCTGGACCATATATATCCAGATCCCAATCCAAACATATATGTGGATTTGGATTTGGATTTGGATTTGGATCCAAAGATCCAATCCAATATCCACATCCATGGCCCACATCACCTTCTCATAAATGGAGGTGGGGCCCACTTGAAATTCACGTAGGTTCTTGGGCATAAGAGAGAATGGGGAGGATTACATGTGAGGGAAATGTATTAAGCTTGACTTGTGTGTCAAGTTTTGGGTTAATCATGTGGGTTAGCCTAATTAGTGTGGGTTTAAGCTTGTATGAACCTACACCTAACCTAGGGTTGCACCAACATGATGCAATGAAGTCCATGGGCCATGCAAAGGGATGCTCCTAACCCAATCCTAAGCCAAAACCCTTAATCCTAGCCATTTGCCCTAATGCCGGCCTAATCCTAACCTAATCACCTAACCTACTACCCTAATCCTTCCCTAATCACCTAACCCACCTCCGTAATCCTTCCCTAAACCTAGCCTAATTCCCCTAATCCCGACCTAATCCTAGCCTAAACACCTAACCCACCTCACTAAACCTCACCCTGAAACCCACCCACCTAGCTAAGCCCTAAACCACTCAACCACCCCACCTAGAACCCTAGCACACCATATCCCTAAAACCACCTAACCTAAATATCTGGCCCCCCTAAATATCTAGCCCACCTTATCCCCAAACCACCACCACCTAACCTAAACCAGCCCCCCAAAACCAGCCCAACCGACCCTATCAAAGACTATAACCCCCCCCCCCCTAGTGGGCGGGTTTTTAGAATTTTCCCTTGGGCCAGCCGAGCCCCCTCTCCTCTCTCATCCCTTACTCTCTTCTCTCACCTGCTCCACCTTGGAACTCCGGCCAGCTCCACTCCACGCCACTATCACCTTTGGCCAGCTCTACGTAAGTGCCTAACTCGGTCCTTGTTTATAGACTTGCTTAAGCTCAATTAAATTTGATACGGGGTTGTAATAACGGAGCATTGTCTCCCCCCGCTTGTAATAACGTGGCTTGGCACACCCACACACACGTGCACTTGAGCCTACCTCGCTCTTAGCTGCACACGATTTTGAACACACACGGGCCTAATCAGCCCTTAAGATATAGACTTATTTATATAATTTAAGTTGCGTGGGGTTTTGCTTAAGTTGTGTGTGTTGTCTTTCAATTCTCGCACTCACACACATTGAGCTTTCGCTCTTATTTGCAAGACCCATGTAAGGGCCATGTTATATTTTCCCTTGGGTGTTTTACTTCATGTCATGTGCGTAGTACTTCAATTCTACACTCACACACATTGAGCTTTCGCTCTTACTCCCAAGACCTTAGTCAAGGCCTATTACAATTTATATTTGGGTTTAATTTCATGTCGTGTGCGTAGTACTTCAATTCTACACTCACACACATTGAGCTTTCGCTCTTACTCCCAAGACCTTAGTTAAGGCCATATTGTAATTTATATTTGGGTTTCATTTAAGTCATGTGAGTTGTCTTTCAATATACACACAACACCCATGCAACACGTTGGCGACCTTCGGGCCCATATATATTATAAGTATTTCCCTTTCGGCTATGTCTTTAAGATTTGGGTTTGAAGGTTCAGCAGTGTGCGTAGTCTTTACATATATACACGGCACACACTTGCACTATTGAGCCTTTTCGCTCTTAAGATATAGCCATATTTCCCTTTCACATTTTCCTTTTTGCAATTTCCCTTTTGCAATTTACATTTCAAGTCATTTCCCTTCCGCATTGTCTTTCAATTTCGGGTTTTCCCTTTGGAGTTGCATGAGTTTGCATTGCATATACGCCATACCACGAGTTAGGATGCATATTGCATCAAAGCAAACCCCATACTCCCGCTCAAAATCGCCCCACTTAGGTCACGTGCTCCTAACACACACCTAGTTGGCCCGAAAAGGGATAAAAAGAAAGACATAGGCACGTGCAAATCCACGTGAAATAAAACCTGAAAATCATACAAAAACAAACCGAATTGAACACCTCAAACATTTTTTCGTAGGTTCTCATATTCAAAACTCGATTTTTTTAAGCGTACAGGCTGACCCTTGCGCATCGGTGCAAGAAGGTCTGCGACGAAAAGAGCTTGCTTGCTCACAGTCGCCATGTTAGGAGTCAGATTTAAAAATATCTCTTCGCTAGCTTAAGTAAGCTAGCTGGCATGCCCTTTTGCTTAAATAGGACTTAGACACACGAAAAATTCGCTTCAGGCCTAAGAACCAGAAGCGGGAACTTTCTGCGTCTACAGGATTTGGCATGCCTGGTGGGATGTGAGTCTTTTTAAAATCGAGTCATCTTAGGAACCTTGCGAAAATATTTTCCAAAAGGTGTTATTTTTAACTCTTTCTTTATTGTACTTCATACGTAGGAATTTTGAAAAGCTTGAAAGCATGTCAAAATCCAACCCAAGTGAAGTGTCGAGCCAAGGCTCATGCGCATCAAGTTCTCACTCTAGAAGGGTTTGGAAAAATAAAATCAAGCTAGAAGAGATAGAAGACTTGAGAAGGGAATTCGAGGCCAAAATCGATGCTCTTAGCCAAGAGGCTGAGGCAGGCGATTCATGTTCATCAAATGGTGAACAAAAGGCCAAGAAAAGACCTGAAAAACCTCGCAAACATAAAGAGGCCTCCGTAATGGAATGCAACCAATACCACGAGTCCTTCACACAAAAGGACCGTAAAGCCCTACAGCAGTTGCTGAAAGGGCAAAATAAAGAGAAAAGGAGTTACACCCTATCTGATTTCCTACCCATGGATTATGAAACAGACAGTGATGATGAAATACCGAACTTCCATCGGTATGATGGCATGGGAGACCCTAGGTCTCACTTGCAACTTTTCTCGTGTCGAGCCCATAAGAAGAAAAAGGACTCGATGAAATGGGTGTATTGGTTCCCTCTATCCCTTAAAGACACAACTGTCAAATGGCTGGCTTCCTACGATTTAAGCAAGTTCACTACCTTTGAAGAGTTAGCAAACTGCTTTATGCAAAGATTTGCACATAACGTAGAAGTCACGCCGACTTTAAACCCTTTAAGGGATACAAAGCAAGGCATGAACGAAGACGTGCTTGCCTTCATTATTCGATGGAGGTCCCTTTTAGGGCAGGTGCGAGAGCCAATATCCGAAGGATGTGCAATCATGCTCATCCTGGATAATTTTAAAAATGAGCTAAAGACCCTTCTCTCGCTTCACGAAATCTCAACTTTCCATAAGTTGATCAAAAAAGCATCCATTTTCGAAACAAACTTGAAAAAGGGGATATACGATCACTTATGGAAAGGAAGTGTCATTTCCAAAACCTGCTTGGAGAAGCCCATCACTTATGGGCTACCCACGATGGACAAAAGGGCAAAGCCCCATAAAATCGCCAATGTCCGGGTGGATCCAGGTCTGACGAGTACTTTGAAAAATTTTAAAAAACTGGAAAACAAAAGGGAGAGAAACTTCTAAAAACCTATTGAAAAATGGGAGTACACTCCACTGGGGCAACCTGTGTTGGAGGTCTTAGACCTCCTACTTGCCCAGGGCATGATTGAACTTCCCGAAATCCCTGAGGGAGTCACTTCCAAAGGGGGATATTTAAACCACTTTTGCAAGTATCATCGGCTTAAAGGCCATGATACAAAGCATTGTTTCTCCCTTTTAAACAAAATCAAGAACTTGATAGCGGAGGGTCGGCTCCAGGTCACTGCGGAACCTAAGCCAACTCAAGCTATCTTTAAAGAACCCTTTCCCAAGCACGCCAATAGCAGTGGGAAAGGAAAGGAGGTATGTACCCTCACCTTTTTAAAAGATCTAGCGCATTCGTCTGAGTCTGATCGATCCACTTGTGCGTCTACCCTTGTACTTTACAAGAAGCCCGCCCAAGTGATCATTCGGGGACTACCAAGAGTTGAATCCCCAACTAAACCAGTTTTAAAGATCCAAGGTGTTCCAAAACTCACGATTAGAGCCAGTTTAAGTGCGAACCCTAGGTTGGTCGTGGGGGAAGTGATAAGATCCGGGAGGATCTATCAACCCCCGCACCTACAAAGTGCTAAAAAGGTGGTCAGTATGCCTGGCCCCTCAAAAGCATGTATTCCTAGAGTTCTGCCAAAAGCAGACAATGGGAAAATCGTTTTAAACCCTTATGATTTCGAAAACCATCTTTCAAAGATTCCTATCCACATGTCCATCCTAGAGCTAATACAAACTTCGCCTAGGCATAGACTCGTGCTAGAGAAAATTCTAGAAAGAGCTAAGGTTAGTTTGAACATAAGTCCTGAATCCCTATCTGACCAAGTGGCGTCAATAGGAGCAAAATCGCCCATCACTTTCTCAAAAGATGATGTAGATAGACCCTACGAGTCCCATAACCAGGCCCTGCATATCGAGGTGGTTCTGAATAACCACTCTCTGGACAGGTGCCTAGTCGATGGGGGAGGAGGGCTCAACATCCTTCCACTTCATGTGGCGTATCAAATCGGAGTCACCTTGAATTTCGTGAACCCAAGTCCCATCGTTATCACTGGATACGATGGGAATGCGTCTAGACCCTTAGGATCGATCAAACTCCCTATGGAAACGGGAGGGATCACACACACGGGGGTGTTCCATGTCTTGGACATCCACCCCCATTATAACCTGTTGCTGGGAAGGCTCTAGATACACAGCTTGTGCGTTGTGCCATCCACCTTCCACAGGTGTGTTAAAATCCCTTTGAGGGACCAAGTCGTGGTGATCCTAGGTGAGAATCACCCTCAGCTTCAAGGGATCATAAACTCCCCTTGTTTGTCGAGTTCCCAGGCCCATGAGGCTAACCTGGGGCAGACCATGGTTGAGCAACCAAGGCTCGTGTTAGCAAGTCCTAGGAAGGTCGTATACGTTAGGAGACCGCCCAAGGCTGGCCCCCTCCCAATCCTGACCCTTTTAGGAAGACCCAAACATCCCTTATTTCCAAAACCCCTGGACAAAAGGCCATATGTGCATGATATGGATGACAGCAAGTTCCAGGACCACGATTTATACTCTAATTTTTCAAAAAACAAAAAATAGTGGAACATGCTGTTGAACATGGGCTATACGCCCTATAAAACTCTAGGGGCACAAAACCAGGGTCTCCTAGAGCCAATCCTTCCTAGGGCCAACCCAAGCCGATAGGGGATCGGCTATACTCCCAAAATACCACCAGAGCCACCCCTTGTGACCACCTAGGTCAAGGGTGCCCTAGAGCCTACCCTAGAAGAGACCTACGATTTAGACCTCTTATTCTGAGTCTAACCCGTAGTGTTTTCCCTTTGTAGGTATTGTAAACACCCAAAAATTTTCAAATATTTTCAAAAACTCCTAAATTTTGAAAGCCAATTTAAAACCTTTATGAACCTTTAAATTCAAAACCCCAAATTTTAAAGTTTAAGCCTTTTAGGGAATATTTCAAAATAAAGATTTTAAATTCAAACAACTCATGAGTTTTTGAAGCAGATAAATAGGTGAGACCCAATCTTGGATCCACATTGATTCCCAAAAAGCAAAGAAGATAAAGTTGGAGCATATCAGAATCAAGATCAAATTCTAAAGCTTATTCGAAACCAGGAGAAGATCGAGCTTATCCAGGACCCAGTTCAAGCTCATCCAATTCAAGAACATTTCAAGTTGAACTCGAGACCATGGTGAAGCCGTATGGAATCAAAATCAAAATGGAGCCGGATCATTCAAAGAATCAAATACCAAATGAGGCATTGAATTGGAAGAGCCTAATTAGGCATACCCGGCCACTACTTGGTATCAAGTTCAATACATGCTAGGACAAAACATTAGACAAGCTTGAATCGGCTACACCCAAAGACTAAGTCGGCTGCAACTAGGCCCAACCCACATGGGCTGGTTCAAGTCAACAAGAGGGACCACATATAGCTGGGCCAAATTGGATCAAGAACCAACAAGGAGCTGGTCCAATCCGCCCCATGGAAGGGGCTAGAAACCAGCCCCCTTGGCCTATAAAAGGGGCCAAGGGGGAGCAAGTTGAGAAAAGCTTGGGTTATCTTCATCTCTCATCAAAATTTTGGGAATTGGGGCTGGAAAAGAGGGCCTACACAAGGGAAAATCGTGGGCTGCAAGTGAAGGGAAAGAGAGGGGAAAAAGAGGGTAGACATAGGAGGGAGAGTGCGGAAAATAGAAGGAAGAAGAAGAAGGGCTGGCCGGATTCCACTCTTGGAATTCCAGCCGATCGGAGACAAAAGTTGTAAGTACTTCTTCCTTTGTTTTTAAAACCTTCTTCCATATTAATTCAATTGAATTGGGGTTGTATTAATGGAGCAAAGTCTCCCCCCACGTTGTAATAGTGAGTAGATTTGATACCCTCATTTATATTTGCAGAATTTTCACTATTGCACATACGCACTCCATGTGTTTGCTTATATGCTTCTTCCCCAATATAATCTATAATCACTCTATATTCTCTACCCCCTCTATGCTTATGCTTATAAATATGATTTCCCTTCATTTCAATTCAGCAATTTAATTTGGGAATGTAGAGTTGTTGCATTTTAAATTCGGGTGAGTTTGCATCATTAGATTCTTAAAAACCAAAATCTGAACTTCCAACATCTCTATATCTAATGATTGCAGCAATTTTAATTTCCGAACGGTTGATCCTTTTTGTCTGAAATTTTGCACACTGATTCCAAACACATTGGGACACTCTGTATAAAATTGGCAAGATTTCTGCACCACTGTCTGCACAGTCGGATTTCCTGAAACAGAGGTTGGGTAAAAGTCCCATATCTCTGTCCACAGGAGTCCAAATTGGTTGATTTTTGATGCATTGGAAAGCTAACATCCATAGATTTCCAGCAACATCAAAATCATCAAAATCAGAATTCTGAGCAGAGAGATACAGACTCATCTTTGAGTTTGTGTATTTCTGAAACAGAGCTGTTCCGAGTCAGTGAGGTGGTCTGAGTAGATTATTTGTTTCTGATTCAATACTACTCTAAATGCAGATTTGAAAAAGGATACAGTCTCTCCACACTACCAGCTTCGTCTGGTAAAATTTTGATAATTTTTGGAAGTCTGTGACGCCTTCAAAACTCCCCTAGAAAACAGCTCTAAAAACAGAATTCTCTGTTTTCAGCAGCTTGAGTTTTTCCAAGTATTGAATCCGAGTGCACAAGTTCAACAAAAATTTTCAAAGACACTTGTTTATGTAAAAGGGAGTCGTGTTTTGCTGTAAAATGAAGTTCCTAAGCGCTCAACACTGACCCTTGAGCATCGGCTCAAGAAGGTGTGAGTGAAAAGATCCCGCTTGCACACAATCGCCTAGAAGTCTTACAAACATTTGCTAGTTTTGAACTAGCTGGCACGCTCGCGCAAGCGTAGGGGTGGAAAGTTTCATTTCAAGTTTGTCTCATAAACTTTGGAATGAGAATTTTCATGTCTACAAGTATGATGGAAGATCCCTTTTACAAAAATACAAAAACGTTTGGAAAACTTAAAATCAAAAAAATGGAAAATTTGCAAAAACCAAAAACATTGGAAAATCAAAAACTCAAAAATAGGGTAGTTTGTATAGTTCTTAAAGTTCTTGTTCTGCAAAAACCCCAAAAAATCGAAAATCTACAAAATACCAAAAAGATTTTGTACATAGCTGCTCCTGGTAGGACTTTGGAAAAAGAAAAGGGTTTCGAAAGGAACGTCGTCTGCATCGAAATCAATTGAAAATCCAAGTATAAAACCAGGTCTTTTGAAAACTCACGCATCAAATTCCCTCGGGTCTATAACCCACGAGAATGATCGAAGCCTAGAAGTGGATCCCCGTGAGGAAGATCCCCCTTCTCAGCTCCCAGAATTTCATAAAATTCTCGATTTTGAAAGACCTTCCAATTCAGTAGGAGGAGATTTCATAGAGGTGAACCTAGGGAGTAATTCAAATCCCAAACTCATCAAGATAGGCGTATGTTTGCATGAGCATGAAAGATCATCATTCATTGCATTTCTACGAACCTATTTAGATGTGTTTGTATGGACGTATGAAGACATGCCGGGCATAGACCCCAGCATTGTCGAACATCGTCTTCCCTTAGATGCGGATGTAAAACCCATAAAGCAGAAGCTTAGGAAAATATATCCAAATGTACACACGCAAGTCAAAGAGGGTTTAGAAGATCTGTTAAAAGCTGGATTTATAAAACCCATTGCGTATTCTGATTGGTTATCAAACATCATTGTAGTTCGAAAAACCAATGGGAAAATTCGAATATGCATCGATTTCAGAAACCTAAACAAAGCCTCTCCAAAGGATAATTATCCTTTACCAAACATAGATTTGATAGTCGATAGTACTGCAAATCATGAAATGTTTTCGTTTATGGATGGCTATTCAGGCTATAATCAAATTAAATTAAGTCCACGAGATCAGGATAAGACCGCATTCACAACCCCATGGGGCACGTACTGCTATACAGTCATGCCCTTTGGTTTGAAAAATAACGACGCAACATACCAGAGAAGCATGACCACGATCTTCCATGATCAGATTCATGAGCTCGTAGAAGTGTATGTAGATGATCTCTTGGCAAAATCCAAAACCCGATGCACTCATATCGAATGTTTGCAAAAGATTTTCAAAAGGCTTAGGCTTTACAAAGTAAAGCTAAACCCTCAAAAAAGTGTATTCAGGGTAGAATCCGAGAAGCTTCTAGGCTTTATGGTAAGCCAAAGGGGTATAGAAGTCAACCCTCTAAGTATCGAGCCATCATAGACATGGCTCCACCCTCCAATCTCACACAAATTCGTAGCCTCCAGGGTCGGTTACAGTCCGTTCACCGATTTACATCAAATCTGGCGACTAGATGCGAACCCTTCAACAAACTGTTGAGGAAGGGCACGAACTTTTTATGGGTTGACGATTGCCAAAAGTCCTTCGAGAGAATAAAGGAATACCTGGTTAATCCCCCTATTTTGAATCCTCCAAAGCAAGAGAAACCTCTTTTGCTTTACATTTCCGTGCATGCGAATGCTTTGTGAGCTCTATTAGCTCAATACGAGGATGACACCCATAAGGAGTATGCCATCTACTATATTTTGAAAACTCTCTTGGCTTATAAAAGGAATTATCAAGCCATGGAGAAGACGTGCTTGGCCCTAGTTTGGGCCTGCCAGAAATTTAGACACTATTTCCTAGATCATGAGATCTGGATAGTGTCCAAGCTTGATCCAATCAAGCACTTGTTCGAAAAACCCATTCTCACGGGTAGATTGGGCAAATGGCAACTCCTCCTAATGGAGTATGACCTGAAATACCATCACCAGATCTCCATTAAGGGGCAAGCCCTAGTAGACTACGTGGCTGAGTTCCCCTTGGAGGATGCATATCCGATACTTGATGAAATGCCTGATGAAGGCATATTGCAAAACCACTTTCAAAACCACATTTTGGCAAACTCTTGCGAAAATCAAGTGTGGAAGATGCACTTCGATGGGGCACGAAACCAACGAGGGGCTAGTGTTGGGGTCATCCTCATCTCCCCTGAAAAGGGCGAGATTCCCATAGCAATCTGCCTAGATTTCAAATGTTCCAACAATATAACTGAGTATGAAGCACTCATACAAGGCTTAAGGATTTCGAAAACTCTAGGGGCATCATGCATCGAGGTCTTTGGAGATTCGCTCCTTGTTATAAACCAGGTTTTGAAAATTTGGCAAGTACGTAACGAAAAACTACTTCCATATCACGAGTTGGCCACTCGATTGGTTGAGTCATTCCAATCGTGTAAACTCACACATGTAGGAAGAGAGGATAATGGCATTGCCGATGCCCTCTCCTCCTTGGGTTCAGCCCTAAAGGTCGATCCCATCTCAGGGACCCGATCTTTAGAAATACGGCATGCGCCCAACCCATCCTCACACGATTTGGATATTTGCCAAAATAACCCGGATTCTGTTGAAAGACCTTGGTTTTATGATATCAAACATTTTCTAGAAAATGGGGGATTCACCGATGATGCCACATCCAAAGATAAGGCATTCATCCGTAAAATTTCGACCCGATACACCATTCTAGGTGGGGTTCTATATAAGAAAAGCTTTACCGGCATCCTACTTAGATGTATCGATCTAGAGGAGGCTAGGATAGTGATGCATGAGTTCCATGATGGAGAATGCGGAGGTCATGTTAATACCAACATGATGGCAATGAAAATACTTAGAGCGGGCTATTTTTGGTCCACCCTGAAAAAGGATTGTCACGATCATGTTAGGAAGTGTGATCCATGTCAAGACTTTAGAGAAGGGTAGGACGTGGCACGAGAAGTTGGATGAAGCCTTATGGGCTTATAGGACTTCCATCCGGACTCCCACGAATGCCACACCATTCGAATTGGTCTATGGCACAAACGCCATTCTTCCCATTCATACTCAATTGCATTCATTCCATACATCCATAGCACTCGACCTCCCCCTAGAGACGCTTTAGCATGCTAGGATGGCCGAACTAGATTTGCTAGATGAGAGGCGACTCCTTGCTATGGATCATGCTCGTGCACACCGGCAAAGGATAGCCCGACACTATGTCAAACACATGAGAGCTCGCCACTTTGAAGTGGGAGATCTGGTTTTGAAAATCATCCACTATCGTGGCCCACATCCCCTTGGAAAGTGGCGCCCCAAGTGGGATGGACCCTATGTTGTACGTGCAACCACCACGAACAACTCGTATTGGTTGATCGATGTAGAAGGTAGGAATTTAGCAGATCTTATCTGTAGACGTAGGAAAATCCCCGCCTCCCCTTTGGCTTCTTAGGGCCTGGAGCGGATCTTCTCGTGTGTCTAAGGCCTATTTATACAAACAGGGCGTGCCAGCTAGCTTACCTAAGCTAGCGAAGATATATTTTAATTTGACTTCTAACGTGGCGACTGTGAGCAAGTGAGCTCTTGTTGTCGCAGACTTTCTTTCACCGATGCGCAAGGGTTGGTCTGTACGCTTTAAAAATCGAGTTTAGGGTAGGAAAAGCTTACGAAAGCATTTCGAGGTGTTTTTGATTCGGGTCTTTTAAATGCGATTGCAGATTTTAGATCACGTGGATTTGCACGTGCCTAAGTCTTTCTTTTTATCCCTTTATGGGCCACCTAGGTGTGTGTTATGAACACTCCACTACATGGACGATTTTGAGCAGGAATACGGGGCTTGCTTTGATGCAATATGCGTCCTACCTCGTGGTATGGCATAGATGCAATGCAAACTCATGCTACTCCAAAGGGAAAACCCGAATATAAAGAAAATGCCAAAGGGAAATAACCGAAGGGAAATAACCGAAGGGAAATGACTTGTAATGTAAATGCCGAAGGGAGATATGTATATAGGGTATATACGGGCCCTTACTTGGGTCTTGCAAATAAGAGCGAAGGCTCAATGTGGGTGCGTGCTTGAATTGAAAGACTTACACACACGACATGAAATAAAACCCAAATATAACTTGCAATATGGCCTTGATTAAGGTCTTGGGAATAAGAGCGAAAGCTCAATGTGTGTGAGTACTTGAATTGAAGTACTACGCACACAACATGAAATTAAACCCAAATAGTATAACACGACCCTTACTTGGGTCTTTCAAATAAGAGCGAAGGCTCAATGTGTGTGAGTGCTTGAATTGAAAGACTTACACACACGACATGAAATGAAACCCAAATAGTATAGCACGACCCTTACTTGGGTCTTTCAAATAAGAGCGAAGGCTCAATGTGAGTGAGTGCTTGAATTGAAAGACTTACACACATGACATGAAATGAAACCCAAATAGTATAGCACGGCCCTTACTTGGGTCTTTCAAATAAGAGCGAAGGCTCAATGTGTGTGAGTGCTTGAATTGAAAGACAACACACCCAACTTAAGCAAAACCCTACGTAAGTTAAAGTATATATATATATTTATGTATTAGGGGCTGATTAGGCCCGTGTGTGTTCAAAATCGTGCACGACTAAGAGAGTGCACGTGTGTGGGTGTGCCAAGCCACGTTATTACAAGCGGGGGAGACTATGCTCCATTATTACAACCCCGTATCGAATTAATTTTTAAGCAAGTATACAACTAAGGACTGAGTTAGGCACTTACTAATAGCTAGTCCGAAGATGCCTTGCTTGAGCCTGGGCTTGGCCTTTGCCTTGGGCTGCAAGAGGGAGCTCCGCGAAGTTGAACGGCAAAGGGGTTGCTGGCCGAGCGCCTTAGGTGCACGGAAGGGGGGCCTTGAAGGTGGTTGGCGGCTAGGGAGGGGGCTGCCTTGGTGTGTGGGGCTAAGGTGACTAAGTAGGGTCACTAAGGGAGGGTGTAGTATTAGGAAGTATGGCACTAAGATGGAGTCTAAGGGAGTGTCTAAGGGAATGCCCAGGGGAGTGGCTAGGGGAAGGATATGGCTGGCGGGGGGTTGGCCGAATGGGTATGGGATAGTCGGTTGGAGTGGCCGACTAAGGGAGGCTCGGTGGTGGTGGTTGCTAAGGTAGCTAGGGCTGTGGTAGATGAGAAAGGAACTAGCTAGGGTATGGGGTAAGGTGGTGGTGGGTGTGGTGAGGTGATATGGGCAGGTCTTAGGGAGTTGGGTGGAGTGGCCGGGTGTAGCTAGGGTGTCTAGGCAATGGCGGGTAGTTAGAGTGGTTGAGGCTTGGCCGAATGGAAGTGGTGGCAGCAAGTGGCTGGTGTCAGGGTAAGGTGGTGGTAGTGCAGGTGGCTGAGAGTGGAGAGGGAGTGGAGAAGAAGTAGAGTGGAGTATGGGGTACTAACCGAATGAAGAGGCGGTGGCGGATGGAAGGGGAGCAACCGGGTGGTTGAAATGGAGGGTTCGGCCGGATGGAAGTGGTGGTGACAGGTGGTTGGCCGGTTGAGGTGTGGTGGAGCGAGGTGGTAGCTGGCTGTGGTGCAGGTGGAAGACCCGGCTGGAAGTGGTGCAGGTGGCTGGGCTCGGTTGGGCTGGAAAGGGGGGTGAGAGAAGATGGGAACCTGCCCCTTGGGGGGGGGGGGTTTATAGGGCTGAGATAGGTCGGTTGGGGGCTGGTATTAGGGTAGTGGTAAGGTGGTCTAGGGGTGGTATGGTAGTAAGGTGGGCTGGTATTAGGGTAGGGCCAGATATTTTAAATACAAGGGGTTTTGGGTAGATTGTGTGCTAGGTTTAGGTGGGGTGGTTTAGAGGTTTAGGGTTTAGCTAGGTTGGTTGGTTTTGGGGTGAGGTTTAGTGAGGTGGGTTAGGTGATTAGGCTAGGATTATGTTAGGTTTAGGGAAATTAACCTAGGTTTAGGGAAGGATTAGGGAAGTGGGTTAGGTGATTAGGCTAGGTTTAGGATAGGATTAGGGTAAAAGGCTAGGATTAGGGCTTTTTGATTAGGGTTGGATTAAGGAGCTCCCTTTGCATAGCCCATAGACCTTGTTGCATCATGTTGGTGCAGCCCAAGGTTAGGTTTTGGCTAATTACAAGCTTAAACCCATCTTAATTTGGCTAAACCACATGATTAACCCCAAACTTGACACACAAGTCAAGCTTAATTACAACCACACTCTAATCTTATCCTCCCCCACTCTCTCTCATGCCCATAATCCCACGTGAAATTCAAGTGGGCCCCACCTCCATTTATGAGAAGGTGATGTGGGCCATGGATATGGATATTGGATTGGATCTCTGGATCCAAATCCAAATCCAAGTCCACACATGGGTTTGGATTGGGATCTGGATATATATGGTCCAGATCCAATCCAAACTGAATTCTGACTCCTTCGGGCTGTGTTCGAAATGAACGGTTTGTGCGGGGTCTGACAGCGTCAGTACTCCGTCTGCGTTGGGTCTTCACCAACATGATCGTCCGCCTCTGTTTTCGCCTTCCGGAGATGACTTCAAATGATGTTTTGATGATAACAGGGTCTTGGACGTTCGAGATCCTGGGGGTGGGTTCAATGTAAGAGTTGTTGTGCCGGGCTTGACATGTGCTCCGGTTCTAGGCTCTTCTTAGCTTTTCTGGTCCTATCTGGATTAGGCCAAGCTGCTTCGGGGTTTCAAAAACGTGTTTTAAAAAGGTTTTTAAAGTCATATTATACATTTTTGAAATATGTAAAGTTCAAAACATATGTACAGGGTTGTCTGAAAGGCTCCTGAGTTTTCAGACTCAAAATAGCCCTTTGGGGCTGCTTTTACAAAACCAGGTTGTTTTGAGGAATTCATGGGATTTCGGGGTGTTTACACTATCAATATTCAATACTTAAAGAAGTATTATGTGTAGGATTTGGGTTAAATTCCTTTTTTCGAAAACCTTTAGGGATAGCTGCCCTGAGACTTGAAAGTAAGGTGCAAAGGCCAAATCGTGTGACCCTGAGTAAGAGAATTCGCACTTGTGAAAGAGTGGAGTTTTCCAAAATCGAGGTTACATTTCAAAATCCTTCTTCTTATAAAGAAAGGCCTAGTTCAATATAGCAAGATACTTGCAAGTAGTATGTGCTATTTCTAAATAGGCTGATCTGGAATGGATCGAGTGTGACCTTGGGATAAGTCCTTCCCCCTTCTCTTCTCCTTCCAAAAGGAAAACGTGGCCCAAATAAAGGGAATTTCCCATCCAAAGTCTCTTTCCAAAAGAAAGAAACCACAATCCAAAAGAAAAATCGATTCTCTTGTAAAAAAAAAAAGAGGGATTAAAGAAAAAATACTCCCAAAGGGAAACCCTCTATGAAAAAAAGAAGAAAAGAGGCCAAAAAGCTCAAAAAGAGCAGTTTTCCGCCTTCTATGCCTTAAATCACGGGACGCTTCAGAAGGGACCGTGGTATCTCTTTCCCATCCCTGGCTTATCCCAAGCTAAAACATGGTTCATTTCGAGGAATCCTAAAGTAAAAATAGTTTTTACTTACTTGAATTTCATTTTGCTTGAGAATTCGACGTTTCGAGTAAGACGTAGGAATTTGAAATATACCTTGTTTTCTTATAAAACCTCCGCTAGATAGGCGAGTGTCAAGACTCAAGCAAAGGCAAACACGAAGAGCTCGAGATCCTTAGGATTGAGACTCAAGAAAGTTGTCCCCTTTTGTAAATAAACTTTGTAAATAGATTTTGAAAAATCGAACATCGAACAGCATAGGGTCTGCTTACTTGGAGCAACAGGCCTTTGTAAGTCTCAAGAGTTCGACCATATCTGGTCTCTGGGAGGTCGCCATTCTTGGCACCCCACCCATGACATGCATCTGCATTTCCACGCATGGATATTTGCATAACATGATCCCATTTTAGGACTAGAAACATTTTGTACAGCCCTTTGGCGTGATATCTCCTCCTACCAGGATTTTAAAAGTGAGATTTTGCTAAAGATTGGGACGATCCCATATTTTCGTGGTTAGATCTAGGGAGACATTGAAAGGGGTGCTTGTTGTCTTTGCCATTATCCAAATCAATTTGGACAATGCCAAAGAGGGGCATCTGTAAACACCTTGAAATCCCATGAACTTCTCAAATAAACCTGGTTTTTGTAAAAGCAGCCCCAAAGGGCTATTTTAAGTCTGGAAACCCAAGAGCCTTCCAGACAAACCCTGTACATATGTTTAAACTATGTATGTTTTAAAATATGTATAACATAGTTTTAAAACCTTTTAAAATACGTTTTGAAACCCCATAAAGCGACTTGGCCTGATGAAAGCAGGACCAGAAGAGCTAAAGAGAGCCCAGAACCGGAGCACATGTCGAGCCCGGCACAACAACTCTCATGTTAGATTCATCCCCAGGATCTCAAATATCCAAGTCCTGTTATCAACAAAACTCTTTGAAATCATCTTCGGAAGGTGAAAACAGAAGCGGACGACCATGTTGGCGAAGACCCAACGCAAGATGGAGTATTAATGCTGTCAGACCCCTCACAAACCGTTCATTTCGAACATACCCTGAAGGAGTCAGAATTCAGTTTTGGATTGGATCTGGACCATATATATCCAGATCCCAATCCAAACGTATATGTGGATTTGAATTTGGATTTGGATCCAAAGATCCAATCTAATATCCACATCCATGGCCCACATCACCTTCTCATAAATGGAGGTGGGGCCTACTTGAAATTCACGTGGGATCTTGGGCATGAGAGAGAATGGGGAGGATTACATGTGAGGGAAATGTATTAAGCTTGACTTGTGTGTCAAGTTTTAGGTTAATCATGTGGGTTAGCCTAATTAGTGTGGGTTTAAGCTTGTATGAACCTACACCTAACCTAGGGCTGCACCAACATGATGCAATGAAGTCCATGGGCCATGCAAAGGGATGCTCCTAACCCAATCCTAAGCCAAAACCCTTAATCCTAGCCATTTGCCCTAATCCCGGCCTAATCCTAACCTAATCACCTAACCTACTTCCCTAATCCTAACCTAATCACCTAACCCACCTCCCTAATCCTTCCCTAAACCTAGCCTAATTCCCCTAATCCCGACCTAATCCTAGCCTAAACACCTAACCCACCTCACTAAACCTCACCCTGAAACCCACCCACCTAGCTAAGTTGTGTGTTGTCTTTCAATTCTCGTACTCACACACATTGAGCTTTCGCTCTTATTTGCAAGACCCAAGTAAGGGCCATGTTATATTTTCTCTTGGGTGTTTTACTTCATGTTATGTGCGTAGTACTTCAATTCTACACTCACACACATTGAGCTTTCGCTCTTACTCCCAAGACCTTAGTTAAGGCCTATTGCAATTTATATTTGGGTTTAATTTCATGTCGTGTGCATAGTACTTCAATTCTACACTCACACACATTGAGCTTTCGCTCTTACTCCCAAGACCTTAGTTAAGGCCATGTTGCAATTTATATTTGGGTTTCATTTAAGTCGTGTGAGTTGTCTTTCAATATACACACAACACCCATGCAACACGTTGACGACCTTCGGGCCCATATATATTATAAGTATTTCCCTTTCGGCTATGTCTTTAAGATTTGGGTTTTAAGGTTCAACAGTGTGCTTAGTCTTTACATATATACACGGCACACACTTGCACTATTGAGCCTTTCCGCTCTTAAGATATAGCCATATTTCCCTTTCACATTTTCCTTTTTGCAATTTCCCTTTTGCAATTTACATTTCAAGTCATTTCCCTTCCGCATTGTCTTTGAATTTTGGGTTTTCCCTTTGGAGTTGCGTGAGTTTGCATTGCATATATTCCATACCATGAGTTAGGACGCATATTGCATCAAAGCAAACCCCATACTCCTGCTCAAAGTCACCCCACTTAGGTCACGTGTTCATAGCACACACGTAGTTGGCCCGAAAAGGGATAAAAAGAAAGACATAGGCATGTGCAAATCCACGTGAAATAAAACTTGAAAATCATACAAAAACAAACCGAATCGAACACCTCAAACATTTTTTCGTAGGTTCTCATATTCAAAACTCGATTTTTTTAAGCGTACAGACTGACCCTTGCACATCGGTGTAAGAAGGTCTGCGACAAAAAGAGCTTGCTTGCTCACAGTCGCCACATTAGGAGTCAGATTTAAAAATATCTCTTCGCTAGCTTAAGTAAGCTAGCTGGCACGCCCTTTTGCTTAAATAGGACTTAGACACATGAAAAGATTCGCTTCAGGCCTAAGAACTAGAAGCGGGAACTTTCTTCGTCTACAGAGCTGCTTTGCGCTTTTCTTTGACCCAAATTATATTTTTACCCTTTTGTCGGGCTTTTCTCCAAACGGGCTCTCTTTTCTTCCGTTTTTGAGCAGGGGGTGGCTTTTGAGACTCCGAGCTTGATTTGCTCTTCTTGCTGGGGCTCTCCTTTTGCCTTTTGTACCTGTTTTCACATTTTAAAACTGGTTGTCGTTTTGGCTCAAACGAGCTTTTCGTGTTTTTGAGAGTTTTTAATTTTTGGAAAATTCAGGGTGTTTACATGAGTCGCCTTAGACAGCCGAAGGGGAGCTCCTTGGATGTGTGTGGGCGGCAAGTAGGGTGCTAGCCGGATGGATGTCTTGGTGCTGGCCGGGTGATGGGCACGGCAAGGAGGGATGATGATTGGGTTATGGCAGGTTAGGATGTTGACTAGGTGGTGGCAGGTTAAGGGTGAAGGTTTAGCTAGGGGCTGGGGTGGTTGGTGCTAAGGGAAGGTGGTGAGGTAGGGTGTGAGGTGGCAAAGTGTAAGGGAGAAGGTCGGGCTGTGGTGGCGGGTGATGGAGTGTGTGGCCGGGTAAGAAAGGGGTGGAAGAGAGGTTAGATGGGGCTGAGATGGGGTACTAACCGTGGTGCTGGGGGATGAGGTGGTGGCTGGAGGAGGTGGCAACTGAATGGAGTGTGCAGTTGGGTGATGGAGTGGGAAGGTGGCAGCCGGGTGGATGTTGGTGCAGCTGGGGGAGTGAGAGGGGATGTGAATGGAAGAGGGAGCTGGAGAGAGAGAGCCACTTTCACGCAAGAAAATGGGTTTTTATAGGCAAAAGGGATGGGGTCGGTTGGGAGTGGTATGGGGTAGATATTTAGAATAAGGTGGGCTTGTGGGGTGGTTTGGGGTAGGTCGGTTAGGGTGGGTTGTATGGTGGTTTAGGATAGGTCAGTTAGGGTGGCTGGGAATTAATGGTTAGGGTATTAATTAGGTGTATTAAGGTGGGATTAGGTTTAGTCTAGTTAGGGTCTAGGTGGTCTAGTCAGGTGAGGTCGGCTAGGTATGGTTGGGGCGGTTTTGGGTGAGGACGGCTAGGATTGGGTCAGGTTTAGGGGGGAGTGGCTAGGTGAGGTCGGTTAGCTTAGGGCTAGGTTTTAGGAGTGTCCCCTTGGCATCGATCCATGGACCTAGTTGCAGCCATGTTCATGTTGGTGCAGCCCCAGGTTAGGTGTAGGTGCATACAAGCTTAAACCCACACTTTAGGCTAAACCCACATGGTTAACCCACCCTTGACTAAAAATCAAGCCCACCAACTTTCTCACTCATACTTTATCAACCCATTTCTCTCTCTATACCCAAGCTTTTCACGTGAAATCTCTGTGGGCCCCACCTCCATTTATGAGAAGGTGATGTGGGCCATGGATGTGGATATTGGATTTGGATCTTTGGATCCAAATCCAAATCCAAATCCAGATGCATGTTTGGGTTTGGATCTGGATATATATGGTCCAGATCCGACCTAAATCTGATTTTCTGATTTCTGTGCGGGGCCTGACTGCATCAGTACTCCGTCTTGCATTGGGTCTTCGCCAACATTGTTGTTCGCTATTCTTCTCACCTTCCGGAGATCATTTTGAACAAATTTGTTGATATCAGGGGCTTGGATGTCTGAGAATCTGGGGATGATTCTAATACGAGACTTGATGTGCCGGGCTTGAAATATGCTCCGGGTTCGGGCTCTCTTTTGCTTTTTCGGTCCTACTTTCATCAGGCTAAGTTGCTTTTCGGGGTTTCAAAACACCTTTTTAAGGTTTTAAAACTATATGTATATATTTTTAAAACATATATGGTTTCAACATATGTACAGGGTTGTCTGGAAGGCTCCTGGGTTTCTAGACTCAAAATAGCCCTTTGGGGCTGCTTTGACAAAACCAGGTAATTTGAGAAAATCGTGGGATTTTGGGGTGTTTACAGGTATATATCCCCGACATGGACGATTCCATGTTCCAAGGCCATGATTAATACAAAAACTTTTCAAAAAACAAGAAGTCTTGGAACATGATTCTAAATATGGGATATAAACCCTACTAGGGCCTAGGAACCCAAAACCAAGGTAGGCTTGAACCTGTCCTACCTCAGACCAATCGACAAAAGTATGGATTGGGCTATAGACCACCCATACCCCCAGAGCCACCACCTAAGACCATCTGGGTCAAGGGTGCCTTGTAGAACCTCTAAAACCGAAACCCATGTCTTAGATCTATTAATTAGAGTCTGATTCATGAATGTTTTCTTTGTAGGTTCAATGGAGGATCCCTACTTTTGAAAAAACCAAACAAATTGGATATTGCCAAAAACCAAAAAAATTGAAAACCCACCAAAACTCAAAAAACATTTTGAAAATTGAAAATTCCAAAAAAGAAATTTGTTTTCAAAAGCCTTTTAGCCATGTACAAAATGCACTTTCGAAAATTGTAAAAAGCTTTTTCGAAAACTGTATATACTCCCAAAACCCAAGTATCCAAAAGTTGATCTTGTCCATCTTTTGCCTAGAGCTTTTTCAAAAATGAAAAGCTCGAGAATCATCAAAGCCAGGAGGAATAAAAACCTCCAAGCTTCCTCAACTTCGCAAAATCCTTGACTTATGCAAAAAATTGGGGATTTTTCGAAATAAGCCTGACCCATAGTGTGTGCATAAGCATCATGCATCACACTCTGAAAACATTCATGTGCATCGAGTCTAGACATCATCTTAGAACTCGAATACAGGGTTTTGTAAAACCAAAGGGGCAATGAAAGTCGACCCCCTAAGTATCGAGCCTTCACAAGCAGGTCTCCATATGAGTCAAATCCAACACCTTCAAGGTAAATTTCAAAAAGAAATGAGAATCTCGAAAAAGGGTTAGCATTTCACAAATGCCTTTTCAAAATTCTTTTTGATAAAAACCTTCCATTGCAATTCATGCATTGTCTGCTTGACTTGATCAAATGAAGATGTTATTCATACTAAATGTGCCATACATTTCGAAAACTCTATTGGCATGTGAAAGAAATCACTAAGCCAAGAGAAGAATCGTGCTTAGCCTTGCTGTAGGCCTCCAAATTCGAGATATCATCTCCCATGTCATGAAAAAGGGAATGATATTCACTAAAGCACTCATTTTTAAAATCCTATCTCAACAGGTAGGCAAAATGGCAGCCCCTTTCAACAGAGTATGAGTTCAAAACTCAAGACTCCATTAAGGGACAAGCCCTGTATCGTGTGGTTGAAAGTGCCTCTTTGAGACACATTCCCCATACTTGATCAAATGCCCCATGAAGGCATGAATCTTCAAAATGAATTCCAAAAACCATGCTTGACCAAAACCAAGTATGGAAAACATATTTCGATCAAAAGGGCTGGTATAGAAACCATCTTCATATAGAAAGGGAGGATTTCCCAAAATTACTTTCTCAAAAGGGATCAAAATTTCAAAAATTTTAACCCTACATATGGCTTTGAAAAGAAAGATTTTCAACTTCAGGTTTATATGAAAACCTTGATTGTGTTGGGATAAAGAACATGAATCTCACGATGAAATATGGAGACCATGTCAAAACTAAAACCTCATGGCCATGACGATCACTTAGGGCTGGTTATGTGTAGACGCGTGAAAATCCCCGCCTCTCGCCTTTTCAGGGCTCGGAGCGGATCCTCTTGTGGGTCTAAGGCCTATGTATGCAAACAGGGCGTGCCAGCTAGCTTACTTAAGCTAGCGAAGATATTTTTAACACTGACTTCTAAACGTGGCGACTGTGAGCAAGTAAGCTCTTGTCGTCGCAGACCTTCTTGCACCGATGCGCAAGGGTCAGTCTGTATGCTTTGCAAAAATCGAGTTTTTGGAGAGAAAGTCTACGAAGCGGTTCGAGGTTGTAAACACCCGAAATTTTTTCAAGTATTTTCAAAAACTCCTAAATTTTGAAGGCCAATTTAAAGCCTTTATGAACCTTTAAATTCAAAATCCCCAAATTTTAAAGTTTAGACCTTTTGGGAGAATATTTCAAAATAAAGGTTTTAAATCCAAATAGCCCATGAGTTTCGAAGCAGGCGGAGACCCAATCCAAGCCTCAATTCTCGGAAAGAAGATAAAGTGTATCAAGATACGGATCAAGTTAAATCAGATTGATTCCCAAAAGTGGAGAAGATTGAAGCATATCAAGTTCAAATTCAACAACTTATCCAAATGGAAGGTCAAGACCGATCAAATCCAAGTTTGTCCGATGGGGCCAACTTGGAACCAAGACTCGAGGCCATGGTCACAAGCTCATTCAATTCTAGAAGATTTCAAGTGTAGCTCAAAAGCAAGAGGTGGGAGCCGAATCAAAGAAAGAAGCGAATTCAAGTGGGTCGAAGTTTAAAGAAATCAGCCCAAACAAAACATGTTGCACATTGTAAGGTTGTTTAAAACCAACCGCATGCTCTAGGGCTACACCAAGCCATGACACCTATACCAGCCCATACGGGCTGGTCCGAATCGACTCAATGAAGAACTACAAGAAGCCGGTTTGGAGCGGATCAAATCCACCAAGCTAAAGCTCCAACCCGCCCCACAAGAAGCCACTAGAACCAGCCCCCCTTGGCCTATAAAAAGGCCCAAGAGGGGGGGCGGGTTCCATAACTTGGATAACTTGGAGAAGAGAGAGAAGAGAGAGAAGAGAGAGACCTTGGGTGGTGTGTGCTAGACTAGGTGCAGAAAATTTCAGCAAAGGGGGGACGTTTTCTAGTGAAGGGGAAGCTAGGAGAGAGCTTGTAGGAGTTAAGAAGGAAGGCCATCAAGAGGAAGACCGGCTTCATCATTGAAATCCGGTCCTTCGCATCCAAAACTCGTGTAAGACCTTTCTTACTTAATCTAAGTTTCATTCCCTTCCATTCAATTCATTAAATGGGGTTGTATTAATGGAGTTTCATCTCCCCCCGAGTTGTAATAATCTAGCTTTGCTGTCATTTCAATTTCGTGGATGAAACACTACACACTCACATGCACGCCAAGTGTTTGCTTTAATGCTTCTCCCTTCCTATATGCTATATACCCTCTATACTTCTAACCCCCTCTATGTCTAAGCTATAAAGTACTTCCCATTCATTTATATTCCAGCAAATTTGCTTTAAGGGTTGTTGCATTTTAATTTCGGGTGGGTTATGCATCATTACATTTATAAAACAGAAAACCGGATTTCAGCATCTCTGCATATGTATGTTTCCGCAATTTTAATTTTGCGATGCTTACTCCGATTGTCTTGAAATTTGGCACACTGATTCCACACACATTGGGACACTCTGTATAAAATTGGCAAGATTTTAGGGCTGCTCAGCCACGTAATAAAAGCATATTAAGAACGACCAGATTTCTACACCACTCTCTGCACAGTCGGATTTCCTGAAATAGAGGTTGGGTAAAAGTCTCATATCTCTGTCCACAGGAGTCCAAATTGGTTGATTTTTGATGCATTGGAAAGCTAACATCCATAGCTTTCCAGAAACATCAAAATCATTAAAATCGGAGTTTTGAGCAGAGAGATACAGACTCATCTTTAAGTTTCTATATTTCTGAAACAGAGCTATTCCGAGTCAGTGAGGTGGTCTGAGTAGATTATTTGTTTCTGATTCAATACTGCTCCAAATGCAGATTTGAAAAAGGCTACAGTCTTTCCACACTACCAGCTTTGTCTGGTAAAATTTTGATAATTTTTGGAAGTCTGTAACGCCTTGAAAACTCCCCTAGAAAATAGCTCTGAAAACAGAATTCTCTGTTTTCAGCAACTTGTGTTTTTCCAAGTATTGAATCCGAGTGCACAAGTTCAACAAATTTTTCAAAGACACTTGTTTATGTAAAAGGGAATCATGTTTGTTGTAAAATGAAATTCCTAAGCGCTCAACACTGACCCTTGAACATCGGCTCAAGAAGGTGTGAGTGAAAAGATCCCGCTTGCACACAATCGCTTAGAAGTCTTACAAACATTTGTTAGTTTTGAACTAGCTGGCACGCTCGCGCAAGCGTAGGGGTGGAAAGTTTCATTTCAAGTTTGTTTCATAAACTTTGAAATGAGAATTTTCATGTCTACAGAAATGGCACGCCCGGTGGGACTCGGGTCTTAAGGAATTTCTAAGCAAATAAGACTCCCAAAAATCTTTTCAAAGTGTTTTTAACATTGGTAAATTGTGCACGTGTAGGATTTTCAAGGGCCCATAAGATCATGTCAAGTTCGGATGGTTCTTACGAGGTGTCGAGCCGGGCTTCATGCTCGTCAAGTCAATTTTCGAAAAGATTTTCAAAAACAAATTTCAAAAACAAGAAAGAGTCATTAGAAGAATTGAGAAAAGAATTCGAAGCAAGAATCGCTGCTCTCAGCCAAGAGGCCGAAGCGGTCGAATCCTGCTCATCCCATGGGAGGCAAACTACGGCTCGAAAGAAAACAAACAAACCCAGAAAACCCAAAGAGACCTCCACCATGGAGGGGGATAGAGAGCTCGAGTCGTTCACATTAAAAGATCGCAAGGCCCTTCAATAACTACTAAGGGGCCAGGCCAAGGAAAAGAGGTCATATGCCCTATCCGATTTTTTACCTTCCGATTACCAAACGGATAGCGACGATGACATACCGAATTTTCATCGATATGACGGGACGGGGGATCCTAGATCTCACCTCCAACTCTTTTCCCGTCGAGCATATAAGAAGAAGAAAGACTCGGCTAAGTGGATCTACTGGTTCCCCCTCTCCCTTAAGGGAATTGCTTCCAAGTGGCTCGCTTCCTATGACTTGAGCCAATTTGCCACTTTTGAAGAGTTGGCAAATGGGTTCATGCAAAGATTTTCACACAACGTGGAAGTGACCCCCACTTTGAACACCCTAAGGGACACGAAACAAGCCACGAACGAGGATGCTCATGCATTTATCGTTCGATGGAGGTCTTTATTGGGGCAAGTAAGAGAGCCCATCTCAGAAGGATGTGTCGTGATGCTCATCCTTGAAAATTTCAAACCCGAGCTGAAAATGCTCCTTTCCCTCCATGAAATTTCCACTTTCCACAAACTAATCAAGAAGGCTTCCCTATTCGAAGCAAATATGAAAAAGGGGGTCTACGATGACTTGTGGAAAGGCAAAATTTTTTCGAAAACTCGTTTTGAAAAGCCCGGGACTTACGGGCCAACTACTACGGACAATGGGGCAAAACTCCAAAAAGTTGCAAATGTCCGAGTAGAACCAAGCCTGGCCGGCACTTTAAAATTTGAACCGAAGAACAAAAAGGTTCAAAAGTCTTTCGAAAAAAGGGAGTACACCCCGCTGGGGCAGCCCATCACAGAGGTCCTCGACCTCCTGCTCGCCCAGGGAATGGTAACACTTCCGGAAATTCCCGAGGGGACACCCCCTAAAGGAAAATTTTTAAACAAGTTTTGCAAGTATCATAGGCTCAAAGGCCATGATACAAATCACTGCTACACCCTTTTAAACAAAATAGAGGACTTGATCGAGCAAGGCCGGCTCCAGGTCACCGAGGAACCGGAGCCCACCCAAGCCGTACTCAAGGAACCCTTCCCCAACCATGCAAGCACTAGCGGGAAGGACAAGCAGGTATATGCTCTCTCCTCTCATTTGAATGGTTCGGAACATGCATGGCATACAGATCGCACTACTTGTCACACACCACTGCTCGTAATAAAAAAAGCCAAACAAGTAGTGATCCGGGGAGCGCTTAGAGTCCCGCCCCCGGCTAGAGCCTTATTAGAGATTCGAGGTGCTCCCAAGCATCAAACTAGAGCCCACCTAGGAACGAGCCATAGGGAAGGTGTGGACGAGGTCACTAGATCTGGAAGGATCTACCAACCCCCACACTTAGCAAAAGATGCTAGCAAGGAAGTGGTCGTTATCCCCGGCCCTTCAAAATCATGCATTCCCAAAGCATCGCATCTCATGGGTAAAAATGATGTGTTAACCCCATATGATTTTGAAAATCACCTTGCTAAGATTCCCATAAACATGTCTATCCTAGAACTTATCCAAACATCCCCTAGACATAGACAAGTTTTAGAAAAGATCTTAGAAAAGGCGAAGGTTAACCCAACCATAACCCCTGAGTCCCTCTCCTTCCTAGTCTCACCCATCTGTGCTAAAACTCCCATTGTGTTTTCGGAAGATGAGCTAGAACAACCCTACCAAAACCATAACCAAGCCTTGCATATAGAGGTGGTATTGAATCACCATCCTCTAGACAAGTATTTGGTTGATGGCGGAGGAGGTCTAAATATACTTCCACTACACATGGCCTACAAAATAGGAGTTTCCTTGACCTCTCTAAACCCGAGTTCCATCGTGATCACAGGATACGATGGAAGCGCATCCAAACCTTTAGGAGTCATAGAGTTACCCATAGAAGTAGGGGGCATGAGTCATTCCGGGGTGTTTCATGTTTTAGACATACACCCCCATTATAACCTACTCCTAGGAAGGCCATGGATACACAGCTTGTGGGCTGTGCCATCCACCTTTCATAGGTGTGTAAAAATACCCCTCCAAAACCAAGTTGTGGTAATTCTAGGAGAGAATCACCCCCAGCTGCAGGGAATACAAAATTTTCCATGCTTATCAGGTGATAAAACCCATGAGCCAAAACTAGATGAACCCTTGGTAGCTTATCCCAAACCAAAAGGTGTCGTGCACATAAAAGGGCCGCCCAAGGCTAGCCCGTTCAAGACCATCTCAAAACTACCCAAAGTCCTCTCCAAGTCCATAAAAGTGTTTGAGCATGACATGGACGACACCAAGTTCAAAGGCCATCCTCTTTATAAAACATTTTCAAAATTAAAGAAGCCTTGGAACATGATGTTGAACATGGGTTATATACCTTATCAAGGCCTAGGAAGCCAAAACCAAGGTCGTCTTGAACCCATAGTGTCAAACATAAACCAAAACCGGTATGGGATAGGCTACGACCCATCCATACCACCCGAACCTCCACCCACGACTACTTGGGTCAAGGGTGCCTTAGAGCCTCCTAACACCGAAACCTATGACTTAGACCTCTTATTTAGAGCCTAATGCATGGTGTTTTCTTTGTAGGTTTGATGGAAGACCCCGCCACATCCAAAAACCCAAAAAAATTAGAAATTTGCAAAATCCAAAAACATTTAGAAAGTTCCCAAAAACCAAAAACAATAGAAAATTTCAAAAATCTCGAAAAGAATGTGATTTACATTTCTCCTCCTTCTATTTGTTTACAAAAAGCCAAAAAAATTGAAAATTTTGAAAATTTCAAAAAGAATGTGGTTTTTGTTCCTTCCTTGTGTTTACAAAAAGCCAAAAAAATTGAAAAATGCGAAAACACCAAAAACAAGGTTTTATACATTCCATCTCCGAAGAGCAATTTCGAAAAAGCCAAAAAAATCGAAAATCTTGGAAAACCCAAAAACATTGTCTTTGTGAAAAGCCCTAGTCTTTTGAAAGTGGTAGATGTTCCAAAACCGTGTGCCTTGCCTAGCACTTTCATAGAACCCAAATTTCTCAAGAGCGATCAAAGCGAAGAGGAAGATCCCCTCGTCCATGAGGAGGACCAAACCTCCGAGCTTCCCGAGTTCCATAGAATCCTTGATTTAGAAAAACCTTCAAATTCCGTAGGAGGGGATTTTGTGGAAGTAAATCTAGGGAGTGAGTCTAATCCTAAGCAGGTTAAAATAGGCGCATGTTTACATGAGCATGAAAGGACATCATTCATCACATTTCTCAAATCATATGTAGATGTGTTTGCATGGACCTACGAAGACATGCCGGGTTTAGACCCAATGGTAGTAGAGCATCGTCTTCTTCTAGAATCAAATGCCAAACCCATAAAGCAAAAGCTTAGAAAGATTCACCCCGATGTACATGCACAGGTGAAAGAGGGTTTAGAAGATCTTTTAAAAGCCGGATTTATAAAACCCATTGCGTACTCAGAATGGCTTTCAAATATTGTGGTAGTTCGAAAATCCAATGGGAAAATTAGGATTTGCATTGATTTTAGAAATTTGAACAAAGCCACTCCAAAAGACAATTTTCCTCTACCAAATATTGATTTGATAGTAGATAGCACTGCAAATCATGAAATGTTTTCTTTCATGGATGGCTATTCGGGTTACAATCAAATTAAGTTAGCACCAAAAGATCAGGCAAAAACTGCTTTTACTACACCTTGGGGCACATACTGTTATACAGTTATGCCGTTTGGTTTGAAAAATGCTGGTGCCACATACCAAAGAGCTATGACTACTATCTTTCATGACCAAATTCACGAGCTCTTGGAAGTATATGTGGATGACCTTTTGGTGAAATCAAAAACCCGAGTTACTCACATTGAGTCTTTGCAAAAAGTTTTCGAAAGGCTTAGGCTTTACAAAGTGAAACTAAACCCTCAAAAATGTGTATTCGGGGTAGAATCAGGTAAGCTTTTAGGCTTTATGGTGAGCCAAAGGGGTATTGAAGTAGACCCCTCTAAGTGCCGAGCCATCATAGATATGCCTCCACCATCCAACTTGACCCAAATCCGAAGCCTCCAAGGTCGCCTCCAAGCCATTAGGAGGTTCATTTCAAATTTAGCAACAAGATGTGAACCTTTCAACAAACTTTTGCGAAAAGGGGTAAAATTTTTGTGGGACGAGGATTGTCAAAAAGCTTTTGAAAGATTGAAAACTTATTTGGTGAATCCTCCAATTTTGAAACCTCCAAAGCAAGGAAAACCTTTACTTCTTTACATTTCCATACATACGAATGCATTGGGTGCTTTATTAGCCCAATATGAGGATGATGGCCACAAAGAGTGTGCCATTTACTATATTTCGAAAACTCTCTTGGCATATGAAAGAAATTATCAAGCCATGGAGAAAACGTGCTTGGCATTAGTATGGGCTTGCCAAAAGTTTAGACATTACTTCCTAGATCATGAGATATGGATAGTGTCTAAGCTTGATCCGATCAAGCACTTGTTTGAAAAACCTATCCTAACGGGTAGGCTTGGTAAATGACAACTCCTCTTAATGGAATATGACTTGAAATATCACCACCAAACCTCCATTAAGGGGCAAGCCCTAGCCGATCATATGGCCGAGTTCCCCTTGGAAGAAACGTATCCCATACTTGATGAGATGCCCGATGAAGGCATATTTGCAAACGATTTTCAAAACCATGTTTTAGCAAACTGTTTTAATGAAAACCAAGTATGGAAAATGTACTTTGATGGGGCACGTAACCAACAAGGGGCAGGTGTTGGAGTCATTCTCATATCCCCCGAAAAGGGAGAAATACCCATTGCAATTCGTCTAGATTTTGAGTGTTCAAATAATGTGGCTGAATATGAGGCTCTCATACAAGGCCTAAAAGTCTTGAAAAATCTAGGGGCAGCTTGCATTGAAGTCTTTGGAGACTCTTTACTGGTTGTGAACCAAGTTTTAAAAGTTTGGCAAGTCAAACACGAAAAACTCATTCCGTATCATGAGTTGGCCACCAAGTTGGTCGACTCTTTCAAATCATGCATACTCACTCACATAGGGAGAGAGGATAACACCATAGCGGATGCCCTCTCCTCCTTAGGATCCGCTTTAAGGGTCGATCCCACCTTGGGAACCCGATCCCTAGAGATATGGCACTCACCCGTTCCATCCACACATGATTTAGAGATTTGCCAAAACGACCAAAATCCAAATGATAAACCTTGGTTTTATGACATTAAAAACTTTTTAGAAAATGGAGGATTTTCTGAATATGCTTCTTCAAAAGATCAAGCTTTTATTAGAAAAATTTCAACCCGGTATGTAATTTTGGGAGGGGTGCTTTATAAGAAAAGTTTTACGGGCATCTTGTTGCGATGTGTAGACCTTGAAGAGGCTAGGACCATAATGCACGAGTTCCACGATGGAGAGTGTGGAGGCCATGTTAATGCAAATATGATGGCCATGAAGATACTTAGAGCTGGGTATTTTTGGTCCACCCTAAGACAAGACTGCCATGATCATGTTAGAAAATGTCATCAATGTCAAGTACATGGGCATATCATTCACACCCCATCATCCACTTTGCATTCCATCGTGAGCCCTTGGCCTTTTGCCATGTGGGCGTTCGACATCGTAGGACCCATATCCCCCAATGCATCCAACGGACATAGGTTCATCCTAGCGGCCACTGAATATTTCTCTAAATGGGTTGAAGCTACATCCTTGGCCAATGTCCAAGGACAACATGTAGTGGCATTCATTAAGAGAAATATCTTGGCCCGATTTGGAGTACCAAAAGACCTAGTGTCCGATAATGGCACCCCATTCAAGAATGAGAAGATGGAAAAATTGTGTGTCACATATGGCATGACTCAACACTTTTCATCGCCCTACTACCCTCAAGGCAACGGCCAAGCCGGAGCACATGTCAAAGACACTTGTTTATGTAAAAGGGAATCATGTTTGCTGTAAAATGAAATTCCTAAGCGCTCAACACTGACCCTTGAACATCGGCTCAAGAAGGTGTGAGTGAAAAGATCCCGCTTGCACACAATCGCTTAGAAGTCTTACAAACATTTGCTAGTTTTGAACTAGCTGGCACGCTCGCGCAAGCGTAGGGGTGGAAAGTTTCATTTCAAGTTTGTTTCATAAACTTTGAAATGAGAATTTTCATGTCTACAGAGGTGTCTATTTTAGGTCTTTAAAATGCGATTGCATGTTTTAGATCACGTGGATTTGCATGTGCCTAAGTCTTTTCTTTTATCCCTCTTCGGGCCACCTAGTTTGTGTGTTATGAACACTCCACTACATGGGCGAATTCGAGCGGGGCTTGCTTTGATGCAATATGCGTCCTATCTCGTGGTATGGCGTAGATGCAATGCAAACGCACGCTACTCCAAAGGGAAAACCCGAAATGCAAAGACAATACTGAAGGGAAATAACTGAAGGGAGATATGTATATAGAGTATGTATATGAGCCCTTACTCGGGTCTTGCAAATAAGAGCGAAGGCTCAATGTGGGTGCATGCTTGAATTGAAAGACTTACACACACGACATGAAATTAAACCCAAATATAAATTGCAGTATGGCCTTGACTAAGGTCTTGGGAGTAAGAGCGAAGGCTCAATGTGTGTGAGAGTGCTTGAATTGAAGTACTACACACACGACATAAATGAAACCCAAATATAACTGCAATAAGGCCTTTACTAAGGTCTTGGGAATAAGAGCGAAAGCTCAATGTGTGTGAAAGTGCTTGAATTGAAAGACTTACTCACACGACATGAAATGAAACCCAAATAGTATAGGTCGGCCCTTACTTGGGTCTTTCAAATAAGAGCGAAAGCTCAATGTGTGTGAAAGTGCTTGAATTGAAAGACTTACTCACACGACATGAAATGAAACCCAAATAGTATAGGTCGGCCCTTACTTGGGTCTTTCAAATAAGAGCGAAAGCTCAATGTGTGTGAGTGCTTGAATTGAAAGACAACGCACCCAACTTAAGCAAAAACCCTACGAAAATGAAAGTATAGGTATATACTTGTATATTATGGGCTGATTAGGCCCGTGTGTGTTCAAAATCGTGCACAACTAAGAGAGTGCACGTGTGTGGGTGTGCCAAGCCACGTTATTACAAGCGGGGGGAGACTATGCTCCATTATTACAACCCCGTATCAAATTGAATCTCAAGCAAGTATACAACTAAAGACCGAGTTTAGGCACTTACGAGTAGCTGGTCCGTAGAGGCCTTGCTTGAGCGTGGGCTTGGCCTTCGCCTTGGGCTGCAAACGGGAGCTCCGCGAGGGTGAATGACAAAGGGTGCTGGCCGGCTGCGAGTGGGGCGCGGGATAGGCGCCTCGTAGGTGGCCGGCTGCAAGTGGGTGTCGCCTTGATGTAGGGGGATGAAAGGGCTGGGCCAAGTAAGTGTGTAGGGTCACGAATGGAGAGTATAGAGTGTTAGGGAATATGGACCTAAGGGAGTTTAAGGGAAGGCCGAATGGGAGTCTAAGGGGAAAAGAGATGGCTGGCCGGGTGTAGATAGGATGGTTAGGTAGTAGCCGGTAGTTTAGGTTGTGATAGGTTCGGCTAAGTGAGAGTGGTGGCAGCAAAGGGTTGATGTGTAGGTAAGGTGGTGGTATGGTGGGTGGCTAGGAGTGGAGAGGGAGTAGAGAAGGAGTTAGGTAGAGTGGGGGGTACTTACCGAATGGGGAGAAGGTGGTGCTCGGCTGGAAGGAAGATGGGCAGGTTGTGAGGCTCGGCCAAGAGGTGGTGGAGATGGCGGTGCAAGTGGTGGTGGGATGGAGAGATGGTGGTGTGCAGGTGGAGCAGGTGGAGTAGCTAGGGGAGTGGAGGAAAGAGAGGGCCCGGCTGGGATTGGTGAGGGGTTCTAGCTAGGAAAACCCGCCCCCAAGGGGGGGGGGGTTTATATAGGGATGGGTAGGTCGGTTAGGGCTGGGTTTGGGGTAGTGGTTAGGTGGTTTAAGTAGGGTGGTATGAAGATAAGGTGGGCTGGAAAGGGTTGGGCCAGATATTTTAAAAACTAGTGGTTTAGGTAGATTGTGGGCTAGGGGTGGTTTAGGGGTTTAGGGCTAGGTTAGGTGGTTGGGTTCTAGGGTGAGGTTTAGTGAGCTAGGTTAGGTGATTAGGCTAGGTTTAGGCTAGGTTTAGGAAAATTAACCTAGGTTTAGGGAAGGATTAGGGAAGTGGGTTAGGTGATTAGGTTGGGATTAGGCCGGGATTAGGGAAGTGGGTTAGGTGATTAGGCTCAAATTAGGGGTGGATTAGGGGGGTAGGCTAGGATTAGGTGTTTTGGGTTAGGTTTAGGTGAAGGAGCTCCCTTTGCATGGCCCATAGACCTTAACCACCTCATGTTGGTGCAGCCCTAGGTTAGGTTTTGGCTAATTACAAGCTTAAACCCACTCAATTAGGCTAACCCACATGATTAACCCCAAACTTGACACACAAGTCAAGCTTAATTACAACACTCTTGATATTATCCATCCCCACTCTCTCTCATGCCCGTAATCCCACGTGAAATTCAAGTGGGCCCCACCTCCATTTATGAGAAGGTGATGTGGGCCATGGATATGGATATTGGATTGGATCTCTGGATCCAAATCCAAATCCAAGTCCACACATGGGTTTGGATTGAGATCTGGATATATATGGTCCAGATCCAATCCAAACTGGACTCTGACTCCTTCGAGCTGGGTTCGAAACGGACGATTTGTGCGGGGTCTGATAGCATCAGTACTCCGTCTGCGTTGGGTCTTCGCCAACATAGTCGTCCGCCTCCGTTTCTGCCTTCCGGAGATGACTTCAAATGATATTTTGATAAGAACAGGGTCTTGGACGTTCGAGATCCTGGGGGTATGGATGTGATACGAGAGTTGCTGTGCCGGGCTTGACATGTGCTCCGGTTCTGGGCTCTTTTTAGCTCTCCTAGTCTTGTCTTGATCGGGCCAAGCTGCTTCGGGGTTTCAAAACATGTTTTAAAAAGGTTTTAAAAGCCATATTGTATGTTTTCGAAATATAGAGTTCAAAACATATGTACAGGGTTGTCTGGAAGGCTCCTGGGTTTCCAGACTCAAAAATGGCCCTTTGGGGCTGCTTTTACAAAACCAGATTTGTTTAAGAAATTCGTGGGATTTCGGGGTGTTGACAGATGCCCCTCTTTGGCCTTGTCCAAATAGATTTGGATAAGGGCAAAGATGACAAACACCCCTTTTAATGTCTCCCTAGATCTAGCCATGAAGAATATGGGATCGTCCCATTTTTAGCAAAATCTCAATTTACAAACTCTGGTAGGAGGAGATATCACGCCAAAGGGTTTTACATGGAATCTAGTCCTAAGTGGGATCATGTTCATTCAAGTACCATGCGTGGAATGCAAAATGACATGGGTGTGGTGCCAAAAGGGGCGACCTCCCAGGGACCAGGTGTGGTCGAACTCTAGAGACTTACAAGGCCTATTGCCCCAAGTGAGCAAATCCTATGCTGTTCGATGTTCGGTTTTCAAAACTTATTTACAAAAGCTATTTACAAAAGGGACAACTGTCTTGAGCCTCGATCCTAAGGATCTCAGGCTCTTCGTGCTTGCCCTTGTTTGAGTCTTAACAGTCGCTTATCTAGCGGAGGTTTTATAAGAAGACAAGCTTCATTTCAAATTCCTACGCCTTACTCGAAACGTCGAATTCTCAAACAAGATGAAATTCAAGTAAGTAAATCCTATTTTTACTTTAGGATTCTTCGAAATGAACCATGCTTTAGCTTGGGATAAGCCAGGGATGGGAAAGAGATACCATGGTTCCTTCTGAAGCGTCCCGTGGTTTGAGGCACAGAAGGCGGAAAACTGCTCTTTTTGAGCTTTTTGGCCTCTTTTTCCTTTTTTTCATAGAGGGTCTCCCTTTGGGAGTATTTTTTCTTTAATCCCTCTTTTCCACAAGAGATTCGATTTTTCTTTGGAAATCTGGTTTCTTTCTTTTGGAAAGAGACTTTGAATGGGAAATTCCCTTTTATTTTGGGCCTTTGTTTTCCTTTTGGAAGGAGAAAAGAAGAGGGGAGGACTTATCCCAAGCATACACTCGATCCATTCCAGATCAACCTATTTAGAAATAGCACGTACTACTTGCAAGTATCTTGCTATGTTGAACTAGGCCTTTCTTTGTAAGAAGAGGATTTTGAAATGTAACCATGATTTTGAAAACTCCACTCTTTCACAAGTGTGAATTCTCTTCACTTAGGGTCACACGAGTTTGCCTTTGCACCTTATTCACATGTCTTAGGGCAGCTATCCCTTTAAAATTTTCGAAAACTGGAATTTAATCTAGATCCTACACATGATACTTCTTTAAGTATTGAATATTGATAGGATCTGCTAAATTCCTACCTTCTACATCGATCAACCAATACGAATTGTTCGTAGTGGTTGCTCGTACAACATAGGGTCCATCCCAATTGGGGCGCCACTTGCCTAGGGGGTGTGGGCCACGATGGTGGATGGTTTTTAAGACCAGATCTCCCACTTCAAAGTGGCGAGGTCTCATGTGTTTGCTATAATGTCGGGCTATTATTTGCCGGTATGCACGAGCATGATCCATGGCAAGGAGTCGCCTCTCATCTAGCAAATCTAGTTCGGCCATCCTAGCATGCTGAAGCGTCTCTAGGGGGAGGTCGAGTGCTATGGATGTATGAAATGAATGCAGTTGAGTATGAATGGGAAGAATGGCGTTTGTGCCATAGACCAATTCGAATGGTGTGGCATTCGTGGGAGTCCGAATGGAAGTCCTATAAGCCCATAAGGCTTCATCCAGCTTCTCGTGCCACATCCTACCCTTCTCTAAGGTTTTCTCAATAATACTAATGAGAGTCTTGTTTATGGCTTCGGCTTGGCTGTTGCCTTGAGGGTAGTAGGGCGAGGAGAAGTGGTGAGTTATGCCATACATGTTGCACAACTTAACCATCCGCTCGTTCTTGAATGGGGTACCATTATTAGACACAAGGTCTCGTGGAACCCCAAATCGAGCCAAGATATTCCTCCGGATGAAAGCCACCACATGTTGCCCCATTACATTGGTTAGGGAAATGGCTTCCACCCACTTGGAGAAATAAAATAAATCGATGCCCATTCGAGGCCTTTGGAAATATTGGGCCTACAATGTCAAACGCCCACATGGTAAATGGCCAAGGGCTGACCACGGAATGCAATGCAGATGATGGGATATGAATGGCGTGCCCATGCACTTGACATGGATGACACTTCCTAACACGATCATGACAATCTTTTCTCAGGGTGGACCAAAAATAGCCCCCTCTAAGTATTTTCATTGCCATCATGTTGGCATTTACATGACCTCCACATTCTCCATCGTGGAACTCATGCATCACTATCCTAGCCTCCTCTAGGTCGATACACATAAGCAGAATGCTGGTAAAACTCTTTTTGTATAAAACCCCACCCAGAATGGTGTATCGGGTCGAAATCTTACGAATGAATGCCTTATCTTTGGACGTGGCATCCTCGGTGAATCCCCCATTTTCTAAAAATTGTTTTATGTCATAAAACCAAGGTTTTTCAATGGACTCTGGGTTGTTTTGGCAAATATCTAAGTCGTGTGTGGATGGGTGGGGCGCATGCCATATTTCCAAAGATTTGGTCCCTGAAATGGGATCGACCTTCAGGGCTGAACCCAAGGAGGAGAGGGCATCGGCGATGCCATTGTCCTCTCTTCCTATGTGTGTGAGTTTACACGACTGGAAGGATTGGACCAATCGAGTGGCCAACTCGTGATATGGAAGTAGTTTCTCATTACGTACTTGCCAAATTTTCAAAACCTGGTTTATGACAAGGAGTGAATCTCCAAAGACCTCAATGCACGATGCCCCTTGAGTTTTCGAAATCCTTAAGCCTTGTATGAGTGCTTCATACTCAGCTACATTGTTGGAACATTCGAAATCTAAGCGGACTGCTATGGGAATCTCGCCCTTTTTAGGGGAGATTAGGATGACCCCGGCACCAGCCCCTCGTTGGTTTCGTGCCCCATCGAAGTGCATCTTCTACACTTGGTTTTCGAAAGAATTTGCCAAAATGTGGTTTTGAAAATGGTTTTGCAATATGCCTTCATCAGGCATTTCGACAAGAGTGGGATATGCGTCCTCTAACGGGAATTCAGCCATGTAATCTGCCAGGGCTTGCCCCTTAATGGAGATCTGGGGATGGTATTTCAGATCATACTCCATTAGAAGGAGTTGCCATTTGCCCAATCTACCCGTGAGAATGGGTTTTTCGAATAAGTGCTTGATTGGATCAAGTTTGGACACTATCCAGATCTCATGATCTAGGAAATAGTGTCTGAACTTCTGGCAGGCCCAGACTAGGGCCAAGCACGTCTTCTCCATGGATTGATAATTTCGTTCATAAGCCAAGAGAGTTTTCGAAATATAGTAGATGGCATACTCCATATTGGTGTCATCCTCGTATTGAGCCAACAGGGCTCCTAAAGCATTTGCATGCACGGAGATGTATAATAAAAGCGGTTTTCCTTGCTTTGGAGGATTCAAAATAGGGGGATTAACCAAATATGCCTTCAGTCTCTCGAAGGGCTTTTGGCATTCATCATCCCATAAAAATTTCGTACCCTTTCTCAACAATTTGTTGAAGGGTTCGCATCTAGTTGCCAGATTCGATATGAATCGGCGAACGGATTGTAATCGACCCTGGAGGCTACGAATTTGGGTGAGATTGGAGGGTGGAGCCATGTCTATGATGGCTCGCCACTTAGAGGGGTCGACTTCTATTCCCCTTTGGCTTACCATAAAGCCTAGAAGCTTCTCTGATTCTACCCCGAACACACATTTTTGAGGGTTTAGCTTTACTTTGTAAAGCCTAAGCCTTTCAAAAATCTTTTGTAAACATTCGATATGGGTGCATCGGGTTTTGGATTTCGCCAAGAGATCATCTACATACACTTCTACAAGCTCATGAATTTGATCATGGAATATCGTGTTCATGGCTCGTTAGTATGTCGCGCCGGCATTTTTCAAGCCAAAGGGCATGACTGTATAGCAGTACGTGCCCCATGGGGTTGTGAAGGCGGTCTTACCCTGATCTCGTGGACTTAGTTTGATTTGATTATAGCCTGAATAGCCATCCATAAATGAAAACATTTCATGATTTGCAGTACTATCGACTATCAAATCTATGTTTGGTAAAAGATAATTATCCTTTGGAGTGGCTTTATTCAGGTTTCTGAAATCGATGCATATTCGAATTTTCCCATTGGTTTTTCGAACTACAACGATATTTGACAACCAATCGAAATACGCAATGGGTTTTATAAATCCGGCTTTTAGCAGATCTTCTAAACCCTCTTTGACTTGCGTGTGTACATTCGGGTGTATTTTCCTAAGCTTCTGCTTTATGGCTTTTACACCTACATCTAAGGGAAGATGATGCTCGACAATGCTGGGATCTATGCCCGGCATGTCTTCATACGTCCATGCAAACACATCTAAATAGGTTCGTAGAAATGCAATGAATGCTAACTTTTCAGTTTCATGCAAGCATGCGCCTATTTTGATGGTTTTGGGATTGGAATCATCCCCTAGGTTCACCTCTATGAAATCTCCGCCTACTGATTGGGAAGGTCTTTCAAAATCAAGAATTCTATGAAATTCTGGGAGCTCAGAAGTGGGATCTTCCTCAAGGGGATCCACTTCTGGGCTTTGATCATTCTCGTGGGCTATAGACCCGAGGGAACTTGATGCGTGGTTTTTAAAATGACCTGGTTTCGTACTTGGATTTTCAAGTGATTTCGAAATTTTTGGTCTGGCTATGTAGACGACGTTTCTTTCGAAATCCTTTTCTTTTGCCAAAGTCCTACCAGGAGCAGCTATGTACAAAATCTTTTTGGTATTTTCCAAATTTTCGATTTTTTTGGGTTTTTGTAAAACAAGAACTTTGGGAACTATACAAAGCACTCTTTTTTCGAGTTTTTGTTTTTCCATTGTTTTTGGTTTTTCTTGTTTTTCGATTTTTTTGATTTTAAGCTTTTCAAATGTTTTTGTATTTTTTTAGAAAAGGGATCTTCCGTCATACCTACAAAGGGGAAACACTACGGGTTAGACTCGAAATAGGAGGTCTAAATCGTAGGTCTCTTCTAAGGCAGGCTCCGGGGCACCCTTGACCCAGGTGGTCACAGGGGGTGGCTCCGGCGGTATTCAGGGAGTATAGCCGATCCCATATCGGCTTGGGTTGGCCCTAGGAAGGATGGGCTCTAGGAGACCCTGGTTCTGTGCCGCTAGACTCTTGTAGGGCGTGTAGCCCATGTTTAACAACATGTTCCACGACTTTTTGTTTTTTGAGAAGGTAGGATACAAGTCGTGGTCCTGGAACATGCTAACGTCCATATTAGGCTCGTATGGCCTTTTGTCCAGGGGCTTTGGAAATAGGGAACGCTTGGGTTTTCCTAGGAGGATTAAAGTCAGGAGGGGGCCTGCTTTGGGCGGCCCCTTCACACATACAACCTTCCTAGGGTTGTTCAACACGAGCCGAGGTGGCTCAACCATAATTTGCCCCAGGTTAGCCTCATGGGCCTGGGAGCTTGATAAACAAGGGAGTTTATGATCCCCTGAAGCTGTGGGTGACTCTCACCTAGGATCACTATGACCTGGTCCCTAAAAGGGATCTTGACACACCTATGGAAGGTGGATGGCACAGCGCACAAACTGTGTATCCAGGGCCTTCCCAGCAACAGGTTATAATGGGGGTGGATGTCCAAGACATGGAACACCCCCGTGTGTTCGATCCCTCCCGTTTCCATTGGGAGTTCGATGGATCCTAAAGGTCTAGACGCATTCCCATCGTATCCAGTGATAATGATGGGGCTTGGGTTTACTGAAGTCAAGGTGACTCCGATTTTGTATGCCACGTGAAGTGGAAGGATGTTGATCCCTCCTCCACCGTCGACTAGGCACCTATCCAGAGAGTGGTTGTTTAGAACCACCTCGATATGCAGGGCCTGGTTATGGATTTCGTGGGGCCTATCTACATCATCTTCCGAAAAAGTGGGGCGATTTTGCTCCTAATAAAGCCACTTGGGCAGACAAGGATTCCGGACTTATGTTCGAATCAACCTTGGACCTTTCTAGAATTTTCTCTAATACAAGTCTATGCCTAGGCGAGGTTTTTATAAGCTCTAGGATAGACATGTGAATAGGAGTCTTTGAGAGGTGGTTTTCGAAGTCATAAGGATATAGGATGACTTTGTCCTTATCTGCTTTTGGCAGACCACTAGGGATACATGCATTTGAGGGGCCAGGCACACTGACCACCTTTTGAGCACCTTGAAGGTGCGGGGGTTGATAGATCCTCCCGGATCTAGTGACTTCCCCCATGACCAGCCTAGGGTTCGCGCTAAACTTGGCTCTAAGGATGAGCTGAGGAGAACCTTGGATTTTTAAAACTGGTTTTACCGGGGTTTCCACTTTTGGTGGTCCCCGAATGACGACTTGGGCGGGCCTCTTGTATAGTACAAGGATGGGTGCACAAGTAGGTCGACCAGGTTCTGGCTTTCGCGCTAGTTCCTTAGAAATGGTGAGGGTACATACCTCCTTTCCTTTCCCACTGCCACTGGCATGTTTGGGAAAGGGTTCCTTGAAGATAGCTTGAGGTGGCTCAGGTTCCGCAGTGACCTGGAGCCGGCCTTCTGCTATCAAGTTCTCAATTTTATTTAAGAGAAAGAAGCAGCGTTTGGTATCATGGCCTTTGAGCCGATGATACTTACAAAATCGGTTTAAATACCCCCCTTTGGAAGTGACTCCTTCAGGGATTTCAGGGAGTTCTATCATGCCCTGGGCAAGGAGGAGGTCTAGGACCTCCGACACAGGTTGCCCTAGCGGAGTATACTCCCGTTTTTCAACCAGTTTTTGAAAATTGCGTTCCCTCTTATTTTCTAATTTTTCAAAATTCTTGGAAGTGCCCGCCATGCCTGGATCCACCCGGACATTGGCGATTTTATGGGGCTTTGCCCCTTTGTCCGTCGTGGGCAGCCCATATGCGATGGGCTTTTCCAAACGGGTTTTTGGAATGGCACTTCCTTTCCATAAGTGATCGTATGTCCCTTTTCGCAAGTTGGTTTCGAAAAGGGAGGCCTTTTTGATCAACTTATGGAAAGTTGAAATCTCATGGAGCGAGAGAAGGGTTTTTAACTCGCTTTTAAAATTATCCAGGATGAGCATTACTGCGCATCCTTCGGATATGGGCTCTCGCACTTGGCCCACAAGCGACCTCCATCTTATAATGAAGGCATGCACGTCTTCGTTCATGCCTTGCTTTGTATCCCTTAAGGTATTCAGAGTCGGCGTGACTTCTACGTTGTATGCAAATCTTTGCATAAAGCAGTTCACTAACTCTTCAAAAGTAGCGAACTGGCTTAAGTCGTAGGAAGCTAGCCATTTGGCAGCTGTGCCTTTAAGGGATAAAGGGAACCAATACACCCATTTCATCGAGTCCTTTCTCTTCTTATGGGCTCGACGTGAGAAAAGCTGCAAGTGAGACCTAGGGTCTCCCATGCCATCATACCGATGGAAGTTCGGTATTTTATTGTCACTGTCTGTTTCATAATCCATAGGAAGGAAATCAGACAGGGCGTAGTTTCTTTTCTCTTTATTTTGCCCTTTCAGCAACTGCTGTAGGGCTTTATGGTCCTTTTGTGTGAAGGACTCGTGGTATTGGTTGCCTTCCATTATGGAGGGCTCTTTGTGCTTGCGAGGTTTTTCAGATTTTTTCTTAGGCCTTTGTTCACCGTTTGATGAACATGAATCACCTACTTCAGCCTCTTGGCTGAGAGCATCGATTTTGGCCTCAAACTCCCTTCTCAAGTCCTCGATTTCATCTAGTTTTATTTTGTTTTTGAAAATCCTCCTAGAGTGAGAACTTGATGCGCATGAGCCTTGGCTCGACACTTCACTTGGATTGGATTTTGACATGCTTTTCAAGCTTTTTCAAAATGTCCTAAGTACAAGCAAAGAAAACAAGTTAAAAACGACACCTTTTTACAAAATTTTTCGCAAGACTTTTAAAAACTCAATTTTTGAAAGGCTCACATCCCACCGGGCATGCCAATCTCTGTAGACGCGCGAAAATCCCCACCTCTCGCCTTTTCAGGGCTCGGAGCGGATCCTCTCGTGGGTCTAAGGCCTATGTATGCAAACAGGGCGTGCCAGCTAGCTTACTTAAGCTAGCGAAGATATTTTTAACACTGACTTCTAAACATGGCGACTGTAAGCAAGTAAGCTCTTGTCGTCGTAGACCTTCTTGCACCGATGCGCAAGGGTCAGTCTGTACGCTTTGCAAAAATCAAGTTTTTGGAGAGAAAGTCTACGAAGCGGTTCGAGGTGTCTATTTCGGGTCTTTAAAATGCGATTGCATGTTTTAGATCACGTGGATTTGCATGTGCCTAAGTCTTTTCTTTTATCCCTCTTCGGGCTACCTAGTTTGTGTGTTATGAACACTCCACTACATGGGCGAATTCGAGCGAGGCTTGCTTTGATGCAATATGCGTCCTACCTCGTGGTATGGCGTAGATGCAATGCAAACTCACGCTACTCCAAAGGGAAAACCCGAAATGTAAAGACAATACTGAAGGGAAATAACCGAAGGGAAATAACCGAAGGGAGATATGTATATAGAGTATGTATATGAGCCCTTACTCGGGTCTTGCAAATAAGAGCGAAGGCACAATGTGGGTGCGTGCTTGAATTGAAAGACTTACACACACGACATGAAATTAAACCCAAATATAAATTGCAGTATGGCCTTGACTAAGGTCTTGGGAGTAAGAGCGAAGGCTCAATGTGTGTGAGAGTGCTTGAATTGAAGTACTACACACACGACATAAATGAAACCCAAATATAACTGCAATAAGGCCTTTACTAAGGTCTTGGGAATAAGAGCGAGAGCTCAATGTGTGTGAAAGTGCTTGAATTGAAAGACTTACTCACACGACATGAAATGAAACCCAAATAGTATAGGTCGGCCCTTACTTGGGTCTTTCAAAAAAGAGCGAAAGCTCAATGTGTGTGAAAGTGCTTGAATTGAAAGACTTACTCACACGACATGAAATGAAACCAAAATAGTATAGGTCGGCCCTTACTTGGGTCTTTCAAATAAGAGCGAAAGCTCAATGTGTGTGAGTGCTTGAATTGAAAGACAACGCACCCAACTTAAGCAAAAACCCTTCGAAAATGAAAGTATAGGTATATACTTGTATATTATGGGCTGATTAGGCCCGTGTGTGTTCAAAATCGTGCACAACTAAGAGAGTGCACGTGTGTGGGTGTGCCAAGCCACGTTATTACAAGCGGGGGGAGACTATGCTCCGTTATTACAACCCCGTATCAAATTGAATCTCAAGCAAGTATACAACTAAAGACCGAGTTTAGGCACTTACGAGTAGCTGGTCCGTAGAGGCCTTGCTTGAGCGTGGGCTTGGCCTTCGCCTTGGGCTGCAAACGGGAGCTCCGCGAGGGTGAATGACAAAGGGTGTTGGCCGGCTGCGAGTGGGGCGCGGGATAGGCGCCTCGAAGGTGGCCGGCTACAGGTGGGTGTCGCCTTGATGTAGGGGGATTAAAGGGCTAGGCCAAGTAAGTGTGTAGGGTCACGAACGGAGAGTATAGAGTGTTAGGGAATATGGACCTAAGGGAGTTTAAGGGGAGGCCGAATGGGAGTCTAAGGGGAAAAGAGATGGCTGGCCGGGTGTAGATAGGATGGTTAGGTAGTGGCCGGTAGTTTAGGTTGTGATAGGTTCGGCTAAGTGAGAGTGGTGGCAGCAAAGGGCTGATGTGTAGGTAAGGTGGTGGTATGGTGGGTGGCTAGGAGTGGAGAGGGAGTAGAGAAGGAGTTAGGTAGAGTGGGGGGTACTTACCGAATGGGGAGAAGGTGGTGCTCGGCTGGAAGGAAGATGGGCAGGTTGTGAGGCTCGGCCGGGAGGTGGTGGAGATGGCGGTGCAAGTGGTGGTGGGATGGAGGGATGGTGGTGTGTAGGTGGAGCAGGTGGAGCAGCTGGGGGAGTGGAGGAAAGAGAGGGCCCGGCTGGGATTGGTGAGGGGTTCTAGCTAGGAAAACCCGCCACCAAGGGGGGGGGTTTATATAGGGATGGGTAGGTCGGTTAGGGCTGGGTTTGGGGTAGTGGTTAGGTGGTTTAGGTAGGGTGGTATGAAGATAAGGTGGGCTGGAAAGGGTTGGGCCAGATATTTTAAAAACTAGTGGTTTGGGTAGATTGTGGGCTAGGGGTGGTTTAGGGGTTTAGGGCTAGGTTAGGTGGTTGGGTTCTAGGGTGAGGTTTAGTGAGCTAGGTTAGGTGATTAGGCTAGGTTTAGGGAAATTAACCTAGGTTTAGGGAAGGATTAGGGAAGTGGGTTAGGTGATTAGGTTGGGATTAGGCCGGGATTAGGGAAGTGGGTTAGGTGATTAGGCTCAAATTAGGGGTGGATTAGGGGGGTAGGCTAGGATTAGGTGTTTTGGGTTAGGTTTAGGTGAAGGAGCTCCCTTTGCATGGCCCATAGACCTTAACCACCTCATGTTGGTGCAGCTCTAGGTGAGGTTTTGGCTAATTACAAGCTTAAACCCACTCAATTAGGCTAACCCACATGATTAATCCCAAACTTGACACACAAGTCAAGCTTAATTACAACACTCTTGATATTATCCATCCCCACTCTCTCTCATGCCCGTAATCCCACGTGAAATTCAGGTGGGCCCCACCTCCATTTATGAGAAGGTGATGTGGGCCATGGATATGGATATTGGATTGGATCTCTGGATCCAAATCCAAATCCAAGTCCACACATGGGTTTGGATTGAGATCTGGATATATATGGTCCAGATTCAATCCAAACTGAACTCTGACTCCTTCGAGCTGGGTTCGAAACGGATGATTTGTGCGGGGTCTGACAGCATCAGTACTCCATCTACGTTGGGTCTTCGCCAACATGGTCGTCCGCCTCCGTTTTTGCCTTTCGGAGATGACTTCAAATGATATTTTGATAAGAACAGGGTCTTGGACGTTCGAGATCCTGGGGGTATGGATGTGATACGAGAGTTGCTGTGCCGGGCTTGACATGTGCTCCGGTTCCGGGCTCTTCTTAGCTCTCCTGGTCCTGTCTTGATCGGGCCAAGCTGCTTCGGGGTTTCAAAACATGTTTTAAAAAGGTTTTAAAAGCCATATTGTATGTTTTCGAAATATAGAGTTCAAAACATATGTACAGGGTTGTCTGTAAGGCTCCTGGGTTTCCAGACTCAAAAATGGCCCTTTGGGGCTGCTTTTACAAAACCAGATTTGTTTAAGAAATTCGTGGGATTTCGGGGTGTTTACATTATGTTTCCCATCCTTGAGCAAAAAGTATCATGATCATGTTAGAAAAACCATGGAAGTGCATGGACATGAAAATCCTTTTGAAAAGCCATGGCCCTTCACCATATGGCCATGCGAAATTCCCATCAAGCTAGGGGCATTTTAAATACAACCCCTAGACACTTTTCATGGATAAACGAATGCATCTCCTTCATGATTTGTGAGATACATTTTATGTGTTCACCATTACATAAAAGCATGTATTTCCATTTTGAGTCACATGGAGTGCATAGCATGCATCACATTCATATCATATCACCCCGAAGAAAGCCCAAGAGGTTGGCAATTCGAGTAGAAATGTCTCCGTGTCTTCAAAAGGCAACAAAAATCGGAAAAACTTGTTGATATTGTGGGTAGAAATTAGCAAAACCCCGAAAATGCCCGAATATTCAAAAGGGTTTATGTTAAATTCTTTTTCAAAAAGATTTTGAAAAATCGAACTCCTTTGAAACTTCTTGAAAGAAGGATCAAAGTTGATTGTATAACCCTGAATGGAAGAATTTATACTTTGCGAAAGGTAGAGTCTTCCAAAAACAAAATTGGCAACATTTCAAAAATCCCTGGCTTACAAGATTAATCCTTGTTCAAAATATCAAAATATTCTCGAAATAGCAGATGCTATTAAGAAATGGGACGATCTCGTTTGAATCGAGTAACTAAAGGGATAAGCCTTCCCCCATTCTACTTTCTCTCCAAAAAGGAAAATTGGTTGTGTCCAAAAGAAAAAGGAAAAAACGAGAATACAAAAACTCCTCCAAAAGTGGCCTTCCCTTCATAAACAGGGAATAGAAAAACTCTTCCGAAAGAGGTCTTCGTTCAAAAAGAAAAAGAAAATATAAAAAAACTCCTCCCAAAGAGGTCTTCCCTTCATAAATAGGGAATACAAAAACTCTTCCAAAGAGCTGCTCTCCTTTAAAGAAAAGAGGGATTAATGAAAAAATACTCCCAAAGGGAGACCCTCTGTGAAAGAAAAGAAACAAAAAGCCAAAGCTCCAAAAAGAGCGATTTTCCGATTCTTTGCCTAAAACCACAAGACGCTTTAGAAGGGACCGTGGTATCTCTTTCCCATATCCCTACGGCTTATCCCCGAGAAGAAAGGTTCAAATTTACGAAAATCCTAAAGTACGAATAAAATCGACTTATTTGGATTTCATTTTGTTTGAGAACTCGACTTTGTTTTATAGGAAATGGAACTTTAAAATGTTTTCCAAGTTTTCCTACCCAAAAACCTCTATTGAGTAGCATGTATTGAAACCCGAATGAAGGGAAGTATGAAAAACAGAAGTCCTTTTCGATACAAGCTAAAAGGAGTTCGTTTTCAAACAGAAAATTTTCAAAAAAAAACCACGAATGTCAAAAAGACAAGGGTAGAACACGCTTGGGGCAGACAGCCTCAAAAGGCTCTCTCCAAAGCTCGGAAACCCGAAAACGTCTAGAAGACATGGGTAAAACCTGCTCGGAGTAGCCTGCCTCAAAAGGCACTCTTTGGGCTTAAAACCCCAAAAACAAAAATGTTTTTCTCATGCATGCATCCAAAAAATCTTCCATGTGGTAAAAGAAAACAGGGTTTTGCGAAATAAAAATGGTGTATCCTCGAGAAAATTTGAGAGAAAAACCAAAATGGGGTGTTATCTTCTTCGCCATTATCCAAATCAATTTGGATAATGCCAAAGAGGGGCATCTGTAAACACCCCGAATTCTCCAAAAATCAAAAACTCTCAAAAACACAAAAAGCTCGTTTGAGCCAAAATGACAACCTATTTTAAAATGTGAAAACAAGTACAAAAGGCAAAAGGAGAGCCCCAGCAAGAAGAGAAAATCGAGCCCGGAGTCTCAAAAGCCACCCCCTGCTCAAAAACGGAAGAAAAGAGAGCCCGTTCAAAGAAAAGCCCGATAGAAGGGTAAAAATGTAATTTGGGTCAAAGAAAAAGCGCAAAGCAGCTCCAAAATGCAGAAAGAAGCCCAGTACCTGAGGAAGTCGACAAAAGTCCGAGACACATCCCGTCAGAATGAAGAATGGAATCCGTGCGGCAATATGAGTTCGATATCAACAGGAACCGACCAGAAACCAAAACGGCGGACCGAAATGAACGCCGAAAAAGTCCTGAAAAGCATGAATTCCACGATCGAGAATGTGGATAGTGTAAACACCCCGAAATCCCACGAATTTCTCAAAATCCATCTAGTTTTGTAAAAGCAGCCCCAAAGGGCTATTTTGAGTCTGGAAACCCAAGAGCCTTCCAGACAACCCTGTATATATGTTTTAAACTTTATATTTCAAAAATATGTGATATGGTTTTTGAAAACCTTTTAAAACATGTTTTGGAACCCCGAAGCAGCTTGGCCTAATCCAGACAGGACCAGGAAAGCGAAGGAGAGCCCGGAACTAGAGCACATGTCGAGCCCGGCACAACAACTCTCGTATCAAATCCACACCCCCAGGATCTCAAACGTCCAAGACCCTATTACCATCAAAACATCATTTGAAGTCATCTCCGGAAGGCGAAAACAGAGGCGAACGATCATGTTGGCGAAGACCCAACGCAGACGGAGTACTGATGCTGTCAGACCCCGCACAAACCGTTCATTTCGAACACAGCCTGAAGGAGTCAGAATTCAGTTTGGATCAGATCTGGACCATATATATCCAGATCCCAATCCAAACCCATGTATGGACTTAGATTTGGATTTGGATTCAAGAATCCAATCCAATATCCATATCCATGGCCCACATCACCTTCTCATAAATGGAGGTGGGGCCCACTTGAATTTCACATGGGATTATGGGTATGAGAGAGAGTGGGGGAGGATAAGATCAAGTGTGTGTTGTAATTAAGCTTGACTTGTGTGTCAAGTTTGGGGTTAATCATGTGGGTTAGCCTAATTAAGTGGGTTTAAGCTTGTAATTAGCCAAAACCTAACCTAGGGCTGCACCAACATGATGTGGTTAAGGTCCATGGGTCATGCAAAGGGAGCTCCTTCACCTAATCCTAACTAAAAACACCTAATCCTAGCCTTCTACCCTAATCTGGTGCTAATCTGAGCCTAATCACCTAACCCACTTCCCTAATCCCGGCCTAATCCCAACCTAATCACCTAACCCACTTCCCTACTCCTTCCCTAAACCTAGGTTAATTTCCCTAAACCTAGTCTAATCACCTAACCTACCTCACTAAACCTCACCCTAAAACTAACCCACCTAGCTAAACCCTAAACCTCTAAACCACCCCTAGCACACAACCTACCCAAACCCCTTGTATTTAAAATATCTGGCCCTACCCTAATACCAGCCCACCTTACCACCTTACCACCACCCCTAGACCACCTAACCACTACCCTAATACCAGCCCCAACCGCCTCTTGCAGCCCTATAACCCCCCCCCCTAAGGGGCGGGTTTTCCCAGCTCCAATCTTCCATCATCTCGGATCCCCCATTCCCAGCCGATCACCTCTTCTCCACTTCCACTTGCTCCACAGCCAGCCTCCACCTGCGCCACCACCAACCACCACCGTGCACCACCTGCTCCACCACTCCCCATCCATCCGTCGCCATCCCCTTCATCCGGCTGAACCAGTCGATCCCCCACATCCGGCTGCCCCTCAACCACCCGCCGCCTCCCATCATCCGGTTAGTATCCTATACCTTACCTCACCTCTTCTCCACTCCCCCTCCACTCTCAACCACCTGTACCACCACCATCTTCCCCCAACACCAGCCATTGCACCTGCCTCACTCCCATTTGGCCAGGCCATAACCACCCTAACTACCCGCCACTACCCAGACACCCTAGCTACACCCGGCCACCCCATCCAACTCCCTAAGACCTGCCCATATTACCTCACCTCATCCACCACTACCTTACCCCATCTCCTAGCTAGTTCCCTTCCCTTCCACCACTCCTAGCCACCCTAGCAGCCCGCCACCACCAAGCTCCCCTAGTCGGCCACTCCAACCGACTGTCACCTCCATTCGGCCAGCCACATCCTTCCCTTAGGTGCTCCATTAGACACTCCCTTAGGCTCCCCTTAGTGCCATACTCCCTAACCTCACAACCCTTCCTTAGTGACCCTACATACTCACCTTAGCCCCACACGCCAAGGCAGCCCTTTCCAAGTAGCCAACCACCTTCAAGGCTCCCCTTTCGCGCGCCCAAGGCACCCGGCCAGCAGCCCCTTGCCGTTCAACTTCGCGGAGCTCCCTCTTGCAGCCCAAGGCGATGGCCAAGCCCACGCTCAAGCAAGGCATCTTCGGACCAGCTATTAGTAAGTGCCTAACTAGGTCCTTTGTTGTATACTTGCTTAAAATTCAATTCGATACGGGGTTGTAATAACGGAGCATAGTCTCCCCCCGCTTGTAATAACGTGGCTTGGCACACCCACACACGTGCACTCTCTTAATTGTGCACGATTTTGAACACACACGGGCCTAATCAGCCCCTAATACATAAATATATATATGTACTTTAATTTTCGTAGGGTTTTGCTTAAGTTGGGTGTGTTGTCTTTCAATTCAAGCACTCACACACATTGAGCCTTCGCTCTTATTTGAAAGACCCAAGTAAGGGCTGAGCTATACTATTTGGGTTTTCATTTCATGTCGTGTGTGTAAGTCTTTCAATTCAAGCACTCACACACATTGAGCCTTCGCTCTTATTTGAAAGACCCAAGTAAGGGCCGAGCTATACTATTTGGGTTTTCATTTCATGTCGTGTGTGTTGTCTTTCAATTCAAGCACTCACACACATTGAGCCTTCGCTCTTATTTGAAAGTCCCAAGTAAGGGCCGTGTTATACTATTTGGGTTTAATTTCATGTTGTGTGCGTAGTACTTCAATTCAAGCACTCACACACATTGAGCTTTCGCTCTTATTCCCAAGACCTTAATCAAGGCCATACTGCAAGTTATATTTGGGTTTTATTTCATGTCGTGTGTGTAAGTCTTTCAATTCAAGCACGCACCCACATTGAGCCTTCGCTCTTATTTGCAAGACCCAAGTAAGGGCACGTATATACCCTATATACATATCTCCCTTCGGCATTTACATTACAAGTCATTTCCCTTCGGTTATTTCCCTTCGGCATTGTCTTTACATTCGGGTTTTCCCTTTGGAGTAGCGTGAGTTTGCATTGCATCTACGCCATACCACGAGGTAGGACGCATATTGCATCGAAGCAAGCCCCGTATTCCCGCTCAAATTCGCCCATGTAGTGGAGTGTTCATAACACACAAACTAGGTGGCCCATCAAGGGATAAAAAGAAAGACTTAGGCACGTGCAAATCCACGTGATCTAAAATCTGCAATCGTATATAAAAGACCCGAGTTAAACACCTTGAACCGCTTCGTAGGCTTTCTATACCCTAAAACTCAATTTTTCAAAGAGTACAGACTGACCCTTGTGCATCGGTGCAAGAAGGTCTGCGACGACAAAAGCTCACTTGCTCACAGTCACCATGATTAAAAGTCAGTTTAAAATATATCTTCTCTAGCTTAGGTAAGCTAGCTGACATGCCCTGTTTATATAAATAGGCCTTAGACACACGAGAGGATCCGCTCCAAGCCCTGTACAGGCAAGAGGCGGGGATTTTCGCGCGTCCACAGATAGTAATGCATGAATTCCACGATGGAGAATGTGGATAGTAATTCTTTACAAAAAAAGTTTCACTGGCATCTTACTAAGGTGTGTCGACCTAGAGGAGGCTAGGATAGTAATGCATGAATTCCACGATGGAGAATGTGGAGGGCATGTAAATGCCAATATGATGGCAATGAAAATACTTAGAGCAGGTTATTTTTGGTCCACCTTAAAGCAGGACTGCCATGACCATGTTAGGAAGTGTCATCCATGTCAAGTGCATGGACACGCCATCCATATCCGTCTCCTTTCATACTCAATTTAATTCGGATACGGGGTTGTAGTAATGGAGCATTGTCTCCCCCCGGGATGTAATATGGATGCTTGACACACGAGACACATACGTGCACTTGAGCCTTAGCTCTTATCTCATACACGAGACACACACGTGCACTTGAACTTTAGCTCTTATCTCGTACACCAAGCACTCACATATACAATTGAGCTTTCGCTCTTACTCCAAAGACTCTAGTAAGAGCCATATAAGCTGCAATTTCATTCGGGTTGTTACTTTAAAGTCATGTGAGTTTGTCATTTCAATTCCACACTTGCACCCAAGGAACACTCGAGCACTTGCTCAAGCACTCAGGCAAATTTTGGCCTTAGCAGCCCTTAAGATATAGTCCTATCTATATACATTTAGCTGCGTGAGTTTTCCCGGTTCAGCTGTGTACGTCTTTACATTCCGGGTTGTTAATTTTTAGTCGTATGAGTTGTCTTTACATTTATACACAACACACACGCACACATTGAGCCTTTCCGCTCTTATATCTATTTTTCCCTGTTCCGCAAGTTAAATTTCAGTCATGTGTGTGAGTTGTCTTTCAATTTATACACCACACACACGAACACATTGATGCCTTAGGACTCATATATATATACGTATTTCCCATTCCACACTTTACATTTAAGTAGGGTGGCTTTTAAATTCAAGTTTGTAAACACCCCGAAATCCCACGAATTTCTCTAAACAACCTGGTTTTGTAAAAGCAGCCCCAAAGGGCTATTTTGAGTTTGGAAACCCAGCAGCCTTCCAGGAGACCCTGTACAGATGTTTTAAACTTTTATATGTTTTAAATATGTATAATATGTTTTAAAAACTGTTAAAATATGTTTTGAAACCCCACAAAGCAAGTTTGGCCTCATCAAAGCAGGACCAGAAGAGCCAAAGAGAGCCCGGAACCAGAGCACATGTCGAGCCAAGCTCCACCTCATGCCACCACTACCTCCCAGCCTGCTCCACCTTGCGCCACCACTGCCCGGCCAAACTCCTTCTTCCTACATCACCCGGCTGCTCTTCTTCCTTGGACACCAACTCCCTACCAGCCGATTAGTACCTCAACCTAACTCTACCTCTTCTTCACTCCCCCTCCACTCTCAACCGCCCATACCACCACTACATCACCCCATCACAGCCGCCTGCCACCCCTACCGATTCGGCCAGACCTAACCCTCTACATCACCCGGCTCTCTACCTTCTCCCCTAGTGATACCCGACCACCTTCCACCTTGCTCCCTAGGACCCGTCCCTTCCAACTCTTAGTCATCCACTAACCCCACCTTCCACGACACCCTAGCTAGCTCCCTTCCCATCCTTGTCATTCCCTAGCTACCCTAGCAGTCGACCACCACTAAACTCCCCTTAGTCGACCACCCTAGCCGACTGCACCCAAGTCCTCCCGGCCAGCCACACCTTCTCCCTTAGATTTTCCTTAGGCATTCCCTTTAGGCTCCCCTTTAGTGCCACCTTCCCTAGTACCACACTCTCCCTTAGTGACCCTCCTTAGACACCTTAGCCCAAAGCACCAAGGCAGCACACTCCTAGCACCCGGCCAGCTTCAAGGCGCCATTCCTGCGCACCCAAGTCACCCGGCCAGCATCTCCCCTTGCCGTTCCATTCCGAGGAGCTCCCTCTTGCAGCCCAAGGCGAAGTTTATAAGTAAGTGCCTAACTCGGTCCTTAGTTGTAGACTTGCTTAAATTAAATTTTATACGGGGTTGTAATAACGGAGCATTGTCTCCCCCCGCTTGTAATAACGTGGTTTGGCACACCCACACACACGTGCACTTGAGCCTACCTCGCTCTTAGTTGTGCACGATTTTGAATACACACGGGCCTAATCAGCCCCTAAGATATAAATTTATGTATATACTTTAAATTGCATAGGGTTTTGCTTAAGTTGGGTGTGCTGTCTTTAAATTCTCGCACTCACACACATTGAGCCTTCGCTCTTATTTGTAAGACCCAAGTAAGGGCCGTGTTATACTATCCTTGGGTTTAATTTCATGTTGTGTGCGTAGTTGTAAACACCCCGAAATCCCACGAATTTCTTAAACAAACCTGGTTTTATACAAGCAGCCCCAAAGGGCTATTTTGAGTCTGGAAACCCAGAAGCCTTCCAGACAACCCTGTATATATGTTTTAAACTCTGTATTTCAAAAATATATAAGATAGCTTTTGAAAACCTTTTAAAACACGTTTTTGAAACCCCAAAGCGGCTTGGCCCGATCAAGACAGGATCAGGAGAGCTAAGAAGAGCCCGGAACTGGAGCACATGTCAAGCCCGGCACAGCAACTCTTGTATCTGATTCACACCCCCAGGATCTCGAACGTCCAAGACCCTGTTCTTATCAAAATATCATTTGAAGTCATCTCCGAAAGGCAGAAACGGAGGCGGACGACCATGTTAGCGAAGACCCAACGCCGACGGAGTACTGATGCTGTCAGGCCCCGCACGAATCGTCCGTTTCGAACCCAGCTCGAAGGAGTCAGAGTTCAGTTTGGATTGGATCTGGACCATATATATCCAGATCCCAATCCAAACCCATATGTGGACTTGGATTTGGATCCAAAGATCCAATCCAATATCCATATCCATGGCCCACATCACCTTCTCATAAATGGAGGTGGGGCCCACTTGAAATTCACGTGGGATCATGGGCATGAGAGAGAGTGGGGATGGAAAATATCAAGAGGGTTGTAATTAAGCTTGACTTGTGTGTCAAGTTTGGGGTTAATCATGTGGGTTAGCCTAATTGAGTGGGTTTAAGCTTGTAATTATCCAAAACCTAACCTAGGGCTGCACCAACATGATATGGTTAAGGTCTATGGGCCATGCAAAGGGAGCTCCTTCACCTAAACCTAACCCAAAACACCTAATCCAAGCCTACCCCCCTAATCCACCCCTAATCTGAGCCTAATCACCTAACCCACTTCCCTAATCCCGGCCTAATCCCAACCTAATCACCTAACCCACTTCCCTAATCCTTCCCTAAACCTAGGTTAATTTCCCTAATCCTAGCCTAATCACCTAACCTAGCTCACTAAACCTCACCCTAAAACCCAACCACCTAACCTAGCCCTAAACCCCTAAACCACCCCTAGCCCACCATCTACCCAAACCCCTAGTTTTCAAAATATCTGGCCCAACCCTTTCCAGCCCACCTTATCTACATACCACCCTACCTAAACCACCTAACCACTACCCCAAGCCCAGCCCTAACTGACCTACCCATCCCTATTTAAACCCCCCCCTTGGGGGCGGGTTTTGCAAGCTAGCAGCCCTCACCAATCCCAGCCGGGCCCTCTCTTCCCCCATTTCCACACCCAGCCGAATCTGCCCCAACTGCTCCACCTGCGCCGCCTGCACCACCACCATCCCTCCATCCCACCACCGCTTGCATCGCCATCTCCACTGTCTCCCGGCCGAGCTTCACAGCCTGCCTATCTTCCTCCCAGCCGGGTACCACCTTCTCCCCATTCGGTAAGTACCCCCCACTCTACCTAGCTCCTTCTCTACTCCCTCTCCACTCTCAGCCACCTAAACCCTATCACAACACCCTACCACAACATCCTACCACCAGCCATTCCTCTTTGCTACCACCCTTCTCACTCAGCCGAACCTAGTCATCCTAGCAGCCCGCTACCACCACATTCCCCTAAGACTCCCATTCGGCCTTCCCCAAAGACTCCCATTCGGCCTTCCCCTAAACTCCCCTTAGGTCCATATTCCCTAACACTCTATACTCCCCATTCGTGACCCTACACACTTACTTGGCCCAGCCCTTTAATCGCCCACATCAAGGCGACACCCACTTGCAACCGGCCACCTTCGAGGCGCCTATCCCGCGCCCCACTTGCAGCCGGCCAGCACCCTTGGTCACCCATCCTCGCGGAGCTCCCGTTTGCAGCCCAAGGCGAAGGCCAAGCCCACGCTCAAGCAAGGCCTCTACGGACCAGCTACTCGTAAGTGCCTAAACTCGGTCTTTAGTTGTATACTTGCTTGAGATTCAATTTGATACGGGGTTGTAATAACGGAGCATAGTCTCCCCCCGCTTGTAATAACGTGGCTTGGCACACCCACACACGTGCACTCTCTTAGTTGTGCACGATTTTGAACACACACGGGCCTAGTCAGCCCCTAATACATAAGTATATATACTTTCATTTTCGAAGGGTTTTGCTTAAGTTGGGTGCGTTGTCTTTCAATTCAAGCACTCTCACACACACATTGAGCTTTCGCTCTTATTTGAAAGACCCAAGTAAGGGCCGACCTATACTATTTGGGTTTCATTTCATGTCGTGTGAGTAAGTCTTTCAATTCAAGCACTCTCACACACATTGAGCTTTCGCTCTTATTTGAAAGACCCAAGTAAGGGCCGACCTATACTATTTGGGTTTCATTTCATGTCGTGTGACTAAGTCTTTTAATTCAAGCACTTTCACACACATTGAGCCTTCGCTCTTACTCCCAAGACCTTAGTAAAGGCCTTATTGCAGTTATATTTGGGTTTCATTTATGTCGTGTGTGTAGTACTTCAATTCAAGCACTCTCACACACATTGAGCCTTCGCTCTTACTCCCAAGACCTTAGTCAAGGCCATACTGCAATTTATATTTGGGTTTAATTTCATGTCGTGTGCGTAAGTCTTTCAATTCCAGCACGCACCCACATTGAGCCTTCGCTCTTATTTGCAAGACCCGAGTAAGGGCTCATATACATAATCTATATACATATCTCCCTTCGGTTATTTCCCTTCGGTTATTTCCCTTCAGTTATTTCCCTTCAGTATTGTCTTTACATTTCGGGTTTTCCCTTTGGAGTAGCGTGAGTTTGCATTGCATCTACGCCATACCACGAGGTAGGACGCATATTGCATCAAAGCAAGCCCCGCTCGAATTCGCCCACGTAGTGGAGTGTTCATAACACACAAACTAGGTGGCCCGAAAAGGGATAAAAGAAAAGACTTAGGCACGTGCAAATCCACGTGATCTAAAACATGCAATCGCATTTTAAAGACCCGAAATAGACACCTCGAACTGCTTCGTAGACTTTCTCTCCAAAAACTCGATTTTTGCAAAGCGTACAGACCGACCCTTGCGCATCGGTGCAAGAAGGTCTGCGACGACAAGAGCTCGCTTGCTCATAGTCGCCACGTTTAGAAGTCAGTGTTAAAAATATCTTCGCTAGCTTAGGTAAGCTAGCTGGCACGCCCTGTTTGCATACATAGGCCTTAGACACACGAGAGGATCCGCTCTGAGCCCTGAAAAAGGCAAAGAGGCAGGGATTTTCGCGCGTCTACAGAGATTGGCATGCCTAGTGGGACCTGAGCCTTTCAAAAATCGAGTTTGTAAGTAGAAGTCGTTTTAACTTATTTTTCTTTTGCTCGTACTTAGGATATTTTGAAAAAGCTTGAAAAGCATGTCAAAATCCAATCCAAGTGAAGTGTCGAGCCAAGGCTCATGCGCATCAAGTTCTCACTCTAGGAGGATTTTTAAAAACAAAATAAAACTAGAGGAAATCGAGGATTTGAGAAGGGAGTTTGAGGCCAAAATCGATGCTCTTAGCCAAGAGGCTGAAGTAGGCGATTCATGTTCATCGAACGGTGAACAAAGGCCTAAAAAGAAATCTGAAAAACCTCGCAAGCAAAAAGAGGCCTCCGTAATAGAAGGTAACCAATACCACGAGTCCTTCACACAAAAGGACTGTAAACCTACAACAGTTGCTAAAAGGGCAGAATAAAGAGAAAAGAAGCTACGCCCTGTCTGACTTCCTTCCTATGGACTACGAAACAGACAGTGACGATGAAATACCGAACTTCCATCGGTATGATGGCATGGGAGACCCTAGGTCTCACTTGCAGCTTTTCTCACGTCGAGCCCATAAGAAGAAAAAGGACTTGATAAAATGGGTGTATTGGTTCCCTCTATCCCTTAAAGGCATAGCTGCCAAATGGCTGGCTTCCTACGACTTAAGCCAGTTCGCTACTTTTGAAGAGTTAGCGAACTGCTTCATGCAAAGATTTGCACACAACGTAGAAGTCACACCGACTCTGAATACCTTAAGGGATACAAAGCAAGGCATGAACAAAGACGTACATGCCTTCATTATAAGATGGAGGTCACTTTTGAGCCAAGTGCGAGAGCCCATATCCGAAGGATGCGCAGTAATGCTCATCCTGGATAATTTCAAAAGCGAGTTAAAAACCCTTCTCTCGCTCCATGAGATTTCAACTTTCCATAAGTTGATCAAAAAGGCCTCCCTTTTCGAAACCAACTTGCGAAAAGGGACATACGATCACTTATGGAAAGGAAGTGTCGTTCCAAAAACCCGTTTGGAAAAGCCCATCGCATATGGGCTGCCCACGACGGACAAAGGGGCAAAGCCCCATAAAATCGCCAATGTCCGGGTAGATCCAGGCATGGCGGGCACTTCCAAAAATTTTGAAAAATTAGAAAATAAGAGGGAACGCAATTTTCAAAAACCGGTTGAAAAACGGGAGTATACTCCGCTGGGGCAACCTGTGTCGGAGGTCCTAGACCTCTTACTTGCCCAGGGCATGATAGAACTCCCTGAAATCCCCGAAGGAGTCACGTCCAAAGGGGGGTATTTAAACCGATTTTGTAAGTATCATCGGCTCAAAGGCCATGATACCAAACGCTACTTCTCTCTTTTAAATAAAATTGAGAACTTGATAGCAGAAGGCCGGCTCCAGGTCACTGCGGAACCTAAGCCACCTCAAGCTATCTTCAAGGAACCCTTTCCCAAACACACCAATGGCAGTGGGAAAGGAAAGGAGGTATGTACCCTCACCATTTCCAAGGAACTAGCACAAAAGCCAGAACCTGGTTGACCTACTTGTGCGCCCATCCTTGTACTATACAAGAGGCCCGCCCAAGTCGTCATTCGGGGACCACCAAAAGTGGAAACCCCAGTAAAACCAGTTTTAAAAATCCAAGGTTCTCCTCAGCTCATCCTTAGAGCCAAGTTTAGCGCGAACCCTAGGCTGGTCGTGGGGGAAGTCACTAGATCCGGGAGGATCTATCAACCCCCGCACCTTCAAGGTGCTCAAAAGGTGGTCAGTGTGCCTGGCCCCTCAAAAGCATGTATCCCTAGTGGTCTGCCAAAAGCAGATAAGGACAAAGTCATCCTTGTAAACATCCGAAATTTTTTTTCAAGTATTTTCAAAAACTCCTAAATTTTGAAGGCCAATTTAAAGCCTTTATGAATCTTTAAATTCAAAATCCCCAAACTTTAAAGTTTTGACCTTTTGGGAGAATATTTCAAGATAAAGGTTTTAAATCCAAATAGCCCATGAGTTTCGAAGCAGGCGGAGACCCAATCCAGGCCTCGATTCCCGGAAAGAAGATAAAGTGTATCAAGATACGGATCAAGTTAAATCAGATTGATTCCCAAAAAAAAGTGGAGAAGATTGAAGCATATCAAGTTCAAATTCAACAACTTATCTAAATGGAAGGTCAAGACCGATCAAATCCAAGTTTGTCCGATCAAGATGGGGCCAACTTGGAACCAAGACTCGAGGCCATGGTAACAAGCTCATTCAATTCTAGAAGATTTCAAGTGTAACTCAAAAGCAAAGGGTGGGAGCCGAATCAAAGAAAGAAGTGAATCCAAGTGGGTCGAAGTTTAAAGAAATCAGCCTAAACAAAACATGTTGCACATTGTAAGGTTGCTTAAAACCAACCGCATGCTCTAGGGCTACACCAAGCCATGGCACCTATACCAGCCCATACGGGCTGGTCCGAATCAACTCAATGAAGAACTACAAGAAGCCGGTTTGGAGCGGATCAAATCCACCAAGCTAAAGCTCCAACCCGCCCCACAAGAAGCCACTAGAACCAGCCCCCCTTGGCCTATAAAAAGGCCCAAGAGGGGGGGGCGGGTTCCATAACTTGGAGAAGAGGGAGAAGAGAGAGAAGAGAGAGACCTTGGGTGGTGTGTGCTAGACTAGGTACAGAAAATTCCAGCAAAGGAGGGACGTCTTCTAGTGAAGGGGAAGCTAGGTGAGAGCTTGTAGGAGTTAAGAAGAAAGGCCATCAAGAGGAAGACCGGCTTCATCATTGAAATCCGGTCCTTCACATCCAAAACTTGTGTAAGACCTTTCTTACTTAATCTAAGTTTCATTCTCTTCCATTCAATTCATTAAATGGGGTTGTATTAATGGAGTTTTATCTCCCCCCGAGTTGTAATAATCTAGCTTTGCTGCCATTTCAATTTCGTGGATGAAACACTATACACCCACATGCACGCCAAGTGTTTGCTTTAATGCTTCTCCCTTCCTATATGCTATGTACCCTCTATACTTCTAACCCCCTCTATGTCTAAGCTATAAAGTACTTCCCATTCATTTATATTCTAGCAAATTTGCTTTAAGGGTTGTTGCATTTTAATTTCGGGTGGGTTATGCATCATTACATTTATAAAACAGAAAACCGGATTTCAGCATCTCTGCATATGTCTGTTTCCATAATTTTAATTTTGTGATGCTTACTCCGATTGTCTTAAAATTTGGCACACTGATTCCACACACATTGGTACACTCTGTATAAAATTGGCAAGATTTTAGGGCCGCTCAGCCATGTAATAAAAGCATATTAAGAACGACTAGATTTCTGCACCACTATCTGCACAGTCGGATTTTCTGAAACAGAGGTTAGGTAAAAGTCCCATATCTCTGTCCACAGGAGTCCAAATTGGTTGATTTTTGATGCATTGGAAAGCTAACATCCATAGCATTCCAGCAACATCAAAATCATTAAAATCATAGTTCTGAACAGAGATATACAGACTCATCTTTGAGTTTCTATATTTCTGAAACAGAGCTATTCTGAGTCAGTGAGGTAGTCTGAGTAGATTATTTGTTTCTGATTCAATACTGCTCAAAATGCAGATTTAAAAAAGGCTACAGTCTCTCCACACTACCAGCTTCGTCTGGTAAAATTTTAATAATTTTTGGAAGTCTGTAACGCCTTGAAAACTCCCCTAGAAAATAGCTCTGAAAACAGAATTCTCTGTTTTCAGCAACTTGTGTTTTTCCAAGTATTGAATCCGAGTGCACAAGTTCAACAAATTTTTCAAAGACACTTGTTTATGTAAAAGGGAATCATGTTTGCTGTAAAATGAAATTCCTAAGCGCTCAACACTGACCCTTGAGCATCGGCTCAAGAAGGTGTGAGTGAAAAGATCCCGCTTGCACACAATCGCTTAGAAGTCTTACAAACATTTGCTAGTTTTGAACTAGCTGGTACGCTCGCGCAAGCGTAGGGGTGGAAAGTTTCATTTCAAGTTTGTTTCATAAACTTTGAAATGAGAATTTTCATGTCTACAATCCTAAATCCTTATGATTTCGAAAACCACCTTTCAAAGATTCTTATTCACATGTCTATCCTAGAGCTTATAAAAACCTCGCCTAGGCATAGGCTTGTATTAGAGAAAATTCTAGAAAGGGCCAAGGTTGATTCGAACATAAGTCCGGAATCCTTGTCTGCCCAAGTGGCTTTATTAGGAGCAAAATCGCCCATCACTTTTTCGGAAGATGATGTAGATAGACCCTACGAAACCCATAACCAGGCCCTGCATATCGAAGTGGTTCTAAACAACCACTCTCTGGACAGGTGCCTAGTCAATGGTGGAGGAGGGCTCAACATCCTTCCACTTCATGTGGCGTACAAAATCGGAGTCACCTTGACTTCAGTGAACCCAAGCCCCATCGTTATCACTGGATACGATGGGAATGCGTCTAGACCTTTAGGATCCATCGAACTCCCAATGGAAATGGGAGGGATCGAACACACGGGGGTGTTCCATGTCTTGGACATCCACCCCATTACAACCTGTTGCTGGGAAGGCCCTGGATACACAATTTATGCGCTGTGTCATCCACCTTCCACAGGTGTGTTAAGATCCCTTTTAGGGACCAGGTCATAGTGATCCTAGGTGAGAGTCACCCACAGCTTCAGGGGATCATAAACTCCCCTTGTTTATCAAGCTCCCAGGCCCATGAGGCTAACCTGGGGCAAATTATGGTTGAGCCACCTCGGCTCGTGTTGAACAACCATAGGAAGGTTGTATGTGTGAAGGGGCCACCCAAAGCAGGCCCCCTCCCGACTTTAATCCTCTTAGGAGAACCCAAGCGTTCCCTATTTCCAAAGCCCCTGGACAAGAGGCCATACGAGCCTAATATGGACGATAGCATGTTCCAGGACCACGACTTGTATCCAACTTTTTCAAAAACCAAAAACTTGTGGAACATGTTGTTGAACATGTGCTACACGAACTACAAGAGTCTAGGGGCGCAGAACCAGGGTCTCCTAAAACCCATCCTTCCTAGGGCCAACCCAAGCCGACATGGGATTGGCTATACTCCCCGAATACCGCCGGAGCCACCTCCTGTGACCACCTGGGTCAAGGGTGCCCCGGAGCCCGTCTTAGAAGAGACCTACGATTTAGACCTCCTATTCCGAGTCTAACCCGTAGTGTTTTCCCTTTGTAGGTATGACGGAAGATCCCTTTTCCTAAAAATACCAAAAACATTTGAAAAACTTAAAATAAAAAAAAAATCAAAAAACAAGAAAAACCAAAAACAATGGAAAAACAAAAACTCGAAAAAAGAGTGCTTTGTATAGTTCCTAAAGTTCTTGTTTTACAAAAACCCAAAAAAAATCAAAAATTTGGAAAATACCAAAAAGATTTTGTACATAGCTGCTCCTGGTGGGACTTTGGCAAAAGAAAAGGATTTCGAAAGAAATGTCGTCTGCATAGCCAGACCAAAAATTTCGAAATCACTTGAAAATCCAAGTACAAAACCAGGTCATTTTGAAAACCACGCATCAAGTTCCCTCGGGTCTATAGCCCACGAGAATGATCAAAGCCCAGAAGTGGATCCCCTTGAGGAAGATCCCACTTCTGAGCTCCCCGAATTTCATAGAATTCTCGATTTTGAAAGACCTTCCCAATCAGTAGGAGGAGATTTCATAGAGGTGAACCTAGGGGATGATTCCAATCCCAAAACCATCAAAATAGGCGCATGCTTGCATGAAACTGAAAAGTTAGCATTCATTGCATTTCTACAAACCTATTTAGATGTGTTTGCATGGACGTATGAAGACATGCCTGGCATAGATCCCAGCATTGTCGAGCATCGTCTTCCCTTAGATGCAGGTGTAAAACCCACAAAGCAGAAGCTTAGGAAAATACACCCGAATGTACACACGCAAGTCAAAAAGGGTTTAGAAGATCTGCTAAAAGCCGGATTTATAAAACCCATTGCGTATTCTGATTGGTTATCAAATATCGTCGTAGTTCGAAAAACCAATGGGAAAATTCGAATATGCATCGATTTCAGAAACCTGAATAAAGCCACTCCAAAGGATAATTATCCTTTACCAAACATAGATTTGATAGTCGATAGTACTGCAAATCATGAAATGTTTTCATTCATGGACGGCTATTCAGACTATAATCAAATCAAACTAAGTCCACGAGATCAGGGTAAGACCGCCTTCACAACCCCATGGGGCACGTACTGCTATACAGTCATGCCCTTTGGTTTGAAATATGCCGGCGCAACATACCAACGAGCCATGAACACGATCTTCCATGATCAAATTCATGAGCTTGTAGAAGTGTATGTAGATGATCTCTTGGCAAAATCCAAAACCCGATGCACCCATATCGAATGTTTACAAAAGATTTTCGAAAGGCTTAGGCTTTACAAAGTAAAGCTAAACCCTCAAAAATGTGTGTTCGGGGTTGTAAACACCCAAAAATTTTCAAATATTTTCAAAAACTCCTAAATTTTGAAAGCCAATTTAAAGCCTTTATGAACCTTTAAATTCAAAACCCCAAATTTTAAAGTTTAAGCCTTTTGGGGAATATTTCAAAATAAAGATTTTAAATTCAAACAACTCATGAGTTTTTGAAGTAGATAAACAGGTGAGACCCAATCTTTGATCCACATCGATTCCCAAAAAGCAAAGAAGATAAAGTTGGAGCATATCAGAATCAAGATCAAATTCTAAAGCTTATCCGAAACCAGGAGAAGATCGAGCTTATCCAGGACCCAGTTCAAGCTCATCCAATTCAAGAACATTTCAAGTTGAACTCGAGACCATGGTGAAGCCGTATGGAATCAAAATCAAAGTGGAGCCGGATCATTCAAAGAATCAAATACCAAATGAGGCATTGAATTAGAAGAGCCTAATTAGGCATACCCGGCCACTACTTGGTATCAAGTTCAATACATGCTAGGACAAAACATTAGACAAGCTTGAATCGGCTACACCCAAAGACTAAGTCGGCTGCACCTAGGCCCAACCCACATGGGCTGGTTCAAGTCAACAAGAGGGACCACATATAGCTGGGCCAAATTGGATCAAGAACCAACAAGGAGCTGGTCCAATCCGCCCCATGGAAGGGGCTAGAAACCAGCCCCCTTGGCCTATAAAAGGGGCCAAGGGGGAGCAAGTTGGAGGAGGCTTGGATTATCTTCATCTCTCATCAAAATCTTGGGAATTGGGGCTGGAAAAGAGGGCCTGCACAAGGGAAAATCGTGGGCTGCAAGTGAAGGGAAAGAGAGGGGAAAAAGAGGGTAGACATAGGAGGGAGAGTGCGGAAGATAGAAGGAAGAAGAAGAAGGGCTGGCCGGATTCCACTCTTGGAATTCCGGCCGATCGGAGACAAAAGTTGTAAGTACTTCTTACTTTGTTTTTAAAACCTTCTTCCATATTAATTCAATTGAATTGGGGTTGTATTAATGGAGCAAAAGTCTCCCCCCACGTTGTAATAGTGAGTAGATTTGATGCCCTCATTTACATTTGCAGAATTTTCACTATTGCACATACGCACTCCATGTGTTTGCTTATATGCTTCTTCCCCAATATAATCTATAATCACTCTATATTCTCTACCCCCTCTATGCTTATGCTTATAAACATGATTTCCCTTCATTTCAATTCAGCAATTTAATTTGGGAATGTAGAGTTGTTGCATTTTAAATTCGGGTGAGTTTGCATCATTAGATTCTTAAAAACCGAAATCTGAGCTTTCAGCATCTCTACATCTGATGATTGCAGCAATTTTAATTTCCGAACGGTTGATCCTTTTTATCTGAAATTTTGCACACTTGTTACAGACACCTTTGGGCACTCTGTATAAAATTAGCAAGATTTTAGGGCCGCTCAGCCATGTAATAAAAGCATATTAAGAACGACCAGATTTCTGCATCACTGTTTGCACAGTCGGATTTCCTGAAACAGAGGTCGGGTAAAAGTCCCATATCTCTGTCCACAGGAGTCCAAATTGGTTGATTTTTGATGCATTGGAAAGCTAACATCCATAGCTTTCCATCAACATCAAAATCATTAAAATCGGAGTTCTGAGCAGAGAGATACAGACTCATCTTTGAGTTTCTATATTTCTGAAACAGAGCTGTTCCGGGTCAATGAGGTGGTCTGAGTAGATTATTTGTTTCTGATTCAATACTGCTCCAAATGCAGATTTGAAAAAGGCTACAGTCTCTCCACACTACCAACTTTGTCTGGTAAAATTTTGATAATTTTTGGAAGTCTGTAACGCCTTGAAACCTCCCCTAGAAAATAGCTCTGAAAACAGAATTCTCTGTTTTCAGCAACTTGTGTTTTTCCAAGTATTGAATCCGAGTGCACAAGTTCAACAAATTTTTCAAAGACATTTGTTTATGTAAAAGGGAGTCATGTTTGCTGTCAAATGAAGTTCCTAAGCGCTCAATACTGACCCTTGAGCATCGGCTCAAGAAGGTGTGAGTGGAAAGATCCCGCTTGTACACAATCGCCTAGAAGTCTTACAAACATTTGCTAGTTTTGAACTAGCTGGCACGCTCGCGCAAGCATAGGGGTGGAAAGGTTCATTTCAAGTTTGTCTCATAAACTTTGAAATGAGAATTTTCATGTCTACAGAAATGGCACGCCCGGTGGGACTCGGGTCTTGAGGAACTTTCTTTCAAAAAGTGAACTCCAAAAACTTTGCAAAAACATAGTGTTTTTTTTTTAAACTTGTGCACAAATTTTGAAAACAATGGATGAAAGCAAGCCAAGGAAATCCTCATCGAAAGCTTCAAAGTGGTTTTCCAAATCCTCTAAAGCCCAAGAAGAGATGGCTGCTATAAAGGAAATCTTTAGAAAGATCGATGCTCTAAGCCATGAGGCTAAGGCGCATCGATCACATGAAAGCTCATCTCGGGCACATAGAGAGAAAAATCATGAAAGGAAAACCAAATCAAATCCAAAATTCGATGAAGGATATGAGGCTGGAGATGAAGCCAAAGTGCGGATCAAGTCATCCAACCTTTCCAAGCACCCAAGCACCCCAAGTTCCAAGCAAAAACCAAAAAAAGATTTTTATAGTTCAAAAAGCCAAAAAAATATGGAAAAGTTTCAAAAACCAAAAAAACTTGAAAAACAAAAAGTTGAAATTCTGAAAGTCGAGAATGAAGTCCACATCCCTAGGCACACACACAGAGTAGGGCATGAGATTCACACTCAACACACCTCACGAGTTTCACGAGAGGATGAGAGTCGTAAACACCTAGGATTGGAAACGGACAGGAAACGGGAGCTCACAGCCACGCATGAGTCACTCGAGGACGAGACTTGCTCTCACCATGCAAAGGTAGACAAGCCGAAAAGAGGTATGCCTGAAACTCATCCTCCTCTAAACTCTCCTCTTAGCATAGGGTCATCGGATGCATCAAATCACATTCATGCACCCACAAACCCACAAAACGTGCCCGAAAATGAGGATTTTCAAGGTGCGCCGAATGTCCCGCACCAAAAGGAATTTCAAAATCAAAAACCAAATAAAGATCAAAATATGGTAGACATGGTTACTAAGGCATGCATTGACACCCTAGGAACACCTAACTCTACCATGCAAACTTCCTCGAGTTTAGTCTTGTGCCATGAACCCAAGTCTATGGCAAGAAACCCAACTAACCCATCCCTAGGGGCACCTCGAGTTGTGTCTAGGGAGCATGTCAAAACCATCCCCCATTTAGAGCCTAAACCATCCCAACCTAGGGTCGTGTGGAAGCACAAGTCTTCCACCACCCATCTATCCCATCTCCTACCCAAAATAAAACTTGTATACATCCATGATATGGACGATTCCATATTCCAAGATCATGCACTTTATAAAACTTTTTCAAAAATCAAAAAGCCTTGGAATATGATTTTAAACATGGGATATACACCATATCAAGGACTAGGAGCCCATAGCCAAGGTTGTCTAGAACCAATCATACCTAGACCAAACCCAAATCGATATGGATTGGGCTATATCCCATCCATACCCCCTGAGCCACCACCTAAGACCACTTGGGTCAAGGGTGCTCCTAGAACCCACTAAAACCGAGACCTATGGCTTAGACCCTTTCTTTGAGTCTAATTCATGGAAGTTTTCTTTGTAGGTTCAATGGAAGATCCCTCCTTTTAAAAAAATCAAAAAAATTAAATATTCTCAAAAACCAAAAAAAAAAAAAAATTTAGAAAACCTTCAAAATCCAAAAACATTTGAAAAATCTGAAAATTTCAAAAAAGAAAATTGTTTTCATTCCCCCACTCTTCATTTGAGAAAAAGTTTCAAACAGAAAGTCTCTTAAAAGGATCCTTGAAATTGTGTTTTGAAAAAAACAAAAAAATCAAAAAATTTCAAAAACTCCGAAAACAATGGCCATATACAAAACCAATTTCAAAATCCTTTCGAGGAATGGATATAATCCCAAGTCAAAATCGTCCAAGCTGGTCATAGCTCTCTCTTACCTAGTACTTCCCTAGAGTTTAATGCTTGAGAATCATCAAAGCAAGGAGGAAAGACCATGGCTCCAAGCTTCCCTAAATTCGTAGAATCCTTGACTTGGAAATTTCATAGAAGGGGATTTTAGAGTGAGTCTAACCCATAGTGTGTGCATAAGCATCATGCATTGCAGTTTGAAGTCAGATATTTGCATGAACAATATCGGGTGTAGACATCATCTTAGAACTCAAGTTTAAGGTTTGTGTTAAGCCAAAGGGGCATGAGAGTTGACCCCTAAGTATCGAGCCATCATAGGCATGTCTCCATATGAATCAAATCTGAAACCTCAAGGTTAATTCCAGGCCAACAAGATGCTACTCTCTCAAATAGGCTTTTGAAAATGGGTTAAAAATTTGCACGATAATTTCCAAAAAGCTTTCGAAAAGTTTATGGTAAATCCTCCAATTTTCAAGACCTCCAAAGTAAAGCTTTACATTCCAATTCATGCGAATGCATTGGGTGTTTTACTTGATAAATGTGAAGATGATATCCATAGGAAGTATGCCATTTTCGAAAACTCTATTGGCATGTGAAAGAAATCACCAAGCCACAGAGAAAATCGTGCTTGGTATAGGCTTCCAAAATTGAGACATTATTCCCCATGTCATGAAAGAGGAATAATGTCGATTGAATCAAGCACTTGTTTGAAAATCCTATCCTAACGGGTAGGCTATATAAATGGCAGCTCCATTAAAGGGACAAGCCCCTAAATCATATGGTTGAATTGCCTCTTGAGATACACATTCCATACTTGATTAAATGCCCAATATTTTGCAAATGAATTTCAAAACCATACTTTAACAAATTGTTTTAAACAAACTCAAGTATGGAAAATGTATTTTGATGGGAAAAAGAATAAAGGGGCAGGTATAAGAATCATCTTCATATCTCTCGAGAAATACCAAGTGCCATTCAACTAGATTTTACATGTTCAAATGATGTTGCCAAGTATGAAACACTCATACAAGGCCTAAAAATTTCGAAAATCTAGGGTCTCATGCATTAAAATCTTTGGAGATTCTATGCCTTTATAAACCAAGTTTTAAAAAATTTGGCAAGACGAAAACTCATCAAGAATTGGCCATTGGAGTGATCGGCTTTTTAAAAATATGCACCATTGGCACTCACGATTTGGAATGCTTGCCAAAATGACCAAAATTGTATTAAAAAGCCTTGGTTTCAAGACATTGAAATTTTTTTTAGAAAGGGAGGATTTCCCAAATTTACTTCTTCGAAAGATCAAAGTTTTGATTGAAAAAATTTTTAACCCTACATATGACTTTGAAAAGAAAAAATTTCAGCATCTTGTTGATATGAAAACCTTGGTAAGGTTAGAATCAATACATAAATTCCATGATGGAAAACGTGGAGTTCATGTCAATACCATATGATGGCCATGAAATACTTAGGGTTGGTTAATGTTAGTCCACCCTTAAGCAAAAATTCGTTATGATCATGTTAGAAATGTCGTAAATGTCAAATGCATGAGCCATCCATATCCCATCGTCCATCTTACATGCCATAAAGAAATTCCATAGCCCATTCACTTTGAGGCCGTGTGATATCGCTCATCTCCACCAAACTAGGGGCATTGAAAATGCATCCCCTAGACACTTTCATGGAGATTCAAGTTCATAAAAACGTGTATCTCCATCATATCATGTGGAATACATTTCATATTGTCATCATTTCATAAAGCATATATTTCCATTGTACATGTCATGCATCACACACCCAAAGAGGCCCGAAAAGGTGACAGCCCAAGTAGGAATGTCCCCATGTCATAAAAGGGCAACAAAAAATCGATGATACATGTTGATTGATTGATATTGTGGGTAAAAATTTAGTAGACCCCGAAAATGCCCAATAATTGAAAGGGTCTATGATAAATTCTTTTGGAAAAGATTTTTAAAATTAAGCTCCTTCGAAACTTCTTGAAAGAAAGATCAAGATTGATTGTATGACCCCGAATGAGGGAATTGATGCTTTACGAAAAGTAGAGTTTTCAAAATCAAATTGGTGACATTTCAAAAATCCTTGGCTTACAAAATGAAGCCTTGTTCAAAATAGCAAAATATTTTCAAATGGTAGATGCTATTAGGAAATGGGATGATCTTGGTTGAATCGAGTAACCAAAGGGATAAGTTTTCCCCTCATTTTACTTCTCTCTCCAAAAAGGAAAATTGGCAATGTTCAAAAGAAAAAGAAAAGACATAGAGAATACAAAAACTCCTCGGAAAAGAAGTCTTCCCCAAAAAGAAAAGGGAATACAAAACTTCTTCAAAAGGAGTCTTCTCTTTGAAAGAAAAAAGAAAAGAGAATGCAAAAACTCCTCCGAGAAGAAGTCTTCCCCGAATAGACAGAGGGAATACAAAAACTTCTTCAAAAGAGGTCTTCTCTCGAAAAATGAGGAAAAGAAAAAAAGAAAAAAAAAAAGAAAAAGCCAAAGCTCAAAAAGAGCAATTTTCCATCTCTTTGCCTTAAACCACGGGACACTTCAGAAGGGACCGTGGTAACTCTTTCCCATGTCCCCATAGCTTATCCCCATAGAAAAAGGTTCAACCATGAAAATCCTAGAGTAGGAATAGAGTCTACTCATTTGGATTTCATTTTGTTTGAGAATTAGACTTTGTTAGGTGGGAAATGGAACTTTGAAATGTTTTCCAAAATTCCCTAGCAAAAACCTCTACCAAGTAGTAGGTATCGAAACCCAAATAAAGGGAAGTATGAAAAATTGGAAGTCCTTTTGATGGAAGGTAAAAGGAGTTCCTTTTAAAAGTTTTTGAAAACCCAAAATGTCATGAGGCATGGGAAAATTCTTCTTGGGGCAGCCGACCTTCAAAGGCTCTCTCCAAGCTCAAAAACCCCAAAAATTGACTCTCCCAAAAAGCTCACCTCACTCATACCATACATGCATTCAGAAGTCATTCATGCATGATCGTATCCCATATAGGAAAAAAGTCCCTTTTGGCTGAAAATCCCTCTCCTGAGATCCAAGAAAAGGAGTTTACAAAATGAAGGATTGATTTATATTCTCAAGAAAATTTGGGAAGTAAATCCATAAAAGGGTGTTTCTTCTTTGCCATTATCCAAATCAATTTGGATTAATGCCAAAGAGGGGCATCTGTAAACACCCAAAAATTTTCAAATATTTTCAAAAACTCCTAAATTTTGAAAGCCAATTTAAAGCCTTTATGAACCTTTAAATTCAAAACCCCAAATTTTAAAGTTTAAGCCTTTTGGGGAATATTTCAAAATAAAGATTTTAAATTCAAACAACTCATGAGTTTTTGAAGTAGATAAACAGGTGAGACCCAATCTTTGATCCACATCGATTCCCAAAAAGCAAAGAAGATAAAGTTGGAGCATATCAGAATCAAGATCAAATTCTAAAGCTTATCCGAAACCAGGAGAAGATCGAGCTTATCCAGGACCCAGTTCAAGCTCATCCAATTCAAGAACATTTCAAGTTGAACTCGAGACCATGGTGAAGCCGTATGGAATCAAAATCAAAGTGGAGCCGGATCATTCAAAGAATCAAATACCAAATGAGGCATTGAATTAGAAGAGCCTAATTAGGCATACCCGGCCACTACTTGGTATCAAGTTCAATACATGCTAGGACAAAACATTAGACAAGCTTGAATCGGCTACACCCAAAGACTAAGTCGGCTGCACCTAGGCCCAACCCACATGGGCTGGTTCAAGTCAACAAGAGGGACCACATATAGCTGGGCCAAATTGGATCAAGAACCAACAAGGAGCTGGTCCAATCCGCCCCATGGAAGGGGCTAGAAACCAGCCCCCTTGGCCTATAAAAGGGGCCAAGGGGGAGCAAGTTGGAGGAGGCTTGGATTATCTTCATCTCTCATCAAAATCTTGGGAATTGGGGCTGGAAAAGAGGGCCTGCACAAGGGAAAATCGTGGGCTGCAAGTGAAGGGAAAGAGAGGGGAAAAAGAGGGTAGACATAGGAGGGAGAGTGCGGAAGATAGAAGGAAGAAGAAGAAGGGCTGGCCGGATTCCACTCTTGGAATTCGGCCGATCGGAGACAAAAGTTGTAAGTACTTCTTACTTTGTTTTTAAAACCTTCTTCCATATTAATTCAATTGAATTGGGGTTGTATTAATGGAGCAAAAGTCTCCCCCCACGTTGTAATAGTGAGTAGATTTGATGCCCTCATTTACATTTGCAGAATTTTCACTATTGCACATACGCACTCCATGTGTTTGCTTATATGCTTCTTCCCCAATATAATCTATAATCACTCTATATTCTCTACCCCCTCTATGCTTATGCTTATAAACATGATTTCCCTTCATTTCAATTCAGCAATTTAATTTGGGAATGTAGAGTTGTTGCATTTTAAATTCGGGTGAGTTTGCATCATTAGATTCTTAAAAACCAAATCTGAGCTTTCAGCATCTCTACATCTGATGATTGCAGCAATTTTAATTTCCGAACGGTTGATCCTTTTTATCTGAAATTTTGCACACTTGTTACAGACACCTTTGGGCACTCTGTATAAAATTAGCAAGATTTTAGGGCCGCTCAGCCATGTAATAAAAGCATATTAAGAACGACCAGATTTCTGCATCACTGTTTGCACAGTCGGATTTCCTGAAACAGAGGTCGGGTAAAAGTCCCATATCTCTGTCCACAGGAGTCCAAATTGGTTGATTTTTGATGCATTGGAAAGCTAACATCCATAGCTTTCCATCAACATCAAAATCATTAAAATCGGAGTTCTGAGCAGAGAGATACAGACTCATCTTTGAGTTTCTATATTTCTTAAACAGAGCTGTTCCGGGTCAATGAGGTGGTCTGAGTAGATTATTTGTTTCTGATTCAATACTGCTCCAAATGCAGATTTGAAAAAGGCTACAGTCTCTCCACACTACCAACTTTGTCTGGTAAAATTTTGATAATTTTTGGAAGTCTGTAACGCCTTGAAACCTCCCCTAGAAAATAGCTCTGAAAACAGAATTCTCTGTTTTCAGCAACTTGTGTTTTTCCAAGTATTGAATCCGAGTGCACAAGTTCAACAAATTTTTCAAAGACATTTGTTTATGTAAAAGGGAGTCATGTTTGCTGTCAAATGAAGTTCCTAAGCGCTCAATACTGACCCTTGAGCATCGGCTCAAGAAGGTGTGAGTGGAAAGATCCCGCTTGTACACAATCGCCTAGAAGTCTTACAAACATTTGCTAGTTTTGAACTAGCTGGCACGCTCGCGCAAGCATAGGGGTGGAAAGGTTCATTTCAAGTTTGTCTCATAAACTTTGGAATGAGAATTTTCATGTCTACAGGGGTAGAATCAGGGAAGCTTCTAGGCTTTATGGTGAGCCAAAGGGGAATAGAAGTCGACCCCTCTAAGTGTCGAGCCATCATAGACATGGCTCCACCCTCCAATCTCACCCAAATCCGTAGCCTCCAAGGTCGATTACAATCCGTTCGCCGATTCATATCAAATTTGGCAACTAGATGCGAACCCTTCAACAAACTGTTGAGGAAGGGTACGAAATTCTTATGGGATGACGAATGCCAAAAGTCCTTCGAGAGATTGAAGGCATACTTGGTTAATCCCCCCGTTTTGAATCCTCCAAAGCAAGGAAAACCGCTTTTATTATACATCTCCGTGCATGTAAATGCTTTAGGAGCCCTGTTGGCTCAATACGAGGATGACACCCATAAGGAGTATGCCATCTACTATATTTCGAAAACTCTCTTGGCTTATGAACAAAATTATCAAGCCATGGACAAGACGTGCTTGGCCCTAGTATGGGCCTGCCAGAAGTTCAGACACTATTTCCTAGATCATGAGATCTGGATAGTGTCCAAGCTTAATCCAATCAAGCACTTGTTCGAAAAACCCATTCTCAGGGTAGATTGGGCAAATGGCAACTCCTTCTAATGGAGTATGATCTGAAATACCATCACCAAATCTCCATTAAGGGGCAAGCCCTAGCAGATTACGTGGCTGAATTCCCCTTAGAGGATGCATATCCCACTCTTGTCGAAATGCCTGATGAAGGCATATTGCAAAACCATTTTCAAAACCACATTTTGGCAAATTCTTTCGAAAACCAAGTGTGGAAGATGCACTTCGACGGGGCACGAAACCAACGAGGGGCTGGTGCAGGGGTCATCCTAATCTCCCCTGAAAAGGGCGAGATTCCCATAGCAGTCCGCTTAGATTTCGAATGTTCCAACAACGTAGCTGAGTATGAAGCACTCATACAAGGCTTAAAGATTTCGAAAACTCTAGGGGCATCATGCATTGAGGTCTTTGGAGATTCGCTCCTTGTCATAAACCAAGTTTTAAAAATTTGGCAAGTACGTAATGAGAAACTACTTCCCTATCATGAGTTGGCCACTCGATTGATCCGATCCTTCCAGTCGTGTAAACTCACACACGTAGGAAGAGAGGACAATGGCATCGCCGATGCCCTCTCCTCCTTGGGGTCAGCCCTGAAGGTCGATCCCATTTCAGGGACCAGATCTTTGGAAATATGGCATGCGCCCCATCCATCCACACACGACTTGGATATTTGCCAAAACAACCCAGAGTCTATTGAAAAACCTTGGTTCTATGACATAAAACAATTTTTAGAAAATGGGGATTTATCGAGGATGCCACATCCAAAGATAAGGCATTCATTCGTAAGATTTCGACCCGATACACCATTCTGGGTGGGGTTTTATACAAAAAAAGTTTTACCGGCATTCTGTTTAGGTGTATCGACCTAGAGGAGGCTAGGATGGTAATGCATGAGTTCCACGATGGAGAATGTGGAGGTCATGTTAATGCCAACATGATGGCAATGAAAATACTTAGAGGGGGCTATTTTTTGTCCACCCTAAAAAAGGATTGTCACGATCATGTTAGGAAGTATCATCCGTGTCAAGTGCATGGGCACGCCATTCATATCCCTTCATCTGCATTGCATTCCGTGGTCAGCCCCTGGCCATTTACCATGTGGGCGTTTGACATTGTAGGCCCAATATTTCCAAAGGCCTCGAATGGGCATCGATTTATTTTATTTCTCCAAGTGGGTGGAAGCCATTTCCCTAACCAATGTAATGGGGCAACATGTGGTGGCTTTCATCCGGAGGAATATCTTGGCTCGATTTGGGGTTCCACGAGACCTTGTGTCTGATAATGGTACCCCATTCAAGAACGAGCGGATGGTTAAGTTGTGCAACACGTATGGCATAACACACCACTTCTCCTCACCCTACTACCCTCAAGGCAACGGCCAGGCCGAAGCTACAAACAAGTCTCTCATTGGTATCATTGAGAAAACCTTAGAGAAGGGTAGGACGTGGCACGAGAAGCTGGATGAAGCCTTATGGGCTTGTAGGACTTCCATCCGGACTCCCACGAATGCCACACCATTCGAGTTGGTCTATGGCACAAACGTCATTCTTCCCATTCATACTCAACTGCATTCATTCCATACATCCCTAGCACTCGACCTCCCCCTAGAGACGCTTCAGCATGCTAGGATGGCCGAACTAGATTTGCTAGATGAGAGGCGACTCCTTGCCATGGATCATGCTCGTGCATACCGGCAAAGGATAGCCCGACATTATAGCAAACACATGAGACCTCGCCACTTTGAAGTGGGAGATCTGGTCTTAAAAACCATCCACCATCGTGGCCCACACCCCTTAGGTAAGTGGCGCCCCAGCTGGGATGGACCCTATGTTGTACGAGCAACCACTACGAACAATTCGTATTGGTTGATCGATGTAGAAGGTAGGAACTTAGCAGATCCTATCAATATTCAATACTTAAAGAAGTATCATGTGTAGGATCTGGATTAAGTTCCATTTTTCAAAAATATTAATAGGGATAGCTGCCCTGAGACATGTGAATAAGGTGCAAAGGCGAACTCGTGTGACCCTAAGTGAGAGAATTCGCACTTGTGAAAGAGCGGAGTCTTCAAAATCGTGGTTACATTTCAAAATCCTTCTTCTTACAAAGAAAGGCCTAGTTCAACATAGCAAGATACTTGCAAGTAGTACGTGCTATTTCTAAATAGGCTGATCTGGAATGGATCGAGTGTAGGCTTGGGATAAGTCCTCCCCTCTTCTCTTCTCCTCTCCTTCCAAAAGGAAAACAAAGGCCCAAAACAAAAGGGAATTTCCCATTCAAAGTCTCTTTCCAAAAGAAAGAAACCAGACTTCAAAAAGAAAAATCGATTCTCTTATGAAAAAGAGGGATTAAAGAAAAAATACTCCCAAAGGGAGACCCTCTATGAGAAAAAGGAAAAATAGGCCAAAAAGCTCAAAAAGAGCAGTTTTCCGCCTTCTATGCCTCAAACCACGGGATGCTTCAGAAGGGACCGTGGTATCTCTTTCCCATCCCTGGCTTATCCCAAGCTAAAGCATGGTTCATTTCGAGGAATCCTAAAGTAAAAATAGGATTTACTTACTTGAATTTCATCTTGTTGGAGAATTCGACGTTTCGAGTAAGACGTAGGAATTTGAAATGAAGCTTGTTTTCTTATAAAACCTCCACTAGATAAGCGAGTGTTAAGACTCAAACAAGGGCAAGCACGAAGAGCTCGAGATCCTTAGGATCGAGGCTCAAGACAGTTGTCCTTTTTGTAAATAGTTTTTTTAAATAAGTTTTGAAAACCGAACATCGAACAACATAGGATTTTGTAAGTCTCTAGAGTTCGATCACATCTGGTCTCTGGGAGGTCGCCACTTTTGGCACCACACCCATGTCATTTGCATTCCACGCATGGTACTTGCATGAACATGATCCCATTTTAGGACCAGATTCCATAGTAAACCCTTTGGCGTGATATCTCCTCCTACCAGAGTCTGTAAATTGAGATTTTGCTAAAATTGGGGCGATCCCATATTCTTCGTGGATAGATCTAGGGAGACATTGAAAGGGGTGTTTGTCATCTTTGCCCTTATCCAAATCGATTTGGACAAGGCCAAAGAGGGGCATCTGTAAACACCCCGAAATCCCACGAATTTCTTAAACAAACCTGGTTTTATACAAGCAGCCCCAAAGGGCTATTTTGAGTCTGGAAACCCAGGAGCCTTCCAAACAACCCTGTATATATGTTTTAAACTCTGTATTTCAAAAATATATAAGATAGCTTTTGAAAACCTTTTAAAACACGTTTTTGAAACCCCAAAGAAGCTTGGCCCGATCAAGACAGGACCAGGAGAGCTAAGAAGAGCCCGGAACCGGAGTACATGTCAAGCCCGGCACAGCAACTCTTGTATCTGATTCACACCCCCAGGATCTCGAACGTCCAAGACCCTGTTCTTATCAAAATATCATTTGAAGTCATCTCCGGAAGGCAGAAACGGAGGCGGACGACCATGTTGGCGAAGACCCAACGCAGACGGAGTACTGATGCTGTCAGGCCCCGCACGAATCGTCCGTTTCGAACCCAGCTCGAAGGAGTCAGAGTTCAGTTTGGATTGGATCTGGACCATATATATCCAAATCCCAATCCAAACCCATATGTGGACTTGGATTTGGATCCAGAGATCCAATCCAATATCCATATCCATGGCCCACATCACCTTCTCATAAATGGAGGTGGGGCCCACTTGAAATTCACGTGGGATCATGGGCATGAGAGAGAGTGGGGATGGAAAATATCAAGAGGGTTGTAATTAAGCTTGACTTGTGTGTCAAGTTTGGGGTTAATCATGTGGGTTAGCCTAATTGAGTGGGTTTAAGCTTGTAATTAGCCAAAACCTAACCTAGGGCTGCACCAACATGATATGGTTAAGGTCTATGGGCCATGCAAAGGGAGCTCCTTCACCTAAACCTAACCCAAAACACCTAATCCAAGCCTACCCCCCTAATCCACCCCTAATCTGAGCCTAATCACCTAACCCACTTCCCTAATCCCGGCCTAATCCCAACCTAATCACCTAACCCACTTCCCTAATCCTTCCCTAAACCTAGGTTAATTTCCCTAATCCTAGCCTAATCACCTAACCTAGCTCACTAAACCTCACCCTAAAACCCAACCACCTAACCTAGCCCTAAACCCCTAAACCACCCCTAGCCCACCATCTACCCAAACCCCTAGTTTTCAAAATATCTGGCCCAACCCTTTCCAGCCCACCTTATCTACATACCACCCTACCTAAACCACCTAACCACTACCCCAAGCCCAGCCCTAACCGACCTACCCATCCCTATTTAAACCCCCCCCCCCCCTGGGGGCGGGTTTTGCAAGCTAGCAGCCCTCACCAATCCCAGCCGGGCCCTCTCTTCCCCCATTTCCACACCCAGCCGAATCTGCCCCAACTGCTCCACCTGCGCCGCCTGCACCACCACCATCCCTCCATCCCACCACCGCTTGCACCGCCATCTCCACCGTCTCCTGGCCGAGCTTCACAGCCTGCCTATCTTCCCCCCAGTCGGGTACCACCTTCTCCCCTTTCGGTAAGTACCCCCCACTCTACCTAGCTCCTTCTCTACTCCCTCTCCACTCTCAGCCACCTAAACCCTATCACAACACCCTACCACAACATCCTACCACCAGCCATTCCTCTTTGCTGCCACCCTTCTCACTCAGCCGAACCTAGTCATCCTAGCAGCCTGCTACCACCACATTCCCCTAAGACTCCCATTCGGCCTTCCCCTAAGACTCCCATTCGGCCTTCCCCTAAACTCCCCTTAGGTCCATATTCCCTAACACTCTATACTCCCCATTCGTGACCCTACACACTTACTTGGCCCAGCCCTTTAATCGCCCACATCAAGGCGACACCCACTTGCAACCGGCCACCTTCGAGGCGCCTATCCCGCGCCCCACTTGCAGTCGGCCAGCACCCTTGGTCACCCATCCTCGCGGAGCTCCCGTTTGCAGCCCAAGGGGAAGGCCAAGCCCACGCTCAAGCAAGGCCTCTACGGACCAGCTACTCGTAAGTGCCTAAACTCGTGTGAGTAAGTCTTTCAATTCAAGCACTCTCACACACATTGAGCTTTCGCTCTTATTCTAAAGACCCAAGTAAGGGCCGACCTATACTATTTGGGTTTCATTTCATGTCGTGTGAGTAAGTCTTTCAATTCAAGCACTTTCACACACATTGAGCCTTCGCTCTTACTCCCAAGACCTTAGTAAATGCCTTATTGCAGTTATATTTGGGTTTCATTTATGTCGTGTGTGTAGTACTTCAATTCAAGCACTCTCACACACATTGAGCCTTCGCTCTTACTCCCAAGACCTTAGTAAAGGCCATACTGCAATTTATATTTGGGTTTAATTTCATGTCGTGTGCGTAAGTCTTTCAATTCCAGCACGCACGCACATTGAGCCTTCGCTCTTATTTGCAAGACCCGAGTAAGGGCTCATATACATAATCTATATACATATCTCCCTTCGGTTATTTCCCTTCGGTTATTTCCCTTCGGTTATTTCCCTTCAGTTATTTCCCTTCAATATTGTCTTTACATTTCGGGTTTTCCCTTTGGAGTAGCGTGAGTTTGCATTGCATCTACGCCATACCACGAGATAGGACGCATATTGCATCAAAGCAAGCCCCGCTCGAATTCGCCCACGTAGTGGAGTGTTCATAACACACAAACTAGGTGGCCCGAAAAGGGATAAAAGAAAAGACTTAGGCACGTGCAAATCCACGTGATCTAAAACATGCAATCGCATTTTAAAGACCCGAAATAGACACCTCGAACCGCTTCGTAGACTTTCTCTCCAAAAACTCAATTTTTGCAAAGCGTACAGACCGACCCTTGCGTATCGGTGCAAGAAGGTCTGCGACGACAAGAGCTCGCTTGCTCATAGTCGCCACGTTTAGAAGTCAGTGTTAAAAATATCTTCGCTAGCTTAGGTAAGCTAGCTGGCACGCCCTGTTTGCATACATAGGCCTTAGACACACGAGAGGATCCGCTCCGAGCCCTGAAAAAGGCAAAGAGGCGGGGATTTTCGCGCGTCTACAGTAGTGCTTCAATTCAAGCACTCACACACATTGAGCTTTCGCTCTTACTCCCAAGACCTTAGTTAAGGCCATACTGCAATTTATATTTGGGTTTAATTTCATGTTGTGTGCGTAGTACTTCTATTCAAGCACTCACACACATTGAGCTTTCGCTTTTATTCCCAAGACCTTAGTTAAGGCCATACTGCAATTTATATTTGGGTTTAATTTCATGTTGTGTGCATAGTACTTCAATTCAAGCACTCACACACATTGAGCTTTCGCTCTTACTCCCAAGACCTTAGTTAAGGCCATATTGCAAGTTATATTTGGGTTTCATTTCATGTCGTGTGTGTAGTACTTCAATTCTCGCACGCACCCACATTGAGCCTTCGCTCTTATTTGCAAGACCCGAGTAAGGGCCCATATATACATTATATACGCATTTCCCTTCGGCAATTTCCATTACAAGTCATTTCCGTTCGGCAATTTCCATTACAAGTCATTTCCCTTCGGCATTGTCTTTAAATTCGGGTTTTCCCTTTGGGGTAGCTGTAGACGCGCGAAAAATCCCCACGCCTCTTCGCCCTTTTTCTGGGCTTTGGAGTGGATCCTCTCGTGCGTCTAAGGCCTATTTATGCAAACAGGGCGTGCCAGCTAGCTTACCTAAGCTAGCGAAGATATATTTTAAACTGACTTCTAATCGTGGCGACTGTGAGCAAGTGAGCTCTTGTCGTTGCAGACCTTCTTGCACCGATGCGCAAGGGTCAGTCTGTACGCTTTGCAAAAATCGAGTTTTGGGATAGAAAGCCTACAAAGTGGTTCGAGGTGTCTAATTCGGGTCTTTTAGATGCGATGGCATATTTTAGATCACATGGATTTGCACGTGCCTAAGTCTTTCCTTTTATCCCTTTTCGGGCCACCTAGTTTGTGTGTTATGAACACTCCACTACATGGGCGAATTCGAGTGGGGCTTGCTTTGATGCAATATGCGTCCTACCTCGTGGTATGGCATAGATTCAATGCAAACTCACGCTACTCCAAAGGGAAAACCCGAAATGTAAAGACAATGCCGAAGGGAAATAACCGAAGGGAAATTACTTGAAATGTAAATGCCGAAGGGAGATATGTATATAGAGTATGTATATGGGCCCTTACTCGGGTCTTGCAAATAAGAGCGAAGGTTCAATGTGGGTGCGTGCTTGAATTGAAAGACTTACACACACGACATGAAATGAAACCCAAATAGTATAACACGGCCCTTACTTGGGTCTTTCAAATAAGTGCGAAGGCTCAATGTGTGTGAGTGCTTGAATTGAAAGACTTACACACACGACATGAAATGAAACCCAAATAGTATAGGTCGGCCCTTACTTGGGTCTTTCAAATAAGAGCGAAAGCACAATGTGTATGAGTGCTTGAATTGAAAGACTTACACACAGGACATGAAATGAAACCCAAATAGTATAGGTCGGCCCTTACTTGGGTCTTTCAAATAAGAGCGAAAGCTCAATGTATGTGAGAGTGCTTGAATTGAAAGACTTACACACAGGACATGAAATGAAACCCAAATAGTATAGGTCGGCCCTTACTTGGGTCTTTCAAATAAGAGCGAAAGCTCAATGTGTGTGAGAGTGCTTGAATTGAAAGACTTACACACACGACATGAAATGAAACCAAAATAGTATAGGTCGGCCCTTACTTGGGTCTTTCAAATAAGAGCGAAGGCTCAATGTGTGTGAGTGCTTGAATTGAAAGACAGCACACCCAACTTAAGCAAAACCCTACAAAATGAAAGTATATGTATATACTTATGTATTAGGGGCTGATTAGGCCCGTGTGTGTTCAAAATCGTGCACAACTAAGAGAGTGCACGTGTGTGGGTGTGCCAAGCCACGTTATTACAAGCGGGGGGAGACTATGCTCCTTTATTACAACCCCGTATCAAATTGAATCTCAAGCAAGTATACAACTAAAGACCGAGTTAGGCACTTACTAGTAGCTGGTCCGAAGATGCCTTGCTTGAGCGTGGGCTTGGCCTTCGCCTTGGGCTGCAAACGGGAGCTCCGTGAGGGTGAACGACAAAGGGTGCTGGCCGGGTGCTTTGTAGGTGGCCGGCTGCAAGCAAGGGTGTCGTCTTGATGTGGGGGATTAAAGGGGCTGGACAAGGTGAGTATATAGGGTCACTAGGAGAGGATATAGTGTTAGGGAGTATGGCCCTAAGGGGAGCCTAAGGGAGGATCGAATGGGACACCTAGGGGAAAAGAGGCGGTTGGCCGAATGGAAGGGATAGTCGGTTGGAGTGGCCGACTAGGGAAATATGGTGGTGGCGGGCTGCTAGGATAGCTATGGGTGGAGTATGGGAAGGAAGCTAGCTAGGTGATGGGGCTAGGTGGTAGTGGGGGTAGTGGGTGTAAGGGAGTGCTATGGGCAGGTCTTAGGCAGTCTAATAGGGTGGCCGGGTGTAGCTAGGGTAGTTAGGTAGTGGCGGGTAGTTAGGGTGACTAAGGCTTGGCCGAGTGGGAGTGGTGGCAGCAAGTGGCTGATATTAGGGTAAGGTGGTGGTATAGTGGGTGGCTGGGAGTGGAGAGGGAGTGGAGAAGGAGCTAGGTAGAGTGTGGGGTACTAACCGGATGAAGAGGTGGCGGGTGGTTGAGGAGCAACCGGATGTGGGGGCTCGGCTGGAAGAGGATGACGATGGAGGGGGCTTCAGCTGGAATGGTGGTGGCGGTGGTGGTGCTGGTGGTGGTGGGATGTGGAGCAGGTGGAGATTGGGGAAGTGGAGGAAGGAGAGGACCCGGCTGGGCTTGGGGAAGGCTTCTAGCTAGGAAAACCCGCCCCCAAGGGGGGGGGGGTTATATAGGGATGGGTAGGTCGGTTAGGGCAGGGTTTGGGGTAGTGGTTAGGTGGTTTAGGTAGGGTGGTATGAAGATAAGGTGGGCTGGAAAGGGTAGGGCCAGATATTTTAAATACAAGTGGTTTGGGTAGGTTGTGGGCTAGGGGTGGTTTAGGGGTTTAGGGTTTGGTTAGGTGGGTGGGTTCTAGGGTGAGGTTTAGTGAGCCAGGTTAGGTGATTAGGCTAGGATTAGGCTAGGTTTAGGGAAGGATTAGGGAAGTGGGTTAGGTGATTAGGTTGGGATTAGGCCGGGATTAGGGAAGTAGGCTAGGTGATTAGGCTCATATTAGGGGCGGATTAGGGTGGAAGGCTAGGATTAGGTATTTTGGGTTAGGTTTAGGTGAAGGAGCTCCCTTTGCATGGCCCATAGACCTTAACCACATCATGTTGGTGCAGCCCTAGGTTAGGTTTTGGCTAATTACAAGCTTAAACCCACTCGATTAGGCTAACCCACATGATTAACCCCAAACTTGACACACAAGTCAAGCTTAATTACAACACACTTGATCTTATCCATCCCCCACTCTCTCTCATGCCCATAATCCCACGTGAAATTCAAGTGGGCCCCACCTCCATTTATGAGAAGGTGATGTGGGCCATGGATATGGATATTGGATTGGATCTCTGGATCCAAATCCAAATCCAAGTCCACATATGGGTTTGGATTGGGATCTAGATATATATGGTCCAGATCCGATCCAAACTGAACTCTGACTCCTTCGAGCTGTGTTCAAAATGGATGATTTGTGCGGGGTCTGACAGCATCAGCACTCCGACTGTGTTGGGTCTTCGCCAACATGATCGTCCGCCTCCGTTTTTGCCTTCTGGAGATGACTTCAAATGACATTTTGATAATAACAAGGTCTTGGACGTTCGAGATCTTGGGGGTATGAATTTGATACAAGAGTTGCTGTGCCGGGCTTGACATGTGCTCCGGTTCCGGGCTCTTCTTAACTTCGCTGGTCCTGTCTTGATTAGGCGAAGCTGCTTTGGGGTTTCAAAAACGTGTTTTAAAAGGTTTTCAAAAACCATATTATATATTTTTGAAATATGAAGTTTAAAACATATATACAGGGTTGTCTGGAAGGCTCCTGGGTTTCCAGACTCAAAATAGCCCTTTGGGGCTGCTTGTACAAAACCATGTTTGTTTAAGAAATTCGTGGGATTTCGGGGTGTTTACAGATGCCCCTCTTTGACCTTGTCCAAATAGATTTGGATAAGGGCAAAGATGACAAACACCCCTTTCAATGTCTCCCTAGATCTATCCACGAAGAACATGGGATCGTCCCCATTTTTAGCAAAAATCTCAATTTACAAACTCTGGTAGGAGGAGATATCACGCCAAAGGGTTTGCTATGGAATCTGGTCCTAAAATGGGATCATGTTTATGCAAGTACCATGCGTGGAATGCAAATGACATGGGTGTGGTGCCAAAAGTGGCGACCTCCCAGGGACCAGATGTGGTCGAACTCTAGAGACTTATAAGGCCTACTGCTCCAAGTGAGCAAAATCCTATGTTGTTCGATGTTCGGTTTTCAAAACTTATTTACAAAAGCTATTTACAAAAGGGACAACTGTCTTGAGCCTCAATCCTAAGGATCTCGAGCTCTTCGTGTTTGCCCTTGTTTGAGTCTTAACACTCGCTTATCTAGCGGAGGTTTTATAAGAAAACAAGCTATATTTCAAATTCCTATGCCTTACTCGAAACGTCGAATTCTCAAACAAGATGAAATTCAAGTAAGTAAATCCTATTTTTACTTTAGGATTCCTCGAAATGAACCATGCTTTAGCTTGGGATAAGCAAGGAATGGGAAAGAGATACCACGGTCCCTTCTGAAGCGTCCCGTGGTTTGAGGCACAGAAGGCGGAAAACTGCTCTTTTTGAGCTTTTTGGCCTCTTTTTCCTTTTTTTCATCGAGGGTCTCCCTTTGGGAGTATTTTTTCTTTAATCTCTCTTTTTCATAAGAGAATCGATTTTCTTTCGAATTCTGGTTTCTTTCTTTTGGAAAAATACTTTGAATGGGAAATTCCCTTTTGTTTTGGGCCTTTGTTTTCCTTTTGGAAGGAGAAGAGAAGAGGGGAGGACTTATCCCAAGCCTACACTCGATCCATTCCAGATCAGCCTATTTAGAAATAGCACGTACCACTTGCAAGTATCTTGCTATGTTGAACTAGGCCTTTCTTTGTAAGAGGAAGGATTTTGAAATGTAACCACGATTTTGAAGACTCCACTCTTTCACAAGTGCGAATTCTCTTCACTTAGGGTCACACGAGTTTGCTTTTGCACCTTATTCACATGTCTCAGGGCAGCTGTCCCTTAAATTTTTCGAAAAATGGAATTTAATCCAGATCCTACACATGATATTTCTTTAAGTATTGAACATTGATAGGATCTACTAAATTCCTACCTTCTACATCGATCAACCAATACGAGTTGTTCGTAGTGGTTGCTCGTACAACATAGGGTCCATCCCAGTTGGGGCGCCACTTGCCTAGGGGGTGTGGGCCACGATGGTGGATGGTTTTTAAGACCAGATCTCCCACTTCAAAGTGGCGAGGTTTCATGTGTTTGCTATAATGTCGGGCTATCCTTTGTCGGTATGCACGAGCATGATCCATGGCAAGGAGTCGCCTCTAATCTAGCAAATCTAGTTCGGCCATCCTAGCATGCTGAAGCGTCTCTAGAGGGAGGTCGAATGCTATGGATGTATGGAATGAATGCAGTTGAGTATGAATGGGAAGAATGGCGTTTGTGCCATAGACCAATTCGAATGGTGTGGCATTCGTGGGAGTCCGGATGGAAGTCCTATAAGCCCATAATGCTTCATCCAGCTTCTCATGCCACGTCCTACCCTTCTCTAAGGTTTTCTCAATTATACTAATGAGAGTCTTGTTTGTGGCTTCAGCTTGGTCGTTGCCTTGAGGGTAGTAGGGCGAGGAGAAGTGGAGAGTTATGCCATATTTCCAAAGATCCAAGTCGTGTGTGGATGGGTGGGGCGCATGCCATATTTCCAAAGATTTGGTCCCTGAAATGGGATCGACCTTCAGGGCTGAACCCAAGGAGGAGAGGGCATCGGCGTTGCCATTGTTCTCTCTTCCTATGTGTGTGAGTTTACATGATTGGAAGGACTGGACCAATCGAGTAGCCAACTCGTGATATGGAAGTAGTTTCTCATTACGTACTTGCCAAATTTTTAAAACCTGGTTTATGACAAGGAGCGAATCTCCAAAGACCTCAATGCACGATGCCCCTAGAGTTTTCGAAATCCTTAAGCCTTGTATGAGTGCTTGATACTCAGCTACGTTGTTGGAACATTTAAAATCTAAGCGGACTGCTATGGGAATCTCGCCCTTTTCAGGGGAGATTAGGATGACCCCGGCACCAGCCCCTCGTTGGTTTCGTGCCCCATCGAAGTGCATCTTCCACACATGGTTTTCGAAAGAGTTTGCCAAAATGTGGTTTTGAAAATGGTTTACAATATGCCTTCATCAGGCATTTCGACAAGAGTGGGATATAAGTCCTCTAAGGGGAACTCAGCCACGTAATCTGCTAGGGCTTTCCCCTTAATGGAGATCTGGTGATGTTATTTCATATCATACTCCATTAGAAGGAGTTGCCATTTGCCCAATCTACCCGTGAGAATGGGTTTTTCGAACAAGTGCTTGATTGGATCAAGCTTGGACACTATCCAGATCTCATGATCTAGGAAATAGTGTCTGAATTTCTGGCAGGCCCAGACTAGGGCCAAGCACGTCTTCTCCATGGCTTGATAATTTCGTTCATAAGCCAAGAGAGTTTTCGAAATATAGTAGATGGCATACTCCTTATGGGTGTCATCCTCGTATTGAGCCAACAGGGTTTTGTACTTGGTTTTGTACTTGGATTTTCAAAATGATTTCGAAATTTGATTCGTGGCTTTCAAAATGACCTGGTTTTGTACTTGGATTTTCAAGTGATTTCGAAATTTTTGGTCTGGCTATGCAGATGACGTTTCTTTCGAAATCCTTTTCTTTTGCCAAAGTCCTACCAGGAGCAGCTATGTACAAAATCTTTTTGGTATTTTCCAAATTTTTGATTTTTTTGGGTTTTTTTAAAACAAGAACTTTGGTTACTATACAAAGCACTCTTTTTTCGATTTTTTGTTTTTCCATTATTTTTGGTTTTTATTGTTTTTCGATTTTTTTGATTTTAAGCTTTTCAAATGTTTTTGTATTTTTAGAAAAGGGATCTTCCGTCATACCTACAAAGGGAAAACACTACGGGTTAGACTCAGAATAGGAGATCTAAATCGTAGGTCTCTTCTAAGGCAGGCTCCGGGGCACCCTTGACCCAGGTGGTCACAGGGGGTGGCTCCAGCGGTATTCGGGGAGTATAGCCAATCCCATATCTGCTTGGATTGGCCCTAGGAAGGATGGGCTCTAGGAGACCCTGGTTTTCTGCCCCTAGACTCTTGTAGGGCGTGTAGCCCATGTTTAACAACATGTTCCACGACTTTTTGTTTTTTAAAAAAGTTTGATATAAGTCGTGGTCCTGAAACATGCTATCGTCCATATTGTGCTCGTATGGCCTCTTGTCCGGGGGCTTTGGAAATAGGGAATGCTTGGGTTTTCCTAGAAGGATTAGAGTCGGGAGGGGGCCTACTTTGGGCGGCCCCTTCACACATACAACCTTCCTAGGGTTGTTTAACACGAGCCGAGGTGGCTCAACCATAATTTGCCCCAGGTTAGCCTCATGGGCCTGGGAGCTTGATAAACAAGGGGAGTTTATGATCCCCTGAAGCTGTGGGTGACTCTCACCTAGGATCACTACGACCTGGTCCCTAAAAGGGATCTTGACACACCTGTGGAAGGTGGATGGCACAGCGCACAAACTGTGTATCCAGGGCCTTCCCAGCAACAGGTTATAATGGGGGTGGATGTCCAAGACATGGAACACCCCCGTGTGTTCGATCCCTCCCGTTTCCATTGGGAGTTCGATGGATCCTAAAGGTCTAGACGCATTCCCATCGTATCCAGTGATAACGGTTGGGCTTGGGTTCACTGAAGTCAAGGTGACTCCGATTTTGTACGCCACATGAAGTGGAAGGATGTTGAGCCCTCCTCCACCATCAACTAGGCACCTGTCCAGAGAGTGGTTGTTTAGAACCACCTCGATATGCAGGGCCTGGTTATGGGTTTCGTAGGGTCTATCTACATCATCTTCCGAGAAAGTGATGGGCGATTTTGCTCCTAATAAAGCCACTTGGGCAGACAAGGATTCCGGACTTATGTTCGAATCAACCTTTGCCCTTTCTAGAATTTTCTCTAATACAAGTGTATGCCTAGGCGAAGTTTTTATAAGCTCTAGGATAGACATGTGAATAGGAATCTTTGAAAGGTGGTTTTCGAAGTCATAAGGATTTAGGATGACTTTGTCCTTATCTGCTTTCGGCAGAACACTAGGGATACATGCTTTTGAGGGCCTAGGCACACTGACCACCTTTTGAGCACCTTGAAGGTGCGGGGGTTGATAGATCCTCCCGGATCTAGTGACTTCCCCCACGACCAGCCTAGGGTTCACGCTAAATTTGGCTCTAAGGATGAGTTGAGGAGAACCTTGGATTTTTAAAACTGGTTTTACCGGGGTTTCCACTTTTGGTGGTCCCCGAATGATGACTTGGGCGGGCTTCTTGTATAGTACAAGAATGGGCGCACAAGTAGGTCGACCAGGTTCTGGTTTTTGCGCTAGTTCCTTGGAAATGGTGAGGGTACATACCTCCTTTCCTTTGCCACTGCCATTGGCGTGTTTGGGAAAGGGTTCCTTGAAGAAAGCTTGAGGTGGCTCAAGTTCCGCAGTGACTTGGAGCCGGCCTTCTGCTATCAAGTTCTCAATTTTATTTAAGAGGGAGAAGCAGCGTTTGGTATCATGGCCTTTGAGCCGATGATACTTACAAAATCGGTTTAAATACCCCCCTTTGGAAGTGACTCCTTCGGGGATTTCAGGGAGTTCTATCATGCCCTGGGCAAGTAGGAGGTCTAGGACCTCCGACACAGGTTGCCCCAGCGGAGTATACTCCCGTTTTTCAATCGGTTTTTGAAAATTTCGCTCCCTCTTATTTTCTAACTTTTCAAAATTTTTGGAAGTGCCCGCCATGCCTGGATCCACCCGGACATTAGCGATTTTATGGGGCTTTGCCCCTTTGTCTGTCGTGGGCAGCCCATATGCGATGGGCTTTTCCAAGCAGGTTTTTGGAATGGCACTTCCTTTCCACAAGTGATCGTATGTCCCTTTTCGCAAGTTGGTTTCTGTAAACACCCCGAAATCCCACGAATTTCTCAAAATCCCTCTGGTTTTATACAAGCAGCCCCAAAGGGCCATTTTGAGTTTGGAAACCCAGGAGCCTTCCAAACCAACCCTGTATATATGTTTTAAACCTTATCTTTCAAAAACATATAATATAGCTTTTGAAAACCCTTTTAAAACATGTTTTGAAACCCCGAAGTGGCTTGGCTCGATCAAGACAGGACCAGGAGAGCCAAGAAGAGCCCGGAACCGGAGCACCTGTCGAGCCCGGCGCAGCAACTCTTGCACCTGATTCACACCCCAGGATCTCGAACGTCCAAGACCCTGTTCTTATCAAAATAGCATTTGAAGTCATCTCCGGAAGGCAGAAACGGAGGCGGACGACTATGTTGGCGAAGACCCAACGCAGACGGAGTACTGATGCTGTCAGGCCCCGCACGAATCGTCCGTCTCGAACCCGGCCCGAAGGAGTCAGAGTTCAGTTTGGATTGGATCTGGACCATATATATCCAGATTCCAATCCAAACCCATATGTGGATTTGGATTTGGATTTGGATCCAGAGATCCAATCCAATATCCATATCCATGGCCCACATCACCTTCTCATAAATGGAGGTGGGGCCCACTTGAAATTCACGTGGGATATTGGGCATGAGAGAGAGTGGGGGGTGATAATCAAGAGTGTTGTATTAAGCTTGACTTGTGTGTCAAGTTTGGGTTTAATCTTGTGGTTTAGCCTAATTGAGTGGGTTTAAGCTTGTAATTAGCTAAAACCTAACCTAGGGCTGCACCAACATGGGGTGATCAAGGTCTATGGGCCATGCTAAGGGAGCTCCCTCACCTAAACCTAACCCAAAATGCCTAAACCTAGCCTAAACCCCTAATCCACCCCTAATCTGAACCTAATCACCTAACCCACTTCCCTAATCCCGACCTAATCCCGACCTAATCACCTAACCCACTCCCCTAATCCTTCCCTAAACCTAGATTAATTTCCCTAATCCTAGCCTAAACCTAGCCTAAACCACCTAACCTAGCTCACTAAACCTCACCCTAAAACCCAACCACCTAACCTAGCCCTAAACCACCCTTAGCCCACGATTTTCCCAAACACCTAGTTTTAAAATATCTGGCCCAATCCCATCCAGCCCACCTTATCTACATACTACCCTACCTAAACCACCTAACCACTACCCACAACCCAGCCCTAACCGACCTACCCATCCCCTATTTAAACCCCCCCCATTGTGGGCGGGTTTTGCAAGTGGGAACCACACTCCACTCCCAGCCGGGCCCTCTTCCTCTCCCATCTCTCACCCGTCTTCCCAGCAGCTCCAGCCCCACCAGCCGCCACCTGCTCCGCCACTCTCCCTCTCCCATCCACCATCACCACCCCACCAGCCGGACGTCACCACCTCACTCAGCCGGGCCCTCTCCTTCTCCCATCTTCCACCAGCCGACAGCCACCTTTGCCGCCACTCCTTCCCATTCGGTAAGTCCCCCTAACTCCCTCAAAACCACTCTCTACCACCTCTCCACTCTTAGCCACCCATCTTCCCCTTAGCTCAGCCTCTTTGCCGCCACCACCTAAGCCTAGCCGAACCTAGGATAACCCAAGTGGTTGGCCACTGCTCAACCACCATTTCCCATTCGGCCGACTCCCCTAGGTGCCCTATTTGGCCTTCCCACTAACTCCCCTTTTAGGGCCAGTTTCCCTAAGTCCCTAACTTCCCTAGTGACCCTAAGACCCACTTAGTCAGCCACTCTAAACTCCCTACTTGGAGGCGCCGCCCACTTGCCACCGGTCCCCTTCGAGGCGTCCATCCCGCGCCCCATTTGTAGCCGGCCAGCACCCTTGGTCACGCACCTTCGCGGAGCTCCCATTTGCAGCCCAAAGCCAAGGCCACGCTCAAGCAAGACCTCTACGGACCAGCTACTTGTAAGTTTCTAAACTCGGTCTGTAGTCATACGCTTGCTTGAAATTCAATTTGATACGGGGTTGTAATAACGGAGCCTAGTCTCCCCCCGCTTGTAATAACGTGGCTTGGCACAACCACACACGTGCACTCTCTTAGTCGTGCACAACTTTGAACACACACGGGCCTAATCAGCCCCTAATATATAAGTGTACGTATATATTTCATTTCCGAAGGGTTTTGTTTAAGTTGGGTGCGTTGTCTTTCAATTTAAACACTCTCACACACATTGAGCTTTCGCTCTTATTTGAAAGACCCAAGTAAGGGCCGACCTATACTATTTGGGTTTCATTTCATGTCGTGTGAGTAAGTCTTTCAATTTAAACACTCTCACACACATTGAGCTTTCGCTCTTATTTGAAAGACCCAAGTAAGGGCCGACCTATACTATTTGGGTTTCATTTCATGTCGTGTGAGTAAGTCTTCCAATTTAAACACTCTCACACACATTGAGCTTTCGCTCTTATTTGAAAGACCCATGTAAGGGCCGACCTATACTATTTGGGTTTTATTTCTTGTCGTGTGAGTAAGTCTTTCAATTCAAGCACTTTCACACACATTGAGCCTTCGCTCTTACTCCCAAGACCTTAGTAAAGGCCTTATTGCAGTTATATTTGGGTTTCATTTATGTCGTGTGTGTAGTACTTCAATTCAAGCACTCTCACACACATTGAGCCTTCGCTCTTACTCCCAAGACCTTAGTCAAGGCCATACTGCAATTTATATTTGGGTTTAATTTCATGTCGTGTGTGTAAGTCTTTCAATTCAAACACGCACCCACATTGAGCCTTCGCTCTTATTTGCAAGACCCGAGTAAGGGCTCATATACATAAGATATATACGTATCTCCCTTCGGTTATTTCCCTTCGGTTATTTCCCTTCTGTTATTTCCCTTCCGTATTGTCTTTACATTTCGGGTTTTCCCTTTGGAGTAGCATGAGTTTGCATTGCATCTACGCCATACCACGAGGTAGGACGCATATTGCATCGAAGCAACCCCCGCTCGAATTCGCCCATGTAGTGGAGTGTTCATAACACACAAACTAGGCGACCCAAAAAGGGATAAAGGAAAAGACTTAGGCACGTGCAAAACCACGTGATCTAAAACATGCAATCGCATCTTAAAGACCCGAAATAGACACCTCGAACCGTTTCGTAGACTTTCTCCCAAAAACTCGATTTTTGCAAAAGCGTACAGACTGACCCTTGCGCATCGGTGCAAGAAGGTCTGCGACGACAAAAGCTCACTTGCTCACAGTCGCCACGTTTAGAAGTCAGTATTGATATATCTTCGCTAGCTTAAGTAAGCTAGCTGGCACGCCCTGTTTTTATACATAGGCCTTAGACGCACGATAAGATCCACTCCAAGCCACGAAAGGGGCAAAGAGGCGGGGATTTTCGCGCGTCTACAGTTTTGAAAAGGGAGGCCTTTTTGATCAACTTATGGAAAGTTGAAATCTCATGGAGCGAGAGAAGGGTTTTTGACTTGCTTTTAAAGTTATCCAGGATGAGCATTACTGCGCATCCTTCGGATATGGGCTCTCGCACTTGGCCCAAAAGTGACCTCCATCTTATAATGAAGGCATGTACGTCTTTGTTCATGCCTTGCTTTGTATCCCTTAAGGTATTCAGAGTCGGCGTGACTTCTACGTTGTGTGCAAATCTTTGCATGAAGCAGTTTGCTAACTCTTCAAAAGTAGCGAACTGGCTTAAGTCGTAGGAAGCCAGCCATTTGGCAGCTGTGCCTTTAAGGGATAAAGGGAACCAATACACCCATTTCATCGAGTCCTTTTTCTTCTTATGGGCTCGACGCGAGAAAAGCTGCAAGTGAGACCTAGGGTCTCCCATGCCATCATACCGATGGTAGTTCGGTATTTCATCATCACTGTCTGTTTCGTAATCCATAGGAAGGAAATCAGATAGGGCGTAGCTCCTTTTCTCTTTATTCTGCCCTTTTAGCAACTGCTGTAGGGCTTTATGGTCCTTTTGTGTGAAGGACTCATGGTATTGGTTGCCTTCCATTACGGAGGCCTCTTTGTGCTTGCGAGGTTTTTCAGATTTCGTTTTAGGCCTTTGTTCACCGTTTGATGAACATGAATCGCCTACTTCAGCTTCTTGGCTGAGAGCATCGATTTTGGCCTCAAACTCCCTTCTCAAGTCCTCGATTTCATCTAGTTTTATTTTGTTTTTGAAAATCCTCCTAGAGTGAGAACTTGATGCGCATGAGCCTTGGCTCGACACTTCACTTGGATTGGATTTTGACATGCTTTTCAAGCTTTTTCAAAATGTCCTAAGTACAAGCAAAGAAAACAAGTTAAAACGACACCTTTTACAAAATTTTCGCAAGATTTCTACTTAAAAACTCAATTTTTGAAAGGCTCACATCCCACCAGGCGTGCCAATCTCTGTAGACGCGTGAAAAATCCCCACGCCTCTTCGCCCTTTTTCTGGGCTTTGGAGTGGATCCTCTCGTGCGTCTAAGGCCTATTTATGCAAACAGGGCGTGCCAGCTAGCTTACCTAAGCTAGCGAAGATATATTTTAAACTGACTTCTAATCGTGGCGACTGTGAGCAAGTGAGCTCTTGTCGTCGCAGACCTTCTTGCACCGATGCGTAAGGGTCAGTCTGTACGCTTTGCAAAAATCGAGTTTTGGGATAGAAAGCCTACGAAGCGGTTCGAGGTGTCTAATTTGGGTCTTTTAGATGCGATGGCATATTTTAGATCACGTGGATTTGCACGTACCTAAGTCTTTCCTTTTATCCCTTTTCCGGCCACCTAGTTTGTGTGTTATGAACACTCCACTACATGGGCGAATTCGAGCGGGGCTTGCTTTGATGCAATATGCGTCCTACCTCGTGGTATGGCGTAGATGCAATGCAAACTCACGCTACTCCAAAGGGAAAACCCGAAATGTAAAGACTTGAAATGACCGAAGGGAAATAACCGAAGGGAAATGACTTGAAATGTAAATGCCGAAGGGAGATATGTATATAGACTATGTATATGGGCCCTTACTCGGGTCTTGCAAATAAGAGCGAAGGTTCAATGTGGGTGCGTGCTTGAATTGAAAGACTTACACACACGACATGAAATGAAACCCAAATAGTATAACACGTCCCTTACTTGGGTCTTTCAAATAAGAGCGAAGGTCAATGTGTGTGAGTGCTTGAATTCAAAGACTTACACACACGACATGAAATGAAACCCAAATAGTATAGGTCGGCCCTTACTTGGGTCTTTCAAATAAGAGCGAAAGCACAATGTGTGTGAGTGCTTGAATTGAAAGACTTACACACACGACATGAAATGAAACCCAAATAGTATAGGTCGGCCCTTACTTGGGTCTTTCAAATAAGAGTGAAAGCTCAATGTGTGTGAGAGTGCTTGAATTGAAAGACTTACACACAGGACATGAAATGAAACCCAAATAGTATAGGTCGGCCCTTACTTGGGTCTTTCAAATAAGAGCGAAAGCTCAATGTGTGTGAGAGTGCTTGAATTGAAAGACTTACACACAGACATTAAATGAAACCCAAATAGTATAGGTCGGCCCTTACTTGGGTCTTTCAAATAAGAGCGAAGGCTCAATGTGTGTGAGTGCTTGAATTGAAAGACAACACACCCAACTTAAGCAAAACCCTACAAAATGAAAGTATATGTATATACTTATGTATTAGGGGCTGATTAGGCCCGTGTGTGTTCAAAATCGTGCACAACTAAGGGAGTGCACGTGTGTGGGTGTGCCAAGCCACGTTATTACAAGCGGGGGGAGACTACGCTCCTTTATTACAACCCCGTATCAAATTGAATCTCAAGCAAGTATACAACTAAAGACCGAGTTAGGCACTTACTAGTAGCTGGTCCGAAGATACCTTGCTTGAGCGTGGGCTTGGCCTTCGCCTTGGGCTGCAAACGGGAGCTCCGTGAGGGTGAACGACAAAGGGTGCTGGCCGGGTGCTTTGCAGGTGGCCGGCTGCAAGCAAGGGTGTCGCCTTGATGTGGGGGATTAAAGGGGTTGGACAAGGTGAGTATATAGGGTCACTAGGAGAGGATATAGTGTTAGGGAGTATGGCCCTAAGGGGAGCCTAAGGGAGGATCGAATGGGACACCTAGGGAAAAGAGGCGGCTGGCCGAATGGAAGGGATAGTCAGTTGGAGTGGCCGACTAGGGAAATATGGTGGTGGCGGGCTGCTAGGATAGCTATGGGTGGAGTATGGGAAGGAAGCTAGCTAGGTGATGGGGCTAGGTGGTAGTGGGGGTAGTGGGTGTAAGGGAGTGCTATGGGCAGGTCTTAGGTAGTCTAATAGGGTGGCCGGGTGTAGCTAGGGTAGTTAGGTAGTAGCGGGTAGTTAGGGTGACTAAGGCTTGGCCGAGTGGGAGTGGTGGCGGCAAGTGGCTGATATTAGGGTAAGGTGGTGGTATAGTGGGTGGCTGGGAGTGGAGAGGGAGTGGAGAAGGAGCTAGATAGAGTGTGGGGTACTAACTGGATGAAGAGGCGGCGGGTGGTTGAGGAGGACTTAGATACACGAAAAGGTTCGCTTCAGGTCTAAAAACCAGGAAGCAAAGATTTTCTGCGTCTACAATAGTTTGGCACGCCCGGTGGGACGTGAGTCTTTCAAAAATCGAGTTACTCTAGGAACCTTGCAAAAATTTTTCAAAAAAGGTGTTGTTTTAACTCTTTTTCTTTACTTGTACTTAGGAATTTTGAAAAAGCTTGAAAAGCATGTCAAAATCCAACCCAAGTGAAGTGTTGAGCCAAGGCTCATGCGCATCAAGTTCTCACTTTAGGAGGATTTTGAAAAACAAGATCAAACTAGACGAGATAGAGGACCTGAGAAGAGAATTCGAGGCCAAAATCGATGCTCTCAGCCAAGAGGCTGAAGTGGGCGATTCCTGTTCATCAAATGGTGAACAAAGGGCCAAGAAAAAATCTGAAAAACCTCGCAAGCACAAAGAGGCCTCCGTAATGGAAGGCAACCAATACCACGAGTCCTTCACACAAAAGGACCGTAAAGCCCTACAGTAGCTGCTGAAAGAGCAAAATAAAGAGAAAAGAAGTTACACCCTGTCTGATTTCCTTCCTATGGATTACGAAACAGACAGTGACGATGAAATACCAAACTTCCATCGGTATGATGGCATGGGAGACCCTAGGTCTCACTTGCAACTTTTCTCGCGTCGAGCCCATAAGAAGAAAAAGGACTCGATGAAATGGGTGTATTGGTTCCCTTTATCTCTTAAAGGCACAGCTGCCAAATGGCTGACTTCCTACGATTTAAGCCAGTTCACTACTTTTGAAGAGTTAGCGAACTACTTCATGCAAAGATTTGCACACAACATAGAAGTCATGCCGACTCTAAACACTTTAAGGGATACAAAGCAAGGCACGAACGATGACGTACATGCCTTCATTATACAATGGAGGTCACTTTTGGGCCAAGTGCGAGAGCCCATATCCGAAGGATGCGCAGTCATGCTCATCTTGGATAATTTTAAAAATGAGTTAAAAACCCTTCTCTCGCTCCATGAGATCTCAACTTTCCATAAGTTGATCAAAAAAGCATCCCTTTTCGAAACAAACTTGAAAAAGAGAATATACGATCACTTATGGAAAGGAAGTGCTGTTTCTAAAACCCGCTTGGAAAAGCCCATCACTTATGGGCTACCCATGATGGACAAAGGGGCAAAGCCCCATAAAATCGCCAATGTCCGGGTGGATCCAGGCGTGGCAGGCACTTCCAAAAGGGGAGAGGAATTTCCAAAAGCCGATTGAAAAACGAGAGTACACACCGCTGGGACAACCTGTGTCGGAGGTCCTAGACCTCCTACTTGCCCAAGGCATGATAGAACTTCCCGAAATCCCCGAAGGAGTCACTTCCAAAGGGAGATATTTAAATCGATTTTGCAAGTATCATCGGCTCAAAGGCCATGATACCAAACGTTGTTTCTCTCTTTTAAATAAAATCGAGAACTTGATAGCGGAGGGCCGGCTCCAGGTAACTGCGGAACCTGAGCCACCTCAAGCTATCTTCAAAGAACCCTTTCCCAAGCACGCCAGTGGTAGTGGGAAAGGAAAGGAGGTATGTACCCTCACCTTTTATTCTGAGTCTGGTCGACCCACTTGCGCGCCCGCTCTTGTACTGTACGAGAAGCCCACCCAAGTCGTCATCCGGGGACCACCAAGAGCTGAATCCCCGGCCAAACTAGTCTTAAAACTTCAAGGTGCTCCTCAACTCATACTTAGAGCCAATTTTAGTGCGAACCCTAGGCTAGTCGTGGGGGAAGTGACTAGATCCGGGAGGATCTATCAACCCCCGCACCTACAAAGTGCTAAAAAGGTGGTCAGTGTGCCTGGCCCCTCAAAAGCATGTATTCCTGAAGTTCTGCCGAAAACAGATAAGGGGAAAGTCGTCCTAAATCCTTATGATTTCGAAAACTACCTTTCAAAGATTCCTATCCACATGTCTATCCTAGAGCGTATACAAACTTCGCCTAGGTGTAAACACCCCGAAATTCCACGAATTTCTCAAATTCATCTGGTTTTGTAAAAGCAGCCCCAAACGGCTATTTTGAGTCTGGAAACCCAGGAGCCTTCCAGACAACCCTGTACATACGTTTTAAACTTCATATTTCAAAAATATATAATATAGCTTTTGAAAACCTTTTAAAATATGTTTTAAAACCCCAAAGCAGCTTGGCCTAATCAAGACAGGACCAGCGAAGAGCTAAGAAGAGCCCGAAACCGGATCCTGTCAAGCCCGGTACAACAACTCTTGTATCACATCCATACCCTCAGGATCTCGAACGTCCAAGACCCTGTTCTTATCAAAATGTCATTTGAAGTCATCTCCGGAAAGCAGAAACGGAGGCGGACGACCATGTTGGCGAAGACCCAACGCAGACGGAGTACTGATGCTGTCAGGCCCCGCACAAATCGTCCGTTTCAAACCCAGCTCGAAGGAGTCAGAGTTCAGTTTGGATTGGATCTGGACCATATATATCCAGATCCCCATCCAGACCCATGTATGGACTTGGATTTGGATTTGGATTCAAAAATCCAATCCAATATCCAGATCCATGGCCCACATCACCTTCTCATAAATGGAGGTGGGGCCTACTTGAAATTCACATGGGATTATGGGCATGAGAGAGAGTGGGGATGGAAAATATCAAGAGTGTTGTAATTAAGCTTGACTTGTGTGTCAAGTTTGGGGTTAATCATGTGGGTTAGCCTAATTGAGTGGGTTTAAGCTTGTAATTAGCCAAAACCCAACCTAGGGCTGCACCAACATGAGGTGGTTAAGGTCTATGGGCCATGCAAAGGGAGCTCCTTCACCTAAACCTAACCCAAAACACCTAATCCAAGCCTACCCCCCTAATCCACCCCTAATCTGAGCCTAATCACCTAACCCACTTCCCTAATCCCGGCCTAATCCCAACCTAATCACCTAACCCACTTCCCTAATCCTTCCCTAAACCTAGGTTAATTTCCCTAAACCTAGCCTAAACCTAGCCTAATCACCTAACCTAGCACACTAAACCTCACCCTAAAACCCAACCACCTAACCTAGCCCTAAACCCCTAAACCACCCCTAGCCCACAATCTACCCAAACCACTAGTTTTCAAAATATCTGGCCCAACCCTTTCCAGCCCACCTTATCTTCATACCACCCTACCTAAACCACCTAACCACTACCCCAAGCCCAGCCCTAACTGACCTACCCATCCCTATTTAAACCCCCCCCCTTTGGGGGCGGGTTTTTCAAGCTGGAACCCTTCACCAATCCCCGCCGGACCCTCTCTTCCCCCACTTCCCAGCTTAGCCGAACCTGCCCAGCTGCTCCACCTGCACCACCACCATCCCTCCATCCCACCACAGCTTCCACCGCCATCTCCACCACCTCCCGGCCAGGCCTCACTGCCTTCCCCAAGCCCAGCCGAGCACCACCTTCATTCCATTCGTTAAGTACCCCCCCCCCCCACTCTACCTAGCTCCTTCTCTACTCCCTCTCCACTCCTAGCCACCCACCATACCACCACCTTACCTACACATCAACCCTTTGCTGCCACCATTCTCACTTAGCCGAACCTATCACAACCTAAACTACCGGCCACTACCTAACTACCCTAACTACACCCGGCCAGCCATCTCTTTTCCCCTAAGACTCCCATTCGGCCTTCCCTTAAACTCCCTTTAGGTCCATACTCCCCAACACTCTATACTCTCCATTTGTGACCCTACATATTCACTCGGCCCAGCCTTTTAATCCCCCACATCAAGGCGACACCCCTTTACAGCCGGCCACCTTCGAGGCGCCTATCCCGCGCCCCACTTGCAGCCGGCCAGCACCCTTTGTCATTCACCCTCGCGGAGCTCCCGTTTGCAGCCCAAGGCGAAGGCCAAGCCCACACTCAAGCAAGGCCTCTACGGACCAGCTACTTGTAAGTGCCTAAACTCGGTCTTTAGTTGTATACTTGCTTGGGATTCAATTTGATACGGGGTTGTAATAATGGAGCATAGTCTCCCCCCGCTTGTAATAACGTGGCTTGGCACACCCACACACGTGCACTCTCTTAGTTGTGCACGATTTTGAACACACACGGGCCTAATCAGCCCCTAATACATAAGTATATATATATACTTTCATTTTCGAAGGGTTTTTGCTTAAGTTGGGTGCGTTGTCTTTCAATTCAAGCACTCACACACATTGAGCTTTCGCTCTTATTTGAAAGACCCAAGTAAGGGCCGACCTATACTATTTGGGTTTTATTTCATGTCGTGTGAGTAAGTCTTTCAATTCAAGCACTCTCACACACATTGAGCTTTCACTCTTATTTGAAAGACCCAAGTAAGGGCCGACCTATACTATTTGGGTTTTATTTCATGTCGTGTGAGTAAGTCTTTCAATTCAAGCACTCTCACACACATTGAGCTTTCGCACTTATTTGAAAGACCCAAGTAAGGGCCGACCTATACTATTTGGGTTTAATTTCATGTCGTGTGTGTAAGTCTTTCAATTCAAGCACTCTCACACACATTGAGCCTTCGCTCTTATTCCCAAGACCTTAGTAAAGGCCTTATTGCAGTTATATTTGAGTTTCATTTATGTCGTGTGTGTAGTACTTCAATTCAAGCACTCTCACACACATTGAGCCTTCGCTCTTACTCCCAAGACCTTAGTCAAGGCCATACTGCAATTTATATTTGGGTTTAATTTCATGTCTTGTGCGTAAGTCTTTCAATTCAAGCACGCACCCACATTGAGCCTTCGCTCTTATTTGTAAGACCCGAGTAAGGGCTCATATACATACTCTATATACATATCTCCCTTCGGCATTTATATTTCAAGTCATTTCCCTTCGGTTATTTCCCTTCAGTATTATCTTTACATTTCGGGTTTTCCCTTTGGAGTAGTGTGAGTTTGCATTGCATCTACGCCATACCACGAGGTAGGACGCATATTGCATCTAAGCAAACCCCGCTCGAATTCGCCCATGTAGTGGAGTGTTCATAACACACAAACTAGGTGGCCCGAAAAGGGATAAAAGAAAAGACTTAGGCACGTGCAAATCCACGTGATCTAAAACATGCAATCGCATTTTAAAGACCCGAAATAGACACCTCGAACCGCTTCGTAGACTTTCTCTCCAAAAACTCGATTTTTGCGTACCAAATCGGAGTCACCTTGACTTCTGTGAACCCAAGCCCCATCGTTATCACTGGATACGATGGGAATGCGTCTAGGCCTTTAGGATCAATCGAACTCAAAATGGAAACGGGAGGGATCACACACACGGGGGTGTTCCATGTCTTGGACATCCACCCCCATTATAACCTGTTGCTGGGAAGGCCCTGGATACACAGCTTGTGCGTTGTGCCATCCACCTTCCACAGGTGTGTCAAGATCCCTTTCGGGGACCAAGTCGTGGTGATCCTAGGTGAGAGTCACCCATAGCTTCTGGGGATCATAAACTCCCCTTGTTTATCGAGCTCCCAGGCCCATGAGGCTAGCCTGGGGCAGATTGTGATTGAGCCGCCAAGGCTCATGTTAAACAACCCTAGGAAGGTTGTATATGTGAAGGGGCCGCCCAAAGCAGGCCCCTCCCGATCTTAACCCTTCTAGGAAGACCCAAGCGTTCCCTATTTCCAAAGCCCCTGGACAAGAAGCCATACGAGCCATACAAGCATAATATGGACGACAGCAAGTTCCAGGACCACGATTTATATCATCAATTTTCAAAAAATAGAAAATTGTAGAACATGTTGTTAAATATGGGCTACACGCCCTACAAAAGTCTAGGGGCACAAAACCAGGGTCTCCTAGAGCTCATCCTTCCTAGGGCCAACCCAAGCCGATACGGGATCGGCTATACTCCCAGAATACCACCAGAGCCACCCCCTGTGACCACCTGGGTTAAGGGTGCCCTGGAACCTGCCTTAGAAGAGACCTACGATTTAGACCTCCTATTCCGAGTCTAATCCGTAGTGTTTTCCCTTTGTAGGTATGATGGAAGATCCCTTTCATAAAAACACAAAAACATTTGGAAAACTTAAAATCAAAAAAATCGAAAAAGAGGAAAAACCAAAAACAATGGAAAAACAAAAACTCGAAAATAGAGTGCTTTGTATAGTTCCTAAGGTTCTTGTTTTACAAAAACCCAAAAAAATCGAAAATTTGGAAAATACCAAAAAGATTTTGTATATAGTTTCTCCTGGTAGGACTTTGGCAAAAGAAAAGGATTTCGAAAGAAACGTCGTCTGCATAGCCAGACCAAAAATTTCGAAATCAATTGAAAATCCGAGTGCAAAACCAGGTCTTTTTGAAAATCACGCATCAAATTTCCTCGGGTCTATAACCCACGAGAATGATCGAAGCCCATAAGTGGATCCCCTTGAGGAAGATCCCACTTCTGAGCTCCCAGAATTTCATAAAATTCTCAATTTTGAAAGACCTTCCAATTCAGTAGGAGGAGATTTAACAGAGGTGAACCTAGAGAGTGACTCCAATCCAAAAACCATCAAAATAGGCACATGCTTGCATGAACATGAAAGATCAGCATTCATTGCATTTCTACGAACCTATTTAGATGTGTTTGCATGGACGTATGAAGACATGCCGGGCATAGACCCCAGCATTGTCGAACATCGTGTTCCCTTAGATGCAGATGTAAAACCCATAAAGCAGAAGCTTAGGAAAATACACTCGAATGTACACACGCAAGTCAAAGAGGGTTTAGGAGATCTGTTAAAAGCCGGATTTATAAAACCCATTGCGTATTCTGATTGGTTGTCAAACATCGTTGTAGTTCGAAAAACCAATGGGAAAATTCGAATATGCATCGATTTCAGAAACCTAAATAGAGCCACTCCAAAGGATAATTATCCTTTACCAAACATAGATTTGATAGTCGATAGTACTGCAAATCACGAAATGTTTTCATTTATGGATGGCTATTCAAGCTGTAATCAAATCAAACTAAGTCCACGAGATCAAGGTAAGACCGCCTACCAGAGAGCCATGACCATGATCTTCCATGATCAAATTCATGAGCTCGTAGAAGTGTATGTAGATGATCTCTTGGCGAAATCCAAAACACGATGCACTCATATCGAATGTTTGCAAAAGATTTTTGAAAGGCTTAGGCTTTACAAAGTAAAGCTAAACCCTCAAAAATGTGTATTCGGGGTAGAATCAGGGAAGCTTCTAGGCTTTATGGTAAGCCAAAGGGGTATAGAAGTCGACCCCTCTAAGTGTCGAGCCATCATAGACATGGCTCCACCCTCCAATCTCACCCAAATTCGTAGCCTCAAGGGTCGATTACAATCCGTTCGCTGATTCATATCGAATCTGGCAACTAGATGCGAATCCTTCAATAAGTTGTTGAGGAAGGGCACAAAATTCTTATGGGATGAAGAATGCCAAAGGTCCTTTGAGAGACTAAAGGCATACTTGGTTAATCCCCCCGTTTTGAATCCTCCGAAGCAAGGAAAACCGCTTTTACTCTACATCTCTGTGCATGCGAATGCTTTAGGAGCCCTATTGGCTCAATAGAGGATGACACCCATAAGGAGTATGCCATCTACTATATTTTGAAAACTCTCTTGGCTTATGAACGAAATTATCAAGCCATGGAGAAGACGTGCTTGGCCCTAGTCTGGGCCTGCCAAAAATTCAAACACTATTTCCTAGATCATGAGATCTGGATGGTGTCTAAGCTTGATCCAATCAAGCACTTGTTCGAAAAACCCATTCTCACGGGTAGATTGGGCAAATGGCAACTCCTTCTAATGGAGTATGACCTGAAATACCATCACCAGATCTCCATTAAGGGGCAAGTCCTAGCAGACTACGTGGTTGAGTTCTCCCTGGAGGACGCATATCCCACACTTGATGAAATGCTTGATGAAGGCATATTGCAAAACCATTTCCAAAACCACATTTTGGCAAACAATTTCGAAAACCAAGTGTGGAAGATGCACTTCGATGGGGTGCGAAACCAACGAGGGGCTGGTGCTGGGGTCATCCTCATCTCCCCTGAAAAGGGTGAGATTCCCATAGCAGTCCGCCTAGATTTCGAATGTTCCAACAACGTAGCTGAGTATGAAGCACTCATACAAGGCTTAAGGATTTCAAAAACTCTAGGGGCATCATGCATCGAGGTCTTTGGAGATTTGCTCCTTGTTATAAATCAGGTTTTGAAAATTTGGCAAGTGCATAATGAAAAACTACTTCCATATCACGAGTTGGCCACTCAATTGGTCCAGTCATTCCAATCGTGTAAACTCACACACGTAGGAAGAGAGGACAATGGCATCGCTGATGCCCTCTCCTCCTTGGGTTCAGCCTTAAAGGTCGATCCCATTGTCGGGACCCCGTCTTTAGAAATATGGCATGCGCCCAACCCATCCACACACAACTTGGATATTTACCAAAATAACCCCGATTCTATTGAAAAACCCTAGTTTTACGATATAAAACAATTTCTAGAAAATGGGAGATTCACCGAGGATGCCACATCCAAAGATAAGGCATTCATCCGTAAGATTTTGACCCGATACACCATTCTGGGTGGGGTTCTATACAAGAAAAGCTTTACCGGCATCCTACTTAGGTGTATCGATCTAGAGGAGGCTAGGATAGTGATGCATGAATTCCACGATGGGGAATGTGGAGGTCATGTTAATGCCAACATGATGGCAATGAAAATACTTAGAGGGGGCTATTTTTGGTCCACCTTGAAAAAGGGTTGTCACGATCATGTTAGGAAGTGTCATCCATGTCAAGTGCATGGGCATGCCATTCATATCCCATCATCTGCATTGCATTCCGTGGTCAGCCCCTGGCCATTTACCATGTGGACGTTTGACATTGTAGGCCCAATATTTCCAAAAGCCTCGAATGGGCATTGATTCATTTTAGCAGCCACAGAGTATTTCTCCAAGTGGGTGGAAGCCATTTCCCTAACCAACGTGCTGGGGCAACATGTGGTGGCTTTCATTCGGAGGAATATCTTGGCTCGATTTGGGGTTCCACGAGACCTTGTGTTTGATAATGGCACCCCATACAAGAACGAGCGGATGGTTAAGTTGTGCAACACCTATGGCATAACTCACCACTTCTTTTCGCCCTACTACCCTCAAGGCAACGGCCAAGCCGAAGCCACAAACAAGACTCTCATTAGTATAATTGAGAAAACTTAAGAGAAGGGTAGGACATGGCTCGAGAAGCTGGATGAAGCCTTATGGGCTTATAGGACTTCCATCCGGACTCCCACGAATGCCACACCATTCGAGTTGGTCTATGGCACAAACGCCATTCTTCCCATTCATACTCAACTGCATTCATTCCATACATCCATAGCACTCGACCTCCCCCTAGAGACGCTTCAGCATGCTAGGATGGTCGAATTAGATTTTTTAGATGAGAGGCGACTCCTTGCTATGGATCATGCTCGTGCATACCGGCAAAGGATAGCCCGACACTATGGCAAACACATGAGACCTCGCCACTTTGAAGTGGGAGATCTGGTCTTGGAAATCATCCACTATCGTGGCCCACATCCCCTTGGAAAGTGGCACCCCAAGTGGGATGGACCCTATGTTGTACGTGCAACCACCACAAACAACTCATATTGGTTAATCGATGTAGAAGGTAGGAATTTAGCAGATCCTATCAATATTCAATACTTAAAGAAGTATTATGTGTAGGATTTGGATTAAATTCCCCCATTTTCGAAAATTTTAGGGATAGCTGCCCTGAGACCTGAAAATAAGGTGCAAAGGCAAAGTCGTGTGACCCTGAGTGAGAGAATTCGCACTTGTGAAAGAGTGGAGTCTTCAAAATCGTAGTTACATTTCAAAATCCTTCTTCTTACAAAGAAAGGCCTAGTTCAACATAGCAAGATACTTGCAAGTAGTACGTGTTATTTCTAAATAGGCTGATCTGGAATGGATCGAGTGTGAGCTTGGGATAAGTCCTCCCCTCTTCTCTTCTCCTTCCAAAAGGAAAACGTGGCCAAAATAAAGAGAATTTCCCATTCAAAGTCTCTTTCCAAAAGAAAGAAACCAGAATTTAAAAGAAAAATCGATTCTCTTATAAAAAAAAAAAGGGATTAAAGAAAAAATACTGCCAAAGGGAGACCCTCTATGAAAAAAGGAAAAAGAGGCCAAAAAGCTCAAATAGAGCAGTTTTCCGCCTTCTGTGCCTTAAACCATGGGATGCTTCAAAAGGGACCGTGGTATCTCTTCCCCATCCAAGGCTTATCCCAAGCTAAAGCATGGTTCATTTCGAGGAATCCTAAAGTAAAAATAGGATTTGCTTACTTGAATTTCATCTTGTTTGAGAATTCGACGTTTCGAGTAAGGCGTAGGAATTTGAAATATAGCTTGTTTTCTTATAAAACCTTCGCTAGATAAGCGAGTGTCAAGACTCAAGCAAGGGCAAACATGAAGAGCTCGAGATCCTTAGGATTGAGACTCAAGACAGTTGTCCCTTTTGTAAATAGCTTTTGTAAATAGATTTTGAAAAATCGAACATCGAACAGCATAGGATTTGCTCACTTGGAGTAGCAGGCCTAGTAAGTCTCGAGAGTTCGACCACATCTGGTCTCTGGGAGGTCGCCACTCTTGGCACCACACCCATGTCATGCATCTACATTCCACGCATGGCACTTGCATAAACATGATCCCATTCTAGGACCAGAGTCTATTCTGCATATCCCTTTGGCGTGGTATCTCCTCCTACAAGGGTTTTAAAAGTGAGATTTTGCTAAAGATTGGGACGATCCCATATTTTCGTGGATAGATCTAGGGAGACCATGAAAGGGTTGTTTGTCATCTTTGCCCTTATCCAAATCGATTTGGACAAGGCCAAAGAGGGGCATCTGTAAACACCCCGAAATCCCATGAGTTTCTGAAAACAACCTGGTTTTCTAAAAGCAGCCCCAAAGGGTTATTTTGAGTCTGGAAACCCAGGAGCCTTCCAGGCGACCCTGTACAGATGTTTTAAACTTTTATATATTTTAAATATGTATAATATGTTTTAAAAACTGTTAAAATATGTTTTGAAACCCCACAAAGCAAGCTTAGCCTGATCAAAGCGGGACCAAAAGAGCCAAAGAGAGCCCAGAACCGGAGCACATGTCGAGCCAACCTCCACCTTGCGCCACCACTACCTCCCAGCCTGCTCCACCTTGTGCCACCACTGCCCGACCGAACTCCATCTTCCTACATCACCCGGCTGCTCTTCTTCCTTGGAGACCAACTCCCTACCAGCCGGTTAGTACCTCAACCTAACTCTACCTCTTCTTCACTCCCCCTCCACTCTCAACCGCCCATACCACCACTACATCACCCCATCACAGCCGCCTGCCACCCCTACCCATTCGGCCAGACCTAACCCTCTACATCACCCGGCTCTCTACCTTCTCCCCTAGTGATACCTGGTCACTTTCCACCTTGCTCCCTAGGACCCGTCCCTTCCAACTCTTATTCATCCACTAACCCCACCTTCCACGACACCCTAGCTAGCTCCCTTCCCATCCTTGCCATTCCCTAGCTACCCTAGCAGTCGGCCACTACTAAACTCCCCTTAGTCGACCACCCTAGCCGATTGCACCCAAGTCCTCCCAGCCAGCCACACCTTCTCCCTTAGATTTTCCTTAGGCATTCTCTTTAGGCTCCCCTTTAGTGCCACCTTCCCTAGTACCACACTCTCCCTTAGTGACCCTCCTTAGACAACTTAGCCCAAAGCACCAAGGCAGCACACTCCTAGCAGCTGGCCAGCTTAAAGGCGCCATTCCTGCACACCCAAGTCACCCGGCCAGCATCTCCCCTTGCCGTTTCATTCCGAGGAGCTCCCTCTTGCAGCCCAAGGCGAAGCCAAGCCCACGCTCAAGCAAGTCATCTTCGGACCAACTATAAGTAAGTACCTAACTTGGTCCTTAGTTGTAGACTTGCTTAAATTAAATTTGATAGGGGTTGTAATAACAGAGCATTGTCTCCCCCTGCTTGTAATAACGTGGTTTGCACACCCACACACACGTGCACTTGAGCCAACCTCGCTCTTAGTTGTGCACGATTTTGAACACACACGGGCCTAATCAGCACCTAAGATATAAATTTATGTATATACTTTAAATTGCGTAGGGTTTTGCGTAACTTGTGTGTGTTGTCTTTAAATTCTTGCACTCACACACATTGAGCCTTCGCTCTTATTTGCAAGACCCAAGTAAGGGTCATGTTATACTATCCTTGGGTTTAATTTCATGTTGTGTGCGTAGTACTTCAATTCAAGCACTCACACACATTGAGCTTTCGCTCTTACTCCCAAGACCTTAGTTAAGGCCATACTGCAATTTATATTTGGGTTTAATTTCATGTTGTGTGCATAGTACTTCAATTCAAGCACTCACACACATTGAGTTTTCGCTCTTCCTCCCAAGACCTTAGTTAAGGCCATATTGCAAGTTATATTTGGGTTTCATTTCATGTCGTGTGTGTAGTACTTCAATTCTCGCACGCACCCACATTGAGCCTTCGCTCTTATTTGCAAGACCCGAGTAAGGGCCCATATATACATTATATACGTATTTCCCTTCGGCAATTTCCATTACAAGTCATTTCCCTTCGGCAATTTCCATTACAAGTCATTTCCCTTCGGTCATTTCCCTTCGGCATTGTCTTTAAATTCGGGTTTTCCCTTTGGAGTAGCGTGAGTTTGCATTGCATATACGCCATACCACGAGTTAGGACGCATATTGCATCAAAGCAAACCCCATACTCCCGCTCAAAATCGCCACATCTTAGTGGAGTGTTCATAACACACACCTAGGTGGCCCGAAAAGGGATAAAAAGAAAGACTTAGGCACGTGCAAATCCACGTGATCTAAAATCTGAAAATCATACAAACAAGACCCGAATCAAACACCTCAAATTGCTTTCGTAGGTCCTTATATCCACAAACTCGATCTTTAAAAGCGTACAGACTGACCCTTGCGCATCGGTGCAAGAAGGTCTGCGACGACAAGAGCTTGCTTGCTCACAGTCGCCACGTTAGAAGTCAGGTTTAATATATCTTCGCTAGCTTAAGTAAGCTAGCTGGCACGCCCTGTTTATTTAAATAGGACTTAGATACATGAAAAGGTTCACTTCAGGCCTAAAAACCAGGAAGCAGAGATTTTCTGTGTCTACAAAGTTGCGTGAGTTGTCTTTCAAATTTATACACAACACACACGCACACATTGAGCCTTTCCGCTCTTATATCTATATCTCCCTTCCGTAATTTCCCTTCCGCAATTTACATTCAAGTCGTGTGAGTTGCATTCAATTTGTGGTATTTCCCTTCAGCTATGTCTTTCAAATTCGGGTTTTACATTCAAGTTGTGTGAGTTGCATAGCATATCCGCCAAACTCGAGATATTGTGCATACTTGCATCCAAAGAAGCCCCGAATACCCTGTGCAAACATGCCAATCTTAGGCCACTTGATGTACACATATCCCGCCTAAGTAGATAAAACTGAAAGACTTAGATACGTGCAACCCCATGTAAATAAAATCTGCAAATAGGCATACAATCGCTCAAATACTTTCGTATTCTTTTCAAAAGGCCATGCTTGTCCCAAAATCGATATTTTCTAAGCGTTTAAATAGACCCTTGAGCACCTGGTTCAAGAAGGTTTACAACAAAAAGATCCCACTTATCCACAGTCGCCCTATAAGTCAGATATTTCAAAAATACTTCGCTAGTTTGAGTAAGCTCGCTGGCACACCTGTAGACACGGAAAATTCTCACTTCCTGTTCTTAGGCTCGAAGTGAACCTTTTCATGTGTCTAAGTCATTTTTATAACAAGGGCGTGCCAGCTAGCTTGCTTAAGCTAGTGAAGTAAGCTTTTTTAAAATCTGACTCTTTCGGGGCGATTGTGAGTAAGTGAGCTCTTTTCGTTGCAGACCTTCTTGCATCGATGCGCAAGGGTCAGTCTGTACGCTTGGCAAAGTCGTTTTAAACAAATAACCTCTTTGAAAATATACGAGGTGTTTGGGTTTCGTTTGTTTGGTTGCAAGTGATTTATTTCACGTGGGATTTGCACGTGCCTATGTCTTTCAATATTTATGCTATTTAAGCCAACTAGGTGTGTGCGTAAGTGACCTAAGTTGGGCAATTTTTGCACGGGAGTATGGGTTTTGCTTTGATGCAATATGCATCCTAACTCATGGTATGGCGAATATGCAATGCAAACTCACACAACTCCAAGGGAAAACCCGAATTGAAAGACAATGCTTAAGGGAAATTGTGTAATGTAAATTGCAAAAGGGAAATTGCAAAAGGGAAATATGGCTATATCTTAAGAGAGGAAAGGCTCAATTGTATAAGTGTGTGTCATGTATATATGGAAAGACTACTCACACAGCTGAACCTTAAAACCCAAATCTTAAAGACATAGCGGAAGGGAAATACTTATAATATATATAGGCCTGAAGGTCACCAACGTGTGCGTGGGTATTGTGTATATATGTAAAGACAACTCACACAACTTGTAATGTAAAACCCAAATAAAATTGCAATATGGCCCTTACTAGGGTCTTGGGAGTAAGAGCGAAAGCTCAATGTGTGTGAGTGTAGAATTGAAAACCCACGCACACAACTTGAATGAAACACCCAAATTAACTTGCAATATGGCCCTTACTAGGGTCTTGGGAATAAGAGCGAAAGCTCAATGTGTGTGAGTGTAGAATTGAAAGACAACACCCACGACTTAAATTAAAACCCACGCAGCTGAATATATATAAATATAACTATATCTTATGGGGCTGTCAAGGCCCGTGTGTGTGCCAAAAGGGTGTGCAACTAGGAGCGGAAAGGCTCAAGTGCACGTGTGTGTTGGTGTGTCAAACCACGTTATTACAATCGGGGGGAGACAACTCTCCATTATTAAACCCCGTATCAAAATTTAATTAAATGTAAGCAAGTTCATATAATGGACTGAGTTAGGCACTTACGTGTAGCTGGTCTGTGCTCAACTTGCTTAGACGTGGCTTCATGAGTCGCCTTGGGCAGCCAAAGGGGTCTTTCTATGGTTTTTGGTCCTAAACGGGATCATGTTATGCAAGTGTTCATGCATGGATATGCACATGCATGACATGTATGAGACGCCAAGTAGGGCGACCTCCTAGAGACCAGATGGCATGGTCGAACTCTTGAGACTTACGAAGACCTGCTGCCCTAAGTGAGCGGGCCCTATGTTGCTCGATGTTCGATTTTTCAAAATCTATTTACAAAAGGGAAAACTGCTTTTAGCCTCAATCCTAAGGATCTCGAGCTCTTCGCGTTTGCCTTTGCTTGAGTTTTGACACTCGCTAATCTAGCGGAGGTTTTATAAGAAAACAAGCTATATTTCAAAATTTCTACGCCTTACTCGAAACATAGAATTCTCAAACAAAATGAAATTCAAGTAAGTAAATCCTATTTTTACTTTAGGATTCCTTAAAATGAACCATGTTTTACTTGGGATAAGTCGCAGGGATGGGAAAGAGATACCACGGTCCCTTCTGAAGTGTCCTGTGGTTTGAGGCATAGAAGGCGGAAAACTGCTCTTTTTTGAGCTTTTTGGCCTTTTCTTCCTTTTTTCATAGAGGGTCTCTCTTCGGGAGTATTTTTTCTTTAATCCCGCTTTTCCATAAAAGAATCAAGTTTTTTTCTTTTGATTCATGTTTCTTTCTTTGGGAAAGAGATTTTTGCGGGGATTTCCCTTTGTTTTTGGCTATATTTTCCTTTTGGAAGGAGAAGAGAAGAGGGGAGGACTTATCCCAAGGTCGTACTCGATCCATTCCAGATCAACCTATTTAGAAATAGCACGTACTACTTGCAAGTATCTTGCTATATTGAACTAGGCCTTTCTTTGTAAGAAGAAGGATTTTGAAATGTAACTACGTATTTGGAAAACTCCACTCTTTCACAAGTGCGAATTCTCTCGCTCAAGGTCACACAATTCGCCTTTGAACCCTACTTTTGAAGTTTCAAAGCAGTTATCCCTAAGGATTTTCGAAAATGGGAATTTAACCCAAACCCTACACATAATACTTCTTTAAGTATTGAATATTGATAGGATCTGCTAAATTCCTACCTTCGACATCGATCAACCAATATGAGTTGTTCGTGGTGGTTGCATGCACAACATAGGGTCCATCCCACTTGGGGCACCACTTTCCAAGTGGATGTGGGCCACGATAGTGGATGATTTTCAAAACCAGATCTCCCACTTCAAAGTGGCGAGGTCTCATATGTTTGTCATAGTGTCGGGCTATCCTTTGCCGGTATAAATGAGCATGATCCATAGCAAGGAGTCGCCTCTCATCTAACAAATGTAGTTCGGCCATCCTAGCATGCTGAAGCATCTCTAGGGGGAGGTCGAGTGCAATGGATGTATGGAATGAATGGAGTTTTGTATGAATGGGGAGAATGGCGTTTGTGCCATAGACCAACTCAAATGGCGTGGCATTCGTGGGAGTCTGGATGGAAGTCCTATAAGCCCATAAGGCTTCATCAAACTTCTCATGCCACGTCCTACCCTTTTCTAAAGTCTTCTCAATTATGCTAATGAGAGTCTTGTTCGTGGCTTCGGCTTGGCCGTTGCCTTGAGGGTAGTAGGGCGAGGAGAAGTGGTGAGTTATGCCATAGGTGTTGCACAACTTAACCATCCGCTCGTTTTTGAATGGGGTGCCATTATCGGATAGAAGGTCTCTTGGAACTCCAAATTGAGCCAAGATATTCCTCCTAATGAAAGCCACCACATGTTGCCCCTGTACGTTGGTCAGGGAGATGGCTTCGACCCACTAGGAGAAGTACTCCGTGGCTGCTAAAATAAACCTATGCCCATTCAATGCCTTTGGAAATATTGGGCCTACAATATCAAACGCCGACATGGTAAATGGCCAGGGGCTGACCACAGAATGCAATGAAGATGAGGGGATATGAATGGCGTGCCATGCACTTGACATGGATGACACTTCCTAACATGATCGTGGCAATCCTTTTTCAGGGTGGACCAAAATAGTCCTCTCTAAGTATTTTCATCGCCATCATGTTGGCATTGACATGACCTCCACATTCTCCATCGTGGAATTCATGCATAACATTCCTACCCTCCTCTAAGTCGACACATCTTAGTAGGATGCCGGTAAAACTCTTTTTGTACAAAACCCTACCCAAAATCGTGTATCAGGTAGAAATTTTCCGGATAAATGCCTTATCTTTGGATGTGGCATCCTCAATGAGTCCCCCATTTTCTAGAAAACATTTAATGTCATAGAACCAAGGTTTTTCAACAGAATCTGGATTGTTTTGGCAAATTTCCAAATCGTGTGTGGATGGAGTGGGCGCATGCCATATTTCTAAGGATCGGGTTCCCAAAGTGGGATCGACCTTTAGGGCTGAACCCAAGGATGAGAGGGCATCGGCAACGCCATTATCCTCTCTTCCTACGTGTGTGAGTGTACACGATTGGAATGACTCAACCAATCGAGTGACCAACTCGTGATATGGAAGAAGTTTTTCATTTCGCACTTGCCAAATTTTCAAAACTTGGTTTATAACGAGGAGTGAATCTCCAAAGACCTCGATGCATGATGCCCCTAGAGTTTTCGAAATCCTTAAGCCTTGTATGAGTGCTTCATACTCAACTATGTTGTTGGAACATTCAAAATCTAGGCGAACTTTTATGGGGATCTCACCCTTTTCAGGGGATATGAGGATGATACCTACCCAGCCCCTCGTTGGTTTTGTGCCCCATCGAAGTGCATTTTCCACTCTTGGTTTTCGAAAGAGTTTGCCAAAATGTGGTTTAGAAATTGGTTTTGCAATATGCCTTCATCAGGCATTTCACTAAGTGTGGGATATGCATCCTATACGGGGAACTCAGCCACGTAGTCTGCTAGGGCTTGCCCCTTAACGGAGATCTGATGATGGTATTTCAGGTCATACTCCATTAGAAGGAGTTGCCATTTGCCCAATCTACTAGTGAGAATGGGTTTTTCGAACAAATGCTTGATTGGATCAAGCTTGGACACTATCCAGATCTCATGATCTAGGAAATAGTATCGAAATTTCTGGCAGGCCCAAACTAGGGCCAAGCATGTCTTCTCCATGACTTGATAATTCCTTTCATAAGCCAAGAGAGTTTTCGAAATATAATAGATGGCATACTCCTTGTGGGTGTCATCCTCGTATTGAGCTAACAAAGCTCCCAAGGCATTCGCATGCACGGAAATGTAAAGTAGAAGAGGTTTTCCTTGCTTTGGAGGATTTAAAATAGGGGGATTAACTAAGTATGCCTTTAGTCTTTCAAATGACTTTTGGCAGCCGTCATCCCATGAAAATTTCGTGCCCTTTCTTAACAACTTGTTGAAGGGTTCGCATCTAGTCGTCAGTTTGAGATGAACCGGTGAATGGATTGTAATCGACCCTGGAGGCTATGAATCTGTGTGAGATTTGAGGGTGGAGCCATGTCTATGATGGCTCGACACTTAGATGGGTCGACTTCTGTGCCCCTTTGGCTCACCATAAAGCCTAAGAGCTTTCTAGACTCTACACCGAACACACATTTCTAAGGGTTTAGCTTTACTTTGTAAAGTCTAAGCCTTTCGAAAAATTTTTGTAAGCATTCGATATGAGTGCATCAAGTTTTGGATTTTGCCAAGAGATCATCCACATATACCTCTACGAGCTCTTGAATCTGATCATGGAAGATCGTGTTCATAGCTCTTTGGTATGTGGCGCCGGCATTTTTCAAACCAAAGGGCATGACTGTATAGCAGTATGTGCCCCATGGGGTTGTGAAAGCGGTCTTACCCTGATCTCGTGGGCTTAGTTTAATTTGATTATACCCTGAATAGCCATCCATAAACAAAAACATTTCATGATTTGCAGTACTATCGACTATCAAATCTATGTTCGGTAAAGGATAATTATCCTTTGGAGTGGCTTTATTCAGGTTTCTAAAATCAATGCATATTTGAATCTTCCCATTGGTTTTTCAAACAACAACGATATTGGATAACCAATCAGAATACGTAATGGGTTTTATAAATCTGGCTTTTAGCAGATCTTCTAAACTCTCTTTGACTTGTGCGTGTACATTCGGATGTATTTTCCTAAGCTTTTGCTTTATGGGTTTCACATCCGCATCTAAGGGAAGACGATGTTCGACAATACTGGGGTCTATGCCCGGTATGTCTTCATACGTCCATGCAAACACATCTAAGTAGGTTTTTAGAAATGCAATGAATGAGACCTTTCATGCTCATTGTAAACACCTGGTTTTGCAAAAGCTGCCGCAAAGGGCTATTTTGAGTCTAGGAACCTAGGAGCCTTCCAAGCAAACCCTGTACATATGCTTTAAATTATACATGTTTAAAATATGTATTATATAGTTTTAAAACGTTTAAAAAGATATTTTGAAACCCCACAAAGCAACTTGGCCTGATGAAAGGAGGACCAGAGGAGCGAAAGAGAGCCCAGAATCGGAGCACATGTCGAGCCTGGCACATCAACTCTCGTATCAAATTCATCCCCAGAATCTTGAACATCCAAGTCCCTGTTATCAACGCATTTGCTGAAATGATCTCCGGAAGGTGAAAAGAGTAGCGGACGACCATGTTGGCGAAGACCCAACGCAAGACGGAGTATTGATGCTGTCAAGCCCTGCACAAACCGTTCGTTTCGAACATACCCTGAAGGAGTCAGAAATCATATTTGGATCGGATCTGGACCATATATATCCAGATCCAAATCCAAACATGTATGTGGATTTGGAGTTGGATTTGGATCCAAAGATCCAATCCAATATCCACATCCACGGCCCACATCACCTTCTCATAAATGGAGGTAGGGCCCACAAGAAAATCACGTGGAAAGCTTGGGTATGAGAGAGCATGGGGGGTTTAAATATGAGTGAACATGTGTTAAGCTTGACTTGTGTGTCAAGTTTTGGGTTAATCATGTGGGTTAGCCTAATGAGTTTGGGTTTAAGCTTGTATGCACCTACACCCAACCTAAGGCTGCACCAACATGCTGCAACTAGGTCCATGGGTTATGCAAAGGGATGCTCCTAACCCTAATCCTAAGCTAAACCCCCCTTACCTAGCCGTTTCCCCCTAAACCCGACCTAATCCTAGCCTAATCACCTAACCCACTTCCCTAATCCTTCCCTAATCGTAACCTAATCACCTAACCCACTTCCCTAAACCTAGCCTAATTCCCCTAACTTCACCTTAATCCTAGCCTAAACACCTAACCCACTCCACTAAACCTCACCCTAAGCCCAACCCACCTATCTAAGCCCTAAACCACTAAACCAGCCCACCTAAATCCCTAGCACACCATATCCCTAAACCACCTAAGGCAAATATCTGGCCCACCTAAATGCCTAGCCCACCATATCCCCAAACCACTACCACCTAACCAGCCCAAACCGACCCCCCAATACCAGCCCAACCGACCCCACTAAAAGCCTATAAAACCCCCCCCTCTTGGGGCGGGTTTTGCATGAAAATCTGGGCAGCCCAGCCCCTTTCTCTCCTCTCTCACCTGCCCTCTCTCTCTCACCCACTCCACTCCACGCCACGTGTAGATGTAGGAAAATCCCCGCCTCCCCTTTTGGCTTCTTAGGGCCTGGAGCGGATCCTCTCTTGTGTCTAAGGCCTATTTGTATAAACAGGGCATGCCAGCTAGCTTACCTAAGCTAGCGAAGATATATTTTAAATCTGACTTCTAACGTGGCGACTGTGAGCAAGTGAGCTCTTGTCGTCGCAGACCTTCTTGCACCGATGCGCAAGGGTCAGTCTGTATGCTTTTAAAAATCGAGTTTAGGGTAGAAAAACCTACGAGAGCTGTTCGAGGTGTTTTTGATTCGGGTCTTTTAAATGCGATTGCAGATTTTAGATCACGTGGATTTGCACGTGCCTAAGTCTTTCTTTTTATCCCTTTATGGGCCACCTAGGTGTGTGTTATGAACACTCCACTACATGGGGCAAATTTGAGCGGGAGTACGGGGCTTGCTTCGATGCAATATGCGTCCTACCTCGTGGTATGGCGTAGATGCAATGCAAACTCACGCTACTCCAAAGGGAAAACCCGAATGTAAAGACAATGCCGAAGGGAAATAACCAAAGGGAAATGACCGAAGGGAAATGACTTCTAATGTAAATGCCGAAGGGAGATATGTATATAAGGTATATATACGGGCCCTTACTCGGGTCTTGCAAATAAGAGCGAAGGCTCAATGTGGGTGGGTGCTTGAATTGAAAGACTTACACACACAACATGAAATAAAACCCAAATATAACTTGCAATATGGCCTTGATTTAAGGTCTTGGGAATAAGAGCGAAAGCTCAATGTGTGTGCGTGCTTGAATTGAAGTACTACGCACACAACATGAAATTAAACCCAAATATAAATTGTAGTATGGCCTTGATTAAGGTCTTGGGAATAAGAGCGAAAGCTCAATGTGTGTGAGTGCTTGAATTGAAGTACTACGCACACAACATGAAATTAAACCCAAATAGTATAACACGGCCCTTACTTGGGTCTTTCAAATAAGAGCGAAGGCTCAATGTGTGTGAGTGCTTGAATTGAAAGACAACACACCCAACTTAAGCAAAACCCTACGTAAGTTAAAGTATATATATATATTTATGTATTAGTGGCTGATTAGGCCCGTGTGTGTTCAAAATCGTGCACGATTAAGAGAGTGCACGTGTGTGTGGGTGTGCCAAGCCACGTTATTACAAGCGGGGGGAGACTATGCTCCGTTATTACAACCCCGTATCGAATTAAATTTTAAGCAAGTATATAACTAAGGACCGAGTTAGGCACTTACTAATAGCTGGTCCGAAGATGCCTTGCTTGAGCGTGGGCTTGGCCTTTGCCTTGGGCTGCAAGAGGGAGCTCCGTAGAGTTGAACGGCAAAGGACTGCTGGCCGGCTGGAAATGGGGCGTGGGAGAGGCGCCTTGAAGATGGCTGGCTGCTTAGCGAATGGCTGGTTTTGTGTTTTGGGCTAAAGTGACTAAGTAGGGTCACTAAGGGAGGGTGTCGTATTAGGAAGTATGGCACTAAGGAGGAGCCTAAGGGAGTGTCTAAAGGAGAGCCTAGGGGAAGTATAGGGCTGGCGGATGGCTGGCCGAATGAGTATGGGACAGTCGGTTGGAGTGGCCGACTAAGGGAGACTTGGTGGTGGCCGGCTGCTAGGGTAGCTATGGGTGTGGTGGATGGGAAGGAAGCTAGCTAGGGTACGTGGTAAGATGGAGTTAGGGGCTGAGGGGAAATGGTATGGGTAGGTCTTAGGGGGTTAAATGGAGTGGCCAGGTATAGCTAGGGTGTCTAGGTGGTGGCGGGTGGTTGGAGTGGATGAGGTTTGGCTGAATGGGAGTGGTGGCGACAAGTGGCTGGTGTTAGGGCAAGATGGTGGTGGTGCAGGTGGCTGAGAGTGGAGGGGAAGAGAAGAAGAGATAGAATTAGGTTGAAACACTAACCGAGTGGTGATGGGAGGCGGCGGATAGAAGAGGAGCAGTCGGGTGTCTTGGATGCGCAGGATGGGGTTCAGCTGGACGGAATGGTGGTGATGTGGACCTTGGCTGGAGCGGTGGTGGTGGTGGTGCTCGGCTGGGAGGTAGTGGCGCAGGTGGTGGCTGGCTGTTGGGGTAAGTGGAGCATGGTTGGAGTCGTCTGGGATGGAGAGGGGATGAGAGAAGATGGGAACCCGCCCCTTCAGGGGGGGGGGGGTTTATAGGGCTGGGATAGGTCGGTTGGGGGCTGGTATTAGGGTAGGGCCATATATTTTAAATATAAGGGGTTTTGGGTAGATTGTGTGCTATGTTTAGGTGGGGTGGTTTAGAGGTTTAGGGTTTAGCTAGGTGGGTTGGTTTTGGGGTGAGGTTTAGTGAGGTGGGTTAGGTGATTAGGCTACGATTAGGTTAGGTTTAGGGAAATTAACCTAGGTTTAGGGAAGGATTAGGGAAGTGGGTTAGGTGATTAGGTTGGGATTAGGCCGGGATTAGGGAAGTGGGTTAGGTAATTAGGCTAGGATTAGGACAGGATTAGGGTAAAAGGCTAGGATTAGGTGTTTTTGGTTAGGATTAGATTAAGGAGCTCCCTTTGCATGACCCATAGACCTTAATCACATCATGTTGGTGCAGCCCTAGGTTAGGTTTTGTTTAATTACAAGCTTAAAGCCATGTTAACTAGGCTAACCCACATGATTAACCCCAAACTTGACACACAAGTCAAGCTTAATTACAACACTCCCAAATCTTATCCTCCCCACTGTAAACACCCCGAAATCCCACGAATTTCTTAAACAAACCTGGTTTTGAAAAAGCAGCCCCAAAGGGCCATTTTGAGTTTGGAAACCCAGGAGCCTTCCAGACAACCCTGTATATATGTTTTAAACTTCATATTTCAAAAATATATAATATGGCTTTTGAAAACCTTTTAAAAATACGTTTTGAAACCCCGAAGCGGCTTGGCCCGATCAAGACAGGACCAGGAGAGCTAAGAAGAGCCCAGAACTGGAGCGCATGTCCAGCCTGGCGCAGCAACTCTTGTATTTGATTCACACCCCCAGGATCTCGAACGTACAAGACCCTGTTCTTATCAAAATATCATTTGAAGTCATCGTCGGAAGAAAGAAACAGAGGCGGACGACCATGTTGGCGAAGACCCAACGAAGACGGAGTACTGATGCTGTTAGCCCCGCGCAAATCATCCGTTTTGAACCCAGCTCGAAGGAGTCAGAGTTCAGTTTGGATTGGATCTGGACCATATATATCCAGATCCCAATCCAAACCCATATGTGGACTTGGATTTGGATTTGGATCCAGAGATCCAATCCAATATCCATATCCATGGCCCACATCACCTTCTCATAAATGGAGGTGGGCCCCACTTGAATTTCACGTGGGATCATGGGCATGAGAGAGAGTGGGGATGGAAAATATCAAGAGGGTTGTAGTTAAGCTTGACTTGTGTGTCAAGTTTGGGGTTAATCATGTGGGTTAGCCTAATTGAGTGGGTTTAAGCTTGTAATTAGCCAAAACCTAACCTAGGGATGCACCAACATGAGGTGGTTAAGGTCTATGGGCCATGCAAAGGGAGCTCCTTCACCTAAACCTAACCCAAAACACCTAATCCCAGCCTATCCCCCTAATCCACCCCTAATCTGAGCCTAATCACCTAACCCACTTCCCTAATCCCAGCCTAATCCCAACCTAATCACCTAACCCACTTCCCTAATCCTTCCCTAAACCTAGATTAATTTCCCTAATCCTAGCCTAAACCTAGCCTAATCACCTAACCTAGCTCACTAAACCTCACCCTAAAACCCAACCACCTAACCTAGCCCTAAACCCCTAAACCACCCCTAGTCCACAATCTACCCAAACCCCTAGTTTTCAAAATATCTGGCCCAACCCTTTCTAGCCCACCTTATCTACATACCACCCTACCTAAACCACCTAAACACTACCCCAAGCCCAGCCCTAACCGACCTACCCATCCCTATTTAAACCCCCGCCCTTGGGGGCGGGTTTTCCTAGCTAGGAGCCCTCACCAATCCCAGCCGGGTCCCCTTCTTCCCCAAGTCCAGCCGAGTCCCATCATCTCCCTCCTGCTCCACCTACTACACCTGCACCGCCACCTTACCTCTTGCATCCACCACCATCTCCTGGCCGGACGCCACCACCGTCTCCCAGCCGGACACCACCACTTGCTCTCCATCCCAACCGCCCACCTTCTCTCTTCCATCCATCGCCTCTCCCCATTCGGTAAGTACCCCCCACTCTACCTAGCTCCTTCTCTACTCCCTCTCCACTCCTAGCCGCCCACCATACCGCCACCTTACCTACACATCAGCCCTTTGCCGCCATCATTCCCCCTTAGCCGAACCTATCACAACCTAAACCACCGGCCACTATCTAACTACCCCAACTACTACCGGCCAGCCATTTTCTTCTCCCTAAAACTCCCATTCGGCCTTCCCCTAAACTCCCCTTAGGTTCATATTCCCTAACACTCTATACTCTCCATTCGTGACACTACACACTTACTTGGCCCAGCCTTTTGATCGCCCACATCAAGGCGACACCCATTTGCAGCCGGCCACCTTCGAGGCGCCAATCCCGCGCCCCACTTGCAGCCGGCCAGCACCCTTGGTCACCCATCCTCACGGAGCTCACGTTTGCAGCCCAAGGCGAAGGCCAAGCCCACGCTCAAGCAAGGCCTCTACGGACCAGCTACTCGTAAGTGCCTAAACTCGGTCTTTAGTTGTATACTTGCTTGAGATTCAATTTGATACGGGGTTGTAATAACGGAGCATAGTCTCCCCCCGCTTGTAATAACGTGGCTTGGCACACCCACACACGTGCACTCCCTTAGTCGTGCACGATTTTGAACACACACGGGCCTAATCAGCCATTAATACATAAGGGTATATATATATTTTCATTCAAACACTTTCACACACATTGAGCTTTCGCTCTTATTTGAAAGACCCAAGTAAGGGCCGACCTATACTATTTGGGTTTCATTTCACGTCGTGTGTGTAAGTCTTTCAATTCAAGCACTCTCACACACATTGATCCTTCGCTCTTATTCCCAAGACCTTAGTAAAGGCCTCATTGCAGTTTTATTTGGGTTTCATTTATGTCGTGTGTGTAGTACTTCAATTCAAGCACTCTCACACACATTGAGCCTTCGCTCTTACTCCCAAGACCTTAGTCAAGGCCATACTGCAATTTATATTTGGGTTTAATTTCATGTCGTGTGAGTAAGTCTTTCAATTCAAGCACGCACCCACATTGAGCCTTCGCTCTTATTTGTAAGACCCGAGTAAGGGCTCATATACATAATCTATATACATATCTCCCTTTGGTTATTTCCCTTCGGTTATTTCCCTTCAGTTATTTCCCTTCAGTTATTTCCCTTCAGTATTGTCTTTACATTTCGGGTTTTCCCTTTGGAGTAGCGTGAGTTTGCATTGCATCTACGCCATACCACGAGGTAGGACGCATATTGCATCGAAGCAAGCCCCGCTCGAATTCGCCCATGTAGTGGAGTGTTCATAACACCCAAACTAGGTGGCCCAAAAAGGGATAAAAGAAAAAGACTTAGGCACGTGCAAATCCACGTAATCTAAAACATGCAATCGCATTTTAAAAACCCGAAATAAGACACCTCGAACCGCTTCATAGACTTTCTCTCCAAAAACTCGATTTTTGCAAAGCGTACAGACTGACCCTTGCGCATCGGTGCAAGAAGGTCTGCGACGACAAGAGCTTACTTGCTCACAATCGCCACGTTTAGAAGTCAGTATTAAAAATATCTTCGCTAGCTTAGGTAAGCTAGCTGGCACGCCCTGTTTGCATACATAGGCCTTAGACACACGAGAGGATCCGCTCCGAGCCCTGAAAAAGGCAAGAGGCGGGGGGTTTTCGGTGGTTCTACAGAGATTGGCACGCCCGGTGGGATGTGAGCCTTTCAAAAAATCGAGTTTTTAAGTAGAAGTCTTGCGAAAATTTTGTAAAAAGGTGTCGTTTTAACTTGTTTTCTTTGCTTGTACTTAGGACATTTTGAAAAAGCTTGAAAAGCATGTCAAAATCCAATCCAAGTGAAGTGTCGAGCCAAGGCTCATGCGCATCAAGTTCTCACTCTAGGAGGATTTTCAAAAACAAAATAAAACTAGATGAAATCGAGGACTTGAGAAGGGAGTTTGAGGCCAAAATCGATGCTCTCAGCCAAGAGGCTGAAGTATGCGATTCATGTTCATCGAACGGTGAACAAAGGCCTAAAAAGAAATCTGAAAAACCTCGCAAGCACAAAGAGGCCTCCGTAATCGAAGGCAACCAATACCACGAGTCCTTCACACAAAAGGACCGTAAAGCCCTACAACAGTTGCTGAAAGGGCAGAATAAAGAGAAAAGAAATTACGCCCTGTTTGATTTCCTTCCTATGGATTACGAAACAGACAGTGATAATGAAATACCGAACTTCCATCGGTATGATGGCATGGGAGACCTTAGGTCTCACTTGCAGCTTTTCTCGCGTCGAGCCCATAAGAAAAAAAAGGACTCGATGAAATGGGTGTATTGGTTCCCTCTATCCCTTAAAGGCACAGCTGCCAAATGGTTGGCTTCCTACGACTTAAAGCCAGTTCGCTACTTTTGAAGAGTTAGCGAACTGCTTCATGCAAAGATTTGCACACAACGTAGAAGTCACGCCGACTCTGAATACCTTAAGGGATACAAAGCAAGGCATGAACGAAGACGTACATGCCTTCATTATAAGATGGAGGTCACTTTTGGGCCAAGTGCGAGAGCCCATATCCGAAGGATGCGCAGTAATGCTCATCCTGGATAATTTTAAAACGAGTTAAAAACCCTTCTCTCGCTCCATGAGATTTCAACTTTCCATAAGTTGATCAAAAAGGCCTCCCTTTTCGAAACCAACTTGCGAAAAGGGACATACGATCACTTGTGGAAAGGAAGTGCCGCTCCAAAAACCCGCTTGGAAAAGCCCATCGCATATGGGCTGCCCACGACGGACAATGGGGCAAAGCCCCATAAGATCGCCAATGTCCGGGTAGATCCAGGCATGGCGGGCACTTCCAAAAATTTTGAAAAATTTGAAAATAAGAGGGAACACAATTTTCAAAAACCGGTTGAAAAACGGGAGTATACTCCGCTGGGGCAACCTGTGTCGGAGGTCCTAGACCTCTTACTTGCCCAGGGCATGATGGAACTCCCTGAAATCCCCAAAGGAGTCACTTCCAAAGGGGGGTATTTAAACCGATTTTGTAAGTATCATCGGCTCAAAGGCCATGATACCAAACGCTGCTTCTCTCTTTTAAATAAAATTGAGAACTTGATAGCAGAAGGCCGGCTCTAGGTCACTGCGGAACCTGAGCCACCTCAAGCTATCTTCAAGGAACCCTTTCCCAAACACGCCAGTGGCAGTGGGAAAGGAAAGGAGGTATGTACCCTCACCATTTCCAGAAAAACCTCGCCTAGGCATAGACTTGTCTAAGAGAAAATTCTAGAAAGGGCCAAGGTTGATTCGAACATAAGTCCGGAATCCTTGTCTGCCCAAGTGGCTTTATTAGGAGCAAAATCGCCCATCACTTTTTCGGAAGATGATGTAGATAGACCCTACGAAACCCATAACCAGGCCCTGCATATCGAGGTGGTTCTAAACAACCACTCTCTGGACAGGTGCCTAGTCGATGGTGGAGGAGGGCTCAACATCCTTCCACTTCATGTAGCGTACAAAATCGGAGTCACCTTGACTTCAGTGAACCCAAGCCCCATCGTTATCACTGGATACGATGGGAATGCGTCTAGACCTTTAGGATCCATCGAACTCCCAATGGAAACGGGAGGGATCGAACACACGGGGGTGTTCCATGTCTTGGACATCCACCCCCATTATAACCTGTTGCTGGGAAGGCCCTGGATACACAGTTTGTGCGCTGTGCCATCCACCTTCCACAGGTGTGTCAAGATCCCTTTTAGGGACCAGGTCGTAGTGATCCTAGGTGAGAGTCACCCACAGCTTCAGGGGATCATAAACTCCCCTTGTTTATCAAGCTCCCAAGCCCATGAGGCTAACCTGGGGCAAATTATGGTTGAGCCACCTCGGCTCGTGTTGAACAACCCTAGGAAGGTTGTATGTATGAAGGGGCCACCCAAAGCAGGCCCCCTCCCGACTTTAATCCTCTTAGGAAAATCCAAGCGTTCCCTATTTCCAAAGCCCCTGGACAAGAGGCCATACGAGCCTAATATGGACAATAGCATGTTCCAGGACCACGACTTATATCCAACCTTTTCAAAAAACAAAAAGTCGTGGAACATGTTACTGAACATGGGCTACACGCCCTACAAGAGTCTAGGGGCACAAAACCAGGGTCTCCTAGAGCCCATCCTTCCTAGGGCCAATCCAAGCCGATATGGGATCGGCTATACTCCCCGAATACCGCCGGAGCCACCCCCTGTGACCACCTGGGTCAAGGGTGCCCCGGAGCCTGTCTTAGAAGAGACCTATGGTTTAGATCTCCTATTCCGAGTCTAACCCGTAGTGTTTTCCCTTTGTAGGTATGACGGAAGATCCCTTTTCTAAAAATACCAAAAACATTTGAAAAACTTAAAATCAAAAAAATCAAAAAACAAGACAAACCAAAAACAATGGAAAAACAAAAACTCGAAAAAAGAGTGCTTTGTATAGTTCCCAAAGTTCTTGTTTTACAAAAACCCAAAAAAATCGAAAATTTGGAAAATACCAAAAAGATTTTGTACATAGCTGCTCCTGGTAGGACTTTGGCAAAAGAAAAGGATTTCGAAAGAAACGACGTCTGCATAGCCAGACCAAAAATTTCGAAATCACTTGAAAATCCAAGTACAAAACCAGGTCATTTTGAAAACCACGCATCAAGTTCCCTCGGGTCTATAGCTCACGAGAATGATCAAAGCCCAGAAGTAGACCCTTTGAGGAAGATCCCACTTCTGAGCTCCCAGAATTTCATAGAATTCTCGATTTTGAAAGACCTTCCCAATCAGTAGGAGGAGATTTCATAGAGGTGAACCTAGGGGATGATTCCAATCCCAAAACCATCAAAATAGGCGCATGCTTGCATGAAACTGAAAAGTTAGCATTCATTACATTTCTACAAACCTATTTAGATGTGTTTGCATGGACGTATGAAGACATGCCGGGCATAGATCCCAGCATTGTTGAGCATCGTCTTCCCTTAGATGCAGGTGTAAAACCCATAAAGCAGAAGCTTAGGAAAATACACCCGAATGTACACACGCAAGTCAAAGAGGGTTTAGAAGATCTGCTAAAAGTCGGATTTATAAAACCCATTGCGTATTCTGATTGGTTATCAAATATCGTCGTAGTTCGAAAAACCAATGGGAAAATTCGAATATGCATCGATTTCAGAAACCTGAATAAAGCCACTCCAAAGGATAATTATCCTTTACCAAACATAGATTTGATAGTCGATAGTACTGCAAATCATGAAATGTTTTCATTCATGGACGGCTATTCATGCTATAATCAAATCAAACTAAGTCCACGAGATCAGGGTAAGACCGACTTCACAACCCCATGGGGCACGTACTGCTATACAGTCATGCCCTTTGGTTTGAAAAATGCCGGCGCAACATACCAACGAGCCATGAACACGATCTTCCATGATCAAATTCATGAGCTTGTAGAAGTGTATGTAGATGATCTCTTGGCGAAATCCAAAACCCGATGCACCCATATCGAATGTTTACAAAAGATTTTCGAAAGGCTTAGGCTTTACAAAGTACAGCTAAACCCTCAAAAATGTGTGTTCGGGGTAGAATCAGGGAAGCTTCTAGGCTTTATGGTGAGCCAAAGGGGAATAGAAGTTGACCCCTCTAAGTGTCGAGCCATCATAGACATGGCTCCACCCTCCAATCTCACCCAAATCCGTAGCCTCCAGGGTCGATTACAATCCGTTCGCCGATTCATATCAAATCTGGCAACTAGATGCGAATCCTTCAACAAACTGTTGAGGAAGGGTACGAAATTCTTATGGGATGACGAATGCCAAAAGTCCTTCGAGAGACTGAAGGCATACTTGGTTAATCCCCCCGTTTTGAATCCTCCAAAGCAAGGAAAACCGCTTTTATTATACATCTCCGTGCATGTAAATGCTTTAGGAGCCCTGTTGGCTCAATACGAGGATGACACCCATAAGGAGTATGCCATCTACTATATTTCGAAAACTCTCTTGGCTTATGAACGAAATTATCAAGCCATGGAGAAGACGTGCTTGGCCCTAGTCTGGGCCTGCCAGAAGTTCAGACACTATTTCCTAAATCATGAGATCTGGATAGTGTCCAAGCTTGATCCAATCAAGCACTTGTTCGAAAAACCCATTCTCACGGGTAGATTGGGCAAATGGCAGCTCCTTCTAATGGAGTATGATCTAAATACCATCACCAAATCTCCATAAAGGGGCAAGCCCTAGCAGATTACGTGGCTGAATTCCCCTTAGAGGACGCATATCCCACTCTTGTCGAAATGCCTGATGAAGGCATATTGCAAAACCATTTTCAAAACCACATTTTGGCAAATTCTTTCGAAAACCAAGTGTGGAAGATGCACTTCGACGGGGCACGAAACCAACGAGGGGCTGGTGCCAGGATCATCCTAATCTCCCCTGAAAAGGAAGAGATTCCCATAGCAATCTGCTTAGATTTCGAATGTTCCAACAACGTAGCTGAGTATGAAGCACTCATACAAGGCTTAAGGATTTCGAAAACTCTAGGGGCATCGTGCATTGAGGTCTTTGGAGATTCGCTCCTTGTCATAAACCAAGTTTTGAAAATTTGGCAAGTACGTAATGAGAAACTACTTCCATATTACGAGTTGGCCACTCGATTGGTCCAATCCTTCCAGTCGTGTAAACTCACACACGTAGGAAGAGAGGACAATGGCATCGCTGATGCCCTCTCCTCCTTGGGTTCAGCCCTGAAGGTCGATCCCATTTTAGGGACCAAATCTTTGGAAATATGGCATGCGCCCCACCCATCCACGCACGACTTGGATATTTGCCAAAACAACCCAGAGTCTATTGAAAAACCTTGGTTCTATGACATAAAACAATTTTTAGAAAATGGGGGATTTACCGAGGATGCCACATGCAAAGATAAGGCATTCATTCGTAAGATTTCGACCCGATACACCATTCTGGGTGGGGTCTTATACAAAAAGAGTTTTACCGGCATTCTGCTTAGGTGTATCGACCTAGAGGAGGCTAGGATAGTAATGCATGAGTTCCACGATGGAGAATGTGGAGGTCATGTTAATGCCAACATGATGGCAATGAAAATACTTAGAGGGGGCTATTTTTGGTCCACCCTGAAAAAGGATTGTCACGATCATGTTAGGAAGTGTCATCCGTGTCAAGTGCATGGGCACGCCATCCATATCCCTTCATCTGCATTGCATTCCGTGGTCAGCCCCTGGCCATTTACCATGTGGGCGTTTGACATTGTAGGCCCAATATTTCCAAAGGCCTCGAATGGGCATCGATTTATTTTAGCAGCCACGGAGTATTTCTCCAAGTGGGTGGAAGCCATTTCCCTAACGAATGTAATGGGGCAACATGTGGTGGCTTTCATCCGGAGGAATATCTTGGCTCGATTTGGGGTTCCACGAGACCTTGTGTCTGATAATGGTACCCCATTCAAGAACGAGCAGATGGTTAAGTTGTGCAACACGTATGGCATAACTCACCACTTCTCCTCGCCCTACTACCCTCAAGGCAACGGCCAAGCCGAAGCTACAAACAAGACTCTCATTGGTATTATTGAGAAAACCTTAGAAAAGGGTAGGACGTGGTACGAGAAGCTGGATGAAGCCTTATGGGCTTATAGGACTTCCATCCGGACTCCCACGAATGCCACACCATTCGAGTTGGTCTATGGCACAAACGCCATTCTTCCCATTCATACTCAATTGCATTCATTCCATACATCCATAGCACTCGACCTCCCCCTAGAGACGCTTCAGCATGCTAGGATGGCCGAACTAGATTTGCTAGATGAGAGGCGACTCCTTGCCATGGATCATGCTCGTGCATACCGGCAAAGGATAGCCCGACATTATAGCAAACACATGAGACCTCGCCACTTTGAAGTGGGAGATCTGGTCTTAAAAACCATCCACCATCGTGGCCCACACCCCTTAGGAAAGTGGCGCCCCAACTGGGATGGACCCTATGTTGTACGAGCAACCACTACGAACAATTCGTATTGGTTGATCGATGTAGAAGGTAGGAATTTAGCAGATCCTATCAATATTCAATACTTAAAGAAGTATCATGTGTAGGATCTAGATTAAATTCCAGTTTTCAAAAATTTAGAGGGATAGCTGCCCTGAGACATGTGAATAAGGTGCAAAGGCGAACTCGTGTGACCCTAAGTGAGAGAAATCGCACTTGTGATAAGAGTGGAGTTTTCAAAATCGTGGTTACATTTTAAAATCCTTCTTCTTACAAAGAAAGGCCTAGTTCAACATAGCAAGATACTTGCAAGTAGTACGTGCTATTTCTAAATAGGCTGATTTGGAATGGATCGAGTGTAGGCTTGGGATAAGTCCGCCCCTCTTCTCTCCTATTCCCAAAAGGAAAACAAAGGCCCAAAACAAAAGGGAATTCCCCATTTAAAGTCTTTTTCCAAAAGAAAGAAACAAGACTTCAAAAAGAAAAATCGATTCTCTTATGAAAAAGAGGGATTAAAGAAAAAATACTCCCAAAGGGAGACCCTCTATAAAAAAAAAGGAAAAAGAGGCCAAAAAGCTCAAAAAGAGCAGTTTTCCGCCTTCTGTGGCTCAAACCACGGGACGCTTCAGAAGGGACCGTGGTATCTCTTTCCCATCCCTGGCTTATCCCAGGCTAAAGCATGGTTCATTTCGAGGAATCCTAAAGTAAAAATAGGACTTACTTACTTGAATTTCCTCTTGTTTGAGAATTCGACGTTTCGAGTAAGGCGTAGGAATTTGAAATATAGCTTGTTTGCTTATAAAACCTCCGCTAGATGAGCGAGTGTTAAGACTCAAACAAGGGCAAGCACGAAGAGCTCGAGATCCTTAGGATCGAGGCTCAAGACAGTTGTCCCTTTTGTAAATAGCTTTTGTAAATAAGTTTTGAAAACCGAACATCGAACAGCATAGGATTTGCTCACTTGGAGCAATAGACCTTGTAAGTCTCTAGAGTTCGACCACATCTGATCCCTGGGAGGTCGCCACTTTTGGCACCACACCCATGTCATTTGCATTCCACGCATGGTACTTGCATGAACATGATCCCATTTAGGACCAAATTCCATATAGAACCCTTTGGCGTGATATCTCCTCCTACCAGAATTTGTAAATTGAGATTTTGCTAAAAATGGGATGATCCCATATTCTTCGTGGCTACATCTAGGAAGACATTAAAAGGGGTGTTTGTCATCTTTGCCCTTATCCAAATCGATTTGGACAAGGCCAAAGAGGGGCATCTGTAAACACCCCGAAATCCCACGAATTTCTTAAACAAACCTGGTTTTGAAAAAGCAGCCCCAAAGGGCCATTTTGAGTCTGGAAACCCAAGAGCCTTCCAGACAACCCTGTATATATGTTTTAAACTTCATATTTCAAAAATATATAATATGGCTTTTGAAAACCTTTTAAAAATACGTTTTGAAACCCCGAAGCAGCTTGGCCCGATCAAGACAGGACCAGGAGAGCTAAGAAGAGCCCGGAACCGGAGCGCATGTCGAGCCTGGCGCAGCAACTCTTGTATTTGATTCACACCCCCAGGATCTCGAACGTCCAAGACCCTGTTCTTATCAAAATATCATTTGAAGTCATCTCCGGAAGGCAGAAACGGAGGCGGACGACCATGTTGGCGAAGACCCAACGAAGACGGAGTACTGATGCTGTCAGACCCCACGCAAATCGTCCGTTTCGAACCCAGCTCGAAGGAGTCAGAGTTCAGTTTGATTGGATCTGGACCATATATATCCATATCCCAATCCAAACCCATATGTGGACTTGGATTTGGATTTGGATCTAGAGATCCAATCTAATATCCATATCCATGGCCCACATCACCTTCTCATAAATGGAGGTGGGGCCCACTTGAATTTCACGTGGGATCATGGGCATGAGAGAGAGTGGGGATGGAAAATATCAAGAGGGTTGTAGTTAAGCTTGACTTGTGTGTCAAGTTTGGGGTTAATCATGTGGGTTAGCCTAATTGAGTGGGTTTAAGCTTGTAATTAGCCAAAACCTAACCTAGGGCTGCACCAACATGAGGTGGTTAAGGTCTATGGGCCATGCAAAGGGAGCTCCTTCACCTAAACCTAACCCAAAACACCTAATCCCAGCCTATCCCCCTAATCCACCCCTAATCTGAGCCTAATCACCTAACCCACTTCCCTAATCCCAGCCTAATCCCAACCTAATCACCTAACCCACTTCCCTAATCCTTCCCTAAACCTAGATTAATTTCCCTAATCCTAGCCTAAACCTAGCCTAATCACCTAACCTAGCTCACTAAACCTCACCCTAAAACCCAACCACCTAACCTAGCCCACAATCTACCCAAACCCCTAGTTTTCAAAATATCTGGCCCAACCCTTTCCAGCCCACCTTATATACATACCACCCTACCTAAACCACCTAACCACTACCCAAGCCCAGCCCTAACCGACCTACCCATCCCTATTTAAACCCCCCCCCTTGGGGGCGGGTTTTCCTAGCTAGGAGCCCTCACCAATCCCAACCGGGTCCCCTTCTTCCCCAAGTCCAGCCGAGTCCCATCATCTCCCTCTTGCTCCACCTACTACACCTGCACCGCCACCTTCCCTCTTGCATCCACCACCATCTCCCGGCCGGACGCCACCACCGTCTCCCAGCCGGACACCACCACTTGCTCTCCATCCCAACCGCCCACCTTCTCTCTTCCATCCATCGCCTGTCCCCATTCGGTAAGTACCCCCCCACTCTACCTAGCTCCTTCTCTACTCCCTCTCCACTCCTAGTCGCCCACCATACCGCCACCTTACCTACACGTCAGCCCTTTGCCGCCATCATTCCCCCTTAGCCGAACCTATCACAACCTAAACCACCGGCCACTATCTAACTACCCCAACTACTACCGGCCAGCCATTTTCTTCTCCCCTAAAACTCCCATTCGGCCTTCCCCTAAACTCCCCTTAGGTTCATATTCCCTAACACTCTATACTCTCCATTCGTGACCCTACACACTTACTTGGCCCAGCCTTTTGATCGCCCACATCAAGGCGACACCCATTTGCAGTCGGCCACCTTCGAGGCGCCAATCCCGCGCCCCACTTGCAGCCGGCCAGCACCCTTGGTCACCCATCCTCGCGGAGTTCCCGTTTGCAGCCGAAGGCGAAGGCCAAGCCCACGCTCAAGCAAGGCCTCTACGGACCAGCTACTCGTAAGTGCCTAAACTCGGTCTTTAGTTGTATACTTGCTTGAGATTCAATTTGATACGGGGTTGTAATAACAGAGCATAGTCTCCCCCCGCTTGTAATAACGTGGCTTGGCACACCCACACACGTGCACTCTCTTAGTCGTGCACGATTTTGAACACACACGGGACTAATCAGCCCCTAATACATAAGTGTATATATATATTTTCATTTTCGAAGGGTTTTGCTTAAGTTGGGTGCGTTGTCTTTCAATTCAAGCACTTTCACACACACTGAGCTTTCGCTCTTATTTGAAAGACCCAAGTAAGGGCCGACCTATACTATTTGGGTTTCATTTCACGTCGTGTGAGTAAGTCTTTCAATTCAAACACTTTCACACACATTGAGCTTTCGCTGTTATTTGAAAGACCCAAGTAAGGGCCGACCTATACTATTTGGGTTTCATTTCACGTCGTGTGAGTAAGTCTTTCAATTCAAACACTTTCACACACATTGAGCTTTCGCTCTTATTTGAAAGACCCAAGTAAGGGCCGACCTATACTATTTGGGTTTCATTTCAGGTCGTGTGTGTAAGTCTTTCAATTCAAGCACTCTCACACACATTGAGCCTTCGCTTTTATTCCCAAGACCTTAGTAAAGGCCTCATTGCAGTTTTATTTGGGTTTCATTTATGTCGTGTGTGTAGTACTTCAATTCAAGCACTCTCACACACATTGAGCCTTCGCTCTTACTCCCAAGACCTTAGTCAAGGCCATACTGCAATTTATATTTGGGTTTAATTTCTTGTCGTGTGAGTAAGTCTTTCAATTCAAGCACGCACCCACATTGAGCCTTCGCTCTTATTTGTAAGACCCGAGTAAGGGCTCATATACATAATCTATATACATATCTCCCTTTGGTTATTTCCCTTCGGTTATTTCCCTTCGGTTATTTCCCTTCAGTTATTTCCCTTCAGTTATTTCCCTTCAGTATTGTCTTTACATTTCGGGTTTTCCCTTTGGAGTAGCGTGAGTTTGCATTGCTGTAGACATGAAAATTCTCATTCCAAAGTTTATGAGACAAACCTGAAATGAAACTTTCCACCCCTACGCTTGCGCGAGCGTGCCAGCTAGTTCAAAACTAGCAAATGTTTGTAAGACTTCTAGGCGATTGTGTGCAAGCGGGATCTTTTCACTCACACCTTCTTGAGCCGATGCTCAAGGGTCAGTGTTGAGCGCTTAGGAACTTCATTTTACAGCAAAACACAACTCCCTTTTACATAAACAAGTGTCTGAAAATTTTTGTTGAACTTGTGCACTCGGATTCAATACTTGGAAAAACTCAAGCTGCTGAAAACAGAGAATTCTGTTTTTAGAGCTGTTTTCTAGGGGAGTTTTGAAGGCGTCACAGACATCCAAAAATTATCAAAATTTTACCAGACGAAGCTGGTAGTGTGGAGAGACTGTAGCCTTTTTCAAATCTGCATTTGGAGCAGTATTGAATCAGAAACAAATAATCTACTCAGACCACCTCACTGACTCGGAACAGCTCTGTTTCAGAAATACAGAAACTCAAAGATGAGTCTATATCTCTCTGCTCAGAACTCCGATTTTGATGATTTTGATGTTGCTGGAAATCTATGGATGTTAGCTTTCCAATGCATTAACAATCAACCAATTTGGACTCCTGTGGACAGAGATATGGGACTTTTACCCAATCTCTATTTCAGGAAATCCGACTGTGCAGACAGTGGTGCAGAAATCTGGTCATTCTTAATATGCTTTTATTACGTGGCTGAGGGGCCCTAAAATCTTGCCAATTTTATACAGAGTGTCCCAATGTGTTTGGAATCAGTGTGCAAAATTTCAGACAAAAAGGATCAACTGTTCGGAAATTAAAATTGCTGCAATCATCAGATATAGAGATGCTGGAAGTTCAGATTTCGGTTTTTAAGAATCTAATGATGCAAACTCACCCGAATTTAAAATGCAACAACTCTACATTCCCAAATTAAATTGCTGAATTGAAATGAAGGAAAATCATATTTATAAGCATAAGCATAGAGGGGGTAGAGAATATAGAGTGATTATAGATTATATTGGGGAAGAAGCATATAAGCAAACACATGGAGTGCGTATGTACAATAGTGAAAATTCTGCAAATGTAAATGAGGGTATCAAATCTACTCACTATTACAAGGTGGGGGGAGACTTTGCTCCATTAATACAACCCCAATTCAATTAAATTAATATGGAAGAAGGTTTTAAAAACAAAGGAAGAAGTACTTACAACTTTTGTCTCCGATCGGCTGGAATTCCAAGAGTGGAATCCGGCCAGCCCTTCTTCTTCTTCCTTCTATTTTCCGCACTCTCCCTCCTATGTCTACCCTCTTTTTCCCCTCTCTTTCCCTTCACTTGCAGCCCACGATTTTCCCTTGTGTAGGCCCTCTTTTCCAGCCCCAATTCCCAAAATTTTGATGAGAGATGAAGATAACCCAAGCTTTTTTCAACTTGCTCCCCCTTGGCCCCTTTTATAGGCCAAGGGGGCTGGTTTCTAACCCCTTCCATGGGGCGGATTGGACCAGCTCCTTGTTGGTTCTTGATCCAATTTGGCCCAGCTATATGTGGTTCCTCTTGTTGACTTGAACCAGCCCATGTGGGTTGGGCCTAGTTGCAGCCGACTTAGTCTTTGGGTGTAGCCGATTCAAGCTTGTCTAATGTTTTGTCCTAGCATGTATTGAACTTGATACCAAGTAGTGGCCGGGTATGCCTAATTAGGCTCTTCCAATTCAATGCCTCATTTGGTATTTGATTCTTTGAATGATCCGGCTCCATTTTGATTTTGATTCCATACGGCTTCACCATGGTCTCGAGTTCAACTTGAAATGTTCTTGAATTGGATGAGCTTGAACTGGGTCCTGGATAAGCTCGATCTTCTCCTGGTTTCGAATAAGCTTTAGAATTTGATCTTGATTCTGATATGCTCCAACTTTATCTTCTTTGCTTTTTGGGAATCGATGTGGATCCAAGATTGGGTCTCACCTATTTATCTGCTTCAAAAACTCATGAGTTGTTTGAATTTAAAATCTTTATTTTGAAATATTCCCTAAAAGGCTTAAACTTTAAAATTTGGGGTTTTGAATTTAAAGGTTCATAAAGGCTTTAAATTGGCTTTCAAAATTTAGGAGTTTTTGAAAATATTTGAAAATTTTTGGGTGTTTACAGATGCCCCTCTTTGGCATTAATCCAAATTGATTTGGATAATGGCAAAGAAGAAACACCCTTTTATGGATTTACTTCCCAAATTTTCTTGAGAATATAAATCAATCCTTCATTTTGTAAACTCCTTTTCTTGGATCTCAGGAGAGGGATTTTCAGCCAAAAGGGACTTTTTTCCTATATGGGATACGATCATGCATGAATGACTTCTGAATGCATGTATGGTATGAGTGAGGTGAGCTTTTTGAGAGAGTCAATTTTTGGGGTTTTTGAGTTTGGAGAGAGCCTTTGAAGGTCGGCTGCCCCAAGAAGAATTTTCCCATGCCTCTTGACATTTTGGGTTTTCAAAAACTTTTAAAAGGAACTCCTTTTACCTTCCATCAAAAGGACTTCCAATTTTTCATACTTCCCTTCATTTGGGTTTCGATACCTACTACTTGGTAGAGGTTTTTGCTAGGAAATTTTGGAAAACATTTCAAAGTTCCATTTCCCACCTAACAAAGTCTAATTCTCAAACAAAATGAAATCCAAATGAGTAAACTCTATTCCGACTCTAGGATTTTCATGGTTGAACCTTTTTCCATGGGGATAAGCTATAGGGACATGGGAAAGAGTTACCACGGTCCCTTCTGAAGCGTCCCGTGGTTTAAGGCAAAGAGACGGAAAATTGCTCTTTTTGAGCTTTGGCTTTTTCTTTTTCTTTCTTTTTTTCTTTTCCTCATTTTTTTGAGAGAAGACCTCTTTTGAAGAAGTTTTTGTATTCCCTCTGTCTATTCGGAGGAGTTTTTGCATTCTCTTTTCTTTTTCCTTTCAAAGAGAAGACTCCTTTTGAAGAAGTTTTTGTATTCCCTTTTCTTTTTGGAGAAAACTTCTTTTCCGAGGAGTTTTTGTATTCTCTATGTCTTTTCTTTTTCTTTTGAACATTGCCAATTTTCCTTTTTGGAGAGAGAAGTAAAATGGGGGGAAAACTTATCCCTTTGGTTACTCGATTCAACCAAGATCATCCCATTTTCTAATAGCATCTACCATTTGAAAATATTTTGCTATTTTGAACAAGGCTTCATTTTGTAAGCCAAGGATTTTTGAAATGTCACCAATTTGATTTTGAAAACTCTACTTTTCGTAAAGCATCAATTCCCTCATTCGGGGTCATACAATCAATCTTGATCTTTCTTTCAAGAAGTTTCGAAGGAGCTCAATTTTAAAAATCTTTTCCAAAAGAATTTATCATAGACCCTTTCAATTATTGGGCATTTTTGGGGTCTACTAAATTTCTACCCACAATATCAATCAATAAACATGTATCATCGATTTTTTGTTGCTCTTTTATGACATGGGGACATTCCTACTTGGGCTGCCACCTTTTTGGGCCTCTTTGGGTGTGTGATGCATGACATGTACAATGGAAATACATGCTTTATGAAATGATGACAATATGAAATGTATTCCACATGATATGATGGAGATACACGTTTTTATGAACTTGAATCTCCATGAAAGTGTCTAGGGGATGCATTTTCAATGCCCCTAGTTTGGTGGAGATGAGCGATATCACACGGCCTCAAAGTGAATGGGCTATGGAATTTCTTTATGGCATGTAAGATGGACGATGGGATATGGATGGCTCATGCATTTGACATTTACGACATTCTAACATGATCATAACAAATTTTTGCTTAAGGGTGGACTAACATTAACCAACCCTAAGTATTTCATGGCCATCATATGGTATTGACATGAACTCCACGTTTTCCATCATGGAATTTATGTATTGATTCTAACCTTACCAAGGTTTTCATATCAACAAGATGCTGAAATTTTTTTCTTTTCAAAGTCATATGTAGGGTTAAAAAAATTTTCAATCAAAACTTTGATCTTTCGAAGAAGTAAATTTGGGAAATCCTCTCTTTCTAAAAAAAAAAAAATTTCAATGTCTTGAAACCGAGGCTTTTTAATACAATTTTGGTCATTTTGGCAAGCATTCCCAATCGTGAGTGCCAATGGTGCATATTTTTAAAAAACCGATCACTCCAATGGCCAATTTTGGATGAGTTTTCGTCTTGCCAAATTTTTAAAACTTGGTTTATAAAGGCATAGAATCTCCAAAGATTTTAATGCATGAGATCCTAGATTTTCGAAATTTTTAGGCCTTGTATGAGTGTTTCATACTTGGCAACATCTTTTTGAACATGTAAAATCTAGTTGAATGGCACTTGGTATTTCTCGAGAGATATGAAGATGATTCTTATACCTGCCCCTTTATTCTTTGTCCCATCAAAATACATTTTCCATACTTGAGTTTGTTTAAAACAATTTGTTAAAGTATGGTTTTGAAATTCATTTGCAAAATATTGGGCATTTAATCAAGTATGGAATGTGTATCTCAAGAGGCAATTCAGCCATATGATCTAGGGGCTTGTCCCTTTAATGGAGCTGCCATTTATATAGCCTACCCGTTAGGATAGGATTTTCAAACAAGTGCTTGATTCAATCGACATTATTCCTCTTTCATGACATGGGGAATAATGTCTCAATTTCGGAAGCCTATACCAAGCACGATTTTCTCTATGGCTTGGTGATTTCTTTCACATGCCAATAGAGTTTTCGAAATGGCATACTTCCTATGGATATCATCTTCACATTTATCAAGTAAAACACCCAATGCATTCGCATGAAGTGGAATGTAAAGCTTTACTTTGGAGGTTTTGAAAATTTGAGGATTTACCATAAACTTTTCGAAAGCCTTTTGGAAATTATCGTGGAAATTTTTTTAACCCGTTTTCAAAAGCCTATTTGAGAGAGTAGCATCTTGTTGGCCTGGAATTAACTTTCAGGTTTCAGATTTGATTCATATGGAGACATGCTTATGATGGCTCGATACTTAGGGGTCAACTCTCATGCCCCTTTGGCTTAACATAAACCTTAAACTTGAGTTCTAAGATGATGTCTACACCCGATATTGTTCATGCAAATATATGACTTCAAAATGCAATGCGTGATGCTCATGTAAACATGCACACACTATGGGTTAGACTCACTCTAAAATCTCCTTCTATGAAATTTCCAAGTCAAGGATTCTACGAATTTAGGGAAGCTTGGAGCCATGGTCTTTCCTCCTTGCTTTGATGATTCTTAAGCATTAAACTCTAGGGAAGTGCTAGGTAAGAGAGAGCTATGACCCGCTTGGACGATTTTGACTTGGAATTATATCCATTCCTCGAAAGGATTTTGAAATTGGTTTTGTATATGGCCATTGTTTTCGGAGTTTTTGAAATTTTCCGATTTTTTTTGTTTTTTTTTCAAAACACAATTTCAAGGTTCCTTTTAAGAGACTTTCTGTTTGAAACTTTTTCTCAAATGAAGAGTGGGAGAATGAAAACAATTTTCTTTTTTGAAATTTTTTCAGATTTTTCAAATGTTTTTAGATTTTGAAGGTTTTCTAATTTTTTTGGTTTTGAGAATATTTAATTTTTTTGATTTTTTTAAAAGGAGGGATCTTCCATTGAACCTATAAAGAAAACTTCCATGAATTAGACTCAAAGAAAGGGTCTAAGCCATAGGTCTCGGTTTTAGTGGGTTCTAGGGGCACCCTTGACCCAAGTGGTCTTAGGTGGTGGCTCAGGGGGTATGGATGGGATATAGCCCAATCCATATTGATTTGGGTTTGGTCTAGGTATGATTGGTTCTAGACAACCTTGGCTATGGGCTCGTAGTCCTTGATATGGTGTATATCCCATGTTTAAGATCATATTCCAAGGCTTTTTGATTTTTGAAAATATTTTGTAAAGTTCATGCCCTTGGAATATGGAATCGTCCATATCATGGATATATACCCGTTCTATTTTCGGTAGGATATGGGATGGATGGGTGGTGGAAGACTTGTGCTTCCACACGACCCTAGGTTGGGATGGTTTAGGCTCTAAATGGGGGATGGTTTTGACATGCTCCCTAGACACAACTCGAGGTGCCCCTAGGGATGGGTTAGTTGGGTTTCTTGCCGTAGGCTTGGGTTCATGGCACAAGACTAAACTCGAGGAAGTTTGCATGGTAGAGTTAGGTGTTCCTAGGATGTCAATGCATGCCTTAGTAACCATGTCTACCACATTTTGATCTTTATTTGGTTTTTGATTTTGAAATTCCTTTTGGTGCGGGACATTCAGCGCACCTTGAAAATCCTCATTTTCGGGCACGTTTTGTGGGTTCGTGGGTGCATGAATGTGATTTGATGCATCCGATGACCCTATGCTAAGAGGAGAGTTTAGAGGAGGATGGGTTTTAGGCATACCTCTTTTCGGCTTGTCTACCTTTGCATGGTGAGAGCAAGTCTCGTCCTCGAGTGCCTCATGCGTGGCTTTGAGCTCCCGTTTCCTGTCCGTTTCCAATCCTAGGTGTTTACGACTCTCATCCTCTCGTGAAACTCTTAAGGTGTGTTGAGTGTGGATCTCATGCCCTACTTTGTGTGTGTGCCCAGGGATGTGGACTTCATTCCCGACTTTCAGAATTTCAACTTTTTGTTTTTCAACTTTTTTTGGTTTTTGAAACTTTTCCATATTTTTTTGGCTTTTTGAACTATAAAAATCTTTTTTTAGTTTTTGCTTGGAACTTGGGGTGCTTGGGTGCTTGGAAAGGTTGGATGACTTGATCCGCACTCTGGCTTCATCTCCAGCCTCATATCCTTCATCGACTTTTGGATTTGATTTGGTTTTCCTTTCGTGATTTTCCTCTCTATGTGCCCGAGATGAGCTTTCATGTGATCGATGCGCCTTAGCCTCATGGCTTAGAGCATCGATCTTTCTAAAGATTTCCTTTATAGCAGCCATCTCTTCTTGGGCTTTAGAGGATTTGGAAAACCACTTTGAAGCTTTAGATGAGGATTTCCTCGGCTTGCTTTCATCCATTGTTTTCGAAATTTGTGCACAAGTTTGAAAAAAAACACTAAGTTTTTGCAAGGTTTTTGGAGTTCACTTTTTGAAAGAAAGTTCCTCAAGACCCGAGTCCCACCGGGCGTGCCATTTCTGTAGACATGAAAATTCTCATTCTAAAGTTTATGAGACAAACTTGAAATGAAACTTTCCACCCCTACGCTTGCGCGAGCGTGCCAGCTAGTTCAAAACTAGCAAATGTTTGTAAGACTTCTAGGCGATTGTGTGCAAGCGGGATCTTTTCACTCACACCTTCTTGAGCCGATGCTCAAGGGTCAGTGTTGAACGCTTAGGAACTTCATTTTACAGCAAAACACGACTCCCTTTTACATAAACAAGTGTCTTTGAAAATTTTTGTTGAACTTGTGCACTCGGATTCAATACTTGGAAAAACTCAAGCTGCTGAAAACAGAGAATTCTATTTTTAGAGCTGTTTTCTAGGGGAGTTTTGAAGGCGTCACAGACTTCCAAAAATTATCAAAATTTTACCAGACAAATCTGGTAGTATGGAGAGACTGTAGCCTTTTTCAAATCTACATTTGGAGCCGTATTGAATCAGAAACAAATAATCTACTCAGACCACCTCACTGACTCAGAATAGCTCTGTTTCAGAAATACAGAAACTCAAAGATGAGTCTATATCTCTCTGCTCAGAACTCCGATTTTGATGATTTTGATGTTGCTGGAAATCTATGGATGTTAGCTTTCCAATGCATTAAAAATAAACCAATTTGGACTCTTGTGGACAGAGATATGGGACTTTTACCCAACCTCTATTTCAGGAAATTCGACTGTGCAGACAGTGGTGCAGAAATCTGGTCGTTCTTAATATGCTTTTATTACGTGGCTGAGCGGCCCTAAAATCTTGCCAATTTTATACAGAGTGTCCCAATGTGTTTGGAATCAGTGTGCAAAATTTCAGACAAAACGGATCAACCGTTCGGAAATTAAAATTGCTGCAATCATCAGATATAGAGATGCTGGAAGTTCAGATTTCGGTTTTTAAGAATCTAATGATGCAAACTCACCCGAATTTAAAATGCAACAACTCTACATTCCCAAATTAAATTGCTGAATTGAAATGAAGGGAAATCATATTTATAAGCATAAGCATAGAGGGGGTAGAGAATATAGAGTGATTATAGATTATATTGGGGAAGAAGCATATAAGCAAACACATGGAGTGCGTATGTGCAATAGTGAAAATTCTGCAAATGTAAATGAGGGTATCAAATCTACTCACTATTACAAGGTGGGGGGAGACTTTGCTCCATTAATACAACCCCAATTCAATTGAATTAATATGGAAGAAGGTTTTAAAAACAAAGGAAGAATTACTTACAACTTTTGTCTCCGATCGGCTGGAATTCCAAGAGTGGAATCCGGCCAGCCCTTCTTCTTCTTCCTTCTATTTTCCGCACTCTCCCTCCTATGTCTACCCTCTTTTTCCCCTCTCTTTCCCTTCACTTGCAGCCCACGATTTTCCCTTGTGTAGGCCCTCTTTTCCAGCCCCAATTCCCAAAATTTTGATGAGAGATGAAGATAACCCAAGCTTTTTTCAACTTGCTCCCCCTTGGCCCCTTTTATAGGCCAAGGGGGCTGGTTTCTAGCCCCTTCCATGGGGCGGATTGGACCAGCTCCTTGTTGGTTCTTGATCCAATTTGGCCCAGCTATATGTGGTCCCTCTTGTTGACTTGAACCAACCCATGTGGGTTGGGCCTAGTTGCAGCCGACTTAGTCTTTGGGTGTAGCCGATTCAAGCTTGTCTAATGTTTTGTCCTAGCATGTATTGAACTTGATACCAAGTAGTGGCCGGGTATGCCTAATTAGGCTCTTCCAATTCAATGCCTCATTTGGTATTTGATTCTTTGAATGATCCGGCTCCATTTTGATTTTGATTCCATACGGCTTCACCATGGTCTCGAGTTCAACTTGAAATGTTCTTGAATTGGATGAGCTTGAACTGGGTCCTGGATAAGCTCGATCTTCTCCTGGTTTCGAATAAGCTTTAGAATTTGATCTTGATTCTGATATGCTCCAACTTTATCTTCTTTGCTTTTTGGGAATCGATGTGGATCCAAGATTGGGTCTCACCTATTTATCTGCTTCAAAAACTCATGAGTTGTTTGAATTTAAAATCTTTATTTTGAAATATTCCCTAAAAGGCTTAAACTTTAAAATTTGGGGTTTTGAATTTAAAGGTTCATAAAGGCTTTAAATTGGCTTTCAAAATTTAGGAGTTTTTGAAAATATTTGAAAATTTTTGGGTGTTTACAATTGCATCTACGCCATACCACGAGGTAGGACGCATATTGCATCGAAGCAAGCCCCGCTCGAATTCGCCCATGTAGTGGAGTGTTCATAACACACAAACTATGTGGCCCAAAAAGGGATAAAAGAAAAAGACTTAGGCACGTGCAAATCCACGTAATCTAAAACATGCAATCGCATTTTAAAAACCCGAAATAAGACACCTCGAACTGCTTCGTAGACTTTCTCTCCAAAAACTCGATTTTTGCAAAGCGTACAGACTGACCCTTGCGCATCGGTGCAAGAAGGTCTGCGACGACAAGAGATTACTTGCTCACAGTCGCCACGTTTAGAAGTCAGTGTTAAAAATATCTTCGCTAGCTTAGGTAGCTAGCTGGCACGCCCTGTTTGCATACATAGGCCTTAGACACACGAGAGGATCCGCTCCGAGCCCTGAAAAAGGCAAGAGGCGGGGGTTTTTCGGTGGTTCTACACCCACTCTCTCTCATGCCCATAATCCCATGTGAAATTCAAGTGGGCCCCACCTCCATTTATGAGAAGGTGATGTGGGCCATGGATATGGATATTGGATTGGATTTTTGAATCCAAATCCAAATCTAAGTCCATACATGGGTTTGGATTGGGATCTGGATATATATGGTCTAGATCCAATCCAAACTAAATTCTGACTCCTTCAGGCTGTGTTCGAGACGAACGGTTTGTGTGGGGTTTGACAGCATCAGTACTCCGTCTGCGTTGGGTCTTCGCCAACATGATCCTCCGCCTCTGTTTTCACCTTCCGGAGATGACTTCAAATGATGTTTTGATGATAACAGGGTCTTGGATGTTCGAGATCCTGGGGGTGGATTCAATACGAGAGTTGCTATGCCGGGCTCGACTTGTGCTCCGGTTCTGGGCTCTCTTTAGCTTTCTGGTCCTGTCTTGCTTAGGCCAAACTGCTTCGGGGTTTCAAAAACGTGTTTTAAAAGGTTTTTAAAGCTATATTATACAATTTTGAAATATAAAGTTCAAAACATATGTACAGGGTTGTTTGGAAGGCTCTTGGGTTTCCAGACTCAAAATAGCCCTTTGGGGCTGCTTTTACAAAAACCAGGTTTATTTGAGAAGTTCGTGGGATTTCAGGGTGTTTACATATGCCCCTCTTTGGCCTTGTCCAAATCGATTTGGATAAGGGCAAAGATGACAAACACCCCTTTCAATGTCTCCCTAGATATAACCACGAAGAATATGGGATCGTCCCAATTTTTAGCAAAATCTCAATTTACAAACTTTGGTAGGAGGAGATATCACGCCAAAGGGAATTCGTTATGGAATCTGGTCCTAAATGGGATCATGTTTATGCAGGTACCATGCACAGAATGCATATGCATGACATGGGTGTGGTGCCAAGAGTGGTGACCTCCCAGAGACCAGATGTGGTCAAACTCTAGAGACTTACAAGGCCTGCTGCTCCAAGTGTATGCTGTTCGATGTTCGATTTTCAAAACTTATTTACAAAAGCTATTTACAAAAGGGACAACTGTCTTAAGCCTCGATCCTAAGGATCTCGAGCTCTTCCTGCTTGCCCTTGTTTGAGTCTTAACACTTGCTTATCTAGCGGAGGTTTTATAAGAAAACAAGGTCTATTTCAAATTCCTATGCCTTACTCGAAACGTTGAATTCTCAAACAAGATGAAATTCAAGTAAGTAAATCCTATTTTTACTTTAGGATTCCTCGAAATGAACCATGCTTTAGCTTGGGATAAGCCAGGGATGGGAAAGAGATACCACGGTCCCTTCTGAAGCGTCCCGTGGTTTAAGGCACAGAAGGCGGAAAATTGCTCTTTTTGAGCTTTTTGGCCTCTTTTTCCTTTTTTTCGTAGAGGGTCTCCCTTTGGGAGTATTTTTTCTTTAATCCCTGTTTTTCACAAGAGAATCGATTTTTCTTTTGAATTCTGGTTTCTTTCTTTTGGAAAGATACTTTGAACGGGAAATTCCCTTTGTTTGGGCCTTTGTTTTCCTTTTGGAAGTAGAAGAGAAGAGGGGAGGACTTATCCCAAGCCTACACTTGATCCATTCCAGATCAGCCTATTTAAAAATAGCATGTACTACTTGCAGGGCTCCTAAAGCATTCGCATGCACGGAGATGTAGAGTAAAAGCGGTTTTCCTTGCTTTGGAGGATTCAAAACGGGGGGATTAACCAAGTACGCCTTTAGTCTCTCGAAGGACTTCTGGCATTCGTCATCCCATAAGAATTTTGTGCCCTCCCTCAACAGTTTGTTGAAGGGTTCGCATCTAGTTGCCAGATTCGATATGAATCGGCGAACGGATTGTAAACGACCCTGGAGGCTACGGATTTGAGTGAGATTGGAGGGTGGAGCCATGTCTATGATGGCTCGACACTTAGAGGGGTCGACTTCTATACCCCTTTGGCTCACCATAAAGCCTAGAAGCTTCCCTGATTCTACCCCGAATACACATTTTTGACGGTTTAGCTTTACTTTGTAAAGCCTAAGCCTTTCGAAAATATTTTGTAAGCATTCGATATGGGTGCATCAGGTTTTTGATTTTGCCAAGAGATCATCTACATACACTTCTACGAGCTCATGAATTTGATCATGGAAGATCATGGTCATGGCTCGTTGGTATGTTGCGCCGGCATTTTTCAAACCAAAGGGCATGATTGTATAGCAGTACGTGCCCCATGGGGTTGTGAAGGCGGTCTTACCCTGATCTCGTGGACTTAGTTTGATTTGATTATAGCCTAAATAGCCATCCATAAACGAAAACATTTCATGATTTGCAGTACTATCGACTATCAAATCTATGTTTGGTAAAGGATAATTATCCTTTGGAGTGGCTTTGTTCAGGTTTTTGAAATCGATGCATATTCGAATTTTCCCATTGGTTTTTCGAACTACAATGATGTTTGACAATCAATCAGAATACGCAATGGGTTTTATAAATCCGACTTTTAACAGATCTTCTAAACCCTCTTTGACTTGCGTGTGTACATTCGGGTGTATTTTCCTAAGCTTCTACTTTATGGGTTTTACATCCGCATCTAAGGGAAGACGATGTTCGATAATGCTGGGGTCTATGCCTGGCATGTCTTCATACGTCCATGCAAACACATCTAAATAGGTTCGTAGAAATGCAATGAATGCTAATCTTTCAATTTCATGCAAGCATGCACCTATTTTGATGGATTTGGGATTTGAATCATCCCCTAGGTTTACCTCTATGAAATCTCCTCCTATTGATTAGGAAGGTCTTTCAAAATCGAGAATTTTATGAAATTCTGGGAGCTCAGAAGTGGGATCTTCCTCAAGGGGATCCACTTCTGGGCTTTGATCATTCTCGTAGGTTATAGACCCGAGGGAAGTTGATGCGTGATTTTCAAAAGGACCTGGTTTTGTACTCGGATTTTCAAGTGATTTCGAAATTTTTGGCATGGCTTTACAGACGACGTTTCTTTCGAAATCCTTTTCTTTTGCCAAAGTCCTACCAGGAGCAGCTATATACAAAATCTTTTTGGTATTTTCCAAATTTTCGATTTTTTTGGGTTTTTGTAAAACAAGAACCATAGGCCCCAGCATATGGTTTTAAGTTTTTTCGAGTTTTTGTTTTTCCATTGTTTTTGGTTTTTCTTGTTTTTCAATTTTTTTTATTTTAAGTTTTCCAAATGTTTTTGTATTTTTATAAAAGGGATCTTCCGTCATACCTACAAAGGGAAAACACTACGGATTAGACTCAGAATAGGAGATCTAAATCGTAGGTCTCTTCTAAGACAGGTTCCAGGGCACCCTTGACCCAAGTGGTCACAAGGGGTGGTTTTGGCGGTATTCGGGGAGTATAGCCGATCCCATATCGGCTTGGGTTGGTCCTAGGAAGGATGGGCTCTAGGAGACCCTGGTTCTGTGCCCCTAGACTCTTGTAGGGCGTATAGCCCATGTTCAACAACATGTTCCACGACTTTTTGTTTTTTGAAAAGTTTTGGTATAGGTCGTGGTCCTGGAACTTGTTGTCGTCCATATTGTGTTCATATGGCTTTTTCTCCAGGGGCTTTAGAAATAGGGAACGCTTGGATTTTCCTAGAAGAGTTAGAATCGGGAGGGAGCCTGCTTTGGGTGGCCCCTTCACACATACAACCTTCCTAGGGTTGTTTAACACGAGCCGGGGTGGCTCAATCACAATCTGCCCCAAGTTAGCCTCATGAGCCTGGGAGCTCGATAAACAAGGGGAGTTTATGATCCCCTGAAGCTGTGAGTGACTCTCACCTAGGATCACTACGACCTGGTCCCTAAAAGGGATCTTGACACACCTGTGGAAGGTGGATGGCACAACGCACAAGCTGTGTATCCAGGGTCTTCCCAGCAACACGTTATAATGGGGGTGGATGTCCAAGACATGGAACACCCCGGTGTGTGCGATCCCTCCCGTTTCCATTGGGAGTTCGATTGATCCTAATGGCCTAGACGCATTCGCATCGTATCCAGTGATAACGATGGGGCTTGGGTTCACAGAAGTCAAGGTGACTCCGATTTTATACGCCACATGAAATGGAAGGATGTTGAGCCCTCCTCCCCCATCAACTATGCACCTGTCCAGAGAGTGGTTATTCAGAACCACCTCGATATGCAGGGCCTGGTTGTGGGACTCGTAGGGTCTATCTACATCATCTTCCGAGAAAGTGATGGACGATTTTGCTCCTAATAAAGCCACTTGGGCAGACAAGGATTCCGAACTTTTGTTCGAATCAACCTTGGCCCTTTCTAGAATTTTCTCTAGCACGAGTCTATGCCTAGGCGAGGTTTGTATAAGCTCTAGGATAGACATGTGGATAGGAATCATTGAAAGGTGGTTTTCGAAGTCATAAGGATTTAGGATGACTTTATCCTTATCGGCTTTTGGTAGAACACCAGGGATACATGCATTTGAGGGGCCAGGCACACTGACTACCTTTTTAGCACCTTGAAGGTGCGGAGGTTGATAGATCCTCCCGGATCTAGTCACTTCCTCCACGACCAGCCTAGGGTTCACGCTAAATTTGGCTCTAAGGATGAGTTGAGGAGAACCTTGGAGTTTCAAAACTGGTTTTGCCGGGGATTCCACTTTTGGTGGTCCCCGAATGACGACTTGGGCGGGCTTCTTGTACAGTACAAGAATGGGCGCACAAGTGGGTTGACCAGACTCTGGTTTTTGCGCTAGTTCCTTAGAAAAGGTGAGGGTACATACCTCCTTTCCTTTCCCACTACCACTGGCATTTTTGGGAAAGGGTTCTTTGAAGATAGTTTGAGGTGGCTCAGGTTTCGCAGTGACCTGGAGCCGGCCCTCTGCTATCAAGTTCTCAATTTTATTTAAAAAGGAGAAACAGCGTCTGGTATCATGGCCTTTGAGTCGATGATACTTACAAAATCGATTTAAATATCCTCCTTTGGAAGTGACTCATTCGGGGATTTCGGGAAGTTATATCATGCCTTGGGCAAGTAGGAGGTCTAGGACCTCCGACACAGGTTGCCCCAGCGGTGTATACTCCCGTTTTTCAACCGGTTTTTGAAAGGTTCGCTCCCTTTTATTTTCTAGTTTTTCAAAATTTTTGGAAGTGTCTGTCACGCCTGGATCCACCTGGACATTGGCGATTTTATGGGGCTTTGCCCCTTTGTCCATTGTGGGTAGCCCATATGTGATGGGCTTTTCCAAGCGGGTTTTAGAAACGGCACTTCCTTTCCATAAGTGATCGTATGTCCCTTTTCTTAAGTTGGTTTCAAACAGGGATGCCTTTTTGATCAACTTATGGAAAGTTGAGATCTCATGGAGCGAGAGAAGATTTTTTAACTCGCTTTTAAAGTTATCCAGGATGAGCATTACTGCGCATCCTTCGGATATGGGCTCTCGCACTTGGGCCAAAAGTGACCTCCATCTTATAATGAAGGCATGTACGTCTTCGTTCATGCCTTGCTTTGTATCCCTTAAGGTATTCAGAGTCGGCGTGACTTCTACGTTGTGTGCAAATCTTTGCATGAAGCAGTTCGCTAACTCTTCAAAAGTAGCGAACTGGCTTAAGTCGTAGGAAGCCAGCCATTTGGCAGTTGTGCCTTTAAGGGATAAAGGGAACCAATACACCCATTTCCTCGAGTCCTTTTTCTTCTTATGGGCTCGACGCGAGAAAAGCTACAAGTGAGACCTAGGGTCTCCCATGTCATCATACCAATAGAAATTCGGTGTTTCATCGTCACTGTCTGTTTCGTAATCCATAGGAAGGAAATCAGATAGGGCGTAGCTTCTTTTCTCTTTATTCTGTCCTTTCAGCGATTGCTGTAGAGCTTTACGGTCCTTTTGTGTGAAGGACTCGTGGTATTGGTTGCCTTCCATTACGGAGGCCTCTTTGTGCTTGCGAGGTTTTTCAGATTTTTTCTTAGGCCTTTGTTCACCGATTGATGAACACGAATCGCCTACTTCAACCTCTTGGCTGAGAGCATCGATTTTGGCCTCAAACTCCCTTCTTAGGTCCTCGATTTCATCTAGTTTTATTTTGTTTTTGAAAATCCTCCTAGAGTGAGAACTTGATGCGCATGAGCCTTGGCTCGACACTTCACTTGGATTGGATTTTGACATGTTTTTCAAGCTTTTTCAAAAAGTTCCTAAGTACAAGCAAAGAAAACAAAGTTAAAATGACACCTTTTTTTAACCAAATTTCGGCAAGCTTCTAGATTAAAACTCGATTTTTGAAAGGCTCAGGTCCCATGGGGCGTGCCAATCTCTGTAGACACAGGAAAATCCCCGCCTCCCCTTTTGGCTTCTTAGGGCCTGGAGCGGATCCTCTCTTGTGTCTAAGGCCTATTTGTATAAACAGGGCATGCCAGCTAGCTTACCTAAGCTAGCGAAGATATATTTTAAATCTGACTTCTAACGTGGCGACTGTGAGCAAGTGAGCTCTTGTCGTCGCATACCTTCTTGCACCGATGCGCAAGGGTCAGTCTGTACGCTTTTAAAAATCAAGTTTAGGGTAGAAAAACCTACGAGAGTGGTTCGAGGTGTTTTTGATTCGGGTCTTTTAAATGCGAATGCAGATTTTAGATCACGTGGATTTGCACGTGCCTAAGTCTTTCTTTTTATCCCTTTATGGGCCACCTAGGTGTGTGTTATGAACACTCTACTACATGGGGCGAATTTGAGCGGGAGTACGGGGCTTGCTTCGATGCAATATGCGTCCTACCTCGTGGTATGGCGTAGATGCAATGCAAACTCACGCTACTCCAAAGGGAAATGACCGAAGGGAAATAACCGAAGGGAAATGACTTGTAATGTAAATGCCGAAGGGAGATATGTATATAAGGTATATATACGGGCCCTTACTCGGGTCTTGCAAATAAGAGCGAAGGCTCAATGTGGGTGGGTGCTTGAATTGAAAGACTTACACACACGACATGAAATAAAACCCAAATATAACTTGCAATATGGCCTTGATTTAAGGTCTTGGGAATAAGAGCGAAAGCTCAATGTGTGTGCGTGCTTGAATTGAAGTACTACGCACACAACATGAAATTAAACCCAAATATAAATTGCAGTATGGCCTTGATTAAGGTCTGGGGAATAAGAGCAAAAGCTCAATGTGTGTGAGTGCTTGAAATGAAGTACTACGCACACAACATGAAATTAAACCCAAATAGTATAACACGGCCCTTACTTGGGTCTTTCAAATAAGAGCGAAGGCTCAATGTGTGTGAGTGCTTGAATTGAAAGACAACACACCCAACTTAAGCAAAACCCTACGTAAGTTAAAGTATATATATATTTATGTATTAGTGGCTGATTAGGCCCGTGTATGTTCAAAATCATGCACGATTAAGAGAGTGCACGTGTGTGTGGGTGTGCCAAGCCACGTTATTACAAGCGGGGGGAGACTATGCTCCGTTATTACAACCCCATATCGAATTAAATGTTAAGCAAGTATATAACTAAGGACCGAGTTAGGCACTTACTAATAGCTGGTCCGAAGATGCCTTGCTTGAGCGTGGGCTTGGCCTTCACCTTGGGCTGCAAGAGGGAGCTCCGCAGAGTTGAACGGCAAAGGACTGTTGGCCGGCTGGAAATGGGGCGCGGGAGAGGCGCCTTGAAGATGGCTGGCTGCTTAGCGAATGGCTGGTTTTGTGTGTTGGGCTAAAGTGACTAAGTAGGGTCACTAAGGGAGGGTGTCGTGTTAGGAAGTATGGCACTAAGGGGGAGCCTAAGGGAGTGTCTAAAGGAGAGCCTAGGGGAAGTATAGGGCTGGCGGATGGCTGGCCGAATGAGTATGGGACAGTCGGTTGGAGTGGTCGACTAAGGGAGACTTGGTGGTGGCTGGCTGCTAGGGTGGCTATGGGTGTGGTGGATGGGAAGGAAGCTAGCTAGGGTACGTGGTAAGATGGAGTTAGGGGCTGAGGGGAAATGGTATGGGTAGGTCTTAGGGGGTTAAATGGAGTGGCCGGGTATAGCTAGGTTGTCTAGGTGGTGGCAGGTGGTTGGAGTGGATGAGGTTTGGCTGAATGGGAGTGGTGGCGACAAGTGGCTGGTGTTAGGGCAAGATGGTGGTGGTGCAGGTGGCTGAGAGTGGAGGGGAAGAGAAGAAGAGATAGAATTAGGTTGAAACACTAACCGGGTGGTGATGGGAGGCGGCGGATGGAAGAGGAGCAGCCGGGTGTCTTGGATGCGCAGGATGGGGTTCAGCCGGACGGAATGGTGGCGATGTGGACCTTGGCTGGAGCGGTGGTGGTGGTGGTGCTCGGCTGGGAGATAGTGGCGCAGGTGGTGGCTGGCTGTGGGGTAAGTGGAGCAAGGTTGGAGTCGTTTGGGCTGGAGAGGGGATGAGAGAAGATGGGAACCCGCCCCTTGGGGGGGGGTTTATAGGGCTGGGATAGGTTGGTTGGGGGCTGGTATTAGGGTAGTGGTAAGGTGGTCTAGGGGTGGTGGTATGGTAGTAAGGTGGGTTGGTATTAGGGTAGGGCCAGATATTTTAAATACAAGGGTTTTGGGTAGATTGTGTGCTACGTTTAGGTGGGGTGGTTTAGAGGTTTAGGGTTTAACTAGGTGGGTTGGTTTTGGGGTGAGGTTTAGTGAGGTGGGTTAGGTGATTAGGCTAGGATTAGGTTAGGTTTAGGGAAATTAACCTAGGTTTAGGGAAGGATTAGGGAAGTGGGTTAGGTGATTAGGTTGAGATTAGGTCGGGATTAGGGAAGTGGGTTAGGTGATTAGGCTAGGATTAGGACAGGATTAGGGTAAAAGGCTAGGATTAGGTGTTTTTGGTTAGGATTAGATTAGGGAGCTCCCTTTGCATGACCCATAGACCTTAATCACATCATGTTGGTGCAGCCCTAGGTTAGGTTTTGGCTAATTACAAGCTTAAACCCATGTTAACTAGGCTAACCCACATGATTAACCCCAAACTTGACACACAAGTCAAGCTTAATTACAACACTCCCAAATCTTATCCTCCCCACCCTCTCTCATGCCCATAATCCCACGTGAAATTCAAGTGGGCCCCACCTCCATTTATGAGAAGGTGATGTGGGCCATGGATATGGATATTGGATTGGATTTTTGAATCCAAATCCAAATCTAAGTCCATACATGGATTTGGATTGGGATCTGGATATGTATGGTCCAGATCCAATCCAAACTGAATTCTGACTCCTTCGGGTTGTGTTTGAGATGAACGGTTTGTGCGGGGTCTAACAGCATCAGTACTCCGTCTGTGTTGGGTCTTCGCCAACATGATCGTCCGCCTCTGTTTTCGCCTTTCGGAGATGACTTAAAATGATGTTTTGATGATAACAGGGTCTTGGACATTCAAGATCCTGGGGTGGATTCAATACGAGAGTTGCTATGCCGGGCTCGACTTGTGCTCCGGTTTCGGACTCTCTTTAGCTTTCTGGTCCTGTCTTGCTTAGGCCAAACTGCTTCAGGGTTTCAAAAACGTGTTTTAAAAGGTTTTTAAAGCCATATTATACAATTTTGAAATATAAAGTTCAAAACATATGTACAGGGTTGTCTGGAAGGCTCTTGGGTTTCCAGACTCAAAATAGCCCTTTGGGGCTGCTTTTACAAAAACCAGGTTTATTTGAGAAGTTTGTGGGATTTCGGGGTGTTTACACCACCTCCATCCTTCGGCTAGCTCCACTCCATGCCACCGGCTGCAACCTCTCCTTCCACTCGGCTGCACCTTGACACCCGCCTGCCATCATCTTCCACTTCATCACCCGCCACCTCCACCCTTCGGCCAGCCTTCATCTCGGTTAGTACCCCAACTCAACACCATCCCTTCTCCGCTCCCCTCCATTCTTAGCCACACACCCACCACTTTCCCCTAGCCAAGGCAGCACCTCATCCAACCGGCCACCACCTGCCACCTTCCACCATTCGGCCACTCCACCCGGCTGTACCACCTGCCCCTCCTCTCTTAGCCAGCCACATCTTACACCCTCAACCTTACCTCTCCCTAAGACCTACCCCAAGCCTTAGTGGCAGCCCCTAACTAACATCCTTACCTTCCCTAAGCACCCAACCCCAGCCAGGGCAGCACCCCATCCACTCGGCTAGCGCCAAGGCACCACCCGCCTGCTCCTTTGCCATTCGGCCCGCACCTTCCTTTTCCGCGCCCATCCAAGGAGCTCCCTCTTGCAGCCCAAGGCGACTCACCAGCCCAAGTGCAAGCAAGTCACACCCAGACCAGCTATACATAAGTGCCTAACTCAGTCCTTGTTATAGACTTGCTTATGCTTAATTAAATTTGATACGGGGTTGTAATAATGGAGCGTTGTCTCCCCCCACTTGTAATAATGTGGTTTGGCACACCCACACACACGTGCACTTGAGCCAATCCCGCTCTTAGCTGCACACGATTTTGACACACACATGGGCCTAATCAGCCTTTAAGATATAGCTATACTTATATAATTTAAGTTGTGTGGGTTTTATTTAAGTTGTGTGTGTTGTCTTTCAATTTCCACACTCACACACATTGAGCTTTCGCTCTTATTTTCAAGACCCTAGTAAGGGCCTATTGCAATTTCGTTTTGGGGTGTTTTACTTCAAGTTGTGTGCGTAGTATTTCAATTCAACACTCACACACATTGAGCTTTCGCTCTTACTCCCAAGACCTTAGTCAAGGCCTATTGCAATTATATTTGGGTTTAATTTCATGTCATGTGCATAGTACTTCAATTCTACACTCACACACATTGAGCTTTCGCTCTTACTCCCAAGACCTTAGTCAAGGCCTATTGCAATTATATTTGAGTTTCATTTACAAGTCGTGTGAGTTGTCTTTCAATATACACACAACACCCACGCACACGTTGGCGACCTTCGGGCCCATATATATTATAAGTATTTCCCTTCGGCTATGTCTTTAAGATTTGGGTTTTAAGGTTCAGCAGTGTCCGTAGTCTTTACATATATACACGGCACACACTTGCACAATTGAGCCTTTCCGCTCTTAAGATATAGCCATATTTCCCTTTTGCAATTTCCCTTTTGCAAATTTACATTAAGTCATTTCCCTTCCGCATTGTCTTTCAATTTGGGTTTTCCCTTTGGAGTTGCCTGAGTTTGCATTGCATATATGCCATACCACGAGTTAGGACGAATATTGCATCAAAGCAAACCCCACACTCCCGCTCAAAATCGCCCCACTTAGGTCACATGTGCATACACATACCTAGTTGGCCCGAAAGGGATAAAAAGAAAGACATAGTGTAAACACCCCAAAATCCAAATATTTTCCAAAACCAAATGCCTAGTTCGAAAATCAGCTCAAAAAGCAAGTTTGGAGATTTGAAAAACTCAGGAAACTCAAACCCTTCAAAACTCTATTTTCCAACCCTGTTCGAAACATAAAAAAATCTCAAAAGTGGACGAAAGTCCTATTTTTACAAAAGACCAGACGAACAGATAAAGCCTGGCTCAAAATAGTTGCAAAAGATTCAAAAAGCTCAAAGGTCAAGCCCAGCCCGATGAAAAGTGAATTTCAAAGACGAAAAAGGAGCCAAGGCCACGAGTGTACTTCAAGACTGAAGCATCGAAGGCCAAGCCGAAAGCACATCTGAAATCACGAGCAATCCAAGTCAAAAAAACAAAAGAAAGAGTTGAAACAGAGTCCAGAAAGACGAAAAGAAGCTCGGACGATGAAATTGGGAAAAACCCAACATAAGATGGAATCTTGATGAACTCAGGACCCACACGAAGCGCCCGGCTCGAAACGCCAGGAAGGACTGAAGAAGAGAAAATTTTGGATCGAATCTGGATCCCGATACCCAGATCCAGATCCAAGATCCATATCCAAACAAGGCTCGAATTGGATCTGGATTTCAGAACCCAACAAAGGATCCATATCCAAATAAGAGGCCTATAAAAGGACGTGAGAGGGCTGGCCTTGGGGAGGAATTTTTCCAGCATTTCACGCCTCTCCACTTGGGGAAAAGAGAGAGAGAGAGAGAGAGAGAGAGAGAGAGAGAGAGAGAGAGGAAGGTCAACAAAAGGGGCTGGCCTTCCCCTCTTGTTTCGTGAGATTGTGGGTGAAAGTTGTGGGTGGGCTGGGGTTTTGTAGAGCACGGCTTGTACATGGCTAAAAGGAAATGAAATCTGGCGGCATTGGATGGCCCTTGCTTGGTGAGGATTGGCTGCGTGGGAACCAAGGATCAAACGACTGAAATGTTGTCAAGGTAAGTCCCCTAGTTCCTGCCCAAAACCATCTCTTTTCTCACCTCTCTAAACCACCTAGACCACTAACGACAAGCCACAACAAAGTCCAGCCAAGGAGCTGGCCGAACTTCACTAAAAGGGCTGACCTAGTTCTACCTAAGACCATCCTAACCTAGGACCATACCCAACTCGGCCATTGGCTGGCCGAGCTCACCTTAGATCTGTCCTAAAGAAAATCCTAACCTAAAAACCACTACCCAACTCATTTCCTAACCCAAAAACCACTCCCAAAAACCTGGCAAAACCGAGTGTCTAAAACACTTGGTTCCCTCCTCTTGTCGAACCCATCCTCACCCATTTAGCTTGGTCCATAGTGGCCGAGCTCATCTTAGGTCTATCCCTAACATTAAACCATTACCCAAGTTAGACCCTAACTAAAAGAAAGAAAAAAAAACCCACTCTAAACCTACCCAGCTCGGCCACCCTTTTGGCCGAGCCATTCCCTTAGGATCTCACCCAAGATCAACCGTCTAATATCAGCCAAAGCTCGGCCACCATTTGGCCGAGCTCTTTCCTTAGGATTCACCTTAGATCCTACCTAATCCTTCTCCAAAAAAACCTGCCCAGCTCGGCCACCCTTTGGCCGAGCATTACCCTAGAACTCACCTTAGGATCTCCCCTAAGATCATTCACTAATCCCCACCCAAGCTCGGCCATTAGTTGGCCGAGCATTCCATAGTGTCTCACCTACCGTAGACACCACCTAACTCGACCATTAGTTGGTCGGGTTTTTCCCTTAGGACCTTGGTCTAGCTTTTAACCAAAACAACCCGCCTAGACCTGACCTAGATCCATTAGTTCTCACCCTAGATCTGTCGTGTCTAAGTCCAAAAACCATAGCACCTTAGTGTGTCAACCTAGCCCAGGTCACGATCTAGGATCAACCTCCCACGCAGCTGGTCGTTTCGCAGAGAAAGGTCCATCCAACGGCTATATCCAAGGTCAGATTTTGCTGATAAAGGAAGTCTAAGCAGACAACGTGTAAGTGCTCGAACCTGATCTTTTACATTGATTCAAGTTTCAATTAAATTCGATACGGGGTTGTAATAATGGAGCGTAGTCTCCCCCCGAGATGTAATATTATGGTTTGAAACACGAATCACACACGTACACTTGAGCCTTTCCGCTCTTATCTGCACACCTTTTGCACACAAAACAGGCCTCAACAGCCCATAGGATATAGCTCTATTTATATACATTTAGCTGGGTTTTAAGGTTCAAGTCGTGTGAGTTGTCTTTCATTTTATACACTCAAAGCACTCACTCACATTGAGCCTTTCCGCTCTTACATATATATACGTATTTCCCCTTTCAGCTGGGTTTTTAAGGTTCAAGTCGTGTGAGTTGCCCTTTCAATTTATACACTCAAAGCACTCACTCACATTGAGCCTTCTCGCTCTTAAGATATAGCTATATATATTTTCCCTTCCGCATCTAAGATATAGCCATATTTCCCTTTCTGCTATTTCCCTTCTGCTATGTCTTTAAATTCCAGGTTTTCCCTTCAAGTTGTGTGAGTTTGCATTGCATATCCACCACACTCGAGATAGGGAGCATACTTGCATCGAACCAGATAGATAAAATCGTATAGAACTTACCTTAAATCAAGCACTGGATGCACACAACTACACGCCAAAATTGGCTAAAACTCGAGAGACAGGAGCGCATAGATCCCATGTGTAAAAGTTGCAAATTTGACAAAACCAATCGATAAAACACTTTCAAAGTTTTTAAAAGAGTCGTGTTTATTGTAGACGCGCGAAAATCCCCGCCTCTTTGCCCCTTTCGTGGCTTGGAGTGGATCTTATCGTGCGTCTAAGGCCTATGTATAAAAACAGGGCGTGCCAGCTAGCTTTTTTAAGCTAGCGAAGATATATCAATACTGACTTCTAAACGTGGCGACTGTGAGCAAGTGAGCTCTTGTCGTCGCAGACCTTCTTGCACCGATGCGCAAGGGTCAGTCTGTACGCTTTTGCAAAAATCGAGTTTTTGGGAGAAAGTCTACGAAACGGTTCGAGGTGTCTATTTCGGGTCTTTAAGATGCGATTGCATGTTTTAGATCACGTGGATTTGCACGTGCCTAAGTCTTTTCTTTTATCCCTTTTTGGGTCGCCTAGTTTGTGTGTTATGAACACTCCACTACATGGGCGAATTCGAGCGGGGGTTGCTTCGATGCAATATGCGTCCTACCTCGTGGTATGGCGTAGATGCAATGCAAACTCACGCTACTCCAAAGGGAAAACCCGAAATGTAAAGACAATACGGAAGGGAAATAACAGAAGGGAAATAACCGAAGGGAAATAACCGAAGGGAAATAACCGAAGGGAAATAACCGAAGGGAAATATGTATATATTTTATGTATATGAGCCCTTACTCGGGTCTTGCAAATAAGAGCGAAGGCTCAATGTGGGTGCGTGCTTGAATTGAAAGACTTACACACACGACATGAAATTAAACCCAAATATAAATTGCAGTATGGCCTTGACTAAGGTCTTGGGAGTAAGAGCGAAGGCTCAATGTGTGTGAGAGTGCTTGAATTGAAGTACTACACACACGACATAAATGAAACCCAAATATAACTGCAATAAGGCCTTTACTAAGGTCTTGGGAGTAAGAGCGAAGGCTCAATGTGTGTGAAAGTGCTTGAATTGAAAGACTTACTCACACGACAAGAAATAAAACCCAAATAGTATAGGTCGGCCCTTACTTGGGTCTTTCAAATAAGAGCGAAAGCTCAATGTGTGTGAGAGTGTTTAAATTGAAAGACTTACTCACACGACATGAAATGAAACCCAAATAGTATAGGTCGGCCCTTACTTGGGTCTTTCAAATAAGAGCGAAAGCTCAATGTGTGTGAGAGTGTTTAAATTGAAAGACTTACTCACACGACATGAAATGAAACCCAAATAGTATAGGTCGGCCCTTACTTGGGTCTTTCAAATAAGAGCGAAAGCTCAATGTGTGTGAGAGTGTTTAAATTGAAAGACAACACACCCAACTTAAACAAAACCCTTCGGAAATGAAATATATACGTATACTTATATATTAGGGGCTGATTAGGCCCGTGTGTGTTCAAAGTTGTGCACGACTAAGAGAGTGCACGTGTGTGGTTGTGCCAAGCCACGTTATTACAAGCGGGGGGAGACTAGGCTCCGTTATTACAACCCCGTATCAAATTGAATTTCAAGCAAGCGTATGACTAATGACCGAGTTTAGAAACTTACAAGTAGCTGGTCCGTAGAGGTCTTGCTTGAGCGTGGCCTTGGCTTTGGGCTGCAAACGGGAGCTCCGCGAAGGTGTGTGACCAAGAGTGCTGGCCGGCTGCAAATGGGCGTGGGATGGACGCCTCGAAGGGGACCGGTGGCAAGTGGGCGTCGCCTCCAAGTAGGGAGTTTAGAGTGGCTGACTAAGTGGGTCTTAGGGTCACTAGGGAAGTTAGGTACTAAGGGAAAATGGCCCTAAAAGGTGAGCTAGTGGGAAGGCCAAAGAGGACGCCTAGGGGGGGGTCGGCCGAATGGGAAATGGTGGCTGAGCAATGGCCAGCCACTTGGGTTATCCTAGGTTCGGCTAGGCTTAGGTGGTGGCGGCAAAGAGGCTGAGCTAAGGGGAAGATGGGTGGCTAAGAGGGGAGAGGTGGTAGAGAGTGGTTTTGAGGGAGTTAGGGGGACTTACCGAATGGGAAGGAGTGGCGGCGAAGGTGGCTGTCGGCTGGTGGAAGATGGGAGAAGGAGAGGGCCCGGCTGAGTGAGGTGGTGACGTCCGGCTGGTGGGGTGGTGATGGTGGATGGGAGAGGGAGAGTGGCGGAGCAGGTGGCGGCTGGTGGGGCTGGAGCTGCTGGGAAGACGGGTGAGAGATGGGAGAGGAAGAGGGCCCGGCTGGGAGTGGAGTGTGGTTCCCCCTTGGAAAACCCGCCCACAATGAGGGGGGTTTAAATAGGGGATGGGTAGGTCGGTTAGGGCTGGGTTGTGGGTAGTGGTTAGGTGGTTTAGGTAGGGTAGTATGTAGATAAGGTGGGCTGGATGGGGCTGGGCCAGATATTTTAAAACTAGGGGTTTGGGAAAATCGTGGGCTAAGGGTGGTTTAGGGGTTTAGGGCTAGGTTAGGTGGTTGGGTTTTAGGGTGAGGTTTAGTGAGCTAGGTTAGGTGGTTTAGGCTAGGTTTAGGCTAGGATTAGGGAAGTTAATCTAGGTTTAGGGAAGGATTAGGGAAGTGGGTTAGGTGATTAGGTCGGGATTAGGTCGGGATTAGGGAAGTGGGTTAGGTGATTAGGTTCAGATTAGGGGTGGATTAGGGGTTTAGGCTAGGTTTAGGCATTTTGGGTTAGGTTTAGGTGAGGGAGCTCCCTTAGCATGGCCCATAGACCTTGATCACCCCATGTTGGTGCAGCCCTAGGTTAGGTTTTAGCTAATTACAAGCTTAAACCCACTCAATTAGGCTAAACCACAAGATTAAACCCAAACTTGACACACAAGTCAAGCTTAATACAACACTCTTGATATTTATCACCCCCACTCTCTCTCATGCCCAATATCCCACGTGAATTTCAAGTGGGCCCCACCTCCATTTATGAGAAGGTGATGTGGGCCATGGATATGGATATTGGATTGGATCTCTGGATCCAAATCCAAATCCAAGTCCACATATGGGTTTGGATTGGGATCTGGATATATATGGTCCAGATCCAATCCAAACTGAACTCTGACTCCTTCGAGCTGGGTTCGAAACGGACGATTCGTGCGGGGCCTGACAGCATCAGTACTCCGTCTGCGTTGGGTCTTCGCCAACATGGTCGTCCGCCTCCGTTTCTGCCTTCCGGAGATGACTTCAAATGATATTTTGGTAAGAACAGGGTCTTGGACGTTCGAGATCCTGGGGTGTGAATCAGATGCAAGAGTTGCTGCGCCGGGCTCGACAGGTGCTCCGGTTCCGGGCTCTTCTTGGCTCTCCTGGTCCTGTCTTGATCAGGCCAAGCCACTTTGGGGTTTCAAAACATGTTTTAAAAGGGTTTTCAAAAGCTATATTATATGTTTTTGAAAGATAAAGTTTAAAACATATGTACAGAGTTGTTTGGAAGGCTCCTGGGTTTCCAAACTCAAAATGGCCCTTTGGGGCTGCTTGTATAAAACCAGATGGATTTTGAGAAATTCGTGGGATTTCGGGGTGTTTACATTTATGTAAAATCGAGTTTTTCTAAAGCGTACAGACTGACCCTTGCGCGTCGGTGCAAGAAAGTCTACGACGAAAAGAACCCACTTGTCCACAGTCGCTCCAAAAGTCAGATATTTAAAAAAAAAAACACTTCGCTAGTTTGAGAAAGCTAGTTGGCACGCCCTTTTTAAAAGCGATGTAAGCACGAAAAGATTCGCTTCAGGCCTAAGAACCCGGAGATGAGGATTTTCCGTGTCTATAGATTTGGCACGCCCGGTGGGACGTGGGTCTTTAGGAAAAATCGATACAAAACAAACCAATCTCTAAAAAAATCGTTTTTTTTCAAAGTGTTTTAACTCTTTGTCTTCTTGCATTTCATAGTTGGATTTAAAAACGTCGGAGTCATGTCGAGTTCAGACTCCAATGAAGTGTCTAGCCAGTTCTCATGCTCTTCAAGTTCTCATTCTAGAAGATCTTTGAAAAATCGAAAACAAAAAGAGGAAGAGTTAAGAAGAGAATACGAGGCCAAGATCGCTGCCCTCAGCCAAGAGGCTGAAGCAGCTGATTCGTGTTTGTCACATGGCGAACCAATAAAGGCCAAAAAGAAGTTTGGAAAAACTCGTAAACACAAGATTTTGAACGTGGTTTGGCACACCCACACAGTCTCCCCCCGCTTGTAATAATGGGGTTGTAATAACGGAGTATAGTCTCCCCCCGCTTGTAATAACGTGGCTTGGCACACCCACACACGTGCACTCTCTTAGTTGTGCACAATTTTGAACACACACGGGCCTAACCAGCCCCTAATATACATATATACATATATATTTTAACTTACGTAGGGTTTTTGCTTAAGTTGGGTGTGTTGTCTTTCAATTCAAGCACTCACACACATTGAGCCTTCACTCTTATTTGAAAGACCCAAGTAAGGGCCGTGTTATACTATTTGGGCTTTCATTTCATGTTGGGTGTGTTGTCTTTCAATTCAAGCACTCACACACATTGAGCCTTCGCTCTTATTTGAAAGACCCAAGTAAGGGCCGTGTTGTACTATTTGGGCTTTCATTTCATGTCGTGTGTGTAAGTCTTTCAATTCAAGCACTCACACACATTGAGCCTTCGCTCTTATTTGAAAGACCCAAGTAAGGACCGTGTTATACTATTTGGGCTTTTATTTCATGTCGTGTGTGTAAGTCTTTCAATTCAAGCACTCACACACATTGATCCTTCGCTCTTATTTGAAAGACCCAAGTAAGGGCCGTGTTATACTATTTGGGTTTAATTTCATGTTGTGTGCGTAGTACTTCAATTCAAGCACTCACACACATTGAGCTTTCGCTCTTATTCCCAAGACCTTAATCAAGGCCATACTGCAAGTTATATTTGGGTTTCATTTCATGTCGTGTGTGTAAGTCTTTCAATTCAAGCACGCACCCACATTGAGCCTTCGCTCTTATTTGTAAGACCCGAGTAAGGGCCCATATACATACCATATATACATATCTCCCTTCAGCATTTACATTACAAGTCATTTCCCTTCAGTTATTTCCGTTCGGTTATTTCCTTCGGCATTGTCTTTACATTCGGGTTTTCCCTTTGGAGTAGCGTGAGTTTGCATTGCATCTACGCCATACCACGAGGTAGGATGCATATTGCATCAAAGCAAGCCCCGCTCGAATTCGCCCATGTAGTGGAGTGTTCATAACACACAAACTAGGTGGCCCATAAAGGGATAAAAAGAAAGACCTAGGCACGTGCAAATCCACGTGATCTAAAATCTGCAATCGTATCTAAAAGACCCAAATTAGACACCTCGAACTGCTTCGTAGGCTTTCTATCCTAAAAACTCGATTTTTCAAAGCGTACAGACTGACTCTTGCGCATCGGTGAAAGAAGGTCTGCGACGACAAGAGTTCACTTGCTCACAGTCGCCACGATTAGAAGTCAGTTTAAAATATATCTTTGCTAGCTTAGGTAAGCTAGCTGGTACGCCCTGTTTACATAAATAGGCCTTAGACATACGAGAGGATCCACTCCAAGCCCTGAAAAGGCGAGAGGCGGGGATTTTCGCTGCGTCTACAGAGAGAGGTCTAGGACCTCCGACACAGGTTGCCCCAGCGGTGTGTACTCCCGTTTTTCAATAGGCTTTTGAAAATTTCTCTCCCTTTTGTTTTCTAATTTTTCAAAATTCTTTGAAGTGCCCGCCAGACCTGGATCCACCTGGACATTGGCGATTTTATGGGGCTTTGCCCCTTTGTCCATCGTGGGTAGCCCATAAGTGATGGGCTTTTCCAAACGGGTTTTAGAAACGGCATTTCCTTTCCATAAGTGATCGTTGTCCCTTTTCTCAAGTTGGTTTCAAAAAGGGATGCCTTTTTTATCAACTTATGGAAAGTTGAGATCTCATGGAGCGAGAGAAGGGTTTTTAACTTGCTTTTAAAGTTATCCAGGATGAGCATTACTTGCATCCTTCGGATATGGGCTCTGGCACTTGGCCCAAAAGTGACCTCCATCGTATAATGAAGGCATGTACGTCTTCGTTCATGCCTTGCTTTGTATCCCTTAAGGTATTCAGAGTCGGCGTGACTTCTACGTTGTGTGCAAATCTTTACATGAAGTAGTTCGCTATAGGGCTTTTTCATCGAGTCCTTTTTCTTCTTATGGGCTCGACGCGAGAAAAGATGCAAGTGAGACCTAGGGTCTCCCATGCCATCATACCGATGGAAGTTCGGTATTTCATCGTCACTGTCTGTTTCGTAATCCATAGGAAGGAAATCAGACAGGGCGTAGCTTCTTTTCTCTTTATTCTGCCCTTTCAGCAATTGCTGTAGGGCTTTACGGTCCTTTTGTGTGAAGGACTCGTGGTATTGGTTGCCTTCCATTACGGAGGCCTCTTTGTGCTTATGAGGTTTTTCAGATTTTTTCTTAGGCCTTTGTTCACCGTTTGATGAACACGAATCGCCTACTTCAGCCTCTTGGCTGAGAGCATCGATTTTGGCCTCAAATTTCCTTCTCAGGTCCTCGATTTCATCTAGTTTTATTTTGTTTTTGAAAATCCTCCTAGAGTGAGAACTTGATGTGCATGAGCCTTGGCTCGACACTTCACTTGGATTGGATTTTGACATGCTTTTCAAGCTTTTGCAAAATTTCCTAAGTACAAGCAAAGAAAACAAGGTTAAAAACGACACCTCTTTGAAATTTTTTCGCAAGCTTCTAACTTAACTCGATTTTTGAAAGACTCACGTCCCACCAGGCGTGCCAATCTCTGTAGACGCAGGAAAATCCCTGCCTCCCCTTTTGGCTTCTTAGGGCCTGGAGCGGATCCTCTCTTATGTCTAAGGCCTATTTGTATAAACAAGGCGTGCCAGCTAGCTTACCTAAGCTAGCGAAGATATATTTTAAATCTGACTTCTAACGTGGCGACTGTGAGCAAGTGAGCTCTTGTCGTCGCAGACCTTCTTGCATCGATGCGCAAGGGTCAGTCTGTGCGCTTTTAAAAATCGAGTTTAGGGTAAAAAAACCTACGAGAGCGGTTCGAGGTGTTTTTGATTCGAGTCTTTTAAATGCGATTGCAGATTTTAGATCACGTGGATTTGCACGTGCCTAAGTCTTTCCTTTTATCCCTTTATGGGCCACCTATGTGTGTGTTATGAACACTCCACTACATGGGGCAAATTTTGAGCGGGGCTTGCTTTGATGCAATATAAGTCCTACCTCGTGGTATGGCGTAGATGCAATGCAAACTCATGCTACTCCAAAGGGAAAACCCGAATGTAAAGACAATGCCGAAGGGAAATGACCGAAGGGAAATAACCGAAGGAAAATGACTTGTAATGTAAATGCCGAAGGGAGATATGTATATAAGGTATATATATGGGCCCTTACTCGAGACTTGCAAATAAGAGCGAAGGCTCAATGTGGGTGCGTGCTTGAATTGAAAGACTTACACACACGACATGAAATAAAACCCAAATATAACTTGCAATATGGCCTTGATTAAGGTCTTGGGAATAAGAGCGAAAGCTCAATGTGTGTGAGTGCTTGAATTGAAGTACTACGCACACAGCATGAAATTAAACCCAAATATAAATTGCAGTATGGCCTTCATTAAGGTCTTGGGAATAAGAGCAAAAGCTCAATGTGTGTGAGTGCTTGAATCGAAGTACTACACACACAACATGAAATTAAACCCAAATAGTATAACACGGCCCTTACTTGGGTCTTTCAAATAAGAGCGAAGGCTCAATGTGTGTGAGTGCTTGAATTGAAAGACTTACACACACGACATGAAATGAAACCCAAATAGTACAGCACGACCCTTACTTGGGTCTTTCAAATAAGAGCGAAGGCTCAATGTGTGTGAGTGCTTGAATTGAAAGACTTACACACACGACATGAAATGAAACCCAAATAGTATAGCATGGCCCTTACTTGGGTCTTTCAAATAAGAGCGAAGGCTCAATGTGTGTGAGTGCTTGAATTGAAAGACAACACACCCAACTTAAGCAAAACCCTACGTAAGTTAAAGTATATATATATATTTATATATTAGGGGCTGATTAGGCCCGTGTGTGTTCAAAATCGTGCACGACTAAGAGAGTGCACGTGTGTGGGTGTGCCAAGCCACGTTATTACAAGCGGGGGCAGACTATGCCCGTTATTACAACCCCGTATCGAATTAAATTTTAAGCAAGTATACAACTAAGGATCGAGTTAGACACTTACGAATAGCTAGTCCGAAGATGCCTTGCTTGAGCATGGGCTTGGCCTTCGCCTTGGGCTGCAAGAGGGAGCTTCGCGAAGTTGAACGGCAAAGGGGCTGCTGGCCGGACGCCTTAGGTGCGCGGAAGGGGCGCCTTGAAGGTGGCCGGCGGCTAGGGAGGGGGCTACCTTGGCGTGTTGGGCTAAAGTGACTAAGTAGGGTCACTAAGGGAGGGTGTCGTGTTAGGAAGTATGGTACTAAGGGGGAGCCTAAGGGAGTGTCTAAGGGAATGCCTAGGGGAAATATGTGGCTAGTGGGTGGCTGGCCGAACGGATGTAGTATAGTCGGTTGGAGTGGCCGACTGCTAGGGAGACTTGGTGGTGGTGGTTGCTAAGGTAGCTAGGGCTATGGTGGATGGGAAGGGAGCTAGCTAGGGTATGGGATGAGGTGGTGGTCAGCTGTGGTGAGGTGATATGGGTAAGTGTTAGGGAGTTGGGTGGAGTGGCCGGGTGTAGCTAGGGTGTCTAGGCAATGGCGGGTAGTTAGAGTGGTTGAGGCTTGGTCGAATGGGAGTGGTGGCGACAAGTGGCTGGTGTTAGGGTAAGGTGGTGGTGGTGCAGATGGCTGAGAGTGGAGGGGGAGCGAAGAAGAGGTAGGTTAAAGGATGGGGTACTAACCGAATGAAGAGGCGGTGGCGGATGAAAGGGGAGCAGCCGGGTGGTTGAAATGGAGGGTTCGGCCGGATGGAAGTGGTGGCGACAGGTGGTTGGCTGGCTGGGGTGTGGTGGAGCAGGTGGAGCGAGGTGGTAGCTGGCTGTGGTGTAGGTGGAAGACCCGGCTGGAAGTGGTGCAGGTGGCTGGGCTCGGTTGGGCTGGAAGGGGGGTGAGAGAAGATGGGAACCCGCCCCTTGGGGGGGGGGGGGGGGGGGTATAGGGTTGGGATAGGTCGGTTGGGGGCTGGTATTAGGGTAGTGGTAAGGTGGTCTAGGGGTGGTGGTATGGTAGTAAGGTGGGCTGGTATTAGGGTAGGGCCAGATATTTTAAATAGGGGTTTTGGGTAGATTGTGTGCTAGGTTTAGGTGGGGTGGTTTAGAGGTTTAGGGTTTAGCTAGGTGGGTTGGTTTTGGGGTGAGGTTTAGTGAGGTGGGGTAGGTGATTAGGCTAGGATTAGGTTAGGTTTAGGGAAATTAACCTAGGTTTAGGGAAGGATTAGGGAAGTGGGTTAGGTGATTAGGTTGGGATTAGGCCGGGATTAGGGAAGTGGGTTAGGTGATTAGGCTAGGATTAGGACAGGATTAGGGTAAAAGGCTAGGATTAGGTGTTCTTGGTTAGGATTAGATTAAGGAGCTCCCTTTGCATGACCCATAGACCTTAATCACATCATGTTGGTGCAGCCCTAGGTTAGGTTTTGGCTAATTACAAGCTTTAACCCACTTTAATTAGGCTTAACCCACATGATTAACCCCAAACTTGACACACAAGTCAAGCTTAATTACAACACACTTTGATCTTATCCTCCCCCACTCTCTCTCATGCCCATAATCCCACGTGAAATTCAAGTGGGCCCCACCTCCATTTATGAGAAGGTGATGTGGGCCATGGATGTGGATATTGGATTGGATCTCTGGATCCAAATCCAAATCCAAGTCCACACATGGGTTTGGATTGGGATCTGGATATATATGGTCCAGATCCAACCCAAACTGAATTCTGACTCCTTCGGGTTGTGTTCGAAACGAACGGTTTGTGCGGGGTCTGACAGCATCATTACTCCGTTTGCATTGGGTCTTCGCCAACATGATCGTCCGCCTCTGTTTTCGCCTTCCGGAGATGACTTCAAATGATATTTTGATGATAACAGGGTCTTGGACGTCCGAGATCCTGGGGGTGGGTTCAATGTAAGAGTTGTTGTGCCGCGCTTGACATGTGCTCCGGTTCCGGGCTCTCCTTAGCTTTCCTGGTCCTATCTGGATTAGGCCAAGCTGCTTCAGGGTTTCAAAAACGTGTTTTAAAAAGATTTTTAAAGCCATATTATACATTTTTGAAATATGTAAAGTTCAAAACATATGTACAGGGTTGTCTGAAAGGCTCTTGAGTTTTTAGACTCAAAATAGCCCTTTGGGGCTGCTTTTACAAAACCAGGTTTTATTTGAGAAATTCGTGGGATTTCGGGGTGTTTACAGACTTCTACGTTATGTGCAAATCTTTGCATGAAGCAGTTCGCTAACTCTTCAAAAGTAGTGAACTAGCTTAAATTGTAGGAAGCCAGCCATTTGGCAGTTGTGCCTTTAAGGGATAAAGGGAACCAATACACCCATTTCATCGAGTTCTTTTTCTTCTTATGGGCTCGACGCGAGAAAAGTTGCAAGTGAGACCTAGGGTCTCCCATGCCATCATACCGATGGAAGTTTGGTATTTCATCGTCACTGTCTGTTTCATAATCCATGAGAAGGAAATCAGACAGGGCGTAACACCTTTTCTCTTTATTTTGCCCTTTCAGCAACTGTTGTAGGGCTTTACGGTCCTTTTGTGTGAAGGACTCGTGGTATTGGTTGCCTTCTATTACGGAGGCCTCTTTGTGCTTGCGAGGTTTTTCAATTTTTTTCTTATCCCTTTGTTCACCATTCGATGAACATGAATCGCCTACTTCAGCCTCTTGGCTGAGAGCATCGATTTTGGCCTCGAATTCCCTTCTCAAGTCTTCTATCTCGTCTAGTTTGATTTTATTTTTCAAAATCCTTCTAAAGTGAGAACTTCATGCGCATGAGCCTTGGCTCGACACTTCACTTGGGTTGGATTTTGACATGCTTTCAAGCTTTTCAAAATTCCTATGTATGAAGTATAATAAAGAAAAGAGTTAAAAACAACACCTTTTGAAAAATATTTTCGCAAGGTTCCTAAGGTAACTTGATTTAAAAGACTCATGTCCCACTAGGCATACCAAATCCTGTAGACGCAGAAAGTACTCGCTTCTGGTTCTTAGGCCTAAAGCGAATCTTTTCGTGTGTCTAAGTTCTAATTAAGCAAAAGGGCATGCCATCTAGCTTACTTAAGCTAGCGAAGAGAAATTTTTAAATATGACTCCTAACATGGCGACTGTGAGCAAGCAAGCTCTTTTCGTCGCAGACCTTCTTGCACCGACGCGCAAGGGTCGGTCTGTACGTTTAAAAATCGAGTTTTGAAATATGAGAACCTACGAAAACATTTTGAGGTGTTTGACTCGAGTTGTTTTTGTATGATTTTCAGATTTTATTTCATGTGGATTTGCACGTGCCTATGTCTTTCTTTTTATCCCTTTTCGGGCCAACTAGGTGTGTGTTATGAACACGTAGCCTAAGTGGGGCGACTTTGAATGGGAGTATGGGGTTTGCTTTGATGCAATATGCATCCTAACTCGTGGTATGGCGTATATGCAATGCAAAATCACGCAACTCCAAAGGGAAAACCCGAAATTGAAAGACAATACCGAAGGGAAATGACTTCTAATGTAAATTGTCGAAGGGAAATTGCAAAAGGGAAATATGGCTATATCTTAAGAGCGGAAAGGCTCAATAGTGCAAGTGTGTGCCGTGTATATATGTAAAGACTACGCACACTGCTGAACCTTAAAACCCAAATCTTAAAGACATAGCCGAAAGGGAAATACTTATAATATATATGGGCCCGAAGGTCGCCAACGTGTTGTGTATATATTGAAAGACAACTCACACGACTTAAATGAAACCCAAATATAAATTGCAATATGGCCATGACTAAGGTCTTGGGAGTAAGAGGGAAAGCTCAATGTGTGTGAGTGCGAGAATTGAAGTACTACGCACACAACATGAAATTAAACCCAAATATAAATTGCAATACGGCCTTAACTAAGGTCTTGGGAGTAAGAGCGAAAGCTCAATGTGTGTGAGTGTATAATTGAAATACTACATACACGACATGAAATTAAACCCAAGGGAAATATAACACGGCCCTTACTTGGGTCTTACAAATAAGAGCGAAAGCTCAATGTGTGTGAGTGTGAGAATTGAAAGACAACACACACAACTTAAGCAAAACCCCACGTAACTTAAATTATATAAATAAGTTTATATCTTAAGGGCTGATTAGGCTCGTGTGTGTTCAAAATCGTACACAACTAAGAGCGAGGTAGGCTCAAGTGCATGTGTGTGTGGGTGTGCCAAGCCATGTTAATACATGCGGGGGGAGATAATGCTCCGTTATTACAACCCCGTATCAAATTTAATTTAGCTTAAGCAAGTCTACAAATGAGGACCGAGTTAGGCACTTACATATAGCTGGTCCAGAGGTGACTTGCTTGAGCTTGGGCTTGGGCGTCGCCTTGGGCTGCAAGAGGGAGCTCCTCGGAATGGCACGGCAAGGGAGTGATTGGCTGGGTGAAGCAAGGATGGCGGATGTGGTGCCTTGGGGCTAGCCGGCTGATAGGAGGGTGCTGCTGTGGTGTCTTTGTGTTGAAGTAGTTAGGGAGTGTCACTAAGGTGTAGGGCAGGGCCTAGGGAAGGTAGAGCTAAGGGGTGACTAGGGGGTGGTTTTAAGGAGAGGGTGGAAGGCTACGGGTGTGACAATATGCAGCCGGTTGTGGCTGGCCGACTGGTGGCAGTTTAAGTGGTGGCCGGCTGGGGTAGCTAGGGGTGTTTAGGAATGGCAAGGGGGAGCTAGCTAGGGTGTTGGCTAAGGGATGGTTAAAGGAGAGGAAGGGTAGGTCTTAGGGAAAGAGGTAAGGTGGCTGGGATAGTTAGGTGCAGTCGGGCAGAGATTGGCCGACTAGTGGAGGTTAGGTGGTGGCCGGTTGGGGTATGGTTGAAGGGTGGCTGAGAGTGGAGGGGGAGTGAAGATAGGGTGGAGTTAGGATAGGGTACTAACCGGATAGGACATGGAAGGTGGCGGTTGTCCAAGGAAGGCAGCCAAATAGTGTGGATGCAATCGGGTGGAAGGAGTGGAGCTGGCTGGGCAGGTGTGGTGGCGTGGACTGGGGTAGGCCGGGATGTAGTGGTGGCGTGGAGTGGTGCAGGCTGGGATGTAGTGGTGGAGCAGGTGAGAGAAGAGAGCAAGGGGGTGAGAGAGGGCTCGGCTGGCCCAAAGTGCTGGAAAAAAATTATGAAAAACCCGCCCACTAGGGGGGGGGGTTTATAGGGTTTTCAAAAGTCGGTTTGGGCTCGTTTTGAAAGGGTAGTTTAGTGGTTAGGTGGTGGTTGTTTAGTGATAAGGTGGGCTAGATATTTAGGGGGGGGGGGGGGGGGGGGGCAGATATTTAGTTTAGGTGGTTTTAGGGATATGGTGTGCTAGGTTTTAGGTGGGGTGGTTTAGTGGTTTAGGGCTTAGCTAGGTGGGTTGGTTTTGGGGTGAGGTTTAGTGAGGTGGGTTAGGTGTTTAGGCTAGGATTAGGTTAGGATTAAGGGAATTAGGCTAGGTTTAGGGAAGGATTAGGGAGGTGGGTTAGGTGATTAGGTTAGGATTAGGTCGGGATTAGGGAAGTGGGTTAGGTGATTAGGCTAGGATTAGGCCGGGATTAGGGTAAATGGCTAGGATTAGGGGTTTTGGCTTAGGATTGGGTTAGGAGTCTCGCTTTGCATAACCCATGGACTTCATTGCATCATGTTGGTGCAGCCCTAGGTTAGGTGTAGGCTCATACAGGCTTAAACCCACGCTAATTAGGCTAACCCACATGATTAACCAAAACTTGACACACAAGTCAAGCTTAATACATTTCCCTTATGCTTATCCTCCCCATTCTCTCTCATGCCCATAATTCCACGTGAATTTCAAGTGGGCCCCACCTCCATTTATGAGAAGGTGATGTGGGCCATGGATGTGGATATTGGATTGGATCTTTGAATCCAAATCCACACATACGTTTGGATTGGGATATGGATATATATGGTCCAGATCCAATCCAAACTGAATTCTGACTCCTTTAGGGTATGTTCGAAACGAACGGTTTGTGCGGGGTCTGACAGCATCAGTACTCCGTCTTGCGTTGGGTCTTCGCCAACATGGTCGTCCGCTTTTGTTTTCACCTTCCGGAGATGATTTTACATGACTTTTGTTGATAACAGGGACTTGGATGTTCGAGATCCTGGGGATGGATCTAACACAAGAGTTGCTGTGCTGGGCTCGACATGTGCTCTGGTTCCGGGCTCTCTTTAGCTCTTCTGGTCCTGCTTTCATCAGGCCAAGCCGCTTCTTGGGGTTTCAAAACGTATTTTAAAAGGTTTTAAAAGCATATTATACATATTTTAAAGTATATACAATTTAAACATATGTACAGGGTTGCCTGGAAGGCTCCTGGGTTTCCAGACTCAAAATAGCCCTTTGGGGCTGCTTTTATAGAACCAGGTCATTTTTTAGAAGTTCATGGGATTTCGGGGTGTTTACAATTACATTTCTACGAACCTACTTAGATGTGTTTGCATGGACGTATAAAGACATGCCTGGCATAGACCCCAGCATTGTCGAACATCGTCTTCCCTTAGATGCGGATGTGAAACCCATAAAGCAGAAGCTTAGGAAAATACATTCGAATGTACATGCACAAGTCAAAGAGGGTTTAGAAGATCCGCTAAAAGCCAGATTTATAAAACCCATTGCGTATTTTGATTGGTTATCAAACATCGTTGTTGCTCGAAAAACCAATGGGAAAATTTGAATATGCATCGATTTCAAAAACCTGAATAAAGCCACTCCAAAGGATAATTATCCTTTACCAAACATATATTGATAGTCGATAGTACTGCAAATCACGAGATGTTTTCGTTTATGGATGGCTATTCAGGGTATAACCAAATTAAATTAAGTCCACGAGATCAGGGTAAGACCGCATTCACAACCCCGTGGGGCACGTACTGCTATACAATCATGCCCTTTGGATTGAAAAATGCCGGCGTGACATACCAGAGAGCCATGACCACGATCTTCCATGATCAAATTCATGAGCTCGTAGAAGTGTATGTAGATGATCTCTTGGCAAAATCCAAAACCCGATGCACTCATATCGAATGTTTGCGAAAGATTTTCGAAAGGCTTAGGCTTTACAAAGTAAAGCTAAACCCTCAAAAATGTGTATTCGGGGTAGAATCCGGGAAGCTTCTAGGTTTTATGGTAAGACAAAGGGGTATAGAAGTCGACCGCTCTAAGTGCCGAGCCATCATAGACATGGCTCCACCCTCCAATCTCACCCAAATTCGTAGCCTCCAGGGTCGATTACAGTCGTTCGCCGATTTATATCAAATATCCCTTCAACAAGCTATTGAGGAAGGGCACGAAATTTTCATGGGATGACGATTGCCAAAGGTCCTTTGAGAGACTAAAGGCATACCTAGTTAATCCCCCTGTTTTGAATCCTCTGAAGCAAGGAAAACCTCTTTTGCTTTACATTTTCGTGCATGCGAATGCCTTGGGAACTCTATTAGCTCAATACGAGGATGACACACATAAGGAGTATGCCATCTACTATATTTCAAAAACTCTCTTGGCTTACGAAAGGAATTATCAAGCCATGGAGAAGATGTGCTTGGCCCTAGTTTGGGCTTGTCAGAAATTTCGACACTATTTCCTAGATCATGAGATCTAGATAGTGTCCAAGCTTGATCCAATCAAGCACTTATTTGAAAAGCCCATTCTCACTAGTAGATTGGGCAAATGGCAACTCCTTCTAATGGAGTATGACCTGAAATACCGTCATCAGATCTCCATTAAGGGCAAGCCCTAGCTGATTACGTGGTTGAGTTACCCCTGGAGGACACATATCCCACATTTGATGAAATGCCTGATGAAGGCATATTGCAAAACCATTTTCAAAACCACATTTTGGCAAACTCTTTCGAAAGCCAAGTGTGGAAAATGCACTTCGATGGGGCACGAAACCAACGAGGGGCTGGTGCTGGGGTCATCCTCATATCCCCTGAAAAGGGCGAGATTCCCATAGCAATCCGCCTAGATTTCGAATGCTCCAACAACATAGCTAAGTATGAAGCACTCATACAAGGCTTAAGAATTTCGAAAACTCTAGGGGCATCATGCATCAAAGTCTTTGGAGATTCACTCCTTGTTATAAACCAAGTTTTGAAAATTTGGCAAGTGCGAAATGAAAAACTTCTTCCATATCATGAGTTGGCCACTCGGTTGGTTGAGTCATTCCAATCGTGTAAACTCACACACGTAGGAAGAGAGGATAATGGCATTGCCGACGCCCTCTCCTCCTTGGGTTCAGCCCCAAAGGTCTATCCCATTTCAGGGACTCGATCCTTAGAGATATGGCATGCGCCCAACCCATCCACACACGATTTGGATAACCCAGATTCTGTTGAAAAACCTTGGTTTTATGACATCAAACTTTTTCTAGAAAATGGGGGATTCATTGAGGATGCCACATCCAAAGATAAGGCATTCATCCATAAAATTTCAACCCGATACACCATTCTGGGTGGGGTTCTATACAAGAAAAGTTTTACCTGCATCCTACTAAGATATGTCGATCTAGAGGAGGCTAGGACTGTTATGCATGAGTTCCACGATGGAGAATGTGGAGGTCATGTTAATGCCAACATGATGGCAATGAAAATACTTAGAGCAGACTATTTTTGGTCCACCCTGAAAAAGGATTGTCACAATCATGTTAGGAAGTGTCATCCATGTCAAGTGCATGGGCACGCCATTCATATCCCATCATCTGCCTTGCATTCCGTGGTCAGCCCCTGGCCATTTACCATGTGGGCGTTGTAAACACCCCAAAATCCCACGATTTTCCCAAAACACTTGGTTTTGCAAAAAGCTGCCCCAAAGGGCTATTTTGAGTCTGGAAACCCAGGAGCCTTTCAGGCAACCCTGTACATGTGTTTAAACTATATATGTTTTAAAATATGTATGATATAGTTTTAAAACCCTTTAAAAGATGTTTTGAAACCCCATAAAGTGACTTGGACTAACGAAAGTAGGACCAGAAGAGTGAAAGAGAGCTCGGAACTGGAGCACATGTCAAGCCTGACACATCAACTCTCGTATCAGATTCATCCCCAGAATCTCGAACAACCAAGCCCCTGTTATCAACAAAATGCTTAAAATCATCTCCGAAAGGTAAAAAGAGGAGCGGACGACAATGTTGGTGATGACCCAACGCAAGATGGAGTACTGATGCTGTCAGGCCCCGTACAAACCGTTCGTTTCGAACACACCATGAAGGAGTCAGAAAATCAGCTTTGGATTGGATCTGGACCATATATATCCAGATCCAAATCCAAACATATATGTGGATTTGAATTTGGATTTGGATTTGGATTTGGATCCAAAGATCCAATCCAATATCCACATCCATGGCCCACATCACCTTCTCATAAATGGAGGTAGGGCCCACAAGAAAATCACGTGGAAAGCTTGGGTATGAGAGAGCATGGGGGGTTTAAATATGAGTGAACATGTGTTAAGCTTGACTTGTGTGTCAAGTTTTGGGTTAATCATGTGGGTTAGCCTAATGAGTGTGGGTTTAAGCTTGTATGCACCTACACCCAACCTAGGGTTGCACCAACATGCTGCAACTAGGTCCATGGGTAATGCAAAGGGATGCTCCTAACCCTAATCCTAAGCTAAACCCCCCTTACCTAGCCATTTCCCCCTAAACCTGACCTAATCCTAGCCTAATCACCTAACCCACTTCCCTAATCCTAACCTAATCACCTAACCCACTTCCCTAAACCTAGCCTAATTCCCCTAACCTCACCCTAATCCTAGCCTAAACACCTAACCCACTCCACTAAACCTCAACCTAAGCCCAACCCACCTAGCTAAGCCCTAAACCACTAAACCAACCCACCTAAATCCCTAGCACACCATATCCCTAAACCACCTAAGGCAAATATCTGGCCCACCTAAATGCCTAGCCCACCATATCCCCAAACCACTACCACCTAACTAGCCCAAACCGACCCCCCAATACCAGCCCAACCGACCCCACTAAAAGCCTATAAAAACCCCCCCTCTTCGGGGGGGTTTTCCAAGAAAAATCTGGGCAGCCCAGCCCCTTTCTCTCCTCTCTCACCTGCCCTCTCTCTCTCACCCACTCCACTCCACGCCACCTCCATCCTTCGGCCAGCTCCACTCCACGCCACCGGCTGCAACCTCCCCTTCCACTCGGCTGCACCTTGACACCCCCCTGCCATCATGTTCCACTTCATCTCCCGCCACCTCCACCCTTCGGCCAGCCTTCATCTTGGTTAGTACCCCAACTCAACACCATCCCTTCTTCGCTCCCCTCCATTCTTAGCCACACACCCACCACTTTCACCTAGCCAAGGCAGTACCTCATCCAACCGGCCACCACCTGCCACCTTCCACCATTCGGCCACTCCACCCGGCTGTACCACCTGCCCCTCCTCTCTTAGCCAGCCGCATCTTACACCCTCAACCTTACCTCTCCCTAAGACCTACCCCAAGCCTTAGTGGCAGCCCCTAACTAACATCCTTACCTTCCCTAAGCACCCAACCCCAGCCAAGGCAGCACCCCATCCACTCGGCTAGCGCCAAGGCGCCACCTGCCTGCTCCTTTGCCATCCGGCCCGCACCTTCCTTTGCCGTGCCCATCCAAGGAGCTCCCTCTTGCAGCCCAAGGCGACTCACTAGCCCAAGTGCAAGCAAGTCACACCCAGACCAGCTATACATAAGTGCCTAACTCGGTCCTTGTTACAGACTTGCTTATGCTTAATTAAATTTGATACGGGGTTGTAATAATGGATAGTTGTCTCCCCCCGCTTGTAATAATGTGGTTTGGCACACCCACACACACGTGCACTTGAGCTAATCCCGCTCTTAGCTGCACATGATTTTGACACATACATGGGCCTAATCAGCCCTTAAGATATAGCTATACTTATATAATTTAAGTTGCGTGGGTTTTATTTAAGTTGTGTGTGTTGTCTTTCAATTTTCACACTCACACACATTGAGCTTTCGCTCTTATTTTCAAGACCCTAGTAAGGGCCTATTGCAATTTCATTTTGGGGTGTTTTACTTCAAGTTGTGTGCGTAGTATTTCAATTCTACACTCACACACATTGAGCTTTCGCTCTTACTCCCAAGACCTTAGTTAAGGCCTATTGCAATTATATTTGGGTTTAATTTCATGTCGTGTGCGTAGTACTTCAATTCTACACTCACACACATTGAGCTTTCGCTCTTACTCCCAAGACCTTAGTCAAGGCCTATTGCAATTATATTTGGGTTTCATTTACAAGTCGTGTGAGTTGTCTTTCAATATACACACAACACCCACGCACACGTTGGCGACCTTCGGGCCCATATATATTATAAGTATTTCCCTTCGGCTATGTCTTTAAGATTTGGGTTTTAAGGTTCAGCAGTGTGCATAGTCTTTACATATATACACGGCACACACTTGCACAATTGAGCCTTTCCGCTCTTAAGATATAGCCATATTTCCCTTTTGCAAATTTACATTAAGTCATTTCCCTTCCGCATTGTCTTTCAATTTGGGTTTTCCCTTCGGAGTTGCGTGAGTTTGCATTGCATATACGCCATACCACGAGTTAGGCCGAATATTGCATCAAAGCAAACCCCACACTCCCGCTCAAAATCACCCCACTTAGGTCACGTGTGCATACACACACCTAGTTGGCCCGAAAGGGATAAAAAGAAAGACATAGGCAAGTGCAAATCCACGTGAAAATAAAATTTGAAGCCATACAAATCAGCCCAATCGAACACCTCAAACATTTTCCCTAGGTTATCATGTCTAAAACTCGATTTTCTAAGCGTACAGACTGACCCTTGCACATCGGTGCAAGAAGGACTGCGACGAAAAGAGCTTGCTTAATCAAAGTTGCCACGATAGAAGTCATATTTCAAAATATTTTCTTCGCTAGCATAAGCAAGCTAGCTGGCATGCCCTTTTGCTTAAATAGGACTTAGACGCACGAAAAGATTCGCTTCAGGCCTAAGAAACAGAAGCAAGGATTTTTCCAGTGTCTACACTCATGCAAACATGCGCCTACCTTAATGAGTTTGGGCTTTGAATCACTCCCTAGGTTTATCTCTATAAAATCTCTTCCTATTGAATTTGAAGGCTTTTCAAAATCGAGAATTTTATGAAATTCTGGGAGCTCAAAAGTGGGATCTTCCTCAAGGGGATCCACCTCTGGGCTTTGATCATTCTCATGGCTTATAGATCCTAGGGAATTTGATACATGGATTTTCAAAAGACCTGGTTTGACATTTGGCATTTCTATTGACTTCGAAATTTTTGGTCTTGTTATGCAGACAACGTTTCTTTCGAAATCTTTTGCTTTTCCAAATGCTTACCAGGAGCAGCTATGTACAAAATCTTTTTGGAATTTTGTAGATTTTCTTGGGTTTTCCTAGAATGGTCAGAACTTTGAGGGAGCCAGCCTTGGGTTGCCCCTTCACATATACGACCTTCCTAGGGTTGTACAATGTGTGCCTTGGTGGCTCGAGCATGGTCTGCCCCAATTTTATCTCATGGGTTTGGGAGCTTGACAAGCAAGGACAATTTATGACCCCTTGAAGTTGAGGGTGACTCTCTCCTAGGATCACTATGACTTTGTCCCTGAAAGAGATTTTGACACACCTGTGGAAGGTGAATGGCACAGCGCACAAGCTGTGTATCCAGAGCCTTCCCAACAACAGGTTATAATGGGGGTGGATGTCCAGGACATGGAACACACCCGTGTGTGCTATCCCTCTCGTTTCCATGGGGAGTTCGATAGATCCTAGTGGTTTAGACGCATTCCCATCATATCCAGTGATGACGATGGGGCTTGGATTCACGGATGTCAAGGTGACTCCGATTTGGTTCACCACATGAAGTGGAAGGATGTTGAGCCCTCCTCTCCCATCGACAAGGTACCTATCAAGAGAGTGGTTATTCAGAACCACCTCGATATGTAGGGCCTGGTTATGGGACTCGTAGGGTCTTTCTACATCGTCTTTCGAGAATACGATGGGGGGATTTTTGAAAGCATTCCTAGACATTGGCGATTTTGTGGGGTTTCGCCCCTTTGTCCGCGGTGGGTAGCCCATAAGTGTTGGGCTTCTCCAAGCGAGTTTTCGAAATCGCACTTCCTTTCCATAAGTGATCATACACCCTTTTTCTCAAATTTGTTTCGAAAAGGGATGCTTTTTTTATCAACTTATGGAAAGTTGAGATTTCATGAAGCGAGAGAAGGGTTTTCAACTCGTTTTTAAAATTATGCAGGATGAAGGACTCGTGGTATTGGTTACCTTCCATTGCGGAAGTCTCTTTATGTTTGCGAGGTTTTTCAAATTTTTTCTTGGCCTTTGGTTCGCCATTTGATGAACACGAGTCGCCTGCTTCAGCCTCTTGGCTAAGAGCAGCGATCTTGGCCTCGAAATCCCTTCTTAAATCCTAGAGTGAGAACTTGATGCGCATGAGCCGTGGCTAGATACCTCTTGGGAGCCTGGACTCGACATGCTTCAATGCTTTTCAAAAAATCCAAGATATGGAATGCAACAAACAAAGTTAAAACCACTTTCTTTGAAAAAAAAAATCGAAAGGTTTTCCTACATGAACTGACTCTGCACAAGGCCCAGGTCCCACCGGGCGTGCCAATTCTGTAGACACGGAAAATTCTCACTTCCAGTTCTTAGGACCGAAGTGAACCTTTTCGTGTGTCTAAGTCGTTTTTATAACAAGGGCGTGCCAACTAGCTTGCTTAAGCTAGCGAAGTAAGTTTTTCTTAAATCTGACTCTTTCGGGGTGACTGTGAGCAAGTGAGCTCTTTTCGTCGCAGACCTTCTTACACTGATGCGCAAGGGTCAGTCTGTATGCTTGGCAAAGTCGTTTTAAACAAATAACCTCTTTGAAAAAATATACGAGGTGTTTGGGTTTTGTTTGTTTGGTTGCAAGTTTTTTATTTCTCGTGGGATTTGCACGTGCCTATGTCTTTCAATATTTATGCTATTTAAGCCAACTAGGTGTGTGCGTAAGTGACCTAAGTTGGGCGATTTTTGCACGGGAGTATGGGTTTTGCTTTGATGCAATATGCGTCCTAACTCGTGGTATGGCGAATATGCAATGCAAACTCACACAACTCCAAAGGAAAACACGAATTGAAAGACAATGCTTAAGGGAAATCGCGTAATGTAAATTGCAAAAGGGAAATATGGCTATATCTTAAGAGCAGAAAGGCTCAATTGTGTAAGTGTGTGTCATGTTGTAAACACCCCTAATTTTCCAAAAATCAAAAACTCTCAAAAACACAAAAAGCTCGTTTGAGCCAAAACGACAACCTGTTTTAAAATGTGAAAATAGGTACAAAAGGCAAAAGAAGAGCACAGGCAAGAAGAGGATTTGAGTCCAGAATTTCAGAAGCCACCCCCTGCTCAAAAATAGAAGGAAAAAGAGCCTGTTTGGAGAAAAGCCCGACAAAAGGGTAAAAATGTAATTTGGGTCAAAGAAAAAGCGCAAAGCAGCTCCAAAATGCAGAAAGAAGCCCAGTACCTGAGGAAGTCGACAGAAGTCCGAGACACATCCCGTCAGAATGAAGAACGGAATCTGTGCGGCAATCTGAGTTCGATATCAACAGGAACCAGTCAAAGACCAAAACGGCGGACCGAAACGAACGCCGAAAAAGTCCTAAAAAGCAGAACACCGGTTGGAAGAAAGACTTGGGGAAGACCCAGGCCAGAGTTGGGCGTCCGATGAATCGAAGCCCGCTCGAAACCAATGGTGAAATGCACCAGAAAGGACCAGAAAACCAAGGAGGAGAAGAAAAGTTTGGATTGGATCTGGACCCAAAATATCCAGATCCAAATTGTGTTTGGATTGGATCTGGATCTCAAAAATCCAAGATCCGAGATCCGAGATCCAAACCCAAATAAATATTTGGACTGGATCTGGATCTTAAAATATCCAAGATCCGTGATCTAGATCCAAATAGGGTTTGGATTGGATCCGGATAGCCAGAACCAATATCCAAGACCCATTTAAAACCTCTATAAATAGAGGTGCTGGGCTTGAAAAAAATCATTCACGTGAACTCTTCAGGGAAGCTCCTCACGTGAGATAAAGGAGGGGATGAGAGAGAAAGACGTTGATAGGCCAAAATCGATTTTTGTTTGAGTGGGGATTGGCCCATGGAGGCAAGGGCTGCACCAACAAACGAGCGACTTCTTCAAGCTTGGGAGTGGAGTTCGTGGTGGAGCTTGGCGGCTTGAGTGGTGGCTGGAGTGGTGCTGCAACTAGGTAAGCCCCTAAACCAAACCTAGACTCCCTCTTCCCTAACCTCTCTAGACCACTCAAACGTCCCCTAAAAAAGCCACCAAACCAGCCAAGTGTTGGCCGGTTTTCACCAAGTCTTCCACCCAAAACCACCACCTAGCTAAGCCCTACCTAGAACCCAAGCAAAAACTAACCTAGCTCAGCCACTTGTTGGCCGAGCCACCCATTTCTACCCAAGCAAAACCTTGGCTCAGCCAAGAGCTGGTCAAGCCCACCTAACTACCTCTTGTGTCCCACTTAGAACCACCTAAGGCCTGCCCTAAAGGTAGGCCATCCAAGCCCAAGATCCACAGCCTGCAAGTGCAGGCCGTGCTCCACCTTTTCCACCAAAGGCCAGGCCTGCCATTCGGCAGGCCACTTACCTAAAAACACGGCCAAGGGCAGGCCGTGTTTCTCCCTTTTTTACCTAAAACAGGCCTGCCCTAAAGGCAGGCCAACTACCTAAAAACCAGCCCAGCCTTTGGCTGGTTTTCCCTCCCCAACTACATAAAACAGCCCGACCAAAGGTGGCCGGGCTCCCTTCCTTTTCACCAAGACTTGGCCTGCCATTCGGAAGGCCACCTAAACCTAAACACATGGCCAAGCTAGGCCATGTGTTCCCCTCTTTGAGACCCATACCAGGCCTGCCTTAAGGCAAGCCTTTCATCCCAATAGGACCTGCCATTCGGCAGGTCACTCAACCAAAACCCTATGCCATCTTGGAAGGCAGGCCGTGTCCTATCTCCAGCCCAAAACCTTAGGCCAAGGGCTGGCCGTGAACCAGCACCTAAGCCATCTTGGCCAATCTTACTAAACCACACCTAAACCTAGCCGTGACTAGCCTACGACAGCCAACACCTAACCTAGGATCAGCCCCAACCACACCCTAAAGTCACTCCTACTCGAGCCACCTTGGCTCGAGTCATGCCTAATACCAAGTCTATCCTATACCAAAACCTAAGGCCAAGGCTGGCTGGATCCTAAAGCAAAACCCCTCTCACTCGAGCCACCTTGGCTTGAGTTTCACAAGACCAAAAACTAAGGCACAGTGCTGGACAAATCCTAAACCAAAAAAACCTATCACTCGAGCCAAGGTGGCTCGAGTCATCCCTTGCCCAAAACCAGCCTCAAGTGGCCCTAAACCCGATATAATTTGCAGCTCTCGGAACTCCAAGTCTCCCCAAGCTCTCAAGGTCTCCGGCTTCGCTCCCACATGCATCAGATGTCATGAGATGATGTTGGACTCGCCCCTTGTACAATCCTAACTCAAAAGGCTGGAAAGTGTAAGTTGATTTCGATATATATCAAATCCCTTTCCATTCAATTCAATTCGTGATACGGGTTGTAATAACGGAGCATCATCTCCCCCCGGAATGTAATAACAGTGCTGGACACACGAGACACACACGTACACTCGAGCCTTTTCGCTCTTATCTCGTACACAAGCACCACGTACACAATTGAGCCTTTTCGCTCTTATCATATACATATGTATTTCAATTCAGTTGGGTTGTTACATTAAGTCGTGTGAGTTTGTCTTTCAATCACACACTCGCACCCAAGGAACACCCGAGCGATTGCTTAAACACCTCACGCACATTTTGGCCTTAGAAGCCGCTAAGATATAGCCATATCTATATATTTTCTACTGCGTGAGTTTTCCCGGTTCAGCTGTGTACGCATTTCAATTCCGGGTTTTAAATTCAGTCGTGTGTGTTGTCTTTCAATTCATACATACACACATGCCACAATTGAGCCTTTTCACTCTTATATATATCTATATCTCCCTTCTACTATGTTTTACGGTTTAGTTGCGTGTGTTGCATTTCAATTTACACACAACACCCACACACACATTGAGCCTTTTCGCTCTTAAGATATAGATATATTTAAATTTCTGCAATTTACATTCAAGTCATGTGAGTTGCATTCAATTTGGGTTTTCCCTTCTGCTAAGTCTTTAAATTTCGAGTTTTTACATTCAAGTTGTGTGAGTTGCATTGCATACTCGCCATACTTGAGCTAGAGTGCATACCTGCATCGAACAAACTCAAACAAATCATGCAAAAACGCCCATCTTAGGCCACTTTGCACACACTCCACGCCTAAGTGGTTGAAACTGAAAGACTTAGGGTCGCCCAAATCAAAAACTCACCAAGTGCATGATTTCAAAAGGATTTTTCAAACACTTCTTTATTCAAAAATCGATTTTGAGTTTAACTTGTTTCAAACGAAGTATCTAAGCATACAGACTGACCCTTGCGAGTCGGTGCAAGAAGGTCTACGACGAAAAAGATCCCGCTTGCCTACAATTGCCTTTCAAAAGTTAGATATTTCAAAACATACTTTGCTAGTTTGAGTAAGCTAGTTGGCATGCCCTAAAAGCGAACGTAGATTGCGAAAAGATTCACTCTAGGCCTAAGAAACCCGGAGTCGAAGATTTTCTGTGTCTACAGATTTTGGCACGGCCGGTGGGACTTGGGCCTTGTGCAGAGTCAGTTCATGTAGAGAAACCTCATGAAATTTTTTTTCTAAAGTGTTTTAAACTTTGCTTGTTTGAATTTTCATACTTAGGATTTGTTTTGAAAAGCATATTGAAGCATGTCGAGTCCAGGCTCCCAAGAGGTATCTAGCCGTGGCTCCTGTGCATCAAGTTCTCAATCTCGAAGGTTTTCGAAAAAACAAGAGATTGAAGATTTGAGAAGGGACTTCGAGGCCAAAATCGCTGCTCTTAGCCAAGAGGCTGAAGCGGGCGATTCATGTTCGTCCAATGGCGAACCAAAGGCCAAGAAGAAATTTGAAAAACCTCGCAAACACAAGGAGACTTCCGCGATGGAAGGTAACCAATACCATGATTCCTTCACACACAAGGACCGTAAAGCCCTACAACAGCTGTTGAGAGGGCAAAATAAAGAGAAAAGGAGCTACGCCCTGTCTAATTTCCTACTTGTGGATTACGAAACAGACAGTGACGACGAAATACTGAACTTCCATCGGTATGATGGCATGGGAGACCTTAGGTCTCACTTGCAACTTTTCTCTCATCGAGCACATAAGAAAAAGGACTCGATGAAATGGGTGTATTGGTTCCCTCTATCCCTCAAGGGCACAACTGCCAAATGGCTGGCTTCCTACGATCTTAGCCAGTTCGTAACTTTTGAAGAGTTAGTGAACCGCTTTATGCAAAGATTCTCGCATAACGTAGAAGTCACGCCGACTTTAAACACCTTGAGGGATACAAAACAAGGTGTGAACGAGGACGTACATATGTTCATCGTTCGATGGAGGTCTCTCTTGGGTCAAGTGTGAGAGCCTATATCAGAAGGATGTGCAGTCATGCTCATCCTCCATAATTTTAGAAACGAGTTGAAAACCCTTCTCTTGCTTCATGAAATCTCTACTTTCTATAAGTTAATAAAGAAAGCATCCCTTTTCGAAACAAATTTGAAAAAGGGGGTGTACGACCACTTATGGAAAGGAAATCCAATTGCGAAAACTCGCTTGGAGAAGCCCATCAACTATGGGCCATCCACCGCGGACAAAGGGGCAAAGACCCATAAAATCGCCAATGTCCGGGTGGATCCAAGCCCAGCAAGTGCTTCAAAAGCTTTTGAAAAAGCTGAAAATAAAAAGGAGAGAAGTTTTCAAAAATCCTTCGAAAGACGAGAGTATACTCCACTGGGGCAACCTGTGACAGAGGTCCTAGACCTCCTACTTGCCCAAGGCATGATCGAATGCCCCGAGATTCCCGAGGGAGTCACTTCAAAGGGAGGGTTTTTAAACAAGTTCTGCAAGTATCATCGGCTCAAAGGCCATGATACAAGGCGGTGCTTCTCCCTCCTTAATAAGATTGAGAATTTGATAGCAGAAGGCCGACTCCAGGTCGCTGAAGAACCTGAGCCTGCCCAAGCTATCTTCAAAGAACCCTTCCCCAAGCACGCAAGTACCAGTGGGAAGGGTAAAGAGGTATGTGCTCTTTCAATCTCAAAGAATCTAGCGCATGCATGTGAGTCTGGTTCACCTACTTGTGCATCTACTCTCATATTGTATAAGAAACCCGGAGTCAAATATTTTTCGTGTCTACAGATTTTGGCATGCTCGGTGGGACCCGGGACTTAAGTAGACTTCAAACAAACAAGTTACACTCAAATTTTCGAAAAAAAGTGTTTTTCCAAAAAAATCATGCATACTTTGGAAAATTGCAAGAAAAGGGATGAAAAGATACAATCCTCATTGAGTGAACTAAAAAAGACTTTAAAAACAGATAAAGCCCAAAGAGAGCTCAATGATATTCAAAAAATGTTTCAAAAGATGAATGCTTTAAAAGCCCATTGATCTCATAGCAGCTATTCTAGGGCACATAAAGATCGTGAAAAGAAAACCGATCTTAAACTCAATGAAGGATGTGAGGTAAAAAGCCAAACCCAAGAAAAGGGAGAGTCCTCCACTCCCACACTTCCAAAATCCTCGTCGAGTAAATCAAAAAAGGTTTTTAAAATAGCCAAAGAACGAGAAACGCTAGCTGATATAGAGGCAATTTTCAAAAAAATTGATGTTTTAAGCAAGGAGCTTAAAACCCATAAATCCCATAACAGCTCTTCTCGGGCACACAAAAATTGTGAAAAGAAAAACAAATTCAAAATCGACGAAGGAATTGAGGTAAAAGGCCAAAACCCAGAAAGGGGCGAGTCCTCCATTCCCACACTTCCAAATTCTCAAAAATCCAAAGAAAAATCTGAAAAAGATGTTTTTGTTTCAAAAAATCAAAAAAATCTTGAAAATTTGCAAAAAGACAAAAAAATTGAAAAACAAAACTTTGAAATTTCAAAAATTTCAAGTGAAAAACCTAAGTCTAGGCACACACACACTGTGGGACATGAAACTCACACCCCACAAAAAGACGAGAGTGAAAAATAGATAGGTTTCGAAAAGGAACGCCTCATGAAACCCCGGGGGCTCAAAACAGAGTTACCCAGGAAAATGGCCTGCTCTCACCATGAAAAGGTAGACAAGCCACAAAGAGGTTTGCCTAAAACCTGTCCTCCTCAAAACTCTCTTCTTCATATAGGGTCATCAGATGCATTGGATAACCCCTCTGCACACAAACCCACGAAATGTGCCTAAGTTAGAGAATTTTCAAGGTGGGCCAAATATCCCGCACCAGCCAAAAGAATTTCAAAAACAAAAACAAAAAGAAGTTCAAAAAATGGTAGACATGGAGACCCCTAATGCATGCATCGACATCTTAGGAGCTCATAACCCTACCATAGAAAAACCCACTTCTTCGAGCCTAGTCTTGTACCTTGGAACCAAGATTAGAGCTTTGAAACAAAAAAATCCATCCCTAGGGGCACCACGAGTTGAACCTAGGGAGCAAGTCAAAAAATTCGAGGGAGCAAGCTTGTCTTCTCTCGAAGAAAAATTCTCCCAAATACAGGTTGTGTGGAAGCTCAAGTCTTCCATTACCCTGCAATATCCAAAGTTCCTCAATGAACCAAGCATGGCTTTCCTTGAGGACAAAATCTCCCAATTCGGGGTTGTATGGAAGCACAAGTCTTCCATCACCCCAAAATATCCAAAGTCTCTCGAGGGACTGTAGACGCAGGAAAATCCCCGCTCGTCTGGCTTCTCGGGGCCTGGAGCGGATCCTCTCGTGTGTCTAAGGCCTATTTATATAAACAAGGCGTGCCAGCTAGCTTACCTAAGCTAGCGAAGATATATTTTAATTCTGACTTCTAACGTGGCGACTGTGAGTAAGTGAGCTCTTGTCGTCGCAGACCTTCTTGCACTGATGCGCAAGGGTCAGTCTGTACGCTTTTAAAAATCGAGTTTAGGGTAGGAAAAGCTTACGAAGCGGTTCGAGGTGTTTTTGATTCGGGTCTTTAATACGATGGTAGATTTTTAGATCACGTGGATTTGCACGTGCCTAAGTCTTTCTTTTTATCCCTTTATGGGTCACCTAGTTTGTGTGTTATGAACACTCCACTACATGGGCGAATTTGAGCGGGGCTTGCTTTGATGCAATATGCGTCCTACCTCGTGGTATGGCGTAGATGCAATGCAAACTCATGCTACTCCAAAGGGAAAACCCGAATGTAAAGACAATGCCGACGGGAAATAACCGAAGGGAAATGACCGAAGGGAAATAACCGAAGGGAAATGACTTGTAATGTAAATGCCGAAGGGAGATATGTATATAGGGTATATACGTGCCCTTACTTGGGTCTTGCAAATAAGAGCGAAGGCTCAATGTGGGTGCGTGCTTGAATTGAAAGACTTACACACACGACATGAAATAAAACCCAAATATAACTTGCAGTATGGCCTTGATTAAGGTCTTGGGAATAAGAGCGAAAGCTCAATGTGTGTGAGTGCTTGAATTGAAATACTACGCACACAACATGAAATTAAACCCAAATAGTATAACACGGCACTTACTTGGGTCTTTCAAATAAGAGCGAAGGCTCAATGTGTGTGAGTGTTTGAATTGAAAGACTTACACACACGACATGAAATGAAAACCCAAATAGTATAGCTCAGCCCTTACTTGGGTCTTTCAAATAAGAGCGAAGGCTCAATGTGTGTGAGTGTTTGAATTGAAAGACTTACACACACGACATGAAATGAAAACCCAAATAGTATAGCTCGGCCCTTACTTGGGTCTTTCAAATAAGAGCGAAGGCTCAATGTGTGTGAGTGCTTGAATTGAAAGACAACACACCCAACTTAAGCAAAAACCCTACAAAAATTAAAGTATATATATATATATATATATATGTATTAGGGGCTGATTAGGCCCGTGTGTGTTCAAAATCATGCACGACTAAGAGAGTGCATGTGTGTGTGGGTGTGCCAAGCCACGTTATTACAAGCGGGGGGAGACTATGCTCCGTTATTACAACCCCGTATCAAATTGAATTTTAAGCAAGTATACAACTAAGGACCGAGTTAGGCACTTACTAATAGCTGGTCCGAAGATGCCTTGCTTGGGCGTGGGCTTGGGCTTCGCCTTGGGCTGCAAGATGGAGCTCCGAGGAGTTGAACGGCAAGGGGCTGCTGGCCGGGTGCCTTAGGTGCGCGGAAGAGACGCCTTGAAGGTGAACGGCTACTTGGGAAGGGGTTGCCTTGGGGTGTGGGGCTAAGGTGAGTATGTAGGGTCACTAAGAGAGGATAAGGTTAGGGAGTATGGTACTAAGGGAGCCTAAGGGAGTGTCTAAGGGAGGATATGGCTGGCGGGTGGCTGGCCGAAGGGATAGGTGACAGTCGGTTGGAGTGGCCGACTAAGGGGACTTGGTGGTGGCGGTTTGCTAGGGTAGCTATGGGTGGAGGATGGGAAGGAAGCTAGCTAGGGTATGGGGTAAGGTGGTAGTGGGTGTGGTGAGATGGATATAGGTAGGTCTTAGGGAGTTGGATGGGGTGGCCGGGTGTGATTAGGGTGTCTAGGTAATGGCGGGTAGTTAGGTTGGGTGAGGCTTGACCGAATGGGAATGGTGGTGGCAAGTGGCTGGTATTAAGGTAAGGTGGTGGTATGGTAGGTGGCTGAGAGTGGAGAGGGAGTGGAGAAGGAGTAAGGTGGAGTGTGGGGTACTAACCGAACGATGGGAGGCGGCGGGTGGTTGAGGAGCAGCCGGGTATGGTGGAGCGGCTGGTTCGGCCGGATGAAGAGGATGGCGACGGGTGGCTGGGAGTGGTGGAGCAGGTGGAGCACGGTGGTTGTGCAGGTGGTGGTGTAGGTGGAAGAGCCAACTGGGAGTGGGGCAGGTGGAAGATGATGGAAGATGGGCTGGAAAATGGAGGACCAAAAGCTGAAAAACCCGCCCACTAGGGGGGGGTTTATAGCCTTTGTGAAGGGCGGTGGGGCTAGTTTTGGGGTAGAGCCATATATTTTAAATACAAGGGGTTTTGGGTAGATTGTGTGCTAGGTTTAGGTGGGGTGGTTTAGAGGTTTAGGGTTTAACTAGGTGGGTTGGTTTTGGGGTGAGGTTTAGTGAGGTGGGTTAGGTGATTAGGCTAGGATTAGGTTAGGTTTAGGGAAATTAACCTAGGTTTAGGGAAGGATTAGGGAAGTGGGTTAGGTGATTAGGTTGGGATTAGGCCTGGATTAGGGAAGTGGGTTAGGTGATTAGGCTAGGATTAGGACCGGATTAGGGTAGAAGGCTAGGATTAGGTGTTTTTGGTTAGGATTAGATGAAGGAGCTCCCTTTGCATGACCCATGGACCTTAATCATATCATGTTGGTGCAGCCCTAGGTTAGGTTTTGGCTAATTACAAGCTTAAACCCACTTAATTAGGCTAACCCACATGATTAACCCCAAACTTGACACACAAGTCAAGCTTAATTACAACACACACTTGATCTTATCCTCCCCCACTCTCTCTCATGCCCATAATCCCACGTGAAATTCAAGTGGGCCCCACCTCCATTTATGAGAAGGTGATGTGGGCCATGGATGTGGATATTGGATTGGATCTCTGGATCCAAATCCAAATCCAAGTCCACACATGGGTTGGATTGGGATCTGGATATATATGGTCCAGATCCGATCCAAACTGAATTCTGACTCCTTCGGGCTGTGTTCGAAACGAAAGATTTGTGTGGGGTCTGACAGCATTAGTACTCCGTCTGCGTTGGGTCTTCGCCAACATGATCGTCCGCCTCTGTTTTCGCCTTCTGGAGATGACTTCAAAGGATGTTTTTATGATAACAGGGTCTTGGACGTTCGAGATCCTGGGGGTGGATTTGATACGAGAGTTGCTGTGCCGGGCTCGACATGTGCTCCAGTTCCGGGCTCTCCTTAGCTTTCCTGGTCCTGTCTGGATTAGGCCAAGCTGTTTCGGGGTTTCAAAAACATGTTTTAAAAGGTTGTTAAAGCCATATTATATATTTTTGAAATATAAAGTTCAAAACATATGTACAGGGTTGTCTGGAAGGCTCCTGGTTTTCCAGACTCAAAATGGCCCTTTGGAGCTGCTTTTACAAAACCAGATTTGTTTTGAGGAATTCGTGGGATTTCAGGGTGTTTAGAGGGACCAAGTACGGTTTCCCTTGAAGACTAAATCACCCCAAAATATCCAAAGCTTCTCAAAGGACCAAGCACGGTTTACTTTGAGAAATAAACCTCCCAAACTAGGGTTGCATGGAAGCCCAAGTCTTCTATCGCCCCAGAATCCAAACTCCCAATATCCAAAAGGGTATATATCCATGACATGGACGATTCCATGTTCCAAGGCCATAATTTATACAAAAAACTTTTCAAAAAATAAGAAGTCTTGAAACATGATTCTAAATATGGGATATAAACCCTACCAGGGCCTGGGAACCCAAAACCAAGGTAGGCTCGAACCTGTCCTACCTCAGGCCAATCAACAAAAGTATGGATTGGGTTACAGCCCACCCATACCCCCAGAGCCGCCACCTAAGACCATATGGGTCAAGGGTGCCCTGTAGAACCTCTAAAATCCAAAACCCATGTCTTAGACCTATTGATTAGAGTCTGATTCATGAATGTTTTCTTTGAAGGTTCATGGGAAGATCCCTCCTTTTGAAAAAACCAAAAAAATCAGATATTTGCCAAAAACCAAAAAAATTGAAAACCCAAAACAAAATCTCAAAAACATTTGGAAAAATGAAAATTCCAAAAAGAAATTTGTTTTAAAGCCTTTGGCCATGTACAAAGTCCATTTTCGAAAATTGTAAAAATGCTTTTCGAAAATTGTTTATAACTCCCAAAAACCAAAAAAATCCAAAAAGCTGATCTTGAACACCCTTTTGTCTAGAGCTTTTTCAAAATGAAAAGCTCGAGAATCACCAAAGCAAGGGGGAATAAACACCTCCAAGCTTCCTGAACTTCGCAAAATCCTTGACTTATGCAAAGATTGGGGATTTTTAGAAACAAGCTTGACCCATAGTGTGTGCATAAGCATCATGCATCACATCTTGAAATCATACATGTGCATCGAGTCTAGATATCATCTTAGAACTCGAATTCTGGGTTTTTTGTGAAACCAAAGGGGCAATGAAGGTCGACCCCCTAAGTATCGAGCCTTCGTAGATAGGTCTCCATATGAATCAAATCCAACACCTTCAAGGAAAATTTCAAACGGAAATGAGAGTCTCGAAAAAAGGGTTATCATTTCACAAAAGCCTTTTCAAAATTCTTTTGATAAAAACCTTCCATGCTTTGCAAATCCTGCATTGTTTGCTTGACTTGATCAAATGAAGATGTTGTTCATACTAAATGTGCCATACATTTTCGAAAACTCTTTTGGCATGTGAAAGGAATCACTAAGCCAAAAGAAAAATCGTGCTTGGCCTTGTTGTAGGCCCTAAAAATTTGAGACATCATCTCCCATGGAAAGGGGAATGATTCATTAAAGCACTCATTTGAAAAACCTATCTTAAACAGGTGGGCAAAATGGCAGCCCCTTTCAACAGAGTATGAGTTTCAAAACTCAAGACTCAATTAAGGGACAAGCCCTGTATCGTGTGGCTGAAGTGCCTCTGTGAGACACATTCCCCATACTTGATCAAATGCCCCATGAAGGCACGAATTTTCAAAATGAATTCCAAAAACCCTGCTTGACCAAAATCAAGTATAGGAAACATATTTCGATCAAAAGGGCTAGTATGAAACCATCTCCATATAAAAGGGAGAACTTCCCAAAATTGCTTTCTCAAAAGGGATCAAAATTTCGAAAATTTAACCCTACATATGGCTTTGAAAAGAAAGATTTCTCAACTTCTGGTTTATATGAAAACCTTGATTGTGTTGGGATAAAGAACATGAATCTCACGATGAAATATGGAGACCATGTCAAAATTGAAACCTGATGGCCATGACGATCACTTAGGACTGGTTATGTTTCCATCCTTGAGCAAAAAGTATCATGATCATGTTAGAAAAACCATGGAAGTGCATGGACAAGAACATACCATTGTCCATCCAAAATCCTTTTGAAAAGCCATGGCCCTTCACCATATGGCCATGCGAAATTCCCATCAAGCTAGGGGCATTTGAAAATATAGCCCCTAGACACTTTCCATGGAGAAACGAATGCATCAACTTCATGACTTGTGAGATACATATCATATGTTCATCATTGCATAAAAAGCATGTATTTCCATTTTGAATCACATGGAATGCATAGCATGCATCATTCATATCATATCACCCCAAAGAAAGCCCAAGAGGTTGTCAATTCGAGTAGGAATGTCCCCATGTCTTAAAAACGGCAACAAAAATTGAAAATTTGTTGATGTTGTGGGTAGAAATTAGCAAAACCTGAAAAATGCCCGAATATTCATAAGGGTTTATGTTAAATTCCTTTTTCAAAAAGATTTTAAAAATCGAACTCCTTTGAAACTTCTTGAAAGAAGGATCGAAGTTGATTGTATAACCCTGAATGGAGGAATTTATACTTTTCGAAAGGTAGAGTCTTCCAAAAATGAATTGGTGATATTTCAAAGAACCCTGGCTTACAAGATCAAGCCTTGCTCAAAATATCAAAATATTTTCAAATAGCAGATGCTATTAAGAAATAGGACGATCTCGTTTGAATCGAGTAACCAAAGGGATAAGCCTTCCCCCATTCTACTTTCTCTCCAAAAAAGAAAATTGGTTGTGTCCAAAAGAAAAAGAAAATCGAGAATACAAAAACTCCTCCGAAAGTGGTCTTCCCTTCATAAACAGGGAATACAAAAACTCCTCCGAAAGAGGTTTTCTCGTTTCAAAAGAAAAAAGAGATATAAAAAAACTCCTCCCAAAGAGGTCTTCCCTTCATAAACAGGGAATACAAAAACTCCTCCAAAGAGCTGCTCTCCTTTAAAGAAAAGAGGGATTAATGAAAAAATACTCCCAAAGGAAGACCCTCTGTGAAAAAAAGAATCAAAAAGCCAAAGCTCCAAAGAGAGCGATTTTCCGATTCTTTGCCTAAAACCACAGGACGCTTCAGAAGGGACCGTGGTATCTCTTTCCCATATCCCTATGGCTTATCCCCGAGAAAAAAGGTTCAAATTTGTGAAAATCCTAAAGTACGAATAAAATCGGCTTATTTGGATTTCATTTTGTTTGAGAACTCGACTTTGTTTTGTAGGAAATGGAACTTTGAAATGTTTTCCAAGTTTTCCTACCAAAAAATCTCTACTGAGTAGCAGGTATTGAAACCCAAATGAAGGGAAGTATGAAAAACGGAAGTCCTTTTCGATACAAGCTAAAAGGAGTTTGTTTTCAAAAAGAAGATTTTCAAAAAAAACCCACGAATGTCAAAAAGACAGGGGTAGAACCTGCTCGGAGCAGACAACCTCAAAAGGCTCTCTCCAAAGCTCGAAAACCCGAAAACGTCTAGAAGACATGGGTAAAACCTGCTCGGAGCAGCCTGCCTCAAAAGGCACTCTTCGGGCTCAAAACCCCAAAAACAAAAACGTTTTTCTCATGCATGCATCCAAAAATCGTCTATGCATGATCATACATAGGAAAACCTAGGAAAAGTCCCCTTTTGCTAAAAATCCCCACCTGTGGTAAAAGAAAATAGGGTTTTGCGAAATAAAAATGATGTATTCTTGAGAAAATTTGAGAGGAAAACCAAAATGGGGTGTTATCTTCTTCGCCATTATCCAAATCAATTTGGATAATGCCAAAGAGGGGCATTTGTAAACACCTCGAATTTTCCAAAAATCAAAAAACTCTCAAAAAAAACAAAAAGCTCGTTTGAGCCAAAATGACAACCTGTTTTAAAATGTGAAAATAGGTACAAAAGGCAAAAGAAGAGCACAGGCAAGAAGAGGATTTGAGCCCAGAATTTCAGAAGCCACCCCTTGCTCAAAAATAGAAGGAAAAAGAGACCGTTTGGAGAAAAGCCCGACAAAAGGGTAAAAATGTAATTTGGGTCAAAGAAAAAGAGCAAAGCAGCTCTAAAATGCAGAATGTTGGATTTGACTTTTTACAAAATTGGGACTTGGCCCGAGTTTAAGAAATTTATATTTCAAACGGGTTTTCAAACAGAAGTTTAAGGCTTTTGCAACTGTTGGGCTTTCGAAAACTCAAAATTTGGTTTTGAAATGGATTTTCAAACCAGGTGTTTGTTTTGGAAAATCATTTGATTTTGGGGTGTTTACAGTAAACTCACACGACTTGAAAATATATAAAGATGTTTTATCCTAAGAGCGAAAATGCTCAATGTGTGTGAGTGTAAAGAGTGGAAAGGCTCGAGTGCTCGTGGGTGCTTCTTGTGTGAAATTTAAATGATAACTCACACAACTTAAAAAGTAAACCACCCGAAATGTAATTGCAACTCACACAACTTTCACTAATGTAAATACCCGGAATGTAAGTGCAACTCACATGACTTTCCCAAAGTAAATACCCGCCGCTTGAAAGTAAATCCACCCGAAATGTAATTGCAAGTCACACAACTTTCACTAAAGTAAATACCCAAATTGAAGTATATACGTTTAGCTTAAGAGCGAAAAGGCTCAATGTGTGTGCAATTGTGTGCAATATAAGAGCGAAAAGGCTCAAATGCACGTGGATGTCTTTGTGTGCAGTTAAGAGCGAGCAGGATCAAGTGCACATGTGTGGTTGTGTTTCATACACAAATATTACATCTCGGGGGGAGACTTCGCTCCATTATTACAACCCCGTTCCGAATTGAATTGAATTTAAACGAGTAATGTAAAACTGAATGTAAATGGCACTTACAAGTGTTCAGTTTTGCCTCTCGGGTTCGCTCGGGTCTTCCTTCGTTGCAATCAGGGGGTAAGTCCCTTGGTGGGGTTCCGATTTGAGGCTTGGGTGTGGGTCCACTTAGGTGCAGCCGAGTGGGTGTGGGCTTGGTCTTGGTTGGGTTCGGCCAAGGGGCTAAGTTAATCGAGTCCTAGTTACTTCTAGGTTTAGGTTGGGGAGATAGGAATGAGCTAGGTGCAGCCAGCACCTAGCCAGTTTGGGTTTGGAGGGGTGAGCTGGGGTGGCTCGAGCCAAGGTGGGTCCTAGGATGGCAAAGCTTGGCCGAGTGGAGTAGTTATGTGTTGGGTTGGTCCTAGGGCATCAAAGCTTGGGTGTGATCTAGGTCGGGTGTGGGCCAGCAAGGGCAGGCCGTGGGGTGCTTGGCTAGCCTAGGTGGTGGTGGCCGTGGCTGGGGTATGTGGGTTCGGCCAGGGGTTAGCTAGGTTCAGCTGGGCACAGGCCAACAAATGCTTGGTCTTGGCTGGGTTAGGGTGCAAGCCAACAAGGTTTGGCCGAGTGCAATGTGGGTGCACTCGGTCGACAAGGGGTGCAGGCCAATAATGTTTGGCCGGGTGGTGGGTTTTGTGGGGCAGGCCGAGTGCAAAGTGCACTCGTTTTGTGCTTGTCTAGTGGGGTAGACCGAGTGTAAGGTGTACTCGGTTAGGTAGGTTTGGTGTTGGGTTTAAGGTGTAGTTAACTAGGTTCTAGGGAGAGTGGTTTAGCTAGGATTAAGTGGAGTCGGTTGGGGGTAGTTAGGTCAGCTGGGGTGCGGTTTTGGCTAGGTTTAGGTGGAGTCGGTGGGGTTCAAGGTTAGGTTTAGGTGGAGTCGGTTGGGGCAGACCGAGTGCCAAGTGCACTCGGTTCTTGTTTGGTGTTAAGGGTCAAACCGAGTTCCAAGTGCACTCGGTTCTTGTTTGGTGGCTGGGTGTTTGGGGATGGGTTAACCTAGGACAAGGTGGGTTAGGTAGTGGCTAGGTCTAGGGCTAGGTTTAGGGAATTACCTCTTGCAGCCAAGTCCTCCATTTGCAGCCATGTTTGCAGCCCAAGCTAGGTGCACTCCACCTTGTTGTTGCAGCCCCAAGCTAGGTCAAGGTCCACAAGGCTTGAACCCATTTAGCCCTTGTTTGAGCCCACATGGCTAAAGCCCACCAAAGTTGACTTTTCCACCCACTCTCTCTCCTTACAAGCCCTCCCCAAAGCACTTTCACGTGAACATTTTCACCCCCCCTTGGTCCTATTTATAGGCCAAGGAGTGGGTCTTGGGTTTGTGTAGACGCGCGGAAATTTCCACTCCAGGTTCTTAGGCCTAGAGTGAATCTTTTCGTATGTCTAAGTCACTTTAAAAGGGCGTGCCAGCTAGCTTACTCAAACTAGTGAAGTAAGTTTTGAAATATCTGACTCAGGGGGTGACTGTGGACAAGTGGGTCCTTTTCGTCGCAAACCTTCTTGAACCGATGCTCAAGGGTCGGTTTGTACGCTTAGAAAACTCGATTTTGAACAAGTATGACCTTTTTTGAAAAGTATGAAAGTGTTCGATCGATTTGGTTTGTCTAGTTGCAGATTTTATTTACGTGGGGTTTGCACGTATCCTATGTCTTTGGTTTTAGCCATTTAGGCGTGAGATGTGTGCATCAAGTGCCTAAGTTTTGGCGATTTTGCACGGGTGGTTCGAGGTTGCTTTGATGCAAGTATGCGCCCTATCTCGTGGTATGGCAGATATGCAATGCAAACTCACACAACTAAACCTTAAAACCCGAAATTGAAAGACATAGCGGAAGGAAAATTGCAAAAGGGAAATATAGCTATATCTTAAGAGCGGAAAGGCTCAATTGTGGGCGTGTGTGTTCTGTATAAATTGAAACGTAACTCACACGACTTAAATGTAAAACCCCGCTCGACTTTAATGTAAAGTGTGGAAGGGAAATACTTATATCTATATGGGCCCGAAGGTCGCCAACGTGCACGTATGTGTTGTGTGTAAATGTAAAGACAACACACGCAGCTGAAATGTAAAACCCAGCTGAAAGGGAGATACAACTATATATATATGGGCCCGAAGGTCGCTAACGTGTGCGTGTGTGTGTAAACACCCCAAAATCCCACGATTTTCTCAAATATGCCTGGTTTTGCCAAAGCAGCCCCAAAGGGCTATTTTGAGTCTAGAAACCCAGGAGCCTTCCAAACAACCCTGTACATATTCCAAACCTGTATATATGTCATAAAAATATATACATATAGTTTTAAAACCTTAAAAAGGTATTTTGAAACCCCAAAAAGCAGCTTGGCCTGATGAAAGCAGGACCAAAGAAGCAAAAGAGAGCCTAGACCCGGAGCATATTTCAAGCCCGGCACATCAACTATCATATCAGAATCATCCCCAGATTCTCGGACATCCAAGCCCCTCATATCAAAAAATTATTCAAAATGATCTCCGGAAGGTGAGAACAAGAGTGGACGACCATGTTGGAGAAGACCCAACGCAAGATGGAGTACTGATGCAGTCAGGACACGCACAAACCATCCGTTTCGAAACGTCATGAAGGAATCAGAAAATCAGATTTGGGCAGGATCTGGACCATATATATCCAGATCCAAATTTAACATGCATTTGGATTTGGATTTGGATCCAAAGATCCAAATCCAATATCCACATCCATGGCCCACATAACCTTCTCATAAATGGAGGTGGGGCCCATAGATATTTCATGTGAAAAGCTTGGGTATAGAGAGAGAAGGGGTGATAAAGTATGAGTGAAAGTTGGTGGGCTTGACTTTTGGTCACGGGTGGGTTAACCTTGTGGGTTTAGCCTAGAGTGTGGGTTTGAGCTTGTATGCACCTACACCTAACCTCGGCTACACCAACTTGGATATGGCTGCAACTGGGTCCATGGACCGGCGCCAAGGGGAGGTTCCTAAAACCTAGCCCTAAGCTAGCCCACCTCACCTAGCCACTCCCCCCTAAACCTGACCCAATCCTAGCCGTCCTCACCCAAAACCTCCCGAACCACACCTAGTTGACCTCACCTAGCTCACCTCACCTAACTAGACAACCTAGGCCCTAACTAACTAAACCTAAACCCACCTTAATATACCCTAAACCACCAAACAGCCCACCCTAACCGACCTACCCCAAACCACCCCACAGGCCCACCTTATTACAAATATTTAGCCTAAACCACCCCAACTGACCCAACCCCTTTTGCCTATAAAAACCCCATATTTTCTTGCGGGTTCCTGCTTCTCTCTCCAGCCCTCTCCTTCTTCCATCCACATCTCACCCTCACTACCTCCCAGCTGCACCACTTCCATCGCCACTCCACCCGACTGCCACCTTCCCACCTCATCACCCGGCTGCCACCTCTTCGCTTCAACCACCTATAAACACCCCAAAATCCCAAGAATTTCTTAAACAAACCTGGTTTTGTACAAGCAGCCCCAAAGGGCCATTTTTGAGTCTGGAAACCCAGGAGCCTTCCGGACAACCCTGTATATATGTTTTAAACTTCATATTTCAAAAATATATAATATAGCTTTTGAAAACCTTTTAAAACACGTTTTTGAAACCCCGAAGCAGCTTGGCCTAATCCAGACAGGACCAAGAGAGCTAAGGAGAGCCCGGAACCGGAGCACCTGTCAAGCCTGGCACAACAACTCTCGTATCAAATCCACACCCCCAGGATCTCGAACGTCTAAGACCCTGTTATCATCAAAACATCCTTTGAAGTCATCTCCGGAAGGCGAAAACAGAGGCAGACGATCATGTTGGCGAAGACCCAATGCAGACGGAGCACTGATGCTGTTAGGCCCCGCACAAACCGTTCGTTTCGAATACAGTTCGAAGGAGTCAGAGTTCAGTTTGGATTGGATCTGGACCATATATATCCATATCCCAATCCAAACCCATGTATGGACTTGGATTTAGATTTGGATTCAAAAATCCAATCCAATATCCATATCCATGGCCCACATCACCTTCTCATAAATGGAGGTGGGGCCCACTTGAAATTCACGTGGGATCATGGGCATGAGAGAGAGTGGGGGTGGATAAGATCAAGAGTGTTGTAATTAAGCTTGACTTGTGTGTCAAGTTTGGGGTTAATCATGTGGGTTAGCTTAATTGAGTGGGTTTAAGCTTGTAATTAGCCAAAACCTAACCTAGGGCTGCACCGACAAGAGGTGGTTAAGGTCTATGGGCCATGCAAAGGGAGCTCCTTCACCTAAACCTAACCCAAAATACCTAATCCTAGCCTTCCACCCTAATCCACCCCTAATCTGAGCCTAATCACCTAACCCACTTCCCTAATCCCGGCCTAATCCCAACCTAATCACCTAACCCACTTTCCTAATCCTTCCCTAAACCTAGGTTAATTTCCCTAAACCTAGCCTAATCCTAGCCTAATCACCTAACCTAGCTCACTAAACCTCACCCTAGAACCCAACCACCTAACCAAACCCTAAACCCCTAAACCACCCCTAGCCCACAATCTACCCAAACCACTAGTATTTAAAATATCTGGCCCTACCCTTTCCAGCCCACCTTATCTTCATACCACCCTACCTAAACCACCTAACCACTACCCCAAACCCAGCCCTAACTGACCTACCCATCCCTATATAAACCCCCCCCTTGGGGGCGGGTTTTCAAATCTAGAAGCCTTCCCCAAGCCCAGCCGGGTCCTCTCCTTCCTCCACTTCCCCAAGCTCCACCTGCTCCACCTGCTCCACATCCCACCACCACCAGCACCACCACCGCCACCACCATTCCAGCCGAAGCCCCCTCCATCGTCATCCTCTTCACCCGACCGAACCAGCCGAGCCCCCACATCCAGCTGCTCCTCAACCACCCGCCGCCTCTTCATCCGGTTAGTACCCCACACTCTACCTAGCTCCTTCTCCACTCCCTCTCCACTCCCAGCCACCCACCATACCACCACCTTACCCTAATATCAGCCACTACCTGCCACCACTCCCACTCGGCCAAGCCTTAGTCACCCTAACTACCCGCCACTACTTAACTACCCTAGCTACACCTGGCCACCCTTTTAGACTTCCTAAGACCTGCCCATAGCACTCCCTTACACCCACTACCCCCACTACCACCTAGCCCCATCACCTAGCTAGCTTCCTTCCCATACTCCACCCATAGCTATCCTAGCAGCCCGCCACCACCATATTTCCCTAGTCGGCCACTCCAACCGACTATCCCTTCCATTCGGCCAGCCACCTCTTTTCCCCTAGGTGTCCCATTCGATCCTCCCTTAGGCTCCTCTTAGGGCCATACTCCCTAACACTATATCCTCTCCTAGTGACCCTATATACTCACCTTGTCCAGCCCCTTTAATCCCCCACATCAAGGCGACACCCTTGCTTGCAGCCGGCCACCTTCAAAGCACCCGGCCAGCACCTTTTGTCGTTCACCCTTGCGGAGCTCCCATTTGCAGCCCAAGGCGAAGGCCAAGCCCACGCTCAAGCAAGGCCTATACGGACCAACTACTAGTAAGTGCCTAACTCGGTCTTTAGTTGTATACTTACTTGAGATTCAATTCGATTCGGGGTTGTAGTAACGGAGCATAGTCTCCCCCGGCTTGTAATAACGTGGCTTGGCACACCCACACACGTGCACTCTTTTAGTTGTGCACGATTTTGAACACACACGGGCCTAATCAGCCCCTAATACATAAGTATATACATATACTTTCATTTTTGTAGGGTTTTTGCTTAAGTTGGGTGCGTTGTCTTTCAATTCAAGCACTCTCACACACATTGAGCCTTCGCTCTTATTTGAAAGACCCAAGTAAGGGCCGACCTATACTATTTGGGTTTCATTTCATGTCGTGTGTGTAAGTCTTTCAATTCAAGCACTCTCACACACATTGAGCCTTCGCTCTTATTTGAAAGACCCAAGTAAGGGCCGACCTATACTATTTGGGTTTCATTTCATGTCGTGTGTGTAAGTCTTTCAATTCAAGCACTCTCACACACATTGAGCCTTCGCTCTTATTTGAAAGACCCAAGTAAGGGCCGACCTATACTATTTGGGTTTCATTTCATGTCGTGTGTGTAAGTCTTTCAATTCAAGCACTCTCACACACATTGAGCCTTCGCTCTTATTTGAAAGACCCAAGTAAGGGCCGACCTATACTATTTGGGTTTCATTTCATGTCGTGTGTGTAAGTCTTTCAATTCAAGCACTCTCACACACATTGAGCCTTCGCTCTTATTTGAAAGATCCAAGTAAGGGCCGACCTATACTATTTGGGTTTCATTTCATGTCGTGTGTGTAAGTCTTTCAATTCAAGCACTCTCACACACATTGAGCCTTCGCTCTTATTTGCAAGACCCAAGTAAGGTCTCATATACATACTCTATATACATATCTCCCTTCGGCATTTATATTTCAAGTCATTTCCCTTCGGTTATTTCCCTTCGGTTATTTCCCTTCAGTATTGTCTTTACATTCGGGTTTTCCCTTTGGAGTAGAGTGAGTTTGCATTGCATCTATGCCATACCACGAGGTAGGACGCATATTGCATCAAAGCAAGCCCCGCTCGAATTCGCCCATGTAGTGGAGTGTTCATAACACACAAACTAGGTGGCTCGAAAAGGGATAAAAGGAAAGACTTAGGCACATGCAAATCCACGTGATCTAAAATATGCAACCGCATCTAAAAGACCCGAATTAGACACCTCAAACCGCTTCGTAGGCTTTCTCTCCCAAAACTCGATTTTTGCAAAGCGTACAGACTGACCGTTGCGCATCGGTGCAAGAAGGTCTGTGACGACAAGAGCTCACTTGCTCACAGTCGCCATGTTTAGAAGTTAGTATTAAATATATCTTCGCTAGCATAGGTAAGCTAGCTGGCACGCCCTGTTTGCATAAATAAGGCCTTAGACGAACGAGAGGATCCGCTCCGAGCCCTAAAAAGGTGAGAGGTGGGGATTTTCGCGCGTCTACACTACCTTCATCCACCAGCACCCCTGCCACCCACGGTTAGTACCCCACCTCAACTCCATCTAGCCTTCCACCCCTTTCTTACCTGGCTGCACACTCCACCACCCGCCACAACCGCCCAACCTTCTCCCTTACACCCGGCCCAACTACACCCTACCTCACTACCTTCCCTCAATACTAACCACCCCAGGCCCTAGCTAAACCTTCACCCTTAACCTGCCACCACCTAGCCACCACCCTAACCTGCCACAACCCAACCAGCATCCCTACTTGCCGCGCCCATCACCCGGCCATCATCAAGTCTCCATCCGGCTAGCACCCTACCTGCTGCCAACCTACATCCAAGGAGCTCCCCTTTGGCTGTCCAAGGCGACTCACTAGGCCAAAAGCCAAGCAAGTTGAACACGGACCAGCTACACGTAAGTGCCTAACTCAGTCCTTTATATGAACTTGCTTACATTTAATTAAATTTGATACGGGGTTGTAATAATGGAGCGTTGTCTCCCCCGGTTGCAATAATGTGGTTTGGCACACCAACACACACGTGCACTTGAGCCATTTCGCTCTTAGCTGTACACAATTTTGGCACACACACGGGCCTAACCAGCCCTGAAGATATAGTTATACCTATATATATTAAGCTGCGTGGGTTTTAATTTAAGTTGTGGGTGTTGTCTTTCAATTTCCACACTCACACACATAGAGCTTTCGCTCTGACTCCCAAGACCCTAGTAAGGGCCATATTGCAATTTCTTTTGGGTGTTTAAATTCAAGTTGTGTGCGTGGTCTTTCAATTCCACACTCACACACATTGGGCTTTCGCTCTTACTCCCAAGACCCTAGTAAGGGCCGTATTGCAATTTCATTTGGGGTGTTTTAATTCAAGTTGTGTGAGTGGTCTTTCAATTCCACACACACACACATTGATTTCGCTCTTACTCCCAAGACACTAGTAAGGGCCATATTGCAATTTCGTTTGGGTGTTTTTAATTCAAGTTGTGTGCGTAGCATTTCAATTCTACACTCACACACATTGAGCTTTCGCTCTTATTCCCAAGACCCTAGTAAGGGCCATATTGCAATTATATTTGGGTTTTACATTACAAGTCATGTGACTTGTCTTTACATATACACACAACACCCATGCACACGTTGGCAACCTTCGGGCCCATATATATTATAAGTATTTCCCTTCGGCTATGTCTTTAAGATTTGGGTTTTAAGGTTCAGCTGTGTGCATAGTCTTTCCATATATACACGACACACACTTGCACAATTGAGCCTTTCCGCTCTTAAGATATAGCCATATTTGCCTTTTGCAATTTCCCTTTTGCAATTTACATTAAGTCATTTCCCTTCCGCATTGTCTTTCAACTCGGGTTTTCCCTTTGGAGTTGTGTGAGTTTGCATTGCATATTCGCCATACCACGAGTTAGGGTGCATATTGCATCAAAGCAAGCCCCATACTCCCGTGCAAAAATCGCCCAACTTAGGTCACTTGTGCACACACCTAGTTGGACCTAAAAAGCATAAAAAAGAAAGACATAGGCACGTGCAAATCCCACGTGAAATAAAACCTGCAATCGTACAAATAAAGCCCAAACACTTCGAGTATTTTTTTCCAAAGAGGTTTGATTTAAAGACTTTGCTAAAGCGTACAGATTGACCTTTGCACATCGGTGCAAGAAGGTCTGCGACGAAAAGAGCTCACTTGCTCACAGTCGCCCCGATAGAGTCAGATTTCAAAACTTACTTCGCTAGCTTGAGTAAGCTAGCTGGCACGCCCTTTTGTTATAAAAACGACTTAGACACACGAATAGGTTCACTTCGGGCCTAAGAACCAGAAGTGGGAATTTTCTGTGTCTACAGGTTTGGCATGCCTAGTGGGACCTGTGCCTTGTGTAGAGTCAGTTCATGTAGAAAAACCTCATGAAAAATTTTTCAAAGAAAGTGTTTTAACTTTGTTTGTTACATTTTCATACTTAGGATTTTTGAAAAAGCATATTGAAGCATGTCGAGTCCAGGCTCCCAAGAGGTATCTAAACACGGATCATGCGCATCAAGTTCTCAATCTAGGAAGTTTTCAAAAAAACAAGAGATTGAAGACTTGAGAAGGGATTTCGAGGCCAAGATCGCCGCTCTTAGCCAAGAGGCTGAAGCAAGCGATTCATGTTCGTCAAACGGTGAACCAAAGGCCAAGAAAAAATTTGAAAAACCTCGCAAACACAAAGAGACTTCCATAATGGAAGGTAACCAATATCATGAGTCCTTCACACATAATGACCGTAAAGCCCTACAGCAGCTGCTGAGAGGGCAAAATAAAGAGAAAAGAAGTTACGCCCTATCTGATTTCTTGCCTGTGGACTACGAAACAGACAGTGATGATGAAATACCGAACTTCCATCGGTATGATGGCATGGGAGACCCTAGGTCTCACTTGCAGCTTTTTGCTCCTCGAGCCCATAAGAAAAAGAAGGACTCGATGAAATGGGTGTATTGGTTCTCTTTGTCCCTCAAGGGCATAGTTGCCAAATGGTTGGCTTCCTATGACCTTATCCAGTTCGCAACTTTTGAAGATTTAGCGAACTGCTTTATGCAGAGATTCTCGCATAACGTAGAAGTCACGCCGACTTTAAACACCTTGAGGTATACAAAACAAGGTGTGAATGAGGACGTGCATACGTTCATCGTTCATTGGAGGTCTCTCCTAGGTTAAGTGTGAGAGCCAATATCCGAAGGATGTGTAGTCATGCTCATCTTGGATAATTTTAGAAACGAGTTGAAAACCCTTCTCTCGCTTCACAAAATCTAGACTTTCCATAAGTTAATAAAGAAAGCATCCCTTTTTGAAACAAATTTGAAAAAGGAGGTGTATAATCACTTATGGAAAGGAAATCCAATTTCAAAAAACTTGCTTGGAGAAGCCCAACACTTATGGGCTACCCATCGCGGACAAAGGGGCAAAACCCCACAAAATCACCAATGTCCGGGTGGATCCAAGCCCGACAAGTGCTTCAAGGAATTTTGAAAAATTAGAAAATAAAAAGGAGAGGAGTTTTCAAAAACCCTTCGAAAGACGGGAGTATACTCCACTGGGGCAACCTGTGTCGGAGGTCCTAGACCTCCTACTTGCCCAAGGCATAATTGAACTCCCTGAGATTCCCGAGGGAGTCACTTCGAAGGGAGGGTTTTTAAACAAATTCTGCAAGTATCATCGGCTCAAAGGCCATGATACAAGGCGGTGCTTCTCCCTCCTAAATAAAATTGAGAACTTGATAGTAGAAGGCCGGCTCCAGGTCGCTGAAGAACCTGAGCCTGCCCAAGCTATCTTCAAAGGACCCTTCCCCAAGCACGCAAATACTAGTGGGAAGGGAAAAGAGGTATGTGCTCTCACGATTTCAAAGAATCTAGCGCATGCATGTGAGTCTGGTTCATCTACTTGTGCATCTACTATCATACTTTACAAAATACCTGCCCAAGTAGTCATCCGAGGACCACCAAGAGTTCCGTCCCCGGTTAAACCAGTTTTAACTATTCAAGGTGCTCCAAATCTCTCGATTAGAGCCATGTTAAGTGCGAAACCTAGGTTGATCGTGGGGGAGGTGACAAGATCTGAGAGGATCTACCAACCCCCACATCTGCAAAGTGCTAAAAAGGTGGACAGTGTGCCTGGGCCCTCAAAAGCATGTATTCCTAAAGTTCTGCCAAAAATGGACAAAGGAAATGTCGTTTTAAAGGTATATGACTTCGAAAACCATCTTTCAAAGATTCCTATCAACATGTTCATCCTAGAGCTAATACAAACTTTGCCTAGGCATAGACTAGTGTTAGAGAAAATTCTAGAAAGAGCAAAGGTTAATTCAAACATTACCCCAAAATCCTTGTCCAAACAAGTGGCCTCCATAGGAGCAAAAACGCCCATCGTATTCTCAAAAGACGATGTAGAAAGACCCTACGAGTCCCATAACCAGGCCCTACATATCGAGGTGGTTCTGAAGAACCACTCTCTGGATAGGTGCCTTGTCGATGGGGGAGGAGGGCTCAACATCCTTCCACTTCATGTGGCGAACCAAATCAGAGTCACCTTGACATCCGTGAATCCAAGTCCCATCATCATCATTGGATACGATGGGAATGCATCTAGACCTCTGGGATCTATCAAACTCCCTATGGAAATGGGAGGGATAGCACACACGGGGGTGTTCCATCACAGGTGTGTCAAGATCCCTTTTAGGGATGTAGATGCAGAAAATTTCTACTCCTGGTTCTTAGGCCTGAAGCGAACCTTTTCGTGTGTCTAAGTTCTAATTAAGCAAAAGGGCGTGCCAGCTAGCTTACTTAAGCTAGCGAAGAGAATTTTAAATCTGACTCCTAACGTAGCGATTGTGAGCAAGCAAGCTCTTTTCGTCGCAGACTTTCTTTCACCGATGCGCAAGGGTCAGTCTGTACGCTTAAAAATCGAGGTTTTTGAAGTATGAGAACCTACGAAAATGTTTTGAGGTGTTTGACTCAGGTTTGTTTTTGTATGGTTTTCAGATTTTATTTCACGTGGATTTGCACGTGCCTAAGTCTTTCTTTTTATCCCTTTTTAGGCCAACTAGGTGTGTGTTATGAACACGCAGCCTAAGTGGGGCGACTTTAAACGGGAGTATGGGGTTTGCTTTGATGCAATATGCGTCCTAACTCGTGGTATGGCGTATATGCGATGCAAACTCACACAACTCCAAAGGGAAAACCCGAAATTGAAAGACAATGCCGAAGGGAAATGACTTGTAATGTAAATTGCCGAAGGGAAATGACTTGTAATGTAAATTGCCGAAGGGAAATGACTTGTAATGTAAATTGCCGAAGGGAAATTGCAAAAGGGTGTCGTGTATATATGTAAAGACTACGCACACTGCTGAACCTTAAAACCCAAATCTTAAAGACATAGCCGAAAGGGAAATACTTATAATATATATGGGCCCGAAGGTCGCCAACGTGTTGCGTGGGTGTTGTGTATATATTGAAAGACAACTCACATGACTTAAATGAAACCCAAATATAAACTGCAATATGGCCTTAACTAAGGTCTTGGGAGTAAGAGCGAAAGCTCATTGTGTGTGAGTGCGAGAATTGAAGTACTACGCACACAACATGAAATTAAACCCAAATATAAATTGCAATATGGCCTTAACTAAGGTCTTGGGAGTAAGAGCGAAAGCTCAATGTGTGTGAGTGTATAATTGAAATACTACACGCACGACATGAAATTAAACCCAAGGAAAGTATAACAAGGCCCTTACTTGGGTCTTGCAAATAAGAGCGAAAGCTCAATGTGTGTGAGTGCGAGAATTTAAAGACAACACACACAACTTAAGCAAAACCCCACGCAACTTAAAGTATATAAATAAATCTATATCCTAAGGGCTGATTAGGCCAGTGTGTGTTCAAAATCGTGCACAACTAAGAGCGAGGTAGGCTCAAGGGCACGTGTGTGTGGGTGTGCCAAGCCACGTTATTACAAGCGGGGGGACTTGCTGGCTGAATGGGATGGTGCTGCTGTGGTGCCTTGGGCTGAAGTGGTTAGGGAGGGTCACTAAGGCGTAGGGCAGGTTCTATGGAAGGTGGAGCAAAGGGGTGACTAGAGGGTGGTTTAAGGAAGAGGGTGTAACTGGCCAGGTGGCTTGGGTGCAGTCGGCTGTGGCTGGCCGACTAGGGGCAGTTTAAGTGGTGGCCGGCTGGGGTAGCTAGGGATGTTTGGGAATGGCGAGGGAGCTAGCTAGGGTATTGGCTAAGGGATGGTTAAAGGGGAGGATGGGCAGGTCCTAGGGAAGAAGGTAAGGTGGCTGGGGTAGCAAGGGGGTGTCACTAAGGGATGGTAGGGAAGCGGGTGGTGCGGTTGGGTGTGGTTGAAGGGTGGCAGGTAGTTAGGTGGTGGCCGACTGAGTGGAGTGAAAACTAGGCTAAGGTAGGGTGCTATGGGGTGGCTGAGAGTAGAGGGGGAGTGAAAATAGGGTAGAATTAGGATAGGGTACTAACCGGGTAGGAGAGGAAGGTTGGTGTTCAAGGAGTGTAGCCGGGTGAAGCAAAGGTGGCGACGTGGAATGGAGCAGGCCGGGAGGTAGCGGTGGCGTGGAAGGGATGCAGGCCAGGAGGTAGTAGTGGCGTGGAGCGGTGCAGGTCGGGAGGTAGTGGTGGAGCACGTGAGAGAAGGGAGTAAGGTGAGAGAGGGCTCGGCTGGCCCCAAGTTGCTGGGAAAAGAAGATGAAAAACCCGCCCACTAGGGGGGTTTTTTATAGGTTTGAAAAGGTCGGTTGGGGCTGGTTTTTAGAGGGTGGTTTAGTGGTTAGGTGGTGGTGGTGTGGTGATAAGGTGGGCTGGTTTTGAGGGGGGGCCAGATATTTTATTTTAGGTGGTTTGAGGGATATGGTGTGCTAGGTTTTAGGTGGGGTGGTTTAGTGGTTTAGGGCTTAGCTAGGTGGGTTGGTTTTGGGGTAAGGTTTAGTGAGGTGGGTTAGGTGTTTAGGCTAGGATTAGGTTAAGTTTAGGGAAGGATTAGGGAGGTGGCTTAGGTGATTAGGTTGGGATTTGGCAGGGATTAGGGAAGTGGGTTAGCTGATTAGGCTAGGATTAGGCCGGGATTAGGGTAAAGGGCTAGGATTAGGGGTTTTGGCTTAGGATTGGGTTAGGAAGCTCCCTTTGCATAACCCATGGACTTCATTGCATCATGTTGGTGCAGCCCTAGGTTAGGTGTAGGCTCATACAAGCTTAAACCCACACTAATTAGGCTAACTCACATGATTAACCCCAAACTTGACACACAAGTCAAGCTTAATACATTTCCCTCAATGCTTATCCTTCCCATTCTCTCTCTTGCCCATAATCCCACGTGAATTACAAGTGAGCCCCACCTCTATTTATGAGAAGGTGATGTGGGCCCTGGATGTGGATATTGGATTGGATCTTTGAATCCAAATCCAAATCCAAATCCACACATACGTTTGGATTGGGATTTGGATATATATGGTCCAAATCCAATCCAAACTGAATTCTGACTCCTTCAGCGTATGTTCGAAACGAACGGTTTGTGCGGGGTCTGACAGCATCAATACTCCGTCTGTGTTGGGTCTTCGCCAACATGGTCGTCCGCTTCTGTTTTCACCTTCTAGAGATGATTTCTCATGATTTTTGCTTATAATAGGGACTTGGACGTTCGAGATCCTGAGGATGGATCTTACACGAGAGTTGCTGTGCCGGGCTCGACATGTGCTCCGATTCTGGGCTCTCTTTGGCTCTTCTGGTCCTGCTTTCATCAGGCCAAGCCGCTTCGTAGGGTTTCAAAATGTGTTTAAAAGGTTTTAAAAGCATATTATACATATTTTAAAGCATATATAGTTTTAAACATATGTACAGGGTTTGTCTGGAAGGCTCCTGGGTTTCCAGACTCAAAATAGCCCTTTGGGGCTGCTTTTACAAAACCAAGTTATTTGAGAAGTTCGTGGGATTTCGGGGTGTTTACAAGGGACAAAGTCGTAGTAATCCTAGGCGAGAGTCATCCTCAGCTTCAGGGGGTCGTAAATTCCCCTTGCTTGTCAAGTTCCCAGACCCACGAGGTAAAACTGGGTTAAACTATGCTCGAGCCACCAAGGCTCACATTATGCAACCCTAGGAAGGTCGTATATGTGAAGGGGGCACCCAAGGTTGGCCCCCTCAAAGTTTTGACCATTCTAGGAAAGCCCAAGAACCCCTTATTTCCAAAACCCCTGGACAAAAAGCCCTATGTGCACAACATAGACGACAACAAGTTCCAGGACCACGATTTGTATCAAAAATTTTCTAAAAACAAAAAATCGTGGAACATGCTGTTAAACATGGGCTATTTGCCTTATAAGAGTCTAGGGGCACAAAATCAAGGTCACCTAGAACCTATACTACCTAGGGCCAACCCAAGCCGATATGGGATCGGCTACACTCCCAGAATACCACTAGAGCCACCCCTTGTGACCACCTGGGTCAAGGGTGCCTTGGAGCCTACCCTAGAAGAAACCTATGATTTAGACCTCTTATTCAGAGTCTAACCTGTAATGTTTTCCCTTTGTAGGTATGATGGAAGATCCCTTTATCAAAAATATAAAAACATTTGAAAAATTCAAAATCCAAAAAATAAAAAAATTGCAAAAACCAAAAACATTGGAAAATCAGAAACTCGAAAAAAGAGTAGTTTGTATAGTTCTCAAAGTTCTAGTTTTACAAAAGAACAAAAAAATCAAAAATTTACAAAATTCCAAAAAGATTTTGTACATAGCTGCTCTTAGTAAGGATTTGGAAAAGGGAAGAGATTTCGAAAGAAACATTGTCTGCATAACCATACCAAAAATTTTGAAATCAATAGAAATTCCAAGTGTAAAACCAGGTCTGTTGAAAATCCATGCATCAAATTCCCTAGGATCTATAAACCACGAGAATGATCGAAGCTCAGAAGTGGATCCCCTTGAGGAAGATCCCGCTTCTGAGCTCCTAGAATTTCATAAAATTCTCGATTTTGAAAAGCCCTTGAATTCAGTAGGAGGAGATTTCATAGAGGTAAACCTAGGGAGTGATTCAAATTCCAAACTCATTAAGGTAGGCGCATGTTTGCATGAGCATGAAAGATGGGCATTCATTGCATTTCTACAAACCTACTTAGATGTGTTTGCATGGACGTATGAAGACATGCCGGGCATAGACCCCAGTATTGTCGAACATCGTCTTCCCTTAGATGCGGATGTAAAACCCATAAAGCAAAAGCTTAGGAAAATACATCCAAATGTACACGCACAAGTCAAAGAGGGTTTAGAAGATCTATTAAAAGCCGGATTTATAAAACCCATTGCATATTCTGATTGGTTATCCAATATCGTTATTGTTCGAAAAACCAATGGGAAAATTCGAATATGCATCAATTTTAGAAACTTGAACAAAGCCACTCCAAAGGATAATTATCCTTTACCAAACATAGATTTGATAGTCGATAGTACTACAAATCACGAAATGTTTTCGTTTATGGATGGCTATTCAGGGTATAATCAAATCAAACTAAGCCCACGAGATCAGGGTAAGACCGCTTTCACAACCCCATGGGGCATGTATTGCTATACAGTCATGCCCTTTGGTTTGAAAAATGCCGGTGCGACATACCAGAGAGCCATGACCACGATCTTCCATGATCAGATTCATGAGCTCGTAGAGGTATATGTGGATGATCTCTTGGCAAAATCCAAAACTCGATGCACTCATATTGAATGCTTACAAAATTTTTTCGAAAGGCTTAGACTTTACAAAGTAAAGCTAAACCCTCAGAAATGTGTGTTCGGAGTAGAGTCCGGAAAGCTCTTAGGCTTTATGGTGAGCCAAAGGGGTATAGAAGTCGACCCATCTAAGTGCCGAGCCATCATAGACATGGCTCCACCGTCCAATCTCACGCAGATTCGTAGCCTCGGGGGTCGATTACAATCCATTCGCAGGTTCATCTCAAACCTAGAGACTAGATGCGAACCCTTCAACAAATTGTTGAGGAAGGGCACGAAATTTTTAGGGGATGACGACTGCCAAAAGTCATTTGAAAGACTAAAGGCAAACCTAGTTAATCCCCATGTTTTAAATCCTCCAAAGCAAGGAAAACCTCTTTTGCTTTACATTTTCGTGCATGCGAATGTCTTGGGAGCTTTGTTAGCTCAATACAAGGATAACACTGTAAACACCCCGAAATCCCACGAATTTCTCAACACACCTGTTTTGTAAAAGCTGCTCCAAAGGGCTATTTTGAGTCTGGAAACCTAGGAGCCTTCCAGGCGACCCTGTACATATGCTTTAAACCATATATGTTTTAAAATATGTATAATTTGGTTTTAAAACCTGTAAACACCCCGAAAATCCCACGAATTTCTCAAATCAACCTGGTTTTGTAAAAGCAGCCCCAAAGGGCCATTTTGAGTTTGGAAACCCAGGAGCCTTCTAGACAAACCCTGTACATATGTTTTGAACTTTATATTCCAAAAATGTATAATATGGCTTTAAAAACCTTTTTAAACATGTTTTTGAAAACCCGAAGCAGCTTGGCCTAAGCAAGACAGGACCAGAAAAGCCAAAGAGAGCCCAGAACCGAAGCACAAGTCGAGCCCGGTACAGCAACTCTCGTGTTGAATCCACCCCCAGGATCTCGAACGTCCAAGACCCTATTATCATCAAAACATCACTTGAAGTCATCTCCGGAGGACGAAAAACAGAAGCGGACGATCATGTTGGCGAAGACCCAACGCAGACAGAGTACTGATGCTGTCAGACCCCACACAAACCGTTCGTTTCGAACACAGCCCGAAGGAGTGAGAATTCAGTTTGGATTGGATCTGGACCATATATATCCATATCCCAATCCAAACCCATGTGTGGACTTAGATTTGGATTTGGATCCAGAGATCCAATCCAATATCCATATCCATGGCCCACATCACCTTCTCATAAATGGAGGTGGGGCCCACTTGAATTTCACGTGGGATTATGGGCATGAGAGAGAGTGGGGGAGGATAAGATTTGGGAGTGTTGTAATTAAGCTTGACTTGTGTGTCAAGTTTGGGGTTAATCATGTGGGTTAGCCTAGTTAACATGGGTTTAAGCTTTTAATTAGCCAAAACCTAACTAGGGCTGCACCAACATGATATGATTAAGGTCTATGGGTCATGCAAAGGGAGTTCCTTAATCCAATCCTAACCAAAAACCCCTAATCCTAGCCTTTTTCCCTAATCCTGTCCTAATCCTAGCCTAATCACCTAACCCACCTCACTAAACCTCACCCCAAAACCAACCCACCTAGCTAAACCCTAAACCTCTAAACCACCCCACCTAAACCTAGCACACCATCTACCCAAAACCCCTTGTATGAAAATATCTGGCCCCTCCCCAAAACCAGCCCACCTTATCACCACACCACCCTACCTAAACCACCTAACCACCCTCCTAATACCAGCCCCAACCGACTTCTTCAGCCCTATATAAACCCCCCTCCAAGGGAAGGGTTTTCCAAGTTTTCCACCTTGGCCTTCCAGCCCCTCTTGGCCCAGCCGACTCCAGCCACTCCCAGCCGAGTCTTCCACCTGCACCACAGCCAGCCACCACCTTGCTCCACCACACCCCAGCCGGCCAACCCCCCGTCGCCACCATTCCCATCCGGCCGAACCATCCACCTCAACTACCCGGCTACTCCTCTTCCATCCGCCGCCTCCCATCACCACCGGTTAGTATCTTCACTTCACTCCACCTCTTCTTCACTCCCCCTCCACTCTCAGCCACCTACACCACCACCACATCACCCTAATACCAGCCACCCTCCATCCTACCCATTCGGCCAAAACCTCAGCCACTTCAAACACCCGCCATTACCTAGCCACCCTAGCTACACCCAGACACTCCACTTAACTCCCTAAGACCTACCCATATCATTTCCCCTCAGCCCCTAACTCCACCTTACCCCATATCCCAGTTAGTTTCCTTCCCATCCACGCCACCCATAGCCACCCTAGCAATCACCACCACCAAGTCTCCCTTCGTCGGCCACTCCAACCGACTGTCACATATCCATTCGGCCAGCCACCCGCCAGCCACATACCTCCCCTAGGCACTCCCTTAGACACTCCCTTAGGCTCCCATTTAGTGCCACATTTCCTAACACTACACCCTCCCTTAGTGACCCTACTTAGTCACCTTAGCCTAACACGCCAAGGCAGCCCCTTTCATAACAGCCGGCCACCTTCGAGGCGCCCCTCCCGCGCACCTAAGGCATCCGGCCAGCAGCCCCCCTTGCCGTTCAACTCCGCGGAGCTCCCTCTTGCAGCCCAAGGCAAAGGCCAAGCCCATGCTCAAGCAAGGCATCTTCGGACCAGCTATAAGTAAGTGCCTAACTCGGTCCTTAGTTGTATACTTGCTTAAATTTAATTTGATACGGGGTTGTAATAACGGAGCATAGTCTCCCCCCGCTTGTAATAACGTGGCTTGGCACACCCACACACACGTGCACTCTCTTAGTCGTGCACGATTTTGAACACACACGGGCCTAATCAACCCCTAATACATAAATATATATATACTTTAACTTACGTAGGGTTTTGCTTAAGTTGGGTGTGTTGTCTTTCAATTCAAGCACGCACACACATTGCCCTTCGCTCTTATTTGTAAGACCCAAGTAAGGGCCGTGTTATACTATTTGGGTTTAATTTCATGTTGTGTGCGTAGTACTTCAATTCAAGCACTCACACACATTGAGCTTCCGCTCTTATTCCCAAGACCTTAGTTAAGGCCATACTGCAATTTATATTTGGTTTTATTTCATGTCGTGTGTGTAGTCTTTCAATTCAAGCACTCACACACATTGAGCCTTTGCTCTTATTTGTAAGACCCAAGTAAGGGACGTGTTATACTATTTGGGTTTAATTTCATGTTGTGTGCGTAGTACTTCAATTCAAGCACTCACACACATTGAGCTTTCGCTCTTATTCCCAAGACCTTAGTTAAGGCCATATTGCAAGTTATATTTGGGTTTCATTTCATGTCTTGTGTGTAAGTCTTTCAATTCAAGCACGCACCCACATTGAGCCTTCGCTCTTATTTGCAAGACCCGAGTAAGGGCCCATATATATACCTTATATACATATCTCCCTTCGGCATTTATATTACAAGTCATTTTCCGTTCGGTTATTTCCCATCGGCATTGTCTTTACATTCGGGTTTTCCCTTTGGAGTAGCGTGAGTTTGCATTGCATCTACGCCATACCATGAGGTAGGACGCATATTGCATCGAAGCAAACCCCGTACTCCCGCTCAAATTTGCCACATGTAGTGGAGTGTTCATAACACACACCTAGATGACCCTTAAAGGGATAAAAGGAAAGACTTAGGCACGTGCAAATTCATGTGACTTAAAATCTGAAAATCGCACTAAAAAGACCCGAATCAAACACCTCGAACCGCTTTCGTAGGCTTTTTCTACCCCAAACTTGATTTTTAAAGCGTACAGACTGACCCTTGTGCATCGGTGCAAGAAGGTCTGCGACAACAAGAGCTTGCTTGCTCACAGTCGCCACTTTAGAAGTCAGGTTCAAATATATCTTCGTTAGCTTAGGTAAGCTAGCTGGCAAGCCCTGTTTATTCAAATAGGACTTAGACACACGAAAGGATCCGCTCCAGGCCCTGAGAAGCCAAGGGAGGCAGGGATTTTCCTGCGTCTACAGAGTTTGGCACGCCCGGTGGGACGTGAGTCTTTCAAAAATTCAGTTAGCCTAGAAACTTGCAACAGATTTTCAAAGAGGTGTCGTTTTTAACTTTGTTTTCTTTGCTTGTACTTAGGAAATTTTGAAAAAGATTGAAAAGCGTGACAAAATCCAATCCAAGTGAAGTGTCGAGCCAAGGCTCATGCGCGTCAAGTTCTCACTCTAGGAGGATTTTCAAAAACAAGATCAAACTAGATGAAATCGAGGACCTGAGAAGGGAATTTGAGGCCAAAATCGATGCTCTCAGCCAAGAGGCTGAAGTAGGCGATTCGTGTTCATCAAACGGTAAACAAAGGCCTAAGAAAAAATCTGAAAAACCTCGCAAGCACAAAGAGGCCTCCGTAATGGAAGGCAACCAATACCACGAGTCCTTCACACAAAAGGACCGTAAAGCCCTACAACAGCTGCTGAAAGGGCAAAACAAAGAGAAAAGAAGCTACGCCCTGTCTGATTTCCTTCCTATGGATTACGAAACAGACAGTGACGATGAAATACCAAACTTTCATTGGTATGATGGCATGGGAGACCCTAGGTCTCACTTGCAACTTTTCTCGCGTCGAGCCCATTAGAAGAAAAAGGACTCAATGAAATGGGTGTATTGGTTCCCTTTATCCCTTAAAGGCACAGCTGCCAAATGGTTGGCTTCCTATGACTTAAGCCAGTTCACTACTTTTGAAGAGTTAGCGAACTGCTTCATGCAATGATTTGCACACAACATAGAAGTCACGCCGACACTAAATACCTTAAGGGATACGAAGCAAGGCATGAACGAAGACGTACATGCCTTCATTATAAGATGGAGGTCACTTTTGGGCCAAGTGCGAGAGCCCATATCTGAAGGATGCGCAGTCATGCTCATCTTGGATAACTTTAAAAGCGAGTTAAAAACCCTTCTCTCGCTCCATGAGATCTCAACTTTCCATAAGTTGATCAAAAAGGCATCCCTTTTCGAAACGAATTTGAGAAAAGGGACATACGATCACTTATGGAAAGGAAGTGCCGTTTCTAAAACCCGCTTGGAAAAGCCCATCACTTACGGGCTACCCACGATGGACAAAGGGGCAAAGCCCCATAAAATGGCCAATATTCGGGTGGATCTAGGCGTGGCAGGCACTTCCAAAATTTTTGAAAAACTAGAGAATAAAAGGGAGCAAATCTTTCAAAAACCGGTTGAAAAATGGGAATATACACCGCTGGGGCAACCTGTGTCGGAGGTCTTAGACCTCCTACTTGCCCAAGGCATGATAGAAGTTCCCGAAATCCCCGAAGGAGTCACTTCCAAAGGGGAGTATTTAAATCGATTTTGTAAGTATCATCGGCTCAAAGGCCATGATACCAAACGCTGCTTCTCCCTTTTAAATAAAATTGAGAACTTGATAGCGGAGGGACAGCTCCAGGTCACTGCGGAACCTGAGCCACCTCAAGCTATCTTCAAAGAACCCTTTCCCAAGCATGCCAGTGGCAGTGGGAAAGGAAAGGAGGTATGTACCCTCACCTTTTCTAAGGAACTAGTGCAAAAACCTGAGTCTGGTCGACCCACTTGTGCGCCCACTCTTGTACTGTACAAGAAGCCCGCCCAAGTCCTCATCCGGGGACCACCAAAAGCTGAATCCCCAACTAAACCAGTTTTAAAACTTCAAGGTGCTCCTCAACTCATCCTTAGAGCCAAATTTAGTGCGAACCCTAGGCAGGTCATGGGGGAAGTGACTAGATCCGCGAGGATCTATCAACCCCCGCACCTACAAAGTGCTAAAAAGGTGGTCAGTGTGCTTGGCCCCTCAAAAGCATGTATCCCTGGTGTTTTGCCAAAAGCAGACAAGGATAAAGTCATCCTAAATCCTTATGACTTCGAAAACCACCTTTCAAAGATTCCTATCCACATGTCTATCCTAGAGCTTATACAAACCTCGCCTAGGTATAGACTCATGCCAGAGAAAATTCTAGAAAGGGCCAAGGTTGATTCGAACATAAGTCCAGAATCCCTATCTGCCCAAGTGGCTTTATTAGGAGCAAAATCGCCCACCACTTTCTCGGAAGATGATGTAGATAGACCCTACGAGTCCCACAACCAGGCACTGCATATTGAGGTGGTTCTGAATAACCACTCTCTGGACAGGTGCCTAGTCGATGGGGGAGGAGGGCTCAACATCCTTCCACTTCATGTGGCGTATAAAATCAGAGTCACCTTGACTTCAGTAAACCCAAGCCCCATCGTTATCACTGGATACGATGGGAATGCGTCTAGGCCGTTAGGATCGATCGAACTCCCAATGGAAACGGAAGGGATCGCACACACGGGGGTGTTCCATGTCTTGGACATCCACCCCCATTATAAATTGTTGCTAGGAAGACCCTGGATACACAGCTTGTGCGCTGTGCCATCCACCTTCCACAGGTGTGTCAAGATCCCTTTCAGGGACTAGGTCGTAGTGATCCTAGGTGAGAGTCACCCACGGCTTCAAGGGATCATAAACTCCCCTTGTTTATCGAGCTCCCAGTCCCATGAGACTAACATGGGGCAGATTGTGATTGAGCCACCGAGGCTCGTGTTAAACAACCCTAGGAAGGTTGTATGTGTGAAGGGGCCGCCCAAAGCAGGCCCCCTCCTGATTCTAACCCTTATAGAAAAACCCAAGCGTTTCCTATTTCCAAAGCCCCTGGACAAAAAGCCATATGAGCACAAAATGGACGACACCATGTTCCAGGACCACGACCTTTACCAAAACTTTTCAAAAAACAAAAAGTCGTGGGACATGTTGTTAAACATGGGCTACACGCCCTACAAAAGTCTAGGGGCGCAAAACCAGGGTCTCCTAGAGTCCATCCTTCCTAGGGCCAATCCAAGCTGATACGGGATCGGCTATACTCCCAGAATACCGCCAGAGCCACCCCCTGTGACCACCTGGGTCAAGAGTGCCCCGGAACCTGCCTTAGAAGAGACCTACGATTTAGACCTCCTATTCCGAGTCTAACCCGTAGTGTTTTCCCTTTGTAGGTATGACGGAAGATCCCTTTTATAAAAACACAAAAACATTTAGAAAACTTAAAATCAAAAAAATTGAAAAAGAAGAAAAGCCAAAAACAATGGAAAAACAAAAACTCGAAAATAGAGTGCTTTGTACAGTTCCTAAAGTTCTTGTTTTACAAAAACCCAAAAAATTCGAAAATTTGGAAAATACCAAAAAGATTTTGTATATAGCTGCTCCTGGTTGGACTTTGGCAAAAGAAAAAGATTTCGAAAGAAACGTCGTCTGCATAGCCAGACCAAAAATTTCGAAATCACTTGAAAATCCAAGTACAAAACCAGGTCATTTTGAAAACCACGCATCAAATTCCCTCGGGTCTATAGCCCATGAGAATGATCGAAGCCCAGAAGTGGATCCCCTTGAGGAAGATCCCACTTCTGAGCTCCCAGAATTTCATAAAATTCTCGATTTTGAAAGACCTTCCCAATCAGTAGGAGGAGATTTCATAGAGGTGAACCTAGGGATGATTCTAATCCCAAAACCATCAAAATAGGCGCATGCTTGCATGAAACTGAAAGGTTAGCATTCATTGGATTTCTACGAACTTATTTAGATGTGTTTGCATGGACGTATGAAGACATGCCGGGCATAGACCCCAGCATTGTCGAGCATCGTCTTCCCTTAGATGCAGGTGTAAAACCCATAAAGCAGAAGCTTAGGAAAATACACCCGAATGTACACACGCAAGTCAAAGAGGGTTTAGAAGATTTGCTAAAAGCTAGATTTATAAAACCCATTGCGTATTTTGATTGGTTGTCAAATATCGTTGTAGTTCGGAAAACCAATGGGAAAATTCGAATATGCATCGATTTCATAAACCTGAATAAAGCCACTCCAAAGGATAATTATCCTTTACCAAACATAGATTTGATAGTCGATAGTGCTGCAAATCACGAAATGTTTTCGTTTATGGATGGCTATTCAGGCTATAATCAAATCAAACTAAGTCCACGAGATCAAGGTAAGACCACCTTCACAACCCCATGGGGCATGTACTGCTATACAGTCATGCCCTTTGGTTTAAAAAATACCGGCGCAACATACCAACGAGCCATGACCACGATCTTCCATGATCAGATTCATGAGCTCGTAGAAGTGTATGTAGATAATATCTTGGCGAAATCCAAAACCCGATGCACCCATATCGAATGTTTACAAAAGATTTTCGAAAGGCTTATGCTTTACAAAGTAAAGCTAAACCCTCAAAAATGTGTATTCGGGGTAGAATCAGGGAAGCTTATGGGCTTTATGGTGAGCCAAAGGGGTATAGAAGTTGACCCCTCAAAGTGACGAAACATCATTGACATGGCTCCACCCTCCAATCTCACCCAAATCCGTAGCCTCCAGGATCGATTACAATCTGTTCGTCGATTCATATCAAATCTGGCGACTAGATGCGAACCCTTCAACAAGTTGTTGAGGAAGGGTACGAAATTCTTATGGGACGACGAATGCCAAAAGTCCTTCGAGAGACTAAAGGCATACTTGGTTAATCCCCCCGTTTTGAATCCTCCAAAGCAAGGAAAACCGCTTTTACTTTACATCTCCGAGCATGCGAATGCTTTAGGAGCCCTGTTGGCTCAATACGAGGATGACACCCATAAGGAGTATGCCATCTACTACATTTTGAAAACTCTCTTGGCTTATGAACGAAATTATCAAGCCATGGAGAAGACGTGCTTGGCCCTAGTTTGGGCCTGCCAGAAGTTCAGACACTATTTCCTAGATCATGTGATCTAGATAGTGTCCAAGCTTGATCCAATCAAGCACTTGTTTGAAAAACCCATTCTCACGGGTAGATTGGGCAAATGGCAACTACTTCGAATGGAGTATGACCTGAAATACCATCACCAGATCTCCACTGAGGGGCAAGCCCTAGCAGACTACGTGGTTGAGTTCCCCTTAGAGGAAGCATATCGCACACTTGCTGAAATGCCTGATGAAGGCATATTGCAAAACCACTTTGAAAACCATATTTTGGCAAACTCTTTCAAAAACCAAGTGTGGAAAATGCACTTCGATGGGGCATGAAACCAACGAGGGGCTGGTGCTGGGGTCATCCTCATCTCCCCTGAAAAGAGCGACATTCCCATAGCAGTCCGCCTAGATTTCGAATGTTCCAACAACATAGCTGAGTATGAAGCACTCATACAAGGCTTAAGAATTTTGAAAACTCTAGGGGCATCATGCATCGAGGTCTTTGGAGATTCGCTCCTTGTCATAAACCAGGTTTTGAAAATTTGGCAAGTACGTAATGAAAAACTACTTCCATATCACGAGTTGGCCACTCGATTGGTCTAGTCCTTCCAATCGTGTAAACTCACACACGTAGGAAGAGAGGACAATGGCATCGCCGATGCCCTCTCCTCCTTGGGTTCAGCCCTAAAGGTCAATCCCATTTTCGGGATCCGGTCTTTAGAAATATGGCATGCGCCCAACCCATCCACACACGATCTGGATAGTGATGCATGAGTTCCACGATGGAGAATGTGGAGGTCATGTTAATGCCAACATGATGGTAATGAAAATACTTAGAGGGGGCTATTTTTGGTCCACCCTGAAAAAGGATTGTCACGATCATGTTAGGAAGTGTCATCCATGTCAAGTGCATGGGCACGCCATTCATATCCCTTCATCTGCATTGCATTCCGTGGTCAGCCCCTGGCCATTTACCATGTGGGCGTTTGACATTGTAGGCCCAATATTTCAAAAAGCCTCGAATGGACATCGATTTATTTTAGCAGCCACGGAGTATTTCTCCAACTGGGTGGAAGCCATTTCCCTAACCAACATGCTGGGGCAACATGTGGTGGCTTTCATCCGAAGGAATATCTTGGCTCGATTTGGGGTTCCACAAGACTTTGTGTCCGATAATGGTACCCTATTCAAGAATGAGCGGATGGTCAAATTGTGCAACACGTATGGCATAAGTCACCACTTCTCTTCGCCCTACTACCCTCAAGGCAACGGCCAAGCCGAAGCCACAAACAAGACTCTCATTAGTATAATTGAGAAAACTTTAGAGAAGGGTAGGACGTGGCACGAGAAGCTGGATGAAGCCTTATGGGCTTATAGGACTTCCATCCGGACTCCCACGAATGCCATACCATTCGAATTGGTCTATGGCACGAATGCCATTCTTCCCATTCATACTCAATAGCATTCATTCCATACATCCATAGCACTCGACCTCCCCCTAGAGACGCTTCAGCATGCTAGGATGGCCGAACTAGATTTGCTAGATGAGAGGCGACTCCTTGCCATGGATCATGCTCGTGCATACCGGCAAAGGATAGCCCGACACTATGGCAAACACATGAGACCTCGCCACTTTGAAGTGGGGGATCTGGTCTTGAAAATCATCCACTATCGTGGCCCACATCCCCTTGAAAAGTGGCGCCCCAAGTGGGATGGACCCTATGTTGTACGAGCAACCACCACGAACAATTCGTATTGGTTGATCGATGTAGAAGGTAGGAATTTACCAGATCCTATCAATATTCAATACTTAAAGAAGTATTATGTGTAGGATTTGAATTAAATTCCAGTTTTCGAAAATTTGAGGGATAGCTGCCCTGAGACATGAAAATAAGGTGCAAAGGCAAAGTCGTGTGACCCTGAGTGAAAGAATTCGCACTTGTGAAAGAGTGGAGTCTTCAAAATCGTGGTTGCATTTTAAAACCCTTCTTCTTACAAAGAAAGGCCTAGTTCAACATAGCAAGATACTTGCAAGTAGTACGTGCTATTTCTAAATAGGCTGATCTAGAAAGGATCGAGTGTAGGCTTGGGATAAGTCCTCCCCTCTTCTCTTCTACTTCCAAAAGGAAAAACACGGCCCAAACAAAGGGAATTTCCCACTCAAAAGTCTCTTTCCAATAGAAAGAAACCAGAATTCAAAAGAAAAATCGATGAAAAAGAGGGATTAAAGAAAAAAATACTCCCAAAGGGAGACCCTCTATAAAAAAAAAGGAAAAAGAGGCCAAAAAGCTCAAAAAGAGCAGTTTTCCGCCTTCTATGCCTTAAACCACGGGACGCTTCAAAAGGGACCGTGGTATCTCTTTCCCATCCCTGGCTTATCCCAAGCTAAAGCATGGTTCATTTCGAGGAATCCTAAAGTAAAAATAGGATTTACTTACTTGAATTTCATCTTGTTTGAGAATTCGACGTTTCAAGTAAGGCGTAGGAATTTGAAATATAGCTTGTTTTCTTACAAAACCTTTGCTAGATAAGCGAGTGTTAAGACTCAAACAAGGGCAAACACGAAGAGCTCGAGATCCTTAGGATCGAGACTCAAGACAATTGTCCCTTTTGTAAATAGTTTTGTAAATAAGTTTTGAAAATCGAACATCGAACAACATAGGATTTGCTCACTTGGAGCAGCAGACCTTGTAAGTCTCGAGAGTTCGACTACATCTGGTCTCTGGGAGGTCGCCACTCTTGGCACCACACCCATGTCATGCATCTGCATTCCACGCATGGTACATGCATAAACATGATCCCATTTAGGACCAGATTCCATAACATATCCCTTTGGTGTGATATCTTCTCCTACCAGAGTTTGTAAATTGAGATTTTGCTAAAAATTGGGACGATCCCATATTCTTCGTGGATAGATCTAGGGAGACATTGAAAGGGGTGTTTGTCATCTTTGCCCTTATCCAAATCGATTTGGACAAGGCCAAAGAGGGGCATCTGTAAACACCCCGAAAATCCCACGAATTTCTCAAATCAACCTGGTGTTGTAAAAGCAGCCCCAAAGGGCCATTTTGAGTCTGGAAACCCAGGAGCCTTCCAAACAAACCCTGTACATATGTTTTGAACTTTATATTCCAAAAATGTATAATATGGCTTTAAAAACCTTTTTAAACATGTTTTTGAAACCCCGAAGCAGCTTGGCGTAAGCAAGACAGGACCAGAAAAGCCAAAGAGAGCCCGGAACCAGAGCACAAGTCGAGCCCGGCACAACAACTCTCGTGTTGAATCCACCCCCAGGATCTCGAACGTCCAAGACCCTGTTATCATCAAAACATCACTTGAAGTCATCTCCGGAGGACGAAAAACAGAAGCCGACGATCATGTTGGTGAAGACCCAACGCAGACGGAGTACTGATGCTGTCAGACCCCGCACAAACCGTTCGTTTCGAACTCAGCCCGAAAGAGTCAGAATTCAGTTTGGATTGGATCTGGACCATATATATCCATATCCCAATCCAAACCCATGTGTGGACTTAGATTTGGATTTGGATCTAGAGATCCAATCCAATATCCATATCCATGGCCCACACCACCTTCTCATAAATGGAGGTGGGGCCCACTTGAATTTCACGTGGGATTATGGGCATCAGAGAGAGTGGGGGAGGATAAGATTTGGGAGTGTTGTAATAAGCGTGCTTGTGTGTCAAGTTTGGGGTCAATCATGTGGGTTAGCCTAGTTAACATAGGTTTAAGCTTGTAATTAGCCAAAACCTAACCTAGGGCTGCACCAACATGATATGATTAAGGTCTATGGGTCATGCAAAGGGAGCTCCTTAATCCAATCCTAACCAAAAACCCCTAATCCTAGCCTTTTTTCCTAATCCTGTCCTAATCCTACCCTAATCACCTAACCCATTTCCCTAATCCTTCCCTAAACATAGGCTAATTTCCCTAAACCTAACCTAATCCTAGCCTAATCACCTAACCCACCTCACTAAACCTCACCCCAAAACCAACCCACCTAACTAAACCCTAAACCTCTAAACCACCCCACCTAAACCTAGCACACCATCTACCCAAAACCCCTTGTATGAAAATATCTGGCCCCTCCCCAAAACCAGCCCACCTTATCACCATACCACCCTACCTAAACCACCTAACCACCCTCCTAATACCAGCCCCAACCGACTTCTTCAGCCCTATATAACCCCCCCCCCCCCCCCAGGGGCGGGTTTTCCAAGTTTTCCACCTTGGCCTTCCAGCCCCTCTTGGCCCAACCGACTCCAGCCACTCCCAACCGAGTCTTCTACCTGCACCACAGCCAGCCACCACCTTGCTCCACCTGCTCCACCACACCCCAGCCGGCCAACCACCCGTCGCCACCATTCCCATCCAGCCGAACCATCCACCTCAACTACCCGGCTGCTCCTCTTCCATCCGCCGCCTCCCATCACCACCGGTTAGTATCTTCACTTCACTCCACCTCTTCTTCGCTCCCCCTCCACTCCCAGCCACCCTCCATCTTACCCATTCGGCCAAAACCTTAGCCACTTCAAACACCCGCCATTACCTAGCCACCCTAGCTACACCCGACCACTCCACTTCACTCCCTAAGACCTACCCATATCATTTCCCCTCAGCCCCTAACTCCACCTTACCCCATATCCTACTTAGTTTACTTCCCATCCACGCCACCCATAGCCACCCTAGCAATCACCACCACCAAGTCTCCCTTCGTCGACCACTCCAACCGACTATCACATATCCATTCGGCCAGCCACCCGCCAGCCACATACCTCCCCTAGGCACTCCCTTAGACACTCCCTTAGGCTCCCATTTAGTGCCACATTTCCTAACTGTAAACACCCTGAAATCCCACGAATTTCTCAAATCCATCTGGTTTTGTAAAAGCAGCCCCAGAGGGCTATTTTGAGTCTGGAAACCCAGGAGCCTTCCAAACAACCCTGTATATATGTTTTAAACTTTATATTTCAAAAATATGTGATATGGTTTTTGAAAACCTTTTAAAACATGTTTTGGAACCCCGAAGCAGCTTGGCCTAATCCAGACAGGACCAGGAAAGCTAAGGAGAGCCCGGAATCGGAGCACATGTCGAGCCCGGTACAACAACTCTCGTATCAAATCCACACCCCCAGGATCTCGAATGTCCAAGACCCTATTATCATCAAAACATCATTTGAAGTCATCTCCGGAAGGCGAAAACAAAGGCGGATGATCATGTTGGCGAAGACCCAACGCAGACAGAGTACTGATGCTGTCAGACCCCGCACAAATTGTTCATTTCAAACACAGCCCGAAGTTGTCAGAATTCAGTTTGGATCGAATCTGGACCATATATATCCAGATCCCAATCCAAACCCATGTATGGACTTAGATTTGGATTTGGATTCAAAAATCCAATCCAATATCCATATCCATGGCCCACATCACCTTCTCTTAAATGGAGGTGGGACCCACTTGAATTTCACGTGGGATTATGGGCATGAGAGAGAGTGGGGGAGGATAAGATCAAGTGTGTGTTGTAATTAAGCTTGACTTGTGTGTCAAGTTTGGGGTTAATCATGTGGGTTAGCCTAATTAAGTGGGTTTAAGCTTGTAATTAGCCAAAACCTAACCTAGGGCTGCATCAATATGATGTGGTTAAGGTCCATGGGTCATGCAAAGGGAGCTCCTTCACCTAATCCTAACTAAAAACACCTAATCCTAGCCTTCTACCCTAATCCGGTCCTAATCTGAGCCTAATCACCGAACCCACTTCCCTAATCCCAGCCTAATCACCTAACCCACTTTCCTAATCCTTCCCTAAACCTAGGTTAATTTCCCTAAACCTAACCTAATCCTAGCCTAATCACCTAACCTACCTCACTAAACCTCACCCTAAAACCAACCCACCTAGCTAAACCCTAAACCTCTAAACCACCCCTAGCACACAACCTACCCAAACCCCTTGTATTTAAAATATCTGGCCCTACCCTAATACCAGCCCACCTTACCACCTTACCACCAACCCTAGACCACCTAACCACTACCCTAATACCATCCCCAACCGCCTCTTGCAGCCCTATAAACCCCACCCCCTAAGGGGCGGGTTTTTCCCAGCTCCAATCTTCCATCATCTCGGGTCCCCCATTCCCAGCCGATCACCTCTTCTCCACTTCCACTTGCTCCACAGCCAGCCTCCACCTACGCCACCACCAGCCACCACCGTGCACCACCTGCTCCACCACTCCCCATCCATCCGTCGCCATCCCCTTCATCTGGCCAAACCAGCCGATCCCCCACATCCGGCTGCCCCTCAACCACCCACCGCCTCCCATCATCCAGTTAGTATCCTATACCTTACCTCACCTCTTGTCCACTCTCAACCACCTGCACCACCACCATCTTCCCCCAACACCAGCCATTCCACCTGCCCCACTCCCATTCGGCCAGGCCATAACCACCCTAACTACTCGCCACTACCTAGACACCCTAGCTACACCCGGCCACCCCATCCAACTCCCTAAGACCTGCCCATATTACCTCACCTCATCCACCAAAACCTTACCCCATCTCCTAGCTAGTTCCCTTCCCTTCTACCATTCCTAGCCACCCTAGCAGCCCGCCACCATCAAGCTCCCCTAGTCGACCACTTCAACCGACTGTCACCTCCATTCGGCCAGCCACATCCTTCCCTTAGGTGTTCCATTAGACACTCCCTTAGGCTCCCCTTAGTGCCATACTCCCTAACCTCACAACCCTTCCTTAGTGACCCTACATACTCACCTTAGCCCCACACGCCAAGGCAGCCCTTTCCAAGTAGTCAGCCACCTTCAAGGCTCCCCCTTCGCGCGCCCAAGGCATCCGGCCAGTAGCCCCTTGCTGTTCAACTTCGCGGAGCTCCCTCTTGCAGCCCAAGGCGAAGGCCAAGCCCATGCTCAAGCAAGGCATCTTCGGACCAGCTATTAGTAAGTGGCTAACTCGGTCCTTAGTTGTATACTTGCTTAAAATTCAATTCGATACGGGGTTGTAATAACGGAGCATAGTCTCCCCCCGCTTGTAATAACGTGGCTTGGCACACCCACACGTGCACTCTCTTAATTGTGCATGATTTTGAACACACACGGGCCTAATCAGCCCCTAATACATAAATATATATATGTACTTTAATTTTCGTAGGGTTTTGCTTAAGTTGGGTGTGTTGTCTTTCAATTCAAGCACTCACACACATTGAGCCTTCGCTCTTATTTGAAAGACCCAAGTAAGGGCCGAGCTATACTATTTGGGTTTTCATTTCATGTCGTGTGTGTTGTCTTTCAATTCAAGCACTCACACACATTGAGCCTTCGCTCTTATTTGAAAGACCCAAGTAAGGGCCGTGTTATACTATTTGGGTTTAATTTCATGTTGTGTGCGTAGTACTTCAATTCAAGCACTCACACACATTGAGCTTTCGCTCTTATTCCCAAGACCTTAATCAAGGCCATACTGGAAGTTATATTTGGGTTTTATTTCATGTCGTGTGTGTAAGTCTTTCAATTCAAGCACGCACCCACATTGAGCCTTCGCTCTTATTTGCAAGACCCAAGTAAGGGCACGTATATACCCTATATACATATCTCCCTTCGGCATTTACATTACAAGTCATTTCCCTTCGGTTATTTCCCTTCGGCATTGTCTTTACATTCGGGTTTTTCCTTTGGAGTAAAGTGAGTTTGCATTGCATCTATGCCATACCACGAGGTAGGATGCATATTGCATCAAAGCAAGCCCCGTATTCCCGCTCAAATTCGCCCATGTAGTGGAGTGTTCATAACACACAAACTAGGTGGCCCATTGTAAACACCCCGAATTCCCACGAATTCCTCAAAACAACCTGGTTTTGTAAAAGCAGCCCCGAAGGGCCATTTTGAGTCTGGAAACTCAGGAGCCTTCCAGACAAACCTGTACATATGTTTTGAACTTTATATTTCAAAAATATACAATATGGCTTTTGAAAACCTTTTTAAAACATGTTTTGAAACCCCGAAGCAGCATTAGCCTAAGCAAGACAGGACCAGAAAAGCTAAGGAGAGCCCAGAACCGGAGCACATGTCAAGCCCGGCACAGCAACTCTCATATCAAATTCACCCCTAGGATCTCGAACATCCAAGACCCTATTATCATCAAAACATCATTTGAAGTCATCTCCGGAAGGCAAAAATAGAGGCGGACGATCATGTTGGCGAAGACCCAACGCAGACGGAGTACTGATGCTGTCAGGCCCCGCACAAACCATTCGTTTCGAACACAGCTCGAAGGAGTCAGAATTCAGTTTGGATTGGATCTGGACCATATATATCCAGATCCCAATCCAAACCCATGTATGGACTTAGATTTGGATTTGGATTCAAAAATCCAATCCAATATCCATATCCATGGCCCACATCACCTTCTCCTAAATGGAGGTGGGGCCCACTTGAATTTCACGTGGGATTATCGGCATGAGAGAGAGTGGGGGAGGATAAGATCAAGTGTGTGTTGTAATTAAGCTTGACTTGTGTGTCAAGTTTGGGGTTAATCATGTGGGTTAGCCTGATTAAGTGGGTTTAAGCTTGTAATTAGCCAAAACCTAACCTAGGGCTGCACCAACATGATGTGGTTAAGGTCCATGGGTCATGCAAAGGGAGCTCCTTCACCTAATCCTAACTAAAAACACCTAATCCTAGCCTTCTACCCTAATCCGGTCCTAATCTGAGCCTAATCACCTAACCCACTTCCTTAATCCCGGCCTACTCCTAGCCTAATCACCTAACCCACTTTCCTAATCCTTCCCTAAACCTAGGTTAATTTCCCTAAACCTAACCTAATCCTCGCCTAATCACCTAACCTACCTCACTAAACCTCACCCTAAAACCAACCCACCTAGCTAAACCCTAAACCTCTAAACCACCCCTAGCACACAACCTACCCAAACCCCTTGTATTTAAAATATCTGGCCCTACCCTTTCCAGCCCACCTTACCACCATACCACCACCCCTAGACCACCTAACCACTACCCTAATACCAGCCCCAACCGCCTCTTGCAGCCCTATATAAACCCCCCCCCTTTGGGGCGGGTTTTCCCCATCTTCAAGCTCCAATCATCCTATCTCGGGTCCCCCATTCCCAGCCGATCACCCCTTCTCCACTTCCACCTGGCCCACAGCCAGCCACCACCTGCGCCACTACCTCCCAGCCGAGCACCACCACCACCACCACCACTCCAGCCGAGGTCCACATCGCCACCATTCCGTCCGACCGAACCCCATCCTGCGCCTCCAAGACAACCGGCTACTCCCCTTCCATCCGCCACCGCCTCTTCACTCGGTTAGTACCCCACACTCCACCTTACTCCTTCTCCACTCCCTCTCCACTCTCAGCCACCCACCATACCACCACCTTACCCTAATGCCAGCCACTTGCCACCACCTTACCCTAATGCCAGCCACTTGCCGCCACCATTCCCACTCGGCCAAGCCATAACCACCCTAACTACCCACCACTACCTAGACACCCTAGCTACACCCGGCCACCCTATCCAACTCCCTAAGACCTGCCCACACTACCTCCCCACATCCACCACTACCTTACCCCATCTCCTAGCTAGTTCCCTTCCTTTCCACCACTCCTAGCCACCCTAGCAGCCCGCCACCATCAAATTCCCCTAGTCGGCCACTCCAACCGACTGTCACCTCCATTCGGCCAACCACCCGCCAACCTTAGGTGCTCCATTAGACCTTCTCTTAGGCTCCCCCTTAGTGCCATACTCCCTAACACTACACCCTCCCTAGTGACCTTACTTTGGCCCTTTAGTCCCACACGCCAAGGCAGCCCCTTTCCAAGTGGCCGACCACCTTCAAGGCATCTCTTCCGCGCACCTAAGGCACCCGGCCAGCAGCCCCTTGCCGTTCAACTCCGCGGAGCTCCCTCTTGCAGCCCAAGGCGAAGGCCAAGCCCACGCTCAAGCAAGGCTTCTTCGGACCAGCTATTAGTAAGTGCCTAACTCGGTCCTTAGTTGTATACTTGCTTAAGATTCAATTCGATACGGGGTTGTAATAACGGAGCATAGTCTCCCCCCGCTTGTAAAAACGTGGCTTGGCACACCCACACACGTGCACTCTCTTGGTTGTGCACGATTTTGAACACACACGGGCCTAATCAACCCCTAATACATAAATATATATACGTACTTTAGTTTTCGTAGGGTTTTGCTTAAGTTGGGTGTGTTGTCTTTCAATTCAAGCACTCACACACATTGAGCTTTCGCTCTTATTCCCAAGACCTTAATCAAGGCCATACTGCAAGTTATATTTGGGTTTCATTTCATGTCATGTGTGTAAGTCTTTCAATTGAAGCACGCACCCACATTGAGCCTTCGCTCTTATTTGCAAGACCCAAGTAAGGGCACGTATATACCCTATATACATATCTCCCTTCGGCATTTACATTACAAGTCATTTCCCTTCGGTTATTTCCCTTCGGTTATTTCCCTTCAGTTATTTCCCTTCGGTTATTTCCCTTCGGTATTGTCTTTACATTCGGGTTTTCCCTTTGGAGTAGCATGAGTTTTGCATTGCATCTATGCCATACCACGAGGTAGGACGCATATTGCATTGAAGCAAGCCCCGTACTCCCGCTCAAATTTGCCCATGTAGTGGAGTGTTCATAACACACAAACTAGGTGGCCCATAAAGGGATAAAAAGAAAGACTTAGGCACATGCAAATCCACGTGATCTAAAAATCTACAATCGTATCTAAAAGACCCGAATTAGACACCTCAAACCGCTTCGTAGGCTTTTTATACCCTAAAACTCGATTTTTAAAAGTGTACAGACTGACCCTTGCGCATCGATGCAAGAAGGTCTGCGACGACAAGAGCTCACTTGCTCACAGTCGCCACAATTAGAAGTCAGTTTAAAATATATCTTCGCTAGCTTAGGTAAGCTAGCTGGCACGCCCTGTTTATATAAATAGGCCTTCGACACATGAGAGGATCCGCTCCAGGCCTTGAGAAGCCGAGAGGTGGGGATTTTCACGCGTCTACACCCATCAAGGAATAAAAGAAAGACTTAGGCACGTGCAAATCCACGTGATCTAAAATCTGCAATCGTATCTAAAAGACCCGAATTAAACACCTCGAACCGCTTCGTAGGCTTTCTATACCCTAAAACCTCGATTTTTCAAAGCATACAGACTGACCCTTGCGCATCGGTGCAAGAAGGTCTGCGACGACAAAAGCTCACTTGCTCACAGTCGCCACAATTAGAAGTCAGTTTAAAATATATCTTCGCTAGCTTAGGTAAGCTAGCTGGCACGCCCTGTTTATATAAATAGGCCTTAGACACACGAGAGGATCCACTCCAAGCCCTGAAAAGGCAAGAGGCAGGGATTTTCGCGCGTCTACAGAGATTGGCACGCCCGGTGGGACGTGAGCCTTTCAAAAATCGAGTTTTAAGTTAGAAGTTTGCGAAAATTTTGTTAAAAAGGTGTCATTTTTAACTTATTTTCTTTGCTTGTACTTAGGAAATTTTGAAAAAGCTTGAAAAGCATGTAAATCCAATCCAAGTGAAGTGTCGAGCCAAGGCTCATGCGCATCAAGTTCTCACTCTAGGAGGATTTTCAAAAACAAAATAAAACTAGATGAGATCGAGGACCTCAGAAGGGAGTTTGAGGCCAAAATCGATGCTCTCAGCCAAGAGGCTGAAGTAGGTGATTCGTGTTCATCAAATGGTGAACAAAGTCCTAAGAAAAAATCTGAAAAACCTCGCAAGCACAAAGAGGCCTCCGTAATGGAAGGCAACCAATACCACGAGTCCTTCACACAAAAGGACCGAAAAACCCTACAGCAGTTGCTGAAAGGGCAGAATAAAGAGAAAAGAAGCTATGCCCTGTCTGATTTCCTTCCTATGGATTACGAAACAGACAATGACGATGAAATACCGAACTTCCATCGGTATGATGGCATGGGAGACCCTAGGTCTCACTTGCAGCTTTTCTCACGTCAAGCCCATAAGAAGAAAAAGGACTCGATGAAATGGGTGTATTGGTTCCCTTTATCCCTTAAAGGCATAGCTGCCAAATGGCTGGCTTCTTACGACTTAAGCCAGTTTGCTACTTTTGAAGAGTTAGCGAACTGCTTCATGCAAAGATTTGCACACAACGTAGAAGTCACCCAACCCTGAATACCTTAAGGGATACAAAGCAAGGCATGAACGAAGACGTACATGCCTTCATTATAAGATGGAGGTCACTTTTGGGCCAAGTGCAAGAGCTCATATCCGAAGGATGGACAGTAATTCTCATCCTAGATAACTTTAAAAGTGAGTTAAAAACCCTTCTCTCGCTCCATGAGATCTCCACTTTCCATAAGTTGATCAAAAAGGCATCCCTTTTCGAAACCAACTTGCGAAAAGGGACATACGATCACTTATGGAAAGGAAGTGCCGTTTGTAAAACCCGCTTGGAAAAGCCCATCACATATGGGCTGCCCACGATGGACAAAGGGGCAAAGCCCCATAAAATCGCCAATGTCCGGGTGGATCCAGGCGTGGCAAGCACTTCCAAAAATTTTGAAAAACTATAAAATAAAAGGGAGTGAACCTTTCAAAAACCGGTTGAAAAATGGGAGTACACACCGCTGGGGCAACCTGTGTCGGAAGTCCTAGACCTCCTACTTGCCCAAGGCATGATAGAACTCCCTGAAATCCCCGAAGGAGTCACTTCCAAAGGGGGGTATTTAAATCGATTTTGTAAGTATCATCGGCTAAAAGGCCATGATGCCAAACGCTGTTTCTCCCTTTTAAATAAAATTGAGAACTTGATAGCAGAGGACCGGCTCCAGGTCACTGCGGAACCTGAGCCGCCTCAAGCTATCTTCAAAGAACCCTTTCCCAAACACGCCAGTGGCAGTGGGAAAGGAAAGGAGGTATATACCCTCACCATTTCTAAGGAACTAGCGCAAAAACTAGAGCTTGGTCGACCCACTTGTACGCCCACTCTTGTATTATACAAGAAGCCCGCCCAAGTCGTCATTCGGGGACCACCAAAAGTGGAATCCCCGGCAAAACCAGTTTTGAAAATCCAAGGTTCTCCTCAGCTCATCCTTAGAGCCAAGTTTAGCGCGAACCCTAGGCTGGTCGTGGGGGAAGTGACTAGATCCAGGAGGATCTATCAACCCCCGCACCTTCAAGGTGCTCAAAAGGTGGTCAGTGTGCGTGGCCCCTCAAAAGCATGTATCCCTAGTGTTCTGCCAAAAGCAGATAAGGACAAAGTCATCCTAAATCCTTATGACTTCGAAAACCACCTTTCAAAGATTCCTATTCACATGTCTATCTTAGTGCTTATATAAACCTCGCCTAGGCATAGACTTGTATTAGAGAAAATTCTAGAAAGGGCCAAGGTTGATTCGAACATAAGTCTGAAATCCTTGTCTACCCAAGTGGCTTTATTAGGAGTAAAATCGCCCATCACTTTCTCAGAAGATGATGTAGATAGGCCCTATGAATCCCACAACCAGGCCCTGCATATCGAGGTGATTCTGAACAACCACTCTCTGGACAGGTGCCTAGTCGATGGTGGAGGAGGGCTCAACATCCTTCCACTTCATGTGGCATATAAAATCGGAGTCACCTTGACTTCAGTGAACCCAAGCCCCATCGTTATCACTGGATACGATGGGAATGCGTCTAGGCCATTAGGATCCATCGAACTCCCAATGGAAACGGGAGGGATCGAACACACGGGGGTGTTCCATGTCTTGGACATCCACCCCCATTATAACCTGTTGCTGGGAAGACCCTGGATACACAGCTTGTGCACTGTGCCATCTACCTTCCACAGGTGTGTCAAGATCCCTTTTAGGGACCAGGTCATAGTGATCCTAGGTGAGAGTCACCCACAGCTTTAGGGGATCATAAACTCCCCTTGTTTATCGAGCTCCCAGGCCCATGAGGCTAACTTGGGGCAAATTGTGATTGAGCCACCCCGGCTCGTGTTAAACATCCCTAGGAAGGTTGTATGTGTGAAGGGGCCACCCAAAGCAGGCCCCCTCCCGATCTTAACCCTTCTAGGATGATCCAAGCGTTCCCTATTTCCAAAGCCCCTGGACAAGAGGCCATATGAGCATAATATGGACGACAGCATATTCCAGGACCACAATTTGTACCATGCCTTTTCAAAAAACAAAAAGTCATGGAACATATTGTTGAACATGGGCTACACGCCCTACAAGAGTCTAGGGGCACAGAACCAGGGTCTCCTAGAGCCCATCCTTCCTGGGGCCAATCCGAGCCGATATGGGATCAGCTATACTCCCCGAATACCGCCGGAGCCACCCCCTATGACCACCTGGGTCAAGGGTGCCTCGGAACCTGTCTTAGAAGAGACCTACGATTTAGATCTCCTATTCCGAGTCTAACCCGTAGTGTTTTCCCTTTATAGGTATGATGGAAGATCCCTTTTACAAAAACACAAAAACATTTGAAAAGTTTAAAATAAAAAAACCGAAAAAGAAGAAAACCCAAAAACAATAGAAAAACAAAAACTCGAAAAAAGAGTGCTTTGTATAGTTCCCAAGGTTCTTGTTTTACAAAAACCCAAAAAAATCGAAAATTTGGAAAATACCAAAAAGATATTGTACATAGCTGCTCCTGGTAGGACTTTGGCAAAAGAAAAGGATTTCGAAAGAAACGTCGTCTACATAACCAGACCAAAAATTTTGAAATCACTTGAAAATCCAAGTACAAAACCAGGTCTTTTTGAAAACCACGCATCAAATTCCCTCGGGTCTATAGCCCACGAGAATGATCGAAGCCCAGAAGTGGATCCCCTTGAAGAAGATCCCACTTCTGAGCTCCTAGAATTTCATAAAATTCTCGATTTTGAAAGACCTTCCCAATCAGTAGGAGGAGATTTCATAGAAGTAAACCTAGGGGATGATTCCAATCCCAAAACCATCAAAATAGGCGCATGCTTGCATGAAACTGAAAGGTTAGCATTCATTGCATTTCTACGAACCTATTTAGATGTGTTTGCATGGACGTATGAAGACATGCCGGGCATAGACCCCAGCATTGTCGAGCATCGTCTTCCCTTAGATGCAGGTGTAAAACCCATAAAGCAGAAGCTTAGGAAAATACACCCAAATGTACACACGCAAGTCAAAGAGGGTTTAGAAGATCTGCTAAAAGCTGGATTTATAAGACCCATTGCGTATTTTGATTGGTTGTCAAATATCGTTGTAGTTCGGAAAACCAATGGGAAAATTCGAATATGCATCGATTTCAGAAACCTGAATAAAGCCACTCCAAAGGATAATTATCCTTTACCAAACATAGATTTGATAGTCGATAGTGCTGCAAATCATGAAATGTTTTCGTTTGTGGATGGCTATTCAGGCTATAATCAAATCAAACTAAGTCCACGAGATCAAGGTAAGACCGCCTTCACAACCCCATGGGGCACGTACTGCTATACAGTCATGCCCTTTGGTTTAAAAAATGCCGGCGCAACATACCAACGAGCCATGACCACGATCTTCCATGATCAGATTCATGAGCTCGTAGAAGTGTATGTAGATGATCTCTTGGCGAAATCCAAAACCCGATGCACCCATATCGAATGTTTACAAAAGATTTTCGAAAGGCTTAGGCTTTACAAAGTAAAGCTAAACCCTCAAAAATGTGTATTCGGGGTAGAATCAGGGAAGCTTTTGGGCTTTATGGTGAGCCAAAGGGGTATAGAAGTTGACCCCTCAAAGTGACGAAACATCATTGACATGGCTCCACCCTCCAATCTCATCCAAATCCGTAGCCTCTAGGGTCGTTTACAATCCGTTCGCCGATTCAACAAACTGTTGAGGAAGGGCACGAAATTCTTATGGGATGACGAATGCCAGAAGTCCTTCGAGAGACTGAAGGCATACTTGGTTAATCCCCCCGTTTTGAACCCTCCAAAGCAAGGAAAATCGCTTTTACTATATATCTCTGTGCATGCGAATGCTTTAGGAGCCCTGTTGGCTCGATACGAGGATGACACCCATAAGGAGTATGCCATCTACTACATTTCGAAAACTCTCTTGGCTTATGAATGAAATTATCAAGCCATGGAGAAAACGTGCTTGGCCCTAGTCTGGGCCTGCCAGAAATTCAGACACTATTTCCTAGATCATGAGATTTGGATAGTGTCCAAGCTTGATCCAATCAAGCACTTGTTCGAAAAACCCATTCTCACGGGTAGATTGGGAAAATGGCTACTCCTTCAAATGTAGTATGATCTAAAATACCATCACCAGATCTCCATTAAGGGGCAAGCCCTAGCAGATTACATGGTTGAGTTCCCCTTAGAGGACACATATCCCACGCTTGTTGAAATGCTTGATGAAGGCATATTACAAAACCATTTTCAAAACCACATTTTGGCAAATTCTTTCGAAAACCAAGTGTGGAAGATGCACTTTGATGGGGCACGAAACCAACGAGGGGCTGGTGCTGGGGTCATCCTAATCTCCCCAGAAAAAGGGCGAGATTCCCATAGCAGTCCGCTTAGATTTCAAATGTTCCAACAATGTAGCTGAGTATGAAGCACTCATACAAGGCTTAAGAATTTTGAAAACTCTAGGGGCATCATGCATCGAGGTCTTTGGAGATTCGCTCCTTGTCATAAACCAGGTTTTAAAAATTTGGCAAGTATGTAATGAGAAACTACTTCCATATCACGAGTTGGCCACTCGATTGGTCCAGTCCTTCCAATCGTGTAAGCTCACACACGTAGGAAGAGAGGACAATGGCATCGCCGATGCCCTCTCCTCCTTGGGTTCAGCCCTGAAGGTCGATCCCATTTCAGGGACTAGATCTTTAGAAATATGGCATGCACCCCACCCATCCACACACGACTTGGACATTTGCCAAAATAACCTAGAGTCTATTGAAAAACCCTGGTTTTATGACATCAAACAGTTTTTAGAAAATGGGGGATTCGCCGAGGATGCCACATCCAAAGATAAGGCATTCATTCGTAAGATTTCGACCCAATACACCATTCTAGGTGGGGTTTTATACAAAAAAAAGTTTTACCGGCATTCTGCTTAGGTGTATCGACCTAGAGGAGGCTAGGATAGTGATGCATGAATTCCACGATGGAGAATGTGGAGGTCATGTTAATGCCAACATGATGGCAATGAAAATACTTAGAGGGGGCTATTTTTGGTCCACCCTGAAGAAGGATTGCCACGATCATGTTAGGAAGTGTCATCCATGTCAAGTGCATGGGCACGACATTCATATCCCTTCATCTGCATTGCATTCCGTGGTCAGCCCCTGGCCATTTACCATGTGGGCGTTTGACATTGTAGGCCCAATATTTCCAAAAGCCTCGAATGGGCATCGGTTTATTTTAGCAACCACGGAGTATTTCTCCAAGTGGGTGGAAATCATTTCCCTAACCAACGTGATGGGGCAACATGTGGTGGCTTTCATTCGGAGGAATATCTTGGCTCGATTTGGAGTTCCACGGGACCTTGTGTCTGATAATGGTACCCCATTCAAGAACGAGTGGATGGTTAAGTTGTGCAACACGTATGGCATAACTCACCACTTCTCTTCGCCCTACTACCCTCAAGGCAACGGCCAAGCCGAAGCCACAAACAAGACTCTCATTAGCATAATTGAGAAAACCTTAGAGAGGGGTAGGACGTGGCACGAGAAGCTGGATGAAGCCTTATGGGCTTATAGGACTTCCATCCGATCTCCCACGAATGCCACACCATTCGAATTGGTCTATGGCACAAACGCCATTCTCCCCATTCATAGTCAACTACATTCATTTCATACATCCATTGCACTCGACCTCCCCCTAGAAACGCTTCAGCATGCTAGGATGGCCGAACTAGATTTGCTAGATGAGAGGCGACTCCTTGCCATGGATCATGCTCGTGCATACCGGCAAAGGATAGCCCGACACTATAGCAAACACATGAGACCTCGCCACTTTGAAGTGGGAGATCTAGTCTTGAAAATCATCCATTATCGTGGCCCACATCCACTCAGAAAGTGGCGCCCCAAGTGGGATGGACCCTATGTTGTACGAGCAACCACCACGAACAATTCGTATTGGTTGATCAATGTAGAAGGTAGGAATTTAGCAGATCCTATCAATATTCAATACTTAAAGAAGTATCATGTGTAGGATTTGGATTAAATTCCAATTTTCAAAAATTTTAGGGATAGCTGCCTTGAGACATGTGAATAAGGTGCAAAGGCAAAATCGTATGACCTTGAGTGAGAGAATTCGCACTTGTGAAAGAGTGGAGTCTTCAAAATCGTGGTTACATTTCAAAATCCTTCTTCTTACAAAGAAAGGCCTAGTTCAACATAGCAAGATACTTGCAAGTAGTACGTGCTATTTCTAAATAGGCTGATCTGGAATGAATCGAGCGTAGGCTCGGGATAAGTCCTCCCCTCTTCTCTTCTACTTCCAAAAGGAAAACAAAGGCCCAAACAAAGGGAATTTCCCATTCAAAAGTCTCTTTCCAAAAGAAAGAAACCAGAATTCAAAAGAAAAATCGATTCTCTTACGAAAAAGAGGGATTAAAGAAAAAATACTCCCAAAGGGAGACCCTCTATGAAAAAAAAAGAAGAAGGAAAAAGAGGCCAAAAAGCTCAAAAAGAGCAGTTTTCCGCCTTCAATGCCTTAAACCACAGGGCGCTTCAGAAGGGACCGTGGTATCTCTTTCCCATCCCTGGCTTATCCCAAGCTACAACATGGTTCATTTCGAGGAATCCTAAAGTAAAAATAGGATTTACTTACTTGAATTTCATCTTGTTTGAGAATTCGACGTTTTGAGTAAGACGTAGGAATTTGAAATATAGCTTGTTTTCTTATAAAACCTCCGCTAGATAAGCGAGTGTTAAGAATCAAACAAAGGCAAACACGAAGAGCTCGAGATCCTTAGGATCGAGGCTCAAGACAGTTGTCCCTTTTGTAAATAGTTTTGTAAATAGATTTTTGAAAAATCGAACATCGAACAGCATAGGATCTGCTCACTTGGAGCAACAGGCCTTGTAAGTCTCTAGAGTTCGACCGCATCTGGTCTCTAGGAGGTCGCCACTCTTGGCACCACACCCATGTCATGCATCTGCATTCCACGCATGGTACTTGCATAAACATGATCCCATTTAGGACTAGATTCCATAGTAAACAACACTTTGGTGTGATATCTCCTCCTACCAGAGTTTGTAAATTGAGATTTTGCTAAAGATTGGGGCGATCCTATATTCTTCATGGATAGATCTAGGGAGACATTGAAAGGGGTGTTTGTCATCTTTGCCCTTATCCAAATCGATTTGGACAAGGCCAAAGAGGGGCATCTGTAAACACCCCGAAATCCCACGAATTTCTCAAATCCATCTGGTTTTGTAAAAGTAGCCCCAAAGGGCTATTTTGAGTCTGGAAACCCAGGAGCCTTCCAGACAATCCTGTATATATGTTTTAAACTTTATATTTCAAAAATATGTGATATGGTTTTTGAAAACCTTTTAAAACATGTTTTGGAACCCCGAAGTAGCTTGGCCTAATCCAGACAGGACCAAGAAAGCTAAGGAGAGCCTGGAACTGGAGCACAGGTCGAGCCCGGCACAACAACTCTCATATCAAATCTACACCCCCAGGATCTCGAACGTCCAAGACCCTGTTATCATCGAAACATTGTTTGAAGTCGTCTCTGGAAGGCGAAAACAAAGGCGGACGATCATGTTGGCGAAGACCCAACGCAGACAGAGTACTGATGCTGTTAGGCCCCGCACAAACCGTTCGTTTCGAACACAGCTCGAAGGAGTCAGAGTTCAGTTTGGATCGAATTTGGACCATATATATCCAAATCCCAATCCAAAACCATGTATGGACTTGGATTTGGATTCGGATTCAAAAATCCAATCCAATATCCATATCCATGGCCCACATCACCTTCTCATAAATGGAGGTGGGGCCCACTTGAATTTCACGTGGGATTATCGGCATGAGAGAGAGTGGGGGAGGATAAGATCAAGTGTGTGTTGTAATTAAGCTTGACTTGTGTGTCAAGTTTGGGGTTAATCATGTGGGTTAGCCTAATTAAGTGGGTTTAAGCTTGTAATTAGCCAAAACCTAACCTAGGGCTGCACCAACATGATGTGGTTAAGGTCCATGGGTCATGCAAAGGGAGCTCCTTCACCTAATCCTAACTAAAAACACCTAATCCTAGCCTTCTACCCTAATCCGGTCCTAATCTGAGCCTAATCACCTAACCCACTTCCTTAATCCCGGCCTACTCCTAGCCTAATCACCTAACCCACTTTCCTAATCCTTCCCTAAACCTAGGTTAATTTCCCTAAACCTAACCTAATCCTCGCCTAATCACCTAACCTACCTCACTAAACCTCACCCTAAAACCAACCCACCTAGCTAAACCCTAAACCTCTAAACCACCCCTAGCACACAACCTACCCAAACCCCTTGTATTTAAAATATCTGGCCCTACCCTAATACCAATGTAGACGCGCAAAAATCCCCGCCTCTCGCCTTTTTCATGGCTCGGAGCGGATCCTCTTGTGTGTCTAAGGCCTATGTATGCAAACAGGGCGTGCCAGCTAGCTTACCTAAGCTAGCGAAGATATTTTTAACACTGACTTCTAAACGTGGCGACTGTGAGCAAGTAAGCTCTTGTCGTCGCAGACCTTCTTGCACCGATGCGCAAGGGTCAGTCTGTACGCTTTGCAAAAATCGAGTTTTTTTGGAGAGAAAGTCTACGAAGCGGTTCGAGGTGTCTATTTCGGGTCTTTAAAATGCGATTGCATGTTCTAGATCACGTGGATTTGCACGTGCCTAAGTCCTTTCTTTTATCCCTTTTCGGGCCACCTAGTTTGTGTGTTATGAACACTCCACTACATGGGCGAATTCGAGCGGGGCTTGCTTCGATGCAATATGCGTCCTACCTCGTGGTATGGCGTAGATGCAATGGAAACTCACGCTACTCCAAAGAGAAAACCTGAAATGTAAAGACAATACTGAAGGGAAATAACCGAAGGGAAATAACCGAAGGGAGATATGTATATGAGCCCCTACTCGGGTCTTGCAAATAAGAGCGAAGGCTCAATGTGGGTGCGTGCTTGAATTGAAAGACTTACACACACGACATGAATTTAAACCCAAATATAAATTGCAGTATGGCCTTGACTAAGGTCTTGGGAGTAAGAGCGAAGGCTCAATGTGTGTGAGAGTGCTTGAATTGAAGTACTACACACACGACATAAATGAAACCCAAATATAACTGCAATAAGGCCTTTACTAAGGTCTTGGGAATAAGAGCGAAGGCTCAATGTGTGTGAGAGTGCTTGAATTGAAAGACTTACACACACGACATGAAATGAAACCCAAATAGTACAGGTCGGCCCTTACTTGGGTCTTTCAAATAAGAGCGAAAGCTCAATGTGTGTGAAAGTGCTTGAATTGAAAGACTTACTCACACGACATGAAATGAAACCCAAATAGTATAGGTCGGCCCTTACTTGGGTCTTTCAAATAAGAGCGAAAGCTCAATGTGTGTGCGTGCTTGAATTGAAAGACTTACACACACGACATGAATTTAAACCCAAATATAAATTGCAGTATGGCCTTGACTAAGGTCTTGGGAGTAAGAGCGAAGGCTTAATGTGTGTGAGAGTGCTTGAATTGAAGTACTACACACACGACATAAATGAAACCCAAATATAACTGCAATAAGGCCTTTACTAAGGTCTTGGGAATAAGAGCGAAGGCTCAATATGTGTGAGAGTGCTTGAATTGAAAGACTTACACACACGACATGAAATTAAACCCAAATAGTATAGGTCGGCCCTTACTTGGGTCTTTCAAATAAGAGCGAAAGCTCAATGTGTGTGAGAGTGCTTGAATTGAAAGACTTACTCACACGACATGAAATAAAACCCAAATGGTATAGGTCGGCCCTTACTTGGGTCTTTCAAATAAGAGCGAAAGCTCAATGTGTGTGAGTGCTTGAATGGAAAGACAACGCACCCAACTTAAGCAAAAACCCTTCGAAAATGAAAGTATATATATATACTTATGTATTATGGGCTGATTAGGCCCGTGTGTGTTCAAAATCGTGCACAAGTAAGAGAGTGCACGTGTGTGGGTGTGCCAAGCCACGTTATTACAAGCGGGGGGAGACTATGCTCCGTTATTACAACCCCGTATCAAATTGAATCTCAAGCAAGTATACAACTAAAGACCGAGTTTAGGCACTTACGAGTAGCTGGTCCGTAGAGGCCTTGCTTGAGCGTGGGCTTGGCCTTCGCCTTGGGCTGCAAACGGGAGCTCTGCGAGGGGGAATGACAAAGGGTGCTGGCCGACTGCAAGTGGGGGCGCAGGATAGGCGCCTCGAAGGTGGCCGACTGCGAGTGGGTGTCGCCTTGATGTGGGGGGTAAAAGGGGCTGGGCCAAGTGAGTGTGTAGGGTCACTAGGAGAGTCTAGAGTATTGGGGAGTATGGACCTAAAGGGAGTTTAAGGGAAGGCCGAATGGGAGTCTTATAGGGTGGTCGGATGTAGATAGGATGGTTAGGTAGTGGCCGGTAGTTTAGGTTGTGATAGGTTCGGCTGAGTGAGAATGGTGGCAGCAAAGGGATGATGTGTAGGTAAGATGGTGGTATGGTGGGTGGCTAGGAGTGGAGAGGGAGTAGAGAAGGAGCTAGGTAGAGTGGGGGGTACTTACCGAATGGGGAGAGGCAGTGGATGGAAGAGAGAAGCCGGGTGGTTGGGATGGAGAGCAAGTGGTGGCGTCCGGCTGGGAGATGGTGGTGGCGTCCGGCTGGGAGATGGTGGTGGGATGGAGAGCAGGTGGCGGTGCAGGTGGAGCAGGTGGAGCAGGTGGGAGATTGTGGGACTCGGCTGGACTTGGGGAAGGAAGGGACCCGGCTTGGATGGGTGGAGCCACTCTATAGGAGAACCCGCCCCCAAGGGGGGGGGGGTTTATATAGGGATGGGTAGGTCGGTTAGGGCTAGGTTTGGGGTAGTGGTTAGGTGGTTTAGGTAGGGTGGTATGAAAATAAGGTGGGCTAGAAAGGGTAGGGCCAGATATTTTAAAAACTAGTGGTTTGGGTAGGTTGTGGGCTAGGGGTGGTTTAGGGGTTTAGGGCTAGGTTAGGTGGTTGGGTTTTAGGGTGAGGTTTAGTGAGCTAGGTTAGGTGATTAGGCTAGGTTTAGGCTAGGTTTAGGGAAATTAACCTAGGTTTAGGGAAGGATTAGGGAAGTGGGTTAGGTGATTAGGTTGGGATTAGGCCGGGATTAGGGAAGTGGGTTAGGTAATTAGGCTGAGATTAGGGGTGGATTAGGGTGGTAGGCTAGGATTAGGTGTTTTGGGTTAGGTTTAGGTGAAGGAGCTCCCTTAGCATGGCCCATAGACCTTAACCACCTCATGTTGGTGTAGCCCTAGGTTAGGTTTTGGCTAATTACAAGCTTAAACCCACTCAATTGGGCTAACCCACATGATTAAACCCAAACTTGACACACAAGTCAAGCTTAATTACAACACTCTTGATATTTTCCATCCCCACTCTCTCTCATGCCCATAATCCCACGTGAATTTCAAGTGGGCCCCACCTCCATTTATGAGAAGGTGATGTGGGCCATGGATATGGATATTGGATTGGATCTCTGGATCCAAATCCAAATCCAAGTCCACACATGGGTTTGGATTGGGATCTGGATATATATGGTCCAGATCCAATCCAAACTGAACTCTGACTCCTTCGAGCTGGGTTCGCAACGGACGATTTGTGCAGGGCCTGACAGCATCAGTACTCCGTCTGCATTGGGTCTTCGCCAACATGGTCGTCTGCCTCCGTTTCTACCTTCCGGAGATGACTTCAAATGATATTTGGATAAGAACAGGGTCTTGGATGTTCGAGATCCTGGGGGTGTGAATCAGATACAAGAGTTGCTATGCCGGGCTCGACGTGTGCTCCGGTTCCGGGCTCTTCTTAGCTCTTCGCTGGTCCTGTCTTGATTAGGCCAAGCTGCTTTGGGGTTTTTAAAACATATTTTACAAAGGTTTTAAAAGCCATATTATATGTTTTCGAAATACAGAGTTTAAAACATATGTACAGGGTTGTTTGGAAGGCTCTTGGGTTTCCAGACTCAAAATGGCCCTTTGGGGCTACTTGTATAAAATCAGGTTGTTGTTTTTTGAAGAAATTCGTGGGATTTCGGGGTGTTTACAGATGCCCCTCTTTGGCCTTGTCCAAATCGATTTGGATAAGGGCAAAGATGACAAACACCCCTTTTAATGTCTCCCTAGATCTAGCCACGAAGAATATGGGATCGCCCCATTTTTAGTAAAATCTCAATTTACCAATTCTGGTAGGAGGAGATATCACGCCAAAGGATTTTACATGGAATCTGGTCCTAAATGGGATCATGTTCATGCAAGTACCATGCGTGGAATGCAAATGACATGGGTGTGGTGCCAAAAATGGCGACCTCCTCCCAGGGACCAGATGTGGTCGAACTCTAGAGACTTACAAGGCCTACTGCTCCAAGTGAGCAGATCCTATGCTGTTCGATGTTTGGTTTTCAAAACTTATTTACAAAAGCTATTTACAAAAGGGACAACTGTCTTGAGCCTCGATCCTAAGGATCTCGAGCTCTTCGTGCTTGCCCTTGTTTGAGTCTTAACACTCGCTTATCTAGCGGAGGTTTTATAAGAAAACAAGCTTCATTTCAAATTCCTACGCCTTACTCGAAACGTCGAATTCTCAAACAAGATGAAATTCAAGTAAGTAAATCCTATTTTTACTTTAGGATTCCTCGAAATGAACCATGCTTTAGCTTGGGATAAGCCAGGGATGGGAAAGAGATACCACGGTCCCTTCTGAAGCGTCCCGTGGTTTGAGGCACAGAAGGCGGAAAACTGCTCTTTTTGAGCTTTTTGGCCTCTTTTCCCTTTTTTTCATAGAGGGTCTCCCTTTGGGAGTATTTTTTCTTTAATCCCTCTTTTTCACAAGAGAATCGATTTTTCTTTTTGAAGTCTGGTTTCTTTCTTTTGGAAAGAGACTTTGAATGGGAAATTCCCTTTTGTTTTGGGCCTTTGTTTTCCTTTTGGAAGAAGAAGAGAAGAGGGGAGGACTTATCCCAAGCCTACACTCGATCCATTCTAGATCAGCCTATTTAGAAATAGCACGTACTACTTGCAAGTATCTTGCTATATTGAACTAGGCCTTTCTTTGTAAGAAGAAGGATTTTGAAATGTAACCACGATTTTGAAAACTCCGCTCTTTCACAAGTGCGAATTCTCTCACTCAGGGTCACACGAGTTGCTTTTGCACCTAATTCACATGTCTCAGGGCAGCTATCCCTGATTCTACCCCGAACACACATTTTTGAGGGTTTAGCTTTACTTTGTAAAGCCTAAGCCTTTCGAAAATCTTTTGTAAACATTCGATATGGGTGCATCGGATTTTGGATTTCGCCAAGAGATCATCTACATACACTTCTACAAGCTCATGAATTTGATCATGGAAGATCGTGTTCATGGCTCGTTGGTATGTTGCGCCGGCATTTTTCAAACCAAAGGGCATGACTGTATAGCAGTACGTGCCCCATGGGGTTGTGAAGGCGGTCTTACCCTGATCTCGTGGACTTAGTTTGATTTGATTATAGCCTGAATAGCCATCCATGAACGAAAACATTTCATGATTTGCAGTACTATCGACTATCAAATCTATGTTTGGTAAAGGATAATTATCCTTTGGAGTGGCTTTATTCAGGTTTCTGAAATCGATGCAGATTCGAATTTTCCCATTGGTTTTTCGAACCACAACGATATTTGACAACCAATCAGAATACGCAATGGGTTTTATAAATCCGGCTTTTAGCATATCTTCTAAACCCTCTTTAACTTGCGTGTGTACATTCGGGTGTATTTTCCTAAGCTTCTGCTTTATGGGTTTTACATCTGCATCTAAGGGAAGACGATGCTCGACAATGCTGGGATCTATGCCCGACATGTCTTCATACGTCCATGCAAACACATCTAAATAGGTTCGTAGAAATGCATAGAATGCTAACTTTTCAGTTTCATGCAAGCATGCGCCTATTTTGATGGTTTTGGGATTGGAATCATCTCCTAGGTTCACCTCTATGAAATCTCCTCCTACTGATTGGGAAGGTCTTTCAAAATCGAGAATTCTATGAAATTCTAGGAGCTCAGAAGTGGGATCTTCCTCAAGGGGATCCACTTCTGGGCTTTGATCATTCTCGTGGGCTATAGACCCGAGGGAACTTGATGCGTGGTTTTCAAAATGACCTGGTTTTGTACTTGGATTTTCAAGTGATTTCGAAATTTTTGGTCTGGCTATGCAGACGACGTTTCTTTCGAAATCCTTTTCTTTTGCCAAAGTCCTACCAGGAGCAGCTATGTACAAAATCTTTTTGGTATTTTCCAAATTTTTGATTTTTTTGGGTTTTTGTAAAACAAGAACTTTCGGAACTATACAAAGCACTCTTTTTTCGAGTTTTTGTTTTTCCATTGTTTTTGGTTTTTCTTGTTTTTCAATTTTTTTCGATTTTAAGTTTTTCAAATGTTTTTGGTATTTTTAGAAAAGGGATCTTCCGTCATACCTACAAAGGGAAAACACTACAGGTTAGAGTCGGAATAGGAGATCTAAATCGTAGGTCTCTTCTAAGACAGGCTCCGGGGCACCCTTGACCCAGGTGGTCACAGGGGGTGGCTCCGGCGGTATTCGGGGAGTATAGCCGATCCCATATCGGCTTGGGTTGACCCTAGAAAGGATGGGCTCTAGGAGACCCTGGTTTTGCGCCCCTAGACTCTTGTAGGGCGTGTAGTCCATGTTCAACAACATGTTCCACGACTTTTTGTTTTTTGAAAAAGTAGGATACAAGTCGTGGTCCTGGAACATGCTATCGTCCATATTAGGCTCGTATGGCCTCTTGTCCAGGGGCTTTGGAAATAGGGAACGCTTGGGTTTTCCTAGGAGAATTAAAGTCAGGAGGGGGCCTGCTTTGGGCGGCCCCTTCACACATACAACCTTCCTAGGGTTGTTCAACACGAGCCGAGGTGGCTCAACCACAATTTGCCCCAGGTTAGCCTCATGGGCCTGGGAGCTTGATAAATAAAGGGAGTTTATGATCCCCTGAAGCTGTGGGTGACTCTCACCTAGGATCACTACGACCTGGTCCCTAAAAGGGATCTTGACACACCTGTGGAAGGTGGATGGCACAGCGCACAAACTGTGTATCCAGGGCTTTCCCAGCAACAGGTTATAATGGGGGTGGATGTCCAAGACATGGAACACCCCCGTGTGTTCGATCCCTCCCGTTTCCATTGGGAGTTCGATGGATCCTAAAGGTCTAGACGCATTCCCATCGTATCCAGTGATAACGATGGGGCTTGGGTTTACTGAAGTCAAGGTGACTCCGATTTTGTACGCCACATGAAGTGGAAGGATGTTGAGCCCTCCTCCACCATCGACTAGGCACCTGTCCAAAGAGTGGTTGTTTAGAACCACCTCGATATGCAGGGCCTGGTTATGGGTTTTGTAGGGTCTATCTACATCATCTTCCGAGAAAGTGATGGGCGATTTTGCTCCTAATAAAGCCACTTGGGCAGACAAGGATTCCAGACTTATGTTCGAATCCACCTTGGCCCTTTCTAGAATTTTTTCTAATACAAGTCTATGCCTAGGCGAGGTCTTTCTAAGCTCTAGGATAGACATGTTAATAGGAATCTTTTAAAGGTGGTTTTCAAAGTCATAAGGATTTAGGATGACTTTGTCCTTATTTGCTTTTGGTAGACCACTAGGGATACATGCTTTTGAGGGGCCAGGCACACTGACCACCTTTTGAGCACCTTGAAGGTGTGGGGGTTGATAGATCCTCCTGGATCTAGTGACTTCCCCCACGACCAGCCTAGGGTTCGCGCTAAACTTGGCTCTAAGGATGAGCTGAGGAGAACCTTGAACTTTTAAAACTGGTTTAACTGGGGTTTCCACTTTTGGTGGTCCCCGAATGACCACTTGGGCGGGCCTCTTGTATAGTACAAGGATGGGCGCACAAGTAGGTCGACCAGGTTCTGGCTTTCGCGCTAGTTCCTTGGAAATGGTGAGGGTACATACCTCCTTTCCTTTCCCACTGCCACTGGCGTGTTTGGAAAAGGGTTCCTTGAAGATAGCTTGAGGTGGCTCAGGTTCCGCAGTGACCTGGAGCCGGCCTTCTACTATCAAGTTCTCAATTTTATTTAAAAGAGAGAAGCAGCGTTTGGTATCATGGCCTTTGAGCCGATGATACTTACAAAATCAGTTTAAATACCCCCCTTTGGACGTGACTCCTTCGGGGATTTCAGGGAGTTCTATCATGTCCTGGGCAAGTAAGAGGTCTACGACCTCCGACACAGGTTGCCCCAGCGGAGTATACTCCCGTTTTTCAACCGATTTTTGAAAATTGCGTTCCCTCTTATTTTCTAATTTTTCAAAATTTTTGGAAGTGCCTGCCATGCCTGGATCCACCCAGACATTGGCGATTTTATGGGGCTTTGCCCCTTTGTCCGTCGTGGGTAGCCCATATGCGATGGGCTTTTCCAAACGGGTTTTTGAAACTGCACTTCCTTTCCATAAGTGATCGTATGTCCCTTTTCGCAAGTTGGTTTCGAAAAGGGAGGCCTTTTTTATCAACTTATGGAAAGTTGAAATCTCATGGATACAACTATGCTCCGTTATTACAACCCCGTATCAAATTGAATCTCAAGCAAGTATACAACTAAAGACCGAGTTTAGGCACTTATGAGTAGCTGGTCCGTAGAGGCCTTGCTTGAGCGTGGGCTTGGCCTTCGCCTTGGGCTGCAAACGGGAGCTCCGCGAGGGGGAATGACAAAGGGTGCTGGCCGACTGCAAGTGGGGGCGCAGGATAGGCGCCTCGAAGGTGGCCGGCTGCGAGTGGGTGTCTTCTTGATGTGGGGGGTAAAAGGGGCTGGGCCAAGTGAGTGTGTAGGGTCACTAGGAGAGTCTAGAGTATTGGGGAGTATGGACCTAAAGGGAGTTTAAGGGAAGGCCGAATGGGAGTCTTATAGGGTGGTCGGATGTAGATAGGATGGTTAGGTAGTGGCCGGTAGTTTAGGTTGTGATAGGTTCGGCTGAGTGAGAATGGTGGCAGCAAAGGGATGATGTGTAGGTAAGATGGTGGTATGGTGGGTGGCTAGGAGTGGAGAGGGAGTAGAGAAGGAGCTAGGTAGAGTGGGGGGTACTTACCGAATGGGGAGAGGCGGTGGATGGAAGAGATGGTGGTGGTGGCGTCCGGCTGGGAGATGGTGGTGGGATGGAGAGCAGGTGGCGGTGCAGGTGGAGCAGGTGGAGCAGGTGGGAGATGGTGGGACTCGGCTGGACTTGGGGAAGGAAGGGACCCGGCTGGGATGGGTGGAGCCACTCGATAGGAGAACCCGCCCCCAAGGCGGGGGGGTTTATATAGGGATGGGTAGGTCGGTTAGGGCTGGGTTTGGGGTAGTGGTTAGGTGGTTTAGGTAGGGTGGTATGAAAATAAGGTGGGCTGGAAAGGGTAGGGCCAGATATTTTAAAAACTAGTGGTTTGGGTAGGTTGTGGGCTAGGGGTGGTTTAGGGGTTTAGGGCTAGGTTAGGTGGTTGGGTTTTAGGGTGAGGTTTAGTGAGCTAGGTTAGGTGATTAGGCTAGGTTTAGGGAAATTAACCTAGGTTTAGGGAAGGATTAGGGAAGTGGGTTAGGTGATTAGGTTGGGATTAGGCCGGGATTAGGGAAGTGGGTTAGGTGATTAGGCTCAGATTAGGGGTGGATTAGGGTGGTAGGCTAGGATTAGGTGTTTTGGGTTAGGTTTAGGTGAAGGAGCTCCCTTAGCATGGCCCATAGACCTTAACCACCTCATGTTGGTGCAGCCCTAGGTTAGGTTTTGGCTAATTACAAGCTTAAACCCACTCAATTGGGCTAACCCACATGATTAAACCCAAACTTGACACACAAGTCAAGCTTAATTACAACACTCTTGATATTTTCCATCCCCACTCTCTCTCATGCCCATAATCCCACGTGAATTTCAAGTGGGCCCCACTTCCATTTATGAGAAGGTGATGTGGGCCATGGATATGGATATTGGATTGGATCTCTGGATCCAAATCCAAATCCAAGTCCACACATGGGTTTGGATTGGGATCTGGATATATATGGTCCAGATCCAATCCAAACTGAACTCTGACTCCTTCGAGCTGGGTTCGAAACGGACGATTTGTGCGGGGCCTGACAGCATCAGTACTCCGTCTGCGTTGGGTCTTCGCCAACATGGTCGTCCGCCTCCGTTTCTGCCTTCCGGAGATGACTTCAAATGATATTTTGATAAGAACAGGGTCTTGGATGTTCGAGATCCTGGGGGTGTGAATCAGATACAAGAGTTGCTGTGTCGGGCTCGACGTGTGCTCTGGTTTCGGGCTCTTCTTAGCTCTTTGCTAGTCCTGTCTTGATTAGGCCAAGCTGCTTTGGGGTTTTTAAAACATATTTTACAAAGGTTTTAAAAGCCATATTATATGTTTTCGAAATACAGAGTTTAAAACATATGTACAGGGTTGTCTGGAAGGCTCCTGGATTTCCAGACTCAAAATGGCCCTTTAGGGCTGCTTGTATAAAACCAGGTTGTTTTTTTTTGAAGAAATTCGTGGGATTTCGGGGTGTTTACAACCAGCCCACCTTACTACCTTACCATCATCCCTAGACCACCTAACCACTACCCTAATACCAGCCCCAACTGCCTCTTGCAGCCCTATAAACCCCCCCCCCTAAGGGGCGGGTTTTTCCCAGCTCCAATCTTCCATCATCTCAGGTCCCCCATTCCCAACCGATCACCTCTTCTCCACTTCCAATTCCTCCACAGCCAGCCTCCACCTGCGCCACCACCAGCCACCACCGTGCATCACCTGCTCCACCACTCCCCATCCATCCGTCGCCATCCCCTTCATCCAGCCGAACCAGCCGATCCCCCACATCCGGCTGCCCCTCAACCACCCGCCGCCTCCCATCATCCGGTTAGTATCCTATACCTTACCTCACCTCTTCTCCACTCCCCCTCCACTCTCAACCACCTGCACCACCACCATCTTCCCCCAACACCAGCCATTCCACCTGCCCCACTCCCATTTGGCCAGGCCATAACCACCCTAACTACCTGCCACTACCTAGACACCCTAGCTACACCCGGCCACCCCATCCAACTCCCTAAGACCTGCCCATATTACCTCACCTCATCCACCACTACCTTACCCCATCTCCTAGCTAGTTCCCTTCCCTTCCACCACTCCTAGCCACCCTAGCAGCCCGCCACCATCAAGCTCCCCTAGTCGGCCACTCCAACCGACTGTCACCTCCATTCGGCCAGCCACATCCTTCCCTTAGGTGTTCCATTAGACACTCCCTTAGGCTCCCCTTAGTGCCATACTCCCTAACCTCACAACCCTTCCTTAGTGACCCTACATACTCACCTTAGCCCCACACACCAAGGCAGCCCTTTCCAAGTAGCCGGCCACCTTCAAGGCTCCCCTTTCGCGCGCCCAAGGCATCCGGCCAGCAGCCCCTTGCCGTTCAACTTCGCGGAGCTCCCTCTTGCAGCCCAAGGCGAAGGCCAAGCCCACGCTCAAGCAAGGCATCTTCGGACCAGCTATTAGTAAGTGCCTAACTCGGTCCTTAGTTGTATACTTGCTTAAAATTCAATTCGATACGGGGTTATACTAACGGAGCATAGTCTCCCCCCGCTTGTAATAACGTGGCTTGGCACACTCACACACGTGCACTCTCTTAATTGTACACGATTTTGAACACACACGGGCCTAATCAGCCCCTAATACATAAATATATATATGTACTTTAATTTTCGTAGGGTTTTGCTTAAGTTGGGTGTGCTGTCTTTCAATTCAAGCACTCACACACATTGAGCCTTCGCTCTTATTTGAAAGACCCAAGTAAGGGCCGAGCTATACTATTTGGGTTTTCATTTCATGTCATGTGTGTTGTCTTTCAATTCAAGCACTCACACACATTGAGCCTTCGCTCTTATTTGAAAGACCCAAGTAAGGGCCGTGTTATACTATTTGGGTTTAATTTCATGTTGTGTGCGTAGTACTTCAATTCAAGCACTCACACACATTGAGCTTTCGCTCTTATTCCCAAGACCTTAATCAAGGCCATACTGCAAGTTATATTTGGGTTTTATTTCATGTCGTGTGTGTAAGTCTTTCAATTCAAGCACGCACCCACATTGAGCCTTCGCTCTTATTTGCAAGACCCAAGTAAGGGCACGTATATACCCTATATACATATCTCCCTTCAGCATTTACATTACAAGTCATTTCCCTTCGGTTATTTCCCTTCGGCATTGTCTTTACATTCGGATTTTCCCATTGGAGTAGCATGAGTTTGCATTGCATCTACGCCATACCACAAGGTAGGACGCATATTGCATCAAAGCAAACCCCGTATTCCCGCTCAAATTCGCCCATGTAGTGGAGTGTTCATAACACACAAACTAGGTGGCCCATCAAGGGATAAAAATAAAGACTTAGGCACATGCAAATCCACGTGATCTAAAATCTGCAATCGTATCTAAAAGACCCGAATTAAACACCTCGAACCGCTTCGTAGGCTTTCTATACCCTAAAAACTCGATTTTTCAAAGCGTATAGACTGACCCTTGCGCATCGGTGCAAGAAGGTCTGCGACGACAAAAGCTCACTTGCTCACAGTCGCCACGATTAGAAGTCAGTTTAAATATATCTTCGCTAGCTTAGCTAAGCTAGCTGGCACGCCCTGTTTATATAGATAGGCCTTAGACACACGAGAGGATCCGCTCCAAGCCCTGAAAAGGCAAGAGGCAGGGATTTTCACGCGTCTACACTAACACTACACCCTCCCTTAGTGACCCTACTTAGTCACCTTAGCCTAACACGCCAAGGCAGCCCCCTTCATAACAGCCGGCCACCTTCGAGGCACCCCTCCCGCGCACCTTCGACCCTACTTATTTCATGTCGTGTGTGTAGTCTTTCAATTCAAGCACTCACACATATTGAGCCTTCGCTCTTATTTGTAAGACCCAAGTAAGGGCCGTGTTATACTATTTGGGTTTAATTTCATGTTGTGTGCGTAGTACTTCAATTCAAGCACTCACACACATTGAGCTTTCGCTCTTATTCCCAAGACCTTAGTTAAGGCCATATTGCAAGTTATATTTGGGTTTCATTTCATGTCGTGTGTGTAAGTCTTTCAATTCAAGCACGCACCTACATTGAACCTTCGCTCTTATTTGCAAGACCCGAGTAAGGGCCCATATATATACCTTATATACATATCTCCCTTCGGCGTTTATATTACAAGTCATTTTCCCTTCGGTTATTTCCCTTCGGCATTGTCTTTACATTCGGGTTTTCCCTTTGGAGTAGCATGAGTTTGCATTGCATCTACGCCATACCACGAGGTAGGATGCATATTGCATCGAAGCAAACCCCGTACTCCCGCTCAAATTCGCCACATGTAGTGGAGTGTTCATAACACACACCTAGGTGACCCTTAAAGGGATAAAAGGAAAGACTTAGGCACGTGCAAATTCACGTGACTTAAAATCTGAAAATCGCACTAAAAAGACCCGAATCAAACACCTTGAACCGCTTTCGTAGGCTTTTTCTACCCCAAACTCGATTTTTAAAGCATATAGACTGACCCTTGCGCATCCGTGCAAGAAGGTCTGCGACGACAAGAGCTTGCTTGCTCACAGTTGCCACGTTAGAAGTCAGGTTCAAATATATCTTCGCTAGCTTAGGTAAGCTAGCTGGCACGCCCTGTTTATTCAAATAGGACTTAGACACACGAAAGGATCCGCTCTAGGCCCTGAGAAGCCAAGAAGATGTTATGGCTAGCTTAGGGATGCGGGGATTTTCCTGCGTCTGCAAAACCTTTTAAAAGATGTTTTGAAACCCCAGAAAGCGACTTGGCCTGATGAAAGCAGGATCAAAAGAGCAAAAGAGAGCCCGGAACCGGAGCACATGTCGAGCCCTGTGTAAACACCCCGAAATCCCACGAATTTCTCAAAGTAAACTTGGTTTTATAAAAGCTGCCCCAAAGGGCTATTTTGAGTCTGGGAACCCAGGAGCCTTCCAGACAATCCCTTTAAATATGTTTAAACTATATATGTTTTAAAGTATGTATAATATAGTTTTAAAACCTTTTAAAAGATGTTTTGAAACCCCACAAAGTGACTTGGCCTCATGAAAGTAGGACCAGAAGAGCAAAAGAGAGCCCAGAACCAGAGCACATGTCGAGCCCGGCACATCAACTCTCATGTTAGATTCATCCCCAAAATCTTGAACATCCAAGCCCCTGTTATCAAACAAACTCTTTGAAATCATCTCCGGAAGGTGAAAACAGGAGCGGACGACCATGTTGGCGAAGACCCAATGCAAGACGGAATACTGATGCTGTCAGGCCCCGCACAAACCGTTCGTTTCGAACATACCCTGAAGGAGTCAGAATTCAGCTTTGGATCGGATCTGGACCATATATATCCATATCCCAATCCAAACACATATGTGGATTTGGATTTGGATCCAAAGATCCAATCCAATATCCACATCCAGGGCCCACATCACCTTCTCATAAATGGAGGTGGGGCCCACTTGAAATTCATGTGGAATCTTGGGCATGAGAGAGAATGGGGAGGATTAAATGTGAGGGAAATGTATTAAGCTTGACTTGTGTGTCAAGTTTTGGGTTAATCATGTGGGTTAGCCTAATTAGTGTGGGTTTAAACTTGTATGAACCTACACCTAACCTAGGGCTGCACCAACATGATGCAATTAAGTCCATGGGCCATGTAGAGGGATGCTCCTAACCCTAACCCTAGCCTAACCCCCTAATCCTAGCCATTTGCCCTAAACCCGACCTAATCCTAGCCTAACCACCTAACCTACTTCCCTAATCCTTCCCTAATCCCAACCTAATCACCTAACCTACCTCCCTAATCCTTCCCTAAACCTAGCCTAATTACCCTAATCCTAACCTAATCCTAGCCTAAACACCTAACCCACCTCACTAAACCTCACCCTAAACCCAACCCACCTAGCTAAGCCCTAAACCTCTAAACCACCCCACCTAAAACTCTAGCACACCATATCCCTAAAACCACCTAAACTAAATATTTGCCCCCCCTAAGTATTAGGGGCTGATTAGGCCCGTGTGTGTTCAAAATCGTGCACAACTAAGAGAGTGCACGTGTGTGGGTGTGCCAAGCCACGTTATTACAAGCGGGGGGAGACTATGCTCCGTTATTACAACCCCGTATCAAATTGAATCTCAAGCAAGTATACAACTAAAGACCGAGTTTAGGCACTTACGAGTAGCTGGTCCATAGAGGCCTTGCTTGAGCGTGGGCTTGGCCTTCGCCTTGGGCTGCAAACGGGAGCTCCACGAGGATGGGTGACCAAGGGTGCTGGCCGGCTGCAAGTGGGGCGCGGGATAGGCGCCTCGAAGGTGGCCGGTTGCAAGTGGGTGTCGCCTTGATGTGGGCGATTAAAGGGCTGGGCCAAGTAAGTGTGTAGGGTCACGAATGGGGAGTATAGAGTGTTAGGGAATATGGACCTAAGGGGAGTTTAGGGGAAGGCCGAATGGGAGTCTTAGGGGAAGGCCGAATGGGAGTCTTAGGGGAATGTGGTGGTAGCGGGCTGCTAGGATGACTAGGTTCGGCTGAGTGAGAAGGGTGGCAGCAAAGAGGAATGGCTGGTGGTAGGATGTTGTGGTAGGGTGTTGTGATAGGGTTTAGGTGGCTGAGAGTGGAGAGGGAGTAGAGAAGGAGCTAGGTAGAGTGGGGGGTACTTACCGAATGGGGAGAAGGTGGTACCCGGCTGGGAGGAAGATAGGCAGGCTGTGAAGCTCGACCGGGAGACGGTGGAGATGGCGGTGCAAGCGGTGGTGGGATGGAGGGATGGTGGTGGTGCAGGCGGCGCAGGTGGAGTAGCTGGGGCAGATTCGGCTGGGTGTTGAAATGGGGGAAAGAGAGGGCCCGGCTGGGATTGGTGAGGGCTGCTAGCTTGCAAAACCCGCCCCCAAGGGGGGGGGTTTAAATAGGGATGGGTAGGTCGGTTAGGGCTGGGCTTGGGGTAGTGGTTAGGTGGTTTAGGTAGGGTGGTATGTACATAAGGTGGGCTGGAAAGGGTTGGGCCAGATATTTTGAAAACTAGGGGTTTGGGTAGATGGTGGGCTAGGGGTGGTTTAGGGGTTTAGGGCTAGGTTAGGTGGTTCGGTTTTAGGGTGAGGTTTAGTGAGCTAGGTTAGGTGATTAGGCTAGGTTTAGGCTAGGATTAGGGAAATTAACCTAGGTTTAGGGAAGGATTAGGAAAGTGGGTTAGGTGATTAGGTTGGGATTAGGGAAGTGGGTTAGGTGATTAGGCTCAGATTAGGGGTGGATTAGGGGGGTAGGCTTGGATTAGGTGTTTTGGGTAAGGTTTAGGTGAAGGAGCTCCCTTTGCATGGCCCATAGACCTTAACCATATCATGTTGGTGCAGCCCTAGGTTAGGTTTTGGCTAATTACAAGCTTAAACCCACTCAATTAGGCTAACTCACATGATTAACCCCAAATTTGACACACAAGTCAAGCTTAATTACAACCCTCTTGATATTTTCCATCCCCACTCTCTCTCATGCCCATGATCCCACGTGAATTTCAAGTGGGCCCCACCTCCATTTATGAGAAGGTGATGTGGGCCATGGATATGGATATTGGATTGGATCTCTAGATCCAAATCCAAGTCCACATATGGGTTTGGATTGGGATCTGGATATATATGGTTCAGATCCAATCCAAATTGAACTCTGACTCCTTCGAGCTGGGTTCGAAACGGACGATTCGTGCAGGGCCTGACAGCATCAGTACTCCGTCTGCGTTAGGTCTTCGCCAACATGGTCGTCCGCCTCCGTTTCTGCCTTCCGGAGATGACTTCAAATGATATTTTGATAAGAATAGGGTCTTCGACGTTTGAGATCCTGGGGGTGTGAATCAGATACAAGAGTTGCTGTGCCGGGCTTGACATGTGCTCCGGTTCCGGGCTCTTCTTAGCTCTCCTGGTCCTGTCTTGATCGGGCCAAGCCGCTTTGGGGTTTCAAAAACGTGTTTTAAAAGGTTTTCAAAAGCTATATTATATATTTTTGAAATACAGAGTTTAAAACATATATAAAGGGTTGTGTAGAAGGCTCCTGGGTTTCTAGACTCAAAATAGCCCTTTGGGGCTGCTTGTATAAAACCAGGTTTGTTTAAGAAATTTGTGGGATTTCGGGGTGTTTACAGATGCCCCTCTTTGGCCTTGTCCAAATCGATTTGGCTAAGGGCAAAGATGACAAACACCCCTTTCAATGTCTCCCTAGATCTATCCACGAAGAATATGGGATCGCCCCAATTTTAGCAAAATCTCAATTTACAAACTTTGGTAGGAGGAGATATCACGCCAAAGGGTTTACTATGGAATCTGGTCCTAAAATGGGATCATGTTCATGCAAGTACCATGCGTGGAATGCAAATGACATGGGTGTGGTGCCAAAAGTGGCGACCTCCCAGAGACCAGATGTGGTCGAACTCTAGAGACTTACAAGGCCTATTGCTCCAAGCAAGCAAAATCCTATGCTGTTCGATGTTCGGTTTTCAAAACTTATTTAAAAAAACTATTTACAAAAAGGACAACTGTCTTGAGCCTCGATCCTAAGGATCTCGAGCTCTTCGTGCTTGCCCTTGTTTGAGTCTTAACACTCGCTTATCTAGCGGAGGTTTTATAAGAAAACAAGCTTCATTTCAAATTCCTACGTCTTACTCGAAACGTCGAATTCTCAAACAAGATGAAATTCAAGTAAGTAAATCCTATTTTTACTTTAGGATTCCTCGAAATGAACCATGCTTTAGCTTGGGATAAGCCAGGGATGGGAAAGAGATACCACGGTCCCTTCTGAAGCATCCCGTGGTTTGAGGCATAGAAGGCGGAAAACTGCTCTTTTTGAGCTTTTTGGCCTCTTTTTCCTTTTTTTCATAGAGGGTCTCCCTTTGGGAGTATTTTTTCTTTAATCCCTCTTTTTCATAAGAGAATCGATTTTTCTTTTTGAGATCTGGTTTCTTTCTTTTGGAAAGAGACTTTGAATGGGAAATTCCCTTTTGTTTTGGGCCTTTGTTTTCCTTTTGGAAGGAGAAGAGAAGAGGGGAGGACTTATCCCAAGCCTACACTCGATCCATTCCAGATCAGCCTATTTAGAAATAGCACGTACTACTTGAAAGTATCTTGCTATGTTGAACTAGGCCTTTCGTTGTAAGAAGAAGGATTTTGAAATGTAACCACGATTTTGAAGACTCCGCTCTTTCACAAGTGCGAATTCTCTCACTTAGGGTCACACGAGTTCGCCTTTGCACCTTATTCACATGTCTCAGGGCAGCTATCCCTATTAATATTTTCGAAAAATGGAACTTAATCCAGATCCTACACATGATACTTCTTTAAGTATTGAATATTGATAGGATCTGCTAAGTTCCTACCTTCTACATCGATCAACCAATACGAATTGTTCGTAGTGGTTGCTCGTACAACATAGGGTCCATCCTAGCTGGGGCGCCACTTACCTAAGGGGTGTGGGCCACGATGGTGGATGGTTTTTAAGACCAGGTCTCCCACTTCAAAGTGGCGAGGTCTCATGTGTTTGCTATAATATCGGGCTATCCTTTGCCGGTATGCACGAGCATGATCCATGGCAAGGAGTCGCCTCTCATCTAGCAAATCTAGTTCGGCCATCCTAGCATGCTGAAGCATCTCTAGGGGGAGGTCGAGTGCTAGGGATGTATGGAATGAATGCAGTTGAGTATGAATGGGAAGAATGGCATTTGTGCCATAGACCAACTCGAATGGTGTGGCATTCGTGGGAGTCCGGATGGAAGTCCTATAAGCCCATAAGGCTTCATCCAGCTTCTTGTGCCACGTCCTACCCTTCTCTAAGGTTTTCTCAATGATACCAATGAGAGTCTTGTTTGTAGCTTCGGCCTGGCCGTTGCCTTGAGGGTAGTAGGGTGAGGAGAAGTGGTGAGTTATGCCATACGTGTTGCACAACTTAACCATCCGCTCGTTCTTGAATGGGGTACCATTATCAAACACAAGGTCTCGTGGAACCCCAAATCGAGCCAAGATATTCCTCCGGATGAAAGCCACCACATGTTGCCCCATTACATTGGTTAGGGAAATGGCTTCCACCCACTTGGAGAAATACTCCGTGGCTGCTAAAATAAAATGATGCCCATTCGAGGCCTTTGGAAATATTGGGCCTACAATGTCAAATGCCCACATGGTAAATGGCCAGGGGCTGACCACGGAATGCAATGCAGATGAAGGGATATGAATGGCGTGCCCATGCACTTGACACGGATGACACTTCCTAACATGATCGTGACAATCCTTTTTTAGGGTGGACCAAAAATAGCCCCCTCTAAGTATTTTCATTGCCATCATGTTGGCATTAACATGACCTCCACATTCTCCATCGTGGAACTCATGCATTACTATCCTAGCCTCCTCTAGGTCGATACACCTAAGGAGAATGCCGGTAAAACTTTTTTTGTATAAAACCCCACCTAGAATGGTGTATCGGGTCGAAATCTTACGAATGAATGCCTTATCTTTGGATGTGGCATCCTCGGTAAATCCCCCATTTTCTGAAAATTGTTTTATGTCATAGAACCAGGGTTTTTCAATAGACTCTGAGTTGTTTTGGCAAATATCCAAGTCGTGTGTGGATGGATGGGGCGCATGCCATATTTCCAAAGATCTGGTCACTGAAATGGGATCGACCTTCAGGGCTGACCCCAAGGAGGAGAGGGCATCGGCGATGCCATTGTCCTCTCTTCCTACGTGTGTGAGTTTACACGACTGGAAGGATTGGATCAATCGAGTGGCCAACTCGTGATAGGGAAGTAGTTTCTAATTACGTACTTGCCAAATTTTTAAAACTTGGTTTATGACAAGGAGCGAATCTCCAAAGACCTCAATGCATGATGCCCCTAGAGTTTTCGAAATCTTTAAGCCTTGTATGAGTGCTTCATACTCAGCTACGTTGTTGGAACATTCGAAATCTAAGCGGACTGCTATGGGCATCTCGCCCTTTTCAGGGGAGATTAGGATGACCCCTGCACCAGCCCCTCGTTGGTTTCGTGCCCCGTCGAAGTGCATCTTCCACACTTGGTTTTCGAAAGAATTTGCCAAAATGTGGTTTTGAAAATGGTTTTGCAATATGCCTTCGTCAGGCATTTCGACAAGAGTGGGATATGCATCCTCTAAGGGGAATTCAGCCACGTAATCTGCTAGGGCATGCCCCTTAATGGAGATCTGGTGACGGTATTTCAGATCATACTCCATTAGAAGGAGTTGCCATTTGCCCAATCTACCCGTGAGAATGGGTTTTTCGAACAAGTGCTTGATTGGATCAAGCTTGGACACTATCCAGATCTCATGATCTAGGAAATAGTGTCTGAACTTCTGGCAGGCCCATACTAGGGTCAAGCACGTCTTCTCCATGGCTTGATAATTTCGTTCATAAGCCAAGAGAGTTTTCGAAATATAGTAGATGGCATACTTGTAAACACCCGAAATTTTTTCAAGTATTTTCAAAAACTCCTAAATTTTGAAGGCCAATTTAAAGCCTTTATGAACCTTTAAATTCAAAATCCCCAAATTTTAAAGTTTAGACCTTTTGGGAGAATATTTCAAAATAAAGGTTTTAAATCCAAATAGCCCATGAGTTTCGAAGCAGGCGGAGACCCAATCCAGGCCTCGATTCTCGGAAAGAAGATAAAGTGTATCAAGATACGGATCAAGTTAAATCAGATTGATTCCCAAAAGTGGAGAAGATTGAAGCATATCAAGTTCAAATTCAACAACTTATCCAAATGGAAGGTCAAGACCGATCAAATCCAAGTTTGTCCGATGGGGCCAACTTGGAACCAAGACTTGAGGCCATGGTCACAAGCTCATTCAATTCTAGAAGATTTCAAGTGTAGCTCAAAAGCAAGAGGTGGGAGCCGAATCAAAGAAAGAAGCGAATTCAAGTGGGTCGAAGTTTAAAGAAATCAGCCCAAACAAAACATGTTGCACATTGTAAGGTTGTTTAAAACCAACCGCATGCTCTAGGGCTACACCAAGCCATGGCACCTATACCAGCCCATACGGGCTGGTCCGAATCGACTCAATGAAGAACTACAAGAAGCCGGTTTGGAGCGGATCAAATCCACCAAGCTAAAGCTCCAACCCGCCCCACAAGAAGCCACTAGAACCAGCCCCCCTTGGCCTATAAAAAGGCCCAAGAGGGGGGGCGGGTTCCATAACTTGGATAACTTGGAGAAGAGAGAGAAGAGAGAGAAGAGAGAGACCTTGGGTGGTGTGTGCTAGACTAGGTGTAGAAAATTTCAGCAAAGGGGGGACGTTTTCTAGTGAAGGGGAAGCTAGGTGAGAGCTTGTAGGAGTTAAGAAGGAAGGCCATCAAGAGGAAGACCGGCTTCATCATTGAAATCCGGTCCTTCGCATCCAAAACTCATGTAAGACCTTTCTTACTTAATCTAAGTTTCATTCCCTTCCATTCAATTCATTAAATGGGGTTGTATTAATGGAGTTTTATCTCCCCCCGAGTTGTAATAATCTAGCTTTGCTGCCATTTCAATTTCGTGGATGAAACACTATACACCCACATGCACGCCAAGTGTTTGCTTTAATGCTTCTCCCTTCCTATATGCTATATACCCTCTATACTTCTAACCCCCTCTATGTCTAAGCTATAAAGTACTTCCCATTCATTTATATTCCAGCAAATTTGCTTTAAGGGTTGTTGCATTTTAATTTCGGGTGGGTTATGCATCATTACATTTATAAAACAGAAAACCGGATTTCAGCATCTCTGCATATGTCTGTTTCCGTAATTTTAATTTTGTGATGCTTACTCCGATTGTCTTGAAATTTGGCACACTGATTCCACACACATTGGGACACTCTGTATAAAATTGGCAAGATTTTAGGGCCGCTCAGCCACGTAATAAAAGCATATTAAGAACGACCAGATTTCTACACCACTGTTTGCACAGTCGGATTTCCTGAAACAGAGGTTGGGTAAAAGTCCCATATCTCTGTCCACAGGAGTCCAAATTGGTTGATTTTTATTGGAAAGCTAACATCCATAGCTTTTCAGCAACATCAAAATCATTAAAATCGGAGTTCTGAGCAGAGAGATACAGACTCACCTTTGAGTTTCTGTATTTCTGAAACAGAGCTGTTCCGAGTCAGTGAGGTGGTCTGAGTGGATTATTTGTTTCTGATTCAATACTGCTCCAAATGCAGATTTGAAAAAGGTTACAGTCTCTCCACACTACCAGCTTTGTCTGGTAAAATTTTGATAATTTTTGGAAGTCTGTAATGCCTTGAAAACTCCCCTAGAAAATAGCTCTGAAAACGGAATTCTCTGTTTTCAGCAACTTGTGTTTTTCCAAGTATTGAATCCGAGTACACAAGTTCAACAAATTTTTCAAAGACACTTGTTTATGTAAAAGGGAATCATGTTTGCTGTAAAATGAAATTCCTAAGTGCTCAACACTGACCCTTGAGCATCGGCTCAAGAAGGTGTGAGTGAAAAGATCCCGCTTGCACACAATCGCTTAGAAGTCTTACAAACATTTGCTAGTTTTGAACTAGCTGGCACGCTCGCGCAAGCGTAGGGGTGGAAAGTTTCATTTCAAGTTTGTCTCATAAACTTTGAAATGAGAATTTTCATGTCTACAGAAATGGCACGCCCGGTGGGACACTGGTCTTAAGGAATTTCTAAGCAAATAAGACTCCCAAAAATCTTTTCAAAGTGTTTTTAACATTGGTAAATTGTGCACGTGTAGGATTTTCAAGGGCCCATAAGATCATGTCAAGTTCGGATGGTTCTTACGAGGTGTCGAGCCGGGCTTCATGCTCGTTAAGTCAATTTTCGAAAAGATTTTCAAAAACAAATTTCAAAAACAAGAAAGAGTCATTAGAAGAATTGAGGAAAGAATTCGAAGCAAGAATCGCCGCTCTCAGCCAAGAGGCCGAAGCGGTCGAATCCTGCTCATCCCATGGGAGGCAAACTAGGGCTCGAAAGAAAACAAACAAACCCAGAAAACCCAAAGAGACCTCCACCATGGAGGGGGATAGAGAGCTCGAGTCGTTCACATTAAAAGATCGCAAGGCCCTTCAACAACTACTAAGGGGCCAGGCCAAGGAAAAGAGGTCATATGCCCTATCCAATTTTTTACCTTCCGATTACCAAACGGATAGCGACGATGACATACCGAATTTTCATCGATATGACGGGACGGGAGATCCTAGATCTCACCTCCAACTCTTTTCCCGTCGAGCATATAAGAAAAAGAAAGACTCGGCTAAGTGGATCTACTGGTTCCCCCTTTCCCTTAAGGGAATTGCTTCCAAGTGGCTCGCTTCCTATGACTTGAGCCAATTTGCCACTTTTGAAGAGTTGGCAAATGGGTTCATGCAAAGATTTTCACACAACGTGGAAGTGACCCCCACTTTGAACACCCTAAGGGACACAAAACAAGGCACGAACGAGGATGCTCATGCATTTATCGTTCGATGGAGGTCTTTATTGGGGCAAGTAAGAGAGCCCATCTCAGAAGGATGTGCCGTGATGCTCATCCTTGAAAATTTCAAACCCGAGCTGAAAATGCTCCTTTCCCTCTATGAAATTTCCACTTTCCACAAACTAATCAAGAAGGCTTCCCTATTCGAAGCAAATATGAAAAAGGGGGTCTACGATGACTTGTAGAAAGGCAAAATTTTTTTGAAAACTCGTTTTGAAAAGCCCGGGACTTACGGGCCAACTACTACGGACAATGGGGCAAAACCCCAAAAAATTGCAAATGTCCGAGTAGAACCAAGCCCGGCCGGCACTTCAAAATTTGAACCGAAGAACAAAAAGGTTCAAAAGTCTTTCGAAAAAAGAGAGTACACCCCGCTGGGGCAGCCCATCACAAAGGTCCTCGACCTCCTGCTCGCCTAGGGAATGGTGACACTTCCGGAAATTCCCGAGGGGACACCCCCTAAAGGGAAATTTTTAAACAAGTTTTGCAAGTATCATAGGCTCAAAGGCCATGATACAAATCACTGCTACACCCTTTTAAACAAAATAGAGGACTTGATCGAGCAAGGCCGGCTCCAGGTCACCGAGGAACCGGAGCCCGCCCAAGCCGTACTCAAGGAACCCTTCCCCAATCATGCAAGCACTAGCGGGAAGGACAAGCAGGTATATGCTCTCTCCTCTCATTTGAATGGTTCGGAACATGCATGGCATACGGATCGCACTACTTGTCACACACCACTGCTCGTAATAAAAAAAGCCAAACAAGTAGTGATCCGGGGAGCGCTTAAAGTCCCGCCCCCAGCTAGAGCCTTATTAGAGATTCGAGGTGCTCCCAAGCATCAAACTAGAGCCCACCTAGGAACGAGCCATAGGGAAGGTGTGGACGAGGTCACTAGATCCGGAAGGATCTACCAACCCCCACACTTAGCAAAAGATGCTAGCAAGGAAGTGGTCGTTATCCCCGGCCCTTCAAAATCATGCATTCCCAAAGCATCGCATCTCATGGGTAAAAACAATGTGTTAACCCCATATGATTTCGAAAATCACCTTGCTAAGATTTCCATAAACATGTCTATCCTAGAACTTATCCAAACATCCCCTAGGCATAGACAAGTTTTAGAAAAGATCTTAGAGAAGGCCAAGGTTAACCCAACCATAACCCCTGAGTCCCTCTCATTCATAGTCTCACCCATTTGTGCTAAAACTCCCATTGTGTTTTCGGAAGAAGAGCTAGAACAACCCTACCAAAACCATAACCAAGCCTTGCATATAGAGGTGGTATTGAATTACCATCCTCTAGACAAGTGTTTGGTTGATGGTGGAGGAGGTCTAAATATACTTCCACTACACATAGCCTACAAAATAGGAGTCTCCTTGACCTCTCTAAGCCCGAGTTCCATCGTGATCACAGGATACGATGGGAACGCATCCAAACCTTTAGGAGTCATAGAGTTACCCATAGAAGTAGGGGGCGTAAGTTATTCCGGGGTGTTTCATGTTTTAGACATACACCCCCATTATAACCTACTCCTAGGAAGGCCATGGATACACAGCTTGCGGGCTGTGCCATCCACCTTTCATAGGTGTGTCAAAATACCCCTCCAAAATCAAGTTGTGGTAATTCTAGGAGAAAATCACCCCCAGTTACAGGGAATACAAAATTTTCCATGCTTATCAAGTGATAAAACCCATGAGCCAAAACTAGATGAACCCTTGGTAGCTCATCCCAAACCAAAAGGTGTCGTGCACATAAAAGGGCCACCCAAGGCTAGCCCGCTCAAGACCATCTCAAAACTACCCAAAGTCCTCCCCAAGTCCATAAAAGTGTTTGAGCATGACATAGACGACACCAAGTTCAAAGGCCATCCTCTTTATAAAACATTTTCAAAATTAAAGAAGCCTTGGAACATGATGTTGAACATGGGTTATATGCCTTATCAAGGCCTAGGAAGCAAAAACCAAGGTCGTCTTGAACCCATAGTGTCAAACATAAACCAAAACCGGTATGGGATAGGCTACGACCCATCCATACCACCCGAACCTCCACCCACGACTACTTGGGTCAAGGGTGCCTTAGAGCCTCCTAACACCGAAACCTATGACTTAGACCTCTTATTTAGAGCCTAATGCATGGTGTTTTCTTTGTAGGTTTGATGGAAGACCCCGCCACATCCAAAAACCCAAAAAAATTAGAAATTTGCAAAATCCAAAAACATTTAGAAAGTTCCCAAAAACCAAAAACAATAGAAAATTTCAAAAATCTCGAAAAGAATGTGATTTACATTTCTCCTCCTTCTATTTGTTTACAAAAAGCCAAAAAAATTGAAAATTTTGAAAATTTCAAAAAGAATGTGGTTTTTGTTCCTTCCTTGTGTTTACAAAAAGCCAAAAAAATTGAAAAATGCGAAAACACCAAAAACAAGGTTTTATACATTCCATCTCCGAAGAGCAATTTCGAAAAAGCCAAAAAAATCGAAAATCTTGGAAAACCCAAAAACATTGTCTTTGTGAAAAGCCGTAGTCTTTTGAAAGTGGTGGATGTTCCAAAACCGTGTGCCTTGCCTAGCACTTTCATAGAACCCAAATTTCTCAAGAGTGATCAAAGCGAAGAGGAAGATCCCCTCGTCCATGAGGAGGACCAAACCTCCGAGCTTCCCGAGTTCCATAGAATCCTTGATTTAGAAAAACCTTCAAATTCCGTAGGAGGGGATTTTGTGGAAGTAAATCTAGGGAGTGAGTCTAAGCCTAAGCATGTTAAAATAGGCGCATGTTTACATGAGCATGAAAGGACATCATTCATCACATTTCTCAAATCATATGTAGATGTGTTTGCATGGACCTACGAAGACATGCCGGGTTTAGACCCAATGGTAGTAGAGCATCGTCTTCCCCTAGAATCAAATGCCAAACCCATAAAGCAAAAGCTTAGAAAGATTCACCCCGATGTACATGCACAGGTGAAAGAGGGTTTAGAAGATCTTTTAAAAGCCGGATTTATAAAACCCATTGCGTACTTAGAATGGCTTTCAAATATTGTTGTAGTTCGAAAATCCAATGGGAAAATTAGGATTTGCATTGATTTTAGAAATTTGAACAAAGCCACTCCAAAAGACAATTTTCCTCTACCAAATATTGATTTGATAGTAGATAGCACTGCAAATCATGAAATGTTTTCTTTCATGGATGGCTATTCGGGTTACAATCAAATTAAGTTAGCACCAAAAGATCAGGCAAAAACTGCTTTTACTACACCTTGGGGCACATACTGTTATACAGTTATGCCGTTTGGTTTGAAAAATGCCGGTGCCACATACCAAAGAGCTATGACTACTATCTTTCATGACCAAATTCATGAGCTCTTGGAAGTATATGTGGATGACCTTTTGGTGAAATCAAAAACCCGAGTTACTCACATTGAGTCTTTGCAAAAAGTTTTCGAAAGGCTTAGGCTTTACAAAGTGAAACTAAACCCTCAAAAATGTGTATTCGGGGTAGAATCAGGTAAGCTTTTGGGCTTTATGGTGAGCCAAAGGGGTATTGAAGTAGACCCCTCTAAGTGCCGAGCCATCATAGATATGCCTCCACCATCCAACTTGACCCAAATCCGAAGCCTCCAAGGTCGCCTCCAAGCCATTAGGAGGTTCATTTCAAATTTAGCAACAAGATGCGAACCTTTCAACAAACTTTTGCGAAAAGGGGTAAAATTTTTGTGGGACGAGGATTGTCAAAAAGCTTTTGAAAGATTGAAAACTTATTTGGTGAATCCTCCAATTTTGAAACCTCCAAAGCAAGGAAAACCTTTACTTCTTTACATTTCCATACATACGAATGCATTGGGTGCTTTATTAGCCCAATATGAGGATGATGGCCACAAAGAGTATGCCATTTACTATATTTTGAAAACTCTCTTGGCATATGAAAGAAATTATCAAGCCATGGAGAAAACGTGCTTGGCATTAGTATGGGCTTGCCAAAAGTTTAGACATTACTTCCTAGATCATGAGATATGGATAGTGTCTAAGCTTGATCCGATCAAGCACTTGTTTGAAAAACCTATCCTAACGGGTAGGCTTGGTAAATGGCAACTCCTCTTAATGGAATATGACTTGAAATATCACCACCAAACCTCCATTAAGGGGCAAGCCCTAGCCGATCATATGGCCGAGTTCCCCTTGGAAGAAACATATCCCATACTTGATGAGATGCCCGATGAAGGCATATTTGCAAATGATTTTCAAAACCATATTTTAGCAAACTGTTTTAATGAAAACCAAGTATGGAAAATGTACTTTGATGGGGCACGTAACCAACAAGGGGCAGGTGTTGGAGTCATTCTCATATCCCCTGAAAAGGGAGAAATACCCATTGCAATTCGTCTAGATTTTGAGTGTTCAAATAATGTGGCTGAATATGAGGCTCTCATACAAGGCCTAAAAGTCTTGAAAAATCTAGGGGCAGCTTGCATTGAAGTTTTTGGAGACTCTTTACTGGTTGTGAACCAAGTTTTAAAAGTTTGGCAAGTCAAACATGAAAAACTCATTCCGTATCATGAGTTGGCCACCAAGTTGGTCGACTCTTTCAAATCATGCACACTCACTCACATAGGGAGAGAGGATAACACCATAGCGGATGCCCTCTCCTCCTTAGGATCCGCTTTAAGGGTCGATCCCACCTTGGGAACCCGATCCCTAGAGATATGGCACTCACCCGTTCCATCCACGCATGATTTAGAGATTTGCCAAAACGACCAAAATCCAAATGATAAACCTTGGTTTTATGACATTAAAAACTTTTTAGAAAATGGAGGATTTCCTGAGTATGCTTCTTCAAAAGATCAATCTTTTATTAGAAAAATTTCAACCCGGTATGTAATTTTGGGAGGGGTGCTTTATAAGAAAAGTTTTACAGGCATCTTGTTGCGATGTGTAGACCTTGAAGAGGCTAGGACCATAATGCACGAGTTCCACGATGGAGAGTGTGGAGGCCATGTTAATGCAAATATGATGGCCATGAAGATACTTAGAGCTGGGTATTTTTGGTCCACCCTAAGACAAGATTGCCATGATCATGTTAGGAAATGTCATCAATGTCAAATACATGGGCATATCATTCACACCCCATCATCCACTTTGCATTCCATCGTGAGCCCTTGGCCTTTTGCCATGTGGGCGTTCGACATCGTAGGACCCATATCCCCAATGCATCCAATGGACATAGGTTCATCCTAGCGGCCACCGAATATTTCTCTAAATGGGTTGAAGCTACATCCTTGGCCAATGTCCAAGGACAACATGTAGTGGCATTCATTAAGAGAAATATCTTGGCCCGATTTGGAGTACCAAAAGACCTAGTGTCCGATAATGGCACCCCATTCAAGAATGAGAAGATGGAAAAATTGTGTGTCACATATGGCATGACTCAACACTTTTCATCGCCCTACTACCCTCAAGGCAACGGCCAAGCCGAAGCCACAAACAAAACCCTCATAAGCATCATTGAGAAAACCATAGAAAAAGGTAGGACATGGCATGAGAAGCTCGACGAAGCCTTGTGAGCTTATAGAACTTCCATTCGAACCCCAACAAATGCCACCCCATTCGAGTTGGTCTATGGCACGAGTGCCATACTCCCCATTCATACCAAGCTTCATTCATTTCATACATCACTTGCATTAGATATTCCATTAGAAACCCTACAACATACTAGAATGGTCGAACTTGACTTGTTGGATGAAAAGAGGCTACTTGCTATGGATCATGCACATGCATATAGGCAAAGGGTAGCCCGACACTACGAGAAGCACATGAAGGCTCGCCACTTCAAAGTGGGAGACCTAGTGCTAAAAACCATTCACCACCGAGGCCCACATCCCCTTGGAAAGTGGCGGCCCAAGTGGGATGGTCCTTATGTTGTGCGTGGAACCACCACTAACAGTGCTTATTGGTTGGTTGATGTTGACGGTAGGAACTTGGTAGACCCTATAAATGCTCAACATTTGAAAAGATATCATGTATAGGGGCTACTCTCTTTTGAAAATATTTTGAATGGGATCTCCTTTGAACTTCTTGAAGAAGGATCAAGGTGGATCGTGTGACCCTAAACAAGGGAAATAGGATCTTATGAAAGGTAGAGTTTTCAAAATTTATGGGCTATATTTCAAAAGTCCCCATCTTACAAAATCGAGCCTTGTTCAAAACAGCAAAATATTTCCAAATGGTATATGCTATTTCAAAATAGGGTGTTCTTAGATGAATCGAGTAAACCATTGGGATAAGTCTCTCCCCATTTCGCTTCTCCTTCCCAAAAAGGAAAATTTGGCAAAATAGAAAAGAGGATATCCCTCCAAAATTTTATCTTCAAAAGAAAAAGAAAAGCAAAGCAGAAAAGAGTGCTTTGATTGAAAAAGAAAGAGGAAAAAGCAAAATCCTCCAAAAAGAAAAAGGGAGGCCCTCTATGAAAAAAAGAAAAAAAAAAATTTGCCAAAAGCTCAAAAGGGAGCCAATTTTCCTCTTCTTGGCCTTAAACCACGGGACGCTTCAGAAGGGACCGTGGTAATTCTTTCCCTATCCCTATGACTTATCCTAGTGGAGAAAGGTTTTATCTAGGAAAATCCTAAAGTAGGAATAGGATTTATTCATTTGAATCTTATTTTGTTTGAGAATTAGACTTTGTTGTGTAAGTAGGAGAGTTTTGCAATGTTTCCTAGTTTTCCTATAAAAATCTCTACCAAGTAGTAGGTATTATGACCCGAGTAAAGGGAAATACAAGAAGCTGAAAATCCTTGTGATTGAAGTTAAAAAGGATTTCCCCTTTCTTTTGGAAAGTTGTGAAAACCCGAAAACATCAAGCCACATAAGGGCCACGATCACTTGGGGCAGTCAACCTTCACAAGCCTCCCAAGTTCGATCCTTGCATGTTAAGAGTCTCTAAAAGAATTATCGTGTGCATATCACTCACACCCTTCATACATGCCCATGCATGCATTTCGAAACCATTGAGTACATGATCGATATTAGGACCAAGGTCATAGCAGATGGAGTCCCCTTTGGCTCTAAATCCCCTCTTACTTATTTTTAAAAGTTAGGCACTCAGATGATCCATGCTCTTGAGAAAGGTTCGGAAAGAAGAGTAAAAGGGTGTTTTCTTCTTTGACATTATCCAAACACAGTTGGATTAATGCCAAAGAGGGGCATCTGTAAACACCCGAAATTTTTTCAAGTATTTTCAAAAACTCCTAAATTTTGAAGGCCAATTTAAAGCCTTTATGAACCTTTAAATTCAAAATCCCCAAATTTTAAAGTTTAGACCTTTTGGGAGAATATTTCAAAATAAAGGTTTTAAATCCAAATAGCCCATGAGTTTCGAAGCAGGCGGAGACCCAATCCAGGCCTCGATTCTCGGAAAGAAGATAAAGTGTATCAAGATACGGATCAAGTTAAATCAGATTGATTCCCAAAAGTGGAGAAGATTGAAGCATATCAAGTTCAAATTCAACAACTTATCCAAATGGAAGGTCAAGACCGATCAAATCCAAGTTTGTCCGATGGGGCCAACTTGGAACCAAGACTTGAGGCCATGGTCACAAGCTCATTCAATTCTAGAAGATTTCAAGTGTAGCTCAAAAGCAAGAGGTGGGAGCCGAATCAAAGAAAGAAGCGAATTCAAGTGGTCAAAGTTTAAAGAAATCAGCCCAAACAAAACATGTTGCACATTGTAAGGTTGTTTAAAACCAACCGCATGCTCTAGGGCTACACCAAGCCATGGCACCTATACCAGCCCATACGGGCTGGTCCGAATCGACTCAATGAAGAACTACAAGAAGCCGGTTTGGAGCGGATCAAATCCACCAAGCTAAAGCTCCAACCCGCCCCACAAGAAGCCACTAGAACCAGCCCCCCTTGGCCTATAAAAAGGCCCAAGAGGGGGGGCGGGTTCCATAACTTGGATAACTTGGAGAAGAGAGAGAAGAGAGAGAAGAGAGAGACCTTGGGTGGTGTGTGCTAGACTAGGTGCAGAAAATTTCAGCAAAGGGGGGACGTTTTCTAGTGAAGGGGAAGCTAGGTGAGAGCTTGTAGGAGTTAAGAAGGAAGGCCATCAAGAGGAAGACCGGCTTCATCATTGAAATCCGGTCCTTCGCATCCAAAACTCGTGTAAGACCTTTCTTACTTAATGTAAGTTTCATTCCCTTCCATTCAATTCATTAAATGGGGTTGTATTAATGGAGTTTCATCTCCCCCCGAGTTGTAATAATCTAGCTTTGCTGCCATTTCAATTTCGTGGATGAAACACTATACACCCACATGCACGCCAAGTGTTTGCTTTAATGCTTCTCCCTTCCTATATGCTATATACCCTCCATACTTCTAACCCCCTCTATGTCTAAGCTATAAAGTACTTCCCATTCATTTATATTCCAGCAAATTTGCTTTAAGGGTTGTTGCATTTTAATTTCGGGTGGGTAATGCATCATTACATTTATAAAACAAAAAACCGGATTTCAGCATCTCTACATATGTCTGTTTCCGTAATTTTAATTTTGTGATGCTTACTCCGATTATCTTGAAATTTGGCACACTGATTCCACACACATTGGGACACTCTTTAAAAAATTGGCAAGATTTTAGGGCCGCTCAGCCACGTAATAAAAGCATATTAAGAACGACCAGATTTCTGCACCACTGTTTACACAGTCGGATTTCCTGAAACAGAGGTTGGGTAAAAGTCCCATATCTCTGTCCATAGGAGTCCAAATTGGTTGATTTTTGATGCATTGGAAAGCTAACATCCATAGCTTTTCCGCAACATCAAAATCATTAAAATCGGAGTTCTGAGCAGAGAGATACAGACTCACCTTTGAGTTTCTGTATTTCTGAAACAGAGCTGTTCCGAGTCAGTAAGGTGGTCTGAGTGGATTATTTGTTTCTGATTCAATACTGCTCCAAATGCAGATTTGAAAAAGGCTACAGTCTCTTCACACTACCAGCTTTGTCTGGTAAAATTTTGATAATTTTTGGAAGTCCGTAATGCCTTGAAAACTCCCCTAGAAAATAGCTCTGAAAACGGAATTCTCTGTTTTCAGCAACTTGTGTTTTTCCAAGTATTGAATCCGAGTGCACAAGTTCAACAAATTTTTCAAAGATACTTGTTTATGTAAAAGGGAATCATGTTTGCTGTAAAATGAAATTCCTAAGCGCTCAACACTGACCCTTGAGCATCGGCTCAAGAAGGTGTGAGTGAAAAGATCCCGCTTGCACACAATCGCTTAGAAGTCTTACAAACATTTGCTAGTTTTGAACTAGCTGGCACGCTCGCGCAAGCGTAGGGGTGGAAAGTTTCATTTCAAGTTTGTCTCATAAACTTTGAAATGAGAATTTTCATGTCTACAATACTCCTTATGGGTGTCATCCTCGTATTGAGCCAACAGGGCTCCTAAAGCATTTACATGCACGGAGATGTATAATAAAAGCGGTTTTCCTTGCTTTGGAGGATTCAAAACGGGGGGATTAACCAAGTATGCCTTCAGTCTCTCGAAGGACTTTTGGCATTCGTCATCCCATAAGAATTTTGTACCCTTCCTCAACAGTTTGTTGAAGGGTTCGCATCTAGTTGCCAGATTTGATATGAATCAGCGAACGGATTGTAATCGACCTTGGAGGCTACGGATTTGGGTGAGATTGGAGGGTGGAGCCATGTCTATGATGGCTCGACACTTAGAGGGGTCGACTTCTATTCCCCTTTGGCTCACCATAAAGCCTAGAAGCTTCCCGGATTCTACCCCGAACACACATTTTTAAGGGTTTAGCTTTACTTTGTAAAGCCTAAGCCTTTCGAAAATCTTTTGTAAACATTCGATATGGGTGCATCGGGTTTTGGATTTCGCCAAGAGATCATCTACATACACTTCTACAAGCTCATGAATTTGATCATGGAAGATCGTGTTCATGGCTCGTTGGTATGTTGCGCCGGCATTTTTCAAACCAAAGGGCATGACTGTATAGCAGTACGTGCCCCATGGGGTTGTGAAGGCGGTCTTACCCTGATCTCGTGGACTTAGTTTGATTTGATTATAGCCTGAATAGCCGTCCATGAATGAAAACATTTCATGATTTGTAGTACTATCGACTATCAAATCTATGTTTGGTAAAGGATAATTATCCTTTGGAGTGGCTTTATTCAGGTTTTTGAAATCGATGCATATTCGAATTTTCCCATTGGTTTTTCGAACTACGACGATATTTGATAACCAATCAGAATACGCAATGGGTTTTATAAATCCGGCTTTTAGCAGATCTTCTAAACCCTTTTTGACTTGTGTGTGTACATTCGGGTGTATTTTTCTAAGCTTCTGCTTTATGGGTTTTACACCTGCATCTAAGGGAAGACGATGCTCGACAATGCTGGGATCTATGCCCGGCATGTCTTCATACGTCCATGCAAACACATCTAAATAGGTTTGTAGAAATGCAATGAATGCTAACTTTTCAATTTCATGCAAGCATGCGCCTATTTTGATGGTTTTGGGATTGGAATCATCCCCTAGGTTCACCTCTATGAAATCTCCTCCTACTAATTGGGAAGGTCTTTCAAAATCGAGAATTCTATGAAATTCGAGGAGCTCAGAAGTGGGATCTTCCTCAAGGGGATCCACTTCTGGGCTTTGATCATTCTCGTGGGCTATAGACCCGAGGGAACTTGATGCGTGGTTTTCAAAATGACCTGGTTTTGTACTTGGATTTTCAAGTGATTTCGAAATTTTTGGTGTGGCTATGCAGACGACATTTCTTTCGAAATCCTTTTCTTTTGCCAAAGTCCCACCAGGAGCAGCTATGTACAAAATCTTTTTGGTATTTTCCAAATTTTCGATTTTTTTTGGTTTTTGTAAAACAAGAACTTTGGGAACTATACAAAGCACTCTTTTTTCGAGTTTTTGTTTTTCCATTGTTTTTGGTTTTTCTTGTTTTTTGATTTTTTTTTATTTTCAGTTTTTCAAATGTTTTTGGTATTTTTAGGAAAAGGGATCTTCCGTCATACCTACAAAGGGAAAACACTACGGGTTAGACTCGGAATAGGAGGTCTAAATCGTAGGTCTCTTCTAAGACGGGCTCCGGGGCACCCTTGACCCAGGTGGTCACAGGAGGTGGCTCCGGCAGTATTCGGGGAGTATAGCCGATCCCATGTCGGCTTGGGTTGGCCCTAGGAAGGATGGGCTCTAGGAGACCCTGGTTCTGCGCCCCTAGACTCTTGTAGGGCATGTAGCCCATGTTCAACAACATGTTCCACGACTTTTTGTTTTTTGAAAAAGTTGGATACAAGTCGTGGTCCTAGAACATGCTATCGTCCATATTAGGCTCGTATGGCCTCTTATCTAGGGGCTTTGGAAATAGGGAACGCTTGGGTTTTCCTAAGAGGATTAAAGTCGGGAGGGGGCCTGCTTTGGGTGGCCCCTTTACACATACAACCTTCCTAGGGTTGTTCAACACGAGCCGAGGTGGCTCAACCATAATTTGCCCCAGTTTAGCCTCATGGGCTTGGGAGCTTGATAAACAAGGGGAGTTTATGATCCCCTGAAGCTGTGGGTGACTCTCACCTAGGATCACTATGACCTGGTCCCTAAAAGGGATCTTAACACACCTGTGGAAGGTGGATGGCACAGCGCATAAACTGTGTATCCAGGGCCTTCCCAGCAACAGGTTGTAATGGGGGTGGATGTCGAAGACATGGAACACCCCCGTGTGTTCGATCCCTCCCGTTTCCATTGGGAGTTCGATGGATCCTAAAGGTCTAGACGCATTCCCATCGTATCCAGTGATAACGATGGGGCTTGGGTTCACTGAAGTTAAGGTGACTCCGATTTTGTATGCCACATGAAGTGGAAGGATGTTGAGCCCTCCTCCACCATCGACTAGGCACCTGTCTAGAGAGTGGTTGTTTAGAACCACCTCGATATGCAGGGCTTGGTTATGGGTTTTGTAGGGTCTATCTACATTATCTTCCAAAAAAGTGATGGGCGATTTTGCTCCTAATAAAGCCACTTGGGCAGACAAGGATTCCGGACTTATGTTTGAATCAACCTTGGCCCTTTCTAGAATTTTCTCTAATACAAGCCTATGCCTAGGCGAGGTTTTTATAAGCTCTAGGATAGACATGTGAATAGGAATCTTTGAAAGGTGGTTTTCGAAATCATAAGGATTTAGGATGACTTTGTCCTTATCTGCTTTTGGCAGACCACTAGGGATACATGCTTTTGAGGGGCCAGGCACACTGACCACCTTTTGAGCACCTTGAAGGTGCGGGGGTTGATAGATCCTCCCGGATCTAGTGACTTCCCCAACGACCAGCCTAGGGTTCGCGCTAAACTTGGCTCTAAGGATGAGCTGAGGAGAACCTTGGATTTTTAAAACTGGTTTTACCGGGGTTTCCACTTTTGGTGGTCCCCGAATGATGACTTGGGCGGGCCTCTTGTATAGTACAAGGATGGGCGCACAAGTAGGTCGACCAGGTTCTGGCTTTTGCGCTAGTTCCTTGGAAATGGTGAGGGTACATACCTCCTTTCCTTTCCCACTGCCACTGGCGTGTTTGGGAAAGGGTTCCTTGAAGATAGCTTGAGGTGGCTCAGGTTCCGCAGTGACCTGGAGCCGGCCTTCTTCTATCAAGTTCTCAATTTTATTTAAAAGAGAGAAGCAGCGTTTGGTATCATGGCCTTTGAGCCGATGATACTTACAAAATCAGTTTAAATACCCCCCTTTGGACGTGACTCTTTCGGGGATTTCAGGGAGTTCTATCATGCCCTGGGCAAGTAAGAGGTCTAGGACCTCCGACACAGGTTGCCCCAGCGTAGTATACTCCTGTTTTTCAACTGGTTTTTAAAAATTGTGTTCCCTCTTATTTTCTAATTTTTCAAAATTTTTGGAAGTGCCCGCCATGCCTGGATCTACCCGAACATTGGCGATTTTATGGGGCTTTGCCCCTTTGTCCGTCGTGGGCAGCCCATATGCGATGGACTTTTCCAAACGGGTTTTTGGAACGGCACTTCCTTTCCATAAGTGATCGTATGTCCCTTTTCGCAAGTTGGTTTCGAAAAGGGAGGCCTTTTTGATCAACTTATGGAAAGTTGAAATCTCATGGAGCGAGAGAAGGGTTTTTAACTCGCTTTTGAAATTATCCAGGATGAGCATTACTGCGCATCCTTCGGATATGGGCTCTCGCACTTGGCCCAAAAGTGACCTCCATCTTATAATAAGGGCATGTACGTCTTCGTTCATGCCTTGCTTTGTATCCCTTAAGGTATTTAGAGTCGGCGTGACTTCTACGTTGTGTGCAAATCTTTGCGTGAAGCAGTTCGCTAACTCTTCAAAAGTAGCGAACTGGCTTAAGTCGTAGGAAGCCAGCCATTTGGCAGCTGTGCCTTTAAGGGATAGAGGGAACCAATACACCCATTTTATCGAGTCCTTTTTCTTCTTATGGACTCGACGTGAGAAAAGCTGCAAGTGAGACCTAGGGTCTCCCATGCCATCATACCGATGGAAGTTCGGTATTTCATCGTCACTGTCTGTTTCGTAGTCCATAGGAAGGAAGTTAGACAGGGCGTAGCTTCTTTTCTCTTTATTCTGCCCTTTTAGCAACTGTTGTAGGGCTTTACGGTCCTTTTGTGTGGATCGGATCTGGACCATATATATCCATATCCCAATCCAAACACATATGTGGATTTGGATTTGGATCCAAAGATCCAATCCAATATCCACATCCAGGGCCCACATCACCTTCTCATAAATGGTGGTGGGGCCCACTTGAAATTCATGTGGAATCTTGGGCATGAGAGAGAATGGGGAGGATTAAATGTGAGGGAAATGTATTAAGCTTGACTTGTGTGTCAAGTTTTGGGTTAATCATGTGGGTTAGCCTAATTAGTGTGGGTTTAAACTTGTATGAACCTACACCTAACCTAGGGCTGCACCAACATGATGCAATTAAGTCCATGGGCCATGTAGAGGGATGCTCCTAACCCTAACCCTAGCCTAACCCCCTAATCCTAGCCATTTGCCCTAAACCCGACCTAATCCTAGCCTAACCACCTAACCTACTTCCCTAATCCTTCCCTAATCCCAACCTAATCACCTAACCTACCTCCCTAATCCTTCCCTAAACCTAGCCTAATTACCCTAATCCTAACCTAATCCTAGCCTAAACACCTAACCCACCTCACTAAACCTCACCCTAAACCCAACCCACCTAGCTAAGCCCTAAACCTCTAAACCACCCCACCTAAAACTCTAGCACACCATATCCCTAAAACCACCTAAACTACATATTTGCCCCCCTACATATTTGGCCCACCTTATCCCCAAACCATCACCACCTAACCACTAAACCATCCCCCCAAAACCAGCCCAAACCGACCCACCCAAATCCTATAACCCCCCCCCCCAGTGGGCGGGTTTTTCATGCATGATTGGGCCAACTGAGCCCCCTTTCCTCTCTCACCCCTTTCACTCTTCTCTCACCTGCTCCATCTTGGAACCCGCCACCATCATCTCCCGGCCAGCTCCACTACACGCCACCATCATCTCCCGGCCAGCTCCACTCCACGCCACCATCACCTCCCGGCCAGCTCCATTCCTTGACACCCGAGTGCACCAACCTGCCACCGTTCGGCTGCCTCCCTTGGACACCCGCCACCTTCACCTTCCTCTCCGGTTAGTACCCCATCCTAACATCACCCTCTCTTCACTCCCCCTCCACTCTCAGCAACCACATACCACCCTTCCTTAGTCTAACCTCCACTTCATCCAGCCGGCCACCACCTAACTACGTGCCACCATTCAGCCACAACTGACTGTAACTCCCTCAGCCCTACCTTCCCTTAGGCAGCCCCGACTCCTTAGTGACACATGTAGACGCGCAAAAATCCCCGCCTCTTTGCCTTTTTCAGGGCTCGGAGCGGATCCTCTCGTGTGTCTAAGGCCTATGTATGCAAACAGGGCATGCCAGCTAGCTTACCTAAGCTAGCGAAGATATTTTTAACACTGACTTCTAAACGTGGTGACTGTGAGCAAGCGAGCTCTTGTCGTCGCAGACCTTCTTGCACCGATGTGCAAGGGTCGGTCTGTACGCTTTGCAAAAATCGAGTTTTTGAAGAGAAAGTCTACGAAGCGGTTCGAGGAGTCTATTTCGGGTCTTTAAAATGAGATTGCATGTTTTAGATCACGTGGATTTGCACGTGCCTAAGTCTTTTCTTTTATCCCTTTTCGGGCCACCTAGTTTGTGTGTTATGAACACTCTACTACGTGGGCGAATTCGAGCGGGGCTTGCTTTGATGCAATATGCGTCCTACCTCGTGGTATGGCGTAGATGCAATGCAAACTCACGCTACTCCAAAGGGAAAACCCGAAATGTAAAGACAATACTGAAGGGAAATAACTGAAGGGAAATAATCGAAGGGAAATAACCGAAGGGAAATAACCGAAGGGAAATAACCGAAGGGAGATATGTATATAGATTATGTATATGAGCCCTTACTCGAGTCTTGCAAATAAGAGCGAAGGCTCAATGTGGGTGCGTGCTGGAATTGAAAGACTTACGCACACGACATGAAATTAAACCCAAATATAAATTGCAGTATGGCCTTGACTAAGGTCTTGGGAGTAAGAGCGAAGGCTCAATGTGTGTGAGAGTGCTTGAATTGAAGTACTACACACACGACATAAATGAAACCCAAATATAACTGCAATAAGGCCTTTACTAAGGTCTTGGGAGTAAGAGCGAAGGCTCAATGTGTGTGAAAGTGCTTGAATTGAAAGACTTACTCACACGACATGAAAGGAAACCCAAATAGTATAGGTCGACCCTTACTTGGGTCTTTCAAATAAGAGCGAAAGCTCAATGTGTGTGAGAGTGCTTGAATTGAAAGACTTACTCACACGACATGAAATGAAACCCAAATAGTATAGGTCGGCCCTTACTTGGGTCTTTCAAATAAGAGCGAAAGCTCAATGTGTGTGTGAGAGTGCTTGAATTGAAAGACAACGCACCCAACTTAAGCAAAACCCTTCGAAAATGAAAGTATATATACTTATGTATTAGGGGCTGATTAGGCCCGTGTGTGTTCAAAATCGTGCACAACTAAGGGAGTGCACGTGTGTGAGTGTGCCAAGCCACGTTATTACAAGCGGGGGGAGACTATGCTCCGTTATTACAACCCCGTATCAAATTGAATCTCAAGCAAGTATACAACTAAAGACCGAGTTTAGGCACTTACGAGTAGCTGGTCCGTAGAGGCCTTGCTTGAGCGTGGGCTTGGCCTTCGCCTTGGGCTGCAAACGGGAGCTCCGCGAGGATGGGTGACCAAGGGTGCTGGCTGGCTGCAAGTGGGGTGCGGGATAGGCACCTCGAAGGTGGCCGGTTGCAAGTGGGTGTCGCCTTGATGTGGGCGATTAAAGGGCTGGGCCAAGTAAGTGTGTAGGGTCACGAATGGGGAGTATAGAGTGTTAGGGAATATGGACCTAAGGGGAGTTTAGGGGAAGGCCGAATGGGAGTCTTAGGGGAAGGCCGAATGGGAGTCTTAGGGGAATGTGGTGGTAGCGGGCTGCTAGGATGACTAGGTTCGGCTGAGTGAGAAGGGTGGCAGCAAAGAGGAATGGCTGGTGGTAGGATGTTGTGGTAGGGTGTTGTGATAGGGTTTAGGTGGCTGAGAGTGGAGAGGGAGTAGAGAAGGAGCTAGGTAGAGTGGGGGGTACTTACCGAATGGGGAGAAGGTGGTACCCGGCTGGGAGGAAGATAGGCAGGCTGTGAAGCTCGGCCAGGAGACGGTGGAGATGGCGGTGCAAGCGGTGGTGGGATGGAGGGATGGTGGTGGTGCAGGCGGCGCAGGTGGAGCAGCTGGGGCATATTCGGCTGGGTGTGGAAATGGGGGAAAGAGAGGGCCCGGTTGGGATTGGTGAGGGCTGCTAGCTTGCAAAACCCGCCCCCAAGGGGGGGGGTTTAAATAGGGATGGGTAGGTCGGTTAGGGCTGGGCTTGGGGTAGTGGTTAGGTGGTTTAGGTAGGGTGGTATGTAGATAAGGTGGGCTGGAAAGGGTTGGGCCAGATATTTTGAAAACTAGGGGTTTGGGTAGATGGTGGGCTAGGGGTGGTTTAGGGGTTTAGGGCTAGGTTAGGTGGTTGGGTTTTAGGGTGAGGTTTAGTGAGCTAGGTTAGGTGATTAGGCTAGGTTTAGGCTAGGATTAGGGAAATTAACCTAGGTTTAGGCTAGGATTAGGGAAATTAACCTAGGTTTAGGGAAGGATTAGGGAAGTGGGTTAGGTGATTAGGTTGGGATTAGGCCGGGATTAGGGAAGTGGGTTAGGTGATTAGGCTCAGATTAGGGGTGGATTAGGGGGGTAGGCTTGGATTAGGTGTTTTGGGTTAGGTTTAGGTGAAGGAGCTCCCTTTGCATGGCCCATAGACCTTAACCATATCATGTTGGTGCAACCCTAGGTTAGGTTTTGGCTAATTACAAGCTTAAACCCACTCAATTAGGCTAACCCACATGATTAACCCCAAACTTGACACACAAGTCAAGCTTAATTACAACCCTCTTGATATTTTCCATCCCCACTCTCTCTCATGCCCATGATCCCACGTGAATTTCAAGTGGGCCCCACCTCCATTTATGAGAAGGTGATGTGGGCCATGGATATGGATATTGGATTGGATCTCTGGATCCAAATCCAAATCGAAGTCCACAAATGGGTTTGGATTTGGATCTGGATATATATGGTCCAGATCCAATCCAAACTGAACTCTGACTCCTTCGAGCTGGGTTCGAAACGGACGATTCGTGCGGGGCCTGACAGCATCAGTACTCCGTCTGCGTTGGGTCTTCGCCAACATGGTCGTCCGCCTCCGTTTCTGCCTTCCGGAGATGACTTCAAATGATATTTTGATAAGAACAGGGTCTTGGACGTTCGAGATCCTGGGGGTGTGAATCAGATACAAGAGTTGTTGTGCCGGGCTTGACATGTACTCCGGTTCTGAGCTCTTCTTAGCTCTCCTGGTCCTGTCTTGATTGGGCCAAGCCGCTTTGGGGTTTCAAAAACGTGTTTTAAAATTTTTTCAAAAGCTATATTATATATTTTTGAAATACAGAGTTTAAAACATATATACAGGGTTGTCTAGAAGGCTCTTGGGTTTCCAGACTCAAAATAGCCCTTTGGGGCTGCTTGTATAAAACCAGGTTTGTTTAAGAAATTCGTGGGATTTCGGGGTGTTTACAACACACCCCCTAGCTCCCCTTCCTTTCCTAAGCACCCCCTAACTACCCCAGCCAAGGTAGCAGCACCCCCTCCGTTCAGCTAGCGCCAAGGCAGCACCCCCTCCCATCACTCGGCTAGTGCCAGACACACCCGCTGCACCCTTGTCACCCGGCCAGCACCCCTTTGCCGCGCCCTTTCGAGGAGCTCCCTCTTGCAGCCCAAGGCGACATTCAAGCCCAAGCTCAAGCAAGTCACCTCCGGACCAGCTATACGTAAGTGCCTAACTCGGTCCTTATTTATAGAATTGCTTAAGCTTAATTAAATTCGATATGGGGTTGTAATAACGGAGCATTGTCTCCCCCTGCTTGTAATAAAGTGTGTTGGCACACCCACACACACATGCACTTGAGCCTATCTCGCTCTTAGTTGTACACGATTTTGACACACACATGGGCCTAATCAGCCCTTAAGATATAGACTTATTTATATAATTTAAGTTGCGTGGGGTTTTGCTTAAGTTGTGTGCGTTGTCTTTCAATTCTCGCACTCACACACATTGAGCTTTCGATCTTATTTTCAAGACCCAAGTAAGGGCCTATTACCATTTCGTTTTGGGGTGTTTTACTTCACGTCGTGTGCGTAGTACTTCAATTCTACACTCACACACATTGAGCTTTCGCTCTTACTCCCAAGACCTTAGTCAAGGCCTATTGCAATTTATATTTGGGTTTAATTTCATGTCGTGTGCGTAGTACTTCAATTCTACACTCACACACATTGAGCTTTCACTCTTACTCCCAAGACCTTAGTTAAGGCCATATTGCAATTTATATTTGGGTTTCATTTAAGTCGTGTGAGTTGTCTTTCAATATACACACAACACCCACGCAACACGTTGGCGACCTTCGGGCCCATATATGTTATAAGTATTTCCCTTTCGGCTATGTCTTTAAGATTTGGGTTTTAAGGTTCAGTAGTGTGAGTAGTCTTTACATATATACACGGCACACACTTGCACAATTGAGCCTTTCCGCTCTTAAGATATAGCCATATTTCCCTTTTGCAATTTACATTTCAAGTCATTTCCCTACAGCATTGTCTTTCAATTCGGGTTTTCCCTTTGGAGTTGCGTGAGTTTGCATTGCATATACGCCATACCACAAGTTAGGACGCATATTGCATCAAAGCAAACCCCACACTCCCGCTCAAAGTCGCCCCACTTAGGTCACATGTTCATAACACATGCCTAGTTGGCCCGAAAAGGGATAAAAAGAAAGACATAGGAACGTGCAAAATCTCTTCGCTAGCTTAAGCAAGCTAGCTGCTGGCATGCCCTTTTGCTTAATAGGACTTAGACACATGAAAAGATTCGCTTCAGGCCTAAAAACCAGGAGCGGGAACTTTCTGTGTCTACACCCGACACATCAACTCTCGTGTTAGATTCATCCCCAGAATCTCGAACATCCAAGCCCCTGTTATCAACACAACTGTTTGGAATCATCTCCGGAAGGTGAAAACAAAAGCGGACGACCATGTTGGCGAAGACCCAACGCAAGACGGAGTACTGATGCTATCAGGCCCCGCACAAACCATTTGTTTCGAACATAACCTGAAAGAGTCAGAATTCAGCTTTGGATTGGATCTGGACCATATATATCCAAATCCCATCCAGGGCCTACATCACCTTCTCATAAATGGAGGTGGGGCCCACAAGAAATTCACGTGGAATCTTGGGTATGAGAGAGAATGGGGAGGATTAAGTGTGAGTAAAATGTGTTAAGCTTGACTTGTGTGTCAAGTTTTGGGTTAATCATGTGGGTTAGCCTAATTAGTGTGGGTTTAAGCTTGTATGCATCTACACCAGGCCTAGGGCTGCACCAACAGGATGCAATTAAGTCCATGGGCCATGCAAAGGGATGCTCCTAACCTAATCCTAAGCTAAACCCCCTAATCCTAGCCATTTGCCCTAAACCCGACCTAATCCTAACCTAATCACCTAACCTACTTCCCTAATCCTTCCCTAATCCCAACCTAATCACCTAACCCACTTCCCTAATCCTTCCCTAAACCTAGCCTAATTCTCCTAACCTCAGCCTAATCCTAGCCTAAACACCTAACCCACCTCACTAAACCTCACCCTAAACCCAACCCACCTAGCTAAGCCCTAAACCACTAAACCAGCCCACCTAAATCCCTAGCACACCATATCCCTAAAACCAAATAAGCTAAATATCTGCCCCCCCCTAAATATCTGGCCCACCTTATCCCCAAACCACCATCACCTAACCACAAAACCAGCCCCCCAAAACCAGCCCAACCGACCCATGCAACACATTGGCGACCTTCGGGCCCATATATATTATAAGTATTTCCCTTTCGGCTATGTCTTTAAGATTTGGGTTTTAAGGTTCAGCAGTGTGAGTAGTCTTTACATATATACACGGCACACACTTGCACAATTGAGCCTTTCCGCTCTTAAGATATAGCCATATTTCCATTTTGTAATTTTCCTTCTGCAATTTACATTTCAAGTCATTTCCCTTCCGCATTGTCTTTCAATTTGGGTTTTCCCTTTGGAGTTGCGTGAGTTTGCATTGCATATACGCCATACCACGAGTTAGGCTGCATATTGCATCAAAGCAAACCCCACACTCCTGCTCAAAGTCGCCCCACTTAGGTCACGTGTTCATAACACACGCCTAGTTGGCCCAAAAAGGGATAAAAAGAAAGACATAGGCACGTGCAAATCCACATGAAATAAAATTTGAAAACCATACCAAAAATAGCCCGAGTCGAACACCTCAAACTTTTTCGTAGGTTCTCATATTTAAAACTCGATTTTCTAAGCATACAGACTGACCCTTGCGCATCGGTGCAAGAAGGTCTGCGACGAAAAGAGCTTGCTTGCTCACAGTCGCCACGTTAGGAGTCAGATTTTAAAATATCTCTTCTCTAGCTTAAGCAAGCTAGCTGGCACACCCTTTTGCTTAATAGGACTTAGACACACGAAAAGATTCGCTTCAGGCCTAAAAACCAGGAGCGGGAACTTTCTACGTCTACAGGATTTGGCACGCTCGGTGGGACGTGAGTCTTTTGAAAATCGAGTCACATAAGAAACCTTGCGAAAAATTTTCCAAAGGTGTCGTTCTTAACTCTTTTGTTGTGCTTCATACATGTAGGAATTTTGAAAAAGCTTGAAAGCATGTCAAAATCCATCCCAAGTGAAGTGTCGAGCCAAGGCTCATGTGCATCAAGTTCTCACTCTAGGAGGATTTTGAAAAATAAAATCAAACTAGAAGAGATAGAAGATTTGAGAAGGGAATTCAAGGCCAAAATCGATGCTCTTAGCCAAGAGGCTGAAGCAGGCGATTCATGTTCACCAAACGGTGAACAAAGGGCCAAGAAAAAAACTGAAAAACCTCGCAAATATAAAGAGGCCTTCGTAATGGAAGGCAACCAATACTACGAGTCCTTCACACAAAAGGACCGTAAAGCCCTACAGCAGCTGCTGAAAGGGCAAAACAAAGAGAAAATGAGTTATGCAATATCTGATTTCCTACCTATGGACTATGAAACAGACAGTGACGATGAAATACCGAACTTCCATCGGTATGATGACATGGGAGACCCTAGGTCTCACTTGCAACTTTTCTCGCGTCGAGCCCATAAGAAGAAAAAGGACTCGATGAAATGGGTGTATTGGTTCCCTCTATCCCTTAAAGGCACAACTGCCAAATGGCTGGCTTCCTACTATCTAAGCCAGTTCGCTACTTTTGAAGAGTTAGCGAACTGCTTTATGCAAAGATTTGCACATAACGTAGAAGTCACGCCGACTTTAAACACTTTAAGGGATACAAAGCAAGGCATGAATGAAGACGTACATGCCTTCATTATTCGATGGAGGTCCCTTTTAGGGCAAGTGCAAGAGCCAATATCCGAAGGATGCGCAATCATGCTCATCCTGGATAATTTTAAAAATGAACTAAAGACCCTTCTCTCACTTCACGGAATCTCAACTTCCAATAAGTTGATCAAAAAAGCATCCCTTTTCGAAACCAATTTGAAGAAAGGGATATACGATCACTTATGGAAAGGAAGTGCCATTTCAAAAACCCGCTTGGAGAAGCCCATCACTTATGGGCTACCCACGATGGACAAAGGGGCAAAACCCCACAAAATCGCCAATGTCCAGGTGGATCCAAGCCCGGCGATAACTTCAAAAAATTTTGAAAAATTAGAAAACAAAAGGGAGAGAAACTTCCAAAAACCTATTGAAAAATGGGAGTACACTCCCCTGGGGCAACCTGTGTCGAAGGTCCTAGACCTCCTACTTGCCCAGGGCATGATTGAACTTCCCGAAATCCCCAAGGGAGTCACTTCCAAAGGGGGATATTTAAACCGCTTTTGTAAGTATCATCGGCTCAAAGGCCATGATACAAAGCGTTGTTTCTCCCCTTTAAACAAAATCGAGAACTTGATAGCGGAGGGCCGGCTCCAGGTCACTACAGAACATGAGCCAACTCAAGCTATCTTTAAGGAATCCTTTCCCAAGCACGCCAGTAACAGTGGGAAAGGAAAGGAGGTATGTACCCTTACCCTTTTAAAAGATCTAGTGCATTCATCTAAGTCTGGTCGATCCACTTGTGTGTCTACTCTTGTACTTTACAAGAAACCCACCCAAGTAGTCATCCGGGGACCACCAAGAGCTGAATCCCCAGCTAAACCAGTTTTAAAGACTCAAGGTGCTCCAAAACTCACGATTAGAGCCAGTTTAAGTGCGAACTCTAGGTTGGTCGTGGGGAAAGTGACAAGATCCGGGAGGATCTATCAACCCCGCACCTACAAAGTGCTAAAAAGGTGGTCAGTGTGCCTGGCCCCTCAAAAGCATGTATTCCTAGAGTTCTGCCGAAAGCAGACATTGGGAAAATCGTTTTAAACCCTTATGATTTCAAAAACCATCTTTCAAAGATTCCTATCCATATGTCCCTCCTAGAGCTAATATAAACTTTGCCTAGGCATAGACTCGTGCTAGAGAAAATTCTAGAAAGAGCTAAGGTTAGTTCGAACATAAGTCCTAAATCCTTGTCTGACCAAGTGGCATCAATAGGAGCAAAATCGCCCATCACTTTCTCGAAAGATGATGTAGATAGACCGACTCTACCAGTCCCACAACCAAGCCCTACATATCGAGGTGGTTCTGAATAACCACTCTCTGGACAGGTGCCTTGTTGATGGGGGAGGAGGGCTCAACATCCTTCCACTTCATGTGGTGTATCAAATCGGAGTCACCTTGACTTCTGTGAACCCAAGTCCCATCGTTATCATTGGATACGATGGGAATGCATCTAGACCTTTAGGATCGATCGAACTCCCTATGGAAATGGGAGGGATCACACACACGGGGGTGTTCCATATCTTGGACATCCACCCCCATTATAACCTGTTGTTGGGAAGGCCCTGGATACACAGCTTGTGCGCTGTGCCATCCACCTTCCACAGGTGTGTCAAGATCCCTTTCAGGAACCAAGTCATGGTGATCCTAGGTGAGAATCACCCTCAACTTCAGGGGATCATAAACTCCCCTTGTTTGTCGAGTTCCTAGGCCCATGAGGCTAACCTAGGGCAGACCATGGTTGAGCCGCCAAGGCTCATGTTAGCAAGTCCTAGGAAGGTCGTATACGTCAGGGGACCGCCCAAGGCTGGCCCCCTCCCAATCCTGACCCTTCTAGGAAAACCCAAGCATCCCTTATTTCCAAAATCTCTAGACAAAAAGCCATACGAGCATGATATGGACGACAACAAGTTCTTGGACCACGATTTATATTCGAACTTTTCAAAAAACAAAAAATCATGGAACATGCTGTTGAACATGGGCTATACGCCCTATAAAAGTCTAGGGACACAAAACCAGGGTCTCCTAGAACCAATACTTCCTAGGGCCAACCCAAGCGGATATGGGATCGGCTATACTCCCAAAATACCACCAGAGCCACCCCCTGTGACCACTTGGGTCAAGGGTGCCCTGGAGCCTACCCTAAAAGAAACCTACGATTTAGACCTCTTATTCCGAGTCTAACCCGTAGTGTTTTCACTTTGTAGGTATGATGGAAGATCCCTTTTATAAAAATACAAAAACATTTGAAAAACTCAAAATCGAAAAAAAGGAAAATTTGCAAAAACCAAAAACATTAGAAAACCAAAAACTCAAAAATAGAATAGTTTGTATAGTTCCTAAACTTCTTGTTTTGCAAAAACACAAAAAAATAAAAAATCCACAAAATACCAAAAGATTTTGTACATAGCTGCTCCTGGTAGGACTTTGGAAAAAGAAAAGGATTTCGAAAGGAACGTCGTTTGCATAGCCAGGCCAAAGATTTCAAAATAAAGTGAAATTCCAAGTATAAAATGAGGTCTTTTGAAAACTCACGCATCAAATTCCCTCGGGTCTATAACCCACGAGAATGATCGAAGCCCAGAAGTGGATCCCCTTGAGGAAGATCCCACTTCTGAGCTCCCTGAATTTCATAAAATTCTCGATTTTGAAAGACCTTCCAATTCAGTAGGAGGAGATTTCATAGAGGTAAACCTAGGAAGTGATTCCAATCCCAAACTCATCATGAGCATGAAAGATCAGCATTCATTGCATTTCTACGAACCTACTTAGATGTGTTTGCATGGACGTATGAAGACATGCTGGGCATAGATCCCAGCATTATCGAACATCGTCTTCTCTTAGATGCGGATGTAAAACCCATAAAGCAGAAGCTTAGGAAAATACATCCGAATGTACACACGCAAGTCAAAGAGGGTTTAGAAGATCTGTTAAAAGCCAGATTTATAAAAGCCATTGCGTATTCTGATTGGTTATCAAACATCGTTGTAGTTCGAAAAACCAATGGGAAAATTCGAATATGCATCGATTTCAGAAACCTGAACAAAGCCACTCCAAAAGATAATTATCCTTTACCAAATATAGATTTGATAGTCGATAGTACTGCAAATCATGAAATGTTTTCATTTATGGATGGCTATTCAGGCTATAATCAAATTAGATTAAGTCCACGAGATCAGGGTAAGACCACATTCACAACCCCGTGGGGCACGTACTACTATACAGTCATGCCCTTTGGTTTGAGAAATGTCGGTGCGACATACCAGAGAGCCATGACCACGATCTTCCATGATCAGATTCATGAGCTCGTAGAAGTGTATGTAGATGATCTCTTGGCAAAATCCAAAACCCGATCCACTCATATCGAATGTTTGCAAAAGATTTTCGAAAGGCTTAGGCTTTACAAAGTAAAGCTAAACCCTCAAAAATGTGTATTCGGGGTAGAGTCCGGAAAGCTTCTAGGCTTTATGGTGAGCCAAAGGGATATATAAGTTGACCCCTCTAAGTATCAAGCCATCATAAAATTGGCTCCACCCTCTAATCTCACACAAATTTGTAGCCTCCAGGGTCGATTACAGTCCGTTCGCCAATTTATATCAAATCTGACGACTAAATGTGAACCCTTCAACAAACTGTTGAGGAAGGGCGTGAAATTTTCATGGGATGACGACTGCCAGAAGTCCTTCGAGAGACTAAAGGCATACTTGGTTAATCCTCCCGTTTTGAATCCTCTGAAGCAAGGAAAACCTCTTTTACTTTACATTTTCATGCATGCGAATGCTTTGGGAGCTCTATTAGCTCAATACGAGGATGACACCCATAAGGAGTATGCCATCTACTATATTTCGAAAACTCTCTTGGCTTATGAAAGGAATTATCAAGCCATGGAGAAGACGTGCTTGGCCCTGGTCTGGGCCTGCCAGAAATTTTGACAATATTTCCTAGATCATGAAATATGGATAATGTCCAAGCTTGATCCCATCAAGCACTTGTTCAAAAAACTCATTCTCACTGGTAGATTGGGCAAATGGCAACTCCTTCTAATGGAGTATGATCTGAAATACCATTACCAGATCTCCATTAAGGGGAAAGCCCTAGCTGACTACGTGATTGAGTTCCCCCTAGAGGATGCATATCCCACTTTTGATGAAATGCCTGACAAAGGCATATTGCAAAACCACTTTCAAAACCACATTTTGGCAAACACTTTCGAAAACCAAGTGTGGATGATGCACTTCGATGGGGCACAAAACCAACGAGGGGCTGGTGCTGGGGTCATCCTCATCTTCCTTGAAAAGTGTGAGATTCCCATAGCCATCCGCCTAGATTTCGAATGTTCCAACAACATAGCTGAGTATGAAGCACTCATATAAGGCTTAAGAATTTCGAAAACTCTAGGGGCATCATGCATCGAGGTCTTTGGAGATTCACTCCTTGTTATAAACCAGGTTTTGAAAATTTGGCAAGTACGTAACGAAAAACTACTTCCATATCACGAGTTGGCCACTCGATTGGTGGAGTCATTCCAAGCGTGTAAACTCACACACGTAGGAAGAGAGGATAATGGCATTGCCGACGCCCTCTCCTCCTTGGGCTCAGCCCTAAAGGTCGATCCCGTCTCAAGGACCCGATCTTTAGAAATATGGCATGCACCCAACCCATCCACACACGATTTGGATATTTGCCAAAATAACCTAAATTCTGTTGAAAAAACTTGGTTTTATGACATCAAACATTTTCTAAAAATGGGGGATTCGTCGAGGATGCAACATCCAAAGATAAGGCATTCATTCGTAAAATTTCAACCCGATACACCATTCTGGGTGGGGTTCTATATAAAAAAAGTTTTACCGATATCCTACTTAGATGTGTCGATCTAGAGGAGGCTAGGACTGTGATGCATGAGTTCCACGATGGAGAATGTGGAGGTCATGTTAACGCCAACATGATGGCAATGAAAATACTTAGAGCGGGCTATTTTTGGTCCACCCTGAAAAAGGATTGTCATGATTATGTTAGGAAGTGTCATCCATGTCAAGTGCATGGGCACGCCATTCATATCCCATCATCTGCATTGCATTGCATGGTCAGCCCCTGGCCATTCACCATGTGGGTGTTTGATATCGTAGGCCCGATCTTTCCAAAAGCCTCGAATGGGCATCGATTCATTTTAGCAGCCACTGAGTATTTCTCTAAGTGGGTGGAGGCCATTTCCCTGACCAACGTACAGGGGTAACATGTGGTGGCTTTCATTAGGAGGAATATCTTGGCTCGATTTGGGGTTCCACGGGACTTGGAGTCCGATAATGGCACCCCATTCAAAAACGAGCGGATGGTTAAGTTGTGCAACACGTATGGCATAACTCACCACTTTTCCTCGCCCTACTACCCTCAAGGCAACGGCAAAGTCGAAGCCACAAATAAGACACTCATTAGTATAATTGAGAAGACTTTAGAGAAGGGTAGGACGTGGCACGAGAAGCTGGATGAAGCCTTATGGGCTTATAGGACTTCCATCCGGACTCCCACGAATGCCACACCATTCGAATTGGTCTATGGCACAAACGCCATTCTTTCCATTCATACACAATTGCATTCATTCCATACATCCATCGCACTCGACCTCCCCCTAGAGATGCTTCAGCATGCTAGGATGGCCAAACTAGATTTGCTAGATGAGAGGCGACTCCATGCTATGGATCATGCTCATGCATACCGGCAAAGGATAGCCCGACATTATGGCAAACACATGAGACCTCGCCACTTTGTAGTGGGAGATCTGGTTTTGAAAATCATCCATTATCGTGGCCCACATCCACTTGGAAAGTGGCGCCCCAAATGGGATGGACCCTATGTTGTACGTGCAACCACCATGAACAACTCGTATTGGTTGATCGATGTAGAAGGCAGGAATTTAGCAGATCCTATCAATATTCAATACTTAAAGAAGTATTATATGTAGGATTTGGGTTAAATTCCCCAATTTTCGAAAACCTTGAGGGATAGCTGCTTTGAGACTAAGGAAATAAGGTTCAAAGGCAAAATCGTGTGACCTTGAGTGAGAGAATTCGCACTTGTGAAAGAGTGGAGTCTTCCAAATCGTGGTTATATTTGAAAATCCTTCTTCTTACAAAGAAAGGCCTAGTTCAATATAGCAAGATACTTGCAAGTAGTACGTGCTATTTCTAAATAGGCTGATCTGGAATGGATCGAGTGTGACCTTGGGATAAGTCCTCCCCTCTTCTCTTCTCCTTCCAAAAGGAAAACATGGCCCAAATAAAGGAAATTTCCCCATCCAAAGTCTCTTTCCAAAAGAAAGAAACCAGATTCAAAAAGAAAAAATCGATTCTCTTGTGAAAAAGAGGGATTAAAGAAAAAATACTCCCAAAGGGAGACCCTCTATGAAAAAAAGGAAAAAGAGGCAAAAAACTCAAAACGAGCAATTTTTCGCCTTCTATGCCTTAAACCACGGGACGATTCAAAAGGGACCGTGGTATCTCTTTCCCATCCCTGGCTTATCCCATGTAAAACATGGTTCATTTCGAGGAATCCTAAAGTAAAAATAGGATTTACTTACTTGAATTTCATTTTGTTTGAGAATTCGACGTTTCAAGTAAGATGTAGGAATTTGAAATATAGCTTGTTTTCTTATAAAACCTCCGCTAGATTAGCGAGTGCCAAGACTCAAGCAAGGGCAAAACACGAAGAGCTCGAGATCTTTTCAATTAAGACTCAAGACAGTTGTCCCTTTTTGTAAATTACTTTTGTAAATAGATTTTGAAAAATTGAACATCGAACAACATAGGATCTGCTCACTTGGAGCAGCAGGCCTTGTAAGTCTCAAGAGTTCGACCATATATGGTCTCTGGGAGGTCGCCACTCTTGGCACCCCACCCATGTCATGCATCTGCATTTCCACGCATGGCACTTGCATAACATGATCCCATTTTAGGACCAGAAACCATTTTGTACATCCCTTTGGCATGATATCTCCTCCTACCAGGGTTTTAAAAGTGAGATTTTGCTAAAGATTGGGACGATCCCATATTTTCGTGGATAGATCTAGGGAGACATTGAAAGGGGTGTTCGTCTTCTTTGCCATTATCCAAATCAATTTGGATAATGACAAAGAGGGGCATCTGTAAACACCCCGAAATCCCACGAATTTCTCAAAATAAACCTGGTTTTATAAAAGCTGCCCCAAAGGGCTATTTTGAGTCTGAGAACCCAGGAGCCTTCCAGACAAATCCTGTACATATGTTTAAACTATATATGTTTTAAAGTATGTATAATATAGTTTTAAAACCTTTTAAAAGATGTTTTGAAACCTATAAACACCCGAAATTTTCAAAGTTTTTCAAAAGTCTTGAGTTTCCAAAAATCAGTTTAAAACCTTTATGAACCTTTAAATTCAAAAACACCCCAGATTTTAAAGTTTTAACATTCAGGGAGATACTTTAAGGTTTTAAATTCAAGTTAAAAAGCCTCTGAAGTTCGAAGCGGGTAAGATCCAATCCAAGCCCAAAAGTATGGATCGAATACAGCTCTCCCAGATGGGTCGTGTCAAGGCCTACCTTGTCAAGTGAATCATGTTCGAAATATGTTGAGTAAAGCAGCACCGAAAGCTCATCACATCAAGACAAGCCTAAAGGATGCGACCGACCAAGAACATGAAGCACCAACTCGATGTGGTTCAAGGCATGATCATCAAGCTCAAGTCCAAATAGACGGGCCCAAATCAAGTGGGATCATGTAAAGAACTAAAGCCAAAGATCAAGCCGTGTTCGTGTGGAGTTCAAATCAAGGTGGGAGCCGAATCAAAGAAAGAAGCGAATTCAAGTGGGTCGAAGTTTAAAGAAATCAGCCCAAACAAAACATGTTACACATTATAAGGTTGTTTAAAACCAACCGCATGCTCTAGGGCTACACCAAGCCATGGCACCTAGACCAGCCCACATGGGCTGGTCCAAATCGATTCAATGAGGAACTACAAGAAGCCGATTTGGAGCGGATCAAATCCACCAAGCAAAAGCTCCAACCTGCCCCACAAGAAACCACTAGAACCAGCCCCCTTTGCCTATAAAAAGGCCCAAGAGGGGAGGGCGGGTTCCATAACTTGGATATTGGAGAGAGAAGAGAGAGAAACTCTAGACCTTGGGTGGTATGTGCTAGACTAGGTGCAGGAATTTCCAGCAAGGAGGGACGTCCTCTAGTGTGGGAAGAAGGGGAAGCTAGGTGAGAGCTTGTGGGAGTTGAGAAGGAAGGCCATCAAGAGGAAGGCCGGCTTCATCCTTGAAACCCGGTCCTTCACCATCCAAAACTCGTGTAAGACCTTTCTTACTTAATCTAAGTTTCATTCTCTTCCATTCAATTCACTAAATGGGGTTGTATTAATGGAGTTTCATCTCCCCTCGAGTTGTAATAATCTAGCTTTGCTGTAATTTCAATTTCGTGGATGAAACACTATACACCCACATGCACGCCAAGTGTTTGCTTTAATGCTTCTTCCTTCCTATATGCTATATACCCTCTATACTTCTAACCCCCTCCATGTCTAAGCTATAAAGTACTGTCCATTAATTTATATTTCAGTAAATTTGCTTTAAGGGTTGTTGCATTTTAATTTCATGTGGGTTACGCATCATTACGTTTATAAAACAGAAAACCAGATTTTAGCATCTATGCATATGTCTGTTTTTGTAATTTTAATTTTGTGATGCTTGCTCCGATTGTCTTGAAATTTGGCACACTGATTCCCCACACATCTAGACACTCTGTATAAAATTGGCATGATTTTAGGGCTGCTCAGCCATATAATAAAAGCAGATTAAGAACGACCAAATTTCTGCACCACTGTCTGCACAGTCGGATTTCCTGAAATAGAGGTTGGGTAAAAGTCCCATATATATGTCCACAAGAGTCCAAATTAATTGATTTTTGATGCATTGGAAAGATAACATCCATATATTTCCAGCAACATCAAAATCATCAAAATCGGATTCTAAGCATAGAGATACAGACTCATCTTTGAGTTTTTATATTTCTGAAATAGAACTGTTCTGAGTCAGTGAGGTGGTCTGAGTAGATTATTTGTTTCTGATTCAATACTGCTCCAAATGCATATTTGAAAAAGGCTAAGGTCTCTCCACACTACCGGCTTCGTCTGGTAAAATTTTGATAATTTTTGGAAGTCTGTGATGCCTTAAAAACTCCCCTAGAAAACAGCTCGGAAAACAGAATTTTCTATTTTCAGCAACTTGTGTTTTTCCAAGTATTGAATTCGAGTACACAAGTTCAACAAATTTTTCAAAGACACTTGTTTATGTAAAAGGGAGTCGTGTTTTACTGTAAAATGAAATTCCTAAGCGCTCAACACTAACCCTTGAGCATCGGCTCAAGAAGGTGTGAGTGAAAAGATCCCGCTTGCACACAATCGCCTAGAAGTCTTACAAACATTTGCTAGTTTTGAACTAGCTGGCACGCTCGCGCAAGCGTAGGTGTGGAAAGTTTCATTTCAAGTTTGTCTCATAAACTTTGAAATGAGAATTTTCATGTCTACAGAAATGGCACGCCCAGTGGGAGTTAGGTCTTGAGGAATTTCTACGCAAATAAAACTCCCAAAAATCTTTTTCAAAGTGTTTTTAACATTGGATAATTGTGCACGTGTAGGATTTTTCAAGGTCCATAAGATCATGTCGAGTTCGGATGGTTCTTACGAGGTGTCGAGCCGGGCTTCATGCTCGTCAAGTCAATTTTCGAAAAGATTTTCAAAAACAAATTTCAAAAATAAGAAAGAGTCATTAGAAGACTTGAGGAAAGAATTTGAAGCAAGAATCGCCGCTCTCAGCCAAGAGGCCGAAGTGGTCGAATCCTGCTCATCCCATGGAAAGCAAACTAGGGCTCGAAAGAAAACGAGAAAACCCAGAAAACCGAAAGAGACCTCCACTATGGAGGGGGATAGAGAGCTCGAGTCATTCACATTGAAAGATCGCAAGGCCCTTCAACAACTACTAAGGGGCCAGGCCAAGGAAAAGAAGTCATACGCCCTATCCGATTTTTTACCTTCCGATTACCAAACGGATAGCGACGATGACATACTGAATTTCCACCGGTATGACAGGACGGAGGATCCTAGATCCCACCTCCAACTCTTTTCCCGCCAAGCATACAAAAAGAAGAAAGACTCGGCTAAGTGGATCTACTAGTTTCCCCTCTTCCTTAAGGGAACCACTTCCAAGTGGCTCGCTTCCTATGACTTGAGCCAATTTGCCACTTTTGAAGAGTTGGCAAATGGTTTTATGTAAAGGTTTTCACACAACGTGGAAGTGACCCCCACTTTGAACACCCTAAGGGACACGAAACAAGCCACGAACGAGGATGCTCATGCATTTATCGTTCGATGGAGGTCTTTATTGGGGCAAGTAAGAGAGCCCATCTCAGAAGAATGTGCCGTGATGCTCATCCTTGAAAATTTCAAACCCGAGCTGAAAATGCTCCTTTCTCTCCATGAAATTTCCACTTTCCACAAATTAATCAAGAAGCTTCCCTATTCGAAGCAAATATGAAAAAGGGGGTCTACGATGATTTGTGGAAAGGCAATGTTTTTTCGAAAACCCGTTTTGAAAAGCCCGGGACTTACGGGCCAACTACTATGGACAATGGGGCAAAACGCCAAAAAGTTACAAATGTTCGAGTAGAACCGAGCCCGGCCGACACTTCAAAATTTGAACCGAAGAACAAAAAGGTTCAAAAGTCTTTCGAAAAAAGGGAGTACACCCCGCTAGGGCAGCCCATCACAGAGGTCCTCGACCTCCTGCTCGCCCAGGGAATGGTGACACTTCCAGAAGTTCCCGAGGGGACAACCCCTAAAGAGAAATTTTTAAACAAGTTTTGCAAGTATCATAGGCTCAAAGGCCATGATACAAATCACTACTACACCCTTTTAAACAAAATAGAGGACTTGATTGAGCAAGGCCGGCTCCAGGTCACCAAGGAACCGGAGCCCGCCCAAGCCGTACTCAAGGAACCCTTCCCCAACCATGCAAGCACTAGCGGGAAGGACAAGTAGGTATATGCTCTCTCCTCTCATTTGAATGGTTTGGAACATGCATGGCATACGGATCACACTACTTGTCACACACCACTGCTCGTAATAAAAAAAGCCAAACAAGTAGTGATCTGGGGAGCGCTTAGCGTCCCACCCCCAGCTAGAGCCTTATTAGAGATTCGAGGTACTCCTAAGCATCAAACTAGAGCCCACCTAGGAACGAGCCATAGGGAAGGTGTGGACGAGGTCACTAGATCCTGAAGGATCTACCAACCCCCACACTTAGCAAAAGATGCTAGCAAGGAAGTGGTCGTTATCCCCGGCCCTTCAAAATCATGCATTCCCAAAGTATCGCATCTCATGGGTAAAAACAATGTGTTAACCCCATATGATTTCAAAAATCACCTTGCTAAGATTCCCATAAACATGTCTATCCTAGAGCTTATCCAAACATCCCCTAGACATAGACAAGTTTTAGAAAAGATTTTAGAGAAGGCCAAGGTTAACCCAACCATAACCCCTGAGTCCCTCTCCTTCTTAGTCTCACCCATTTGTGCTAAAACTCCCATTGTGTTTTCGGAAGACGAGCTAGAACAACCCTACCAAAACCATAACCAAGCCTTGCATATAGAGGTGGTATTGAATCACCATCCTCTAGGCAAGTGTTTGGTTGTTGGCGGAGGAGGTCTAAATATACTTCCACTACACATAACCTAAAAGATAGGAGTCTCCTTGACCTCTCTAAACCCGAGTTCCATCGTGATCACAGGATACGATGAAAATGCGTCCAAACCTTTAAGAGTCATAGAGTTACCCATAGAAGTAGGGGGCATGAGTCATTCCGGGGTGTTTCATGTTTTAGACATACACCCCCATTATAACCTACTCCTAGGAAGGCCATGGATACACAGCTTGCAGGTTGTGCCATCCACCTTTCATAGGTGTGTAAAAATACTCCTCCAAAACTAAGTTGTGGTAATTCTAGGAGAGAATCACCCCTCAGTTGCAGGGAATACAAAATTTCCCATGCTTATCAGGTGACAAAACCCATGAGTCAAAACTAGGTGAATCCTTGGTAGCTCATCCCAAACCAAAAGGTGTCGTGCACATAAAAGGGTTGCCCAAGGCTAGCCCGCTTAAGACCATCTCAAAACTATCCAAAGTTCTCCCCAAGTCCATAAAAGTGTTTGAGCATGACATGGACGACACCAAGTTCCAAGGCCATCCCCTTTATAAAACATTTTCAAAATTGAAGAAGCCTTGGAACATGATGTTGAACATGGGTTATATGTCTTATCAAGGCCTAGGGAGCCAAAACCAAGGTTGTCTTGAACCCATAGTATCAAACACAAACCAAAACTGGTATGGGATAGGCTACGGCCCATCCATACCACCCGAACCTCCACCCGCGACCACTTGGGTCAAGGGTGCCTTAGAACCTCTTAACACCGAAACCTATGACTTAGACCTCTTATTTAGAGCCTAATGCATGGTGTTTTCTTTGTAGGTTTGATGGAAGACCCTGCCACATCCAAAAACCCAAAAAAATTAGAAATTTGCAAAACCCAAAAACATTTAGAAAATTCCCAAAACCCAAAAACAATAGGAAATTTCAAAAACCTCAAAAAGAATGTGATTTACATTTCTCCTCCTTCCATTTGTTTACAAAAAGCCAAAAAAATTGAAAATTTTAAAAATTCCAAAAAGAATGTGGTTTTTGTTCCTTTCTTGTGTTTACAAAAAGCCAAAAAAATTGAAAAGTGCGAAAATACCAAAAACAAGGTTTTGTACATTCCATCTCCGAAAAGCAATTTCGAAAAAGCCAAAAAAATCAAAAATCTTGGAAAACCCAAAAACATTGTCTTTGTGAAAAGCCCTACTCTTTTGAAAGTGGTAGATGTTCCAAAACCGTGTGCCTTGCCTAGTACTTTCTTAGAACCCAAATTTCTCAAGAGTGATCACAGCAAAGAGGAAGATCCCCTCATCCATAAGGACCAAACCTCCGAGCTTCTCGAGTTCCATAGAATCCTTGATTTAGAAAAGCCTTCAAATTCCGTAGGAGGGGATTTTGTGGAAGTAAATCTAGGGAGTGAGTCTAATCCCAGCATGTTAAAATAGGTGCATGTTTACATGAGCATGAAAGGACATCATTCATCACATTTCTCAAATCATATGTAGATGTGTTTGCATGGACGTACGAAGACATGCCGGGTTTAGACCCAATGGTAGTAGAGCATCGTCTTCTCCTAGAACCGAATGCCAAACCCATAAAGCAAAAGCTTAGAAAGATTCACCCCGATGTGCATGCACAAGTGAAAGAGGGTTTAGAAGATCTTTTAAAAGCCGGACGAAGGCATATTTGCCAACGATTTCCAAAACCATGTTTTAGCAAACTGTTTTAATGAAAACCAAGTATAGAAAATGTACTTTGATGGAGTACGTAACCAACAAGGGGCAGGTGTTGGAGTCATTCTCATATCCCCCGAAAAGGGAGAAATACCCATTACAATTCGTCTAGATTTTGAGTGTTCAAATAATGTGGCTGAATATGAGGCTCTCATACAAGGCCTAAAGTCTTGAAAAATCTAGGGGCAGCATGCATTGAAGTCTTTAGAGACTCTTTACTGGTTGTGAATCAAGTTTTAAAAATTTGGTAAGTCAAACACGAAAAACTCATTCCGTATCATGAGTTGGCCACCAAGTTGGTTGACTCTTTCAAATCATGCACACTCACTCACATAGGGAGAGAGAACAACACCATAGCGGATGCCCTCTCCTCCTTAGGATCCGCTTTAAGGGTTGATCCCACCTTGGGAACCCGATCCCTAGAGATATGGCACTCACCCGTTCCATCCATGCACGATTTAGAGATTTGCCAAAACGACCAAAATCTGAATGATAAACCTTGGTTTTATGACATTAAAAACTTTTCAAAAATGGAGGATTTCCCGAATATGCTTCTTCAAAAGATCAAGCTTTTATTAGAAAAATTTTAACCCGGTATGCAATTTTGGGAGGGGTGCTTTACAAGAAAAGTTTCACGGGCATCTTGTTGCGATGTGTAAACCTTGAAGAGGCTAGGACCATAATGCACGAGTTCCACGATGGAGAGTGTGGAGGCCATGTTAATGCAAATATGATGGCCATGAAGATACTTAGAGTTGGGTATTTTTGGTCCACCCTAAGACAAGATTGCCATGATCATGTTAGGAAATGTCATCAATGTCAAATACATGGGCATATCATTCACACCCCATCATCCACTTTGCATTCCATCGTAAGCCCATGGCCTTTTGCCATGTGGGCGTTCGACATCATAGGACCCATATCCCCCAATGCATCCAATAGACATAGGTTCATCTTAGCAGCCACCGAATATTTCTCTAAATGGGTTGAAGCTACATCCCTGGCTAATGTCCAAGGACAACATGTAGTGGCATTTATTAAGAGAAATATCTTGGCCCGATTTGGAGTTCCAAAAGACCTAGTGTCCGATAATGGCACCCCATTCAAGAATGAGAAGATGGAAAAATTGTGTCACATATGGCATGACTCAACACTTCTCATCACCCTACTATCCTCAAGGCAACGGCCAAGCTGAAGCCACAAATAAAACCCTCATAAGCATCATTGAGAAAACCATAGAAAAGGGTAGGACATGGCTTATAGAACTTCCATTCGAACCCCTACAAATGCCACCCCATTCGAGTTGGTCTATGGCACGAGCACCATACTCCCCATTCATACCAAGCTTCATTCATTTCATACATCACTTGCATTAGATATTCTGTTAGAAACCCTACAACATACTAGAATGATCAAACTTGACTTGTTAGATGAAAAGAGGCTCCTTGCTATGGACCATGCACATGCATATAGGCAAAGGGTAGCCCGACACTATGAGAAGCACATGAAGGCTCGCCACTTCAAAGTGGGAGACCTAGTGCTAAAAACCATTCACCACGAGGTCCACACCCCCTTGGAAAGTGGCGGCCCAAGTGGGATGGTCCTTATGTTGTGCGTGGAACCACCACTAACAATGCTTATTGGTTGGTTGATGTTGACGGTAGGAACTTGGTAGACCCTATAAATGCTCAACATTTGAAAAGATATCATGTATAGGGTCTGTAAACACCCCGAAATCTCACGAATTTCTTAAACAAATCTGGTTTTGTACAAGCAGCCCCAAAGGACCATTTTGAGTCTGGAAACCCAGGAGCCTTCTAGACAACCCTGTACATACATTTTAAACTTCATATTTCAAAAATATATAATATAGCTTTTGAAAACCTTTTAAAACACGTTTTTGAAACCCCGAAGCGGCTTGGCCCGATCAAGACAGGACCAGAAGAGCTGAGAGAGCCCGGAACCGGAGCACATGTCAAGCCCGGCACAGCAACTCTCGTATCACATCCATACCCCCAAGATCTCGAACGTCCAAGACCCTGTTCTTATCAAAATATCATTTGAAGTCATCTCCGGAAGGCAGAAACGGAGGCGGACGACCATGTTGGCGAAGACCCAACGCAGACGGAGTACTGATGCTGTCAGACCCCGCACAAATCGTCCGTTTCGAACCCAGCTCGAAGGAGTCAGAGTTCAGTTTGGATTGGATCTGGACCATATATATCCAGATCCCAATCCAAACCCATATGTGGACTTGGATTTGGATTTGGATCTAGAGATCCAATCCAATATCCATATCCATGGCCCACATCACCTTCTCATAAATGGAGGTGGGGCCCACTTGAAATTCACGTGGGATCATGGGCATGAGAGAGAGTGGGGATGGAAAATATCAAGAGTGTTGTAATTAAGCTTGACTTGTGTGTCAAGTTTGGGGTTAATCATGTGGGTTAGCCTAATTGAGTGGGTTTAAGCTTGTAATTAGCCAAAACCTAACCTAGGGCTGCACCAACATGAGGTGGTTAAGGTCTATGGGCCATGCAAAGGGAGCTCCTCCACCTAAACCTAACCCAAAGCACCTAATCCTAGCCTTCCACCCTAATCCACCCCTAATCTGAGCCTAATCACCTAACCCACTTCCCTAATCCTTCCCTAAACCTAGGTTAATTTCCCTAAACCCCTAAACCACCCCTAGCCCACAATCTACCTAAACCCCTAGTTTGAAAATATCTGGCCCAACCCTTTCCAGCCCACCTTATCTACATACCACCCTACCTAAACCACCTAACCACTACCCCAAACCCAGCCCTAACCGACCTACCCATCCCTATTTAAACCCCCCCTTGGGGGCGGGTTTTTCAAGCTGGAACCCTTCACCCATTTGCAGCCGGGCCCTCTCTTTCCCCCACTTCCTAGCTCAGCCGAACCTGCCCAGCTGCTCCACCTGCGCCGCCTGCACCACCACCATCCCTCCATCCCACCACAGCTCGCACCACCATCTCCCAAACGGACGCCACCGCTTGCTCTCCATCCCAACCACCCGGCTTCTCTCTTCCATCCACCGCCTCTCCCCATTCGGTAAGCATTCCCCAACTCTACCTAAATCCTTCTCTACTCCCTCTCCACTCCTAGCCACCCACCATATCATCATCTCACCTACACCTCAGCCCTTTGTTACCACCATTTTCACTTAGCCGAACCTAGCTCAACCTAAACTACCGGCCACTACCTAACCATCCTATCTACATCCGACCACCCTATAAGACTCCCATTCGGCCTTCCCTTAAACTCCCTTTAGGTCCATACTCCCCAATACTCTAGACTCTCCTAGTGACCCTACACACTCACTTGACCCAGCCCCTTTAATCGCCCACATCAAGGCGACACCCACTTGTAGCCGGCCACCTTTCGAGGCGCCCATCCCGCGCCCCACTTGCAGCCGGCCAGCACCCTTTGTCATCCACCCTCGCGGAGCTCCCGTTTGCAGCCCAAAGTGAAGGCCAACCCACACTCAAGCAAGGCCTCTACGGACCAGCTACTCGTAAGTGCCTAAACTCGGTCTTTAGTTGTATACTTGCTTGAGATTCAATTTGATACGGGGTTGTAATAACGGAGCATAGTCTCCCCCCGCTTGTAATAACGTGGCTTGGCACACCCACACACGTGCACTCCCTTAGTTGTGCACGATTTAGAACACACACGGGCCTAATCAGCCCCTAATACATAAGTGTATATATATACTTTCATTTTCGAAGGGTTTTGCTTAAGTTGGGTGCGTTGTCTTTCAATTCAAGCACTCTCACACACATTGAGCTTTCGCTCTTATTTGAAAGACCCAAGTAAGGGCCAACCTATACTATTTGGGTTTTATTTCATGTCGTGTGAGTAAATCTTTCAATTCAAGCACTCTCACACACATTGAGCTTTCGCTCTTATTTGGAAGACCCAAGTAAGGGCCGACCTATACTATTTGGGTTTTATTTCATGTCGTGTGAGTAAATCTTTCAATTCAAGCACTCTCACACACATTGAGCTTTCGCTCTTATTTGAAAGACCCAAGTAAGGGCCAACCTATACTATTTGGGTTTTATTTCATGTCGTGTGAGTAAGTCTTTCAATTCAAGCACTCTCACACACATTGAGCTTTCGCTCTTATTTGAAAGACCCAAGTAAGGGCCGACCTATACTATTTGGGTTTCATTTCATGTCGTGTGAGTAAGTCTTTCAATTCAAGCACTCTCACACACATTGAGCCTTCGCTCTTACTCCCAAGACCTTAGTCAAGGCCATACTGCAATTTATATCTGGGTTTTATTTCATGTCGTGTGTGTAAGTCTTTCAATTCAAGCACGCACCCACATTGAGCCTTCGCTCTTATTTGCAAGACCCGAGTAAGGGCTCATATACATACTCTATATACATATCTCCCTTCGGCACTTACTTTACAAGTCATTTCCCTTTGGTTATTTCCCTTCGGTCATTTCCCTTCGGTTATTTCCCTTCGATTATTTCCCTTCGGTTATTTCCCTTCAGTATTGTCTTTACATTTCAGGTTTTCCCTTTGGAGTAGCGTGAGTTTGCATTGCTTCTACGCCATACCACGAGGTAGGACGCATATTGCATCAAAGCAAGCCCCGCTCGAATTCGCCCATGTAGTGGAGTGTTCATAACACACAAACTAGGTGGCCCGAAAAGGGATAAAAGAAAAGACTTAGGCACGTGCAAATCCACGTGATCTAAAACATGCAATCACATTTTAAAGACCCGAAATAGACACCTCGAACCGCTTCGTAGACTTTCTCTCCAAAAAAACTCGATTTTTGCAAAGCGTATAGACTGACCCTTGCGCATCGGTGTGTGCTAGACTAGGTGCAGGAATTTCCAGCAAGGAGGGACGTCCTCTAGTGTGGGAAGAAGGGGAAGCTAGGTGAGAGCTTGTGGGAGTTGAGAAGGAAGGCCATCAAGAGGAAGGCCGGCTTCATCCTTGAAACCCGGTCCTTCTCCATCCAAAACTCGTGTAAGACCTTTCTTACTTAATCTAAGTTTCATTCTCTTCCATTCAATTCATTAAATGGGGTTGTATTAATGGAGTTTCATCTCCCCCCAAGTTGTAATATTCTAGCTTTGCTGCAATTTCAATTTCGTGGATGAAACACTATACACCCACATGCACGCCAAGTGTTTGCTTTAATGCTTCTTCCTTCCTATATGCTATATACCCTCTATACTTCTAACCCCCTCTATGTCTAAGCTATAAAGTACTTTCCATTCATTTATATTGAAGCAAATTTGCTTTAAGGGTTGTTGCATTTTAATTTCGTGTGGGTTACGCATCATTACGTTTATAAAACAGAAAACCAGATTTTAGCATCTCTGCATATGTTTATTTCTGTAATTTTAGTTTTGTGATGCTTGCTCCGATTGTCTTGAAATTTGGCACACTGATTCCCACACATCTAGACACTCTGTATAAAATTGGCACGATTTTAGGGGTGCTCAGCCACATAATAAAAGCAGATTAAGAACGACCAAATTTTTGCACTACTATCTGCACAGTCAGATTTTCTAAAATAGAGATTGGGTAAAAGTCTCATATATCTCTCCACAAGAGTCCAAATTAATTTATTTTTAATGCATTGGAAAGCTAACATCCATAGCTTTCTAGCAACATCAAAATCATTAAAATCAGAGTCTGAGCAGAGAGATACAGACTCATCTTTGAGTTTCTATATTTCTAAAACAAAACTATTCCGAGTCAGTGAGGTAGTCTGAGTAGATTATTTATTTCTGATTCAATACTACTCCAAATACAGATTTGAAAAAGGCTACAATATCTCCACACTACCAGCTTCGTCTGGTAAAATTTTTGATAATTTTTGAAAGTTTGTGATACCTTGAAAAGTCCCCTAGAAAACAGCTCTGAAAATAGAATTTTCTGTTTTCAGCAACTTGTGTTTTTCCAAGTATTGAATTCGAGTGCACAAGTTCAACAAATTTTCCAAAGACACTTGTTTATGTAAAAGGGAGTCATGTTTTGCTGTAAAATGAAATTCCTAAGCACTCAACACTAACCCTTGAGCATCGGCTCAAGAAGGTGTGAGTGAAAAGATCCCGCTTGCACACAATCGCCTAGAAGTCTTACAAACATTTGCTAGTTTTGAACTAGCTGGCATACTCGCGCAAGCGTAGGTGTGGAAAGTTTCATTTCAAGTTTGTCTCATAAACTTTGAAATGAGAATTTTCATGTCTACAAAACCCCACAAAGCGACTTGGCCTGATGAAAGTAGGACCAGAAGAGCAAAAGAGAGCCTGAAACTGGAGCACATGTCGAGCTCCGCACATCAACTCTCGTGTTAGATTCATCCCCAGAATCTCGAACATCAAAGCCCTTGTTATCAAACAAACTCTTTGAAATCATCTCCGGAAGGTGAAAACAGGAGCGGACGACCATGTTAGCGAAGACCCAACGCAAGACGGAGTACTGATGTTGTCAGGCCCCGCACAAACCGTTTATTTCGAACATACCCTGAAGGAGTCAGAATTCAGCTTTGGATCAGATCTGGACCATATATATCCATATCTCAATCCAAACACATATGTGGATTTGGATTTGGATTTGGATCCAAAGATCCAATCTAATATCCACATCCAGGGCCCACATCACCTTCTCATAAATGGAGGTGGGGCCCACTTGAAATTCACGTGAAATCTTGGGCATGAGAGAGAATGGGGAGGATTAAATGTGAGGAAAATGTATTAAGCTTGACTTGTGTGTCAAGTTTTGGGTTAATCATGTGGGTTAGCCTAATTAGTGTGGGTTTAAACTTGTATGAACCTACACCTAACCTAGGGCTGCACCAACATGATGCAATTAAGTCCATGGGCCATGCAAAGGGATGCTCCTAACCTAATCCTAAGCTAAACCCCCTAATCCTAGCCATTTGCCCTAAACCCGACCTAATCCTAACCTAATCACCTAACCTACTTCCCTAATCCTTCCCTAATCCCAACCTAATCACCTAACTCACTTCCCTAATCCTTCCCTAAACCTAGCCTAATTCTCCTAACCTCAGCCTAATCCTAGCCTAAACACCTAACCCACCTCACTAAACCTCACCCTAAACCCAACCCACCTAGCTAAGCCCTAAACCACTAAACCAGCCCACCTAAATCCCTAGCACACCATATTATCTGGGCCCCCTTAAATAACTGGCCCACCTTATCCCCAAACCATCACCACCTAACCACTAAACCAACCCCCCAAAACCAGCCCAAACCGACCCACCCAAATCCTATAAACCCTCCCCCCTAGTGGGCGGGTTTTTCATGCACGATTGGGCCAGCCGAGCCCCCTCTCCTCTCTCACCCCTTTCACTCTTCTCTCACCTGCTCCATCTTGGAACCCGCCACCATCATCTCCTGGCCAGCTCCACTCCACGCCACCATCATCTCCTGGCCAACTCCACTCCACGCCACCATCACCTCCCGGCCAGCTCCATTCCTTGACACCCGACTACACCACCCTGCCACCGTTCGGCTGCCTCCCTTGGACACCCACCACCTTCACCTAAGCACCCCCTAACTACCCCCTAACTACCCCAACCAAGGTAGCAGCACCCCCTCCGTTTGGCTAGCGCCAAGGTAGCACCCCCTCCCATCACTCGGCTAGCGCCAGCCACACCCGCTACACCCTTGTCACCCTGCCAGCACCCCTTTGCAGCGCCCTTCCGAGGAGCTCCCTCTTGCAGCCCAAGCTCAAGCAAGTCACCTCCGAACCAGCTATACGTAAGTGCCTAACTCGGTCCTTGTTTATAGACTTGCTTAAGCTTAATTAAATTCGATACGGGGTTGTAATAACGGAGCATTGTCTCCCCCCGCTTGTAATAAAGTGGTTTGGCACACCCACACACACGTGCACTTGAGCCTATCTCGCTCTTAGCTGCACATGATTTAGACACACACATGGGCCTAATTAGCCCTTAAGATATAGACTTATTTATATAATTTAAGTTGTGTGGGGTTTCGCTTAAGTTGTGTGCATTGTCTTTCAATTCTCGCACTCACACACATTGAGCTTTCACTCTTATTTTCAAGACCCAAGTAAGGGCCTATTACCATTTCGTTTTGGGGTGTTTTACTTCACGTCGTGTGCGTAGTACTTCAATTCTACACTCACACACATTGAGCTTTCGCTCTTACTCCCAAGACCTTAGTCAAGGCCTATTGCAATTTATATTTGGGTTTAATTTCATGTCGTGTGCGTAGTACTTCAATTCTACACTCACACACATTGAGCTTTCGCTCTTACTCCCAAGACCTTAGTTAAGGCCATATTGCAATTTATATTTGGGTTTCATTTAAGTTGTATGAGTTTGTAGACGTAGAAAATTCCTGCTTCTGGTTCTTAGGCCTGAAGCGAACCTTTTCGTGTGTCTAAGTTCTAATTAAGCAAAAGGGCGTGCCAGCTAGCTTACTCAAGCTAGCGAAGAGAAATTTAAATCTGACTCCTAACGTGGCGACTGTGAGCAAGCAAGCTCTTTTCGTCGTAGACCTTCTTGCACCGATGCGCAAGGGTCAGTCTATACGCTTAAAAATCAAGTTTTGAAATGTGAGAACCTACGAAAACATTTTGAGGTGTTTGACTCGGGTTTGTTTTTGTATGATTTTAAGATTTTATTTCACGTGGATTTGCACGTGCCTATGTCTTTCTTTTTATCCCTTTTTGGGCCAACTAGGTGTGTGTTATGAACACGCAGCCTAAGTGGGGCAACTTTGAACGGGAGTATGGGGTTTGCTTTGATACAATATGCGTCCTAACTCGTGGTATGGCGTATATGCAATGCAAACTCACGCAACTCCAAAGGGAAAACCCGAAATTGAAAGACAATGCCAAAGGGAAATGACTTGTAATGTAAATTGCCGAAGGGAAATTGCGGAAGGGAAATTGCAAAAGGGAAATATGGCTATATCTTAAGAGTGGAAAGGCTCAATAGTGCAAGTGTGTGCCGTGTATATATGTAAAGACTACGCACACTGCTGAACCTTAAAACCCAAATCTTAAAGACATAGCCGAAAGGGAAATACTTATAATATATATGGGCCCGAAGGTCGCCAACGTGTTGCGTGGGTGTTGTGTATATATTGAAAGACAACTCACACGACTTAAATGAAACCCAAATATAAATTGCAATATGGCCTTAACTAAGGTCTTGGGAATAAGAGCGAAAGCTCAATATGTGTGAGTGTATAATTGAAATACTACACATACGACATGAAATTAAACCCAAATATAAATTGCAATATGACCTTAACTAAGGTCTTGGGAATAAGAGCGAAAGCTCAATGTGTGTGAGTGTATAATTGAAATACAACACACACGACATGAAATTAAACCCAAATATAAATTGCAATATGGCCTTAACTAAGGTCTTGGGAATAAGAGCGAAAGCTCAATGTGTGTGAGTGTATAATTGAAATACTACACACACGACATGAAATTAAACCCAAGGAAAATATAACACGGCCCTTACTTGGGTCTTGCAAATAAGAGCGAAAGCCCAATGTGTGTGAGTGCGAGAATTGAAAGACAACACACACAACTTAAGCAAAACCCCATGCAACTTAAAGTATATAAATAAATTTATATCTTAAGGGCTGATTAGGCCCGTGTGTGTTCAAAATCGTGCACAACTAAGAGCGAGGTAGGCTCAAGTGCACGTGTATGTGGGTGTGCCAAGCCACGTTATTACAAGCGGGGGGAGACAATGCTCCGTTATTACAACCCCGTATCAAATTTAATTTAACTTAAGCAAGTCTACAAATGAGGACCGAGTTAGGCACTTACGTATAGCTGGTCCGGAGGTGACTTGCTTGAGCTTGGGCTTGGGCGTCGCCTTGGGCTGTAAGAGGGAGCGCCTCGGAATGGCACGGCAAGGGTGTGATTGGTCGGGTGAAGCAAGGATGGCGGATGTGGCGCCTTGGGGGCTTGCCGGCTGCTAGGAGGGTGCTGCTGTGGTGGCTCGGGCTGAGGTGTTTAGGGAGTGGCACTAAGGTATAGGGCAGGTTCTAGGGAAGGTGGAGCTAAGGGGTGACTAAGGGGGATGCCTAAGGAAGAGGGTGTAAGGCCGCAGGTGGTTGGATGCAGTCGGCTGTGGTTGGCCGACTAGGGGCAAGTTAAGTGGTGGCCGGCTGGGATAGTTAGGGGATGTCACGAATGGGAAGGATGTCTAAGGGAGAGGGTGTAAGGCCGTGGGTGGTGTAATGGGTTGTGTCTGGCTGAATGGGGAAGGGTGGCAGGACGGTTGTGGTGGTGTGGTGTGGTGGTGGTATGGGTGGCTGAGAGTAGGGGGGAGTGAAGATAGGGTGAAGTGGAATGAGGTACTAACCGGATAGGCAAGGAAGGTTGGCGGGTGGAAGGAGAGGATGCAGCCGGGTGAAAGGAGTGGATGTTGTGGAGCGGGGCAGGCCAGGAGGTAGTGGTGGTGTGGAGTGGTGCAGGCCGGGAGGTAGTGGTGGAGCGGAGTGGAGCAGGCCGGGGGTAGTGGTGGAGCAGGTGAGAGAAGAGAGCAAGGTGAGAGAGGGCTCGGCTGGCCCAAGTGCTGGCTGGGAAAAGTTGAAAAACCCGCCCAGTAGGGGGGGGTTTATAGGTTTTGAAAAGGTCGGTTGGGGCTGGTTTTGAAAGGGTGGTTTAGTGGTTAGGTGGTGGTGGTGTGGTAATAAGGTGGGCTGGTTTTGAGGGGGGGGGGTAGATATTTTGTTTTAGGTGGTTTTAGGGATATGGTGTGCTAGGTTTTAGGTGGGGTGGTTTAGTGGTTTAGGGCTTAGCTAGGTGGGTTGTTTTTGGGGTGAGGTTTAGTGAGGTGGGTTAGGTGTTTAGGCTAGGATTAGGTTAGGATTAAGGGAATTAGGCTAGGTTTAGGGAAGGATTAGGGAGGTGGGTTAGGTGATTAGGTTGGGATTAGGCCGGGATTAGGGAAGTGGGTTATGTGATTAGGCTAGGATTAGGTCGGGATTAGGGTAAAGGGCTAGGATTAGGGGTTTTGGCTTAGGATTGGGTTAGGAGGCTCCCTTTGCATAGCCCATGGACTTCATTGCATCATGTTGGTGCAGCCCTAGGTTAGGTATAGGCTCATACAAGCTTAAACCCTCATTAATTAGGCTAACCCACATGATTAACCCAAAACTTGACACACAAGTCAAGCTTAATACATTTCCCTCAATGCTTATCCTCCCCATTCTCTCTCATGCCCATAATCTCACGTAAATTTCAAGTGAGCCCCACCTCCATTTATGAGAAGGTGATGTGGGCCATGAATGTGGATATTGGATTGGATCTTTGGATCCAAATCTAAATCCAAATCCACACATACGTTTGGATTGGGATCTGGGTATATATGGTCCAGATCCAATCCAAACTGAATTCGGACTCCTTCAGGGTATGTTCGAAACGAACGGTTTGTGCGGGGTCTGACAACATTAGTACTCCGTCTTGCGTTGGGTCTTCGCCAACATGGTCGTCCGCTTTTGTTTTCACCTTCCGGATATGATTTCACATGATTTTTGCTGATAATAGGGACTTGAATGTTCGAGATCCTGGGAGTGGATCTAACACGAGAGTCTATGCCGGGCTCAACATGTGCTCCGGTTCCGGGCTCTCTTTAGCTCTTCTAGTCCTACTTTCATCAGGCCAAGCCGCTTCGTGGGGTTTCAAAATGTGTTTTAAAAGGTTTTAAAAGTATATTATACATATTTTAAAGCATATACAGTTTAAACATATGTACAGGGTTTCCTGGAAGGCTCTTGGGTTTCTAGACTCAAAATAGCCCTTTGGGGCTGCTTTTACAAAACCAGGTTTATTTGAGAAGTTCGTGGGTTTTCGGGGTATTTACAGAGTTGTCTTTCAATATACACACAACACCCACGCAACACGTTGGCGACCTTCGGGCCCATATATATTATAAGTATTTCCCTTTCGGCTATGTCTTTAAGATTTGGGTTTTAAGGTTCAGCAGTGTGAGTAGTCTTTACATATATACACGGCACACACTTGCACAATTGAGCCTTTCCGCTCTTAAGATATAGCCATATTTCCCTTTTGCAATTTCCCTTTTGCAATTTACATTTCAAGTCATTTCCCTTCCACATTGTCTTTCAATTCGGGTTTTCCCTTTGGAGTTGCGTGAGTTTGCATTGCATATATGCCATACCACGAGTTAGGACACATATTGCATCAAAGCAAACCCCACACTCCCGCTCAAAGTCGCCCCACTTAGGTCACATGTTCATAACACATGCCTAGTTGGCCCGAAAAGGGATAAAAAGAAAGACATAGGCACGTGCAAATCCACGTGAAATAAAATCTAAAAACCATACCAAAAACAGCCCGAGTCGAACACCTCAAACTTTTTCGTAGGTTCTCATATTTAAAACTCGATTTTCTAAGCATACAGACTGACCCTTGCGCATCGGTGCAAGAAGGTCTGCGACGAAAAGAGCTTGCTTGCTCACAGTCGCCACGTTAGGAGTCAGATTTTAAAATATCTCTTCGCTAGCTTAAGCAAGCTAGTTGGCATGCCCTTTTGCTTAATAGGACTTAGACACACGAAAAGATTCGCTTCAGGCCTAAAAACCAGGAGCAGGAACTTTCTGCATCTACACCCGACACATCAACTCTCGTGTTAGATTCATCCCCAGAATCTCGAACATCCAAGCCCCTGTTATCAACACAACTGTTTGGAATCATCTCCGGAAGGTGAAAACAGAAGCGGACGACCATGTTGGCGAAGACCCAACGCAAGACGGAGTACTGATGCTATCAGGCCCCGCACAAACCATTTGTTTCGAACATACCCTGAAAGAGTCAGAATTCAACATTGGATTGGATCTGGACCATATATATCCAAATCCCAATCCAAACATATATGTGGATTTGGATTTGGATTTGGATCCAAAGATCCAATCCAATATCCACATCCAGGGCCTACATCACCTTCTCATAAATGGAGGTGGGGCCCATAAGAAATTCACGTGGAATCTTGGGTATGAGAGAGAATGGGGAGGATTAAGTGTGAGTAAAATGTGTTAAGCTTGACTTGTGTGTCAAGTTTTGGGTTAATCATGTGGGTTAGCCTAATTAGTGTGGGTTTAAGCTTGTATGCACCTACACCAGGCCTAGGGCTGCACCAACATGATGCAATTAAGTCCATGGGCCATGCAAAGGGATGCTCCTAACCTAATCCTAAGCTAAACCCCCTAATCCTAGCCATTTGCCCTAAACCCGACCTAATCCTAACCTAATCACCTAACCTACTTCCCTAATCCTTCCCTAATCCCAACCTAACCACCTAACCCACTTCCCCTAATCCTTCCCTAAACCTAGCCTAATTCTCCTAACCTCAGCCTAATCCTAGCCTAAACACCTAACCAACCTCACTAAACCTCACCCTAAACCCAACCCACCTAGCTAAGTCCTAAACCACTAAACCCGCCCACCTAAATCCCTAACACACCATATCCCTAAAACTAAATAAGCTAAATATCTGCCCCCCCTAAATATCTGGCTCACCTTATCCCCAAACCACCACCACCTAACCACTAAACCAGCCCCCCAAAACCAGCCCAACCGACCCTATCAAAAAGCTATAACCCCCCCCCCTAGTGGGCGGGTTTTTCATGCTCTCTTGGGCAGCCGAGCCCCCTCTCCTCTCTCATCCCTTTCTCCCTTCTCTCACCTGCTCCACCTTGGAACCCCGGCCAACTCCACTCCATGCCACCCGACTGCACCAACCTGCCACCTTCCATCCGGCCACTCCCTTGACACCCACAGCACCTCATCCTTCGGCCAGCCATCCTCCGGTTAGTACCCCATCATAACACCACCCTCTCTTCACTCCCCCTCCACTCTTAGCCACCACCACGCCACCCTTCCTTAGCATAGCCTCCATTTCATCCAGCCGGCCACCATCTGCCGCCTCCCCCCATTCGGCCAGCCTTTACCCAACTACACCACCCGCCACCTTACCTTTCCCTTAGACACCTCCTAGCCAATACACTCAGCCTTACCTCTCCTCAAAACTTCCCTCTTCCCTTAGACACACCCTAACTAGCTCCCCTTACCTCTCTAAGCAACCCTACCCCAACTTCCAGTAGCACCCCCTCCGTTCGGTTAGCGCCAAGGTGCCACACCCGTACCCTTGCCGTTCGACCAACACCTCTCTTTGTTGCGCCCTTCCGAGGAGCTCCCTCTTGCAGCCCAAGGCGACACTCAAGCCCAAGCGCAAGCAAGTCACCCCCGAACCAGCTATACGTAAGTGCCTAACTCGGTCCTTGTTTATAGACTTGCTCAAGCTTAATTAAATTTGATACGGGGTTGTAATAACGGAGCATTGTCTCCCCTCGCTTGTAATAATGTGGTTTGGCACACCCACACACACGTGCACTTGAGCCTATCTCGCTCTTAGCTGCACACAATTTTGAGACACACATGGGCCTAATCAGCCCTTAAGATATAGACTTACTTATATAATTTAAGTTGCGTGGGGTTTTGCTTAAGTTGTGTGTGTTGTCTTTCAATTTTCACACTCACACACATTGACCTTTCGCTCTTATTTTCAAGATCCAAGTAAGGGCCTATTACAATTTCGTTTTGGGGGTGTTTTACTTCAAGTCGTGTGTGTAGTATTTCAATTTTACACTCACACACATTGAGCTTTCGCTCTTACTCCCAAGACCTTAGTCAAGGCCTATTGCAATTTATATTTGGGTTTAATTTCATGTCATGTGCGTAGTACTTCAATTCTACACTCACACACATTAAGCTTTTGCTCTTACTCCCAAGACCTTAGTTAAGGCCATATTGCAATTTATATTTGGGTTTCATTTAAGTCGTGTGAGTTGTATTTCAATATGCACACAACACCCACGCAACACGTTGGCGACCTTCGGGCCCATATATATTATAAGTATTTCCCTTTCGGCTATGCCTTTAAGATTTGGGTTTTAAGGTTCAGCAGTGTGCGTAGTCTTTACATATATACACGGCACACACTTGCATAATTGAGCCTTTCCGCTCTTAAGATATAGCCATATTTCCCTTTTACAATTTCCCTTTTGCAATTTACATTAAGTCATTTCCCTTCCGTATTGTCTTCCAATTCGGGTTTTCTCTTTGGAGTTGCGTGAGTTTGCATTGCATATACGCCATACCACGAGTTAGGATGCATATTGCATCAAAGCAAACCCCACACTCCCGCTCAAAGTCGCCCCACTTAGGTCACGTGTTCATAACACACACCTAGTTGGCTCGAAAAGGGATAAAAAAGAAAGACATAGGCACGTGCAAATCCACGTGAAATAAAACTTGAAAACCATACAAAAACAATCCGAATCGAACACCTTAAACATTTTCCATAGGTTATCATGTCAAAAACTCAATTTTCTAAGCGTACAGACTGACCCTTGCGCATCGATGCAAGAAGGTCTGCGACGAAAAGAGCTTGCTTGCTCACAGTCGCCATATTAGGAGTCAGATTTCAAAATATCTCTTCGCTAGCTTAAGCAAGCTAGCTGGAACGCCCTTTTGCTTAAATAGGACTTAGACACACGAAAAGATTCACTTCAGGCCTAAGAACGAGAAGCGGGGATTTTCGGCGTCTACAGGATTTGGCACGCCCGGTGGGACATGAGTCTTTTGAAAATCGAGTCATATTAGAAACCTTGCGAAAAATTTTCCAAAGGTGTCAATTTTAACTCTTTTTTGTGCTTCATACGTAGGATTTTTGAAACTTGAAAGCATGTCGAAATCCAATCCAAGTGAAGTGTCGAGCCAAGGCTCATGCACATCAAGTTCTCACTTTAGGAGGATTTTGAAAAATAAAATCAAACTAGATGAGATAGAAGATTTGAGAAGGGAATTCGAGGCCAAAATCGATGCTCTCAGCCAAGAGGCTGAGGCAGGCAATTCATGTTCATCAAATGGTGAACAAAAGGCCAAGAAAAAAACTGAAAAACCTCACAAACATAAAGAGGCCTCCGTAATGGAAGACAACCAATACCACGAGTCCTTCACACAAAAGGACCGTAAAGCCCTACAGCAGCTGCTGAAAGGGCAAAATAAAGAGAAAAGGAGTTACGCCCTGTCTGATTTCCTACCTATGAATTATGAAACAGACAGTGACGATCAAATACCAAACTTCCATCGATATGATGGCATGAGAGACCCTAGGTCTCACCTGCAACTTTTCTCACGTCGAGCCCATAAAAAGAAAAAGGACTCGATGAAATGGGTGTATTGGTTCCCTCTATCCCTTAAAGGCACAGCTGCCAAATGGCTGGCTTCCTACGATCTAAGCCAGTTCGCTACTTTTGAAGAGTTAGTGAACTGCTTTATGCAAAGATTTGCACATAACATAGAAGTCACGCCGACTTTAAACACTTTAAGGGATACAAAGCAAGGCATGAACGAAGACGTGCATGCCTTCATTATACGATGGAGGTCCCTTTTAGGGCAAGTGCGAGAGCCAATATCCGAAGGATGCGTAGTCATGCTCATCTTGGATAATTTTAAAAATGAGCTAAAGACCCTTCTCTCGCTTCATGAAATCTCAACTTTCCATAAGTTGATCAAAAAAGCATCCCTTTTCGAAACCAATTTGAAGAAAGGGATATACGATCACTTATGGAAAGGAAGTGCCATTTCAAAAACATGCTTGGAGAAGCCCATCACTTATGGGCTACCCACGATGGACAAAGGGGCAAAACCCCACAAAATCGCCAATGTCCAGGTGGATCCAAGCCCGGCGATAACTTCAAAAAATTTTGAAAAATTAGAAAACAAAAGGGAGAGAAACTTCCAAAAACCTGTTGAAAAACGGGAGTACACTCCGCTAGGGCAACCTGTGTCGGAGGTCCTAGACCTCCTACTTGCCCAGGGCATGATTGAACTCCCTGAAATCCCCGAGGGAGTCACTTCCAAAGGGGGATATTTAAACCGCTTTTGTAAGTATCGTCGGCTCAAAGACCATGATACAAAGCGTTGTTTCTCCCTTTTAAACAAAATCGAGAACTTGATAGCAGAGGGTCGACTCCAGGTCACTGCGGAACCCGAGCCAGCTCAAGCTATCTTTAAAGAACCCTTTCCCAAGCACACCAGTAGCAGTGGGAAAGGAAAAGAGGTATGTACCCTCACCTTTTCAAAAGATCTAGTACATTCATCTGAGTCTGATCGATCCACTTGTGTGTCTACTCTTGTACTTTACAAGAAACCCGCCCAAGTAATCATCCGGGGACCACCAAGAGCTGAATCCCCGACTAAACCAGTTTTAAAGATTCAAGGTGCTCCAAAACTCATGGTTAAAGCTAGTTTTAGTGCGAACCCTAGGTTGGTCGTGGGGGAAGTGACAAGATCTGGAAGGATCTATCAACCCCCGCACCTACAAAGTGCTAAAAAGGTGGTCAGTGTGCTTGGCCCCTCAAAAGCATGTATTCCTAGAGTTCTACTGAAAGCAGACAATGGGAAAATCATTTTAAACACTTATAATTTCGAAAACATCTTTCAAAAATTCCTATCCACATGTCCATCCTAGAGCTTATTCAAACTTCGCCTAGGTATAGACTCGTGCTAGAGAAAATTCTAGAAAGAGCCAAGGTTAGTTCGAACATAACCCCAGAATCCTTGTCTGACCAAGTGGCGTCAATAGGAGCAAAATTGCCCATCACTTTCTCGAAAGATGATATAGATAGACCCTACGAGTCCCATAACCAGGCCCTGTATATCGAGATGGTTCTGAATAACCACTCTCTGGACAGGTGCCTGGTCGATGGGGGAGGAGGGCTCAACATCCTTCCACTTCATGTGGCGTATCAAATCGGAGTCACCTTGACTTCTGTAAACCCAAGTCCCATCGTTATCACTGGATACGATGGAAATGCGTCTAGACCCTTAGGATCGATCGAACTCCCTATGAAAATGGGAGGGATCACACACACGAGGGTGTTCCATGTCTTGGACATCCACCCCCATTATAACCTGTTGTTGGGAAGGCCCTGGATACACAGCTTGTGCGCTGTGCCATCCACCTTCCACAGGTGTGTCAAGATCCCTTTCAGGGACCAAGTCGTGGTGATCCTAGGTGAGAGTCACCCTTAGCTTCAGGGGATCATAAACTCCCCTAGTTTGTCGAGTTCCCAGGCCCATGAGGCTAACCTGGGGCAGATCATGATTGAGCTGCCAAGGCTCATGTTAGAAAACCCTAGGAAGGTCGTGTATGTGAAGGGGCCACCCAAACCTGGCACCCTCCCAATCTTGACCCTTCTAGGAAGACCCAAACATCTCTTATTTCCAAAACCCCTGGACAAAAAGCCATATGTGCATGATATGGATGACAGTAAGTTCCAGGATCACGATTTATATTCTAACTTTTCAAAAAACAAAAAATCGTAGAACATGCTACTGAACATGGGTTATACGCCCTATAAAAGTCTAGGGACACAAAACCAAGGTCTCCTAGAGCCAATACTTCCTAGGGCCAACCCAAGCCGATATGGGATCGGCTATACTCCCAAAATACCACTAGAGCCACCCGCTGTGACCACCTGGGTCAAGGGTGCCCTGGAGCCTACCCTAGAAGAGACCTACGATTTAGACCTCTTATTCCGAGTCTAACCCATATTGTTTTCCCTTTGTAGGTATGATGGAAGATCCCTTTTACAAAAATACAAAAACATTTGAAAAAGTCAAAATCGAAAAAATGGAAAAATTGCAAAAACCAAAAACATTGGAAAATCAAAAACTCAAAAATAGAGTAGTTTGTATAGTTCCTAAAGTTCTTGTTTTGCAAAAACACAAAAAAATCGAAAATCTACAAAATACCAAGAAGATTTTGTACATAACTGCTCCTGGTAAGACTTTGGAAAAAGAAAAGGATTTTGAAAGGAACGTCGTCTGCATAGCCAGACCAAAGATTTCGAAATCAATTGAAATTCCAAGTGTAAAACAAGGTCTTTTGAAAACTCACGCATCAAATTCCCTCGGGTCTATAACCCACGAGAATGATTGAAGCCCAGAAGTGGATCCCCTTGAGGAAGATCCTACTTCTTAGCTCCCAGAGTTTCATAAAATTCTCGATTTTGAAAGACCTTCCAATTCAGTAGGAGGAGATTTCATAGAGGTAAACCTAGGGAGTGATTACAATCCCAAACTCATCAAGATAGGCGCATGTTTGCATGAGCATGAAAGATCAACATTCATTGCATTTCTACAAACCTACTTAGATGTGTTTGCATGGACGTATGAAGACATGCTGGGCATAGACCCCAGCATTATCGAACATCATCTTCCCTTAGATGCGGATGTAAAACCCATAAAGCAGAAGCTTAGGAAAATACATTCGAATGTACACGCACAAGTCAAAGAGGGTTTAGAAGATCTGCTAAAAGCCAGATTTATAAAACCCATTGCGTATTCTGATTGGTTATCAAACATCATTGTGGTTCAAAAAACCAATGGGAAAATTCGAATATTCATCGATTTCAGAAACCAGAACAAAGCCACTCCAAAGGATTACTATCCTTTACCAAACATAGATTTGATACTCGATAGTACTGCAAATCATGAAATGTTTTCATTTATGGATGGCTATTCTGGGTATAATCAAATTAAATTAAGTCCACGGGATCAGGGTAAGACCGCATTCACAACCCCGTGGGGCATGTACTACTATACAGTCATGGCCTTTGGATTGAAAAATACCGGTGCAACATACCAGAGAGCCATGACCATGATCTTCCATGATCAGATTCATGAGCTCGTAGAAGTGTATGTAGATGATCTCTTGGCAAAATCCAAAACCCGATGCACTCACATCGAATGTTTGCAAAAGATTTTCGAAAGGCTGAGACTTTACAAAGTACTGCTAAACCCTCAAAAATGTGTGTTCAGAGTAGAGTCCGGAAAGCTTCTAGGCTTTATGGTGAGCCAAAGGGGTATAGAAGTCGACCCCTCTAAGTGTCGAGCCATCATAGACAAGGCTCCACGCTCCAATCTCACACAAATTCATAGCCTCCAGGGTCGATTATAGTCTATTCGCCGATTTATATCAAATCTGGTAACTAGATACGAACCCTTCAACAAACTATTAAGGAAGGGCACGAAATTTTCATAGGATGACGACTACCAGAAGTCCTTCGAGAGGCTAAAGGCATACCTGGTTAATCCCCCTGTTTTGAATCCTCCAAAGCAAGGAAAACCGCTTTTACTCTACATTTCTGTGCATGCGAATGCTTTGGGAGCTCTATTAGCTCAATACGAGGATGACACCCATAAGGAGTATGCCATCTACTATATTTCGAAAACTCTCTAGGCTTACAAAAGGAATTATCAAGCCATGGAGAAGACGTGCTTGGCCCTAGTCTGGGCCTGCCAGAAATTTAGACACTATTTCCTAGATCATGAGATCTGGATACTGTCCAAGCTTGATCCAATCAAGCACTTATTCGAAAAACCCATTCTCATTGGTAGATTGGGCAAATGGCGACTCCTTCTAATGGAGTATGACCTGAAATATCATCACCAGATCTCCATTAAGGGGAAAGCCCTAGTTGACTATGTGGCTGAGTTCCCTCTGGAGGGCACATATCCCACACTTGATGAAATGCCTGATGAAGGCATATTGCAAAATCATTTTCAAAACCACATTTTGGCAAACACTTTCGAAAACCAAGTGTGGACGATGTACACTAGATTTCAAATGTTCCAACAACATAGCTGAGTATGAAGCACTCATACAAGGCTTAAGGATTTCAAAAACTCTAGGGGCATCATGCATCGAGGTCTTTGGAGATTCGCTCCTTGTTATAAACCAAGTTTTGAAAATTTGGCAAGTATGTAATTATAGACGCAGGAAAATCCCCGCCTCCCTTGGCTTCTCAGGGCCTGGAGCAGATCCTTTCGTGTGTCTAAGTCCTATTTGAATAAACAGGGCGTGCCAGCTAGCTTACCTAAGCTAGCGAAGATATATTTGAACCTGACTTCTAACGTGGTGACTGTGAGCAAGCAAGCTCTTGTCGTCGCAGACCTTCTTGCACCGATGCGCAAGGGTCAGTCTGTACGCTTTAAAAATCAAGTTTGGGGTAGAAAAAGCCTACGAAAGCGGTTTGAGGTGTTTGATTCAGGTCTTTTTAGTGCGATTTTCAGATTTTAAGTCACATGAATTTGCACGTGCCTAAGTCTTTCCTTTAATCCCTTTAAGGATCACCTAGGTGTGTGTTATGAACACTCCACTACATGTGGCGAATTTGAGTGGGAGTACGGGGTTTGCTTCGATGCAATATGTGTTCTACCTCGTGGTATGGCGTAGATGCAATGCAAACTCATGCTACTCCAAAGGGAAAACCCGAATGTAAAGACAATGCCGAAGGGAAATAACTGAAGGGAAATAACCGAAGGGAAAATGACTTGTAATATAAATGCCGAAGGGAGATATGTATATAAGGTTTATATATGGGCCCTTACTCGGGTCTTGCAAATAAGAGCGAAGGCTCAATGTGGGTGCGTGCTTGAATTGAAAGACTTACACACACGACATGAAATGAAACCCAAATATAACTTGCAATATGGCCTTAACTAAGGTCTTGGGAATAAGAGCGAAAGCTCAATGTGTGTGAGTGCTTGAATTGAAGTACTACGCACACAACATGAAATTAAACCCAAATAGTATAACACGGCCCTTACTTGGGTCTTACAAATAAGAGCGAAGGCTCAATGTGTGTGAGTGCTTGAATTGAAAGACTACACACACGACATGAAATAAAACCCAAATATAAATTGCAGTATGGCCTTAACTAAGGTCTTGGGAATAAGAGCGAAAGCTCAATGTGTGTGAGTGCTTGAATTAAAGTACTATGCACACAACAAGAAATTAAACCCAAATAGTATAACACGGCCCTTACTTGGGTCTTACAAATAAGAGCGAAGGCTCAATGTGTGTGCGTGCTTGAATTGAAAGACAACACACCCAACTTAAGCAAAACCCTACGTAAGTTAAAGTATATATATATTTATGTATTAGGGGCTGATTAGGCCCGTGTGTGTTCAAAATCGTGCACGACTAAGAGAGTGCACGTGTGTGTGGGTGTGCCAAGCCACGTTATTACAAGCGGGGGGAGACTATGCTCCGTTATTACAACCCCGTATCGAATTAAATTTAAGCAAGTATACAACTAAGGACTGAGTTAGGCACTTACTTATAGCTGGTCTGAAGATGCCTTGCTTGAGCGTGGGCTTGGCCTTTGCCTTGGGGTGCAAGAGGGAGCTTCGCGGAGTTGAACGGCAAGGGGGGCTGCTGGCCGGATGCCTTAGGTGCGCGGGAGGGGCGCCTCGAAGGTGGCTGGCTGTTATGAAGGGGGCTGCCTTGGCGTGTTAGGCTAAGGTGACTAAGTAGGGTCACTAAGGGAGGGTGTAGTGTTAGGACATATGGCACTAAATGGGAGCCTAAGGGAGTGTCTAAGGGAGTGCCTAGGGGAGGTATGTGGCTGGCGGGTGGCTGGCTGAATGGATATGTGACAGTCGGTTGGAGTGGCCGACGAAGGGAGACTTGGTGGTGGTGATTGCTAGGGTGGCTATGGGTGGCGTGGATGGGAAGGAAACTAACTAGGGTATGGGGTAAGGTGGAGTTAGGGGCTAAGGGGAAATGATATGGGTAGGTCTTAGGGAGTTAAGTGGAGTGGCCGGGTGTAGCTAGGGTGGCTAGGTAATGGCGGGTGTTTGAAATGGCTGAGGTTTTGGCCGAATGGGTAGGATGGAGGGTGGCTGGTATTAGGGTGATGTGGTGGTGGTGTAGGTGGCTGGGAGTGGAGGGGGAGTGAAGAAGAGGTGGAGTGAAGTGAAGATACTAACCGGTGGTGATGGGTGGTGGCGGATGGAAGAGGAGCAGCCGGGTAGTTAAGGTGGATGGTTCGGCCGGATGGGAATGGTGGCGACGGGTGGTTGGCCGGTTGGGGTGTGGTGGAGCAGGTGGAGCAAGGTGGTGGCTGGCTGTGGTGCAGGTGGAAGACTCAGCTGGGAGTGGCTGGAGTTGGCTGGGCCAAGAGGGGCTGGAAGGCCAAGGTGGAAAACTTGGAAAACCTGCCCCTTGGGGGGGGGGGGTTATATAGGGCTGAAGAAGTCGGTTGGGGTTGGTATTAGGAGGGTGGTTAGGTGGTTTAGGTAGGGTGGTGTGGTGATAAGGTGGGCTGGTTTTGGGGAGGGGCCAGATATTTTCATACAAGGGGTTTTGGGTAGATGGTGTGCTAGGTTTAGGTGGGGTGGTTTATAGGTTTAGGGTTTAGCTAGGTGGGTTGCTTTTGGGGTGAGGTTTAGTGAGGTGGGTTAGGTGATTAGGTCAGGATTAGGTTAGGTTTAGAGAAATTAGCCTATGTTTAGGGAAGGATTAGGGAAGTGGGTTAGGTGATTAGGCTAGGATTAGGCTGGGATTAGGGAAGTGGGTTAGGTGATTAGGCTAGGATTAGCACAGGATTAGGGAAAAAGGCTAGGATTAGGGGTTTTTGGTTAGGATTGGATTAAGGAGCTCCCTTTGCATGACCCATAGACCTTAATCATATCATGTTGGTGCAGCCCTAGGTTAGGTTTTCGCTAATTACAAGCTTAAACCCATGTTAACTAGGCTAATCCACATGATTAACCCCAAACTTGACACACAAGTCAAGCTTAATTACAACACTCCCAAATCTTATCCTCCCCCACTCTCTCTCATGCCCATAATCCCACGTGAAATTCAAGTGGGCCCCACCTCCATTTATGAGAAGGTGATGTGGGCCATGGATATGGATATTGGATTGGATCTCTGGATCCAAATCCAAATCTAAGTCCACACATGGGTTTGGATTGGGATCTGGATATATATTGTCCAAATCCAATCCAAACTGAATTCTGACTCCTTCAGGCTGTGTTCGAAACGAACGGTTTGTGCGGGGTCTGACAGCATCAGTACTCCGTCTGCGTTGGGTCTTCGCCAACATGATCGTCCGCTTTTGTTTTTCGTCCTCCGGAGATGACTTCAAGTGATGTTTTGATGATAACAGGGTCTTGGACGTTCGAGATCCTGGGGGTGGATTAAACACGAGAGTTGCTGTGCCGGGCTCAACTTGTGCTCCGGTTCTGGGCTCTCTTTGGCTTTTCTGGTCCTGTCTTGCTTAGGCCAAGCTGCTTTGGGGTTTCAAAAACATGTTTAAAAAGGTTGATTTGAGAAATTGGTGGGATTTTCGGGGTGTTTACAGTAATGAAAAACTTCTTCCATATCACGAGTTGGCCACTCGATTGGTTGAGTCATTCCAATCGTGTAAACTCACACACGTAGGAAGAGAAGATAATGGCATTGCTGATACCCTCTCCTCCTTGGGTTCAACCCTAAAAGTCGATCCTATTTCAGGGATTCGATCTTTAGAAATATGGCATGCGCCCAACCCATCCACACACGATTTGGATATTTGCCAAAATAACCCAGATTTTGTTGAAAAACCTTGGTTTTATGACATTAAATGTTTTCTAGAAAATGAGGGATTTGCGAAGGATGCCACATCCAAAGATACGGCATTCATCCGGAAAATTTTGACCCGATACACCATTCTGGGTGGGGTTCTATAGACGCAGAAAATCTCCGCCTCCCTGGTTTCTTAGGCCTGGAGAGAATCTTTTCGTGTATCTAAGTCCTATTTGAATAAACAGGGCGTGCCAGCTAGCTTACTTAAGCTAGCGAAGATATATTTTAAACTGACTTCTAACGTGGCGACTGTGAGCAATCAAGCTCTTGTCGTCGCAGACCTTCTTGCACCGATGCGAAAGGGTCAGTCTGTACGCTTTTAAAAATCGAGTTTTGGATAGAAGGACCTACGAAAGCGGTTCGAGGTGTTTGATTCAGGTCTTTTTAGTATGATTTCCAGATTTTAGATCACGTGGATTTGCACGTGCCTAAGTCTTTCTTTTTATCCCTTTATGGGCCACCTATGTGTGTGTTATGAACACTCCACTAAATGTGGCGATTTTGAGCGGGAGTATGGGGTTTGCTTTGATGCAATATGCATCCTAACTCGTGGTATGGCATATATGCAATGCAAACACACGCTACTCCAAAGGGAAAACCCGAATTTAAAGGCAATACCGAAGGGAAATGACTTGTAATGTAAATGCCGAAGGGAAATTGCCGAAGGGAAATACGTATATAAGGTATATATGGGCCCTTACTCGGGTCTTGCCAATAAGAGCGAAGGCTCAATGTGGGTGCGTGCTTGAATTGAAAGACTACACACACGACATGAAATGAAACCCAAATATAACTTGCAATATGGCCTTAACTAAGGTCTTGGGAATAAGAGCGAAAGCTCAATGTGTGTGAGTGCTTGAATTGAAGTACTACGCACACAACATGAAATTAAACCCAAATATAAATTGCAGTATGGCCTTAACTAAGGTCTTGGCAATAAGAGCGAAAGCTCAATGTGTGTGAGTGCTTGAATTAAAGTACTACGCACACAACATGAAATTAAACCCAAATATAAATTGCAGTATGGCCTTAACTAAGGTCTTGGGAATAAGAGCGAAAGCTCAATGTGTGTGAGTACTTGAATTGAAGTACTACACACACAACATGAAATTAAACCCAAATAGTATAACACGGCCCTTACTTGGGTCTTACAAATAAGAGCGAAGGCTCAATGTGTGTGCGTGCTTGAATTGAAAGACAACACACACAACTTAAGCAAAACCCTACGTAATTTAAAGTATATACATAAATTTATATCTTAGGGGCTGATTAGGCCCGTGTGTGTTCAAAATCATGCACGCCTAAGAGAGTGCACGCGTGTGTGGGTGTGCCAAGCCACGTTATTACAAGCGGGGGGAGACAATGCTCCGTTATTATAACCTCGTATCAAATTTAATTTAAGCAAGTCTACAACTAAGGACCGAGTTAGGCACTTACTTATAGCTGGTCCGGAGGTGACTTGCTTGAGCGTAGGCTTGGCTTCACTTTGGGCTGCAAGAGGGAGCTCCTCGAAGTTGAATGGCAAGGGGAGGTGCTGGCCGGGTGCCTTGGGTGCGCGAGAAGGGCACCTTGAAGGTGGCCGGCTGCTAGGAATGGGCTGAACTTTGTGCTTTGGGTTAAGGTGACTAAGTAGGGTCACTAGAGGATGGGTTGATATTGAGGTAGGTAGTGCTAAAGGGGAGCCTAAGGGAGTGTATGGCTGGCGGGTGGTTGGCCGAGTGGGTTTGGTGCAGTCGGTTGGAGTGGCCGACTAAGGGAAGTTTGGTGGTGGCCGGCTGCTAGGGATGCTAGGTAATGTTGTGGATGGGAAGGAAGCTAGCTAGGGTATGGGATAAGGTGGAGTTAGGGGCTGGTGGGAAGTGGTATGGGCAGGTCTTAGGGAGCTAAGTGGAGTGGCCGGGTGTTGCTAGGGGAAGTGGTTCTAGGCGGGTGGTTGAAATGGCTAAGGTCTGGCCGAATGGGTGAGGATGGCGGGGGGGGCTGGTGTTGACAGGATGTGGTGGTGGCGTAGGTGGTTAAGAGTGGAGGGGGAGTGAAGAGGAGGTAGAGTTAGGTTTAGGTACTAACCGGCTGGCAAGGAGTGGGTGTCCAAGGAAGAAAAGCAGCTGGGCAGTTGAAGTGGATGGGGTTCGGCCGGAGGGAAATGGTGGCGATGTGGGGTGAAGCCGACCGGGAGGCAGTGGTGGTGCGAGGCGGAGCTGGCCGAGGTGTGGTGGTGCAGGTGGAGCAAGGCGGAAGGCTAGGCTGGACGGTGGCTGGAGTCGGTTGGGGGAGATGGGCTGGAAAAAGGATAAAAAAACCCGCCCACTAGGGGGGGGGTTTATAGAGTTAGAGATGGCGGTTGGGGCTGGTTTTGAGGAGGTGGTAAGGTGGTCTAGGGGTGGTGGTGTGGTGATAAGGTGGGCTGGTTTTGGGGAGGGGGCCAGATATTTTGATTTAGGGGGTATTAGGAATATGGTGTGCTAGGTTTAGGTGGGGTGGTTTAGGGGTTTAGGGTTTAGCTAGGTGGGTTGGTTTTGGGGTGAGGTTTAGTGAGGTGGGTTAGGTGATTAGGCTAGGATTAGGTTAGGTTTAGGGAAATTAAACTAGGTTTAGGGAAGGATTAGGGAAGTGGGTTAGGTGATTAGGTTGGGATTAGGCCGGGATTAGGGAAGTGGGTTAGGTGATTAGGCTAGGTTTAGGACAGGATTAGGGTAAAAGGCTAGGATTAGGGCTTTTTGATTAGGGTTGGGTTAAGGAGCTCCCTTTGCATGACCCATAGACCTTGTTGCATCATGTTGGTGCAACCCTAGGTTAGGTTTTAGATAATTACAAGCTTAAACCCATGCTAATTAGGCTAACCCACATGATTAACCCCAAACTTGACACACAAGTCAAGCTTAATTACAACCTGTAAACACCCCGAAATCCCACGAATTCCTCAAATCAACCTGGTTTTATAAAAGTAGCCCCAAAGGGCCATTTTGAGTCTGCAAACCCAGGAGCCTTCCAGACAACCCTGTACATATGTTTTAAACTTTACATATTTCAACAATGTATAATATGGCTTTAAATACCTTTTATAACACGTTTTGAAACCCCGAAGCAGCTTGGCCTAATCCAGACAGGACCAAAAAAGCTAAGGAGAGCCCGGAACTGGAGCACATGTCGAGCCCGGCACAACAACTCTCATATCAAATCCACCCCCAGGATCTCGAACGTCCAAGACCTTGTTATCATCAAAACATCATTTGAAGTCATCTCCGGAAGGCGAAAAGAGAGGCGGACGATCATGTTGGCGAAGACCCAACGCAGACGGAGTACTGATGCTGTCAGACCCCGCACAAACCGTTCGTTTCGAACACAGCCCGAAGGAGTCAGAATTCAGTTTGGGTTGGATCTGGACCATATATATCCATATCCCAATCCAAACCCATATGTGGACTTGGATTTGGATTTGGATCCAGAGATCCAATCCAATATCCACATCCATGGCCCACATCACCTTCTCATAAATGGAGGTGGCGCCCACTTGAATTTCACGTGGGATTATGGGCATGAGAGAGAGTGGGGGAGGATAAGATCAAAGTGTGTTGTAATTAAGCTTGACTTGTGTGTCAAGTTTGGAGTTAATCATGTGGGTTAGCCTAGTTAACATGGGTTTAAGCTTGTAATTAGCCAAAACCTAACCTAGGGCTGCACCAACATGATGTGATTAAGGTCTATGGGTCATGCAAAGGGAGCTCCTTAATCTAAATCTAACCAAAAACACCTAATCCTAGCCTTTTACCCTAATCCGGTCCTAATCCTAGCCTAATCACCTAACCCACTTCCCTAATCCCGGCCTAATCCCAACCTAATCACCTAACCCACTTCCCTAATCCTTCCCTAAACCTAGGTTAATTTCCCTAAACCTAACCTAATCCTAGCCTAATCACCTAACCCACCTCACTAAACCTCAACCCAAAGCCAACCCACCTAGCTAAACCCTAAACCTCTAAACCACCCCACCTAAACCTAGCACACAACCTACCCAAAACCCCTTGTATTTAAAATATCTGGCCCTACCCTAATACCAGCTCACCTTATCACCACACCACCCTACCTAAACCACCTAACCACTACCCTAATACCAGCCCCAACCGACCTAGCCCAACCCAATATAAACACCCCCCTAAGGGGCGGGTGTTCCCATCTCCCACCATCATCTCTCTCCACCCTTTCCAACCCAACCGAACCCAGCCACCTGCACCACTCCCTGCCGGGTCTTCCACCTGCACCACCACCAGCCACCACCGTGCTCCACCTGCTACACCACACCCCCGCAGACCAACCACCCGTCGCCATCCTTCTCATCCGACCGAACCAGTCGCTCCACCACACCCAGCTGCTCCTCAACCAACCGCCGCCTCCCATCATCGCCGGTTAGTACCCCATACTCCACTCCACCTCTTCTCCGCTCCCCCTCCACTCTCAGCCACCTGCACCACCACCATCTTACCCTAACACCAGCCACTTATCACCCCCACTCCCACTCGGCCAAGCCTCAACTACTCTAACTACCCGCCATTGCCTAGACACCCTAGCTACACCCGGCCACTCCACCCAACTCCTTAAGACCTGCCCATATCACCTCACCACACCCACCACCACCTTACCCCATACCCTGGTTAGCTTCCTTCCCATCCTCCACCCATAGCCACCCTAGCAAACCATCACCACCGAGCCTCCCTTAGTCGGCCACTCCAACCGACTGTCCCATACTCCTTCGGCCAGCCACCCCCGCCAGCCATATCCTTCCCTTAGGCTCCCCCTTAGTGCCATACTCCCTAACCTTACAACCTCCCTTAGTGATCCTACATAGTCACCTTAGCCCCCCACACAAAACCAACCCTTCGCTAAGCAGCCAACCATCTTCAAGGCGCCTCTCCCGTGCCCCATTTGCAGCCGGCCAGCAGCCCCTCTTGCCGATCAACAACGCGGAGCTCCCTCTTGTAGCCCAAGGCGAAGGCCAAGCCCACGCTCGAAGCAAGGCATCTTCGGACCAGCTATTAGTAAGTGCCTAACTCGGTCCTTAGTTGTATACTTGCTTAAAATTCAATTCGATACGGGGTTGTAATAACGGAGCATAGTCTCCCCCCGCTTGTAATAGCGTGGCTTGGCACACCCACACACGTGCACTCTCTTAGTCATGCACGATTTTGAACACACACGGGCCTAATCAGCCCCTAATACATAGTTATATATATATATTTTAACTTACGTAGGGTTTTGCTTAAGTTGGGTGTGTTGTCTTTCAATTCAAGCACTCACACACATTGAGCCTTTGCTCTTATTTGAAAGACCCAAGTAAGGGCCGAGCTATACTATTTGGGTTTTATTTCATGTCGTGTGTGTAAGTCTTTCAATTCAAGCACTCACACACATTGAGCCTTCGCTCTTATTTGAAAGACCCAAGTAAGGGCCGAGCTATACTATTTGGGTTTTATTTCATGTCGTGTGTGTAAGTCTTTCAATTCAAGCACTCACACACATTGAGCCTTCGCTCTTATTTAAAAGACCCAAGTAAGGGCCGAGCTATACTATTTGGGTTTTATTTCATGTCGTGTGTGTAAGTCTTTCGATTCAAGCACTCACACACATTGAGCCTTCGCTCTTATTTGAAAGACCCAAGTAAGGGCCGTGTTATACTATTTGGGTTTCATTTCATGTCGTGTGTGTAAGTCTTTCAATTCAAGCACTCACACACATTGAGCCTTCGCTCTTATTTGAAAGACCCAAGTAAGGGCCGAGCTATACTATTTGGGTTTAATTTCATGCTGTGTGCGTAGTACTTCAATTCAAGCACTCACACACATTGAGCTTTCGCTCTTATTCCTAAGACCTTAATCAAGGCCATACTGCAAGTTATATTTGGGTTTTATTTCATGTCGTGTGTGTAAGTGTTTCAATTCAAGCACGCACACACATTGAGCTTTCGCTCTTATTTGCAAGACCCAAGTAAGGGCCCGTATATACCCTATATACATATCTCCCTTCGGCATTTACATTTCAAGTCATTTCCCTTCGGTTATTTCCCTTCAGTTATTTCCCTTCGGCATTGTCTTTACATTCGGGTTTTCTCTTTGGAGTAGCATGAGTTTGCATTGCATCTACGCCATACCACGAGGTAGGACGCATATTGCATCGGAGCAAGCCCTGTACTCCCGCTCAAATTCGCCCCATGTAGTGGAGTATTCATAACACGCACCTAGGTGGCCCATAAAGGGATAAAAGGAAAGACTTAGGCACGTGCAAATCCACGTGATCTAAAATCTGCCATCGTATTAAAAACCCGAATCAAAACACCTCGAACCGCTTCGTAGGCTTTTTCTACCCTAAACTCGATTTTTAAAGCGTACAGACCGACCCTTTCTTCGCTAGCTTAGGTAAGCTAGCTGGCACGCCCTGTTTATATAAATAGGCCTTAAACACACGAGAAGATCCGCTCCAAGCTCTGAGAAGCCGGAGGCAGGGATTTTCCTGCTTCTACACAACCACACTCTAATCTTATCCTCCCCCACTCTCTCTCATGCCCATAATCCCACGTGAAATTCAAGTGGGCCCCACCTCCATTTATGAGAAGGTGATGTGGGCCATGGATATGGATATTGGATTGGATCTCTAGATCCAAATCCAAATCCAAATCCACACATGGGTTTGCATTGGGATCTAGATATATATGATCCAGATCCAATCCAAACTGAATTCTGACTCCTTCGGGCTGTGTTCGAAACGAACGGTTTGTGCGGGGTCTGACAGCATCAGTACTCCGTCTGCGTTGGGTCTTCACCAACATGATCGTCCGCTTCTGTTTTCGCATTCTGGAGATGACTTCAAGTGATATTTTGATGATAATAGGTTCTTGGACATTCGAGATCCTTGGGGTGGATTCACTACGAGAGTTGTTGTGCCGGGCTCGACTTGTGCTCCTGTTCCGAGCTCTCTTTGGCTTTTCTGGTCCTGTCTTGATCTGGCCAAGCTTGCTTTGTAGGATTTCAAAATGTGTTTTTAAAAGGTTTTTAAAACCATATTATATATATTTAAAACATATAATGTTTAAAACATATGTACAAGGTTATCTGGAAGGCTCCTGGGTTTCTAGACTCAAAATGGCCCTTTGGGGCTGCTTTTACAAAACCAGGTTGATTTGAGAAATTCGTGGGATTTCGGGGTGTTTATAGATGCCCCTCTTTGGCCTTGCCCAAATTGATGTGGATAAGGGCAAAGATGATAAACACCCCTTTCAATGTCTCCCTAGGTCTAACACGAAGAATATGGGATCGTCCCAATCTTTTAGCAAAATCTCACTTTTAAAACCCTAGTAGGAGGAGATATTACGCCAAAGGGATATACTATGGAATCTGGTCCTAAATGGGATCATGTTTATGCCAGTTGTAGACGCGCGAAAAATCCCCACGCCTCTTCTGCACTTTTTCTGAGCTTGGAGTGGATCCTCTCGTGCGTCTAAGGCCTATTTATGTAAACAGGGCGTGCCACCTAGCTTACCTAAGCTAGCGAAGATGTATTTTAAACTGACTTCTAATCTTGGCGACTGTGAGCAAGTGAGCTCTTGTCGTCGCAGACCTTCTTGCATTGATGCGCAAGGGTCAGTTTGTACGCTTTGCAAAAAATCGAGTTTTTGGGATAGAAAGCCTACGAAGCGGTTCGAGGTGTCTAATTCGGGTCTTTTAGATGCGATTGCATATTTTAGATCACGTGGATTTGCACGTGCCTAAGTCTTTCCTTTTATCCCTTTTCGGGCCACCTAGTTTGTGTGTTATGAACATTCCACTACATGGGCGAATTCGAGCGGGGCTTGCTTTGATGCAATATGCATCCTACCTCGTGGTATGGCGTAGATGCAATGCAAACTCACGCTACTCCAAAGGGAAAACCCGAAATGTAAAGACTATGCCGAAGGGAAATAACCGAAGGGACATGACTTGAAACGTAAATGCCGAAGGGAGATATGTATATAGAGTATGTATATGGGCCCTTACTCGGGTCTTGCAAATAAGAGCGAAGGCTCAATGTGGGTGCATGCTTGAATTGAAAGACTTACACACACGACATGAAATGAAACCCAAATAGTATAGGTCGGCCCTTACTTGGGTCTTTCAAATAAGAGCGAGAGCTCAATGTGTGTGAGAGTGCTTGAATTGAAAGACTTACACACACAACATGAAATGAAACCCAAATAGTATATGTCGGCCCTTACTTGGGTCTTTCAAATAAGAGCGAAAGCTCAATGTGTGTGAGAGTGCTTGAATTGAAAGACTTACACACACGACATGAAATGAAACCTAAATAGTATAGGTCGGCCCTTACTTGGGTCTTTCAAATAAGAGCGAAAGCTCAATGTGTGTGAGAGTGCTTGAATTGAAAGACTTACACACATGACATGAAATGAAACCCAAATAGTATAGGTCGGCCCTTACTTGGGTCTTTCAAATAAGAGCGAAAGCTCAATGTGTGTGAGTGCTTGAATCGAAAGACAACACACCCAACTTAAGCAAAACCCTACAAAATTGAGAGTATATGTATATACTTATGTATTAGAGGCTGATTAGGCCCGTGTGTGTTCAAAATCATGCACAACTAAGAGAGTGCATGTGTGTGGGTGTGCCAAGCCACGTTATTACAAGCGGGGGGAGTCTATGCTCCTTTATTACAACCCCGTATCGAATTGAATCTCAAGCAAGTATACAACTAAAGACCGAGTTAGGCACTTACTAATAGCTGGTCTGAAGATGCCTTGCTTGAGCGTGGGCTTGGCCTTCGCCTTGGGCTGCAAAAGGGAGCTCCGCGAGGTTGAACGGCAAGAGGGGGTGCTGGCCGAAGGTCCTTGGTGCAGGGAAGAGGCGCCTCGAAGATGGCCGGCTGCTAAGGAAGGGCTCTTTTGGGCGTGTAGGGCTAAAGGGCCTAAGGAGGGTCACTTAAAGGAGTATGGCACTAAGGGAAGCTCGAAGAGACCTAAGGGGGCACCTAAGGTTGGCGGGTTGCTGGCCAAGTGAAGGGGCAACAGTCGGTTGGAGTGGCCGACTAAGGGAATGATGTAAGGGAAGTGAGTGGCCGACTAAGGGAGTTTGGTGGTGGCGGGCTGCTAGGGCGGGTAGGAGTGATGTAAGGGAAGGGAGCTAGCTAGGAGATGGGACCAGGTGGTGGTGGGTATGGTAGGTGTCTTGGGGTGATGTGGGCAGGTTTTAGGGAGTCGGATAGGGCGGCCGAATGGGACTAAAAGGGCTAGGTGGTGGCGGGTAGTTGGGGAGCTATGGGTTCGGCTAAGTGGGGCTGGTGGCGAGTGGAAGGGCTGATGTTAGGGTGGTAGGGAAGTGGATTAGGTGGTTTAGAGTGGAGAGGGAGTGAAGAGGTGGCGAGATAGGATGTAGGGGGCTTATCAGGTGAAGAAGAGGGTGGCGCTCGGCTGGAAGGAAGTTGGGCAGGCGGTGGCGTTCGGCTGGAAGGTGGTGGTGTAGGTGGTGGTGCAAGTGGTGGTGGGATGTGGAGCAGGTGGAGCAAGTGGAGCAGGCAGAGCAGGTGGAGCAGCTTGGGGAAGTGGAGGACCCGACTGGGCTTGGGGGAGGCGGCTTGGTGATGAAACCCACCCCCAAGGGGGGGTGTTTATATAGGGTTGGGTAGGTCGGTTAGGGCTGGGTTTGGGGTAGTGGTTAGGTGGTTTAGGTAGGGTGGTATGATGATAAGGTGGGCTGGAAAGGGGTAGGGCCAGATATTTTAGATACAAGTGGTTTGGGTAGGTTGTGGGCTAGAGGTGGTTTAGAGGTTTAGGGTTTAGTTAGGTGGGTTGGTTCTAGGGTGAGGTTTAGTGAGCTAGGTTAGGTGATTAGGCTAGGATTAGGCTAGGTTTAGTGTAATTAACTTAGGTTTAGGGAAGGATTAGGGAAGTGGGTTAGGTGATTAGGTTGGGATTAGGCCGGGATTAGGGAAGTGGGTTAGGTGATTAGGCTCAGATTAGGGGTGGATTAGGGTGGAAGGCTAGGATTAGGTGTTTAAGGTTAGGTTTAGGTGAAGGAGCTCCCTTTGCATGGCCCATAGACCTTAACCGGGATTAAGGTGGGTGGCTAGGAGTGGAGAGGGAGTAGAGAAGGAGCAAGGTAGGGTGTGGGGTACTTACCGAATGGAGAGAAGATGGTGGATGGAAGAAAACTGGGCAGGTAGTGAGGCTCGGCCGGGAGGTGGTGGAGATGGCGGTGCAAGTGGTGATGGGATGGAGGGATGGTGGTGGAGCAGGTGGAGCAGGTGGAGCAGCTGGCTAGGTTCGGCTGGGCTGGGAAGTGGGGTCCCGGCTGGGCTTGGGGAAGGCGACTGGATAGGAGAACCCGCCCCCAAGGGGGGGGGTTTATATAGGGATGGGTAGGTCGGTTAGGGCTGGGTTTGAGGTAGTGGTTAGGTGGTTTAGGTAGGGTGGTATGAAGATAAGGTGGGCTGGAAAGGGTAGGGCCAGATACTTTAAATACTAGTGGTTTGGGTAGATTGTGGGCTAGGGGTGGTTTAGGGGTTTAGGGCTAGGTTAGGTGGTTGGGTTTTAGGGTGAGGTTTAGTGAGCTAGGTTAGGTGATTAGGCTAGGTTTAGGGAAATTAACCTAGGTTTAGGGAAGGATTAGGGAAGTGGGTTAGGTGATTAGGTTGGCATTAGGCCGAGATTAGGGAAGTGGGTTAGGTGATTAGGCTCAGATTAGGGGTGGATTAGGGTGGAAGGCTAGGATTAGGTGTTTAAGGTTAGGTTTAGGTGAAGGAGCTCCCTTTGCATGGCCCATAGACCTTAACCACCTCATGTTGGTGCAGCCCTAGGTTGGGTTTTGGCTAATTACAAGCTTAAACCCACTCAATTAGGCTAACCCACATGATTAACCCCAAACTTGACACACAAGTCAAGCTTAATTACAACACTCTTGATATTATCCATCCCCACTCTCTCTCATGCCCATAATCCCACGTGAAATTCAAGTGGGCCCCACCTCCATTTATGAGAAGGTGATGTGGGCCATGGATATGGATATTGGATTTGATCTGGATCCAAATCCAAATCCAAGTCTACACATGGGTTTGGATTGGGATTTGGATATATATGGTCCAAATCCAATCCAAACTGAACTCTGACTCCTTCGAGTTGGGTTCGAAACGGACGATTTGTGCGGGGTCTGACAGCATCAGTACTCCGTCTGCGTTGGGTCTTCGCCAACATGGTCGTCCGCCTCCGTTTCTGCCTTCTGGAGATGACTTCAAATGACATTTTGATAATAACAGGGTCTTGGACGTTCGAGATCCTGGGGGTATGGATGTGATACAAGAGTTGTTGTGCCGGGCTCGACATGTGCTCCGGTTCCGGACTCTTCTTAGCTCTCCTAGTCCTGTCTTGATTGGGCCAAGCCGCTTCGGGGTTTCAAAAACGTGTTTTAAAAGGTTTTCAAAAGCTATATTATATATTTTTGAAATATAGAGTTTAAAACATATATACAGGGTTGTCTGGAAGGCTCCTGGGTTTCCAGACTCAAAATAGCCCTTTGGGGCTGCTTTTACAAAACCATGTTTGTTTTGAAGAAATTCGTGGGATTTCGAGGTGTTTACAAGAGGGCATCGGCGATGCCATTGTCCTCTCTTCTTACGTGTGTGAGTTTACTCGATTGGAAGGACTGGACCAATCGAGTGGCCAACTCGTGATATGGAAGTAGTTTCTCATTACGTACTTGCCAAATTTTTAAAACCTGGTTTATGACAAGGAGCGAATCTCCAAAGACCTCGATGCATGATGCCCCTAGAGTTTTCGAAATTCTTAAGCCTTGTATGAGTGCTTCATACTCAACTACGTTGTTGGAACATTCGAAATCTAAGTGGACTGTTATGGGAATCTCGCCCTTTTCAGGGGAGATTAGGATGACCCCAGCACCAGCCCCTCGTTGGTTTCGTGCCCCGTCGAAGTGCATCTTCCACACTTGGTTTTCGAAAGAATTTGCCAAAATGTGGTTTTGAAAATGGTTTTGCAATATGCCTTCATCAGGCATTTCGACAAGAGTGGGATATGCGTCCTCTAAGGGGAACTCAGCCACGTAATCTGCTAGGGCTTGCCCCTTAATGGAGATCTGGTGATGGTATTTCAAATCATACTCCATTAGAAGGAGTTGCCATTTGCCCAATCTACCCGTGAGAATGGGTTTTTCAAACAAGTGCTTGATTGGATCAAGCTTGGACACTATCCAGATCTCATGATCTAGGAAATAGTGTCTGAATTTCTGGCAGGCCCAGACTAGGGCCAAGCACGTCTTCTCCATGGCTTGATAATTTCGTTCATAAGCCAAGAGAGTTTTCGAAATATAGTAGATGGCATACTCCTTATGGGTGTCATCCTCTTATTGAGCCAAAAGGGCTCCTAAAGCATTTGCATGCACGGAGATGTATAATAAAAGCGGTTTTCCTTGCTTTGGAGGGTTCAAAACGGGGGGATTAACGGGGTATGCCTTCAGTCTCTCGAAGGACTTCTGGCATTCGTCATCCAATAAGAATTTCGTGCCCTTCCTCAATAGTTTGTTGAAGGGTTCGCATCTAGTGGCCAGATTCGATATGAATCGGCGAACGGATTGTAAACGACCCTGGAGGCTACGGATTTGGGTGAGATTGGAGGGTGGAGCCATGTCTATGATGGCTCGACACTTAGAGGGGTCGACTTCTATTCTCCTTTGGCTCACCATAAAGCCCAGAAGCTTCCCTAATTATACCCCAAACACACATTTTTGAGGGTTTAGCTTTACTTTGTAAAGCCTAAGCCTTTCGAAAATCTTTTGTAAACATTCGATATGGGTGCATCGGGTTTTGGATTTTGCCAAGAGATCATCTACATACACTTCTACAAGCTCATGAATTTGATCATGGAAGATCGTGGTCATGGCTCGTTGGTATGTTGCGCTGGCATTTTTCAAACCAAAGGGCATGACTGTATAGCAGTACATGCCCCATGGGGTTGTGAAGGCAGTCTTACCCTGATCTCGTGGACTTAGTTTGATTTGATTATAGCCTGAATAGCCATCCATAAACGAAAACATTTCGTGATTTGCAGCACTATCGACTATCAAATCTATGTTTGGTAAAGGATAATTATCCTTTGGAGTGGCTTTATTCAGGTTGCTGAAATCGATGCATATTCGAATTTTCCCATTCGTTTTCCGAACGACAACGATATTTGACAACCAATCAAAATACGCAATGGGTTTTATAAATCCAGCTTTTAGCAGATCTTCTAAACCCTCTTTGACTTGCGTGTGTACATTCGGGTGTATTTTCCTAAGCTTCTGCTTTATGGGTTTTACACCTGCATCTAAGGGAAGACGATGCTCGACAATGCTAGGGTCTATGCTCGGTATGTCTTCATACGTCCATGCAAACACATCTAAATAGGTTCGTAGAAATACAATGAATGCTAACCTTTCAGTTTCATGCAAGCATGCACCTATTTTGATGGTTTTGGGATTGGAATCATCCCCTAGGTTCACCTCTATGAAATCTCCTCCTACTGATTGGGAAGGTCTTTCAAAATCGAGAATTTTATGAAATTCTGGGAGCTTAGAAGTGGGATCTTCCACAAGGGGATCCACTTCTGGGCTTCGATCATTCTCATGGGCTATAGACCCGAGGGAATTTGATGCGTGGTTTTCAAAATGACCTGGATTTGTACTTGGATTTTCAAGTGATTTTGAAATTTTTGGTCTGGCTATGAAGACGACATTTCTTTCGAAATCTTTTTCTTTTGCCAAAGTCCTACCAGGAGCAGCTATATACAAAATCTTTTTGGTATTTTCCAAATTTTTGAATTTTTTGGGTTTTTGTAAAACAAGAACTTTAGGAACTATACAAAGCACTCTATTTTCGAGTTTTTGTTTTTCCATTGTTTTTGGCTTTTCTTCTTTTTGGATTTTTTTGATTTTAAGTTTTCCAAATGTTTTTGTGTTTTTATAAAAGAGATCTTCCGTCATACCTACAAAGGGAAAACACTACGGGTTAGACTCGGAATAGGAGGTCTAAATCGTAGGTCTCTTCTAAGACAGGTTCCAAGGCACCCTTGACCCAGGTGGTCACAGGGGGTGGCTCTGGCGGTATTCTGGGAGTATGGCCGATCCCATATCGGCTTGGATTGGCCCTAGGAAGGATGAACTCTAGGAGACCCTGGTTTTGTGCCCCTAGACTTTTGTAGGGCGTGTAGCCCATGTTTAACAACAAGTTCCACGACTTTTTGTTTTTTGAAAAGTTTTGGTAAAGGTCGTGGTCCTGGAACATGTTGTCGTCCATATTGTGCTCATATGGCTTTTTGTCCAGGGGCTTTGGAAATAGGAAACGCTTGGGTTTTCCTAGAAGGGTTAGAATCAGGAGGGGGCCTGCTTTGGGCGGCCCCTTCACACATACAACCTTCCTAGGGTTGTTTAACACGAGCCTCGGTGGCTCAATCACAATCTGCCCCATGTTAGTCTCATGGGCCTGGGAGCTCGATAAACAAGGGGAGTTTATGATCCCCTGAAGCCGTGGGTGACTCTCACCTAGGATCACTACGACCTAGTCCCTGAAAGGGACCTTGACACACCTGTGGAAGGTGGATGGCACAGTGCACAAGCTGTGTATCCAGGGTCTTCCTAGCAACAAGTTATAATGGGGGTGGATGTCCAAGACATGGAACACCCCCGTGTGTGCGATCCCTCCCGTTTCCATTGGGAGTTCGATCGATCCTAATGGCCCAGACGCATTCCCATCGTTTCCAGTGATAACGATGGGGCTTGGGTTTACTGAAGTCAAGGTGACTTTGATTTTATACGCCACATGAAGTGGAAGGATGTTGAGCCCTCCTCCCCCATCGACTAGGCACCTGTCCAGAGAGTGGTTATTCAGAACCACCTCGATATGCAGTGCCTGGTTGTGGTACTCGTAGGGTCTATCTACATCATCTTCTGAGAAAGTGGTGGGCGATTTTGCTCCTAATAAAGCCACTTGGGCAGACAGGGATTCTGGACTTATGGTCGAATCAACCTTGGCCCTTTCTAGAATTTTCTCTGGCATGAGTCTATGCCTAGGCGAGGTTTGTATAAGCTCTAGGATAGACATGTGGATAGGAATCTTTGAAAGGTGGTTTTCGAAGTCATAAGGATTTAGGATGACTTTCTCCTTGTCTGCTTTTGGCAAAACACCAGGGATACATGCTTTTGACGGGCCAGGCACACTGACCACCTTTTTAGCACTTTGTAGGTGTGGGGGTTGATAGATCCTCACGGATCTAGTCACTTTCCCCATGACCACCCTAGGGTTCGCACTAAATTTGGCTCTAAGGATGAGTTGAGGAGCACCTTGAAGTTTTAAAACTGGTTTAGTTGGGGATTCAGCTTTTGGTGGTCCCCGGATGACGACTTGGGCAGGCTTCTTGTACAGTACAAGAGTGGGCGCACAAGTGGGTCGACCAGACTCAGGTTTTTGCACTAGTTCCTTAGAAAAGGTGAGGGTACATACCTCCTTTCCTTTCCCACTGCCACTGGCGTGCTTGGGAAAGGGTTCTTTGAAGATAGCGTGAGGTGGCTCAGGTTCCGCAGTGACCTGGAGCCGGCCCTCCGCTATCAAGTTCTCAATTTTATTTAAAAGGGAGAAGCAGCGTTTGGTATCATGGCCTTTGAGCCGATGATACTTACAAAATCGATTTAAATACCCCCCTTTGGAAGTGACTCCTTCGGGGATTTCGGGAACTTCTATCATGCCTTGGGCAAGTAGGAGGTCTAAGACCTCCGACACAGGTTGCCCCAGCGGTGTATATTCCCATTTTTCAACCGGTTTTTGAAAGATTTGCACCTTTTTATTCTCTAGTTTTTCAAAATTTTTGGAAGTGCCTGCCACGCCTAGATCCACCCGAATATTGGCGATTTTATGGGGCTTTGCCCCTTTGTCCATCGTGGGTAGCCCGTAAGTGATGGGCTTTTCCAAGCGGGTTTTAGAAACGGCACTTCCTTTCCATAAGTGATCGTATGTCCCTTTTCTCAAATTCGTTTCGAAAAGGGATGCCTTTTTGATCAACTTATGGAAAGTTGAGATCTCATGGAGCGAGAGAAGGGTTTTTAACTCGATTTTAAAGTTATCCAGGATGAGCATGACTGCGCATCCTTCACATATGGGCTCTCGCACTTGGCCCAAAAGTGACCTCCATCTTATAATGAAGGCATGTACGTCTTCGTTCATGCCTTGCTTCGTATCCCTTAAGGTATTTAGTGTCGGCGTGACTTCTACGTGATTTGCAGTACTATCGACTATCAAATCTATGTTTGGTAAAGGATAATTATCCTTTGGAGTGGCTTTATTCAGGTTTTTGAAATCGATGCATATTCGAATTTTCCCATTGGTTTTTCGAACCACAACGATATTTGACAACCAATCAGAATACGCAATGGGTTTTATAAATCCGACTTTTAGCAGATCTTCTAAACCCTCTTTGACTTGCGTGTGTACATTCGGGTGTATTTTCCTAAGCTTCTGCTTTATGAGTTTTACACCTGCATCTAAGGGAAGACGATGCTCGACAATGCTGGGATCTATGCCCGACATGTCTTCATACGTCCATGCAAACACATCTAAATAGGTTCGTAGAAATGCAATGAATGCTAACCTTTCAGTTTCATGCAAGCATGCGCCTATTTTGATGGTTTTGGGATTGGAATCATCCCCTAGGTTCACCTCTATGAAATCTCCTCCTACTGATTGGGAAGGTTTTTCAAAATTGAGAATTCTATGAAATTCTGGGAGCTCGGAAGTGGGTTCTTCCTCAAGGGGATCCACTTCCGGGCTTTGATCATTCTCGTGGGCCATAGACCCGAGGGAATTTGATGCGTGATTTTCAAAATGACCTGGTTTTGTACTTGGATTTTCAAGTGATTTCGAAACTTTTGGTCTGGCTATGCAGACGACGTTTCCTTCGAAATCCTTTTCTTTTGTCAAAGTCCTACCAGGAGCAGCTATGTACAAAATCTTTTTGGTATTTTCCAAATTTTCGATTTTTTTGGTTTTTTGTAAAACAAGAACTTTGGGAACTATACAAAGCACTCTATTTTCGAGTTTTTGTTTTTCTATTGTTTTTGGTTTTTCTCGTTTTTCGATTTTTTTGATTTTAAACTTTTCAAATGTTTTTGTGTTTTTAGAAAAGGGATCTTCCGTCATACCTACAAAGGGAAAACACTACGGGTTAGACTCGGAATAGGAGGTCTAAATCGTAGGTCTCTTCTAAGGCAGGTTCCAAGGCACCTTTGACCCAGGTGGTCACAGGGGGTGGCTCTGGCGGTATTTTGGGAGTATAGCCGATCCCATATCGGCTTGGATTGGCCCTAGGAAGGATGAACTCTAGGAGACCCTGGTTTTGCGCCCCTAGACTTTTGTAGGTCGTGTAGTCCATGTTTAACAACAAGTTCCACGACTTTTTGTTTTTTGAAAAGTTTTGGTAAAGGTCGTGGTCCTGGAACATGCTGTCGTCCATATTGTGCTCATATCGCTTTTTGTCCAGGGGCTTTGGAAATAGGAAACGCTTGGGTTTTCCTAGAAGGGTTAGAATCAGGAGGGGGCCTGCTTTGGGCAGTCCCTTCACACATACAACCTTCCTAGGGTTGTTTAACACGAGCCTCGGTGGCTCAATAACAATCTGCCCCATGTTAGTCTCATGGGCCTGGGAGCTCGATAAACAAGGGGAGTTTATGATCCCCTGAAGCCGTGGGTGACTCTCACCTAGGATCACTACGACCTAGTCCCTGAAAGGGACCTTGACACACCTGTGGAAGGTGGATGGCACAGTGCACAAGCTGTGTATCCAGGGTCTTCCTAGCAACAAGTTATAATGGGGGTGGATGTCCAAGACATGGAACACCCCCGTGTGTGCGATCCCTCCCGTTTCCATTGGGAGTTCGATCGATCCTAATGGCCCAGACGCATTCCCATCGTTTCCAGTGATAACGATGGGGCTTGGGTTTACTGAAGTCAAGGTGACTTTGATTTTATACGCCACATGAAGTGGAAGGATGTTGAGCCCTCCTCCCCCATCGACTAGGCACCTGTCCAGAGAGTGGTTATTTAGAACCACCTCGATATGCAGGGCCTGGTTATGGGTTTCGTAGGGTCTGTCTACATCATCTTCCGAGAAAGTGATGGGCGATTTTGCTCCTAATAAAGCCACTTGGGCAGACAAGGATTCTGGACTTATGTTCGAATCAACCTTGGCCCTTTCTAGAATTTTCTCTAATACAAGTCTATACCTAGGCGAAGTTTTTATAAGCTCTAAGATAGACATATGAATAGGAATCTTTGAAAGGTGGTTTTCGAAGTCATAAGGATTTAGGATGACTTTGTCCTTATCTACTTTTGGGAGACCACTAGGGATACATGCTTTTGAGGGGCCAGGCACACCGACCACCTTTTGAGCACCTTAAAGGTGAGGGGGTTGGTAGATCCTTCCGGAATTAGTGACTTCCCCCATGACCAGCCTAGGGTTCACGCTAAATTTGGCTCTAAGGATGAGCTGAGGAGAACCTTGGATTTTTAAAACTGGTTTTACCGGGGATTCTACCTTTGGTGGTCCTCGAATGACGACTTGGGCAGGCTTCTTGTATAGTACATGAGTGGGCGCACAAGTGGGTCGACCAGACTCTGGTTTTTGCGTTAGTTCCTTAGAAAAGGTGAGGGTACATACCTCCTTTCCTTTCCCACTATCACTGGCATGTTTGGGAAAGGGTTCTTTGAAGATAGCTTGAGGTGGCTCAGGTTCCGCAGTGACCTGGAGCCGGCCTTCTACTATCAAGTTCTCAATTTTATTTAAGAGGGAGAAGCAGCGTTTAGTATCATGGCCTTTGAGCCGATGATACTTACAAAATCGGTTTAAATACCCCCCTTTGGAAGTGACTCCTTCGGGGATTTCAGGGAGTTCTATCATGCCCTGGGCAAGTAGGAGGTCTAGGACCTCCGACACAGGTTGCCCCAGCGGAGTATACTCCCGTTTTTCAACCGGTTTTTGAAAATTTCGCTCCCTCTTATTTTCTAACTTTTCAAAATTTTTGGAAGTGCCCGCCACGCCTGGATCCACCCGAACATTGGCGATTTTATGGGGTTTTGCCCCTTTGTCCATCGTGGGTAGCCCGTATGTGATGGGCTTTTCCAAGCGTGTTTTGGAAACGACACTTCCTTTCCACAAGTGATCGTATGTCCCTTTTCGCAAGTTGGTTTCGAAAAGGGAGGCCTTTTTGATCAACTTATGGAAAGTTGAGATCTCATGGAGCGACAGAAGGGTTTTTAACTCGCTTTTAAAGTTATCCAGGATGAGCATGACTGCGCATCCTTCGGATATGGGCTCTCGCACTTGGCCCAAAAGCGACCTCCATCTTATAATGAAGGCATGTACGTCTTCGTTCATGCCTTACTTTGTATCCCTTAAGGTATTCAGAGTCGGCGTGACTTCTACGTTGTGTGCAAATCTTTGCATAAAGTAGTTCACTAACTCTTCAAAAGTAGCGAACTGGCTTAAGTCGTAGGAAGCCAGCCATTTGGCAGCTGTGCCTTTAAGGGATAAAGGGAACCAATACACCCATTTCATTGAGTCCTTTTTCTTCTTATGGGCTCGACGTGAGAAAAGCTGCAAGTGAGACCTAGGGTCTCCCATGCCATCATACCGATGGAAGTTTGGTATTTCATCGTCACTGTTTGTTTCGTAATCCATAGGAAGGAAGTCAGACAGGGTATAGCTTCTTTTCTCTCTATTCTGCCCTTTCAGCAACTGCTGTAGGGCTTTATGGTCCTTTTGTGTGAAGGACTCGTGGTATTGGTTGCCTTCCATTACGGAGGCCTCTTTGTGCTTGCGAGGTTTTTCAAATTTCTTTTTAGGCCTTTGTTCATCATTTGATGAACATGAATCGCCTACTTCAGCCTCTTGGCTGAGAGCATCGATTTTGGCCTCAAACTCCCTTCTCAAGTCCTCGATTTCATCTAGTTTTTTGTTTTTGAAAACTCTCCTAGAGTGAGAACTTGATGCGCATGAGCCTTGGCTCGACACTTCACTTGGATTGGATTTTGACATGCTTTTCAAGCTTTTTCAAAATGTCCTAAGTACAAGCAAAGAAAACAAGTTAAAATGACACCTTTTTTAAAAAATTTTGCAAGACTTCTACTTAAAAACTCGATTTTGAAAGGCTCACGTCCCACCGGGCGTGCCAATCTCTATAGACGCGCGAAAAATCCCCACGCTTCTTCTGCCCTTTTTCTGAGCTTGGAGTGGATCCTCTCATGCGTCTAAGGCCTATTTATGTAAACAGGGCGTGCCAGCTAGCTTACCTAAGCTAGCGAAGATGTATTTTAAACGACTTCTAATCTTGGTGACTGTGAGCAAGTGAGCTCTTGTCGTCGCAGACCTTCTTGCACCGATGCGCAAGGGTCAGTCTGTACGCTTTGCAAAAAATCGAGTTTTTGGGATAGAAAGCCTACAAAGCGGTTCGAGGTGTCTAATTCAGGTCTTTTAGATGCGATTGCATATTTTAGATCACGTGGATTTGCACGTGCCTAAGTCTTTCCTTTTATCCCTTTTCGGGCCACCTAGTTTATTGTAGACATGAAAATTCTCATTTCAAAGTTTATGAGACAAACTTGAAATGAAACTTTCCACACCTACGCTTGCGCGAGCGTGCCAGCTAGTTCAAAACTAGCAAATGTTTGTAAGACTTCTAGGCGATTGTGTACAAGCGGGATCTTTTCACTCACACCTTCTTGAGCCGATGCTCAAGGGTCAGTGTTGAGCGCTTAGGAATTTCATTTTATAGCAAACATGACTCCCTTTTACATAAACAAGTGTCTCTGAAAAATTTGTTGAACTTGTGTACTCGGATTCAATACTTGGAAAAACACAAGTTGCTGAAAACAGAGAATTCTGTTTTCAGAGCTATTTTCTAGGGGCGTTTTCAAGGCATTATAGACTTCCAAAAATTATCAAAATTTTACCAGACGAAGCTGGTAGTGTGAAGAGTCTGTATCCTTTTTCAAATCTGCATTTGGAGCGGTATTGAATCAGAAACAAATAATCTTCTCAGATCACCTCACTGACTCAGAACAATCTGTTTCAGAAATATAGAAACTCAAAGATGAGTCTATATCTCTTTGCTCAGAACTCCAATTTTAATGATTTTGATGTTTCTAGAAAGCTATGGATGTTAGCTTTCCAATGCATCAAAAATTAACTGATTTGGACTCCTGTGGACAGAGATATGGGACTTTTACCCAACCTCTATTTAAGGAAATCCGACTGTGCAGACAGTGGTGCAGAAATCTGGTCGTTCTTAATATGCTTTTATTACGTGGCTGAGCGGTCCTAAAATCTTGCCAATTTTATACAGAGTGTCCAAATGTGTGTGGAATCAGTGTGCCAAATTTCGGGACAATTGGAGCAAGTATCACAAAATTAAAATTATAGAAACAGACATATGCAGAGATGCTGAAATCCGGTTTTCTGTTTTATAAATGTAATGATGCATAACCCACACGAAATTAAAATGCAACAACCCTTAAAGAAAATTTGTTGGAATATAAATGAATGGAAAGTACTTTATAGCTTAGACATAGAGGGGGTTAGAAGTATAGAGGGTATATAGCATATAGGAAGGAAGAAGCATTAAAGCAAACACTTGGCGTGCATGTGGGTGTATAGTGTTTCATCCACGAAATTGAAATGGCAGCAAAGCTAGATTATTACAACTCGGGGGGAGATGAAACTCCATTAATACAACCCCATTTAATGAATTGAATGGAAGAGAATGAAACTTAGATTAAGTAAGAAAGGTCTTACACGAGTTTTGGATGGTGAAGGACCGGGTTCCAATGATGAAGCCGGCCTTCCTCTTGATGGCCTTCCTTCTCAACTCCTACAAGCTCTCACCTAGCTTCCCCTTCTTCCCCCACACTAGAAGACGTCCCTCCTTGCTGAAAATTTCTGCACCTAGCCTAGCACACACCACCCAAGGTCTCTCTCTTCTCTCTCTTCTCTCTCCAATCTCCAAGTTATGGAACCCGCCCCCCCCTCTTGGGCCTTTTTATAGGCCAAGGGGGGCTGGTTCTAGTGGTTTCTTGTGGGGCGGGTTGGAGCTTTAGCTTGGTGGATTTGATATCCGCTCCAAACCGGCTTCTTGTAGTTCTTCATTGAGTCGATTCGGACCAGCCCATATGGGCTGGTATAGGTGCCATGGCTTGGTGTAGCCTTAGAGCATGCGGTTGGTTCTAAACAACTTTACAATGTGCAACATGTTTTGTTTGGGCTGATTTCTTTAAACTTCGACCCACTTGAATTCGCTTCTTTCTTTGATTCGGCTCCCACCTTTTGCTTTTGAGTTACACTTGAAATCTTCTAGAATTGAATGAGCTTGTTACCATGGCCTCGAGTCTTGGTTCCAAGTTGGCCCCATCTTGATCAGACAAACTTGGATTTGATCGGTCTTGACCTTCCATTTGGATAAGTTGTTGAATTTGAACTTGATATGCTTCAATCTTCTCCGCTTTTGAGAATCAATCTGATTTAACTTGATCCGTATCTTGATACACTTTATCTTCTTTCCGGGAATCGAGGCCTGGATTGGGTCTTTGCATGCTTCGAAACTCATGGGCTATTTGGATTTAAAACCTTTATTTTGAAATATTCTCCCAGAAGGTCTAAACTTTAAACTTTGGGGATTTTGAATTTAAAGGTTCATAAAGGCTTTAAATTGGCCTTCAAAATTTAGGAGTTTTTGAAAATACTTGAAAAAATTTCGGCTGTTTACATTTGTGTGTTATGAACACTCCACTACATGGGCGAATTCGAGCGGGGCTTGCTTTGATGCAATATGCGTCCTACCTCGTGGTATGGCGTAGATGCAATGCAAACTCACGCTACTCCAAAGGGAAAACCCGAAATGTAAAGACAATGCCGAAGGGAAATAATCGAAGGGAAATAACCGAAGGGAAATGACTTGAAACGTAAATGCCGAAGAGAGATATGTATATAGAGTATGTATATGGGCCCTTACTCGGGTCTTGCAAATAAGAGCGAAGGCTCAATGTGGGTGCGTGCTTGAATTGAAAGACTTACACACACGACATGAAATGAAACCCAAATAGTATAGGTCGGCCCTTACTTGGGTCTTTCAAATAAGAGCGAGAGCTCAATGTGTGTGAGAGTGCTTGAATTGATAGACTTACACACACGACATGAAATGAAACCCAAATAGTATAGGTCGGCCCTTACTTGGGTCTTTCAAATAAGAGCGAAAGCTCAATGTGTGTGAGAGTGCTTGAATTGAAAGACTTACACACACGACATGAAATGAAACCCAAATAGTATAGGTCGGCCCTTACTTGGGTCTTTCAAATAAGAGCGAAAGCTCAATGTGTGTGAGAGTGCTTGAATTGAAAGACTTACACACACGACATGAAATGAAACCCAAATAGTATAGGTCAGCCCTTACTTGGGTCTTTCAAATAAGAGCGAAAGCTCAATGTGTGTGAGTGCTTGAATCGAAAGACAACACACCCAACTTAAGCAAAACCCTACAAAATTGAGAGTATATGTATATACTTATGTATTAGGGGTTGATTAGGCCCGTGTGTGTTCAAAATCATGCACAACTAAGAGAGTGCACGTGTGTGGGTGTGCCAAGCCACGTTATTACAAGCGGGGGGAGGCTACGCTCCTTTATTACAACCCCGTATCGAATTGAATCTCAAGCAAGTATACAACTAAAGACCGAGTTAGGCACTTACTAATAGTTGGTCCGAAGATGCCTTGCTTGAGCGTGGGCTTGGCCTTCGCCTTGGGCTGCAAAAGGGAGCTCCGCGAGGTTGAACGGCAAGAGGGGGTGCTGGTCGGAGGTCCTTGGTGCGCGGAAGAGGCGCCTTGAAGATGGCCGACTGCTAAGGAAGGGCTCTTTTGGGCGTGTAGGGCTAAAGGGCCTAAGGAGGGTCACTTAAAGCAGTATGGCACTAAGGGAAGCTCGAAGGAAGACCTAAGGGGGCACCTAAGGTTGGCGGGTTGCTGGCCAAGTGAAGGGGCAACAGTCAGTTGGAGTGGCCGACTAAGGGAATGATGTAAGGGAAGTGAGTGGCCGACTAAGGGAGTTTGGTGGTGGCGGGCTGCTAGGGCGGCTAGGAATGATGTAAGGGAAGGGAGCTAGCTAGGAGATGGGACTAGGTGGTGGTGGGTATGGTAGGTGTCTTGGGGTGATGTGGGCAGGTTTTAGGGAGTCGAATAGGGTGGCCGAATGGGACTAAAAGGGCTTGGTGGTGGCGGGTAGTTAGGGAGCTATGGGTTCGGCTAAGTGGGGCTGGTGGCGAGTGGAAGGGCTGATGTTAGGGTGGTAGGGAAGTGGATTAGGTGGTTTAGAGTGGAGAGGGAGTGAAGAGGTGGCGAGATAGGATGTAGGGGGCTTACCGGGTGAAGAAGAGGGTGGCGCTCGGCTGGAAGGAAGTTGGGCAGGCGGTGGTGTTCGGCTGGAAGGTGGTGGTGTAGGTGGTGGTGCAAGTGGTGGTGGGATGTGGAGCAGGTGGAGCAGGTGGAGCAGCTTGGGGAAGTGGAGGACCCGACTGGGCTTGGGGAGGCTGCTTGGTGATGAAACCCGCCCCCAAGGGGGGGGGGGGTTATATAGGGCTGGGTAGGTCGGTTAGGGCTGGGTTTGGGGTAGTGGTTAGGTGGTTTAGGTAGGGTGGTATGATGATAAGGTGGGCTGGAAAGGGGTAGGGCCAGATATTTTAGATACAAGTGGTTTGGGTAGGTTGTGGGCTAGGGGTGGTTTAGAGGTTTAGGGTTTAGTTAGGTGGGTTGGTTCTAGGGTGAGGTTTAGTGAGCTAGGTTAGGTGATTAGGCTAGGATTAGGCTACGTTTAGTGTAATTAACCTAGGTTTAGGGAAGGATTAGGGAAGTGGATTAGGTGATTTGGTTGGGATTAGGCCGGGATTAGGGAAGTAGGTTAGGTGATTAGGCTCAAATTAGGGGCGGATTAGGGTGGAAGGCTAGGATTAGGTATTTTGGGTTAGGTTTAGGTGAAGGAGCTCCCTTTGCATGGCCCATGGATCTTAACCACCTCATGTTGGTGGAGCCCTAGGTTAGGTTTTGGCTAATTACAAGCTTAAACCCACTTAATTAGGCTAAACCACATGATTAACCCCAAACTTGACACACAAGTCAAGCTTAATTACAACACTCTTTGATCTTATCCATCCCCACTCTCTCTGATGCCCATAATCCCACGTGAAATTCAAGTGGGCCCCACCTCCATTTATGAGAAGGTGATGTGGGCCATGGATATGGATATTGGATTGGATTTTTGAATCCAAATCCAAATCCAAGTCCATACATGGGTTTGGATTGGGATCTGGATATATATGGTCCAGATCCGATCCAAACTGAACTCTGACTCCTTCGAGCTATGTTCGAAACGAACAGTTTGTGCGGGGCCTGACAGCATCAGTGCTCCGTCTGCGTTGGGTCTTCGCCAACATGATCGTCCGCCTCTGTTTTCGCCTTCCGGAGATGACTTCAAATAATGTTTTGATGATAACAGGGTCTTCGACGTTCGAGATCCTGGGGGTGTGGATTTGATACAAGAGTTGCTGTGCTAGGCTTGACATGTGCTCCGGTTCTGGGCTCTCCTTAGCTCTCCTGGTCCTGTTTGGATTAGGCCAAGCTGCTTCGGGGTTCCAAAACATGTTTTAAAAGGTTTTCAAAAACCCATATCACATATTTTTGAAATATAGAGTTTAAAACATATATACAGGGTTGTCTGGAAGCCTCCTGGGTTTCCAAACTCAAAATGGCCCTTTGGGGCTGCTTTTACAAAACCAGATGGATTTGAGAAATTCATGGAATTTCGGGGTGTTTACACCAGTGTCATGCGTGGAATGCAGATGCATGACATGGGTGTGGTGCCAAGAGTGGTGACCTCCTAGAGACCAGATGTGGTCGAACTCTAGAGACTTACAAGGCCTACTGCTCCAAGTGAGCAAATCCTATGCTGTTCGATGTTCGACTTTTCAAAATCTATTTACAAAACTATTTACAAATGGGACAACTGTCTTGAGTCTCGATCCTAAGGATCTAGCGGAGGTTTTGTAAGAAAACAAGCTATATTTCAAATTCCTATGCCTTACTCGAAACGTCGAATTCTCAAACAAGATGAAATTCAAGTAAGTAAATCCTATTTTTACTTTAGGATTCGTAAAAATGGACCATGCTTTAGCTTGGGATAAGCCAGGGATGGGAAAGAGATACCACGGTCCCTTCTGAAGCGTCCTGTGGTTTAAGGCATAGAAGGCGGAAAACTGCTCTTTTTGAGCTTTTTGGCCTCTTTTTCCTTTTTTTCATAGAGGGTCTCCCTTTGGGAGTATTTTTTCTTTAATCCCTCTTTTTCACAAGAGAATCGATTTTTCTTTTGAATTCTGGTTTCTTTCTTTTGGAAAGAGACTTTGAATGGGAAATTCCCTTTGTTTGGGCCGTGTTTTTCCTTTTGGAAGGAGAAGAGAAGAGGGGAGGACTTATCCCAAGCTCACACTCGATCCATTCCAGATCAGCCTATTTAGAAATAGCACGTACTACTTGCAAGTATCTTGCTGTGTTGAACTAGGCCTTTGTTTGTAAGAAGAAGGATTTTGAAATGTAACCTACGATTTTGAAGACTCCACTCTTTCACAAGTGCGAATTCTCTTACTTAGGGTCACACGATTTTGCCTTTGCACCTTATTTTCAGGTCTCAAGGCAGCTATCCCTTAAATTTTCGAAAATTGGAATCTAATCCAAATCCTACACATAATACTTCTTTAAGTATTGAATATTTATAGGATCTGCTAAATTCCTACCTTCTACATCGATCAACCAATATGAGTTGTTCGTAGTGTTTGCTCGTACAACATTGGGTCCATCCCACTTGGGGCGCCACTTTCCGAGTGGATGTGGGCCACGATAGTAGATGATTTTCAAGACCAGATCCCCCACTTCAAAGTGGCGAGGTCTCATGTGTTTGCCATAGTGTCGGGCTATCCTTTGCCGGTATGCACGAGCGTGATCCATAGCAAGGAGTCGCCTCTCATCTAGCAAATCTAGTTCGGCCATCCTAGCATGCTGAAGCATCTCTAGGTGGAGGTCGAGTGCTATGGATGTATGGAATGAATGCAGTTGAGTATGAATGGGAAGAATGGCATTTGTGCCATAGACCAATTCGAATGGTGTGGAATTCGTGGGAGTCCGGATGGAAGTTCTATAAGCCCATAAGGCTTCATCCAGCTTCTCGTGCCACGTCCCACCCTTCTCTAAAGTTTTCTCAATTATACTAATGAGAGTCTTGTTTGTGGCTTCGGCTTGGCCGTTGCCTTGAGGGTAGTAGGGCGAAGAGAAGTGGTGAGTTATGTCATACGTGTTGTATAACTTAACCATCCGCTCGTTCTTGAATGGGGTGCCATTATCAGACACAAGGTCTCGTGGAACCCCAAATCGAGCCAAGATATTCCTCCGAATGAAAGTCACCACATGTTGCCCCAGCACGTTGGTTAGGGAAATGGCTTCCACCCACTTGGAGAAGTACTCCGTGGCTGCTAAAATAAATCGATGCCCATTCGAGGCTTTTGGAAATATGGGGCCTACGATGTCAAACGCCCACATGGTGAATGGCCAGGGGCTGACCACGGAATGCAATGCAGATGAAGGGATATGAATGGCGTGCCCATGCACTTGACATGGATGACACTTCCTAACATGATCGTGACAATCCCTTTTCAGGGTGGACCAAAAATAGCCCCCTCTAAGTATTTTCATTGCCATCATGTTGGCATTAACATGACCTCCACATTCTCCATCGTGGAACTCATGCATTACTATCCTAGCCTCCTCTAGATCGATACACCTAAGCAGGATGCCGGTAAAACTCTTTTTGTACAAAACCCCACCTAGAATGGTGTATCGGGTCGAAATCTTACGGATGAAGGCCTTATCTTTGGATGTGGCATCCTCAGTGAATCCCCCATTTTCTAAAAACTGTTTGATGTCATAAAACAGGGTTTTTCAATAGAGTCTGGGTTATTTTGGCAAATATCCATGTCGTGTGTGGATGGGTTGGGAGCATGCCATATTTCTAAAGACCAGGTCCCGGCAATGGGGTCGACCTTTAGGGCTGAACCCAAGGAGGAGAGGGCATCGGCGATGCCATTGTCCTCTCTTCCTAGGTGTGTGAGTTTACATGATTGGAAGGACTGGACCAATCGAGTGGCCAACTCGTGATATGGAAGTAGTTTTTCATTACGTACTTGCCAAATTTTCAAAACCTGGTTTATAACGAGGAGCGAATCTCCAAAGACCTCGATGCATGATGCCCCTAGAGTTTTCGAAATTCTTAAGCCTTGTATGAGTGCTTCATACTCAGCTACGTTGTTGGAACATTCGAAATCTAGGCAGACTGCTATGGGAATCTCATCCTTTTCAGGGGAGATGAGGATGACCCCAGCACCAGCCCCTCGTTGGTTTCGTGCCCCATCGAAGTGCATCTTCCACACTTGGTTTTTGAAATCGTTTGCCAAAATGTGGTTTTGGAAATGGTTTTGCAATATGCCTTCGTCAGGCATTTCATCAAGTGTGGGACATGCGTCCTCCAGGGGGAACTCAGCCACGTAATCTGCTAGGTCTTGCCCCTTAATGGAGATCTGGTGATGATATTTCAGGTCATACTCTATTAGAAGGAGTTGCCATTTGCCCAATCTACCCGTGAGAATGGGTTTTTCGAACAAGTGCTTGATTGGATCAAGCTTGGACACTATCCAAATCTCATGATCTAGGAAATAGTGTCTGAATTTCTAGCAGGCCCAGACTAGGGCCAAGCACGTCTTCTCCATGGCTTGATAGTTTCGTTCATAAGCCAAGAGAGTTTTCGAAATATAGTAGATGGCATACTCCTTATGGGTGTCATCCTCATATTGAGCCAATAGGGCTCCTAAAGCATTCGCATGCACAGAGATGTAGAGTGAAAGAGGTTTTCCTTGTTTTGGAGGATTCAAAACGGGGGCATTAACCAAGTATGCCTTTAGTCTCTCGAAGGACCTTTGGCATTCATCATCCCATAAGAATTTCGTGCCCTTCCTCAACAGTTTGTTGAAGGGTTTGCATCTAGTTGCCAGATTCGATATGAATCGATGAACGGATTGTAATCGACCCTGGAGGCTACAGATTTGGGTGAGATTGGAGGGTGGAGCCATGTCTATGATAGCTCGACACTTAGAGGGGTCGACTTCTATACCCCTTTGGCTCACCATAAAGCCTAGAAGCTTTCCTGATTCTACCCCGAATACACATTTTTGAGGGTTTACCTTTACTTTGTAAAGCCTAAGCCTTTCAAAAATCTTTTGCAAACATTCGATATGAGTGCATCGAGTTTTGGATTTCGCCAAGAGATCATCTACATACACTTCTACGAGCTCATGAATTTGATCATGGAAGATCATGGTCATGGCTCGCTGATATGTTGTGCCGGCATTTTTCAAACCAAAGGGCATGACTGTATAGCAGTACGTGCCCAATGGGGTTGTGAAGGCGGTCTTACCCTGATCTCGTGGACTTAGTTTGATTTGATTATAGCCTGAATAGCCATCCATAAACGAAAACATTTCGTGATTTGCAGTACTATCGACTATCAAATCTATGTTTGGTAAAGGATAATTATCCTTTGGAGTGGCTTTATTCAAATCTTCTAAACCCTCTTTGACTTGCGTGTGTACATTCAGGTGTATTTTCCTAAGCTTCTGCTTTATGGGTTTTACATCCGCATCTAAGGGAAGACGATGCTCGACAATGCTGGGGTCTATGCCCGGCATGTCTTCATACGTCCATGCAAACACATCTAAATAGGTTCGTAGAAATGCAATGAATGCTAATCTTTCATGTTCATGCAAGCATGCGCTTATTTTGATGGTTTTTCGATTGGAGTCACTCCCTAGGTTCACCTCTATGAAATCTCCTCCTACTGAATTGGAAGGTCTTTCAAAATCGAGAATTTTATGAAATTCTGGGAGCTCAGAAGTGGGATCTTCCTCAAGGGGATCCACTTCTGGGCTTTGATCATTCTCGTGGGTTATAGACCTGAGGGAATTTGATGCGTGATTTTCAAAAGACCTGGTTTTGTACTCGGATTTTCAATTGATTTCGAAATTTTTGGTCTGGCTGTGCAGACGACGTTTCTTTCAAAATCCTTTTCTTTTGCCAAAGTCTTACCAGGAGCAACTATATACAAAATCTTTTTGGTATTTTCCAAATTTTCAATTTTTTTGGGTTTTTGTAAAAAAGAACCTTAGGAACTATACAAAGCACTCTATTTTTGAGTTTTTATTTTTCCATTGTTTTTGGTTTTTCCTCTTTTTCGATTCTTTTGATTTTAAGTTTTCCAAATGTTTTTGTATTTTTCTGAAAGGGATCTTCCGTCATACCTACAAAGGGAAAACACTACGGGTTAGACTCGGAATAGGAGGTCTAAATCGTAGGTCTCTTCTAAGGCAGGTTCCAGGGCACCCTTGACCCAGGTGGTCACAGGGGGTGACTCTGGCGGTATTCTGGGAGTATAGCCGATCCCGTATCGGCTTGGGTTGGCCCTAGGAAGGATGGGCCATGGGAGACCCTGGTTTTGCACCCCTAACCTTTTGTAGGGCGTGTAGCCCATGTTCAACAACATGTTCCACGATTTTCTATTTTTTGAAAATTTTTGATAAAGATCGTGGTCCTGGAACTTGCTGTCGTCCATATTGTGCTCATATGGCTTCTTGTCCAGGGGCTTTGGAAATAGGGAACGCTTGGGTTTTCCTAGAAGGGTCAAGATCGGGAGGGGAACTGCTTTGGGCGGTCCCTTCACACATACAACCTTCCTAAGGTTGTTTAACACGAGCCTTGGTGGCTCAATCACAGTTTGCCCCAGGTTAGCCTCATGGGCCTGGGAGCTCGATAAACAAGGGGAGTTTATGATCCCCTAAAGCTGTGGGTGACTCTCACCTAGGATCACCACGACCTAGTCCCTGAAAGGGTTCTTGACACACCTGTGGAAGGTGGATGGCACAGCGCACAAGCTGTGTATCCAAGGCCTTCCCAGCAACAGGTTATAGTGGGGGTGGATGTCCAAGACATGGAACACTCCCGTGTGCGTGATCCCTCCCGTTTCCATTGGGAGTTCGATAGATCCTAAAGGCCTAGATGCATTCCCATCGTATCCAGTGATAACGACGGGGCTTGGGTTTACTGAAGTCAAGGTGACTCCGATTTGATATGCCACATGAAGTGGAAGGATGTTGAGCCCTCCTCCCCCATCGACTAGGCACCTGTCCAGAGAGTGGTTATTCAGAACCACCTCGATGTGCAGGGCCTGGTTATGGGACTCGTAGGGTCTATTTACATCATCTTTCGAGAAAGTGATGGGCGATTTTACTCCTAATAAAGCCACTTGGGCAGACAGGGACTCCAGACTTATGTTCGAATCAACCTTGGCTCTTTCTAGAATTTTCTCTAGCACGAGTCTATGCCTAGGCGAAGTTTGTATAAGCTCTAGGATAGACATGTGGATAGGAATCTTTGAAAGGTGGTTTTCGAAATCAGAAGGATTTAGGATGACTTTATCCTTGTCTGCTTTTGGCAGAACTCTAAGAATACATGCTTTTGAGGGGCCAGACACACTGACCACCTTTTTAGCACTTTGTAGGTGCGGGGGTTGATAGATCCTCCCAGATCTAGTCACTTCCCCCATGACCAGCCTAGGGTTCGCACTAAAATTGTCTCTAAGTATGATTTGAGGAGCACCTTGAAGTTTCAAAACTGGTTTAGCCAGGGATTCAGCTCTTGGTGGTCCCCGGATGACGACTTGGGCGGGCTTCTTGTACAGTACAAGAATGGGCGCACAAGTGGGTCGACCAGACTCAGGTTTTTGCACTAGTTCCTTTGAAAAGGTGAGGGTACATACCTCCTTTCCTTTCCCACTGCCACTGGCGTGCTTGGGAAAGGGTTCTTTGAAGATAGCTTGAGGTGGCTCAGGTTCCGCAATGACCTGGAGTCGGCCCTCTGTTATCAAGTTCTCGATTTTATTTAAAAGGGAGAAACAGTGTTTGGTATCATGGCCTTTGAGCCGATGATACTTACAAAATCGATTTAAATACCCCCCTTTGGAAGTGACTCCTTCGGGGATTTCGGGTAATTCTATCATGCCTTGGGCAAGTAGAAGGTCTAGGACCTCCGTCACAGGTTGCCCCAACGGAGTGTACTCCCATTTTTCAATCGGTTTCTGAAAGGTTCGCTCCCATTTGTTTTCTAGCTTTTCAAAATTTTTGGAAGTGCCTGCCATGCCTGGATCCACCCGGACATTGGCGATTTTATGGGGCTTTGCCCTTTGTCCATCGTGGGTAGCCCATAAGTGATGGGTTTTTCCAAGCGGGTTTTAGAAACGGCACTTCCTTTCCACAAGTGATCGTATGTCCCTTTTCGCAAGTTTGTTTCGAAAAGGGATGCCTTTTTGATCAACTTATGGAAAGTTGAGATCTCATGGAGCGAGAGAAGGGTCTTTAACTCGCTTTTAAAGTTATCCAGGATGAGCATGACTGCGCATCCTTCGGATATGGGCTCTCGCACTTGGCCCAAAAGCGACCTCCATCTTATAATGAAGGCATGTACGTCTTCGTTCATGCCTTGCTTTGTATCCCTTAAGGTATTCAGAGTCGGCGTGACTTCTACGTTGTGTGCAAATCTTTGCATAAAGCAGTTCGCTAACTCTTCAAAAGTAGCAAACTGGCTTAAGTCGTAGGAAGCCAGCCATTTGCCAGCTGTGCCTTTAAGGGATAAAGGGAACCAATACACCCATTTCATCGAGTCCTTTTTCTTCTTATGGGCTCGACGTGAGAAAAGCTGCAAGTGAGACCTAGGGTCTCCCATGCCATCATACCGATGGAAGTTCGGTATTTCATCGTCACTGTCTGTTTCGTAATCCATAGGAAGGAAGTCAGATAGGGCATAGCTTCTTTTCTCTCTATTCTGCCCTTTCAGCAACTGTTGTAGGGCTTTACGGTCCTTTTATGTGAAGGACTCATGGTATTGGTTGCCTTCTATTATGGAGGCCTCTTTGTGCTTGCGAGGTTTTTTAGATTTTTTCTTGGGCCTTTGTTCACCGTTTGATGAACACGAATCGCCTACTTCAGCCTCTTGGCTGAGAGCATCGATTTTGGCCTCAAATTCCCTTCTCAGGTCCTCGATCTCGTCTAGTTTGATCTTGTTTTTGAAAATCCTCCTAGAGTGAGAACTTGATGCGCATGAGCCTTGGCTCGACACTTCACTTAGGTTGGATTTTGACATGCTTTTCAAGCTTTTTTCAAAATTTCCTAAGTACAAGTAAAGAAAATGAAGTTAAAACAACACCTCTTTGAAAAATTTTCGCAAGTTTCTAGACTAACTCGACTTTTGAAAGACTCACGTCCTACCGGGCGTGCCAATCTGCTGTAGATGCAGAAAATCTCCGCCTCCTTGGTTTCTTAGTCCTGAAGCGAATCTTTTTGTGTATCTAAGTCCTATTTGAATAAACAGGGCATGCCAGCTAGCGAAGATATATTTTAACTTGACTTCTAATTTGGCGACTGTGAGCAAGCAAGCTCTTGTCGTCGCAGACCTTCTTGCACCGATGCACAAGGGTCAGTCTGTACGCTTTTCAAAATCGAGTTTTGGATAGAAGGACCTACGAAAGTGGTTCGAGGTGTTTGATTCGGGTCTTTTTAGTACAATTTCCAGATTTTAGATCACATGCATTTGCACGTGCCTAAGTCTTTCTTTTTATCCCTTTATGGGCCACCTAGGTGTGTGTTATGAACACTCCACTAAATGTGGCGATTTTAAGCGGGAGTATGGGGTTTGCTTTGATGCAATATGCATCCTAACTCGTGGTATGGCGTATATGCAATGCAAACCCACGTTACTCCATAGGGAAAACCCGAATTTAAAGGCAATACCGAAGGGAAATGACTTGTAATGTAAATGCCGAAGGGAAATTGCCGAAGGGAAATACGTATATAAGGTATATATGGAACCTTACTCGGGTCTTGACAATAAGAGCGAAGGCTCAATGTGGGTGCGTGCTTGAATTGAAAGACTACACACAAGACATGAAATGAAACCCAAATATAACTTGCAATATGGCCTTAACTAAGGTCTTGGGAATAAGAGTGAAAGCTCAATGTGTGTGAGTGCTTGAATTGAAGTACTACCCACACAACATGAAATTAAACCCAAATATAAATTGCAGTATGGCCTTAACTAAGGTCTTGGGAATAAGAGCGAAAGCTCAATGTGTGTGAGTGCTTGAATTGAAGTACTACGCACACAACATGAAATTAAACCCAAATATAAATTGCAGTATGGCCTTAACTAAGGTCTTGGGAATAAGAGCGAAAGCTCAATGTGTGTGAGTGCTTGAATTAAAGTACTACGCACACAACATGAAATTAAACCCAAATAGTATAACACGACCCTTACTTGGGTCTTACAAATAAGAGCGAAGGCTCAATGTGTGTGCATGCTTGAATTGAAAGACAACACACGCAACTTAAGCAAAACCCTACGTAATTTAAAGTATATACATAAATTTATATCTTAGGGGCTGATTAGGCCCGTATGTGTTCAAAATCGTGCATGCCTAAGAGAGTGCACGTGTGTGTGGGTGTGCCAAGCCATGTTATTACAAGCGGGGGGAGACAATGCTCCGTTATTACAACCCCGTATCAAATTTAATTAAAGCAAGTCTACAACTAAGGACCAAGTTAGGCACTTACTTATAGCTGGTTCGGAGGTGACTTGCTTGAGCGTAGGCTTAGCTTCACTTTAGGCTGCAAGAGGGAGCTCCTCGAAGTTGAACGGCAAGGGGAGGTGCTGGCCGGGTGCCTTGGGTGCGCAGGAAGGGCGCCTTGAAGGTGGCCGGCTGCTAGGAATGGGCTGAACTTGGTGCTTTGGGTTAAGGTGACTAAGTAGGGTCACTAGAGGATGGGTTGATATTAAGGTAGGTAGTGCTAAAGGGGAGCCTAAGGGAGTGTATGGCTGGCGGGTGGCTGGCCGAGTGGGTTTGGTGCAGTCGGTTGGAGTGGCCAACTAAGGGAAGTTTGGTGGTGGTCGGCTGCTAGGGAGGCTAGGTAATGTTGTGGATGGGAAGGAAGCTAGCTAGGGTATGGGATAAGGTGGAGTTAGGGGCTGGTGGGAAGTGGTATGGGCAGGTCTTAGGGAGCTAAGTGGAGTGGCCGGGTGTTGGCAGGATGTGGTGGTGGCGTAGGTGGTTAAGAATGGAGGGGGAGTGAAGAGGAGGTAGAGTTAGGTTTAGGTACTAACCGGCTGGCAGGGAGTGGGTGTCCAAGGAAGAAAAGCAGTCGGGCGGTTGAAGTGGATGGGGTTTGGCCGGAGGGAAATGGTGGCGATGTGGGGTGAAGCTAACCGGGAGGCAGTGGTGGTGCAAGGCGGAGCTGGCCGAGGTGTGGTGGTGCAGGTGGAGCAAGGCGGAAGGCTAGGCTGGACGGTGGCTGGAGTCGGCTAGGAGAGATGGGCTGGAAAAAGGATCAAAACCCGCCCACTAGGGGGGGGGGGGGTTTATAGAGTTGGAGATGGCGGTTGGGGCTGGTTTTGAGGAGGTGGTAAGGTGGTCTAGGGGTGGTGGTGTGGTGATAAGGTGGGCTGGTTTTGGGGAGGAGGCCAGATATTTTGATTTAGGGGGTATTAGGAATATGGTGTGCTAGGTTTAGGTGGGGTGGTTTAGGGGTTTAGGGTTTAGCTAGGTGGGTTGGTTTTGGGGTGAGGTTTAGTGAGGTGGGTTAGGTGATTAGGCTAGGATTAGGTTAGGTTTAGGGAAATTAAACTAGGTTTAGGGAAGGATTAGGGAAGTGGGTTAGGTGATTAGGTTGGGATTAGGCCGGGATTAGGGAAGTGGGTTAGGTGATTAGGCTAGGTTTAGGATAGGATTAGGGTAAAAGGCTAGGATTAGGGCTTTTTTATTAGGGTTGGGTTAAGGAGCTCCCTTTGCATGACCCATAGACCTTGTTGCATCATGTTGGTGCAGCCCTAGGTTAGGTTTTGGCTAATTACAAGCTTAAACCCATGCTAATTAGGCTAACCCACATGATTAACCCCAAACTTGACACACAAGTCAAGCTTAATTACAACCACACTCTAATCTTATCCTCCCCCACTCTCTCTCATGCTCACAATCCCACGTGAAATTCAAGTGGTCCCCACCTCCATTTATGAGAAGGTGATTTGGGCCATGGATGTGGATATTGGATTGGATCTCTGGATCCAAATCCACACATGGGTTTGGATTGGGATCTGGATATATATGATCCAGATCCAATCCAAACTGAATTCTGATTCCTTCGGGCTGTGTTCGAAATGAACGGTTTGTGCGGGGTCTGACAACATCAGTACTCCATCTGCATTGGGTCTTCGCCAACATGATCGTCCGCTTCTGTTTTCGCCTTCCGGAGATGACTTCAAGTGATGTTTTGATGATAATAGGGTCTTGGACTTTCGAGATCCTGGGGGTGGATTCACTACGAGAGTTGCTGTGCCGTGCTCGACTTGTGCTCCAGTTCCGGGCTCTCTTTGGCTTTTCTAGTCCTGTCTTGATCAGGCCAAGCTTGCTTTGTAGGATTTCAAAATGTGTTTTTAAAAGGTTTTTAAAACCATATTATACATATTTAAAACATATAATGTTTAAAACATATGTACAGGGTTGTCTGGAAGGCTCTTGGGTTTCCAAACTCAAAATGGCCATTTGGGGCTGCTTTTACAAAACCAAGTTGATTTGAGAAATTCATGGGATTTCGGGGTGTTTACAGGTTCTATATAAGAAAAGCTTTACCAGTGTAGACACGGAAAACCTCCGCCTCCCTGGTTTCTTAGGCCTGGGGCGAACCTTTTCGTGTGTCTAAGTCCTATTTGTATAAACAGGGCGTGCCAGCTAGCTTACCTAAGCTAGCGAAGATATATTTTAACCTGACTTCTAACGTGGCGACTGTGAGCAAGCAAGCTCTTGTCGTCGCAGACCTTCTTGCACCGATGCGCAAGGGTCAGCCTGTACGCTTTAAAAATCGAGTTTAGGGTAGAAAAAGCCTACGAAAGCAGTTCGAGGTGTTTGATTCGGGTCTTTAATACGATTTCCAAATTTTAGATCACGTGGATTTACACGTGCCTAAGTCTTTCTTTTTATCCCTTTATGGGCCACCTAGGTGTGTGTTATGAACACTCCACTACATGGGGCGAATTTGAGCGGGAGTATGGGGTTTGCTTTGATGCAATATGCGCCCTAACTCGTGGTATGGCGTAGATGCAATGCAAACTCACGCTACTCCAAAGGGAAAACCCGAATGTAAAGACAATGCCGAAGGGAAATGACTTAAGGGAAATAACCGAAGGGAAATAAGTATATAAGGTATATATGGGCCCTTAGTCGGGCCTTGCAAATAAGAGCGAAGGCTCAATGTGGGTGCGTGCTTGAATTGAAAGACTACACACACGACATGAAATTAAACCCAAATATAACTTGCAATATGGCCTTAACTAAGGTCTTGGGAATAAGAGCGAAAGCTCAATGTGTGTGAGTGCTTGAATTGAAGTACTACGCACACAACATGAAATTAAACCCAAATATAAATTGCAGTATGGCCTTAACTAAGGTCTTGGGAATAAGAGCGAAAGCTCAATGTGTGTGAGTGCTTGAATTGAAGTACTACGTACACAACATGAAATTAAACCCAAATATAAATTGCAGTATGGCCTTAACTAAGGTCTTGGGAATAAGAGCGAAAGCTCAATGTGTGTGAGTGCTTGAATTGAAGTACTACGCACACAACATGAAATTAAACCCAAAAAATATAGCACGACCCTTACTTGGGTCTTACAAATAAGAGTGAAGACTCAATGTGTGTGAGTGCTTGAATTGAAGTACTACGCACACAACATGAAATTAAACCCAAATAGTATAGCACGGCCCTTACTTGGGTCTTACAAATAAGAGCGAAGGCTCAACGTGTGTGCGTGCTTGAATTGAAAGACAACACACCCAACTCAAGCAAAACCCTACGTAAGTTAAAGTATATATATATATATTTATATCTTAGGGGCTGATTAGGCCCGTGTGTTCAAAATCGTGCACGACTAAGAGAGTGCACGTGTGTGTGGGTGTGCCAAGCCACGTTATTACAAGCGGGGGGAGACTATGCTCCATTATTACAACCCCGTATCAAATTGAATTTAAGCAAGTCTACAACTAAGGACCGAGTTAGACACTTACTTAGAGCTGGTCCGAAGATGCCTTGCTTGAGCGTGGGCTTGGCCTCCGCCTTGGGCTGCAAGAGGGAGCTCCTCGGAGTTGAACGGCAAGGGGGGCTGCTGGCCGGATGCTTTAGGTGCGCGGGAGGGGCACCTTGAAGATGGACGGCTGCTAGGAATAGGCTGGCTTTGTGTGTTAGGCTAAGGTGACTAAGTAGGGTCACTAAGGATGGATGTAGTTGTAGACGCAGGAAAATCCCTGCCTCCGACTTCTCAAGGCCTGGAGCGGATCCTCTCGTGTATCTATGGCCTATTTATATAAACAGGGCATGCCAGCTAGCTTACCTAAGCTAGCGAAGATATATTTTAATTTTGACTTCTAACGTGGCGACTGTGAGCAAGTGAGCTATTGTCATCGCAGACTTTCTTGCACCGATGCGCAAGGGTCGGTCTGTACGCTTTAAAAATCGAGTTTACGGTAGAAAAAGCCTACGAAGTGGTTCGAGGTGTTTTGATTCGGGTTTTTAATACGATGGCAGATTTTAGATCACGTGGATTTGCACGTGCCTAAGTCTTTCCTTTTATCCCTTTATTGGCCACCTAGGTGTGTGTTATGAACACTCCCCTACATGGGGCGAATTTGAGCGGGAGTACGGGGCTTGCTTCGATGCAATATGCATCCTACCTCGTGGTATGGCGTAGATGCAATGCAAACTCACGCTACTCCAAAGGGAAAACCTGAATGTAAAGACAATGCCGAAGGGAAATAACCGAAGGGAAATGACTTGAAATGTAAATGCCGAAGGGAGATACGTATATAGGGTATATACGGGCCCTTACTTGGGTCTTGCAAATAAGAGCGAAAGCTCAATGTGTGTGCATGCTTGAATTGAAAGACTTACACACACGACATGAAATAAAACCCAAATATAACTTGCAGTATGGCCTTGATTAAGGTCTTGGGAATAAGAGCGAAAGCTCAATGTGTGTGAGTGCTTGAATTGAAGTACTACGCACACAGCATGAAATTAAACCCAAATAGTATAGCTCGGCCCTTACTTGGGTCTTTCAAATAAGAGCGAAGGCTCAATGTGTGTGAGTGCTTGAATTGAAAGACTTACACACACGACATGAAATGAAACCCAAATAGTATAACACGGCCCTTACTTGGGTCTTTCAAATAAGAGCGAAGGCTCAATGTGTGTGAGTGCTTGAATTGAAAGACTTACACACACGACATGAAATAAAACCCAAATATAACTTGCAGTATGGCCTTGATTAAGGTCTTGGGAATAAGAGCGAAAGTTCAATGTGTGTGAGTGCTTGAATTGAAGTACTACGCACACAGCATGAAATTAAACCCAAATAGTATAGCTCGGCCCTTACTTGGGTCTTTCAAATAAGAGCGAAGGCTCAATGTGTGTGAGTGCTTGAATTGAAAGACTTACACACACGACATGAAATAAAACCCAAATAGTATAGCTCGGCCCTTACTTGGGTCTTTCAAATAAGAGCGAAGTTCAATGTGTGTGAGTACTTGAATTGAAAGACAACACACCCAACTTAAGCAAAACCTTAACGGGAGATCTGGTGATGGTATTTAGAATCATACCCCGTCGAAGTACGTAAGTTAAAATATATATATATATAACTATGTATTAGGGGCTGATTAGGCCCGTGTGTGTTCAAAATCGTGCACGACTAAGAGAGTGCACGTGTGTGGGTGTGCCAAGCCACGTTATTACAAGCGGGGGAAGACTATGCTCCGTTATTACAACCCCGTATCGAATTGAATTTTAAGCAAGTATACAACTAAGGACCGAGTTAGGCACTTACTAATAGCGCGGGAGAGGCGCCTTGAAGATGGTCGGCTGCTTAGCGAAGGGCTGGTTTTGTGTGTGGGGCTAAGGTGACTATGTAAGGGAGGTTGTAAGGTTAGGGAGTATGGCACTAAGGGGGAGCCTAAGGGAAGGATATGGCTGGCGGGTGTCTGGCCGAAGGAGTATGGGACAATCGGTTGGAGTGGCCGACTAAGGGAGGCTCGGTGGTGATGGTTTGCTAGGGTGGCTATGGGTGGAGGATGGGAAGGAAGCTAACTAGGGTATGGGGTAAGGTGGTGGTGGGTGTGGTGAGGTGATATGGGCAGGTCTTAGGGAGTTGGGTGGAGTGGCCGGGTGTAGCTAGGGTGTCTAGGCAATGGCGGGTAGTTAGAGTAGTTGAGGCTTGGCAGAGTGGGAGTGGGGGTGATAAGTAGCTGGTGTTAGGGTAAGATGGTGGTGGTGCAGGTGGCTGAGAGTGGAAGGGGAGCGGAGAAGAGGTGGAGTGGAGTATGGGGTACTAACCGGCGATGATGGGAGACAGCGGTTGGTTGAGGAGCAACCGGGTGTGGTGGAGCGACTGGTTCGGTCGGATCAGAAGGATGGCGACGGGTGATTGGCCGGCGGGGGTGTGGTGGAGCAGGTGGAGCACGGTGGTGGCTGGTGGTGGTGCAGGTGGAAGACCCGGTGGGGAGTGGTGCAGGTGGTTGGGTTCGGTTGGGCTGGAAAGGGTGGAGAGAGATGATGGTGGGAGATGGGAAAACCCGCCCCTTAGGGGGGGGTTTATATAGGGCTGGGCTAGGTCAGTTGGGGCTGGTATTAGGGTAGTGGTTAGGTGGTTTAGGTAGGGTGGTGTGGTGATAAGGTGGGCTGGTATTAGGGTAGGGTCAGATATTTTAAATACAAGGGGTTTTGGGTAGGTTGTGTGCTAGGTTTAGGTGGGGTGGTTTAGAGGTTTAGGGTTTAGCCAGGTGGGTTGGTTTTGGGGTGAGGTTTAGTGAGGTGGGTTAGGTGATTAGGTTAGGATTAGGTTAGGTTTAGGGAAATTAACCTAGGTTTAGGGAAGGATTAGGGAAGTGGGTTAGGTGATTAGGTTGGGATTAGGCCGGGATTAGGAAAGTGGGTTAGGTGATTAGGCTAGGATTAGGACCGGATTAGGGTAAAAGACTAGGATTAGGTGTTTTTGGTTAGGTTTAGATTAAGGAGCTCCCTTTGCATGACCCATAGACCTTAATCACATCATGTTGGTGCAGCCCTAGGTTAGGTTTTGGCTAATTACAAGCTTAAACCCATGTTAACTAGGCTAACCCACATGATTAACCCCAAACTTGACACACAAGTCAAGCTTAATTACAACACACTTTGATCTTATCCTCCCCCACTCTCTTTCAAGCCCATAATCCCACGTGAAATTCAAGTGGGTCCCACCTCCATTTATGAGAAGGTGATGTGGGCCATGGATGTGGATATTGGATTGGATCTTTGGATCCAAATCTAAATCCAAGTCCACATATGGGTTTGGATTGGGATCTGATTATATATGGTCCAGATCCAACCCAAACTGAATTTTGACTCCTTCAGGCTGTGTTCGAAACGAACGGTTTGTGTGGGGTCTGACAGCATCAGTATTCCGTCTGCGTTGGGTCTTCGCCAACATGATCGTCCGCCTCTGTTTTCGCCTTCCGGAGATGACTTCAAATGATGTTTTGATGATAACAGGGTCTTGGACGTTCGAGATCTTGGGGGTGGATTTGATATAAGAGTTGCTGTGCCGGGCTCGACATGTGCTCTGGTTCCGGGCTCTCCTTAGCTTTTCTAGTCCTGTCTGGATTAGGCCAAGCTGCTTCGGGGTTTCAAAACGTGTTTTAAAAGGTTTTTAAAGCCATATTATACATTTTTGAAATATGTAAAGTTTAAAACATATGTACAGGGTTGTTTGGAAGGCTCCTAGGTTTCCAGACTCAAAATGGCCCTTTCGGGCTGCTTTTATAAAACCAGGTTGATTTGAGGAATTCATGGGATTTCGTGGTGTTTACAGTAGTATTAGGAAAGATGGCACTAAGTGGGAGCCTAAGGGAGTGTCTAAGGTTGGCGGGTGGTTGGTCGAGTGGATGTGTACAGTCGGTTGGAGTGGCCGACTAAGGGAGACTTGGTGGTGGTTGGCTGCTAGGGTGGCTAGGTAACGGCGAGGATGGAAAGGGAGCTAGCTAGGGTGTCGTGTGAGATGGAGTTAGGGGCTGGTGGGAAGTGTAAGGGACAGGTCCTAGGGAGCTAAGTGGAGTGGACGGGTGTTGCTAGGGGAAGTAGTTCTAGGCGAGTGGTTGAAGTGGTTAAGGTTTGGCCGAATGGGTAGGATGGCGGGTTGCTGGTGTTGGGATGATGTGGCGGGGGTGTAGGTGGTTGAGAGTGGAGGGGGAGTGAAGAAGGGGTAGAGTGAAGCTGAGGTACTAACCGGATGAAGAGGAGAGGCGGTGGATTGAAGAGGGGCAGCCGAATGTCTTGGATGCGTAGGGTGGTGTTTGGCCGGATGGAACGGTGGCGATGTGGAGCTTGGCTGGAGCGGTGGTGGTGGTGGTGGTGGTGGTGGTGCTTGACTGGGAGGCAGTGACGCAGGTGGAGTAAGGCTGGAGGTTCAGTTGGAAATGGTGGTTGGAGTCGGCTGGGATCGGCTGGGATCGGCTGGGCTGGAAAAAAGATCCAAAAACCCGCCCCTTGGGGGGGTTTATATAGGGCTGAAGAGGGCGGTTGGGGCTGGTATTAGGAGGGTGGTAAGGTGGTTTAGGTAGTGGTGGTGTGGTGATAAGGTGCTGGTTTTGAGGAGGGGCCAGATATTTTGGTTAAAGGGGTTTTAGGGATATGGTGTGCTAGGCTTAGGTGGGGTGGTTTAGGGGTTTAGGGCTTAGCTAGGTGGGTTGGTTTTGGGGTGAGGTTTAGTGAGGTGGGTTAGGTGATTAGGCTAGGATTAGGTTAGGTTTAAGGAAATTAAGCTAGGTTTACGGGAGGATTAGGGAAGTGGGTTAGGTGATTAGGTTGGGATTAGGCCGGGATTAGGGAAGTGGGTTAGGTGATTAGGCTAGGTTTAGCCCTGGATTAGGGTAAAAGGCTAGGATTAGGGGTTTTTTATTAGGATTGGGTTAGGGAGCTCCCTTTGCATAACCCATAGACCTTATTGCATCATGTTGGTGCAACCCTAGGTTAGGTTTTTGGCTAATACAAGCTTAAACCCATGCTAATTAGGCTAACCCACATGATTAACCCCAAACTTGACACACAAGTCAAGCTTAATTACAATTAACCCTCAAATCTTATCCTCCCCCACTCTCTCTCATGCCCATAATCCCACATGAATTTCAAGTGGGCCCCACCTCCATTTATGAGAAGGTGATGTGGGCCATGGATGTGGATATTGGATTGGATCTCTGGATCCAAATCCACACATGGGTTTGGATTGGGATCTGGATATATATGGTCCAGATGCAATCCAAACTGAATTCTGACTCCTTCAGGCTGTGTTCGAAACGAACGGTTTGTGCGGGGTCTGACAGCATCAGTACTCCATCTGCATTGGGTCTTCGCCAACATGGTCGTCCGCTTCTGTTTTCACCTTCTGGAGATGATTTCAAGTGATGTGCCGGGCTCGACTTGTGCTCCGGTTCTGGGCTCTCCTTAGCTTTTCTGGTCCTGTCTTGATTAGGCCAAGCTACTTCGGGGTTTCAAAATGTGTTTTAAAAGGTTTTTAAAACCATATTATACATATTTAAAACATATAAAGTTTGAAACATATATACAGGGTTGTCTGGAAGGCTCCTGGGTTTCCAGACTCAAAATGGCCCTTTGGGGCTGCTTTTACAAAACCAGGTTTGTTTTGAGAAATTCGTGGGATTTCGGGGTGTTTATAGATGCCCCTCTTTGGCCTTGTCCAAATTGATTTGGATAAGGGCAAAGATGACAAACACCCCTTTCGATATCTCCCTAGATCTAACCACGAAGAATATGGGATCGTCCCAATCTTTTAGCAAAATCTCAGTTTTAAAACCCTTGTAGGAGGAGATATCACGCCAAAGGGATATACTATGGAATCTGGTCCTAAATGGGATCATGTTTATGCCAGTGTCATGCGTGGAATGCAGATGCATGACATGGGTGTGGTGCCAAGAGTGGCGACCTCCTAAACACCAGATGTGGTCGAACTCTAGAGACTTACAAGGCCTACTGCTCCAAGTGAGCAAAATCCTATGTTGTTCGATGTTCGATTTTCAAAACTTATTTACAAAACTATTTACAAAAGGGACAACTGTCTTGAGTCTCGATCCTAAGGATCTCGAGCTCTTCGTGCTTGCCCTTGTTTGAGTCTTAACACTCACTTATCCAGCGGAGGTTTTGAAAGGAAACAAGCTATATTTCAAATTCCTACGTCTTACTCGAAACGTCGAATTTTCAAACAAGATGAAATTCAAGTAAGCAAATCCTATTTTTACTTTAGGATTCCTCGAAATGAATCATGTTTTAGCTTGGGATAAGCCAGGGATGGGAAAGAGATACCACGGTCCCTTTTGAAGCGTCCCGTAGTTTAAGGCATAGAAGGCGGAAAACTGCTCTTTTTGAGCTTTTTGGCCTCTTTTTCTTTTTTTCATAGAGGGTCTCCCTTTGGGAGTATTTTTTCTTTAATCCATCTTTTTCACAAGAGAATCGATTTTTCTTTTGTATTTTGGTTTCTTTCTTTTGGAAAGAGACTTTTGAATGGGAAATTCCCTTTGTTTGGGCTGTGTTTTTCCTTTTGGAAGTAGAAGAGAAGAGGGGAGGACTTATCCCAAGCCCACACTCAATCCATTCCAGATCAGCCTATTTAGAAATAGCACGTACTACTTGCAAGTATCTTGCTATATTGAACTAGGCCTTTCTTTGTAAGAAGAAGGATTTTGAAATGTAACCACGATTTTGAAGACTCCACTCTTTCACAAGTGCGAATTCTCTCACTCCGGGTCACACGATTTTGCCTTTGCACCTCATTTTGAGGTCTCAGGGCAGCTATTCCTAAAATTTTTGAAAACTGGAATTTAATCCAAATCCTACACATGATACTTCTTTAAGTATTGAATATTGATAGGATCTGCTAAATTCCTACCTTCTACATCGACCAACCAATACGAATTGTTCGTGGTGGTTGCTCGTACAACATAGGGTCCATCCCACTTGGGGCGCCACTTTACGAGCGGATGTGGGCCACGATAATGGATGATTTTCAAAACCAGATCCCCCACTTCAAAGTGGCGAGGTCTCATGTATTTGCCATAATGTCGGGCTATCCTTTGCCGGTATGCATGAGCATGATCCATGGCAAGGAGTCGCCTCTCATCTAGCAAATCTAGTTCGGCCATCCTAGCATGCTGAAGCATCTCTAGGGGGAGGTCGAGTGCTATGGATGTATGGAATGAATGTAGTTGAGTATGAATGGGAAGAATGGCGTTTGTGCCGTAGACCAATTCAAATGGTGTGGCATTCGTGGGAGTCCGGATGGAAGTTCTATAAGCCCATAAGGCTTCATCCAGCTTCTCATGTCATGTCCTACCCCTCTCTAAAGTTTTCTCAATTATACTAATGAGAGTTTTGTTTGTGGCTTCGGCTTGGCCGTTGCCTTGAGGGTAGTAGGGCGAAGAGAAGTGGTGAGTGTAAACACCCCAAATTTCAAAAATCCTACAAAAACAAATGCCTGGTTCGAAAATGAGCTCAGAAAGCCAAAATCAGAATTTTCGAAAACCCAGGAACTCAAATACTTGAAACCTCCATTTTGCAACCCTGTCGGAACATGCATTCTTGAAAATGGGTGAAAGTCCTATTTTTGCAAAAGCCCAGATGAACAGGTAAAGCCTGGCCCAAAGCTGTTGCAACAGAAATTCAGAAAATTCAAAGAGCAAGCCCAGCCCGATGAAAAGCCAAATTCAAAGGCAAAAGAGGAGCCCAGGCCGCAAATGGACTTCAAGCTAGAAGCATCAGAGGCCCAGCCAATAGTGTCCCTGAAATCACGAACAATCCAAGTCGAAAACAACCAAAATCAGTTGAAACAGAGTCCGGAAAGGTGAAAAGGAGCTTGGACGATGAAATGGGGAAAACCCCCGCTTAAGACGGATCATTGATAAACTCATGGCCCGCACGAAGCGTTCGACTCAAGACGCCAAGAAGGAGAGAAGAAGAAAAAAAATTTTTGGATCAAATCTGGATCCAAATATCCAGATCCAGACCCAAGATCCAGATCCAAACAAGACTTGGATTGGATCCAGATTTCAGAATCAATCTAGGATCCAATATCCACATAAAAAACCTATAAAAGGATGTGAGGGGCTAGTGAAAAAGGGCTGGAAATTTTTTCTTGTTTCACGTCCTTGCTTGGGTTGGAGAGAGAGAGAGAGAGAGAGGAAAAGCAAGTCAAGAAAAGGGGCTTGACTTGGCCTTTCCATGGTGGGCTGAAATGGTGGGTTTTGTTCTTGTGGGCTGCAAAATTATTTCATGCCAAGGCTTGGTGCTGCAACTCACATGGATCCGGCAGCCGTGGATGGTCCGTTTGATGTGAAGACTTGGTGCGTGGAAACCACTAAAAACCGTGGCTAAGGTAAGTCCCTAGAACCCACTTAAACCACTCTCTTCTAGCCTTTCTAAACCACCCATACCACCTCTTAAACATCCAGCAAAGTCCAGCCAAGAAGCTGGCCGAACTTCACTAAAAGCTGCCTTAGTTTCACCCAAATCCGTCCCCACCTAATACCAGTCCAAGCTCAGCCATTGGCTGACCGAGCCCACCCTAGACCAGCCTCGTTTAGTACCTAAATCCTAACTCTCTAAACCACCCAATACCGTTGATAAAATCCATCAACTTCCAACCAACTAAGAGCTGGCCGAATCTTGCTAAGATCGAGCCTAGTTCTACCCAAGATCGTCTCCACCCAAGCCCACACCAAGCCCGGCCAATAGCTAGCCGAGCTCACCCTAGGTCTGTCCTATTAGGTCCCCCAAAGACCAACCTAACCTAAACCCAAGATTGATCAGCTCGGCCACCCTTGGCCGAGCCATTTCCATTTAGTCCTTTCATCACAAATCCTACCTAAACCATCCATTAAAAACCTACCTAGCTCGGCCACCATTTGGCCGAGCACTCCCTTAGGGCATCCCTTGAGTGTTTTGCCTAGAACTACCCATGGAGCATCACCCAACTCGGACCCTAGCTGGTCGAGTATCACCTTAGGATTTGGACTAAAACCCTACCTAAGCCTTTCACCTTAGAGCTGGCCCTTGATCCCCTACACCTTTGCCTTAATTTTGTTCGAATCCCACCCAAAACCATAGAGCCTTCGTGTGCCGACATAGCCTAGATCGCAAATTAGGACCAAAACTCCACGCATTAGATCGGTTCGCAGCGAGAGGTCCATCCAACAGTTATATCCAAGGTCGGATCCCATTGATAAAGAAAGCCCAAGCAGACTAAGTGTAAGTGCTCGAACCTGGTTCTTTACGTTGTTTCAAATTCAATTAAATTTGATACGGGGTTGTAATAGTGGAGCGTAGTCTCCCCCTGAGATGTAATATTATGGTTTGAAACACGAATCACACACGTACACTGGAGCCTTTCCGCTCTTATCTGCACACCTTTTTGCACACAAAACGGGCCTCAACAGCCCATAGGATATAGCTCTATTTATATACATTCAGTTGGGTTTTAAGGTTCAAGTCGTGTGAGTTGTCTTTCATTTTATACACTCAAAGCACTCACTCACATTGAGCCTTTCCGCTCTTACATATATATACGTATTTCCCCTTTCAGTTGGGTTTTTAAGGTTCAAGTCGTGTGAGTTGCCCTTTCAATTTATACACTCAAAGCACTCACTCACATTGGGCCTTCTCGCTCTTAAGATATAGCTATATATATTTTCCCTTCCGCATCTAAGATATAGCCATATTTCCCTTTCTGCTATTTCCCTTCTGCTATGTCTTTAAATTCCGGGTTTTCCCTTCAAGTTGTGTGAGTTTGCATTGCATATCCGCCACACTCGAGATAGGGAGCATACTTGCATCGAACCGGATTGATAAAATCGTATAGAACTTACCTTAAATCGAGCACTGGATGCACACGACTACACGCCAAAATTGGCTAAAACCTGAGAGACATAGGGGCGCATAGATCCCATGTATAAAATCAAGTTTTTCTAAAGCGTACAGAGTGACCCTTGCACGTCGGTGCAAGAAAGTCTGTGACGAAAAGAACCCACTTGTCCACAGTCACCCCAAAAGTCAGATATTTTCAAAAATCACTTCGCTAGTTTGAGAAAGCTAGCTGGCACGCCCTTTTTAAAAGCGACGTAAGCATGAAAAGATTCGCTTCAGGCCTAAGAACCCGGAGACGAGGATTTTCCGTGTCTACAGATTTGGCACGCCCGGTGGGACGTGGGTCTTTAGGAAAAATCGATACAAAACAAACCAATCTCTAAAAAAATCGTTTTTTTCAAAGTGTTTTAACTCTTTGTCTTCTTGCATTTCATAGTTGGATTTAAAAGCGTCGGAGTCATGTCGAGTTCAGACTCCAATGAAGTGTCTAGTCTGTTCTCATGCTCTTCAAGTTCTCATTCTAGAAGATCTTTGAAAAATCGAAAACAAAAAGAGGAAGAGTTAAGAAGAGAATACGAGGCCAAGATCGCTGCTCTCAGCCAAGAGGCTGAAGCAACTGATTCGTGTTCGTCACATGGCGAACCAATAAAAGCCAAAAAGAAGTTTGGAAAAACTCATAAACACAAGGAGACCTCCGAGATGGAAGGCAACCAATACCTCGATTCCTTCACTCACAAGGATCGAAAAGCCCTACAGTAGTTGCTAAAGGGGCAAAATAGAGAGAAAACAATGTACGTCCTGTCTGATTTTCTCCCTTTAGATTACGAAACAGACAATGATGACGAAATACCGAATTTCCATTGGTATGATGGCACGGGAGACCCTAGGTCTCACCTACAACTTTTCTCTCGTCGAGCCCACAAGAAAAAGAAGGACTCGATGAAATGGGTGTATTGGTTCCCCTTATCCCTCAAAGGCACAGCTTCTAAATGGCTGGCTTCCTATGATTTGAGCCAGTTCGCAACTTTTGAAGAGTTGGCGAACTGCTTCATGCAAAGATTTTCACACAACGTAGAAGTCACGCCTACGTTGAACACTTTGAGGGATATGAAGCAAGGTATGAACGAAGATGTGCATACATTTATCGTTCGATGGAGGTCTCTCCTTGGGCAAGTACGAGAACCCATATCCGAAGGATGCGCAGTAATGCTCATCGTGGACAATTTCAAAACTGAATTAAAAACTCTTCTTTCTTTACATGAAATCTCTACTTTTCACAAACTGATTAAAAAAGCATCTCTTTTTGAGACAAATTTGAAAAAGGGGGTTTACAACCACCTATGGAAAGGGAGCGTAAATTCAAAGACTCGCTTGGAAAAGCCCGGCAATTACGGGCTACCCACCATGGACAAAGGGGAAAAACCCCACAAGATTGCCAATGTCCGGGTAGATCTAAGGCTGGTGAGCACTTCAAAGAATTTCGAAAATTTTGAAAACAGAAAAGACAAAAAAATACAAAAACCATTTGAAAAACGGGAGTACACTCCGCTGGGCAACCTGTGTCGGAGGTCCTAGACCTCCTACTCGCCCAAGGCATGATTGAACTCCCTGAAATCCCCGAGGGAATCACTTCCAAAGGGAGGTTTTTGAATCGATTCTGTAAGTATCATCGGCTCAAAGGCCATGATACAAAGCAGTGTTTTTCCCTCCTAAACCAAATCGAGAACTTGATAGCAGAGGGCCGGCTCCAGGTCATTGAGGAACTGGAGCCTGCCCAAGCTATTTTCAAAGAACCCTTCCCCAATCACGCAAGTACCAATGGGAAGGGCAAAGAGGTATGTGCTCTCACGATTTCAAAGAGTCTAGCACGTACATATAAATCTGGTTTTTCCACTTGTGCATCTACACTCATCCTTCATAGGAAACCCGCCCAAGTAGTGATTCGGGGACCACCAAGAGTTCCGTCTCCGATTAAACTAGTTTTGAAAATTCAAGGTGCTCCAAAACAGTCGATTAGAGCCATCTTAAGCGCGAACCCTAGGTTGATCATGGGGAAAGTGACAAGATCCGGGAGGATCTATCAACCCCCACATCTGCAAAATGCTAAAAAAGTGGTCAGTGTGCCTGGCCCTTCAAAAGCGTGTATTCCTGGAGTTCTGCCCAAAACGGACAAAGGAAAAGTCGTTTTGAACTTGTATGATTTCGAAAACCATCTTTCAAAGATTCCCATTAACATGTCCATCCTAGAGCTGATACAAACCTCGCCTAGGCATAGACTCGTGTTAGAGAAAATTCTAGAAAGAGCAAAGGTTAGTTCGGACATAACCCCAGAATCCTTGTCCAATCAAGTGGCGTCCATAGGTGCAAAAACACCTATCATGTTTTCGGAAGAGGATCTCGAAAGACCCTACGAAACTCATAATCAGGCCCTACACATCGAGGTGGTATTGAATCACCACTCTCTAGATAGGTGCCTAGTTGACGGGGGAGGAGGGCTCAACATCCTTCCGCTTCACATAGCACATCAGATTGGAGTCACCTTGACTTCCATGAACCCAAGCCCCATCGTAATCACTGGATACGATGGAAATGCGTCCAGACCTTTAGGATCCATTGAACTTCCCATGGAAACGGGAGGGATAGCTCACGTGGGGGTATTCCATGTTTTGGACATCCACCCCCACTACAACCTATTGCTGGGAAGGCCTTGGATACACAGCCTGCATGCTGTGCCGTCCACCTTCCATAGGTGTGTTAAAATCCCTTTTGAAAACCAAGTCATTGTGATCCTAAGTGAGAGTCATCCACAGCTTCAGGGGATTCAAAATTCCCCATGCTTTTCAAGTTCCCAGTCCTACGAGGCCAACTCAGGGCAAACTGTGATCGAGCCACCAAAGCTCACCCTTCAGGTACCTAGGAAGGTCGTACACATCCAGGGGCCGCCCAAGGCTGGCCCACTCAAAACACTAACCATCCTAGGAAAATCCAAGCGTCCACTATTTCCAAAACCCCTGGACAGAAAGCCTTATGTGCATAACATGGACGATAGCAAGTTCCAGGATCACGAATTATATGAAAACTTTTCCAAAAACAAAAAATCGTGGAACATGTTATTGAACATGGGGTATATGCCATACAAAAGTCTAGGTGCACAAAATCAGGGTCTCGTAGAACCCATCTTGCCCAAAGCCGACCCCCTGTGACCGCCTAGGTCAAGGGTGCCCTGGAGCCTACCCAAGCAGAAACCTATGATTTAGATCTCTTGTTCGGAGTCTAACTAGTGTTATTTTTCCTTTGTAGGTATGATGGAAGATCCCTCAATCAAAAATCCAAAAACATTTGAAAAACTCGAAATTCAAAAAATTGAAAAATCCCAGAAACCAAAAACATTTGAAAAAGATCAAAAACTCGAAAAAAGAGTTGTTTGTATAGTTCCTAAAGTTCTTTCCTTACAAAAATCCAAAAAAATCGAAAATTTGCAAAATACCAAAAACAAAATCCTGCATTTAGCAACTCCTGATAAAGATTTTGAAAGAGAAAAGAATTTCGAAAAGAAAGTCCTCTTCATAAGAGGACCAAAATCTTCAAAACCTGCAGAAAATCCAAAACAAAAACCAAGCGTTTGTGAAAACTGTGCGTCAAGTCCAAATTCCCTAGGATTTAGAAGTCTTGAGAATGATCAAGGCCCAGAATTGGATTCCCTCGAGGAAGATCCTACTTCTGAGCTCCCTGAATTTCATAAAATTCTCGATTTTGAAAAGCCTTCGAAATCAGTAGGAGGGGATTTTATAGAGATAAACTTAGGGAATGATTTAAAGCTGAAACTCATTAAGGTAGGCACATGTCTACATGAGCACAAAAAAACATCATTCATTGCATTTTTGAAAACCTACGTTGATGTGTTTGCATGGACATATGAAGACATGCTGGGTATAGACCCGAATGTTGTAGAGCATCGTCTTCCCTTAGATTCAGATGCAAAACCCGTAAAACAAAAGCTTAGGAAGATACATCCGAATGTGCATTCACAAGTCAAAGAGGGTTTAGAAGATTTGTTAAAAGCCGGATTAATAAAACCCATTGCGTATTCTGATTGGTTATCCAATATAGTTGTTGTTCGAAAAACTAGTGGGAAAATTCAAATATGCATCGATTTCAGAAACCTGAATAAAGCCACCCCAAAAGATAATTTCCCTTTACCAAACATTGATTTGATAGTCGATAGTACTGTAAATCATGAAATGTTTTCATTCATGGATGGCTATTCAGGATATAACCAAATCAAACTAAGCCCACGAGATCAGGGTAAAACCGCTTTTACAACCCCATGGGGCATGTACTGTTATACAGTCATGCCCTTTGGTTTGAAAAATGATGGCGCCACGTACCAGAGAGCTATGACCTCGATCTTTCACGATCAAATTCATGAGCTCGTAGAGGTATATGTAGATGATCTCCTGGCTAAGTCAAAAACTTGATGCACTCATCTCGAATGCTTACAGAAGATTTTCGAAAGGCTTAGACTTTACAACATAAAGCTAAACCCTCAAAAGTGCATATTCGGTGTAGAATCCGGTAAGCTTTTAGGATTTATGGTAAGCCAAAGGGGCATAGAAGTCGACCCCTCTAAGTGTAGAGCCATTATAGACATGACTCTACCCTCCAATCTCATCCAGATTCGTAGCCTCCAGGGTCGCCTACAGTCCATTCGCAGGTTTATCTCAAACCTAGCAACTAGATGCGAACCCTTCAACAAGTTGTTGAGAAAGGGTACGAAATTTTTATGGGATGACGAGTGCCAAAAATCGTTTGAAAGGTTAAAGGCGTACTTAGTTAATCCCCCTGTTTTAAACCCTCCAAAACCAGGAAAACCTCTTCTACTTTACATTTCTGTGCATAAGAATGCCTTGGGAGCTCTGTTAGCTCAATACGAGGATGACACTCACAAGGAATGTGCCATATACTATCTTTCGAAAACTCTCCTGGCTTACGAAAGGAATTATCAGGCCATGGAGAAGATGTGCTTGGCCCTAGTTTGGGCCTGCCAGAAATTTTGACACTATTTCCTAGATCATGAATTCTGGATAGTGTCCAAGCTTGACCCAATCAAGCACTTATTCGAAAAACCCATTCTCGCTGGTAGATTGGGCAAATGGCAACTCCTTCTAATGGAGTATGATTTGAAATACCATCACCAGGTCTCCATTAAGGGGCAAGTCCTAACAGACTACATGGCTGAGTTCCCCCTAGAAGATGCGTATCCCACACTCAATGAAATACCGGATGAAGGCATATTGCAAAACCATTTTCAAAACCACATTTTGGCAAACTCTTTCGAAAACCAAGTGTGGAAGATGCACTTCGATGGGGCACGAAACCAACGAGGGGCAGGTGCTGGGATCATCCTCGTATCCCCCGAAAAGGGAGAAATCCCCATAGCAATTCGCCTAGATTTCGAATGTTCCAACAATATAGCCGAGTATGAAGCACTCATACAAGGTTTAAAAGTTTCGAAAACTCTAGGGGCAGCATGCATCGAGGTTTTTGGAGATTCCCTCCTTGTTATAAACCAAGTTTTAAAAATTTGGCAAGTTCGAAATGAAAAACTGCTTCCATACCACGAATTGGCCACTCGACTGGTTGAGTCGTTCCAATCGTGCACTCTCACACATGTAGGAAGAGAGGATAATGGCGTTGCTGATGCCCTCTCATCCTTGGGTTCAGCCCTAAGGGTCGATCCCACTTTGGGAACCAGACCCCTTGAAATATGGCACTCACCCACTCCTTCCATACACGATTTGCAAATTTGCCAAAATAACCCTAATTCTGATGAAAAACCTTGGTTTTATGACATAAAGAATTTTCTAGAAAATGGGGGATTCACTGAGGATGCCACATCTAAAGATAAGGCATTCATCCGAAAAATTTCCACCCGATACACAATTTTGGGAGGGGTTCTGTACAAAAAGAGTTTTACTGGCATCTTACTAAGATGCGTCGACCTAGAGGAGGCTAGGATTGTTATGCACGAATTCCACGATGGAGAATGTGGAGGTCATGTCAATGCCAACATGATGGCGATGAAAATACTTAGAGCAGGTTATTTTTGGTCTACCCTGAGAAAGGACTGCCACGATCATGTTAGGAAGTGTCACCCGTGTCAAGTGCATGGTCACGCCATCCATATCCCCTCATCATCACTGCATTCCGTGGTCAGCCCCTGGCCATTCACCATGTGGGCGTTTGATATCGTAGGACCAATTTTTCCAAAGGCCTCAAATGGACACAGGTTCATTTTAGCAGCCACTGAGTATTTTTCCAAGTGGGTCGAAGCCACCTCCCTGACAAATGTCCAGGGACAACATGTGGTGGGCTTCATTAGGAAAAACATCTTGGCTCGATTTGGAGTTCCAAGAGATCTTGTGTCCGATAATGGCACCCCATTTAAAAATGAGCGGATGGACAAGCTGTGCAACAAGTATGGCATAAATCATCACTTCTCATCACCTTACTACCCTCAAGGCAACGGCCAAGCCGAAGCCACCAACAAGACTCTCATCAGCATTGTTGAGAAAACCTTAGAGAAGGGTAGAACATGGCACGAGAAGTTGGATGAAGCCTTATGGGCTTATAGGACTTCCATCCGCACTCCCATAAATGCCACGCCTTTTGAGTTGGTTTACGGCACAAACGTCGTTCTCCCCATCCATACAAGTCTGCATTCATTTCATACATCTGTTGCACTCGACCTCCCCCTAGAGACGCTTCAGCATGCTAGGATGGCCGAACTAGATCTATTAGATGAGAGGCGACTCCTTGCTATGGACCATGCTCATGCATACCGGCAAAGGATCGCCCGACATTATGAAAAACATATGAAACCTCGCCACTTTGAAGTGAGAGAGCTCGTTTTGAAAATCATCCACCATCGTGGCCCACATCCACTTGGAAAGTGGCGGCCCAAGTGGGATGGCCCTTATGTCGTGCGTGGAACCACCACAAATAATTCTTATTGGTTAACCGATGTCGAGGGTAGGAATTTAGCAGATCCTATAAATATTCAGTATTTGAAAAAATATCATGTATAGGGTCTGAGTTAAATTCCCATTTTGTGAAAAATATTTTAGGGAAAGCCACTTTGAAACTTCGAAACCAAGGATCAAAGGTAAGTTGGGTGACCCTGAATGAAAGAATTGACATTTTGTGAAAAAGCAGAGCTTTCCAAATACGTGGCTACATTTCAAAATCCTTCTTCTTACAAAGAAAGGCCGAATTCAATATAACAAGATACTTGCAAGTTGTACGTGCTATTTCTAAATAGGCTAACCTAGAATGGATCGAGTATGACCTTGGGATAAGTCCTCCCCTCTTCTCTTCTCCTTCCAAAAGGAAAACTTGGCCAAAACAAAGGGAAATCCCCGCCAAAAAGCTCTTTCCCAAAGAAAGAAAAATGAATCAAAAAGAAAATTTGAGTCTTCTATGGAAAAGAGGGATTAAAGAAAAAATACTCCCAAAGGGAGACCCTCTATGGAAAAAAGAAAGAAAAAAAGGCCAAAAGCTCAAAAAGAGCAGTTTTCCACCTTCTTTGCCTCAAACCACGGGACACTTCAGAAGGGACCGTGGTACTTCTTTCCCATCCCTATGACTTATCCCGAGCGAAACATGGTTCATTTCAGGAAATCCTATAGTAAAAATAGGATTTACTTACTTGAATTTTGTCTTGTTTGAGAATACGACGTTTTGAGTATGGCGTAAAAAATTTTGAAATGTGGCTAGTTTTCTCATAAAACCTCTGCTAGATTAGCAAGTGTCGAGACTCGAGTAAAGGCAAACACAAGGAGCTGAAGGTCCTTATGATTGATGGTTCAGAAAAGTTTTCCCTCTTAAAACGAATTTCAAAAAAACTCAAACATCGAGCATACGTAAGGCCCGCTCACTTGGAGCAGCAGGTTTTTCATAAAAATCTCAAAAGTTCGACTATATAATCTGGTCTCTAGGAGGTCGCCCCTTTCTGGCATTTCAGCCACATCACACACTCTGCATATCCACGCATAAGCACCTCATACATGATCTTCATTTAGGGCTAGATCCATAGAAAGTCCCCTTTTTTGGCGAAAAATCTCCTCCTATCAGGCTTAAAAGAAAATGTTTTTCTCAAATACTAGGACAATCCCATATTCTCAAGATCAAATCCGGGAGAAAACAAATAGGGGTGTTATCTTCTTCGCCATTATCCAAATCAATTTGGATAATGCCAAAGAGGGGCATTTGTAAACACCCCAAATTTCAAAAATTCTACAAAAACAAATGCCTGGTTCGAAAATGAGCTCAGAAAGCCAAAATTGGAATTTTTGAAAACCCAGGAACTCAAATACTTCAAACCTCCATTTTGCAACCCTGTCGGAACATACATTCTTGAAAATGGGCGAAAGTCCTATTTTTGCAAAAGCCCAGATGAACAGGTAAAGCCTGGCCCAAAGCAGTTGCAACAGAAATTCAGAAAATTCAAAGAGCAAGCCCAGCCCGACGAAAAGCCAAATTCAAAGGCAAAAGAGGAGCCCAGGCCGCAAATGGACTTCAAGCCAGAAGCATCAGAGGCCCAGCCAATAGTGTCCCTGAAATCACGAACAATCCAAGTCGAAAACAACCAAAATCAGTTGAAATAGAGTCCGGAAAGGCGAAAAGGAGCTTGGACGATGAAATGGGGAAAACCCCCGCTTAAGACGGATCATTGATAAACTCAAGGCCCGCACGAAGCGTTCGACTCAAGATGCCAAGAAGGAGAGAAGAAGAAAAAAAAAAATTGGATCAAATCTGGATCCAAATATCCAAATCCAGACCCAAGATCTAGATCCAAACAAGACTTGGATTGGATCCAGATTTCAAAATCAATCCAGGATCCAATATCCACATAAGAAACCTATAAAAGGACGTGAGGGGCTGGTGGAAAAGGGCTGGAAATTTTTTCTTGTTTCACGTCCTTGCTTGGGTTGGAGAGAGAGAGAGAGAGAGAGAGAGAGAGAGAGAGAGAGAGAGGAAAAGCAAGTCAAGAAAAGGGGCTTGACTTGGACTTTCCATGGTGGGCTGAAATGGTGGGTTTTGTTCTTGTGGGCTGCAAAATTATTTCACGCCAAGGCTTGGTGCTGCAACTCACGTGGATCCGGCAGCCGTGGATGGTCCGTTTGATGTGAAGACTTGGTGCGTGGAAAAACTAAAAACCGTGGCTAAGGTAAGTCCCTAGAACCCACTTAAACCACTCTCTTCTAGCCTTTCTAAACCACCCATACCACCTCTTAAAAATCCAGCAAAGTCCAGCCAAGAAGCTGGCCGAACTTCACTAAAAGCTGCCTTAGTTTCACCCAAATCCGTCCCCACCTAATACCAGTCCAAGCTCAGCCATTGGCTGACCGAGCCCACCCTAGACCAGCCTCGTTTAGTACCTAAATCCTAACTCTCTAAACCACCCAATACCGTTGATAAAATCCATCAACTTCCAACCAACTAAGAGCTGGCCGAATCTTGCTAAGATCGAGCCTAGTTCTACCCAAGATCGTCTCCACCCAAGCCCACACCAAGCCCGGCCAATAGCTGGCCGAGCTCACCCTAGGTCTGTCCTATTAGGTCCCCCAAAGACCAACCTAACCTAAACCCAAGATGGATCAGCTCGGCCACCCTTGGCCGAGCCATTTCCCTTTAGTCCTTTCATCACAAATCCTACCTAAACCATCCATTAAAAACCTACCTAGCTTGGCCACCATTTGGCCGAGCACTCCCTTAGGGCATCCCTTGAGTGTTTTGCCTAGAACTACCCATGGAGCATCACCCAACTCGAACCCTAGCTGGTCGAGTATCACCTTAGGATTTGGACTAAAACCCTACCTAAGCCTTTCACCTTAGAGCTGGCCCTTGATCCCCTACACCTTTGCCTTAATTTTGTTCGAATCCCACCCAAAACCATAGAGCCTTCGTGTGCCGACATAGCCTAGATCGCAAATTAGGACTAAAACTCCACGCATTGGATCGGTTCGCAGTGAGAGGTCCATCCAACGGTTATATCCAAGGTCGGATCCCATTGATAAAGAAAGCCCAAGCAGACTAAGTGTAAGTGCTCGAACCTAGTTCTTTACGCTGTTTCAAATTCAATTAAATTTGATACGGGGTTGTAATAATGGAGCGTAGTCTCCCCCCGAGATGTAATATTATGGTTTGAAACACGAATCACACACGTACACTGGAGCCTTTCCGCTCTTATCTGCACACCTTTTTGCACACAAAACGGGCCTCAACAGCCCATAGGATATAGCTCTATTTATATACATTCAGCTGGGTTTTAAGGTTCAAGTCGTGTGAGTTGTCTTTCATTTTATACACTCAAAGCACTCACTCACATTGAGCCTTTCCGCTCTTACATATATATACGTATTTTCCCTTTCAGCTGGGTTTTTAAGGTTCAAGTCGTGTGAGTTGCCCTTTCAATTTATACACTCAAAACACTCACTCACTTTGAGCCTTCTCGCTCTTAAGATATAGCTATATATATTTTCCCTTCAGCATCTAAGATATAGCCATATTTCCCTTTCTGCTATTTCCCTTCTGCTATGTCTTTAAATTTCGGGTTTTCCCTTCAAGTTGTGTGAGTTTGCATTGCATATCCGCCACACTCGAGATAGGGAGCATACTTGCATCGAACCAAATTGATAAAATCGTATAGAACTTACCTTAAATCGAGCACTGGATGCACACGACTACACGCCAAAATTGGCTAAAACCCGAGAGACATAGGAGCGCATAGATCCCATGTATAAAAGTTTGCAAATTTGACAAAACCAATCGATAAAACACTTTCAAAGTTTTCAAAAGAGTCGTGTTTGTGTAAAATCGAGTTTTTCTAAAGCGTACAGACTGACCCTTGTGCGTCGGTGCAAGAAAGTCTGTGACAAAAAGAACCCACTTGTCCACAGTCGCTCCAAAAGTTAGATATTTTCAAAAATCACTTCGCTAGTTTGAGAAAGCTAGCTGGCACGCCCTTTTTAAAAGCGACGTAAGCACGAAAAGATTTGCTTCAGGCCTAAGAACCCGGAGACGAGGATTTTCCGTGTCTACAGTGAGTTATGCCATACGTGTTGCACAACTTAACCATCCGCTCGTTCTTGAATGGGGTACCATTATCGGATACAAGGTCTCGTGGAACCCCAAATCGAGTCAAGATATTCCTCCGGATGAAAGCCACCACATGTTGCCCCAGCACATTGGTTAGGGAAATGGCTTCCACCCACTTGGAGAAATACTCTGTGGCCGCTAAAATGAGTCGATGCCCATTCGAGGCTTTTGGAAATATGGGGCCTACGATGTCAAACGCCCACATGGTGAATGGCCAGGGGCTGACCACAGAATGCAATGCGGATGAAGGGATATGAATGGCGTGCCCATGCACTTGACATGGATGACACTTCCTAACATGATCGTGACAATCCTTTTTCAGGGTGGACCAAAAATAGCCCCCTCTAAGTATTTTCATTGCCATCATATTGGCATTGACATGGCCTCCACATTCCCCATCGTGGAATTCATGCATCACTATCCTAGCCTCCTCTAGATCGATACACCTAAGTCAAATACCGATAAAGCTCTTTTTGTATAGAACCCTACCCAGAATGGTGTATCGGGTCGAAATCTTACGGATGAATGCCTTATCTTTGGATGTGGCATCCTCGGCGAATCCCCCATTTTCTAAAAATTGTTTGATGTCATAAAACTAGGGTCTTTCAATAGAATCTGGGTTATTTTGGTAAATATCCAGATCGTGTGTGGATGGGTTGGGCGCATGCCATATTTCTAAAGACCGGGTCCCGGTAATGGGATCGACCTTTAGGGCTGAACCCAAGGAGGAGAGGGCATCGGCGATGCCATTGTCCTCTCTTCCTACGTGTGTGAGTTTGCATGATTGGAAGGACTGGACCAATCAAGTGGCCAACTCGTGATATGGAAGCAGTTTTTCATTACGTACTTGCCAAATTTTTAAAACCTGGTTTATGACAAGGAGCGAATCTCCAAAGACCTTGATACATGATGCCCCTAGAGTTTTCGAAATCCTTAAGCCTTGTATGAGTGCTTCATACTTAGCTACGTTGTTGGAACATTCAAAATCTAGGCGGACAGCTATGGGAATCTTGCTCTTTTCAGGGGAGATGAGGATGACCCCAGCACCAGCCCCTCGTTGGTTTCGTGCCCCATCGAAGTGCATCTTCCACACTTGGTTTTTGAAATTGTTTGCCAAAATGTGGTTTTGGAAATGATTTTGTAATATGCCTTCATCAAGCATTTCATCAAGCGTGGGATATGCGTCCTCTAAGGGGAACTCAACCACGTAGTCTGCTAGGGCATGCCCCTTAATGGAGGTCTGGTGATGGTATTTCAGGTCATACTCCATTAGAAGGAGTTGCCATTTGCCCAATCTACCCGTGAGAATGGGTTTTTCGAACAAGTGCTTGATTGGATCAAGCTTGGACACTATCCAGATCTCATGATCTAGGAAATAGTGTCTGAATTTCTGGCAGGCCCAGACTAGGGCCAAGCACGTCTTCTCCATGGCTTGATAATTTCGTTCATAAGCCAAGAGAGTTTTTGAAATATAGTAGATGGCATACTCCTTGTGGGTGTCATCCTCGTATTGAGCCAATAGGGCTCCTAAAGCATTCGCATGCACGGAGATGTAGAGTAAAAGCGGTTTTCCTTGCTTCGGAGGTTTCAAAACGGGGAGATTAACCAAGTATGCCTTTAGTCTCTCGAAGGACCATTGGCATTCATCATCCCATAAGAATTTCGTGCACGGATGAAATACGGATTGTAATCGACCTTGGAGGCTACGGATTTGGGTGAGATTGGAGGGTGGAGCCATGTCTATGATGGCTCGACACTTAGAGGGGTCGACTTCTATAACCCTTTGGCTCACCATAAAGCCCAGAAGTTTCCCTGACTCTACCCCGAATACACATTTTTGAGGGTTTAGCTTTACTTTGTAAAGCCTAAGCCTTTCGAAAATCTTTTGCAAACATTCGACATGGGTGCATCGGATTTTGGATTTTGCCAAGAGATCATCCACATACACTTCTACGAGCTCATGAATCTGATCAAGGAAGATCGTGGTCATGGATCGTTGGTATGTTGCGCCGGCATTTTTCAAACCAAAGGGCATGACTGTATAGCAGTACATGCCCCATGGGGTTGTGAAGGCGGTCTTACCCTGATCTCGTGGACTTAGTTTGATTTGATTATATCCTAAATAGCCATCCATAAATGAAAACATTTCATGATTTGCAGTACTATCGACTATCAAATCTATGTTTGGTAAAGGATAATTATCCTTTGGAGTGGCTTTATTCAGGTTTCTGAAATCGATGCATATTCGAATTTTCCCATTGGTTTTTCGAACTACAACAATGTTTGATAACCAATCAGAATACGCAATGGGTTTTATAAATCCGGCTTTTAACAGATCTTTTAAACCCTCTTTGACTTGCGTGTGTACATTCGGGTGTATTTTCCTAAGCTTCTGCTTTATGGGTTTTACATCCGCATCTAAGAGAAGACGATGCTCGACAATGTGGGGTCTATGCCCGGCATGTCTTCATACGTCCATGCAAACATATCTAAATAGGTTCGTAGAAATGCAACGAATGTTGATCTTTCATGTTCATGCAAGCATGCGCCTATTTTGATGGATTTTTGATTGGAATCACTCCCTAGGTTCACCTCTATGAAATCTCCTCCTACTGAATTGGAAGGTCTTTCAAAATCGAGAATTTTATGAAATTCAGGGAGCTCAGAAGTGGGATCTTCCTCAAGGGGATCTACTTCTGGGCTTTGATCATTCTCGTGGGCTATAGACCAGAGGGAATTTGATGCGTGATTTTCAAAAAGACCTGGTTTTTGTACTTGGATTTTCAATTGATTTCGAAATTTTTGGTCTGGCTATGCAGACGATGTTTCTTTCGAAATCCTTTTCTTTTGCCAAAGTCCTACCAGGAGCAGCTATATACAAAATCTTTTTGGTATTTTCCAAATTTTTGATTTTTTCGGTTTTTGTAAAATAAGAACCTTGGGAACTGTAGACGCAGGAAAATCCCCACCTCCCTTGGCTTCTTAGGGCCTGGAGCGGATCCTCTCGTGTGTCTAAGTCCTATTTGTACAAACAGGGCGTGCCAGCTAGCTTACCTAAGCTAGCGAAGATATATTTTATCCTGACTTCTAACGTGGCGACTGTGAGCAAGTGAGCTCTTGTCATCGCAGACCTTCTTGCACCGACGTGCAAGGGTCAGTCTGTACGCTTTTAAAAATTGAGTTTAGGGTAGGAAAAGCCTACGAAAGCAGTTCGAGGTGTTTGATTCGGGTCTTTTTAATGTGATTGCAGATTTTAGATCACGTGGATTTGCACGTGCCTAAGTCTTTCTTTTTATCCCTTTATGGGCCACCTAGGTGTGTGTTATGAACACTCCACTACATGGGGCGAATTTGAGCGGGAGTACGGGGCTTGCTTTGAAGCAATATGCGTCCTACCTCATGGTATGGCATAGATGCAATGCAAACTCACGCTACTCCAAAGGGAAAACCCGAATGTAAAGACAATGTCGAAGGGAAATAACCGAAGGGAAATGACTTGTAATGTAAATGCCGAAGGGAGATATGTATATAAGGTATATATGGACCTTACTCGAGTCTTGCAAATAAGAGCGAAGGATCAATGTGGGTGCGTGCTTGAATTGAAAGACTTACACACACGACATGAAATAAAACCCAAATATAACTTGCAATATGGCCTTAACTAAGGTCTTGGGAATAAGAGCGAAAGCTCAATGTGTGTGAGTGCTTGAATTGAAGTACTACGCACACAACATGAAATTAAACCCAAATAGTATAACACGGCCCTTACTTGGGTCTTACAAATAAGAGTGAAGGCTCAATGTGTGTGAGTGCTTGAATTGAAAGACTTACACACACGACATGAAATGAAACCCAAATAGTATAGCACGGCCCTTACTTGGGTCTTACAAATAAGAGCGAATGCTCAATGTGTGTGAGTGCTTGAATTGAAAGACAACACACCCAACTTAAGTAAAACCCTACGCAAGTTAAAGTATATATATATATATATATATATATTTATATCTTAGGGGCTGATTAGGCCCGTGTGTGTTCAAAATCGTGCACGACTAAGAGAGTGCACGTGTGTGTGGGTGTGCCAAGCCACGTTATTACAAGCGGGGGGAGACTATGCTCCGTTATTACAACCCCATATCAAATTAAATTTTAAGCAAATATACAACTAAGGACCGAGTTAGGCACTTACTTATAGCTGGTCCGAAGATGCCTTGCTTGAGCGTGGGCTTGGCCTTTGCCTTGGGCTGCAAGAGGGAGCTCCTCGGAGTTGAACGGCAAAGGGGTTGTTGGCCGGATGGAAATGGTGCGCGGGAGGGGTGCCTTGAAGATGGCCGGCTGCTTAGCAAAGGGGTTGGCTTTGTGTGTTGGGCTAAAGTGATTAAGTAGGGTCACTAAGGGAGGGTGTAGTGTTAGGAAATGTGACACTAAATGGGAGCCTAAGGGAGTGTCTAAGGGAGGTATGTGGCTGGCGGGTGGTTGGCCGAATGGGTATGTGACAGTCGGTTGGAGTGGCCGACTAAGGGAGACTCGGTGGTGGTGGTTGCCAAGGTAGCTAGGGCTGTTGTAGATGGGAAGGGAGCTAGCTAGGGTATGGGGTAAGGTAGTGGCCGGCTGTGGTGAGGTGATATGGGTAGGTCTTAGGGTGTTAAGTGGAGTGGCCGGGTGTAGCTAGGGTGTCTAGGTAATGGCGGGTGGTTGGAGTGGCTGAGGTTTGGCCAAATGGGTAGGATGGAGGGTGGCTGGTGTTAGGGTGATGTGGTGGTGGTGTAGGTGGCTGGGAGTGGAGGGGGAGCGAAGAAGAGGTGGAGTGGAGTGAAGATACTAACCGGTGGAGATGGGAGGCGGCGGATGGAAGAGGAGCAACCGGGCAGATGAGGTGGATGGTTCGGCCGAAGGAAGTGGTGGCGACAGGTGGTTGGCCGGCTGGGGTGTGGTGGAGCAGGTGGAGCAAGGTGGTGGTGCTTGACTGGAAGGCGGTGGCGCAGGTGGAGCAAAGTGGAGGTCCGGTTGGCAATGGTGGATGGAATCGGCTGGGCTGGAATCGGATGGGAAGGGAGCTTGGAAAACCCGCCCCTTGGGGGGGGTTTATATAGGGCTGAAGAGGTCGGTTGAGGGTGGTATTAGGAAGGTGGTAAGGTGGTCTAGGGGTGGTGGTGTGGTGATAAGGTGGGTGTAGACACGGAAAATTTTCACTTGCGGGTTCTTAGGCCTGAAGTGAACCTTTTCGTGCTTACGTTCGCTTTTAGGGCGTGCCAGCTAGCTTACTCAAACTAGCGAAGTAGTTTTTGAAATATCTGACTTTTTGAAAGGCAATTATAGGCAAGCAGGATCTTTTCGTCGCAGACCTTCTTGCACCGACGCCCAAGGGTCGGTCTGTACGCTTAGAGACTTCGTTTGAAACAAGTTAAACTCAAAATCGATTTTTGAATAAACAGGTGTTTGAAAATCCTTTTGAAATCATGCACTTGGCGAGTTTTTGATTTGGGCGACCCTAAGTCTCTCAATTTTATCCATTTAGGCGTGTTTGCACGTTTTGTTCGGGTTTGTTCGATGCAGGTATGCAACCTAGCTCGAGTATGGTGAGTATGCGATGCAACTCGCACAACTTGAATGTAAAACCCGAAATTTAAAGACTTAGCAGAAGGGAAAACCCAAATTGAATGCAACTCACACGACTTGAATGTAAATTGCAGAAATTTAAATATATCTATATCTTAAGAGCGAAAAGGCTCAATGTGTGCGTGGGTGTTGTGTATAAATTGAAATGCAACACACGCAACTGAACCGTAAAACGCAGCAGAAGGGAGATATAGATATATATAAGAGCGAGAAGGCTCAATGTGAGTGAGTGCTTTGAGTGTATAAATTGAAAGGCAACTCACGCAACTTAAATTTAAAACCCAACTGAAAGGGAAATACGTATATATACGTAAGAGCGGAAAGGCTCAATGTGAGTGAGTGCTTTGAGTGTATAAAATGAAAAACAACTCACACGACTTGAACCTTAAAACCCAGCTGAATGTATATAAATAGGGCTATATCCTATGGGCTGTTGAGGCCCGTTTGTGTGCAAAAGTGTGCAGATAAGAGCGGAAAGGCTCGAGTGTACGTGTGTGTGTTTTGCACATATATTACATCCGGGGGGAGACGATGCTCCGTTATTACAACCCCATATGACGAATTAAATTGAATAGAAAGGGATTTGATATATATCGAAATCAACTTACACTTTCCAGCCTTTTGAGTTAGGATCGTACAAGGGGCGAATCCGCCTTCTTCTTATGGAGTCCGGGGCATGTGGGAGCGAAGCCGGAGAGCTTGAGAGCTTGGAGAGACTTGGAGTTCCGGGAGCTGCAAGCTACAATGGGTTTGGGGCTAGTTGGGGCTGGTTTGGGCAAGGTAAGACTCGAGTCACCTTGGCTCAAGTGATTGGGTTTTTGTATGGGATTTGGCCAACGCTTGGTCTTGGTTTAGGTATAGTTTAGGCTTGGTATTAGGCCAGCATTTGGCCTTGGTTTAGGTATAGGATAGAGTTGGCTGGTCCTAGGTCAGGTGTTGGCTAAAGTTTTGAGATTTCGGCCAAGGTTCATGACCTTTGTTTGGTCTTGTGAGACTAGAGCCAAGGTGGCTCGAGTGGCATGGTTTTAGTATGGAACACGGCCAGCACTTGGCCTTAGTTAAGGTCTTGTGAAACTCGAGCCAAGGTGGCTCGAGTAGGAGTGACTTGCTCTAAGGTTCGGCCAAGGTTGTTGCGGGGTTGTCTTGGGTCGACTTGGGTAAGTATGGGGGAGGAAAAAGGCTCGAGCCAAGGTGGCTCGACCTAGGTAGTTTCAAAGGGAAGTTCGGCCAGCACTTGGCCGAATTTTAGGTGGTTTAGGGAGGTTGTTTAGGGTGGTGTTTAGGTGGTGGTCTTAGGTAGGAGACTTGGTGAAAAACGGCCAGCACTTGGCCGTTTTGGTGGTGGTTTTAGGGGCAAGTTTGGCTAGGATGGGTGGTCTAGAGAGGTTAGGGAAGATGGGTTAGGTTAGGGCTTAGGGGACCTACCTTGGTTGCCACACCGCTCCAAGCCGCCGCTCAAGCCGCCAAGCTCCACCACGCCATGCTCCCAGCCAAGGTAGGGGACGTTCTTTGGTTGGTGCAGCTTCCTCAAGTCCCTTGGCCAACAAGGTTTCACGTAAAAAAAAAAACTTGAAAAGGGGAAAGTCAAGCCACTATTCTTGACTTGCTTCCCTCTCTCTCTCTTTCTCTCTCCACCCACCAAGCTTTCACGTGAAAGCCTCTCCCCTTTGAGCCTCACCTCTCCTTTTTTTCAAGCCCAGCACCTCTATTTATAGAGGTTTTAAGTGGGTCTTGGATATTGGGTCTTGGATTTGGGTCTGGCTATCCGGATCCAATCCAAACTCAATGTGGATCTGGATCACGGATCTCGAATATTTTGAGATCCAGATCCAGTCTAAATATTTATTTGGGTTTGGATCTCGGATCTCGGATCTTGGATTTTTGAGATCCATATCCAATCCAAACATAATTTGGATATGGATCTGGATATTTTTGGGTCCAGACCCAATCCAGATTTTTCTTCTGCTCCTTGGTTTTCTGGTCTTTTCTGGTGCTTTTCACCGTCGATTTCGAGCGGGCTTCAATTCATCGGATGCCCAACTCTGGCCTGGGTCTTCCCCAAGTCTTTGTTCCAACCGGTGTTCTGCTTTTTAGGACTTTTTCGGCGTTTGTTTCGGTCTGTCGTTTTGGTTTTTGGCCGGTTCCTATTGATATCGAACTCAGATTGCCGCACGGATTCCGTTCTTCATTCTGACGGGACGTGTCTCGGACTTCTGTCGACTTCCTCAGGTACTGGGCTTCTTTCTGCATTTTGGAGCTGCTTTGTGCTTTTTCTTTGACCCAAATTACATTTTTACCCTTCTGTCGGGCTTTTCTCCAAACGGGCTCTTTTTTCTTCCGTTTTTGAACAGGGGGTGGCTTCTGAAATTCTGGGCTCGAATCCTCTTCTTGCCTGGACTTTTCTTTTGCCTTCTGTACCTGTTTTCACATTTCAAAACAGGACGTCGTTTTGGCTCAAACGAGCTTTCTGGTGTTTTTGAGAGTTTTTGAAATATAGAAGATTTGGGGTGTTTACAGATGCCCCTCTTTGGCATTATCCAAATGTATTTGGATAATGGCAAAGAAGAAACACCCCCTTTTGGTTTTTCTCTCAAATTTTCTCGAGAATACACCATTTATTTCGCAAAACCCTGTTTTCTTTTACCACAGGTGGGGATTTTTAACAAAAAGGGGACTTTTCCTAAGTTTTCCCTATGTATGATCATGCATGGACGATTTTTGGATGCATGCATGAGAAAAACGTTTTTGTTTTTGGGGTTTTGAGCCCGAAGAGTGCCTTTTGAGGCAGGCCGCTTCGAGCAAGTTTTACCCATGTCTTCTAGACGTTTTCGGGTTTTCGAGCTTTGGAGAGAGCCTTTTGAGGCTGTCTGCTCTAAGCAGGTTCTACCCTAGTCTTTTTGACATTCGTGGGTTTTTCTTGAAAAATTTTCTTTTTGAAAGCGAACTCCTTTTAGCTTGTATCGAAAAGGAGTTCCGTTTTTCATACTTCCCTTCATTCGGGTTTCAATACCTGCTACTCAGTAGAGGTTTTTTGGGTAGGAAAATTTGGAAAACATTTCAAAGTTCCATTTCCTACAAAACAAAGTCGAGTTCTCAAACAAAATGAAATCCAAATAAGCTGATTTTATTCGTACTTTAGGATTTTCGCAAATTTGAACCTTTTTCCTTGGGGATAAGCTGTAGGGATACGGGAAAGAGATACCACGGTCCCTTCTGAAGCGTCCCGTGGTTTTAGGCAAAGAGTCGGAAAATCGCTCTTTGAGCTTTGGCTTTTTATTTCTTTTTTTCATAGAGGGTCTCCCTTTGGGAGTATTTTTTCATTAATCCCTCTTTTCTTTAAAGGAGAGCAGCTCTTTTGGAGGAGTTTTTGTATTCCCTATTTATGAAGGGAAGACCTCTTTGAGAGGAGTGTTTTTATATCTCCTTTTTCTTTTGAAAACGAGAAGACCTCTTTCGGAGGAGTTTTTGTATTCTCGATTTTTTTTTTCTTTCTTTTGAACACAGCCAATTTTCCTTTTTGGAGAGAAAGTAGAATGGGGGAAGGCTTATCCCTTTGGTTACTCGATTCAAACGAGATCGTCCTATTTCTTAATAGCATCTGCTATTCGAAAATATTTTGATATTTTGAACAAGGCTTAATCTTGTAAGCCAGGGTTCTTTGAAATATCGCCAATTTGTTTTTTTGGAAGACTCTACCTTTCGAAAAGTATAAATTCCGACATTCAGGGATACAATCAACTTCGATCCTTCTTTCAAGAAGTTTTAAAGGAGTTCGATTTTTCAAAATCTTTTTGAAAAAGAATTTAACATAAACCCTTTTGAATATTCGGGGTTTTGCTAATTTCGACCCACAACATCAACAGATTTTTTTTGAATTTTTCTTGCCCTTTTGAAGACATGGGGACATTCCTACTCAGGTTTGTCAACCTCTTGGGCTTTCTTTGGGGTGATATGATATGAATATGATGCATGCTATGCACTCCACGTGATTCAAAATGGAAATACACGTTTTTATGCAAGAGTGAACATATGAAATGTATCTCACAAGTCAAGAAGGAGATGCATTTTATGAAATTCGTTTCTTCATGGAAGGTGTCTAGGGGCTATATTTAAAAATGCCCCTAGCTTGAGGGAAATTTCGCATGGCCACATGGTGATGGGCCATGGCTTTTCAAAAGGATTATGGATGGACAATGGTGTGTTCATGTCCATGCACTTCCACGATTTTTCTAACATGATCATGATACTTTTTTCTCAAGGATGGAAAACATAACCAACCCTAAGTGATCGTCATGGCCATCAGGTTTTAGTTTTGACATGGTCTTCATATTTCATCGTGAGATTCATGTTCTTTACCAACACAATCAAGGTTTTCATATAAACCTGAAGTTTTGAAAATTTTTCTTTTTAAAGTATATGTAGGGTTAAATTTTCGAAATTCTGATCCCTTTTGAGAAAGCAATTTTGGGAAATCCTCCCTTTCTATATGAAGATGGTTTTATACCCGCCCTTTTGATCGAAATATGTTTTCCATACTTGGTTTTGGTCAAGCAGGGTTTTTGGAATTCATTTTGAAAATTCGTGCCTTCATGGGGCATTTGATCAAGTAAAGCAGACAATGCATGACTTGAAATGTATGGAAGGTTTTTTATCAAAAGAATTTTGAAAAGGCTTTTGTGAAATGCTAACCCTTTTTCGAGTTTCTCATTTCTTTTTGAAATTTGCCTTGAAGGTGTTGGATTTGATTCGTATGGAGACCTGCTTGTGAAGGCTCGATACTTAGGGGGTCGACTTTCATTGCCCCTTTTGGTTTTACAAAACCCAGAATTCGAGTTCTAAGATGATGTCTAGACTCGATGCACATGAATGATTTCAGAGTGTGATGCATGATGCTTATGCATACACTATGGGTCAGGCTTATTTCTAAAAATCCCCAATCTTTGCATAAGTCAAGGATCTTGCGAATTTCAGGAAGTTCGGAGGTTTTTATTCCTCCTGGCATTGGTGATTCTCGAGCTTTTCATTTTGAAAAACCTCTAGACAAAAGGGTGTTCAAGATCAGCTTTTTGGATTTTTTTGGTTTTTGGGAGTTATATACAATTTTCGAAAAGCAATTTTACAATTTTCGAAAATGGACTTTGTACATGGCCGAAGGCTTTAAAACAAATTTCTTTTTTTGGAATTTTCATTTTTCCAAATGTTTTTGAGATTTTGTTTTGGGTTTTCAATTTTTTTGGTTTTTTGGCAAATATCTGATTTTTTTGGCTTTTTCAAAAGGAGGGATCTTCCCATGAACCTACAAAGAAAACATTCATGAATCAGACTCTAATCAATAGGTCTAAGACATGGGTTTTGGGTTTTAGAGGTTCTACAGGGCACCCTTGACCCATATGGTCTTAGGTGGCGGCTCTGGGGGTATGGGTGGGCTGTAGCCCAATCCATACTTTTGTCGATTGGCTTGAGGTAGGACAGGTTCGAGCCTACCTTGGTTTTGGGTTCCCAGGCCCTGGTAGGGCTTATATATCCCATGTTTAGAATCATGTTCCAAGACTTCTTGTTTTTTGAAAAGTTTTTATATAAATCATGGCCTTGGAACATGGAATCGTCCATGTCGGGGATATATACCCTTTTCGATTTTGGGATTTTGGATTCTGGGGTGATGGAAGACTTGGGCTTCCATACAACCCTGGTTTGGGAGATTTGTTTCTCAAGGGAAGCCGTGCTTGGTCCCTCGAGGAGTTTTGGATATTTCGGGGCAATGGAAGATTTGGGCTTCCACACAACTTTATTTTGGAAAACATGTTTCTCGAAGAAAACCAGGCTTGGTTTTTTGAAAAACTTTGGATTTTTCAGGATGGTGAAAAACTTGGGTTTCCACACGTCCTGGGTTTGGGAAACATATTTTTCAAGGGAAGCCAAGCTTGCTCCCTTGAGATTTTTGACCTGCTCCCTAGGTGCAACTCGTGATGCCCCTAGGGATGGATTTTTTTGTTTCAAAGCTCTAATCTTGGTTCCAGGGTACAAGACTAGGCTCGAAGAAGTGGGTTTTTCTATGGCAGGGTTATGAGCTCCTAAGATGTCGATGCATGCATTAGGGGTCTCCATGTCTACCATTTTTTCAACTTCTTTTTGTTTTTGTTTTTGAAATTCTTTTGGCTGGTGCGGGATATTTGGCGCACCTTGAAAATTCTCTAACCTAGGCACATTTCGTGGGTTTGTGTGTGCAGAGGGGTTATCCAATGCATGTGATGACCCTATATGAAGAAGAGAGTTTTGAGAAGGATGGGTTTCAGGCATACCTCTTTGTGGCTTGTCTACCTTTTCATGGTGAGAGCAGGCTGATTTCCCAGGTAACTCTGTTTTGAGCCCCTGGGGTTTCACGAGGCGTTCCTTTTCGAAACCTACCTGTTTTTCATTCTCGTCTCTTTGTGGGGTGCGGGTTTCATGTCCCACTCTGTGTGTGTGCCTAGACTTAGGACTTTCACTTGAATTTTTCAAAATTTCAAAGTTTGATTTTTCAATTTTTTTGTCTTTTTGAAAGTTTTCAAGATTTTTTTGATTTTTTGAAACAGAAACAACTTTTTTCGAATTTTCTTTGGAATTTTCGAATTTTGGATTTGTGGGCCTTTTTCCTCAATTCCTTTGTCGATTTTGAATTTGGTTTTCTTTTCACAATCTTTATGTGCCCGAGAAGAGCTGCTATGGGATTTATGGGTTTTAAGCTCCTTGCTTAAAACATCCATTTTTTTGAAAGTTACCCATATGTCAACTAGCATTTCTCGTTCTTTGGCTGTTTTGAAAACCTCTTTTGATTTACTGAACGAGGATTTTGGAAGTGTGGGAGTGGAGGACTCGCCCCTTTCTGGGTTTTGGCCTTTTACTTCACATCCTTCGTCGAGTTTGAGATCGGTTTTCTTTTCACGATCTTCGTGTGCCCGAGAAGAGCTGCTATGGGATTTATGGGTTTTAAGCTCCCTGCTTAAAACAACCATTTTTTCTTTGAAAATCGCCTGTATATCAGCTATTGCTTCTCGTTTTTTGGCTTTCTTAGAAACCTCTTTTGATTTACTCGACGAGGATTTTGGCTTTTGCTCCATTTTCTGCAAATTTTCTAAGTACGCACGATTTTTTGGAAAATATCTTTTTTTCAAAAATTTGAGTATAACTTGTTTGTTTGAAGTCTACTTAAGTCCCGAGTCCCACCGGGCGTGCCAAATCTGTAGACACGGAAAATTTTCACTTGCGGGTTCTTAGGCCTGAAGTGAACCTTTTCGTGCTTACGTTCGCTTTTAGGGCGTGCCAGCTAGCTTACTCAAACTAGCGAAGTAGTTTTTGAAATATCTGACTTTTTGAAAGGCAATTGTAGGCAAGCGGGATCTTTTCGTCGCAGACCTTCTTGCACCGACGCGCAAGGGTCGGTCTGTACACTTAGAGACTTCGTTTGAAACAAGTTAAACTCAAAATCGATTTTTGAATAAACAGGTGTTTGAAAATCCTTTTGAAATCATGCACTTGGTGAGTTTTTGATTTGGGCGACCCTAAGTCTCTCAATTTTATCCATTTAGGCGTGTTTGCACGTTTTGTTCGGGTTTGTTCGATGCAGGTATGCAACCTAGCTCGAGTATGGTGAGTATGCGATGCAACTCGCACAACTTGAATGTAAAACCCGAAATTTAAAGACTTAGCAGAAGGGAAAACCCAAATTGAATGCAACTCACACGACTTGAATGTAAATTGCAGAAATTTAAATATATCTATATCTTAAGAGCGAAAAGGCTCAATGTGTGCGTGGGTGTTGTGTATAAATTGAAATGCAACACACGCAACTGAACCGTAAAACGCAGCAGAAGGGAGATATAGATATATATAAGAGCGAGAAGGCTCAATGTGAGTGAGTGCTTTGAGTGTATAAATTGAAAGGCAACTCACGCAACTTAAATTTAAAACCCAACTGAAAGGGAAATACGTATATATACGTAAGAGCGGAAAGGCTCAATGTGAGTGAGTGCTTTGAGTGTATAAAATGAAAAACAACTCACACGACTTGAACCTTAAAACCCAGCTGAATGTATATAAATAGGGCTATATCCTATGGGCTGTTGAGGCCCGTTTGTGTGCAAAAGTGTGCAGATAAGAGCGGAAAGGCTCGAGTGTACGTGTGTGTGTTTTGCACATATATTACATCCGGGGGGAGACGATGCTCCGTTATTACAACCCCATATGACGAATTAAATTGAATAGAAAGGGATTTGATATATATCGAAATCAACTTACACTTTCCAGCCTTTTGAGTTAGGATCGTACAAGGGGCGAATCCGCCTTCTTCTTATGGAGTCCGGGGCATGTGGGAGCGAAGCCGGAGAGCTTGAGAGCTTGGAGAGACTTGGAGTTCCGGGAGCTGCAAGCTACAATGGGTTTGGGGCTAGTTGGGGCTGGTTTGGGCAAGGTAAGACTCGAGTCACCTTGGCTCGAGTGATTGGGTCTTTGTATGGGATTTGGCCAACGCTTGGTCTTGGTTTAGGTATAGTTTAGGCTTGGTATTAGGCCAGCATTTGGCCTTGGTTTAGGTATAGGATAGAGTTGGTTGGTCCTAGGTCAGGTGTTGGCTAAAGTTTTGAGATTTCGGCCAAGGTTCATGACCTTTGTTTGGTCTTGTGAGACTAGAGCCAAGGTGGCTCGAGTGGCATGGTTTTAGTATGGAACACGGCCAGCACTTGGCCTTAGTTAAGGTCTTGTGAAACTCGAGCCAAGGTGGCTCGAGTAGGAGTGACTTGCTCTAAGGTTCGGCCAAGGTTGTTGCGGGGTTGTCTTGGGTCGACTTGGGTAAGTATGGGGGAGGAAAAAGGCTCGAGCCAAGGTGGCTCGACCTAGGTAGTTTCAAAGGGAAGTTCGGCCAGCACTTGGCCGAATTTTAGGTGGTTTAGGGAGGTTGTTTAGGGTGGTGTTTAGGTGGTGGTCTTAGGTAGGAGACTTGGTGAAAAACGGCCAGCGCTTGGCCGTTTTGGGGGTGGTTTTAGGGGCAAGTTTGGCTAGGATGGGTGGTCTAGAGAGGTTAGGGAAGATGGGTTAGGTTAGGGCTTAGGGGACCTACCTTGGTTGCCACACCGCTCCAAGCCACCGCTCAAGCCGCCAAGCTCCACCACGCCATGCTCCCAGCCAAGGTAGGGGACGTTCTTTGGTTGGTGCAGCTTCCTCAAGTCCCTTGGCCAACAAGGTTTCACGTAAAAAAAAAAACTTGAAAAGGGGAAAGTCAAGCCACTATTCTTGACTTGCTTCCCTCTCTCTCTCTTTCTCTCTCCACCCACCAAGCTTTCACGTGAAAGCCTCTCCCCTTTGAGCCTCACCTCTCCTTTTTTTCAAGCCCAGCACCTCTATTTATAGAGGTTTTAAGTGGGTCTTGGATATTGGGTCTTGGATTTGGGTCTGGCTATCCGGATCCAATCCAAACTCAATGTGGATCTGGATCGCGAATCTCGGATATTTTGAGATCCAGATCCAGTCTAAATATTTATTTGGGTTTGGATCTCGGATCTCGGATCTTGGATTTTTGAGATCCATATCCAATCCAAACATAATTTGGATATGGATCTGGATATTTTTGGGTCCAGACCCAATCCAGATTTTTCTTCTGCTCCTTGGTTTTCTGGTCCTTTCTGGTGCTTTTCACCGTCGGTTTCGAGCGGGCTTCAATTCATCGGATGCCCAACTCTGGCCTGGGTCTTCCCCAAGTCTTTGTTCCAACCGGTGTTCTGCTTTTTAGGACTTTTTCGGCGTTTGTTTCGGTCCGCCGTTTTGGTTTTTGGCCGGTTCCTATTGATATCGAACTCAGATTGCCGCACGGATTCCGTTCTTCATTCTGACGGGACGTGTCTCGGACTTCTGTCGACTTCCTCAGGTACTGGGCTTCTTTCTGCATTTTGGAGCTGCTTTGTGCTTTTTCTTTTACCCAAATTACATTTTTACCCTTCTGTCGGGCTTTTCTCTAAACGGGCTCTTTTTTCTTCCGTTTTTGAACAGGGGGTGGCTTCTGAAATTCTGGGCTCGAATCCTCTTCTTGCCTGGACTTTTCTTTTGCCTTCTGTACCTGTTTTCACATTTCAAAACAGGACGTCGTTTTGGCTCAAACGAGCTTTCTGGTGTTTTTGAGAGTTTTTGAAATATAGAAGATTTGGGGTGTTTACAGTGGGCTGGCCAGATATTTTCATACAAGGGATTTTGGGTAGATGGTGTGCTAGGTTTAGGTGGGGTGGTTTAGAGGTTTAGGGTTTAGCTAGGTGGGTTGGTTTTGGGGTGAGGTTTAGTGAGGTGGGTTAGGTGATTAGGCTAGGATTAGGTTTGGTTTAGGGAAATTAACCTAGGTTTAGGGAAGGATTAGGAAAGTGGGTTAGGTGATTAGGTTGGGATTAGGCCGGGATTAGGGAAGTGGGTTAGGTGATTAGGCTAGGATTAGGACAGGATTTGGGTAAAAGGCTAGGATTAGGTGTTTTTGTTAGGATTGGATTAAGGAGCTCCCTTTGCATGACCCATAGACCATAATTACATCATGTTGGTGCAGCCCTAGGTTAGGTTTTGGCTAATACAAGCTTAAACCCACTTTAATTAGGATAACCCACATGATTAACCCCAAACTTGACACACAAGTCAAGCTTAATTACAACACACTCTAATCTTATCCTCCCCCACTCTCTCTGATGCCCATAATCTCACGTGAAATTCAAGTGGGCCCCACCTCCATTTATGAGAAGGTGATGTGGGCCATGGATGTGGATATTGGATTGGATTTCTGGATCCAAATCCAAATCCAAGTCACACATGGGTTTGGATTGGGATCTGGATATATATGGTCCAGATCCAATCCAAACTGAATTCTGACTCCTTCAGGCTTTGTTCGAAACAAACGGTTTGTGCAGGGTCTGACAACATCAGTACTCCGTCTACGTTGGGTCTTCGCCAACATGATCGTCTGCCTCTGTTTTTGCCTTCCGAAGCTAATTTCAAGTAATGTGTTGATGATAACAGGGTCTTGGACGTTGGAGATCCTGGGGGTGGATTCAATGTGAGAGTTGTTGTGCCGGGCTCGACTTGTGCTCTGGTTCCGGGCTCTCTTTGGTTGTTCTGGTCCTGTCTTGCTTGGGCCAAGCTTTTTCGGGGTTTCAAAAATGTGTTTTAAAAGGTTTTTAAAGCCATATTATACATTTTTGAAATATAAAGTTCAAAACATATGTACAGGGTTGTCTGGAAGGCTCCTGGGTTTCCAAACTCAAAATAGCCCTTTGGGACTGCTTTTACAAAACCAGGTTGTTTTGAGGAATTCGTGGGATTTCGGGGTGTTTACAAATGCCTCTCTTTGGCCTTGTCCAAATCGATTTGGATAAGGGCAAAGATGACAAACACCCCTTTCAATGTCTCCCTAGATCTAGCCACGAAGAATATGGGATCATCCCAATCTTTAGCAAAATTTCAATTTACAAACTCTTGTAGGAGGAGATATCACGCCAAAGGGATATACTATAGAATCTGGTCCTAAATGGGATCATGTTTATGCAAGTGCCATGCGTGGAATGCAGATGCATGACATGGGTGTGGTGCCAAGAGTGGCGACCTCCCAGAGACCAGATGTGGTCGAACTCTAGAGACTTACAAGGCCTGCTGCTCCAAGTGAGCAAATCCTATGCTGTTCGATGTTCGATTTTTCAAAATCTATTTACAAAAGCTATTTACAAAAGGGACAACTGTCTTGAGTCTCGATCCTAAGGACCTTGAGCTCTTCGTGTTCGCCCTTGTTTGAGTCTTAACACTCGCTTATCTAGCGGAGGTTTTATAAGAAAATAAGCTATATTTCAAATTCCTACGTCTTACTCGAAACGTTGAATTCTCAAACAAGATGAAATTCAAGTAAGTAAATCCTATTTTTACTTTAGGATTCCTCGAAATGAATCATGCTTTAGCTTGGGATATGCCAGGGATGGGAAAGAGATACCACGGTCCCTTCTGAAGCGTCCCGTGGTTTAAGGCATAGAAGGCGGAAAACTGCTCTTTTTGAGCTTTTTGGCCTCTTTTTCCTTTTTTTCGTAGAGGGTCTCCCTTTGGGAGTATTTTTTCTTTAATCCCTCTTTTTCATAAGAGAATCGATTTTTCTTTTTGAATTCTGGTTTCTTTCTTTTGGAAAGACACTTTGAATGGGAAATTCCCTTTGTTTGGGCTTTTGTTTTCCTTTTGGAAGGAGAAGAGAAGAGGGGAGGACTTATCCCAAGCCTACACTCGATCCATCCCAGATCAGCCTATTTAGAAATAGCACGTACTACTTGCAAGTATCTTGCTATGTTGAACTAGGCCTTTCTTTGCAAGAAGTAGGATTTTGAAATGTAACCACGATTTTGAAGACTCCACTCTTTCACAAGTGCGAATTCTCTCACTCAAGGTCACACAATTTTGCCTTTGCACCTTATTTTCATGTCTCAGGGCAGCTATCCCTAAAATTTTCGAAAACTGGAATTTAATCCAAATCCTACACATGATACTTCTTTAAGTATTGGATATTTATAGGATCTGCTAAATTCCTACCTTCTACATCGATCAACCAATACGAATTGTTCGTGGTGGTTGCTCGTACCACATAGGGTCCATCCCACATGGGGCGCCACTTTCCGAGTGGATGTGGGCCACGATAGTGGATGATTTTTAAGACCAGATCTCCCACTTCAAAGTGGCGAGGTCTCATGTGTTTGCCATAGTGTCGGGCTATCCTTTGCCGGTATGCACGAGCATGATCCATGGCAAGGAGTCGCCTCAACTAGCAAATCTAGTTCGGCCATCCTAGCATGATGAAGCGTCTCTAGGGGGAGGTCGAGTGCTATGGATGTATGGAGTGAATGCAGTTGAGTATGAATGGGAAGAATGGCGTTTGTGCCATAGACTAATTCGAATGGTGTGGCATTCGTGGGAGTTCGGATGGAAGTTCTATATGTCCATAAGGCTTCATCCAGCTTCTCGTGCCACGTCCTACCCTTCTCTAAAGTCTTCTCAATTATGCTAATGAGAGTCTTGTTTGTGGCTTCGGCTTGGCCGTTTCCTTGAGGGTAGTAGGGCGAGGAGAAGTGGTGAGTTATGCCATACGTGTTGCACAACTTAACCATCCGCTCGTTCTTGAATGGGGTACCATTATCAGACACAAGGTCTCGTGGAACCCCAAAACGAGCCAAGATATTCCTCCGAATGAAAGCCACCACATGTTGCCCCAGCACGTTGGTTAGGGAAACGTCTTCCACCCACTTGGAGAAATACTCCGTGGCTGCTAAAATAAATCGATGCCCATTCGAGGCTTTTGGAAATATCGGGCCTACAATGTCAAACGCCCACATGGTAAATGGCCAGGGGCTGACCACGGAATGCAATGCAGATGAAGGGATATGAATGGCGTGCCCATGCACTTGACATGGATGACACTTCCTAACATGATCGTGACAATCCTTTTTTCAGGGTGGACCAAAAATAGCCCCCTCTAAGTATTTTCATCGCCATCATGTTGGCATTGACATGGCCTCCACATTCTCCATCGTGGAATTCATGCATCACTATCCTAGCCTCCTCTAGGTCGATACACCTAAGCAGATTGCCGGTAAAACTTCTTTTGTATAAAACCCCACCCAGAATGGTGTATCGGGTCGAAATCTTACAGATGAATGCCTTATCTTTGGATGTGGCATCCTCGGTGAATCTCCCATTTTCTAAAAACTGTTTGATGTCATAAAACCAAGGTTTTTCAATAGAGTCTGGGTTATCTTGGCAAATATCTAGATCGTGTGTGGATGGGTTGGGCGCATGCCAAATTTCTAAAGATCGAGTCCCTGACATGGGATCGACCTTCAGGGCTGAACCCAAGGAGGAGAGGGCATCGGCGATGCCATTGTCCTCTCTTCCCACGTGTGTGAGTTTACACGATTGGAAAGATTGGACCAATCGAGTGGCCAACTCGTGATATGGAAGTAGTTTTTCATTACGTACTTGCCAAATTTTCAAAACCTGGTTTATGACAAGGAGCGAATCTCCAAAGACCTCGATGCATGATGCCCCTAGAGTTTTCGAAATCCTTAAGCCTTGTATGAGTGCTTCATACTCAGCTACGTTGTTGGAACATTCGAAATCTAGGCGAACTGCTATAGGAATCTCACCCTTTTCAGGGGAGATGAGGATGACCCCAGCACCAGCCCTCGTTGGTTTCGTGCCCCGTCGAAGTGCATCTTCCACACTTGGTTTTCGAAAGAATTTGTCAAAATGTGGTTTTGGAAATGGTTTTGTAATATGCCTTCATCAGGCATTTCAGCAAGTGTGGGATATGCGTCCTCTAAGGGGAACTCAGCCACGTAATCTGCTGCCCGTGAGAATGGGTTTTTCGAACAAGTGCTTGATTGGATCAAGCTTGGACACTATCCAGATCTCATGATCCAGGAAATAATGTCTGAATTTCTGGTAGGCCCAGACTAGGGCCAAGCACGTCTTCTCCATGGCTTGATAATTTCGTTCATAAGCCAAGAGAGTTTCCGAAATGTAGTAGATGGCATGCTCCTTATGGGTGTCATCCTCGTATTGTGACAACAGGGTTCCTAAAGCTTTCGCATGCACGGAGATGTAAAGTAAAAGCGGTTTTCCTTGCTTCGGAGGATTCAAAACAGGGGGATTAACCAGGTACACCTTTAGTCTTTCGAAGGACCTTTGGCATTCGTCATCCCATAAGAATTTCGTGCCCTTCCTCAACAACTTATTGAAGGGTTGCATCTAGTCGCCAGATTCAATATGAATCGGCGAACGGATTGTAGACGACCATGGAGGCTACGGATTTGAGTGAGATTGGAGGGTGGAGCCATGTCTATGATGGCTCGACACTTAGAGGGGTCGACTTCTATTCCCCTTTGGCTCACCATAAAGCCCAGAAGCTTCCCTGATTCTACCCCGAATACACATTTTTGAGGGTTTAGCTTTACTTTGTAAAGCCTAAGCCTTTAGAAAATCTTTTGCAAACATTCGATATGAGTGCATCGGGTTTTGGATTTTGCCAAGAGATCATCTACATACACTTCTACGAGCTCATGAATCTGATCATGGAAGATCGTGGTCATGGCTCGTTGGTATGTTGTGCCGGTGTTTTTCAAACCAAAGGGCATGACTGTATAGCAGTACGTGCCCCATGGGGTTGTGAAGGCGGTCTTACCCTGATCTCGTGGACTTAGTTTGATTTGATTATAGCCTGAATAGCCATCCATAAACGAAAACATTTCATGATTTGTAGTACTATCGACTATCAAATCTATGTTTGGTAAAGGATAATTATCCTTAGGAGTGGCTTTATTCAGGTTTCTGAAATCGATGCATATTCGAATTTTCCCATTGTTTTTTCGAACTACAACGATGTTTGACAACCAATCAGAATACGCAATGGGTTTTATAAATCCGGCTTTTAACAGATCTTCTAAACCCTCTTTGACTTGCGTGTATACATTCAGGGTATTTTCCTCAGCTTCTGCTTTATGGGTTTTACATCCGCATCTAAGGGAAGACGATGCTCGACAATGCTGGGGTCTATGCCCGGCATGTCTTCATACGTCCATGCAAACACATCTAAATAGGTTCATAGAAATGCAATGAATGCTAATCTTTCATGTTCTTGCAAGCATGCACCTATTTTGATGGTTTTGGGATTGGAATCATCCCCTAGGTTCAACTCTATGAAATCTCCTCCTACTGATTGGGAAGGTCTTTCAAAATCGAGAATTTTATGAAATTCTGGGAGCTTAGAAGTGGGATCTTCCTCAAGGGGATCCACTTCTAGGCTTTGATCATTCTCGTGGGTTATAGACCAGAGGGAATTTGATGCGTGATTTTCAAAAGGACCAGGTTTTGTACTTGGATTTTCAAATGATTTCGAAATTTTTTGTCTGGCTATGCAGACGACGTTTCTTTCGAAATCTTTTTCTTTTGCCAAAGTCCTACCAGGAGCAGCTATATACAAAATCTTTTTGGTATTTTCCAAATTTTTGATTTTTGGGTTTTTGTAAAACAAGAACCTTGGGAACTATATAAAGCACTCTATTTTCGAGTTTTTGTTTTTCCATTGTTTCTGGCTTTTCTTCTTTTTCGATTTTTTTGATTTTAAGTTTTCCAAATGTTTTTGTATTTTTATAAAAGGGATCTTCCATCATACCTACAAAGGGAAAACACTATAGGTTAGACTCGGAATTGGAGATCTAAATCGTAGGTCTCTTCTAAGACAGGTTCCAAGGCACCCTTGACCCAGGTGGTCACAGGGGGTGGCTCTGGTGGTATTCTGGGAGTATAGCCGATCCCATATCAGCTTGGATTGGCCCTAGGAAGGATGGGATCTAGGAGACCCTGGTTCTGTGCCCCTAGACTTTTGTAGGGCGTGTAGCCCATGTTCAACAACATGTTCCACGATTTTTTGTTTTTTGAAAAGTTTTGGTACAGGTCGTGGTCCTGGAACTTGCTGTCGTCCACATTGTGCTCATACGGCTTTTTGTCCAGGGGCTTTGGAAATAGGGAACGCTTGGGTTTTCCTAGAAGAGTTAGAATTGGGAGGGGGCCTGCTTTGGGCGGCCCCTTCACATATACAACCTTCCTAGGGTTGTTCAACACGAGCCTTGGCGGCTCAATCACAATCTGCCCCAAGTTAGCCTCATGGGCCTGGGAGCTCGATAAACAAGGGGAGTTCATGATCCCTTGAAGCTGTGGGTGACTCTCACCTAGGATCACTACGACCTGGTCCCTGAAAGGGATCTTGACATACCTGTGAAAGGTGGATGGCACAACGCACAAGCTGTGTATCCAGGGCCTTCCCAACAAAAGGTTATAATGGGGGTGGATGTCCAAGACATGGAACACCCCCGTGTGTGTGATCCCTCCTGTTTCCATTGGGAGTTCGATCGATCCTAACGGCCTAGACGCATTCTCATCGTATCCAGTGATAACGATGGGGCTTGGGTTCACTGAAGTCAAGGTGACTCCGATTTGATACGCCACATGAAGTGGAAGGATGTTGAGCCCTCCTCCCCCATCGACTAGGCACCTGTCCAGAGAGTGGTTATTCAGAACCACCTCGATATGTAGGGCCTGGTTGTGGGACTCGTAGGGTCTATCTACATCATCTTCTGAAAAAGTGATGGGCGATTTTGCTCCTAATAAAGCCACTTGGGCAGACAGGGATTCTGGACTTATGTTCGAATCAACTTTGGCCCTTTCTAGAATTTTCTCTAGCATGAGTCTATGCCTAGGCGAGGTTTGTATAAGCTCTAGGATAGACATGTGGATAGGAATCTTTGAAAGGTGGTTTTCGAAGTCATAAGGATTTAGGATGACTTTATCCTTATCTGCTTTTGGCAGAACACCAGGGATACATGCTTTTGAGGGGCTAGGCACACTGACCACCTTTTTAGCACCTTGTAGGTCCGGGGGTTGATAGATCCTCCCGGATCTAGTCATTTTCCCCCATGACCAGCCTAGGGTTCGCGCTAAATTTGGCTCTAAGGATGAGTTGAGGAGAACCTTGGAGTTTCAAAACCGGTTTTGCCGGGGATTCTACTTTTGGTGGTCCCCAAATGACAACTTGGGCGAGCTTCTTGTACAGTACAAGAATGGGCGCACAAGTGGGTCGACCAGACTCTGGTTTTTGCGCTAGTTCCTTAGAAAAGGTGAGGGTACATACCTCCTTTCCTTTCCCACTGCCACTGGAATGTTTGTAAATGGGTTCTTTGAAGATAGCTTGAGGTGGCTCAGGTTCCGCAGTGACCTGGAGCCGACCCTCTGCTATCAAGTTCTTAATTTTATTTAAAAGGAAAAAGCAACATTTGGTATCATGGCCTTTGAGCCGATGATACTTACAAAATCAATTTAAATACCCCCCTTTGGAAGTGACTCCTTCGGGGATTTTGGGGATTTCTATCATGCCTTGGGCAAGTAGGAGGTCTAGCACCTCCGACACAGGTTGCCCCAGCGGTGTATATTCCCGTTTTTCAACCAGTTTTTGAAAGGTTTGCTCCCTTTTATTTTCTAGTTTTTCAAAATTTTTGGAAGTGCCTACCACGCCTGGATCCACCCGGACATTGGCGATTTTATGGGGCTTTGCCCCTTTGTCCATCGTGTGTAGCCCGTATGTGATGGGCTTCTCCAAGCGGGTTTTAGAAATGGCACTTCCTTTCCATAAGTGATTGTATGTCCCTTTTCTCAAGTTGGTTTCGAAAAGGGATGCCTTTTTGATCAACTTATAGAAAGTTAAGATCTCATGGAGTGAGAGAAGTGTTTTTAACTCGCTTTTAAAGTTATCTAGGATGAGCATGACTGTGCATCCTTCGGATATGGGCTCTCGCACTTGGCCCAAAAGTGACCTCCATCGTATAATGAAGGCATGTACGTCTTCGTTCATGCCTTGCTTTGTATCCCTTAAGGTATTCAGAGTCGGCGTGACTTCTACATTGTGTGCAAATCTTTGCATGAAGCAGTTCGCTAACTCTTCAAAAGTAGTGAACTAGCTTAAGTCGTAGGAAGCCAGCCATTTGGCAGCTGTGCCTTTAAGGGATAAAGGGAACCAATACACCCATTTCATCGAGTCCTTTTTCTTCTTATGGGCTCGACGCGAGAAAAGCTGCAAGTGAGACCTAGGGTCTCCCATGCCATCATACCGATGGAAGTTCGGTATTTCATCGTAACTGTCTGTTTCGTAATCCATAGGAAGGAAATCAGACAGGGCGTAGCTTCTTTTCTCTTTATTCTGCCCTTTCAGCAACTGCTATAGGGCTTTACGGTCCTTTTGTGTGAAGGACTTATGGTATTGTTTGCCTTCCATTATGGAGGCCTCTTTGTGCTTGCGAAGTTTTTCAGATTTTTTCTTAGGCCTTTGTTCACCGTTTGATGAACACGAATCGCCTACTTCAGCCTCTTGGCTGAGAGCATCGATTTTGGCCTCAAATTCCCTTCTCAGGTCCTCGATTTCATCTAGTTTGATCTTGTTTTTGAAAATCCTCCTAGAGTGAGAACTTGATGCACATGAGCCTTGGCTCGACACTTCACTTGGATTGGATTTTGACATTCTTTTCAAGCTTTTTCAAAATTTCCTAAGTACAAGCAAAGAAAACAAAGTTAAAACGATACCTCTTTGAAAAATCTTTCATAAGTTTCTAGGCTACCTCGATTCTTGAAAGACTTACGTCCCACTGGGCATGCCAATCTCTGTAGACGCAGGAAAATCCCCGCCTCCCTTGGCTTCTCAGGGCCTAGAGTGGATCCTCTCATGTGTCTAAGTCCTATTTATACAAACAGGGCGTGTCAGCTAGCTTACCTAAGCTAGCGAAGATATATTTTATCCTGACTTCTAACGTGGCGACTGTGAGCAAGTGAGCTCTTGTCGTCGCAGACCTTCTTGCACCGACGTGCAAGGGTCAGTCTATACGCTTTTAAAAATCGAGTTTAGGGTAGGAAAAGCCTACAAAAGCGGTTCGAGGTGTTTGATTCGGGTCTTTTTAATGCGATTGCAGATTTTAGATCACGTGGATTTGCACGTGCCTAAGTCTTTCCTTTTATCCCTTTATGGGCCACCTAGGTGTGTGTTATGAACACTCCACTACATGGGGCGAATTTGAGCGGGAGTACGGGGCTTGCTTTGATGCAATATGCGTCCTACCTCGTGGTATGGCGTAGATGCAATGAAAACTCACGCTACTCCAAAGGGAAAACCCGAATGTAAAGACAATGCCGAAGGGAAATGACTTGTAATGTAAATACCGAAGGGAGATATGTATATAAGGTATATATGGGCCCTTACTCGGGTCTTGCAAATAAGAGTGAAGGCTCAATGTGGGTGCGTGCTTGAATTGAAAGACTTACACACACGACATGAAATAAAACCCAAATATAACTTGCAATATGGCCTTAACTAAGGCCTTGGGAATAAGAGCGAAAGCTCAATGTGTGTGAGTGCTTGAATTGAAGTACTACGCACACAACATGAAATTAAACCCAAATAGTATAACACGGCCCTTACTTGGGTCTTACAAATAAGAGCGAAGGCTCAATGTGTGTGAGTGCTTGAATTGAAAGACTTACACATACGACATGAAATGAAACCCAAATAGTATAGCACGGCCCTTACTTGGGTCTTACAAATAAGAGCGAAGGCTCAATGTGTGTGAGTGCTTGAATTGAAAGAGAACACACCCAACTTAAGTAAAACCCTATGCAAGTTAAAGTATATATATATATTTATATCTTAGGGGCTGATTAGGCCCATGTGTGTTCAAAATCGTGCACGACTAAGAGAGTGCACGTGTGTGTGGGTGTGCCAAGCCACGTTATTACAAGCGGGGGGAGACTATGCTCCGTTATTACAACCCCGTATCGAATTAAATTTTAAGTAAATATACAACTAAGGACCGAGTTAGGCACTTACTTATAGCTGGTCCGAAATACCTTGCTTGAGCGTGGGCTTGGCCTTCGCTTTGTGCTGCAAGAGGGAGCTCCTCGGAGTTGAATGGCAAAGGGGCTGCTGGCCGGATGGAAATGGTGCGCGGGAGGGGTGCCTTGAAGATGGTCGGCTGCTTAGCAAAGGGGCTGGCTTTGTGTGTTGGGCTAAAGTGATTAAGTAGGGTCACTAAGGGAGGGTGTAGTTTTAGGAAATGTGACACTAAATGGGAGCCTAAGGGAGTGTCTAAGGGAGGTATGTGGCTGGCCAAATGGGTATGTGACAGTCTGTTGGAGTGGCCAACTAAGGGAGACTCGGTGGTGGTAGCTGCTAAGGTAGCTAGGGCTGTTGTAGATGGGAAGGGAGCTAGCTAGGGTATGGGGTAAGGTAGTGGCCGGTTGTGGTGAGGTGATATGGGTAGGTCTTAGGGAGTTAAGTGGAGTGGTCGGGTGTAGCTAGGGTGTCTAGGTAATGGCGGGTTTTTGGAGTGGCTGAGGTTTGGCCGAATGGGTAGGATGGAGGGTGGCTGGTGTTAGGGTGATGTGGTGGTGGTGTAGGTGGCTGGGAGTGGAGGGGGAGCGAAGAAAAGGTGGAGTGGAGTGAAGATACTAACCGGTGGTGATGGGAGGCGGCGGATGGAAGAGGAGCAGCCGGGCAGGTGAGGTGGATGATTCGACCGAAGGAAGTGGTGGTGACAGGTGGTTGGCCGGCTGGGGTGTGGTGGAGCAGTTGGAGCAAGGTGGTGGTGCTTGATTGGGAGGCAGTGGCGCAGGTGGAGCAAAGTGGAGGTCCGGTTGGCAATGGGGGATGGAATCGGATGGGAAGGGAGCTTGGAAAACCCGCCCCTTGGGGGGGGGGGGTTTATATAGGGCTGAAGAGGTCGGTTGAGGGTGGTATTAGGAAGGTGGTAAGGTGATCTAGGGGTGGTGGTGTGGTGATAAGGTGGGCTGGCCAGATATTTTCATACAAGGGGTTTTGGGTAGATGGTGTGCTAGGTTTAGGTGGGGTGGTTTAGAGGTTTAGGGTTTAGCTAGGTGGGTTGGTTTTGGGGTGAGGTTTAGTGAGGTGGGTTAGTGTAAACACCCCGAAATCGCACGAATTTCTCAAATCCATCTGGTTTTGTAAAAGCAGCCCCAAAGGGCCATTTTGAGTCTGGAAACCCAAGAGCCTTCCAGACAACCCTGTACATTTGCTTTAAACTCTGTATTTCAAAAATGTATAATATGGCTTTTAAAAACCTTTTAAAACACGTTTTGAAACCCCGAAGCAGCTGGGCCTAATCCAAACAGGACCAGGAGAGCTAAGGAGAGCCCGGAACCGGAGCACATGTCGAGCCCGGCACAGCAACTCTCGTATCAAATCCACACCCCCAGGATCTCGAACGTCCAAGACCCTGTTATCATCGAAACATTGTTTGAAGTCGTCTCCGGAATGCAAAAATAGAGGCGGACGATCATGTTGGCGAAGACCCAACGCAGACGGAGTACTGATGCTGTCAGGCCCCTTACAAACCGTTCGTTTTGAACACAGCTCGAAGGAGTCAAAGTTCAGTTTGGATCGAATCTGGACCATATATATCCAGATCCCAATCCAAACCCATGTATGGACTTGGATTTGGATTCAGATTCAAAAATCCAATCCAATATCCATATCCATGGCCCACATCACCTTCTCATAAATGGAGGTGGGGCCCACTTGAATTTCACGTGGGATTATGGGCATGAGAGAGAGTGGGGGGTGGATAAGATCAAGTGTGTGTAGTAATTAAGCTTGACTTGTGTGTCAAGTTTGGGTTAATCATGTGGGTTAGCCTAATTAAGTGGGTTTAAGCTTGTAATTAGCCAAAACCTAACCTAGGGCTGCACCAACATTATATGGTCAAGGTCTATGGGCCATTGTAAACACCCCGAAATCCCACGAATTTCTCAAATTCATCTGGTTTTGTAAAAGCAGCCCCAAAGGGCTATTTTGAGTCTGGAAACCCAGGAGCCTTCCAGACAACCCTGTACATATGTTTTAAACTTTGTATTTCAAAAACATACAATATGGCTGTTAAAACCCTTTTAAAAACATGTTTTGAAACCCCGAAGCAGCTTGGCCTAATCCAGACAGGACCAGGAGAGCTAAGAAGAGCCCGGAACCGGAGCACATGTCAAGCCCAGCACAGCAACTCTTGTATCAAATTCACACCCCTAGGATCTCGAACGTCCAAGACCCTGTTATCATCGAAACATTGTTTGAAGTCGTCTCCGGAATGCGAAAACAGAGGCGGACGATCATGTTGGCGAAGACCCAACGCAGACGGAGTACTGATGTTGTCAGGCCCCGCACAAACCGTTCGTTTCGAACACAGCTCGAAGGAGTCAGAGTTCAGTTTGGATCGAATCTGGACCATATATATCCAGATCCCAATCCAAACCCATGTATGGACTTGGATTTACCAACCTAGCTCACTAAACCTCACCCTAGAACCCAACCACCTAACCAAACCCTAAACCCCTAAACCACCCCTAGCCCACAATCTACCCAAACCACTAGTATTTAAAATATCTGGCCCTACCCTTTCCAACCCACCTTATCTTCATACCACCCTACCTAAACCACCTAACCACTACCCCAAACCCAACCCTAACCAACCTACCCATCCCTATATAACCCCCCCCCCCTTGGGGGCGGGTTTTCCTAGCTAGAACCCCTCACCCAAGCCAGCCGGATCTAACCGCCTTCCCCAAGCCCAGCCGGGTCCTCCACTTCCCCAAGCTCAGTCACCTGCTCCCCATCCCACCACCACTTGCACCGCCATCTCCGCCACCTCCCGGCCGAACATCACTACCTGCCCAACTCCCTTCCAGCCGAGCGCCACCTTCTCTTCACTCGGTAAGTACCCCACACTCTACCTAGCTCCTTCTTCTCTCCCTCTCCACTCCCAGCCACCCACCATACCACTACCTTACCTTGATATCAGCCACTTGCCGCCACCACTCCCACTCGGCCAAGCCTTAGTCACCCTAGCTACCCGCCACTACCTAACTACCCTAGCTACACCCGACCACCCTATTAGACTTCCTAAGACCTACCCATAGCACTCCCTTATACCCACTACCCCCACTACCACCTAGTCCCATCACCTAGCTAGCTTCCTTCCCATACTCTACCCATAGCCACCCTAGCAGCCCGCCACCACCATATTCCCCTAGTCAGCCACTTCAACCGACTACCCCTTTCATTCGGCCAGCCATTTCTTTTCCCCTAGGTGTCCCATTCGGTCTTCCCTAAAACTTCCCTTAGTGCCATACTCCCCTGACACTAGATACCCTCCTAGTGACCCTACATACTCACCTTGCCCAGCGCCTTTAATCCCCCACACCAAGGCGACACCCTCGCTTGCAGTCGGCCATCATCAAGGTGCCTATCCCGTGCCCCACTTGCAGCCGGCCAGCACTCCTTGTCGCTCAACCTCGCAGAGCTCCCGTTTGCAGCCCAAGGCGAAGGCCAAGCCCACGCTCAAGCAAGGCCTCTACGGACCAGCTACTAGTAAGTGCCTAACTCGGTCTTTAGTTGTATACTTGCTTGAGATTCAATTCGATACGGGGTTGTAATAACGGAGCATAGTCTCCCCCCGCTTGTAATAACATGGCTTGGCACACCCACACACGTGCACTCTCTTGGTTGTGCACGATTTTGAACACACACGGGCCTAATCAGCCCCTAATACATAAGTATATACATATACTTTCATTTTGAAGGGTTTTGCTTAAGTTGGGTTCGTTGTCTTTCAATTCAAGCACTCTCACACACATTGAGCCTTCGCTCTTATTTGAAAGACCCAAGTAAGGGCCGACCTATACTATTTGGGTTTCATTTCATGTCTCGTGTGTAAGTCTTTCAATTCAAGCACTCTCACACACATTGAGCCTTCGCTCTTATTTGAAAGACCCAAGTAAGGGCCGACCTATACTATTTGGGTGTCATTTCATGTCGTGTGTGTAAGTCTTTCAATTCAAGCACTCACACACATTGAGCTTTCGCTCTTACTCCCAAGACCTTAGTAAAGGCCTTATTGCAGTTATATTTGGGTTTCATTCATGTCGTGTGCATAGTACTTCAATTCAAGCACTCTCACACACATTGAGCCTTCGGTCTTACTCCCAAGACCTTAGTCAAGGCCATACTGCAATTTATATTTGGGTTTAATTTCATGTCGTGTGTGTAAGTCTTTCCATTCAAGCACGCACCCACATTGAGCCTTCGCTCTTATTTGCAAGACCCGAGTAAGGGCTCATATACATACTCTATATACATATCTCCCTTCGGCATTTATATTTCAAGTCATTTCCCTTCGGTTATTTCCCTTCGGTTATTTTCCTTCAGTATCGTCTTTACATTCGGGTTTTCCCTTTGGAGTAGCAAGAGTTTGCATTGCATCTACGCCATACCACGAGGTAGGACGCATATTGCATCAAAGCAAGCCCCGCTCGAATTCGCCCATGTAGTGGAGTGTTCATAACACACAAACTAGGTAGCCCGAAAAGGGATAAAAGGAAAGACTTAGGCACGTGCAAATCCACGTGATCTAAAATATGCAATTGCATCTAAAAGACCCGAATTAGACACCTCGAACCGCTTCGTAGGCTTTCTATCCCAAAACTCGATTTTTGCAAAGCGTACAGACTGACCCTTACGCATCGGTGCAAGAAGGTCTGTGACGACAAGAGCTCACTTGCTCACAGTCGCCATGATTAGAAGTCAGTTTTAAATATATCTTCGCTAGCTTAGGTAAGCTAGCTGGCACGCCCTGTTTGCATAGATAGGCCTTAGACACACGAGAGGATCCACTCCAAGCTCTGAAAGGGTGAGAAAAGGGGATTTTTCGCGCGTGTACAGAGATTGGCACGCCCGGTGGGACGTGAGCTTTCAAAAATCGAGTTTTCAAGTAGAAGTCTTGCGAAAATTTTGTAAAAGGTATCATTTTAACTTGTTTTCTTTGCTTGTACTTAGGACATTTTGAAAAAACTTGAAAAGCATGTCAAAATCCAATCCAAGTGATGTGTTGAGCCAAGGCTCATGCGCATCAAGTTCTCACTCTAGGAGGATTTTCAAAAACAAAATAAAACTAGATGAAATCGAGGACTTGAGAAGGGAGTTTGAGGCCAAAATCAATGCTCTCAGCCAAGAGGCTGAAGTAGGTGATTCATGTTCATCAAACGGTGAACAAAGGCCTAAAAAGAAATCTGAAAAACCTCGCAAGCACAAAGAGGCCTCCGTAATGGAAGGCAACCAATTCCACGAGTCCTTCACACAAAAGGACCGTAAAGCCCTACAGTAGTTGCTAAAAGGGTAGAATAAAGAGAAAAGAAGCTACGCCCTGTCTGATTTCCTTCCTATGGATTACGAAATAGACAGTGACGATGAAATACTGAACTTCCATCGGTATGATGGCATGGGAGACCCTAGGTCTCACTTACAGCTTTTCTCGCGTCGAGCCCATAAGAAGAAAAAGGACTCGATGAAATGGGTGTATTGGTTCCCTTTATCCCTTAAAGGCACAGCTGTCAAATGGCTGGCTTCCTACGACTTAAGCCAGTTCGCTACTTTTGAAGAGTTAGCAACTGCTTCATGCAAAGATTTGCACACAACGTAGAAGCCACGCCAACCCTGAATACCTTAAGGGATACAAAGCAAGGCATGAACTAAGACGTACATGCCTTCATTATAAGATGGAGGTCGCTCTTGGGCCAAGTGCGAGAGCCCATATCCGAAGGATGCACAGTAATGCTCATCCTGGATAATTTCAAAAGAGAGTTAAAAACCCTTCTCTCGCTCCATGAGATTTCAACTTTCCATAGGTTGATCAAAAAGGCCTCCCTTTTCGAAACCAACTTGCGAAAAGGGACATACGATCACTTGTGGAAAGGAAGTGCCGCTCCAAAAACCTGTTTGGAAAAGCCCATCGCATATGGGCTGCCCACGACGGACAAAGGGGCAAAGCCCCATAAAATCGCCAATGTCCGGGTGGATCCAGGCATGGCGGGCACTTCCAAAAATTTTGAAAAGATAGAAAATAAGAGGGAGCGAAATTTTCAAAAACCAGTTGAAAAACGGGAGTATACTCCGCTGGGGCAACCTGTGTCGGAGGTCCTAGACCTCCTACTTGCCCAGGGCATGATAGAACTCCCTGAAATCCCCGAAGGAGTCACTTCCAAAGGGGGGTATTTAAACTAATTTTGTAAGTATCATCGGCTCAAAGGTCATGATACCAAACGCTGCTTCTCCCTCTTAAATAAAATTGAGAACTTGATAGCAGAAGGCCGGCTCCAGGTCACTGCGGAACCTGAGACACCTCAAGCTATCTTCAAGGAACCCTTTTCCAAACACGCCAGTGGCAGTGGGAAAGGAAAGGAGGTATGTACCCTCACCATTTCCAAGGAACTAGCGCGAAAACCAAAACCTGGTCGACCTACTTGTGCACCCATTCTTGTACTATACAAGAAGCTCACCCAAGTCGTCATTCAGGGACCACCAAAAGTGGAATCTCTGGTAAATCCAGTTTTAAAAATCCTAGGTTCTCCTCAGCTCATCCTTAGAGCCAAATTTAGCGCGAACCCTAGGCTGGTCATGGGGGAAGTCACTAGATCCGGGAGGATCTATCAACCCCTGCACCTTCAAGGTGCTCAAAAGGTGGTCAGTGTGCCTGGCCCCTCAAAAGCATGTATCCCTAGTGGTCTGCCAAAAGCAGATAAGGACAAAGTCATCCTAAATCCTTATGACTTCGAAAACCACCTTTTAAAGATTCCTATTCACATGTCTATCCTAGAGCTTATAAAAACTTCGCCTAGGCACAGACTTGTATTAGAGAAAATTCTAGAAAGGGCCAAGGTTGATTCGAACATAAGTCCGAAATCCTTGTCTGCCCAAGTGGCTTTATTAGGAGCAAAATCGCCCATCACTTTCTCGGAAGATGATGTAGATAGACCCTACGAAACCCATAACCAGGCCCTGCATATCGAGGTGGTTCTAAACAACCACTCTCTGGATAGGTGCCTAGTCGATGGTGGAGGAGGGCTCAACATCCTTCCACTTCATGTGGCGTATAAAATCGGAGTCACCTTGACTTCAGTGAACCCAAGCCCCATCGTTATCACTGGGTACGATGGGAATGCGTCTAGACCTTTAGGATCCATCGAACTCCCAATGGAAACGGGAGGGATCGAACACACGAGGGTGTTCCATGTCTTGGACATCCACCCCCATTATAACCTGTTGCTGGGAAGGCCCTGGATACACAGTTTGTGCGCTGTGCCATCCACCTTCCACAGGTGTGTCAAGATCCCTTTTAGGGACTAGGTCGTAGTGATCCTAGGTGAGAGTCACCCACAGCTTCAGGGGATCACAAACTCTCCTTGTTTATCAAGCTCCTAGGCCCATGAGGCTAACTTGGGGCAAATTATGGTTGAGCCACCTCGGCTCGTGTTAAACAACCCTAGGAAGGTTGTATGTGTGAAGGGGCCGCCCAAAGCAGGCCCCCTCTCGACTCTAATCCTTCTAGGAAAACCCAAGCGTTCCCTATTTCCAAAGCCCCTGGACAAGAAGCCATATGAGCATGATATGGATGATAACATGTTCCAGGACCACGACTTATATCCAACTTTTTCAAAAAACAAAAAGTCGTGGAACATGTTGTTGAACATGGGCTACACGCCCTACAAGAGTCTAGGGGCACAGAACCAAGGTCTCCTAGAGCCCATCCTTCCTAGGACCAATCCAAGCAGATATGGGATCGGCTATACTCCCCGAATACCGCCGGAGCCACCCCTTGTGACCACCTGGGTCAAGGGTGCCCCGGAGCCTGCCTTAGAAGAGACCTACGATTTAGATCTCCTTTTCCGAGTCTAACCTGTAGTGTTTTCCCTTTGTAGGTATGACGGAAGATCCCTTTTCTGAAAATACAAAAACATTTGAAAAGCTTAAAATCAAAAAAATCAAAAAACAAGAAAAACCAAAAACAATGGAAAAATAAAAACTCAAAAAACGAGTGCTTTGTATAGTTCCCAAAGTTCTTGTTTTACAAAAACCCAAAAAAATCGAAATTTGGAAAATACCAAAAAGATTTTGTACATAGCTGCTCCTGGTAGGACTTTGGCAAAAGAAAAGGCTTTCGAAAGAAACGCCGTCTGCATAGCCAGACCAAAAATTTCGAAATCACTTGAAAATCCAAGTACAAAACCAGGTCATTTTGAAAACCACGCATAAAATTCCCTCGGGTCTATAGCCCACGAGAATGATCAAAGCCCAGAAGTGGATCCCCTTGAGGAACATCCCACTTCTGAGCTCCCAGAATTTCATAGAATTTTCGATTTTGAAAGACCTTCCCAATCAGTAGGAGGAGATTTCATAGAGGTGAACCTAGGGGATGATTTAAATCCCAAAACCATCAAAATAGGCGCATGCTTGCATAAAACGGAAAAGTTAGCATTCATTGCATTTCTACGAACCTATTTAGATGTGTTTGCATGGACGTATGAAGACATGCCGGGCATAGATCCCAGCATTGTCGAACATCGTCTTCCCTTAGATGCAGGTGTAAAACCCATAAAGCAGAAGCTTAGGAAAATACACCCGAATGTCCACACGCAAGTCAAAGATGGTTTAGAAGATCTGCTAAAAGTTGGATTTATAAAACCCATTGCGTATTCTGATTGGTTGTCAAATATCGTTGTGGTTCGAAAAACCAATGGGAAAATTCGAATATGCATCGATTTCAGAAATCTGAATAAAGCCACTCCCAAGGATAATTATCCTTTACCAAACATAGATTTGATAGTCGATAGTACTGCAAATCATGAAATGTTTTCGTTCATGGATGGCTATTCAGGCTATAATCAAATCAAACTAAGCCCACGAGATCAGGGTAAGACCGCCTTCACAACCCCATGGGGCACGTACTGCTATACAGTCATGCCCTTTGGTTTGAAAAACGCCGGCGCAACATACCAACGAGCCATGACCACGATCTTCCATGATCAAATTCATGAGCTTGTAGAAGTGTATGTAGATGATCTCTTGGCAAAATCCAAAACCCGATGCACTCATATCGAATGTTTACAAAAGATTTTCGAAAGGCTTAGGCTTTACCAAGTAAAGCTAAACCCTCAAAAATGTGTGTTCGGGGTAGAATCCGGGAAGCTTCTAGGCTTTATGGTGAGCCAAAGGGGAATAGAAGTCGACCCCTCTAAGTGTCGAGCCATCATAGACATGGCTCCACCCTCCAATCTCACCCAAATCCGTAGCCTCCAGGGTCGATTACAATCTGTTCGCTGATTCATATCGAATCTGGCAACTAGATGCGAACCCTTCAACAAACTGTTGAGGAAGGGCACAAAATTCTTATGGGATGACGAATGCAAAAAGTCCTTCGAGAGACTGAAGGCATACTTGGTTAATCCCCCCGTTTTGAATCCTCCAAAGCAAGGAAAACCGTTTTTATTATACATCTCCGTGCATGCAAATGCTTTAGGAGCCCTGTTGGCTCAATATGAGGATGACACCCATAAGGAGTATGCCATCTACTATATTTCGAAAACTCTCTTGGCTTATGAACGAAATTATCAAGCCATGGAGAAGACGTGCTTGGCCCTAGTCTGGGCCTGCCAAAAGTTCAGACACTATTTCCTAGATCATGAGATCTGGATAGTGTCCAAGCTTGATCCAATCAAGCACTTGTTCGAAAAACCCATTCTCACGGGTAGATTGGGCAAATGGCAACTCCTTCTAATGGAGTATGATCTGAAATACCATCACCAGATCTCCATTAAAGGGCAAGCCCTAGCAGATGATCTCCATTAAAGGGCAAGCCCTAGCAGATTACGTGGCTGAATTCCCCTTAGAGGACGCATATCCCACTCTTGTCGAAATGCCTGATGAAGGCATATTGAAAAACCATTTTCAAAACCACATTTTGGCGAATTCTTTCGAAAACCAAGTGTGGAAGATGCACTTCGATGGGGCACGAAACCAACGAGGGGCTGGTGCTGGGGTCATTCTAATCTCCCCTGAAAAGGGCGAGATTCCCATAGCAGTCCGCTTAGATTTCGAATGTTCCAACAACATAGATGAGTATGAAGCACTCATACAAGGCTTAAAAATTTCGAAAACTCTAGGGGCATCATGCATCGAGGTCTTTGGGGATTCGCTCCTTGTCATAAACCAGATTTTAAAAATTTAGCAAGTACGTAATGAGAAACTACTTCCATATCACGAGTTGGCCACTCGATTGGTCCAAACCTTCCAGTCGTGTAAACTCACACACATAGGAAGAGAGGACAATGGCATCGCCGATGCCCTCTCCTCCTTGGGTTCAGCCCTGAAGGTCGATCCCATTTCAGGGACCAGATCTTTAGAAATATGGCATGCACCCCACCCATCCACACACGACTTGGATATTTGCCAAAACAACCCAGAGTCTATTGAAAAACCCTGGTTTTATGACATAAAACAATTTTTAGAAAATGGGGGATTCACCGAAGATGCCACATCCAAAGATAAGGCATTCATTCGTAAGATTTCGACCCGATACACCATTCTGGGTGGGGTCTTATACAAAAAAAGTTTTACCGGCATTCTGCTTAGGTGTATCGACCTAGAGGAGGCTAGGATAGTGATGCATGAGTTCCACGATGGAGAATGTGGAGGTCATGTTAATGCCAACATGATGGCAATGAAAATACTTAGAGGGGGCTATTTTTGGTCCACCCTGAAAAAGGATTGTCACGATCATGTTAGGAAGTGTCATCCATGTCAAGTGCATGGGCACGCCATTCATATCCCTTCATCTGCATTGCATTCCGTGGTCAGCCCCTGGCCATTTACCATGTGGGCGTTTGACATCGTAGGCCCAATATTTCTAAAGGCCTCGAATGGGCATCGATTTATTTTAGCAGCCACGGAGTATTTCTCCAAGTGGGTGGAAGCCATTTCCCTAACCAATGTAATGGGGCAACATGTGGTGGCTTTCATCTGGAGGAATATCTTGGCTCTATTTGGGGTTCCACGAGACCTTGTGTCTGATAATGGTACCCCATTCAAGAACGAGCGGATGGTTAAGTTGTGCAACACATATGGCATAACTCACCACTTCTCCTCGCCCTACTACCCTCAAGGCAACGGCCAAGCCGAAGCCACAAACAAGACTCTCATTAGTATTATTGAGAAAACCTTAGAGAAGGGTAGGACGTGGCACGAGAAGCTGGATGAAGCCTTATGGGCTTATAGGACTTCCATCCGAACTCCCACGAATGCCACACCATTCGAATTGGTCTATGGCACAAACGCCATTCTTCCCATTCATACTCAACTGCATTCATTCCATACATCCATAGCACTCGACCTCCCTCTAGAGACGCTTTAGCATGCTAGGATGGCCGAGCTAGACTTGCTAGATGAGAGGCGACTCCTTGCCATGGATCATGCTCGTGCATACCGGCAAAGGATAGCCTGACATTATAGCAAACACATGAGACCTCGCCACTTTGAAGTGGGAGATCTGGTCTTAAAAACCATCCATCATCGTCGCCCACACCCCCTAGGCAAGTGGCGCCCCAACTGGGATGGACCCTATGTTGTACGAGCAACCACTACGAACAACTCGTATTGGTTGATCGATGTAGAAGGTAGGAATTTAGCAGATCCTATCAATATTCAGTACTTAAAGAAGTATCATGTGTAGGAACTGGATTAAGTTCCATTTTTCAAAAATTTTTAGGGATAGCTGCCCTGAGACATGTGAATAAGGTGCAAAAGCAAACTTGTGTGAACCTAAGTGAGAGAATTCGCACTTGTGAAAGAGTGGAGTTTTCAAAATCGTGGTTACATTTCAAAATCCTTCTTCTTACAAAGAAAGGCCTAGTTCAACATAGCAAGATACTTGCAAGTGGTACGCGCTATTTCTAAATAGGTTGATCTGGAATGGATCGAGTGTAGGCTTGGGATAAGTCCTCCCCTCTTCTCTTCTACTTCTAAAAGGAAAACAAAGGCCCAAATAAAGGGAATTTCCCATTTCGAAGTATCTTTCCAAAAGAAAGAAACCAGATTTCCAAAGAAAAATCGAATCTCTTGTGAAAAAGAGGGATTAAAGAAAAAATACTCCCAAAGGGAGACCCTCTATGAAAAAAAGGAAAAAGAGGCCAAAAAGCTCAAAAAGAGCAGTTTTCCGCCTTCTATGCCTTAAACCACGGGACGCTTCAGAAGGAACCGTGGTATCTCTTTCCCATCCCTGGCTTATCCCAAGCTAAGGCATGGTTCATTTCGAGGTATCCTAAAGTAAAAATAGGATTTATTTACTTGAATTTCATCTTGTTTGAGAATTCGACGTTTCGAGTAAGACATAGGAATTTGAAATGAAGCTTGTTTTCTTATAAAAACCTCCGCTAGATAAGCAAGTGTTAAGACTCAAACAAGGGCAAGCACGAAGAGCTCGAGATCCTAGGATCGAGGCTCAAGACAGTTGTCCCTTTTGTAAATAAGTTTTGAAAACCGAACATCGAACAACATAGGATTTGCTCACTTGGAGCAGTAGGCCTTGTAAGTCTCTAGAGTTCGACCACATCTGGTCCCTGGGAGGTCGCCACTTTTGGCACCACACCCATGTCATCTGCATTCCACGCATGGTACTTGCATGAACATGACCCCATTTAGGACCAGATTCCATGTAGAACCCTTTGGCGTGATATCTCCTCCTACCAGAGTTTGTAAATTGAGATTTTTGCTAAAAATTGGGACGATCCCATATTCTTCGTGACGAGATCTAGGGAGACATTGAAAGGGGTGTTTGTCATCTTTGCCCTTATCCAAATCAATTTGGACAAGGCCAAAGAGGGGCATCTGTAAAGACCCCGAAATCCTACGAATTTCTCAAATTCATCTGGTTTTGTAAAAGCAGCCCCAAAGGGCTATTTTGAGTCTGGAAACCCAGGAGCCTTCCAGACAACCCTGTACATATATTTTAAACTTTGTATTTCAAAAACATACAATATGGCTATTAAAACCCTTTTAAAAACATGTTTTGAAACCCCGAAGCAGCTTGGCCTAATCCAGACAGGACCAAGAGAGCTAAGAAGAGCCCGAAACCGGAGCACATGTCAAGCCCGGCATAGCAACTCTTGTATCAAATTCACACCCCTAGGATCTCGAACGTCCAAGACCCTGTTATCATCGAAACCTTGTTTGAAGTCATCTCCGGAAGGCAGAAACGGAGGCGGACGATCATGTTGGCGAAGACCCAACGCAGACGGAGTGCTGATGCTGTCAGACCCCGCACAAATCATCCGTTTTGAACACAGCTCGAAGGAGTCAGAGTTTAGTTTGGATTGGATCTGGACCATATATATCCAGATCCCAATCCAAACCCATATGTGGACTTGGATTTGGATTTGGATCCAGAGATCCAATCCAATATCCATATCCATGGCCCACATCACCTTCTCATAAATGGAGGTGGGGCCCACTTGAAATTCACGTGGGATTATGGGCATGAGAGAGAGTGGGGGTGGATAAGATCAAGAGTGTTGTAATTAAGCTTGACTTGTGTGTCAAGTTTGGGGTTAATCATGTGGGTTAGCCTAATTAAGTGGGTTTAAGCTTGTAATTAGCCAAAACCTAACCTAGGGCTGCACCAACATGATGTGGTTAAAGTCTATGGGCCATGCAAAGGGAGCTCCTTCACCTAAACCTAACCCAAAACACCTAATCCTAGCCTTCCACCCTAATCCGCACCTAATCTGAGCCTAATCACCTAACCCACTTCCCTAATCCCGGCCTAATCCCAACCTAATCACCTAACCCAATCCCCTAATCCTCCCCTAAACCTAGGTTATTTTCCCTAAACCTAGCCTAATCCTAGCCTAATCACATAACCTAGCTCACTAAACCTCACCCTAGAACCCAACCACCTAACCAAACCCTAAACCCCTAAACCACCCCTAGCCCACAATCTACCCAAACCACTAGTATTTAAAATATCTGGCCCTACCCTTTCCAGCCCACCTTATCTTCATACCACCCTACCTAAACCACCTAACCACTACCCCAAAACCAGCCCTAACCAACCTACCCATCCCTATATAAACCCCCCCCCTTGGGGGCGGGTTTTCCTAGCTAGAACCCCTCACCCAAGCCAGCCGGATCTAACCGCCTTCCCCAAGCCCAGTCGGGTCCTCCACTTCCCCAAGCTCAGTCACCTGCTCCACCTGTTCCCCATCCCACCACCACTTGCACCGCCATCTCTGCCACCTCCCGGCCGAACATCACTACCTGCCCAACTCCCTTCCAGCCGAGCGCCACCTTCTCTTCACTCGGTAAGTACCCCACACTCTACCTAGCTCCTTCTCCTCTTCCTCTCCACTACCAGCCACCCACCATACCACCACCTTACCTTGATATCAACCACTTGCCGCCACCACTCCCACTCGGCCAAGCCTTAGTCACCCTAGCTACCCGCCACTACCTAACTACCGTAGCTACACCCGGCCACCCTATTAGACTTCCTAAGACCTGCCCACTACCACCTAGCCCCATCACCTAGCTAGCTTCCTCCCCATACTCTACCCATAGCCACCCTAGCAGCCCGCCACCACCATATTCCCCTAGTCGGCCACTTCAACCGACTACCCCTTTCATTCGGCCAGCCATTTCTTTTCCCCTAGGTGTCCCATTCGGTCTTCCCTAAAACTTCCCTTAGTGCCATACTCCCCTAACACTAGATACCCTCCTAGTGACCCTACATACTCACCTTGCCCAGCCCCTTTAATCCCCCACACCAAGGCGACACCCTTGCTTGCAGTCGACCATCATCAAGGCGCCTATCCCGCGCCCCACTTGCAGCCGGCCAACACTCCTTGTCACTCAACCTCGCGGAGCTCCCGTTTGCAGTCCAAGGTGAAGGCCAAGCCCACGCTCAAGCAAGGCCTCTACGGATAAGCTACTAGTAAGTGCCTAACTCGGTCTTTAGTTGTATACTTGCTTGAGATTCAATTCGATACGGGGTTGTAATAACGGAGCATAGTCTCCCCCCGCTTGTAATAACGTGGCTTGGCACACCCACACACGTGCACTCTCTTGGTTGTGCACGATTTTGAACACACACGGGCCTAATCAACCCCTAATACATAAGTATATACATATACTTTCATTTTGAAGGGTTTTGCTTAAGTTGGGTGCGTTGTCTTTCAATTCAAGCACTCTCACACACATTGAGCCTTCGCTCTTATTTGAAAGACCCAAGTAAGGGCCGACCTATACTATTTGGGTTTCATTTCATGTCATGTGTGTAAGTCTTTCAATTCAAGCACTCTCACACACATTGAGCCTTCGCTCTTATTTGAAAGACCCAAGTAAGGGCCGACCTATACTATTTGGGTTTCATTTTATGTCGTGTGTGTGTAAGTCTTTCAATTCAAGCACTCACACACATTGAGCTTTCGCTCTTACTCCCAAGACCTTAGTAAAGGCCTTATTGCAGTTATATTTGGGTTTCATTCATGTCGTGTGCGTAGTACTTCAATTCAAGCACTCTCACACACATTGAGCCTTCGCTCTTACTCCCAAGACCTTAGTCAAGGCCATACTGCAATTTATATTTGGGTTTAATTTCATGTCGTGTGTGTAAGTCTTTCCATTCAAGCACGCACCCACATTGAGCCTTCGCTCTTATTTGCAAGACCCGAGTAAGGGCTCATATACATACTCTATATACATATCTCCCTTCGGCATTTATATTTCAAGTCATTTCCCTTCGGTTATTTCCCTTCGGTTATTTCCCTTCAGTATCGTCTTTACATTAGGGTTTTCCCTTTGGAGTAGCGTGAGTTTGCATTGTATCTACGCCATACCACGAGGTAGGATGCATATTGCATCAAAGCAAGCCCCGCTCGAATTCGCCCATGTAGTGGAGTGTTCATAACACACAAACTAGGTGGCCCAAAAAGGGATAAAAGGAAAGACTTAGGCACATGCAAATCCACGTGATCTAAAATATGCAATCACATCTAAAAGACCCGAATTAGACACCTCGAACCGCTTCGTAGGCTTTCTATCCCAAAACTCGATTTTTGCAAAGCGTACAGACTGACCCTTGCGCATCGGTGCAAGAAGGTCTGCGACGACAAGAGCTCACTTGCTCACAGTCGCCACGATTAGAAGTCAGTTTTAAATATATCTTCGCTAGCTTAGGTAAGCTAACTGGCACGCCCTATTTGCATACAAAGACCTTAGACACACGAGAGGATCCGCTCCAAGCCCTGAAAGGGTGAGAAAAGGGGATTTTTCGCGCGTCTACAGCCATGCAAAGGGAGCTCCTTCACCTAAACCTAACCAAACACCTAATCCTAGCCTTTCACCCTAATCCGGCCCTAATCTGAGCCTAATCACCTAACCCACTTCCCTAATCCCGGCCTAATCCCAACCTAATCACCTAACCCACTTCCCTTATCCTGCGCTAAACCTAGGTTAATTCCCTTAACCTAGCCTAATCCTAGCCTAATCACCTAACCTAGCTCACTAAACCTCACCCTAGAACCAACCCACCTAACTAAACCCTAAACCTCTAAACCACCCCTAGCCCACAACCTACCCAAACCACTTGTATTTAAAATATCTGGCCCTACCCTTTCCAGCCCACCTTATCATCATACCACCCTACTTAAACCACTACCCCAAACCCAGCCCTAACCGACCTAGCCCAACCCTATATAAACCCCCCCCCCCCCTTGGGGGCGGGTTTGATCATCTAGCAGCCCCACCTTCCCAGCCGGGTCCTCCACTTCCCCAGCTCAGCCGAATCTCCACCTACTCCACCTGCTCCACATCCCGCCACCACCTGCTCCACGTCCCGCCACCACCTGCACCACTACCTTCTAGCCGAGCGCCACCACCACCACCATCATCCGGCTGACTCCTTTCTACCCGCCACCATCTCTTCACTCGGTAAGCACCCTACATTCTATCTTACTCCTTCTTCACTCCCTCTCCACTCTCAGCCGCCTAATCCCCTCCCATATCACCCTAACACCAGCCCTTCCACTTGCTGCCACCAGCCCCACTCAGCCAAACCGTAGCCACCCTAGCTGCCCGCCACCACTAAGTCCTCCTAGTCGGCCACCCCAACCAACTGTCATTTCATTCGGCCACCATAGCAACCCGCCAACCCTAGGTGATCCGTTAGACCTTCCCTTAGGTTCACCCTTTGCACAACCTACCTTAAAACTAAAACCTATCCTTAGTGACCCTACTTAGGTCCTTCTACCCAACACACCAAAGACAACCCGTCCCTAGTAGCCGGCCACCTTCAAGGCGCCTCTCCCGCGCACCAAGGACATCCGGCCAGCACCTCCCCTTGCCGTTCAACCTCGCGGAGCTCCCTTTTGCAGCCCAAGGCGAAGGCCAAGCCCACGCTCAAGCAAGGCATCTTCGGACAAGCTATTAGTAAGTGCCTAACTCGGTTTTTAGTTGTATACTTGCTTGAGATTCAATTCAATACGGGGTTGTAATAACGGAGCATAGTCTCCCCCCGCTTGTAATAACGTGGCTTGGCACACCCACACACGTGCACTCTTTTAGTTGTGCATGATTTTGAACACACACGGGCCTAATCAGCCCCTAATACATAAATATATACATATACTTTAATTTTGTAGGGTTTTGCTTAAGTTAGGTGTGTTGTCTTTCAATTCAAGCACTCACACACATTGAGCTTTCGCTCTTATCTGAAAGACCCAAGTAAGGGCCGACCTATGCTATTTGGGTTTTCATTTCATGTCGTGTGTGTAAGTCTTTCAATTCAAGCACTCACACACATTGAGCTTTCGCTCTTATTTGAAAGAACCAAGTAAGGGTCGACCTATGCTATTTGGGTTTTCATTTCATGTCGTGTGTGTAAGTATTTCAATTCAAGCACTCACACACATTGAGCTTTCGCTCTTATTTGAAAGACCCAAGTAAGGGCCGTGTTATACTATTTGGGTTTAATTTCATGTTGTGTGCGTAGTACTTCAATTCAAGCACTCACACACATTGAGCTTTCACTCTTATTCCCAAGACCTTAATCAAGGCCATACTGCAAGTTATATTTGGGTTTAATTTCATGTCGTGTGTGTAAGTCTTTCAATTCAAGCACGCACCCACATTGAGCCTTCGCTCTTATTTGCAAGACCCGAGTAAGGGCCCATATACATACTCTATATACATATCTCCCTTCGGCATTTACATTTCAAGTCATTTCCCTTCGGTTATTTCCCTTCGGCATTGTCTTTACATTTCGGGTTTTCCCTTTGGAGTAGCGTGAGTTTGCATTGCATCTACGCCATACCACGAGGTAGGACGCATATTGCATCAAAGCAAGCCCCGCTCAAATTCGCCCATGTAGTGGAGTGTTCATAACACACAAACTAGGTGGCCCATAAAGGGATAAAAGGAAAGACTTAGGCACGTGCAAATCCACGTGATCTAAAATTTGCAATCGCATCTAAAAGACCCGAATTAGACACCTCGAACCGCTTCGTAGGCTTTCTAGCCCAAAACTCGATTTTTGCAAAGCGTACAGACTGACCCTTGCGCATCGGTGCAAGAAGGTCTGCGACGACAAGAGCTCACTTGCTCACAGTCGCCACGATTAGAAGTCAGTTTAAAATATATCTTCGCTAGTTTAGGTAAGCTAGCTGGCATGCCCTGTTTACATAAATAGGCCTTAGACGCACGAGAGGATCCACTCCAAGCCCAGAAAAGGCGGGGAGGCGTGGGGATTTTCGCGTGTCTACAGAGATTGGTACGCCCGGTGGGACGTGAGCCTTTCAAAAATCAAGTTTTTAAGGTAGAAGTTCTGCGAAAATTTTGTAAAAAGGTGTCATTTTAACTTATTTTCTTTGCTTGTACTTAGGACATTTCTAAAAAGCTTGAAAAGCATGTCAAAATCCAATCCAAGTGAAGTGTCGAGCCAAGGCTCATGCGCATCAAGTTCTCACTCTAGGAGGATTTTCAAAAACAAAATAAAACTAGATGAAATCGAGGACTTGAGAAGGGAGTTTGAGGCCAAAATCGATGCTCTCAGCCAAGAGGCTGAAGTAGGCGATTCATGTTCATCAAATGGTGAACAAAGGCCTAAGAAAAAATCTGAAAAACCTCGCAAGCACAAAGAGGCCTCCGAACTGGAAGGCAACCAATACCACGAGTCCTTCACACAAAAGGACCGTAAAGCCCTACAGCAGTTGCTGAAAGGGCAGAATAAAGAGAAAAGAAGCTACGCCCTGTCTGATTTCCTTCCTATGGATTACGAAACAAACAGTGACGATGAAATACCGAACTTCCATCGGTATGATGGCATGGGAGACCCTAGGTCTCACTTGCAGCTTTTCTCACGTCGAGCCCATAAGAAGAAAAAGGACTCGATGAAATGGGTGTATTGGTTCCCTTTATCCCTTAAATGCACAACTGCCAAATGGCTGGCTTCCTACGACTTAAGCCAGTTTGCTACTTTTGAAGAGTTAGCGAACTGCTTCATGCAAAGATTTGCACACAACGTAGAAGTAACGCCGACTCTGAATACCTTAAGGGATACAAAGCAAGGCATGAACGAAGATGTACATGCCTTCATTATAAGATGGAGGTCACTTTTGGGCCAAGTGCGAGAGCCCATATCCGAAGGATGCGCAGTAATGCTCATCTTGGATAACTTTAAAAGCGAGTTAAAAACCCTTCTCTCGCTCCATGAGATCTCAACTTTTCATAAGTTGATCAAAAAGGCCTCCCTTTTCGAAACCAACTTGCGAAAAGGGACATACGATCACTTGTGGAAAGGAAGTGCCATTTCCAAAACCCGCTTGGAAAAGCCCATCACATACGGGCTACCCACGATGGACAAAGGGGCAAAGCCCCATAAAATCGCCAATGTCTAGGTGGATCCAGGTATGGCAGGCACTTCCAAAAATTTTGAAAAGTTAGAAAATAAGAGGGAACGAAATTTTCAAAAACCGGTTGAAAAACGGGAGTACACTCCGCTGGGGTAACCTGTGTCGGAGGTCCTAGACCTCCTACTTGCCCAAGGCATGATAGAACTCCCTAAAATCCCCGAAGGAGTCACTTCCAAAGGGGGGTATTTAAACCGATTTTGTAAGTATCATCGGCTCAAAGGCCATGATACCAAACGCTGCTTCTCCCTCTTAAATAAAATTGAGAACTTGATAGCAGAAGGCCGGCTCCAGGTCACTATGAAACTTGAGCCACCCCGAGCTATCTTCAAGGAACCCTTTCCCAAACACGCCAGTGGCAGTGGGAAAGGAAAGGAGGTATGTACCCTCACCATTTCTAAGGAACTAGCACAAAAAACAGAACCTGGTCGACCCACTTGTGCGCCCATTCTTGTACTGTACAAGAAGCCCGCCTAAGTCGTCATTCGGGGACCACCAAAAATGGAATCCCCAGCAAAACCAGTTTTGGAAATCCAAGGTTCTCCTCAGCTCATCCTTAAAGCCAAATTTAGCGCGAAACCTAGGCTGGTCGTGGGGGAAGTCACTAGATCCGGGAGGATCTATCAACCCCCGCACTTTCAAGGTGCTCAAAAGGTGGTCAGTGTGCTTGGCCCCTCAAAAGCATGTATCCCTAGCATTCTGCCAAAAGCAGATAAGGACAAAGTCATCCTAAATCCTTATGACTTCGAAAACCACCTTTCAAAGATTCCTATTCACATGTCTATCTTAGAGCTTATACAAACCTCGCCTAGGCATAGACTTGTATTAGAGAAAATTCTAGAAAGGGCCAAGGTTGATTCGAACATAAGTCTGGAATCCTTGTCTGCCCAAGTGGCTTTATTAGGAGCAAAATCGCCCATCATTTTCTCGGAAGATGATGTAGATAGACCCTACGAAACCCATAACCAGGCCCTGCATATCGAGGTGGTTCTGAATAACCACTCTCTGGACAGGTGCCTAGTCGATGGTGGAGGAGGACTCAACATCCTTCCACTTCTTGTGGCGTATAAAATCGGAGTCACCTTGACTTCAGTGAACCCAAGCCCCATCGTTATCACTGGATACGATAGGAATGCGTCTAGACCTTTAGGATCCATCGAACTCCCAATGGAAACGGGAGGGATCGAACACACGGGGGTGTTCCATGTCTTGGACATCCACCCCCATTATAACCTGTTGCTAGGAAGGCCCTGGATACACAATTTGTGCGTTGTGCCATCCACCTTCCACAGGTGTGTCAAGATCCCTTTTAGGGACCAGGTCGTGGTGATCCTAGGTGAGAGTCACCCACAGCTTCAGGGGATCATAAACTCCCCTTGTCTATCGAGCTCTCAAGCCCATGAGGCTAACCTGGGGCAAATTGTGATTGAGCCACCTCGGCTCATGTTAAACAACCCTAGGAAGGTTGTATGTGTGAAGGGGCCGCCCAAAGCAGGCCCCCTCCCGATTCTAACCCTTCTAGTAAAACGCAAGCGTTCCCTATTTCCAAAGCCCCTGGACAAGAGGCCATATGAGCACAATATGGACGATAGCATGTTCCAGGACCACGACTTATATCAAAAATTTTCAAAAAACAAAAAGTCATGGAACATGTTGTTGAACATGGGCTACACGCCCTACAAAAGTCTAGGGGCACAGAACCAGGGTCTCCTAGAGCCCATCCTTCCTAGGACCAATCCAAGCCAATATGGGATCGGCTATACTCCCCGAATACCGCTGGAGCCACCCCCTATGACCACCTGGGTCAAGGGTGCCCCGGAACCTGCCTTAGAAGAAACCTACGATTTAGATCTCCTATTCCGAGTCTAACCCATAGTGTTTTCCCTTTGTAGGTATGACGGAAGATCCCTTTTCTAAAAAAATACAAAAACATGTGAAAAGCTTAAAATAAAAAAAATTCGAAAAACAAGAAAAACCAAAAACAATGGAAAAACAAAAACTCGAAAATAGAGTGCTTTGTATAGTTCCCAAAGTTCTTGTTTTACAAAAACCCAAAAAAATCAAAAATTTGGAAAATACCAAAAGGATTTTGTACATAGCTGCTCCTGGTAGGACTTTGACAAAAGAAAAGGATTTCGAAAGAAATGTCATCTGCATAGCCAGACCAAAAGTTTCGAAATCACTTGAAAATCCAAGTACAAAACCAGGTCATTTTGAAGACCACGCATCAAATTCCCTCTGGTCTATAGCCCACGAGAATGATCAAAGGCCGGAAGTGGATCCCCTTGAGGAAGATCCCACTTCTAAGCTCCCAGAATTTCATAAAATTCTCGATTTTGAAAAACCTTCCCAATCAGTAGGAGGAGATTTCATAGAAGTGAACCTAGGGGATGATTCCAATCCCAAAACCATCAAAATAGGCACATGCTTGCATGAAGCTGAAAGGTTAGCATTCATTGCATTTCTACGAACCTATTTAGATGTGTTTGCATGGACGTATGAAGACATGCCGGGCATAGATCCCAGCATTGTCGAACATCGTCTTCCCTTAGATGCAGGTGTAAAACCCATAAAGCAGAAGCTTAGGAAAATACACCCGAATGTACACACGCAAGTCAAGGAGGGTTTAGAAGATCTGCTAAAAGCCGGATTTATAAAACCCATTGCGTATTCTGATTGGTTATCAAATATCGTTGTGGTTCGAAAAACCAATGGGAAAATTTGAATATGCATCGATTTCAGAAACCTGAATAAAGCCACTCCCAAGGATAATTATCCTTTACCAAACATAGATTTGATAGTCGGTAGTACTGCAAATCATGAAATGTTTTCATTTATGGATGGCTATTCAGGCTATAATCAAATCAAACTAAGTCCACGAGATCAGGGTAAGACCGCCTTCACAACCCCATGGGGCACGTACTGCTATACAGTCATGCCCTTTGGTTTGAAAAATGCCGGCGCAACATACCAACGAGCCATGACCACGATCTTCCATGATCAAATTCATGAGCTTGTAGAAGTGTATGTAGATGATCTCTTGGCAAAATCCAAAACCCGATGCACCCATATCGAATGTTTACAAAATATTTTCGAGAGGCTTAGGCTTTACAAAGTAAAGCTAAACCCTCAAAAATGTGTATTCAGGGTAGAATCAGGGAAGCTTCTAGGCTTTATGGTAAGCCAAAGGGGAATAGAAGTCGACCCCTCTAAGTGTCTAGCCATCATAGACATGGCTCCACCCTCCAATCTCACCCAAATTCGTAGCCTCCAAGGTCGTTTACAATCCGTTCGCCGATTCATAATTGTAGACACGGAAAATCCTCGACTCCGGGTTCTTAGGCCTGAAGCAAATTTTTTTCGTGTTTACGTCGCTTTAAAAAAAAAAAAAAAGAAGGGCGTGCCAACTAGCTTTCTCAAACTAGCGAAGTAAGTTTTGAAAAAAAAATATCTGACTTTTGGGGCGACTGGGGATAAGTGGGATCTTTTCGTCGCAGACTTTCTTGAACCGGCGCTCAAGGGTCAGTCTGTACGCTTTTCAGAAAATTTCGATTTTTGAACAAACATGACTCTTTTGAAAACGTAAAAGTGTTTTTATCAATTGGTTTTATCAAAATTGCAAATTTTATACAAGGGATCTACACGTTCCTATTTTCTTGGATTTTTAGCCAATTCAGGCTTGTGTTTGTGTGCATCAAGTGCTCGATTTTGGCAGATTTTTACACGATTTGCCTTAAGATTGTTCGATGCAAATATGCTTCCTATCTCGAGTGTGGCGTGTATGCGATGCAACTCACACAACTTAAAGGGAAAACCCGAAATTTAAAGACAGGACAAAATGGAAATTGCAGAAGGGAATTTGCAAAAGGGAAATATAGCTATATCTTAAGAGCGGAAAGGCTCAATTGTGCGAGTGTGTGTTGTGTATAAATTAAAAGACAACTCACACAGCGGAACCTTAAAGCCCAGCAGAAAGTATATAGATATAGCTATATCTTATGGGCTGACAAGGCCCAAAATGTGCTTGTAAGTGTGGAGCAAGCGCTCATGTGAACTTGGGTGCACGTGTGAGAGCTGGAATTGAAATGCACACGACTTTGAATATAAAACCCATGCAACTGAAAGTATATAAATATGGCTATATCCTATGGACTGTCGAGGCCCAAAATGTGCGTGTGAGTGTGGAGCAAGCGCTCATGTGAACTTGGGTGCACGTGTGAGAACTTGAAATAGAACACACGCACGCAACTCCAAAGCAAAGGTGTGTGAAATGTGTACAGTTAAGAGTGGCAAGGCTCGAGTGTACGTGTGTGATTCGTGTTTCAAACCATAATATTACATCCCGGGGGGAGACTACGCTCCATTATTACAACCCCGTATCAAATCGAATTGAATTTGAAACAACGTAAAGAACCAGATTCGAGCACTTACTCGTCGTTTGCTTGGGCTTCCTTTTTCAACGAAACCTGACCTTGGATATAGCCGTTGGATGGACTTTCCTCTGCGAGACGACCAGCTGCGTAGAAGGTTGATCCTAGATCGTGACCTGGGCTAGATTGACAAACTAATGCACTATGGGTTTTGGGCTTAGATATGATAGATCTAGGGTGAAAACTAACAGATCTAAGTTAGGTCTAGGTGGCTTGTTTTGGTCGAAGGTTAGCTCAAGGTTCTAAGGAAAAAAAAACTGACCAGCTAATGGTCGAGTTAGGGGATGTCTAAGGAAGTGGTTTGGGCGAGATGCGAAGGGATACTCGTCTCACAATGGGTCGAGATTGGTTTAGGGATAGTGAGTGATCTTAGGGGAAATCCTAAGGTAAGCTCTAGGGCAATGCTTGGCCAAAGGGTGGCCGAGCTTGGGCTGGTGTTGGGTGTTTGATCTCACGTGAGATCCTAAGGGAGTGGCTCGGCCAAAGGGTGGCCGAGTTGGGTAGGTTTAGGTTAGTTCTTTTGGTTAGGATCTAACTTAGGTAATGGATTTAGTTTAGGGAAAAACCTAAGATGAACTCAGCTAGCATGGGCCAAACTAGATGGGTGAAAATGGGTTCGTCCAAAGGAAGGAACCGAGTGTTTTAGACACTCGGTTTTGGCTGGGTCTCTAGGAGTAGTTTTGGTTTAGCTAATAGTTTAGGTGGTTTAGTGCTAGATGGTTTGGCTGGGAGGGATCTAAGGTGAGCTTGGCCAGCCAATGGCCGAGCTGGGTATGGTTCTAGATTAGAGTAGTCTTAGGTAGAACTAGGATCGTTCCTTTAGTGAAGTTCGGCCAGCATCTTGGCTGGACTTTTTGACGTTTTATGTTTTAGAGTTTAGGTGGTTTTGAGAGGTACGAAAAGAGGGGGCTTTGGGCAGGATTTGAGGGGCTTACCTTGACAACCTATCAGCCCATTTGATCTCGTTTCCAATGCAGCCAATCTCCATTGAAGAAAGCCCATCCAATGCCGCCAGGTTTCTCTTCATTTCCAGCAACATACAAGGCATGAAATGCTTCAACTTACACTTGAGTGCAGCCCACAAGATCAACCCACGATTTTACAAAACAAGAGGGGAAGGCCAGCCCCTTTTGTTGACCTTCCTCTCTCTCTCTCTCTCTCTCTCTCTCTCTCTCTCTCTCTCTTCCCCCCCAAACTACCAATGTGAAATGCTGGAAATTCGTCCACTTCAAAGCCAGCCCACTCATGTCCTTTTATAGGCCCCTTGTGTGGATATGGATCCTTTGTTGGTTTCTAAAATCCGGATCCAATCCAATCCAAGTTTCGTTTGGATATGGATCTTGGATCTGGATCTGGATTTTTGGATCCAAATTTGATCCAAATTTTTCTCTTCTTCAGTCCTTTCTGGCGTTTCAAGCCGGATGCTTCGTGCGGGTCCTGAGTTCATCAAGATTCCGTCTTACGCTGGGTTTTTCCCATTTTCATCGTCCGAGCTTCTTTTTGTCTTTTTGGACTCTGTTTCGACTGCTTCTTCTTGCTTTTGACTTGGATTTTTCGTGATTTCAGAGGTGCTTTTGGCTTGGCCTTTGATGCTTCAGGCTTGAAACGCGTTTGTGGCCTGGGCTTCTTTTTCGTTCTCGAAATTCACTTTTCATCGGGCTGGGCTTGACCTTTGAACTTTTTGAATCTTTTGCGACTGTTTTGAGCCAGGCTTCATCTGTTCATCTGGTCTTTCGTAAAAATAGGACCTTTGTCCATTTTCAAGATTTTTCATGTTTCAAACAGGGTTGGAAAACAGAATTTTGAAATGTTTTGAGTTCCTGAGTTTTTTTCGAAAATTCCAAACTTAGCTTTTGAACTGGTTTTCAAACCAGGCATTTGGTTTTGAAAAGTATTTGGGTTTTTGGGGTGTTTACAGATGCCCCTCTTTGGCATTATCCAAATTGATTTGGATAATGGCGAAGAAGATAACACCCCTGTTTGTTTTCTCCCGGATTTGATCTTGAGAATATGGGATCGTCCCAAATTTTGAGGAAAAGAACCTTTCTTTTAAAACCTGATAGGAGGGGATTTTTTGCCAAAAGGGAACTTTCTATGGATCTAGCCCTAAGTGGAGATCATATATGAAATGTTCATGCGTGGATATGCAAAGGTGCATGATATGGATGAGGTGTTAGAAAGGGCGACCTCCTAGAGACCAAATCATATGGTCGAACTTTTGAGACTTTTATGAAGACCTGCTGCTCCAAGTGAGCGGGCCTTACGTATGCTCGATGTTCGAGTTTTTGGAAAATTCGTTTTTAGAAGAAAAAAAACCTTTTTGAACCGTTGATCCTAAGGACCTTCAGCTCCTCGTGTTTGCCTTTACTTGAGCCTCGACACTTGCTAAACTAGCAGAGGTTTTACGAGAAAACAAGCTACATTTTTAAAATTCCTACTCCTTACTTAAAACGTCGAATTCTCAAACAAGATGAAATTCAAGTTAAGTAAATCCTATTTTTACTTTAGGATTCTCTGAAATGAACCATGTTTCGCTTGGGATAAGTCGTAGGGATGGGAAAGAAGTACCACCCTCCCTTCTGAAGTGTCCCGTGGTTTGAGGCAGAGAAGGCGGAAAACTGCTCTTTTGAGCTTTTTGGCCTTTTTCTTTCTTTTTTCATAGAGGGAGGGTCTCCCTTTGGGAGTATTTTTTCTTTAATCCCTCTTTTCCATGGAAGAATCAATTTTTTCTTTTGATTCAGGTTTCTTTCTTTGGAAAGAGATTTTGGCGGGAATTTCCCTTTATTTTGGCCAAGTTTTCCTTTTGGAAGGAGAAGAAAAGAGGGGAAGACTTATCCCAAGGTCATACTCGATCCATTCCAGATCAGCCTATTTAGAAATAGCACGTACTACTTGTAAATATCTTGCTATATTGAACTAGGCCTTTCTTTGTAAAAAGAAGGATTTTGAAATGTAACCACATATTTGAAAAGCTCTACCTTTTTCACAAAATGTCGATTCTCTCATCCAGGTTTACACAACTCACCTTGAGTCCTTGATTTCAAAGTTTCAAAATAGATTTTCCCAAAAATATTTTTTTGCAGAATGGGAATTTAACTCAGACCCTATACGTGATACTTTTTCAAATATTGAATATTTATGGGATCTGCTAAATTCCTACCCTCGACATCAGTTAACCAATAAGAATTGTTCGTGGTGGTTCCACGTACAACGTAAGGGCCATCCCACTTGGGCCGCCACTTTCCGAGTGGATGTGGGCCACGATGGTGGATGATTTTTAAAACGAGATCTCCCCCTTTGAAATGGCAAGGTTTCATATGCTTCTCATAATGTCGGGCGATCCTTTACCGGTATGCGTGAGCATGATCCATAGCAAGGAGTCGCCTTTCATCTAACAGATCTAATTCGGCCATCCTAGCATGCTGAAGTGTCTCTATGGGGAGGTCGAGTGCAATGGATGTGTGAAATGAATGCAGACGTGTATGAATGGGGAGAACGGCATTGGTGCCAAAGACCAACTCAAAGGGCGTGGCATTTGTGGGAGTGCGGATGGAAGTCCTATAAGCCCATAAGGCTTCATCCAGCTTCTCGTGCCATGTTCTACCCTTTTCTAATGTTTTCTCAACAATGCTGATGAGAGTCTTGTTGGTGGCTTCGGCTTGGCCATTGCCTTGAGGGTAATAAGGCGACGAGAAGTGATGATTTATGCCATACTTGTTGCACAGCTTGACCATCCGCTCATTTTTGAATGGGGTGCCATTATCGGACACGAGATCTCTTGGAACTCCAAATCGAGCCAAGATGTTTTTCCTAATAAAAGCTACCACGTGTTGCCCCTGGACGTTGGTCAGGGAGGTGGCTTCGACCCATTTGGAAAAATACTCAGTGGCTGCTAAAATGAACCTGTGTCCATTCGATGCCTTTGGAGAAATTGGTCCTATGATATCAAACGCCCACATGGTGAATGGCCAGGGGCTGACTATGGAATGCAGTGATGATGAGGGGATATGGATGGCATGACCATGCACGTGACACGGATGACATTTCCTAACATGATGTGGCAATCTTTTCTCAGGGTGGACCAAAAATAACCTGCTCTAAGTATTTTCATTGCCATCATGTTGGCATTGACATGACCTCCACATTCTCTATCATGGAATTCGTGCATAACAGTCCTAGCCTCCTCTAGGTCGACACATCTTAGTAAGATGCCGGTAAAACTTTGTTTATATAGAACCCCGCCTAAAATCGTGTATCGGGTAGAAATTTTTTGGATGAATGCCTTATCTTTAGATGTGGCGTCTTCAGCGAATCTTCCGTTTTCTAAAAAATGCTTTATGTCATAAAACCAAGGTTTTTCATCCAGATCCGTGTTATTTTGGCAAATTTCCAAATCATGTATGGAAGGAGTGGGTGCGTGCCATATTTCAAGGGGTCTGGTTCCCATAGTGGGATCGACCCTCAGGGCTGAACCCAGGGTCAGCAATGCCATTATCCTCTCTTCCCACGTGTGTGAGTGTACATGATTGGAATGACTCGACCAGTCGAGTGGCCAATTCGTGATATGGAAGTAGTTTTTCATTTCGAACTTGCCAAATTTTTAAAACTTGGTTTATGACCAGGAGTGAATCTCCAAAGACCTCGATGCATGATGCCCCTAGAGTTTTCAAAACTTTTAAACCTTGTATGAGTGCTTCATACTCGGCTATATTGTTGGAACATTCGAAATCTAGGCGAATTGCTATGGGGATCTCTCCCTTTTCAGGGGATACGAGGATGATCCCGGCACTAGCCCCTCGTTGGTTTTGTGCCCCATCGAAGTGCATCTTCCACACTTGTTTTTCGAAAGAGTTTGCCAGAATGTGGTTTTGAAAATGGTTTTGCAATATGCCTTCTCAGGCATTTCATTGAGTGTGGGATACGCATCTTCTAGGGGGAAGTCAGCCACGTAGTCTGCTAGGGCTTGCCCCTTAATGGAGACCTGGTGATGGTATTTTAAATCATACTCCATTAGAAGGAGTTGCCATTTGCCCAATCTTCCCATGAGAATGGGTTTTTCGAATAAGTGCTTGATTGGGTCAAGCTTGGACACTATCCAGATCTCATGATCTAGGAAATAGTGTCGAAATTTCTGGCAGGCCCAAACTAGGGCCAAGCACGTCTTCTCCATGGCCTGATAATTCCTTTCGTAAGCCAGGAGAGTTTTTGAAAGATAGTATATGGCACATTCCTTGTGAGTGTCATCCTCGTATTGAGCTAACAGAGCTCCCAAGGCATTCGTATGCACAGAAATGTAAAGTAGAAGAGGTTTTCCTGGTTTTGGAGGGTTTAAAACAGGGGGATTAACTAAGTACGCTTTTAACCTTTCAAATGATTTTTGGCACTCGTCATCCCATAAAAATTTTGTACCCTTCCTCAGCAACTTGTTGAAGGGTTCGCATCTAGTTGCCAGGTTTGAAATAAACCTGCGAATGGATTGTAATCGACCCTGGAGGCTACGAATCTGTGTGAGATTGGAGGGTGGAGTCATGTCTATGATGGCTCTACACTTAGAGGGGTCGACTTCTATGCCCCTTTGGCTTACCATAAATCCTAAAAGCTTACCGGATTCTACACCGAATACGCACTTTTGAGGGTTTAGCTTTATGTTATAAAGTCTAAGCCTTTTGAAAATCTTTTGTAAGCATTCGAGATGAGTGCATCGAGTTTTTGACTTAGCTAGGAGATCATCTACATATACCTCTATGAGCTCATGAATCTGATCGTGAAAGATTGAGGTCATAGCTCTCTGGTACGTGGCGCCAGCATTTTTCAAACCAAAGGGCATGACTGTATAGCAGTACGTGCCCCATGGGGTTGTGAAAGCAGTCTTAGCCTGATCTCGTGGGCTTAGTTTGATTTGGTTATATCCTGAATAGCCATCCATGAATGAAAACATTTCATGATTTGCAGTACTATCGACTATCAAATCAATGTTTGGTAAAGAGAAATTATCTTTTGGCGTGGCTTTATTCAGGTTTCTAAAATCGATGCATATCCGAATTTTCCCACTGGTTTTTCGAACAACAACTATATTAGATAACCAATCAGAATATGCAATGGGTTTTATAAATCCGGCTTTTAACAGATCTTCTAAACCCTCTTTGACTTGTGAATGCACATTCGGATGTATCTTCCTAAGCTTTTGTTTTACGGGTTTTGCATTTGAATCTAAGGGAAGGCGATGCTCTACAACATTCGGGTCTATACCCGGCATGTCTTCATACGTCCATGCGAACACATCAACGTAGGTTTTCGCACCTACCTTAATGAGTTTGGGCTTCGAATCATTCCCTAAGTTTATCTCTATGAAATCCCCTCCTACTGATTTCGAAGGTTTTTCAAAATCGAGAATTTTGTGAAATTCTGGGAGTTCAGAAGTAGGATCTTCTTTGAGAGGATCTACTTCTGGTCTTTGATCATTCTCAAGAATTCTGAATCTTAGGGAATTTGGACTTGACGCATAGTTTTCACAAACGCCTGGTTTTTGTTTTGGATTTTCTGCAGGTTTTGAAGATTTTGGTCCTCTTATGAAGAGGACTTTCTTTTCGAAATTTTTTTCTCTTTCAAAACCTTTATCAGGAGCTGCTAAATACAGGATTTTGTTTTTAGTATTTTGCGAATTTTCGATTTTTTTGGATTTTTGTAAGGAAAGAACTTTAGGAACTGTACAAACAACTCTTTTTTCGAGTTTTTGACCTTTTTCAAATGTTTTTGGTTTTTGGGATTTTTCAATTTTTTGAATTTTGAGTTTTTCAAATGTTTTTGGATTTTTGATTGAGGGATCTTCCATCATACCTACAAAGGAAAAACGCCACTAGTTAGACTCCGAATAAGAGATCTAAATCGTAGGTTTCTGCTTGGGTAGGCTCCAAGGCACCCTTGACCCAGGTGATCACAGGTGGTGGTTCTGGCGGTATTTTGGGAGTATAGTCGATCCCGTGTCGGCTTTGGTTGGCTTTAGGCAAGATGGGTTCTATGAGACCCTGGTTTTGTGCCCCTAGACTTTTGTAAGGCATATACCCCATGTTCAATAACATGTTCCAGGATTTTTTGTTTTTGGAAAAGTTTTCATATAATTTGTGGTCCTGGAACTTGCTATCGTCCATGTTATGCACATAAGGTTTTCGGTCCAGGGGTTTTGAAAACAACTGACGTTTGGATTTTCCTGGGATGGTTAACGTCTTGAGTGGGCCAGCCTTGGGCGACCCCTGAATATATACAACCTTCCTAGGCATCTGAAGGGTGAGCTTTGGTAGCTCGACTATGGTTTGCCCCGGGTTGACCTTGTAGGTCTGGGAACTTGACAGACATGGGGAGCTCTGAATCCCCTGCAGTTGTGGATGGCTCTCACTTTGGATCACAACGACTTGATTTTCGAAAGGGATTTTTACGCACCTATGGAAGGTGGACGGCACAGCATGCAGGCTGTGTATCCAAGGCCTTCCCAGCAATAGGTTGTAGTGGGGGTGGATGTCCAAAACATGGAATACCCCCACGTGAGCTATCCCTCCCGTTTCCATGGGGAGTTCAATGGATCCTAAGGATCTGGACGCATTTCCATCGTATCCAGTGATTACGATGGGGTTTGGATTCATGGAAGTCAAGGTGACTCCGATTTGATATGCTATGTGAAGCGGAAGGATATTGAGCCCTCCTCCTCCATCAACTAGACACCTATCCAGAGAGTGGTGATTCAATACCACCTCGATGTGTAGGGCCTGATTATGGGATTCGTAAGGTCTTTCGAGATCCTCTTCCGAAAACACGATAGGCATTTTTGCACCTATGGACGCCACTTGGTTGGACAAGGACTCTGGGGTAATATTTGAACTAACTTTTGCTCTTTCTAGGATTTTTTCTAACACAAGTCTATGCCTAGGCGAGGTTTGTATTAGCTCTAGGATGGACATGTTAATGGGAATCTTCGAAAGATGGTTTTCAAAATCATACAAGTTCAAAACAATTTTTCCTTTGTCCGTTTTGGGCAGAACTCCAAGAATACATGCTTTTGAGGGGCCAGGTACACTGACCACCTTTTTAGCATTTTGCAGATGTGGGGGCTGATAGATCCTTCCGGATCTTGTCACCTATCCCACGATCAACCTAGGATTCGTACCTACCATGGCTCTAATCGGATATTTTGGAGCACCTCGGTTTTTTAAAACTGGTTTAACTGGGGACGGAACTCTTGGTGGTTCCCGAATCACTACTTGGGCGGATTTCCTATGAAGGATGAGGGTAGATGCACAAGTAGAAAAGCCAGACTTATATGTATGCGCTAAACTCTTCGAAATCGTGAGAGCACATACCTCTTTACCCTTCCCACTGGTACTTGCATGATTAGGGAAGGGTTCTTTGAAAATAGCTTGGGCAGGCTTTGGTTCCTCAGTGACCTGGAGCCGACCCTCTGCTATCAAGTCCTCGATTTTGTTTAGGAGGGAAAAACATTGCTTCATATCATGGCCTTTGAGCCGATGATACTTGCAGAATCTGTTTAAAAACCTCCCTTTGGAAGTGATTCCCTCGGGGATTTCGGGGAGTTCGATCATTCCTTGGGCGAGTAGGAGGTCTAGGACCTCCGTCACAGGTTGCCCCAGAGGAGTGTACTCCCGTTTTTCAAAGGATTTTTGTATTTTTTTGTCTTTTCTATTTTCGAAATTATCAAAATTCTTTGAAGTGCCCGCCAACCTTGGATCTACCGGGACATTGGCGATTTTGTGGGGTTTTGCCCCTTTGTCCATGGCGGGTAACCCAAAATTGTCGGGTTTTTCTAATCGAGTTTTTGAAATTATACTTCCTTTCCACAGATGGTCGTAAATCCCTTTTTTCAAGTTTGTTTCAAAAAGAGATGCCTTTTTAATCAGTTTGTGGAAAGTAGAGATTTCGTGTAGGGAGAGAAGGGTTTTCAATTCAGTTGTAAAATTATCCAGGATGAGCATTACTGCGCATCCTTCGGATATGGGCTCTCGCACCTGTCCAAGGAGGGACCTCCATCGAACGATAAATGTATGTACATCTTCGTTCATACCTTGCTTTGTATCCCTCAAAGTATTTAAGGTAGGCGTAACTTCTACGTTGTGTGAAAATCTTTGCATGAAACAGTTCGCTAACTCTTCAAAAGTTGCAAACTGGCTCAGATCATAGGAAGCTAGCCATTTCGAAGCTGTACCTTTGAGGGATAAAGGAAACCAATACACTTATTTCATCGAGTCCTTCTTTTTCTTGTGGACTCGACGAGAGAAAAGTTGCAGGTGAGACCTAGGGTCTCCCGTGCCATCATACCGATGGAAATTTGGTATTTCGGCGTCGCTGTCTATTTCATAATCTAATGGAAGAAAATCAAACAGGGCGTACGTCTTTTTCTCTTTATTTTGCCCTTTTAGCAGCTGCTGTAGGGCTTTACGATCCTTATGAGTGAAGGAATCGTGGTATTGGTCGCCTCCTATTGGGGAAGTCTCCTTGTTTTTGCGAGTTTTCTCAAATCTTTTTCAGGCCTTTTGTTCGCCATTTGACGAACATGAATCAGCTGCCTCAGCATCTTGGCTAAGAGCAGCGATCTTGGCCTCAAAATCTTTTCTCAATTCCTCTATTTCATCTCTTTGGTTTTGAGTTTTCAAAATTTTTTTAGATCGAGAACTTGAGGTGCATGAGGCACGGCTAGACACTTCATTGGAGTCTGATCTCGACATGACTCCGATGCTTTAAAATCCAAACTATGAAAATGCAAAAAGACAAAGAGTCAAAACACTTTTTCTTGGAAATTTTTTTTTTCAAGAGACCTGTTTGTTTGTATCGATTTTCTTTAAGACCCATGTCCCACTGGGCGTGCCAAATCTATAGACATAGAAAATCCTCAACTCCGGGTTCTTAGGCCTGAAGCGAATTTTTTTCGTGTTTACGTCGCTTTAAAAAAAAAAAAAAAAAAGGGCGTGCCAACTAGCTTTCTCAAACTAGCGAAGTAAGTTTTGAAAAAAAAATATCTGACTTTTGGGGCGACTGTGGATAAGTGGGATCTTTTCGTCGCAGACCTTCTTGAACCGGTGCTCAAGGGTCAGTCTGTACGCTTTTCAGGAAATTTCAATTTTTCAACAAACACGACTCTTTTGAAAACGTAAAAGTGTTTTTATCAATTGGTTTTATCAAAATTGCAAATTTTATACAAGGGATCTACACGTTCTTATTTTCTTGGATTTTTAGCCAATTCAGGCTTGTGTTTGTGTGCATCAAGTGTTCGATTTTGGCAGATTTTTACACGATTTGCCTTAAGATTGTTCGATGCAAATATGCTTCCTATCTCGAGTGTGGCGTGTATGCGATGCAACTCACACAACTTAAAGGGAAAACCCGAAATTTAAAGACAGGACAAAATGGAAATTGCAGAAGGGAATTTGCAAAAGGGAAATTGCAGAAGGGAAATATAGCTATATCTTAAGAGCGGAAAGGCTCAATTGTGCGAGTGTGTGTTGTGTATAAATTAAAAGACAACTCACACAGCGGAACCTTAAAACCCAGCAGAAAGTATATAGATACAGCTATATCTTATAGGCTGACAAGGCCCAAAATGTGCTTGTAAGTGTGAAGCAAGTGCTCATGTGAACTTGGGTGCACGTGTGAGAGCTGGAATTGAAATGCACACGACTTTGAATATAAAACCCACGCAACTGAAAGTATATAAATATGGCTATATACTATGGACTGTCGAGGCCCAAAATGTGCATGTGAGTGTGGAGCAAGCGCTCATGTGAACTTGGGTGCACGTGTGAGAACTTGAAATAGAACACACGCATGCAACTCCAAAGCAAAGGTGTGTGAAATGTGTACAGTTAAGAGCGGAAAGGCTCGAGTATACGTGTGTGATTCGTGTTTCAAACCATAATATTACATCCCGGGGGGAGACTACGCTCCATTATTACAACCCCGTATCAAATTGAATTGAATTTGAAACAACGTAAAGAACCATATTCGAGCACTTACTCATCGTTTGCTTGGGCTTCCTTTTTCAACGAAACCTGACCTTGGATATAGCCATTGGATGGACTTTCCTCTGCGAGACGACCAGCTGCGTAGAAGGTTGATCCTAGATCGTAACCTGGGCTAGATTGACAAACTAATGCACTATGGGTTTTGGGCTTAGATATGATAGATCTAGGGTGAAAACTAACGGATCTAAGTTAGGTCTAGGTGGCTTGTTTTGGTCGAAGGTTAGCTCAAGGTTCTAAGGAAAAAAAAACCGACCAGCTAATGGTCGAGTTAGGGGATGTCTAAGGAAGTGGTTCGGGCGAGATGCGAAGGGATACTCGTCTCACAATGGGTCGAGATTGGTTTAGGGATAGTGAGTGATCTTAGGGGAAATCCTAAGGTAAGCTCTAGGGCAATGCTTGGCCAAAGGGTGGCCGAGCTTGGGCTGGTGTTGGGTGTTTGATCTTGTAAACACCCCGAAATCCCACGAATTTCTTAAACAAACCTGGTTTTATACAAGCAGCCCCAAAGGGCTATTTTGAGTTTGGAAACCCAGGAGCCTTCCAGACAACCCTGTATATATGTTTTAAACTCTGTATTTCAAAAATATATAATATAGCTTTTGAAAACCTTTTAAAACACGTTTTTGAAACCCCAAAGCGGCTTGGCCCGATCAAGACAGGACCAGGAGAGCTAAGAAGAGCCTGGAACCGGAGCACATGTCAAGCCCGGCACAGCAACTCTTGTATCTGATTCACACCCCCAGGATCTCGAACGTCCAAGAACCTGTTCTTATCAAAATATCATTTGAAGTCATCTCCGGAAGGCAGAAACGGAGGCGGACGACCATGTTGGCGAAGACCCAACACAGACGGAGTACTGATGCTGTCAGGCCCCGCACGAATCGTCCGTTTCGAACCCAGCTCGAAGGAGTCAGAGTTCAGTTTGGATTGGATCTGGACCATATATATCCAGATCCCAATCCAAACCCATATGTGGACTTGGATTTGGATCCAGAGATCCAATCCAATATCCATATCCATGGCCCACATCACCTTCTCATAAATGGAGGTGGGGCCCACTTGAAATTCACGTGGGATCATGGGCATGAGAGAGAGTGGGGATGGAAAATATCAAGAGGGTTGTAATTAAGCTTGACTTGTGTGTCAAGTTTGGGGTTAATCATGTGGGTTAGCCTAATTGAGTGGGTTTAAGCTTGTAATTAGCCAAAACCTAACCTAGGGCTGCACCAACATGATATGGTTAAGGTCTATGGGCCATGCAAAGGGAGCTCCTTCACCTAAACCTAACCCAAAACACCTAATCCAAGCCTACCCCCCAATCCACCCCTAATCTGAGCCTAATCACCTAACCCACTTTCCTAATCCCGGCCTAATCCCAACCTAATCACCTAACCCACTTCCCTAATCCTTCCCTAAACATAGGTTAATTTCCCTAATCCTAGCCTAAACCTAGCCTAATCACCTAACCTAGCTCACTAAACCTCACCCTAAAACCCAACCACCTAACCTAGCCCTAAACCCCTAAACCACCCCTAGCCCACCATCTACCCAAACCCCTAGTTTTCAAAATATCTGGCCCAACCCTTTCTAGCCCACCTTATCTACATACCACCCTACCTAAACCACCTAACCACTACCCCAAGCCCAGCCCTAACCGACCTACCCATCCCTATTTAAACCCCCCCCCCTTGGGGGCGGGTTTTGCAAGCTAGCAACCCTCACCAATCCCAGCCGGGCCCTCTCTTTCCCCCATTTCCACACCCAGCCGAATCTGCCCCAGCTGCTCCACCTGCGCCGCCTGCACCACCACCATCCCTCCATCCCACCACCGCTTGCACCGCCATCTCCACCGTCTCCCGGCCGAGCTTCACAGCCTGCCTATCTTCCTCCCAGCCGGGTACCACCTTCTCCCCATTCGGTAAGTACCCCCCACTCTACCTAGCTCCTTCTCTACTCCCTCTCCACTCTCAGCCACCTAAACCCTATCACAACACCCTACCACAACATCCTACCACCAGCCATTCCTCTTTGCTGCCACCCTTCTCACTCAGCCGAACCTAGTCATCCTAGCAGCCCGCTACCACCACATTCCCCTAAGACTCCCATTCGGCCTTCCCCTAAGACTCCCATTCGGCCTTCCCCTAAACTCCCCTTAGGTCCATATTCCCTAACACTCTATACTCCCCATTCGTGACCCTACACACTTACTTGGCCCAGCCCTTTAATCGCCCACATCAAGGCGACACCCACTTGCAACCGGCCACCTTCGAGGCGCCTATCCCACGCCCCACTTGCAGCCGGCCAGCACCCTTGGTCACCCATCCTCGCGGAGCTCCCGTTTGCAGCCCAAGGCGAAGGCCAAGCCCACGCTCAAGCAAGGCCTCTACGGACCAGCTGCTCGTAAGTGCCTAAACTCGGTCTTTAGTTGTATACTTGCTTGAGATTCAATTTGATACGGGGTTGTAATAACGGAGCATAGTCTCCCCCCGCTTGTAATAACGTGGCTTGGCACACCTACACACGTGCACTCTCTTAGTTGTGCACGATTTTGAACACACACGGGCCTAATCAGCCCCTAATACATAAGTATATATACTTTCATTTTCGAAGGGTTTTGCTTAAGTTGGGTGCGTTGTCTTTCAATTCATTCACACACACATTGAGCTTTCGCTCTTATTTGAAAGACCCAAGTAAGGGCCGACCTATACTATTTGGGTTTCATTTCATGTCGTGTGAGTAAGTCTTTCAATTCAAGCACTCTCACACACATTGAGCTTTCGCTCTTATTTGAAAGACCCAAGTAAGGGCCGACCTATACTATTTGGGTTTCATTTCATGTCGTGTGAGTAAGTCTTTCAATTCAAGCACTTTCACACACATTGAGCCTTCGCTCTTACTCCCAAGACCTTAGTAAAGGCCTTATTGCAGTTATATTTGGGTTTCATTTATGTCGTGTGTGTAGTACTTCAATTCAAGCACTCTCACACACATTGAGCCTTCGCTCTTACTCCCAAGACCTTAGTCAAGGCCATACTGCAATTTATATTTGGGTTTAATTTCATGTCGTGTGCGTAAGTCTTTCAATTCCAGCACGCACCCACATTGAGCCTTCGCTCTTATTTGCAAGACCCGAGTAAGGGCTCATATACATAATCTATATACATATCTCCCTTCGGTTATTTCCCTTCGGTTATTTCCCTTCGGTTATTTCCCTTCAGTTATTTCCCTTCAATATTGTCTTTACATTTCGGGTTTTCCCTTTGGAGTAGCGTGAGTTTGCATTGCATCTACGCCATACCACGAGGTAGGACGCATATTGCATCAAAGCAAGCCCCACTCGAATTCGCCCACGTAGTGGAGTGTTCATAACACACAAACTAGGTGGCCCGAAAAGGGATAAAAGAAAAGACTTAGGCACGTGCAAATCCACGTGATCTAAAACATGCAATCGCATTTTAAAGACCCGAAATAGACACCTCGAACCGCTTTGTAGACTTTCTCTCCAAAAACTCGATTTTTGCAAAGCGTACAGACCGACCCTTGCGCATCGGTGCAAGAAGGTTTGCGACGACAAGAGCTCACTTGCTCAGATGTCGCCACGTTTAGAAGTCAGTGTTAAAAATATCTTCACTAGCTTAGGTAAGCTAGCTGGCATGCCCTGTTTGCATACATAGGCCTTAGACACACGAGAGGATCCACTCCGAGCCCTGAAAAAGGCAAAGAGGCGGGGATTTTCGCGCGTCTACAGATCTCACGTGAGATCCTAAGGGAGTGGCTCAGCCAAAGGGTGGCCGAGCTGGGTAGGTTTAGGTTAGTTCTTTTGGTTAGGATCTAACTTAGGTAATGGATTTAGTTTAGGGAAAAACCTAAGATGAACTCAGCTAGCATGGGCCGAACTAGATGGGTGAAAATGGGTTCGTCCAAAGGAAGGAACCGAGTGTTTTAGACACTCGGTTTTTGCTGGGTCTCTAGGAGTAGTTTTGGTTTAGGAAATAGTTTAGGTGGTTTAGTGCTAGATGGTTTGGCTGGGAGGGATCTAAGGTGAGCTTGGCCAGCCAATGGCCGAGCTGGGTATGGTTCTAGATTAGAGTAGTCTTAGGTAGAACTAGGATCGTTCCTTTAGTGAAGTTCGGCCAGCATCTTGGCTGGACTTTTTGACGTTTTATGTTTTAGAGTTTAGGTGGTTTTGAGAGGTACGAAAAGAGGAGGCTTTGGGCAGGATTTGAGGGGCTTACCTTGACAACCTATCAGCCCATTTGATCTTGTTTCCAACGCAGCCAATCTCCATTGAAGAAAGCCCATCCAATGCCGCCAGGTTTCTCTTCATTTCCAGCAACATACAAGGCGTGAAATGCTTCAACTTACACTTGAGTGCAGCCCACAAGATCAACCCACGATTTTACAAAACAAGAGGGGAAGGCCAGCCCCTTTTGTTGACCTTCCTCTCTCTCTCTCTCTCTCTCTCTCTCTCTCTTCCCCCCCCCAAACTACCAACGTGAAATGTTGGAAATTCCTCCACTTCAAAGCCAGCCCACTCATGTCCTTTTATAGGCCCCTTGTGTGGATATAGATCCTTTGTTGGTTTCTAAAATCCGGATCCAATCCAATCCAAGTTTTGTTTGGATATGGATCTTGGATCTGGATTTTTGGATCCAGATTTGATCCAAATTTTTCTCTTCTTCAGTCCTTTCTGGCATTTCAAGCCGGATGCTTCGTGCGGGTCCTGAGTTTATCAAGATTCCGTCTTACGCTGGGTTTTTCCCATTTTCATCGTCCGAGGTTCTTTTCGTCTTTCTAGACTCTGTTTCGACTATTTCTTCTTGCTTTTGACTTGGATTTTTTGTGATTTCAGAGGTGCTTTTGGCTTGGCCTTTGATGCTTCAGGCTTGAAACGCGTTTGTGGCCTGGGCTTCTTTTTCGTTCTCGAAATTCACTTTTCATCGGGCTGGGCTTGACCTTTGAACTTTTTGAATCTTTTGCGACTGTTTTGAGCCAGGCTTCATCTATTCATCTGGTCTTTCGTAAAAATAGGACCTTCGTCCATTTTCAAGATTTTTCATGTTTCAAACAGGGTTGGAAAACAGAATTTTGAAATGTTTTGAGTTCCTGAGTTTTTTTCGAAAATTCCAAACTTAGCTTTTGAACTGGTTTTCGAACCAGGCATTTGGTTTTGAAAAGTATTTGGGTTTTTGGGGTGTTTACAATATCGAATCTGGCCACTAGATGCGAACCCTTCAACAAACTGTTGAGGAAGGGCACGAAATTCTTATGGGATGACGAATGCCAAAAGTCCTTCGAGAGACTGAAGGCATACTTGGTTAATCCCCCCGTTTTGAACCCTCCAAAGCGAGGAAAACCGCTTTTATTATACATCTCCGTGCATACGAATGCTTTAGGAGCCCTGTTGGCTCAATACAAGGATGACACCCATAAGGAGTAAGCCATCTACTACATTTCGAAAACTCTCTTGGCTTATGAACGAAATTATCAAGCCATGGAGAAGACGTGCTTGGCCCTAGTCTGGGCATGCCAGAAATTCAGACACTATTTCCTAGATCATGAGATCTGGATAGTGTCCAAGCTTGAAATAATCAAGCACTTATTCGAAAAACCCATTCTCACGGGTAGATTGGGCAAATGACAACTCCTTCTAATGGAGTATGATCTGAAATACCATCACCAGATCTCCATTAAGGGGCAAGCCCTAGCAGATTACGTGGCTGTGTTCCCCTTAGAGGACGCATATCCCACTCTTGTTGAAATGCCTGATGAAGGCATATTGCAAAACCATTTTCAAAACCACATTTTGGGAAATTCTTTCGAAAACCAAGTGTGGAAGATGCACTTCGATGGGGCACGAAACCAACGAGGGCTTGGTGCTGGGGTCATCCTAATCTCCCCTTAAAAGGGCGAGATTCCCATAGCAGTCCGCTTAGATTTCGAATGTTCCAACAACATAGCTGAGTATGAAGCACTCATACAAGGCTTAAGGATTTCGAAAACTCTAGGGGCATCATGCATTGAGGTCTTTGGAGATTCACTCCTTGTCATAAACCAGGTTTTAAAAATTTGGCAAGTACGTAATGAGAAACTACTTCCATATCACGAGTTGGCCACTCGATTGGTCCAGTCCTTCCAATCATGTAAACTCACACACGTAGGAAGAGAGGACAATGGCATCACCGATGCCCTCTCCTCCTTGGGTTCAGCCCTGAAGGTCGATCCCATTTCAGGGACCAGATCTTTGGAAATATGGCATGCGCCCCACCCATCCACACACGACTTGGATATTTGTCAAAATGACCCAGAGTCTATTGAAAAACCCAGAGCCAAAATGACATCAAACAGTTTTTAGAAAATGGGGGATTCGCCGAGGATGCCACATCCAAGGATAAGGCATTCATCCATAAGATTTCGACCCGATACACCATTCTGGGTGGGGTCTTATACAAAAAAAGTTTTTACCGGCATTCTGCTTAGGTGTATTGACCTAGAGGAGGCTAGGAAAGTAATGCACGAGTTCCACGATGGAGAATGTGGAGGTCATGTTAATGCCAACATGATGGCCATGAAAATACTTAGAGGGCGCTATTTTTGGTCCACCCTGAAGAAGGATTGCCACGATCATGTTAGGAAGTGTCATCCCTGCCAAGTGCATGGGCACGCCATTCATATCCCTTCATCTGCATTGCATTCCGTGGTCAGCCCCTGGCCATTTACCATGTGGGCGTTTGACATCGTAGGCCCAATATTTCCAAAGGCCTCAAATGGGCATCGATTTATTTTAGCAGCCACGGAGTATTTCTCCAAATGGGTGGAAGCCATTTCCCTAACCAACGTGATGGGGCAACATGTAGTGGCTTTCATCCGGAGGAATATCTTGTCTCGATTTGGGGTTCCACGAGACCTTGTGTCTGATAATGGTACCCCATTCAAGAATGAGCGGATGGTTAAGTTGTGCAACACGTATGGCATAACTCACCACTTCTCTTCGCCCTACTACCCTCAAGGCAACGGCCAAGCCGAAGCCACAAACAAGACTCTCATTAGCATAATTGAGAAAACCTTAGAGAAGGGTAGGACGTGGCACGAGAAGCTAGATGAAGCCTTATGGGCTTATAGGACTTCCATCCGGACTCCCACGAATGCCACACCATTCGAATTGGTCTATGGCACAAATGCCATTCTTCCCATTCATACTCAACTGCATTCATTCCATACATCCATAGCACTCGACCTCCCCCTAGAGACGCTTCAGCATGCTAGGATGGCCGAACTAGACTTGCTAGATGAGAGGCGACTCCTTGCCATGGATCATGCTCATGCATACCGGCAAAGGATAGCCCAACATTATAGCAAACACATGAGACCTCGCCACTTTGAAGTGGGGGATCTGGTTTTAAAGACCATCCATCATCGTGGCCCACACCCCCTGGGCAAGTGGCGCCCCAACTGGGATGGACCCTATGTTGTACGAGCAACCACTACGAACAACTCATATTGGTTGATCGATGTAGAAGGTAGGAATTTAGCAGATCCTATCAATATTCAATACTTAAAGAAGTATCATGTGTAGGATTTGGATTAAATTCCAATTTTTCGAAAATTTTAGGGATAGCTGCCCTGAGACATGTGAATAAGGTGCAAAGGCGAACTCGTGTGACCCTGAGTGAGAGAATTCGCACTTATGAAAGAACGAAGTCTTCAAAATCGGGGTTACATTTCAAAATCCTTCTTCTTGCAAAGAAAGGCCTAGTTCAATATAGCAAGATACTTGCAAGTAGTACGTGCTATTTCTAAATAGGCTGATCTGGAATGGATCGAGTGTAGGCTTGGGATAAGTCCTCCCCTCTTCTCTTCTCTTTCCAAAAGGAAAACAAAAGCGCAAACAAAGGAAATTTCCCATTCAAAGTCTCTTTCCAAAAGAAAGAAACCAGAATTCAAAAGAAAAATTGATTCTCTTGTGAAAAGGAGGGATTAAAGAAAAAATACTCCCAAAGGGAGACCCTCGATGAAAAAAAAGGAAAAAGAGGCCAAAAAGCTCAAAAAGAGCAGTTTTCTACCTTCTGTGCCTCAAACCACGGGACGCTTCAGAAGGGACCGTGGTATCTCTTTCCCATCCCTGGCTTATCCCAAGCTAAAGCATGGTTCATTTCGAGGAATCCTAAAGTAAAAATAGGATTTACTTACTTGAATTTCATCTTGTTTGAGAATTCGACGTTTCGAGTAAGGCGTAGGAATTTGAAATATAACTTGTTTTCTTATAAAACCTCAGCTAGATAAGCGAGTATTAAGACTCAAACAAGGGCAAGCACGAAGAGCTCGAGATCCTTAGGATAGAGACTCAAGACAGTTGTCCCTTTTGTAAATAGTTTTGTAAATAAGTTTTGAAAAGTCGAACAACGAACAGCATAGGATCTGGCTCACTTGGAGCAGTAGGCCTTATAAGTCTTTGAGAGTTCGACCACATCTGGTCTCTGGGAGGTCACAACTCTTGGCACCACACCCATGTCATCTGCATTCCGTGCATGGCACTTGCATAAATATGATCCCATTTAGGACCAGATTCCATAGTCCAACCCTTTGGCGTGATATCTCCTCCTACCAGAGTTTTAAATTGAGATTTTGCTAAAGATTGGGGCGATCCCATATTCTTCGTGGATAGATCTAGGGAGACATTGAAAGGGGTGTTTGTCATCTTTGCCCTTATCCAAATCAATTTGGACAAGGCCAAAGAGGGGCATCTGTAAACACCCCGAAATCCAACGAATTTCTCAAATCCATCTAGTTTTATAAAAGTAGCCCCAAAGGGCCATTTTGAGTCTGGAAACCCAGGAGCCTTCCAAACAACCCTGTACATATGCTTTAAACTATGTATTTCAAAAATGTATAATATGGCTTTTAAAAACCTTTTAAAACACGTTTTGAAACCCCGAAGCAGCTTGGCCTAATCCAGATAGGACCAGAAGAGCTAAGGAGAGCCCGGAACCGGAGCACATGTCGAGCCCGACACAGCAACTCTCGTATCAAATCCACACCCCCAGGATCTCGAACGTCCAAGACCCTGTTATCATCGAAACATTGTTTGAAGTCATCCCCAGAAGGCAAAAACAGAGACGGACGATCATGTTGGCGAAGACCCAACGCAGACGGAGTACTGATGCTATCAGGCCCCGCACAAACCGTTCGTTTCGAACACAGCTCGAAGGAGTCAGAGATCAGTTTGGATCGAATCTGGACCATATATATCCAGATCCCAATCCAAACCCATGTATGGACTTGGATTTGGATTCGGATTCAAAAATCCAATCCAATATCCATATCCATGGCCCACATCACCTTCTCATAAATGGAGGTGGGGCCCACTTGAATTTCACGTGGGATTATGGGCATGAGAGAGAGTGGGGGGTGGATAAGATCAAGTGTGTGTTGTAATTAAGATTGACTTGTGTGTCAAGTTTGGGGTTAATCATGTGGGTTAGCCTAATTAAGTGGGTTTAAGCTTGTAATTAGCCAAAACCTAACCTAGGGCTGCACCAACATGATATGGTTAAGGTCTATGGGCCATGCAAAGGGAGCTCCTTCACCTAAACCTAACCAAAAACATCTAATCCTAGCCTTCCACCCTAATTCGGCCCTAATCTGAGCCTAATCACCTAACCCACTTCCCTAATCCTGGCCTAATCCCAACCTAATCACCTAACCCACTTCCCTAATCCTTCCCTAAACCTAGGTTAATTTGCCTAAACCTAGCCTAATCCTAGCCTAATCACCTAACCTAGCTCACTAAACCTCACCCTAGAACCAACCCACCTAACTAAACCCTAAACCTCTAAACCACCCCTAGCCCACAACCTACCCAAACCACTTGTATTTAAAATATCTGGCCCTACCCTTTCCAGCCCACCTTATCATCATACCACCCTACTTAAACCACTACCCCAAACCCAGCCCTAACCGACCTAGCCCAGCCCTATATAAACCCCCCCCCCCCTTGGGGGCGGGTTTGATCATCTAGCAGCCCCACCTTCCCAGCCGGGTCCTCCACTTCCCCAGCTCAGCCGAATCTCCACCTGCTCCACCTGCTCCACATCCCGCCACCACCTGCTCCACGTCCCGCCACCACCTGCACCACTACCTTCCAGCCGAGCGCCACCACCACCACCATCATCCGGTTGACTCCTTTCTACCCGCCACCATCTCTTCACCCGGTAAGCACCCTACATTCTATCTTACTCCTTCTTCACTCCCTCTCCACTCTCAGCCACCTAATCCACTCCCATATCACCCTAACACCAGCCCTTCCACTTGCTGCCACCAGCCCCACTCAGCCAAACCCGTAGCCACCCTAGCTGCCCGCCACCACTAAGTCCTCCTAGTCGGCCACCCCAACCGACTGTCATTTCATTCGGCCACCCCAGAAAAGGCGGGGAGGCGTGGGGATTTTCGCACGTCTACAGTTAGGTGATTAGGCTAGGATTAGGTTAGGTTTAGGGAAATTAACCTAGGTTTAGGAAAGGATTAGGGAAGTGGGTTAGGTGATTAGGTTGGGATTAGGTCGGGATTAGGGAAGTGGGTAGGTGATTAGGCTAGGATTTGGACAGGATTAGGGTAAAAGGCTAGGATTAGGTGTTTTTGGATAGGATTGGATTAAGGAGCTCCCTTTGCATGACCCATAGACCTTAATTACATCATGTTGGTGCAGCCCTAGGTTAGGTTTTGGCTAATACGAGCTTAAACCCACTTTAATTAGGCTAACCCACATGATTAACCCCAAACTTGACACACAAGTCAAGCTTAATTACAACACACTCTAATCTTATCCTCCCCTACTCTCTCTCATGCCCATAATCCCACGTGAAATTCAAGTGGGCCCCACCTCCATTTATGAGAAGGTGATGTGAGCCATGGATGTGGATATTGGATTGGATTTCTAGATCCAAATCCAAATCCAAGTCAAACATGGGTTTGGATTGGGATCTGGATATATATGGTCTAGATCCAATCCAAACTGAATTCTGACTCCTTCAGGCTGTGTTCGAAACAAACGGTTTGTGCGGGGTCTGACAGCATCAGTACTCCGTCTGCGTTGGGTCTTCGCCAACATGATCGTCCGCCTCTGTTTTTGCCTTCCGAAACTGATTTCAAGTAATGTTTTGATGATAATAGGGTCTTAGACGTTCGAGATCCTGGGGGTGGATTCAATGTGAGAGTTGTTGTGCCGGGCTCGACTTGTGCTCTGGTTCCGGGCTCTCTTTGGCTTTTCTGGTCCTGTCTTGCTTGGGCCAAGCTGCTTCGGGGTTTCAAAAACGTGTTTTAAAAGGTTTTTAAAGCCATATTATACATTTTTGCAATATAAAGTTCAAAACATATGTACAGGGTTGTTTGGAAGGCTCCTGGGTTTCCAGACTCAAAATAGCCCTTTGGGACTGCTTTTACAAAACTAGGTTGTTTTGAGGAATTCGTGGGATTTCGTGTGAGATGGAGTTAGGGGCTGGTGGGAAGTATAAGGGACAGGTCCTAGGGAGCTAAGTGGAGTGGACGGGTGTTGCTAGGGGAAGTAGTTCTAGGCGGGTGGTTGAAGTGGTTAAGGTCTGGCCGAATGGGTAGGATGGCAGGTGGCTGGTGTTGGGATGATGTGGCGGTGGTGTAGGTGGTTGAGAGTGGAGGGGGAGTGAAGAAGGGGTAGAGTGAAGCTGAGGTACTAACCGGATGAAGAGGAGAGGCGGTGGATGGAAGAGGGGCAGCCAGATGTCTTGGATGCGCAGGGTGGGGTTCGGCCGGATGGAACGGTGGCGATGTGGAGCTTGGTTGGAGCGATGGTGGTGGTGGTGGTGCTTGACTGGGAGGCAATGGCGCAGGTGGAGTAAGGCTATAGGTTTGGTTGGAAATGGTGGCTGGAGTCGGTTGGGATCGGCTGGGCTGGAAAAAAGATAAAAAAACCAGCCCCTTGGGGGGGGGTTATATAGGGCTGAAGAGGGCGGTTGGGGCTGGTATTAGGAGGGTGGTAAGGTGGTTTAGGTAGTGGTGGTGTAGTGATAAGGTGGGCTGGTTTTGAGGAGGGGCCAGATATTTTGGTTAAAGGGGTTTTAGGGATATGGTGTGCTAGGCTTAGGTGGGGTGGTTTAGGGGTTTAGGGGTTAGCTAGGTGGGTTGGTTTTGGGGTGAGGTTTAGTGAGGTGGGTTAGGTGATTAGGCTAGGATTAGGTTAGGTTTAAGGAAATTAAGCTAGGTTTAGGGGAGGATTAGGGAAGTGGGTTAGGGGATTAGATTGGGATTAGGCCGGGATTAGGGTAGTGGGTTAGGTGATTAGGCTAGGTTTAGGCCGGGATTAGGATAAAAGGCTAGGATTAGGGGTTTTTGATTAGGATTGGGTTAGGGAGCTCCCTTTGCATAACCCATAGACCTTATTGCATCATGTTGGTGCAGCCCTAGGTTAGGTTTTTGGCTAATACAAGCTTAAACCCATGCTAATTAGGCTAACCCACATGATTAACCCCAAACTTGACACACAAGTCAAGCTTAATTACAATTAACACTCAAATCTTATCCTCCCCCACTCTCTCTCATGCCCATAATCCCACGTGAATTTCAAGTGGGCCCCACCTCCATTTATGAGAAGGTGATGGGCCATGGATGTGGATATTGGATTGGATCTCTGGATCCAAATCCACACATGGGTTGACAGCATCAGTACTCCGTTTGCGTTGGGTTTTCGCTAACATGGTCGTCCACTTCTGTTTTCACCTTCCGTAGATGATTTCAAGTGATGTCTGATTATAACAGGGTCTTGGACGTTCGAGATCCTGGGGTTGGATTCAACATGAGAGTTGCTGTGCCGGGCTCGACTTGTGCTCCGGTTCTGGGCTCTCCTTAGCTTTTCTGGTCCTATCTTGATTAGGCCAAGCTGCTTCGGGGTTTCAAAATGTGTTTTAAAAGGTTTTTAAAACCATATTATACATATTTAAAACATATAAAGTTTGAAACATATGTACAGGGTTGTCTGGAAGGCTCCTGGGTTTCCAGACTCAAAATGGCCCTTTAGGGCTGCTTTTACAAAACCAGGTTTGTTTCGAGAAATTCATGGGATTTCGGGGTGTTTACAACCGGCATCCTACTTAGATGTGTCGATCTAGAGGAGGCTAGGACTATGATGCATGAGTTCCACGATGGAGAATGTGGAGGTCATGTTAACGCCAACATGATGGCAATGAAAATACTTAGAGCGGGCTATTTTTGGTCCACCCTGAAAAAGGATTGTCACAATCATGTTAGGAATTGTCATCCATGTCAAGTGCATGGGCACGCCATTCATATCCCCTCATCTACATTGCATTCTGTGGTCAGCCCCTAGCCATTTACCATGTGGCGTTTGATATCGTAGGCCCGATCTTTCCAAAAGCCTCGAATGGGCATCGATTCATTTTAGCAGCCACTGAGTATTTCTCCAAGTGGGTGGAAGCCATTTCCCTAACCAACGTACAGGGGCAACATATGGTGGCTTTCATTAGGAGGAATATCTTGGCTCGATTTGGGGTTCCATGAGACCTTGTGTCCGATAATGGCACCCCGTTCAAAAACGAGAGGATGGTTAAGTTGTGCAACACGTATGGCATAACTCACCACTTCTCTTCGCCCTACTACCCTCAAGGAAACGGCCAAGCCGAAGCCACGAATAAGACTCTCATTAGTATAATTGAGAAAACTTTAGAGAAGGGTAGGACGTGGCACGAGAAGCTGGATGAAGCCTGTAAACACCCTGAAATCCCACGAATTTCTCAAAACAACCTGGTTTTGTAAAAGCAGCCCCAAAGGGCTATTTTGAGTCTGGAAACCCAGGAGCCTTCTAGGCGACCCTGTACAGATGTTTTAAACTTTTATATGTTTTAAATATGTATAATATGTTTTAAAAACTTTTAAAATATATTTTGAAACCCCACAAAGCAAGCTTGGCCTGATTAAAGCAGGACCAGAAGAGCCAAAGAGAGCCCGGAACCGGAGCACATGTCGAGCTCGGCACAGCAACTCTTGTATTGAGTCCACCCCCAGGATCTCGAACGTCCAAGACCCTGTTATCATCAAACATCACTTGAAATCATCTCCGGAAGGTGAAAATAGAAGCGGACGATCATGTTGGCGAAGACCCAACACAGACGGAGTACTAATGCTGTCAGACCCCGCACAAACCGTTCATTTCGAACATAGCCTGAAGGAGTCAGAATTCAGTTTGGATTGGATTTGGATCTAGAGAACCAATCCAATATCCACATCCATGGCCCACATCACCTTCTCATAAATGGAGGTGGGGCCCACTTGAAATTCACGTGGGATTATGGGCATGAGAGAGAGTGGGGAGGATAAGATTTGAGGGTGATTGTAATTAAGCTTGACTTGTGTGTCAAGTTTGGGCTTAATCATGTGGGTTAGCCTAATTAGCATGGGTTTAAGCTTGTATTAGCCAAAATCTGACCTAGGGCTCCACCAACATGATGCAACAAGGTCTATGGGTTATACAAAGGGAGCTCCCTAACCCAATCCTAAGTAAAAACCCCTAATCCTAGCCTTTTACCCTAATCCTGTCCTAAACCTAGCCTAATCACCTAACCCACTTCCCTAATCCTGGCCTAATCCTAGCCTAATCACCTAACCCACCTCCCTAATCCTCCCCTAAACCTAGCTTAATTTCCTTAAACCTAACCTAATCCTAGCCTAATCACCTAACCCACCTCACTAAACCTCACCCCAAAACCAACCCACCTAGCTAAGCCCTAAACCCCTAAATCACCCCACCTAAACCTAGCACACCATATACCTAAAACCCCTTTAACCAAAATATCTGGCCCCTCCTCAAAACCAGCCCACCTTATCACCACACCACCACTACTAAACCACCTTACCACCCTCCAAATACCAGCCCCAACCGCCATCTCCAAACCTATATAAACCCCCCTCTAGTGGGCGGGTTTTTGGAAAAAAAAAGCTTTTCTACCTTGGGCCAGCCGACCTTGGCCAATCTCCTTCCAGCCGAATCCTCCACCTTGCTCCACCTACACAACTTCCATCCAGCCAAGCTCCACCTCGCGCCACCACTGCCTCCCAGCCTGCTCCACCTTGCGCCACCACTGCCCGGCCGAACTCCATCTTCCTACATCACCCGGCTGCTCTTCTTCCTTGGACACCAACTCCCTACCAACCGGTTAGTACCTCAACCTAACTCTACCTCTTCTTCACTCCCCCTCCACTCTCAACTGCCCATACCACCACTACATCACCCCATCACAGCCGCCTGCCACCCCTACCCGTAGTTTGGCACGCCCGGTGGGACGTGAGTCTTTCAAAAATCGAGTTACTCTAGGAACCTTGCGTAAATTTTTCAAAAAAGGTGTTGTTTTAACTCTTTTTCTTTACTTGTACTTAGGAATTTTGAAAAAACTTGAAAAGCATGTCAAAATCCAACCCAAGAGAAGTGTCGAGCCAAGGCTCATGCACATCAAGTTCTCACTCTAGGAGGATTTTGAAAAACAAGATCAAACTAGACAAGATAGAGGACCTGAGAAGGGAATTCGAGGCCAAAATCGATGCTCTCAGCCAAGAGGCTGAAGTAGGCGATTCCTGTTCATCAAATGGTGAACAAAGGGCCAAGAAAAAATCTAAAAAACCTCGCTGTAGACGCAGAAAATCTCCGCTTCCTGGTTCTTAGGCCTGAAGCGAATCTTTTCGTGTATCTAAGTCCTATTTAAATAAAGAGGGCGTGCCAGCTAGCTTACTTAAGCTAGCGAAGATATATTTAAAACCTGACTTCTAACGTGGCGACTGTGAGCATGCAAGCTCTTGTCGTCGCAGACCTTCTTGCACCGATGCGCAAGGGTCAGTCTGTACGCTTTTAAAGATCGAGTTTTGGATATAAGGACCTACGAAAGCGGTTTGAGGTGTTTGATTCGGGTCTTGTTTGTATGATTTTCAGATTTTAGATCACGTGGATTTGCACGTGCCTAAGTCTTGCTTTTTATCCCTTTATGGGCCACCTAGGTGTGTGTTATGAACACTCCACTAAGATGTGGCGATTTTGAGCGGGAGTATGGGGTTTGCTTTGATGCAATATGCATCATAACTCGTGGTATGGCGTATATGCAATGCAAACTCACGCTACTCCAAAGGGAAAACCCAAATTTAAAGACAATGCAGAAGGGAAATGACCGAAGGGAAATGACTTGTAATGGAAATTGCCGAAGGGAAATTGTCGAAGGGAAATACGTATATAATGTATATATGGGCCCTTACTCGGGTCTTGCAAATAAGAGCGAAGGCTCAATGTGGGTGCATGCGAGAATTTAAATACTACATACACGACATGAAATGAAACCCAAATATAACTTGCAATATGGCCTTAACTAAGGTCTTGGGAGTAAGAGCGAAAGCTCAATGTGTGTGAGTGCTTGAATTGAAGTACTACGCACACAACATGAAACTAAACCCAAATATAAATTGCAGTATGGCCTTAACTAAGGTCTTGGGAATAAGAGCGAAAGCTCAATGTGTGTGAGTACTTGAATTGAAGTACTACGCACACAACATGAAATTAAACCCAAATATAAATTGCAGTATGGCCTTAACTAAGGTCTTGGGAAGAAGAGCAAAAGCTCAATGTGTGTGAGTGCTTCAATTGAAGTACTACGCACACAACATGAAATTAAACCCAAATAGTATAACACGGCCCTTACTTGGGTCTTACAAATAAGAGAGAAGGCTCAATGTGTGTGAGTGCGAGAATTTAAAGACAACACACCCAACTTAAGCAAAACCCTACGTAATTTAAAGTATATACATAAACTTATATATAAAGGGTTGATTAGGCCCGTGTGTGTTCAAAATCGTGCACAACTAAGAGAGTGCACGTGTGTGTGGGTGTGCCAAACCACGTTATTACAAGCGGGGGGAGACAATGCTCCGTTATTACAACCCCGTATCAAATTTAATTTAAGCAAGTCTACAACTAAGGACCGAGTTAGGCACTTACTTATAGCTGGTCCGAAGATGACTTGCTTGAGCGTGGGCTTGGCTTCGCCTTGGGCTGCAAGAGGGAGCTCCTTGGAATGGAACGGCAAGGGGAGATGTTGGCCGGATGGGTAAGGGTGCGCGGGAAGGGCGCCTTGAAGGTGGCCGACAACTAGGAGTGTTCTGCCTTGGTGCTTTGCGCTAAGGTGACTAAGGAAGGTCACTAAGGGATGGACTGGTATTAAGGAAGATAGTGCTAAAGAGGGGCCTAAAGGGAATAACTAAGGGAAATGGGGTGGCTACCGAATGGGTTTGATGCAGTCGGCTGGGGTGGCCGACTAGGGATAATTAAGTGGTGGCCGGCTGCTAGGGTGGCTAGGGAATGGCAAGGATGGGAAGGATGGGAAGAGAGCTAGCTAGGGTGCTGTGAAAGGTGGAGCTAAGGGCTGACTAGGAGTTGGAAGGGGCAGGTCCTAGGGAGCAAGGAGGAAGGTGGCTGGGTATCACTAGGGGAGAAGGTAGAGAGCCGGGTGTTGAAAGGATTATGCATGGCCGACTGGGTAAGGGTGGTGGGTGGCTGTGATTGGGGTGATGTAGTGGTGGTATGGGTGGTTGAGAGTGGAGGGGGAGTAAAGAAGAGGTGGAGCTAAGTGTAGGGTACTAACCGAATGGTGAAGGAGTTGGCAGATGGAAGAAGGGCAGTCGGGTGCTTTGGGTGGATGGGATTCGGCCGAGAGGTGGTGGCGACGGGGAGCTGGCCGGATGGAAGTGGTGGTGCAGGTGGAGCTTGGCCAAGGGCAGTGGTGGCGCAGGTGGAGGATTCGGCTGAGAGGTGGCTGGCCAAGGTCGGCTGGGCCAAGGTGGAGAGGATTCATGGAAAACCCGCCCACTAGGGGGGGGTTTATATAGGTTTGGAGATGGCGGTTGGGGCTGGTATTTGGAGGGTGGTAAGGTGGTTTAGGTAGTGGTGGTGTGGTAATAAGGTGGGCTAGTTTTGGGGAGGGGCCAGATATTTTGGTTAAAGGGGTTTTAGGTATATGGTGTGCTAGGTTTAGGTGGGGTGGTTTAGGGGTTTAGGGCTTAGCTATGTGGGTTGGTTTTGGGGTGAGGTTTAGTGAGGTGGGTTAGGTGATTAGGCTAGAATTAGGTTAGGTTTAAGGAAATTAGGCTATGTTTAGGGAAGGATTAGGGAGGTGGGTTAGGTGATTAGGCTAGGATTAGGCCGGGATTAGGGAAGTGGGTTAGGTGATTAGGCTAGGTTTAGGACGGGATTAGGGTAAAAGGCTAGGCTTAGGGGTTTTTACTTAGGATTGGGTTAGGGAGCTCCCTTTGCATAACCCATAGACCTTGTTGCATCATGTTGGTGCAGCCCTAGGTTAGGTTTTGGCTAATACAAGCTTAAACCCATGCTAATTAGGCTAACCCACATGATTAAGCCCAAACTTGACACACAAGTCAAGCTTAATTACAACCACACTCAAATCTTATCCTCCCCCACTCTCTCTCATGCCCATAATCCCACGTGAATTTCAAGTGGGCCCCAACTCCATTTATGAGAAGGTGATGTGGGCCATGGATGTGGATATTGGATTGGATCTCTAGATTCAAATCCAAATCCAAATCCACACATAGGTTTGGATTGGGATCTGGATATATATGGTCCAGATCCGATCCAAACTGAATTCTGACTCCTTCAGGCTGTGTTCGAAACGAACGGTTTGTGCGGGGTCTGACAGCATCAGTACTCTGTCTGCGTTGGGTCTTCGCCAACATGGTCGTTCGCTTCTGTTTTCACCTTCTGAAGCTGATTTCAAGTGATGTTTGCTGATAATAGGGTCTTGGACATTTGAGATCCTGGGGGTGGATTCAATACGAGAGTTGCTGTGTCGGGCTCGACTTGTGCTCCGGTTTCGGGCTCTCTTTGGCTTTTCTGGTCCTGTCTTGCTTGGGCCAAGCTGCTTCGGGGTTTCAAAAACGTGTTTTAAAAGGTTTTTAAAGCCATATTATACATTTTTGAAATATAAAGTTCAAAACATATGTACAGGGTTGCCTGGAAGGCTCCTGGGTTTCCAGACTCAAAATGGCCCTTTGGGGCTGCTTTTATAAAACCAGGTTGGTTTGAGGATTTCGTGGGATTTCAAGGTGTTTACAGATGCCCCTCTTTGGCCTTGTCCAAATCGATTTGGATAAGGGCAAAGATGACAAACACCCCTTTCAATGTCTCCCTAGATCTATCCATGAAAATATGGGATCTACCCAATCTTTTAGCAAAATCTCAGTTTTAAAACCCTGGTAGGAGGAGATATCACGCCAAAGGGATATGTTATGGAATCTGGTCCTAAATGGGATCATGTTTATGCAAGTACCATGCGTGGAATGCAGATGCATGACATGGGTGTGGTGCCAAGAGTGACGACCTCCCAGAGACCAGATATGGTCGAACTTTCAAGACTTACAAGGCCTGCTGCTCCAAGTGAGCAAATCCTATGCTGTTCGATGTTCGATTTTCAAAATCTATTTACAAAAGGGACAACTGTCTTGAGTCTCAATCATAAGGATCTCGAGCTCTTCATGTTTGCCCTTGTTTGAGTCTTGACACTCGCTTATCTAGCGGAGGTTTTATAAGAAAACAAGCTCACACTCGATCCATTCCAGATCAGCCTATTTAGAAATAGCACGTACTACTTGCAAGTATCTTGCTATGTTGAACTAGGCCTTTCTTTGTAAGAAGAAGGATTTTGTAATGTAACCACGATTTTGAAGACTCCACTCTTTCACAAGTGCGAATTCTCTCACTTAGGGTTGTAAACACCCCGAAATCCCACGAATTCCTCAAACAAACCTGGTTTTGTAAAAGCAGCCCCAAAGGGCTATTTTGAGTATGGAAACCCAGGAGCCTTCCAAGCAACCCTGTACATATGTTTTAAACTTTATATGTTTTAAATATGTATAATATGGTTTTAAAAACCTTTTAAATCACATTTTGAAACCCCGAAGCAGCTTGGCCTAATCAAGACACGACCAGAAAAGCTAAAGAGAGCCCGGAAACGGAGAACTAGTTGAGCCCGGCACAACAACTCTCCTATTGAATCCACCCCCAGGATCTCAAACGTCCAAGACCCTGTTATCATCAAAACATCACTTGAAGTCATCTCCGGAAGGCGAAAACAGAAGCGGACGATCATGTTGGCGAAGACCCAACACAGACGGAGTACTGATGCTGTCAGACCCCGCACAAACCGTTCGTTTTGAACACAGCCTGAAGGAGTCAGAATTCAGTTTGGATTGGATCTGGACCATATATATCCAGATCCCAATCCAAACCCATGTGTGGACTTGGATTTGGATTTGGATCCAGAGATCCAATCCAATATCCATATCCATGGCCCACATCACCTTCTCATAAATGGAGGTGGGGCCCACTTGAATTTCATGTGGGATTATGGGCATGAGAGAGAGTGGGGGAGGATAATATTAGAGTGTGGTTGTAATTAAGCTTGACTTGTGTGTCAAGTTTGGGGTTAATCATGTGGGTTAGCCTAATTAGCATGGGTTTAAGCTTGTAATTAGCCAAAACCTAACCTAGGGTTCCACCAACATGATGCAACAAGGTCTATGGGCCATGCAAAGGGAGCTCCTTAAACCAATCCTAATCAAAAAGCCCTAATCCTAGCCTCTTACCCTAATCCTGTCCTAAACCTAGCCTAATCACCTAACCCACTTCCCTAATCCCGACCTAATCCCAACCTAATCACCTAACCCACTTCCCTAATCCTTCCCTAAGCCTAGTTTAATTTCCCTAAACCTAACCTAATCCTAGCCTAATCACCTAACCCACCTCACTAAACCTCACCCCAAAACCAACCCACCTAGCTAAACCCTAAACCCCTAATCCACCCCACCTAAACTTAGCACACCATATTCCTAATACCCCCTAAATCAAAATATCTGGCCCCTCCCCAAAACCAACTCACCTTATCACCACACCACCACCCCTAGACCACCTTACCACCCTCCTAATACCAGCCCCAACCGCCCTCTTCAGCCCTATATAAACCCCCCCCAAGGGGCGGGTTTATGGATCTTCAAAAAAATCCCAGCCGACCTCAGCCATCTCTCCCAGCCGAGTCTTCCACCTGCACCACAACCGGCCACCACCTTGCTCCACCTACACCACCACACCCCCGCCGGCCAACCACCCGTCGCCACCATTTCCACCCGGCCGAACCATCCACTTCAACCACCCGGCTGCTCCTCTTCCATCCATTGCCTTCTTCCCCATTTTGGTTAGTACCCTATCCTTCACTCTACCTCTTCTTCACTCCTCCTCCACTCTCAACCACCTACACCACCGCCACATCATCCCAACACCAGCCACCCGCCATCCTACCCATTCGGCCAGACCTTAGCCACTTCAAACACCCACCTTGAACCACTTCCCCTAGCAACATCCGGCCACTCCACTTAGCTCCCTCAGATTTGCCCCCATCACTTCCCACCAGCCCCTAACTCCATCTTACCACATACCCTAGCTAGCTTCCTTCCCATCCTCGCCATTGCCTAGCCACCCTAGCAGCCAGCCACCACCCAGTCTCCCTTAGTCGGCCACTCCAACTGACTATACCATATCCACTCGGCCAGCCACACACTTCCTTAGGCTCCCACTTAGTGCCATCTTTCCTAATACCACACCCTCCCTTAGTGACCCTACTTAGTCACCTTAGCCCAACACACAAAGCCAACCCCTTCCTAGCAGCCGGTCATCTTCAAGGCGCCCCTCCCGCGCACCTAAGGCATCCGGTCAGCAGCCCCCCTTACCGTTCAACTCCGAGGAGCTCCCTCTTGCAGCCCAAGGCGAAGGCCAAGCCCACGCTCAAGCAAGTCATCTTCGGACCAGCTATAAGTAAGTGCCTAACTCGGTCCTTAGTTGTAGACTTGCTTAAATTCAATTTGATACGGGGTTGTAATAACGGAGCATAGTCTCCCCCCGCTTGTAATAACGTGGCTTGGCACAGCCACACACACATGTACTCTCTTAGTCGTGCACGATTTTGAACACACACGGGACTAATCAACCCCTAAGATATATATATATATATATATATATATATATACTTTAAATTACATAGGGTTTTGCTTAAGTTGAGTGTGTTGTCTTTCAATTCAAGCACGCACACACATTGAGCCTTCGCTCTTATTTGTAAGACCCAAGTATGGGCCGTGCTATACTATTTGGGTTTAATTTCATGTTGTGTGCGTAGTATTTCAATTCAAGCACTCACACACATTGAGCCTTCGCTCTTATTTGTAAGACCCAAGTAAGGGTCGTGTTATACTATTTGGGTTTAATTTCATGTTGTGTGCGTAGTACTTCAATTCAAGCACTCACACACATTGAGCTTTCGCTCTTATTCCCAAGACCTTAGTTAAGGCCATATTGCAAGTTATATTTGGGTTTAATTTCATGTTGTGTGTGTAGTCTTTCAATTCAAGCACGCACCCACATTGAGCCTTCGCTCTTATTTGCAAGACCCGAGTAAGGGCCCATATATACCTTATATACGTATTTCCCTTCGGTTATTTCCCTTAAGTCATTTCCCTTCGGCATTGTCTTTACATTCAGGTTTTCCCTTTAGAGTAGAGTGAGTTTGCATTGCATCTACGCCATACCACGAGTTAGGGCGCATATTGCATCAAAGCAAACCCCATACTCCCGCTCAAATTCGCCCCATGTAGTGGAGTGTTCATAACACACACCTAGGTGGCCCATAAAGGGATAGAAAGAAAGACTTAGGCACATGCAAATCCACGTGATCTAAAATCTGGAAATCGTATTAAAGACCCGAATCAAACACCTTGAACTGCTTTCGTAGACTTTTTCTACCCTAAACTCGATTTTTAAAGCGTACAAACTAACCCTTGCGCATCGGTGCAAGAAGGTCTGCGACGACAAGAGCTTGCTTGCTCACAGTCGCCACGTTAGAAGTCAGGTTAAAATATATCTTCGCTAGCTTAGGTAAGCTAGCTGGCACGCCCTGTTTATACAAATAGGACTTAGACACACGAAAGGATTCGCCTCAGGCCTGAGAAACCAAGGAGGCAGAGGTTTTCCGTGTCTACAGATTTTGGCACGCCCAGTGGGACATGAGTCTTTCAAAAATCGAGTTAGTCTAGAAGCTTGCGAAAAATTTTCAAAGAGGTGCTGTTGTTTTTAACCTTGTTTTCTTTACTTGTACTTAGGAAATTTTGAAAAAAGGCTTGAAAGCATGTCAAAATCCAACCCAAGTGAAGTGTCGAGCCAAGGCTCATGCGCATCAAGTTCACACTCTAGGAGGATTTTCAAAAACAAAATCAAACTAGATGAGATAGAGGACCTAAGAAGGGAATTTGAGGCCAAAATCGATGCTCTCAGCCAAGAGGCTGAAGTAGGCGATTCGTGTTCATCAAATGGTGAACAAAGGCCCAAGAAAAAATCTGAAAAACCTCGCAAGCACAAACAGGCCTCCGTAATGGAAGGCAACCAATACCACGAGTCCTTCACACAAAAGGAAAGTAAAGCCCTACAACAGCTGCTGAAAGGGTAAAACAAAGAGAAAAGAAGTTACGTCCTGTCTGATTTCCTTCCTATGGATTATGAAACAGACAGTGATGACAAAATACCGAACTTCCATCGGTATGATGGCATGGGAGACCCTAGGTCTCACTTGCAACTTTTCTCGCGTCGAGCCCATAAGAAGAAAAAGGACTCGATGAAATGGGTGTATTGGTTCCCTTTATCCCTTAAAGGCACAGCTACCAAATGGCAGGCTTCCTACGACTTAAGCCAGTTCGCTACTTTTGAAGAGTTAGCGAACTGCTTCATGCAAAGATTTTCACACAATGTAGAAGTCACGCCGACTCTGAATACCTTAAGGGATATAAAGCAAGGCATGAACGAAGACGTACATGCCTTCATTATACGATGGAGGTCACTTTTGGGCCAAGTGCGAGAGCCCATATCCGAAGGATGCACAGTCATGCTCATCTTGGATAACTTTAAAAGCGAGTTAAAAACACTTCTCTCGCTCCATGAGATCTCAACTTTCCATAAGTTGATTAAAAAGGCATCCCTTTTCGAAACGAATTTGAGAAAAGGGACATACGATCACTTATGGAAAGGAAGTGCCGTTTCTAAAACCCGCTTGGAAAAGCCCATCACTTATGGGCTACCCACGATGGACAAAGAGGCTACCCTATCCTTCACTCTACCTCTTCTTCACTCACCCTCCACTCTCAACCACCTACACCACTGCCACATCATCCCAACACCAGCCACCCACCATCCTACCCATTCGGCCAGACCTTAGCCACTTCAAACACCCGCCTTGAACCACTTCCCCTAGCAACATCCGGCCACTCCACTTAGCTCCCTAAGACCTGCCCCCATCACTTCCCACCAGCCCCTAACTCCATCTTACTACATACCCTAGCTAGCTTCCTTCCCATCCTCGCCATTGCCTAGCCACCCTAGCAGCCGGCCACCACCAAGTCTCCCTTAGTCGGCCACTCCAACCGACTGTACCATATCCACTCGGCTAGCCACCCGCCAGCCACATACTCCCATAGGCTCCCACTTAGTGCCATCTTTCCTAATACCACACCCTCCCTTAGTGACCCTACTTAGTCACCTTAGCCCAACACACAAAGCCAGCCCATTCCTAGCAGCCGGCAATCTTCAAGGCGCCCCTCCCCGCACCTAAGGCATTCAGTCAGCAGCCCCCCTTGCCGTTCAACTCCGAGGAGCTCCCTCTTCCAGCCCAAGGCGAAGGCCAAGCCCACCCTCAAGCAAGCCATCTTCGGACCAGCTATAAGTAAGTGCCTAACTCGGTCCTTAGTTGTAGACTTGCTTAAATTCAATTTGATACGGGGTTGTAATAACGGAGCATAGTCTCCCCCCGCTTGTAATAACGTGGCTTGGCACACCCACACACACGTGCACTCTCTTAGTCGTGCACGATTTTGAACACACACGGGCCTAATCAACCCCTAAGATATAAATATATATATATACTTTAAATTACGTAGGGTTTTGCTTAAGTTGAGTGTGTTGTCTTTCAATTCAAGCACGCACACACATTGAGCCTTCGCTCTTATTTGTAAGACCCAAGTAAGGGCCGTGCTATACTATTTGGGTTTAATTTCATGTTGTTTGCGTAGTATTTCAATTCAAGCACTCACACACATTGAGCCTTCGCTCTTATTTGTAAGACCCAAGTAAGGGTCGTGTTATACTATTTGGGTTTAATTTCATGTTGTGTGCGTAGTACTTCAATTCAAGCACTCACACACATTGAGCTTTCGCTCTTATTCCCAAGACCTTAGTTAAGGCCATATTGCAAGTTATATTTGGGTTTAATTTCATGTTATGTGCGTAGTATTTCACTTCAAGCACTCACACACATTGAGCCTTCGCTCTTATTTGTAAGACCCAAGTAAGGGCCGTGTTATACTATTTGGGTTTAATTTCATGTTGTGTGTGTAGTACTTCAATTCAAGCACTACACACATTGAGCTTTCGCTCTTACTCCCAAGACCTTAGTTAAGGCCATATTGCAAGTTATATTTGGGTTTAATTTCATGTCGTGTGTGTAGTCTTTCAATTCAAGCACGCACCCACATTGAGCCTTCGCTCTTATTTGCAAGACCCGAGTAAGGGCGCATATATACCTTATATACGTATTTCCCTTCGATTATTTCCCTTCGGTTATTTCCCTTAAGTCATTTCCCTTCGGCATTGTCTTTACATTCGGGTTTTCCCTTTGGAGTAGAGTGAGTTTGCATTGCATCTACGCCATACCACGAGTTAGGGCGCATATTGCATCAAAGCAAACCCCATAGTCCCGCTCAAATTCGCCCCATGTAGTGGAGTGTTCATAACACACACCTAGGTGGCCCATAAAGGGATAAAAAGAAAGACTTAGGCACGTGCAAATCCACGTGATCTAAAATCTGGAAATCGTATTAAAGACCCGAATCAAACACCTCAAACCGCTTTCGTAGGCTTTTTCTACCCTAAACTCGATTTTTAAAGCGTACAGACTGACCCTTGCGCATCGGTGCAAGAAGGTCTGCGACGACAAGAGCTTGCTTGCTCACAATCGCCACGTTAGAAGTCAAGTTAAAATATATCTTCGCTAGCTTAGGTAAGCTAGCTAGCACGCCCTATTTATACAAATAGGACTTAGACACACGAAAGGATTCGCCTGAGGCCTGAGAAACCAGGGAGGCGGAGGTTTTCCATGTCTACAAGGGTCACACGACTTTGCCTTTGCACCTTATTTTCATGTCTCAGGGCAGCTATCCCTAAAATTTTCGAAAATGGGGAATTTAATCCAAATCCTACACATAATACTTCTTTAAGTATTTAATATTGATAGGATCTGCTAAATTCCTACCTTCTACATCGATCAACCAATATGAGTTGTTCGTGGTGGTTGCACGCACAACATAGGGTCCATCCCACTTGGGGCACCACTTTTCGAGTGGATGTGGGCCACGATAGTGGATGATTTTCAAGACCAGATCCCCCACTTCAAAGTGGCGAGGTCTCATGTGTTTGCCATAGTGTCGGGCTATCCTTTGCCGGTATGCACGAGCATGATCCATAGCAAGGAGTCGCCTCTCATCTAGCAAATCTAGTTCGGCCATCCTAGCATGATGAAGCGTCTCTAGGGAGAGGTCGAGTGTTATGGATGTATGGAATGAATGCAATTGGGTATGAATGGGAAGAATGGCGTTTGTGTCATAGACCAATTCGAATGGTGTGGCATTCGTGGGAGTCTGGATGGAAGTCCTATAAGCCCATAACGCTTCATCCAGCTTCTCAGGCCACGTCCTACCCTTCTCTAAAGTCTTCTCAATTATACTAATGAGAGTCTTGTTTGTGGCTTCGGCTTGGCCGTTGCCTTGAGTGTAGTAGGGCGAAGAGAAGTGGTGAGTTATGCCATACGTGTTGCACAACTTAACCATCCGCTCGTTCTTGAATGGGGTGCCATTATCAGACACAAGGTCTCGTGGAACCCCAAATCGAGCCAAGATATTCCTCCAAATGAAAGCCACCACATGTTGCCCTAGCACGTTGGTTAGGGAAATGGCTTCCACCCACTTGGAGAAATACTCCATGGCTGCTAAAATGAATCGATGCCCATTCGAGGCTTTTGGAAATATTGGGCCTACGATGTCAAACGCTCACATTGTAAATGGCCAGGCACTGACCACAGAATGCAATGCAGATGAAGGGATATGAATGGCGTGCCCATGCATTTGACATGGATGACACTTCCTAACATGATCGTGACAATCCTTTTTTAGGGTGGACCAAAAATAGCCCCCTCTAAGTATTTTCATTGCCATCATGTTGGCATTAACATGACCTCCACATTCTCCATCATGGAACTCATGCATCACTATCCTAGCCTCCTCTAGATCGATACACCTAAGTAGGATGCCGGTAAAACTCTTTTTGTATAGAACCCCACCCAGAATGGTGTATCGGGTCGAAATCTTACTAATGAATGCCTTATCTTTGGATGTGGCATCCTCGACGAATCCCCCATTTTCTAGAAATCGTTTTATGTCGTAAAACCAGGGTTTTTCAATAGAATCGGGGTTATTTTGGCAAATATCCAAGTCGTGCGTGGATGGGTTGGGCGCATGCCATATTTCTAAAGATCGGGTCCCTGAGATGGGATCAACCTTTAGGGTTGAACCCAAGGAGGAGAGGGCATCGGCAATGCCATTGTCCTCTCTTTCTACATGTGTGAGTTTGCACGATTGGAACGACTTAACCAATCGAGTGGCCAACTCGTGATATGGAAGTAGTTTTTCATTACGTACTTGCCAAGTTTTCAAAACCTGGTTTATAACAAGGAGCGAGTCTCCATCCCACTTTGCATGATGCCCCTAGAGTTTTCGAAATCCTTAAGCCTTGTATGAGTGCTTCATACTCAGCTACGTTGTTGGAACATTCGAAATCTAGGTGGACTGCTATGGGAATCTCGCCCTTTTCAGAGGAGATGAGGATGACCCCAGCACCAGCCCCTCGTTGGTTTCATGCCCCATCGAAGTGCATCTTCCACACTTGGTTTTCGAAATTGTTTGCTAAAATATGGTTTTGGAAATGGTTTTGTAATATGCCTTCATGAGGCATTTCATCAAGTGTGGGATATGAGTCCTCCAGGGGGAACTCAGCCACATAATCTGCTAGGGCTTGCCCCTTAATGGAGATCTGGTGATGGTATTTCAGGTCATACTCCATTAGAAGGAGTTGCCATTTGCCCAATCTACCCGTGAGAATGGGTTTTTCGAACAAGTGCTTGATTGGATCAAGCGTGGACACTGTCCAAATCTCATGATCTAGGAAATAATGTCTGAATTTTTGGCAGGCCCAGACTAGGGCCAAGCACGTCTTCTCCATGGCTTGATAATTTCATTCATAAGCCAAGAGAGTTTTCGAAATATAGTAGATGGCATACTCCTTATGGGTGTCATCCTCGTATTGAGCCAATAGGGCTCCTAAAGCATTCGCATGCATAGAGATGCAGAGTAAAAGCGGTTTTCCTTGCTTTGGAGGATTCAAAACAGGGGGATTAACCAAGTATGCCTTTAGTCTCTCGAAGGACCATTGAAATTCATCATCCCATAAGAATTTTGTGCCCTTCCTCAACAACTTGTTAAAGGGTTCGCATCTAGTCGCCAGATTTGATATGAATCGGCGAACGGATTGTAATCGACCTTGGAGGCTACGAATTTGGGTGAGATTCGAGGGTGGAGCCTTGTCTATGATGGCTCAACACTTAGAGGGGTCGACTTCTATATCCCTTTGGCTTACCATAAAGCCTAGAAGCTTCCTTGATTCTACTCCGAATACACATTTTTGAGGGTTTAGCTTTACTTTGTAAAGCCTAAGCCTTTCGAAAATCTTTTGCAAACATTCGATATGAGTGCATCGGGTTTTGGATTTTGCCAAGAGATCATCTACATACACTTCTACGAGCTCATGAATTTGATCATGGAAGATCGTGGTCATGGCTCTCTGGTATGTTGCACCGGCATTTTTCAAACTAAAGGGCATGACTGTATAGCAGTACGTGCCCCATGGGGTTGTGAAGGCGGTCTTACCCTGATCTCGTGGACTTAGTTTGATTTGATTATAGCCTGAATAGCCATCCATAAACGAAAACATTTCATGATTTGCAGTACTATCGACTATCAAATCTATGTTTGGTAAAGGATAATTATCCTTTGGAGTGGCTTTATTCAGGTTTCTGAAATCGATGCATATTCAAATTTTCCCATTGGTTTTTCGAACTACAACGATGTTTGACAACCAATCAGAATACGCAATGGGTTTTATAAATCTGGCTTTTAACCTGCGTGTGTACATTCGGGTGTATTTTCCTAAGCTTCTACTTTATGGGTTTTACATCCGCATCTAAGGGAAGACGATGTTCGACAATGCTGGGGTCTATGCCCGGCATGTCTTCATACGTCCATGCAAACACATCTAAATAGGTTCGTAGAAATGCAATGAATGTTGATCTTTCATGTTCATGTAAGCATGCGCCTATTTTGATGGTTTTTGGATTGGAGTCACTCCCTAGGTTCACCTCTATGAAATCTCCTCCTACTGAATTGGAAGGTCTTTCAAAATCGAGAATTTTATGAAATTCTAGGAGCTCAGAAGTGGGATCTTCCTCAAGGGGATCCACTTTTGGGCTTCGATCATTCTCGTGGGTTATAGACCCGAGGGAATTTGATGCGTGATTTTCAAAAAGACCTGGTTTTGTACTCAGATTTTCAATTGATTTCGAAATTTTTGGTCTGGCTATGCAGACGACGTTTCTTTCGAAATCCTTTTCTTTTGCCAAAGTCTTACCAGGAGTAGCTATATACAAAATATTTTTGGTATTTTCAAGATTTTCAATTTTTTTGGGTTTTTGTAAAACAAGAACCTTAGGAACTATACAAAGCACTCTATTTTCGAGTTTTTGTTTTTCCATTATTTTTGGTTTTTTCTCTTTTTCGATTTTAAGTTTTCCAAATGTTTTTGTGTTTTTATAAAAGGGGTCTTCCATCATACCTACAAAGGGAAAACACTACGGGTTAGACTCGGAATAAGAGGTCTAAATCATAGGTTTCTTCTAGGGTAGGCTCCAGGGCACCCTTGACCCAGGTGGTCACAGGGGGTGGCTCTGGTAGTATTCTGGGAGTATAGCCGATCCCATATCGGCTTGTGTTGGCCCTAGGAAGGATGGGCTCTAGGAGACCCTAGCTTTGTGCCCCTAGACTTTTGTAGGGCGTGTAGCCCATATTTAACAACATGTTCCACGATTTTCTATTTTTTGAAAAATTTTGATAAAGATCGTGGTCCTGGAACTTGTTATCGTCCATATTGTTCTCATATGGCTTCTTGTCCAGGGGCTTTGGAAATAGGGAACGCTTGGGTCTTCCTAGAAGGGTTAAGATCGGGAGGGGGCCTACTTTGGGTGACCCCTTCACACACACAACCTTCCTAGGGTTGTTTAACACGAGCCTTGGCGGCTCAATCACAATCTGCCCTAGGTTAGCCTCATGGGCATGGGAGCTCGATAAACAAGGGGAGTTTATGATCCCCTAAAGCTGTGGGTGACTCTCACCTAGGATCACTACGACTTGGTCCCTGAAAGGGATCTTGACACACCTATGGAAGGTGGATGGCACAACGCACAAGCTGTGTATCCAGGGCCTTCCCAGCAACAGGTTATAATGGGGGTGGATGTCCAAGACATGAAACACCCCCGTGTGCGTGATCCCTCTCGTTTCCATCAGGAGTTCGATTGATCCTAAAGGCCTAGACGTATTCCCATCGTATCCAGTGATAACGATGGGGCTTGGGTTCACAGATGTCAAGGTGACTCTGATTTGGTATGCCACATGAAGTGGAAGGATGTTGAGCCCTCCTCCCCCATCGACTAGGCACTGTCTAGAGAGTGGTTATTCAGAACCACCTCGATATGCAGGGCCTAGTTGTGGGACTCATAGGGTCTATCTACATCATCTTCCGGACTCGTAGGGTTATTCAGAACCACCTCGATATGCAGGCACCTGTCTAGAGAGTGATGGGCGATTTTGCTCCTATTAAGGCCACTTGGTTAGACAAGGATTTCGGACTTATATTCGAATCAACCTTGGCTCTTTCTAGAATTTTCTCTAGCATGAGTCTATGCCTAGGCGAAGTTTGTATAAGCTCTAGGATAGACATGTGGATAAGAATCTTTGAAAGGTGGTTTTCGAAATCATAAGGATTTAGGACGACTTTTCCCTTGTCTGTTTTTGGCAGAACTCCTTTTCTCTTTATTTTGCCCTTTTAGCAGCTGCTGTAGGGCTTTACGGTCCTTTTGTGTGAAGGACTCGTGGTATTGGTTGCCTTCCATTACGGAGGCCTCTTTGTGCTTGCGAGGTTTTTAAGATTTTTTCTTGGCTCTTTGTTCACCATTTGATGAACACGAATCGCCTACTTCAGCCTCTTGGCTGAGAGCATCGATTTTGGCCTCGAATTCCCTTCTCATGTCCTCTATCTCGTCTAGTTTGATCTTGTTTTTCAAAATCCTCCTAGAGTGAGAACTTGATGCGCATGAGCCTTGGCTCGACACTTCACTTGGGTTGGATTTTGACATGCTTTCAAGCCTTTTTCAAAATTCCTAAGTACAAGTAAAGAAAAGAAAGTTAAAACAATACCTCTTTGAAAAATCTTTTCGTAATTTTCCTAGAGTAACTCGATTTTTGAAAGACTCACGTCCCACCGAGCATGCCAATCTACTGTAGACGCAGAAAATCTCCGCTTCCTGGTTCTTAGGCCTGAAGCGAATCTTTTCATGTATCTAAGTCCTACTTAAATAAACAGGGCGTGCCAACTAGCTTACTTAAGCTAGCGAAGATATATTTAAAACCTGACTTCTAACGTGGCGACTGTGAGCAAGCAAGCTCTTATCGTCACAGACCTTCTTGCACCGAGTTTGTACGCTTTTAAAGATCGAGTTTTGGATATAAGGACCTACGAAAGCGGTTTGAGGTGTTTGATTCGGGTCTTGTTTGTACGATTTTCAGATTTTAGATCACATGGATTTGCACGTGCCTAAGTCTTGCTTTTTATCCCTTTATGGGCCACCTAGGTGTGTGTTATGAACACTCCACTAAGATGTGGCGATTTTGAGCGGGAGTATGGGGTTTGCTTTGATGCAATATGCGTCCTAACTCGTGGTATGGCGTATATGCAATGCAAACTCACGCTACTCCAAAGGGAAAACCTGAATTTAAAGACAATGCCGAAGGGAAATGACCGAAGGGAAATGACTTGTAATGGAAATTGCCGAAGGGAAATTGCCGAAGGGAAATACGTATATAATGTATATATGGGCCCTTACTCGGGTCTTGCAAATAAGAGCGAAGGCTCAATGTGGGTGCGTGCGAGAATTGAAATACTACACATGACATGAAATGAAACCCAAATATAACTTGCAATATGGCCTTAACTAAGGTCTTGGGAATAAGAGCGAAAGCTCAATGTGTGTGAGTGCTTGAATTGAAGTACTACGCACACAACATGAAATTAAACCCAAATATAAATTGCAGTATGGACTTAACTAAGGTCTTGTGAATAAGAGCGAAAGCTCAATGTGTGTGAGTGCTTGAATTGAAGTACTACACACACAACATGAAATTAAACCCAAGGATAGTATAACACGGCCCTTACTTGGGTCTTACAAATAAGAGCGAAGGCTCAATGTGTGTGAGTGCGAGAATTTAAAGACAACACACCCAACTTAAGCAAAACCCTACGCAATTTAAAGTATATACATAAATTTATATCTTAGGGGCTGATTAGGCCCGTGTGTGTTCAAAATCGTGCACAACTAAGTGCGAGGTAGGCTCAAGTGCACGTGTGTGTGGGTGTGCCAAACCACGTTATTACAAGCGGAGGGAGACAATGCTCCGTTATTACAACCCCGTATCAAATTTAATTTAAGCAAGTCTACAACTAAGGACCGAGTTAGGCACTTACTTATAGCTTGTCCGAAGATAACTTGCTTGAGCGTGGGCTTGGCTTCGCCTTGGGCTGCAAGAGGGAGCTCCTCGGAATGGAACGGCAAGGGAAGATGTTGGTCGGATGGGTAAGGGTGCACGGGAAGGGCGCCTTGAAGGTGGCCGACAGCTAGGAGTGTTCTGCCTTGGTGCTTTGGGCTAAGGTGACTAAGGAAGGTCACTAAGGGATGGACTGGTATTATGGAAGATAGTGCTAGAGAGGGGCCTAAAGGGAATGCCTAAGGGAAATGGGGTGGCTGCCGAATGGGTTTGATGCAGTCGGCTGGGGTGGTCGACTAGGGATAATTAAGTGGTGGCCGGCTGCTAGGGTGGCTAGGGAATGGCAAGGATGGGAAGGATGGGAAGAGAGCTAGCTAGGGTGCTATGGAAGGTGGAGCTAAGGGCTGACTAGGAATTGGAAGGGGCAGGTCCTAGGGAGCAAGGTGGAAGGTGGCCGGGTATCACTTGGGGAGAAGGTAGAGAGCTGGGTGTTGAAAGGATTATGCCTGGCCGACTGGGTAAGGGTGGCGGGTGGCTGTGATTGGGGTGATGTAGTGGTGGTATGGGTGGTTGAGAGTGGAGGGGGAGTAAAGAAGAGGTGGAGCTAAGTGTAGGGTACTAACCGAATGGTGAAGGAGTTGGCTGATGGAATAAGGGCAACCGGGTGCTTTGGGTGGATGGGATTCGGCCAGGAGGTGGTGGCGACGGGGAGCTGGCCGGATGGAAGTGGTGGTGTAGGTGGAGCTTGGCCGGGGGCAGTGTGGCGCAAGTGGAGGATTCGGCTGAGAGGTGGCTGGCCAAGGTCGGCTGGGCCAAGGTGGAGAGGATTCATGGAAAACCCGCCCACTAGGGGGGGGGTTTATATAGGTTTGGAGATGGCGGTTGGGGCTGGTATTTGGAGGGTGGTAAGGTGGTTTAGGTAGTGGTGGTGTGGTAATAAGGTGGGCTGGTTTTGGGGAGGGGCCAAATATTTTGGTTAAAGGGGTTTTAGGTATATGGTGTGCTAGGTTTAGGTGGGGTGGTTTAGGGGTTTAGGGCTTAGCTAGGTGGGTTGGTTTTGGGGTGAGGTTTAGTGAGGTGGGTTAGGTGATTAGGCTAGGATTAGGTTAGGTTTAAGGAAATTAGGCTATGTTTAGGGAAGGATTAGGGAGGTGGGTTAGGTGATTAGGCTAGGATTAGGCCGGGATTAGGGAAGTGGGTTAGGTGATTAGGCTAGGTTTAGGACGGGATTAGGGTAAAAGGCTAGGATTAGGGGTTTTTACTTAGGATTGGGTTAGGGAGCTCCCTTTGCATAACCCATAGACCTTGTTGCATCATGTTGGTGCAGCCCTAGGTTAGGTTTTGGCTAATACAAGCTTAAACCCATGCTAATTAGGCTAACCCACATGATTAACCCCAAACTTGACACACAAGTCAAGCTTAATTACAACCACACTCAAATCTTATCCTCCCCCACTCTCTCTCATGCCCATAATCCCACGTGAATTTCAAGTGGGCCCCACCTCCATTTATGAGAAGGTGATGTGGGCCATGGATGTGGATATTGGATTGGATCTGTGGATCCAAATCCAAATCCAAATCCACACATAGGTTTGGATTGGGATCTGGATATATATGGTCCAGATCTGATCCAAACTAAATTCTGACTCCTTGAGGCTGTGTTCGAAACGAACGGTTTGTGCGGGGTCTGACAGTATCAGTACTCCGTCTGCGTTGGGTCTTCACCAACATGGTCGTCCGCTTCTGTTTTCACCTTCCGAAGCTGATTTTAAGTGATGTTTGTTGATAACAAGGTCTTGGACGTTCGAGATCCAGGGGGTGGATTCAATACGAGAGTTGCTGTGCTGGGCTCGACTTGTGCTCCGGTTCCTTGCTCTCTTTGGCTCTCCTGGTCTTGCTTTGATCAGGCCAAGTTTGCTTTGTGGGGTTTCAAAACATATTTTAACAGTTTTTAAAACATATTATACATATTTAAAACATATAAAAGTTTAAAACATATGTACAGGGTTGCTTTGTGGGGTTACCAAACGTTGTTTCTCCCTTTTAAATAAAATCGAGAACTTGATAGCGAAGGGCCAGCTCCAGGTCACTGCGGAACCTGAGCCACCTAAAGCTATCTTCAAAGAACCCTTTCCCAAGCATGCCAGTGGCAGTGGGAAAGGAAAGGAGGTATGTACCCTCACCTTTTCAAAAGAACTAATGCAAAATTCTGAGTTTGGTTGACCCACTTGCACGCCCGCTCTTATACTATACAAGAAGCCGCCCAAGTCGTCATCCGGGGACCACCAAGAGCAGAATCCCCGGCCAAACCAGTCTTAAAACTTCAAGGTGCTCCTCAACTCATACTTAGAGCCAATTTTAGTGCGAACCCTAGGCTGGTCGTGGGGGAAGTGACTAGATCCGGGAGGATCTATCAACCCCCGCACCTACAAAGTGCTAAAAAGGTGGTCAGTGTGCCTGGCCCCTCAAAAGCATGTATTCTTGGAGTTCTGCCGAAAACAAACAAGGGAAAAGTCATCCTAAATCCTTATGATTTCGAAAACCACCTTTCAAAGATTCCTATCCATATGTCTATCCTAGAGCTTATACAAACTTCGCCTAGGCATAGACTCGTGCTAGAGAAAATTCTAGAAAGAGCCAAGGTTGATTCGAACATAAGTCCGAAATCCATATCTGACCAAGTGGCCTTAATAGGAGCAACATCGACTTTCTCTGAAGATGATGTAGATAGACCCTACGAGTCCCATAACCAGGCCCTGCATATCGAGGTGGTTCTGAATAACCACTATCTAGACAGGTGCCTAGTCGATGGGGGAGGAGGGCTCAACATCCTTCCACTTCATGTGGCGTACCAAATTGGAGTCACCTTGACTTCTGTGAACCCAATCCCCATCGTTATCACTGGATATGATAGGAATGCGTCTAGGCCTTAGGATCAATCGAACTCCCAATGGAAACGGGAGGGATCACACACACGGGGGTGTTCCATGTCTTGGACATCCACCCCTATTATAACCTGTTGCTGGGAAGGCCCTGGATACACAGCTTGTGCGCTATGCCATCCACCTTCCATAGGTGTGTCAAGATCCCTTTCAGGGACCAAGTCGTAGTGATCCTAGGTGAGAGTCACCCACAGCTTCAGGGGATCATAAACTCCCCTTGTTTATCGAGCTCCTAGGCCCATGAGGCTAACTTGGGGCAGATTATGATTGAGCTACCTAGGCTCATGTTAAACAACCCTAGGAAGGTTGTGTGTGTGAAGGGGCCGCCCAAAGTAAGCCCCCTCTTGATCTTAACCCTTCTAGGAAGACCCAAGCGTTCCCTATTTCCAAAGCCCCTGGACAAGAAGCCATATGAGCACAATATGGACGACAGCAAGTTCCAGGACCACGATCTTTATCAAAAATTTTCAAAAAATAGAAAATCGTGGAACATGTTGTTAAATATGGGCTACACGCCCTACAAAAGTCTAGGGGCACAAAGCCAGGGTCTCCTAGAGCCCATCCTTCCTAGGGCCAACCCAAGCCGATATGGGATCGGCTATACTCCCAGAATACCGCCAGAGCCACCCCTTGTGACCACCTAGGTCAAGGGTGCCCTGGAGCCTACCCTAGAAGAAACCTACGATTTAGACCTCTTATTCCGAGCCTAACCCGTAGTGTTTTCCCTTTGTAGGTATGATGGAAGATCCCTTTTATAAAAATACAAAAACATTTGGAAAACTTAAAATCAAAAAAATCGAAAAAGAGAAAAAACCAAAAACAATGGAAAAACAAAAACTCGAAAATAGAGTGCTTTGTATAGTTCCTAAGGTTCTTGTTTTACAAAAACCCAAAAAAATCGAAAATCTCAAAAATACCAAAAATATTTTGTATATAGTTGCTCCTGGTAAGACTTTGGCAAAAGAAAAGGATTTCGAAAGAAACGTCGTCTGCATAGCCAGACCAAAAATTTCAAAATCAATTGAAAATCCGAGTGCAAAACTATGTCTTTTTAAAAATCACACATCAAATTCCCTCGGATCTATAACCCACGAGAATGATCGAAGCCCAGAAGTGGATCCCCTTGAGGAAGATCCCACTTCTGAGCTCCCAGAATTTCATAAAATTCTCGATTTTGAAAGACCTTCCAATTCAATAGGAGGAGATTTCATAGAGGTGAACCTAGGGAGTGACACCAATCCAAAAACCATCAAAATAGGTGCATGCTTGCATGAACATGAAAGATCAGCATTCATTGCATTTCTACGAACCTATTTAGATGTGTTTGCATGGACGTATGAAGACACGCCGAGCATAGACTCCAGCATTGTCGAACATCATCTTCCCTTAGATGCGGATGTAAAACCCATAAAGCAGAAGCTTAGGAAAATACACCCGAATGTACACATGCAGGTTAAAGAGGGTTTAGAAGATCTGTTAAAAGCCGGATTTATAAAACCCATTGCATATTCTGATTGGTTGTCAAACATCATTGTAGTTCGAAAAACCAATGGAAAAATTCGAATATGCATCGATTTCAGAAACCTGAATAAAGCCACTCCAAAGGATAATTATCCTTTACCAAACATAGATTTGATAGTCGATAGTACTGCAAATCACAAAATGTTTTCGTTTATGGATGGCTATTCAGGCTATAATCAAATCAAACTAAGTCCACGAGATCAGGGTAAGACCGCCTTCACAACCCCATGGGGCACGTACTGCTATACAGTCATGCCCTTTGGTTTGAAAAATGCCGGCGCAACATACCAGAGAGCCATGACCACGATCTTCCATGATCAAATTCATGAGCTCGTAGAAGTGTATGTAGATGATCTCTTGGCAAAATCCAAAACCCGATGCACTCATATCGAATGTTTGCAAAAGATTTTCGAAAGGCTTAGGCTTTACAAAGTAAAGCTAAACCCTCAAAAATGTGTATTCGGAGTAGAATCAAGGAAGCTTCTAGGCTTTATGGTAAGCCAAAGGGGTATAGAAGTCGACCCCTCTAAGTGTTGAGCCATCATAGACAAGGCTCCACCCTCCAATCTCACCCAAATTCGTAGCCTCCAGGGTCGATTACAATCCGTTCGCCGATTCATATCGAATCTGACAACTAGATGCGAACCCTTCAACAAGTTGTTGAGGAAGGGCATGAAATTCTTGTGGGATGACGAATGCCAAAGGTCCTTCAAGAGACTAAAGGCATACTTGGTTAATCCCCCGTTTTGAATCCTCCGAAGCAAGGAAAACCGCTTTTACTCTACATCTCTGTGCATGCGAATGCTTTAGGAGCCCTATTGGCTCAATACAAGGATGACACCCATAAGGAGTATGCCATCTACTATATTTCGAAAACTCTCTTGGCTTAAGAACGACATTATCAAGCCATGGAGAAGACGTGCTTGGCCCTAGTCTGGGCCTACCAAAAATTCATACACTATTTCCTAGATCATGAGATCTGGATAGTGTCTAAGCTTGATCCAATCATGCACTTGTTCGAAAAACCCATTCTCACGGGTAGATTGGGCAAATGGCAACTCCTTCTAATGGAGTATGACCTGAAATACCATCACCAGATCTCCATTAAGGGGCAAGCCCTAGTAGACTACGTGGCTGAGTTCCCCCTGGAGGATGCATATCCCACACTTGATGAAATGCCTGATGAAGGCATATTGCAAAACCATTTCCAAAACCACATTTTGGCAAACAATTTCGAAAACCAAGTGTGGAAGATGCACTTCGATGGGGCGCAAAACCAACGAGGGGTTGGTGCTGGGGTCATCCTCATCTCTCCTGAAAAGGGTGAGATTCCCATAGCAGTCCGCCTAGATTTCGAATGTTCCAACAACGTAGCTGAGTATGAAGCACTCATACAAGGCTTAAGGATTTCGAAAACTTTAGGGGCATCATGCATCAAGGTCTTTGGAGATTCGCTCCTTGTTATAAACCAGGTTTTGAAAATTTGGCAAGTGAGTAATGAAAAACTACTTCCATATCGCGAGTTGGCCACTCAATTGGTCCAGTCATTCCTGTAAACACCCCGAAATCCACGAATTCCTCAAAACAAATCTGGTTTTGTAAAAGCAGCCCCAAAGGGCCATTTTGAGTCTGGAAACCCAGGAGCCTTCCAGACAACCCTATACATATGTTTTGAATTTTATATTTCAAAAATATATAATATGGCTTTAAAAACCTTTTAAAACACGTTTTTGAAACCCCGAAGCAACTTGGCCTAATCCAGACAAGACCAGGAAAGCTAAGGAGAGCCTGGAACTAGAGCACATGTCGAGCCCGGCACAGCAACTCTCATATCAAATCCACCCCCAGGATCTCGAACGTCTAAGACCCTGTTATCATCAAAACATCCTTTGAAATCATCTCCGGAAGGTGAAAACAGAGGTAGACGATCATGTTGGCGAAGACCTAACGCAGACAAAGTACTGATGCTGTCAGACCCCACACAAACCGTTCGTTTCGAACACAGCTCGAAGGAGTCAGAATTCAGTTTGGATCGGATCTGGACCATATATATCCAGATCCCAATCCAAACCCATGTGTGGATTTGGATTTGGATTTGGATCCAGAGATCCAATCCAATATCCACATCCATGGCCCACATCACCTTCTCATAAATGGAGGTGGGGCCCACTTGAATTTCACGTGGGATTATGGGCATGAGAGAGAGTGGGGGAGGATAAGATCAAGTGTGTGTTGTAATTAAGCTTGACTTGTGTGTCAAGTTTGGGGTTAATCATGTGGGTTAGCCTAATTAAGTGGGTTTAAGCTTGTAATTAGCAAAAACCTAACCTAGGGCTGCACCAACATGATGTGATTAAGGTCCATGGGTCATGCAAAGGGAGCTCCTTAGCCTAATCCTAACCAAAAACACCTAATCCTAGCCTTTTACCCTAATTCGGTCCTAATCCTAGCCTAATCACCTCACCCACTTCCCTAATCCCGGCCTAATCCCAACCTAATCACCTAACCCACTTCCCTAATCCTTCCCTAAACCTAGGTTAATTTTCCTAAACCTAACCTTATCCTAGCCTAATCACCTAACCCACCTCACTAAACCTCACCCCAAAACCAACCCACCTGGCTAAACCCTAAACCTCTAAACCACCCCACCTAAACCTAGCACACAATCTACCCAAAACCCCTTGTATTTAAAATATCTGGCCCTACCCTAATACCAGCCCACCTTACTACCTTACCACCATCCCTAGACCACCTAACCACTACCCCAAAACCAGCCCCACCGCCCTTCACAAAAGCTATAAAACGCCCCCCCTAGTGGGTAGGTTTTTCAGCTTTTGGTCCTCCATTTCTAGCCCATCTTCCATCATCTTCCACCTGCCCCACTCCCAGCTGGCTCTTCCACCTGCACCACCACCTGCACAACCACCGTGCTCCACCTACTCCACCACTCCCAGCCACCCGTCGCCATCCTCTTCATCCGGTCGAACCAGCCGCTCCACCATAAAAGTTAGCATTCATTGCATTTCTACAAACCTATTTAGATGTGTTTGCATGGATGTATGAAGATATGCTGGGCATAGATCCCAGCATTGTCGAGCATCGTGTTCCCTTAGATGCGGGTGTAAAACCCATAAAGCAGAAGCTTAGGAAAATACACCCGAATGTATACACGCAAGTCAAAGAGGGTTTAGAAGATCTGCTAAAAGCCGGATTTATAAAACCCATTGTGTATTCTGATTGGTTGTCAAACATCGTTGTAGTTCGAAAAATCAATGGGAAAATTTGAATATGCATCGATTTCAGAAACTTGAATAAAGCCACTCCAAAGGATAATTATCCTTTACCAAACATAGATTTGATAGTCGATAGTACTGCAAATCATGAAATGTTTTCGTTTATGGATGGCTATTCAGGCTATAATCAAATCAAACAAAGTCCACGAGATTAGGGTAAGACCGCCTTCACAACCCCATGGGGCACGTACTCCTATACAGTCATGCCCTTTGGTTTGAAAAATGCCGGTGCAACATACCAATGAGCCATGACCACGATCTTCCATGATCAAATTCATGAGCTCGTAGAAGTGTATGTAGATGATCTCTTGGCAAAATCCAAAACCCGATGCACCCATATCGAATGTTTACAAAAAATTTTCGAAAGGCTTAGGCTTTACAAAGTAAAGCTAAACCCTCAAAAATGTGTATTTGGGGTAGAATCAGGGAAGCTTCTGGGCTTTATGGTGAGCCAAAGGGGTATAGAAGTCGACCCCTCTAAGTGTCGAGCCATCATAGACATGGCTCCACCCTCCAATCTCACCCAAATTCGTAGCCTCCATGGTCGTTTACAATCCGTTCGCCGATTCATATCGAATCTAGCCACTAGATGCGAACCCTTCAACAAATTGTTGAGGAAGGGCACAAAATTCTTATGGGATGACGAATGCCAGAAGTCCTTTGAGAGACTGAAAGCATACTTGGTTAATCCCCCGGTTTTGAACCCTCCAAAGCAAGGAAAACCGCTTTTACTTTACATCTCCGTGCATGCGAATGCATTAGGAGCCCTATTGGCTCAATACGAGGATGACACCCATAAGGAGTATGCCATCTACTATATTTCGAAAACTCTCTTGGCTTATGAACAAAATTATCAAGCCATGGAGAAGACGTGCTTGGCCCTAATCTGGGCCTACCAAAAATTCAGACACAATTTCCTAGATCACGAGATCTGGATAGTGTCCAAGCTTGATCCAATCAAGCACTTGTTCGAAAAACCCATTCTCACGGGATCTCCATTAAGGGGCAAGCCCTAGCAGATCATTGGAACTCCTTCTAATGTAGTATGACCTAAAATACCATCACCAGATCTCCATTAAGGGGCAAGCCCTAGCAGATTACGTGGCTGAGTTTCCCTTAGAAGACGCATATCCCGCTCTTGTTGAAATGCCTGATGAAGGCATATTACAAAACCAATTTCAAAACCATATTTTGGCAAACAATTTCGAAAACCAAGTGTGGAAGATGCACTTCGATCGGGCACGAAACCAACGAGGGGCTGGTGCTGGGGTCATCCTAATCTCCCCTGAAAAGGGCGAGATTCCCATAGCAGTTCGCTTAGATTTCGAATGTTCCAACAACGTAGCTGAGTATGAAGCACTCATACAAGGCTTAAGGATTTCGAAAACTCTAGGGGCATCATGCATCGAGGTCTTTGGAGATTCACTCCTTGTCATAAACCAGGTTTTGAAAATTTGGCAAGTACGAAATGAAAAACTACTTCCATATCACGAGTTGGCCACTCGATTGGTCCAGTCCTTCCAATCGTGTAAACTCACACACGTAGGAAGAGAGGACAATGGCATTGCCGATGCCCTCTCCTCCTTGGGTTCAGCCCTAAAGGTCGATCCCATTTCAGGGACCAGATCTTTGGAAATATGGCATGCGCCCCACCCATCCACACACGACTAGGACATTTGCCAAAATAACCCAGAGTCTATTGAAAAACCCTGGTTTTATGACATAAAACTATTTCTAGAAAATGGGGGATTCACCGAGGATGCCACATCCAAAGATAAGGCATTCATCCGTAAGATTTCGACTCGATACACCATTCTGGGTGGGGTTTTATACAAAAAAAGTTTTACCGGCATTCTGCTTAGGTGTATCGACCTAGAGGAGGCTAGGATAGTAATGCATGAATTCCACGATGGAGAATGTGGAGGTCATGTTAATGCCAACATGATGGCAATGAAAATACTTAGAGGGGACTATTTTTGGTCCACCCTGAAGAAGGATTGTCACGATCATGTTAGGAAGTGTCATCCATGTCAAGTGCATGGGCACGCCATTCATATCCCTTCATCTGCATTGCATTCCGTGCTCAGCCCCTAGCCATTTACCATGTGGGCGTTTGACATTGTAGGCCCAATATTTCCAAAAGCCTCGAATGGGCATCGGTTTATTTTAGCAGCCATGGAGTATTTCTCCAAGTGGGTGGAAGCCATTTCCCTAACTAACGTGCTGGGGCAACATGTAGTGGATTTCATCCGAAGGAATATCTTGGCTCGATTTGGGGTTTCACGAGACCTCGTGTCTGATAATGGCACCCCATTCAAGAACGAGCGGATGGTTAAGTTGTGCAACACGTATAGCATAACTCACCACTTCTCTTCGCCCTACTACCCTCAAGGCAACGCCCAAGCCGAAGCCACAAACAAGACTCTCATTAGCATAATCGAGAAAACCTTAGAGAAGGGTAGGACGTGGCACGAGAAGCTGGATGAAGCCTTATGGGCTTATAGGACTTCCATCCGATCTCCCACGAATGCCACACCATTCAAATTGGTCTATGGCACAAACGCCATTATTCCCATTCATACTCAATTGCATTCATTTCATACATCCATTGCACTCGACCTCCCCCTAGAGACGCTTCAGCATGCTAGGATAGCCAAACTAGATTTGCTAGATGAGAGGCGACTCCTTGCCATGGATCATGCTCGTGCATACCGGCAAAGGATAGCTCGACATTATAGCAAACACATGAGACCTCACCACTTTGAAGTAGGGGATCTAGTCTTGAAAATTATCCACTATTGTGGCCCACATCCGCTCGGAAAGTGGCGCCCCAAGTGGGACGGACCCTATGTTGTATGAGCAACCACCACGAACAATTCGTATTGGTTGATCGAAGTAGAAGGTAGGAATTTAGCAGATCCTATCAATATTCAATACTTAAAGAAGTATCATGTGTAGGATTTGGATTAAATTCCAGTTTTCGAAAATTTTAGGGATAGCTGCCCTGAGACTTGAAAATAAGGTGCAAAGGCAAAGTCGTGTGACCCTGAGTAAGAGAATTCGCACTTGTGAAAGAGTGGAGTCTTCAAAATCGTGGTTACATTTCAAAATCCTTCTTCTTACAAAGAAAGGCCTAGTTCAATATAGCAAGATACTTGCAAGTAGTACGTGCTATTTCTAAATAGGCCGATCTGGAATGAATCGAGTGTAGGCTTGGGATAGGTCCTCCCCTCTCCTCTTCTCCTTCCAAAAGGAAAAACATGGCCCAAACAAAGGGAATTTCCCATTCAAAGTATCTTTCCAAAAGAAACCAGAATTCAAAAGAAAATTTGATGAAAAGAGGGATTAAAGAAAAAATACTCCCAAAGGGAGACCCTCTATGGAAAAAAAGGAAAAAGAGGCCAAAAAGCTCAAAAGAGCAGTTTTCCGCCTTCAATGCCTTAAACCACGGGATGCTTCAGAAGGGACCGTGGTATCTCTTTCCCATCCCTGGCTTATCCCAAGCTAAAGCATGGTTCATTTCGAGGAATCCTAAAGTAAAAATAGTATTTACTTACTTGGATTTCATCTTGTTTGAGAATTCGACGTTTCGAGTAAGACGTAGGAATTTGAAATATAGCTTGTTTTCTTATAAAACCTCCGCTAGATAAGCGAGTGTCAAGACTCAAACAAGGGCAAGCACGAAGAGCTCGAGATCCTTAGGATCGAGACTCAAGACAGTTGTCCCTTTTGTAAATAGTTTTGTAAATAGATTTTGGAAAATCGAACATCGAACAGCATAGGATCTGCTCACCTGGAGCAACAGACCTTGTAAGTCTCTAGAGTTCGACCACATCTGGTCTCTGGGAGGTCACCATTCTTGGCACCACACCCATGTCATGCATCTGCATTCCACGCATGGTACTTGCATAAACACGATCCCATTTAGGACCAGATTCCATAGTATATCCCTTTGGCGTGATATCTCCTCCTACCAGAGTTTGTAAATTGAGATTTTGCTAAAAATTGGGACGATCCCATATTCTTCGTGGCTAGATCTAGGGAGACATGATGTTTGTCATCTTTGCCCTTATCCAAATCTATTTGGACAAGGCCAAAGAGGGGCATCTGTAAACACCCTAAAATCCCACGAATTCCTCAAAACAAATCTGGTTTTGTAAAAGTAGCCCCAAAGGGCCATTTTGAGTTTGGAAACCCAGGAGCCTTCCAGACAACCCTGTACATATGTTTTAAATTTTATATTTCAAAAATATATAATATGGCTTTAAAAACCTTTTAAAACACGTTTTTGAAACCCCGAAGCAGCTTGGCCTAATCCAAACAGGACCAAGAAAGCCAAGGAGAGCCCGGAACCAGAGCACATGTCGAGCCCGGCACAACAACTCTCATATCAAATCCACCCCCAAGATCTCGAACGTCCAAGACCCTGTTATCATCAAAACATCCTTTGAAGTCATCTCCGGAAGGCGAAAACAGAGGCGGACGATCATGTTGGCGAAGACCTAACGCAGACAAAGTACTGATGCTATCAGACCCCGCATAAACCGTTCATTTCGAACACAGCCTGAAGGAGTCAGAATTCAGTTTGGATCGGATCTGGACCATATATATCCAGATCCCAATCCAAACCCATGTGTGGACTTGGATTTGGATTTGGATCCAGAGATCCAATCCAATATCCACATCCATGGCCCACATCACCTTCTCATAAATGGAGGTGGGGCCCACTTGAATTTCACGTGGGATTATGGGCATGAGAGAGAGTGGGGGAGGATAAGATCAAGTGTGTGTTGTAATTAAGCTTGACTTGTGTGTCAAGTTTGGGGTTAATCATGTGGGTTAGCCTAATTAAGTGGGTTTAAGCTTGTAATTAGCAAAAACCTAACCTAGGGCTGCACCAACATGATGTGATTAAGGTCCATGGGTCATGCAAAGGGAGCTCCTTAGCCTAATCCTAACCAAAAACACCTAATCCTAGCCTTTTACCCTAATTCGGTCCTAATCCTAGCCTAATCACCTCACCCACTTCCCTAATCCCGGCGTAATCCCAACCTAATCACCTAACCCACTTCCCTAATCCTTCCCTAAACCTAGGTTAATTTCCCTAAACCTAACCTAATCCTAGCCTAATCACCTAACCCACCTCACTAAACCTCACCCCAAAACCAACCCACCTGGCTAAACCCTAAACCTCTAAACCACCCCACCTAAACCTAGCACACAATCTACCCAAAACCCCTTGTATTTAAAATATCTGGCCCTACCCTAATACCAGCCCACCTTACTACCTTACCACCATCCCTAGACCACCTAACCACTACCCCAAAACCAGCCCCACCACCCTTCACAAAAGCTATAAACCCCCCCCCCCTAGTGGGTGAGTTTTTCAGCTTTTGGTCCTCCATTTTCAACCCATCTTCCATCATCTTCCACCTGCCCCACTCCCAGCCGGCTCTTCCACCTGCACCACCACCTGCACAACCACCGTGCTCCACCTGCTCCACCACTCCCAGCCACCCGTCGCCATCCTCTTCATCCGGCCAAACCAACCGCTCCACCATACCTGGCTACTCCTCAACCACCCGCCACCTCCCATCGTTCAGTTAGTACCCCACACTCCACCTTACTCCTTCTCCACTCCCTCTCCACTCTCAGCCACCTACCATACCACCACCTTACCTTAATACCAGCCACTTGCCGCCACCACTTCCATTCGGCCAGGCCTAGCTAGCCATATTACCTGACCACATCCACCGCCACCTTACTCCATACCCTAGCTAGCCTCCTTCCCATCCTCCACCCATCACCACCTTAGCAGCCCGCCACCACCAAGTCCCCTTAGTCGGCCACTCCAACCGACTTCCATACACCCATTCGTCCAAGGCACCCGCCAGCCATATCCTTCCCCTAGATACTCCCTTAGGCTCCCTTAGTGCCATACTCCCTAACCTTATCCTCTCTTAGTGACCCTACATACTCACCTTAGCCCCACGCACAAAGCAGCCCTCCGCTAAGTAGCCGGCCACCTTCAAGGCGTCTCTTCCGCACACCTAAGGCACCCGGCCAGCAGCCCCTTGCCGTTCAACTCCACGGAGCTCCCTCTTGCAGCCCAAGGCGAAGCCCAAGCCCACGCCCAAGCAAGGCATCTTCGGACCAGCTATTAGTAAGTGCCTAACTCGGTCCTTAGTTGTATACTTGCTTAAAATTCAATTCGATACGGGGTTGTAATAACGGAGCATAGTCTCCCCCCGCTTGTAATAACGTGGCTTGGCACACCCGCACCCACGTGCACTCTCTTAGTTGTGCACAATTTTGAACACACACGGGCCTAATCAGCCCCTAATACATAAATATAAATATATATATATATATATATACTTTAATTTTCATAGGGTTTTTGCTTAAGTTGGGTGTGTTGTCTTTCAATTCAAGCACTCACACACATTGAGCCTTCGCTCTTATTTGAAAGACCCAAGTGTAAACACCCCGAAATCCCACGAATTTCTCAAATTCATCTAGTTTTGTAAAAGCAGCCCCAAAGGGCTATTTTGAGTCTGGAAACCCAGGAGCCTTCCAGACAACCCTGTACATCTGTTTTAAACTTTGTATTTCAAAAACATACAATATAGCTTTTTAAAACCCTTTAAAACACGTTTTTAAAACCCCGAAGCGGCTTGGCCCGATCTTGACAGGACCAGGAGAGCTAAGAAGAGCCCGAAACCGGAGCACATGTCAAGCCCGGCACAGCAACTCTTGTATCTGATTCCCACCCCAGGATCTCGAATGTCCAAGACCCTGTTCTTATCAAAATATCATTTGAAGTCATCTCCGGAAGGCAGAAACGGAGACGGACGACCATGTTGGCGAAGACCCAACGCAGACGGAGTACTGATGCTGTTAGGCCCCGCACGAATCGTCCGTTTCGAACCCAGCTCGAAGGAGTCAGAGTTCAGTGTGGATTGGATCTGGACCATATATATCTAGATCCCAATCCAAACCCATATGTGGACTTGGATTTGGATTTGGATCCAGAGATCCAATCCAATATCCATATCCATGGCCCACATCACCTTCTCATAAATGGAGGTGGGGCCCACTTAGGGATCATGGGCATGAGAGAGAGTGGGGATGGAAAATATCAAGAGTGTTGTAATTAAGCTTGACTTGTGTGTCAAGTTTGGGGTTAATCATGTGGGTTAGCCTAATTGAGTGGGTTTAAGCTTGTAATTAGCCAAAACCTAACCTAGGGCTACACCAACATGAGGTGGTTAAGGTCTATGGGCCATGCAAAGGGAGCTCCTTCACCTAAACCTAACCCAAAACACCTAATCCAAGCCTATCCCCCTAATCCACCCCTAATCTGAGCCTAATCACCTAACCCACTTCCCTAATCCCGGCCTAATCCCAACCTAATCATCTAACCCACTTCCCTAATCCTTCCCTAAACTTAGATTAATTTCCCTAATCCTAGCCTAAACCTAGCCTAATCACCTAACCTAGCTCACTAAACCTCACCCTAAAACCCAACCACATAACCTAGCCCTAAACCCCTAAACCACCCCTAGCCCACAATCTACCCAAACCCCTAGTTTTCAAAATATCTGGCCCAACCCTTTCCAGCCCACCTTATCTACATACCACCCTACCTAAACCACCTAACCACTACCCCAAGCCCAGCCCTAACCGACCTACCCATCCCTATTTAAACCCCCCCCCTTTGGGGGCGGGTTTTCCTAGCTAGGAGCCCTCACCAATCCCAGCCGGGTCCCCTTCTTCCCAAGTCCAGCCGAATCCCATCATCTCCCTCCTGCTCCACCTACTACACCTGCACCACCACCTTCCCTCTTGCATCCACCACCATCTCCCGGCCGGACGCCACCACCATCTCCCAGCCGGACACCACCACTTGCTCTCCATCCCAACCGCCCACCTTCTCTCTTCCATCCATCGCCTCTCCCCATTCGGTAAGTACCCCCCACTCTACCTAGCTCCTTCTCTACTCCCTCTCCACTCCTAGCCGCCCACCATACCGCCACCTTACCTACACATCAGCCCTTTGCCGTCATCATTCCCCCTTAGCCGAACCTATCACAACCTAAACCACCGGCCACTATCTAACTACCCCAACTACTACCGGCCAGCCATTTTCTTCTCCCCTAAAACTCCCATTCGGCCTTCCCCTAAACTCCCCTTAGGTTCATATTCCCTAACACTCTATACTCTCCATTCGTGACTGTAAACACCCCAAATCTTCTATTTTTCAAAAACTCTCAAAACACCAAAAAGCTCATTTAAGCCAAAACGACGACCTGTTTTGAAATGTGAAAACAGGTACAGAAGGCAAAAGAAGACCCTAGGCCCGAAGAGGATTCAAGCCCAGAGCTTCAGAAGCCACTCCCTGATAAAAAAACAAAAGAAAGCAGAGCCCATTTGATGAAAAGCTCAACGGAGTCCAGAACGGCGAGACGGAGTCCGGACGACAAAGTTGGGGAAAACCCAGCACCAGACGGAGCGCTGATGAAGCCAGTGCCCGCACAGATCGTTCGCCTCGAGAAGCCAAGAAGGACTGTCCGAAGAAATTTTGATTTGGATCTGGACCATATATATCCAGATCCAAATCCATGTAATGAATAGTGTTTGGATTTGGGCCAATCCAAATAGTGTTTGGGTCGATCCAAATAGTGTTTGGATTGGATCGGATCTGGATCAAAATATCCATATCCGTATCCATAAAAATATTGGGTTTGGATCGGATACAGATCTCAAAATATCCGAGATCCAATATCCAGATCCAAATAGTGTTTGGATTTGGGTATGGATCCAAACCCCAAACCCAAACCCAAATCCAAGACCCACCTCAAATCTCTATAAATAGAGGTGAGGGGGTCCATGTAAAGGGTTCATGCAAATATTTGGGAGGAGAGAGAGGGAGTGATAGACCTAGCCATGTGGGCTCATTGGGTGAGGTGGGTTCAAGCCATGTGGGCTAAGTGGGTCTAGACCAAGTGGCTGCAACCAAGGTGGGCTGGACCAAGTGGCTGCAACCGTGGAGACGTGGGCTCAAGCCAAGAAGGACCGGCTCCAAGAGGTAAACCTAACCCCAACCTAGCCTAGGTTCGAACCTACCTAACCCTAACTGAACCTAACCCTAACTGAACCAACCTAACCCTAACTGAACCAACCTAACCCTAACTAGACCTAACCTAACCCCAACCGCCTCAAACCATCCCTAACAAACCCCAACAACTTCACCCCGGCCGGCCGTGAGCAACCAGCGCCTGCCGCGCGCCCTGAGTCCTGCCGCGCGCCCCTGTTGCCTGCCGCGCCACGCGCCACAGCGCTCCACGCGCCACAGCGCTCCCTGTTGCCTGCCGCGCGCCCCCTCGCCTGCCTGCACGCCCCGCGCCGCAGCGCGTCCTGCGCCACAGCGCGCCCCACGCCACTGCAGCCGCGTCAGGCGCCCGTCTGCTGCGCCAGGCGCCCAACAGCCGCGCCAGCCACCCGACCACCTCCCTACTGATTTGATCACCCCCCTGCTGACCTAACCTTCACCCTGGCCGTGACCTGTACCCTAGGACAGACCTTACACAGCCCCCGTCTTGGCCGAACCTTAGTTCCCCTAAGACCCTAACCGTGCCTCATAGAACCTCTCTCAAAGCCACCTAGGATAACCCCCTCTTGGCTGCCCAAGGTGAACCGTGAGCCCACGTGCAAGCAAGTTGAACATGGACCGGCTATTTGTAAGTGTCTAAACTTGGTCTATTACATTAACTGGCTTTATATTCAATTAAATTTTGATACGGGGTTGTAGTAAAGGAGCTTCGTCTCCCCCCGATTGTAATAACGTGGTTTGACACACCCACACACACACGCACTTGAGCCTTTCCGCTCTTAGTCGTACACTTCTTGCACACACACGGGCCTAACAAGCCCTTAATATATAGTTATATTTATATATTTTAAGTCAAGGGGGTTTTTAATTAAGTCGTGTGTGTTGTCGTTCCATTTTCTACACGCACACACATTGAGCCTTCGCTCTTACTCCCAAGACCTTAGTAAAGGCCTTATTGCAGTTATATTTGGGTTTCATTTATGTCGTGTGCGTAGTACTTCAATTCTACACTCACACACATTGAGCTTTCGCTCTTACTCCCAAGACCTTAGTCAAGGCATACTGCAATTTATATTTGGGTTTCATTTCATGTCGTGTGTGTAAGTCTTTCAATTCAAGCACGCACACACATTGAGCCTTCGCTCTTATTTACAAGACCCAAGTAAGGGCCCCTACATATACTCTATATAAAGTATTTCTTTCGGCTACGTCTTTAAGATTCGGGTTTTAAGGTTCAAGTCGTGTGCGTTGTCTTTCAATATATACACGACACACACTTACACAATTGAGCCTTTCCGCTCTTAAGATATAGCCATATTTCCCCTTCCGCTATTTACTTTACAAGTCATTTCCCTTCGGCTATTTACTTTACAAGTCATTTCCCTTCGGCAATTTCCCTTCGGCATTGTCTTTTAATTTCGGGTTTTCCCTTTGGAGTAGCGTGAGTTTGCATTGCATCTACGCCATACCACGAGGTAGGACGCATATTGCATCGAAGCAAGCCCCGTACTCCCGCTCAAATTCGCCCCATGTAGTGGAGTGTTCATAACACACACCTAGGTGGCCCATAAAGGGATAAAAAGAAAGACTTAGGCACGTGCAAATCCACGTGATCTAAAATCTGAGAATCGTACAAACCCGAATCAAATCGTGCAAGACTTAGGGTCGTCCAACCCTTACAAAGTCAAAATCGCCCAAATGCATGGTTTTCAAAAGGTTTTAAAACACTTCTTCATTCAAAATATATTTTGAGTTAAACTTGTTTCAAAGCGAAGTCTCTAAGCGTACAGACTGACCCTTGCGCATCGGTGCAAGAAGGTCTGCGACGTAAAAATCCCGCTTGCCTACAATCGCCTTTCAAAAGTCAGATTGTTTTCAAAACATACTTTGCTAGTTAAAGTAAACTAGCTGGCACGCCCATAAAGCGAAGTAGATTGCGAAAAGGTTCACTTCAGGCCTAAGAACCCGCAAGTGAAAATTTTCGGTGTCTACAAATTGGCACGCCCGGTGGGACCCGGGACTTAAGCAGACTTCAAACAAACAAGTTATACTCAAATTTTTGGAAAAAAGTGTTTTCTTCACAAATCGTGCATACTTAGGAAAATTGCATGAAAATGGATAGAAAGCTACAAAAATCTTCGTTGAGTAAACTAAAAGAGGTTTTCAAATCAGATAAAGCCCAAAGAGAGCTCGATGAGATTGAAAAAATATTTCAAAAGATGGATGCTTTAAGCAAGGAGCTTAAAGCCCATCGAACACATAGCAGCTCTTCGAGGGCACATACAGATCGTGAATTGAAAATCGATCTCAAACTCAACGAAGGATTGGAGATTAGAGACAAATCCCGGCAAAGGGATAAGTCGTCCACTCCTACAACTTCAAGCTTTTCAAAATCCATAGAAAAACCAAAAAAAGATTTTTCTATTTCAAAAAACCAAAAAAATCTTGAAAATTTGGAAAAAGACCAAAAAATTGAAAAACAAAATTTTGAAATTTCGAAAACTTCAAGTCCTAAGTCTAGGCACACACATACAGTGGGACATGAAGTCCACACCCTACAAAGGAACGAGAGTGAAAAACAGGAAGGTTTCGAAAGGAAACGCCTCGTTAAACCCCGGGGGCTCAAAACAGAGTTACCCGGGAAATCGGCTTGCTCTCACCCTGAAAAGGTAGACAAGCCACAAAGAGGTATGCCTGAAACCCATCCTTCTCAAGACTCTCTTCTTCATGTAGGGTCATCAGATGCATTGGATAACCCCTTTGCACACACAAACCCACAAACTGTGCCAAAACTTGAGGATTTTCAAGGTGCGCCAACTATCGCGCACCATTCAAAGGAATTTCAAAAACAAAAAGAAGTTTTGAAAATGGTAGACATGGAGACCCCTAATGCATGCATCGACATCTTAGGAGCTCATAACCCTACCATAGAAAAACCCACTTCTTCGAGCCTAGTCTTGTGCCCTGGAGCCAAGGCTATGGCTTTGAAACAAAAAAATCAATCCCTAGGGGCACCACGAGTTGAACCTAGGGACCAAGTCAAAAACTTCAAGGGACCTTGCATGGCTCCCCTTGAAGTAAATTTTTCCCAAAATAGGGTATGGAACCATAAGTTTTCCATAACCCTGCTATGTCCAAAACTCCTCAAGGAACCAAGCTTGGCTTTCCTTGAGGGCAAAGTCTCCCAAACCAGGTTTGTATGGAAGCCCAAGTCTTCCATCACCCCGGAATCCAAACTCCCGATATCCAAAAGGGTATATATCCCCAACATGGACGATTCCATGTTCCAAGACCATGATTTATACCAAAACTTTTCAAAAAGCAAAAAGTCTTGGAACATGATTCTGAATATGGGATATAAACCCTACGCGGGCCTGGGAACCCGAAACCAAGGTAGGCTTGAGCCTGTCCTACCTAGAACCAATAGGGAACGATATGGACTGGGCTACAGCCCACCCATACCACCAGAGCCGCCACCTAAGACCATCTGGGTCAAGGGTGCCTTGTAGAACCTCTAAAACCGAAACCCATGTCTTAGACCTATCTGATTAGAGTCTGATTCATGAATGTTTTCTTTGAAGGTTCAATGGAAGATCCCTACTTTTGAAAAAGACAAAAAAAGTTGAAAATCTCAAAATCTCAAAAACATTTGGAAAAACGAAAATTACAAAAAGAAATTTATTTCCAAAAGCCTTTGGCCATGTACAAAGCCCATTTTCGAAAAATTGTAAAAATGCTTTCGAAAATTGTATATACTCCCTGAAACCAAGTGTGCAAAAAGCTGGTCCTATCTACCCTTTTGCCTAGAGCTTTTTCAAAAATGAAAAGCTCGAGAATCACCAAAGCAAGGAGGAATAAACACCTCCAAGCTTCCTGAACTTCGCAAAAATCCTTAACTTATGGAAAATTGGGGATTTTTAGAAATAAGTTAACCCATAGTGTGTGCATAAGCATCATGCATTACACTTTGAAATCATTCATATGCATCGAGTCTAGACATCATTCTAGAAATCGAATTCAGGGTTTTGCAAAATCAAAGGGGCAATAAGAGTCGACCCCCTAAGTATCGAGCCTTCATAGGCATGTCTCCATACAAATCAAAACCAACACCTTCGAGGCAAATTTTAAAAAGGAAATAAGAATCTCGAAAAAGGGTTAGCATTTCACAAAAACCTTTCATGGCTTTGAAAAGAAAGATTTTCTTCAACTTCTGGTTTATATGAAAACCTTGATTGTGTTAGGATAAAGAACATGAATCTCACGATGAAATATGGAGACCATGTCAAAACTAAAACCTGATGGCCATGACGATCACTTAGGGCTGGTTATGTTTCCCATCCTTGAGCAAAAAGTATCATGATCATGTTAGAAAAACCATGGAAGTGCATGGACATGAACATACCATTGTCCATCCAAAATCCCTTTGAAAAACCATGGCCCTTCACCATATGGCCATGCAAAATTCCCATCAAGCTAGGGGCATTTTTAAACACAGCCCCTAGACACTTTCCATGGATAAGCGAATGCATCTCCTTCGTGATTTGTGAGATACATTTCATGTGTTCATCGTTGCATAAAAACATGTATTTCCATTTTAAAATCACATGGAGTGCATAGCATGCATCATATCACCCCGAAGAAAGCCCAAAATTATGGGAAACTCGAGTAGGAATGTCCCCATGTCTTCGAAAGGGCAACAAAAATTAGAAATTTGTTGATATTGTGGATAGAAATTAGCAAAACCCCGAAAATGCCCGAATATTCAAAAGGGTTTATGCTGAATTCTTTTTCAAAAAGATTTTGAAAAATCGAACTCCTTTGAAACTTCTTGAAAGAAGGATCGAAGTAGATTGTATAACCCCGAATGGAGGAATCTATACTTTTCGAAAAGTAGAGTCTTCCAAAAATGAATTGGCTATATTTCAAAGAACCCTGGCTTACAAGATTAAGCCTTGTTCAAAATATCAAAATATTTTCGAATAGCAGATGCTATTAAGAAATAGGACGATCTCGTTTGAATCGAGTAACCAAAGGGATAAGCCCTCCCCCATCCTACTTTCTCTCCAAAAAGGAAAATTGGCTATTTTCAAAAGAAAGAAAAAAAAATCGAGAATACAAAAACTCCTCCGAAAGTGGTCTTCCCTTCATAAACAGGGAATACAAAAACTCCTCCGAAAGAGGTCTTCTCGTTTCAAAAGAAAAAGGAGATATAAAAACACTCCTCCCAAAGAGGTCTTCCCTTCATAAACAGGGAATACAAAAACTCCTCCAAAGAGCTGCTCTCCTTTAAAGAAAAGAGGGATTAATGAAAAAATACTCCCAAAGGGAGACCCTCTATGAAAAAGAAACAAAAAGCCAAAGCTCCAAAGAGCGATTTTCCGATTCTTTGCCTAAAACCACGGGACGCTTCAGAAGGGACCGTGGTATCTCTTTCCCATATCCCTACGGCTTATCCCCGAGGAAAAAGATTCAAATTTGCGAAAATCCTAAAGTACGAATAAAATCGGCTTATTTGGATTTCATTTTGTTTGAGAACTCGACTCTGTTTTGTAGGAAATGGAACTTTGAAATGTTTTCCAAGTTTTCCTACCCAAAAACCTCTACTGAGTAGCAGGTATTGAAACCCGAATGAAGGGAAGTATGAAAAATGGAAGTCCTTTTCGATACAAGTTAAAAGGAGTTCCTTTTCAAAAAGAAATTTTCGAAAAACCCACGAATGTCAAAAAGACATGGGTAAAAACCTGCTCGGAGCAACCAGCCTCAAAAGGCTCTCTTCGGGCTCAAAAACCAAAAATAAAATTTTTCTCATGCATGCATTCAAAGAGTCGTTCGTGCATGATCATACATATAGGGAAATAGCTAGGAAAAGCCCCCTTTTGCTGAAAATCCCCACTTGTGGAAAAAGAAAACAGGGTTTTTGCAAAATAAATGGTGTATTCTCGAGAAAATTTGAGAGAACGGGGTGTTTCTTCTTTGCCATTATCCAAATACATTTGGATAATGCCAAAGAGGGGCATCTGTAAACACCCCAAATCTTCTATTTTTCAAAAACTCTCAAAACACCAAAAAGCTCATTTAAGCCAAAACGACGACCTGTTTTGAAATGTGAAAACAGGTACAGAAGGCAAAAGAAGACCCTAGGCCCGAAGAGGATTCAAGCCCAGAGCTTCAGAAGCCACTCCCTGATAAAAAAACAAAAGAAAGCAGAGCCCATTTGATGAAAAGCTCAACGGAGTCCAGAACGGCGAGACGGAGTCCGGACGACAAAGTTGGGGAAAACCCAGCACCAGACGGAGCGCTGATGAAGCCAGTGCCCGCACAGATCGTTCGCCTCGAGAAGCCAAGAAGGACTGTCCGAAGAAATTTTGAATAGTGTTTGGATAGTGTTTGGATTTGGACCAATCCAAATAGTGTTTGGACCATATATATCCAGATCCAAATCCATGTAATGAATAGTGTTTGGATTTGGGCCAATCCAAATAGTGTTTGGGTCGATCCAAATAGTGTTTGGATTTGGATTGGATCCAAATAGTGTTTGGATTGGATCGGATCTGGATCAAAATATCCATATCCGTATCCATAAAAATATTGGGTTTGGATCGGATACAGATCTCAAAATATCCGAGATCCAATATCCAGATCCAAATAGTGTTTGGATTTGGGTATGGATCCAAACCCCAAACCCAAACCCAAATCCAAGACCCACCTCAAATCTCTATAAATAGAGGTGAGGGGGTCCATGTAAAGGGTTCATGCAAATATTTGGGAGGAGAGAGAGGGAGTGATAGACCTAGCCATGTGGGCTCATTGGGTGAGGTGGGTTCAAGCCATGTGGGCTAAGTGGGTCTAGACCAAGTGGCTGCAACCAAGGTGGGCTGGACCAAGTGGCTGCAACCGTGGAGACGTGGGCTCAAGCCAAGAAGGACCGGCTCCAAGAGGTAAACCTAACCCCAACCTAGCCTAGGTTCGAACCTACCTAACCCTAACTGAACCTAACCCTAACTGAACCAACCTAACCCTAACTGAACCAACCTAACCCTAACTAGACCTAACCTAACCCCAACCGCCTCAAACCATCCCTAACAAACCCCAACAACTTCACCCCGGCCGGCCGTGAGCAACCAGCGCCTGCCGCGCGCCCTGAGTCCTGCCGCGCGCCCCTGTTGCCTGCCGCGCGCCCCCTCGCCTGCCTGCACGCCCCGCGCCGCAGCGCGTCCTGCGCCACAGCGCGCCCCACGCCACTGCAGCCGCGTCAGGCGCCCGTCTGCTGCGCCAGGCGCCCAACAGCCGCGCCAGCCACCCGACCACCTCCCTACTGATTTGATCACCCCCCTGCTGACCTAACCTTCACCCTGGCCGTGACCTGTACCCTAGGACAGACCTTACACAGCCCCCGTCTTGGCCGAACCTTAGTTCCCCTAAGACCCTAACCGTGCCTCATAGAACCTCTCTCAAAGCCACCTAGGATAACCCCCTCTTGGCTGCCCAAGGTGAACCGTGAGCCCACGTGCAAGCAAGTTGAACATGGACCGGCTATTTGTAAGTGTCTAAACTTGGTCTATTACATTAACTGGCTTTATATTCAATTAAATTTTGATACGGGGTTGTAGTAAAGGAGCTTCGTCTCCCCCGATTGTAATAACGTGGTTTGACACACCCACACACACACGCACTTGAGCCTTTCCGCTCTTAGTCGTACACTTCTTGCACACACACGGGCCTAACAAGCCCTTAATATATAGTTATATTTATATATTTTAAGTCAAGGGGGTTTTTAATTAAGTCGTGTGTGTTGTCGTTCCATTTTCTACACGCACACACATTGAGCCTTCGCTCTTACTCCCAAGACCTTAGTAAAGGCCTTATTGCAGTTATATTTGGGTTTCATTTATGTCGTGTGCGTAGTACTTCAATTCTACACTCACACACATTGAGCTTTCGCTCTTACTCCCAAGACCTTAGTCAAGGCATACTGCAATTTATATTTGGGTTTCATTTCATGTCGTGTGTGTAAGTCTTTCAATTCAAGCACGCACACACATTGAGCCTTCGCTCTTATTTACAAGACCCAAGTAAGGGCCCCTACATATACTCTATATAAAGTATTTCTTTCGGCTACGTCTTTAAGATTCGGGTTTTAAGGTTCAAGTCGTGTGCGTTGTCTTTCAATATATACACGACACACACTTACACAATTGAGCCTTTCCGCTCTTAAGATATAGCCATATTTCCCCTTCCGCTATTTACTTTACAAGTCATTTCCCTTCGGCTATTTACTTTACAAGTCATTTCCCTTCGGCAATTTCCCTTCGGCATTGTCTTTTAATTTCGGGTTTTCCCTTTGGAGTAGCGTGAGTTTGCCTTGCATCTACGCCATACCACGAGGTAGGACGCATATTGCATCGAAGCAAGCCCCGTACTCCCGCTCAAATTCGCCCCATGTAGTGGAGTGTTCATAACACACACCTAGGTGGCCCATAAAGGGATAAAAAGAAAGACTTAGGCACGTGCAAATCCACGTGATCTAAAATCTGAGAATCGTACAAACCCGAATCAAATCGTGCAAGACTTAGGGTCGTCCAACCCTTACAAAGTCAAAATCGCCCAAATGCATGGTTTTCAAAAGGTTTTAAAACACTTCTTCATTCAAAATATATTTTGAGTTAAACTTGTTTCAAAGCGAAGTCTCTAAGCGTACAGACTGACCCTTGCGCATCGGTGCAAGAAGGTCTGCGACGTAAAAATCCCGCTTGCCTACAATCGCCTTTCAAAAGTCAGATTGTTTTCAAAACATACTTTGCTAGTTAAAGTAAACTAGCTGGCACGCCCATAAAGCGAAGTAGATTGCGAAAAGGTTCACTTCAGGCCTAAGAACCCGCAAGTGAAAATTTTCGGTGTCTACAGTGACCCTACACACTTACTTGGCCCAACCTTTTGATCGTCCACATCAAGGCGACACCCATTTGCAGCCGGCCACCTTCGAGGCGCCAATCCCGCGCCCCACTTGCAGCCGGCCAACACCCTTGGTCACCCATCCTCGCGGAGCTCCCGTTTGCAGCCCAAGGCGAAGGCCAAGCCCACGCTCAAGCAAGGCCTCTACGGATCAGCTACTCGTAAGTGCCTAAATCGGTCTTTAGTTGTATACTTGCTTGAGATTCAATTTGATACGGGGTTGTAATAACGGAGCATAGTCTCCCCCTGCTTGTAATAACGTGGCTTGGCACACCTACACACGTGCACTCTCTTAGTCGTGCACGATTTTGAACACACACGAGCCTAATCAGCCCCTAATACATAAGTGTATATATATATTTTCGTTTTCGAAGGGTTTTGCTTAAGTTGGGTGCGTTGTCTTTCAATTCAAGCACTCACACACATTGAGCTTTCGCTCTTATTTGAAAGACCCAAGTAAGGGCCGACCTATACTATTTGGGTTTCATTTCACGTCGTGTGAGTAAGTCTTTCAATTCAAGCACTTTCACACACGTGGAGCTTTCGCTCTTATTTGAAAGACCCAAGTAAGGGCCGACCTATACTATTTGGGTTTCATTTCATGTCGTGTGTGTAAGTCTTTCAATTCAAGCACTCTCACACACATTGAGCCTTCGCTCTTATTCCCAAGACCTTAGTAAAGGCCTTATTGCAGTTTTATTTGGGTTTCATTTATGTCGTGTGTGTAGTACTTCAATTCAAGCACTCTCACACACATTGAGCCTTCGCTCTTACTCCCAAGACCTTAGTCAAGGCCATACTGCAATTTATATTTGGGTTTAATTTCATGTCGTGTGAGTAAGTCTTTCAATTCAAGCACGCACCCACATTGAGCCTTCGCTCTTATTTGTAAGACCCGAGTAAGGGCTCATATACATAATCTATATACATATCTCCCTTTGGTTATTTCCCTTCAGTTATTTCCCTTTAGTTATTTCCCTTCAGCTATTTCCCTTCAGTATTGTCTTTACATTTCGGGTTTTCCCTTTGGAGTAGCATGAGTTTGCATTGCATCTACGCCATACCACGAGGTAGGACGCATATTGCATCGAAGCAAGCCCCGCTCGAATTCGCCCATGTAGTGGAGTGTTCATAACACACAAACTAGGTGGCCCAAAAAGGGATAAAAGAAAAGACTTAGGCACGTGCAAATCCACGTGATCTAAAACATGCAATCGCATTTTAAAAACCCGAAATAAGACACCTCGAACCGCTTCGTAGACTTTCTCTCCAAAAACTCGATTTTTTCAAAGCGTACAGACTGACCCTTGCGCATCGGTGCAAGAAGGTCTGCGACGACAAGAGCTTACTTGCTCACAGTCGCCACGTTTAGAAGTCAGTGTTAAAAATATCTTCGCTAGCTTAGGTAAGCTAGCTGGCATGCCCTGTTTGCATACATAGGCCTTAGACACACGAGAGGATCCGCTCCGAGCCCTGAAAAAGGCAAGAGGCGGGGGTTTTCGCGCGTCTACACCAAGTAAGGGCCGTGCTATACTATTTGGGTTTTCATTTCATGTCGTGTGTGTAAGTCTTTCAATTCAAGCACTCACACACATTGAGCCTTCGCTCTTATTTGAAAGACCCAAGTAAGGGCCGTGCTATACTATTTGGGTTTTCATTTCATGTCGTGTGTGTAAGTCTTTCAATTCAAGCACTCACACACATTGAGCCTTCGCTCTTATTTGAAAGACCCAAGTAAGGGCTGTGCTATACTATTTGGGTTTTCATTTCATGTCGTGTGTGTAAGTCTTTCAATTCAAGCACTCACACACATTGAGCCTTCGCTCTTATTTGAAAGACCCAAGTAAGGGCCGTGTTATACTATTTGGGTTTAATTTCATGTTGTGTGCGTAGTACTTGAATTCAAGCACTCACACACATTGAGCTTTCGCTCTTATTCCCAAGACCTTAATCAAGGCCATACTGCAAGTTATATTTGGGTTTAATTTCATGTTGTGTGCGTAGTACTTCAATTCAAGCACTCACACACATTGAGCTTTCGCTCTTATTCCCAAGACCTTAATCAAGGCCATACTGCAAGTTATATTTGGGTTTTATTTCATGTCGTGTGTGTAAGTCTTTCAATTCAAGCACGCACCCACATTGAGCCTTCGCTCTTATTTGTAAGACCCAAGTAAGGGCACGTATATACCCTATATACATATCTCCCTTCGGCATTTACATTACAAGTCATTTCCCTTCGGTTATTTCCCTTCGGCATTGTCTTTACATTCGGGTTTTCCCTTTGGAGTAGCATGAGTTTGCATTGCATCTATGCCATACCACGAGGTAGGACGCATATTGCATCAAAGCAAGCCCCGCTCAAAATCGCACATGTAGTGGAGTGTTCATAACACACAAACTAGGTGACCCCAAAAGGGATAAAAGGAAAGACTTAGGCATGTGCAAATCCACGTGATCTAAAATCTGCAATCGTATCTAAAAGACCCGAATTAAACACCTTGAACCGCTTCGTAGGCTTTTTCATACCCTAAAACTCGATTTTTAAAAGTGTACAGACTGACCCTTGCGCATCGGTGCAAGAAGGTCTGCGACGACAAGAGCTCACTTGCTCATAGTCGCCACGTTAGAAGTTAGATTCAAATATATCTTTGCTAGCTTAGGTAAGCTAGCTAGCACGCCCTGTTTATACAAATAGGCCTTAGACGTTCCCGGCCATGATAAGCTAGAAGGGGAGAGGGGGGAATTTTCCCGCGTCTACAGTTCCAATCGTGTAAACTCACACACGTAGGAAGAGAGGACAATGGCATCGCCGATGCCCTCTCCTCCTTGGGTTCAGCCCTAAAGGTCGATCCCATTGCCGGGACCCGGTCTTTAGAAATTTGGCATGCACCCAACCCATCCACACACGACTTCGATATTTGCCAAAATAACCCCGATTCTATTGAAAAACCCTGGTTTTACGACATAAAATAATTTCTAGAAAATGGGGGATTCACCGAGGATGCCACGTCCAAAGATAAGGCATTCATCCGTAAGATTTCGACCCGATACACCATTCTAGGTGGGGTTCTATACAAGAAAAGCTTTACCGGCATCCTACGTAGGTGTATCGATCTAGAGGAGGCTAGGATAGTGATGCATGAATTCCATGATGGGGAATGTGGAGGTCATGTTAATGCCAACATGATGGCAATGAAAATACTTAGACGGGGCTATTTTTGGTCCACCCTGAAAAAGGATTGTCACAATCATGTTAGGAAGTGTCATCCATGTCAAGTGCATGGGCACACCATTCATATCCCATCATCTGCATTGCATTCCGTGGTCAACCCCAGGCCATTTACCATGTGGGCGTTTGACATTGTAGGCCCAATATTTCCAAAAGCCTCAAATGGGCACCGATTCATTTTAGCTGCCACGGAGTATTTCTCCAAGTGGGTGGAAGCCATTTCCCTAACCAACGTGCTGGGGCAACATGTGGTGGCTTTCATTCGGAGGAATATCTTGGCTCGATTTGGGGTTCCACGAGACCTTGTGTCTGATAATGGCACCCCATTCAAGAACGAGCGGATGGTTAAGTTGTGCAACACGTATGGCATAACTCACCACTTCTCTTCACCCTACTACCCTCAAGGCAACGGCCAAGCCGAAGCCACAAACAAGACTCTCATTAGTATAATTGAGAAAACTTTAGAGAAGGGTAGGACGTGGCACGAGAAGCTGGATGAAGCCTTATGGGCTTATAGGACTTCCATCTGGACTCCCACGAATGCCACACCATTCGAATTGGTCTATGGCACAAACGCCATTCTTCCCATTCATACTCAACTGCATTCATTCCATACATCCATAGCACTCGACTTCCCCCTAGAGACGCTTCAGCATGCTAGGATGGCCGAATTAGATTTGCTAGATGAGAGGCGACTCCTTGCTATGGATCATGCTCGTGCATACCGGAAAAGGATAGCCCGACACTATGGCAAACACATGAAACCTCGCCACTTTGAAGTGGGAGATCTGGTCTTGAAAATCATCCACTATCGTGGCCCACATCCCCTTGGAAAGTAGCACCCCAAGTGGGATGGACCCTATGTTGTACGTGCAACCACCATAAACAACTCATATTGGTTGATTGATGTAGAAGGTAGGAATTTAGCAGATCCTATCAATATTCAATACTTAAAGAAGTATTATGTGTAGGATTTGGATTAAATTCCACCATTTTCGAAAATTTTAGGGATAGCTGCCCTGAGACCTGAAAATAAGGTGCAAAGGCAAAGTCGTGTGACCCTGAGTGAGAGAATTCACACTTGTGAAAGAGTGGAGTCTTCAAAATCGTAGTTACATTTCAAAATCCTTCTTCTTACAAAGAAAGGCCTAGTTCAACATAGCAAGATACTTGCAAGTAGTACATGCTATTTCTAAATAGGCTGATCTGGAATGGAGCGAGTGTGAGCTTGGGATAAGTCCTCCCCTCTTCTCTTCTCCTTCCAAAAGGAAAACGTGGCCAAAATAAAGAGAATTTCCCATTCAAAGTCTCTTTCCAAAAGAAAGAAACCAAAATTCAAAAGAAAAATTGATTCTCTTATAAAAAAAAAAGAGGGATTAAAGAAAAAATACTCCCAAAGGGAGACCCTTTATGAAAAAAGGAAAAAGAGGCCAAAAAGCTCAAAAAGAGCAGTTTTCCACCTTCTATGCCTTAAACCACGAGACGCTTCAGAAGGGACCGTGGTATCTCTTCCCCATCCCTGGCTTATCCCAAGCTAAAGCATGGTTCATTTCGAGGAATCCTAAAGTAAAAATAGGATTTGCTTACTTGAATTTCATCTTGTTTGAGAATTCGACGTTTCGAGTAAGGCGTAGGAATTTGAAATATAGCTTGTTTTCTTATAAAACCTCCGCTAGATAAGCGAGTGTCAAGAGATCCTTAGGATTGAGACTCAAGACAGTTGTCCCTTTTGTAAATAGCTTTTGTAAATAGATTTTGAAAAATCGAACATCGAACAGCATAGGATTTGCTCACTTGGAGCAGTAGGCCTAGTAAGTCTTGAGAGTTCGACCACATCTGGTCACTGGGAGGTCGCCACTCTTGGCACCACACCCATGTCATGCATCTACATTCCATGCATGGTACTTGCATAAACATGATCCCATTTTAGGACCAGAGTCTATTCTGCATATCCCTTTGGCGTGATATCTCCTCCTACCAGGGTTTTAAAAGTGATATTTTGCTAAAGATTGGGACGATCCCATATTTTCATGGATAGATCTAGGGAGACATTGAAAGGGGTGTTTGTCATCTTTGCCCTTATCCAAATCAATTTGGACAAGGCCAAAGAGGGGCATCTGTAAACACCCCGAAATCCCATGAATTTCTCAAAACAACCTGGTTTTGTAAAAGCAGCCCCAAAGGGCTATTTTGAGTCTGGAAACCCAGGAGCCTTCCAGGCGACCCTATACAGATGTTTTAAACTTTTATATGTTTTAAATATGTATAATATGTTTTAAAAATTGTTAAAATATGTTTTGAAAGCAAGCTTGGCCTAATCAAAGCAGGACCAGAAGAGCCAAAGAGAGCCCGAAACCGGAGCACATGTCGAGCCTGGCACAGCAACTCTCGTATTGAGTCCACCCCCAGGATCTCGAATGTCCAAGACCCTGTTATCATCAAACATCACTTGAAATCATCTTCGGGAGGTGAAAATAGAAGCGGACGATCATGTTGGCGAAGACCCAACGCAGACGGAGTACTGATGTTGTCAGACCCCGCACAAACCGTTCGTTTCGAACACAGCCTGAAGGAGTCAGAATTCAGTTTGGATTGGATCTGAACCATATATATCCAGATCTCAATCCAAACCCATGTGTGGATTTGGATTTGGATTTGGATCCAGAGATCCAATCCAATATCCACATCCATGGCCCACATCACCTTCTCATAAATGGAGGTGGGGCCCACCTGAAATTCATGTGGGATTATGGGCATGAGAGAGAGTGGGGGGAGGATAAGATTTGAGGGTGATTGTAATTAAGCTTGACTTGTGTGTCAAGTTTGGGGTTAATCATGTGGGTTAGCCTAATTAGCATGGGTTTAAGCTTGTATTAGCCAAAACCTAACTTAGGGTTGCACCAACATGATGCAACAAGGTCTATGGGTTATGCAAAGGGAGCTCCCTAACCCAATCTTAAGTAAAAACCCCTAATCCTAGCCTTTTACCCTAATCCCATCCTAAACCTAGCCTAATCACCTAACCCACTTCCCTAATCCCGGCTTAATCCTAGCCTAATCACCTAACCCACCTCCCTAATCCTCCCCTAAACCTAGCTTAATTTCCTTAAACCTAACCTAATCCTAGCCTAATCACCTAACCCACCTCACTAAACCTCACCCCAAAACCAACCCACCTAGCTAAGCCCTAAACCCCTAAACCACCCCACCTAAACCTAGCACACCATATACCTAAAACCCCTTTAACAAAAATATCTAGCCCCTCCTCAAAACCAGCCCACCTTATTACCACACCACCACTACCTAAACCACCTTACCACCCTCCAAATACCAGCCCCAACCGCCATCTCCAAACCTATATAAACCCCCTCCTAGTGGGCAGGCTTTTGGAAAAAAAAAGCTTTTCCACCTTGGGCCAGCCGACCTTGGCCAATCTCCTTCCAGCCGAATCCTCCACCTTGCTCCACCTGCACCACTTCCATCCAGCCAAGCTCCACCTCGCGCCACCACTGCCTCCCAGCCTGCTCCACCTTGCGCCACCACTGCCTGGCCGAACTCCATCTTCCTACATCACCTGGCTGCTCTTCTTCCTTGGACACCAACTCCCTACCAGCCGGTTAGTACCTCAACCTAACTCTACCTCTTCTTCACTCCCCCTCCACTCTCAACCGCCCATACCACCACTACATCACCCCATCACAGCCACCTGCCACCCCTACCCATTCGGCCAGACCTAACCCTCTACATCACCCGGCTCTTTACCTTCTCCCCTAGTGATACCCGGCCACCTTCCACCTTGCTCCCTAGGACCCATCCCTTCCAACTCTTAGTCATCCACTAACCCCACCTTCCACGACACCCTAGCTAGCTCCCTTCCCATCCTTGCCATTCCCTAGCTACCCTAGCAGCCGGCCACCACTAAACTCCCCTTAGTCGACCACCCAAGCCGACTGCACCCAAGTCCTCCCGGCCAACCACATCTTCTCCCTTAGATTTTCCTTAGGCATTCCCTTTAGGCTCCCCTTTAGTGCCACCTTCCCTAGTGCCACACTCTCCCTTAGTGACCCTCCTTAGACACCTTAGCCCAAAGCACCAAGGCAGCTGTAGACATGAAAATTCTCATTCCAAAGTTTATGAGACAAACTTGAAATGAACCTTTCCACCCCTATGCTTGCGCGAGCGTGCCAGCTAGTTCAAAACTAGCAAATGTTTGTAAGACTTCTAGGCGATTGTGTACAAGCGGGATCTTTCCACTCACACCTTCTTGAGCCGATGCTCAAGGGTCAGTATTGAGCGCTTAGGAACTTCATTTGACAGCAAACATGACTCCCTTTTACATAAACAAATGTCTTTGAAAAATTTGTTGAACTTGTGCACTCGGATTCAATACTTGGAAAAACACAAGTTGCTGAAAACAGAGAATTCTGTTTTCAGAGCTATTTTCTAGGGGAGGTTTCAAGGCGTTACAGACTTCCAAAAATTATCAAAATTTTACCAGACAAAGTTGGTAGTGTGGAGAGACTGTAGCCTTTTTCAAATCTGCATTTGGAGCAGTATTGAATCAGAAACAAATAATCTACTCAGACCACCTCATTGACCCGGAACAGCTCTGTTTCAGAAATATAGAAACTCAAAGATGAGTCTGTATCTCTCTGCTCAGAACTCTGATTTTAATGATTTTGATGTTGATGGAAAGCTATGGATGTTAGCTTTCCAATGCATCAAAAATCAACCAATTTGGACTCCTGTGGACAGAGATATGGGACTTTTACCCGACCTCTGTTTCAGGAAATCCGACTGTGCAAACAGTGATGCAGAAATCTGGTCGTTCTTAATATGCTTTTATTACATGGCTGAGCGGCCCTAAAATCTTGCTAATTTTATACAGAGTGCCCAAATGTGTCTGTAACAAGTGTGCAAAATTTCAGATAAAAAGGATCAACCGTTCGGAAATTAAAATTGCTGCAATCATCAGATGTAGAGATGCTGAAAGCTCAGATTTCGGTTTTTAAGAATCTAATGATGCAAACTCACCCGAATTTAAAATGCAACAACTCTACATTCCCAAATTAAATTGCTGAATTGAAATGAAGGGAAATCATGTTTATAAGCATAAGCATAGAGGGGGTAGAGAATATAGAGTGATTATAGATTATATTGGGGAAGAAGCATATAAGCAAACACATGGAGTGCGTATGTGCAATAGTGAAAATTCTGCAAATGTAAATGAGGGCATCAAATCTACTCACTATTACAACGTGGGGGGAGACTTTTGCTCCATTAATACAACCCCAATTCAATTGAATTAATATGGAAGAAGGTTTTAAAAACAAAGTAAGAAGTACTTACAACTTTTGTCTCCGATCGGCCGGAATTCCAAGAGTGGAATCCGGCCAGCCCTTCTTCTTCTTCCTTCTATCTTCCGCACTCTCCCTCCTATGTCTACCCTCTTTTTCCCCTCTCTTTCCCTTCACTTGCAGCCCACGATTTTCCCTTGTGCAGGCCCTCTTTTCCAGCCCCAATTCCCAAGATTTTGATGAGAGATGAAGATAATCCAAGCCTCCTCCAACTTGCTCCCCCTTGGCCCCTTTTATAGGCCAAGGGGGCTGGTTTCTAGCCCCTTCCATGGGGCGGATTGGACCAGCTCCTTGTTGGTTCTTGATCCAATTTGGCCCAGCTATATGTGGTCCCTCTTGTTGACTTGAACCAGCCCATGTGGGTTGGGCCTAGGTGCAGCCGACTTAGTCTTTGGGTGTAGCCGATTCAAGCTTGTCTAATGTTTTGTCCTAGCATGTATTGAACTTGATACCAAGTAGTGGCCGGGTATGCCTAATTAGGCTCTTCTAATTCAATGCCTCATTTGGTATTTGATTCTTTGAATGATCCGGCTCCACTTTGATTTTGATTCCATACGGCTTCACCATGGTCTCGAGTTCAACTTGAAATGTTCTTGAATTGGATGAGCTTGAACTGGGTCCTGGATAAGCTCGATCTTCTCCTGGTTTCGGATAAGCTTTAGAATTTGATCTTGATTCTGATATGCTCCAACTTTATCTTCTTTGCTTTTTGGGAATCGATGTGGATCAAAGATTGGGTCTCACCTGTTTATCTACTTCAAAAACTCATGAGTTGTTTGAATTTAAAATCTTTATTTTGAAATATTCCCCAAAAGGCTTAAACTTTAAAATTTGGGGTTTTGAATTTAAAGGTTCATAAAGGCTTTAAATTGGCTTTCAAAATTTAGGAGTTTTTGAAAATATTTGAAAATTTTTGGGTGTTTACAGATGCCCCTCTTTGGCATTAATCCAAATTGATTTGGATAATGGCAAAGAAGAAACACCCTTTTATGGATTTACTTCCCAAATTTTCTTGAGAATATAAATCAATCCTTCATTTTGTAAACTCCTTTTCTTGGATCTCAGGAGAGGGATTTTCAGCCAAAAGGGACTTTTTTCCTATATGGGATACGATCATGCATGAATGACTTCTGAATGCATGTATGGTATGAGTGAGGTGAGCTTTTTGGGAGAGTCAATTTTTGGGGTTTTTGAGCTTGGAGAGAGCCTTTGAAGGTCGGCTGCCCCAAGAAGAATTTTCCCATGCCTCATGACATTTTGGGTTTTCAAAAACTTTTAAAAGGAACTCCTTTTACCTTCCATCAAAAGGACTTCCAATTTTTCATACTTCCCTTTATTTGGGTTTCGATACCTACTACTTGGTAGAGGTTTTTGCTAGGGAATTTTGGAAAACATTTCAAAGTTCCATTTCCCACCTAACAAAGTCTAATTCTCAAACAAAATGAAATCCAAATGAGTAGACTCTATTCCTACTCTAGGATTTTCATGGTTGAACCTTTTTCTATGGGGATAAGCTATGGGGACATGGGAAAGAGTTACCACGGTCCCTTCTGAAGTGTCCCGTGGTTTAAGGCAAAGAGATGGAAAATTGCTCTTTTTGAGCTTTGGCTTTTTCTTTTTTTTTTTCTTTTTTTCTTTTCCTCATTTTTCGAGAGAAGACCTCTTTTGAAGAAGTTTTTGTATTCCCTCTGTCTATTCGGGGAAGACTTCTTCTCGGAGGAGTTTTTGCATTCTCTTTTCTTTTTCTTTCAAAGAGAAGACTCCTTTTGAAGAAGTTTTGTATTCCCTTTTCTTTTGGGGAAGACTTCTTTTCCGAGGAGTTTTTGTATTCTCTATGTCTTTTCTTTTTCTTTTGAACATTGCCAATTTTCCTTTTTGGAGAGAGAAGTAAAATGAGGGGAAAACTTATCCCTTTGGTTACTCGATTCAACCAAGATCATCCCATTTCCTAATAGCATCTACCATTTGAAAATATTTTGCTATTTTGAACAAGGCTTCATTTTGTAAGCCAAGGATTTTTGAAATGTCACCAATTTGATTTTGAAAACTCTACTTTTCGTAAAGCATCAATTCCCTCATTCGGGGTCATACAATCAATCTTGATCTTTCTTTCAAGAAGTTTCGAAGGAGCTTAATTTTAAAAATCTTTTCCAAAAGAATTTATCATAGACCCTTTCAATTATTGGGCATTTTCGGGGTCTACTAAATTTTTACCCACAATATCAATCAATCAACATGTATCATCGATTTTTTGTTGCCCTTTTATGACATGGGGACATTCCTACTTGGGCTGTCACCTTTTCGGGCCTCTTTGGGTGTGTGATGCATGACATGTACAATGGAAATATATGCTTTATGAAATGATGACAATATGAAATGTATTCCACATGATATGATGGAGATACACGTTTTTATGAACTTGAATCTCCATGAAAGTGTCTAGGGGATGCATTTTCAATGCCCCTAGTTTGGTGGAGATGAGCGATATCACACGGCCTCAAAGTGAATGGGCTATGGAATTTCTTTATGGCATGTAAGATGGACGATGGGATATGGATGGCTCATGCATTTGACATTTACGACATTTCTAACATGATCATAACGAATTTTTGCTTAAGGGTGGACTAACATTAACCAACCCTAAGTATTTCATGGCCATCATATGGTATTGACATGAACTCCACGTTTTCCATCATGGAATTTATGTATTGATTCTAACCTTACCAAGGTTTTCATATCAACAAGATGCTGAAATTTTTTCTTTTCAAAGTCATATGTAGGGTTAAAAATTTTTTCAATCAAAACTTTGATCTTTCGAAGAAGTAAATTTGGGAAATCCTCCCTTTCTAAAAAAAATTTCAATGTCTTGAAACCAAGGCTTTTTAATACAATTTTGGTCATTTTGGCAAGCATTCCAAATCGTGAGTGCCAATGGTGCATATTTTTAAAAAGCCGATCACTCCAATGGCCAATTCTTGATGAGTTTTCGTCTTGCCAAATTTTTTAAAACTTGGTTTATAAAGGCATAGAATCTCCAAAGATTTTAATGCATGAGACCCTAGATTTTCGAAATTTTTAGGCCTTGTATGAGTGTTTCATACTTGGCAACATCATTTGAACATGTAAAATCTAGTTGAATGGCACTTGGTATTTCTCGAGAGATATGAAGATGATTCTTATACCTGCCCCTTTATTCTTTTTCCCATCAAAATACATTTTCCATACTTGAGTTTGTTTAAAACAATTTGTTAAAGTATGGTTTTGAAATTCATTTGCAAAATATTGGGCATTTAATCAAGTATGGAATGTGTATCTCAAGAGGCAATTCAACCATATGATTTAGGGGCTTGTCCCTTTAATGGAGCTGCCATTTATATAGCCTACCCGTTAGGGATAGGATTTTCAAACAAGTGCTTGATTCAATCGACATTATTCCTCTTTCATGACATGGGGAATAATGTCTCAATTTTGGAAGCCTATACCAAGCACGATTTTCTCTATGGCTTGGTGATTTCTTTCACATGCCAATAGAGTTTTTGAAAATGGCATACTTCCTATGGATATCATCTTCACATTTATCAAGTAAAACACCCAATGCATTCGCATGAATTGGAATGTAAAGCTTTACTTTGGAGGTTTTGAAAATTGGAGGATTTACCATAAACTTTTCGAAAGCTTTTTGGAAACTATCGTGCAAATTTTTAACCCGTTTTCAAAAGCCTATTTGAGAGAGTAGCATCTTGTTGGCCTGGAATTAACCTTGAAGGTTTCAGATTTGATTCATATGGAGACATGCCTATGATGGCTCGATACTTAGGGGTCAACTCTCATGCCCCTTTGGCTTAACACAAACCTTAAACTTGAGTTCTAAGATGATGTCTACACCCGATATTGTTCATGCAAATATCTGACTTCAAACTGCAATGCATGATGCTCATGTAAACATGCACACACTATGGGTTAGACTCACTCTAAAATCCCTTTCTATGAAATTTCCAAGTCAAGGATTCTACGAATTTAGGGAAGCTTGGAGCCATGGTCTTTCCTCCTTGCTTTGATGATTCTCAAGCATTAAACTCTAGGGAAGTACTAGGTAAGAGAGAGCTATGACCAGCTTGGACGATTTTGACTTGGGATTATATCCATTCCTCGAAAGGATTTTGAAATTGGTTTTGTATATGGCCATTGTTTTCGGAGTTTTTGAAATTTTTTGATTTTTTTGTTTTTTTCAAAACACAATTTCAAGGATCCTTTTAAGAGACTTTCTGTTTGAAACTTTTTCTCAAATGAAGAGTGGGGGAAAGAAAACAATTTTCTTTTTTGAAATTTTCAGATTTTTCAAATGTTTTTGGATTTTGAAGGTTTTCTAAATTTTTTTTTTTTTTTTTTTTTTTGGTTTTTGAGAATATTTAATTTTTTTGATTTTTTTTTAAAAGGAGGGATCTTCCATTGAACCTACAAAGAAAACTTCCATGAATTAGACTCAAAGAAAGGGTCTAAGCCATAGGTCTCGGTTTTAGTGGGTTCTAGGAGCACCCTTGACCCAAGTGGTCTTAGGTGGTGGCTCAGGGGGTATGGATGGGATATAGCCCAATCCATATCGATTTGGGTTTGGTCTAGGTATGATTGGTTCTAGACAACCTTGGCTATGGGCTCCTAGTCCTTGATATGGTGTATATCCCATGTTTAAAATCATATTCCAAGGCTTTTTGATTTTTGAAAAAGTTTTATAAAGTGCATGATCTTGGAATATGGAATCGTCCATATCATGGATGTATACAAGTTTTATTTTGGGTAGGAGATGGGATAGATGGGTGGTGGAAGACTTGTGCTTCCACACGACCCTAGGTTGGGATGGTTTAGGCTCTAAATGGGGGATGGTTTTGACATGCTCCCTAGACACAACTCGAGGTGCCCCTAGGGATGGGTTAGTTGGGTTTCTTGCCATAGACTTGGGTTCATGGCACAAGACTAAACTCGAGGAAGTTTGCATGGTAGAGTTAGGTGTTCCTAGGGTGTCAATGCATGCCTTAGTAACCATGTCTACCATATTTTGATCTTTATTTGGTTTTTGATTTTGAAATTCCTTTTGGTGCGGGACATTCGGCGCACCTTGAAAATCCTCATTTTCGGGCACGTTTTGTGGGTTTGTGGGTGCATGAATGTGATTTGATGCATCCGATGACCCTATGCTAAGAGGAGAGTTTAGAGGAGGATGAGTTTCAGGCATACCTCTTTTCGGCTTGTCTACCTTTGCATGGTGAGAGCAAGTCTCGTCCTCGAGTGACTCATGCGTGGCTGTGAGCTCCCGTTTCCTGTCCGTTTCCAATCCTAGGTGTTTACGACTCTCATCCTCTCGTGAAACTCGTGAGGTGTGTTGAGTGTGAATCTCATGCCCTACTCTGTGTGTGTGCCTAGGGATGTGGACTTCATTCTCGACTTTCAGAATTTCAACTTTTTGTTTTTCAAGTTTTTTTGGTTTTTGAAACTTTTCCATATTTTTTTGGCTTTTTGAACTATAAAAATCTTTTTTTGGTTTTTGCTTGGAACTTGGGGTGCTTGGGTGCTTGGAAAGGTTGGATGACTTGATCCGCACTTTGGCTTCATCTCCAGCCTCATATCCTTCATCGAATTTTGGATTTGATTTGGTTTTCCTTTCATGATTTTTCTCTCTATGTGCCCGAGATGAGCTTTCATGTGATCGATGCGCCTTAGCCTCATGGCTTAGAGCATCGATCTTTCTAAAGATTTCCTTTATAGCAGCCATCTCTTCTTGGGCTTTAGAGGATTTGGAAAACCACTTTGAAGCTTTCGATGAGGATTTCCTTGGCTTGCTTTCATCCATTGTTTTCAAAATTTGTGCACAAGTTTAAAAAAAACACTATGTTTTTGCAAAGTTTTTGGAGTTCACTTTTTGAAAGAAAGTTCCTCAAGACCCGAGTCCCACCGGGCGTGCCATTTCTGTAGACATGAAAATTCTCATTCCAAAGTTTATGAGACAAACTTGAAATGAACCTTTCCACCCCTATGCTTGCGCGAGCGTGCCAGCTAGTTCAAAACTAGCAAATGTTTGTAAGACTTCTAGGCGATTGTGTACAAGCGGGATCTTTCCACTCACACCTTCTTGAGCCGATGCTCAAGGGTCAGTATTGAGCGCTTAGGAACTTCATTTGACAGCAAACATGACTCCCTTTTACATAAACAAATGTCTTTGAAAAATTTGTTGAACTTGTGCACTCGGATTCAATACTTGGAAAAACACAAGTTGCTGAAAACAGAGAATTCTGTTTTCAGAGCTATTTTCTAGGGGAGGTTTCAAGGCGTTACAGACTTCCAAAAATTATCAAAATTTTACCAGACAAAGTTGGTAGTGTGGAGAGACTGTAGCCTTTTTCAAATCTGCATTTGGAGCAGTATTGAATCAGAAACAAATAATCTACTCAGACCACCTCATTGACCCGGAACAGCTCTGTTTCAGAAATATAGAAACTCAAAGATGAGTCTGTATCTCTCTGCTCAGAACTCCGATTTTAATGATTTTGATGTTGATGGAAAGCTATGGATGTTAGCTTTCCAATGCATCAAAAATCAACCAATTTGGACTCCTGTGGACAGAGATATGGGACTTTTACCCGACCTCTGTTTCAGGAAATCCGACTGTGCAAACAGTGATGCAGAAATCTGGTCGTTCTTAATATGCTTTTATTACATGGCTGAGCGGCCCTAAAATCTTGCTAATTTTATACAGAGTGCCCAAAGGTGTCTGTAACAAGTGTGCAAAATTTCAGATAAAAAGGATCAACCGTTCGGAAATTAAAATTGCTGCAATCATCAGATGTAGAGATGCTGAAAGCTCAGATTTCGGTTTTTAAGAATCTAATGATGCAAACTCACCCGAATTTAAAATGCAACAACTCTACATTCCCAAATTAAATTGCTGAATTGAAATGAAGGGAAATCATGTTTATAAGCATAAGCATAGAGGGGGTAGAGAATATAGAGTGATTATAGATTATATTGGGGAAGAAGCATATAAGCAAACACATGGAGTGCGTATGTGCAATAGTGAAAATTCTGCAAATGTAAATGAGGGCATCAAATCTACTCACTATTACAACGTGGGGGGAGACTTTTGCTCCATTAATACAACCCCAATTCAATTGAATTAATATGGAAGAAGGTTTTAAAAACAAAGTAAGAAGTACTTACAACTTTTGTCTCCGATCGGCCGAATTCCAAGAGTGGAATCCGGCCAGCCCTTCTTCTTCTTCCTTCTATCTTCCGCACTCTCCCTCCTATGTCTACCCTCTTTTTCCCCTCTCTTTCCCTTCACTTGCAGCCCACGATTTTCCCTTGTGCAGGCCCTCTTTTCCAGCCCCAATTCCCAAGATTTTGATGAGAGATGAAGATAATCCAAGCCTCCTCCAACTTGCTCCCCCTTGGCCCCTTTTATAGGCCAAGGGGGCTGGTTTCTAGCCCCTTCCATGGGGCGGATTGGACCAGCTCCTTGTTGGTTCTTGATCCAATTTGGCCCAGCTATATGTGGTCCCTCTTGTTGACTTGAACCAGCCCATGTGGGTTGGGCCTAGGAGTGCAGCCGACTTAGTCTTTGGGTGTAGCCGATTCAAGCTTGTCTAATGTTTTGTCCTAGCATGTATTGAACTTGATACCAAGTAGTGGCCGGGTATGCCTAATTAGGCTCTTCTAATTCAATGCCTCATTTGGTATTTGATTCTTTGAATGATCCGGCTCCACTTTGATTTTGATTCCATACGGCTTCACCATGGTCTCGAGTTCAACTTGAAATGTTCTTGAATTGGATGAGCTTGAACTGGGTCCTGGATAAGCTCGATCTTCTCCTGGTTTCGGATAAGCTTTAGAATTTGATCTTGATTCTGATATGCTCCAACTTTATCTTCTTTGCTTTTTGGGAATCGATGTGGATCAAAGATTGGGTCTCACCTGTTTATCTACTTCAAAAACTCATGAGTTGTTTGAATTTAAAATCTTTATTTTGAAATATTCCCCAAAAGGCTTAAACTTTAAAATTTGGGGTTTTGAATTTAAAGGTTCATAAAGGCTTTAAATTGGCTTTCAAAATTTAGGAGTTTTTGAAAATATTTGAAAATTTTTGGGTGTTTACAGCAGCACACTCCTAGCAGCCAGCCAGCTTTAAGGCGCCATTCCTGTGCACCCAAGTCACCCGGCCAGCATCTCCCCTTGCCGTTCCATTCCGAGGAGCTCCCTCTTGCAGCCCAAGGTGAAGCCAAGCCCACACTCAAGCAAGTCATCTTCGGACCAGCTATAAGTAAGTGCCTAACTCGGTCCTTAGTTATAGACTTGCTTAAATTAAATTTGATACGGGGTTGTAATAACGGAGCATTGTCTCCCTCCGCTTGTAATAACGTGGTTTGGCACACCCACACACACGTGCACTTGAGCCTACCTCGCTCTTAGTTGTGCACGATTTTGAACACACACGGGCCTAATCAACCCCTAAGATATAAATTTATGTATATACTTTAAATTGCGTAGGGTTTTGCTTAAGTTGGGTGTGTTGTCTTTAAATTCTCGCACTCACACACATTGAGCCTTCGCTCTTATTTGTAAGACCCAAGTAAGGGCCATGTTATACTATCCTTGGGTTTAATTTCATGTTGTGTGCGTAGTACTTCAATTCAAGCACTCACACACATTGAGCTTTCGCTCTTACTCCCAAGACCTTAGTTAAGGCCATACTGCAATTTATATTTAGGTTTAATTTCATGTTGTGTGCATAGTACTTCAATTCAAGCACTCACACACATTGAGCTTTCGCTCTTACTCCCAAGACCTTAGTTAAGGCCATATTGCAAGTTATATTTGGGTTTCATTTCATGTCATGTGTGTAGTACTTCAATTCTCGCACGCACCCACATTGAGCCTTCGCTCTTATTTGCAAGACCCAAGTAAGGGCCCATATATATATTATATACGTATTTCCCTTCGGCAATTTCCATTACAAGTCATTTCCCTTCGGTCATTTCCTTTCGGCATTGTCTTTAAGTTCGGATTTTCCCTTTGGAGTAGCGTGAGTTTGCATTGCATATACGCCATACCACGAGTTAGGATGCATATTGCATCAAAGCAAACCCCATACTCCCGCTCAAAATCACCACATCTTAGTGGAGTGTTCATAACACACACCTAGGTGGCCCAAAAAGGGATAAAAAGAAAGACTTAGGCACGTGCAAATCCACGTGATCTAAAATCTGAAAATCATACAAACAAGACCCGAATCAAACACCTCAAACCGCTTTTGTAGGTCCTTATATCCAAAAACTCGATCTTTAAAAGCATACAGACTGACCCTTGCGCATCGGTGCAAGAAGGTCTGCGACGACAAGTGCTTGCTTGCTCACAGTCGCCACGTTAGAAGTCAGGTTTAATATATCTTCGCTAGCTTAAGTAAGCTAGCTGGCACGCCCTGTTTATTTAAATAGGACTTAGATACACGAAAATGTTCGCTTCAGGCCTAAGAACCAGGAAGCGGAGATTTTCTACATCTACAAAGCCTTATGGGCTTATAGGACTTCCATCCGGACTCCCACAAATGCCACACCATTCGAATTGGTCTATGGCACAAACGCCATTCTTCCCATTCATACACAATTGCATTCATTCCATACATCCATCACACTCGACCTCCCCCTAGAGACGCTTCAGCATGCTAGGATGGCCGAATTAGATTTGCTAGATGAGAGGCGACTCCTTGCTATAGATCATACTCATGCATATCGGCAAAGGATAGCCCGACATTATGGTAAGCACATGAGACCTCGCCACTTTCAAGTGGGGGATCTGGTTTTGAAAATCATCCACTATCGTGGCTCACATCCACTTGGAAAGTGGCGCCCCAAGTGGGATGGACCCTATGTTGTACGTGCAACCACCACAAACAGCTCATATTGGTTGATCAATGTAGAAGGTAGGAATTTAGCAGATCCTATCAATATCCAATACTTAAAGAAGTATTATGTGTAGGATTTGGGTTAAAATCCAATTTTCGAAAACCTAAGGGATAGCTGCTTTGAGACTTAGAAAGTAAGCTTCAAAGGCAAATCGTGTGACCCTGAGTGAGAGAATTCGTACTTGTGAAAGAGTGGAGTTTTCCCAAACACGTGGTTACATTTCAAAATCCTTCTTCTTACAAAGAAAGGCCTAGTTCAATATAGCAAGATACTTACAAGTAGTACGTGCTATTTCTAAATAGGTTGATCTAGAATGGATCGAGTGTGACCTTGGGATAAGTCCTCCCCTCTTCTCTTCTCCTTCCAAAAGGAAAACGTGGCTCAAATAAAGGGAATTTTCCCATCCAAAGTCTCTTTCCAAAAGAAAGAAACCAGAATCCAAAAGAAAAAATCGATTCTCTTGTGAAAAGAGGGATTAAAGAAAAAATACTCCCAAAGGCAGACCCTCTATGAAAAAAAGGAAAAAGAGGTAAATAAATTTTGAAAAATCAAACATCGAACAGCATAGGATCTGCTCACTTGGAGCAGCAGGCCTTGTAAGTCTCAAGAGTTCGACCATGTATCTGGTCTCTGGGAGGTCGCCACTCTTGGCACCCAACCCATGTCATGCATCTGCATATCCACGCTTAACATGATCCCATTTTAGGACGAAAAACCGTTTTGTATATTCCTTTGGCATGATATCTCCTCCTACTAGGGTTTTTAAAAGTAAGATTTTGCTAAAAGATTGGGACGATCCCGTATTTTCGTGTATAGATCTAGGGAGACATTGAAAGGGGTGTTTGTCGTCTTTGCTATTATCCAAATCAATTTGGATAATGACAAAGAGGGGCATCCGTAAACACCCTGAAATCCCACGATTTTCCCAACACACTTGGTTTTGTAAAAGCTGCCCCAAAGGGCTATTTTGAGTCTGGAAACCCAAGAGCCTTCCAGGCAACCCTGTACATATGCTTTAAACCATATATGTTTTAAAATATGTATAATATGGTTTTAAAACCTTTTAAAAGATATTTTGAAACCCCACAAAGCGACTTGGCCTGATGAAAGCAGGACCAAAAGAGCAAAAGAGAGCCCAGAACCGGAGCACATGTCAAGCCCAGCACATAAACTCTCATGTTAGATTCATCCCCAGAATCTCGAACATCCAAGCCCCTGTTATCAACACAACTGTTTGGAATCATCTCCGGAAGGTGAAAACAGAAGTGGACGACCATGTTGGCGAAGACCCAACGCAAGACGGAGTACTGATGCTGTCAGGCCCACATAAACCGTTCATTTCGAACATACCCTGAAAGAGTCATAATTCAGCTTTGGATTGGATCTGGACCATATATATCCAGATCCCAATCCAAACATATATGTGGATTTGGATTTGGATCCAAAGATCCAATCCAATATCCACATCCAGGGCCCACATCACCTTCTCATAAATGGAGTTGGGGCCCACAAGAAATTTATGTGGAATCTTGGTTATGAGAGAGAATGGGGAGGATTAAGTGTGAGTAAAATGTGTTAAGCTTGACTTGTGTGTCAAGTTTTGGGTTAATCATGTGGGTTTGCCTAATTAGTGTGGGTTTAAGCTTGTATGCACCTATACCAAGCCTAGGGTTGCACCAACATGATGCAATTAAGTCCATGGGCCATGCAAAGGGATGCTCCTAACCTAATCTAAAGCTAACCCCCCTAATCCTAGCCATTTGCCCTAAACCCGACCTAATCCTAACCTAATCACCTAACCTACTTCCCTAATCCTTCCCTAATCCCAACCTAATCACCTAACCCACTTCTCTAATCCTTCCCTAAACCTAGCCTAATTCCCCTAACCTCACCCTAATCCTCCTAAACACCTAACCCACCTCACTAAACCTCACCCTAAACCCAACCCACCTAGCTAAGCCCTAAACCACTAAACCAGCCCACCTAAATCCCTACCACACCATATCCTTAAAACCACCTAAGCTAAATATTTGCCCCCCCCTAAATATCTGGCCCACCTTATCCCCAAACCACCACCACCTAACCACTAAACCAGCCTCCCAAAACCAGCCCAACCGACCCTATCAAAAAGCTATAACCCCCCCCCCCCTAGTAGGCGGGTTTTTCATGCTCTCTTGGGCAGCCAAGCCCCCTCTCCTCTCTCATCCCTTTCTCCCTTCTCTCACCTGCTCCACCTTGGAACCTCGGCCAGCTCCACTCCATGCCACTCGACTGCACCAACCTGCCACCTTCCATCCGATCGCTCCCTTGACACCCGCAGCACCTCATCTTTCGGCCAGCCATCCTCCGGTTAGTACTCCATCATAACACCACCCTCTCTTCACTCCCCCTCCACTCTTAGCCACCACCATGCCACCCTTCCTTAGCATAGCCTCCATTTCATCCAGCCGGCCACCATCTACCGCCTCCCCCCATTCGGCCAGCCTCTACCCAACTGCACCACCTGCCACCTTACCTTTCCCTTAGACACCCCCTAGCCAATACACTCAGCCTTACCTCTCCTCAAAACTTCCCTCTTCCCTTAGACACACCCTAACTAGCTCCCCTTACCTCCCTAAGCAACCCTACCCCAACTTCCAACAGCACCCCCTCCATTCGGCTAGCGCCAAGGCACCACACCCGCACCCTTGCCATTCGACCAGCACCTCCCTTTGCCGTGCCCTTCCAAGGAGCCCCCTCTTGCAGCCCAAGGTGACACTCAAGCCCAAGCGCAAGCAACTCACCCCCGGACCAGCTATACGTAAGTGCCTGTAGACATGCGAAAATCCCCATGCCTCCCCGCCTTTTCTGGGCTTGGAGTGGATCCTCTCATGCGTCTAAGGCCTATTTATGCAAACAGGGCGTGCCAGCTAGCTTACCTAAGCTAGCGAAGATGTATTTTAAACTGACTTCTAATCGTGGCGACTGTGAGCAAGTGAGCTCTTGTCGTCGCAGACCTTGCACCGATGCGCAAGGGTCAGTCTGTACGCTTTACAAAAATCGAGTTTTGGGATAGAAAACCTACAAAGCGGTTCTAGGTGTCAATTTCGGGTCTTTTAGATGCGATTGCAGATTTTAGATCATGTGGATTTGCACGTGCCTAAGTCTTTCCTTTTATCCCTTTATGGGCCACCTAGTTTGTGTGTTATGAACACTCCACTACATGGGCGAATTCGAGTGGGGCTTGCTTTGATGCAATATGCGTCCTACCTCGTGGTATGGCGTAGATGCAATGCAAACTCATGCTACTCCAAAGGGAAAACCCGAAATGTAAAGACAATGCCAAAGGGAAATAACCGAAGGGAAATAACTGAAGGGAAATGACTTGAAATGTAAATGCCGAAGGGAGATATGTATATAGAGTATGTATATGGGCCCTTACTCGGGTCTTGCAAATAAGAGCGAAGGCTCAATGTGGGTGCGTGCTTGAATTTAAAGACTTACACACACGACATGAAATTAAACCCAAATATAACTTGCAGTATGGCCTTGATTAAGGTCTTGGGAATAAGAGCGAAAGCTCAATGTGTGTGAGTGCTTGAATTGAAGTACTACGCACACAACATGAAATTAAACCCAAATAGTATAACACGGCCCTTACTTGGGTCTTTCAAATAAGAGCGAATGCTCAATGTATGTGAGTGCTTGAATTGAAAGACTTACACACACGACATGAAATGAAACCCAAATAGTATAGGTCGGCCCTTACTTGGGTCTTTCAAATAAGAGCGAAGGCTCAATGTGTGTGAGTGCTTGAATTGAAAGACAACACACCCAACTTAAGCAAAACCCTACAAAATGAAAGTATATGTATATACTTATGTATTAGGGGCTGATTAGGCCCGTGTGTGTTCAAAATCGTGCACAACTAAGAGAGTGCACGTGTGTCGGTGTGCCAAGCCACGTTATTACAAGCGGGGGGAGACTATGCTCCTTTATTACAACCCCGTATCGAATTGAATCTCAAGCAAGTATACAACTAAAGACCGAGTTAGGCACTTACTAATAGCTGGTCCGAAGATGCCTTGCTTGAGCGTGGGCTTGGCCTTCGCCTTGGGCTGCAAAAGGGAGCTCCACGAGGTTGAACGGCAAGAGGAGGTGCTGGCCGAAGGTCCTTGGTGCGCAGAAGAGGCGCCTTGAAGGTGGCCGGCTACTAGAGATGGGTTGTTTTTTTGGTGTATTGGGTTAAAGGACCTAAGTAGGGTCACTAAGGGAGTATGGCACTAAGAGAAGCTCAAAGGAAGACCTAATGGGGCAACTAAGGTTGGCGGGTTGCTGGCCGAGCGAAGGAGCAACAGTCGGTTGGAGTGGCCGACTAGGGGAGTTTGGTAGTGGTGGGCTGCTAGGGCGGCTAGGAGTGGTGTAAGGGAAGGGAGCTAGCTAGGAGATGGGACCAGGTGGTAGTGGGTATGGTAGGTGTCTTGGGGTGATGTGGGCAGGTTTTAGGGAGTCGGATAGGGTGGCCGAATGGGACTAAAAGGGCTAGGTGGTGATGGGTAGTTAGGGAGCTGTGGGTTCGGCTGAGTGAGAAGGGTGGCAGCGAGTGGAAGGGCTGATGTTAGGGTGATAGGGGAGTGGATTAGGTGGCTGAGAGTGGAGAGGGAGTGAAGAAGGAGTAAGGCAAGATGTAGGGTACTTACCGAGTGAAGAAGTGGTGGCGGGTGAAAGGGAATCAGCCGGATGATGGTGGCGATGGTGGTGGTGTTCGGCTGAAAGGCAGTGGTGTAGGTGGTGGCGGGATGTGGAGCAGGCGGTGGTGGGATGTGGAGCAGGTGGAGCAGGTGGGATTCGGCTGGACTTGGGGAAGTAGAGGACCCGGCTGGGAATGGGTGGGCTGCTAGGGGATGAAACCCACCCCCAAGGGGGGGGGTTTATATAGGGTTGGGTTAGGTCGGTTAGGGCTGGGTTTGGGGTAGTGGTTAGGTGGTTTAGGTAGGGTGGTATGATGATAAGGTAGGCTGGAAAGGGTAGGGCCAGATATTTTAGATACAAGTGGTTTGGGTAGGTTGTGGGCTAGGGGTGGTTTAGAGGTTTAGGGTTTAGTTAGGTGGGTTGGTACTAGGGTGAGGTTTAGTGAGCTAGGTTAGGTGATTAGGCTAGGATTAGGCTAGGTTTAGGGTAATTAACCTAGGTTTAGGGAAGGATTAGGGAAGTGGGTTAGGTGATTAGGTTGGGATTAGGCCGGGATTAGGGAAGTAGGTTAGGTGATTAGGCTCAGATTAGGGGCGGATTAGGGTGGAAGGCTAGGATTAGGTATTTTTGGTTAGGTTTAGGTGAAGGAGCTCCCTTTGCATGGCCCATAGACCTTAACCACATCATGTTGGTGCAACCCTAGGTTAGGTTTTGGCTAATTACAAGCTTAAACCCACTTAATTAGGCTAACCCACATAATTAACCCCAAACTTGACACACAAGTCAAGCTTAATTACAACACTCTTTGATCTTATCCACCCCCACTCTCTCTCATGCCCATAATCCCACGTGAAATTCAAGTGGGCCCCACCTCCATTTATGAGAAGGTGATGTGGGCCATGGATATGGATATTGGATTGGATTTTTGAATCCAAATCCAAATCCAAGTCTATACATGGGTTTGGATTGGGATCTGGATATATATGGTCCAGATCCAATCCAAATTGAACTCTGACTCCTTCGAGCTGTGTTCGAAATGAACGGTTTGTGCGGGGCCTGACAGCATCAGTGCTCCGTCTGCGTTGGGTCTTCGCCAACATGATCGTCCGCTTCTGTTTTCGCCTTCCGGAGATGACTTCAAATAATGTTTTCATGATAACAGGGTCTTGGACGTTCGAGATCCTGGGGGTGTGGATTTGATATGAGAGTTGCTGTGTCGGGCTCGACATGTGCTGCGGTTCCGGGCTCTCCTTAGCTCTCCTGGTCCTGTCTGGATTAGGCCGAAGCTGCTTCGGGGTCTCAAAACATGTTTTAAAAAGGTTTTAAAAGCCATATTGTATATTTTTGAAATACAGAGTTCAAAACATATGTACAGGGTTGTCTGGAAGGCTCCTGGGTTTTCAAACTCAAAATAGCCCTTTGGGGCTGCTTTTACAAAACCAGGTTGTTTCGAGGAATTCGTGGGATTTTGCGGTGTTTACAGATGCCCCTCTTTGGCCTTGTCCAAATCGATTTGGATAAGGGCAAAGATGACAAACACCCCTTTCAATGTCTCCCTAGATCTATCCACGAAGAATATGGGATCGCCCCAATCTTTTAACAAAATCTCAATTTAAAACTCTAGTAGGAGGAGATATCACGCCAAAGGGTCTTACTTATGGAATCTGGTCCTAAACGGGATCATGTTTATGCAAGTACCATGCGTGGAATGCAGATGACATGGGTGTGGTGCCAAGAGTGGCAACCTCCCAGAGACCAGATGTGGTCGAACTCTAGAGACTTACAAGGTCTGTTGCTCCAAGTGAGCAGATCCTATGCTGTTCGATGTTCGGTTTTCAAAACTTATTTACAAAAACTATTTACAAAAAGGGACAACTGTCTTGAGTCTCGATCCTAAGGATCTCGAGCTCTTCGTGCTTGCCCTTGTTTGAGTCTTAACACTCGCTTATCTAGTGGAGGTTTTATAAGAAAACAAGTTGTATTTCAAATTCCTACGCCTTACTCGAAACGTCGAATTCTCAAACAAGATGAAATTCAAGTAAGTAGATCCTATTTTTACTTTAGGATTCCTCGAAATGAACCATGTTTTAGCTTTGGGAGAAGCCAGGGATGGGAAAGAGATACCATGGTCCCTCCTGAAGTGTCCCGTGGTTTGAGGCACAGAAGGCGGAAAACTGCTCTTTTTGAGCTTTTTAGCCTCTTTTTTTCCTTTTTCATAGTGGGTCTCCCTTTGGGAGTATTTTTTCTTTAATCCCTCTTTTTCACAAGAGAATCGATTTTCTTTTGAATTCTGGTTTCTTTCTTTTGGAAAGATACTTTGAATGGGAAATTCCCTTTTGTTTGGGCCTTTATTTTCCTTTTGGAAATAGAAGAGAAGAGGGGAGGACTTATCCCAAGCCTACACTCGATCCATTCCAGATCAGCCTATTTAGAAATAGCACGTACTACTTGCAAGTATCTTGCTATATTGAACTAGGCCTTTCTTTGTAAGAAGAAGGATTTTGAAATGTAACCACGATTTGGAAAACTCCACTCTTTCACAAGTGCGAATTCTCTCACTCAGGGTCACACGACTTTGCCTTTGCACCTTATTTTCATGTCTCAGGGCAGCTATCCCTAAAATTTTCGAAAATTGGAATTTAATCCAAATCCTACACATGATACTTCTTTAAGTATTGAATATTGATAGGATCTGCTAAATTCCTACCTTCTACATCGATCAACCAATACGAGTTGTTCGTAGTGGTTGCTCGTACAACATAGGGTCCATCCCAGTTGGGGCGCCACTTTCCTAGGGGGTGTTGGCCACGATGATGGATGGTTTTTAAGACCAGATCTACCACTTCGAAGTGGCGAGGTCTTATGTGTTTGCTATAATGTCGGGCTATCCTTTGCTAGTATGCACGAGCATGATCCATGGCAAGGAGTCGCCTCTCATCTAGCAAGTCTAGTTCGGCCATCCTAGCATGCTGAAGCGTCTCTAGGGGGAGGTCGAGTGCTATGGATGTATGGAATGAATGCAGTTGAGTATGAATGGGAAGAATGGCGTTTGTGCCATAGACCAATTCGAATGGTGTGGCATTCGTGAAAGTCCGGATGGAAGTCCTATAAGCCCATAAGGCTTCATCCAGCTTCTCGTGCCACGTCCTACCCTTCTCTAAGGTTTTCTCAATTATGCTAATGAGAGTCTTGTTTGTGGCTTCGGCTTGGCCGTTGCCTTGAGGGTAGTAGGGCGAGGAGAAGTGGTGAGTTATGCCATACATGTTGCACAACTTAACCATCCGCTCATTTTTGAATGGGGTGCCATTATCAGACACAAGGTCTCGTGGAACCCCAAATCGAGCCAAGATATTCCTCTGGATGAAAGCCACCACATGTTGCCCCATTACGTTGGTTAGAGAAATGGCTTCCACCCACTTGGAGAAATACTCCGTGGCTGCTAAAATGCCCATTCGAGGCCTTTGGAAATATTGGGCCTACGATGTCAAACGCCCACATGGTAAATGGCCAGGGGCTGACCACGGAATGCAATGCAGATGAAGGGATATGAATGGCGTGTCCATGCACTTGACATGGATGACACTTCCTAACATGATCGTGGCAATCCTTTTTCAGGGTGGACCAAAAATAGCCCCCTCTAAGTATTTTCATTGCCATCATGTTGGCATTAACGTGACCTCCACATTCTCCATCGTGGAACTCGTGCATCACTATCCTAGCCTCCTCTAGGTCGATACACCTAAGCAGGATGCCGGTAAAACTTTTTTTGTATAAAACCCCACCCAGAATGGTGTATCGGGTCAAAATCTTATGAATGAATGCCTTATCTTTGGATGTGGCATCCTCGGCGAATCCCCCATTTTCTAAAAACTGTTTGATGTCATAAAACCAGGGTTTTTCAATAGACTCTAGGTTAGTTTGGCAAATATCCAAGTCGTGTGTGGATGGGTGGGGCGCATGCCATATTTCCAAAGATCTGGTCCTTGAAATGGGATCGACCTTCAGGGCTGAACCCAAGGAGGAGAGGGCATCGACGATGCCATTGTCCTCTCTTCCTACGTGTGTGAGTTTACACGATTGGAAGGACTGGACCAATCGAGTGGCCAACTCGTGATATGGAAGTAGTTTCTCATTACGTACTTGCCAAATTTTTAAAACCTGGTTTATGACAAGGAGCGAATCTCCAAAGACCTCGATGCATGATGCCCCTAGAGTTTTCGAAATTCTTAAACCTTGTATGAGTACTTCATACTCAGCTACGTTGTTGGAACATTCGAAATGTAAGCGGACTGCTATGGGAATCTCACCCTTTTCAGGAGAGATTAGGATGACCCCAGCACCAGCCCCACGTTTGTTTCGTGCCCCATCGAAGTGCATCTTCCATACTTGGTTTTCGAAAGAATTTGCCAAAATGTGGTTTTGAAAATGGTTTTGCAATATGCCTTCATCAGGCATTTCAACAAGAGTGGGATATGCGTCCTCTAAGGGAAACTCAGCCACGTAATCTGCTAGGGCTTGCCCCTTAATGGAGATCTGGTGATGGTATTTCAGATCATACTCCATTAGAAGGAGTTGCCATTTGCCTAATCTACCCGTGAGAATGGGTTTTTCGAATAAGTGCTTGATTGGATCAAGTTTGGACACTATCCAGATCTCATGATCTAGGAAATAGTGTCTGAATTTCTGGCAGGCCCAGACTAGGGCCAAGCACGTCTTCTCCATGGCTTGATAATTTCATTCATAAGCCAAGAGAGTTTTCGAAATGTAGTAGATGGCATACTCCTTATGGGTGTCATCCTCGTATTGAGCCAACAGGGCTCCTAAAGCATTTGCATGCACGGAGATGTATAATAAAAGTGGTTTTTCTTGCTTTGGAGGGTTCAAAACGGGGGGATTAACCAAGTATGCCTTCAGTCTTTTGAAGGACTTCTGGCATTCGTCATCCCATAAGAATTTTGTGCCCTTCCTCAACAGTTTGTTGAAGGGTTCGCATCTAGTGGCCAGATTCGATATGAATCGGCGAACGGATTGTAAACGACCCTGGAGGCTACGGATTTGGGTGAGATTGGAGGGTGGAGCCATATCTATGATGGCTCGACACTTAGAGGGGTCGACTTCTATTCCCCTTTGGCTCACCATAAAGCCCAGATGCTTCCCTGATTCTACCCCGAACACACATTTTTGAGGGTTTAGCTTTACTTTGTAAAGCCTAAGCCTTTCGAAGATCTTTTGTAAACATTCGATATGAGTGCATCGGGTTTTGGATTTCGCCAAGAGATCATCTACATACACTTCTACAAGCTCATGAATTTGATCATGGAAGATCGTGGTCATGGCTCGTTGGTATGTTGCGCCGGCATTTTTCAAACCAAAGGGCATGACTGTATAGCAGTACGTGCCCCATGGGGTTGTGAAGGCGGTCTTACCCTGATCTCGTGGACTTAGTTTGATTTGATTATAGCCTAAATAGCCATCCATAAACGAAAACATTTCATGATTTGCAGTACTATCGACTATCAAATCTATGTTTGGTAAAGGATAATTATCTTTTGGAGTAGCTTTATTCAGGTTTCTGAAATCGATGCATATTCGAATTTTCCCATTGGTTTTTTGAACCACAACGATATTTGATAACCAATCAGAATACGCAATGGGTTTTATAAATCCGGCTTTTAGCAGATCTTCTAAACCCTCTTTGACTTGCATGTGTATATTCGGGTGTATTTTCCTAAGCTTCTGCTTTATGGGTTTTACACCTGCATCTAAGGGAAGACGATGCTCGACAATGCTGGGGTCTATGCCTGGCATGTCTTCATACGTCCATGCAAACACATCTAAATAGGTTTGTAGAAATGCAATGAATGCTAACCTTTCAGTTTCATGCAAGCTTGCGCCTATTTTGATGGTTTTGGGATTGAAATCATCCCCTAGGTTCACTTTTATGAAATCTCCTCCTACTGATTGGGAAGGTTTTTCAAAATCGAGAATCTTATGAAATTCTGGGAGCTCAGAAGTGGGATCTTCCTCGAGGGGATCCACTTCCGGGCTTTGATCATTCTCGTGGGCTATAGACCCGAGGGAATTTGATGCGTGGTTTTCAAAATGACCTGGTTTTGTACTTGGATTTTCAAGTGATTTCGAAACTTTTGGTCTGGCTATGCAGACGACGTTTCTTTCGAAATCCTTTTCTTTTGTCAAAGTCCTGCCAAGAGCAGCTATGTACAAAATCTTTTTGGTATTTTCCAAATTTTGGATTTTTTTGGGTTTTTGTAAAACAAGAACTTTGGGAACTATACAAAGCACTCTATTTTCGAGTTTTTCCATTGTTTTTGGTTTTTCTTGTTTTTTGATTTTTTTTATTTTAAGCTTTTCAAATGTTTTTGTGTTTTTAGAAAAGGGGTCTTCCGTCATACCTACAAAGGGAAAACACTATGGGTTAGACTCGGAATAGGAGATCTAAATCGTAGGTTTCTTCTAAGGCAGGTTCCGGGGCACCCTTGACCCAGGTGGTCACAAGGGGTGGCTCCGGCGGTATTCGGGGAGTATAGCCAATCCCATATCAGCTTGGATTGGCCCTAGGAAGGATGGGCTCTAGGAGACCCTGGTTCTGTGCCCGTAGACTCTTGTAGGGCGTGTAGCCCATGTTGAACAACATGTTCCACGACTTTTTGTTTTTTAAAAAAGTTTGGTACAAGTCGTGGTCCTGGAACATGCTATCGTCCATATTGTGCTTATATGGCCTCTTGTCCAGGGGCTTTGGAAATAGGGAACGCTTGGGTTTTCCTAGAAGGGTTAAGGTCGGGAGGGGGCCTACTTTGGGCGGCCCCTTCACACATACAACCTTCCTAGGGTTGTTTAACACGAGCCGAGGTGGCTCAATCACGATTTGCCCCAGGTTAGCCTCATGGGCCTGGGAGCTTGATAAACAAGAGGAGTTTATGATCCCTTGAAGCTGTGGGTGACTCTCACCTAGGATCACTACGACCTGGTCCCTAAAAGGGATCTTGACACACCTGTGGAAGGTGGATGGCACAGCGCACAAACTGTGTATCCAGGGTCTTCCCAGCAACAGGTTATAATGGGGGTCGATGTCCAAGACATGGAACACCCCCGTGTGCTCGATCCCTCCCGTTTCCATTGGAAGTTCGATGGATCCTAAAGGTCTAGACGCATTCCCATCGTATCCAGTGATAACGATGGGGCTTGGGTTCACTGAAGTCAAGGTAACTCCGATTTTATACGCCACATGAAGTGGATGGATGTTGAGCCCTCCTCCACCATCAACTAGGCACTTGTCCAGAGAGTGGTTATTCAGAACCACCTCGATATGCAGGGCCTGGTTATGGGTTTCATAGGGTCTATCTACATCATCTTCCGAGAAAGTGATGGGCGATTTTGCTCCTAATAAAGCCACTTGGGCAGACAAGGATTCCGGACTTATGTTCGAATCAACCTTGGCCCTTTCTAGAATTTTCTCTAATACAAGTCTATGCCTAGGCAAGGTTTTTATAAGCTCTAAGATAGACATGTGAATAGGAATTTTTGAAAGGTGGTTTTCGAAGTCATAAGGATTTAGGATGACTTTGTCCTTATCTGCTTTTGGCAGAACACTAGGGGTACATGCTTTTGAGGGGCCAGGCACACTAACCACCTTTTGAGCACCTTGAAGGTGCGGGGGTTGGTAGATCCTTCCGGATCTAGTTACTTCCCCCACGACCAGCCTAGGGTTCGCACTAAATTTGGCTCTAAGGATGAGTTGAGGAGAACCTTGGATTTTCAAAGCTTGTTTTGCCGGGGATTCCACTTTTGGTGGTCCCCGAATGACGACTTGGGCGGGCTTCTTGTACAGTACAAGAATGGGCACACAAGTGGGTCGACCAGGTTCTGGTTTTTGTGCTAGTTCCTTAGAAATGGTGAGGGTACATACCTCCTTTCCTTTCCCACTGCCACTGGCGTGTTTGGTAAAGGGTTCCTTGAAGATAGCTTGACGTGGCTCAGGTTCCGCAGTGACCTGGAGTCGGCCTTCTGCTATCAAGTTCTCAATTTTATTTAAGAGGGAGAAGCAGCGTTTGGTATCATGGCCTTTGAGCCGATGATACTTACAAAATCGGTTTAAATACTCCCCTTTGGAAGTGACTCCTTCGGGGATTTTAGGGAGTTCTATCATGCCTTGGGCAAGTAGGAGGTCTAGGACTTCCGACACAGGTTGCCCCAGCGGAGTATACTCCCGTTTTTCAACTGGTTTTTGAAAATTTCGCTCCCTCTTATTTTCTAACTTTTCAAAATTTTTGGAAGTGCCCGCCATGCCTGGATCCACCTGGACATTGGCGATTTTATAGGGCTTTGCCCCTTTGTCCATCGTGGGTAGCCCGTAAGTGATGGGCTTTTCCAAGCGGGTTTTGGAAACGGCACTTCCTTTCCACAAGTGATCGTATGTCCCTTTTCGCAAGTTGGTTTCGAAAAGGGAGGCCTTTTTTATCAATTTATGGAAAGTTGAGATCTCATGCAGCGAGAGAAGGGTTTTTAACTCGCTTTTAAAGTTATCCAGGATGAGCATGACTACGCATCCTTCGGATATGGGCTCTCGCACTTGGCCCAAAAGCGACCTCCATCTTATAATGAAGGCATGTATGTCTTCGTTCATGCCTTGCTTTGTATCCCTTAAGGTATTCAGAGTCGGCGTGACTTCTACGTTGTGTGCAAATCTTTGCATAAAGCAGTTCGCTAACTCTTCAAAAGTAGCGAACTGGCTTAAGTCGTAGGAAGCCAGCCATTTGGCAGCTGTGCCTTTAAGGGATAAAGGGAACCAATACACCCATTTCATCGAGTCCTTTTTCTTCTTATGGGCTCGACGTGAGAAAAGCTGCAAGTGAGACCTAGGGTCTCCCATGCCATCATACCGATGGAAGTTCGGTATTTCATCGTCACTGTCTGTTTCGTAATCCATAGGAAGGAAATCAGACAAGGCGTAGCTTCTTATCTCTTTATTCTGCCCTTTTAGCAACTGTTGTAGGGCTTTACGGTCCTTTTGTGTGAAGGACTCGTGGTATTGGTTGCCTTCTATTACGAAGGCCTCTTTGTGCTTGCGAGGTTTTTCAGATTTTTTCTTAGGCCTTTGTTCACCGTTTGATGAACACGAATCGCCTACTTCAGCCTCTTGGCCGAGAGCATCGATTTTGTCCTCAAACTCCCTTCTCAAGTCCTCGATTTCATCTAGTTTTATTTTGTTTTTGAAAATCCTCCTAGAGTGAGAACTTGATGCGCATGAGCCTTGGCTCGACACTTCACTTGGATTGGATTTTGACATGCTTTTCAAGCTTTTTCAAAATGTCCTAAGTACAAGCAAAGAAAACAAGTTAAAATGACACCTTTTACAAAATTTTCGCAAGACTTCTACTTAAAAACTTGATTTTTGAAAGGCTCACGTCCCACCGGGCGTGCCAATCCCCGTAGACGCGCGAAAATCCCTCCTTGTCACCTTTTAAGGACTCGGAGCGGATCCTCTCGTGTGTCTAAGGCCTATTTATGCAAACAGGGCGTGCCAGCTAGCTTTCCTAAGCTAGCGAAGATGTATTTTAAACTGACTTCTAATCGTGGTGACTGTGAGCAAGTGAGCTCTTGTCGTCGCAGATCTTCTTGCACCAATGCGCAAGGGTCAGTCTGTACGCTTTACAAAAATCGAGTTTTGGGATAGAAAACCTACGAAGTAGTTCGAGGTGTCAATTTCAGGTCTTTTAGATGCGATTGCAGATTTTAGATCACGTGGATTTGCACGTGCCTAAGTCTTTCCTTTTATCCCTTTATGGGCCACCTAGTTTGTGTGTTATGAACACTCCACTACATGGGCGAATTCGAGCGGGGCTTGCTTTGATGCAATATGCGTCCTACCTCGTGGTATGGCGTAGATGCAATGCAAACTCATGCTACTCCAAAGGGAAAACTCGAAATGTAAAGACAATGCCAAAGGGAAATAACCGAAGGGAAATAACTGAAGGGAAATGACTTGAAATGTAAATGCCGAAGGGAGATATGTATATAGAGTATGTATATGCGCCCTTACTCGGGTCTTGCAAATAAGAGCGAAGGCTCAATGTGGGTGCGTGCTTGAATTGAAAGACTTACACACACGACATGAAATTAAACCCAAATATAACTTGCAGTATGGCCTTGATTAAGGTCTTGGGAATAAGAGCGAAAGCTCAATGTGTGTGAGTGCTTGAATTGAAGTACTACGCACACAACATGAAATTAAACCCAAATAGTATAACACGGCCCTTACTTGGGTCTTTCAAATAAGAGCGAAGGCTCAATGTGTGTGAGTGCTTGAATTGAAAGACTTACACACACGACATGAAATGAAACCCAAATAGTATAGGTCGGCCCTTACTTGGGTCTTTCAAATAAGAGCGAAGGCTCAATGTGTGTGAGTGCTTGAATTGAAAGACTTACACACACGACATGAAATGAAACCCAAATAGTATAGGTCGGCCCTTACTTGGGTCTTTCAAATAAGAGCGAAGGCTCAATGTGTGTGAGTGCTTGAATTGAAAGACAACACACCCAACTTAAGCAAAACCCTACAAAATGAAAGTATATGTATATACTTATGTATTAGGGGTTGATTAGGCCAGTGTGTGTTCAAAATCGTGCACAACTAAGAGAGTGCACGTGTGTGGGTGTGCCAAGCCATGTTATTACAAGTGGGGGGAGACTATGCTCCTTTATTACAACCCCGTATCGAATTGAATCTCAAGCAAGTATACAACTAAAGACTGAGTTAGGCACTTACTAATAGCTGGTCCGAAGATGCCTTGCTTGAGCATGGGCTTGGCCTTCGCCTTGGGCTGCAAAAGGGAGCTCCACGAGGTTGAACGGCAAGAGGAGGTGCTGGCCGGAGGTCCTTGGTGCGCGGAAGAGGCGCCTTGAAGGTGGCCTGCTACTAGAGATGGGCTGTTTTTTTGGTGTATTGGGTTAAAGGACCTAAGTAGGGTCACTAAGGGAGTATGGCACTAAGGGAAGCTCAAAGGAAGACCTAATGGGGCAACTAAGGTTGGCGGGTTGCTGGCCAAGCGAAGGAGCAACAGTCGGTTGGAGTGGCCGACTAGGGGAGTTTGGTGGTGGTGGGCTGCTAGGGCGGCTAGGAGTGGTGTAAGGGAAGGGAGCTAGCTTGGAGATGGGACCAGGTGGTAGTGGGTATGGTAGGTGTCTTGGGGTGATGTGGGTAGGTTTTAGGGAGTCGGATAGGGTGGCCGAATGGGACTAAAAGGGCTAGGTGGTGATGGGTAGTTAGGGAGCTGTGGGTTCGGCTGAGTGAGAAGGGTGGCAGCGAGTGGAATTGCTGATGTTAGGGTGATAGGGGAGTGGATTAGGTGGCTGAGAGTGGAGAGGGAGTGAAGAAGGAGTAAGGCAAGATGTAGGGTACTTACCGAGTGAAGAAGTGGTGGCGGGTGAAAGGGAATCAGCCGGATGATAGTGGCGATGGTGGTCGCGTTCGGCTGAAAGGCAGTGGTGTAGGTGGTGGCGGGATGTGGAGCAGGCGGTGGTGGGATGTGGAGTAGGTGGAGCAGGTGGGATTCGACTGGACTTGGGGAAGTAGAGGACCCGGCTGGGAATGGGTGGGCTGCTAGGTGATGAAACCTGCCCCCAAGGGGGGGGGGTTTATATAGGGCTGGGTTAGGTCGGTTAGGACTGGGTTTGGGGTAGTGGTTAGGTGGTTTAGGTAGGGTGGTATGATGATAAGGTGGGCTGGAAAGGGTAGGGCCAGATATTTTAGATACAAGTGGTTTGGGTAGGTTGTGGGCTAGGGGTGGTTTAGAGGTTTAGGGTTTAGTTAGGTGGGTTGGTTCTAGGGTGAGGTTTAGTGAGCTAGGTTAGGTGATTAGGCTAGGATTAGGCTAGGTTTAGGGTAATTAACCTAGGTTTAGGGAAGGATTAGGGAAGTGGGTTAGGTGATTAGGTTGGGATTAGGTCGGGATTAGGGAAGTAGGTTAGGTGATTAGGCTCAGATTAGGGGCGGATTAAGGTGGAAGGCTAGGATTTGGTATTTTTGGTTAGGTTTAGGCGAAGGAGCTCCCTTTGCATGGCCCATAGACCTTAACCACATCATGTTGGTGCAGCCCTAGGTTAGGTTTTGGCTAATTACAAGCTTAAACCCACTTAATTAGGCTAACCCACATGATTAACCCCAAACTTGACACACAAGTCAATCTTAATTACAACACTCTTTGATCTTATCCACCCCCACTCTCTCTCATGCCCATAATCCCACGTGAAATTCAAGTGGGCCCCACCTCCATTTATGAGAAGGTGATGTGGGCCATGCATATGGATATTGGATTGGATTTTTGAATCCAAATCCGAATCCAAACTGAACTCTGACTCCTTCGAGCTGTGTTCGAAACAAACGGTTTGTGCGGGGCCTGACAGCATCAGTGCTCCGTCTACGTTGGGTCTTCGCCAACATGATCGTCTGCCTCTATTTTCGCCTTCCGGAGATGACTTCAAATAATGTTTTGATGATGATAGGGTCTTGGACGTTCGAGATCCTGGGGGTGTGGATTTGATATGAGAGTTGTTGTGTCGGGCTCGACATGTGCTCCGGTTCCGGGCTCTCCTTAGCTCTCCTTGTCCTGTCTGGATTAGGTCGAAGCTGCTTCGGGGTCTCAAAACATGTTTTAAAAAGGTTTTAAAAGCCATATTATATATTTTTGAAATACAGAGTTCAAAACATATGTACAGGGTTGTCTGGAACGCTCTTGGGTTTCCAAACTCAAAATAGCCCTTTGGGGCTGCTTTTACAAAACCAAGTTGTTTCGAGGAATTCGTGGGATTTCGGGGTGTTTACGGTGCCTAACTCGGTCCTTGTTTATAGACTTGCTCAAGCTGAATTAAATTTGATACAGGGTTATAATAACGGAGCATTGTCTCCCACTGCTTGTAATAACGTGGTTTGGCACACCCACACACACGTGCACTTGAGCCTATCTCACTCTTAGCTGCACAAGATTTTGACACACACATGGGCCTAATCAGCCCTTAAGATATAGACTTACTTATATAATTTAAGTTACGTGGGGTTTTGCTTAAGTTGTGTGTGTTGTCTTTCAATTTTCACACTCACACACATTGAGCTTTCGCTCTTATTTTCAAGACCCAAGTAAGGGCCTATTACAATTTCGTTTTGGGGGTGTTTTACTTCAAGTCGTGTGTGTAGTATTTCAATTTTACACTCACACACATTGAGCTTTCGCTCTTACTCCCAAGACCTTAGTCAAGGCCCATTGCAATTTATATTTGGGTTTAATTTCATGTCGTGTGCGTAGTACTTCAATTCTACACTCTCACACATTGAGCTTTCTCTCTTACTCCCAAAACCTTAGTTAAGGCCATATTGCAATTTATATTTGGGTTTCATTTAAGTCGTGTGAGTTGTCTTTCAATATACAACACAACACCCACGCAACACGTTGGCGACCTTCGGGCCCATATATATTATAAGTATTTCCCTTTCGGCTATGCCTTTAAGATTTAGGTTTTAAGGTTCAGTAGTGTGCGTAGTCTTTACATATATACACGGCACAGACTTGCACAATTGAGCCTTTCCACTCTTAAGATATAGCATATTTCCCTTTTGTAATTTACATTAAGTCATTTCCCTTTTGTATTGTCTTCCAATTCGGGTTTTCCCTTTGGAGTTGCGTGAGTTTGCATTGCATATACGCCATACCACGAGTTAGGACGCATATTGCATCAAAGCAAACCCCACACTCCCGCTCAAAGTCGCCCCACTTAGGTCACGTGTTCATAACACACACCTAGTTGGCCCGAAAAGGGATAAAAAAGAAAGACATAGGCACGTGCAAATCCACGTGAAATAAAACTTGAAAACCATACAAAAACAGCCCGAATCGAACACCTTAAACATTTTCCATAGGTTATCATGTCAAAAACTCGATTTTCTAAGCGTACAGACTGACCCTTGCACATCGATGCAAGAAGGTCTGCGACGAAAAGAGCTTGCTTGCTCACAGTCGCCACGTTAGGAGTCAAATTTCAAAATATCTCTTCGCTAGCTTAAGCAAGCTAGCTGGCATGCCCTTTTGCTTAAATAGGACTTAGACACACGAAAAGATTTGCTTTAGGCTTAAGAACCAGAAGCGGGGATTTTCGGCGTCTACAAACACCCACAAGGAGTATGCCATCTATTATATTTCGAAAACTCTCTTGGCTTACGAAAGGAATTACCAAGCCATGGAGAAGACGTGCTTGGCCCTAGTTTGGGCCTGCCAGAAATTTCGACACTATTTCCTAGATCATGAGATCTGGATAGTGTCCAAGCTTGATCCAATCAAGCATTTGTTTGAAAAACCCATTCTCACTGGTAGATTGGGCAAATGGCAACTCCTTCTAATGGAGTATGACCTGAAATACCATCATCAGATCTCCATTAAGGGGCAAGCCCTAGGTGACTACGTGGCTGAGTTCCCCCTAGAGGATTCATATCCCACACTTAGTGAAATGCCTGATGAAGGCATATTGCAAAACCAATTTCAAAACCACATTTTGGCAAACTCTTTCGAAAACCAAGTGTGGAAGATGCACTTCGATGGGGCACGAAACCAACGAGGGGCTGGTGCTGGGGTCATCCTCATATCCTCTGAAAAGGGTGAAATCCCCATAGCAATTTGCCTAGATTTCGAATGTTTCAACAACATAGCTGAGTATGAAGCACTCATACAAGGCTTAAGGACTTCGAAAACTCTAGGGACATCATGCATCGAGGTCTTGGGAGATTCACTCCTTGTTATAAACCATGTTTTGAAAATTTGGCAAGTGTGAAATGAAAAACTTCTCCCATATCACGAGTTGGCCACTCGATTGGTTGAGTCATTCCAATCGTGTAGACTCACCCACGTAGGAAGAGAGGATAATGACATTGCCGATGCCCTCTCCTCCTTGGGTTCAGCCCTAAAGGTCGATCCCTCTTTGGGAACCCGATCCTTAGAGATATGGCATGCACCCACTCCATCCACACACGATTTGGATATTTGCCAAAATAATCTAGATTCTGTTGAAAAACCTTGGTTCTATGACATCAAATGTTTTCTAGAAAATGGGGGATTCACTGAGGATGCCACATCCAAAGATAAGGCATTCATCCGGAAAATTTCTACCCGATACACGATTATGGGTGGGGTTTTGTATAAAAAAAGTTTTACCGGCATCTTACTAAGATGTGTCGACCTAGAGGAGGCTAGGATTGTTATGCATGAATTCCACGATGGAGAATGTGGAGGTCATGTTAATGCCAACATGATGGCGATGAAAATACTTAGAGCGGGCTATTTTTGGTCCACCCTGAAAAAGGATTGCCACGATCATGTTAGGAAGTGTCATCCATGTCAAGTGCATGGGCACGCCATTCATATCCCATCATCTTCATTACATTCCGTGGTCAGCCCCTAGCCATTTACCATGTGGGTGTTTGATATTGTAGGCCCGATATTTCCAAAGGCATTGAATGGGCATAGGTTCATTTTAGCAGCCACTGAGTACTTCTCCAAGTGGGTTGAAGCCATCTCCCTAACCAACGTATAGGGGCAACATGTGGTGGCTTTCATTAGGAGGAATATCTTGGCTCGATTTGGAGTTCGAAGAGACCTTATGTCTGATAATGGCACCCCATTCAAAAACGAGCGGATGGTTAAGTTGTGCAACACTTATGGCATAACTCACCACTTCTCCTCGCCCTACTACCCTCAAGGCAAGGGCCAAGCCGAAGCCACGAATAAGACTCTCATTAGCATAATTGAGAAGACTTTAGAGAAGGGTAGGACGTGGCACGAGAAGCTGTATGAAGCCTTATGGGCTTATAGGACTTCCATCCGGACTCCCACAAATGCCACGCCATTTGAGTTGGTATATGGCACAAATGCCATTCTTCCCATTCATAGACAATTGCATTCATTCCATACATACATTGCACTTGACCTCCCCTTAGAGATGCTTCAGCATGCTAGGACTGCCGAACTAGATTTGTTAGATGAAAGGCGACTCCTTTCTATGGATCATGCTCATGCATATAGACAAAGGATAGCCCGACACTATGACAAACATATGAGACCTCGCCACTTTGAAGTGGGAGATCTGGTTTTAAAAATCATCCACTATCGTGGCCCACATCCACTTGGAAAGTGGCGCCCCAAGTGGGATGGACCCTATGTTGTGCGTGCAACCACCACGAACAACTCCTATTGGTTGATCGATGTCGAAGGTAGGAATTTAGCAGATCCTATCAATATTCAATACTTAAAGAAGTATTATGTGTAGGATTTTGGTTAAATTCCCATTTTCGAAAATCCTTAGGGATAGCTGCTTTGAAACTTCGAAAGTAAGGTTCAAAGGCGAATTGTGTGACCCTGAGCAAGAGAATTCGCACTTGTGAAAGAGTAGAGTTTTCCAAATATGCGGTTACATTTCAAAATCCTTCTTCTTACAAAGAAATGCCTAGTTCAATATAGCAAGATACTTGCAAGTAGTACGTGCTATTTCTAAATAGGCTGATCTGGAATGGATCGAGTATAACCTTGGGATAAGTCCTCCCCTCTTCTCTTCTCCTTCCAAAAGGAAAATATGGCCAAAAGCAGACGGAAATCCCCGCCAAAATCTCTTTCCCAAAGAAAGAAACATGAATAAAAAAAAAATTGATTCTTTTATGGAAAAGAGGGATTAAAGAAAAAATACTCCCAAAGGGAGACCCTTTATGAAAAAAAGGAAAAAAGGCCAAAAAGCTCAAAAAGAGCAGTTTTCCGCCTTCTATGCCTCAAACCACGGGACGCTTCAGAAGGGACCGTGGTATCTCTTTCCCACCCCCTGGCTTATCCCAAACAACACATGGTTTATTTCGAGGAATCCTAAAGTAAAAATAGGATTTACTTACTTGAATTTCATTTTGTTTGAGAATTCAACGTTTCGAGGCGTAGGAATTTTCAAATATAGCTTGTTTTCTTATAAAACCTTCGCTAGATTAGCGAGTGTCAAGACTCAAGCAAAGGAAAACACGAAGAGCTCGAGATCCTTAGGATTGAGGCTAAAAGTGGCTTTCCCTTTTATAAATAGACTTTGAAAAATCGAACATCGAACAACATAGGTGTAAACACCCCGAAATCCCACGAATTTCTCAATTTCATCTGGTTTTGCAAAAGCAGCCCCAAAGGGCTATTTTGAGTTTGGAAACCCAGGGGCCTTCCAGACAACCCTGTACATATGTTTTGAACTTTATATTTCAAAAATATACAATATGGCTTTTAAAAACCTTTTTAAAACATGTTTTGAAACCCTGAAGCAGCTTGGCCTCATCCAGACAGGACCAGGAAAGCCAAAGAGAGCCCGGAACCGAAGCACATGTCGAGCCCGGCACAGCAACTCTCGTATCAAATCCACCCCCAGGATCTCGAACATCCAAGACCCTATTATCATCAAAACATCATTTGAAGTCATCTCCGGAAGGCGAAAACAGAGGCGGACGATCATGTTGGCGAAGACCCAACGCAGACGGAGCACTGATGCTGTCAGGCCCCGCACAAATCGTTCGTTTCAAACACAGCTCGAAGGAGTCAAAGTTCAGTTTGGATCAGATATGGACCATATATATCCAGATCCCAATCCAAACCCATGTATGGACTTGGATTTGGATTTGGATTCAAAAATCCAATCCAATATCCATATTCATGGCCCACATCACCTTCTCATAAATGGAGGTGGGTCCCACTTGAATTTCACGTGGGATTATGGGCATGAGAGAGAGTGGGGGTGGATAAGATTAAGTGTGGTTGTAATTAAGCTTGACTTGTGTGTCAAGTTGGGGTTAATCATGTGGGTTAGCCTAATTGAGTGGGTTTAAGCTTGTAATTAGCCAAAACCTAACCTAGGGTTGCACCAACATGATGTGGTTAAGGTCTATGGGCCATGCAAAGGGAGCTCCTTCACCTAAACCTAACCCAAAATACCTAATCCTAGCCTTCCACCCTAATCTGCCCCTAATCTGAGCCTAATCACCTAACCTACCTCCCTAATCCCGGCCTAATCCCAACCTAATCACCTAACCCACTTCCCTAATCCTTCCCTAAACCTAGGTTAATTTCCCTAAACCTAGCCTAATCCTAGCCTAATCACCTAACCTAGCTCACTAAACCTCACCCTAGAACCCACCCACCTAACCAAACCCTAAACCCCTAAACCACCCCTAGCCCACAACCTACCCAAACCACTTGTATCTAAAATATCTGGCCCTACCCTTTCCAGCCCACCTTATCATCATACCACCCTACCTAAACCACCTAACCACTACCCCAAACCCAGCCCTAACCGACCTACCCATCCCTATATAAACCCCCCCCTTGGGGCGGGTTTTCCTATCTAGAAGCCCTCTCCCTTCCCATCCTCTCTCACCTTGGTCCAGCCCAACCGAGCCCAGCCACTTCATCCACGTCCAGCCAGGCCTTCCACCTGCACCACCACCAACCACCACCGTGCTCCACCTGCTCCACCACACCCCAGTTGGCCCACCACCTATCGCCACCCCTGCCTTCGGCCGAACCAGTTGCTCCACCACACCCGGAAGCTCTCTTCCATCCATCGCCTCTCTTCAAGCACGGTTAGTTCCCCATCCTTCATCTCACCTTCTCCACTCCCTCTCCACTCTCAGCCACCTAACCCCCTACCATAGCACCCTAACACCAGCCATTCCCCCTTGCTGCCACCATTCTCACTCAGCCGAACCTATAGCCTCCTAACTACCCGCCACTACCTAACCAACCTAGCTACACCCGGCTACCCCATCCAACTCCCTAAGAGCTGCCCCTATCACCTCACCACAACCATCACCACCTTACCCCCCCATCCTAGCTCGTTTCCTTCCCTTCCACCACTCCTAGCCACCCTAACTGCCCGCCACACCAAGTCTCCTTAGCAGTCGGCCACTCCAACCGACTGCCATTCCCTTCATTCGGCCAGCCATCCGCCAGCCATCACCTTCTCCTTGCTAGCTCCTTCCCTTAGTGCCATATCCCCTTAGTAACCCTACTTAGGTCCTTTAACCCAACACACCAAAAACGGCCCATCTCTAGTGGCCGGCCACCTTCAAGGCGCCTCTTCCGCGCACCAAGGACCTCCGGCCAGCACCTCTTGCCGTTCACCCTCGTGGAGCTCCCTTTTGCAGCCCAAGGCGAAGGCCAAGCCCACGCTCAAGCAAGGCCTCTACGGACCAGCTACTAGTAAGTGCCTAACTCGGTCTTTAGTTGTACACTTGCTTGAGATTCAATTCGATACGGGGTTGTAATAACGGAGCATAGTCTCCCCCCGCTTGTAATAACGTGGCTTGGCACACCCACACACGTGCACTCTCTTAGTTGTGCACGATTTTGAACACACACGGACCTAATCAGCCCCTAATACATAAGTATATACATATACTTTCATTTTTGTAGGGTTTTGCTTAAGTTGGGTGTGTTGTCTTTCAATTCAAGCACTCTCACACACATTGAGCTTTCGCTCTTATTTGAAAGACCCAAGTAAGGGCCGACCTATACTATTTGGGTTTCATTTCATGTCGTGCGGGTAAGTCTTTCAATTCAAGCACTCTCACACACATTGAGCTTTCGCTCTTATTTGAAAGACCCAAGTAAGGGCCGACCTATACTATTTGGGTTTCATTTCATGTCGTGTGTGTAAGACTTTCAATTCAAGCACTCTCACACACATTGAGCTTTTGCTCTTACTCCCAAGACCTTAGTCAAGTCCTACTACAGTTATATTTGGGTTTCATTTCATGTTGTGTGCGTAGTACTTCAATTCAAGCACTCTCACACACATTGAGCTTTCGCTCTTACTCCCAAGACCTTAGTCAAGGCCTACTGCAGTTATATTTGGGTTTCATTTCATGTTGTGTGCGTAGTACTTCAATTCAAGCACTCACACACATTGAGCTTTCGCTCTTATTCCCAAGACCTTAGTTAAGGCCATACTGCAATTTATATTTGGGTTTAATTTCATGTCGTGTGTGTAAGTCTTTCAATTTAAGCACGCACCCACATTGAGCCTTCGCTCTTATTTGCAAGACCCGAATAAGGGCTCATATACATACTCTATATACATATCTCCCTTTGGCATTTATATTTCAAGTCATTTCCCTTCAGTTATTTCCCTTCAGTATTGTCTTTACATTCGGGTTTTCCCTTTGGAGTAGCGTGAGTTTGCATTGCATCTACGCCATACCATGAGGTAGGACGCATATTGCATCAAAGCAAGCCCTGCTCGAATTCGCCCACGTAGTGGAGTGTTCATAACACACAAACTAGGTGGCCCGAAAAGGGATAAAAGGAAAGACTTAGGCACGTGCAAATCCATGTGATCTAAAAAATGCAATCGCATCTAAAAGACCCGAATTAGACACCTCGAACCGCTTCGTAGACTTTCTCTCCCAAAACTCGATTTTTGCAAAGCATACAGACTGACCCTTGCACATCGGTGCAAGAAGGTCTGCGACGACAAGAGCTCACTTGCTCACAATCGCCACGATTAGAAGTCAGTTTTAAATATATCTTCGCTAGCTTAGGTAAGCTAGCTGGCACGCCCTGTTTGCATAAATAGGCCTTAGACACACGAGAGGATCCACTCCGAGTCCTGAAAAGGTGACAAGGAGGGATTTTCGCGCGTCTACGGGGATTGGCACGCCCGGTGGGACGTGAGCCTTTCAAAAATCAAGTTTTTAAGTAGAAGTCTTGCGAAAATTTTGTAAAAGGTGTCATTTTAACTTGTTTTCTTTGCTTGTACTTAGGATATTTTGAAAAAGCTTGAAAAGCATGTCAAAATCCAATCCAAGTGAAGTGTCGAGCCAAGGCTCATGTGCATCAAGTTCTCACTCTAGGAGGATTTTCAAAAACAAAATAAAACTAGATGAAATCGAGGACTTGAGAAGGGAGTTTGAGGCCAAAATCGATGCTCTCAGCCAAGAGGCTGAAGTAGGCGATTCACGTTCATCAAACGGTGAACAAAGGCCTAAAAAGAAATCTGAAAAACCTCGCGAGCACAAAGAGGCCTCCGTAATGGAAGGCAACCAATACCACGAGTCCTTCACACAAAAAGACCGTAAAGCCCTACAGCAGTTGTTGAAAGGGCAGAATAAAGAGAAAAGAAACAACGCCCTGTCTAATTTCCTTCCTATGGATTACGAAACAGACAGTGATGATAAAATACCGAACTTCCATCGGTATGATGGCATGGGAGACCCTAGGTCTCACTTGCAGCTTTTCTCACGTCGAGCCCATAAGAAGAAAAAGGACTCGATGAAATGGGTGTATTGGTTCCCTTTATCCCTTAAAGGCACAGCTGCCAAATGGCTGGCTTCCTACGACTTAAGCCAGTTCGCTACTTTTGAAGAGTTAGCGAACTGCTTCATGCAAAGATTTGCACACAACGTAGAAGTCACGCCGACTCTGAATACCTTAAGGGATACAAAGCAAGGCATGAACGAAGACGTACATGCCTTCATTATAAGATGGAGGTCGCTTTTGGGCCAAGTGCGTGAGCCCATATCCGAAGGATGCACAGTCATGCTCATCTTGGATAACTTTAAAAGCGAGTTAAAAACCCTTCTCTCACTCCATGAGATATCAACTTTCCATAAGTTGATCAAAAAGGCCTCCCTTTTCGAAACCAACTTGCGAAAAGGGACATACGATCACTTGTGGAAAGGAAGTGCCGTTTCCAAAACCCGCTTGGAAAAGCCCATCACATACGGGCTACCCACGATGGACAAAGGGGCAAAGCCCCATAAAATCGCCAATGTCCCGGTGGATCCAGGCGTGGCAGGCACTTCCAAAAATTTCGAAAAGATGGAAAATAAGAGGGAGCAAAATTTTCAAAAACCGGTTGAAAAAAGGGAGTACACTCTGCTGGGGCAACCTGTGTCGGAGGCCCTAGACCTCCTACTTGCCCAGGGCATGATAGAACTCCCTGAAATCCCCGAAGGAGTCACTTCCAAAGGGGGGTATTTAAACCGATTTTGTAAGTATCATCAGCTCAAAGGCAATGATACCAAACGCTGCTTCTCCCTCTTAAATAAAATTGAGAACTTGATAGCAGAAGGCCAGCTCCATGTCACTGCGGAACCTGAGCCACCTCAAGCTATCTTCAAGGAACCCTTTACCAAACACGCCAGTGGCAGTGGGAAAGGAAAGGAGGTATGTACCCTCACCATTTCCAAGGAACTAGCACAAAAACCAGAACCTAGTCGACCTACTTGTGCGCCCATTCTTGTACTATACAAGAAGCCCGCCCAAGTCGTCATTCGGGGACCACCAAAAGTGGAATCCCCGGTAAAACCAGTTTTAAAAATCCAAGGTTCTCCTCAGCTCATCCTTAGAGCCAAGTTTAGCGCGAACCCTAGGCTGGTCATGGGGGAAGTCACTAGATCCGGGAGGATCTATCAACCCCCGCACCTTCAAGGTGCTCAAAAGGTGGTCAGTGTGCCTGGCCCCTCAAAAGCATGTATCCCTAGTGTTCTACCAAAAGCAGATAAGGACAAAGTCATCCTAAATCCTTATGACTTCGAAAACCACCTTTCAAAGATTCCTATTCACATGTCTATCCTAGAGCTTATAAAAACTTCGCCTAGGCATAGACTTGTATTAGAGAAAATTCTAGAAAGGGTCAAGGTTGATTCGAACATAAGTCTGGAATCCTTGTCTGCCCAAGTGGCTTTATTAGGAGCAAAATCGCCCATCACTTTCTCGGAAGATGATGTAGATAGACCCTACGAAACCCATAACCAGGCCCTGCATATCGAGGTGGTTCTAAACAACCACTCTCTGGACAGGTGCCTAGTCGATGGTGGAGGAGGGCTCAACATCCTTCCACTTCATGTGGCGTACAAAATCGGAGTCACCTTGACTTCAGTAAACCCAAGCCCCATCGTTATCACTGGATACGATGGGAATGCGTCTAGACCTTTAGGATCCATCGAACTCCCAATGGAAACGGGAGGGATCGAACACACGGGGGTGTTCCATGTCTTGGACATCCACCCCCATTATAACCTGTTGCTGGGAAGGCCCTGGATACACAATTTGTGCGCTGTGCCATCCACCTTCCACAGGTGTGTCAAGATCCCTTTTAGGGACCAGGTCGTAGTGATCCTAGGTGAGAGTCACCCACAGCTTCAGGGGATCATAAACTCCCCTTGTTTATCAAGCTCCCAGGCCCATGAGGCTAACCTGGGGCAAATTATGGTTCAGCCACCTCGGCTCGTGTTAAACAACCCTAGGAAGGTTGTGTGTGTGAAGGGGCCACCCAAAGCAGGCCCCCTCCCGACTCTGATCCTTCTAGGAAAACCCAAGCGTTCCCTATTTCCAAAGCCCCTGGACAAGAGGCCATACGAGCACAATATGGACGATAGCATATTCCAGGACCACGGCTTGTATCCAACTTTTTTGAAAAACAAAAAGTCGTGGAACATGTTGTTGAACATGGGCTACACGCCCTACAAGAGTCTAGGGGCACAGAACCAGGGTCTCCTAGAGCCCATCCTTCCTAGGGCCAATCCAAGCCGATATGGGATCGGCTATACTCCCCGAATACCGCCGGAGCCACCCCCTGTGACCACCTGGGTCAAGGGTACCCCGAAGCCTGTCTTAGAAGAGACCTATGATTTAGATCTCCTATTCCGAGTCTAACCCGTAGTGTTTTCCCTTTGTAGGTATGACGGAAGATCCCTTTTCTAAAAAATACAAAAACATTTGGAAAGCTTAAAATCAAAAAAATCGAAAAACAAGAAAAACCAAAAACAATGGAAAAACAAAAACTCGAAAAAAGAGTGCTTTCTATAGTTCCCAAAGTTCTTGTTTTACAAAAACCCAAAAAAATTGAAAATTTGGAAAATACCAAAAAGATTTTGTATATAGCTGCTCCTGGTAGGACTTTGGCAAAAGAAAAGGATTTCGAAAGAAACGTCGTCTGCATAGCCAAACCAAAAATTTCGAAATCACGTGAAAATCCAAGTACAAAACCAGGTCATTTTGAAAACCACGCATCAAATTCCCTCGGGTCTATAGCCCACGAGAATGATCAAAGCCCCGAAGTGGATCCCCTTGAGGAAGATCCCACTTCTGAGCTCCCAGAATTTCATAAAATTCTCGATTTTGAAAAACCTTCCCAATCAGTAGGAGGAGATTTCATAGAGGTGAACCTAGGGGATGATTCCAATCCCAAAACCATCAAAATAGGCACATACTTGCATGAAACTGAAAAGTTAGCATTCATTGCATTTCTACGAACCTATTTAGATGTGTTTGCATGGACGTATGAAGACATGTCGGGCATAGATCCCAGCATTGTCGAACATCGTCTTCCCTTAGATGCAGGTGTAAAACCCATAAAGCAGAAGCTTAGGAAAATACACCTGAATGTACACACGCAAGTCAAAGAGGGTTTAGAAGATCTACTAAAAGCCGGATTTATAAAACCCATTGCGTATTCTGATTGGTTATCAAATATCGTTGTAGTTCGAAAAACCAATGGAAAAATTTGAATATGCATCGATTTCAGAAACCTGAATAAAGCCACTCCAAAGGATAATTATCCTTTACCAAACATAGATTTGATAGTCGATAGTACTGCAAATCATGAAATGTTTTCATTCATGGATGGCTATTCAGGCTATAATCAAATCAAACTAAGTCCACGAGATCAGGGTAAGACCGCCTTCACAACCCCATGGGGCACGTACTACTATACAGTCATGCCCTTTGGTTTGAAAAACACCGGCGCAACATACCAACGAGCCATGACCACGATCTTCCATGATCAAATTCATGAGCTTGTAGAAGTGTATGTAGATGATCTCTTGGCAAAATCTAAAACCCGATGCACCCATATCGAATGTTTACAAAAGATTTTCGAAAGGCTTAGGCTTTACAAAGTAAAGCTAAACCCTCAAAAATGTGTGTTCGGGGTAGAATCAGGGAAGCTTCTAGGCTTTATGGTGAGCCAAAGGGGAATAGAAGTCGACCCCTCTAAGTGTCGAGCCATCATAGACATGGCTCCACCCTCCAATCTCACCCAAATCCGTAGCCTCCAGGGTCGTTTACAATCCGTTCAACGATTCATATCGAATCTGGCCACTAGATGCGAACCCTTCAACAAACTGTTGAGGAAGGGCATGAAATTCTTATGGGATAACGAATGCCAGAATTCCTTCGAGAGACTAAAGGCATACTTAGTTAATCCCCCCGTTTTGAACCCTCCAAAGCAAGGAAAACCGCTTTTATTATACATGTCTGTGCATGCGAATGCTTTAGGAGCCCTATTGGCTCAATACGAGGATGACACCCATAAGGAGTATGTCATCTACTACATTTCGAAAACTCTCTTGGCTTATGAACGAAATTATCAAGCCATGGAGAAGACGTGCTTGGCCCTAGTCTGGGCCAGCCAGAAATTCAGGCACTATTTCCTAGATCATGAGATCTGGATAGTGTCCAAGCTTGATCCAATCAAGCACTTGTTCGAAAAACCCATTCTCACGGGTAGATTGGGCAAATGGCAACTCCTTCTAATATAGTATGATCTGAAATGCCATCACCAGATCTCCATTAAGGGGCAAGCCCTAGCAGATTACGTGGCTGAATTCCCCTTAGAAGACGCATATCCCACTCTTGTCGAAATGCCTGATGAAGGCATATTGCAAAACCATTTTCAAAACCACATTTTGGCAAATTCTTTCGAAAACCAAGTGTGGAAGATGCACTTCGATGGGGCACGAAACCAACAAGGGGCTGGTGCTGGGGTCATCCTAATCTCCCCTGAAAAGGGCGAGATTCCCATAGCAGTCCGCTTAGATTTCGAATGTTCCAACAACGTAGCTGAGTATGAAGCACTCATACATGGCTTAAGAATTTCGAAAACTCTAGGGGCATCATGCATCGAGGTCTTTGGAGATTCGCTCCTTGTCATAAACCAGGTTTTAAAAATTTGGCAAGTACGTAATGAGAAACTACTTCCATATCACGAGTTGGCCACTCGATTGGTCCAGTCCTTCCAATTGTGTAAACTCACACACGTAGGAAGAGAGGACAATGGCATCGCCGATGCCCTCTCCTCCTTGGTTTCAGCCCTGAAGGTCAATCCCATTTCAGGGACCAGATCTTTGGAAATATGGCATGCGCCCCACCCATCCACACACGACTTGGATATTTGCCAAACTAACCCAGGGTCTATTGAAAAACCCTAGTTTTATGACATAAAGCAATTTTTAGAAAATGGGGGATTCACCGAGGATGCCACATCCAAAGATAAGGCATTCATTCGTAAGATTTTGACCCGATACACCATTCATGGTGGGGTTTTATACAAAAAGAGTTTTACTGGCATTCTGCTTAGGTGTATCGACCTAGAGGAGGCTAGGATAGTGATGCACGAGTTCCACGATGGAGAATGTGGAGGTCATGTTAATGCCAACATGATGGCAATGAAAATACTTAGAGGGGGCTATTTTTGGTCCACCCTGAAAAAGGATTGTCACGACCATGTTAGGAAGTGTCATCCATGTCAAGTGCATGGGCACGCCATTCATATGCCATCATCTGCCTGGCCATTTACCATGTGGGCGTTTGACATTGTAGGCCCAATATTTCCAAAGGCCTCGAGTGGGCATCGATTTATTTTAGCAGCCACGGAGTATTTCTCCAAGTGGGTGGAAGCCACTTCCCTAACCAATGTGATGGGGCAACATGTAGTGGCTTTCATCCGGAGGAATATCTTGGCTCGATTTGGGGTTCCACGAGACCTTGTGTATGATAATGGCACCCCATTCAAGAACGAGCGGATGGTTAAGTTGTGCAACACATATGGCATAACTCACCACTTCTCCTCGCCCTACTACCCTCAAGGCAACGGCCAAGCCGAAGCCACAAACAAGACTCTCATTAGCATAATTGAGAAAACCTTAGAGAAGGGTAGGACGTGGCATGAGAAGCTGGATGAAGCCTTATGGGCTTATAGGACTTCCATCCGGACTCCCACGAATGCCACACCATTCGAATTGGTCTATGGCACAAACGCCATTCTTCCCATTCATACTCAACTGCATTCATTCCATACATCCATAGCACTCGACCTCCCCCTAGAGACGCTTCAGCATGCTAGGATGGCCGAACTAGATTTGCTAGATGAGAGGCGACTCCTTGCCATGGATCATGCTCGTGCATATCGGCAAAGGATAGCCCGACATTATAGCAAACACATGAGACCTCGCCACTTTGAAGTGGGAGATCTGGTCTTAAAAACCATCCACCATCGTGGCCCACACCCCCTAGGCAAGTGGCGCCCCAACTGGGATGGACTCTATGTTGTACGAGCAACCACTACGAACAACTCGTATTGGTTGATCGATGTAGAAGGTAGGAATTTAGCAGATCCTATCAATATTCAATACTTAAAGAAGTATCATGTGTAGGATTTGGATTAAATTCCAATTTTCAAAAATTTTAGGGATAGCTGCCCTGAGACATGAAAATAAGGTGCAAAGGCAAAGTCGTGTGACCCTGAGTGAGAGAATTCGCACTTGTGAAAGAGTGGAGTTTTCCAAATCATGGTTACATTTCAAAATCCTTCTTCTTACAAAGAAAGGCCTAGTTCAATATAGCAAGATACTTGCAAGTAGTACGTGCTATTTCTAAATAGGCTGATCTGGAATGGATCGAGTGTAGGCTTGGGATAAGTCCTCCCCTCTTCTCTTCTATTTCCAAAAGGAAAATAAAGGCCCAAACAAAAGGGAATTTCCCATTCAAAGTATCTTTCCAAAAGAAAGAAACCAGAATTCAAAAGAAAATCGATTCTCTTGTGAAAAAGAGGGATTAAAGAAAAAATACTCCCAAAGGGAGACCCTCTATGAAAAAGGAAAAAAAGAGGCTAAAAAGGAATTTAGCAGATCCTAACAATGTTCAATACTTAAAGAAATATCATGTATAGGATCTGGATTAAAATCCAATTTTCGAAAATTTTTAGGGATAGCTGCCCTAAGACATGTGAATAAGGTGCAAAGGCAAACTCGTGTAACCCTGAGTGAGAGAATTCACACTTGTGAAAGAGCGGAGTCTTCAAAATCGTGGTTACATTTCAAAATCCTTCTTCTTACAAAGAAAGGCCTAGTTCAATATAGCAAGATACTTGCAAGTAGTACGTGCTATTTCTAAATAGGCTGATCTGGAATGGGTCGAGTGTAGGCTTGGGATAAGTCCTCCCCTCTTCTCTTCTCCTTCCAAAAGGAAAACAAAGGCCCAAAACAAAAGGGAATTTCCCATTCAATGTCTCTTTCCAAAAGAAAGAAACCAGAATTTAAAAGAAAAATCGATGCTCTTATAAAAAAGAGGGATTAAAGAAAAAATACTCCCAAAGGGAGACCCTCGATGAAAAAAAGGAAAAAGAGGCCAAAAAGCTCAAAAAGAGCAGTTTTCCACCTTCTGTGCCTCAAACCACGGGACGCTTCAGAAGGGACCGTGGTATCTCTTTCCCATCCCTGGCTTATCCCAAGCTAAAGCATGGTTCATTTCGAGGAATCCTAAAGTAAAAATAGGATTTACTTACTTGAATTTCATCTTGTTTGAGAATTCGACGTTTCGAGTAAGGCGTAGGAATTTGAAATATGCCTTGTTTTCTTATAAAACCTCCGCTAGATAAGCGAGTGTTAAGACTCAAACAAGAGCAAGCACGAAGAGCTCGAGATCCTTAGGATCGAGGCTCAAGACAGTTGTCCCTTTTGTAAATAGTTTTGTAAATAAGTTTTGAAAACCTAACATCGAACAGCATAGGATTCTGCTCACTTGGAGCAGTAGGCCTTATAAGTCTCTAGAGTTCGACCACGTTTGGTCTCTGGGAGGTCGCCACTCTTGGCACCACACCCATGTCATCTGCATTCCACACATGGTACTTGCATAAACATAATCCCATATAGGACCAGATTCCATAATACAAACCCTTTGGCATGATATCTCCTCCTACCAGAGTTTGTAAATTGAGATTTTGCTAAAAATTGGGACGATCCCATATTCTTCGTGGCTAGATCTAGGGAGACATTGAAAGGGGTGTTTGTCATCTTTGCCCTTATCCAAATCGATTTGGACAAGGCCAAAGAGGGGCATCTGTAAACACCCCGAAATCCCACGAATTTCTCAATTTCATCTGGTTTTGCAAAAGCAGCTCCAAAGGGCTATTTTGAGTCTGGAAACCCAGGAGCCTTCCAAACAACCCTGTACATATGTTTTGAACTTTATATTTCAAAAATATACAATATGGCTTTTAAAAACCTTTTTAAAACATGTTTTGAAACCCCGAAGCAGCTTGGCCTCATCCAGACAGGACCAGGAAAGCCAAAGAGAGCCCAGAACCGGAGCACATGTCGAGCCCGACACAACAACTCTCATATCAAATATACCCCCAGGATCTCGAACATCCAAGACCCTATTATCATCAAAACATCATTTGAAGTCATCTTCGGAAGGCGAAAACAGAGGCGGACGATCATGTTGGCGAAGACCCAACGCAGACGGAGCACTGATGCTGTCAGGCCCTGCACAAACCGTCCGTTTCGAGCATAGCTCGAAGGAGTCAGAGTTCAATTTGGATCGGATCTGGACCATATATATCCAGATCCCAATCCAAACCCATGTATGGACTTGGATTTGGATTTGGATTCAAAAATCCAATCCAATATCCATATCCATGGCCCACATCACCTTCTCATAAATGGAGGTGGGTCCCACTTGAATTTCACGTGGGATTATGGGCATGAGAGAGAGTGGGGGTGGATAAGATCAAGTGTGGTTGTAATTAAGCTTGACTTGTGTGTCAAGTTGGGGTTAATCATGTGGGTTAGCCTAATTGAGTGGGTTTAAGCTTGTAATTAGCCAAAACCTAACCTAAGGCTGCACCAACATGATGTGGTTAAGGTCTATGGGCCATGCAAAGGGAGCTCCTTCACCTAAACCTAACCCAAAATACCTAATCCTAGCCTTCCACCCTAATCTGCCCCTAATCTGAGCCTAATCACCTAACCTACCTCCCTAATCCCGGCCTAATCCCAACCTAATCACCTAACCCACTTCCCTAATCCTTCCCTAAACCTAGGTTAATTTCCCTAAACCTAGCCTAATCACCTAACCTAGCTCACTAAACCTCACCCTAGAACCCACCCACCTAACCAAACCCTAAACCCCTAAACCACCCCTAGCCCACAACCTACCCAAACCACTTGTATCTAAAATATCTGGCCCTACCCTTTCCAGCCCACCTTATCATCATACCACCCTACCTAGACCACCTAACCACTACCCCAAACCCAGCCCTAACCGACCTACCCATCCCTATATAAACCCCCCCCTTGGGGCGGGTTTTCCTATCTAGAAGCCCTCTCCCTTCCCATCCTCTCTCACCTTGGTCCAGCCCAACCGAGCCCAGCCACTTCATCCACGTCCAGCCAGGCCTTCCACCTGCACCACCACCAGCCACCACCGTGCTCCACCTGCTCCACCACACCCCAGTCGGCCCACCACCTGTCGCCACCCCTGCCTTCGGCCGAACCAGTTGCTCCACCACACCCGGAAGCTCTCTTCCATCCACTGCCTCTCTTCAAGCACGGTTAGTACCCCATCCTTCATCTCACCTTCTCCACTCCCTCTCCACTCTCAGCCACCTAACCCCCTACCATAGCACCCTAACACCAGCCATTCCCCCTTGCTGCCACCATTCTCACTCAGCCGAACCTATAGCCTCCTAACTACCCGCCACTACCTAACCAACCTAGCTACACCTGGCTACCCCATCCAACTCCCTAAGAGCTGCCCCTATCACCTCACCACAACCATCACCACCTTACCCCCCCATCCTAGCTCGTTTCCTTCCCTTCCACCACTCCTAGCCACCCTAACTGCCCGCCACACCAAGTCTCCTTAGCAGTCGGCCACTCCAACCGACTGCCATTCCCTTCATTCGGCCAGCCATCCGCCAGCCATCACCTTCTCCTTGCTAGCTCCTTTCCTTAGTGCCATATCCCCTTAGTAACCTTACTTAGGTCCTTTTACCCAACACACCAAAAATGGCCCATCTCTAGTGGCCGGCCACCTTCAAGGCGCCTCTTCCGCGCACCAAGGACCTCCAGCCAGCACCTCTTGCCGTTCACCCTCGCGGAGCTCCCTTTTGCAGCCCAAGGCGAAGGCCAAGCCCACGCTCAAGCAAGGCCTCTACGGACCAGCTACTAGTAAGTGCCTAACTCGGTCTTTAGTTGTATACTTGCTTGAGATTCAATTCGATACGGGGTTGTAATAACGGAGCATAGTCTCCCCCCGCTTGTAATAACGTGGCTTGGCACACCCACACACGTGCACTCTCTTAGTTGTGCACGATTTTGAACACACACGGGCCTAATCAACCCCTAATACATAAGTATATACATATACTTTCATTTTTGTAGGGTTTTGCTTAAGTTGGGTGTGTTGTCTTTCAATTCAAGCACTCTCACACACATTGAGCTTTCGCTCTTATTTGAAAGACCCAAGTAAGGGCCGACCTATACTATTTGGGTTTCATTTCATGTCGTGTGGGTAAGTCTTTCAATTCAAGCACTCTCACACACATTGAGCTTTCGCTCTTATTTGAAAGACCCAAGTAAGGGCCGACCTATACTATTTGGGTTTCATTTCATGTCGTGTGTGTAAGTCTTTCAATTCAAGCGCTCTCACACACATTGAGCTTTCGCTCTTACTCCCAAGACCTTAGTAAAGGCCTACTGCAGTTATATTTGGGTTTCATTTCATGTTGTGTGCGTAGTACTTCAATTCAAGCACTCTCACACACATTGAGCTTTCGCTCTTACTCCCAAGACCTTAGTCAAGGCCTACTGCAGTTATATTTGGGTTTCATTTCATGTTGTGTGCGTAGTACTTCAATTCAAGCACTCACACACATTGAGCTTTCGCTCTTATTCCCAAGACCTTAGTTAAGGCCATACTGCAATTTATATTTGTGTTTAATTTCATGTCGTGTGTGTAAGTCTTTCAATTCAATCACGCACCCACATTGAGCCTTCGCTCTTATTTGCAAGACCCGAATAAGGGCTCATATACATACTCTATATACATATCTCCCTTCGGCATTTATATTTCAAGTCATTTCCCTTCGGTTATTTCCCTTCAGTATTGTCTTTACATTCGGGTTTTCCCTTTGGAGTAGCGTGAGTTTGCATTGCATCTACGCCATACCACGAGGTAGGACGCATATTGCATCAAAGCAAGCCCCGCTCGAATTCGCCCACGTAGTGGAGTGTTCATAACACACAAACTAGGTGGCCCGAAAAGGGATAAAAGGAAAGACTTAGGCACGTGCAAATCCACATGATCTAAAAAATGCAATCGCATCTAAAAGACCCGAATTAGACACCTCAAACCGCTTCATAGACTTTCTCTCCCAAAGCCACGATTAGAAGTCAGTTTTAAATATATCTTCGCTAGCTTAGGTAAGCTAGCTGGCACGCCCTGTTTGCATAAATAGGCCTTAGACACACGAGAGGATCTGCTCCGAGCCCTGAAAAGGTGAGAAGCGGGGATTTTCGCGCGTCTACAATAGGGTCTGCTCACTTGGAGCAGCAGGCCTTCGTAAGTCTCAAGAGTTTGACCATGCCATCTGGTCTCTAGGAGGTCGCCATTCTTGGCGTCTCATCCATGACATGCATGTGCATATCCACGCATGAACACTTGCATAACATGATCCAGTTTAGGACCAGTAACCATAGAAATTCCTTTTGGCGTGATATCTCCTCCTACCAGGTTTAAAAGAGAGATTTTGCTTAAAAATTGAGACGATCCCATGCTTTCATGGATAGATCTAGGGAGACATTGAACGGGGTGTTGTCGTCTTTGCCATTATCCAAATAAATTTGGATAATGCCAAAGAGGGGCATCTGTAAACACCACAAAATCCCACGATTTTCTCAAATATGTCTGGTTTTGCCAAAGCAGCCCCAAAGGGCTATTTTGAGTCTGGAAACCCAGAAGCCTTCCAAACAACCCTATACATATTCCAAACCTGTATATATATTTTAAAAATATATACATATAGTTTTAAAACCTTAAAAAGGTATTTTGAAACCCCAAAAAGCAGCTTGGCCTGATGAAAGCAGGACCGAAGAAGCAAAAGAGAGCCCGGACCCGGAGCATATTTCAAGCCCGACACATCAACTCTCGTATCAGAATCATCCCCAGATTCTCGGACATCCAAGCCCCTCATATCAAAAATTTGTTCAAAATGATCTCCGGATGGTGAGAAGAAGAGTGGACGACCATGTTGGCGAAGACCCAACGCAAGACGGAGTATTGATGCAGTCAGGCCCTGCACAAACCGTCCATTTCGAAACGCCATGAAGGAATCAGAAAATCAGATTTGGGCCGAATTTGGACCATATATATCCAGATCCAAACCCAACATGAAAAAAATGGAGGTGGGGCCCACAGATATTTCATATGAAAAGCTTGGGTATAGAGAGAGAAGGGGTGATAAAGTATGAGTGAGAAAGTTGGTGGGCTTGACTTTTGGTCAAGGGTGGGTTAACCTTGTGGGTTTAGCCTAGAGTGTGGGTTTGAGCTTGTATGCACCTACACCTAACCTGGGGCTGCACCAACTTGGATATGGCTGCAACTGGGTCCATGGATAGAAGCCAAGGGGAGGTTCCTAAAACCTAGTCCTAAGCTAGCCCACCTCACCTAGCCACTACCCCCTAAACCTGACCCAATCCTAGCCGTCCTCACCCAAAACTGCCCCAACCACACCTAGCCGACCTCACCTGGCTCACCTCACCTAACTAGACCACCTAGGCCCTAACTAACTAAACCTAAACCCACCTTAATACACCTAATTAAACCCCTAACCACTAAGTCCTAGCCCCCCTAACCGACCTACCCTAAACCACCAAATAGCCCACCCTAACCGACCTACCCCAAACCACCCCATAAGCCCACCTTATTACAAATATCTAGCCTAAACCACCCCAACCGACCCAGCCCCTTTTGCCTATAAAAACCCCATATTTTCTTACGGGTTCCTACTTCTCTCTCCGGCCCTCTCCTTCTTCCATCCACATCTCACCCTCACTACCTCTCAGCTCCACCACTTCCATTGCCACTCCACCCGGTTGCCACCTTCCCACCTCATCACCCGGCTGCTACCTCTTCGATTCAACCACCTTCCAGCACCTTCCACCTTCGGCTGCCATCTCCTTCCACCACTTTCATCCACCAGCACCCCTGCCACCCACGGTTAGTACCCCACCTCAACTCCATCTAGCCTTCCACCCCTTTCTTACCCGCTGCACACTCCACCACCCGCCACAACCGCCCAACCTTCTCCCTTACACCCGGCCCAACTACACCCTACCTCACTACCTTCCCTCAATACTAACCACCCTAGCCCCTAGCTAAACCTTCACCCTTAACCTGCCACCACATAGACACCACCCTAACCTGCCACAACCCAACCAGCATCCCTACTTGCTGCACCCATCACCCGGCCATCATCAAGTCACCATCCGGCTAGCACCCTACCTGCCGCCAACCTACATCCAAGGAGCTCCCCTTCGGCTGTCCAAGGCGACTCACTAGGCCAAAAGCCAAGCAAGTTGAATACGGACCAGCTACACGTAAGTGCCTAACTCGATCCTTTATATGAACTTGCTTACATTTAATTAAATTTGATACGGGGTTATAATAATGGAGCGTTGTCTCCCCCCGGTTGTAATAATGTAGTTTGGCACACCAACACACTTGTGCACTTGAGCCATTTCGCTCTTAGCTGCACACAATTTTGGCACACACACGGGCCTAACCAGCCCTTAAGATATAGTTATACCTATATATATTAAGCTGCGTGGGTTTTAATTTAAGTCGTGGGTGTTGTCTTTCAATTTCCACACTCACACACATTGAGCTTTCGCTCTTACTCCCAAGACCCTAGTAAGGGCCATATTGCAATTTCCTTTGGGTGCTTAAATTCAAGTTATGTGCGTGGTCTTTCAATTCCACACTCACACACATTGAGCTTTCGCTCTTACTCCCAAGACCCTAGTAAGGGCCGTATTGCAATTTCATTTGGGGTGTTTTAATTCAAGTTGTGTGCGTGGTCTTTCAATTCCAGACTCACACACATTGAGCTTTCGCTCTTGTAAACACCCCGAAATCCCACGAATTTTTAAAATCCATCTGGTTATGTAAAAGCAGCCCCAAAGGGCCATTTTGAGTCTGGAAACCCAGGAGCCTTCCAGGCACCCCTGTACATATGTTTTGAACTCTATATTTCAAAAATATGCAATATGGCTTTTAAAACCTTTTTAAAACATGTTTTGAAACCCCGAAGCAACTTAGCCTAATCCAGACAGGACCAAGAAAGCTCAGAACCGGAGCACATGTCAAGCCCGGCACAACAACTCTCATATCAAATCCACACCCCCAAGATCTCGAACGTCCAAGACCCTGTTATCATCAAAACATCATTTGAAGTCATCTCCGGAAGGGAAAAACAAAGGCGGACGATCATGTTGGCGAAGACCCAACGAAGACGGAGTACTGATGCTGTCAGGCCCCGCACAAATCGTTCATTTCGAACACAGCTCGAAGGAGTCAGAGTTCAGTTTGGATCGGATCTGGACCATATATATCCAGATCCCAATCCAAACCCATGTATGGACTTGGATTTGGATTTGGATCCAGAGATCCAATCCAATATCCATATCCATGGCCCACATCACCTTCTCATAAATGGAGGTGGGGCCCACTTGAATTTCACGTGGGATTATGGGCATGAGAGAGAGTGGGTGTGGATAAGATCAAGTGTGTGTTGTAATTAAGCTTGACTTGTGTGTCAAGTTTGGGGTTAATCATGTGGGTTAGCCTAATTAAGTGGGTTTAAGCTTGTAATTAGCCAAAACCTAACCTAGGGCTGCACCAACATGATATGATTAGGGTTTATGGGCCATGCAAAGGGAGCTCCTTCACCTAAACCTAACCAAAAACACCTAATCCTAGCCTTCTACCCTAATCCCATCCTAATCTGAGCCTAATCACCTAACCCACTTCCCTAATCCCAGCCTAATCCCAACCTAATAACCTAACCCACTTTCCTAATCCTTCCCTAAACCTAGGTTAATTTCCCTAAACCTAGCCTAATCCTAGCCTAATCACCTAACCTACCTCACTAAACCTCACCCTAGAACCAACCCACCTAGCTAAACCCTAAACCTCTAAACCACCCCTAGCCCACAACCTACCCAAACCACTTGTATTTAAAATATCTGGCCCTACCCTTTCCAGCCCACCTTATCACCACACCACCCTACCTAAACCACCTAACCACTACCCCAAAACCAGCCCTAACCGACCTAGCCCAGCCCTATATAAACCCCCCCCTTTGGGGCGGGTTTTCCCATCTAGAAGCCCCACCTTCCACCAGCCGGGTCCTCCCCTCTCCAGCTCAGCTGACTCCCCTCCTGCTCCACCTGCCCCATAGCCAGCCACCACCAACACCACCACTCCAGCCGAGCACCACCACCACCACCACACCGGCCGAATCCCCTCCTGCGCATCCCAACCACCCGGCTCCTTTCTTCCATCCACCGCCCCTCTTCAATCACGGTTAGTACCCTATCCTCCACCTTACTCCTTCTCCACTCCCTCTCCACTCTCAGCCACCTAACCCACTACCATATCAACCTAAGGCCAGCCACTAGCCGCCACCATTCCCACTCGGCCAAGCCATAACTACCCTAACTACCCGCCACCACCTAGACACCTTAGCTCCATTCGGCCACCCTATCCGACTCCCTAAGACCTGCCCATATCACCCCACTACACCCACTACCACCTGACCCCATCTCCTAGCTAGTTCCCTTCCCTTACACCACTCCTAGCCACCCTAGCAGCCCGCCACCACCGAACTCCCCCAATCGGCCACTTCAACCGACTGTCGCCTCTTCACTCGGCCAGCAACCCGCCAACCTTAGGTGCCCCATTAGACCTTCCCTTAAGCTTCCCCTTAGTGCCATACTCCCCCAACACTACACTCTCCCTAGTGACCTTACCGACCCCCTTTAATCCCACACGTCAAGGCGACACCCTTGCTAGCAGCCGGCCACCTTCAAGGTGCCCTTCCCGCGCGCCCAAGGCACCCAGCCAGCAACCCCTTGTCGTTCAACTCCGCGGAGCTCCCGTTTGCAGCCCAAGGCGAAGGCCAAGCCCATGCTCAAGCAAGGCATCTTCGGACCAGCTATTAGTAAGTGCCTAACTCGGTCCTTAGTTGTATACTTGCTTAAGATTCAATTCGATACGGGGTTGTAATAACGGAGCATAGACTCCCCCCGCTTGTAATAACGTGGCTTGGCACACCCACACACGTGCACTCTCTTAGTTGTGCACGATTTTGAACACACACGGGCCTAATCAGCCCCTAACATACATATATACATATATATTTTAATTTTCGTAGGGTTTTGCTTAAGTTGGGTGTGTTGTCCTTCAATTCAAGCACTCACACACATTGAGCCTTCGCTCTTATTTGAAAGACCCAAGTAAGGGCCGACCTATACTATTTGGGTTTTCATTTCATGTCGTGTGTGTAAGTCTTTCAATTCAAGCACTCACACACATTGAGCCTTCGCTCTTATTTTGAAAGACCCAAGTAAGGGCCGACCTATACTATTTGGGTTTTCATTTCATGTCGTGTGTGTAAGTCTTTCAATTCAAGCACTCACACACATTGAGCCTTCGCTCTTATTTGAAAGACCCAAGTAAGGGCCGTGTTATGATATTTGGGTTTAATTTCATGTTGTGTGCGTAGTACTTCGATTCAAGCACTCACACACATTGAGCTTTCGCTCTTATTCCCAAGACCTTAATCAAGGCCGTACTGCAAGTTATATTTGGGTTTAATGTCATGTCATGTGTGTAAGTCTTTCAATTCAAGCACGCACCCACATTGAGCCTTCGCTCTTATTTGCAAGACCCGAGTAAGGGCCCATATACATACTCTATATACATATCTCCCTTCGGTTATTTCCCTTCGGTATTGTCTTTACATTTCGGGTTTTTCCTTTGGAGTAGCGTGAGTTTGCATTGCATCTACACCATACCACGAGGTAGGATGCATATTGCATCAAAGCAAGCCCCGCTCAAATTCGCCCATGTAGTGGAGTGTTCATAACACACAAACTAGGTGGCCCATAAAGGGATAAAAGGAAAGACTTAGGCACGTGCAAATCCACGTGATCTAAAATCTGCAATCGTATCTAAAAGACCCGAATCAGACACCCCGAACCGCTTCGAAGGCTTTCTACACCCTAAAACTCGATTTTTTAAAGCGTACAGACTGACCCTTGCGCATTGGTGCAAGAAGGTCTGCGACGACATGAGCTCACTTGCTCACAGCCACCACGATTAGAAGTCAGTTTAATATCTTCGCTAGCTTAGGTAAGCTAGCTGGCACGCCCTGTTTATATAAATAGGCCTTAGACACACGAGAGGATCCGCTCCAAGCCCTGAAAAGGTAAAGAGGCGGGGATTTTCGTTGCATCTACAGCTCTTACTCCCAAGACCCTAGTATGGGCCATATTGTAATTTCGTTTGGGTGTTTTTAATTCAAGCTGTGTGCGTAGCATTTCAATTCTACACTCACACACATTGAGCTTTCGCTCTTATTCCCAAGACCCTAGTAAGGGCCATATTGCAATTATATTTGGGTTTTACATTACAAGTCGTGTGAGTTGTCTTTATATATACACACAACACCCATGCACACGTTGGCGACCTTCGGGCCCATATATATTATAAGTATTTCCCTTCGGCTATGTCTTTAAGATTTGGGTTTTAAGGTTCAGCTGTGTGCGTAGTCTTTCCATATATACATGACACACACTTGCACAATTGAGCCTTTTTGCTCTTAAGATATCGCCATATTTCCCTTTTGCAATTTACATTAAGTCATTTCCCTTCCGCATTGTCTTTCAATTCGGGTTTTCCCTTTGGAGTTGTGTGAGTTTGCATTGCATATTCACCATACCACGAGTTAGGATGCATATCGCATCAAATCTAGCCCCACACTCCTGTGCAAAAATCACCCAACTTAGGTCACTTGTGCACACACCTAGTTGGCCCTAAAAAGCATAAAAAAGAAAGACATAGGTACGTGCAAATCCCACGTGAAATAAAACCTGCAATCGTACAAACAAAGCCCAAACACTTCGGGTATTTTTTTTCAAAGAGGTTTGATTTAAAGACTTTGCCAAAGCATATAGACTAACCCTTGTGCATCGGTGCAAGAAGGTCTGCCACGAAAAGAGCTCACTTGCTCACAGTCGCCCCAATAGAGTCAAATTTCAAAACTTACTTCGCTAGCTTGAGTAAGCTAGCTGGCATGCCCTTTTGTTATAAAAATGACTTAGACACACGAAAATGTTCACTTCAGGCCTAAGAACCAGAAGTGAGAATTTTCCGTGTCTATAGTGTGTTGTGTGTAAATGGAAAGACAACACACGCAGCTAAACCTTAAATACCCGGAATTGAAAGATGTACACAACTGAACTGGGAAAACTCACGCAGCTGAAAATATAGAGATATGGCTATATCTTAGTGGCTACCGAGGCTAAAATGTGCGTGAGTGCTTGAGCAAGTGCTCGGGTGTTCCTTGGGTGCGAGTGTGTAATTGAAATGACAAACTCACACGACTTGAACCTTAAAACCTGAATGAAATTGCAGCGTATATGGCTCTTATTAGAGTCTTGAGAGTAAGAGCGAAGGCTCAATGTGTGTGAGTGTGGAATTGAAAGACAACGCACACAACTTGAAAATAACACCCCAAATTGAATTGCGATATGGCTCTTATTAGAGTCTTGGGAGTAAGAGCGAAGGCTCAATGGTGTACGTGGGTGCTTGGTGTACGAGATTAAGAGCTAAGGCTTAAGTGCACTTGTGTGCATCGTGTACAATATAAGAGCTAAAGCTCAAGTACACGTGTGTGTCTCGTGTGCCAAGCAACAATATTACATCTCGGGGGGAGACAACGCTCCGTTAATACAACCCCGTATCCGAATTGAATTAAATATAAAGCAAGTTAGCGTAAGGGACCAAGTTTAGACACTTACAAATAGCCGGTCCGTCTTCACTTGCTCGTGATTGGGCTTGTGTTTCACTTCGGGCTTGTGTCCGTCTTGGGCAGCCAAGAGGGGTCTCCCTAGGTGGGTTTAAGAGAGAGTTTGAGGCTTAGGGAAAGCTTGTGTGTTGGGAGTTTGGATCCAGCCAAAGGGTGCACGGTTAGGGTGTTGGTTAAGGGCAGTCCTAGGGAAGGTCACGACCAAGAAGATGTGGCTTAGCTAAAGTCAGTCCTAGGGGGAAGCTGGACCTAAAAGGGTGGCAGGTCGGCAAGGGGGTCCTCGGGTAACTGGTGCTGCAGTCGGGTGCCTGGCGCAAAGGGGCGCCGCAGCAGGGGGCGCCTGACGCTCAGGGGGCGCCGCAGTAGGGGTGCGTCTAGCGCTGGGCGCGCAGGCCGTCTAGCGTTGGGCGCTCCGGGTGTCTGGACACAGGCAGGGCTCGCTGAGGCACCGGGTGCGCGATAGGGCGCGTGTGGCGTGGTCGGGTGCTGAGGGGCAGTTGTCGGATGGTCGGGTACGTGAGGTTTTAGGGTTTAGCCTAGGTGTCTAGTTTGAGTCGATTGGGTTAGGTTAGGTTCAGTTAGGGTGAGGTTTAGTGAAGTAGGTTAGGTGATTAGGCTAGGATTAAGAAGGGCTTAGGCTAGGATTAGGGAGGGGTTAGGCTAAGATTAGGGGACCTACCTCTTGGAGACGGTCCTTCTTGGTTGAGCCCACTTCTCCACTGTTGCAGCCATCCTTGATCGAGCCCACCTTGGTTGCAGCCCCTTGGTCTAGACCCACTTAGCCCACATGGCTTGAGCCCACCTCACCCAATGAGCCAACATGGCTAGGTCCCTCTTGTAAACACCCCGAATTTTCCAAAAATCAAAAACTCTTAAAAATACAAAAAAAGCTCGTTTGAGCCAAAACGACAACCTGTTTTAAAATGTGAAAATAGGTACAAAAGGCAAAAGAAAAGCCCAGGCAAGAAGAGGATTCGAGCTCAGAATTTCAGAAGCCACCCCTTGTTCAAAAACGAAAGAAAAAAGAGCCCGTTTGGAGAAAAGCCCGACAGAAGGGTAAAAATGTAATTTGGGTCAAAGAAAAAGCACAAAGCAGCTCCAAAATGCAGAAAGAAGCCCAGTACCTGAGGAAGTCGACAGAAGTCCGAGACACGTCCCGTCGGAATGAAGAACGGAATCCGTGCGGCAATCTGAGTTCGATATCAATAGGAACCGGCCAAAAACCAAAACGGCGGACCGAAACAAACGCCGAAAAAGTCCTAAAAAGCAGAACACCGGTTGGAACAAAGACTTGGGGAAGACCCAGGCCAGAGTTGGGCATCCGATGAATCGAAGCCCGCTCGAAACCGACGGTGAAAAGCACCAGAAAGGACCAGAAAACCAAGGAGCAGAAGAAAAATCTGGATTGGGTCTGGACCCAAAAATATCCAGATCCATATCCAAATTGTGTTTGGATTGGATATGGATCTCAAAAATCTAAGATCCGAGATCCGAGATCCAAACCCAAATAAATATTTAGACTGGATCTGGATCTCAAAATATCCGAGATCCGCGATCCAGATCCACATTGAGTTTGGATTGGATCCGGATAGCCAGACCCAAATCCAAGACCCAATATCCAAGACCCACTTAAAACCTCTATAAATAGAGGTGCTGGGCTTGAAAAAAAAAGGGGGACGTGAGGCTCAAAGGGGAGAGGCTTTCACGTGAAAGCTTGGTGGGTGGAGAGAGAAAGAGAGAGAGAGGGAAGCAAGTCAAGAATAGTGGCTTGACTTTCCCCTTTTCAAGTTTTTTTTTACGTGAAACCTTGTTGGCCAAGGGACTTGAGGAAGCTGCACCAACCAAAGAACGTCCCCTACCTTGGCTGGGAGCATGGCGTGGTGGAGCTTGGCGGCTTGAGCGGCGGCTTGGAGCGGTGTTGCAACCAAGGTAGGTCCCCTAAGCCCTAACCTAACCCATCTTCCCTAACCTCTCTAGACCACCCATCCTAGCCAAACTTGCCCCTAAAACCACCACCAAACCAGCCAAGTGCTGGCCGTTTTTCACCAAGTCTCCTACCTAAGACCACCACCTAAACACCACCCTAAACAACCTCCCTAAACCACCTAAAGTTCGGCCAAGTGCTGGCCGAACTTCCCTTTGAAACTACCTAGCTCGAGCCACCTTGGCTCGAGCCTTTTTCCTCCCCCATACTTACCCAAGTCGACCCAAGACAACCCCACAACAACCTTGGCCGAACCTTAGAGCAAGTCACTCCTACTCGAGCCACCTTGGCTCGAGTTTCACAAGACCCAAAACGGCCAAGTGCTGGCCGTATTCCATACTAAAACCATGCCACTCGAGCCACCTTGGCTCGAGTCTCACAAGACCAAACAAAGGTCATGAACCTTGGCCGAAATCTCAAAACTTTAGCCAACACCTGACCTAGGACCAGCCAACTCTATCCTATACCTAAACCAAGGCCAAATACTGGCCTAATACCAAGCCTAAACTATACCTAAACCAAGACCAAGCGTTGGCCAAATCCCATACAAAAACCCAATCACTCGAGCCAAGGTGACTCGAGTCTTACCTTGCCCAAACCAGCCCCAACTAGCCCCAAACCCATTGTAGCTTGCAGCTCCCGGAACTCCAAGTCTCTCCAAGCTCTCAAGCTCTCCGGCTTCGCTCCCACATGCCCCGGACTCCATAAGAAGAAGGCGGATTCGCCCCTTGTACGATCCTAACTCAAAAGGCTGGAAAGTGTAAGTTGATTTCGATATATATCAAATCCCTTTCTATTCAATTTAATTCGTCATATGGGGTTGTAATAACGGAGCATCGTCTCCCCCCGGATGTAATATATGTGCAAAACACACACACATACACTCGAGCCTTTCCGCTCTTATCTGCACACTTTTGCACACAAACGGGCCTCAACAGCCCATAGGATATAGCCCTATTTATATACATTCAGCTGGGTTTTAAGGTTCAAGTCGTGTGAGTTGTTTTTCATTTTATACACTCAAAGCACTCACTCACATTGAGCCTTTCCGCTCTTATGTATATATACGTATTTCCCTTTCAGTTGGGTTTTAAATTTAAGTTGCGTGAGTTGCCTTTCAATTTATACACTCAAAGCACTCACTCACATTGAGCCTTCTCGCTCTTATATATATCTATATCTCCCTTCTGCTGCGTTTTACGGTTCAGTTGCGTGTGTTGCATTTCAATTTATACACAACACCCACGCACACATTGAGCCTTTTCGCTCTTAAGATATAGATATATTTAAATTTCTGCAATTTACATTCAAGTCGTGTGAGTTGCATTCAATTTGGGTTTTCCCTTCTACTAAGTCTTTAAATTTCGGGTTTTACATTCAAGTTGTGCGAGTTGCATCGCATACTCGCCATACTCGAGCTAGGTTGCATACCTGCATCGAACAAACCCGAACAAAACGTGCAAACACGCCTAAATGGATAAAATTGAGAGACTTAGGGTCGCCCAAATCAAAAACTCGCCAAGTGCATGATTTCAAAAGGATTTTCAAACACCTGTTCATTCAAAAATCGATTTTGAGTTTAAACTTGTTTTAAACGAAGTCTCTAAGCGTACAGACTGACCCTTGCGCGTCGGTGCAAGAAGGTCTGCGACGAAAAGATCCCGCTTGCCTACAATCGCCTTTCAAAAGTCAGATATTTCAAAAACTACTTCGCTAGTTTGAGTAAGCTAGCTGGCACGTCCTAAAAGCGAACGTAGATTGCGAAAAGATTCGCTCCAGGCCTAAGAAACCCGGAGTCGAGGATTTTTCGTGTCTACAGATTTGGCACGCCCGGTGGGCGTGCCAAATCTGTAGACACGGAAAATTTTCACTTGCGGGTTCTTAGGCCTGAAGTGAACCTTTTCGTGCTTACGTATATATACGTATTTCCCTTTCAGTTGGGTTTTAAATTTAAGTTGCGTGAGTTGCCTTTCAATTTATACACTCAAAGCACTCACTCACATTGAGCCTTCTCGCTCTTATATATATCTATATCTCCCTTCTGCTGCGTTTTACGGTTCAGTTGCGTGTGTTGCATTTCAATTTATACACAACACCCACGCACACATTGAGCCTTTTCGCTCTTAAGATATAGATATATTTAAATTTCTGCAATTTACATTCAAGTCGTGTGAGTTGCATTCAATTTGGGTTTTCCCTTCTGCTAAGTCTTTAAATTTCGGGTTTTACATTCAAGTTGTGCGAGTTGCATCGCATACTCGCCATACTCGAGCTAGGTTGCATACCTGCATCGAACAAACCCGAACAAAACGTGCAAACACGCCTAAATGGATAAAATTGAGAGACTTAGGGTCGCCCAAATCAAAAACTCGCCAAGTGCATGATTTCAAAAGGATTTTCAAACACCTGTTCATTCAAAAATCGATTTTGAGTTTAAACTTGTTTTAAACGAAGTCTCTAAGCGTACAGACTGACCCTTGCGCGTCGGTGCAAGAAGGTCTGCGACGAAAAGATCCCGCTTGCCTACAATCGCCTTTCAAAAGTCAGATATTTCAAAAACTACTTCGCTAGTTTGAGTAAGCTAGCTGGCACGCCCTAAAAGCGAACGTAGATTGCGAAAAGATTCGCTCCAGGCCTAAGAAACCCGGAGTCGAGGATTTTTCGTGTCTACAGATTTGGCACGCCCGGTGGGACTCGGGACTTAAGTAGACTTCAAACAAACAAGTTACACTCAAATTTTTGAAAAAAAAAGGTATTTTCCAAAAAATCGTGCATACTTAGAAAATTTGCAGAAAATGGAGCAAAAGCCAAAATCCTCGTCGAGTAAATCAAAAGAGGTTTCTAAAAAAGCCAAAAAACGAGAAGCAATAGCTGATATACATGCGATTTTCAAAGAAAAAATGGATGTTTTAAGCAAGGAGCTTAAAACCCATAAATCCCATAGCAGCTCTTCTCGGGCACACAAAGATCGTGAAAAGAAAACCGATCTCAAAATCAACGAAGGATGTAAGGTAAAAGGCCAAAACCTAGAAAGGGGCGAGTCCTCCACTCCCACACTTCCAAAATCCTCGTTGAGTAAATCAAAAGAGGTTTTCAAAACAGCCAAAGAACGAGAAATGCTAGCGGATATATGGGAAACTTTCAAAAAAATAGATGTTTTAAGCAAGGAGCTTAAAACCCATAAATCCCATAGCAGCTCTTCTCGGGCGCACAAAGATTGTGAAAAGAAAACCAAAATCAAAATCAACGAGGGAATTAAAAGAAAAGGGCGAGTCCTCCACTCCCACAAATCCAAAATTCGAAAATTCCAAAGAAAATTTAAAAAGAGTTGTTTTTGTTTCAAAAAATCAAAAAAATCTTGAAAACTTTCAAAAAGACAAAAAAATTGAAAAATCAAACTTTGAAATTTTGAAAAATTCAAGTGCAATTCCTAAGTCTAGGTACACACACACAGTGGGACATGAAACCCACACCCCACAAAGAGACGAGAGTGAAAAACAGGTAGGTTTCGAAAAGGAACGCCTCGTGAAACCCCGGGGGCTCAAAACAGAGTTACCCGGGAAATCGGCCTGCTCTCACCATGAAAAGGTAGACAAGCCACAAAGAGGTATGCCTGAAACCCATCCTTCTCAAAACTCTCTTCTTCATATAGGGTCATCAGATGCATTGGATAACCCCTCTGCACACACAAACCCACGAAATGTGCCTAGGTTAGAGAATTTTCAAGGTGCGCCAAATATCCCGCATCAGCCAAAAGAATTTCAAAAACAAAAACAAAAAGAAGTTGAAAAAATGGTAGACATGGAGACCCCTAATGCATGCATCGACATCTTAGGAGCTCATAACCCTGCCATAGAAAAACCCATTTCTTTGAGCCTAATCTTGTACCCTGGAACCAAGATTAGAGCCTTGAAACAAAAAAATCCATCCCTAGGGGCACCACGAGTTGAACCTAGGGAGCAAGCCAAAAAATTTGAGGGAGCAAGCTTGTCTTCCCTCGAAGAAAAATTCTCCCAAATACAGGTTGTGTGGAAGCTCAAGCCTTCCATCACCCTGCAATATCCAAAGTTCCTCAAGGAACCAAGCATGGCTTTCCTTGAGGACAAAATCTCCCAATTCGGGGTTGTATGGAAGCACAAGTCTTCCATCACCCCAAAATATCCAAAGTCTCTCGAGGGACCAAGCACGGCTTTCCTTGAGAAACAAATCTCCCAAACCAGGGTTAAATGGAAGCCCAAGTCTTCCATCGCCCCAGAATCCAAAATCCCAAAATCCAAAAAGGTATATATCCCTGACATGGATGATTCCATGTTCCAAGGCCACGATTTATACAAAAACTTTTCAAAAAACAAGAAGTCTTGGAACATGATTCTAAATATGGGATATAAACCCTACCAGGGCCTGGGAACCCAAAACCAAGGTAGGCTCGAACCTATCCTACCTCAGGCCAATCGACAAAAGTATGGATTGGGCTACAACCCACCCATACCCCCAGAGCCGCCACCTAAGACCATATGGGTCAAGGGTGCCCTGTAGAACCTCTAAAACCCAAAACCCATGTCTTAGACCTATTGATTAGAGTCTGATTCATGAATGTTTTCTTTGTAGGTTCATGGGAAGATCCCTCCTTTTGAAAAAGCCAAAAAAATCAGATATTTGCCAAAAAAAACCAAAAAAATTGAAAACCCAAAACAAAATCTCAAAAACATTTGGAAAAATGAAAATTCCAAAAAAAGAAATTTGTTTTAAAGCCTTCGGCCATGTACAAAGTCCATTTTCAAAAATTGTAAAATTGCTTTTCGAAAATTGTATATAACTCCCAAAAACCAAAAAAATCCAAAAAGCTGATCTTGAACACCCTTTTGTCTAGAGGTTTTTCAAAATGAAAAGCTCGAGAATCACCAATGCCAGGAGGAATAAAAACCTCCGAACTTCCTGAAATTCGCAAGATCCTTGACTTATGCAAAGATTGGGGATTTTTAGAGATAAGCCTGACCCATAGTGTATGCATAAGCATCATGCATCACACTCTGAAATCATTCATGTGCATCGAGTCTAGACATCATCTTAGAACTCGAATTCTGGGTTTTGTAAAACCAAAAGGGGCAATGAAAGTCGACCCCCTAAGTATCGAGCCTTCACAAGCAGGTCTCCATACGAATCAAATCCAACACCTTCAAGGCAAATTTCAAAAAGAAATGAGAAACTCGAAAAAGGGTTAGCATTTCACAAAAGCCTTTTCAAAATTCTTTTGATAAAAAACCTTCCATACATTTCAAGTCATGCATTGTCTGCTTTACTTGATTAAATGCCCCATGAAGGCACGAATTTTCAAAATGAATTCCAAAAACCCTGCTTGACCAAAATCAAGTATAGGAAACATATTTCGATCAAAAGGGCTAGTATGGAACCATCTCCATATAAAAGGGAGGATTTCCCAAAACTGCTTTCTCAAAAAGGATCAAGATTTCGAAAATTTAACCCTACATATGACTTTGAAAAGAAAGATTTTCAACTTTATGTGAAAACCTTGATTGTGTTAGGATAACAACATGAATCTCACGATGAAATATGGAGACCATGTCAAAATAAAAGCCCGATGGCCATGATGATCACTTAGGGTTGATTGTGTTTTCCATCCTTGAGCAAAAAGTAGCATGATCATGTTAGAAAAATCATGGAAGTGCATGGACATGAACACACCATTGTCCATCCATAATCCTTTTGAAAAGCCATGGCCCTTCACCATGTGGCCATGCAAAATTTCCCTCAAGCTAGGGGCATTTTTAAATATAGCCCCTAGACACCTTCCATGAAGAAACGAATTTCATAGAATGCATCTCCTTCGTGACTTGTGAGATACATTTCATATGTTCACTCTTGCATAAAATCGTGTATTTCCATTTTGAATCACACGGAGTGCATAGCATGTATCATATTCATATCATATTACCCCAAAGAAAGCCCAAGAGGTGGGCAAACCTGAGTAGGAATGTCCCCACGTCTTCAAAAAGGGCAAGAAAAATTCGAAAAATCTGTTGATGTTGTGGGTAGAAATTAGCAAAACCCCGAAAATGCCCGAATATTCAAAAGGGTTTATGTTAAATTCCTTTTTCGAAAGGATTTTTGAAAAATCGAACTCCTTTGAAACTTCTTGAAAGAAGGATCGAAGTTGATTGTATCCCTGAATGGAGGAATTTATACTTTTCGAAAGGTAGAGTCTTCCAAAAAACAAATTGGCGATATTTCAAAGAACCCTGGCTTACAAGATTAAGCCTTGTTCAAAATATCAAAATATTTTCGAATAGCAGATGCTATTAAGAAATAGGACAATCTCGTTTGAATCGAGTAACCAAAGGGATAAGCCTTCCCCCATTCTACTTTCTCTCCAAAAAGGAAAATTGGCTGTGTTCAAAAGAAAGAAAAAAAAAAAATCGAGAATACAAAAACTCCTCCGAAAGAGGTTTTCTCATTTTCAAAAGAAAAATGAGATATAAAAACACTCCTCTCAAAGAGGTCTTCCCTTCATAAACAGGGAATACAAAAACTCCTCCAAAAGAGCTGCTCTCCTTTAAAGAAAAGAGGGATTAATGAAAAAATACTCCCAAAGGGAGACCCTCTACGAAAAAAAGAAATAAAAAGCCAAAGCTCAAAGAGCGATTTTCCGACTCTTTGCCTAAAACCACGGGACGCTTCAGAAGGGACCGTGGTATCTCTTTCCCGTATCCCTACGGCTTATCCCCAAGGAAAAAGGTTCAAATTTGGAAAATCCTAAAGTACGAATAAAATCGGCTTATTTGGATTTCATTTTGTTTGAGAACTCGACTTTGTTTTGTAGGAAATGGAACTTTGAAATGTTTTCCAAATTTTCCTACCCAAAAAACCTCTACTGAGTAGCAGGTATTGAAACCCGAATAAAGGGAAGTATGAAAAACGGAAGTCCTTTTCGATACAAGCTAAAAGGAGTTCGCTTTCAAAAAGAAAATTTTTCAAGAAAAACCCACGAATATCAAAAAGACTAGGGTAGAACCTGCTTAGAGCAGACAGCCTCAAAAGGCTCTCTCCAAAGCTCGAAAACCCGAAAACGTCTAGAAGACATGGGTAAAACTTGCTCGAAGCGGCCTGCCTCAAAAGGCACTCTTCGGGCTCAAAACCCCAAAAACAAAAATGTTTTTCTCATGCATGCATCCAAAAATCGTCCATGCATGATCATACATAGGGAAAACTTCGGAAAAGTCCCCTTTTTGTTAAAAATCCCCACCTGTGGTAAAAGAAAACAGGGTTTTGCGAAATAAAAATGGTGTATTCTCGAGAAAATTTGAGAGAAAAACCAAAATGGGGTGTTATCTTCTTTGCCATTATCCAAATCAATTTGGATAATGCCGAAGAGGGGCATCTGTAAACACCCCGAATTTTCCAAAAATCAAAAACTCTTAAAAATACAAAAAAAGCTCGTTTGAGCCAAAACGACAACCTGTTTTAAAATGTGAAAATAGGTACAAAAGGCAAAAGAAAAGCCCAGGCAAGAAGAGGATTCGAGCTCAGAATTTCAGAAGCCACCCCTTGTTCAAAAACGAAAGAAAAAAGAGCCCGTTTGGAGAAAAGCCCGACAGAAGGGTAAAAATGTAATTTGGGTCAAAGAAAAAGCACAAAGCAGCTCCAAAATGCAGAAAGAAGCCCAGTACCTGAGGAAGTCGACAGAAGTCCGAGACACGTCCCGTCGGAATGAAGAACGGAATCCGTGCGGCAATCTGAGTTCGATATCAATAGGAACCGGCCAAAAACCAAAACGGCGGACCGAACAAACGCCGAAAAAGTCCTAAAAAGCAGAACACCGGTTGGAACAAAGACTTGGGGAAGACCCAGGCCAGAGTTGGGCATCCGATGAATCGAAGCCCGCTCGAAACCGACGGTGAAAAGCACCAGAAAGGACCAGAAAACCAAGGAGCAGAAGAAAAATCTGGATTGGGTCTGGACCCAAAAATATCCAGATCCATATCCAAATTGTGTTTGGATTGGATATGGATCTCAAAAATCCAAGATCCGAGATCCGAGATCCAAACCCAAATAAATATTTAGACTGGATCTGGATCTCAAAATATCCGAGATCCGCGATCCAGATCCACATTGAGTTTGGATTGGATCCGGATAGCCAGACCCAAATCCAAGACCCAATATCCAAGACCCACTTAAAACCTCTATAAATAGAGGTGCTGGGCTTGAAAAAAAAAGGGGGACGTGAGGCTCAAAGGGGAGAGGCTTTCACGTGAAAGCTTGGTGGGTGGAGAGAGAAAGAGAGAGAGAGGGAAGCAAGTCAAGAATAGTGGCTTGACTTTCCCCTTTTCAAGTTTTTTTTTACGTGAAACCTTGTTGGCCAAGGGACTTGAGGAAGCTGCACCAACCAAAGAACGTCCCCTACCTTGGCTGGGAGCATGGCGTGGTGGAGCTTGGCGGCTTGAGCGGCGGCTTGGAGCGGTGTTGCAACCAAGGTAGGTCCCCTAAGCCCTAACCTAACCCATCTTCCCTAACCTCTCTAGACCACCCATCCTAGCCAAACTTGCCCCTAAAACCACCACCAAACCAGCCAAGTGCTGGCCGTTTTTCACCAAGTCTCCTACCTAAGACCACCACCTAAACACCACCCTAAACAACCTCCCTAAACCACCTAAAGTTCGGCCAAGTGCTGGCCGAACTTCCCTTTGAAACTACCTAGCTCGAGCCACCTTGGCTCGAGCCTTTTTCCTCCCCCATACTTACCCAAGTCGACCCAAGACAACCCCACAACAACCTTGGCCGAACCTTAGAGCAAGTCACTCCTACTCGAGCCACCTTGGCTCGAGTTTCACAAGACCCAAAACGGCCAAGTGCTGGCCGTATTCCATACTAAAACCATGCCACTCGAGCCACCTTGGCTCGAGTCTCACAAGACCAAACAAAGGTCATGAACCTTGGCCGAAATCTCAAAACTTTAGCCAACACCTGACCTAGGACCAGCCAACTCTATCCTATACCTAAACCAAGGCCAAATACTGGCCTAATACCAAGCCTAAACTATACCTAAACCAAGACCAAGCGTTGGCCAAATCCCATACAAAAACCCAATCACTCGAGCCAAGGTGACTCGAGTCTTACCTTGCCCAAACCAGCCCCAACTAGCCCCAAACCCATTGTAGCTTGCAGCTCCCGGAACTCCAAGTCTCTCCAAGCTCTCAAGCTCTCCGGCTTCGCTCCCACATGCCCCGGACTCCATAAGAAGAAGGCGGATTCGCCCCTTGTACGATCCTAACTCAAAAGGCTGGAAAGTGTAAGTTGATTTCGATATATATCAAATCCCTTTCTATTCAATTTAATTCGTCATATGGGGTTGTAATAACGGAGCATCGTCTCCCCCCGGATGTAATATATGTGCAAAACACACACACATACACTCGAGCCTTTCCGCTCTTATCTGCACACTTTTGCACACAAACGGGCCTCAACAGCCCATAGGATATAGCCCTATTTATATACATTCAGCTGGGTTTTAAGGTTCAAGTCGTGTGAGTTGTTTTTCATTTTATACACTCAAAGCACTCACTCACATTGAGCCTTTCCGCTCTTATGTATATATACGTATTTCCCTTTCAGTTGGGTTTTAAATTTAAGTTGCGTGAGTTGCCTTTCAATTTATACACTCAAAGCACTCACTCACATTGAGCCTTCTCGCTCTTATATATATCTATATCTCCCTTCTGCTGCGTTTTACGGTTCAGTTGCGTGTGTTGCATTTCAATTTATACACAACACCCACGCACACATTGAGCCTTTTCGCTCTTAAGATATAGATATATTTAAATTTCTGCAATTTACATTCAAGTCGTGTGAGTTGCATTCAATTTGGGTTTTCCCTTCTGCTAAGTCTTTAAATTTCGGGTTTTACATTCAAGTTGTGCGAGTTGCATCGCATACTCGCCATACTCGAGCTAGGTTGCATACCTGCATCGAACAAACCCGAACAAAACGTGCAAACACGCCTAAATGGATAAAATTGAGAGACTTAGGGTCGCCCAAATCAAAAACTCGCCAAGTGCATGATTTCAAAAGGATTTTCAAACACCTGTTCATTCAAAAATCGATTTTGAGTTTAAACTTGTTTTAAACGAAGTCTCTAAGCGTACAGACTGACCCTTGCGCGTCGGTGCAAGAAGGTCTGCGACGAAAAGATCCCGCTTGCCTACAATCGCCTTTCAAAAGTCAGATATTTCAAAAACTACTTCGCTAGTTTGAGTAAGCTAGCTGGCACGCCCTAAAAGCGAACGTAGATTGCGAAAAGATTCGCTCCAGGCCTAAGAAACCCGGAGTCGAGGATTTTTCGTGTCTACACCTCTCTCACTCTCTCTCCTCCCAAGTTGGATTTCACGTGAACTTATGGAGACCCCCTCACTCCTATTTATAGGCAAGTGAAGTGGGTCTTGGATATGGGTCTTGGGTTTGGATCGTGGAATCCATGTCCGATCCAAACACTATTTGGATCTGGATCTTGGATCTTGGATATTTTGAGATCCATATCCGATCCAAATCCAATATTTTTATGGATATGGATCTGGATATTTTGGTCTAGATCTGATCCAATCCAAACACTATTTGGATCCAATCCAAATCCAAACACTATTTGGATCGACCCAAATCCAAACACTATTTGGATATGGATATTTATGGTCTAAATCCAATCCAAATTTTCTCTGGATGGTCCTTCTTGGTTTCTCGAGGTGGAGGATCTGTGCAGGCCCTAGCTTCATCAACGCTCCGTCTGGTGTTGGGTTTCCCCAATCCTTGTCGTCCAGACTCCTTTTCGCCTTTTCAGACTCTATTTCTGCTCATTTCTGACTTTTCCGGTTTAGATTCTTGATGCTTGAGAGAATGTATTTGAATTGGCTTCTGGGTGTGCCGTACTTGCATTCTGCATTGAGCCTGGGCCTTCCTTTCACATTTTGAACCTGGCTTTTATCAGGCCAGGATGCTCTTCTAGGCTCTGGAAACTGTTTCTGAGCCTGCTTTTAGAATTGGCCTTTGTGAGCCACTTGTCAGGCTGCTTCTCGATCAGGTGTCGTCTTTGCATACTTCACTTGTTCGTCCTTGGCTTCTTGGGAAAATAGGGCTTAGCCCGGGTTTAAAAGCTTCTATCGGGACCTAGGGTTTCAAAATGCTATTTACAAGTTTCAAAACACTATTTACAGGGTTTTGGGAAGGCTCTTGGGTTTTTAGAACTCGAAGTGCCTTTTTGGATTTGATTTTGTAAACCAGGAATGTTTTATAAAATCGTGGAATCTTGGGGTGTTGACAGTTTGGATCTGGATCTGGATATTTTTGTCCAGATCCAATCCAAAATCTTCTTTCTTCAGTCCTTCTTGGTGTTTTGAAACGGGCGGTTTTGAACGGGCCCTGGTTCCTCTAGTGACTCATTTTGGCTGGGTTTTTTCCAGTATTCTTGGCCGACCTACTTCTCACTTTCCAGACTCTGTTTTGTCTGATTTTTGTTTCCATCAGCTTGGGGTTTGATTTCTGACGGCTTCATCGGGGCTTTGGCTTCGTCTTTCATGTTTTGGGGCTGAAGTCTACTCATGGCCTAGATGCTCATTTTGCTTTTTGGCCTTATTTTCAACCGGAAGGGTTGAACCTTTGCATTTTGACCCGTTCTTGAGTTGTTTATGATCAAGTTTCACATGCTTGTTTCAGCTGCTTTACAAAATTTGGGTTTTTGGCCCGGGTTCAAAACCTTTATTTTGAAGGATTTTTAGAAAGAAGTTAAAACTTCGCAACTCTGGGGTTTTAAAAAGTTCAAAATAGGGCTGTGAAATGGTTTTCGAAAATCAGGTGTTTGTTTGAAAATAATCCAATTTTGGGGTGTTTACAAATAGGTCTCACTCTTTTAGATGTTTATGCCATCACATGACTCCCTTCTGATGGTCCTAAACTTCATTCTTTAGGTTCTTCTTTCTCCTTCTCCTTTGCTTCCAAAAATCTTTCATATAAAGGATTTTTGGAGGACAACATGTGCATACAGGATTGGTAACTCAGGACAAACATGCTAGTTTTCTCTTATTCTGGCAATGTAAGTTCATCGTCTATACCAATTGTCTACCACTGATCAAAGAATATCATGTCCATGCTAAGGCTACACTCTATGATCATCCTTTCAATTTTTCTTCCTTTTTTTGGAGTATACGTACTTTCCTTTACCAACTTCCCAATGGAAAAACATCCAACACTAGTTCTGATGCTTGGTGGTTTCTCCAATATTAGATATACCACTACTTTCTCCAACTGCACCCTCTTTCTCTCCTAGGTCACTGAGTTGTTGATCTTTAACGGGAAGAATTCTATTTAAGCAGAATTTTATTGAAACTTTGATCTTAAATTGGGGCACTATTGATCTACTTTAATAAACTACTTGACCTTAAGTTTGATAATAATTTCGACTTTCATCCATTGAGTCATGAGAAATACGTAACCCAACAGATGTTAATAGTCCTGCTTAGATCTCTTTAGTAGAGTGTTAGTGATTCCTTTGCTCTAAGGATTTGCTGAACAAACTTGGTGCATCATCCTCTTCTACCAATCAACACAATAGAGAGATATTTGTCTCAATGTTTAGCCATCAATTTAGGCTTGTCCACTGAATTTTCGACCCCATTTATCCATCTAAGTTATTTGTAGGTGATGTAGCAATATCAAGTTAAACAATCGTTGTAGGTAAAACCTCATGCCATTTCTTCATAGTGTTCTTGAGAAACTTCTTTATCACATCAGCTTGGGTCATCACTTTCAATGGTAAGGCCTTATCCATTAGCATACCCCACTAGGGATATACCTGAGTTTCTACTCTATCTCTAGTAACCAAGTCAACTCTTGAAAAGGAAACTCAAGTTGAATTTGCTAGAACCCTAATTTTGGTTGTAAATGAGGTGACTCTAAAAGAAGCATCTTGGGTAGCATCCATTTCCAATTTGTGAGATAGCATGGACTGATATCAAGAAGTTCTTGAGCATATCAAGAAGTTGCTTCTCTTACTTCACAATTAACCTCTCTCAATGATCATTTGGCTATAGTACAAGGCGAACTAGCTGGTCAGGAACCATAAATCATTTGACTATTTTCCAATTTAGTGAAGTAATTTGTCGCCACTATAATGAAAGTATTTCCTTTCAATGACTTCAAATATATTTTTCCAATTAAGTCCATGGCCGAACTACAAAATGACCATGGTTTGATGATCAAATGTAATCCTACCATAAATCTTTTTTGTAAAGGGCCAAAACGTTGGCACTATTGACATCCTTGTGCAAAATTAATGCAATCTTGATGCATAGTTCGCCAATCATACCTATGATGATATATTAGCCACTCCATTTTAGGTCCTAACTAATGAGCCATACAAATTCCTTCATAAACCTTGGCTATTAATGTATGAGCTTCAACCCTAATCAGATATCTCAAAAGAGAACCCAATGGCTTCGTTTATACAATTGACCATCAAACAAGATATAGCTTAACTCTCTATATTGAGTCTTTGTAGACGCAGAAAAATCCCCGCTCGTCTGGCTTCTCAGGGCCTGGAGCGGATCCTGTCGTGTGTCTAAGGCCTATTTATATAAACAGGGCGTGCCAGCTAGCTTACCTAAGCTAGCGAAGATATATTTTAAGCTGACTTCTAATCGTGGCGACTGTGAGCAAGTGAGCTCTTGTCGTCGTAGACCTTCTTGCACCGATGCGCAAGGGTCAATTTGTACGCTTTGAAAAATCGAGTTTTAGGGTATGAAAAGCCTACGAAGCGGTTCAAGGTGTTTAATTCGGGTCTTTAAGATACGATTGAAGTTTTTAGATCACATGGATTTGCACGTGCCTAAGTCTTTCTTTTTATCCCTTGATGGGCCACGTAGTTTGTGTGTTATGAACACTCCACTACATGGGGCGAATTTGAGCGGGAGTACGGGGCTTGCTTCGATGCAATATGCATCCTACCTCGTGGTATGGCGTAGATGCAATGCAAACTCACGCTACTCCAAAGGGAAAACCCGAATGTAAAGACAATGCCGAAGGGAAATGACTTGTAATGTAAATGCCGAAGGGAGATATGTATATAGGGTATATACGTGCCCTTACTTGGGTCTTGAAAATAAGAGCGAAGGCTCAATGTGGGTGCGTGCTTGAATTGAAAGACTTACACACACGACATGAAATAAAACCCAAATATAACTTGTAGTATGGCCTTGATTAAGGTCTTGGGAATAAGAGCGAAAGCTCAATGTGTGTGAGTGCTTGAATTGAAGTACTACGCACACAACATGAAATTAAACCCAAATAGTATAACACAGCCCTTACTTGGGTCTTTCAAATAAGAGCGAAGGCTCAATGTGTGTGAGTGCTTGAATTGAAAGACTTACACACACGACATGAAATGAAAACCCAAATAGTATAGGACGGCCCTTACTTGGGTCTTTCAAATAAGAGCGAAGGCTCAATGTGTGTGAGTGCTTGAATTGAAAGACTTACACACACGACATGAAATGAAAACCCAAATATAAATGGCACGGCCCTTACTTGGGTCTTTCAAATAAGAGCGAAGGCTCAATGTGTGTGAGTGCTTGAATTGAAAGACAACACACCCAACTTAAGCAAAACCCTACGTAAGTTAAAATATATATATATAACTATGTATTAGGGGTTGATTAGGCCCGTGTGTGTTTAAAATCGTGCACGACTAAGAGAGTGCACGTGTGTGGGTGTGCCTGTAAACACCCCAAATCTTCTATTTTTCAAAAACTCTCAAAACACCAAAAAGCTCGTTTGAGCCAAAACGACGACCTGTTTTGAAATGTGAAAACTGGTACAGAAGGCAAAAGAAGACCCTAGGCCCGAAGAGGATTCAAGCCTAGAGCTTCAGAAGCCACTCCCTGATAAAAAAACAAAAGAAAGCTGAGCCCGTTTGATGAAAAGCTCAACGGAGTCCAGAACGGCGAGACGGAGTCCGAACGACAAAGTTGGGGAAAACCCAGCACCAGACGGAGCGCTGATGAAGCCAGTGCCCGCACAGATCGTTCGCCTCGAGAAGCCAAGAAGGACTGTCCGAAGAAATTTTGATTTGGATCTGGACCATATATATCCAGATCCAAATCCATGTAATGAATAGTGTTTGGATTTGGGCCAATCCAAATAGTGCTTGGGTCGATCCAAATAGTGTTTGGATTTGGATTGGATCCAAATAGTATTTGGATTGGATTGGATCTGGATCAAAATATCCAGATCCATATCCATAAAAATGTTGGGTTTGGATCGGATACGGATCTCAAAATATCCGAGATCCAATATCCAGATCCAAATAGTGTTTGGATTTGGGTATGGATCCAAACCCAAACCCAAATCCAAGACCCACCTCAAATGTCTATAAATAGAGGTGAGGGGGTCCATGTAAAGGGTTCATGCAAATATTTGGGAGGAGAGAGAGGGAGTGATAGACCTAGCCATGTGGGCTCATTGGGTGAGGTGGGTTCAAGCCATGTGGGCTAAGTGGGTCTAGACCAAGGGGCTGCAACCAAGGTGGGCTGGACCAAGTGGCTGCAACCGTGGAGACGTGGGCTCAAGCCAAGAAGGACCGGCTCCAAGAGGTAAGCCTACCCTAACCTAGCCATTCTCTCTACACCCCTCTAAACCTAACCCCAACCTAGCCTAGGTTCGAACCTACCTAACCCCAACTGAACCTAACCCTAACTAAACCTAGCCCTAACCCAACCTAGGTTCGACCAAACCTAACCCTAGACTTGAACCAACCTAAATCTAACCGGACCGCGCCTGCCATGCGCCCCGCGCCCTGTCCGCGCGCCCTGACGCCATCCCGCGCCCTGACGCCATCCCGCGCCTTGACGCCATCCCGCGCCCTGACGCCATCCTAGCGCTAGACGCCCCTCAGTGCCCTGCTGTCCCTCTAGTGCCAGGACCCCTCCTAGCGCCAGACGCTCGACAGCGCCCAGCGCCCAGCGCCAGACGCCCGCCAGCGCCCAGCGCCAGGCGCCCGATTGTTGCGCCCGACGCCTTCCTACCGACTTGACTACCCCCCTGCCGACCTAACCTGCACCCTGGCCATGACTTGCACCCTAGGACAGACCCTACACAGCCCCCATCTTGGCCGAACCTTAGTTCCCCTAAGACCCTAACCGTGCCCCATAGAACCTCCCTCAAAGCCCCCTAGGATAACCCCCTCTTGGCTGCCCAAGGTGAACCGTGAGCCCACGTGCAAGCAAGTTGAACATGGACCAGCTATTTGTAAGTGTCTAAACTTGGTCTATTACATTAACTTGCTTTATATTCAATTAAATTTTGATACGGGGTTGTAGTAAAGGAGCTTCGTCTCCCCCCGATTGTAATAACGTGGTTTGACACACCCACACACACGCGCACTTGAGCCTTTCCGCTCTTAGTCGTACACTTCTTGCACACACACGGGCCTAACAAGCCCTTAATATATAGTTATATTTATATATTTTAAGTCAAGGGGGTTTTTAATTAAGTCGTGTGTGTTGTCTTTCCATTTTCCACACGCACACACATTGAGCCTTCGCTCTTACTCCCAAGACCTTAGTAAAGGCCTTATTGCAGTTATATTTGGGTTTCATTTATGTCGTGTGCGTAGTACTTCAATTCTACACTCACACACATTGAGCTTTCGCTCTTACTCCCAAGACCTTAGTCAAGGCATACTACAATTTATATTTGGGTTTCATTTCATGTCGTGTGTGTAAGTCTTTCAATTCAAGCACGCACACACATTGAGCCTTCGCTCTTATTTACAAGACCCAAGTAAGGGCCCCTACATATACTCTATATAAAGTATTTCTTTCGGCTATGTCTTTAAGATTCGGGTTTTAAGGTTCAAGTCGTGTGCGTTGTCTTTCAATATATACACGACACACACTTACACAATTGAGCCTTTCCGCTCTTAAGATATAGCCATATTTCCCCTTTCGCTATTTACTTTACAAGTCATTTCCCTTCGGCTATTTACTTTACAAGTCATTTCCCTTCGGTTATTTCCCTTCGGCAATTTCCCTTCGGCATTGTCTTTTAATTTCGAGTTTTCCCTTTGGAGTAGTGTGAGTTTGCATTGCATCTACGCCATACCACGAGGTAGGATGCATATTGCATCGAAGCAAGCCCCATACTCCCGCTCAAATTCGCCCCATGTAGTGGAGTGTTCATAACACACACCTAGGTGGCCCATAAAGGGATAAAAAGAAAGACTTAGGAACGTGCAAATCCACGTGATCTAAAATCTGAAAATCGTACAAACCCAAATCAAATCGTGCAAGACTTAGGCTATTTCGATGCATGCCCATTGTGCCTAAGTAGATTAAAATTTGAAAGACTTAGGGTCGTCCAACCCTTACAAAGTCAAAATCGCCCAAATGCATGGTTTTCAAAAGGTTTTAAAACACTTCTTCATTCAAAATATATTTTGAGTTAAACTTGTTTCAAAACGAAGTTTCTAAGCGTAAAGACTGACCCTTGCGCATCGGTGCAAGAAGGTCTGCGACGTAAAAATCCCGCTTGCCTACAATCGCCTTTCAAAAGTCAGATTATTTTCAAAACATACTTTGCTAGTTAAAGTAAACTAGCTGGCACGCTCATAAAGCGAAGTAGATTGTGAAAAGGTTCACTTCAGGCCTAAGAACCCGTAAGTGAAAATTTTCGGTGTCTACAGATTGGCACACCCGGTGGGACCCGGGACTTAAGTAGACTTCAAACAAACGAGTTATACTCAAATTTTCGAAAAAAAAGAGTGTTTTTTTCAAAAATCGTGCATACTTAGGAAAATTGCATGAAAATGGATAGAAAGCTACAAAAGTCTTCGTTGAGTAAACTAAAAGAGGCTTTCAAATCAGATAAAGCCCAAAGAGAGCTCGATGAGATTGAAAAAATATTTCAAAAGATGGATGCTTTAAGCAAGGAGCTTAAAGCCCATCAAACACATAGCAGCTCTTCTAGGGCACATACAGATCGTGAATTGAAAACCGATCTCAAACTCAACGAAGGATTGGAGATTAGAGACAAATCCCGACAAAGGGATAAGTCATCCACTCCTACAACTTCAAGCTTTTCAAAATCCATAGAAAAACCAAAAAAAGATTTTTCTATTTCAAAAAACCAAAAAAATCTTGAAAATTTGGAAAAAGACCAAAAAATTGAAAAACAAAATTTTGGAATTTCGAAAACTTCAAGTAAAAGTCCTAAGTCTAGGCACACACATACAGTGGGACATGAAACCCACACCCTACAAAGGAACGAGAGTGAAAAACAGGAAGGTTTCGAAAGGAAACGCCTCGTTAAACCCCGGGGGCTCAAAACAGAGTTACCCGGGAAATCGGCTTGCTCTCACCCTGAAAAGGTAGACAAGCCACAAAGAGGTATGCCTGAAACCCATCCTTCTCAAGACTCTCTTCTTCATGTAGGGTCATCAGATGCATTGGATAACCCCTTTGCACACACAAACCCACAAACTGTGCCAAAACTTGAGGATTTTCAAGGTGCGCCAACTATCGCGCACCATTCAAAGGAATTTCAAAAACAAAAAGAAGTTCCGAAAATGGTAGACATGGAGACCCCTAATGCATGCATCGACATCTTAGGAGCTCATAACCCTACCATAGAAAAACCCACTTCTTCGAGCTTAGTCTTGTGCCCTGGAACCAAGGCTACGGCTTTGAAACAAAAAAATCAATCCCTAGGGGCACCACGAGTTGAACCTAGGGACCAAGTCAAAAACTTCAAGGGACCTTGCATGGCTCCCCTTGAAGTAAATCTTTCCCAAAATAGGGTATGGAACCATAAGTTTTCCATAACCCTGCTATGTCCAAAACTCCTCAAGGAACCAAGCTTGGCTTTCCTTGAGGGCAAAGTCTCCCAAACCAGGTTTGTATGGAAGCCCAAGTCTTCCATCACTCCGGAATCCAAACTCCCGATATCCAAAAGGGTATATATCCCCAACATGGATGATTCCATGTTCCAAGATCATGATTTATACCAAAACTTTTCGAAAAGCAAAAAGTCTTGGAACATGATTCTAAATATGGGATATAAACCCTACGCGGGCCTGGGAACCCGAAACCAAGGTAGGCTTGAGCCTGTCCTACCTAGAACCAATAGGGAACGATATGGACTAGGCTACAGCCCACCCATACCACCAGAGCCGCCACCTAAGACCATCTGGGTCAAGGGTGCCTTGTAGAACCTCTAAAACCGAAACCCATGTCTTAGACCTATCTGATTAGAGTCTGATTCATGAATGTTTTCTTTGAAGGTTCAATGGAAGATCCCTACTTTTGAAAAAGACAAAAAAAGTTGAAAACTCTCAAAATCTCAAAAACATTTGGAAAAACGAAAATTCCAAAAAGAAATTTTGTTTCAAAAGCATTTGGCCATGTACAAAGCCCATTTTCGAAAAATTGTAAAAATGCTTCCGAAAAAATGTATATACTCCCTGAAACCAAGTATCCAAAAAGTTGGTCCTATCCACCCTTTTGCCTAGAGCTTTTTCAAAAATGAAGAGCTCGAGAATCACCAAAGCAAGGAGGAATAAACACCTCCAAGCTTCCTGAACTTTGCAAAAATCCTTAACTTATGGAAAATTGGGGATTTTTAGAAATAAGTTAACCCATAGTGTGTGCATAAGCATCATGCATTATACTTTGAAATCAGTCATATGCATCGAGTCTAGACATCATTCTAGAAATCGAATTTAAGGTTTTGTAAAACCAGAGGGGCAATAAGAGTCGACCCCCTAAGTATCGAGCCTTCATAGGCATGTCTCCATACAAATCAAAACCAACACCTTCGAGGCAAATTTTAAAAGGAAATGAGAATCTCGAAAAAAGGTTAGCATTTCACAAAAACCTTTCATGGCTTTGAAAAGGAAGATTTTCTTCAACTTCTGGTTTATATGAAAACCTTGATTGTGTTAGGATAAAGAACATGAATCTCACGATGAAACATGGAGACCATGTCAAAACTAAAACCTGATGGCCATGACGATCACTTAGGGCTGGTTATGTTTCCCATCCTTGAGCAAAAAGTATCATGATCATGTTAGAAAAACCATGGAAGTGCATGGGCATGAACATACCATTGTCCATCCAGAATCCCTTTGAAAAGCCATGGCCCTTCACCATATGGCCATGCAAAATTCCCATCAAGCTAGGGGCATTTTTAAATACAGCCCCTAGACACTTTCCATGGATAAGCAAATGCATCTCCTTCATGATTTGTGAGATACATTTCATGTGTTCATCGTTGCATAAAAACATGTATTTCCATTTTAAAATCACATGGAGTGCATAGCATGCATCATATCACCCCGAAGAAAGCCCAAAAGGGTGGCAAACTCGAGTAGGAATGTCCCCATGTCTTCAAAAGGGCAGCAAAAATTAGAAATTTGTTGATATTGTGGGTAGAAATTAGCAAAACCCCGAAGATGCCCGAATATTCAAAAGGGTTTATGTTGAATTCTTTTTCAAAAAGATTTTGAAAAAAATCGAACTCCTTTGAAACTTCTTGAAAGAAGGATCGAAGTAGATTGTATAACCCCAAATGGAGCAATCTATACTTTTCGAAAAGTAGAGTCTTCCAAAAATGAATTGGCGATATTTCAAAGAACCCTGGCTTACAAGATTAAGCCTTGTTCAAAATATCAAAATATTTTCGAATAGCAGATGCTATTAAGAAATAGGACGATCTCGTTTGAATCGAGTAACTAAAGGGATAAGCCCTCCCCCATCCTACTTTCTCTCCGAAAAGGAAAATTGGCTGTTTTCAAAAGCAAAACAAGAAAAGGAGAATGCAAAAACTCCTCCGAAAGTGGTCTTCCCTTCATAAACAGGGAATACAAAAACTCCTCCGAAAGAGGTCTTCTCGTTTCAAAAGAAAAAGGAGATATAAAAACACTCCTCTCAAAGAGGTCTTCCCTTCATAAACAGGGAATACAAAAACTCCTCCAAAGAGCTGCTCTCCTTTAAAAGAAAAGAGGGATTAATGAAAAAATACTCCCAAAGGGAGACCCTCTATGAAAAAAAGAAACAAAAAGCCAAAGCTCCAAAGAGCGATTTTCCGATTCTTTGCCTAAAACCACGGGACGCTTCAGAAGGGACCATGGTATCTCTTTCCCACATCCCTATGGCTTATCCCTGAGGAAAAAGATTCAAATTTGCGAAAATCCTAAAGTACGAATAAAATCGGCTTATTTGGATTTCATTTTGTTTGAGAACTCGACTCTGTTTTGTAGGAAATGGAACTTTGAAATGTCTTCCAAGTTTTCCTACCCAAAAACCTCTACTGAGTAGCAGGTATTGAAACCCGAATGAAGGGAAGTATGAAAAATGGAAGTCCTTTTCGATACAAGTTAAAAGGAGTTCCTTTTCAAAAAGAAATTTTCGAAAAAACCCACGAATGTCAAAAAGACATGGGTAAAAACGTGCTCGGAGCAGCCAGCCTCAAAAGGCTCTCTTCGAGCTCAAAAACCAAAAATAAAATTTTTCTCATGCATGCATTCAAAGAGTCGTTCGTGCATGATCATACATATAGGGAAATAGCTAGGAAAAGCCCCCTTTTGCTAAAAATCCCCACTTTTGGAAAAAGAAAACAGGGTTTTTGCGAAATAAATGGTGTATTCTCGAGAAAATTTGAGAGAAAAACCAAAATGGGGTGTTTCTTCTTTGCCATTTGGATAATGCCAAAGAGGGGCATCTGTAAACACCCCAAATCTTCTATTTTTCAAAAACTCTCAAAACACCAAAAAACTCGTTTGAGCCAAAACGACGACCTGTTTTGAAATGTAAAAATAGGTACAGAAGGCAAAAGAAGACCCTAGGCCCGAAGAGGATTCAAGCCCAGAGCTTCAGAAGCCACTCCTTGATAAAAAAACAAAAGAAAGCTGAGCCCGTTTGATGAAAAGCTCAACGGAGTCCAGAACGGCGAGACGGAGTCCGGACGACAAAGTTGGGGAAAACCCAGCACCAGACGGAGCGCTGATGAAGCCAGTGCCCGCACAGATCGTTCGCCTCGAGAAGCCAAGAAGGACTGTCCGAAGAAATTTTGATTTGGATCTGGACCATATATATCCAGATCCAAATCCATGTAATGAATAGTGTTTAGATTTGGGCCAATCCAAATAGTGTTTGGGTTGATCCAAATAGTGTTTGGATTTGGATTGGATCCAAATAGTATTTGGATTGGATCGGATCTGGATCAAAATATCCAGATCCATATCCATAAAAATGTTGGGTTTGGATCGGATACGGATCTCAAAATATCTGAGATCCAATATCCAGATCCAAATAGTGTTTGGATTTGGGTATGGATCCAAACCCAAACCCAAATCCAAGACCCACCTCAAATGTCTATAAATAGAGGTGAGGGGGTCCATGTAAAGGGTTCATGCAAATATTTGGGAGGAGAGAGAGGGAGTGATAGACCTAGCCATGTGGGCTCATTGGGTGAGGTGGGTTCAAGCCATGTGGGCTAAGTGGGTCTAGACCAAGGGGCTGCAACCAAGGTGGGCTGGACCAAGTGGCTGCAACCATGGAGACGTGGGCTCAAGCCAAGAAGGACCGGCTCCAAGAGGTAAGCCTAACCTAACCTAGCCATTCTCTCTACACCCCTCTAAACCTAACCCCAACCTAGCCTAGGTTCGAACCTACCTAACCCCAACTGAACCTAACCCTAACTAAACCTAGCCCTAACCCAACCTAGGTTCGACCAAACCTAACCCTAGACTTGAACCAACCTAAATCTAACCGGACCGTGCCTGCCGTGCGCCCCGCGCCCTGTCCGCGCGCCCTGATGCCATCCCGCGCCTTGATGCCATCCCGCGCCCTGACGCCATCCTAGCGCCAGACGCCCCTCAGCGCCCTGCCGTCCCTCTAGTGCCAGGACCCCTCCTAGCGCCAGACGCCCGACAGCGCCCAACGCCCAGCGCCAGGCGCCCGATTGCTGCGCCCGACGCCTTCCTGCCGACTTGACCACCCCCCTGCCGACCTAACCTGCACCCTGGCCGTGACTTGCACCCTAGGACAGATCCTAGGACAGACCCTACACAGCCCCCGTCTTGGCCGAACCTTAGTTCCCCTAAGACCCTAACCGTGCCCCATAGAACCTCCCTCAAAGCCCCCTAGGATAACCCCCTCTTGGCTGCCCAAGGTGAACCGTGAGCTCACGTGCAAGCAAGTTGAACATGGACCAGCTATTTGTAAGTGTCTAAACTTGGTCTATTACATTAACTTGCTTTATATTCAATTAAATTTTGATACGGGGTTGTAGTAAAGCTTCGTCTCCCCCCGATTGTAATAACGTGGTTTGGCACACCCACACACACGCGCACTTGAGCCTTTCCGCTCTTAGTCGTATACTTCTTGCACACACACGGGCCTAACAAGCCCTTAATATATAGTTATATTTATATATTTTAAGTCAAGGGGGTTTTTAATTAAGTCGTGTGTGTTGTCTTTCCATTTTCCACACGCACACACATTGAGCCTTCGCTCTTACTCCCAAGACCTTAGTAAAGGCCTTATTGCAGTTATATTTGGGTTTCATTTATGTCGTGTGCGTAGTACTTCAATTCTACACTCACACACATTGAGCTTTCGCTCTTACTCCCAAGACCTTAGTCAAGGCATACTGCAATTTATATTTGGGTTTCATTTCATGTCGTGTGTGTAAGTCTTTCAATTCAAGCACGCACACACATTGAGCCTTCGCTCTTATTTACAAGACCCAAGTAAGGGCCCCTACATATACTCTATATAAAGTATTTCTTTCGTCTATGTCTTTAAGATTCAGGTTTTAAGGTTCAAGTCGTGTGCGTTGTCTTTCAATATATACATGACACACACTTACACAATTGAGCCTTTCCGCTCTTAAGATATAGCCATATTTCCCCTTTCGCTATTTACTTTACAAGTCATTTCCCTTCGGCTATTTACTTTACAAGTCATTTCCCTTCGGTTATTTCCCTTCGGCAATTTCCCTTCGGCATTGTCTTTTAATTTCGGGTTTTCCCTTTGGAGTAGCATGAGTTTGCATTGCATCTACGCCATACCACGAGGTAGGACGCATATTGCATCGAAGCAAGCCCCGTACTCCCGCTCAAATTTGCCCCATGTAGTGGAGTGTTCATAACACACACCTAGGTGGCCCATAAAGGGATAAAAAGAAAGACTTAGGCACGTGCAAATCCACGTGATCTAAAATCTGAAAATCGTACAAACCCGAATCAAATCGTGCAAGACTTAGGCTATTTCGATGCACGCCCATCGTGCCTAAGTAGATTTAAATTTGAAAGACTTAGGGTCGTCCAACCCTTACAAAGTCAAAATCGCCCAAATGCATGGTTTTCAAAAGGTTTTAAAACACTTCTTCATTCAAAATATATTTTGAGTTAAACTTGTTTCAAAACGAAGTCTCTAAGCGTACAGACTGACCCTTGCGCATCGGTGCAAGAAGGTCTGCGACGTAAAAATCCCACTTGCTTACAATCGCCTTTCAAAAGTCAGATTATTTTCAAAACATACTTTGCTAGTTAAAGTAAACTAGCTGGCACGCCCATAAAGCGAAGTAGATTGCGAAAAGGTTCACTTCAGGCTTAAGAACCCGTAAGTGAAAATTTTCGGTGTCTACAGTGCCAAGCCACGCTATTACAAGCGGGGGGAGACTATGCTCCGTTATTACAACCCCGTATCGAATTGAATTTTAAGCAAGTATACAACTAAGGACCGAGTTAGGCACTTACTAATAGCTGGTCCGAAGATGCCTTGCTTGAGCATGGGCTTGGCCTTTGCCTTGGGCTGCAAGAGGGAGCTTCGTGAAGTTGAACGGCAAGGGGAGGTGCTGGCCAGATGTCTTTGGTGCGAGGAAGAGGCGCCCTGAAGATGGCCGACTGCTAAGGATGGGTTGGTTTTGGTGTGTTGGGCTAAAGGGCCTAAGTAAGGTCACTAAGGAGGGTGTAGTGTTAGGGAGTATGGCACTAAGGGGGAGCCTAAGGGAAGGTCTAATGGAGCACCTAGGGGAAGGAGGTGGCTGGCCGAATGGAAGTGACAGTCGGTTGGAGTGGCCGACTAGGGGAACTTGGTGGTGGCGGGCTGCTAGGGTGGCTATGGGTGGAGTATGGGAAGGGAGTTGGCTAGGGTATGGGGTAAGGTGGTGGTGGGTGTAGTGAGGTGATATGGGCAGGTTTTAGGGAGTTGGGTGGAGTGGCCGGGTGTAGCTAGGGTGTCTAGGTAGTGGCGGGTAGTTAGGGTGGTTATGGCCTGGCCGAATGGGAGTGGGGGAGGCGATGAATGGCTAGTGTTAGGGTAGGGTGGTGGTGCAGGTGGTTGAGAGTGGAGGGGGAGTGGAGAAGAGGTGAGATGGACTATGTGATACTAATCGGATGATGGGAGGCGGCGGGTGGTTGAGGAGAAGCCAGGTGTGGTGGAGTGGTTGGTTCGATCGGATGAAGAGGATGGCGACGGATGGCTGGGGAGTGGTGGAGCAGGTGGTGCACGGTGGTGGCTGGTGGTGGTGCAGGTGGAGGAGCCGATTGGGAGTGGGGCAGGTGGAAGTGGAGAAGAGGTGGAAGGTCGGCTGGAAATGGAGGACCCAAGGCTTGAAAACCCGCCCACTAGGGGGGGGGGGGGGGGTTATAGCTTTTGTGAAGGGCGGTGGGGCTGGTTTTGGGGTAGTGGTTAGGTGGTCTAGGGGTGCTAGTAAGGTAGTAAGGTGGGCTGGTATTAGGGTAGGGCCAGATATTTTAGATACAAGGGGTTTTGGGTAAGTTGTGTGCTAGGTTTAGGTGGGGTGGTTTAGGGGTTTAGGGTTTAGCTAGGTGGGTTGGTTTTAGGGTGAGGTTTAGTGAGGTGGGTTAGGTGATTAGGCTAGGATTAGGTTAGGTTTAGGGAAATTAACCTAGGTTTAGGGAAGGATTAGGGAAGTGGGTTAGGTGATTAGGTTGGGATTAGGCCGGGATTAGGGAAGTGGGTTAGGTGATTAGGCTAGGATTAGGACCGGATTAGGGTAGAAGGCTAGGATTAGGTGTTTTTGGTTAGGATTAGATGAAGGAGCTCCCTTTGCATGACCCATAGACCTTAACCACATCATGTTGGTGCAGCCCTAGGTTAGGTTTTGGCTAATTACAAGCTTAAACCCACTTAATTAGGCTAACCCACATGATTAACCCCAAACTTGACACACAAGTCAAGCTTAATTACAACACACACTTGATCTTATCCTCCCACACTCTCTCTCATACCCATAATCCCACGTGAAATTCAAGTGGGCCCCACCTCCATTTATGAGAAGGTGATGTGGGCCATGGATATGGATATTGGATTGGATTTTTGAATCCAAATCCAAATCTAAGTCCACACATGGGTTTGGATTGGGATCTGGATATATATGGTCCAGATCCAATCCAAACTGAATTCTGACTCCTTCGAGCTGTGTTCGAAACGAACGGTTTGTGCGGGGCTTGATAGCATCAGTACTCCGTCTACGTTGGGTCTTCGCCAACATGATCGTCCGCCTCTGTTTTCGCCTTTCGGAGATGACTTTGAATGATGTTTTGATGATAAAAGGGTCTTGGACGTTCGAGATCCTGGGGGTGGATTCAATACGAGAGTTGTTGTGCCGGGCTCAACATATGCTCCGGTTCCGGGCTCTCTTTGGCTTTTCTGGTCCTGTCTTGATCAGGCCAAGCTGCTTCGGGGTTTCAAAAACGTGTTTTAAAAGGTTTTCAAAAGCCATATCATGTATTTTTGAAATATAAAGTTCAAAACATATATACAGGGTTGTCTGGAAGGCTCCTGGGTTTCCAGACTCAAAATGGCCCTTTGGGACTGCTTTTACAAAACCAGGTTGTTTTGAGGAATTCGTGGGATTTCGGGGTGTTTACAGTCTTAACATCTAGACATTGTGAAAGTTGATTCAAGTATTTCACCAATAGATCTCTACAAATATGAGATTCTTGTGTCTCCTTAATTGAGTCTATCACTGTCTCGTGTCAATGTATTATCTTATAACCTGAAGCAATTTGGGTGTAAGCACCCAAATTTTTCCTTAAGAAAAATCTATTTTGATTTATAGAATTGGTTTTATATATTCATTTTTAAAACATGTGAGATGATTATAAAAATCTTGAACAATTAGGGAAAAAGCAGTTACATAAACATTTTGGATCCAATTGAGAAGACCTCACAGTAACATGATGCCATTAACGTGTTTGTCACCTACCACAAGCATAGGATGGGTCGTAAAATACTATTTAATGAAATATAAATATTTTTATAGAACAAACATTATTATGAAATTGTGAGAAATAATTATCGAATGTAGAAACAAACAATTGATTTATGGGTTTTGAGCCTTAGCCTTGCCATAAATATTGTAGGACCAAACAATATTCTTATAGAAGTATGAAAAATCCTATGAGAGATGGGGCTCACTTGGCTCATAATACTATTTAATGAAATATAAAGAATGCCTGAGGAATAGAGAGCGAGACACTTATACCCATATATAAAAGAGAGGGAGACATTTAAAATTGTGTGAATTATAAAGGTATCAAGTTAACAAGCCATATTATGAAATTATGAGAAAGAATTGTCAAATGTAAGTTAAGATCAGTATCAAGTATAATAGAGAATCAATTTGAATTTATGTCTAACAAATCTACTATTAAAGTGAGTCACTTATTTAGACGTCTTATGAAACATTTTAGAGCAAAAAAAAAAGAACCTTCACATGATATTTATTGATCTACAAAAGCTTACAATAGGATGCGAAGAGATGTTCTTTGAAGAACCTTAGAAAAGAGAGATATCCCATTGATGATGCAAAAACTTGTGTGAGAACCGATGAAGTAACAACAAACTCCTTTGAAGTTAATATTAGGTTACATCAGGGATCAATTATAAGTCCATATTTATTTATATTGGTCATTGATGCGTTAACAAAACATATTCAAGATGATGTACCTTGGTTTATGTTATTTATAGATGACATTGTGTTAGTGGATAAGTCTAGGAAAAAAGTTAATAGGAAATTGAAACTATGGAGAGAAACATTAGAAAGTAAAGGCTTCCGACTTAGTAGAACAACGATAGAATATATGAAATATAAGTTTGATCATTTTATTATTTCAAATGACATATAAATTAAGATTGACACACATTGTATCTCTCACAAGGAGAGTTTTAAATACATAAGGTCAATTTTTCAAAGTGAAGGAAAATTGATGGAGATGTTATTTATAGAATTAATGCCAGTTGGTTAAAATAGAGAGGGGGCATTGGATATTTTATGTGTTAAGAAGATACCATTAATGTTGAAAGGTAAATATTATAAAGCAACTATTAGACCTACTATGTTTTATGGTTCTCACTATTGGGCAATTAATCATTAACATGTATAAAACATGTGAAGATGTTGAGATGGATGAGTGGTCACATTAGGAAAGACCATATACATAATGAGGTTATTAGAAACAAATTGGGAGTAGCACCAATAGAGGATAAATGAGGAAAAATCATTTAAGATGGTTTGGACGTGTAGAAAAACGACCAAAAGATGCCCACATAAGAAGATATGAACAATTAGATTGTGAAAATGTTAAAAGAAGAAGAGGACGACCACCAAAGTATTGAAAAGAAATAATAAATAATGATCTAGTTTATAGGGCTCTGTGGAAACAAAGAACCTATGTAGCTGTAGACGCGCGAAAATCCCCGCTTCTCACCTTTTCAGGGCTTGGAGCGGATCCTCTCGTGTGTCTAAGGCCTATTTATGCAAACAGGGCGTGCTAGCTAGCTTACCTAAGCTAGCGAAGATATATTTAAAACTGACTTCTAATCGTGGCGACTATGAGCAAGTGAGCTTTTGTCGTCGCAGACCTTCTTGCACCGATGCGCAAGGGTCAGTCTGTACACTTTGCAAAGATCGAGTTTTGGGATAGAAAGCCTACGAAGCGGTTCGAGATGTCTAATTCGGGTCTTTTAGATGCGGTTGCATATTTTAGATCACGTGGATTTGCACGTGCCTAAGTCTTTCCTTTTATCCCTTTTTGGGCCACCTAGTTTGTGTGTTATGAACACTCCACTACATGGGCGAATTCGAGCGGGGCTTGCTTTGATGCAATATGCGTCCTACCTCGTGGTATGGCGTAGATGCAATGCAAACTCACGCTACTCCAAAGGGAAAACCTGAATGTAAAGATAATACTGAAGGGAAATAACCGAAGGGAAATAACCGAAGGGAAATAACTTGAAATATAAATGCCGAAGGGAGATATGTATATAGAGTATGTATATGAGCCTCTACTCGGGTCTTGCAAATAAGAGCGAAGGCTCAATGTGGGTGCGTGCTTGAATGGAAAGACTTACACACACGACATGAAATTTAAACCCAAATATAAATTGCAGTATGGCCTTTACTAAGGTCTTGGGAGTAAGAGCGAAAGCTCAATGTGTGTGAGTGCTTGAATTGAAGTACTACGCACACAACATGAAATGAAACCCAAATATAACTACAGTAGGCCTTGACTAAGGTCTTGGGAGTAAGGGCGAAAGCTCAATGTGTGTGAGAGTGCTTGAATTGAAAGACTTATACATACGACATGAAATGAAACCCAAATAGTATAGGTCGGCCCTTACTTGGGTCTTTCAAATAAGAGCGAAAGCTCAATGTGTGTGAGAGTGCTTGAATTGAAAGACTTACACACACCACATGAAATGAAACCCAAATAGTATAGGTCGGCCCTTACTTGGGTCTTTCAAATAAGAGCGAAAGCTCAATGTGTGTGAGAGTGCTTGAATTGAAAGACTTACACACATGACATGAAATGAAACCCAAATAGTATAGGTCGGCCCTTACTTGGGTCTTTCAAATAAGAGCGAAGGCTCAATGTGTGTGAGTGCTTGAATTGAAAGACAACACACCCAACTTAAGCAAAACCCTACAAAAATGAAAGTATATGTATATACTTATATATTAGGGGCTGATTAAGCCCGTGTGTGCTCAAAATCGTGCACAACTAAGAGAGTGCACATGTGTGGGTGTGCCAAGCCACGTTATTACAAGCGGGGGGAGACTATGCTCCGTTATTACAACCCCGTATCGAATTGAATCTCAAGCAAGTATACAACTAAAGACCGAGTTAGGCACTTACTAGTAGCTGGTCCGTAGATGCCTTGCTTGAGCGTGGGCTTGGCCTTCGCCTTGGGCTGTAAAAGGGAGCTCCGCGAGGGTGAACGGCAAGAGGTGCTGGCCGGAGGTCCTTGGTGCACGGAAGAGGCGCCTTGAAGGTGGCCGGCCACTAGAGATGGGCTGTTTTTGGTGTGTTGGGTTAAAGGACCTAGGTAAGGTCACTAAGGGAATATAGCACTAAGGGGAGGAGCTAGCAAGGAGAGGGTGATGGCCGGCGGATGGCTGGCCGAATGAAGGGGATGACAGTCGGTTGAAGTGGCCGACTAGGGGAGTTCGGTGGTGGGTAGTTAGGGAGCTATGGGTTCGGCTGAGTGAGAAGGGTGGCGGCGAGTGGAAGGGCTGATGTTAGGGTGGTAGGGGAGTGGATTAGGTGGTTTAGAGTGGAGAGGGAGTGAAGAGGTGGCCAGATAGGATGTAGGGGACTTACCGGGTGAAGAAGAGGGTGGCACTCGGCTGGAAGGAAGTTGGGCAGGCGGTGGCGTTCGGCTGGGAGGTGGTGGTGTAGGTGGCAGTGCAGGTGGTGGTGGGATGGAGAGCAGGTGGTGGTGCAGGCGGAGCAGGTGGAGCAGGTGGGATTCGGCTGGACTTGGGGAAGTGGAGGACCCGACTGGGATGGGTCAGGGCTGCTAGATCATGGAACCCGCCCCCAAGGGGGGAGGGGTTTATATAGGGATGGGTAGGTCGGTTAGGGCTGGGTTTGGGGTAGTGGTTAGGTGGTTTAGGTAGGGTGGTATGATGATAAGGTGGCTGGAAAGGGTAGGGCCAGATATTTTATATACTAGTGGTTTGGGTAGGTTGTGGGCTAGGGGTGGTTTAGGGGTTTAGGGTTTGGTTAGGTGGATTGGTTCTAGGGTGAGGTTTAGTGAGCTAGGTTAGGTGATTAGGCTAGGATTAGGCTAGATTTAGGGAAATTAACCTAGGATTAGGGAAGTGGGTTAGGTGATTAGGTTAGGATTAGGCCGGGATTAGGGAAGTAGGTTAGGTGATTAGGCTCAGATTAGGGGCGGATTAGGGTGGAAGGCTAGGATTAGGTATTTTGGGTTAGGTTTAGGTGAAGGAGCTCCCTTTGCGTGGCCCATAGACCTTAACCACATCATGTTGGTGCAGCCTTAGGTTAGGTTTTGGCTAATTACAAGCTTAAACCCACTCAACTAGGCTAACCCACATGATTAACCCCAAACTTGACACACAAGTCAAGCTTAATTACAACCACACTTGATCTTATCCATCCCCACTCTCTCTCATGCCCATAATCCCACATGAATTTCAAGTGGGCCCCACCTCCATTTATGAGAAGGTGATGTGGCCATGGATATGGATATTGGATTGGATTTTTTAATCCAAATCCAAATCCAAGTCCATACATGGGTTCTGGATATATATGGTCCAGATCCAATCCAAACTGAACTCTGACTCCTTTGAGCTGTATTCGAAACGAACGGTTTGTGCGGGGCCCGACAGCATTAGTGCTCCGTCTGCGTTGGGTCTTCGCCAACATGATCGTCCGCCTCTGTTTTCGCCTTTCGGCGATGACTTCAAATGATGTTTTGATGATAACAAGGTCTTGGACGTTCGAGATCCTGGGGGTGTGAATTTGATACAAGAGTTGTTGTGCCGGGCTTGACATGTGCTCCGGTTCCGGGCTCTTCTTAGCTTTCCTGGTCCTGTCTGGAATAGGCCAAGCTTTTTCGGGGTTTCAAAACATGTTTTTTTTAAAAGGGTTTTAAAAGCCATATTGTATGTTTTCGAAATATAGAGTTCAAAACATATGTACAGGGTTGTCTGGAAGGCTCCTGGGTTTCCAGACTCAAAATAGCCCTTTGGGGCTGCTTTTGCAAAACCAGATGAAATTGAGAAATTCATGGGATTTCGGGGTGTTTACAGTAGCCAACCTCATCTAGTATGGGAAAAGGCTGGGTTGTTGTTGTACATATACATATACATATACATATACATATATTTATGTGTATATACATTTTTGGTCTCAATTTTCATGGGTGTGTATGTGCAACCTTGAATACATGTGCATGATGGGTTATGGTGCATAAATTTGATTGGAAATGTATTTTGGAAAGGTTTTTTTCTTGTACATACTAAGTTTCCAAAAAGGTTTAAAATCCGAATGATATATCAATAATTTTCAAAATTCAAAAATATGATTATATATTGATGATTTCCAAAATTTCAAAATCCGAACTTTATGTTTATGGTTTCCAAATTTCTAAAATATGAATTATGTTCATGGATTGGGAAAGTTAAAAACCTAATTTTTGGGTTTAGAAAGTTAGGAACCTAATTTTTGGATTCAGAAGGTTATATAAATGTGATATATATTTATAGTCTCTAAATTTTGGAATTTTGGAATATGTTTATAAGTTTGTAAAGTTAAAAATATGATTGAGGTGTTTTGAAAGTTAAAAATCTAGTTTTATGATTTGGAAAGTTGAAAACCAGATTTTTGGAATTGGAAAGTATATAAATTTGAATTATATGTTCATAAAATATGGAAAGTCATAAAACCTAAATTATATATTCATATATTTGGAAAGGCATAAATTTGAATCCACCCACACCAAACCCCCAAGGTGTGGTGCGGCCAATATTTTATCTATGCAAAAGAAATCACAGCCAAACACCACTCCAAAATCATCAATGGTGCTGACTATAAAGTCTATGTTATCAGTCCAGTACCCAATATGGCAAGCTTTCGCAATTCCCATCACTCTATGTGCTTGAGCATCAACCGTTTTAAGTTTCTATTCCGATGGTGAAAGCTTAAGGCATAGTGATTTGGTCGTAGTTGTGAAAATGATGGAATGGGAGGTGTCTGTTTTTGCAAGTGCGTGCACCATGGTTGTCCTTAAGTGCGTTTCCACAAAGATCAACCTTCTTCATGGTTCCTCGCTCACGTGTGCGGCGCCTAAGAGTTGGAAGCATCTGACCTAGGCATCACTTATGCTATTCCCAATTGCATCCTCTTTGGCTAGGATGGCGGCCATCTTTGCTTTCTTTGGACAAAATCTCATGAGGTACGAGCCTTGGCAAATAAAGCAAGTGATTGATCTCTTGCCTTTTTTTGTTTGATTGGCTGTCATTATTTGCGTTAGGGTCAGCTGGTGCACTCTCTCCCTTAGAGTTTTCGGTTGCTTTCTTTTTCTTCTACTTATTTTAATTTTTGTCATTTTATTTCTCACATTTTTCTTTCTTCTTTGTAGACTCTTCACCCCATGCTTTGAGGATCGAAGGTCCATAAAAGCTTCTACAGCTGCCATAGCATCCATCGTGGTCCTGAGTCCTCTTCGCCTTAGCTAAACTTGAGCCCAAGATTGAAGACCTTTGAAGTAGAACAACTTGTCCTCTTTACTCATATTTTGCACATCAAGCAATAAAGTGTTGAATTTCTTCACGTATTCATGATGTGATCCCGTCTACTTAAGTTGCTTGATCATCTCACGGGTTCTTTAATTGCAATTTGTGGGTGTGAATTGCAATTTCAGCTCTCTAAGGTAGAGTTGTTCCTACTTTCATGGTGGCTAACTCTCTAGTTCTCCACCATAACTTCACATTTTCTTTTAGATATAAAGTGGCTATGATCACCATAATTTCAATTGTTTTCTTATCACAGACACCCTCAAAAGGTGTGAGTTCTTAAATTTTAATTCCTAAAGAAGAAGAGAGTGTAAAGATGTGTGCCCTATCACACTCTTGTGCAACCATGTGCCGGCTAACTTGTGGACTCTCTTCCATCAGATTCCAACCTATTATGTTGTTGTTGCACTTGAAGTGATCTGAGCTATTGATTCCAACAGATTTGATTTATTTTTTGTCATTTATTTGATGCATTGATTTCATTTTCGGTTAGAACCAAAACAAAAAAAATGATGTCAAGTTCTCAAGAGAGACGTAGCACATGCATGTCTCCTTGATGACGTGACTATGTCATGTCTTGAGTTGAGAACTTCATGTCATTTTCAATTTTCTTATTGTTTTTATGTTTCTTGATTTTCTTTTTCTTCTTGCTTCTTATTGTTGTTGTTGTTCTTTTTATTGATTTTATTTTTTGTTTTATTTTTTTATTATTGATCTTTTTCATTTTCTTTCTTTTTCTTTGACGAGAATTGTAAGAGTTTGCATTGTCCAACTACGAAGCAACAATACTAAAGACAAATGAAATGTCAATTGCTGAAGTAAAGAAATCTAATGAGAGAAACCCTTTATGGAAATGGGTGTGAGAGAAGAGAGAAAGCGACGAAGGGTAATTTTTGTATTTTGGAGAAAAAGAGTATAACGGTAGTAATGATCGTCCCAATTTAAGTCAGCAGTGGATGCTAACAAGAAGGAATTCACACACACACACACACATATATATATATATAGAGAGAGAGAGAGAGAGAGAGAGAGAGAGAGAGAGAAAGAGGTAGTGGTACATGTTCCATCCAATTCATACTTAAATATCTATAAGAGAGATAGTCATATATGCTCAATCCAATCCATGCTTAAATCTACTTAAACATTTTCATCATCCAATTGATATGTATTAACAAGAGAGATTTGAATTTTAAAAATAAAATATATGATTATACTTTTCATACTTCACATTTAATACACTATGATAGATTTTACTTTTAAAATTCAAATATTTATCATTTGTCATGTCAATCGAATGGTAGAAATCATTGAATATATTTGAGCATTGATAATTTGAGCATGGACCACTCCCTATATATATATAACACAACTTCTATTGGAGGGTCAGTGGGACTTGGGAGTCTCCACTCATGCATCAGTTTATTGAACTCACTATTCCACTTCCTTCTATATATATATATATATATATATATATATATATATATATATTAGGAAATGCTTCTGTGAGGGCTTGAATTTGCGAGCGAGTGGAAAGTCAAGTGGATAAGTTCAGTCAGTCTTTCAAAGGCCGGCTAGAATTTGAGTCATGTTAACAAGCGAAAGAGAGACATAGTGTCATTTTTTCTATTAGCGGTGATAGTCTAGTGGTAAAGTGAAAGACTCTTTCAGTTGTGAGACCTAGCACAATGGATTTAGTCTATAGTTCAACTTTTTTCTCGAGAAGTGGTAGTGAAGGTACTTTAGGCCTGAATGAAGTTCAACTCAAAAGTAGGTTGAGCAAAGTGAAGGATATGATGGACTGAACGAAGTTCAACTCAAACGCAAGTAGAGCAAAGCGAAGTGATAGAGAGCTGAGTATATATATATATATAGAGAGAGAGAGAGAGAGGAGTTGGGTGGAACCGTGAGAATGACTATCATGTCATTCAATAACTTAGTTGACATAATTAGTGCAACAATAGAGACATGGCCGGTTTGAGCCAAAATTGAACCAATTGTACTTATGACTAGCCAAATTGAGCCTGGAACCATGGACTCCCCTGATTTTATTACTATTCTACCATTTTAAGAACTAGACTAAAATCCTAATGGAACCCGCTTTCAACACCTATTTGGTTCTGATTTGAACTGCTTTAGACCTATGGTAGGGCTTGTAGTCTATCATTTCTTTTTTTAATTCAGATTTTAGAAAAGGTGGGTGCAAAACTACTAACAATCTGTATTTTGCAAAAAATTGCCATTCAATCAAATAATATACAATATATATTATATTAATATATATACATATATATGAGGAATCATCCTTGCATTACCGGTCCCAACTCTAAATAAGAGCAAAGAGTTGTTTTAGACTTCTATTAAGCAACATAAAACTTTGTCAGATTTAACTACCATAAATTCTACAAATTATAAGCATTGTGTTGGGGTATTATCTCTTAACGATGCATTGTAAAGTCTGAATATAGTGAAAAGTAAGCAAAGGTCTCTACATCTTTACTCAGATGTAGTCAATCAATTGCACAAAGAGTTCCCACATTATGGATGAATGTGAATAAAAGTTAGTCCCACTATATTGTCTCCTTGGTGTAGTGAATAAATTATAGAGAGGATCTCTACAATTTCAGTATGAATGTATGCGAAGGATAAAAAGACTAATTCTAGATAATAAGATTCATATTGGTACTTAGAATATCAAAACATTAACTGATAAGCTAAGGGAGGTGGTAGATACTATGATTAGGAGGAAGAATCACATTCTATATTTACAAGAGATGAAGTAGGTTGGAGAAAAAGCAAAGGAGATTGAGAATACAAGTTTTTCATTATTGTATTGAAGAAAGAAAAAGATTCAAAATGATGTTGGTATCATTATAAATAAAGATTTAAAATATAATGTAGTGGATATATAATAATAAAGGGATTGAATTATGATGGTGAAATTAGTATTAGGATTATAAGCTTTGAATATAGTTTGTGTATATGCACTACAAGTAGGACTAGAAGATAGTATAAAGAATGCATTTTGAGAGTAGTTAAATAAGGTAATTCAAAGAATTCTACAAAGAGAAATAATTTGTTTGGGAAGAGACTTAAATGGATACATTGGTAAAGAGACATTAGGACATCGAGGCATTAATGAAATCTATGGGTTTTGAGATTTTAAATTTTAGGATCTCTTTATAGCCAATAAATTTTTAAAAAAATGAGATAAACATTTGATTACTTATAAGAGTGCCTTGCCATAAATACAAATTCATTATTTTGTTTGTAAAAAAAAAGATCGTATTGCAAAGAATGCAAGGTAATTCAAAGTGAAAGTTAACTACTCGAATATTGACTTTCAGGTATAGATTTTCTCGTAAAAAAGTAGTCACAGAAGAAAAGAGTGCATCGAGTTATTAAGACTAAATAGTGTAACCTCAAAAGTGAGATGAGGTTCATAAACAAACATCACATCATCTTTATTCCAAAAATTAGATGGTAACACAAGTTCTACTAAGCAAACATACTTTTGGTGCACTAGGAGCAATACCAATTAAGAAAGCCATTTTTCAGTGAGATCACACATGTAGTTGATTATTTGGTTATTGGATAATTTAGTTGCTATTTCAAACTTCTTAAGGTTTGTGAGTTAGGTGCTTGCTGCTTTATTTACTGAGCCATCCATAGTAACAAGTGTGCAACAACAAAGTTACCATGGGAAGCTGCCACTGACAGGTTTCTCCATGTTGCTAGATTGAACTCTCCTAGTGAAAACGATGGTGGCGAAGGCTTGTCCTTCGGGCTCACAACTCATGTCTGTATCAGTAAGCATGGAAAACACAGGGCAATACAGGGAGGATGTGTCTGCCATTGCATCTGGTATAGAGGCAACACAACGAGCCTTTAGGGCTATACCAGGAGGATCCGTACAACCAGACGAAAAGAGTTGGGGCTGCCTTTTTCACAAGTAAAGCATGAGTTTAGATGATGACTGATGATGAAGAGACCTCTTATTTGTCCAGCATGCTTTGCATCAATGCAGGATGAAAACATTTGTATTTTACTTCTTGTAACTTATGTGTAAGGGAGAGAGAGTGGTAAATGTCTGTAGTTTCAGAATAATGAACAAGACCCTTTTGAAATAGCATTGGACGATGCTCAAATTGGAAAATGATTCAATTGAAAAGCAACATTGAGGTGGGTAGACTAATTACAATGCATGTAAAATAAGTGTGTTGGTCTTTTAATTTTAGAAGTTGCAAGATAGTGAAGATTCAAATTTTTTCTCATACAACATGAATATGAGAAACCTAAAGAATATGACATTTAAAGTTGCTAGCAGAATCAAATTATGATTGCTATAAGCAGGAGATTTATTTTTGAATGAGCCGCTCATAGGAAATTGTAGATGTGAATTTTTATTTCGAAGTCTATGTAGAGACTTGAAATTAAATTTACAAGCTACGAGTGTGTGAGCGTGCCAGCTAGTTTGCTTAAACTATCAAAGATGATTTCTAACTTCTGTAACGATTGTGGGTAAGTGAATTCTTTTCATCGTAGGCCTTCTTGAACCGATGCTCAAGGGTTAGCCTAAACACTTGGAAAATTGTTTGAGATCTGATGAGTTTTGAAAACCAAATTTCAATTTCAAAAGCATGACAAAAATCACGAACTTACTTCTTAATTAAAAATATTTCAAATCTTGGAAAACAGAAACGGTTCTATTTTGAGAGACTTATTTCTGATTTTTTTTAACAACTTCTAAATCTCCAAAAATTCTCAAAATTTTATAGAAGATAGAGTTTGATTTGTAGATTCAGAAAATATTTTTATTTTTTATTTTAAATATGTAAATAGAGGTAATTAAATCCTAGAATATACCCGCTCAAATGTTCGAGACAGATCTATAACAAAACAACAAAAGGTTTAGAAAAATTACTATATCTTTGTACTCAGATCTCTAATTTTTTATAAAATTGATCTTGTTAGAAAGTTGTAGATTTCCACTTCTAATAGACCATTTTCAATCAAAATGATTCACTATAGATAAAGATATGAGATTATTACCCAACCTCTATTGTAGTAACTTTTGGTTTTATAGATTTTATTTTGATTTCATTTGATCTTTTATGATTTTATTTATGATGTTTTACTATCCTAAAATTCTTGAAAATTTTATAGATAGTGTATCTGTGTTTATTATATGTGCAAAATTTCAGAATATTCAGAGTAGGGGATAATGAAATAAAAATCATTTATCAAATATGTATAAAGTACAAAAAACAATTTTTCAGATTTTACAAGATTCATGCATGCATATCGTCTGAATTAAAGACAATTTACAACAATTTAAAATAAATAAATTAGAATTATATCCTAAGTATAGAGGGGATTAGGAGGTATAAGGTTTTATGTTGTATATTGGAGTAGAAAGGATTGAAAATCAAACACATAACAGATAATACATGAATGTAAAGAGCACGGGGAAACATATAATCCTTAGTTAATACATCAATATGGAGACAAAAGTTTCTTAATTACAACCCCATTAATCTTAATGAAAGAGGAGAAGATAATAATTAAAAGGTAAGGAAAGAAGGGACCTGTAGTGAAAGAATATGATGGTGGCTAGCGGTTTGTGGTGGCAGGCCTCCTTCTCCTTCTCTTTCTCTCTTTCTCTCTCCCTCTCTCTCTTTCTCTCTTTCTTTCTCTCCCTCTCTTTCTCTCCCTCTTGCTGGTCACTGTAAACACCCAATTTTTTTAAAAAAAACCAAAAATGTTGATCTTTTAAAAAATTTGCCTTTTTCAAAGAAAAATTATAGTTTTGGATTTTTTAAATAAAGACACCTTAAATGAATTCATTTTTGCACCTAAATTTTATAACAACCTGAAAATAAGAGTACATTGCATCCTCTTAAAAAAGTTTAATTTTAACAAAATCTCAAAAAAGTGACAACTTTTTCCTCACAATGAAATTGATAGGGTTTTGCTATTTCAGAAAGATTACCATTAAAAAAAGAATAGTTTCAAACAATTTTCCTCAAAGAAACAAATGAAATGAGACATTGGGAATCACACCCAAAAATGTTTGCACATTAACAAATTTACAAAAACCTCTTAAATTAAAAAATAAAACAAATTCAAAATAGACCTCAAAAACTCGCACGATCGAAAATAGTCTCATTCCAAGTCCCTATAACCAATGGTTAAAGTGGTTTGATACCCTATGTAGACGCGCAAAAATCCCCACGCCTCCCTACCTTTCCTGGGCTTGGAGTGGATCCTCTCGTGCGTCTAAGGCCTATTTATGTAAATAGGGCATGCCAGCTAGCTTACCTAAGCTAGCGAAGATGTATTTTAAACTGACTTCTAATCGTGGCGACTGTGAGCAAGTGAGCTCTTCTCGTCGCAGACCTTCTTGTACCGATGCGCAAGGGTCAGTCTGTACGCTTTGCAAAAATTGAGTTTTTGGGATAGAAAGCCTACGAAGCGGTTCGAGGTGTCTAATTCAGGTCTTTTTATATGCGATTGCAGATTTTAGATCACGTGGATTTGCACGTGCCTAAGTCTTTCCTTTTATCCCTTTATGGGCCACCTAGTTTGTGTGTTATGAACACTCCACTACTTGGGCGAATTCGAGCGGGGCTTGCTTTGATGCAATATGCGTCCTACCTCGTGGTATGGCGTAGATGCAATGCAAACTCACGCTACTCCAAAGGGAAAACCCGAAATGTAAAGACAATGCCGAAGGGAAATAACCGAAGGGAAATTACTTGAAATGTAAATGCCGAAGGGAGATATGTATATAGAGTATGTATATAGGCCCTTACTCGGGTCTTGCAAATAAGAGCGAAGGCTCAATGTGGGTGCGTGCTTGAATTGAAAGACTTACACACACGACATGAAATTAAACCCAAATATAACTTGCAGTATGGCCTTGATTAAGGTCTTGGGAATAAGAGCGAAAGCTCAATGTGTGTGAGTGCTTGAATTGAAGTACTACGCACACAACATGAAATTAAACCCAAATAGTATAACACGGCCCTTACTTGGGTCTTCAAATAAGAGCGAAAGCTCAATGTGTGTGAGTGCTTGAATTGAAAGACTTACACACACGACATGAAATGAAACCCAAATAGTATAGGTCGGCTCTTACTTGGGTCTTTCAAATAAGAGCGAAAGCTCAATGTGTGTGAGTGCTTGAATTGAAAGACTTACACACACGACATAAAATGAAACCCAAATAGTATAGGTCGGCCCTTACTTGGGTCTTTCAAATAAGAGCGAAGGCTCAATGTGTGTGAGTGCTTGAATTGAAAGACTTACACACACGACATGAAATGAAACCCAAATAGTATAGGTCGGCCCTTACTTGGGTCTTTCAAATAAGAGCGAAGGCTCAATGTGTGTGAGTGCTTGAATTGAAAGGCAACACACCCAACTTAAGCAAAACCCTACAAAAATGAAAGTATATGTATATACTTATGTATTAGGGGCTGATTAGGCCCGTGTGTGTTCAAAATCGTGCACAACTAAGAGAGTGCACGTATGTGGGTGTGCCAAGCCACGTTATTACAAGCGGGGGGAGACTATGCTCCGTTATTACAACCTCGTATCGAATTGAATCTCAAAAAAGTATACAACTAAAGACCGAGTTAGGCACTTACTAATAGCTGGTCCGAAGATGCCTTGCTTGAGCGTGGGCTTGGCCTTTGCCTTGGGCTGCAAAAGGGAGCTCCGCGAGGTTGAACGGCAAGAGGTGCTGGCCGAGTGTCCTTGGCGCGCGGAAGAGGCGCCTTGAAGGTGGCTGGCTGCTAGCAAAGGGTTGTCTTTGGTGTGTTGGGTTAAAGGACCTAAGTAGGGTCACTAAGGGAGTATGGCACTAAGGGAAGCTCAAAGGAATACCTAATGGGGCACTTAAGGTTGGCGGGTTGTTAGGGCGGCTGGGAGTGATGTAAGGGAAGGGAGTGGCCGACTAAGGGAGTTTGGTGGTGGCGGGCTGTTAGGGCGGCTAGGAGTGATGTAAGGGAAGGGAGCTAGCTAGGAGATGGGACCAGGTGGTAGTGGGTATGGTATGTGTCTTGGGGTGATGTGGGCAGGTTTTAGGGAGTCGGATAGGGTGGCCGAATGGGACTAAAAGGGCTAGGTGGTGGGGGGTAGTTAGGGAGCTATGGGTTCGGCTGAGTGAGAAGGGTGGCAGCGAGTGGAAGGGCTGATGTTAGGGTGGTAGGGGAGTGGATTAGGTGGCTGAGAGTGGAGAGGGAGTGAAGAAGTAGTAAGGTAGGATGTAGGGGACTTACCGGGTGAAGAAATGGTGGCGGGTGAGAGGGAATCAACCGGATGATGGTGGCGATGGTGGTGGCGTTCGGCTGAAAGGCAGTGGTGTAGGTGGTGGCAAGATGTGGAGCAGGCAGTGGTGGGATGTGGAGCAGGTGGAGCAGGTGGGATTCGGCTGAACTTGGGGAAGTAGAGGACCCGGCTAGGAATGGGTGGGCTGCTAGATGATGAAACCCGCCCCCAAGGGGGGGGGGGGTTATATAGGGCTGGGTTAGGTCGGTTAGGGCTGGGTTTGGGGTAGTGGTTAGGTGGTTTAGGTAGGGTGGTATGATGATAAGGTGGGCTGGAAAGGGTAGGGCCAGATATTTTAAATACAAGTGGTTTGGGTAGGTTGTGGGCTAGGGGTGGTTTAGAGGTTTAGGGTTTAGTTAGGTGGGTTGGTTCTAGGGTGAGGTTTAGTGAGCTAGGTTAGGTGATTAGGCTAGGATTAGGGTAATTAACCTAGGTTTAGGGAAGGATTAGGGAAGTGGGTTAGGTGATTAGGCTCAGATTAGGGGCGGATTAGGGTGGAAGGCTAGGATTAGGTGTTTTTTGTTAGGTTTAGGTGAAGGAGCTCCCTTTGCATGGCCCATAGACCTTAACCATATCATGTTGGTGCAGCCCTAGGTTAGGTTTTGGCTAATTACAATCTTAAACCCACTTAATTAGGCTAACCCACATGATTAACCCCAAACTTGACACACAAGTCAAGCTTAATTACAACACACACTTGATCTTATCCACCCCCACTCTCTCTCATGCCCATAATCCCACGTGAAATTCAAGTGGGCCCCACCTCCATTTATGAGAAGGTGATGTGGGCCATGGATATGGATATTGGATTGGATATTTGAATCCAAATCCAAATCCAATTCCATACATGGGTTTGGATTAGGATCTGGATATATATGGTCCAGATCCGATCCAAACTGAACTCTGACTCCTTCGAGCTGTGTTCGAAACGAACGGTTTGTGCAGGGCCTGACAGCATCAGTACTCCGTCTGCGTTGGGTCTTCGCCAACATGATCGTCCGCCTCTATTTTCGCCTTCCGGAGATGACTTCAAACAATGTTTCGATGATAACAGGGTCTTGGACGTTCGAGATCTTGGGGGTGTGGATTGGATATGAGAGTTGTTGTGCCGGGCTCGACCTGTGCTCCGGTTTCGGGCTCTCCTTAGCTTTCCTGGTCCTGTCTGGATTAGGCCAAGTTGCTTCGGGGTTCCAAAACATGTTTTAAAAGGTTTTCAAAAACCATATCACATATTTTTGAAAGATACAGTTTAACACATATGTACAGGATTGTCTGGAAGGCTCCTGGGTTTCCAGACTCAAAATGGCCCTTTGGGGCTGCTTTTACAAAACCAGATGGATTTTGAGAAATTCGTGGGATTTCGTGGTGTTTACGTCCTATACCCATAAAAAAGAGTTAAAGTGGTCCAACACCCTACACCTAAGGGTTAAAGTGGCAAGCCATCAAGATTACCTAGGCAACCTCAGCATAAGAAGACGAGATGACTTGCCTTAAATAGCCATAGTGCCCAATTTGGTAAGTCACCAAGCCATAAGCTGGTTGACTCCAACATAAGTGAACTATACAACTTACCATGGGCAGCATTGGTACCCAATTTGGTAAGCTATCAAGCATTGGGAAGAGCTGACTTCACCATGACCGATTTGGCAACTCACCATGTCATGGGCTAGCCGAATTCAACAAGATAACATAAGGTATTAGGTAAGTGGCCACAAGGTGGTTATCAAAGGAAAGGGCTTTCATACAATTTGCATTAGTTGCAACAAGTTTGGAAATACAAATAAATTATGTTCAAACAAACCTAGGGAGAATGAGAGGTCAAATATACATGTTCAGATTCTACCATTCCTATTATTGTCAGCCTACAGATGGAGGATAAAGGCAACACCAAAAATCATGGTTGTGGGCCCAAACCGAATAGCATAAGGGTAGGAGAGGATGAGTTCATGCTTATTCCCATGTGGATGGCTCATTTGAAAGTACCCCAACTAGCACACACAAACCAAGTGACAAAAAAGGAAGGCCAACAACAAGGCAGCAACATAGATGACCCGATTTCGTAACCACAAAGAGGCCACTTACCTTTCCCAGCCTTGGCCGATTTCAGCATAAGTGGACAGGCCACTTACCATCCCAAGCCCTGCCGAAGGAACAAGTCACCTACAACATTATGGGACCAACCACTTATCTTTCCAAGCTTGGCCGACTTCAGCAAGGCCAACAACAAAAGAAGGAACAAGGTTCACCCTATTCTGGCCCAATTCAACAACTAGCCAAATCCTATCCAGTCGAATTCAGCAACATGGACAACACCTTGATTCAAATTTGGTAAGTTATCCAACCTTCGAAGTCCTGGTCGAATTCAGCAACATGGACTCTTTGACCTGATATGGTAGGTCATCAAACAACCCCAAGCTCAGCCAAATCCAACAGGTTTTTAGCAAGGCAACTTACCATATTCCATTTGGTAAGTTGACTTAAAAGGAACAACAACAAAGAGGCAACTTATTTCCTATAAAAAGGCCCTTGAGGGGGGCTGCGAAGGCATTGAGATCAACCAACATCAATCAATCATCCATCGAATTCCATCAACCAACATCAACCAAAATCCAACATCTCACGATCCAAGAGAGAGGGAGAGAAAGAGAGGAAGAGAGAAAGAAGGAGAAGGAGGCTCGCCGTCACCAACCACCGGCCACCATCATATTCTTTCGCTACAGGTCCCTTCTTTCCTTACCTTTTAGTTATTATCTTCTCCTCTTTAATTAACATTAATGGGATTGAAATTAAGGAGCTCATGTCTCCATATTGATGTACTAATTAAGGATTATATGTTGCCCCGTGCTCTTTACATTCATGTATTATATGTTATGTGTTTGATTTTTAATCCTTTCTACTCCAATATACAATATAAAACCTTATATCTCCTAATCCCCTCTATGCTTAGGATATAATTATAATTTTATTTATTTTAAATTGTTGTAGATTGTCTTTATTTCAGACGATATGCATGCACGGATATTGTAAAATCTGAAAATTTATTTTCTACACTCTATGCACGTCTCATAAATGATTTATATTTCATCATCCCCTGCTCCGAATGTTCTAAAATTTTACATGTCCAATATACACACCGATACACTATCCATAAAATTTTAAAGAATTTTACAATAGTGCAAAATCATAAATAAAATCGAAGAAGATTTAATGAAATCAGAACAAAATATATAAAACCAGAAGTTCTTGCAATAGAGGTTGGGTTATAATCCCATATCTTTGTATACAGTGAACCGTTTTGATTGAAAATGTTCCATTAAAAAGCTAAAATCCATAGCTTTTCAACAAAACTGATTTCATAGAAATCAAAGATCTGAGCATCAAGATAGAGTCACTTTTCTAAGCCTCTATTTCTTTATTACAGATCTGTCCCGAAAATCTAAGTAGGTATATTCTTGTATTTAATTGCATAAATCTATAGCTCTTAAGATTGGGAATTGAAATTGGGTTTTGAAAACTCACCAGATCTCGATGATTTTCCAAGCGTCTAGGCTGACCCTTGATCATCGGTTCAAGAAGGCCTTCTTAAACCGATTCTCAAGGGTCAGCCTAGGCACTTTGAAAATCTCTTGAGATCCGGTAAGTTTTCAAAAACAAGATTCCAATTTCAAAAGATTGACAAAATCGTGATTTTGGTTCTTAACTTAAAAATATTTCAAGTCTTGAAAAACATAAACTGGTTCTGTTTTCAAAGGCTAGTTCCTGATTTTTTTGAAATAGTTTTGAGTTTCCAAAAATTTTGAAAATTTTACAGAGAATATATTTTGATGTATAGATTCAGAAAATATTTTTATTTTTCTTTTATGTACTGTAGATTTATGTAATTAATTTTGAAAATACACCCAAGTCAGATTCTCGGGACAGACCTATGTCAGAAAGTCATAGATTTAGAAAAACTATTTTATTTTTATGCTCAAACATCTGATTTCCATGAATTTAGTCTTGTTGGAAAGCTCTGGATTTGAGACTTCCAATGAGACTATTTTCAATCAAATTGGTTCATTGTATGTAAAGATATTGGATAATAACCCAACCTCTATCACAAAAACTTCTGGTTTTTCATAATTTATTATGATTTTAATAAAACTTCTTTGATTTTATTTGTGAAGTTTTACAAGCCTAAAATTCTTGAAAAATTTATTACAAGTGTGTTGGTGCGTTTAGATTAGACTTGCAAAATTTGAAAACATTTGAATCATGGGATATTGAAATAAAATTTGTTTACCAGACATCTGCAAAGTATATAAAAACAGGTTTTCAGATTTTTAGATTCGTGCCTATATTTTCATGCGAATTCAAATTAAATCTACAGCGATAAAAAATAAAAAAAAATCCTAATTACCACATAAGAATAGGGGGATTAAGAGTTATATAATCTTATATTATGTTATGGAGTAGAAAGAATCTAAATTGAAATATATAATGAATAGCATATGAATGAAAGAAAGATAGGGCAACGTATGAACCTCGATTAATACATCATCATGGAGACATGAGCTCCTTAATTACAACCCCATAAAGCTTAATGAAAAATGAGATATAATTATAAATAATAAAGGAAGAATGGACCTATGGTGGAAGGATTTGAGGACGACAGCGGTTAGTGGCGGTGCACCTTCTTCTTCCTCTCTCTCTCTTTCCCTCTCTTTCTCTCTTTCTTCCCTCTCTTTCTCTCCCTCTTTCTGGGTCATGGGAGGCTGGATGGTTGGATGGTTTGATTGAACTCGGATTGATGATTTGCAGCACCTTTGGGGCCCCTTTTATAGGCCAAGAGCTGCCTCTTTACTGTAAATTTTCATAAGGCAAGTTACCTTATTGAAGATCACTGCATTTGGCAAGTGAATGTTGGTCATTCTTGCCAAAAGCTGCTCCCTTGGATAAGGTAAGTGAAGTGCTGCATATGGACCTTCCAAACCGGTTGTTTTGTTGTCTTTTGGTAAGTGGGTTCGGTCAAGTGAGTTTAGCCTAGTGGGTTCGGTGAAGTGGGTTCAGACAAGGAACTAGGTCCGCCAAGATGTGTTGGTTCCCAGTTCGTACACACGTTTGGATTTAAGGAAGTCATGCCATTGGGAAGACATTCAAGAAGAACTGCTCTATTGTGAATCAGGTCAGCAACAACAACACCATGAGAACCTAATGATTGTTGTTGCAAGGAAATGACACGAGATGCACCAGAAGTTGGGATAGGAGCTGCTTGAAAAGGTAGGTGGTTGCTTCCTCTTGGACTTGATTCAATGCACCCAAAACTAGAAGATAATCGATCCTCTTGGATTTGGAAACTTCTATGCTTAATTTGGCAAGAAGTTAAGGCTGGAATCGGGTGAGGCCTAATATGGTAGGTTACTGAGATTACTTGAGTTACTGCAGAATTCGATAGTGCCTTGGCAAGTTCATCTTTGCCCACTTCCAAGATTTTATTTTTATGAAGTATTCCTTCATGAAGAACTTTCCCAAGGAGTCTTTCCAGAAATTCAATCATATAAACATTCTTATCTAACATGCCAACAACTGGATGGGGTATCAGTAGCCTCCCAAATGTTGAATTTTTGATAGAATAAGCCATACTCAGGACTCAATAGAAGGAAAAGAGAGAAAAAAGTTAAGAAAGACACACACACTCCAAAAGAGAGAAAAAAAGAAAGACTTATCAGACTGACCAAAAATGATGGCGCCAAATTTTACGTTCCTATGCTGCATCCTTTTTAGAATATAGCAACGGAATAGGTTTCGTTGATCTATTGCCAATTGGATACCAATAGGATTTCCCTCATGATGAAACACGTAAGTTTTAATGTACTCATCAATCACTAGCGAAATAGCCAAGCAACAATCACCTCGCCATTTCATTGCCAACTAGCAACAGAATAGAGAGAGAAGCCATACCTCATTGAATTCAGTTGCCAAATTGACTTACTTTTGTAGAAACTGGCATGTTGGCTTGTTCATGGTTATCTCCTCGGTTTGTTGTCGAGCTAGCAGAACATGCAACTCCTCTATCTCCCAAAATAGCTTTTGAGTCGATTTAACCTCTGCTTCATTAGAGGTTGTCACTTGGGGTGAGTGATTGAATAACATTCGAGAATTATCAATAGTGAGTTAGTGGTACCAATCATAAAGGATATTAAGTTACTTCTTGAGAGCTTCGATCTCAATTCTAATTGACGTTCCTGCATTCTTGAAGTCTTTAAGCTTGTGAAGAGACCTCTTCGAACTTCAAAAAATTCTCGATAGGTGGCAATCACTTAATGAAAAAGAGAATGGGTTTGTTCCAAACAATTATCAATAGAGGAGAGTTGGGCCTATGCGGATGACTTTTAGAGACATTGAGCCTCAAGGTGTTCGTAAATTTCAGCTCAACTTATAAAAACCTCCTTTATTCAATCTGCTAGTTTAGGAGGAAGGGCACCTCCCTAGAGGTTGGACAACAATTGCAAACCATAGAGTATGACCTCAATAGAAGAGAGCTTCTCACCAAATTGATGATTCATGAAAATTAAAACATCTTAAAGCATAATCAAGAAAGAACTCTTAGGCCCAGGAGGCATGGTAGAGGTGGTGAGTTGGTGGTTAATGGACCCTGAAACTCAATCACTAGGTGATTCATGTGAAGAAGGGAATCAAATCCTACATAGGAGCTTGTCAGAGGGATGCAAAAGATTTATCCTTCATCTTGGCTTTTATTTTACTCCTGTAGATGTGAAAATTTACTCCAAAGACTATGTAGAGACTTGAAATATTTTTTCATAAAACTACGTCATGCGCGAGCGTGCCAGCTAGTTTTACTTAAACTAGCAAAGTTGTATTCTGACTTCTAAAGTAATTGTGGGAAAGTGAGATCTTTTCAACTTAGGCCTTCTTGAACTGGTGCTCAAGGGTCAGCCTAGATGCTTTGATGATTGGTTTGAATCAGATGTGTTTTCAAAATCCACTTTCAAATCCAAATTGCTTAATCAAATTCGTGAAACTAGGTCTTAAAAAGATGTATTTAAAAGTTCTGAAAAACAGAAACTGGTTCTATTTTCAGAACCTTTTCTCAAATTTTTCTTAGTAGCTTCTAACTCTCCAAAAATCACAAAAATTTTACAGTGAGAAGAAACAAGTATGGAGATTTATAAATTGTTTTTATTCTAATTTTTGGGTGCTATGATTATATAGAATTAAATCAAACATTTTCCTCTGCTCAGGTGTTCAGAACTGGTCGATAATAGAAATATAGAAGTTTAGAAAAACGACTGTATCTCGGTGCACATATCTCTGATCTTTATGAACTTGGTCTTGTTGGAAATCTATGGATGTCAGCTTTCCAATAAGACCATTTTAATAAAATAGGATCACTACAGATAAAGTTATGTGATGATAACTCAACCTCTGTTACAGGAAACACAGACTGTACAGATTCAGTTTTGTATTTATCTGATTTTTTACAATTTTATTTACATAGCAGTATGGCCCTAAAATTCTTAAAATTTTATTATAAGTGGGGTTGTGTGTGAGGATTTGGTGTACAAAATTTTCGATCATTGGGAATAGCGAGAAGAAAATTAAAAATGAAACATCAGATAGATAAAAGATGTATAAAACAAATTTTCGTGTTTAGAGGATACATGAATGTATAGAGGGGTAGAAGGAACTTCAAACCAAACACGTAATGGGCATGAAATGAAATAAAATTTGGTAGCATAACAACTAGCTATTTCATCAATGGGGGGAGTCAGCTGCTCCTTAATTACAACCCCTTAAATTGAATGAAAAGTAAGGCAATACTTTTTTATTATTTAAAACCATTTCATTATAGATATATTTAAAAACATCGAGTTTTAACGAAATCCTCAAATATTTTTTGGAAAATAATTGAGTCTCATTCCCAATGTTTGTTTGCATGGGTGACCCACTTTCACTTCGTGAGTTAGTCTTTACCGTTTCAACCACTTTAACCCTTTGTTGGGTGTAGGGTGTTGGACCACTTTAACCCTTTGATGGGTGTAGGGTCTCGGATCGCTTTAACCCTTTGATAGGTATAGGGTCTCGAACCTCTTTAACCCTTCGGTGTAGGGTCTCGGACCGCTTTAACCCTTTGGATGAGTGTAGGGTCTTGGAGTATGACTATCCTCAATCGGGTAAGTTTTTGAGGCTTGATTTGGATTTGATTTGTTTTTTAATTTCAAAGGTTTTTATAAATTTGATATTTTGCAAACATTTTTGGGTTTGGTTCCCAATGTCTCATTTTCATTTGTTTCTTTGAAAACCTATTTGAAACCATTCTTTCTTTGAAGGCAATCATTTAAAAAGGCAGAATTCTACCAATTTGGACTTGAGGGCAAAGCAGTCATTTTTTGTCTCTTTGTCAAAATTGGATTTTTTTTTAGAGAGGTGCCATTTATCCTTATTTTGAGGCTGCAACAAAATTTTGGTGTGGAAATGAGTTCGTTTAAGGTGTCTTTATTTGAAAACCCTTAAAAGACTGAAACCACATTTTTTTCTTGAAAAGGCAAAATTTCTAAAAGATAAAATGTTTTGAAAAAAAATTTGGGTGTTTACAACTCCTCATAACTTGAACAATGGTGGCTAAGTTAGGGGGCATTTCTTGAAGGACTAGAAACAAAAGACTCAATATGATCAACTAGAATGAAGGAAACGAGGGGAAGCCTACATGATTGCCTACTACAAATCCACTTGACATGGGGTTATTATAAATATTCGAGTTCATTCCATAGTCAACAAGTTTAGTTGAAAATTCATGACAACGAGATCAAGAGTATGGATATGACTCAGGGAATTGAAAGGAAAAATCAAGCTCAATTTTCATTGATGATCGGTCGTTAGAAAAGTTGATGATAGTAGGTAGACTTTATAAGACAATAGGGATAGTAAGGTTCAATAACTACTCTATTCAACCTTGAAGACTGAGATGCTCCACAAAAAAAATAGTTGAGGAAAGAACACTATTGACATCCCTTTTTGCAAAAAGTCACCAACGAACATTGTGGGTGAGACAAGTGGGCCTAAGCCGAGCAACAAGTTCCTCAAGTGATAAAGTGGCAGGAGGAACTTTGTTTAAAGTTGTTCCCAACTAATCTAATATAAGTAGTTGTGAGGGGAGACATGCAAATAGAAGATCTAAAAAATACAAATATATTTATAGTTGTAAGACCCATAGTAAATCTCCCGCTAAATGTGCCAAGCCATCACTCTAAAGCACCTCGAGAGTTGAAATTCACCAAATGATATACCATGACTAGAAAGAGAGAGGCAAGTATCACTCTAAAGCACCTCGAGAGTTGAAATTCACCAAATGATATACCATAACTAGAAAGAGAGAGGCAAGTGCTAGTTTTGTATAAAACACAATAATAAAAATATACCACGAGCATTCACGATTGGCTTTTATATTACGAACACAAATAACTAAATGACAAAACCATAACAAAAAGATATGGTGTTCTTCATCGAAGATAATGCCAATACCCAAATATAAAAGACCATTAATAGACATATTGGTGATCGACCAGATATCTAAAATTGTTTTAGATAACATCTCAAAAGAGAATTGGAATCAATTATACTGAGAGACCAAGAATGCAAGGGAAATATACAAAAGTTGATTATCAAAGTGGATAGCTAAACTAGACATCATAATGAGGTTGTAGATACTTCATTCCATCTAAAGGTGACATTTTTGTTCTTGAGCATAGTCAACCAGTCAATGTAAAGTTGGTTAGTTAACAATCGAGAATAGATGAAGTTAGGTTTAGGAATAGAGTAATTTAGCCTTGTATCACTCTTTCATCAACGTGGCAGTTCATTTCTCTATTTTTCAATCTGTCTCATTAATCACAACTTGCTTGAACATGTACTATCAATAATGTTGAGATATGCTCAATTGGATTCTTGGAGACTCACGTTTGTTGCTTAAGCTTTATCTAGCATTTCTAATTTAGCCTCTTGGTGCTACATGATTCTAGCACAAGCATGAACTAGTTTTTCTTTTTATCCATATAAGTATATAGAATATATAAATCAATGTTTGTTTTCAATATATTAAAAATGATTTCATGCTTCTGACTATTATTAGCTGCAAAATTTTATGATTGTAAACACCCTAAAAATATTTTTTACAAAATAAACTAAGGCATATTTTAAAATCCATGATTTGAACATATCCTATGAATTTCATAAAATTCCAAAACATCATTTTGAAATGAAAATGTTTTGAACTCAAAGTTACGAAATCAAATTTTGAAATTTAAATCCAAAAGGAGATTCAATTCAAATTCAGACTCAAGTGGCTGCACCGGAGGGATCATTTGTGCTTCTTCATGGTTGTGCTCACAAGTCACAACCCAACTGGCATTGATCCAACTCCTCAATAGTGGAAGATCGTTGTCGATGTCAATCAAGAAAAGAATCACATCCCATTCTTTGATGTAGCATATCAGGGATTTGCTAGTGGCAGCCTGGATGCAAATGCCTTTCCTAAAGAACCGGAGCCAACCTTTCTGATGCAGATCTTAGAGGTGTAGACTTTTCACTGGCAAATGTTACCAAGTTAATTTATCCAATGCAAACTTGGAAGGCGCCCTTGCTACAAGGCCTCAACCATTTACAGGAAGTAGAAGCCAAAATGTCCAACTGCTTCCCCATTTGATGGGTTTGCATTTGAGGCCAAATTTTAGCCTGGCTCCACCTTCTTCCTTTATGAACAGGATGTACCCAAACGGTAGGATATATAACCAAAATCCCAACTCGTTGAGAGTTTCTCAAGTATATGGCTCAAGTGGTTATGACTCCAGCGCAAATGGGAGAGGTTGGTGTAAACACCCCAAAATCCCACGACTTTCTAAAAACATACCTGGTTTACAAAAGCAGCCCCAAAGGGTCATTTTGAGTCTAGAAACCTAGGAGCCTTCCAGAAGCCCTGTACATATTCGAAAACATGTACATATTGTTTTAAACTCTGTACATATTACTTTTAATCCTGTAAATAGTGTTTTGAAGGTCTTTATCAAATAGGAGTTTTTGAAACCCGGGCTAAGTCCCATTTTCCCAAAAGCCAAAGGCGAACAGGTGGAGCATGCAAAGACGACACCTGATCCAGAAACAGCCTAGCAAGCCGGTCACGAAGGCCAATACCAAAAGCAGCTTCAGAAGTCTGTTCTGAAGCCCAAAAGAGCAACCTGGCCTGATAAAAACCAGGTTCGAAAGGTGAAAGGAAGGCCCAAGCACGAAGCAGATGGCAAGCTCGAAGCACCAAAAAGCCAGATCAACCATTCTCACTCAAGCATCCCGAATCTGAATCGGGAAGATCAGAAATGAGCAAAAATGAAGTCCAAAAGGCAGAAAGGAGTCCGGACGACATAGATTGGGGAAACTCAACACCAAACGGGTCACTGATGAAACCAGGCCCCGCACAGATCGTTCGCCTTGAGAAGCCAAGAAGGACTATTCAGAGAAATTTTGATTTGGATCTGGACCATAAATATCCAGATCCAAATCCATATAGTGAATAGTGTTTGGATTTGGGCCAATCCAAATAGTGTTTGGGTCGATCCAAATAGTGTTTGGATTTGGATTGGATCAGATCTGGACCAAAATATCTAGATCCATATCCATAAAAATGTTGGATTTGGATCGGATATGGATCTCAAAATATCCGAGATCCAAGATCTATATCCAAATAGTGTTTGGATTTGGGTATGAATCCAGATCTCAAACCCAAATCCAAATCCAAGACCCACCTCAAATGCCTATAAATAGAGGTGAGGGGGTCCCAAACAAGAGGTTCACCTGAATTTGAAGGAAGGAGAGAGAAGGTCAAAGGTGAGTGCTTAAGGCTTTCATTTGTTTTAGGGTTTTATTAATTGTAGTTTAGTGTGGGATTAGTCAAGGGCTGTCCCACCTTAATTGAAGGGCAAAAGTTGCTTGGACAAAGAGGCCTAAGGTGGCTGATTGGAGTCTAAGCACACCCTAAATCGCCGTTACAAGGTAAGCCTAAGCACACCCTAAACCACTCTTCCTAATCCCTCTAAATCACCCTAAACTGACCTTAATTAGCACACCTAATCCACTACCCTTAAACCTTCCTAGCCACCCTAAACCTACTTAGGCTAACCCAACACAACCGACTCCACATTAAGACCCCCCGGCCACTCTAACCCTACCCACTCCCGCGCCGCACACCCTGCAGGCGCCCCCGCGCCCTGCACTCGCCCCGCGTAGCCGATCACTCCCGCGTGCCCTGCACGCGCCCTGTCACCCCGCTTCCTCTTTGCCTAGCACCTGCGACAGGCACCTAGCGCCCGTCGCCCTCACCTTCCATCAACCGCCTGGCGCATAGCGCCTGGCCCTCTCAGCCGACCCCCAACCGACATCATCCTAGCCTCAACCGCCACTACCACCACTTCACCGATGCCAGCCACTCCCTACCACCACCACTACCTAGCCTAACCGACCTACCCCCTGTCCTAACCGAACCCATCCTAACTAGACACGCCCCAACCACCTAACACCTACCCGACTCTCATCCACCGCCTTAGACATCCCATGCCCCATCCGTGACCCTTAGCTCCCATACACCTCATACCCTTCCACCTACCTAGTGTCGTGACCACTTGCTTAGATTCCCCAACCGAACCCATCCTAGCCTAGTATCCCACACCATCCCGAGTCTCACACAAGACCCGTGAACCTCACCTCTCAAGCACAAACCCACCACCCTTTAGTGTCGTGAACCTCATCCCTCAAGCCTAACCTCATGCTTAAGGGCTACGTTCAGCCACCTTTTGCTTCAAGCTTCAAGGAAGACTCATCCGTGGGTGTGAAGCCAAGCAAACTCATGAAGATTGGAGTGGACAAACATCTGAATCACGTAAGTGTTTTAATTCGGTATTTCATATCTCCTTTCTACGCTTTGATTCAATTTGGATACGGGGTTATATTAATGGAGCCTTGTCTCCCCCCGATTGTAATAACTTGGTTTGCTACACGAAGCACATACGAACACTTGAGCCTTAGCTCTTACTCGTACACAAGCACCCACGTGCACAATTGAGCCTTCGCTCTTACTCCTAAGACTCTAGTAAGAGCTGCGTGAGTTTGTCTTTAATTTTATACACTCATACATGCGTGCATTGAGCCTTCACTCTTATTCTAAATAAGTATTTCAATTCAGCTGGGTTGTTACATTAAGTCGTGTGAGTTTGTCTTTCATTTACACACTCACACACAAAGAACACCCGAGCGCTTGCTCATGCACCTCACGCACCATTTTGACCTTGGCAACCGCTAAGATATAGTCATATTTCTATACTTTCCGCTGCGTTTTCCCGGTTCAGTTGTGTGTGTTTGTCTTTCCATTTACACACAAACACAACACACGCACGTTGGCGACCTTCGGCCCCATATATATATAGTTGTATTTCCCTTCCGCTATGTCTTTAAATTTCGGGTTTTAAGGTTCAGTTGTGTGAGCTGCATTTCAATTTATACATGGCATACACTTACACAATTGAGCCTTTCCGCTCTTAAGATATAGCTATATTTCTCTTTTGCAATTTCCCTTTTGCAATTTCCCTTCTGCTATGTCTTTAAATTCCGGGTTTTCCCTTGGAGTTGCGTGAGTTTGAATTGCATATCCGCCATACCACGAGTTAGGGTGCATATTTGCATCAAAAGTAAAACCCATACACCCGTGCAAAAATCTCCCATACTTAGGCACTTGATGCACACATCTCACTCCTAAATTGGCTAAAACCTAAGACATAGGAAACGTGCAAATCCCACGTTGATAAAATCTGCAACAAGACAAGTAAAACCGATCAAACACTTTGCATACTTTTCAAAAAGGTTATTGTAAACATCCCAAAATCCCACGATTTTCTCAAATTACCTGATTTTGCAAAAGCAGTCCCAAAGGGCTATTTTGAGTCTGGAAACCCAGGAGCCTTCCAGACAACCCTGTACATATGTTGAAACCATATATATTTTAAAAATGTATACATATAGTTTTAAAACCTTAAAAAGGTACTTTGAAACCCCAAAAAGCAGCTTGGCCTGATGAAAGCAGGACCAAAAAGGCAAAAGAGAGCCCGAACTCGGAGCACATTTCAAGCCCGGTACATCAACTCTCGTATCAGAATCATCCCCAGATTCTCAGACATCCAAGCCCCTGATATCAACAATTTACTCAAAATGATCTCCAGAAGGTGAGAAGAAGAGCGGACGACAATGTTGGCGAAGACCCAACGCAAGATGGAGTACTAATGCAGTCAGGCCCCGTACAAACCGTCCGTTTTGAAATGCCATGAAGGAATCAGAAAATCAGATTTGGGCCGGATCTGGACCATATATATCCATATCCAAACCCAACATGCATTTGGATTTGGATTTGGATCCAAATCCAATATCCACATCCATGGCCCACATCACCTTCGCATAAATGGAGGTGGGGCCCATAGATATTTCATGTGAAAAGCTTGGGTATAGAGAGAGAAGGGGTGATAAAGTATGAGTGAGAAAGTTGGTGGGCTTGACTTTTGGTCAAGGGTGGGTTAACCTTGTGGGTTTAGCCTAGAGTGTGGGTTTGAGCTTGTATGCACCTACACCTAACCTGGGGCTGCACCAACATGAACATGGATGCAACTAGGTCCATAGATCGATGCCAAGGAGAGGTTTCTAAAACCTAGCCCTAAGCTAACCCACTTCACCTAGCCACTCCCCCTAAACTTGACCCAATCCTAGCCGTCCTCACCCAAAACCACCCCAACCTCACCTAGCCGACCTCACCTAGCTCACCTCACCTAACTAGACCACCTAGACCCTAACTAACTAAACCTAAACCCACCTTAATACACCTAATTAAACCCCTAACCACTAATTCCTAGCCCCCCTAAACCTGACCCAATCCTAGCCGTCCTCACCCAAAACCACCCCAACCTCACCTAGCCGACCTCACCTATCTCACCTCACCTAACTAGACCACCTATACTCTAACTAACTAAACCTAAACCCACCTTAATACACCTAATTAAACCCCTAACCACTAATTCCCAGCCCCCCTAACCGACCTACCCTAAACCACCAAACAATCCACCCTAACCGACCTACCCCAAACCACCCCACAAGCCCACCTTATTACAAATATCTAGCCTAAACCACCCCAACCGACCTAGCCCCTTTTGCCTATAAAAACCCCACATTTTCTTGCGGGTTGGGATTTTCTCTCTCCAGCTCTCTCTTCCACTAACATCCCCTCTCACTCCCCCCCCAACTGCACCACTTCCACCACCACTCCACCCTTCGGCTGCCACCTTCCCATTGCATCACCCGGCTACCACCTTCCCACTCCATCACTCGGCTGCCACCTTCCACCTTTGGCGTGGAAGATCCTTCGGCTGCCACCTCCGGCCACCACCTCATCCACCAGCACCACGGTTGGTACCACATCTCAACCCCATCTAGCCTCTCATCTCCCCTTCTTTCCCGGGTGCACCCTCCACCACCTGCCACCTCTTCGCCCAGCCTTCTCCCTTACACCCGGCCCAACTGCACCCTACTTCACTACCTCCTCCCTTAGTTACCCACTTCCCAGCCTAACATCACCCTAACCTGCCACCCCCTAAACATCACCCTAACCTGCCACCCCCTAGACATCACCTTAAACCGCCGCACCCTAGCCACTCCATCACCCGGCCAGCATCAAGGCTCCATCCGGCTAGCACCCTACTTGTCGCCAACCTACATCCAAGGAGCTCCCCTTCGGCGGTCCAAGGCGACTCACTAGGCCAAAGCCAAGCAAGTTGAGCACGGACCAGCTACACGTAAGTGCCTAACTCGGTCCTTTATATGAACTTGCTTACATTTAATTAAATTTGATACGGGGTTGTAATAATAGAGCGTTGTCTCCCCCCGGTTGTAACAATGTGGTTTGGCACACCAACACACACGTGCACTTGAGGCATTTCGCTCTTAGCTGCACACAATTTTGGCACACACACGGGCCTAACCAGCCCTTAAGATATAGTTATACTTATATATATTAAGCTGCGTGGGTTTTAACTTAAGTCGTGGGTGTTGTCTTTCAATTTCCACACTCACACACACTGAGCTTTCACTCTTACTCCCAAGACCCTAGTAAGGGCCATATTGCAATTTCGTTTGGGGTGTTTTAATTTAAGTTGTGTGCGTGGTCTTTCAATTCCACACTCACACACATTGAGCTTTCGCTCTTACTCCCAAGACCCTAGTAAGGGCCATATTGCAATTTCGTATGGGGTGTTTTAATTCAAGTTGTGTGCGTGGTCTTTCAATTCCACACTCACACACATTGAGCTTTCGCTCTTATTCCCAAGACCCTAGTAAGGGCCATATTGCAATTATATTTGGGTTTTACATTACAAGTCGTGTGAGTTGTCTTTACATATAAACACAACACCCACGCACACATTGGCGACCTTTGGGCCCATATATATTATAAGTATTTCCCTTCGGCTATGTCTTTAAGATTTGGGTTTTAAGGTTCAGCTATGTGCATAGTCTTTCCATATATACACGACACACACTTGCACAATTGAGCCTTTCCGCTCTTAAGATATAGCCATATTTCCCTTTTGCAATTTTCCTTTTGCAATTTACATTAAGTCATTTCCCTTCCGCATTGTCTTTCAATTCGGGTTTTCCCTTTGGAGTTGTGTGAGTTTGCATTGCATACTCGCCATACCACGAGTTAGGATGCATATTGCATCAATGCAAACCCCACACTCCTGTGCAAAAATCGCCCAACTTAGGTCACTTGCGCACACACCTAGTTGGCCATAAAAAGCATAAAAAGAAAGACATAGGCAAGTGCAAATCCCACGTGAAATAAAACTTGCAATCGTACAAACAAAGCCCAAACACTTCGGGTATTCTTCAAAGAGGTTTGATTTAAAGACTTTGCCAAGCGTACAGACTGACCCTTGCGCATCGGTGTAAGAAGGTCTGCGACGAAAAGAGCTCACTTGCTCATAGTCGCCCCGATAGAGTCAGATTTCAAAACTTACTTCGCTAGCTTGAGTAAGCTAGCTGGCACGCCCTTTTGTTATAAAAATGACTTAGACACACGCGAAAAGGTTCACTTCGGGTCTAAGAAACAGAAGTGGGAATTTTCTGTGTCTACAGGATTGGCACGCCTGATGGGACCTGGGCCTTGTGCAGAGTCAGTTTATGTAGAAAACCTCACTAAAATTTTTTCAAAAAAAGTGTTTTAAACCTTGTTTGTTTCATTTTCATATCTAGGATTTGTTTTGAAAAGCATATTAAAGCATGACGAGTCCAGGCTCCCAAGAGGTATCTAGCCACGGCTCATGCGCATCAAGTTCTCAATCTAGGAAGTTTTCGAAAAAACAAGAGATTGAAGACTTGAGAAGGGATTTCAAGGCCAAGATCGCTGCTCTTAACCAAGAGGCTGAAGCAGGCGATTCATATTTGTCAAATAGCGAACCAAAGGCCAAGAAAAAATTTGAAAAACCTCGCAAACACAAAGAGACTTCCACAATGGAAGGTAACCAATACCACGAGTCCTTCACACATAAGGACTGTAAAGCCCTACAGCAGTTGCTGAGAGGGCAAAATAAAGAGAAAAGAAGTTACGCCCTGTCTGATTTCTTGCCTGTGGACTATGAAACAGACAGTGATGATGAAATACCAAACTTCCATCGGTATGATGGCATGGGAGACCCTAGGTCTCACTTGCAGCTTTTCTCTCGTCGAGCCCATAAGAAAAAGAAGAACTCGATGAAGTGGGTGTATTGGTTCCCTTTGTCCCTCAAAGGCACAGCTACCAAATGGCTGGCTTCCTACGACCTTAGCCAGTTCACAACTTTTAAAGAGTTAGCGAACTGCTTTATGCAAAGATTCTCGCATAACGTAGAAGTCACGCCAACTTTAAACACCTTGAGGGATACAAAACAAGGTGTGAATGAGGACGTGCATACGTTCATCGTTTGTTGGAGGTCTCTCTTAGGTCAAGTGTGAGAGCCGATATCTGAAGGATGTGCAGCCATGCTCATCCTGGATAATTTTAGAAACGAGTTGAAAACCCTTCTCTCGCTTCACGAAATCTCAACTTTTCATAAGTTAATAAAGAAAGCATTCCTTTTTGAAACAAATTTGAAAAAAGGGGTGTATGATCACTTATGGAAAGGAAATCAGATTTTGAAAACTCGCTTGGAGAAGCCCAACACTTACGGGCTACCCATCGCGGACAAAGGGGCAAAACCCCACAAAATTGCCAATGTCCGGGTGGATCCAAGCCCGACAATTGCTTCAAAAAGCTTTGAAAAGTTAGAAAATAAAAAGGAGAGGAGTTTTCAAAAACCCTTCGAAAGACTGGAGTATACTCCGCTGGGGCAACCTGTGTCGGAGGTCCTAGACCTCCTACTTGCCCAAGGCATGATTGAACTCCCTAAGATTACCGAGGGAGTCACTTCGAAGGGAGGGTTTTTAAACAAATTCTACAAGTATCATCGGCTCAAAGGCCATGATACAAGGCGGTGTTTCTCCCTCCTAAATAAAATTAAGAACTTGATAGCAGAAGGTCGACTCCAGGTCGCTGAAGAACCTAAGCTTGACCAAGCTATCTTCAAAGAACCCTTCCCCAAGCATGCAAGTACCAGTGGGAAGGGAAAAGAGGTATGTGCTCTAACGATTTCAAAGAATCTAGCGCATGCATGTGAGTCTGGTTTGTCTACTTGTGCATCTACTCTCATACTTTACAAAAAACCCGCCCAAGTAGTCATCTGGGGACCACCAAGAGTTTTGTCCCGGTTAAACCAATTTTAACCATTCAAGGTGCTCCAAATCTCTCAATTAGAGCCATGATTAGTGCGAAACCTAGGTTGATCGTGGGGGAGGTGAGAAGATCCAGGAGGATCTACCAACCCCCACATCTACAAAGTGCTAAAAAGGTGGTCAGTGTGCCTGGCCCCTCAAACGCATGTATTCCTAGAGTTCTGCCAAAAACGGACAAAGGAAATGTCGTTTTGAAGGTATATGATTTCGAAAACCATCTTTCAAAGATTCCTATCAATATGTTCATCCTAGAGCTAATATAAACTTTGCGTAGGCATAAACCAGTGTTAGAGAAAATTCTAGAAAGAGCAAGGGTTAGTTCGAACATTACCCCATAATCCTTGTCCAAACAAGTGGCCTCCATAGGAGCAAAAACGTCCATCGTATTCTCGAAAGATGATGTAGAAAGACCCTACGAGTCCCATAACCAGGCCCTACATATCGAGGTGGTTCTGAATAACCACTCTCTAGATAGGTGCCTTGTCGATGGGGGAGGAGGGCTCAACATCCTTCCACTTCATGTGGTGAACCAAATCGGAGTCACCTTGACATCTGTGAATCCAAGTCCCATCGTCATCACTGGATACGATGGAAATGCGTCTAGACCGCTAGGATCTATCGAACTCCCCATGGAAACGGGAGGGATAGCACACATGGGGGTGTTCCATGTCCTAGACATCCACCCCCATTATAACCTGTTGTTGGGAAGTCCCTGGATACACAGCTTGTGCGTTGTGCCATCCACCTTCCACAGGTGTGTCAAAATCCCTTTCAGGGAGAAAGTCATAGTGATCCTAGGTAAGAGTCATCCTCAGCTTCAGGGGTTCATAAATTCCCCTTACTTGTCAAGTTCCCAGACCCACGAGGTAAAACTGGGACAAACCATGCTCGAGCCACCAAGGCTCACTTTGTACAACCCTAGGAAGGTCGTATATGTGAAGGGGCCACCCATGGCTGGCCCCCTCAAAGTTGTGACCATTCCGGGAAAACCCAAGAACCCCTTATTTCCAAAACCCCTGGACAAAAAGCCCTATGTGCACAACATAGACGACAGCAAGTTCCCGGACCACGATTTGCATCAAAATTTCTCTAAAAACAAAAAATTGTGGAACATGCTGTTAAACATGGGCTATTTACCTTATAAGAGTCTAGGGGCACAAAATCAGGGTCTCCTAGAACCCATACTGCCTAGGGCCAATCCAAGCCGATATGGGATCGGCTATACTCCCAAAATACCACCAGAGCCACCCCCTATAACCACTTGGGTCAAGGGTGCCCTGGAGCTTACCCTAGAAGAAACCTACGATTTAGACCTCTTCTTTCGAGTCTAACCCATAGTGTTTTCCCTTTGTAGGTATGATGGAGGATCCCTTTATAAAATACAAAAACATTTGAAAAATTCAAAATCCAAAAAAGAAAAAATTACAAAAGCCAAAAACATTAGAAAATCAAAAACTCGAAAAAAGAGTAGTTTGTATAGTTCCCAAAGTACTCATTTTACAAAAGAACAAAAAAATAAAAAAATTTACAAAATTCCAAAAAGATTTTGTACATAGCTACTCCTGGTAAGGATTTGGAAAAAGTGAAAGATTTTGAAAGAAACGTTGTTTGCATAACCAGACCAAAAATTTTAAAATCCATAGAAATTCCAAGTGTAAAACCAGGTCTTATTCCCTAAGGTCTATAAACCACGAGAATGATCGAAGCCTAGAAGTGGATCCCCTTGAGGAAGATCCCACTTTTGAGCTCCCAGAATTTCATAAATTTCTCAATTTTGAAAAGCCTTCAAATTCAATAGGAGGAGATTTCATAGAGGTAAACCTAGGGAGTGATTCAAAGCCCAAACTCATTAAGGTAGCGCATGTTTGCATGAGTATGAAAGATCAGCATTCATTGTATTTCTACAAACCTACCTAGATGTGTTTGCATGGACGTATGAAGACATGCCGGGCATAGACCCCAGTATTGTCGAACATCGTCTTCCCTTAGATGCGAATGTGAAACCCATAAAGCAAAAGCTTAGGAAAATACATCCGAATGTACATGCACAAGTCAAAGAGGGTTTAGAAGATCTGTTAAAAGCTGGATTTATAAAACCCATTGCATATTCTGATTGGTTATCCAATATCGTCGTTGTTCGAAAAACCAATGGGAAGATTCGAATATGCATCGATTTCAAAAACCTGAATAAAGCCACTCCAAAGGATAATTATCCTTTACCAAACATAGATTTGATAGTCGATAGTACTGCAAATCACGAAATGTCTTCGTTTATGGATGGCTATTATGGGTATAATCAAATCAAATTAAGCCCACGAGATCAGGGTAAGACCGCTTTCACAACCCCATGGGGCACGTACTGCTCTACAGTCATGCCATTTGGTTTGAAAAATGTCGGTGCCACATACCAGGGAGCCATGACCACGATCTTCTATGATCAGATTCATGAGCTCGTAGAGGTATATGCAGATGATCTCTTGCCAAAATCCAAAACTCGATGCACTCATATCGAATGCTTACAAAAGATTTTCGAAAGGCTTAGGCTTTACAAAGTAAAGCTAAACCCTTAGAAGAGTGTGTTCGGAGTAGAGTCTGAAAAGCTCTTAGGCTTTATGGTGAGCCAAAGGGGTATAGAAGTTGACCCATCTAAGTGTCGAGCCATCATAGACATGGCTCCACCCTCCAATCTCACGCAGATTCATAGCCTCCAAGGTCGACTACAATCCATTCGCAGGTTTATCGCAAACCTGACGACTACATGCGAACCCTTCAACAAATTATTGAGAAAGGGCACGAAATTTTCATGGGATGACGACTGCCAAAAGTCATTTGAAAGACTAAAGGCATACCTAGTTAATCCCCCTGTTTTAAATCCTCCGAAGCAAGGAAAACCTCTTCTGCTTTACATTTCCGTCCATGCGAATGCCTTGAGAGCTTTGTTAGCTCAATACGAGGATGACACCCACAAAGAGTATGCCATCTATTATATTTCGAAAACTCTCTTGGCTTATGAAAGGAATTATCAAGCCATGGAGAAGACGTGCTTGGCCCTAGTTTGGGCCTGCTAGAAATTTTGACGCTATTTCCTAGATCATGAGATCTGGATAGTGTCCAAGCTTGATCCAATCAAGCATTTATTCGAAAAACCCATTCTCACTGGTAGATTGGGCAAATGACAACTCCTTTTAATGGAGTATGACCTGAAATACCATCATCAGATCTCCATTAAGGGGCAAGCCCTAGCAGACTAGGTGGCCGAGTTCCCCCTAGAAGACGCATATCCCACACTTAGTGAAATGCCTGATGAAGGCATATTGTAAAACCAATTTCAAAACCACATTTTGGCAAACTCTTTCGAAAACCAAGTGTGGAAGATGCACTTTGATGGGGCACAAAACCAACGAGGGGCTGGTGTTGGGGTCATCCTCATATCCCCTGAAAAGGGTGAGATCCCCATAAAAGGCTAGATTTCGAATGTTCCAACAACATAGCTGAGTATGAAGTACTCATAAAAGGCTTAAGGATTTCAAAAACTCTAGGGGCATCATGCATCGAGGTCTTTGGAGATTCGCTCCTTGTTATAAACCAAGTTTTGAAAATTTGGCAAGTGCGAAATGAAAAACTTCTTCCATATCACGAGTTGGCCACTTGATTGGTTGAGTCATTCCAATCATGTAGACTCACACACATAGGAAGAGAGGATAATGGCATTGCCGACGCCCTCTCCTCCTTGTGTTCAGCCCTAAAGGTCGACCCCACTTTAGGAACTCGATCCTTAGAGATATGGCATGCGCCCACTCCATCCACACACGATTTGGATATTTGCCAAAATAATCCAGATTCTGTTGAAAAACCTTGGTTCTATGACATCAAATGTTTTCTAGAAAATGGGGGATTCGCTGAGGATGCCACATCCAAAGATAAGGCATTCATCCGGAAAATTTCTACCCGATACATAATTTTGGGTGGGGTTTTGTATAAAAAAAGTTTTACCGGCATCTTACTAAGATGTGTCAACCTAGAGGAGGCTAGGACTGTTATGCATGAATTCCACAATAGAAAATGTGGAGGTCATGTTAATGCCAACATGATGGCAATGAAAATACTTAGAGCAGGCTATTTTTGGTCCACCCTGAAAAAGGATTGCCACGATCATGTTAAGAAGTGTCATCCATGTCAAGTGCATGGGCACACCATTCATATCCCATCATCTTCATTGCATTCCGTGGTCAGCCCCTGGCCATTTACCATGTGGGCGTTTGATATTGTAGGCCCGATATTTCCAAAGGCATCGAATGGGCATAGGTTCATTTTAGCAGCCACTGAGTACTTCTCCAAGTGGGTTGAAGCCATCTCCCTAACCAATGTACAGGGGCAGCATGTGGTGGCTTTTATTAGGGGAAATATCTTGGCTCGATTTGGAGTTCCAAGAGATCTTGTGTCTGATAATGGCACCCCATTCAAAAACGAGCGGATGGTCAAGTTGTGCAACACTTATGGCATAACTCACCACTTCTCCTCGCCCTACTACCCTCAAGGCAACGACCAAGACAAAGCCACGAATAAGACTCTCATTGGCATAATTGAGAAGACTTTAGAGAAGGGTAGGACGTGGCACGAGAAGCTGGATGAAGCCTTATGGGCTTATAGGACTTCCATCTGAACTCCTACGAATGCCACGCCATTCGAATTGGTCTATGGCACAAACGCCATTCTTCCCATTCATACACAGTTGCATTCTTGGAGGATTTAAAACAGGGGAATTAACTAGGTATGCCTTTAGTCTTTCAAATGACTTTTGGCAGTCGTCATCCCATGAAAATTCTGTGTCCTTTCTCAACAATTTATTGAAGGGTTCGCATCTAGTCGCCAGGTTTGCGATAAACCTGCGAATGGATTGTAATTGACCTTGGAGGCTACGAATCTGTGTGAGATTGGAGGGTGGAGCCATGTCTATGATGGCTCGACACTTAGATGGGTCGACTTCTATACCCCTTTGGCTCACCATAAAGCCTAAGAGCTTTTCAGACTCTACTCCGAACACACATTTCTAAGGGTTTAGCTTTACTTTGTAAAGTCTAAGCCATTCGAAAATCTTTTGTAAGCATTCGATATGAGTGCATTGAGTTTTGGATTTTGCCAAGAGATCATCCACATATAGCACTACGAGCTCATGAATCTGATCATGTAAGATCGTGGTCATGGCTCTCTGATATGTGGCGTCGGCATTTTTCAAACCAAAGGGCATGACTGTATAGCAGTACGTGCCCCATGGGGTTGTGAAAGTGGTCTTACCTTGATCTCGTGGGCTTAGTTTGATTTTATTATACCCTGAATAGCCATCCATAAACGAAAACATTTCATGATTTGCAGTACTATCGACTATCAAATCTATGTTTGGTAAAGGATAATTATCCTTTGGAGTGGCTTTGTTCAGGTTTCTAAAATCGATGCATATTCGAATCTTCCCATTGGTTTTTCGAACAACAACGATATTGGATAACCAATCAAAATACGCAATGGGTTTTATAAATCCAGCTTTTAACAAATCTTCTAAACCCTCTTTGACTTGTGCATGTACATTCGGATGTATTTTCCTAAGCTTTTGCTTTATGGGTTTTACATCCGCATCTAAGGGAGGACAATGTTCGACAATACTGGGATCTATGCCCGGCATGTCTTCATACGTCCATGCAAACACATCTAAGTAGGTTTGTAGAAATGCAATGAATGCTGATCTTTCATGCTCATGCAAACATGCGCCTACCTTAATGAGTTTGGGCTTGGAATCACTCCCTAGGTTTACCTCTATGAAATCTCCTCCTACTAAATTTGAAGGCTTACATCAAAGTCAAGAATTTTGTGAAATTCTAGGAGCTCAGAAGCGGGATCTTCCTCAAGGGGATCCACTTCTGGGCTTCGATCATTCTCGTGGTTTGTAGATCATAGGGAATTTGATGCATGGATTTTCAAAAGACCTGGTTTTACACTTGGAATTTCTATTGATTTCGAAATTTTTGGTCTGGTTATACAGACAACGTTTTTTTCGAAATCCTTTCCTTTTCCCAAATCCTTACCAGGAGTAGCTATGTACAAAATCTTTTTGGAGTTTTGTAAATTTTTTATTTTTTTGTTCTTTTGTAAAATGAGTACTTTGGGAACTATACAAACTACTCTTTTTTTGAGTTTTTGATTTTCCAATGTTTTTGGCTTTTGTAATTTTCCATTTTTTGGATTTTGAATTTTTCAATTGTTTTTGTATTTTTGATAAAGAGATCTTCCATCATACCTACAAAGGGAAAACACTACAGGTTAGACTCTAAATAAGAGATCTAAATCGTAGGTTTCTTCTAGGGTAGGCTCCAGGGCCTCTTGACCCAGGTGGTCACAGGGGGTGGCTCTGGTGGTATTCTGGGAGTATAGTTGATCCCATATCGGCTTGGATTGGCCCTAGGCAGTATGGGTTCTAGGAGACCCTGATTTTGTGCCCCTAGACTCTTATATGGCAAATAGCCCATGTTTAACAGCATGTTCCATGATTTTTTGTTTTTAGAAAATGCTTGATATAAATCATGGTCCTGGAACTTGCTGTCGTCTATGTTGTGCACATAGAGCTTTTTGTCCACGGGTTTTGGAAATAAGGGATTCTTGGGTTTTCCTAGAATGGTCAGAACTTTGAGGGGGGCAGCCTTGGGTGGCCCCTTCATATATATGACCTTCCTAGGGTTGTACAAAGTGAGCCTTGGTGGCTCGAGCATGGTTTGTCCCAGTTTTACCTCGTGGGTCTGGGAACTTAACAAGCAAGGGGAATTTATGACCCCTTGAAGCTGAGGATGACTCTCACCTAGGATTACTATGACTTTATCCCTGAAAGAGATTTTGACACACCTGTGGAAAGTGGATGGCACAGCGCACAAGCTGTGGATCCAGGGCCTTCCCAACAACAGGTTATAATGGGGGTGGATTCCAGGACATGGAACACCCCCGTGTGTGCTATCCCTCCCGTTTTCATGGGGAGTTCAATAGATCCTGGAGGTCTACACTCATTCCCATCGTATCCAGTGATGACGATGGGACTTGGATGAACGAATGTCAAGGTGACTCCGATTTGGTTTGCCACATGAAGTGGAAGGATGTTGAGCCCTCCTCCCCCATCGACAAGGCACATATCCAGAGAGTGGTTATTCAGAACCACCTCGATATGTAAGGCCTCATTAGGTGATTCGTAGGGTCTTTCTACATCGTCTTCTAAGAATACGAAGGGCGTTTTTGCTCCTATGGAGGCCACTTGTTTGGACAAAGATTCTGGGGTAATGTTTGAACTAACCTTTGCTCTTTCTAGAATTTTCTCTAACACTAGTCTATGCCTAGGCGAAGTTTGTATTAGCTCTAGGATGGACATATTGATAGGAATCTTTGAAAGATGGTTTTCAAAATCATATACCTTTAAAACGACATTTCCTTTGTCCGTTTTTGGCAGAACTCTAGGAATACATGCTTTTGAGGGGCCAGGCACACTGACCACCTTTTTAGCACTTTGCAGATGTGGGTGTTGGTAGATCCACCCGGATCTTGTCACCTCCCCCACGATCAACCTAGATTTCACACTTAACATGGCTCTAATCGAGATATTTGGAGCACCTTGAATGGTTAAAACTGGTTTAATCGGGGACGGAACTCTTGGTGGTCCCCGGATGACTACTTGGGCGGGTTTTTTATAAAGTATGAGAGTAGATGCACAAGTAGATGAAGCAGACCCACATGTATGCGCTAGATTCTTTGAAATCGTGAGAGCACATACCTCTTTTCCCTTCCCACTGGTACTTCCATGTTTGGGGAAGGGTTCTTTGAAGATAGCTTAGGCAGGCTCAGGTTCTTCAGCGACCTGGAGCCGGCCTTCTGCTATCAAGTTCTCAATTTTATTTAGTAGGGAGAAACACCGCCTCGTATCATGGCCTTTGAGCCAATGATACTTGCAGAATTTGTTTAAAAACCCTCCCTTCGAAGTGGCCCTCTCAGGAATCTCGGGGAGTTCGATCATGCCTTGGGCAAGTAGGAGGTCTGGGACCTCCGATACAGGTTGCCCCAGCGGAGTGTACTCCCGTCTTTCGAAGGGTTTTTGAAAACTCCTCTCCTTTTTATTTTCTAATTTTTCAAAACTTTTTGAAGCACTTGCCCGGCTTGGATCCACCCGGACATTGGCGATTTTATGGGGTCTTGCCCCTTTATCCGCGGTGGGTAGCCCATAAGTGTTGGGCTTCTCCAAGCGAGTTTTCGAAATTGGATTTCCTTTCCATAAGTGATCATACACCCCCTTTTTCAAATTTGTTTCAAAAAGGGATGCTTTCTTTATTAACCTATGGAAAGTCGAGATTTCGTGAAGCGAGAGAAGCGTTTTCAACTCGTTTCTAAAATTATCTAGGATGAGCATAACTACACATCCTTCAGATATGGGCTCTCGCACTTGACCTAGGAGAGACCTCCAACGAACGATGAACATATGTACGTCCTTGTTCACACCTTGTTAAGTCGGCGTGACTTCTACGTTATGCGAGAATCTCTGCATAAAGCAGTTCGCTAACTCTTTGAAAGTTATGAACTGGCAAAGGTCGTAGGAAGCCAGCCATTTGGCAGTTGTGCCCTTAAGGGACAAAGGGAACCAATACACCCATTTCATTGAGTCCTTCTTTTTCTTGTGGGCTCGACGAGAGAAAAGCTGCAAGTGAGACCTAGGGTCTCCCATGCCATCATACTGATGGAAGTTCGGTATTTCATCGTCACTATCTGTTTCGTAGTCTACAAGCAAGAAATCAGACAGGGCATAACTACTTTTCTCTTTATTTTGCCCTCTCAGTAGCTGCTATAGGGCTTTACGGTCCTTGTGTGTGAAGGACTCGTAGTATTGGTTACCTTCTATTGCGGAAGTCTCTTTGTGTTTGTGAGGTTTTTCAAATTTTTTCTTGGCCTTTGGTTCGCCATTTGATGAACATGAATCGCCCGCTTTAGCCTCTTGGCTAAGAGCAGCGATCTTGGCCTCGAAATCCCTTCTCAAGTCTTCAATCTCTTGTTTTTTCAAAAACTTCCTAGATTGAGAACTTGATGCGCATGAGCCGTGGCTAGATACCTCTTGGGAGCCTGAACTCGACATGCTTCAATGCTTTTCAAAACAAATCCTAGATATGAAATGAAACAAACAAGGTTTAAAACACTTTCTTTGAAAAAATTTTCATGAGGTTTTCTACATAAACTGACTCTACACAAGGCCCAGGTCCCACCGGGCGTGCCAAATCCTGTAGACACGAAAAATTCCCACTTCTAGTTCTTAGCCCCGAAGTGAACCTTTTCGTGTGTCTAAGTCATTTTTATAATAAAAGGGTGTGCCAGCTAGCTTACTCAAGCTAGCGAAGTAAGTTTTGAAATCTGACTCTATCGGGGCGACTATGAGCAAGTGAGCTCTTTTCATCGCAGACCTTCTTTCACCGATGCGCAAGGGTCAGTCTGTACGCTTGGCAAAGTCTTTAAATCAAACCTCTTTGAAAAATACCCGAAGTGTTTGGGCTTTGTTTGTACGATTGCAAGTTTTATTTCACGTGGGATTTGCACGTGCCTATGTCTTTCTTTTTATGCTTTTTAGGGCCAACTAGGTGTGTGCGCAAGTGACCTAAGTTGGGCGATTTTTGCACAGGAGTGTAGGGTTTGCATTGATGCAATATGCATCCTAACTCGTGGTATGGCGAATATGCAATGCAAACTCACACAACTCCAAAGGGAAAACCCGAATTGAAAGACAATGCGGAAGGGAAATGACTTAATGTAAATTGCAAAAGGAAAATTGCAAAAGGGAAATATGGCTATATCTTAAGAGCGGAAAGGCTCAATTGTGCAAGTATGTGTCGTGTATATATGGAAAGACTATGCACGTAACTGAACCTTAAAACCCAAATCTTAAAGACATAGCCGAAGGGAAATACTTATAATATATATGGGCCCGAAGGTCGCCAATGTGTGCGTGGGTGTTGTGTGTATATGTAAAGACAACTCACACGACTTGTAATGTAAAACCCAAATATAATTGCAATATGGCCCTTACTAGGGTCTTGGGAATAAGAGCGAAAGCTCAATGTGTGTGAGTGTGGAATTGAAAGATCACGCACACAACTTGAGTTAAAACACCCAAATGAAATTGCAATATGGCCCTTACTAGGGTCTTGGGAGTAAGAGCGAAAGCTCAATGTGTGTGAGTGTGGAATTGAAAGACCACGCACACAACTTGAATTAAAACACCCAAATGAAATTTCAATACGGCACTTACTAGGGTCTTGGGAGTAAGAGCGAAAGCTCAATGTGTGTGTGTGGAATTGAAAGACAACACCCACGACTTAAGTTAAAACCCACGCAACTAAATATATATAAGTATAGCTATATCTTAGGGGCTGGTTAGGCCCGTGTGTGTGTGCTAAAATGGTGTGCAGCTAAGAATGGAATGGCTCAAGTGCACATGTGTGTAGACGTGCGAAAATTCTCACTTTGGGTTTTTAGGCCTAAAGTAAACCTTTTCGTATCTACTTCGCTTTATGGGCATGCCAGCTAGTTTACTTTAACTAGCAAAGTATGTTTTGAAAATAATATGACTTTTGAAAGGCGATTGTAGGCAAGCGGGATTTTTACATCGCAGACCTTCTTGCACCGATGCGCAAGGGTCAGTCTGTACGCTTAGAGACTTCGTTTTGAAACAAGTTTAACTCAAAATATATTTTGAATGAAGAAGTGTTTTAAAACCTTTTGAAAACCATGCATTTGGGCGATTTTGATTTTATAAGGGTTGGACGACCCTAAGTCTTTCAAATTTTAATCTACTTAGGCACGATGTGCATGCATCGAAAATAGCCTAAGTCTTGGCGTGTTTGCACGATTGATTCGGGTTGTTTTTGTATGATTTTTAGATTTTATTTCACGTGGATTTGCACGCGCCTATGTCTTTCTTTTTATCCCTTTTCGGACCAACTAGGTGTGTGTTATCAACATGTGACCTAAGTGGGGCGACTTCGAGCGGGAGTATGGGTTTTGCTTTGATGCAATATGCGTCCTAACTCATGGTATGGCGTATATGCAATGCAAACTCACGCAACTCCAAAGGGAAAACCCGAATTGAAAGACAATGCGAAAGGGAAATTACTTGAATGTAAATTGCAAAAGGGAAATTGCAAAAGAGAAATATGGCTATATCTTAAGAGCGGAAAGGCTCAATAGTGCAAGTGTGTGCCGTGTATATATTGAAAGACAATGCACACAGCTGAACCTTAAAACCCAAATCTTAAAGACGTAGCCGAAGGGAAATACTTATATAATATATATGGGCCCTTACTTGGGTCTTGGGAGTAAGAGCGAAGGCTCAATGTGTGTGCGTGTGAAAATGTAAAGACAACACACACGACTTTAACTGAAACCCAAATATAAATTGCAGTATGGCCTTAACTAAGGTCTTGGGAGTAAGAGCGAAAGCTCAATGTGTGTGAGTGTGGAGAATGTAAAGACAACACACACGACTTAATTAAAAACTCCCGCGACTTAAAATATATAAATACAACTATATCTTAGGGGCTAGTTAGGCCCGTGTATGTGCAAGAGGTGTACGACTAAGAGCGAGATAGGCTCAAGTGCACGTGTGTGTGGGTGTGTATCAAACCAAACTTATTACAAATGGGGGGAGACAACGCTCCATTATTACAACCCCATATCAAAATTTAATTAAACTTAGCAAGTTTAAATAAGGGACCAAGTTAAGACACTTACATGTAGCTGGTCCATGATCAACTTGCTGGAAATTTGCTTCATGTGTCGATTTGAGCAGCCAAGAGAGGGTTCCTTGGGTGATTTGGGCAAAGGAGAGGGTGTGAGTGGTTTAGGGACAGGTAGGGGCTGGACGGTTGGTGTAGGGGAGCTAAGGGAAGTGGTGAAAGGTTGGAGTGGCAGGTGGTGCAGCCGGGTGTGAAGTGGAGAAGGGTGGAAGGTTGGTTGGTGCAGCCGGTTGTGAAGTGAAGAAGGGTGGAAGAGTGGAGCAGGTGGCCGGCTGGATGTGAAGTGGAGATGGAGGTGGAAGGGTGGAGCAGGTGGCCGGTGGTGGAGTGCAAGGGGAGGAGGCGCAGGTGGCTGGCTGGGAAAATCCTGGCCGGCTGTCCCTAGGTGAGTGAATGGGGATGGGAGAGAGAGGGACTGCTAGAGTCTTGTGGCTGCGTGGGATTGTGAATGGTGAGAGAGTGGGGACAGCTGGGAGTGATTCATTAATGGGATTGGGTAGAGTCGGCTAGGATAGGTAATGATGAGGGAATGGGGAAGGTCGGCTGGGAGTGTGGGGACAGTTGGGGCAGTTGGGGTTCTAGTTAGGTCACGGTTAGGTGATGGGTGGCTGGGAATAAAAGGGAGCTACTTAGTTTATTCAAAGGGTGGTTGGGTCTAGTTAGGATGGGAGTCTAGTTAGGTGGGTTGTGGGCTAGATATTTGGTTTTAGGTGGGCTGGTTTTTAAGGTGGGCTAGATATTTAGGTGGGGTGGTTTAGTTGTTTAGGGCTTAGCTAGGTGGGTTGGTTTTAGGGTGAGGTTTAGTGAGGTGGGTTAGGTGTTTAGGCTAGGATTAGGTTAGGATGAAGGGAATTAGGCTAGGATTAGGGAGGTGGGTTAGGTGATTAGGTTGGGATTAGGGGAGGATTAGGGAAGTGGGTTAGGTGATTAGGCTAGGATTAGGCCGGGATTTGGGTAAATGGATAGGATTAGGGGTTTTGGGTTAGGAGCCTCCCTTTGCATAGCCCATGGTCTTCATTGCATCATGTTGGTGCAACCCTAGGTTAGGTGTAGGTTCATACAAGCTTAAACCCATACTAATTAGGCTAACCCACATGATTAACCCAAAACTTGACACACAAATCAAGCTTAATACATGTTCACTCATATTTAATCCCCCCATTCTCTCTCATGCCCAAGCTTCCCATGTGATTTTCTTGTGGGCCCCACCTCCATTTATGAGAAGGTGATGTGGGCCATGGATGTGGATGTTTGGATTGGATCTTTGGATCCAAATCCAAATCCAAATCCATATACATGTTTGGTTTTGGATCTAGATATATATGGTCCAGATCCGATTCAAACTAAATTCTGACTCCTTCAAGGTATGTTCGAAATGAACGGTTTGTGCGGGGTCTGACAGCATCAGTACTCCGTCTTGCGTTGGGTCTTCGCCAACATGGTCGTCCTCTTCTGTTTTCACCTTCCGAAGATGATTTCAAATGATTTGTTGATAATAGGGACTTAGATGTCCGAGATTCTGGGGGTGAATTTGGTACGAGAGTTGATGTGCTGGGCTTGACATGTGCTCCGGTTCCGGGCTCTCTTTCGCTTCTTTGGTCCTGCTTTCATCAGGCCAAGAGGCTGTCTGGGCTTTTTTCATCGTTTTGGTGGCTGGTTTTTACCAGGTTGCACCTGTTGGACTCAGCTCTTACAAAATTGGGACTTGGCCCAAATATAACATATTTTATATAAAAATGGGGTTTTATACAAAATTTGGAGTTTTTACAACTCTTGGGCTTTCGAAAACGAAAAATCTGGTCTCGAAATGGGGATTTTAAAACCAGGCATGTTTTCGAAAATTATGGAAATTCGGGGTGTTTATAGATGCCCCTCTTTGGCATTATCGAAATTTATTTGAGTAATGGCAAAGAAGTAACACCCCTTTTTATGGTTTTTCTCAATTTTTTTCTCGAGAATACACCATCTTTATTTCGCAAAATCCCTGTTTTCTTTTACCACAGGAGGGGAATTTTAGCAGAAAGGGGACTATTCCTAGCCGCTTTTCCTATATATATGATCATGCATGAATGACTCTTTGAATGCATGCATGAATGAGCAAAATTTTTCTTTTTGGGGTTTTTGAGCCCGAAGAGAGCCTTTTTAGGCTAACTGCTTCGAGAAGGTTTTTCCCATGTCTTTTTGACATTTTCGGGTTTTCGAGTTTGGAGAGAGCCTTTTGAGGCTGTCTGCTCCAAACAGGTTCTACCCATTTGTCTTTTTGACATTTGTGGGGTTTTTGCAAACCTCTTTTTCAAAAAGGAACTCCTTTTATCTTTTTATCGGAAAGGACTTCCAATTTTTCATACTTCCCTTCATTCGGGTTTCAACACCTACTACTAAATAGAGGATTTTGGGTAGGAAAACTTGGAAAACATTTCAAAGTTCCATTTCCTACAAAACAAAGTCGAGTTCTCAAACAAAATGAAATCCAAATAAGTAGATTATATTCGTACTTTAGGAATTTCATAGTTGAATTTTTTTTTCCTTGGGGATAAGCCATGGGGATATGGGAAAGAGTTACCATGGTCCCTTCTAAAGCGTCCCATGGTTTTAGACAAAGAATTGGAAAATTGCTCTTTCGGGCTTTGGCTTTTGTTTTTTTCATAAAGGGTCTCCCTTTGGGAGTATTTTTTCATTAATCCCTCTTTTCTTTAAAGGAAAGCAGCTCTTAGGAGGAGTTTTTGTATTCCCTATGTATGAAGGGAAGACATCTTTGGGATGAGTTTTTTTATATCTCCTTTTTCTTTTGAACGAGAAGACCTCTTTCGGAGGAGTTTTTGTATTCCCTGTTTATGAAGGGAAGACCACTTTCGAAGGAGTTTTTGTATTCTCGTTCTTTTCCTTTTTCATTTGGATATAGCCAATTTTCCTTTTCGGAGAGAAAGTCGAAATGGGGAAAGCTTATCCCTTTGGTTACTCGATTCAACCGAGATTTTCCTATTTCTTAATAGACTCTGCTATTTGAAAATATTTTGATATTTTTGAACAAGGCTCAATCTTGTAAGCCAAGGTTCTTTGAAATATCGCCAATTTATTTTTGGAAGACTCTACCTTTCGAAAGTATAAATTCCTCCTTTCAGGGTTATACAATCTACTTCGATCCTTCTTTCAAGAAGTTTCAAAGGAGTTCGATTTTTCAAAATCTTTTTGAAAAAGAATTCAACATAAACCCTTTTGAATATTCGGGCATTTTCGGGGTTTTGCTAATTTCTACCCACAATATCAATAAATTTCTAATTTTTGTTGCCCTTTTGAAGACATGGGGACATTCCTACTCGAGTTTGCCACCCTTTTGGGCTTTCTTCGGGGTGATATGATGCAAGCTATGCACTCCATGTGACTTAAAATGGAAATACATGTTTTAATGCAACGATGAACATATGAAATGTATCTCACAAATCATGAAGGAGATGCATTCGTTTATCCATGGAAAGTGTCTAGGAGCTGTGTTTAAAAATGCCCCTAGCTTGATGGGAATTTCGCATGGTCATATGGTGAAGGGCCATGACTTTTCAAAAGGATTTTGGATGGACAATGGTATGTTCATGTCCATGCACTTCCACGGTTTTTCTAACATGATCATGATACTTTTTGCTCAAGGATGAAGACATAACCAGCCCTAAGTGATCATCGTGGCCATCATGTTTGATTTCAACATGGTCTCCATATTTCATCGTGAGACTCATGTGTTTTATCCTAACGCAATCAAGGTTTTCATATAAAACCAGAAGTTGAGAAATCCTTCTTTTCAAAGCCATATGTAGGGTTAAAATTTTTCGAAATTTTAATCTCTTTTGAGAAAGCAGTTTTGGGAAATCCTCCCTTTCTATATGAAGATGGTTTTATACCAGCCCCTTTGATCTAAATTTGTTTTCCATACTTGGTTTTGGTCAAGCATGGTTTTTGGAATTCATTTTGAAGGTTCATGCCTTCATGGGGCATTTGATCAAGTATGGGGAATGTGTCTCAAAGAGGCACCTTAGCCACACGACATAGGGCTTGTCCCTTCATGGAGTCTTGAGTTTTTGAAACTCATACTCTGTTGAAAAGGGTTGCCATTTACTTATGATGTCTCGAATTTTGAAGGCCTACAGCAAGGCTAAGCACGATTCTTCTCTTGGCTTAGTGAATCCTTTCACATGCCAATAGAGTTTTCGAAAATGTATGGCACACTTTCTATGGACACCATCTTCATTTTGATTGAGTCAAGCACCCAATGTATGAATTGTAGTGCTTTGGAAGGTTTTGATCAAAATATTTTTGAAAGCTTTTGTAAAATGTTAACCCTTTTTCAAGATTCTCATTTTAGCATCTTGCTTTGAAATTTTTGAAATCCACCTTGAAGGTTTCGGATTTGATTTATATAGAGATATGCCTATGATGGCTCGATACTTAGGGGGTCGACTTTCATTGCCCCTTTGGTTTCACTAAAACCTTTAACTCAAGTTCTAAGACATTGTCTAGACCCGATATTGTTTATGTACACGCATGATTTCAAAATGTAATGCATGATGCTTATGTAGACATGCACACACTATGGGTTAGACTCACTTCTAAAAATCCCCAATTTTTCTATAAGTCAAGGATTTTACGAATTTCAAGAAGCTTAGAGGTAAGTATCCCTCCTTGCTTTGATGATTCTCGAGTTTTTTCAATTTTTTTGAAAGCTCTAGACAAAAGGTATAAATGACCAGCATTTTGGATATTTTTTGGTTTTTGGGAGTACATACAGTTTTCGGAAAGGCTTTTTACAATTTTCGAAAATGGACTTTGTACATGGCCAAAGGCTTTTGAAATAATTTTCCTTTTAGAATTTTTAGTTTTCCAAATGTTTTTGAGATTTTTGAGGGTTTTCAAATTTTTTGATCTTTTTCAAAAGTAGGGATCTTCCATTGAACCTTCAAAGAAAACATTCATGAATCAGACTCTAATCAAATAGGTCTAAGACATGGGTTTCGATTTTAGAGGTTCTATAGGGCACGCTTGACCCAGATGGTCTTAGGTGGCGGCTCTGGGGGTATGGGTGGGCTGTAGCCCAGTCCATATCGTTCCCTATTGGTTCTAGGTAGGACAGGTTCAAGCCTACCTTGGTTTCAGGTTCCCAGGCCCGTGTAGGGTTTATATCCCATATTCATAATCATGTTCCAAGACTTTTTGCTTTTCGAAAAGTTTTGGTATAAATCATGGTCTTGGAACATGGAATCATCCATGTCGGGGATACATACCCTTTTGGATATCGGGAATTTGGATTCAGGGGTGATGGAAGACTTGGGCTTCCATACAAACCTGGTTTGGGAGACTTTGTCCTCAAGGAAAGCCAAGCTTGGTTCCCTGAGGAGTTTTGGACATAGTAGGGTTATGGAAAACTTATGGTTCCATACCCCATTTTGGGAGAAATTTACTTCAAGGGGAGCCATGCAAGGTCCCTTGAAGTTTTTGACTTGGTCCCTAGGTTCAACTCGTGGTGCCCCTAGGGATTGATTTTTTTGTTTCAAAGCCATAATCTTGGTTCCAGGGTACAAGACTAGGCTTGAAGAAGTGGGTTTTTCTATGGTAGGGTTATGAGCTCCTAAGATGTTGACGCATGCATTAGGGGTCTCCATGTCTACCATTTTCGGAACTTCTTTTTTTTTTTTGAAATTCCTTTGAATGGTGCGTGACAGTTGGTGCACCTTGAAAATCCTCAAGTTTTGGCACAATTTGTGGATTTGTGTGTGCAGAGGGGTTATCCAATGCATCTGATGACCCTATATGAAGAAGAGAGTATTGAGAAGGACAGGTTTCAGGCATACCTCTTTGTGGCTTGTCTACCTTTATACGGTGAGAACAAGCCGTTTTCTCGGGTAACTCTATTTTGAGCCCCCAGGTTTTCACGAGGCAATCCTCTTTGAAACCTTCCTATTTTTCACTCTCGACTCTTTGTGGGGTGTGGACTTCATGTCCCACTGTATGTGTGTGCCTAGACTTAGGACTTTTACTTGAGGTTTTTGAAATTCCAAAATTTGTTTTTCAATTTTTTGGTCTTTTTCCAAATTTTCAAGATTTTTTGGTTTTTTGAAATAGAAAAATCTTTTTTTGGTTTTTCTATGGATTTTGAAAAGCTTGAAGCTATAGGAGTGGATGACTTATCCCTTTGTCGGGATTTGTCTTTAATCTCCAATCCTTCGTTGAGTTTGAGATCGGTTTTCAATTCACGATCCTTATGTGCCCTCGAAGAGCTGCTATGTGATCGAGGGCTTTAAGCTCCTTGCTTAAAGCATCCATCTTTTGAAATATCTTTTCAATCTCATCGAGCTCTTTTTGGGCTTTATCTATTTTGAAAACCTCTTTTAGTTTACTCAACGAAGATTTTTGTAGCTTTCTATCCATTTTCATGCAATTTTCCTAAGTATGCACGATTTTTGGAAAAACACTCTTTTTTTTCGAAAATTTGAGTATAATTCGTTTGTTTGAAGTCTGCTTAAGTCCCAGGTCCCACCGGATGTGCCAATTTTGTAGACGTGCGAAAATTCTCACTTTGGGTTTTTAGGCCTAAAGTGAACCTTTTCGTATCTACTTTGCTTTATGGGTGTGCCAGCTAGTTTACTTTAATGTGTGTGTGTGGAATTGAAAGAGGTGGAATTGAAAGAGCGAAAGCTCAATGTGTGTGTGTGGAATTGAAAGACAACACCCACGACTTAAGTTAAAACCCACGCGACTAAATATATATAAGTATAGATATATCTTAGGAGCTGGTTAGGCCCGTGTGTGTGTGCTAAAATGGTGTGTAGCTAAGAGCGGAATGGTTCAAGTGCACGTGTGTGTAGACGTGCGAAAATTCTCACTTTGGGTTTTTAGGCCTAAAGTGAACCTTTTCGTATCTACTTCGCTTTATGGGCGTGCTAGCTAGTTTACTTTAACTAGCAAAGTATGTTTTGAAAGGTGATTGTAGGCAAGCGGGATTTTTACATCGCAGACCTTCTTGCACCGATGCGCAAGGGTCAGTCTGTACGCTTAGAGACTTCGTTTTAAAACAAGTTTAACTCAAAATATATTTTGAATGAAGAAGTGTTTTAAAACCTTTTGAAAACCATGCATTTGGGCGATTTTGATTTTATAAGGGTTGGACGACCCTAAGTCTTTCAAATTTTAATCTACTTAGGCACGATGTGCATGCATCGAAAATAGCCTAAGTCTTGGCGTGTTTGCACGATTGATTCGGGTTGTTTTTGTATGATTTTTAGATTTTATTTCACGTGGATTTGCACGCGCCTATGTCTTTCTTTTTATCCCTTTTCAGGCCAACTAGGTGTGTGTTATGAACATGTGACCTAAGTGGGGCGACTTTGAGCAGGAGTATGGGGTTTGCTTTTATGCAATATGCATCCTAACTCATGGTATGGCGTATATGCAATGCAAACTCACGCAACTCCAAAGGGAAAACCCGAATTGAAAGACAATGCGGAAGGGAAATGACTTGAAATGTAAATTGGAAAAGGGAAATTGCAAAAGGGAAATTGCAAAAGGGAAATATGGCTATATCTTAAGAGCGGAAAGGCTCAATAGTGCAAGTGTGTGCCGTGTATATATTGAAAGACAACGCACACAGCTGAACCTTAAAACCCAAATCTTAAAGACGTAGCCGAAGGGAAATACTTATATAATATATATGGGCCCTTACTTGGGTCTTGGGAGTAAGAGCGAAGGCTCAATGTGTGTGCGTGTGAAAATGTAAAGACAACACACACGACTTTAACTGAAACCCAAATATAAATTGCAGTATGGCCTTAACTAAGGTCTTGGGAGTAAGAGCGAAAGCTCAATGTGTGTGAGTGTGGAGAATGTAAAGACAACACACACGACTTAATTAAAAACTCCCGCGACTTAAAATATATAAATACAACTATATCTTAGGGGCTAGTTAGGCCCGTGTATGTGCAAGAGGTGTACGACTAAGAGCGAGATAGGCTCAAGTGCACGTGTGTGTGGGTGTGTATCAAACCAAACTTATTACAAATGGGGGGAGACAATGCTCCATTATTACAACCCCATATCAAAATTTAATTAAACTTAGCAAGTTTAAATAAGGGACCAAGTTAAGACACTTACATGTAGCCGGTCCATGATCAACTTGCTGGAAATTTGCTTCATGTGTGTAGACACGGAAAATCCTTGTCTCCGGGTTCTTAGGCCTGAAGCAAATCTTTTCGTGCTTACGTCGCTTTAAAAAGGGCGTGCCAGCTAGCTTTCTCAAACTAGCGAATTGATTTCTAAAAATATTTGACTTTTGGGGCGACTGTGGACAAGTGGGTTCTTTTCATCGCAGACTTTCTTGCACCGGCGCGCAAGGGTCAGTCTGTACGCTTTAGGAAAACTCGATTTTACACAAACACGACTCTTTTGAAAACTTTGACAGTGTTTTATCGATTGGTTTTGTCAAATTTGCAACTTTTATACATGGGATCTACGCGCTCCTATGTCTCTCGGGTTTTAGCTAATTTTGGCGTGTAGTCGTGTGCATCCAATGCTCGATTTAAGGCAAGTTCTACACATTTTATCAATCTGGTTCGATGCAAGTATGCTCCCTATCTCGAGTGTGGCGGATATGCAATGCAAACTCACACAACTTGAAGGAAAAACCCGGAATTTAAAGACATAGCAGAAGGGAAATAGCAGAAAGGGAAATATGGCTATATCTTAGATGCGGAAGGGAAAATATATATAGCTATATCTTAAGAGCGAGAAGGCTCAATGTGAGTGAGTGCTTTGAGTGTATAAATTGAAAGGCAACTCACACGACTTGAACCTTAAAAACCCAGCTGAAAGGGAAAATACGTATATATATGTAAGAGCAGAAAGGCTCAATGTGAGTGAGTGCTTTGAGTGTATAAAATGAAAGACAACTCACACGACTTGAACCTTAAAACCCAGCTGAATGTATATAAATAGAGCTATATCCTATGGGTTGTTGAGGCCCATTTTGTGTGCAAAAGGTGTGCAGATAAGAGCGGAAAGGCTCGAGTGTACGTGTGTGATTCGTGTTTTAAGCTATAATATTACATCTCGGGGGGAGACTACGCTCCATTATTACAACCCTGTATCAAATTTAATTGAAACTTGAATCAATGTAAAAGATCAAGTTCGAGCACTTACACGTCGTCTGCTTAGACTTTTCTTCTTATCAATGGAATCCGACCTTAGGTACAGCTGTTGGATGGACCTCTCCCTGCGAATCGATCAGGTACGTGGGGTGTTGATCCTAATCTCGAGTCTACGCTAGGTCTAAATGAGTGGTCTTGGGTAAGAGTTAAGCCAAGGTCCTAAGGGGATACTCGGCAAAAGGGTGGCCGAGTTGGGTTGGTGTGTTGGGAATGATCTTAGGCGGGGTTCTAAGGAAATGGTATAAGGGAATGCTCTACACAAGGATGGCTGATCTAGGTAGTTTTTAGGATTGGCTTAGGTAGAGTTTTAGCTAAGGTAGGAGGTTAAGGCTTTAGGAGTTTAATGGAACGGGTCTAGGGTGAGCTCGACCAACTAATGGCCGAACTTGGGATGGTCTTGGGTAGGTTTTGAAAGCCAGGTTCTAAATGAATGCTCGGCCAAATGGTGGCTGAGCTGGATAGGATTTAGTGGGTGGCTTAGGTAGTTTTAGGCCAATATTTGGCCAGCTAGTGGCCAAGCTCGATGAGTGTGGGTGACTATGGAAATCGAGTGCATTAGGCACTCGGTTTGGTTAGGCCTTTTAGGTTGAATGACAAGGGTTTAAGGGAGGGTTTAAGACCAAGATTTAAAATGGTTAATGGGGTAGATCTAGGAAAAGCTCGGCCAGATATTGGCTGAGCTTAGGTGGTTTTGTTTGGGACGGGTTTTTGGGTAGAATAGGATGAGTTTTGGCAAGGCTCGGCCAGCACTTTGGCCGAGCTTTGTTAGTTTTTAGGGAGTATGGTTTGGGTAGTTTGGAGGGTTAGGGAAAGAGAGGCTTAGTTTAGTGCTTTAGGGACTAACCTTAGTTAGGAAAAACCGTCCAGCTCCTATTGGTTCCACGCACCCATCCTTCACTTCTTGAGAGAACCATCCAAGCTGCCGGATTCCATCTTGTTACAGCACCAAGCCTTGCGTGAAATCAAAAGAACAGCCCACAATGGAAAAGCCAAGTCAAGCCACTTTCCTTGACTTGCTTTTCCTCTCTCACTCTCTCTCTCTCTCTCTCCAACCCAAGCAAAGACGTGAAACAAGAAAAAATTTTGCAGCCCCTTCTCACCAGCCCCTCACGTCCTTTTATAGGCCTCTTATGTGGATATGGATCCTGGATTGATTCTGAAATCCGGATCCAATCCAAGTCTTGTTTGGATCTGGATCTTGGGTCTAGATCTGGATATTTGGATCCAGATTTGATCCAAAAAAATTTTCTTCTTCTCTCCATCTTAGCATCTTCAGTCGAACGCTTCGTGTATCAACGATCCGTCTTAAGCGGGGGTTTTCCCCATTTCATCGTCTGAGCTCCTTTTCGCCTTTCCGGACTCTGTTTCAACTGATTTTGGTTGTTTTCGACTTGGATTGTTCGTGATTTCAGGGGCACTGTTGGCTGGGCCTCTGATGCTTCTGGCTTGAAGTCCATTTGCGGCCTGGGCTCCTCTTTTGCCTTTGAATTTGGCTTTTCGTCGGGCTGGGCTTGCTCTTTGAATTTTTTCAATTTCTGTTGCAACTGCTTTGGGCCAGGCTTTACCTGTTCATCTGGGCTTTTGCAAAAATAGGACTTTCACCCATTTTCAAGAATGTATGTTCCAACAGGGTTGCAAAATGGCGGTTTGAAGTATTTGAGTTCTTGGGTTTTCAAAAATTCCAATTTTGGCTTTCTGAGCTCATTTTCGAACCAGGCATTTGTTTTTGTAAAATTTTTGAAATTTGGGGTGTTTACAGATGCCCCTCTTTGTCATTATCCAAATTGATTTGGATAATGGCGAAGAAGATAACACCCCTAATCGTTTTCTCCCCGGATTTGATCTTGAGAATATGGGATCATCCTAGTATTTGAGAAAAATATTTCCTTTTAAGCCTGACAGGAGGAGATTTTTCGCAAAAAGAGGACTTTCTATAGATCCAGCCCTAAATGAAGATTATGTATGAGGTGCTCATGCGTGGATATGCAGAGTGTATGACATGGCTGAAGTGCCAGAAAGGGGCAACCCCCTAGAGACCAGATATATAGCCAAACTTTTGAGACTTCATGAAAACCTGCTGATCCAAGTGAGCGGGCCTTACGTCTGCTCGATGCTCGAGTTTTTTTTTTGAAATTCGTTTTAAGAGGGAAAACTTTTACGAACCATTGATCCTAAGGACCTTTAGCTCCTTGTGTTTGCCTTTACTTGAGTCTCGACACTCGCTAATCTAGCAGAGGTTTTATGAGAAAACAAGCCATATTTCAAAATTTTTACGCCTTACTCAAAATGTCGTATTCTCAAACAAGATGAAATTCAAGTAAGTAAATCCTATTTTTACTTTAGGATTCCCTGAAATGAAACATGTTTCGCTTGGGATAAGTCATGGGGATGGGAAAGAAGTACCACGGTCCCTTCTGAAGTGTCCCGTGGTTTGAGGCAAAGAAGGCGGAAAACTGCTCTTTTTGAGCCTTTTGGCCTTTTTCTTTCTTTTTTTCATAGAGGGTCTCCCTTTGGGAGTATTTTTTCTTTAATCCCTCTCTTTCATAGAAGACTTGAATTTTCTTTTTGATTTATTTTTCTTTCTTTGGGAAACAGATTTTTGGCAGGGATTTCCCTTTGTTTTGGCCAAGTTTTCCTTTTGGAAGGAGAAGAGAATAGGGGAGGACTTATCCCAAGGTCATACTCGATCCATTCTAGGTTAGCCTATTTTGAAATAGCACGTACAACTTGCAAGTATTTTGCTATATTGAATTAGGCCTTTCTTTGTAAGAAGAAGGATTTTGAAATGTAGCCACGTATTTGGAAAGCTCTGCTTTTCACAAAATGTCGATTCTTTTATTCAGGAAGGGGAATTTGACTCAGACCCTATACATGATATTTTTTCAAATACTGAATATTGATAGGATCTGCTAAATTCCTACCCTCGACATCGGTTAACCAATAAGAATTGTTCGTGGTGGTTCCACGCACAACGTAGGGGCCATCCCACTTGGGCTGCCACTTTTCAAGTGGATGTGGGCCACGATGGTGGATGATTTTCAAAACGAGCTCTCCCACTTCAAAGTGGTGAGGTTTCATATGTTTCCCATAATGTTGGGCGATCCTTTGCCGGTATGCATGAGCATGGTCCATAGCAAGGAGTCGCCTCTCATCTAATAGATCTAGTTCGGCCATCCTAGCATGCTGAAGCGTCTCTAGGGGGAGGTCGAGTGCAATGGATGTATGAAATGAATGCAGACGTGTATGGATGGGGAGAACGGCGTTTGTGCCGTAAACTAACTCAAAAGGCGTGGCATTTGTGGGAGTGCGGATGGAAGTCCTATAAGCCCATAAGGATTGATCCAACTTCTCGTGCCATGTTCTACCCTTCTCTAAGGTTTTCTCAACAATGCTGATGAGAGTCTTGTTGGTGGCTTCGGCTTGGCCGTTGCCTTGAGGGTAGTAAGGCGATGAGAAGTGATGATTTATGCCATACTTGTTGCACAGCTTGACCATCTGCTCATTTTTAAATGGGGTGCCATTATCGGACACAAGATCTCTTGGAACTCCAAATCGAGCCAAGATGTTTTTTCTAATGAAGGCTACCACATGTTGCCCCTAGACATTTGTCAGGGAGGCGGCTTCGACCCACTTGGAAAAATACTCAGTGGCTGCTAGAATGAACCTGTGTCCATTTGAGGCCTTTGGAAAAATTGGTCCTACGATATTAAACGCCCACATGGTGAATGGCCAGGGGCTGACCACGGAATGCAGTGATGATGATGGGATATGAATGGTGTGACCATGCACTTGACACGGGTGACACTTCCTAACATGATCGTGGCAATCCTTTCTTAGGGTAGACCAAAAATAACCTGCTCTAAGTATTTTCATCGCCATCATGTTGGCATTGACATGACCTCCACATTCTCCATCGTGGAATTCATGCATAACAGTCCTAGCCTCCTCTAGGTCGATGCATCTTAGTAAGACACCAGTAAAACTCTTTTTGTACAGAACCCCTCCCAAAATTGTGTATCGGGTGGAAATTTTTCGGATGAATGCCTTATCTTTAGATGTGGCATCCTCAGTGAATCCCCCATTTTCTAAAAAATTCTTTATGTCATAAAACCAAGGTTTTTCATCAGAATCAGGGTTATTTTGGCAAATTTGTAAATCGTGTATGGAAGGAGTGGCTGAGTGCCATATTTCAAGGGGTCTGGTTCCCAAAGTGGGATCGACCCTTAGGGCTGAACCCAAGGATGAGAGGGCATCAGCGATGCCATTATCCTCTCTTCCTACATGTATGAGAGTACACGATTGGAACGACTCGACCAGTTGAGTGGCCAACTCGTGGTATGGAAGCAGTTTCTCATTCCGAACTTGCCAAATTTTTAAAACTTGGTTTATAACAAGGAGGGAATCTCCAAAAACCTCGATGCATGCTGCCCCTAGAGTTTTCGAAACTTTTAAACCTTGTATGAGTGCTTCATACTCGGCTATATTGTTGGAACATTCGAAATCTAGGCGAATTGCTATGGGGATCTCTCCCTTTTCTAGGGATACGAGGATGATCCCGGTACCTGTCCCTCATTGGTTTCGTGCCCCGTCGAAGTGCATCTTCCATACTTGGTTTTCGAAAGATTTTGCCAAAATGTGGTTTTGGAAATGGTTTTGCAATATGCCTTCATCAGGCATTTCATTGAGTGTGGGATACGCATCTTCTAGGGGGAAGTCAGCCACGTAGTCTGCTAGGGCTTGCCCCTTAATGGAGACCTAGTGATGGTACTTTAAATCATACTCCATTAGAAGGAGTTGCCATTTACCCAATCTACCCATGAGAATGGGTTTTTCGAATAAGTGCTTGATTGGGTCAAGCTTGGATACTATCCAGATCTCATGATCTAGGAAATAGTGTCGAAATTTCTGGCAGGCCCAAACTAGGGCCAAGCACGTCTTCTCCATGGCCTGATAATTCCTTTCGTAAGCCAGGAGAGTTTTTGAAAGATGGTATCTGGCACATTCCTTGTGAGTGTCATCCTCGTATTGAGCTAACAGAGCTCCCAAGGCATTCGCATGCACAGAAATGTAAAGTAGAAGAGGTTTTCCTGGTTTTGGAGGGTTTAAAACAGGGGGATTAACTAAGTACGCTTTTAACCTTTCAAATGATTTTTGGCACTCGTCATCCCATAAAAATTTCGTACCCTTTCTCAACAACTTGTTGAAGGGTTCGCATCTAGTTGCCAGGTTTGAGATAAACCGGCGAATGGACTGTAGGCGACCTTGGAGGCTACGAACCTGCGTGAGATTGGAGGGTGGAGTCATGTCTATGATGGCTCTACACTTAGATGGGTCGACTTCTATGCCCCTTTGGCTTACCATAAATCCTAAGAGCTTACCGGATTCTACACCGAATACGCACTTTTGAGGGTTTAGCTTTATGTTGTAAAGTCTAAGCCTTTCGAAAATCTTTTGTAAGCATTCAAGATGAGTGCATCGAGTTTTTGACTTAGCCAAGAGATCATCTACATATACCTCTACGAGCTCATGAATTTGATCGTGCAAGATCGAGGTCATAGCTCTTTGGTACGTGGCGCCAGCATTTTTCAAACCAAAGGGCATGACCGTATAGCAGTACGTGCCCCATGGGGTTGTAAAAGCGGTTTTAGCCTGATCTCGTGGGCTTAATTTGATTTGGTTATTTCCTGAATAGCCATCCATGAATGAAAACATTTCATGATTTGCAGTACTATCGACTATCAAATCAATGTTTGGTAAAGGGAAATTATCTTTTGGGGTGGCTTTATTCAGGTTTCTGAAATCGATGCATATTCGAATTTTCCCATGGGTTTTTCGAACAACAACTATATTGGATAACCAATCAGAATACGCAATGGGTTTTATAAATTCGGCTTTTAACAGATCTTCTAAACCCTCTTTGACTTGTGAATGCACATTCGGATGTATCTTTCTAAGCTTTTGTTTTACGGGTTCTGCATCTAAATCTAAGGGAAGACGATGCTCTACAACATTCGGGTCTATACCCGGCATGTCTTCATATGTCCATGCAAACACATCAACGTAGGTTTTCAAAAATGCAATGAATGATGCTTTTTCATGCTCATGCAGACATGTGCCTACCTTAATGAGTTTCGGCTTTAAATCGTTCCCTAAGTTTATCTCTATCAAATCCCCTCCTATTGATTTCGAAGGTTTTTTAAAATCGAGAATTTTATGAAATTCAGGGAGCTCAGAAGTAGGATCTTCCTCGAGGGAATCCAATTCTGGGCCTTGATCATTCTCAAGACTTCTAAATCCTAGGGAATTTGGACTTGACGCACAGTTTTCACAAACGCTTGGTTTTTGTTTTGGATTTTCTGCAGGTTTTGAAGATTTTGGTCCTCTTATGAAGAGGACTTTCTTTTCGAAATTCTTTTCTCTTTCAAAACCTTTATCAGGAGTTGCTAAATACAGGATTTTGTTTCTGGTATTTTGTGAATTTTCGATTTTTTTGGATTTTTGTAAGGAAAGAACTATAGGAACTATACAAGCAACTCTTTTTTCGAGTTTTTGACCTTTTTCAAATGTTTTTGGTTTTTGGGATTTTTCAATTTTTTGAATTTTGAGTTTTTCAAATGTTTTTGGATTTTTGATTGAGGGATCTTCCATCATACCTACAAAAGAAAAACGCCACTAGTTAGACTCCGAACAAGAGATCTAAATCGTAGGTTTCTGCTTGGGTAGGCTCCAGGGCACCCTTGACCTAGGTGGTCACAAGAGGTGGTTCTGGCAGTATTCTGGGAGTATAGCCGATCTCGTGTCGGCTTTGGTTGGCTTTGGGCAAGATGGGTTCTACGAGACCCTGATTTTGTGCCCCTAGACTTTTGTATGGCATATACCTCGTGTTCAATAACATGTTCCACGATTTTTTATTTTTGTTAAAGTTTTCATATAATTCGTGATCCTGGAACTTGCTATCGTCCATGTTATGCACATAAGGCTTTCTGTCCAGGGGTTTTGGAAATAGTGGATGCTTGGATTTTCCTGGGATGGTTAGTGTTTTGAGTGGGCCAGCCTTGGGCAACCCCTGGATGTGTACGACCTTCCTAGGTATCTGAAGGGTGAGCTTTGGTGGCTCGACCACGGTTTGCCCTGAGTTGGCCTCGTAGGCCTGGGAACTTGAAAAGCATGGGGAATTTTGAATCCCTTGAAGCTACGGATGACTGTCACTTAGGATCACAATGACTTGGTTTTCAAAAGGGATTTTGGCACACCTATGGAAGGTGGATGGCACAGCATGCAGGCTGTGTATCCAAGGCCTTCCCAGCAATAGGTTGTAGTAGGGGTGGATGCCCAAAACATGGAATACCCCCACGTGAGCTATCCCTCCCGTTTCCATAGGAAGTTCAACGGATCCTAAAGGTCTGGACGCATTTCCATCGTATCCAGTGATTACGATGGGGCTTGGGTTCATGGAAGTCAAGGTGACTCCAATCTGATGTGCTATGTGAAGCGGAAGGATGTTGAGCCCTCCTCCCCGTCAACTAGGCACCTATCTAGAGAGTGGTGATTCAATACCACCTCGATGTGTAGGGCCTGATTATGGGTTTCATAGGGTCTTTCAAGATCCTCTTTCGAAAACATGATAGGTGTTTTCGCGCCTATGGATGCCACTTGATTGGACAAGGATTTTGGGGTTATGTCCGAACTAACCTTTGCTCTTTCTAAAATTTTCTCTAACACGAGTCTATGCCTAGGCGAGGTTTGTATCAGCTCTAGGATGGACATGTTAATGGGAATCTTTGAAAGATGGTTTTCGAAATCATACAAGTTCAAAATGACTTTTCCTTTGTCCGTTTTGGGCAGAACTCCAGGAATATATGCTTTTGAAGGGCCAGGCACACTGACCACTTTTTTAGCATTTTGCAGATGTGGGGGTTGATAGATCCTCCCGGATCTTGTCACTTTCCCCACGATCAACCTAGGGTTCGCGCTTAAGATGCCTCTAATTGACTGTTTTGGAGCACCTTGAATTTTCAAAACTGGTTTAATCAGAGACAGAACTCTTGGTGGTCCCCGAATCACTACTTGGGTGGGTTTCCTACAAAGGATGAGTGTAGATGCACAAGTGGAAAAACCAGACTTATATGTACGCACTAGACTCTTTGAAATCGTGAGAGCACATACCTCTTTGCCCTTCCCACTGGTACTTGCGTGATTGGGGAAGGGTTCTTTGAAAATAGCTTGGGCAGGCTCCAGTTCCTCAGTGACCTGGAGCCGGCCCTCTACTATCAAGTTCTCGATTTGGTTTAGGAGGGAAAAACACTGCTTTGTATCATGGCCTTTGAGCCGATGATACTTGCAGAATCGATTCAAAAACCTCCCTTTGGAAGTGATTCTCTCGGGGATTTCAGGGAGTTCGATCATGCCTTGGGCGAGTAGGAGGTCTAGGACCTCCGACACAGGTTGCCCCAGTGGAGTGTACTCCCGTTTTTCAAATGGTTTTTGTATTTTTTTGTCTTTTCTGTTTTCAAAATTTTCAAAATTCTTTGAAGTGCTCGCCAACCTTAGATCTACCCGGACATTGGCGATCTTGTGGGGTTTTTCCCCTTTGTCCATGGTGGGTAGCCCGTAATTGCCGGGCTTTTCCAAGCGAGTCTTTGAATTTACGTTCCCTTTCCACAGGTGGTCGTAAACCCCCTTTTTCAAATTTGTCTCAAAAAGAGATGCTTTTTTAATCAGTTTGTGGAAAGTAGAGATTTCATATAAAGAAAGAAGAGTTTTCAATTCAGTTTTGAAATTGTCCAGGATGAGCATTACTGCGCATCCTTCGGATATGGGTTCTAGTACTTGCCCAAGGAGAGACCTCCATCGAACGATAAATGTATACACATCTTCGTTCATACCTTGCTTCGTATCCCTCAAAGTGTTCAATGTAGGCATGACTTCTACGTTGTGTGAAAATCTTTGCATGAAGCAGTTCGTCAACTCTTCAAAAGTTGCGAACTGGCTCAAATCGTAGGAAGCCAGCCATTTAGAAGTTGTGCCTTTGAGGGATAAGGAGAACCAATACACCCATTTCATCGAGTCCTTCTTTTTCTTGTGGGCTCGACGAGAGAAAAGCTGTTGGTGAGACCTAGGGTCTCCCGTGCCATCATACCGATGGAAATTCGGTATTTCGTCGTCACTGTCTGTTTCGTAATCTAAAGGGAGAAAATCAGACAGGACGTACGTTTTCTCTCTATTTTGCCCCTTCAGCAACTGCTGTAGGGCTTTACGATCCTTGTGAGTGAAGGAATCGAGGTATTGGTTGCCTTCCATCTCGGAGGTCTCCTTGTGTTTACGAGTTTTTCCAAACTTCTTTTTGGCCTTTATTGGTTCACCATGTGACGAACACGAATCAGCTGCTTCGGCCTCTTGGCTGAGAGCAGCGATCTTGGCCTCGTACTCTCTTCTAAACTCTTCCTCTTTTTGTTTATAAATTTTCAAAGATCTTCTAGAATGAGAACTTGAAGAGCATGAGAACCGGCTAGACACTTCATTGGAGTCTGAACTCGACATGACTCCGACTCTTTTAAATCCAACTATGAAATGCAAGAAGACAAAGAGTTAAAACACTTTTCTTTGAAAAAAATGATTTTTTTAGAGATTGGTTTGTTTGTATCGATTTTTCCTAAAGACCCACGTCCCACCGGGCGTGCCAAATCTGTAGACACGGAAAATCCTCGTCTCCGGGTTCTTAGGCCTGAAGCAAATCTTTTCGTGCTTACGTCACTTTAAAAAGGGCGTGCCAGCTAGCTTTCTCAAACTAGCGAAGTGATTTCTGAAAATATCTGACTTTTGGGGCGACTGTGGACAAGTGGGTTCTTTTTGTCGCAGACTTTCTTGCACCGGCGCGCAAGGGTCAGTCTGTACGCTTTAGAAAAACTCGATTTTACACAAACACGACTCTTTTGAAAACTTTGAAAGTGTTTTTGTCGATTGGTTTTGTCAAATTTGCAACTTTTATACATGGGATCTACGCGCTCCTATGTCTCTCGGGTTTTAGCTAATTTTGGCGTGTAGTCGTGTGCATCCAGTGCTCGATTTAAGGTAAGTTCTACACGTTTTTATCAATCTGGTTCGATGCAAGTATGCTCCCTATCTCGAGTGTGGCGGATATGCAATGCAAACTCACACAACTTGAAGGGAAAACCCGGAATTTAAAGACATAGCAGAAGGAAAATAGCAGAAAGGGAAATATGGCTATATCTTAGATGCAGAAGGGAAAATATATATAGCTATATCTTAAGAGCGAGAAGGCTCAATGTGAGTGAGTGCTTTGAGTGTATAAAATGAAAGACAACTCACACGACTTGAACCTTAAAACCCAGCTGAATGTACATAAATAGAGCTATATCCTATGGGTTGTTGAGGCCCGTTTTGTGTGCAAAAGGTATGCAGATAAAAGCGGAAAGGCTCGAGTGTACGTGTATAATTCGTGTTTCAAGCCATAATATTACATCTCGGGGGGAGACTATGCTCCATTATTACAACCCCGTATCGAATTTAATTGAAACTTGAATCAATGTAAAAGATCAGGTTCGAGCACTTACACGTCGTCTGCTTAGACTTTTCTTCTTATCAATGGAATGCGACCTTAGGTACAGCTGTTGGATGGACCTCTCCCTGCGAATCGATCAGGTGCGTGGGGTGTTGATCCTAATCTCGAGTCTAGGCTTAGGTCTAAATGAGTGGTCTTGGGTAAGAGTTAAGCCAAGGTCCTAAGGGGATACTCGGCAAAAGGGTGGCTGAGTTGGGTTGGTGTGTTGGGAATGATCTTAGGCGGGGTTCTAAGGAAATGGTATAAGGGAATGCTCTACACAAGGATGGCTGATCTAGGTAGTTTTTAGGATTGGCTTAGGTAGAGTTTTAGCTAAGGTAGGAGGTTAAGGCTTTAGGAGTTTAAGGGAACGGGTCTAGGGTGAGCTCGGCCAACTAATGGCCGAACTTGGGATGGTCTTGGGTAGGTTTTGAAAGCCAGGTTCTAAGTGAATGCTTGGCCAAATGGTGGCCGAGCTAGATAGGATTTAGTGGGTGGCTTAGGTAGTTTTAGGCCAATATTCGGCCAGCTAGTGGCCAAGCTCGATGAGTGTGGGTGACTATGGAAATCGAGTGCATTAGGCACTCGGTTTGGTTAGGCCTTTTAGGTTGAATGGCAAGGGTTTAAGGGAGGGTTTAAGACCAAGATTTAAAATGGTTAATGGGGTAGATCTAGGAAAAGCTTGGCCAGATATTGGCCGAGCTTAGGTGGTTTTGTTTGGGACGGGTTTTTGGGTAGAATAGGATGAGTTTTGGCAAGGCTCGGCCAGCACTTTGGCCGAGCTTTGTTAGTTTTTAGGGAGTATGGTTTGGGTAGTTTGGAGGGTTAGGGAAAGAGAGGCTTAGTTTAGTGCTTTAGGGACTAACCTTAGTTAGGAAAAACCGTCCAGCTCCTATTGGTTCCATGCACCCATCCTTCACGTCTAGAGAGAACCATCCAAGCTGTCGGATTCCATCTTGTTACAGCACCAAGCCTTGCGTGAAATCAAAAGAACAGCCCACAATGGAAAAGCCAAGTCAAGCCACTTTCCTTGACTTGCTTTTCCTCTCTCACTCTCTCTCTCTCCAACCCAAGCAAAGACGTGAAACAAGAAAAAATTTTGCAGCCCCTTCTCACCAGCCCCTCACATCCTTTTATAGGCCTCTTATGTGGATATGGATCCTGGATTGATTCTGAAATATGGATCCAATCCAAGTCTTGTTTGGATCTGGATCTTGGGTCTGGATCTGGATATTTGGATCCAGATTTGATCCAAAAAAAATTTCTTCTTCTCTCCTTCTTGGCGTCTTGAGTCGAACGCTTCGTGCGGGCCTTGAGTTTATCAATGATCCGTCTTAAGTGGGGGGTTTCCCCATTTCATCATCCGAGCTCCTTTTCGCCTTTCCAGACTCTATTTCAACTGATTTTGGTTGTTTTCGACTTGGATTGTTCATGATTTCAGGGGCACTGTTGGCTGGGCCTCTGATGCTTCTGGCTTGAAGTCCATTTGCGGCCTGGGCTCCTCTTTTGCCTTTGAATTTGGCTTTTCGTCGGGCTGGGCTTGCTCTTTGAATTTTCTGAATTTTTGTTGCAACTGCTTTGGGCCAGGCTTTACCTGTTCATCTGGGCTTTTGCAAAAATAGGACTTTCGCCCATTTTCAAGAATGTATGTTCCAACAGGGTTGCAAAATGGCGGTTTGAAGTATTTGAGTTCCTGGGTTTTCGAAAATTCCAATTTTGGCTTTCTGAGCTCATTTTCGAACCAGGCATTTGTTTTTGTAAAAATTTTGAAATTTGGGGTGTTTACAATGTGTCGATTTGAGCAGCCAAGAGAGGGTTCCTTGGGTGATTTGGGCAAAGGAGAGGGTGTGAGTGGTTTAGGGATAGGTACGGGCTGGACGGTTGGTGTAGGGGAGCTAAGGGAAGTGGTGAAAGGTTGGAGTGGTAGGTGGTGCAGCTGGGTGTGAAGTGGAGAAGGGTGGAAGGTTGGTTGGTGCAGCCGGTTGTGAAGTGAAGAAGGGTGGAAGAGTGGAGCAGGTGGCCGGCTGGATGTGAAGTGGAGATGGAGGTGGAAGGGTGGAGCAGGTGGCCGGCTGGATGTGAAGTGGAGATGGAGGTGGAGGTGGAAGGGTGGAGCAGGTGGCCGGTGGTGGAGTGCAAGGGGAGGAGGCGCAAGTGGCTGGCGGAGAAAATCCTGGCCGGTTGTCCCTAGGTGAGTGAATGGGGATGGGAGAGAGAGGGGCTACTGGAGTCTTGTGGCTGCGTGGGATTGTGAATGGTGAGAGAGTGGGGACAGCTGGGAGTGATTCATTAATGGGATTGGGTAGAGTCGGCTGGGATAGGTAATGATGAGGGAATGGGGAAGGTCGGCTGGGAGTGTGGGGATAGCTGGGGCAGTTGGGGTTCTAGTTAGGTCACGGTTAGGTGATGGGTGGCTGGGAATAAAAGGGAGCTACTTAGTTTAGTCAAAGGGTGGCTGGGTCTAGTTAGGATGGGAGTCTAGTTAGGTGGGTTGTGGGCTAGATATTTAGTTTTAGGTGGGCTGGTTTTTAAGGTGGGCTAGATATTTAGGTGGGGTGGTTTAGTGGTTTAGGGCTTAGCTAGGTGGGTTGGTTTTAGGGTGAGGTTTAGTGAGGTGGGTTAGGTGTTTAGGCTAGGATTAGGTTAGGATTAAGGGAATTAGGCTAGGTTTAGGGAAGGAGGTTTAGGGAAGGGTTAGGGAGGTGGGTTAGGTGATTAGGTTGGGATTAGGAGAGGATTAGGGAAGTGGGTTAGGTGATTAGGCTAGGATTAGGCCGGGGTTAGGGTAAATGGATAGGATTAGGGGTTTTGGCTTAGGATTTGGGTTAGGAGCCTCCCTTTGCATATCCCATAATCTTCATTGCATCACGTTGGTGCAACCCTAGGTTAGGTGTAGGTTCATACAAGCTTAAACCCACACTAATTAGGCTAACCCACATGATTAACCCAAAACTTGACACACAAATCAAGCTTAATACATGTTCACTCATATTTAATCCCCCCATTCTCTCTCATGCCCAAGCTTCCCACATGATTTTCTTGTGGGCCCCACCTCCATTTATGAGAAGGTGATGTGGGCCATGGATGTGGATGTTTTTATTGGATCTTTGGATCCAAATCCAAATCCATATACATGTTTGGATTTGGATCTAGATATATATGGTCTAGATCCAATCCAAACTGAATTCTGACTCCTTCAGGGTATGTTCGAAATGAACAGTTTGTGCGAGGTCTGACAGCATCAGTACTCCGTCTTGCATTGGGTCTTCGCCAACATGGTCATCCTCTTCTGTTTTCACCTTCCGGAGATGATTTCAAATGATTTGTTGATAATAGGGACTTAGATGTCCGAGATTCTGGGGATGAATTTGATACGAGAGTTGATGTGTCGGGCTCGACATGTGCTCCGGTTCAGGGCTCTCTTTCGCTTCTTTGGTCCTGCTTTCATCAGGCCAAGAGGTTGTCTGGGCTTTTTTCATCGTTTTGGTGGCTGCTTTTTACCAGGTTGCACCTGTTGGACTCAGCTCTTACAAAATTGGAACTTGGCCCAAATATAACATATTTTATATAAAAATGGGTTTTATACAAAATTTGGAGGTTTTACAACTCTCGGGCTTTCGAAAACGAAAAATCTGGTCTCAAAATGGGGATTCTAAAAACAGGCATGTTTTCGAAAATTACGGAAATTCGGGGTGTATACAGTGTGCCAAACCACATTACTACAACCGGGGGGAGACAACGCTCAATTATTACAACCCCGTATCAAATTTAATTAAATGTAAGCAAATTCATATCAAGGACCGAGTTAGGCACTTACGTGTAGCTGGTCCGTGCTCAACTTTCTTGGCTTTGGCCTAATGAGTCGCCTTGGACAGCTGTAAACACCCCGAAATCCCACGAATTTCTCAAATCCATCTGGTTTTGTAAAAGCAGCCCCAAAGGGTCATTTTGAGTCTGGAAACCCAGGAGCCTTCCAAGCAACCCTGTACATATGTTTTGAACTCTGTATTTCAAAAATATACAATATGGCTTTTAAAAACTTTTTTAAAACATGTTTTGAAACCCCAAAGCAGCTTGGCCTAATCCAGACAGGACCAGGAAAGCTAAGGAGAGCCCAGAACCGGAGCACATGTCAAGCCCGGCACAGCAACTCTCGTATCAAATCCACACCCCCAGGATCTTGAACGTCCAAGACCCTGTTATCATCGAAACATTGTTTGAAGTCATCTTCGGAAGGCGAAAACAGAGGCGGACGATCATGTTGGCGAAGACCCAACGCAAATGGAGTACTGATGCTGTCAGGCCCCGCACAAACCGTTCGTTTCGAACACATCTCGAAGGAGTCAGAGTTCAGTTTGGATCAGATCTGGACCATATATATCCAGATCCCAATCCAAACCCATGTATGGACTTGGATTTGGATTTGGATTCAAAAATCCAATCCAATATCCATATCCATGGCCCACATCACCTTCTCATAAATGGAGGTGGGGCCCACTTGAATTTCACGTGGGATTATGGGCATGAGAGAGAATGGGGGTGGATAAGATCAAGTGTGTGTTGTAATTAAGCTTGACTTGTGTGTCAAGTTTGGGGTTAATCATGTGGGTTAGCCTAATTAAGTGGGTTTAAGCTTGTAATTAGTCAAAACCTAACCTAGGACTGCACCAACATGATGTGGTTAAGGTCTATGGGCCATGCAAAGGGAGCTCCTTCACCTAAACCTAACCAAAAACACTTAATCCTAGCCTTCTACCCTAATCCCATCCTAATCTGAGCCTAATCACCTAACCCACTTCCCTAATCCCAGCCTAATCCCAACCTAATCACCTAACCCACTTCCCTAATCCTTCCCTAAACCTAGGTTAATTTCCCTAAACCTAGCCTAATCCTAGCCTAATCACCTAATCTACCTCACTAAACCTCACCCTAGAACCAACCCACCTAGCTAAACCCTAAACCTCTAAACCACCCCTAGGCCACAACCTACTCAAACCACTTGTATTTAAAATATCTGGCCCTACCCTTTCCAGCCCACCTTATCACCACACCACCCTACCTAAACCACCTAACCACTACCCCAAAACCAGCCCTAACCGACCTAGCCCAGCCCTATATAAACCCCTCCCCTTGGGGGCGGGTTTGCCTATCTAGAAGCTCCAACCTCCAATCTCGGGTCCTCCACTTTCCAGCTCAGCCGAATCCCCTCCTGCTCCACCTGCTCCACGTCCAGCCACCACATCTGCCACCACCTCCCAGCCGAGCATCACCACCACCATCACCCGGCCGAACTCCATCCTGCGCATCCCAACCATCCGGCTGCACCCCTTCCATCCGCCACCACCCCTTCACTCAGTTAGTACCCTATACTCCACCTTACTCCTTCTTCACTCCCTCTCCACTCTCAGCCACCTAACCCCATACCATATCACCCTAACACCAGCCATTCCACTTGCTGCCACCACTCCCCCTCGGCCAGGCCCATAACCACCCAAACTACCCGTCACTACCTAACGACCCTAGCTATACCCGATCATCCCATTGAACCCTCGAAGTCCTGTCCACTCTACCTCACCACAACCACCCTTTCCTTACCCCATATCCTAGCTGCCACCCTTCCCTTACACCACTCCTAGCCACTCTAGCAACCCGCCACCACCAAGTCCTCCTAGTCGGCCACTCCAACCGACTGTCATTTCATTTGGCCACCTTAACAACCGGCCAACCTTAGGTGCCCCATTAGATCTTCCTTTAAGCTTCCCTTAGTGCCATACTTCCTTAGTGACCCTACTTAGGCCCTCTAGCCCAACATGCCAAGAACAGCCCTTTCTTAGCAGCCGGCCACCTTCAAGGTGCCTCTTCCGCGCACCAAGGTTACTCGGCTAGCAACCCCTTGCCGTTCTACTCCGCGAAGCTCCCTTTTGCAGCCCAAGGCGAAGGCCAAGCCCACGCTCAAGCAAGGCATCTTCGGACCAGCTATTAGTAAGTGCCTAACTCGGTCTTTAGTTGTATACTTGCTTGAGATTCAATTCGATACGGGGTTGTAATAACGGAGCATAGTCTCTCCCCGCTTGTAATAACGTGGCTTGGCACACCCACACACGTGCACTCTCTTAGTTGTGCACGATTTTGAACACACACGGGCCTAATCAACCCCTAATACATAAATATATACATATACTTTAATTTTGTAGGGTTTTGCTTAAGTTGGGTGTGTTGTCTTTCAATTCAAGCACTCACACACATTGAGCCTTCGCTCTTATTTGAAAGACCCAAGTAAGGGCCGACCTATACTATTTGGGTTTTCATTTCATGTCGTGTGTGTAAGTCTTTCAATTCAAGCACTCACACACATTGAGCCTTCGCTCTTATTTGAAAGACCCAAGTAAGGGTCATGTTATACTATTTGGGTTTAATTTCATGTTGTGTGCGTAGTACTTCAATTCAAGCACTCACACACATTGAGCTTTCGCTCTTATTCCCAAGACCTTAGTCAAGGCCATACTGCAAGTTATATTTGGGTTTAATTTCATGTCGTGTGTGTAAGTCTTTCAATTCAAACACACACCCACATTGAGCCTTCGCTCTTATTTGCAAGACCCAAGTAAGGGCCCATATACATACTCTATATACATATCTCCCTTCGGCATTTACATTACAAGTCATTTCCCTTCGGTTATTTTCCTTCGGTTATTTCCCTTCGGCATTGTCTTTACATTCGGGTTTTCCCCTTGGACTAGCGTGAGTTTGCATTGCATCTATGCCATACCACGAGGTAGGACGCATATTGCATCAAAGCAAGCCCCGCTCAAATTTGCCCATGTAGTGGAGTGTTCATAACACACAAACTAGGTGGCCCATAAAGGGATAAAAGGAAAGACTTAGGCACGTGCAAATCCACGTGATCTAAAATCTGCAATCGCATCTAAAAGACCAGAATTAAACACCTCGAACCGCTTCGTAGGCTTTCTATCCCAAAAACTCGATTTTTGCAAAGCGTACAGACTGACCCTTGCGCATCGGTGCAAGAAGGTCTGCGACGACAAGAGTTCACTTGCTCACAGTCGCCACGATTAGAAGTCAGTTTAAAATATATCTTCGCTAGATTAGGTAAGCTAGCTGGCATGCCCTCTTTATATAAAATAGGCCTTAGACGCACGAGACGATCCACTCCAAGCCCAGAAAAGGCGAAGAGGCATGGGGATTTTCATGCGTCTACAACAGCCTAAGGGGAGCTCCTTGGATGTAGGTTGGCGGCAAGTAGGGTGCTAGCCGGATGGAGCCTTGATGCTGGCCGGGGGATGGAGTGGTTATGTGCGGCAGGTTAGGGTGATGTCTAGGGGGAGGCAGGTTAAGGATTTTGGCTAGGTGGTGGTGGCTAAGGGAGAAGGTTCAGCTAGGGGCTAGGGTGGTTAGTATTGAGGGAAGGTAGTGAGGTAGGGTGCAGTTTGGGCCTGTAAACAACCCAAAATCCCATGATTTTCTCAAACACACCTGGTTTTGCAAAAGCTGCCCCAAAGGGCTATTTTGAGTCTGGAAACCCAGGAGCCTTCCAGGCAAAATCTGTATATATGTTTAAACTATATATGTTTTAAAATATGTATGATATAGTTTTAAAACCTTTTAAAAGATGTTTTAAAACCCCACAAAGTGACTTGGCCTGATGAAACTAGAAGAGTGAAAGAGAGCCCGGAACCGGAGCACATGTCGAGCCTGACACATCAACTCTCGTATTAGATTCAACCCCAGAATCTCGAACATCCAAGCCCCTATTATTAGCAAATCCATTGAAATGATCTCCGGAAGGTGAAAACAGGTGCGGACGACAATGTTGGCAAAGACCCAATGCAAGACAGAGTACTCATGCTGTTAGGCCCCGCACAAACCGTCCATTTCGAACATACCCTGAAGGAGGCAGAAATTCATATTTGGATTGGACCTGGACCATATATATCCAGATCCAAATCCAAGCATGCATATGGAGTTGGATTTGGATTTGGATCCAAAGATCCAATCCAACATCCACATCCATGGCCTACATCACCTTCTCATAAATGGAGGTGGGGCCCACAGGAAATTCATGTGGAAAGCTTGGGTATGAGAGAGCATGGGGGGATTAAATATGAGTGAACATGTGTTAAGCTTGGCTTTTTTGTCAAGTTTTGGGTTAATCATGTGGGCTAGCCTAATGAGTGTGGTTTTAAGCTTGTATGCACTGTAAACACCCCGAAATCCCACGAACTTCTCAAATAAACCTGGTTTTATAAAAGCAGCCCCAAAGGGCTATTTTGAGTCTGGAAACCCAGGAGCCTTCCAGACAAACCCTGTACATATGTTCAAACTATATATCTTTTAAAATATATATAATATACTTTTAAAACCTTTTAAAATACGTTTTGAAACCCCACAAAGCTGCTTGGCCTGATGAAAGCAGGACCAGAAGAGTTAAAGAGAGCCCGAAACCGGAGCACATGTCGAGCCCGCACAGCAACTCTCGTGTTAGATCCATTCCCAGGATCTCGAACGACCAAGTCCCTGTTATCAGCAAAAATCATGTGAAATCATCTCCGGAAGGTGAAAACAGAAGCGGACGACCATGTTGGCGAAGACCCAACGCAAGACGGAGTACTGATGCTGTCAGACCCCGCACAAACCGTTCGTTTCGAACATACCCTAAAGGAGTCAGAATTCAGTTTGGATTGGATCTGGACCATATATATCCAGATCCCAATCCAAACGTATGTGTGGATTTGGATTTAGATTTGGATTCAAAGATCGAATCCAATATCCACATCCATCGCCCACATCACCTTCTCATAAATGGAGGTGGGGCCCACTTGAAGTTCACGTGGGATTATGGGCATGAGAGAGAATGGGGAGGATAAGCATTGAGGGAAATGTATTAAGCTTGACTTATGTGTCAAGTTTGGGGTTAATCATGTGGGTTAGCCTAATTAGTGTGGGTTTAAGCTTGTATGAGCCTATGCCTAACCTAGGGCTGCACCAACATGATGCAATGAAGTCCATGGGGTATGCAAAGGGAGCCTCCTAACCCAATCCTAAGCCAAAACCCTTAATCCTAGTCATTTACCCTAATCCCGGCCTAATCCTAGCCTAATCACCTAACCCACTTCCCTAATCCCGACCTAATCCCAACCTAATCACCTAACCCACCTCCCTAATCCTTCCCTAAACCTAGCCTAATTTCCCTAATCCTAACCTAATCCTAGCCTAAACACCTAACCCACCTCACTAAACCTCACCCCAAAACCAACCCACCTAGCTAAGCCCTAAACCACTAAACCACCCCACCTAAACCCTAGCACACCATATCCCTAAAACCACCTAAAACAAAATATCTGGCCCCCCTAAAAAAACTAGCCCACCTTATCACCACACCACCACCGCCTAACCACTAAACCACCCTTTCAAAACCAGCCCAAACCGACTTTTGAAAAACCTATAAACCCCCCCCTAGTGGGCGGGTTTTTCAACTTGAGCCCAACCATCTTGGGCCAGCCGATTCTTCTCTCACCCCTTGCTCTCTTCTCCCACCTGCACCACCACCACTTCCCGGCCAGCTCCACTCCACTTCGCCACCATCTCCCAGCCTACATCATTCCACGCCACCACAGTCGCCCGACCAGCTCCACTCCTTCCACCCGGCTGCCTTCCTTGGACACCCACCAACCTCCCTTGCCTCTCCGGTTATTACCCTATCCTAACTCCACCCTATCTTCACTTCCCCCTCCACTCTCAGCCACCCATACCACCACACCACCACAACCGCCCTGCCACCCTTCCCCATTCGGCCAGACACAACCCATTACACCACCCGCTGCCCTACCTTCCCCTTAGTGACACCCCCTAACTACCCCAGCCACCTTACCTTGTTCCCTAGGACCTGCCCTTCCTCTCCTTTAACCATCCCTTAGCCAACACCCTAGCTAGCTCCCTCGCCATTCCCAAACACCCCTAGCGACCCCAACCGGCCATCACTTAACCTGCCACCAGTCGGCCAACCATAGCCGACTACACCCAACCACCCGCGGCCTTACACCCTCTTCTTTAGACATCCTCCTAGTCACCCCTTAGCTCCACCTTCCCTAGTACCAGCCCTACACCTTAGTGACACTCCCTAACTACCTCAACACCAAGACACCACAGCAGCACCCTCCTAACAGCCGGCTACCCCCAAGGCGCCACATCTGCCACTCTTGTCATCCGGTCACTCCCTTGCCGTGCCATTCCGAGGAGCTCCCTCTTGCAGCCCAAGGCAACGCCCAAGCTCAAGCAAGTCACCTCCGGACCAGCTATACGTAAGTGCCTAACTCGGTCCTCATTTGTAGACTTGCTTAAGTTAAATTAAACTCGATACGGGGTTGTAATAACGGAGCATTGTCTCTCCCCGCTTGTAATAACGTGGCTTGGCACACCCACACACACATGCACTTGAGCCTACCTCGCTCTTAGTTGTGCACGATTTTGAACACACACGGGCCTAATCAGCCCTTAAGATATAAATTTATTTATATACTTTAAGTTGCATGGGGTTTTGCTTAAGTTGTGTGTGTTGCCTTTCAATTCTCGCACTCACACACATTGAGCTTTCGCTCTTATTTGCAAGACCCAAGTAAGGGCTGTGTTATATTTTCCTTGGGTTTAATTTCATGTCGTGTGTGTAGTATTTCAATTATGCACTCACACACATTGAGCTTTCGCTCTTACTCCCAAGACCTTAGTTAAGGCCATATTGTAATTTATATTTGGGTTTAATTTCATGTTGTGTGCATAGTACTTCAATTCTCGCACTCACACACATTGAGCTTTCGCTCTTACTCCCAAGACCTTAGTTAAGGCCATATTGCAATTTATATTTGGGTTTAATTTCATGTTGTGTGCGTAGTACTTCATTTCTCGCACTCACACACATTGAGCTTTCGCTCTTACTCCCAAGATCTTAGTTAAGGCCATATTGTAATTTATATTTGGGTTTCATTTAAGTCGTGTGAGTTGTCTTTCAATATATACACAACACCCACGCAACACGTTGGCGACCTTCGGGCCCATATATATTATAAATATTTCCCTTTCAGCTATGTCTTTAAGATTTGGATTTTCAGGTTAAGTAGTGTGCGTAGTCTTTACATATATACACGGCACACACTTGCACTATTGAGCCTTTCCGCTCTTAAGATATAGCCATATTTCCCTTTTGCAATTTCCCTTCGACAATTTACATTACAAGTCATTTCCCTTCGGCATTGTCTTTCAATTTCGGGTTTTCCCTTTGGAGTTGAGTGAGTTTGCATTGCATATACGCCATACCACGAGTTAGGATGTATATTGCTCAAAGCAAACCCCATACTCTTGTTCAAAGTCACCCCACTTAGGCTGCGTGTTCATTGTAAACACCCCAAAAAAAACAAATACTTTTCAAAACCAAATGCCTAGTTCGAAAACCAGTTCAAAAGATAAGAATTTTCGAAAAACTCAGGAAATCAAAACATTTCAAAATTCTGTTTTCCAACCCTGTTTGAAACATGAAAAATCTTGAAAATGGACGAAAGTCCTATTTTTATGAGAGACCAGACGAACAGATGAAGCCTGGCTCAAAACAGTCGCAAAAGAATCAAAAAGTTCAAAGGTCAAGCCCAACCCGATGAAAAGTGAATTTCGAGGACGAAAAAGAAGCCCAGGCCACAAACGCATTTCAAGCCTGAAGCATCAAAGGCCAAGCCAAAAGCATCTCTGAAATCACGGAAAATCCAAGTCAAAAGCAAGAAGAAACAGTCGAAACAGAGTCCAGAAAGACGAAAAGAAGCTTGGACGATGAAAATGGGAAAAACCCAGCGTAAGACGGAATCTTGATGAACTCAGGACCCGCACGAAGCATCCAGCTTGAAACGCCAGAAAGGACTGAAGAAGAGAAAATTTTGGATCAAATCTGGATCCAAAATCTAGATCCAGATCCAAGATCCATATCCAAACGAAACTTGGATTGGATTGGATCCGGATTTTAGAGACCAACAAAGGATCCATATCCACACAAGGGGCCTATAAAAGGACGTGAGTGGGCTGGCTTTGAGGGGGACGATTTTTCCAGCACTTCACGTGGATAGTTGGGGGGAAAGAGAGAGAGAGAGAGAGAGAGGAAGGTCAACAAAAGGGGCTGGCCTTCCCCTCTTGTTTTGTAAACTTGTGGGTTGGTCTTGTGGGCTGCACTCAAGTGCAAGTGAGAGCATCTCACGCTTTGTATGTTGCTGGAAACGAAATCAAATCTGGCGGCATTGGATGGCCCTTGCTTGGTGAGGATTGGCTGCGTGGGAACCAAGGATCAAACGGCTGAAATGTTGTCAAGGTAAGTCCCCTAGTTCCTGCCCAAAACCATCTCTTTTCTCACCTCTCTAAACCACCTAAACCCTAAAACAAAGAGACGTCCAAAGTCCAGCCAAGATGCTGGCCGAACCTCACTAATGGGACGATCCTAGTTCTACCTAAGACTACCCTAATCTAGAACCATACCCAGCTCGGCCATTGGCTGGCCAAGCTCACCTTAGATCCCTCCCAGCCAAACCATCTAGCACTAAACCACCTAAACTATTTCCTAAACCAAAACTACTCCTAGAGACCTAGCCAAAACCGAGTGTCTAAAACACTCGGTTCCTTCCTTTGGACGAACCCGTTTTCACCCATCTAGCTAGCTGAGTTCATTTTAGGTTTTGCCCTAAACTAAATCCATTACCTAAGTTAGATCCTAACCAAAAGAACTAACCTACACCTACCCAGCTCGGCCACCCTCTGGCCGAGCCACTCCCTTAGGATCTCACGTGAGATCAAACACCCAACATCAGCCCAAGCTCGGCCACCCTTTGGCCGAGCATTGCCCTAGAGCTTATCTTAGGATTCCCCCTAAGATCACTCACTATCCCTGAACCTAACACGACCACTAGCTGGTCAGATTTTTCCCTTAGGACCCTGGTCTAGCTTTTAACCAAAACAACCCGCCTAGACCTGACCCAGATCCATTAGTTCTCATCCTAGATCTATCGTGTCTAACTCCAAAAACCATAGCAACTTAGTGTGTCAACCAAGCCCAGGTCACGATCTAGGATCAACCTCCCACGCAGCTGGTCGTTTCACAGAGAAAGGTCCATCCAACGGCTATATCCAAGGTCAGATTTCGCTGATAAAGGGAGCCCAAGCAAAAGTCGAGTAAGTGCTCGAATCTGATTCTTTACGTTGTTTCAAATTCAATTCAATTTGATACGGGGTTGTAATAATGGAGCGTAGTCTCCCCCCGAGATGTAATATTATGGTTTGAAACACGAATCACACACGTACACTCGAGCCTTTCCGCTCTTATCTGCACACCTTTTGCACACAAAACGGGCCTCGACAGCCCATAAGATATAGTTCTATTTATATACATTCAGCTGGGTTTTAAGGTTCAAGTTGCGTGAGTTGTCTTTCATTTTATACACCCAAAAGCACTCACTCACAATTGAGCCTTTCCGCTCTTACATATATATACGTATTTCCCCTTTCCGCTGGGTTTTTTTAAGGTTCAAGTCGTGTGAGTTGCCCTTTCAATTTATACACTTAAAGCACTCACTCACATTGAGCCTTCTCGCTCTTAAGATATAGCTATATATATTTTCCCTTCTGCATCTAAGATATAGCCATATTTCCCTTTCTGCTATTTCCCTTTCCGCTATTTCCCTTTCTGCTATTTCACTTCTGTTATGTCTTTAAATTCGGGGTTTTCCCTTCAAGTTGTGTGAGTTTGCATTGCATATCCGCCACACTCGAGATAGGGGAGCATACTTGCATCGAACCAGATTGGTCAAAACGTGTAGTACTTACCTTAAATCGAGCACTGGATGCACACGATTACACGCCAAAAATCTGCTAAAACCCATGAGATACAGGAGCGCATAGATCCCATGTGTAAAAGTTGCAAATTTGACAAAACCAGTAGATAAAACACTTTTCAAGTTTTCAAAAAGAGTCGTGTTTGTAAAATCGAGTTTTTCTAAAGCGTACAGACTGACCCTTGTGCGCCGGTACAAGAAAGTCTGCGACGAAAAGAACCCACTTATCCACAGTCGCCCCAAAAGTCAGATATTTTCAAAAAAAAAAAAAAAACACTTCGCTAGTTTGAGAAAGCTAGTTGGCACGCCCTTTTTAAAAGCAATGTAAGCACGAAGAGATTCGCTTCAGGCCTAAGAACCCGGAGTCGAGGATTTTCCGTGTCTACAGATTTGGCACGCCCGGTGGGACGTGGGTCTTTAGGAAAAATTGATACAAAACAAACCAATCTCTAAAAACATCGTTTGTTTTCAAAAGTGTTTTAACTCTTTTGTCTTCTTGCATTTCATAGTTGGATTTAAAAGCATCGGAGTCATGTCGAGTTCAGACTCCAATGAAGTATCTAGCCGGTTCTCATGCTCTTCAAGTTCTCATTCTAGAAGATCTTTGAAAAATCGAAAACAAAAGGAGGAAGAGTTAAGAAGAGAATACGAGGCCAAGGTCGCTGCTCTCAGCCAAGAGGCTGAAGCAGCTGATTCATGTTCGTCACATGGCGAACCAATAAAGGCCAAAAAGAAGTTTGGAAAAACTCGTAAAAACAAGGAGACCTCCGAGATAGAAGGCAACCCATACCTCGATTCCTTCACTCACAAGGATCGAAAAGCCCTACAGCAGTTGCTAAAAGGGCAAAATAGAGAGAAAACAACGTACGTCCTGTCTGATTTTCTCCCTTTAGATTACGAAACAGACAGCGACGACGAAATACCGAATTTCCATTGGTATGATGGCATGGGAGACCCTAGGTCTCACCTACAGCTTTTCTCTCGTCGAGCCCACAAGAAAAAGAAGGACTCGATGAAATGGGTATATTGGTTCCCCTTATCCCTCAAAGGCACAGCTTCTAAATGGCTGGCTTCCTACGATTTGAGCCAGTTCGCAACTTTTGAAGAGTTAGCGAATTGCTTCATGCAAAGATTTTCACACAACGTAGAAGTCACGCCTACATTGAACACTTTGAGGGATACGAAGCAAGGTATGAACGAAGATGTGCATACATTTATCGTTCGATGGAGGTCTCTCCTTGGACAAGTACGAGAACCCATATCCGAAGGATGCGCAGTAATGCTCATCCTGGACAATTTCAAAACTGAATTGAAAACTCTTCTTTCTTTACATGAAATCTCTACTTTCCACAAACTGATTAAAAAAGCATCTCTTTTTGAGACGAATTTGAAAAAAGGGGTTTACGACCACCTGTGGAAAGGGAGCGTAAACCCAAAAACTCGCTTGGAAAAGCCTGGCAATTACGGGCTACCCACTATAGACAAAGGGGAAAAGCCCCACAAGATCGCCAATGTCCGGGTAGATCCAAGGCTGGCGAGCACTTCAAAGAATTTCGAAAATTTTGAAAACAGAAAAGACAAAAAAATACAAAAACCATTTGAAAAAAGGGAGTATACTCCACTGGGGCAACCTGTGTCGGAGGTCCTAGACCTCCTACTCGCCCAAGGCATGATCGAACTCCCTGAAGTCCCCGAGGGAATCACTTCCAAAGGGAGGTTTTTGAATCGATTTTGTAAGTATCATCGGCTCAAAGGCCATGATACAAAGCAGTGTTTTTCCCTCCTAAACCAAATCGAGAACTTGATAGCAGAGGGTCGGCTCCAGGTCACTGAGGAACCGGAGCCTGCCCAAGCTATTTTTAAAGAACCCTTCCCTAATCATGCAAGTACCAGTGGGAAGGGCAAAGAGGTATGTGCTCTCACGATTTCAAAGAGTCTAGCGCGTACATATAAGTCTGGTTTTTCTGCTTGTGCATCTACACTCATCCTTCGTAGGAAACCTGCCCAAGTAGTAATTCGGGGACCACCAAGAGTTCCGTCTCCAATTAAACCAGTTTTAAAAACTCAAGGTACTCCAAAACAGTCGATTAGAGCCATCTTAAGCACGAACCCTAGGTTGATCGTAGGGGAAGTGACAAGGTCCGGGAGGATCTATCAACCCCCGCATCTACAAAATGCTAAAAAAGTGGTCAGTGTGCCTGGCCCTTCAAAAGCGTGTATTCCTGGAGTTCTGCCCAAAACGGACAAAGGAAAAGTCGTTTTAAACTTGTATGATTTCGAAAACCATCTTTCAAAAATTCCCATTAACATGTCCATCCTAGAGCTGATACAAACCTCGCCTAGGCATAGACTCGTGTTAGAGAAAATTCTAGAAAGAGCAAAGGTTAGTTCGGACATAACCCCAGAATCCTTGTCCAACCAAGTGGCGTCCATAGGTGCAAAAACACCTATCATGTTTTCAGAAGAGGATCTCGAAAGACCCTATGAAACCCATAATCAGGCCCTACACATCGAGGTGGTATTAAATCACCACTCTCTAGATAGGTGCCTAGTTGACGAGGGAGGAGGGCTCAACATCCTTCCGCTTCACATAGCACATCAGATTGGAGTCACCTTAACTTCCATAAACCCAAGCACCATCGTAATCACTGGATACGATGGAAATGCGTCCAGACCTTTAGGATCCGTTGAACTTCCCATGGAAACAGGAGGGATAGCTCACGTGGGGGTATTCCATGTTTTGGACATCCACCCCCACTACAACCTACTGCTGGGAAGGCCTTGGATACACAGCCTACATGCTGTGCCATCCACCTTCCATAAGTGTGTTAAAATCCCTTTTGAAAACCAAGTCATTGTGATCCTAAGTGAGAGTCATCCACAACTTCAGGGGATTCAAAATTCCCCATGCTTTTCAAGTTCCCAGTCCTACGAGGTCAACTAAGGGAAAATCGTGGTCGAACCACCAAAGCTCACCCTTCAGGTACCTAGGAAGGTCGTGCACATCCAGGGGCCGCCCAAGGCTGGCCCACTCAAAACACTAACCATCCTAGGAAAAACCAAGCATCCACTATTTCCAAAACCCCTGGACAGAAAACCTTATGTGCATAACATGGACGATAGCAAGTTCCAGGATCACGAATTATATGAAAACTTTTCCAAAAACAAAAAATCATGGAACATGTTATTAAACATGGGGTATATGCCATACAAAAGTCTAGGGGCACAAAATCAAGGTCTCGTAGAACCCATTTTGCCAAAAGCCAACCAGAGCCGACACGGGATCGGCTATACTCCCAGAATACCGCCAGAACCACCCCCTGTGACTACCTGGGTCAAGGGTGCCCTGGAGCCTACTCAAGCAGAAACCTACAATTTAGATCTCTTGTTCGGAGTCTAACTAGTGGCGTTTTTCCTTTGTAGGTATGATGGAAGATCCCTCAATCAAAAATCCAAAAACATTTGAAAAACTCGAAATTCAAAAAATTGAAAAATCCCAAAAACCAAAAACATTTGAAAAAGATCAAAAACTCGAAAAAAGAGTTGTTTGTATAGTTCCTAAAGTCCTTTCCTTACAAAAATCCAAAAAAATCGAAAATTTACAAAATACCAAAAACAAAATCCTGTATTTAGCAGCTCTTGATAAAGGTTTTGAAGAAGAAAAGAATTTCGAAAAGAAAGTCCTCTTCATAAGAGGACCAAAATCGTCAAAACCTGCAGAAAATCCAAAACAAAAACCAAGCATTTGCGAAAACTGTGCGTCAAGTCCAAATTCCCTAGGATTTAGAAGTTTTGAGAATGATCAAGACCCAGAATTGGATTTCCTCGAGGAAGATCCTACTTCTGAGCTCCCTGAATTTCATAAAATTCTCGATTTTGAAAAACCTTCGAAATCAGTAGGAGGGGATTTTATAGAGATAAACTTAGGGAATGATTTAAAGCCGAAAATCATTAAGGTAGGCACATGTCTACATGAGCACGAAAAAGCATCATTCATTGCATTTTTGAAAACCTACGTTGATGTGTTTGCATGGACATATGAAGACATGCCGGGTATAGACCCGAATGTTGTAGAGCATCGTCTTCCCTTAGATTCAGATGCAAAACCCATAAAACAAAAGCTTAGGAAGATACATCCGAATGTGCATTCACAAGTCAAAGAGGGTTTAGAAGATCTGTTAAAAGCCGGATTTATAAAACCCATTGCATATTCTGATTGGTTATCCAATATAGTTGTTGTTCGAAAAACCAGTGGGAAAATTCGAATATGCATCGATTTCATAAACTTGAATAAAGCCACCCCAAAAGATAATTTCCCTTTACCAAACATTGATTTGATAGTCGATAGTACTGCAAATCATGAAATGTTTTCATTCATGGATGGCTATTCAGGATATAACCAAATCAAACTAAGCCCACGAGATCAGGCTAAAACCGCCTTTACAACCCCATGGGGCACGTACTGTTATACGGTCATGCCCTTTGGTT